>JAUDYJ010000007.1:66072007-69060757 GCA_030761175.1 Masticophis lateralis | reverse complement strand
TTAAGTCAGTTATATAGTAAGAATGAAGAATTGTCGCTCTGGGAAATTTAATTTTAATCAACATGATGCTGAAGGATAATGTTCTTTCAGACAGCCAACTGAATATTTAACATTGCTTGCTTTTTGCTAATTTTTCTCAGGCATTTTAATACTGACATTTGTTGGAAATGTATAATCTTTTTATCCATTCCTTCTAATAGTGTACATTAATATGAATGCAATTGAATCGACAAAATCTATTTAAGTTATTATGATTTTATCAAAATGATTCACTGAAATGAACAAATCTACACGGTAAACATAAAAAAGATTATCTGTTCGATTTGGAAAGGTATGATTTTGTTTGAAAGAATATTCAATATTTAGAGAAGCAGTCAAATCCCTGCTATAAGAATTTTGGTATTTGGAAGCTCCTGGCTTTAATGCCAGGAGCTTCCAAATGATTAGAAAATATATTTCTATTTCCCCCGTCCATCTAGCCAGACAAAAAAAGCTTAAAAATAGATTTTCCACTTCCAAACATGAAGACCTTTGAGAAATATGATGCATACCAAACATGTCTTCCCATCTCCCATAAATTATTCAAAATATATACACAAGGACTAGTTTTATTAGGCCAACTGAAGTAATAAACAATCATGGCAAGTTTTTACATTTCAGCAACACTTAATCCAGCAAATTGAAGAAGCAACAAACAATATAATATATTTTCATCTTGGAGTCTATTTGTAGATTTCACGGGGTTCGTAATACAATGATGGATATATATAATATCCAGAGTTTTCCTTTAGGGCATTAAAAAAAGAGGGTACAAATTGAATGTTGATTTTCACTTTTAAGACTGCTAATCAGCTCTAGCTCCTCATCCACACATTTATTTGGACTGAAAAATGATACTATTGATTGATAGATGAAAATGCCACAGTAAATGTATTTTCTTTTCTTTGCCTTGCTTAATTAGTCTATTAAACATTTCAGTGAAAAAGTATCTTCGCCAAAGCTCTATAACTAATTAATAGAGAGCTCAACATTTCCATTGTAAAACTTTTCTTTGAGAGGAACAACTATATTTCTTTTTTAATAGCAGAAAAAGAAAGATTAAAAGATAGAAGGAAGGAAACAGGTTGGAAAGACTGAGCACTATCGGTTATTATTACTACTTCTACTACTACTACTACTACTACTACTACTACTATTATTATTATTATTATTATTATTATTATTATTATTATTATTATTATTCATGTATCACAAACTACATTATATGATGTGAGGAATAATTTCTTCCCAGTCCAGAATAAAGCTTATTTCTTAAAAATTTAAAACAATTTTGATATTTCTGAGTTAACCTGAAGGTCTCCACACCCTCTTTTTTCCATTCCCCAAAAAGCTCTTTGCCAGCCTTCCTTTCTCATGCAAATTGAAAAATCTGGAATAATGATTGGATTTGCAATCTAAATGTGGCATTTTATGCCTTTAGTTATACATGCACAGGCTGTCTTTGGATAAAAGAATACTGCTGACTCTATTTTTTTTTATGTCTCTCTTTGAAAGTACATAATGTTATTCAAAGTTCATAATGTTAGTTCATTTTTTCCCCTCCAACAAACTAACAAACTAAGGTAGGATAAGGAATATATGTTATTGTTTTCTAGGCTTACCCAACACAATTGCAATGCATATTAAGGCTGCACTTCACTCATATGGCAAATCAGGACATTAATTTTTTTGAGCAAGCTTCTTGATTGATTTTGCACAGTTCATCTCATTTATCCATCTATCTATCATCAGGTTTACATTCCATCTTTCATTAAGCAACTCAAATGATATTTTTATTTGTTTATTATTTATTTATTTATTTATTTATTTATTTATTTATTTATTTATTTAGTCAAGCATATATAAGATTACAGATATAAGTATAAACATGAAATGTTTATACATGAAATGGATACATGAAATGGATACAAATAAATGGGGACATTAGGACAGGGACGGTAGGCACATTGGTGGGCTTATGCATGCCCCTTACAGACATCTTAGGAATGGGGTGAGGTCAACAGTAGACAATCTAAGGTTAAAGTTATGGGGGTTTGGGGAAAAAAAAAACACAATCAAGTAGTGTATTCCAGGTATTGAACAGTCTGTTGATGAATTTGTATTTTCTGCAATCGAGTTTGGAGTGGTTTACCTTAAGTTTATATATTGTTGAAGCCAGGGATGGGTTCTACTTACCTTTACTACCGGTTCGCAACGGGGCCACGCATGCGCAGAAGCGTTTTGATGATGTCGGGTTTGGTGGGCGGAGCTTCCTGCCAGTTTTACTACCGGTTCTATAGAACCAGTGTGAACTGGGGAAAACGCACCACTGATTGAAGCTGAAGTAGTAATTGACAGGTAGGATGTTGTAGCAGATAATTATATGTACTACACTTAGGTCAGACCGAAGGCAGCGTAGTTCTAAGTTGTCCAAGCCCAAAATTTCAAGCCTAGGGGAATAAAGTATTCTTTTGCAAGCATAGGAGTGGTGTACTCTTCTCATGAAATATCTCTGGACTTGCCTAATTGTATTAATGTCTGATATGCAGTGCAGGTTCCAGACAGATAAATTGTATTCGAGAATTGGTCTAGCAAATGTTTTGTATGATCTAGTTAGCAGTACAATATTACCAGAGAAGAAGCTACACAAGATGAGGGTAACAACTCTTAGAGTCTTTTTGGCAATGTTGTTACAGTAAGCTCTGGCTTACTGTATTTGTATCATTAGATGCGAATACTCCAAGGACAGAGTGAGGGTCATCTACGAGGTTGTATCCACCCAGCTTGTATTTTGTGTTCTGATTTCTTTTGCCAATGTGCAAGACAGAGCATTTGTTGGTTGAGATATATACATATCTGATTGATATCTGATTGAGGTATACATGGGAATCCCTCCTCTTACTTTCCCCTCCAACAACTCTGAAACATAGGTTGTGCTGAGAGAAAGACTTTGATGGTCCCAAAGTCACCCAGCAAATTTTTATATCCAAGGGTAGTCTAGAAATTGCATCTTCCCGATTCTAGTTCAAACTGTAGGTGCTACACCAAGAGAAATCTCAAACTGTCTATTATCTCACTACATTTGGCAGACAAAAATGCCATGCTTTCTGTTTAAATTGTTTCTTTTACTCACTTCCCATTTCAGCTCAAGATAATTTACACACAAGTCATTTAAATCCAATACCATCTCCATTTTACAGCATGGGGCTTCCCCTTGACAAGGCTCATCTCGCCTTGTGTCAAAAATGCAGGGACTAGAAAGGGGGAAATTATTCATTTAAAAGATTAAAGACTTTAATAAAAATACTAGTTCTAGCCCAATGCTAGGCCACGTTGATGGTGGACAGTGGTAGAATTCAAATTTTTTTTACTACCGGTTCTGTGGGCGTGGCTTGGGGGGCGTGCTGTAGCTTTGGGGGCATGGCTTGGTGGACATGGCAGGGGAAGGATACTGCCAAATCCCCATTTCCTCCCCACTCCTGAGGGGAAGGATATTGCCAAATCTCCATTCCCACCCCACTCTGGGGCCAGCCAGAGGTGGTATTTGCCGGTTCTCTGAACTACTCAAAATTTCCACTACTGATTCTTGGAACTGTTCAAAATTTCCACTACCGGTTCTCCAGAACCTGTCAGAACCTGCTCAATAGCACCCCTGATGATGGGGATATTTACAACCATCAAGTCATTCTGTGGGCATGTCAATCCCAAGGGCCACTGTAAAAGATGGATGATTTTTAAATAGTGTTGCATTCGCAGTCAATATCCTTGTCTTTTGGGAGAATCTCCCTTTTTTCCATGGGGACTTTTATTCTAACCAAACCAGTGTGCCGTCTATTCTGACAAGTTATCACCCTAAATGAGCAAAATGGAAGAATTGTGCATAACTTAGCCTAACCTTTTTATAGATGTTGCTACGACCAGTAAATAATTAATGCCTGACCAAGATTAGAGTTTGATTACAGGAATTCCATTTATGGATCTACAAGCACTCTTAGGTCAGGTTAAGCACAATAGATTATTTTGTAACTAAAATACAGTAAATTGTCGTCTCTGCTCAAGTCCCTCAACTTTTCCTAGTCTCATGTCTTTGTCTTTCTGTGCTGAGGGTTGATACGGTGTAAGTTTTCTGATAGGCTGAGGTTGTATGAAACCAGTTGGAGGTAGGGTGGGGAAGGGAGACAAATTGCCTTGTTTTCTGGCTTCCTTTTCTCATTCATCTGCTTCCTTGGACTAGTGTTTCTTGAAACTGTCTTCAGGCCAAACGTTGATCACACCCAGGGATATTTTTGTTGCCTATGTGAACATACAGTTCAACAACCTCTGTGACCCTTTAGTAGAGAAGGGGAAGGAGGACCCTATCCAGTCAAATCTTTCTGATGCTAATAATTAAAACCCCATTTTCCATTATTCCTCTCCTACACATTTACCTTTTCATCATAATGGCCGCATTTACACAGGTTAAGGCAGATTAATCAACATACCATGTTTCCCTGAAAATACAACCTACCTCCAAAACAAGTCCTAGCCAGATTTTCACACATCTGCCTAATATAAGCCCTACCCCAAAAATAAGCCTCTGGTTGTACAAGGTGAGATGAGGCACATATGTAAAAATCAAGCTATGGTGGGGACATCCCCTGAAAATAAGACCTGGTCTTATTTTTGGGAAAATACTGTTCAAATTGCTAACTCAGTGTATCAGTAAGGGAGAGTTGCTTTTAAACATACATAACCCAGGTTATTAATTCTTCTAACTAGCTATATCAACTCATCCAAGCAGGGATAAGTGGGTTAATGTAAAGTTAGTCCTACCATTTGGTAGGTTGCCAGGTTGAAATCTACAGACGTTTTTATCTTTTTTCCCCGTGATAAAAAGAATTGGGTTGAGTAGGTCTCCCAACTTTGTTTGTCCACAGTGATGCCAGCCCTTTGGGGGAGGTTGAAGAAGAGCTAATGATTATTGTTCCCTGTTAAACTATGACATGTACAATCATGAACAACAGGAGCACTATTGTTTTGGTGAGATGCTAACTTGATGTTTTGTATCACCCCTGTGATTTCAAAGAAAAAGATACCTGATGAATGAGCAAAACTTTAAACTCAAATATTTGAAATCAGCATTTAAACTTGTGACTGCATGACTGTAACTTTGTTGCTTGTATCCTTGCAATTTATATTAATATTGATTGTTTCCTAGTATGATTTGATTGTTTGATTGCTTATTGTACCGTATTGTACCGTATGACTGTCACTGGATCTTCTGCCTTGTGATTCTTGATGAGTGTATCTTGTCTTTTTATATACACTGAGAGCATATGTACCAAAGACTAATTCCTTGTGTGTCCAATCACACTTGGCTAATAAAGAATTCTGTTCTATTCTGTTCTATTCTATTCTATTTCTGTACAGAGAATCATTAAAACTGCCAAGAATATTATCGGACTCCAGCTACCAGCCCTGGACAACATCTTCGAATCTCGCTGTTTGAGGAAGTTGCATAACATACTCAGAGACTCTTCCCATCCTGCTTACAATCTTTTTGGACTGTTACCTTCTGGCAGAAGATACAGAACAATTAAAACTTGGACCACACGTTTTCTGAATAGTTTTTATCTCAAAGCTATAATTGCACTCAACAATGAACTAAAGGGCCACCATCAGTGAACTGTTGGACAGTATTACTTGGTCTGTTACGTGGATGTTTGGGTGGTTTAGGGGTGGGGAACTGTGGTGGGTTGGGGTGTGTTGGAGATTGTTATGTGTGTTGGACCTCGTCTTTGGGTGTCAAGAAATTTCGTTGTACGTGTATATTGTATTTCATTGTACATGTATATTGTATATACACGTACAATGACAAAGTTTAATTTAATTTATTTTTATTTCTATTTTTATTATTTCTATTGCTATTCTAAAATTATACTTGGTCTCTTAATGGAAGAAACTCTTTAAGTTTACAATTTTTATTTATAGAAATCATGTGAACTCAGCATATAGATTTCAGATTATTTCTGGGATGTACTTTTAAGGGTGAATTAATTTTTGTACTTTTAAATGTACTTTTAAATAAATATACTTTTAAGGGTGATTTTCTTACACACCTTTTCACATACAACTCTGTGACAGTACGCTGCCAAACCTCAAAGTAACAGAAGCAGCGTACAAAACGGGCATGTTATTTTTAAAAAAGTCAACATAAAATAAAAACATGCCGTTAATAAGCTGACAAATGCCATAATTAGAATCTATCTTGACTACTCTAACATGCTCTATGTAGACAACCCTTGAAAAGAGTCTGGAAATTGCAATTGGTGCAAAATGTGACTGGCAAGCTGCTAACTACTGCAAAATTGAAAGGTTTGCACTGCTTGCTAATTGTGTATTGGGTTGAATTTAAAGGGAAATTTTGCGTTTCAATCTACTAAAGGATTTACAGCACAACCAGATTGCCTCTTTGCAGGTTTTTTAAATTGATAGGAAAAGCCCTTTTAATATGCTTGTACTTTCAGAAGCTAATTGAACTGGCACATGATACCTAATTTTAAATTTGTGTTCCTTCTGCACACAATGGATCTATCTATCTATCTATCTATCTATCTATCTATCTATCTATCTATCTATCTTATCTATCATCTCTCTCTCTCTCTCTCTCTCTATCATCTGTGTATTTATCTCTCTATCCATCTATCTATTTTATAGACTGCCCATCTTATCCTTAAGGTAACTTTGGCCAAGTTTTGGTTCTATTCTCCTGATATTTAAGAAAATGACAAAAATGCCTTTTTCCTGAGTTTGTCATTATTCAGTTAATTTAATGTGATGATAACTTTATTGCCTTTTATATTTTCTACTTGATTGTTTAAAACCAGCTTGGGGGCTTATAAAAGTAGAACGGTGGGCTATAAATGTACTTTTTTGGCACGTTTAATTCAAAACTGATTTCTGATAAGAACATAAACAGTTTTCTTTTTTTCAGGAATTGTTTGCCACTGCTGTCACTCTAGGGCAGGGGTCTTCAAACTTGGCAGCTTTAAGACTTGTGGATTTCAACTCCCAGAATTCTCCAGCCAGCTAGGCCAAGTTTAAAGACCTCTGCTCTAGGGTGAGAGACAGTGATTTTGGCCCAAATTTATCTAGTTGGCTTTGTGCCTAAGGTAGAACTAAAACTCACTCTTTCTAGCTTCAGGGCTTGTAATTACTATACCAAACTGACTCTACTAATAATATTCAGTTGCTCACTGTTAATAGACTGATTTCCCTTCTCACACTCTTGAACTGAAAGCTGGATTTGGACTGCAGGACTTCTCAAATACAGAATATCTTCCAACAATGGACTTCCTTCTTTTAAGAAAAGGACTATCTACGTGGCTCAGGCCCACCCTTTCAAACACAACTATCCACCCAAAACATTAATTCTCAGAATTGCTGCCTTGCTATGAATGAGTTCCTTGGACTTGCTGAAGGCTATTACTAGTCAATTAAATTATTTGTGAAGAAGCACGCACAGCTCTGTTTTAGAACTACCATTCTATTATAAGTGCATCCCATGTATAGCCTCGAGTGTAGCCTTCCGTAATTTCAATTACCATTATCAATGAATCAAAATAGAGATCCGAGATAGCCACCATGCTAGGAATGCCTAGCACGCTAATGAAGGCAGACAAGGCAGCAAATCTTTAAGGGCTTCTTAAAAGAAGGGACAAAATGCAACAAAACAAAAAACAGACCATTGAATATAAAGGATGGGAAAAAAAGGAACAAGCATTCAGGGAATTGAGAACATGTTACAGAAAGAAGTAAACCTGCAAAGGAATATATTCAACCTCTCACCCCCATCACACCACTTTAAAAAGCCAGCATGCTAATGAAACGATAGGGATAATGAATTCAGGGAACACAAACCACAACTCATTAACTGCAGTGACTTTTGGTACTACCGTATGGAAGGCAATACACCAAGGAAAAGCTTACACAAAAGCAAACAGTTTATTAGAATCCAAAAATAAAAGACTGAAGGAATGTAAAGCAAGTATACCTTCTAAGGCTAATTATTTCAAAAGCTGACGAACTTTTGAAGTACAATTTGAAGGTTACCATTAACACCATTCAGAAAAAGAACTCCTGGCCTCCAGACAAATGCAGATATTGTTTTAAAAAATGCATTAATCTCCCTGGCTTGTTGTGCTAGGAGATTGCAATCTAGAGATGACTCTGGGCAGCTAATATTTCCTAAATGACAAGAATAGAATAGAATAGAATAGAATAGAATAGAATAGAATAGAATAGAATAGAATAGAATAGAATAGAACAGAACAGAACAGAACAGAACAGAACAGAACAGAACAGAACAGAATAGAATAGAATTCTTTATTGGCCAAGTGTGATTGGACACACAAGGAATTTGTCTTTGGTGCATAAGCTCTCAGTGTACATAGAGCCTGAATAGCTCAACAGACTAAATAGCCTGTTATTAACATTCAGCTGTCTGCAATTATTACAAGTTCGAGGCTCAAGGTTGACTCAGCCTTCCATCCTTTCTAAGGTAGGTAAATTGAGGATCCAGTTTGTGGAGGCAATTAGCTGACTTTGTATAAAAAATATACAAAAGTATGAAGGCTATTGCTTAACGCATTGTAAGCCGCCCTGAGTCTCCGGAGAAGGGTGGCATATAAATCTAATTAAAAAAAAAAAGATATAACCCATATAAGCTGAACCAATTACAAAGATACTGTGTGGTGAAAAAAACAAAACCAAACTAAAACCTGGCCATAACCATCAATATACAGTACCCAAAATGTTTCTACATACTGTAATATCCTGAATGTTGACTCAACCATATAATAATTATGTGGAGAATTTAGGAATCCATGCTCTTTTTATAAATTGCAGGGAAACCAAACTTCTAGGGAATGAGGAGCCTTATGCAATGTGACAACAGTACACTTAGTGGTTGCTAGAATCAAGAAGAATTGGGCCATAAACGCCATTCTATGGGGGTGGGTGGGGGTGGAAATAGGAGAGGCACTGTTAAAAGCAACAACTATTTCATGTGCAGGGACCCAGGAATAGTTAAATGTCAGACTAAAAAAATATTCTATTCACACCCAAGCTAAACAACAAATAAACAAGCCTCCTTTCTACGTGTTTGCTAAAACAAATTGCTAATTTGGAAAAGGGGAAAACTGACATAATTGGAGTAGACAATGCTTTAAAGAATAGAAAGGGAAAAAGAAAACTACTTCACAAACCATTTTCACGAGGAAAATGAAGCCAACGCAGTCACAATGACAACCTGCTTTCCTTCTTGCTTCGGAAATACTGGAACATGTGGAGACATTAAGGCTTTGTCACTGGGGGAACGTATGGCATTATAGACTGTGCCAGATCCTTCTGCTTCGAAACGGATACGTCCTGCACCTCATAGGCTTTTCAGAAACAGATGCATCCCAAGGAATGCAAGGAATTTATTACAAATATTTGCCTGCCGTCAACTTGTCCAACCTAATAACTTACCAGATACATATATGCACTCAAGCGTCTATTAAAGGGAAAAACAGTCAGACATTAAAATTATATGCACTGCTGTCCTCCACTGAAGTTGCAATTGAAATGCCTTTATTATGGTATTTGACCAGCATTACAGATAAGAGAAAGAAAATAGATTGCTGCAGCAAACCCATTATTGTAGCAAGAAATTATCATAAAATAATAGAATAACAGATCCGAGACCAAGTTTGACACCGCTGTATGGTTTGATAAAGGCAACCTGGAATATGACTGAAGTGGTAACATCCCCCTTTTTTTAAAAAAAAGTGAATATAACATTTCTGAGCATGACCCTCAAATTTGATAATAACTGGGGAGAGCAAAACATTTCTTGGACTGTCATATAAGGAACACCATAAGAAGATACAGGCTCAGTTAAAATCTTCTTCACCTTATGAAAGAGGAGGGATGCTATTAGTTTTCTAAACACAAAAGGGTGGGATAAACTCAGAAATTAAGCTATTAACTAATGAAGGAGCTGTCCCTGAGAAAGCCATTATCTGGGGTGACAGTGGCCATATTCTCTCCCAGGTAGACAATGTAGGTAGAATTCCAGGTAGATTCTATGAGACTACTGTTTAAAAAATGAAAAAGGGCTTTGTATGTAATGGCCAGGGCAGTAAATTGAAAGTCTACTAGCTATCATTATAGATCCTGAATGATAGATATCATTCTGCTGAACTGGTTAGCATTGGTCAACAACCAGGTAGCTGGTTTTCATGCCAATTGCAGTTTATGGGTTTCCCTTAGAAGGAAATTATTCCCAAATTACAGTAGTTTAAATGAGAGGTGACAAAGACATGATCTTCAAGTGCTTTTCAAATCTCTCCTGGTGCGTGAATAAGTACAAATGGCATATCTTCCAGCAGGAGATATGAGATCTGGTGAACCCTCCCTGCCCAGCCTTTCCATCAGCACGTTCAGAGAAAATACAGTTCCATTTGGGGCAATTGGTGGCACAGAGGTTGGAGTGCAGGCTACTTCTGCTGTCTGCAATTTGGCAGTTCAAATCTCACCAGGCTCAAGGTTGACTCAGCCTTCCATCCTTCTGAGGTGGTTAAAATGAGGACCCAGATTGTTGGGGGCAATAGGCTGATTCTGTAAACTGCTTAGAAAGGGCTGTAAAGCACTATAAAGTGGTATATAAGTCTAATGCTATTGATATTGCTAATCAATGAAGCTTTGATTGAACCATAAAGTTGCTGTATCAATAGTAATTCCATCTTGAAAGTATTCATTCTCAGACTGTTTCACCTCTTCCAGTATCACACAGTTTATGGGCATTGGATTAAGTCTTCCCCATCATCTCTTACTCAACCTGAAATAGAGACGTGAAGTAGGGTATAATTAGAATACTGATGATACTAAATTTCAACCTGGAAGCTCTTTGGTAAATGCTTCTGACATAAATGTAGTAGTAGTCCTAGTATAGCAGATGTATTTATTTACCAAATTTACATGGCTACCCATCTCACCAGAATCAACTTATGTTTTTCTCTAGAGGTTTCATTTAGCTATTGCAGAAGATGGGAAGAGAGCCAAGCCCTTGAAGTTGATCTCACCTTCTCCAAGACACCAACTGTAATTGCTCACTGAGGAAAGTAGCAGAGCCATTTCAAAATAGATCTTTCAGTCACCTGCCCTAACAGATGGTCTAAGATTTTAGCACTGCAGATGGTATCAAGCATTCCTTCAAAGTTTAACAGATTAGGATTAGAAGAGATGCATTTGCTTCAAATCCTGCCATAACACATACGTGAAAGTGACCAAAGTAGCTTGAATCAAATCATCATTCTCATTCAGGATCATTTCTAGGCCTCTCCACTAAATTATCAAGAAATGGTAGGTTGGAGACCAGCCAACAATAACAGTTTTCTTCTATAAATCAATGATGGTCATTACAAAAAAAAAATATCCACCGGATTCCATATACTGTGTTTTCCCCAAAAATAAGCCCTCCCCTGAAAATAAGCCTTCCCCGAAAATATTTAAACACATGTGTAGCCGGTCTGGTTAGGGTTAGGGAGACAGAGCTGGAAATCAGATAAGAAGGCAAGCGGACCCCGTCTGGCTCCACACGCCCCAAAA
This sequence comes from Masticophis lateralis, assembly GCA_030761175.1. Classification (NCBI taxonomy): domain Eukaryota; kingdom Metazoa; phylum Chordata; class Lepidosauria; order Squamata; family Colubridae; genus Masticophis; species Masticophis lateralis. The sequence continues at coordinate 69,049,087 of JAUDYJ010000007.1, read as the reverse complement.
TAATAAGACCTCCCTGAAAATAAGGCCAAGGGCTTATTTCAAGGTTCAAAAAATATAAGACAGGGTCTTATTTTTGGGGAAATATGGTATATTCTTAAAATTAATTGGACAACACGAGACAATAGCACAGGAATGTGTAGTTAGACTTTTAGTGAGTATAAATCATGCTTATTTTAAGGGTGACATAAAAGTATGGCGTAATTTGGCATGGCAAAGCCATTGTAGGGGGACGGGAGATTTGATTTTGAAGGAGCATTAAGCTTGTACTTTGGCTTATGTCTCCTTTTTGGTTTTTTTTTTTTTATAACTAACTATGAATAGTACATCACACCTTCATTAATGAACAGTTTGCTGCCAACATTCAGAACCATGACTCCTTGTAGCAGATTTCTTGGGTTAAGATTTATGCCGACATCCAAATATAGACTTACAAAGAAAGAGTATGAAAGTATCAGTGTAAAGTAAGAAGTGAAAGGGGTTTAGTAGCTTACCTCTCTATATATTCCTTTTTATGAAAATAATTGGACCATCCATATTTACTTTATGCTTGAGTGGGGGTAAATCTACTTAAGTTTTTCATGCAATGTTTCCACACTCTTTCATTGCATTCCTGGGGACTCTTTGCAACCATAAGATATTCTGCTTTCAGAAAAAAAAAATGTTGCCAATCAACGCATACTGTCTATCGTTTCTCAGTCATAAATGGTGGAGAATGGAACAATTGTGCAAGGAATATACATCTTTCTATCCTCCATCATCCATTCAAAGCTAAAGAATATTCTTGGGTGAGAAGCAAAACTTCTTCAAGGAAAAACAAAGTCCAGTTGCCTTTTGAAAAAGCACCTTTGGGACAATTAACTCATGCCCTGCTCCCATTAGTTTTCCTTTTAATAGATTTCTTTTCATGCAAACATGTACACAATACCCGTTCCAGATTTTGTGAATCAGCCAGGCACTGGGCAGTTGTACACAATCAACACAACAGCCACATCTCCACGAAGTTACAGAACTGTCTATTGAACTGAAGTTATTCCTTCTCTCCTAAACAGATGTGAGTCTTGAACTCTTTACCAAAGGGAGATCAAACAATTGAAGAAATTTCACATGTCACATCCTTGGTGTTTATTGGCAAGTCTATGTCTCCAACTTGGAGCTTTTAGATTGTACAATCTAAGTGAGTCCCTGATGATCAAAGCCCAGGTGAGATGTCCGGGACACATCATCAGAATGGATGACTGCTGTATGCCTTGCCAATTGCTCTATAGTGCTCTGAAGTCTGGGAAGAGACCTTGAGGTTGTAATGCAAGCATTACAAAGATGCTGTGAAAGAAACCCTTTGCCACTGTGGCATCCAGCCAAAGGAACTAGAAGCTGTAGCTGCTGCAAGCAGAACCCAGCGGCGACCCCCTGCTATGAAGCTTCCATTGGCTTTGAAAACATGTGCTGGAGAAAACTGATAGAAAACCATGAGCAGCATCCCAGAATTCCCATAGCCTACTACAAAAATAAACGTACAGCATCTCTATTGTGCTAGATTCTATACTTCAAGCCTGGGACTGCAGAGCCACCTCCATGTCCACAGATGAACTACAAAAGAATCTAGTAAACAGAAGGACTAGGGGTGACATGACAGCAGTGTTCTAATATCTAAAGAGATGCCATAAAGAAGAGGGGGATAACCTATTCTCCAAAGCAACTGAGGGCAGGACTGTCAGAGCGGCAATCAGCCCCGTTACTTTGTGTGGGGTAATTGCCCTCATTTTGAGTTGGATCGTGGCTTTTATCCTTCTGCATACTTTGATCAATAAAACCAAAGAAACATTCTCTAATTAAACTCATATTTATTGTAAGAAAATAAAAACATCTCACTATCTAAATTAGATTACATATTGGCAAAGAATCCCCAGCCTGACCTTAGCTGGCTGGAGAACAAAGGAAAGTTTCTAGAAAAAGTACAAAGGAATGCAAGACATGCGCAGTAGGTGCTGATAAGAAATATGACTACGGTAAGTCTGACAGTCCAGAAATAATAGCTTTGCTGGTAAATATAAAAACGCAGTGACAAGGACAAGAAGCAACGGATGGAAACTAATCAAGGAGAGAAGCAATCTAGAACTAAGAAGAAATATCCTGATGGTTAGAACAATTAACCAGTGAAGGGACTTGCCTTCAGAAGTTGTGGGTGCTCCATCCCTGGAGGTTTGTAAGAAGAGATACAACAGCCACTTGTCTCGAATGGTAGGTTTCCTGCTTAAGCAGGGTTGGACTAGAACAGGGGTCTCCAACCTTAGCAACTTTAAGCCTGGAGGACTTCAACTCCTAGAATTCCCCAGCCAGCTTTGCAAAAATTCTAGGAGTTGAAGTCCTCCAGGCTTAAAGTTGCTAAGTTGGAGACCCCTGGACTAGAAGACCCATAAAGTCTTTCCAACACTGTTATTCTAGCTTTATAATAGACAAGCATCATTATAATTTGTGTAAACTTAGATAATACGTACTATGGAAAGATAAGGAGGCAACCACACACACACACACACACACACATATACACACACACACATTCAAATACTCTCATAAAAATGATGGTATGAGGTTGGACCAGAAGACCTCCAAGATCCCTTTCAGCTCTGTTATTTTGTTAACAGTGTGTCTTTTCCCAACCCAACGGACTACCATATTCTAGTCTTTCAAAGGAGGAAGACAGCTTTTTTGGCTACAAAAGGGTAAGTAAGATTAAAAAGCAGAAAGTTAGAAGACTTTTTTTGGGATGTATGAAATAGTACAGTGATGGCGAACCTTTTAGGCATCGAGTGCCAAACTGTGTGCGTGTACATGACTAAACTGAAAGGTGTGTCCATGCACAAACACATGCATGCATGGACATGCGTCCAGACATGCACAGACATGAGTGGACATGCACGAACACAGGCATGCATGAATGCAGGCATGCGCAAACACAGGCATGCGCAAACACATGCATGCATGGACATGCGTCCAGACATGCGCAGACATGAGTGGACATGCACGAACACAGGCATGCACAAACACAGGCATGCGCAAACACAGGCATGCATGGACATGCGTCCAGACATGCGCAGACATGAATGGACATGCACGAACACAGGCATGCACGAATGCAGGCATGCGCAAACACAGGCATGCATGGACATGCGTCCAGACATGCGCAGACATGAATGGACATGCATGAACACAGGCATGCACGAATGCAGGCATGCGCAAACACAGGCATGCACAAACACATGCATGCGCAAACACATGCATGCATGGACATGTGTCCAAACATGCGCAGACATGAGTGGACATGCACGAACACAGGCATGCACGAATGCAGGCATGCGCAAACACAGGCATGCGCAAACACAGGCATGCATGGACGTGCGTCCAGACATGCGCAGACATGAGTGGACATGCACGAACACAGGCATGCACGAATGCAGGCATGCACGAATGCAGGCATGCACAAACACAGGCATGCGTGCATATGCGCATGCGCAGCCAAGACCCGAAGACCATCTGCCAGCGGGAGGCGCAACATCCCAACACTGGCAGCACAGCAAGAAGTAAGATCTTTTTCTTCCGTGAGCTTCTGTTTCATCATTGGCAGAGAAACAGAAGCTCACAAAAGAAATGCCACGGAGATCTGACCTCTCTGGTGGCAGCGCATGTGCCACCAGAGAGGGCTCTGCGTGCCACCTCTGGCATGCATGCCATAGGTTCGCCATCACAGCAATAGTATGTGCAGAATCAAAATAGCCTTTCTAACTGTAATGGACGGTTTCCAATGCAGTAACCTTTTCTCCGATATAAAATGGATGAGCTGGTTGAATACAATGCAAATCACCGATTTTGAACAGTGAACTTCAGTAAGCTTTTCTTGGCCATATGAGATGTACATAAAAATGCTACAGGAACAGATGTTAGGGTTTGCATATATCCGTCTCCATTTGCATCTTTTATAGTCCTTCTGAACATGCTAATTACTGAGATGCCAACCTGTAGGAGTGCAGTGATTAGTCAGGCCTGCTAAATATCTAACTCAAAACATTGAACTTACTAAAATAAATTGCAGGGAGTTCATAAACGGAACGCATGAACTGTAGGAGGATATGCTGTATTTACCCAGCAAAGCTTCCAATGTTGTCATCAGTTGCTTCAAACATTACTCATTTCTCCCATAAAGTTGGCTAGATCCAGCCCAGTTGTCCTGGAATAGGTAAATAGCATTATCATGCAAACGGTCCTCAGAAAATTATCCCAGTAGATCTCCATGTTGGTTGGAGACATGTGGAAGAAGCCCTTATCCTGCACTAATGGCTAAAATGAAGAAGGAGGAGGAGGAGGAGGAGGAGGAGGAGGAGGAGGAGGAGGAGGAGGAGGAGGAGGAGAAGAAGAAGAAGAAGAAGAAGAAGAAGAAGAAGAAGAAGAAGAAGAAGAAGAAGAAGAAGAAGAAGAAGAAGAAGAAGAAGAAGAAGAAGAAGAAGAAATCTCAATGTGAGTGAAGGCAAAATAAAAGTCAATGAGTTTCTTTCAGATCATTACCTTGAAGGTCCAACCGCATAAAATATTGTTAATACAACGAACAAGATTTATAGCTCTGCAAAGCAGAAGGGGAATAAGCTCAGGCTGTTTTACAAATACCTGCATAAGACTTAAAACAACATTATAAGAAGCACTTTCTACAAGAAGTTTTAAGAAGCTGTATTACTATTGGGCAAGGAAATGTACATTATTAAATGCAGTGCCACTTCTTAAAAAAGAGACCGTTTTATGTAGTAATTAAGGCATCAATCTGCAAACTGGGAAATGAGTTCTAGTCCTTCTTTAGCAGAGACATCATCCTGCCAACAAAAGTGCATATAATCAAGGCCACGGTTTTCCCAGTTGCAATGTATGGCTGTGAAATGTGGACCATAAGAAAGGCTGAGCGCCAAAGAATTGAGGCCTTTGAACCAGGGGTGAAATCCAGCAGGTTCTGACAGGTTCTGGAGAACCAGTAGAGGAAATTTTCAGCAGTTCAGAGAACTGGCAAATACCACCTCTGACTGGCCAAGAGTGGGGAGGGAATGGAGATTTTGCAGTATCCTTCCCATGCCATGCCCACCAAGCCCACAGAAGCAGTAGTAAAAAATTTGGATTTCACCACTGCTTTGAACCATGGTGCTGGAGAAGACTCCTGTGAGTCCCTTGGATTGCAAGGCGATCAAACTGGTCAGTCCTAGAGGAGATCAACCCTGACTGCACTTTGAAAGGCCAGATCCTGAAAATGAAACTCAAATATTTTGGCCATCTAATGCGAAGGAAGGACTCACTGGAGAAGAGCCTAATGCTGGGAACAATTGAGGGCAAAAGAAGAATGGGACGACAGAGAACGAGGTGACCGGATGGAGTCACTGAAGCAGCCGGCATGAGCTTAAATGGTCTCCGGGCAGTGGTGGGATTCAGCCAGTTCGCACCATTTCAGGAGAACCGGTTGTTAACTTTCTAAGCAGTTTGGTGAACTGGTTGTTGGAAGAAATCATTAGGGCAGAGAATCGGTTATTAAATTATTTGAATCCCACCACTGTCTCTGGGGGATGGTAGAGGACAGGAAGGCCTGGAGGAACATTGTCCATGGGGTTGCGATGGGTCAGACATGACTTTGCAACTAACAACCACAAAGTCCTTCTTTAGGTACAAAGCCAACTAAGTGACCCTGGGCCAGTCACTCTCTCTCAGCCCTAGGAAAAAGACAATGGCAAACTATTTCTTAAATCTTGCCAGGAAAACTCTAGGGACTTCTCCAGGCAGGAACCAACTTGAAGGCATACACCCATCTTAAATAATTATCTGGTGAATGGATATATCATCCCTATATCTATTTTCTTACTTCAAAATTTCACTAAAAACTAAAGCAATTAACTAAACCAATTTCTAAACATTATCAAGCAACTGAAACATTAAGATCAGCAATCGTTAAAAGTGTGAGTCTCATCAAACATATTTTTTGAACTGCAACAAACCACATAATTGTCAATATATTTTGAATAACCATCTGGTTTCTAATATTAAAAACCCTGTGATTTTTATATTATTAATATGAGAATTGTGTGTGATCATATTAATATTTTGGGTTTGATTTTTAATTTTTTTTTTTAGAAAAACCCAGACTCACTGAAGTATATTGTTAAAAAAAAACTTTGCATTTTTTACTGTACTTCAGGGATGCGAAGAGAAATGCAATTAAAACATTTAATTAAGAGCCAGTGCCTATTTTAACACCTTTAATTAGGCTGATGGATAAAATGTGTATAATTATGTGAGAAAAAAATAATACACTAAAAAAAACCCCTAATATCTATGGTTAGTTAAGCACTGCAAATGATATACAACTTATTATAGTATCTGAGATTATTTTCATTATAACTTTCTATGGTTTTCACAATCAGTAGCATCAGAAAAAAAAAACACTATATCATTAGAAAAAGTTGTTTAGAACATCTATGTCGCTATGTCTGACCATATTCTTCGTTCTTGAAGAATTCTAATTCTTAATATCCTTTTTTTTTCTTGATACAGGCAGGATTTGAGTTTCTCATCATACTACTTTTGCACCAAATCATCAGGGAAAAGTGAGGTGTCATTTATAAGGCAACATGCTGCTATAATGACCAAAAGGATTTTTTTCCCCTGATGAACCAGAGGTAGTGGACTGAGGCAGGAACCAATCTGGGTCAGTCACTGGGACCAAAGGTTTAGTCTTCTGAGCTTTCAGATTCGTGCTGGAGTTCATCTTCCTCAGTCTGAAAGTTCAGAAGACTAAATCTCTGGTCCTGGTGACTGACTAGTGGTGGGAATCAGCCGGTTCGGGCCAGTTCGGGCGAACCAGTTGTTAAATTGCTGCCTGTCCCCTCCCCTCCCCTCCCCGCCCCTTCCAGAAGTCCCCACCCTCCTGTTTTGGCTCCTAGGTAAATGCAGGGAGGCTTACTAGGCCCAAAATGGGGCATGCGTGTGTGTGTGTGAGGCACGCCCCCCAGCCCTGTTTATGCTCCCAGGAGGCTGTAGGGAGGCATACTATTTATTTATTTATTTAATTACATTTCTATACCACCTTTCTCCTGAAGGACTCAGGGCGGTATACAGCCATATTAAAACAAACCCAGCACAAAAATTAAAAAACCATTAAAATAATTTAAAACAATTGGCTATTATTAAAAACCCCTAGCTAAAGCCCCTTTAAAACCAATTAAAACCCATTAAAATTAATTTATTTGGACATGCCGGCTTGATGGAACAATAGAGTCTTCAGAGCACAACGGAAGGTGCAGAGGTCGGGGATCCTTATATCCGAGGGCAACTCATTCCATAGGGCAGGAGCCCCCATAGAGAAGGCTCTCCCCCTGGGGGTCGCCAGCCGACATTGTTTGGCCAATGGCACCCTGAGGAGGCCCTCTCTGTGAGAGCGTATCAGACTGTGGGAGGCATTCAGTCGTAGAAGGTGGTCCTGTAGGTATCCCGGTCCTAAGCCATGGAGCGCTTTGAAGATGGTGACTAGCACCTTGAAAAGCACCCAGAAGATCACTGGGAGCCAGTGCAGCTCGCGCAAGAGAGGTGTTACACAGGAGCAATGAGTCGCTCCTATAACCACACACGCGGCTGCATTCTGGACCAGTTGGAGCCTCCGGGTGCTCCTCAAGGGGAGCCCCATGTAGAGAGTGTTACAGTATACTAGGCCCAAAGGGGGGCACAGGAGGTGTGGTGCAGGCCCCCACACCTCATTTTTGGTCCCAGAAGGCTGCAGGTAGGCCTACTAGGCCCAAAATGGGGCATGGGGGGGATTAGTGGCCCGTTTTTGCTCACAGAGAGATGCAGAAGGTTGAGTGCTGCCTGTCACACCCCTGGCCACACCCACCCAGCTGGTCATTAGGGCAGAGAACCAGTTGTTAAATTATTTGAATCCCACCACTGTGACCAACCCAGATTGGATCCTACAACATTATCCTGGGACATGTATATTCGCCTTCATTCAGGAGTGGATTGAACTTTACAAAACTTTCTGTCTCTTTTGAAAGAGTTCAGAATTTGGGGGGTGATTTGCAAACACAGTGCTCAGATAAGGTAAAAGAAATGTCAGTTTCCTTAAAATACAAATTACCTTTTCTTGCTTGGGCACACTGGATTGCTGGTTCCTTCTTCCTAACCTAGCAAATCTGAGTAAATTAGAGCAGACACATTCTCCACCATCATGTTTGAAATTCATTCAGTCAACCCTGAAGTGAACCTGGCTGAGGCCATCTTTGAGGCTTCATGGTTACCACAAAATGGAGGGGGAGAAAGGTGGGGGGGGGAATATAGATAGCTCAGCTTTGCCATCAAAATAAAAAGTTTTCTTATGGGAAGCAAGGTCATTCCAACAAGTAGCTGAGAAGAGGAGGAGTGGAGTAACCAAGCAACCTGCCAGCATCATCATTGGACAATGTGACCGATGACCTGAGGGCAGTGATGGGATTCAAGTAATTTAACAACCGGTTCTCTGCTCTAATGATTTCTTCCAACAACCAGTTTGCCAAACTGCTCAGAAAGTTAACAACCGGTTCTCCCAAAGTGGTGTGAACTTGCTGAATCCCACCACTGCCTGAGAGGAAGGAACAACTTTCTTTCTTTAATTAGGTGAAAACTGTGGGAACTTTGAGAGTCAGTTTTCACCAGTTGTACCAATATGATATATCCAATAAAGTGTTCTTTGAGGAATCAACCTACCTTGGAGTTCTGCTTTCGATGGGTGCATTACTTGGAATGCTGACACATTCAATGTATAACCAAATGTAAATTCTAGTGTAACCATTTTAGTTTGGGCTATAAAGAGTTGACTGATGTTGGTAACATCACCCTATAAAAGTTCAAAATTAACCAGTTTTCAGCCAGAGGATCGTGATTTGAATTTTGGCTGTACCATGAGTTCACCAACTTCAGCTTGTCCTTCCTATGAAACAATGTGTTTATTTTGGACGTTGAGAATGATACAGCCTATTAAATGGAACTCAAATTCCTTCTCATGACAACAGAGTATAGGTAGTTCTCGACTTACAAAGTTCATTTAGTGACCATTCAAAGTTACAATGGCACTGAAAAAAGTGATTTATGACCGTTTTTCACAGTTACGACCTTTGCAACATCCCCATGATCATGTTTCCAGATGCTTGACAATTGGTTCACATTTATGACCATTGCTGTGTCCCAAAATCATGCAAATTCATGACAAGCAAAGTCAATGGGGAAGGCAGATTCCCTTAACAACCAGGTTACTAACCTATCAACTGCAGTGATTCACTTAACAACTGTGGCAGTAAAACAGAGCAAAATTCACTTAGCAAATGTCTCATTTAACAACAGAAACTTTGGGCTCAATCGTGGTTGTAAGTTGAGGACTACTGTAGTAAAAAGAAAGCTGTGTGCAATTTCTTCAGTTGAAGCAGAAATAGTATCTCTATTATGAGAATGAAGTTTACAGAGATCTTAGTTCCTTTGCCTAATTAATTACTCTAGGCCAATGATTTCATTGAGGGATGCCTCAGGGTTATGTTTTTCCTTGGAGGGGGGGGGCAGGGTGGATGTGGCCACGGTGAGCAAGGCCAGCTTGAAGTAATTCATGTCCGAGTGTCTGTGGTGGCCCGAGCACTCTGCCAGCAAAAATGGGCTCCCAAGCTCCATTTTTTGGCTGTGACAGCATCCTGCAACCCTCTGCCAGCAAAAATGGAGCTCAGGAAGGCTACCTGCACCCTTCGCCAGCTCTGTTTTCACTGGCAGAGGCACCATGGGCCAGTCCTTCGCTGTTTCTGGGGGAGGGAGGGTCTTGCGGGCCAGATCTAAGCACCCTGCAGGCCGGATCTAGTTTTACACTCCTGCTCTAGGCTGATCTTGAATGTCTCTGTGAAACCTGTAGAAAAGAAAGCAGAAATTATCAATCCAAGTAACTGCAAGCATCAGATCTGCAGATAAAAATCTTAATAAGATTAGTTTGAGTTACACTCAAGGTACTACAGGCTTATCTTTACTGCCAGTAATACTGACTCGCATTGAGACAGTACAACCACTATATCTGAAGGGCAGGTGGGTGCCATTTTAGTGACTAGCCCGGAGCCAATTTAGCATTCAGAGACAATAGGATGGAATGTCAAAAGGGATTTTACTAAATACATATTAAGAGAATTACAGAGAAAGAAATATCAAAGTACATCGATTGTAGGTTGCAAGAAACTCCAGAAGTTGGAAAAGGCAGACTTTTGAACCCAGCAAAAATATCTGGAAATGGCTTGGTAGCACATCTTACCAGTGACTTGGTTATAATTTCAGACAGTGGACCCTATGCTAGAGACATTTGGAAGTAAGACATCATCACAGCAAATGCTTGAGTATGATTTGAGAATATTGGTAGTCAATAATCCAGGAATCTAGATAAGTGCTAAGGATATTGTTAAGACAAACATTGTTATAATGCAGCCATTGCCCCCCCCCGCCCCTTTAGCAGGTGTTAGATTAATTAGATTATTCTTACAAGTAGGAGTATTTGTACAAACAGACTCAAGGGTGAGAGTGATTTACAATACAATGATGCTATTTGCAAACTTTCCTAAGTGACATTTTCAGAGCCCATGTGTGAATGGATTTACAATGCAAAGCTTGTTAAGTTGAGCATACGGATTGTCTTAGTTGAGTAAGTAACCCTTTATACCCAGAACTGTAACCATACCTAATATGTGGAAAAGAAAAAACTACTATTTCCTTACCAATCTGGAAATCTTCTAAAATGCCAGTACAGCAGAAATGGAAGGCATTAATCTTGTTTTTCCACTGTCCTTCAAAAATGAGACTTCCAAGCCCATCTTTCTGCTTCATATTCCTATTTCTGTTGGCTTAAGTAATGCTGCCTAGATTTTACCTTCTACTAAGCCAGGGCTGCCATACTCCCAGCCCCGCAGGCCAGATGCATCACGCGCTGGTCACACCCACACCTGGTTTAGTGAAGGGGGGGTAGTCCCGATATGTCACGTGAAGCCACGGTGATGACATGAGTTTGACACCCGGTTCTAGGCCAATCCAGGTATCTCACAAGTCCTTTAGCACATTTGCCTTGTTATTCCTGAATAATATCAGTTGCAGAGTCTCTTACAGGATTATTTTACAGGGTTATCACCATAATTACTGATTTACAGGCAGAATGTCTCTTGTCTGTCTGCCTGCCTGCCTGCCTGCCTGTATCTCTTAACAAATTTTTGTAACCTATGACTATCATTAAGTGTTGTACCTTATGATTCTTGATGAACATATCTTTTATTTTATGTACACTGAGAGCATATGCACCAGAACAAATTCCTTGTGTGTCCAATCATACTTGGGCAATAAAAATTCTATTCTATTCTATTCTATTCTATTCTATTCTATTCTATTCTATTCTATTCTATTCTATTCTATTCTATTCTATTCTATTCTATTCATCCACCCGTCCTTTTGGTTGTCTATCTCTGTCTCTCTATATCTATCTGCCTGCCTGCGGTACCTATCTATCATCTCCCCGCCCCTCTCTCTCCCCCCCTCTCCCTCCCTCCCTCCCTCCCTCCCCCCTCTCTCATCTCTCTCTTGCTTTCTGTCTTTCGTCTTGCTTCCTTGCTTTCTCCCATTTTGAACTGTGATAGTTCCAAATCAAATATGAGGGATATTGCTTGTAAGGCAAAAGGAAGTATAGCATGTCGATAGCAAACAAACAAACAATACAAAAAACCTGACATAACAAACTCTGTTGTAGCTGAAAAAACAATAACAGAGGAATTCATGAAAAAAAAAATTCTGGCTGTTCTTCCAGCATATCTATACATTTTGGAGATTTAACTTTGTATATATAAATTTAACTGTGTATAGTCTGTGCATCCAAAAAAAAAAAAATGCTTACTTATTTGTTTAAATGTACTGGCCATCCAACTCCAGTAAGACTTACTCATGGAAAGGATGGTGATTAACAATTATTTTCCTGACATGGAAATCAGGGAGAAGGTAGCAGGAGGGGAAAATCCAGTGGGAGGAATGGTAGTGTTGGAAGAAATGTCCATCTGGGTTCAGTTCCAAGTGGGGAGAAAGACACTGGAAACATGGTGGCTGCTTGTAAAGATGGTTTTTGTTAGATCGGCGCAGGAAAGAAGAGTGACCAGCAGAGTTCAAGTAACAACGTTTATTAACCGGAACTGAACTGGTGCTGCGCTGCCGGAGCTCTCCTTATATTTGCTCCGGCAGACGCACCGCCCACTGACAGGGATTCAAAATCTCCCGCCGAAGGATCTTCAGCCAATCCCAGGTGGATGTCCTTATACGGACATAACACTCCTCCCCCCTAGTTCTTAGTCAGTCAATCAAGGTAGAAAGTCACTCAGGTACACAGGACGTCTATGTGCTCGCGTAGACCTGCGCAGTTCATACCCTGGTTGGGCGCTCTCCCGGACGGAGGGTGCTTTCTCGGCTCGGGGCTTCCTCCCTGGTGCCGGGCTGGATCTGGCCGTCGAGGATGCGGGTGATGTTCCCGAACCTCCGGCCGGGTCGAGGACCTCCGCCTCATGGCGATGCTGGTCTGCTCCAGTCCTGCTCGGATCTTGATATCGCCGGCACGGATCCCTGCTGTCGACTGGTCCCGAACTCCTGAGCCACGATAGGTCCCTGGGTCTCCCTCGGGATTCCTCTGGGTCGGCGTTGCGCTGGTCTGGTCTAGGGTGCGAGTCCGGCGGTGGTGGCTGGGTTAGGCCCCCGGGTTCTCCAGTTGAGTCCGATTTACTCCCGGGGCCGCAGGTGGTGTGGGTTGGAAATGGGTCGGCTCTGCCGGGGTGGTGTAAGTCTACCTTGCAGGGGTGGTGTAGGCCCTCTCTGTACGGTTGGCGTTGTGGTGATGGTCACCGCCTTCCGTCGCTGGAGTGCTGTCCCTGGTTTGGCTGGTGTAGGCCTACCCTGCAGGGGTGGTGGAGGCCTTCCTCGCAGGGTTGGTCTTCTGCGCGGTCGGGCTGTTGTTGTGGCGCCCTTTGGTATGTTGGATGGAGGTCTCCTCCCCTGGAGTGTCGGTCGCCTACTTTGCAGGGTTGGTGTTGGCTTCCCCTGCTAGGTTGTCCCCGGTCTACTTGCCTCCCGTTGTAAGGGTGTAGGTCTCGGTTCTCGGAATGTTGACTGCCATCCACCCCGCGGTGTTTCGGGGTTCCCTCTGGGCCTTGTCCCCGGTCTACTTGCCTCTCAGCATTCTTAGCTTGGTTCGGTGTGGGAGTGCCCGCTCCTCCCCTGTCTGGGTGGTTTAGGCCTACCTTGTCTGGGTGGTTTAGGCCTACCTCGCTGGGGTGGTTTAGGCCTACCTCGTCTGGGTGGTTTAGGCCTACCTCGTCTGGGTGGTTTAGGCCTACCTCGCCGGGGTGGTTTAGGCCTACCTCATCTGGGTGGTTTAGGCCTACCCCGTCGGGGTGGTTTAGGCCTACCGCGTCAGGCTGGTCTTCGCCCGCTTCCCTCCACCTTTTGCGGAGCTGGTCGAGGTGACGTCTCACGATCTGTCCATTTTCCAGCTCAACACGGTAGGATTTGGGACCGGTTGTGCTGTGTACTGTAGCTTTAAGCCATTTTGGCGAGCCGTGGAAATTGAGAGCGAAAACGGCGTCGCCGATGGCAAACTGGCGGTGTTGGCGACTGGCAGTGGCGGGCACCTCGGAGGTGTATTGAGGGTGCAGTCTGTCCAGGGGTGACCGGAGTCGTCTGCCCATTAACAGTTCGGCAGGGCACTTTCTTGTGGCAGAGTGAGGCGTGATGTGCTGGTGAGCAGAAAGGTGTCAATGCGCTCCTGCCAATCGCCCGGGCCCATCTTGGCGAGCGACTCCTTGGTGAGCCTCACCATCCGTTCAGCCTGTCCATTTCCAGCTGGTCTGTAAGGGGCGGAGAGGGCATGGCGGATGCCCAAGCCTGCCAGGAAAGCTTCCATGGGCACGGACGTAAGTTGGGGCCCGTTGTCGGAGACCAAGACGTCTGGAAGCCCATGAGTTGCGAAGAGACACCGGAGTGCGCGGATCATGGCTTCTGTTGTGGTGGATGCCATGGGGATGACCTCCAGCCATTTGGAGTAGGCATCGACCACGATGAGGAGGTGGTGCCCTTGGATGGGGCCCGCAAAGTCTATGTGAATGCGCGACCAGGGAGAGCTAGGAGTTTCCCAAGGCGTCGGGTCAGACTGAGGCGGCGCAGCTTGGCACGGGCTACACCTGGCGACCCAATGTTCAATGTCTTTGTCCAGTGTTGGCCACCAGACGTAGCTCCGTGCCAGGGCTTTCATCTGGACAATGCCCGGTGTCCTTTATGGAGCGCTGCAAGAGTCTTTCGTTGGAGCATGCTGGGAATCAGCACCCGATCTCCCCATAGTAAACAGCCGCGCATGGTGGACAGCTCCCCTTGCTTGCGGCTGAACGGGCTGAAGTCGTCGCTGTCAATTCGAGCTGGCCAGCCCCTCAGGACCCAGGAGTGGACTTGACGAAGGATGGGGTCAGTCCGCGTGTGTGTCGCCACGTCGGCAGATGTTACCGGACAGTTGCTGTCGCTGTCAATATGCAGCAGCTCGAGCGTGGGAGCTGGGTCTTCCATGGAGTCAGCAGATGGGCACCTGCTTAGCGCGTCGGCGTTCGCGATGGCCTTACCAGGCTGGTGGACGAGGCTATAGGAGTAGCCGGCGAGGAAAATAGCCCAACGAGTCATTCGGGGTGACATGAAGGCTTGTCACCTGCGAGGAGGCCCAGGAGCGGCTTGTGATTGGTGACAATGGTGAAGCGCCGTCCATAGAGGTATTCGTGGAAACGCTTCACCCCTGCGACAATAGCCAACGCCTCTTTGTCCAGTTGGCTGTAGTTGCGTTCAGCACTGGACATGGTCTTTGAGAAATAGGCGATGGGGGCTTCACAGCCGGTAGGCAGTTCGTGGCTGAGAACAGCGCCGACTCCGTAGGGGGAAGCGTCACAGGTGAGCCTGATGGGCAGCGTCTCATTGTATTGAATGAGCACGCTGTCAGAAGTCAACAGTTGCTTAACGGCTCTGAATGCAGACTCTTCCTCGCGGCCCCACCTCCAGGAAGCCGCCTTTGCCAGCAAGCGATGAAGCAGCTCAGCAATAGTGGCTTTCTGTTGGAGGAAAATTGCATAGAAGTTAAGCAATCCAAGGAAAGCCTGAAGCTCCGCTTTGTTTTTGGGGCTGGGAGCTTCATGGATAGCTTTAACTTTTGATTTGGTGGGGTGGATGCCAGAACTATCTATGAGATAGCCCAGGAACTCGACTTCCTGTACCCCAATGATGCACTTGTCCCATCGGACCCTCAAGCCCTTCTCTCTGAACCGCTGGAGGACAAGCCTCAGCCGGTCAAGGAGTTGTGCCTTTGAGTCCCCGGAGATCAGTACATCATCGAAGTAAGGCACCACCCCTGGAACACCTTGGAGAAGGCGTTCCATCATGGATTGGAAAATGCCTGGGACTGCACTGACTCCAAACTGGAGATGGTTGCACTTAAACGCGCCTCTATGGGTGACAATTGTCTGAGCCTCCGTCGTTTCCTGATCAACTGGCAGTTGCTGGTAAGCCTGGGCCAGGTCCAGTTTTGCAAAAATTTTGCCCTTGCCGAGTGAGTGAAGCAAATGTTGCACTACCGGCACAGGGTATGCGCTCTGCGGCAACGCCTTGTTGATGGTCACTTTGTAGTCGGCGCAGATGTGCACAGATCCATCCTGCTTCATGGGGGTCACAATGGGAGTCTCCCATGAAGCATGATCGATGGGTTCCAGGATGCCTTGGGCAATCAGCTTATCAAGCTGAGCATCTACTTTAGCCCGCAAGGCAAATGGAACCCGGCGGGGCTTGAGCCGAATTAGGGTTACCCCTTTGTCCAGATTAAAGGAGATGGGTTTCCCTGTAAAGGTCCCTAACTTACCATCGAAGACTTCTTGGAACTCTCCGATGAGTGAGTCGAGTTTGCCTGAGCTAATCTGGTGGATGCCTCCAATAGAAAGCCCCAACGGCTGGAACCACTCCATGCCTAACAAGGTCGGGCGGCTATGCTCCACGACGGTGATGGGGAGCTGGCCTCAGAACTGTTTGAAGGCGATCTGGAGGTTGGTTCTTCCGATGACGCCGATGGGATTGCCGCCGAAATCCACCAGCTTGGAGTGAAGGGGTTCAAGTTGGCGCTTCGTAAGTGCCGGCTTCAGTCTCTTTACCTGGTGCCAGTCGATGATGGAATAGACGGAGCCAGAGTCTACTTCCATCGTGCACGGCAAGCCTTCCGCCAACAGTGTCACATGGAATTTGGTGGCACTGTTGTTACTGGTGAGGGCGATCGTTGTTTGATTCACCGCGCCGCCTTGGGAACCGTTGAGGTCGTCGCGGCTGTGCTGGAGTGAGGACCGTTTGGGTGGCCTCTGGGAGTCTTGGCGATTTTCAGGATTCCGGGGCCTGATCGACTCTGGAACCGGATCAGAGGCTCTGCATGCCTCAGCGATGTGCCCCTTCTTAAGGCAGCGTCTGCAGGTTGCATCACGCCAGCGGCAGGATTGGCGGGGATGGTGTCCCTTGCAACTGCCGCACTGAGCGTCGCGGCGGCCATCTTTTTGAATTTCCCGCCTAGATGGGCGGGAAACTTTCAAAACGGTCGACTCCCCCTCTGAGTCGGTCGGTGTGGCAGAGTCATCAGACGATTCTGAGGACGACTTGCGGATCTTATGGATCCCTCGGGACTGGAGCATTGCGGCGGCGGCTTTCTCGGATGTTTCAGCAGCCGTAGCCTCCTCAAGAACGTCCTTCAGGGACAGTCTTTTTCTGCTCAGGAACTTCTTTTGCATCTCTCATCCCAAAGACGATCCCGTCGCGTAAGGCATTGTCAACGTTTTCAAACTCGCAGTTTGCTGCGATTTGACGCAATGCCACCACAAAGTCTTTGAGAGATTCGCCTTCCTTTTGGTTGTGTTGGCGGAAGGGGAATCGATTCGATATGGGGGTGCCCGTTGGTGATAGTGGTCTTGCAGGGCAGTCTGCAGATCCACCCAGGACATGACTTCAATGTCTCTGGGTGCGACGAGGTTGACGGCGAGCTCCAAGACGTCGGTGCCGCAGTGAGCGAGGAAGAGAGCCCTCTTCCTCTCGTCATCTAAATTGTTGTAGCCGTTTCCCTAGAGGAATTGGCGGAAACGGATCATGTACGAGCTCCATTTCTCCCGGTTAGGGTTGAAGGGAGCCAGCGAGGTGAACGGCGCTTGCGGCGTTGCCATCTCTCAGTCCGCGTCGAGTGACTTCAGCTCGTTATGGCGGTCGTGCCACGCGGAGGTTCTTCTCTAGTCCTTCGTCGCCAGTGTTAGATCGGCGCAGGAAAGAAGAGTGACCAGCAGAGTTCAAGTAACAACGTTTATTAACGGGAACTGAACTGGCGCTGCGCTGCGCTGCCGGAGCTCTCCTTATATTTGCTCTGGCAGACGCACCGCCCACTGACAGGGATTCAAAATCTCCCGCCGAAGGATCTTCAGCCAATCCCAGGCGGATGTCCTTATACGGACATAACAGTTTTAATGATGGACAGGATCACCTGCCTTGACGATCTTGGATGAAGAGGAAAAAAAGGGACGAGATACTGAGAGTGCCTGAGTTTTATACCCTCTCTGGGCTTTTGAATTTGAGCTTGTATTCTGATTGGTTGTCAGACTCCCAAGGGGCCATGCAGGGGTAACTTTGTAGGTTGTGTTTTTGAGTCCCAAGCTTGGTTGAGACTTGCTGGGTGATAATGTAATGAAGGGGCTTTGGGCAATTCCTACTATGGCTCTGCCCGAAGGAGGTAGATCTTTGTTATCTAGAATAGACTGGTCCAGGCCTTAATGGCCCATTGACAAAGGTGTGGGGTGGGGGGGGCTGAGTTTTTGCCTCTCTTTTAGGGGAAATATTCTGCCCTTTTTAATATTTCCTAAAATATCTCATTTTCCTAGGAGAAGAGTGGGTGCTAACTTCCTACAGTAGCTTGCAGTTTCACTATTAGTCAAGATGCCATCAAAGCAACCAGTCTAGGCAAGATTTTCTTAAGACAATTTAAAGTTAAAATAAAATGAGGGGCCAGGTTGAAGTGCAATCCCAGTTGCTATCTGTCGTCTTTCACTGTCATGCCCAACTTTACTGTTGCTTCATATTAAATCTCTTATATGTCAAGACAGCCATTTAGACATTATCTCATTCATTTATCCATTTTCCTTCCAACTTTTCCTTCCAGGAGTTCATATAGTGGTACGGAATATAGTTATCCAACGTTACCTTTCAGCTTTGTTCTTGACTAATCTCAATCTTTTATTAAAGAAGTGATCCGTCTGTAGCGGCAGCACATTGCTTTGAATAGAAATGAAGTTACAGAACGGCAACCCGAAGTGTTTAGAAAGCTGTTTAGATTCATACCATTAAAATGATGAATATCATTCATATAAACCAGCTTTACCTCTCTAAGATATTAACTTCTGGGTTTTAGGTTAGTCCATTAAGTAGAAAAAGTAGGCGGGAGGGGAAAGGATAATGGGAATCTAGGAAATTGGAAATGGCCCGCATTAAACATTTCATGACAGATTTTGCTTATAAAATAGAACTGCCTGCATCCTTATCTCCCTGCTCCATCTATATTCTTTCAGAAGGACTTTGTCAGGGAGAGAATAGAACACAGTTGGCCCAGTAGTATGTTCCACTTACCTTCACTACTGGTATGGAATCGGGAGTGTGCGTGCTTGCTTGCTTTGCTCGCGCACAGCACTTCTGTGCATGCACAAGCATCCATGATGACATCTGGGTGGGTAGGCGGAGCCTCCCACCACTGCCACTACCAGTTCGTCTGAACTGGGGCGAACCAGTAGAAACCCACCACTAAGTTGGCCTATAGTTTCTCGTCTGTATGAGTGAGTCACAATTGCAAATCTGAGTACAAGAATGATCAGGGACATCAACGAAGTAAAAAGTGTTTTTTCTATAGAACCAGTGTGAACCGGGGGCAACCCACCACTGGGTTTTATGTTTTGCGATAGGCTCTTATCACATTTTAATGAAAAGAGAAACTAGCAGATGATTTAATGAAAAGAAGTACTAGTATCTATTTAGAGAACAGAATTTGATTGGAAATGATAGCATGGTTTGGTGTCATATGATATCCCCCCCCCTCCCAAATTACTTGATAGCTTTGGCTAACTTAATATGGTTTTTTAATAATGGAAGGCTAGTTATCCTTGAAGCAAATCATGTTCTTTAGTGCAATAATAGTCTTGCTTGTACACTGACATTGTCTAAACATATGTTTCTCTCCATTAATAATGACAAAGCCTTCATGAGTTGGCTCCTACGCAACCTAATCCAATTAAACTGCACAGAAATCAAAATCAGTGTTCTCTGCATTACAGAAATATACGCTGTCCTTTAGCAAATCGAATGCAAAATCTCAAGGAAGGGCTACTTTGTTGAGTAACCCTGTTACACAATACAGAACTGTGGTTCACACTTTTCCCCCCATGCCTGCAGAGGGTTTGTGTATCAGATGTCCCACATCCTAATATGTTTCCTAATATGATTTGATTGCTTATTTGTTCCCTATGGCTATCATTAAGTGTGATTCTTGATGAATGCATCGTTTCTTTTATGTACACTGAGAGCTTATGCACCAAAGACAAATTCCTTGTGTATCCAATCACACTTGGCCAATAAAGAATTCTATTCTATTCTGTTCTGTTCTGTTCTGTTCTGTTCTGTTCTGTTCTGTTCTGTTCTGTTCTATTCTATTCTATTCTATTCTACATAGGGTTGCATGGATTTTCATCACTTGAGAAGCCTTTTTTTCTAAGCTGTGAGCAGATGTTGAAAGGTACGTAAGAAGCTGGATTTAATGTGGTAAAGCTCAGTGGAGCCTGGAATAGGTTGAAGAAACTGACGAGTAAGATTATTTCTCCTTTGTCATTGCTTGGCAAGATCGATTGGCTGTCTGTGTATGTGGCAAATATCTCATTAGAACATAAGGCTTCCGGTTGGATTATCTTCTGACCTAATTCAGTGTTTCTTTGTTAACAATAAAACAAGGTGTCCTGCTTGTTGTACCATAAGAGAGCAAGCCAAAACACAACAACATGTCTTGTATTTCTCTTTTGAAAAACAACAACCATCTGCAGGTTCTTGAGGTTAATAGGCTGGTTGTTTCCTCCACGTTTTACTCGGGTTGGTTTATTTGAACTCAACATGCATTTGTTTTCTGGAGCAGACCGGCACCTCTGCCTGCTGCTCTTACTCGTCTTTTCCTTTTCTTCTCTTTTGTCTATTAAATTTACTTTTCTAGTCTGAGTAAAAACAGCTGCAGGGAAAATAAGAGGAAAGTGGGTATCTGATTTATCTTTTCATCCATATTCCCTCCTCCCCCAAAGTATCTGTGATAGTCCAAGAAAAAGCAGAATAACAACTCTCTTTTTTTTTTTGTACCAAATAATTGACACAGTATATGAGATTTGGAGTTAGAACTCATGAACCATGATTAATGTTATTTCCAAGAAGAGTCTTATAAATATGACACAAGTTCTAGTTCATGTACTTATCCCTGTCCTGAGACTGTACTCCTCTTCCTCTGTGTATTAAGGGGCAACATCGGTGAAGTTTTTCCACTTCTAGAAGTTTCCTGTACATTAAATTTAGACTCTAATCTTCTCATGTTCTAAATTGAGGTCTGGAAGTCTAGATGGTGCAGGAAGATCTGTGATTGCTACTTGAATGTCACCTTTGCTGGGTTTTTTTATTGTCTTGCCTGCACTGAATCGCTATTCTCTACTATGGATATTATTGAAATTATAGTTTCTTTTGGGAGGCAGTGGGACCATGAAAATGTTATCTATTAGGTACCTAATAAATAGCATCTTGCAATTTGCTTAGTTAGAACTATGAAGGCATCTTTTGCAGATTAATTGTAGGTATTGATAGTCTTGTATCCTTGTATCTCTTACTCTTCAACGATTGAGGACAAAAGAAGAAGGGGATGAAAGAGAACGAGGTGTCTGGATGGAGTCACTGAAGCAACAGGCGTGAGCTTAAATAGACTCCAGGGGATGGTAGAGGACAGGAAGGCCTGGAGGAACATTGTCCATGGGGTCCCGATGGGTTGGACACGACTTCACAACTAACAACAACAACAACAACATTGATAGTCCTGAGAAAGCTGAGCATTGGATGGGAGGCACTACAAAATTTTAGGGTTAGACTGAGAAGTTTAAAATGAAAAACAAAACAAAGCAAACAAACCTAAAAGGCAATGACAAATGACTTCTGTATTATTCCCCTTCCCCTCCCCAGGAAAAAACATGTCATGAATGTGCTGAAGGCAATAATCAAGTGTTGTGTTTAACTTAAGGAAATCTTTACTTTTGTGCCTTAAGCGAGTGCAAAGGACAAGGGGACACTTGCCCTTTGGTCTTAGATTGAAATAACCATGATTAAAGAAAGAAGGCTAACCTTGTTTGAAAATGCATAGAATTAATAGTTGAGGCTTCTCAATGTAACATACATGTAACTTGTGAACAAAATTATGTAACTCTGAAACAAGTCAGAGTCCTGTCTATGAATAATGTTCCATGGTGTTCCTGCGGAAGACGACAAAATGTACCCATGAGTGAAGGAACTTTCTATCAACATAAAGATACTCAAGATCCAACGCTGCCTCAAGCATGCATTACCAACTCTTCTAAAGGAAAATGACAGAGATAATAAGAAGTGTTACAGATCTTGAATTAGTAAAAGGGGAGATTATTTTGAGAAGCGTCATGAACTAGCTAATAAAAAGAAATAAACTATTTCATGGTTTGAGAAAAGTTTTGGTTTTTTTTTTCCTTTTTAGACAATGCCACATATTTCCACAGCTGATTGTGGAAATGGACCTGGGTCTTCCCAATCCTTGTCCAGTATCTATCAGGTGTGAAAGATCAGATCCAAACATAAAAGTTCAATTAAACTGATTAAATGCTAAAGGCCTATGCCAGTGATGGCTAACCATTTTTTCCTTGGGTGCTGAAAGCGCACGGATGCCCACACCCATAATGCAATGCCCCCCATGTGCCCCACCCCTGCGCATGACCTTCCGTGCTTTCCCGTCCCCTGGGCATGCATGTGTGACCACCCGTGCTCCCGCTGTCCCCCCCGCACATGGGCATGTGACCTTCCCCATGCCCCATTTTGGGCCTAGCAGGTCTCCCTGAAGCCTCCTAGGACCAAAAATGGGCCGCGAGGGGCATGCTGCATCCCCGCTGCCCCATGCCTGCATGCACAATCCTCCACACACACTTCCTGCACATGGACACACATCTCCCACATGCACAGCAGAGACCCAAAAATCAGCTGGCCGGCAGGAGGTGTGCACACATGTACAGTGGAGCTGACCTAGGCCGATGGCTCACATGCCCTCAGAGTTGGCTCCATGTGCCACTGTGGCATGCATGGGCCTATGCACTGGAATCTTCTCAACTACAACTGTCAGAACTTGATTAGAGTAGATAAGGGCCAATGCCACTCAAGAGAAGTTGGACTTAGTTCATTTGTGGCTACATAGGGATTCCAGGTTGATCCCTCTTTTCACTCCGCCCCCAGGTTCAAAATACTTAGGTACTTCAAAATATCTTAATCACCATTGACTAATATAGCTACCACTATGTGAAAAAGTGCAGATTTGTACATTTAAATCAAACAAAACGTTATTTGACAATTAAAGCTTTTTTATATATAGCTTTACAGGGGCAAAACTATGAACTATTGATAGCAAATATACGCCAAGCGAGGAAGTAAAAACTGTTTCTCATAACCTGCTGGAGGAAGAGGTAGGGAACCTCTTCTGAATATTTAAAACGTAAAGATTGGGATAAAATAAAATGTAATATCATGCAAAACTGGTAGTGGTGATCAGGGACTGTATCAGGATATTAATGTTATGTTTTTGTAAGCATACAAAAAGGACAGGGATTCGTTGAACAACTGATGGTCCTTAAAAGCAAGAGGTAAAACATACAGAGAAATATTTGCTTTCACACAACATTGCTGCTATCTCCAGCTTATAGCAAAATTGTCTACCCAGCAAAAGAAATTTAGTAATCGGTCGGGGATTCTTTTCTGAAGATACACGAGACAAGAATTTTAAAAACACCTTGTATATTTTTTTTTTAAAAATGCTATCATTATATTAACCTGAAGGACACTGCATAGTTCGCCTTAAATCCCTCAACTTCCCAACCCAGTAATCTGTTTCCCCTTTTCACTGAGAAGGAACTCTTGAACTACTGCTTCTACTCTTGTAGAAAGGAGAGGAGAAGGGATGGGAGGGGAAGGGAGAGAAGAGAAGAGAAGAGAAGAGAAGAGAGGGGGAGAGGAGAGGGGAGGGGAGAGGAGGGGGGAGGGAGTGGAGAGGAGTGGAAAGAAGGAAAGGAAAGGAAAGGAAAGGAAAGGAAAGGAAAGGAAAGGAAAGGAAAGGAAAGGAAAAAAGGAAAGGAAAAGTTTTTATCATTCTTCCTGTGAAGAAGGCTAAACAGAGAATTTAGTAGAATGTTTGTCAATTTCAAGAAGGAGGAGAAGGAGGAAGAGGAGAAAACAATTTTCATGGTTCATGGTTCAGTCATGTCAAATCAAGTCATGTATAAGAGCTATTGGGATGAAATTATTTCACAGGCTCTTCTGCACAGTCTGCTTCCCTCCCCGCCCCCCGCCCCCACCATCTTCCTCACAATTTCATTAGTGAAATGAAATGACTGAACCACAAACTAGGAAATTTCATAATCATAGTCCTTAATAATTCTTAAGAACTTCTTAAGAATTATAAAATTTCCTAACCTGATTAAACTCTTCCTTGTGGATGGATAATGAAATCCACACAAAATACATTTCTGTTAATAGGATTGATAGCACTGTCTAAGCTACCGTATAATGGAGGGCAAAAAAGAGTTGTGTATATGGAATGAAGATTGATTGATAGTGATGATCACGGTTAAGAAAACCTACCCAAATGGATCTTTATTTTGGCTAATTCATGTGATAAGCTAGCTTCCCTAAATGTGGTACTATCCAATTGAAAACAAATGCATATAATGCATTGGTAAGGCCACATTTGGAATATTGCATCCACTTTTGGTCATCATGATATATTATAAATGTTGATGTTGAGATTCTAGAAAGAGTGCAGAGAAAAGCAATAAAGGTTATTAAGGGGCTGGAGGCTGAAACCTATGAAGAATGGTTGCAGGAATTAGGTATATCTAGTTTAATGAGAAGAAGAACTAGGGGTGACATGACAGCAGTGTTCCAATATCTTAACGGGCTGCCACAAAGAAGAGGGATCAACCTATTCTCCAAAGCACCAGGACAAGAAGCAATGGGTGGAAACTAATCAACGAGAGAACCAACCTAGAACAAAGGAGAAACTTCCTAACAGTGAGAACAATTAAGCAGTTGGAACAGCTTGCCTTCAGAAGTTGTAAGTGCTCCAACCTGGAGGCTTTTAAGAAGAGATTGGACAACCAAATTTCTGAAATGTTATAGCGCAGTGACCTTTTTGCTATCGCATGTCAAAAGCGGGGGGAGCACACCCATAATTCAATGTGCCCCCTGTGCATGCATGCATGACCCCCCCCCATGCTCCCCTTGCTTTTGGCACACGATGGCACGGTGGGCCCAGTAGGCCCGTTTTTCACCCTCCCAGACTCCAGAACCTTTCTAGGAGCCTGGGGAGGTGAAAATAGCCTTCCCCACTCCCTCCGGAGGCCAGAAATGGCCTGTTTCCTGAGTTCCGGTCCCATTCAGCCAGAGCTGAACTAGGGCAATGCGCATGTGCCCACCGATATAGCTCCATGTGCCACCTGTGGCACGCAGGCCATAGGTTCACCATTATGATTATAGGGTTTCCATCTGAGGACATCTAGGATATGAGCCTTTTCTGCTGTGGTACCCAATTTTTGGAAATCATTTCTCCCAAGGTGATCCCAACCCTAGTGGCTTTCTAGAAATCCCTCAAAACATTTTTTCCTCAGGGCTGATTAATGGAAAGCCCATGTGGTAGCTCAGGGCTGTCAAACTCATAGGCCATGGGCCAGATGCATCAAATGCTGGCCATGTCCGGTTTAGCAAAGGGGGAAAAAATCCTGATACATCACCTGATGCTGCAGTGACACCATGAGTTTGACACCCCTGCTTTAGCTGTATTACATGTACATAATATTACAATACATGCTCTCTTGTGATTTTGCCTTTATTGACATTTAATTGTTTTAATTGTTTTGTGTGTGTGTGTGGAAAGGTTTTTGTTTGCTTGGTTGGTTTTATTTACACAACTCAGAGTCACTTTTGTGAGACTTTTATGAGAGTGTCCATATCAATGTAACAAATAAATAAACAAACCTGAGTTTGTTATATGCCATCCCTGGATCCACATCAACTTTGTGGATGCCTCTGAAGAAATGTAAGGCTATTCTCCAGTAAGAGAAAAGACCCCTTTCTAGTCTAGATTTCAATATTTTTTTGAAGCTTCACTTGAGGATAATGGAACTTCTATCATCTTAGTTCAAGACTTTTCACAAAGCTGCTCACTCAAACAATCAATTGTGCCAAACAATCACACTGAAAAAAAGAAGGTATGTATATTTATATAGTACACAAATATTATACTTTCGCAGTTGCTTATGGAAAATGTATGAGTGAAGAGAGAGAAGGAAGGAAGAATACTGATTCTCTGTAGACAGTTGGAGAAATGAAAGAAGAACATGATAATTCAAGCAACAGCTTACCACAAACGAACATTTTTGGGAGGCGCAGTCATCTACAGAGAGATATTGCAACATTTTTCCACTCACATGAATTATTAGAGATATGGTTGTTGTTGGTTGTGAAGTCATGTCTGATCCATCACAACCCCATGGACAACCTTCCTCCAGGCCTTCCTGTCCTGTACCATCCTCTGGAGTCCATTTAAGCTTACGCTTACTGCTTCAGTGACTCCATCCAGCCACCTCAGTCTCTGTCATCCCATTCTTCTTTTGCCCTCAATCTTTCCCAGCATTGAATCCTTCCTTCTCATTAGTGGCCAAACTATTTGAGTTTCATCTTCAGGATCTGGCCTTCTAAAGAGCAGTCAGGGTTGTTGTCCTCCAGGACTGACTGCCGGTGACAAAATTTCTCCCTGGAGATCACTATTCTAAAATACTCTCCCCCACCCCCCAGAGATATGCATTGTTCCCACTCTGCTCATTTTTTATTTATTTATCAAATTTCTATACCACTCATCACATTTGCATGATTCTTACAAACCAACCTCAGCTTTAGCTGCAGTTGATTGGATTGACAGGGTCTTTTATAGATATTTTATCTGGTGGATTTTAGTATGATGTTGCTCGTGTATTTATTCATTTTTTATTTATTGTTGAATGCTGCCCCAGATTCCTTGGGGCAGTGTATAAATACTGATAAACAAACCAAGAGTAATGAAGTTTCCAATATTGGTGCTTTAACTCAATGTTTTATGTTAGTCACTAGAGGGAAAAAAATATCTCTTGCTTAGGAAAAAAAATGAATTGAATAATAGTGTGTGTATATTAAAATAAATAGGCTTAAGAATAATGCTTAAAACATATGTGATCTATTTATTATTACACATTCATTAATAAGCCACTAATTTACTTGAATGCTACAATACATGCCCGTTACAAATCTTATTTAGATGAATATCAGGCTTTTCCTCTCTTTCAAAGATTCTTGGTTTCTTTTATTAATATTTCTGGATAAAATACACAATTAATCAGACACCTCTCCCTTTTCTGCATACCGGCTTCTTAAAACTGTGAATTAACACCAGAGATTTCAGGCAGGCAAAAAGAATTATTTCAAAGGTTTATCGTAACCGTGTGTGTGTGTGTGTGTGTGTGTGTGTGTGTGTGTGTGTGTGTGTATGAGTGTGTATCCATGTCAATTTCAATTGATAAGAAAACAGCAGCATTACCTGGAGGAAAGAACATTAGCTGTAAATTCGAAGGAATGTAGTTAAGGGTTGATTGTAATTTAACATAGGGATCTGTCTCTCAAAGCCGTTAGGTAGACAATCAAGATAAAGGCTGAAAGTTGTGACAAAAGAGATTCCTATCAGAGAAGCCACATATTGTCTGGAAGCATGCATTGCACTAAGCTATAAGTGTGATTTAATTGGTTTTACCTTACGTTTTGTGTGCTTCCAGCAATTCTGGATTTTATGAATTGTGATCCCAGAAAGTTTTGCCTTCTTCAGAAAATCATGCTTAAAATAAACCATGGTTAAGGAAATATCTAGGGAGATTCTCAATCATCCAAGTCATGGTTGTCCCAAAAGTAATTTTTAAAAGGCAACAAAAATTCTTGGGAGTCTTTTTCCTTGAAAACATTTCACTTCTCTTCCAAGAATCTTCTTTGGTTCTCACTGACTGATGGGGAATGGAATAATTTATGTTCTTTGCAGTTATCCAGTCATTAGCAAGTGAGTTATTAGCTCCCTTGAGTGTCGTTGAGGCCACTTGGGAGTTTATCTGTACTCTCTGAAGTACACCTAAATATTCACCTGAAAAGCACCTTGACATGATTAAGTAATGTGTGAATCAGGGGTGAAATACTCCCTGATTAAAAAAAAAATGCTTTTAAAAGAAGACAAAAGCCTCTGACCACCAAGCAACTCAGCTGGAATCGTCAGAGCCTTTTAAAAGCATTTTTTTACAACCAAAGAGATTTTGGAAAAATGCTTTTAAAAGTTAAAAAAAAAAAGTTGGCCATACCCACCCAGTCACATTAAACCCCCCCCCCACCAAGCCACACCCACAGAACCGGTAGTAACAAATTTTAGATTTCACCACTGGTGTGAATCTTGCCATTTTTTGTGTTGATGACTTAGGATGCAGCTTTAAACTTCCAGTTTAATAAAGTTGGGATCTCAGAATCATTCATAGAAATTACTTCTATTATACTCCAAGGATATAAAGTGATATTTGACTTAATGGAGGGTGCAGGGGTGAAATGCTCCCGGTTCAGACCGTGATCCAGTAGCAATGGTGGCAGGTGGTTCAGAGAACCGGTAGCAAAAATACCTGCCCACCCCCCCCCCCATGCTCAGCTGAGCCGCACGATCATCAGAGGCATTTTTTTTTACTTTTAAAAGCATTTTTTTTCTACAATCTCTTCTGACGAAAAAATGCTTTTAAAGTAAAAAAAATGCCTCTGATAATTGCGCGGCTCAGCTGGGAACCTCAGAGACTTTTCAAAGCATTTTTTTCCTGCAACCTCTTGGTCGAAAAGGTGGTAACAAAAATGCTTTGAAAAGTCTCTGACAATCCCAGCTGAATTGCCTGATCAGCAGAGAGGTATTTTTTAAAATGGCTCTCTGACGATCCCAGCTGAATTGCCTGATCGCCAGAGGCTTTTCAAAGCATTAGAAAAAATGCTTTGAAAAGTTTTTTTTTAAAGTTGGCCACACCCACCCAGTCACATTACCCCCTCCCACAAAGCCATGCCCATAGAACCGGTAGTAACACAATTTACATTTCACCCCTGGGAGGGTGGAATAATATGTGTGTGGGGGGGGGGGGATAGATTAGATTAGTGTTTATCAGAGTCTGAACTGAGTACGGTTAGGAAAAAAATAAAGTTACATGTAAATATCACTAACATTGAATATTAAGATGACCACTGCCCATTATTTATTGTTAAGTACTGTACACACTAAAATGTACAATTTTGTAATAACTGATAGTTAACCTGATCATATGTGCCAAGTCTAAAAGCATGGAGAAGAAAACTAACCCACCAAGTTATCACACTTTCCTTGTCTGAGGTATGTATTCATTTAGGCAGTAAATGTTGTGTCTCTTATGGCCTATTCATAAATTCATCAGCCAGCTATATAGTCTTTCTGTCTATCTGAAAACCAAATCCCCAGAACTTTCTGTTCCGAATGTCCTTGACCTTAGATCAGATGACTTCACATTTCCAAGTAAAATCATTTCCCTACTAGCAATTTCTTTAAACTCCAAAGTTGCAGTAAGGAGGGTTGTTTTTCATGTCACTTCAATTATGGTTGGAGAAAACTATAAGTTATTATGCTATGAGTTAAGTAACTAAATGGGGAAATGGCCAAAGAGGTTCTTACAATTTATGGAAGTCTTGGAAGTACAACCAAAGTTGATTGTTCTAAACAGCAGCCAAAATTTCTGATCTCATGTTTTTTTTTCACTTAATCGTTGTGAAAATAAAATTATTTTCCAAGAAAGTTGAGAATCTTAAATAAAATGGGATAAAGAGTTTCTTCTGGTATGTAAGAAGAGTTGGTTTATCTGATATGTGAAGATAATTAAAGCTGTATGACCTATAAAACATAATTTCACAGAGCAACACTTTTCCATGCTAAACAAAATAATATTCCCTTTGATTGCTACATATTTTGTAATGCCAGTGAAAGAGCCTAAAGAATACATATATTTGGAAACAGTCACTATAGATAATAATAAGTTGGGTTCAATGAGTGAACTCAAATGAGGCCACATTCATGAGTTACCCACTAGAGGTTCTTCAAGTGACCCCTAAGCAAAAAAAGAAAGCAGCAGGTGAAGCTAAGCAGAATCACATCAGATACCTGTACAATTAGCACAGGGACCCCACAAGGCTGTGTGCTCTCTCCACTTCTCTTCTCTCTATATACTAATGACTGCATCTCAAAATGATCCATCTGTTAAACTACTGAAGTTCGCAGTTGACACAACAGTGATTGGTCTCATTCAAGATAATGATGAATCTGCATACAGATGGGAGGTTGAACAATTAGCCTCGTGATGCAACCAGAACAATCTGAAACTGAACACACTCAAAACCATAGAAATGATGGTGGACTTTGGGAGAAAGCCTCCCATACTATCACCTCTTACAATACTAGACTGGACTACTGTAACACTCTCTACATGCGGTTCCCCTTGAGGAGCACCCGGAGGCTCCAACTGGTCCAGAATGCGGCTGCGCGGGTGATTATGGGAGCGACATGGCACTCCCATGTAACACCTCTCCTGCGCGAGCTGCACTGGCTTCCAGTGGGCTTCCGGGTGCATTTCAAGGGATTGGTTCTCACCTTTAAAGTGCTCCATGGCTTAGGGCCAGGGTATTTACAAGACCGCCTTCTGCCACTGATAACCTCCCACCGGCCAATGCGCTCTCACAGATAGGGCCTCCTCAGGGTGCCATCAGTCCGGCAATGTCGGCTGGTGGCCCCCAGGGGGAGACCCTTCTCTGTGGGGGCATCTGCCCTCTGGAATGAGCTACCCCCAGGAATACGACTGATCCTGGATCTCTGTACTTTCCGCAAGGCCCTGAAGACTTTTTTATTCCAGCAAGCCAGGCTGGCCTAAAAGGATTTTAATGGGTTAGTTTTAATTTTTATAGATGAGGGGTTTTAAATTGGGAGGTCAAATGATTTAACTATATTTTAAACTATCTTAACTTTTATATTGTATGTATTTTAATCTTGGCTGTCCACCGCCCTGAGTCCTTCGGGAGAAGGGCGGTATACAGATTTAAATAAATAAATAAATAAATAAATAAATAAATAAATAAATAAATAAATAAACAGACAACACAGTATCAACAGAAGAGACATTCAAATTTCTAGGTTCTACCATATCTCAAGATAGGTTCTACCATATCTCAAGGTAGTAAGAACAATTACTACCAACAAGCCTTCCATTGAGGACCTGTATACTGCACGAGTCAAAAAGAGGTCTGTGAAAATATTAAGAGACCCCTCGCATCCAGAACATAAACTTATTCAACTCCTATCCTCAAAATGATACTATAAAGCACTGCACACCAGAACAACTAGACACAAGAACAGTTTTTCCTGAACGCCATCACTCTACAAAACAATTTCCTCAACACTGTCAAACTAGTTATTAAGTCTGCATTATTATTAATCTTCTCATCGTTCCTATCACCCATCTCCTCCCACTTATGACTGCATGACTGTAAACTTGTTGCTGGTATCCTTACAATTTATATTGACTGTTTCCTAATATGATTTGATTGCTTATTTATTCCTTATGACTATCATTAAATGTTGTACCTTATGATTCTTGACGAATGTATCTTATCTTTTATGTACACTGAGAGCGTATGCACCAAGACAAATTTCTTGTGTGTCCAATCACACTTGGCCAATAAAGAATTCTATTCTAACCTCCCCCCCCCAAAAAAAACCCCTGTGTCTAGACAAATGTCATAGATATACTTGGAAATAAAAACTATGAACATCCAAAGAACAACAAAATAATGGAAATCTTTTAATGTACATCAGTCAGTGAGATTCAGTCACTTAGCGTTGTCACTTTGCAATGAAAAGCAACATCTGACAATTTTTCTTACAAGAAAACATTGAAAAAGGGCAAAGCTTGAAGAACAATATTGGCTAATGATAATTGAAGATAATTGAAGCTCTATCGGGAGCCCATCTGCATCAGTGGTGGGTTCGTCCCGGTTCGTCCCGGTTCTCCCAAGTCAGTAGCAGTGACAATATGATGTCACCGAACTGGTTCTGCCCCCTCCACCTCCCTGTGCCCCCACCCCCACGTTATTCTTACCTTTTATTTTATTTGGCCCCACCCTCAATCTATTGCTGCCTCCTGAGTCCCAGCTGATGGCTAGAGGGAAAAAAACTGTTTAAACTCTTGCCGTGGTGCTTCAAAGGGCCGCCCTACAGCTGATCAGTGTTAAAAGAGAACAAATGAGTAAACCGGTGCCTGCAAAAATAAATGGGTAGACCAGTGCCTGCAAAAATACATGAGTAGATCAGTGCCTGCAAAAATAAATAGGTAGACCAGTTCCTGCAAAAAATAAATGGGTAGATCGGTACAGCTCTGCAAGCAGTTAAAAGCCTGATAGACCAGTACCTCTGCTAAATCCTAAATAATTGTCACATGACCATCAAGCAATGCCCACAAAATAAGCCATACCCACAGAACCTGTAGTAAAAAATTTTAGAACTCACCCCTGATCTACATACTCATGACCAAACCTAATTACCTAGGTTAAATTATTGACAAGTGTTCTACTTAGGTTGGTTGGGCCAGTTCACTGTAAAACATAGGATTGACGACACACACATTTCCTCTTAGTGCTGCCATTTTTTCAAGCTTAACATATCACCATCAGACTACCTAAACTGACAAGCATGGGTAAGAAACTCAAACAAGACTATAGTGCTTCAGATCAAACTTCCACCTTTCTGTCCACAATATCCTAACACTTGCAGGAAAGTATTACATCATTTCTCAATACCTCTTTTTTAGACAGTAGAAGCACATGGCTAAATAACAAAGTAAAACTACATGTAGGAAACTCAGGTGAGATAGTAGCTATTCTTTCCATAACAGATGGAATTTGCTGCTGTCAGATGTGGCTACCAGTTTAAACACTTTTAAAAGAGGACAGGGCAAATTTATGGGAGCTCAAGCCAATCTTGACAGAAGCTTACTAGTTCCTGAATTACAGGTGGCGTACCTGAAATACTAGCAACTAGGGAGCAATTGTGGAAGAAAGCTACCTATCCATATTCCTGATCTTCCCATACAGTTGGCTGCTGTATCACACAAAGGTATGACCTAATGAGCCTCCAGCTTGATACAGCAGCATTTTTCTTATGTGTTTGTATTGTATAGATCAGGGATGTCAAACTGGATTTCTTCGAGGGCCAGATCAGCATTGTAGTTCTCCACCATGGACTGGCAGGGGAGAGAGAGGGAGAGAAATGGGACGGACCTCTCCTGCAGCACCCTGTCGGTTGAAACGGGGCATGTGGAGTGCCTACGCCCTCCCACATGCCTCACTTTCACCCTCCATGCCGCCCTATAGCAGTCTGCCAGCTGGAAACAGGCCAAAAACAGGCTGAAAATAGGATGCACAGCCTGTTTTCAGCCTCCCCGGCCTCCAGCAGCAGTCTGCCAGCCAAAAACAGGCTTTGTGTGTGTATGTAGGGGGGTGCACATGGCCCATTTTAGCCAGCAGAGACACAAGGGCCAGTCCTTTGATATTTCCAGGCTGGCCCCATGGGCCAGATTTAAGCATCCTGTGGGCCGGAACAAGCCCATGGGCCTTGAATTTGACACTCCTAGTGTAGATGTTTACCTGCATAAATTGTCACCAAGCAACAGAGTAGCCTAGAACTTTTTTTAAAGGACAGATGAAATATTTAAACTAAAACAATTGCAATGGAAGGAAAGTACACTATAGTCCTTCCCTCTCTCCCCTTCCTTCCTCCACCCTTCTTACATTTATATTAATATTTTCAAAAGAGACAGCTCCTTGAGCTAGGCAAGAGATTGGCATTAATTCTCTTCTGCGTCGTTGTGTACAGGAAGCCATTCGAAAGCTGGAGTTACAAAAAGATTTTAAGTACATGTTAAGAAGGAAAAAAGAAAAACAAAAATGAAAAAAAAGAGGATCTTAACGTAGAAACAGTTTTCTTTTACGGTAACATTAAAGCAGGCGGATAAAGAAGACACATCATTTAGTAGAGTGCACAGGTAGGATGGTTTTGAGTTTTATCAAAGAAAATACAGTGCTTGCAGTACAGGACTACACTACTCACAATCAAAGCAGCAGAAGTGTTGATTTTAGGCAAATAAATAAATAAAGCAAATAAGAGGAGGTAATTCCACTTTGAGGAGGGGGACGAGTAGGAGCGGAAAAATACAAAGCACAGTAGAGGTCAGTGTTACCTATATTAATATTAAGACACATCCTGAAACTTGGGTTGGGTTAGTTCATTGCATTAAGCCATGATCTGCATATATGAATAAGCATATATTTGATTGACTTTATGTGGAACATGTCCGATTGACAGCTAACATTATGTGGTCCTCTCATCCCATTAATCAATGCTTTTTTCTTTTTTCTTTTTACAGAACATCTGAAGTGTTACCATTTCTGGACTGCAACAATCTACTTGACTCTTACAGTAGATAGAGGGAAAGATGCAGTGTTTTATATAGCATTAGCAATAGCATTTAGCCTTATATAGAATAGAATAGAATAGAATAGAATAGAATAGAATAGAATAGAATAGAATAGAATAGAATAGAATAGAATAGGGCAGGGCAGGGCAGGGCAGGGCAGGGCAGGGCAGGGCAGGGCAGGGCAGGGCAGGGCAGGGCAGGGCAGGGCAGAACAGAACAGAACAGAACAGAACAGAACAGAACAGAACAGAACAGAATTCTTTATTGGCCAAGTATGATTGGACACACAAAGAATTTGTCTTTGGTGCATATGCTCTCAGTGTACATAAAAAGACAAGATACACTCATCAAGAATCACAAGGCACAAAATCCAGTGACAATCATACGGTACAATAAGCAATCAAATCATACTAGGAAACAATCAATATCACAATAAATCACAATATCAATATAATATAAATCACAATATCAATATAAATACAAGCAGCAAAGTTACAGTCATGCAGTCACAAGTGGGCGACAGGAATGACGAGAAGACCAATAGCAATAGTAATGCAGCCTAACGTGAATAGTTTGACAGTGTTGAGGGAATTATTTGTTTAGCAGAGTGATGGCATTCGGGAAAAAACTGTTCTTGTATTTAGTTGTCTTGGTGTGTAGTACTCTATAGCGTCGTTTTGAGGGTAGGAGTTGAAACAATTTATATACCGCCCTATTGTACTTTTATAGCACTCTATGAGTGGTTTACAATCTAGCGTCGCCACGGTGACATCACATGACGTATTGGGACTTTTTTCCTGTTTGCTAAACTGGGTGTGGCCAGTATGTGATGCAACTGGCTCACAGCCATGAGTTTGATAGCCCTGATCTAGAAGCATTATTTGTATATTGTCCCCAACAATTTGGGTTCTCATTTCACCATCTGAAGGATGGAAGGCTAAGTCAACTTTGAGGTCCATCAGGATCAAACACCAGGCAGTGGGCAGAGTTTGCCTGTAATACTGCACTTTAACTACTGTGCCACCAGGGTTATATCCCTTTATTTTTAGATTTACATGGGTACTCATCTTAAATATATGTCTCTGGGCAGCTAATAATATTAAAACAATATATTAAAAATACATTAAAACCTAATATATTAAAAAACAAAACAAAACACATAGCTGCTGTTGGGGTCAATCTGATCTCTGGAGGGATGATATTCCAGAGGGCAAGCACCATAGTAGAAAAGGGTCTCCTTCTGGCACTCCCTAAACAATACTTCCCTTAAAAACAGGATCTGAAATATGCTCCTCCTGCTGGATGGTATGGTATGAACATAAAGAGGAAGAGACTGTCTCATAAGTAACTCACTCCCAAACCATGAAAGGTGCATGCAACCTTGAGTTGCATCTATAAGGAGGTATGGGCTACTAGGGGTTCGCAGGGGTTCAGGAGAACCTCTAGCTAAGATTCTGTGCAGTTCAGAGAACCCCCATCTCCTGGCTGGCCCTGCCTACCCCACCCCACCCTTCCCAGGAGTCCCCACGCAGCCCATTTTGGATGCAGGTAAGTGCAGGGCATGTATGGAGGCTCAGGGAGGGCAAAAAACTGGCCTCCCAGAAGTTGGGGAAGGCCGGAAATGGGTCCATTTCTTGCCTCCAGAGGGCCTCCAGAGCCTGGGGAGGCCATTTTCGCCCTTCCAGAGGCTTAAAGAAAGCCTCCAGAGTGAGAGCAAAAATGCCCCCCACCCTGCTGTGGTGCAGAAGGCTGACTAGGCCATGACCACGCCCACCTACCATGGCCATGCCCACCAAGCAACCAGGCAGAGAACCCCTTGCTAAAATTTTTGAAGTCCACCCCATCTATAAATATATTGATAGCTAGTCCAACTCAAGTAATATGGTATCACATGTGTGAAGTAACATGTTCCCTTATTGCTTATGCCATTGCATTCTGTGCCAGTAGAAATGAAAACTATTTTGAATAGTTTTCAAGAGCAGTCCCATGATATGGCACACACCTATCAGAATGTCACTATGGCATGAGTGACAATGAGAGATCCTCCCAGCCCAGGAAGGGGTACAATCGATGCAAAGGCTCTCTTCTCTATGACTGCCATCTGCTCCCTGGGGAGGAACCATGGTCCTGGAGGACCCTCAAATTAGTTCTGTCTGAGGGAGTGTAACCAGAGTCACTCAGTCTTGCTAGGATTGAGTTAAAACCTGTTGTTCCTCATCTAGACTCCCACACCTCCAGGCACTGTGACAAAATTGTACAACTTGAATAGACAAACAAACAAAACACAAACAAATTCTGATGGCCCTGATCATGAACCTTCCTGGTGACAGGTATAGGAATGTATGAACCATCGTTTAAAAATTCCTGTGGTAATTTTTACTTTCAGGTTTTCCAAACTATTCCACCCGGAACTCTTAACATTTCTAATGTCTCTGAGGATGTTTAGCCACAGAAGTTGCAAACAATTGGGGAGAGGACTGTGTAGCAAAGGATGAAGAGGAAGCAATGTCTCTTTCTTTAAAGACTTTGAAGAGAAAAACATGAAAGGCAGTGCTTTTTTTCACAGTCCTACTCTACTACATTTCCAGTCATGTGTGTAATTATAACTCACTGGCTAACAGACAAATAAATCAGTCATGTGGTCAGTTGTATGCCTAGATAAATCATAACAGCTATGATAATACATATTTCAGTTCTGTACTGTGACCTGCTTCCAGGTGTCAGGAAGGGCATTCAGCCAGTAAATTCTCAGCTTCATTCAATTGCCTGACTCTACCCCGATGCAAAGGATTACAGCAGAGGTTTCAAACTTGCAATATCACATTGTCGTCATGTGATGTACTGTTACTTTTTCCTCTTTTGCTAAACCTGTGTGTGGCCAGTGTGGGATGCTACGTGTGGGCCACGAGTTTGACACCCCTGGATTACAGGGTCATTAAAAGAAAAAACTGTGACCTGCTTCCATGAAACAACACAAAAGGGAAGGGGAGAAAAAACAGAGTTAAAAGGCAAAAGTTGGCACAAGTCAAAATTCAGTTATTCTTGGGAATATTTAATTCCAGATTCTGATGCCTAGCTTCCTCCCCCATACTACTCTTAAAAGTCAACCAATAAATAATTTATCAATTATAATTTAACATACTCCCTTTCCCTCAGTGTAAAGAATAGTTTTGCATAACTTGCATAGGAGCCTGAGTGGCGTAGGAGGCTAATGCCTCCTACTAAGGCAGTAGTTAACATCCAGCTGCCTGCAATTACTGCGAGTTCAATCCTAGCCAGGCTCAAGGTCGACTCAGCCTTCCATCCTTTCTAAGATGGGTAAATTGAGGAACCAGTTTGTGGGGGCAATAAGCTGACTTTGTATAAATATACAAAAGTATGAAGGCTATTACTTAATGCATTGTAAGCTGCCCTGAGTCTCCGGAGAAGGGTGGCATATAAATCAAATTTAAAAAAAACCTTAGTGTTTCATTAAAATTAAATCTGAAGACCACATAAATGCTTCTTAAAATATTTGTCATACTGTGCTGTGCTGTTTTAGCAGCTCTTAGTGTTTTTGAAGTCTTCAGTGTGATCTGTACATATATACTTCACTCTACAAAAAAGTTACAGATGAGAAAATAAGGTTTAGAGTTTGCCATTTTGGGGTCAAACACAAACAATGGATTGATCAACCATTTTTTTAGGATGTTAAAGATAAAATAGGGGAAAAACCTTTTCACATCTTTGGTTTTTTACCAAAGCACTATTTCAATGCTAGTAGTTAAACAAATAAGAATGGCTCATTTTTCCACAATGACGTAAACAGGATTATAACAATGGAGAAATTAGTAGATGGCAAATATGATTAGCTATACTGAAGCAAAAGGACTTTACTGGCATAACTGTGAATAACTGCAGTTTCCCACAAAAACCAGCGAAAACCACCAATGATTAATCTGTATTCACACTTACAACCACATGATTTGACTTATAACACTGTGATTTGATTTACAACCATAGTTTAAATTGGGGTGAAATCCAGCAGGTTCTGACAGGCTCTGGAGAACCGTTAGCGGGAATTTTGAGTAGTTCAGAGAACCAGCATGAGAACCAGCTGGCCCCAGTGGGGTGGGAATGGAGATTTTGCAATATTCTTCCCCCAGGAGTGGGGAGGGAATGGGGATTTTGCAGTAACTTTTTGTTTGTTTGTTTTAAAAATTTAATTTATATGCCGCCCTTCTCTGGAGACTCAGGGCGGCTTACAATGCGTTAAGCAATAGCCTTCATACTTTTTGTATATACCTGCTTAGTAGGGCTTTCCACCACTACCCCCCAAAGCGGTGTTCTTTTTTATACAAAGTCAGCTTATTGCCCCCACAATCTGGTCCTCATTTTACCTACCTTGAAAGGATGGAAGGCTGAGTCAACCTTGAGCCTGGTGAGACTCGAATTTATAGTAATTGCAGGCAGCTGGTGTCACTTTAACACCACTTTAAGCTGCCATCTTCCCCTGGAGTGGGGTGGAAATGGAGATTTTGCAGTATCCTTTCCCTGAAGTGGGGTGGAAATGGAGATTTTGCAGTATCCTTCCCCTGCCATGCCCACCAAGCCACCCCACCCCCACCAAGACATGCCCACAGAACCGGTAGTAAAAAAAATTGAATTCCACCACTGGTTTAAATGATTGTAAAATTAGGTCCAATCACAGGATGACCCTGTCAACCCTGAAGCTGACCTGACCTAGGCCATTTCTCCTGGGAACATTCCCACAGGTGGTCGGAGAGAGGAGGAGTGAAGTTACCAGACAACCGGACAGGACCTTGATTGGACCATGTGATTGATTGTTTGGGGAAGGGAAAATAACTTTTAATTAGGTGAAAACCATGGGAACATTCAGAGTTGGTTTTTGTCAATATGATATATCCAATAAAACTATTCTTTTGAGGAACCTGATTGCCTTGGAGTTCTGTTTGCTATGGGTGTATTACGTGGAACCCTGACAGACTCAACTAATGACTCCACTGACTTATAACAGAAATTCCAGTCTCAATTGTGTTCGTAAGTGGAAGACTATCTAAATCTGTGCTAATGAGAAACTGTGATCATTCCAGATAACAATTCAAGCTATTCAAAAGGTGCCTGGTATAATTAAAGAGCTGCATAGGAAAGTGACAGGCAGAAACTTTAGTTGGCTAAGTTGTCATAGGAATCCCAATTGTGTTTTGAAAATTTCATTACGGTCGGTCCATTGGAAGTTGTATACATTCCAGAAGAAGACTTAACTCTGCCACCTCTCTCTCTCTCTCTCTCTCTCTCTCTCTGTCTCTGTGTGTGTGTGTGTGTGTGTTGGGGGGGGGTGTATTAGGATATGGTGTAAGCCTAACAGGTTGACCAGGCAATATATGGACAATATATATGTTCTATGACTTTAACATGAATATGTATTATATGACTTTAAGTAGTACTGCTGAGTCATTGTAATGCTGAATCATTGTGATGCTGAGTCATTATATCCTAATTGGATAAGCTCCGTTGTAACTGTATTTAAGAAGGGAGCTGAAATGTAGTCATTGATGTTATGCTACATCGTGTGTGGAGGTGCTCTCATCATGGGTGGATCTGCTACCATCGTGGTTTGTTACCAGCGTGAACTTGTTATTATTACCAACTACTGTTTGTATGATAAGAAGATTTTTGTATCACTGGACTGATTTAACTGGCAAAGACTTGGATTGATTAAAGACTATGGGATTGTTTTTTCACTATAAAGTAAACCTTTGATAAACCAGTTTGTATGTATTTTATTCATTGCTCTCAGCACCGTTTTCCTGTGCTCTACACTCTGCTGGTTGGTTAACACAATATCCTTAACAGGGAATGGATGGATGGTCTGGATAAGAAGCTTCTTTAGGTCTTTTTGCCTTCTCTGAATAAAAAAAAAATAGTTCTCTCCCAGGTGAGTCCTGGTGTTTTCCATCAGAAGGATATTTCTGTCAACAAAACTAAATTTAAAGATTACTTTCTGATCCAGCCAGCATATCTTTGAGTTAGGATTCCACTATAGGCCACTAGTGTTTAGCAACATGTTCTTCTTTACAGAATAACAGAAATATTCTTTACAGAATAACAGAAATATAGAACTGGAAGGGGCTATATAGGTGCTATATAGGTCACCAGGACAGCTGTCATTAGTGCTTTTTAAAAGCCAAGAGAGTTCTTGAAAGCATCGCTGCATTGTCTGCAGGGAATAGAACAGAAATATGGATTTCTGTGATCTGGGGTGGGGGGACGGGGACTGGCAGTTCATGTTTTAGAGGGGGCTCAATCTGGAATAAATATAAGAGTGAGAAAAATGTGCAGCCTTGATTTACACCATTTATACATTTTTAATAACACTGTGAGAATGGCCCTAGAGTTATATCTTGATGTACAGTACCTTCAGGAAACATTTGTATTAAAGGCATTAGATGCTGATCAATAAAGGGGGTTTCCAACTTTTCCAATAATTTTACTTTGAAGATGGAGTTAAATGCTGCTTTGAAATCTATGAAAGAAACATAGACAATTTAGAGCAGGAGGAGGATATTTTTTATATTATTTTTGATGAGGTTCTTGAATACAAGGCAGGTGTGAAATCCATCAGGTTCTGATAGGCTCTGGAGAACCGGTAGCGGAAATTCTGAGCAGTTCAGAGAACCTGTAGTGGAAATTTTGAGTAGTTTGGAGAATCAGCAAATACCACCTCTGGCTGGCCCCAGAGTGGGGACGGAATGGGGATTTTGCAGTATTCTTCCCCTGCCACGCCCACCAAGCCACACCATGCCCACCAAGCCATGCCCACAGAACTGATAGTAAAAAAAAATTGGATTTCACCACTGGTATAAGGCAATGATTCAATGGTGGAGTGGACTTCCCTGAAGTCACTCTGTTCATTTGTGAGAAGATTTTTTTTTAATTGCAGAAATCATCAAATCCACTCATTTACTCTGAGGAGAAGTCTAAAATAAGACACTCTTAGATGTGGTTGCCCAGAAGACACCAAGAGAATTAGAACTCCCTAGATCAGGAGTGGGGAACCATGGCCCTTTTATGACTTGTGGACTTCAACTCCCAGAATTCCTGAGCCAGCCATGCTCATAAAAAGGCCATGTCAACTCTGAAGCTGACCTGGCTGTAGCCATTTTCTTTTTTGTAGCTTTCTCTATAGGCTTTTTTCTTCACATGGCTTAGAATAGAATAGAATAGAATAGAATAGAATAGAATAGAATAGAATAGAATAGAATAGAATAGAATAGAATAGAATAGAATAGAATAGAATAGAATTCTTTATTGGCCAAGTGTGATTGGATACACAAGGAATTTGTCTTTGGTGCATATGCTCTTGGTGTACATAAAAGAAAAGATACATTCGTCAAGAATCATAAGATACAACACTTAATGATAGTAATAGGGAACAAATAAGCAAATCATATTAGGATATAGTGAATATAAATTGTAAGGATACCAGCAACAAGGTTACAGTCATACAGTCATAAGTGAGAGGAGATGCGTGATAGGAATAATGAGAAGATTAATTGTAATGCAGACTTAGTGAATAGTTTGACAGTGTTGAGGGAATTATTTGTTTAGCAGAGTGATGGTGTTCAGGAAAAAACTGTTCTTGTGTCTAGTTGTTCTGGTATGCAGTGCTCTATGGTTTTGAGGGTAGGAGTTGAAACAATTTATGTCCAGGATGCTTGATACAGCCTGGAGCTGAGGGTGGGGGGGTGTAGAGGTAAGTGGGGTTTCGTAGCCAAAACAATATAGTTTTCTTATGAGCCAAGGACATTCCAACTGCTGGCTGGCCAGAGGAGGAGGAGGAGAAAAGTAACCATGCAACCAGCCAGCATCCAGATTGGACAATGTGACTTATTGTTTGGGTGAACAGAAAACCTTCACTTTTTAATGAGGTGGAAAACGCGGGAACTCTCTGAGTTGGCTTTCCACCAGTCTGTGCCCAGATGATATCTCCAAATAAAGCTGTTCTTTGAGGAATCAACCTGCCCCGGAGTTCTGTTTGCAATGGGTGTATTATTTGGAACGCTGACAAGTGATGGTTCTCCATCCCTGCCCTAGATAATTGGTTTCATTATCAAGCAACTTTCCCTGTTGATAAGGTTTTCAACTGGAATCCATTAATTTAAGAGGTTTGGAGAGGATTTTTCTTCAACTAAGGGTGCTTGAAAACACGTCCCATCCTGTTCTCTATGGGACCTGTTCATAAAGATGATACCGAATATAAGACACACTGGACTATAAGACGCACCTTAATTTTTGGGGAGATAAATAAGAAAAAAAACTGATTGGCAGGTGGATCAGCCTCCCTGAATAACCCCAATTAGCAACAGATTTGTTGGTTGTGAGCTCTGTGCCTTGCTTTTTTTTCAGCCTCTGAAACAAAGTTTTTTTGTTTTTTCTGAAG
Organism: Masticophis lateralis; assembly: GCA_030761175.1. NCBI lineage: Eukaryota > Metazoa > Chordata > Lepidosauria > Squamata > Colubridae > Masticophis > Masticophis lateralis. Next base: position 69,006,592 of record JAUDYJ010000007.1, on the reverse strand, counting down.
CTCTGTTTGGAGGCTTTCTTCTGAAGCTTCATTTTTGAGGCTTTTTTCAGCCTCTGAAACCTCCATTTAAGAGGCTGGGTGGGGCTACATAAGACGCACCCAGATTTTCCCCTTCTTTTCTGGGGGGGAAAAAAGGTGTATCTTATATTCTGAAAAATACTGTAATTATCTCCCTGCTTGATTATCTCAAAACCGCTTCCTTCTATTTTGCCTTAAAGACCTTTCTTTCCACCTGCTTATTTGTTATTATTCTTAAAGAGAGCCAAGAACTGGGCACAGCATTAGAGCTGGAATCTGACCAATGCTGAATGGAGTGGAATTGCTGCTTTCTATGATTTCAAAAGTACATTTGAGGCCTTATTACTCCGTCGTACCTGTATCAGCATTTTGTATGCTGAGGATTGTATTTGTGCTATTAACTGAAATTAGGAAAAGAGGTTAATTCTAAATGTGCTTTTTAAACACAGCCAACATGTAAGTAAACAGCTGGACTTGCTCAAAATATTTTCCCATAATAAATTATGCCGAAACTTTAATTACATCAGAGATTAATATCAATAGTTGGCTCAGGACACATTTGTGTATTTTATGAAGATTAGTCTCAGCACGGAAAATCAGAATGGACTTTTTAAAAAGTAAGCCAGTTTTTAGACCTTATGAACATAAGGCTAGTAAACTGATTGGATTACATGCCATCAAGTCAGTGTTGACGTGAACCATCCATCTCACTTCTATACCTAACCCTTCAACTCTTCTAATGTTGTACTGACCTGATCAATATATTTATTAATATTAGTGATTTAATTATTTAACAAATTAACAAATAATTATGCAATTACTTATTAAATAATATCATAAATAATAAATTAACCATCACTACTGAATTCACCATCTATCAGCTTATTTTTAGTTGCCTTTTCTTCTCTGTAATTCCAATTTTCTCAGCATTATCTCAATTATTTCTCAAGTCTCATTATTAAAAAGTGTCAGTCCTTCTGTGTTGTGTATATAGAGCAGCGCTGTCAAATACCCGGTCTATGGGCCGGATACGTCACACACTGGCCACACCATGCCTGTTTTAGCTAAGGGGGAAAAAGTCCCAATCTGTCACATTATGCTGCCGTGTCAACGTGAGTTTGACACTTTAATATAGAATGTCACATACAGTATAATACCATTGTCTGCACCAGGGGTGAAATTCAGTAGGTTCTAAGAGGTTCTGGAGAACCGGTAGTGGAAATTTTGAGTAGTTCGGAGAACCGGCAAATATCATCTCTGGCTGGCCCCAGAGTGGGGTCGGAATGGGGATTTTGCAATATCCTTCCCCCAGGAGTGGGGTGGGAATGGAGATTTTGCAATATACTTCCACTGCCACACCCACCAAGCCACGCCCACAGAACCGGTAGGGAAAAATCTTAAATCTCACCCCTGGTCTGCACAGATCTAATCCTTGCAGGTATAGACAATTTCTTCCCCTTCACTGGGGGATTTTAAATAGATACTAGATAGATCACAGGTGTCAAACTCGATCGCATCATAGGACATATCATGCAGGGGGTGGTATTCACTTACCTTCGCTATCGGTTCGCAAATGTGAGTGCACACGCCACCTCTGCGTGTGCACAGAGCCTTCCGCACATGGGCAGACCATCAAAAATGGGATGTGATGACATCCAGGCGGGTGGGCAGAGCCTCCCGCAGCCACTGCTATCAGTTTTCCCGAACCAGATAGAACCAGCTAAATACCACCAACGGTATCTTAACATGTCATGACATTTTTTACCTTTGTGGAGCCGGGGTGGGCGTGGCCCGCACGGGACACATCTGGCCCGTGGGCTGCCAGTTTGACATGCCTGCGATGGTCATCTGTTGATCATGTAGTATAGGGAATCCTGTAGTGTAGTATAGGTAAATGGAATTGATGACCTCTTAGATCCTTTCCAACTCTGATTCTGTAATAGAATTGATTAACAAAAATAGATCTGAGGCTGAATCAGATCCTGGATCTTATGCAATATTGGTCATGGAAGAGAGATTATTGTAGTTGGGTGGAACAGACTGAAAATGTGCTATGTCTCTTAAAGCTACAGGTGCTTACATAGACCTCCATGCTAATTGTCCATGTTCCCAATTGATAATGATATATGCGAAGGCTAGTGGGATAAGTTGTTGAACAGCTGTTGCAATGAAGAATTCCAGCTGTTCACCAATGCTTTTTACCAACACTTAGCATACGTGCCCTTCAGTTTGAAAATTAAGTCTCTGAAGCAGATTGGAGACCACCATTAGCACTTAAAGTTTCATCGCATCACCGGTGAACAACTTGCTGATGAACGTTTGTCCCATAGCACTGTTTTTTTTTTTTATTACTACACCTCATCTAAGGAACTTCTTTATTACAAAGCCACAATGTGATCGTACAACCGTTTGGAGAGGTAAGCTGTTCGCTCCATTTCTCTGGATGAAAGGAAGACATAGCCAAAGCAAACATTAAAATAAAACAAGCCAGGCCAGGCAAAATACTCCATTGTGCAATTACATTTTCCTGGTGGGTACAATAAATACACTTTCGAGATTTTTTTTTTTTTTGGCTGCAAAGCTTATTGCTTGCCAGTGATGGAAGTGTAATTGTTTTAATTCATCACATTAGTCCATGGGAGCAATGGGGGAATAAGTAAACAACCCATAATTTTCCAGAATTAAACTTGGATTATAAAAGTAGCTGGCATTATTACAGGTGTCTGTAGGGAGAGGATGAGAGATAACAGATGCATCATCAGATAATTTGGCACAGTGATGCCTTGATACTTTTGATTTTTTTTTTTTTAGCTTGTACCAAATGCCTATGACCACCATGACTACTAGTAAGGCTTTCTTGGATTTTTCTTGCACGTCATTCTATTTCTGATGAGGTTTCCAAATGTGTTTCTGCCAATGAGCATCACTTCCCTAACTCTGACTTTACAAAACTTTGTAATTGGAATACGGAATATTCTTTATTGGTCAGTTGTGATTGGACACATAAGGAATTTGTCAACTGGTTCTGACCAATGCTCTAATTAAATCATGAGCCTTGAGCCAACCTTCAAAAGAAAGCCAGTTATTTATTAGAAGCTTCATGTCAGCATGTTCCACGTTAAGCCAACTCTGACCCCACGTAATTTATGTTCCAGCTCTGACCCTGTTTTCCCCCTCCCCCCTAGGTGTGTCATCAGTCACATTCTCCAACGAAGCAATTTTACGGGTTGTAGAGATCACTCCCCTCCAGCTACTGTGGGTAACCGTGGAGACGGCCTTGACAGAGATATGGCTGGAATGTGCTTTTATTTTGACTGACGTGCTGCCTCGCCGCAGCTGCCTAGTTCATTTACCCATCCCCCTTGCCTATGGCCCAGGCCAGGGATGCTTTGCAAGTTGACATTCAGCTCCCCTCACTTCCTGAAGGTGACCTATGGAAAGCAAAAACAATTTGAGTACAGGTATAGATTTTAGGGTTATAATTCCCCCCCCCCCCCACCAGGCTTGTTTGGGTATTTGGGTTTTTTCCACCAATACTCATCCTTTTTTACTTTGGTTGCTGGGATGGGTGTCTTGGCTTTGATGGACAGGGAGGGCTGCACTCCAATTTCAATGCTGCATCCTGCTGCATCCTGGAAGTCCCTGGGTGGAGAACCTGGAACAGGCTCTCTTCAGATAGTCCACCCTCTGCCATGGTAGTCTAAGTTTCTCTCCATGCACCCCAGTGGTCAGGGAGTAACTGGAGAGCCTGGTGCTCAGGAGTCCCAGTTATTTTGATTAGTTTTGAGAGAATTGGCTTGCTTTCAGGGTCCACACAAAAAAACAAAGTGATAAGCCATAGATCATAAATCATAAGATAAAAGCAAGTGATTAATCATAAGATACCAATAGGAAAAGATAGTAGGAAAGTTGAGAAGATGAGAAGGATACTAGTAATTATCCTACAGCCCTACTACATAGATAAATATCTTTAGGCAAGTGTTTAATAGAGTGATAGCATGGTGGTGGTGGGGAAACTATTTTTGTGTCTATTTGTTTGATATGCAATGTCCTTAGTGATGTCCTGAGTGGAGGAGCTAAAACAGTTTTTGTCCAGAATGTGAGTGGTCTGTGGATATTTTCTCAGCGCTCCTTCTGGCTCCTGCATATATATAGGTTCTCAATGAAAGGCAGGCTGGTTGTAACTGTTCTTCTCTTTTCTTTTCTTTTCTTTTCTTTTCTTTTCTTTTCTTTTCTTTTCTTTTCTCTTTTCTTTTCTTTTTTGCAGACCTACCATATTTTTCGGAGTATAAGACACTCCAGACTATAAGATGCACCTACCTTTTTTGGTGAGGAAAACAAGAAAAAGAAATCTGCCTCTGCCTCTGCCTCTGCCTCTGCCTCTGCCTGTGCCTGTGCCTCTGCCTCCCAGCAATTTTGCCTCATTGCAGCAACAGCAAATAGCTTGCTTTACTTTTGTTTTCGTTTTCAGCATAGCTTGATTAACACAAGGAAAAAAATCTGCTCCCAGCAATTTACCTGCTTGCAGCAAGCAGAAGAGGCCCGCACAAAACAGCTGAGAGTTGGGAGGCCGATCCATTGGACAATCAACTTGTGCTAATTAGGCTATGCTGAAGCTGAAATGGGCTGTTTCTTCTTGCTGCTTGCTGCAAGGAGGTAAATTGCTGGGAGGTAGAGGCCAAAGAGTGGGGGCCAATGGGTGGGCGGGGCTACATTCAGTGTATAAGACGCACCTAAATTTTCACCCCTTTTTACGGGGGAAAAAAGATGCATCTTATACTCCGAAAAATACGGTAACTACCCAATGAAGTCTGTAAATGTCCTGTTTGATTGCTGTGCCAAACCAGACAGTTTGTAATTTGTGATGTGGTGTTTGTTTCCTTTGGTTTCCTTAGGGAAACAAGCTGTAATTCTTGAAAAATTACTGTAAAAAGAAGGCTTTGTAATTAGTTGGCCTGTTGTTGGATGAACCCTCATTAACTCAATATTTTGAAATTATTTTGTTCTTTAAGGCACTTTTCATGTGACACTATTGTAAAGAAAGAAAACATCTGCTTTCTGTAGGGCTGAATTGCTGTGATTGTGAACTAACTACTACAACACAGCCTGGGGAAAAAATGGACCCTGCTAGCATCTAATATATATATTGATAATTTATAGCAAAACTTCATTTGTGGCAGCTGCGATTTTAAGAAAAGAACATACAATGGAAATAGTTGCTTTTACAACTGTATATTAGGTTAAATCATGTACAAATTACTAAGTGGTGTGGTGGCCTAGAGATGGAGCTCTCACCTCACAATAAGGAGGCTGTGAGTTCAATCCTAGGTAGAGGCAGATATTTCTCTCTCTGGGCACAATGAGAATATACTTGCTGAACAAATCTCTACATTGGCATCAGGAAGGGCATCCGTCCAGTAAACATTCTGCTAGCTCCATTCAGTTGCCCCATAAGAGATTATGTGGTCATTAAACAATGATGATATGTATATGGGGATGGGGATGGATGGGTATAGGTACAGGCAGTAGTGGGATCAGACAGTTCGCACCACTTCGAGAGAACCGGTTGTTAAGTTTCTGAGCAGTTTGGTGAACTGGTTGTTGGAAGAAATCATTAGGGCAGAGAACTGGTTGTTAAATTATTTGAATCCCACCACTGGGTAAAGGTATAGGTATGGGTATCAGAATTTCATTTTTAATGTGTGGCAGTGTATACACAGAAACGGTAACAATAAACATTATCTTATTAGGAATACACTGAACATTTATTAACAGCAAATATTTATACTCAGTTATTTATAATATTTATAATCAATTAATGGTTATTTATAAAAAAGATTTACCTCTAAGTTAGTTAATTAGTGGCAGTTGTAGACAAAGCTGTATATTACAACTATAGAGAAAGTGTGCATTTCTGAATCACCTCCTCTAGCTCCTCTGGGCTCACAGTGTTGTTGTTTTTGAGAAAAAATAGGAGGAAAATATGTTTGCTGCCTTATTAAAAATAAATACCTATATAGAGTTTTAAAATAAGCCAGGATGGAACATCTAAAATGTGATGTAGAAGCATCACCATACTGTTCCCTAACCATACTGTTCCATAAAGCCTTAGTGTGTTCAGTCCTATGAAGACTTGATGGTAGAATGTATTAAGGGATAGATTTTGATGTACTCTTGTTACTTCATCTTTTCTAGTTCAGCATCCTTCCATCTCACCTTTACATCTTTTCTAGTTGAGTTTACCTTCTTATGCTCTCACCTCAAGGGATTGCAGGAAAACATGCTTTTAGAGGCTTCTGACGATCAGGCAAATCTGCTGGGATTGCCAGAGGCTTTTAATGGGATTTTTTCCCCTACAACCTCTTTCAGCTGAAGAGGTTGCAGAAAAAATGTTTTCAGAAGCCCCTGAAGATCCCAGCTGAGCCACGCAATCATCAGAGGCTTTTTTTTTAACTTTTAAAAGAGCCGAAGAGGTTGAAAAAAAAATGCTTTTAAAAGTTAAAAAAAAAAGCCTCTGATGAGGTGGGTGGGGTAAGCGACCAGCGACTGGGCCGGGGACCAGTTTCGGGGTATGGTCAGCCAATGTTATTACCGGTTCTCTGAACTACTAAATTCTTTTACTACTGGTTCTCGGGAACCGATGCAAATCGGGAGCAACCCACCACTGATTAATTGCTTCCTAACTTCTGACTTAACATGACCATTTCACATCTGGGTTTCAAAAATAAGCTTGTATGGAGGAAAATGTTCAACCTTTTTAATGAATGTGATCCAAGGGAAACTTACTCTGTTAAATGATATGAATAGATGGGAATGAAGTGAGAGAGTACAAAGCAAGATATAAAAGATAGGAGCGTGCTTTCTGGAATTCTTTAGTTTCTTGCTTTAATTAGGCCTGCTTTGGATTTTATGATTGGAAGGTGGAGAGAAAGGTGGTTAGAATGGAGCAGCTAACAACGTTATTTCACATTTTGTGATGTTTTTCCCCTTCATGGAGCTGGGGCGGACATGGCCTACCTGTGATGCATCCGGCCTGCAGGCCGCCAGTTTGACACCCGTGTTGTGGGTGAGGAATAGTTTAGGTTACAATATTCTCTTCAGCCCCAGTCAAATCCAGCTCATTTTGAAACTTAAGTTTGTTTGCAACGTTTCTCTCTTTACACCAAATTTAGTCCTGTTGTGTCCAGTTTTTAGAGCATTCTTGCCGAACATCAGCAACAAAAGAGAAATAGAGACAGGTGGACAGAATCCTAGCCTCCTTTGCATAATTTACATATTTTTTCCTCCAACAGAACAAATATGATTGGAGCTGTGGTTTTCTTGCAGATGTTTCACTGCCAAAATAGGTACATCATGATGCTACAAAAAAACCCTGCCAACCACCAAAGGCCCCAGAGTTCAACCTTAAGCTACAAATATTCTTCTATATCTTCTATAAGTATGGCTGGACTTCCAATAACAAATAAGAATGGAAGTTGTTGTATGTCTCCTTAGGAGACAAAAAAAATCTATTTAATTTGAATAGATATACAGATTGCAACAATACAGAAACTTAATAAATAATAAATACGTAGCTTAAGCATAACACATAGACTGGGGGTGTCAAACTCAATTTCATTGAGGGCCGCATCTGAGTTGTGTTTGACCTCAAGGAGGGCAGGGTGGGCATGGCCAGCTTGATGTCACTTATGTCGGGAGAGCCTGTGGTGGCCCGAGTGCTCTGCCAGCAAAAATGGGCTCCGGAGCTCCGTTTTCGGCTGCGACAGCTTTCTGCAACCCTCTGCCAGTGAAAACGGAGCTGCTGCAACCCTCTGCCAACAAAAATGGAGCTTGAGTAGGCAGGGCCGGATTTAGATGAAAAGAGGCCCTAGGCTATTCCACTTATGAGGCCCTTTCACCTCCCATTTTTTTCGGTTCAGTGTTTTAGTGTTCACTGTTTTTAGAATAGTGTAATTTTAATTTTGCTAACAATTTGAATGTAGGCCCCTCTTGATCTTGAGGCCCTAGGCTGAAGCCTAGTTAACCTATAGGAAAATCCGGCCCTGCGAGTAGGTCACTTATGGCCCTCCGGAGCTCCGTTTTCACTGACTGGGTCACCGTGGGCCGGTCCTTCACTATTTCCAGGGCAGCCCTACGGGACTGACCTAATTAGCCAGATCCGGCTCATGGGCCTGGAGTTTGATACTCCTGTCATAGGCTATTCTATTTTTTTTCAGAGATACTGCAAAATGATCTGGGACATATTCTTATTACCTTAAATAGGTTTGAGTTGAAAAACCTGGAATGAATCCAAACAGTTCAATTGATGGTCCTTTTTCTACCTAAAGAAATCCCAGGAATATTTGATTACACTCGTCATGTGACTGTCTTCTATTCACATGAAACTTATTTTCACAATGTAGAACTGGACCATTTCTTACTGAGGGAATCCGTGACTTGTACATTCCCATCTGCAAGATCATTAAAAACTTCACTTTTTGCTAGTTGTTTAAAAACTGTATTCCCGATTCTTGACACTTTTTAAATGGATATGTCAAAGAAAAGATATGGCGCTTATTTATGCAAAGCGTGAACCCTTCCACTGAACCGTGGTCCTTTTACCAATGCCTCAGTTTCATTTCCAACATGCAAAACAGTCATTCTGGCACTTGCATAAAATTAGTTTTGCTCAATGGATTCCTTGTCATGCATGTGCGCAGAGCTTAATTTGTGTCCAATTTGAATTTTTGTTTTACTCCAGTGACTCATTTCGCTGCATCTGTGTTTATGCTATAACCTGTGGATAAGGCATGTTTTGCTAGCTGTGAGCTGGCTGGGCTTCTGCTGATGATTGCCATGTGCTGGATTATTCTTGCAAATAAATCTGCCTATCCCTTCTCTCACCACATTTCTTAGCTGAGCTCCCACATATTGCGTTCCTCAGCCCACTCAGAGCCACTCAGGTGGAATTTCCTTTGTTTACCAGAATAGCACAGATGCTATGGATGCTATTTCTAGGAGTTCTTTAAAAAAAAAACATCCCACTGATCTATTTGATCATAACCGTTCCTTAGATCTTCTATTTCTGTATACCATAAGAAGCCTGATTCATAGAGGGAATGAAGACAACACAAGGTATTATTAATTCGTTGGTCATACAATTATTTTTTTCCTGCCATGAACGCAGTCCTCATGCCTATTGACAATATTACACAATTGTCCAAAAGCCACAGTCATACCCTGTTTCCCCCAAAACAAGACATTCCCTGATAATAAGCCCAATCGGGCTTTTGAGCACATGGCAATAAGGCCAAGCACTTATTTCAAGGTTCAAAAAAATATAAGACAGGGTCTTATTTTCAGGGAAACACGGTAATTGGGGATACTTTCACTGAATGGTGATGCTTATTGTAACCTAATTCAAGATCTCCAGCAACCATTGGTTTTTGGACAGAAGCAATTCCTGATCTCCTGGAAAATACTGTGCTTCCTCAAAAATAATATCTATACGTCATCCACTGACTCATCTCACTTGCATGCATTGCCCCCGGCCTCCTTTTTGCTGTCAGAGGCTTTCAGGAACTTTGTGGGCTTTGGATAGTTACAGCCAGGCTTCACACACCTCACCTCATTTCTTCTGCAGCCAGCAAGTCTTTTCGAAAGGCCTCTGTAGCTAATAACAGAACTCCAGATCCGGCCTTCAGGAAAGCCTTGCTGGCTGCAGAAGAAATGGGCCCAGGTATACAAGGCCTGGCTGCAACTATCTGAAGGTAAGTAGTAGGGCATCTTCACCCCCACATCCCCACCCTAGCTTAATTTTTACCCGTGCATTCTGGAGTAGGTGGGGGTCTTAATTAGGGCTTCTTTTGGGGTAGGGCTTATATTGGGCAGACGTGTAAAAATCAAGCTAGGGCTTACTTTCTGAGTCGGTCTTATTTTCGGGGAAACGTGGTAGAAGGGGAAGAAATAGAAGCAATGAGTGATTTTATTTTCTTGGGTTCCAAGATCACTGCAGATGGCAACTGCAGCCATGAAAGTAAAAGACGTTTGTTCCTTGGGAGGAAAGCTATGGCAAACCTAGACAGCATATTAAAAAGCAAAGACATCACCTTGCCAGTAAAGGTTCGTGTAATCAAAGCTATGGTTTTCCCAGTAGTAAGGTATGACTGTGAGAGTTGTACATAAGGAGTGCTGAAAAATTGATGCTTTCAAATTGTGATGTTGGAGAAGGCTCTTGAGAGTCCCCTGGACTACAAACAGATCAAATAAGTCAATCCTAAAGGAAATTAACCCTGACTGTCCTTTGGAAGACATACTGAAGAAAAATCCCAAATACTAAATGAATAGAGAAAAGACTCTGATGTTGGGAAAGATTGAAGGCAAAAGGGGACGGCAGACCATGAGATGGTTAGATAGTGTCATTGACACAATGAACATGAATTTGGGCAAACTCTGGGAGACAGTTGAGGAGAGGGGACCTGGCATGCTATGGTCCATTGGGTCAGGAAGAGTCAGACACAACTTGGCAACTGAATGACAACAAATTCTTGAACTTGCTCAATTGTTGTGATCAGTTTGTAAGGTAGTGATGGAAAAGACCTTCCAGAATCAGTTCTATGAGAATCTTCTTTGAAGCTTAAAGTTTTGAAATCAATGCCACTATTAATGCCTTGACATTAAGTACCATATTTTTCGGAGTATAAGACACACTGGCATATAAGACTCACCTTAGGTTTTGGGGAGGAAAATAAGAAAAAAGCTGATTGTCAGGTGGATCAGTCTCCCGGAACACCCACAATCAGCTGTTCTCAGAGGTGAATTTTAGCAACAGGTTCCTTGGTTGTGAGTCTGTGCCTTGCTTTTTTCTTTTTTTTTTTTCTGCCTCTGAAACTTCTGAAACTCTGTTTCAGAAAAAAAAATATTTTCTGCCTCTGAAAGCCTCCAAAACAGAGCTTCAGAAAAAAAGCCTCTGAAGCTCTGTTTGGGTCTTCTTTTCTGAAGCTTCGTTTCTGATACTTTTTTCAACCTCTGAAACCTCCGTTTGAGAAGCTGGGTAGGGCTACATTCATAGTATAAGATGCACCCAGATTTTCACCCTCTTTTTGGGGGGGGGGAAGGTGTGTCTTATACTCCGAAAAAATGGTAATTTTCACTTATTCATTTGCTTAACTTATTGGCTCTGCCTTTTTTTGTTTTTAGCAAATTTAGAATGTAACAAAAGAAGGCATCTCTTCAGCTATTTTATAACATTTCTGCTAGTGACCTCATAAACTTGTGTGGCATTAATACAGTTTGTACACAAAGGGAATCCTGATCATCTCCATTATGACAGCAATAGCAATAGCATTTAGGGTCAACCCTGAAGCTGACCTGACTGAAGCCATCTTGGAACTTCAGCTCCAGTTGCCACACTGGAGCTGAGGGATAGGGATAGGGAGATTTGAGATAGTTGGGACTTCATAGCCAAAATAAAATATTGGGAACCAAGGACATTCTCACACATGGTCAGAGGAAGGAGGAGTGATGTCACCAGGCAACCAGACAGAGCTGTGACTGGACCATGTGACCGTGTTTTGTGAAAGTGAAAAACTTTTACTTTTAATTAGGTGAAAACCACAGGAATCTTCAGAGTTGGTTTTCACCAGATCTGTGTCAATATGATATATCCAATAAAGCTATCTTTTGAGGAATCTACCTGCCTTAGAGTTTTGCTTGCTCTGGATCTATAACTTGGAACCCTGGCATTTAGACTTATATACTGCTCCATGGTGCTTTTACAGCACTCTGAGCAGTTTACAATATCAGCATATTTCTCCCAACAGTCTGAGTCCTCATTTTACTGGCCTCAGAAGTAAGGAAGACTGAGTCAACTTTGAGTGTCATCTGGATCAAACTCCAACTGTGGGCAGAAATGCCTTCAATACTGCATTCTAACCACTGCACCACCAGGGCTGATGTCTCATTCAGAGAAGGGGTTTCAGGAAAGTTGATCAACAATGCTCTCTAATATTGAGCTATAAGCCAGTCCCAGCAATCAAGGAACTTCTGATTTCTGAGCTGTGGTGGCACCCTGGTTAGAGTGCAGTACTGCAGGCTACTTCTGCTGACTGCCGGCTGCCTGCAATTTGGCAGTTCAATTCTCATTCAAAAAGCCTGTTTGACTGTAGTTTATTGGCCATTAACAGCAAGGAAGCTTGAAATGATAGGAAATAATGATGGTGATGCAGCTCTCTTAATCCACTTTTCACATCCCTCCTGATTAACTATTAGAGCCACTCATCTTTTTTTTTTTATTCATGGCAATATTGGAATTGCTAGCAGGTGAGATGGACCTGCAATCACTGTAAATGTGTCACATCTATTAATGTAATAATATCCACATGTACAAACTACTAGTACCTTTTAAGGCTGACTTGAAATGTTACATAAATGTCAAGTCTGAAAAAAAGTAAAATGTTTGAATGATGAATACTTGCAGTTCTCTATCTCTCATATCTTAAGGAGTAAGTCTACTAATTCCAAATCTAGATTGCCCTGGAGGATGAGGCATTCTAAGGGTATAATGCCAAGTAACACCTGTCCATTTTAATCTCTTTACGTTATTTCTAAAATGTCTAAATCCAGTGTAATCTGTAATTTATTGTGATGAATTTGACTGCAGATTGCACAGCATTTGGCACATCATTCAAAAATGGGGGGTGGGGGGGTGGGACCCAAAGCAGAACATATATTAATGAAGAACAATTTGCTCCCTGGGTTCACTTTAGAAACAAAACCAAATAATTTGGAACTTCAAGCTACAGAATTTGGAAACATCTTTAATCATAAGCTTTCAAGAACTAAGCTGGTCGCAGGTAACTGTTAAGAATGATACTGTCCTTTAATGCATGAAATCCCATGGCAGATGGGGTCCCTTAATGAACAATAATTGCTCCATAGGAGTTTATTCTCATTCTGTTGCTCTGTGCTTTCAGTATTTTCCCTTTAGGAAAAATTTTTTTAATGGTATTATGCAATTTTATCTGCATAGGTAAGTCAACATAAAGGCATTTTCTAATTATTCTGTCAGTTATTCATCTCCAGTTTGTGGCTCACCATGCCTAAAAACTTTGGTGCAAGTTTAAGTGGATATCTTTAAATAAAATCTTTCTATACTTCAGGATAGCAGTTTTTGCATGATTGAACTGAATGTCCACATTGTATATCTACATTGTATATCCACTGTGTATCCACACTGTATATTGGGCATTAATACAATTGAGGGGTCCAGAGGTATTTCACGAGAAGAGTACTCCACTCCTCTTTTCACAATAGGATCCCTTATTTATTTATTTATTTATTTATTGGTTCGATTTATATGCCGCTCTTCTCTGGAGACTCAGGGCAGCTTATGTTAGATCGGCGCAGGAAGAAGATGAGACCAGCAGAGTTCAAGTAACAACGTTTATTAACGAGAACTGAACTGGCGCTGCGCTGCCGGAGCTCTCCTTATATTTGCTCCGGCAGACGCACCGCCCACTGACAGGGATTCAAAATTCCCGCTGAAAGGATCCTGGGAGCCAATCCCAGGCGGATGTCCTTATAAGGACATAACACTCCTCCCCCCTAGTTCTTAGTCTGTCCATCAAGGGAAAAAGTCACTGAGATACGCAGGACGTCTACGTGCTCGCGTAGACCTGCGCAGTTCATTCGCTGGCTGAAACCCTTCCTGATCGGAGGGTGCTCTCTCGGCTCCGGGCTTCTTCACTGGAGCCGAGTTGGATCTGGCCGTCGAGGATGCGGGCGATGCTCCCGAACCTCCGGCCGGGTCGTGGACCTCCGTCTGCGGGCGATGCTGGTCTTCTTCGTTCCTGCTCGAGCCATGAAAAAGCCGGCGCGGATCCTCGCCCTCGACCGGTCCAGAACTCCTGAGCCATGGTAGGTCCCTGGGTCTCCCTTTGGTTCCCACTGGGTCGGGGTCGCACTGGTCCGGTCTTGGGTGTGAGTCCGGCAGTGGTTGTTGGGTTAGGCCCCCGGGTTCTCCGGTTGAGTCCGATCCACTCCCGGGGCGGCAGGGTTGGTGAAGGGCCGGCTTTGCCGGGGTGGTGTAGGCCTCCTCCGCAGGGTGGTGTAGGCCCTCTCTGCAAGGTTGGCGCCGCCGGGGTGGCTGCTGCTTCTCGCGGCCTCCTCTGCAGGGGTGGTGTAAGCCTTCTCTGCAGGGTTGGCGTTGCTGTGGCGGTCGCCGATTCTCGCCATTGGGATGTTCGCCCTGGTTGAGCTGGTACAGGCCTCCCCTGCTGGGGTGGTGGAGGCCTTCCTCACAGGGTTGGTCTTCTGCGTGGTCTGGCTGTTGCTAGGGTGCCATCCGGTGTGCTGGATGGAGGTCCCCCTCCCTGGAGTGTTGGTCACCTACTTCGCAGGGTTGATGTTGGCCTCCCCTGCTCGGTTGTCCCCGGTCTACTCGGCTACTGTCGTCAGGGGGTAGGTCTTGGGCATTGGGGTGTCGACTGCTGTCCACCCCGAGGTGCTTCGGAGTTTCCCTTCGGCCTTGTCCCCGGTCTACTGGCCCTGGTTCAGATCTGGCTTGGCTGGGCGTTGGTGCGCCCTCTCCTCCGGGATGTTGTAGGCCTACCTCGTAGGGGGGGTTTAGGCCTACCTCGTCGGGGTGATTTGGGTCTACCTCATTGGGGTGGTTTGGGCCTACCTCGTCGGGGTGGTTTAGGCCTACCTTGTTGGGGTGGTTTCTGCCCGATTCCCTCCACCTTTTGCGGAGCTGGTCGATGTGACGTCTCATGACCTGTCCATCTTCCAGCTCAACCCGGTAGGATTTCGGGCTGGTTGTGCTGTGTACTGTTGCTTTAAGCCATTTTGGCGAGCCGTAAAAATTGAGCGCGAAAACAGCATCGCCAATGGCAAAATGACGGAGTTAGCGGCTAGCAGTGGCGGGCACCTCAGAATTGTATTGTGGGTGCAGTCTGTCCAGGGGTGACCGGAGTCTTCTGCCCATCAAAAGTTCGGCAGGGCACTTCCTTGTGGTAGAGTGCGGTGTGATGTGCTGGGTGAGCAGAAAGGTGTCGATGCGCTCATGCCAGTCTCCCGGGCCCATCTTGGTGAGTGCCTCTTTGGTGAGCCTCACCATCCGTTCAGCCTGTCCATTTCTGGCCGGTCTGTAAGGGGCAGAGAGGGCATGGCAGATGCCCAGGCCTGCTAGGAAAGCTTCCATGGGCACGGACGTAAGTTGGGGACCGTTGTCGGAAACCAAAACGTCCGGAAGCCCATGGGTTGCGAAGAGCCGGCGGAGAGCGCGGATTGTGGCTTCAGTTGTGGTAGATGCCATGGGGATGACCTCGAGCCATTTCGAGAAGGCATCGACCACGATGAGAAGGTGGTGCCCCTGGATCGGACCCGCGAAGTCTATGTGGATCCGAGACCAGGGGGAGCTAGGAGCCTCCCAAGGCGTCGGGTCTGATTGTGGTGGCGCTGCTCTGACTTCTTGGCATGGGCTACACCTGGCGACCCATTGTTCAATGTCTTTGTCCAGTGATGGCCACCAGACGTAGCTCTGTGCCAGGGCTTTCATCCGGACAATGCCCGGGTGTCCTTTATGGAGAGCCGCAAGCATCTTTCATTGGAGAGTGCTGGGAATCAGCACCCTGTCTCCCCATAGCAAGCAGCCACTCATGGTGGACAGCTCCCCTTGCTTGCGCCTGAACGGGCTGAAGTCGTCGCTGTTGATTTGCGCCGGCCATCCCCTCAGGATCCAGGACTGGACTTGGCGGAGGATGGGGTCGTTCCGCGTGTGCGTGGCCACGTCGGCAGATGTGATCGGGCAGCTGCTGTCGTTGTCAATGTGCAGCAGCTCAAGTGTGGGAGCCGGGTCTTCAACGGCTTCTGCAGACGGGCATCTGCTTAGTGCGTCGGCGTTTGCAATAGACTTTCCAGGCTGATGGACAAGTCTATATGAATAGCTGGCAAGAAAAATGGCCCAGCGAGCATTCGAGGTGACATGAAGGCAGGGGTTTGCTTGTCACCGGTGAGGAGGCCCAGAAGTGGCTTGTGATCGGTGACAATGGTGAAGCAACGTCCATAGAGGTATTCGTGGAAACGCTTCACCCCTGCAACAATAGCCAACGCCTCTTTGTCCAGTTGGCTGTAGTTGCACTCAGCGCTGGACATAGTCTTGGAGAAATAGGTGATGGGGGCTTCACAGCCGGTAGGCAGTTCGTGGCTGAGGACAGCGCCGACTCCGTAAGGTGAAGCGTCGCAGGTGAGCCTGATGGGCAGCGTCTCATTGTATTGAATGAGAACGCTGTTGGATGTCAAAAGTTGTTTGACGGCTTGAAAAGCAGATTCCTCCTCGCGGCCCCACCTCCAGGAAGCCGCCTTTGCCAGTAAGCGATGTAGCGGCTCAGCAACTGTGGCTTTCTGTTGGAGGAAGATTGCATAGAAGTTAAGCAATATAAGGAAAGCCTGAAGCTCCGCTTTATTTTTGGGGCTGGGTGCTTCATGGATAGCTTTAACTTTTGATTTGGTGGGGTGGATGCCAGAACTATCTATGAGATAGCCCAGGAACTCGACCTCCTGTACTCCAATGATGCACTTGTCCCGTCTGACTCTAAAGCCCTTCTCTCTGAACCGCTGGAGTACAAGCCTCAGCCGGTCAAAGAGTTGTGCCTTTGAGTCCCCGGAGATGAGTACATCATCGAAGTAAGGCACTACCCCTGGAACGCCTTGGAGAAGGCGTTCCATCATCGATTGGAAAATTCCTGGGGCGGCACTGACTCCAAACTGGAGACGGTTACACTTAAATGCCCCCCTATGGGTGACAATTGTTTGAGCCTCCACTGTTTGTTGATCAACTGGCAGTTGCTGGTAAGCCTGGGCCAGGTCCAGTTTTGCAAAAATTTTGCCCTTGCCGAGTGAGTGGAGCAAATGCTGCACTACTGGCATAGGGTATGCGCTCTGCTGCAACGCCTTGTTGATTGTCACCTTGTAATCAGCGCAGATGCGCACAGTTCCATCCTGCTTCATTGGGGTCACAATGGGAGTCTCCCATGAAGCATGATCGATGGGTTCCAGGATGCCTTGGGCAATCAGTTTATCTAGCTGAGCATCTACTTTGGACCGCAAGGCGAATGGAACCCAGCGGGGCTTGAGCCGAATAGGGGTCACCCCCTTGTCCAGATTAAAGGAGATGGGTTTCCCTGTGAAGGTCCCTAACTTACCATCGAAGACTTCTTGGAACTCTCCGATGAGTGAGTCGGCGGCTATGCTCCACGATGGTGATTGGGAGCTGGCCCCGGAACTGTTTGAAGGCGATTTGAAGGCTGGTTCTTCCAAGGACGCCGATGGGATTCCTGCCAAAATCCACCAGTCTGGAGTGTAGAGGCTCAAGTTGGCGCCTGGTTAGTGCCGGCTTCAGTCTCTTCACTTGGTGCCAGTCAATGATGGAATAGACGGAGCCAGAGTCTACCTCCATCTTGCATGGCAAGCCTTCGGCCAACAGTGTCACATGGAATTTGGTGGCACTGTTGTTGCAGGTGTGGGCGATAGTCGTTTGATTTACCATGCCGCCCTGCGAATCGTTGCGATCGTCGGGTCTGTGCTGGAATGAGGACCGTTTGGATGTCCTCTGGGTATCGCGGCGATTTTCAGGATTCCGGGGCCGGATCGACTCGGGAACCGGATCAGTGGCTCTGCATGCCTCAGCGATGTGCCCCTTCTTCAAACAACATCGGCAGGTTGCGTCACGCCAGTGGCAGGATTGGCGGGCATGGTTTCCCTTGCAACTGCCGCACTGATCGTTGCAGCGGCCATCTTTTTGAATTTCCCGCCTTGATGGGCGGGAAACTTTGAAAACGGTCATCTCTCCCTCTGAATCCGATGGAGTGGCGGAGTCTTCGGATGACTCTGGGGTCGACTTGCGGATCTTATGGATCCCTCGTGTTTGGAGCATTTCGGTGGCTGCTTGTTCTGATGTTTCAGCAGCCATAGCCTCCTTGAGAATGTCTTTCAGGGAAAGTCTTTTCCTGCTTAGAAATTTCTTTTGGAGGCTTGCATCTCTCATCCCGAACATGATTCTGTCACGCAAGGCATTATCAACGTTTTCAAACTCGCGGTTGACGTAATGCCGGCACGAAATCTTTGATAGATTCGCCTTCCTTCTGATTGCGTTGGCCGAAGATGAACCGATTTGAGATGGGGGTGCCCGTGGGGGCATAGTGATCTTGCAGGGCAGTCTGTAGATCCACCCAGGACATGACTTCAATGTCCCTGGGTGCGACGAGGTTGACGGCGAGCTCCAGGACATCGGTTCCACAGTGAGCCAGGAGGAGAGCCCTCTTCCGCTCGTCGTCCAGATTGTTGTAGCCGTTTCCCCGAAGGAATTGGCGGAAACAGATCATATAGAAGCTCCATTTCTCCCGGCCGGGGTTGAATGGAGCAAGCGAGGCGAACGGCGCTTGCGGCGTTGCCATCTCTCAGACCGTGGCGAGTGACTTCAGCTCGGAATGGCGATCATGCCACGCGGTTGGTTCTTCTCTAGTCCTTCGTCACCAGTGTTAGATTGGCGCAGGAAGAAGATGAGACCAGCAGAGTTCAAGTAACAATGTTTATTAACGAGAACTGAACTGGCGCGGCGCTGCCGGAGCTCTCCTTATATTTGCTCCGGCAGATGCACCGCCCACTGATAGGGATTCAAAACTCCTGCCGAAAGGATCTTCAGCCAATCCCAGGCGGATGTCCTTATAAGGACATAACAGCTTACAATGCATTAAGCAATAGCCTTCATACTTTTTGTATATATCTGCTTAGTAGGGCTTTTGGCCCTCCATAAGTGGTGTTCTTTTTTATACAAAGTCAGCTTATTGCCCCCACAATCCGGGTCCTCATTTTACCTACCTCGGAAGGATGGAAGGCTGAGTCAACCTTGAGCCTGGTGAGATTTGAACTCGCAGTAATTGCAGGCAGCTGGCAGCTAAGTGCTACTTTAACAGCACTTTAGTCCTCTGTACAACCAGGGCTCCTTGTGCCATGAGGCTGGAAATTTTGGGTTTTGACAACCAGGAACTATGCTGCCTACAGTCTGACCTAAGCATAGTACATAAAATTGTCTGCTACAATATTCTACCTAAACTGCTCCAAACTCGACTGCAGAAAAAATGACTTCAGCAACAGAGTGGTCAATGCCTGGAATGCACTACCCGACTCTGTAGTTTCTTCCCCAAACTCCCCAAACTTTAACCTTAGACTGTCTATTGTTGACCTCACCCCATTCCTAAGAGGTCTGTAAAGGGGGTGTGCATAAGCGCACCATCGTGCCTGTCCTACTGTCCCCATGTACTTTTACTCATTCCTTGTTCATGTCCATGTTTATACTTATACCTGTTATCTTGTACATGTTTGACAAACTAAATAAATAAAAAAACTGGCATTTTTTGATACTTCAACATGTTCTGAATTATTTGGAGGTTTTCTCCATTTGTCCAGGCAATTCTTTGATAATTTTTATAAAAATTTTAAGTAATTAGGGTATTTATTTGACAGGTATACAGTTCTCATATCCCCAAGTGTGTATGTAAAGGCCAACTAGAAGTTAATTCTGAACTGTAATTTTCATTGGGTTAGGAAAGGAAAATTACTGAATACATGAGGGTAATGATGTTAAGATTTTAAGCTTCAATTAAGTCTAATTCAGAAAAAGAGAGTTTTATCAAAACAGAAGGGATAGAATAGAATAGAATAGAATAGAATAGAATAGAATAGAATAGAATAGAATAGAATAGAATAGAATAGAATAGAATAGTTGGAAGAGACATTGGAGGTCTTCTAGTCCAACCCCCTGCTTAGGCAGGAAACCCTACACCACTTCAGACAAATGGTTATCCAACATCTTTTTTTTTTAATTTGATTTATATGCCGCCCTTCTCCGGAGACTCGGGGCAGCTTACAATGCGTTAAGAAATAGCCTTCATACTTTTGTATATTTATACAAAGTCAGCTTATTGCCCCCACAAACTGGCTCCTCAATTTACCTACCTTAGAAAGCATGGAAGGCTGAGTCAACCTTGAGCCTGGTGAGATTCGAACTTACAGTAATTGTAGACAGCTGGTGTTAATCACAATGCTTTTAGTCTGCTGAACTACCAGGCTTCTTAAGTTCTTCTTAAAAACTTCCAGTGTTGGAGCATTCACAACTTCTGATTAATTGTTCTAACTGTCAGAAATTTTTCCTTAGTTCTAAGTTGCTTCTCTCCTTGATTAGTTTCCACCAATTGCTTCTTGTCCTGCTTTGGAGAATAGCTTGACTCAGTGGTGAAATCCATTTTTTTTTTACTACCGGTTCTGTGGGCATGGCTTGGTGGCTGTGGTGTGGCTTGGTGGGCATGGCTTGGTAGGTGTGGCAGGGGAAGAATACTGCAAAATCTCCATTCCCACCCCACTCCAGGGGAAAGATACTGAAAAATCCCCATTCCCTCCCCACTCCTGGGGGAAGGATATTGCAAAATCCCCATTCCCTCCCCACTCTGGGGCCAGCCAGAGGTGGTATTTGCCTGTTCTCCAAATTACTCAAAATTTCCACTACTGGTTCTCCAGAACCTGTCAGAACCTGCTGGATTTCATACCTGTCTTGACTCCCTCTTCTTTGTGGCAGTCCCTGAGATATGAGAACACCGCTATCAGAAAGTCTCCACCTAAATTATTCAACTCCTTGGAAAGAAGAAAACTCCAAGAAAAGTGAAAGAAAGGAAAGTGAATATACAGTGTCTTTAATATGCATGGTCTATATATGGACTTTGTTGTCTTCAAAAGAGTGGCCTGTGTCTTTTAAATGCAGATGGACTGCTGAATCTAGCCCTGGCGTGTTTGTTCTCCTATGTAGTGCCATGCGTTTCCCACCATCCAGTCAGAGCTGAAGAAGCTTCTTGGATGAGAAGCGAAACGTCTTCAAAGAAAAACCAGAAAGTCCAGTTGCCTCTTGAAAAAACAACCTTTGGGACAACCATGACCTGAATGACTGAGAATCTCCATAGATATTAGTTTTAACCATCTCTTATTGCAATCTGTAATTCTTACTTCATTGATCTCTCCCGACAGTGTAGGATTTGACAATAGCAATGATGCACTGTAAATAATTTCCATTCCTACTCTAGAGCAATCTGTGTTCAAACCCATGCTTTCTGCAAACTCTTGGTTCTTCACTCCATGTAGATATACACCAATCTGATTCTATTATATGACAGAAAAGGTTCCCTGATAGATAGGAAAAACATGAAGATAAGCAGTTGGCTCAGAATTGAGATTAGGGTTGGAAAGCTCGTTTCTGTCTTGGAAAAGTCAGCATTAAAAAGAGAGAAGGGAAAAAAATCACTGAAAAAAGAGAAAGTGGTGAAAGTAATAAAAATATTCAGCAAGCATTACCAGCAATGCCGTGGTAAATTTGACTGATATAATTACATGTGAACCAAGCTTTCCTTTAATATGAGTACTATTTTATCCCTGTATAATATATATACATATCTGCTAGTCGTTCCCGACACTAGGGGGCAGTGCTCATCTCCATTTCAAAGCCAAAGAACCAGTGCTGTCCAAAGATGTCTCTGTGGTCATGTGGCCGACATGACTAAACGCCAAAGGCACACGGAACGCTCTTACCTTTCTACCAAAGGTGGTCCCTATTTTTCTACTAGTCTTTTTTACATGCTTTCGAACTGCTAGGTTGGCAGAAGCTGGGACAAGTAATGAGAGCTCACCCCACTATGCAGCACTAGGGATTCGAACCGCTGAACTGCCGACCTTTCGATCGACAAGCTCAGCATCTTAGTAACTGAGCTACCGTGTCATTCATATATATATATATATATATATATATATATATATATATATATATATATATATTCCTTTTCTTTGTTTACACATTGTTTATTTTCTGGTTTCTTTTATTTTGTTGTTGGCATTATTTCGCTTTACTATTGGGACTCACTTATCTGATCACATGAGTGATTGGAGTATAAATATGGTTTGGCATCAACTCAAAATATGCCTCATTATTAATTGCTAATAGAGCAAAGTTTTCAGAGTAAAATGGAAGTCTTACAATACAAAATGAGTTACCAGCACAATGAAAATTAATATTGCAGTCTTATTATTTTTAAACTCCATTTGTCAGATTGCTAATGAATATAAAAAAGTTAAATGTGAAAGTCTTTTATTCCTTAATCTAAGCCTTTCTTAGTCATTCTTATCTTACTTATCTCTTTCTTTCTAACTATATATTTCCATTTCGCTTTCAAAACCTCTATTGGATCTGTTTTCATTCTTAGCTTGCTGCTTGCCGCTTTATCTTACCTGTTTCCTGGAATTGTCCACCCACATCTAATTTGGAACTTCTTTACAATCCATGCAGTCTGGAGTTATCTCCAGTGTTCCAAAATACACTTCAGTGACTTTTATTTTTAAAGCAATAATTCTAGAATTATAAATAGTAAAAGTAACTGCATCTAACTAACCACTCATTTGTAGTAGAACATTCTTATCAGAAGCAAAATTTTGTTTAAAATATAGATGCGTGAATTTAGGAATTTTTTTTATTTTTGTCTTTATTTTCTCTTTACTTCTCTCCTTTGGTAATGTGGGGGGGATCAAGAAAGACTGTATTGAAGTGATGGAATCTGGGTATTTAATGAATACATAACTAAGTACTTAAGGAGTAGCATTCCTTAACAGCCATGGTGGCACAGTGGTTAGAATGCAGTATTGCAGACTAATTCTGCTGGCTGCCGACTGCCAGCAGTTTGACAATTCAAGTCTCACCAGTTCAAGGTGAGACTTGACTCAGCCTTCCATCCTTCCGAAGTAGGTAAAATGAGAAGCCAGATTGTTGGGGACAATATGCTGACTCTAAACCGCTTAGAGAGGGCTGTAAAACAGTGTGAAGTGGTATATAAATCTAAGTGCTATTTCTTCACCTCTGACCCCCCAAAAAGGAGTTTGGAATGTGCAGTCTGACTTTCAGTACATTGCTCAAAGACAAGGGTAGCCTGTTAGGCTGGTCAGACTTTATATTTACATAAGTTGTACATATCTGAATGCAAATATTCATTGTGGTAGGCCTATAATATTGCCTGAATTATATGTGTTTAATGCTCTTGTTCTTTCCTTTCTCTGCCTGGTTGTGGAACGTGATTGATTAGCCTTGTGTTATCTCTGATGAATGTTGAACTTTAACTTGTAACACTGGTTGACTGCTGTGATGATGTTTTTATGAAGAGAAGCAAATGACTGAAAAGGGTGGTGTTGATTGATTTATGTTCCCATGTCATTCCAATAACAGGAATAGGCTGTATTCTAGAGAAAAAGAGTGATAAGAAATAAGGGTACTAGCCATTGATAAGAAAGCTACTAGGCTAAACAGAAGAGGGTATGGACACTTGGATGCCAAGTTATCTAGAAATGTAACATCAATCATAGAAATAAAAAAATTGGAATATTATATGAAGGAACCAATCCCAAACTCAAATGACTAATGGGGCATCAATTTAGATACTGTCAGAATGAGGATAGACCAAAATTAATCATGCCACACGGTTTGGAAGCAATGTTGACTTTTCAGATTTTGAAAGTGCTACATTTATACCTGTTTGATGGAAGAAGCATGCCATCTATTTCTTGATAAATATCTTACCTCCCAACTGGATGTCCAGCAATTCTTAACTTTTTGATAGTTAAAGATTGACCATATAAAAATGTGTTTAAATCTGTTGATTATGTTTCGACAGCTAAATCTACACCAAAATATTATTACTTTCTAAATGAACTCTCAAAACACTTTCAAATCTAGAAGGGAGGGAGGGAGGGAGGGAGGGAGGGAGGGAGGGAGGGAGGGAGGGAGTGAGGAAGGAAGGAAGGAAGGAAGGAAGGAAGGAAGGAAGGAAGGAAGGAAGGAAGGAAGGAAGGAAGGAAGGGTCACTCTAAAATGACCAAAGTAATAAACATCAGCGGAAATAAATTTTATAAATTTTCAAAAGGAAAAATATTTTTAATTTTGAAATAGAAATGGTTTTTTAATATGACTCTGGGACCATTCTCAATTATAATATGCATTTACCGAGAGCTTCGCTGTATGAAAAAAAATCCTACAATACATTGCTAATCCCAAATCCAAATCTGTTCTCTCTTCTTTTTTTTTTTTTTCAGTTTTGCAAAAGTAGAATACATTATTGATTGGCAAGTACTTATGGTTTTGTTGTAAAAACTTTGCATTGTCCAGAGAGCAATTATTGGTAATCCTGTTACTGTGTCAGAAACATTGCATTTGTTGTTTAGTTGAACAGAGTCAATGGAATTATTGACTGTAAAGGACAAAACATTGTCTCTTGCTCCACCCCACTCCACCCCCCAGGTTGTATTACCGGTAATGTACAAATTGTGATGAACAAAGACAATAGCCCTATAACAGCTAGACTGGAGTTCTGTAATACTTTATACAATAGACTGATTTTAAAATTGGTTTGGAGACTCTAGTTGGATGAAAATAAAGCAGTGAGGGTCATATTTGGAGTTCAGCATGTTATGTATGACCAGGTTTTACCTATGCCTCATCAATTGTATTTAATTCTAGTTTATTTCCAGTGTAATTAAACTGCTAGCACAGACTTTTTAAGGCCCCTTACAATATATTTTTACAAGATATCTGAAGGAGCTCTTGTCCTCACACTGGACTTAAGTCTAGTCCCCCAGGAATTCCATTGACTCTCACTGAGCACCAATTTGCCTTGTCTCTTAGTAGATTAGATTCTTATATATAGGTAGCATGAAATAAACTCACAGTATTTTGGAATACCTGGCTCCTGATTTCTTGTGCCTGACAACTACCTTGAAATACCAACAATAATAAATAAAAAAGAATAAGCCTTACAATCCTATTTGGCAATAAAATGTATTGGAATACCAAGACACTTATTTCTAAGTAACCATGAGAAGGTCAGCTGAAATTTAATGAAGATAATGAAAGGCACTAATTGCTGTGCAGTTAATACTATTTTTCTTGTTGGAATAGGTCTTCTCTATGAAAAACTGAAGATAAACATAACTTATTAATAATGAATAATACTTAATACTTAGCAATAACAAGCATATGTAAATATTTTCATAATACAATCCATGTCAGCAGCATTCTACTGGAAATTAAACACATAATTAAGACAAATTAACAAAGAAATAGAAGTGCATGCTTCGTTATTTCAATAATTCATGTAAAAGCCCCAATTTAATTGTAATGATTATATTTTTGTCTTATTTACTTGAATGAATATGATATGCTCATTTTGCCCATTATTGTGTATTTGTGTAATGTATTTTCCCATTCTCTACTTGTGTCAAATTCCATTTCTATCCACTACTTAGCCTAGAGACTTCTGGTTGCTATTATCGCACGACTTTTTAAACATAGTTAACTCCACTGTACATAGAGTTGATGGGTCATGGATATCTCAAAGCACATTTCCAAAGGAAAAGAAGCTTCCATAATTTTGGGCAGTGCGTTTGGCTGTCGGTTTATAGTACTATACAGTATGTAGTGGTAGGATTCAGCCAGTTTGCACTACTTTGGGAGAACCGGTTGTTAACTTTCTGAGCAGTTGGGTGAACTGGTTGTTGGAAGAAATCATTAGGGCAGAGAACTGGTTGTTAAATTATTTGAATCCCACCACTGACTATATGTGAAACACATACTATAACTAGCTTTCAGATTAAAAAAAAAACTTTCAGCAAAATGTGAAGAGAACATAAAGTACCCATGATGTGCATGCATGTGCACATGTGGGGAGAGAGAGAGAGAGAGAGAGAGAGAGAGAGAGAGAGAGAGAGAGAGAGAGAGAGAGAATAGACAGTCTGACCAACGAAATACAGTAGAAAACATTATATGCTATATCAGAGATGTCAAACTCAATTTTACTGAGGGCCAAATCATGATTGTCCTTCACCTCGGATGGGCAGGAGAGTGTGGCCAGGGTCCCCACTTGGACGACTTTTTTTCTGGGGAACCAGACACTTCCTGTACTCTTGCTGCTGCTGTTTCTAACAGAAAAAGAAAAGAAAAAGAAGTAATAGATAACATATAAACAAATGCTTCGATGTGACGATGCATCCAAGGCGCAACAACTTTAAAAAGGACCTCATTTTCTGCCTGTGGGTTTTCCTGTCTGCTGAGAGATCTGATCAGAGATGTGATCTCAAGACAGTCTTGCAGAAATCCTAACATTGCATTCTAAATGAATGTATAGTTCAGTTTCTTGATGTGGTGATTGTTACCTAGCATATAATTTTGATTATCTGTTTTCTCTTTGGTCAGAAATCTAGGCTCTGTGTGTATCTATGCACTTGTGAGTGTGTGTGTGTGTGCATATGCACATCATTGTGCAGTTTAAATTGGAAGAGGACAGGCTATAACGATTGCAAGTTTTAATGGCCCTTTACTATTTTCTGTATAGGCTGCATAATTAAATAGCCACCAAGGAGCAAAAGTGGAAGAATCCTATTGCCCACCTTTTTTAGACTAAAAGTTTCCCAGATGCATCCTTTTATGTCTCTGTAACACAGATGACTGAGCTCTATGTCTGATGTTCTTGTGAGAATGTGCCAGGAAAATGGTGAAAATTTAGCATCCCTTAGATTAAATCCATTCCTTTGATATGCTACCAGTATAGGGGGTAAATATATTCATGCTAGATAGGTTTTGGACCTGTGAAAGAAGATGTGATGATCCAGGGCATGGCACAGAGATAAAACAAACAGCTAGCAGTTCAAACCATCCCTTTATTGCTCCAAATTTCCCCAAACGCTCCCACATTTCTGGCCAGTCCCAGAGCAAAGTGATGTCAAACCTGCCCACACCTCAAGCAGCCTCTAGCTTCAAATAGTCCAGCCCAGCGCTGTGTATCCCATGGTTGCACAGCAATAAATCCAGCAGGACAAATCAAGGAGTTCAGAAAGCAAAGGATCCAGGTAATTAGTCCAGGAAGCCAGAAAGAATGCAAGGAATCTTGAGAAGTTCAAACATTGGTACTCAACACTTCAGGAACTCGTATTTGTTCACAACAAATGCCCCTCCCCATAGTGTCTCCTTAAGTCTCATTTCCCAGGTATGCCTTGTGAAGATGAGCAGGGCATTCTTCTCCCGAGTAGCCTGCTCAGTCTGCACTGTTCTCGCCTTCTCTCCACTCTCCATGCTCTCGGATCAGGAGAGGGTGGTCCTTGCTCCTTGCTTGAGCTCTATCTTTCATGTTCATCCTGCCCCTGTTCCTCCCTGTCTACAAGATGTTCTAATCCTGAAAAGTCCTGCCTGACTTGCCCTTCCCTTCCCCATTTTCCTCCGAAGCCAATGAAGCCAACGAAGCCTCCCCCTCAGTCTCTGTTGGCTCAGGTTCCAGCTCGTCTTCTCCCACAGATTCAAGCTATGATGGGGGCATGACAGAAGAAATATGGGGAAAAAGTCAATTTAAAAAATGAGTAAACATAACTAATGGACTTTTTGCTGGAAAATGGTGTTTCATTTGTCATGGATTCTGTCTCTTGCATTCTACAGAATTTTGCATAAGAGACTGAAGGTTTCTGATGATTTCATTATCATTGTTCTTTGAACTTTGCAAATAAGGTGGTGTGATATTTTTTCCATATAGCAATGATGTAAATAAGATATATTATTCTTACTCCCACCTAAAGTGCATAATCTTTTAACTATTTACATTTTAAAACCCTGATTATGGTGACATTGTATTGGAAGAAAAGAAAAAGACATTTCTGCATCTTGAATTCCACGAAGCTTAGCCTGGTGTTGCCAGTAAGCATTCATGGAAATTGTTGTGTGGAATAAATGCTTTTATAAGTAGAAAATATATTAAGGAAAAACCCCAGCCCAAATCCCTAGAAAATGAATATATATATACATATACATATACATATACATATACATATACATATACATATACATATACATATACATATACATATACATATACATATATATATATATATATATATATATATATATATATATATATAAGGAAATGGTATGAAATACTTTCTTTTTGCGCCAACTCAGAAAGCTCAAACGGCCCAAGGAGCTGCTGATCCAGTTCTACATAAGAATGATTGAGTCTGTCATCTGCACCTCTATAACTGTCTGGTTTGGCTCTGCAACCCAACAAGATAGACACAAACTTCAGAGGATAATTAGAACTGCAGAAAAAACAATTACTACCAACCTGCCTTCCATTGAGGACCTATATACTGCACAAGTCAAAAAGAGGGCTGTGAAAATATTTACAGACCCCTCGCATCCTGGACATAAACTGTTTCAACTCCTACCCTCAAAATGATGCTATAGAACACTGCACAGCAGAACAACTAGACACAATATAGTATTTTCCCGAATGCCATCACTCTGCTAAACAAATAATTCCTTCAACACTGTCAAACTATTTACTAAGTCTGCACTACTATTAACCTTCTCATGGGTCCCACCACCCATCTTCTTCCACTTATGACTGTATAACTGTAATTTCGTTGCTTGTATCATTTGTACCCTATGACTATCATTAAGTGTTGTATCTTATTATTCTTGATGAACATATCTTTTCTTTTATGTACAGTGAGAACATATGCACCAAGGCAAATTCCTTGTGTGTCCAATCACACTTGGCCAATAAAAAATTCTATTCTATTCTATTCTATTCTATTCTATTCTGTTCTGTTCTGTTCTGTTCTGTTCTATTCTATTCTATTCTATTCTATTCTATTCTATTCTATTCTATTCTATTCTATTCTATTCTATTCTATTCTATTCTAAATAGAAATTATTTTTTGTACAAACATTCTTATCATTTTACATTTTAAAAATGCATCAAATTCCCCAAATGTTTTTGGACTTTTCAAAAGACTTACGCATTTCTATAAATACAATGGTAAAAAGATAAGCGATATTTTAACTTACCAAAATTAGTGTTAACAAATAATCAAACATGACAGAGCAAATATAACAAAAATGAGAAGCTGAGCAAAATAGAATTGGTTAGTTTTGTCTGTTCATCCTCAAAACAGTGGTAATTAAAGGCACAATAAACTCAAAACAATCCCGTATTAAAAACTGAAATGATTTCCAGCAGAAATGATCCTTGTAAATCTAATAGGAAAGAGCTCTTGGATATAGCAAATCTGGGCTGGAAAATGAAGTCAAAATGAAACACTTTCAATCTGGTGCTCTTTGATATTGTGTTGGGAATATGATCCCATAATACTTCTTTCTCCTGGCCAACTTGGAATAGACTACCTTTGTGTTCTCATATCATCTTGGGGAGGGGGGGAGGTAAGCCAATTACTGTATTTTTCACAGTATAAGACACACTGGAATATAAGACGCACCTTAGTTTTTGGGGAGGAAAATAAGAAAAAAGCTGATTGGTGGATGGATCAGCCTCCTGGAATACCCCCAATCAGCTGTTCCTAGAGGTAAATTTTAGCAACAGGTTCGTTGGTTGTAAGCTCTGTGCCTTGATTTTTTTTTCTGCCTCTGAAACTTCTGAAACTCTTTTTCAGAAAAAAAACTTTTTTTTTTTTTTTGC
Source organism: Masticophis lateralis (assembly GCA_030761175.1). Lineage (NCBI taxonomy): Eukaryota > Metazoa > Chordata > Lepidosauria > Squamata > Colubridae > Masticophis > Masticophis lateralis. Next base: position 68,976,998 of record JAUDYJ010000007.1, on the reverse strand, counting down.
CTCTGAAAGCCTCTGAAACAGCTTCAGAAAAAAAAGGCTTTTTTTCTGAAGCTCTGTTTGGAGGCTTTTTTTCTGAAGCTTCTTTCAGAGGCTTTTATTCTGAAGAACTATCTGTAATCTGTTCAATCTCCTTTCTTTGATATTTGTATATAGATTAACCTCTTCCGATCTGTTGGTTATTGTGTCATTCTCCAGATTTGTTAGCATAGTTTGCTTAGAACCTTTACTGATTCTTCTTTTGTTGCTTGCCATATTATTTTAGATAAAAGCCTTTCAGAGGTTTTTTTTCTGAAGCTTCGTTTCTGATGCTTTTTTCTGAAGCTTTTTTCAGAGGCTTCTTTCAGCCTCTGAAATCTCCATTTGTGAGGCTGGGCAGGGCTACATTTGGAGTATAAGATGCACCCAGATTTTCACCCTCTTTTGGGGGGGGGAAGGTGCATCTTATACTCCAAAAAATACGGTAATTTTTGCCTTATGTGTGCTTCAGAAGCAATTGCTCAAAATAGAACTGAAAAGCAGTTATGTGGAAGCTTTGAGAGAAGGAGTTTCTGGGCAAAGGGAATTCTCACCTCATCATTATTTCTGCTCTTCACAGCTTCTCACTGATGCTACTTGTGTTCTGTGTTCTTTCTGAAATGACCTGCCATACTATTAAGCTAGATGCCAGACTCAGTGACACCATGAGGATTATAAACAAAACCGCTTTGACTTTCCAGCTTCCTGTTCTGAGCCACATAGCACTGCCAGCTCAATGGAGGCAAGATGTGCTAGTGAGAGAATAGTCTATAGAGATTCTCAATCATCCAGGTCATGGTTGTCCCAAAGGTGCTTTTTCAGGAGACAACTGGGCTTTCTTGTTTTTTTCTTTTGAAGCTTCTTGTTTTTTTCTTTTGAAGCTTCTCATCCAAGAAGCTTCTTCAGCTCTGATAAGATGGTGGGGAATGGAATATAAATCCTTCTAGCACTATCCAAGAAAGTCCAGAAAAAGCACCTTTGGGATAGTGAGAGAATACAGAATATTATAAAACACTCACTCATACTGGTGCACTTTTCCCATGTATCACTTTGAAGGCTCAATATAGGAAATATAGGAAGCCCCCACTGGCAGTCGCACAACATCTGTTTAACAATTTTAACATCAGTTCCCAATGGAAAGCCAAATGGATCATTGAATGCCCAGTCATAGGAAGACACCATATAAAAGGTGCCAGATTTTGAACTACCTCACCAGCAACGGACAACCCTGAATAAGATTCGCACCTCACATGCTGTCAGCCGGGATTCACTGTACAAATAAGGTATCCCATTTCCCTCCCCATGGTGACTGCGGAATCTCATATCAAATTGTAGATCACATCATGACCAGCTGCAATCTGAGGGCATATACTGGTCCAGTATCTGATTATTATTTTTTTCAGATAAATGATGCTGCGCTTCAATGGTTAGATGGCATAGACATTGGTATCTGAATATAAATCTTTTTGACATTCATATTTTACTCTGTTTTTTATTTATTTATTTATTTATTTATTAAATTTATATACCGCCATTCTCCTAGTGGACTCAGGGCGGTATACAGCCAAGAATAAAAAGCACTCCAATACAAAATTTAAAATATTAATAAAAGAATTAAATAATTTTGGTCCAATAAATTTAAAAAACCAATAGGCAATTAAAATTTAAAACCCATAAAAACTTTAAACTTAAAAAGAGGAGGGGGGGGTTACGCCAGCCCAGCTTGATAAAATAAAAAAGTTTTTAGGGCACGGTGAAAAGCCCGGAGATCAGGTATCGTACGGATCTCCGGTGACAAATCGTTCCAGAGGGCTGGTGCTGCCACAGAAAAAGCTCTCCCCCTGGGTGTCGCCAGCCGACATTGCCTGGCTGACGGCACTCTGAGGAGTCCCTCTCTGTGGGAGCGTACTGGCTGGTGGGAGGCTATCGGTGGCAGAAGGCGGTCCCGCAAGTTTTTAATCTATGTATAATGTTAATATACATGGCAAGTCCATGTATGTTGTGCCACATGATAAATAAATAAATAAATCTGAAGTGAAATAGTGTTTGAATCATTTTTCAGGTGCTAAGGATTCAATGAGAAAGGAAGTAGAACCGGTAGTTTAAAAAAGCTACTGGTTCCTCTGAACTGATCTTTCCGACGATCAGCTGTGCCACAGGCTTTAGCTTTGCTAGAAAGTGGGAAATCCTGCTTTCAAGCAAAGTTAAATCACATGGCACAGCTGATTCCCTCCCCTCCCCACTGTTCTACTTACTTCCCAAGCCTGCTTTTGGTATGTACTGCGCTTGGCACGCAGCGGCCAACAAACCGGTAGCAATTCAGTTCAGATTTCACCACTGAAGTAGAATGTTTGTATTTGAACATTTGTGGAGTGGCTCAATTGTCTTTCTAACAGTCTTGGTAGATGTGTAGAAGAAGCCCAAGTTTGGAAAGGTGAATCTTCTAGGAGACAAGGATTTTGGGAACTAGATTAAGAACTATCTTTAAAAGTGGAGTTTGTAGCAGAACTCATGCAAATTTCTGGTACCTCAGATGAACTCCTCTCCAATCAGTAATAATATCTGAATGAAAAGAATTTGTTTCTTGACACATTACAGAGTAGGATAGACTGAAAACAGATCATGGAAGAGGGGGTTCTTCTTAATTTCAAAAACACTGTCTCTAAAACAGAATACTATTTGAGAACTTGTATGACAGTAATAATTTACATCCACTATGAGAAATTATCCTTTGTGCTGGAAAACAACCACTTGGTTCCCTTTCCCCCACGCACTCTATCACTAGCTTATGCATGATATGTGTAAAATTATCATTACCTTCACATTTGCTCTACCTCTCCAATGAGCATCTCAGCTTGTCTTGTACATGTGAATGGAGAATAGATACGAGATTTGCGGAGAGAAAAAATGTCACTAATTCAGAAGTATGAATCTTTGATTCCAGGTTGATGCCTGGTTGCTGAAGTGCACCAGCCTTAAGTTACACATCTACTCTAATTTAGAATAGTCTAGATAAGGCTGATGGTAGTGATTATAAGATAAAGTATATCAAATGAAAGCTCCGAGCCAGATCTCTCTCTCCAAATGATTTCTAAATGGCCATGTGTCACTTTTGAAGCAAGAAAATATTTGTCCGTGCTTTTAAAACTGCGAGCAGCAATTCCATCACCCGTTACAATGATGTACTTTCTTTAATGTCAAGAAAGCTGCACTGACATAATCATTTGTTTAGGCTGCGGTGCTCCAACTCCTTTTAAACAGGGGTTGTCAGATTCAGGATCTGAAAATAATTCTTACCTTTAAAAGTTTCCTTGAAGGGGAAAAGGTTTCCCTGTCAGTCATGCCCAACTCTAGAGAGCGGTACTCATCTCTGTTTCTTAGCCGAGATTGTCCAAAGATATTTATGTGGTCATGTGGCCAGCATGACTACAAGGTGCACAGAACCCGGTTACCTTCCTACTGAAGTGGTACCTATTTATCTATTTGCATTTGTCTGCTTTCAAATTGCTGGGTGGGTAGGAGCTGGAGCAAGTAACAGGAGCTCATCCCATCACAGAGCGCAGGGGTCTTGAACCCAGACTATCAACTTTCCAGCTGACAAACTCAGCATGTTTAACCCCTGAGCCACCATGGCCCGTTGAAGATGATATATGTTCGTAATATTGCAAATATGGGAGAAGCTGCTCTACTAAGCACAACTGTCCGCTTTAAAGAGTTTGTCGCACCACAAGCTGAAATTAGTTTCATCTTTCCACTTTTCCCCAAAGCTTCCTGGGAATTATAATAAATTGGCGGCAATGTGTGCATTCTGTTAATGTTCTCTCCTTCTCCTTCTGGACCTAATTTTCAGGCTTCCCTTGGGACAGCAAATGACCTTTACACTGGTATAAGGCTGCAATTAAAGTCATTTAATTAAAGGCTGTGTTAAGGATTTAGAAGCTTTCTCAGAGCAATATGATCAGTAGGACAAAGTCAGAACAAAAACAGTTAATAGCTCTTATTTCTTAAAGCTGCATTTCTTCATATTATTGGGATATACTCAGGGGTGACATTCACATTTTTTCCCTACTGGTTCTGTGGGTGTGGTTTGGTGGGGTCATGTGACTGAGTGGGTGTCGCCAACTTGATGTCACTCACAGAAAGGTAAGGTGGCACCACCCCACCAGGCCACGCCCATCAAGCCACACTCAAAGAACCAACAGAAAAGTTTGGCGAAGTCTTCTAGGGTTCAACCTGACTGCTTCTTGTATCCTTCTCATGTTTGCTCCGTGTGTATGAGCCTGAGAAGGAGGAGAGAAGCAGCCATGTTGAATGCTGTGGCAGAGAGAAGCCTCCATTCACAATGGAGCTGCTGCTCCCTTTATGGTCCTCCCCTGGCCTCCTCCCTCCCTCTTGGGGACTACTCTAAAAGGGCAGGCTGCAGCAGGTCTGCTGTGAATGGAGGGAGAAAATTTTGGATTCCCTCTGCTGCAGCATTTAACATTGAATGCTGTGGCAGAGAGAAGTCTCCATTCACGGTAGAGCTGCTGCTCCCTTTATGGTTTCCCCTTCCTCCCTCCCGTGGGTTGAAGTACCTTAAAGGGACAGTCACAGGCAGGCTACCGCAGTTCTCTTCCAAGCAGATTCCCTTCCCTTTGCTGCAAAGGGAGGAAGAAAAGTTTGACCAAATCTTCTCCTTCTCAGGCATACACACAGAGGAAGGGGAAAGTGGTGAGCGGGTGAGCGGGCGGGGATGGCCATCCAGGGGTGGTTTTTACCAGTTCGGTGAACCACTTCAAATCACCACTACCCGATCCGGTCCGAACCAGTTGAATTCCACCCCTGGATGTACTGTAATTGAGCATGGCCAAAGTTCAAATGATATATAGAAGTCTATATGGACAGGCAAGTGCTCTTCCGTCCATCCATGAAAAAAGATTTTGTAAAAGAAAAAGTTCATTAGGGCTCCTACTTCAAGACCAAATGTCTAGAGTCAGACATGACCTAGCAACCGAACAATAACAAGAGTCTATACTTTGTAGTCAAAATTCTCCTTCCAAAACTACTTGCTTGTAAAAACAAAACGCATCTGAAAGGGAACATCTTTTGTGAAAGGTACATATAAAAAGAGATACAGGAAGGTGAAAGAAGTTGCAGCATCCTGCAGTCAGTTGTAAATGCAGGCCAGCTGCCAAGTGCCTGAATTTTGGTCATATGACCACGGGGTGTGTGTGTGTGTGTGCGTGCGTGCGTGGGCACAATAGCTGCAACATTGGACAGAAGTTGTAAATCGGCACCATTGTAATTTTGAACAATTGCTAAAGGTAAATGTAAAGGCTTACCTTGCACATATGTGCTAGTCATTCCTGACTCTAGGGGGCAGTGCTCATCTCTGTTTCAAAGCCAAAGAGCCAGCGCTGTCCGAAGACATCTCCGTGGTCATGTGACCGGCATGACTAAATGCCAAAAGCGCATGGAACGCTGTTACCTGCCCACAAAGGTGGTCCCTATTTTTCTACTTGCATTTTTTATGTGCTTTCAAACTGCTAGGTTGGCAGAAGCTGGGACAAGTAACGGGAGCTCACCCCATTACACGGCACTAGGGATTCGAACCGCTGAACTGCTGAACTTTTGATCAACAAACTCAACGTCTTAGCCACTGAGCCAAACATGTACTGTTGCCAAACAAGGATCCCCAGCATAGTTCAAACAAGATTCCAAAGTGCTTCAAACTTTGCATCATGATACTTCACATCATGGTTTATTATTATCAAAAGACTTGAATGAGTATTTCTGATCCCTATTTAAAATTCTGTAAGTTGGTGGTTCCCATAATACTGTGGCAACAAATCCCATAGAAGTACCCATAATTCTCCTGGTAATAGCTGACAAAAGCAGGAGATTTTTTTGGTGTCTTATATTTTTTTGAATCCCGAAATAAGCGCTTGGCCTTATTTTCAGGGAGGTCTTATTATTTTGGGGTGCAAGGAGCAAGATGGGGCTCCTCTTGCTCTCTTACCTGATTTCCAGCTCTGCGTTTATATATTTTCAGTGAGGGCTTATTTTCAGGGGGAGGTTTCTTTTACCGCATGCACTCAAAAGCCCGATTGGGCTTATTAGCAGGGGATGTCTTATTTTTGGGAAAACAGGGTAGTTACAGCAATATCCCATATTCTTGGCCATCTGGATAAGTCCATCCTGCTTAAACATCTGCCAGCTTAAAACTGTTTAAGTAGGCCATGTGCAAATGCCAGTTTATTAGTCATAATTAAAGCTCACTAAAAACAATGAAGCATAAGTTAGTTTAAAAGAGTCAAAGAGCTGTGCTGAGCAAAATGAAACAATAGGCTTACTATTTTAGTTGTCTTAACATTATTTTTTATTAAATCAAAGGAAAAGAACATGCATGCATATACCAGTGTCAACATAATAATGTAGCATCGCAATGTTCACAAAAGAGGGGGGAGAGCCTGGAAAATAAGCTCAAAGAAACCAGTTCCATGAAATGCTGGTTGACAGATCTCACATATTAGCAGTGCATTTCTAGAAATCAAATGTGGATATATTCTTTCAGTGCTGTAACCATTATATGCAGAAACATCCACCATACATGATGCCTTGATACATGTCAAATGCTGGGTCATGAGCAAGAGGAAGAAAGAGATTGGTCTAAAATCATGCTAATAGATCTCTGGGCAAATTAATCCTAAAATGAGTTAATGTTCCTTTTCCTGAGTTGCCCCTCCAACAAGAAGCATCTAAGATACCCAACATCATATAAATAGATAATACTGAACTTCCTTAGAAATTAGATTAGTAATTAGTAGACCAGTAATTAGACTTAGGAGCCTCTATTGATTCCTCTAACAATTGTGGAACTTCCGAAGCAGCAGTTAGGACCAAATTGTCCAAATAGTAAATTGTTAAATTGAATAAATTGCCAAGAAGTATCTCTAAAAAACAAACAAACAAATAAACATAGAAAGAATTTTCTCATAACATCTTCTCTTGGGATTTAATAAAGGATGAAAAGTCAGCTTGCTGGGAGACATAGTAGAATGAAAGAGAAGGCATTCACACATATGAACTTCAACAATGAACTACATTCAAGAAGATTCATAATACATGCACATGTGAAATGATATAAGAATGGGATTTCCTATAACAGCATACAGTACAAATTGTAGACACGGATTGTAATCTTTTAAATCTCCAAATTTATTTTCTCTTGGGTAGAGAGGCATGTTGGCTCCATGGCTTAATTAACACTGGAGATGGTCTCAACTCTGATGGTTTGAGCCCCAGCTTTGTGTGACAAGGTGCATTCCTGTCACTTGCCTCAGCTTCTGTCCACCTAACAGTTCAAAAGCATGTTCTGTGCAAGTAGATAGATAGGTACTACTTTTGTGGGGAGATGAGCTGGTGCTCTGTGCAGGTGGTCAGATTCCTGAAAGCTCTGAACCTTCCCAGTTGCAGTGCCCATTTGTGAGGCATCTCCAGGAAGGGAGGGATGGGTGATACTGCAGGAAGAGCCTTTCTCTCTGGTGCGAAGCTATCTCACCCTCCCATAGTGCACCTTGGGAAGCATGCAAGTATGTCCTATCACCTTGGCAAGCCAAACTACTACTCTGCAATAGCATTGTGGTCTCTTGGCTGCAGTATGACTGTAACAACACCATACACTAATAATAATTAGATTACTAAGCATTTAGATTACAAATAACCATTTGTAATCTAAATGCTTTCCAAGCATTAGAAAGTGCTTTGAATTCCAAAGATTTTCTGTGTAACAAGTCAACAAATAGGTGAAGAGGAAAGCATTTTAGGATATTGCTTTTTAAGATGTTTTACCTAAAACCAATACGTTAAGAAATAAAATTATATTAACTCTTAAATGAGACATAACAAACACACTTGTTAGTCAGAAGTCAGGAAAGAAATTCAGGATCAAAATCCATGCACTGCCATCCTTTACAAGATAGATGGAATCTTTTAGTCCTATACAGAGCTGGGTATTTAGGAAGAGATTAAGAAGCAATGAAGATTAGGTCTCTCAGTGAAAGGCAATGATCCAAGAGGTGATTTTTTTTTCCTTTATGGCTGGTTAGCTTCTCTGACTTGTTATGTTATTCTTGCTAAAAAAATTTCCACAGCTTACACTCAGAAGAGCAGTTCCCACATTTTCTGCTGTGATAAGTTCTTACACTGGAATGGTTCCTCTCCATTCTGGTGGTTATTGTTTTGACTTTGTAATATCCCTTGGATTCAATTGTGTTAGAATTCTGGCAGCTGTGAATTAAAAAGTTAGGAAGTTGGAAGCTTCATTTCTATCCCATGACATTTCACCTCTTGCAGACAACTCTGGGTAGGAGAGGATGGTGGTGGGTGTGGTAAGAGATGGGTTAAGAAAAAAACTAATCTGCAGTCCTTTTACTACACCAGAAGGATTTATTCCTTCTGCTGCACGAAACATATGATCAACCACAGGTTTTGTTTGAAGCCCATTTGGCATTCTGCAGATAGTTCACTTTTTAGAAGGAAGTGCAATCCAAATTCTTAAGGAACATATTTACTATCTTACAATGTCTTTGTGATATAGTCTTATGCCATGGGGCTGGTGTAACCAAAATAGAAAGCCATATTTGGGCATGCATTTTATTTAAAATTATTTTTCCCCCATGGGTTTAACACCTTTAATTTTAAATAGTGACTTAGTATGATCTTGGACTAGGGCATTTCATGAGAAATTGAAGTGCTGTGGTTTTTCATTTAGTGCAATTTCAGTGATGAGATAGGAGTGTGCAGAGATGGCCCTTAAACAGTGTGTCAAGGATCTGGGAGTCCAATCCCATCTGGCTGCCACAACCAAAATTGTGTTCTTGGGAAATCATTCATCTTTTTGTTCAAGCCAGCTACATCTAAGTCAAATAGTGATCCCCAAATTCAGAGGTTCCCTTAACCCTGGCCATATTTAATGTTGCAGGATCTAATCTGGACTAATCAGAGATGGTATTCAGTCGGTTCAGACCGGTTCGGGTGAATCAGTAGTGGAAATTTTGAGTAGTTTGGAGAACTGGAAAACATCATCTCTGGCTGGCCCTGCCCTCCCATCCCTGCCCTCCCGTTCCCTGTCCTATATTCCCTTGTTTCTTAGCTCAGCTGATTTGTGCGGCAGAGCAGATTGCCATGCTTCAGCTGAGCTAAACAGCTCACCTCACCAGGGCTGACACCAAGGGTGGTCTATGAGTGCTGCACGTGCTCGCAAAGCGTATGTTAGGCGAGCGCGCTAGACACACTCTCATAGAACCAGAAGGAAAAGATTTGGAATCCCACCACCAGGGCTAATCACTGGGACCAGAGGTTTAGACTTCTGAGCTTTTGGGACTTGTGCAGGGAACTTTTCTCTCACCAGAATGTGAGAGAATGTGTCTTACCACATTTGGGTGAGAGAGAAGTTCCCTGAGAATGGGCCCCAGCATGAGTCTGAAAGCTTGGAAGACTAAATCTCTCGTCCTGGTGACCAACCCAGATTGGACATATATTTGCCTTCCATTCATGAGATTTGATGTCCTCCAAACATCTGTTCTTGAGAAGAAATTCTAGGGTTTCGAATTTAAGAAAATTTTGATCCAGTTGTGAAACTGTACCTACATTTTTTGTATTGCTACCATTATCAGAATTCAGTTCCAGTTAATAATGCCATTTTAACTGGAATGGCACTGATCCATTTTATCAGTGGTGGGTTTCACTTACCTTTGCTAAGTGAACTGCACGTGCACAGAGAGTATTTGATGACATCCGGGCGGATGGGCAGAGCCTCCCGCCACTGTTACTACTGGTTTGCCCAAACTGGGGCGAACCGGTAGAAACCCACCACAGCATTTTATTTATAGTTGGTATTATTCAAACAATGATATTTATTTATTATATATTTATTTGTTTATGTAACTAGGGTTTTTTGAGTATTTGTAAAATGCAGCATGCATTGACCTCACCTATTTAATAATTGTTGTGCTTTTTGTTTGCCCTCGCACATTTTTCTTTCTGTTTATGAAATGCACTATGACTATAATAAAGTACCTGTCAATCTATCTAATAACCTTTGTAATAATGTTTGAATAACACATATTTTTTCAAATGCAAACACAATACATACAATAAGAAATGAAATGCATGAAACTTGATAGTAAAGGAGTAAAAATGCAATTATTAAAACGTAATTGCTTTAAAAGTCTGAAAAACACTGACTGGAACGGTACTTTATTGATATCAGCTACAGTAATATATTTTGAAAGCTTATCTGAGATTTCAACTTGTTCCCACTTCTACTCTAATGAATTAGGGAGAATTTTTCCAAGCGTAACACATGTTTTTCCAACCAGAATCTCTGTCATCTCTATACATCTCAAGTATTTGAGCTATATGCATCTCAACGTTTTGAGTTTTATTTATTTATTTATTGAAATGGATGGGCTGCCTAACTATGGGTGGTGAACAAAACATTGTTGTCAGCCATTCAGTCATGTCCAATCCTCAGCCCCTCTATAGGTCAGCACTCTCCCTGACCCTCTGTCTCGCATTGCCTATTTTCAGATTTGTCATGGTCATCCCAGTGTCATCTTTATAGTGTCCAGCCAACAGATACTGGAATGGCCCCTTTTGGTTTTTTTTTTTTTTTTTTGCTGATCACTCCCAGCATGACTTAAGGAGATCATGTAAAGGTCATTTAAGGAGATCATTTTCCGCATGGACTTAAGGAAAAATTTCCCAACAGTGAGAACAATTAACCAGTGGTTAGAAAAGTTTAGTTTAATTTAGTTTAGTTTATTCATTTATATACCGTCCTTCTCCCAAAGAACTCAGGGCAGTATAAAGCCATAATAAAACAATAACAATCCAAAAATTAAAAACCAATTAAAATAATTCAATCATTGGCTGTAATTAAAAACCCCAAAACTAAGAACCCTTAAAAACCATTTAAAAACCCATTTAAAATCATTGTTCCATCAGACCAGCTTGATGAAATATTAGGGTCTTCAGAGCACAACAGAAGGCATGGAGGTCGGGGATCCTTCGTAAATCTGGGGGCAATTCATTCCATAGGGCAGGGCCCCCCACAGAGAAGGCTTTCCCCCTGGGGGTCGCCAGTCGACATTGTTTGGCCAAAGGTACCCTGAGGAGGCCCACTCTGTGAGAGCATATCGGTCGGTGGGAGGCAATCGGTGGCAGAAGGCGGTCCTGTAAATATCAGGCCCTAAGCCATGGAGCACTTTGAAGATGGTGACCAGCACCTTGAAATGAGATACAGAAAAGAGAAAAGAGATACGGATGAGTAAATTAATACTATGTAAAAAAAAAAAATAGTACAATTAGAATATTGTACTTTTGGAGAAATGTTACAATAGATTTGGTGAAAATGAAGACAGAAGAAACGACAAAAAGAAAATGAAGTTACAGAGAAAACGCCGAGATGTCACATGGGAGGGATGACTGATGTATTAAATGTTTGTTTGTGTATAAAATAAAATAAAAAATTCAAAAAAAAAGGCAATGGAAGAGCTTTCCTTCAGAAGTTATGGGTGCTCCATCATTGGAGGCTTTTAAGAGACTGGACAGCCACTTTTCTCAAATTCTATAAGGTCTCCTGCCTGAGTAGGAGTTTGAACAAGAAGACCTCCAAGGTCCCTTCCAGCTCTATTCTGATTGATTAAAGTACTGAGTTATTTGATCTCATTGTGGTAGTAGTGTTAGGCAAATGAGATACCTACATTAAGGGCACTGGGGATTCTAACTTGGCTTAAGATTTCATGACTGCTATGACAACTATAAGGGATAGGGTGGCTCAGTAGCTAAGATGCTGAGCTTGTCATTCGAAAGGTCAGCAGTTCAGAGGTTCAAATCCCTAGTGCCACGTTAATGGAGTGAGCTCCTGTTATTTGTCCCAGGTTCTGCCAGCCTAGTAGTTCGAAAGCACGTAAAAAATGTAAGTAGAAAAATAGAGACCGCCTTTGGCGGGAAGGTAAGAGTGTTCTGTGCACCTTTGGCATTTAGTCATGCCGGCCACATGACCATAGAGACATATTTGGACAGCACTAGCTCTTTGGCTTTGAAATGGAGATGAGCACCACCCTCTAGAGTTGGGAACAACTAGCACATATGTGCAAGGGGAACCTTTACCTTTTTATGACAACTATCTGGTTTTTAACTTGCGATCTAATGGTAAAGTATATCTTTGCCATAGTTAGACCATTTGCTAGTGACCCCAGGGTTGACCAAGACCACATATCCCCACAGGGAGATAGGACTAATTAGTCAACCTTAGCCATATAATGGATCCAGTTAATTTTCAGAAAATGTTTGAGCAGTTTCTTAGAAATCTGTTAGAAGCCTACTTGATCTTTTAGGAATATGAAGGTGACTTCACATTTCAAACACATTCCCGAGTAGCCTTTCCTTTCCACTGACCTCCTTAAGGTTGGTTCTGGTTTTCTCAGAGGTGACTACCTTGAGCATTGTTGGAGGATGACAAGAAACAAAGTCAAGTGAACAAGAACAGATGCTCGAGTTCAGGCCTATTCCATGGTCATAAGAGCAGCAAAGCAGAACCACTTCTATGTCTTTATTGTGTCTGTGAAGGGCTACCTGGCAATAGGTGATCTAATTTAAAACATACACACGAGATTGATCTTGGAGTCTGTCCAAAAACTTAATGTAAAATCCAGTAGCTTAAATTTCAATGGAGACAATTTAATATCACCAGTAGCGTAAGAACTGTAGCACATTGGTTGCAGGTACAAACTGGAGTGGCAGTTTGGTGCAGTACTTAAAGTGAACAAGATACTATGTGTTGTAGTCCTGCCTTAGTCATGAAAGCCAGCTGTGTGGCTTTGGGCCAGACACTAACTCTCAGCCCTCACAGGACTGTTGTTGTAAGTAAAATAGGAGGAGGAGGAAAGAGTATTAGGTATATTTTTTACCTTCAGTTAATTATAAAGTAATAAAGAGATAAATATCTAATAAATAATAATAAACATAATTTTGGTGTGCTATTATTACAAAATCCTACAAAATTTGAAACCTGGGAATATGCTTGATTAGAGAAGGCTTACCGTAAGTCTGGTCTTGGAAACAAGCATTTTCTGTGGAGGCCTTGAAACATTTTCATTCTTATTCTTAATATTTATGAAATTTCTGAAAACATGGCATTTCCAACATGTGATACATTCATTTTTGAAATGATGCATGATTTATGAACTATTGTGTGATTAAACTATATTGTTCAACTGATTGTTACATGTTATTACTGTTATAAGTATTGTATTATTGTTGTTGTTGTATCTGAATTTTGCTGATTGCAAGCCAAACTGATTGAAACAGCCTAAAAGACTCAGATAGATAGATAGTTACAGATGGATGGATGGATGGATGGATGGATGGATGGATGGATGGATAGATAGATAGATAGATAGATAGATAGATAGATAGATAGATAGATAGATGATGGATGGATATCATTTCAATGTTCTGTATGGGGCCTCTTCTGTTTTGGAATTTGCAGCAATTTAATACAATAAACGAGAAATTGTACAATCCCTTTCTAAATCTTCTATTAGAGCAGAGACATTTGAATCACTAAGCAACCATTTTTGTATGATTGGCTAAATATATAAACAGAATTTTCCATTCAAATTCTAAATGACTCGATCAATTTCTAGTACCCCCTACTTACTGCAATAATTCATTTAAAAGTCTATTTGAATATCCTGCCATGTGTCTGAAAATAATATCTCCATTTCAGTCTGATTTTCAGTCTTATATTGTATTTACAACCCAGCCTGCTGGAGAGAGCACATATAATTACAAAGGCTTCCTGGGTTCTCATCCACAAAAGTGATCTGAAAGGTGATAGAATTAGATAACCCAGGAAACAGTTTAGACCTGTCTGTGGACAATAGTTATAATTTATATGACACCAGAGAGATGAGTAAAGCTTTGCTTAGTTAATTCCACATTTACACAGAATACACTTTGATGGCTCTCTCCCAGAAGACGATTTAAAAACCTGGCCTGCAAACAAAAGGACTTTGATTGTGTTTGGAATTAAATTGGAAAACCACCTCTTGAATAAATGTCACAGCTACGTATGGACTTCAAAGAGTGTTATTTTATTTTCACTCTTTTTCTTCAGGTTTATGACTACTCTGTCGAGTGCTTCCTTGGCTGATATTTAGAAGGAGGAGATGTGTGGTGAACGATAACAGACAAAAAAGGGTATGTATGCAATAAAGTGTTTGGGAATCTTGATTGAACGAAAAGATTTTAAGGGGCAGCAAAGCTTCAAAAGGGCACTTCAGTTCAATGAAGCATCAACTCAAGTGCTGCTACAAACTGTGCTGAATCAAAGCAATGCTTCTCTTTGAAGTGGCTGATCAGAGTGGCTGCTTGGTTTAAATCCAGAGGATAGCAGAGGGCCCCCATGCATGGAGCAGTGCATGCACAAATAATAATTTTCATCAGGATAACGTGGTATTTATTTGAACTTCAGTTCAAAGTGTTGGGATGAAGCAATTCAGTTTTCCATATCAAAGAAATTGCCTCAGGTTGGTCCACTGTGACAAATCAGAGGGAGGTGAGAACCTTAGAGGATGGAAGAGATCCTTGGCACAGATCTAGAAGGTTAGACAGGTGCATCCTCAATCTGGAAAGCCTTTTCCAGGTGGGAACTTCTGGCACCTATTTTATTTTATTTTATTTTGTTGTTGTTGTTAGTTGCGAAGTCATGTCCAACCCATGGACAATGTTCTGCCAGGCCTTCCTGTCCTCTACCATCTTCTGGATCCATTTAAGCTCACACCAACTGCTTCAGTGATTCCATCCAGCCACCTCATTCTCTATCATCCTTTCTTCTTTTGCCCTCAATCTTTCCCAGCATTAGGTTCTTCTCCAGTGAGTCCTTCCTTCTCATTAAGTGGCCAAAGAATTTGAGTTTCATCTTCAGGATCTGGCCTTCTAAAGAGCAGTCAGGGTTGATCTCTTCTAGGAGTGACCAGTTTGATCACCTTGCAGTCCAAGGGACTCGCAGGAATCTTTTCCAGCACCATAGTTCAAAGGCCTCAATTCTTTGGCGCTCAGCCTTTCTTATGGTCCAATTTTCACAGCCATACATTGCAACTGGGAAAACCATAGCCTTGACTATTCTTATTTCTTATTGTATAAGCATCAAATCTACAGGGCCTGGTTAAAAAAACTTCAAGATGGCAGCCATGATCATCTAATCAAAGTGCAGACATGATATCCAACATCCATCAATTGTACATCATGACCATCATTTTAATTTTTTTAAAAATCATTCTCCATAGAAACCCCTGCCACAATTAAAATATAATAGGGAGAGATTTATTATAAACATAACACTTCAGTTAAATTTCAACAATGAAAATGGTACCTTGCCGCAGATGTAACCTATAGGTTAATCTTAAGTGAGACTATAATTTAATTGGGGGACATGATTCACAGTGGGACAACAACAATATCCAAGAACCTATTTCTGTGGTTGTTCCAAAAAAATCATCATCATGTCATGAATTAGTTATCTGATTCTACTCATTGTAATCAGAGTGTATAGTGTGTTTGTGTATAATATTAGATTTTTCTCCCACTTTGATTCTTTTATAAGTAACTCGAGGTGACAAACATATTGAACATACTCCTTCCTCCTTCTATTTTCCCTGTGAGGAATGTTGGGCTGAGAGAAAGTGACTAGCCCAAAATCACCCAGCTTGTGTTTATGGCTAAGGCAGGACTTGAATTCATAGTCTCCTGTTTTACAGTCCCTTGTATGCTATGTACAGTAGTGGCCAAAATTGTGGAAACCTTTTGGGAAAAGTGTATTTTTGAGATTTGATGGCTAATAACATTTTTTTTTAATTTGGAGTTTCAAGATAATACTATTCCACTGCTGGAATGGTCTGGGAATAGCCCATACCTTAACCCAGTTGAAAATCTATGGAGACGACTAAAGAAACTTGTTAGTCAGAAGCGATCCAGCAATAAAGCTCATTTGTATATCTCATTTTTTCTGTGGGGTGATAATTTTTGTATATCTCATTTTTTCTACGTGTCTCACTTTACTTCTTTATACTGTAACTGCTATTCTAATAGCAAATCCTTCATAAAATTATTGCATTTCATTCTTGATTAAATTATCTTTCCATTGATATATAATTTTGGAGTACTACTCCAAAAAAAGTGGTGTTATTAGCTAGTTTTAGAAAACACACTTTTCCCAAAAGGTTTCCACAATTTTGGCCACTAGTGTACTTTGGCTGCTTTGATACGGTCATTTATTTCATTGCTTGCTTTAATTATTATTTTAAGTTTTGATGGAATGTAAACCAGCTTGGAACAGTTAACAAGTTTTCCAAGTTGTGTAAATGCAGCATATGTAGTTTCAAATAAATACCATAATATAGAGATAATTGCTATAGAAACAAGCTGGAGCATATTTATTTTGGTATGTAACCTAATTCCACTTTCAAAGCAATGGATGGATGACCCATAACTTTAAATTCTCCCTCACCAACTGATGTTACTCAGGCAAATAACCAAAGAAGAAATTCCTATCTCTCTTTTAAAATTTAAACCAATCATTATTTATCTCTTTCCATCATCAATTCTCTCTCTGTTTGTCTTCAGAATAGTAGCAATTTTAAATCAAGTTCAGACAAAGGTGCCTATCTAGACTAATATGACTAACTATAATGCTGATTTTGATTTATTTGCCAGCCAATGTGATTGACAAGAGCCAATTCAAAGAATAGCATCTGTCAATTTGGCCAATTCTGCCAAATTAAGACATTTTAGAAACGATTCCTTTATTGTTTGTGGATATGGATCTTTTCACTAATGTGCCCTAAACATGTTTTTCTAATAAAACTAAATGAATTAAACAGATTTTAAAATGTTAGAAATTACATACTCCTTGACCGTGATGGCGAACCTATGGCACGGGTGCCAGAGGTGGCAAGCAGAGCCCTCTCTATGGGCACGCACATTGTTGCCAGCTGCTCTTCTGGTTTTCGGTAAGCATATGCGTGCCAGCCAACTGGTGTTCACGGGTGCTGGAGCACTGGAAAATGGCCTGAAAATGGCCTCAAAAACATCCCAAAACAGCCACAAAACAGTCCGTTTCTTGGCCTTTTTTGGGCCGTTTTCTGGCCGTTTCCCAGGCAAAAAACAGCCTGAAAAACAACCTGAAAACAGCCAAAAAAAAAAAAAAAAAACCAGCCAAAAAAACAGGCAGCTGGTCTTCGGGTTCCCAGCACTCCGGCATGCACACATCCACGTACATGAACATGTGTCCCAGTTTGGGAACTTGGTGCCGAAAAGGTTAGCCATCACTGCTCTATAAGATTAAAATATAATAGGGAGATATTTATTATAAACATAACATTTCAGTTACATTTCAGCAACAAAAATAGTAGCTTGCCGCTGGTGTAACCTACAGCTTAATCTTAAATGAGACTGCAGTTTAACTGTGGGACAAGATTCACAGTGGAACAACAACAATATCTATTTATCTGGTTGTTTCAAAAAAATAAATAAATCACCGTGTCATGAAATAGTTGATTCTACTCATTATAATCAGAGTTTATAGACCAGTGGTTCCCAACGTGGGGTCCACGCCCCATAGGGGGGCAATTTGATTTTTAATGGGAGCAATTGGAATCTTGTTAATCAATTAAACCAAGTTAATCTTGTTTTAGGCTTCCTCCGTGTGAGTAGGAGTTAATTGTTGGAATACTAAGAATTATATGTCACCGGGGGTGGGGGGGGATGAGGATTTTAGAGATGCTTAGGTTGGGCATGGCCAAAAAAAGGTTGGGGACCAACCTGGCAAGTAGAGGCGGTGGAGGTGGCAGTAAGGGGGGAAGACGGGATGGTATCATGTATACATACACACACACACACACACATACACACACACTACTTTCACAAATGCAGCTTTATTCATGGACACTTGCTCACCACTTCCACGGCCTGGTTCCCAATAGACTGTGGCCCAACAATGGGCTTCAGACTGGGAGTTTGGGGAACTCTGATATAGAAGATGATATAGAAGGCCAGTGTTTGCATTTCCTGCATCGGATGAGGAGAGCACATCTTTCTCCTTCTGTTCTGTCCACTTTTTACAGAGGCACGACTGAGAGCATTTTAACAAATTTCATCACTGTTTGGTTTGGTGGCAGCAGTGCAGAGGTGATATTCAGCAGGTTCTGACCAGTTCCGGAGAAATGGTAACGGAAATTTTGAGTGGCTCGGAGAACCGGTAAATATCACCTCTGACTAGCCCCGTCCCATCTATTCTCTGCCTCCCGAATCCCAGCTGACTGGAAGGGAATGTGCACTTGCAGTAACTTTCTCCTGCCACGCCCACTAAGCCACAACCACCATGCCACAGCCACAGAATTGGTAGTAAAAAAATTTGAATCCCACCACTGCAGCAGTGCCTCAGATAGAAAGGCCATACAGAGAGAAGTAAGGACAGCCAAGAAGATTATAGGAAGCTCGCTTCCTGTCATACAGGATATTGCTTATAAGCACTATGGGCTTATAGGTCGAAAAATTGTTACAAACCCCATACATCCACTTCATGGTCTGTTACTGTTGTTCCCCTTTGGGAGAAGGTTTCGAAGTATCTGTAGAAGGACTATTAAATTCTGTAACAGCTTTGTTCCTTATACCATCCATCTTATAAAGTCGCTGGATTTTTTTTTCGCCATGAATATGTATACATTTGAACTAGACTGTGATGTTTCTCTGTGTCACATATGTGGGTGTATGTATAACGATTATTTTCCAAGAGCTGAATGCAACAAAATTTCATTTTAATGTATGCTGATCAGTGTACATTTAAAGTGACAATAAAGTTTTTATTCTAGTTGTGTGTAAAGTTGATCCTAAAGTGGAAGAAAAATGCAAGACTTTGCACTCCCAGAAGTTTTATCATGACCATCATCATCAGGATAAAAAAGGAGAGAGAGAGAGAGACAAGAGAGAGGATGCGATCATAAATCCACCAGAGTAAATAATACAGCAGTAAAACACACACTAATGAGCATTTTCCTGGCAACACAGGAGTGAAAATTGGTCTTATGGCAGATGCTTACAGCAGATGACCTTTACTGATGGTGGTCAGTTGCTCCATGGATAATTAGCTCCAAGGGGCAGCAATTACCATCCTGCTTGGTTCCAAGTTATGGATTCCCAAACCATTAGTCTGGGACAGAGGGGCAAAAAAAAGAAAAAAGAAAGAAGAGTGCAAATAATGAACTTTCTTAAGGGATGTGGGAGGGACAGCAATGACACAATAACAAAAGAGTTCAATTGGAAGAGTGGTGCACAGGTTCTGAAATAGACTTGTGGGAAAATATATTAAAAACTGTTGACAGGATTCAGTGGAAGGGATGATTTTAGTGGTCCTTCTAAAAAAATTTCCATACGTAAAGAATATTGTTTATATGTCTTGTTGATGAGATGTGGCACAAGCTCAAGACCCGTGTTTTGGGAGATTTTAGAAGGTATGACCTGGTCCATTTTTAAAAAAACTTAAACCAATGAAACATACATTCTGAAACACACATTCTTCGGCCACTTTTTAATCTGTTTTTATTCAACAATTATGTCACGTTTCAGGAGCCAAAGTAATATTTCCTTCATTATATTACGGAAAATGGGTGAAAATAACACTGTCAATTTAATGCAGGGTGTCACATCATTTGACATTACATTTAATACCTGTACACTATAGAATACTTCATATTGTTAACCAAAATTCAAATCTCATAGCCTTGGTGGCGCAGTGGACTAAACTGCTGCTGTTAAAGTAGTACTTAGCTGCCAGCTGCCTGCAATTACTGAGAGTTCAATTCTCACCAGGCTCAAGGTTGACCCAGCCTTCCATCTTTTTGAGATAGGTAAAATGAGGACCTGGTTTGTGGGGGCAATAAGCTGTCTTTGAAAATAGAACATCACTCGGGGGGGCCAAAAAACCCTACTAAGCAGGTATATACAAAAGTATGAAGGCTATTGCTTAATGCATTGTAAGCCACCCTGAGTTTCCAGAGAAGGGCAGCATATATAAATTGAACTAATAAATAAATAATAAATAATAAATAGTATATGTAAGCCAAATGATGACTCCTGAGGCTAAAGTTGTATCTTTATCTTGTATGATGAAATTGGTTCCACATAATAGCGAATGCAATTGTGCAATAACCAGGAAATCCTCAAATCTTATCCATAATTAACTGGAATGCTTTTCTCTCTCCTCTCCCCACATCATTTAATCTCCATTTTTGCTCCATAGGAAGAGAACAAAGATAAAAATACTGGTAGAATATTTGTAGCTCAGTGTTGAACTGTGGAGTACAAAAAAATAAAATAAAATCAAAGACAGTATTTAGTTCAAAGAATTTAGAGTCCAGATAGCTAAGTCTCCTTCTGGGAGATGCCAAAGCCCTCTATAAACCAGAATCTAATCATCCAATCATCTAATTCCAAAATTCAACTCATAGCCAGGGAGAGAAACAGTAGTCAGTAAAGTGATCCAAAGGTCAAAGCCAAATTAGTTTAATTCCTGGACAAATTCCCAGAAATCCTTATTATAGTCAACATGGCAAAATCATTTTTTCTCATGACTAGATATCTATGTTTTGGATAGGAGGGATTGATTTGGCCTGGATGTTAGAGCCTGGCTAATTTGGTGCTAAGAACTCGTGACACTTCTTGTCCCTCAGATAAAGCTATGACAAAAAAGCAAATCAGCATGGGGAATAAAAAATTGAACTTCAAGTGTGGCACACAATTGAACTGAAAAGTAGAACAAATAGGCTTTCTGACTGGAAACTTTTATAAGTAGAGTTCCATGCCATCTATTTCTCAGTTAAGAGATAGCTTTCAAATATTTTGAAACGTTTCATTTTCCTTTAGGCCATTGCTGAAAGTAGAAGTTATGGTGCTAAATCTTTACATGCTTAGTTGGGCTAAGCCATCTTTTTCTTCCTTATTATCAGCTGCCTCCAGAGCATACAGCACAGAATGGGACAACTCACCACAGACAACTCGCCAAGGCTGTTGAGCTGAAGCTGATTCACCCTGGCCAACTCGCTGCAGCCAACTGGCCACAAGACAACTTACCACAGGCAACTCACCACAGGACAACTCGCCATAGTCAACTTGCTGCAGCACAATTCACCACAGCCAGGTCATCATGGGATAACTCATTGAAAGACAATTCAACATGGGATAACTCAAGAGAGGACAAGAGGGACAAGTAAGTCCACGTTCTGGTTCTTCCCAGCCTCAAGGACTTCTAACTTGAGAAGGTTCAAACCTAAAGCAAGACAAGATCTGCTGCAATTCACTTGTCCTTCTCTGGAGTTATCCAATAGTAAGTTGTCCCTCAGTGAGTTGGCCATGGTGAATCAGCTGTGGTGAGTTGTTCTAGACCCTGTACGGCAAGCTTCCATCTCTACCTCCTTCTCCTTAACATCCAGGGGCATCCATAAGGAAAGGGTATCAAAACAGTCAAGATGGCAGCTCTGTACCTTTTGAATCTGACTGTACTCAATACATTAAAAGCAGATGAGTCTTCATCTCATACCTTCTGCCTGGCATCTTGAGTGTCTTGACTTCTCTGCGTGTATCTAAGAGGCATATTTGTTCTACTCTATAGATCCCTGAGTGATCAACCACCCAGGCAGGAATGGACTAGAAACAATTATAATGTTCTATGTTCATTGTAGAAAAGAAAACGCTTATTGTTTGAAGAATAATTTACAATATTTATTTTTTTGCAATTGCTCACTAAAAAAATAAACGTTCTGAACAGCTTCAAACTGTTCACAATAATTAAGCTGATAGAACCATGCAAATTTTCAGTCATAGATATGGGTCTTCAAAGGAAACTACTTTCTGTTCTTTTTTTAAAAAATCACCAGTGTACCAGGAAATAAATCTCAGCTGTCAATTTTTATTACATCAAACAGAAGACCGCAGGATTGTTTTTTTTTTTAACGTATCTACTGTAAGGGATTGTATGTTACAAAAATTACCATTTCACTTACTGCAGGAAAAAAAAGGGGTGGGGGAAGGCATTACCTGATAAAATTACCAATTGTAGTTATGCAAATAATTGTTTACCTCAGGGCTCCAAGAACAGGATTCTCTTCTACCATGCATTAGAAGCAGGGATGCTTAGAAAAAAAAACTTGTTTTTAAAATCATTTAGTGAATTTCTTGCTCCCTGCCCACACCTTTCATTCAAGTTTGCATACAACATATGAAAAAGAAAACTCTGGTGTATGAAATATAACACCTTTACTTTTGTTCCCATTATGGCTAAGTATATGTGTATGGGAAGTTCACAAACAAAAGATAAGGGCAATATTATCCTCCCATTCAATTTTTCCTATGATTGATATCTAAAAGTCCTCTTCTCTGAGGTAAAAAATTATTATTATTACCATTAAATTTGTTTGTTGCCCATCTTGTGGTTCGAGATGACTCTGAGTAGAAATCTATCAAGGTTGGCATTTTGGTGTCTATTGTGTCCATTTATTGCATCTCTCCCTTAATACAGACTCTCTAGCCCACCCGAGAAATGAAATAATGGTACGTAATGTTTTAAAAAGCATCCATATTTACCTTACAGAGGTAATGCATTTTCTTCATAGTCCTTCATCAAACAGAGTACGTAATAGAACAATTTGCCTTCTCCCTCCACCCAAAAGTAAAATAAAAGTGTTTTATGTTAGCACATTCGAATAATATATCTGAGGATACTTCCGTACTTGTACTTAAAGCTATATCCTTAATAAAATAGCTCTATTATTGCACCTTCTGAATGTACTTGGATAAATCACTTAGCACTTTTGTAAAATACCACCTTAAAGAGCTTTGTGGTTTCTTTCTTTTCTAACTTTTTGGGGGGAGGGATATGGGTGAGAGGACAGGTTGCAAGCTCTTAAAATATAGGCGGATACCGTGTTTCCCCAAAAAATAAGACCTCCTGGATAATAAGGCCAATCGGGCTTTTGAGCGCATGCACTAAAATAAGCCCCCCCCCTTGAAAATAAGCCCTCCCCAAAAATATTTAAATCCATGTGCAGCCGGTCCCCGCCATTTCCTCTGGTTAGGGTTAGGGAGACAGAGCTGGAAATCAGGTAAGATGGCAAGAGAAGTCCCATCTTGTTCCACGTGCCCTGAAATAATAAGACTTCACCAAAAATAAAGCCAAGCGCTTATTTTGGGGTCCAAAAAAATACAAGAGCCGAGGTGGCACAGTCGTAAGAGTGCAGTACTGCAGCTACTTCAGCTGACTGCTAGTTCAGCAGATCAGCGGATCAAATCTCACTGGCTCAAGGTTGACTCAGCCTTCCATCCTTCTAAGGTGGGTAAAATGAGGAGCCAGATTGTTGGGAGCAATATGCTATTTAGTATACTGTCTTTGCTGTAAGCTGCCCAGAGTCCTCGGGGAGTTGGGTGGCATAGAAACATGAATAATAAAATAAATAAATAAATAATAAGAAGACAGGGTTTTATCTTCAGGAAACATGGTACGTATGTCCACCTTTGTGTTTCACTCTCAGAAGTGGGGGAAAAGGAGCAAAATGGTGAGTATCCCAGGAGAAATTTCCAGGAAACAGAAGGATATTTTATTTTATTTTTCTCTTTCAAGATTCAGTAAACATGTGATAATGTCCATTAATGAAAATATTCATGGAATCACCAGTGCCACAGTGGATATTATAAAGCAGGGGTGTCAAATTTCAAGGCCCGGGAGCCGAATCTGGCCCGCAGGGTGCTTAGATCTGGCCCACAGGGCCACCTTAGAAACAGTAAAAGACCAGCCCATGGTGCCTCTGCCAGTAAAAACGGAGCTCGGGAGGGCCGCTTGTGGCCCTTGTGAGCTCAGTTTTTGCCGGCAGAAGGTTGCAGGAGGCCAGCGCAGCCAAAAATGGAGCTCAGAAGCCTGTTTTCATTGGCAGAGCACTCAACCATCACAGGTGCCCCCAACACGAGTGATGTCGATCTGGCGACGCCCACCCTGGCCACACCTCCCAGGTCAAATACAACCCTGATGTGGCCCACAATGAAATTGAATTTGACACCCCTGTTATAAAGAATCGTGAGACATCTCCTTCATGGTGAAAACTCTGAGCTGGAAATTTCAGGAGATCAATATATTTCCCATCCCAAAGCATATTTTTAGACATAAATATGTTGGTTAATTAATATAAACAAAACCAAATCTGTGATATTCAGGGATATTTTCCCATATTAACTATATTAAATATAATAGTAGGAATGGGCAATTTAATCCCTGTTCTTATTAATGTCTTCACTGAGAATGACAAAACTGAAGTCAAAAGATATCCAGGGAGAAGCCATGGCACTTTATTTGGGGGGGGGGGGTGAGTTATGTGTACTGACTCATAACTTTTATAGAGTATTCTAATAGACCACAAAATCAAGTAAGAAAATATTTAATTTGATAGTTTGTTCGGAGAGAGTAATCTAGGTTGAAAAATCCAGATGGCCAGTAGATGGCAGCAAAGAGACAGAGAAATTGTCACCCTCTGCTTTTCTCAATTTTGACAGCCCACATCTTGTACTTCTTCAATGGAAGTACAAATGAAGATTTTGTCTGACAAAATATATCTGTAATAATTCCCAGGAAATCTCATGATTTGAAAGACTTCTCAACATCTACATGTCACTTATTGTCTACCGTGAGCAAAATATCAAGCCATTTCTCCTGGAAGTTCATTGCTCTTTTTTATCTTTAAATGCCACATATCAAAGGTTATATTTGTTATCTTTTAAAAATGTCTTCAAAGAGAAACCTGCTCTTTTGCAGACAATCTGATGCAAACCGTTTCATATCTTGCATTCTATTTTAAGAATGGGCACACAAGAAAATCATTATGCTGGGTCTTATCAGTGGTCACGTCTGATAGTGGCTACAATAGGATCCATTCTGTACGTTTCTTTTCCATATCTGGTCATATGTTATCTCCACCCATGAGGGTTGCCATCACCACTACTTTGATGGATGGATATCTAAAACTAAAATAGGGAACTGCCAATTACATCAGCATTTTTAGCTACATTTGTGGATACGGGCATTTAGGAAAAGCATCTTGATTCTTCCTCACATTTTAGTCAACCAACTCAAACTCTTCCAAAATAAATATGTAAATGGGGGATTTTTAAAAAATATTTTGAGATGCAAGTGAATGAAAAGAAGGACTAGGGGAAACATGATAGCAGTGTTCCAATATCTCAGGGGCTGCCACAAAGAAGAGGGAGTCAAGCTATTCTCCAAAGCACCTGAGGGCAGGACAAGAAGCAATGGGTGGAAACTAATCAAGGAGAGAAGCAACCTAAAACCAAGCAGAAATTTTCTGACAGTTAGACCAATTAATCAATGGAACAACTTGCCTCCAGAATTTGTGAATGCTCCAACACCTGGAAGTTTTAAAGAAGAGATCGGATAACCATTTGTCTGATGTGCTGTAGAATTTCCTGCTTAAACAGGGGGTTGGACTAGAAGACCTCCAAGGTCCCTTCCTTCTCTTCTCTTCTCTTCTCTTCTCTTCTCTTCTCTTCTCTTCTCTTCTCTTCTCTTCTCTTCTCGTGTTCAGATAAAAAATAAGCAAACAAACGAATATGCATACCATTGAAAATTCCTTATCTATATTATTGCATCCAATATACACTCAAAGATATACCAGAGAAAATTTCTTTTAAGAATGGATTTAACAAGAAACGCATATAAATTTTAATAAGATTTACCATACAAAGAATACAGAAGAAAATGATACAAACTTCCATGCAGATATTTCCTTTTTTAATTCCTTCATTTTTTTTTCTTGGAAAGCTGTGAACGTTAGATAGAGATCAAGTCTGTCCTTAATTCTTGTTGACTAAGACATAATATACCATATTATTTGTCTCCCAAAACAGGTGAAAATGTCTGTGCATGTTATAGACTGAATATTGCTGAAGCCCTGCCACCCGCACGCTTGTTTTTGGGCCTTTTTTCACCCTTTTTCAGGCCTTTTTTTTCTTTTTGGCCATTTTTTAGTCTTTTTGGCCCGTTTTTTTCTGGCTGAAAAAGCTTCGAGAAGGGGCTGAAAAAAGCCTAAAAAATGCCTCAAAAATGGGCCAAAAAAGCCTCAAAAATGAGCTGAAAAAAGCCAAAAAAAAAAACCCCCAGATCAAAAAAAGCCTCAAAAACGGGTTAAAAAAGCCCTCAAAACGGGCTGAAAAAAGCCTCAAAAACAAGCCGAAAAAAAGGCCTGAAAACAGATCAAAAAAAGGCCTGAAATAGACCAAAAAAAGGGAGGCCAAAAACTTTTTTTTGTTGTTTTCCTCTTCTAAATTTAGTCAGATGTGTCTTATAGTCCGAAAAATAAAGTATGTACTCTTTGCTTAACAACTGCCCTGAATAGCCACTGTCTGAATATGACAGTGCTGAAAAAATAACTTTACGACCATTCCTTGCACATACAGCTGCCAATTTCTATTTGCATGTTTCACAGCTGGCTCCCAACAAGCAGTCAATAGAGAGGCCAACAGTAAAACTGTAAATCATAGTCATGTTATTTCTTGTTTAAAAAACTGCAGTGAATCATTTAACGACCACTGTGAAAGTGAGACTGCTGTGGTCACATGTCTTGTGATAGTCACATGATGTCTTGTGATGGTCACATGATGTCTTGTGATGGTCACATGATGTCGATCCTAATTGTGGTTTGAAGCAAGGACAATCTGTAAAAGCATTGGGATACAGAGGAAAGGAATATTATATTTATTTGACTACAGTTTCCTCCAATGATTTTCGGTTAACAAAGTGGAAGAAATGATAATATGAAATACTGAGTTAGACTGTTACTTATAAAACAAAGACAAGGAGATGAAGCAAGCTAATAATTTCCTCTCAAAAATACTAAAAATGACATTCATCCATCCATCCATAGTAGAGCACATATTCTGGGTCTCAGTCTTCCATATGCCAGGATTATCACCTTTATTGTCACAAGATGTGGGTGTATATGTATATATGAATATATGAGCCATAGTGGTGCAGTGGTTAGAATGAAGTATTGCAGGCTAATTCAGCTTACTGCCAGGAGTTCGATCCTGACTAGCTGAACGTTGACTCAGTCTTCCATTCTTCTGAAGTCGGTAATGAGGACCCAAATTGCTGGGGACAACATGCTGACTCTGTAAACCGCTTAGAAAAGGCTGTAAAGCACTGTGAAGAAGTATATAAGTCTAAGTGCTATTGCTTTTGCTACACACACACACACACACACACACAGAGAGAGAGAGAGAGGCACCTGCACATATTAAAACAACCCTTCTCCAAACATAAATATGCATACTGTATATTTAGCTGATATTTGGGTTCTAAGTTGTCCAGATACTTTCAAGGAAAGCTCTTACACCATTCAATTCCACTTGTAACCATCGAGAAGTTCAGAAATCTAGATTTCTGAATCAAAGTTGGATTAGGATGGTCTCTGAGGGAGATGGGTGGTTTGTATATATGATAAATAAACAACCAAACAGACAAACAAATAAATAAAATTTAGGATCCTGGATCAATCCAATTTCAGGAGGAGATGCTTCAAAGAGTACATTGGGCTAGTTCAGGGGTCTGCAACCTTAAACACTCAAAGAGCCATTTGGAACCATTTCCCACAGAAAAAAAAAAACCTACCAGGAGCCACAAAACCTGGGTGGGCATGGCCAACTCCATGTCACTCACTCCCACCCAGTTACATGACCCCCTAGCCACGCCTACCCAGCCAGTCATTATGGCAGAGAACCAGTTGTTTAAAAACACCGGGAACCCCCAAACCCTTCTCTGTCTCTCTCTCTCTCCCCTCCTTTCTCTGTATCTCTCTCTGTATCTCTCTCTCGCCCTCTCTCGATATCTCTCTCCCCCTCCCCTCTCTCTCCCTCTCTCTGTATCTCTCTCTCCCCCTCTCTCGATATCTCTCTCTCCCTCCCCTCTCTCTCCCTCTCTCTGTATCTCTCGGATTTCCAAGGCCAGGCGAGAGTGACTGGGAGGGGAGGGTGAGGGGTGGGGCCAGCCAGTGATGGGAAAGGGAGCCACAGCAGAGGGCCCAAAGAGCCGCATGCGGCTCTGGAAACATGGGTTGCCAACACCCGGGCTAGTTTGCTAAATCAAGGGTCATAATCCCTCGGGAGTTGCGCGGCATAGAAATGCAATAAATTAAATTAAAATAAAATAAAATAATAAGCAACTTGCTCATTCTGTCAATCCTGTACTTTTAATATCTAGTAACCCTTCAGAATTAAGTCTCCAGGAAGACTACCGACATAACTGATCTCTCTGCAAGGATTCTATTTATCTGTAGCCTGGATGGAACAAGGTAGAATCTGGCCTATTGAGATTTTGCTTTTGTTTCTGTCAGTGAACAACTCCTTCTGTGAAGCTGTGAACAGTCCATCTGAAGACTATTAGAATATGTTGAACATGAATATTCCCCAGCAGGAAGGACAGTTATGAAAAACAAAATTGCAGTTCAGTGAAGGATATTACTGCAATATCTATTAGTGTTAAGAGACCAGAGTGAAGGGACCTCCCAGCCATATCTGCGTGAAATTCATATTCCAGTAAGGAAACAAGGAACGTTCACTAGAGGGCAATTATGATGTGAAAGTTTAAACTGACATCCAATGTGTAAGAAAGGTTGTTTTTTTTAAAATAAGCACACGTGCAGTCTGAAAGTTGACACCTAGCTTGAAATTCCACACCTACAAGTACAGGCACACCAGAGTTAAAATGGCAGTAACTCTTTTGAATGGGTAAATCTGCTTTTGAGGTGCTATATCCTATCTGTAATACAGGTAGTCCTCCACTTACAATAGTTCATTTAGTGACCGTTCAAAGTTATGACACTGAAAAAAATGACTTATGACTTTTTCACACCGCAGACCATTGCAGCACCCCCATTGTCACATGATCAAGATTCAGATGCTTGGCAACTGGCTGCTACTGAGGACGGTTGCAGTGTCCCAGGGTCATCTGATACCCTTTTGCAACCTTCTGACAAACAAAGTCAATGGGGAAGCCAAGATTCGCTTAACAACCGTGTTACTAACTTACCAACTGCAATGATTCACTTTAATAACGGTGGCAAGAAACATCATAAAATGGGGCAAAACTCACTTGTCAAATGTTTCACTTAGCAATAGGAATTTTGGGCTCAGTTGTGGTCGTAAGGTGAGGACTACCTGTACTCTTCAGGATATCAGAACTGGGACGCAAAAATCCAATTGTCCACTAGAAAGCATCAAAGTGAGGGAGAAGAGCCAAAGCTTTCACTGCTACCTGGTCATCACTCGCATTTTTGCATACTAGATTTGTTCTAGATTTGAACTCCTCTGTTCACAACAGATACATTATGCTACCAGGCTTGAAATTGTGGGATTAGACAATTTAGAAGTATGCCTAAGCATAGTACACAAAATTATCAGCTACAACGTCCTACCTGTCAATGACTACTTCAGTTTCAACCGCAATAATTGTTCTGCCCCAGCTATGGACCCCAAAGAACGCAGCACACACAAACTCTATACCACGCTTATTTTACTCAAATAACTTAGTCTTTATCATTCAAAGGCTGTTAATGAACTGTCTTAACAGCCTACCAGAATTCTAAGATAAGTTAATCACAGTCTTACTAGAGTTGGCAGAAATCCCAGAAGCAATTTTGCAGATGTGAAGGAGAGTGAACTAGAGTTGTTCTCTACAGTTTGTTGCAAGCGGTGTTCCTTCTTAAATAGTCTAAGGGAGTGGCCAATTAGCCCCAAGCCTTACTCTTGAGGAGACCTCCTCCTGAGAAGCCATTCCTGCCTTTTGGCAGCTCTGCGCACCTGTGCATTGAGAAGAGGCTCCTCCTCTTCATCCTCTTCACTTAAAGGAGCTTCTGGAGGTTCTGAAGGCCCTGGCTGAATCCCTGCCTCTGGCACCACATCTTCTCCAGCCTCCTCAAGCGCCAGCTGCACAGGCTGTTGGCGCAGCACCACACCAGCCTCCTCCTTGTCAGAATCAGCTACAAACTGCACAGGCCGCTGACGGGCCACAACAATAATACATGAGCACACAATAGATACAAACTTAAGGTAAACTGCTTAAACTCGATTGCAGGAAATGCAACTTCAGCAACAGAGTGGTCAAAGCCTGGAATGCACTACCTGACTGTGGTTGTGGTTTTGTCCCCAAACCCCCACAACTTTAACCTTACATTGTCTACTGTTGACCTCACCCCATTCCTAAGAGGGTGCATGCATAAGTGCACCAAGAGCCTACTGTCCTCATTTATTTGTATCCTTATCCTGTTTATACTTATATATGTTATCTTATGTGTCTGACAAATAATAATAATAATAATAATAATAATAATAATAATAATAATAATAATAATAATAATAATAATAATAATAATATATTTGATGGTTCTAGTTGAAGGTAAGCATACAACGATTAAAACATCGTTTCAAACATTCTTGGTCAGGCCTACAATAACAATTTTCTTCTCTCAACTATTTTGCCCACTTTTAAAGGGAAAAAGAAACCTCATGTTCTTTCCTCTTGAGATACCATCACAACTTTAATTACTAGTTTGTCATCCTCCCTTAGGGACAGCTTTTTGTTGTCATCTCATTGCCGGTTGCATTCCCTTATCAGCTCTTTTTCTTCAGCTTCTTGGCTTCCTCCTGAGTATCTCAGCTCCATTACAATGGAGCCCACCACACATCCTCTATAATTGTTTTCCCTCTAGGCTTGACACAGCTCATCTAGATGAGATTTTTTTTCTCTTTGTTTAACCTCCTGCTTGTTGGAAAAATATCACGGGCCAAAAATCATGGCAGGCATAGCAGTTAGATATGGCATCTGCTCATCCAAATCACACGCCCCGTGCTTATACGAAAACGATTCCCTCCACAACATTTAATCAGCGCTAAAAAAGGGATTTTTTTTTTCGAAAACAGAAAAGGTTAGTTAAATAAAAAGTGTGAGATCAACAGAAAGAAATATTGTTAAGAAAAGGTCAGCAATTTTAAAGGTCATATTAAATAATAATACGGGGAGGGCAATTTTTAACCTCTAATTTTAAATTCACAGGGAAACAGTGTTTGGTGAGAAATTTGCCGTTAAGGGAAATAAATGTTGGGGGGGCGGGGGGAGAGAATATCTTGATAGAGTTCAGTGCATTTTATTTTTCATTCCTTTAACAGATCCCTAACCTATATATCTATCAGTAGGTAATAGCATCTGGCCAATTTTGGCTGATGTATAAATCTAAGTAGCATCGGATTATACTTGAAGAGAGCATTGTGGTCGGGTACTCTAAGAAGTCAAGTATACATCCCAGAAAGAGGTAGCAAACCACAACTGCACCATTGCAAGAAAACTCATGAATGTCTCAAGGAATCAAGCCTGATTCAAGGACCATTTTACTTTAACCTTTCTGTAAGTTATCCCCACAGCATTCCTTTTAAAGGGTAAGCCTTTTCGTAAAAGCAAAATGAATCATGGACTAAAAAGGAAGAAATAAGTGTTAAAGATATGCGTTTCAACTAAGTCAAATAATCTGAACTTTGATTAATTGAATCATTGATTTGAAGATTCAGGGTCAGTGCCCACAGCGCAATTGTTTCAATGCAAATTCAGCAAAGCTTTACATTGAAATCGATGGAGATTCTCCATCATCCAGGTTATGCTTGCCCAAAGGTGCTTTTTTTTTTTTTTTAAGGCAACTGGACTTACTTTGTTTTTCCTTGAGTTTTTCCTTCTCATCCAAGAAGGTTCTTCGGTTCTGACTGAATGGTGGAGAATGGAAATATTTATATTCCTTGCAGTCATCTAGTTGTTACCGTAGCACTTTCTCTGAGTCGGTAAGGCCACTTGGAGATTTATCTGTGCCCTGAGCAGTGGTGGGTTTCAAAATTTTTTACTACTGGTTTTATGGGTGTGGCTTGGTGGGCATGGCATGGCTTGGTGGGTGTGGCTTGATGGGCGTGTCAGGGGAAGGATACTGTAAAATCTCCATTCCCTCCCCACTCCAGGGGAAGGTTACTGCAAAATCCCCATTTCTTCCCGATCGGCTGGGACTCGGGAGGCAGAGAATAGATGGGGGCAGGGCCAGTCAGAAGTGGTATTTACCGGTTCTCCTAACTACTCAAAATTTCCGCTACCAGTTCTCCAGAACTGGTCAGAACCTGCTGAAACCCACCTCTAGCCCTCAGAGTCATATACATAGTGCAAATGAGTGTAGAACCACACTGTTCAGGTGAACCTGAGGACACGGATAAACCTCCCAGTGGCCTCAACAAATCTCAGAGAGAGTACTAATGACCAGATGACTGCAAGAAATATAAATCATTCCATTCTTCACCATTCAATCAGGACTGAAGAAGCTTCATGGATGAGAAGTGAAATGTCTTCAAGAAAAAACAAAGGAAGTGTTTTTTTGGGGGGGGGAAGCACATTTGGGACTTTAAATTGAAGCTTTGAACCTGAGCCCTGGGCAGCCTTATTGATTAATCTATCAGTATCCAACACAACTGGAATCCAATTGCAGTGCACTAATTCTCTTATTTTGAAATCCATAACTTCTATCCCCCTATTGTGAAGGAGTGGGTGAGGGCAATATTTTCTCTATCTACTCGGGTTATATCCTATGTGGTGTTTTCACTTACACTGACTATCAGGAAATAGTATTGATTGGTTTATTGATTGGTTTCATCTATATTAGGAATTATCAGACAAATGTAATTATTGCACTCAATGAATATTGAAGCCAGCTTCATGGGTTTATGTGAGCATTCTGTAAGGTTGGCTGGATCCTGCTATCTACAATAAATAATATATTTATGTTGGCTTTACTACCTACTTATAACGGCCGGCTATCTATTTCTGGAAAAAAAAAACATGAACAAGATGAGCCCTTCAAATTTTGATAAAGTATAAATCCCAATATTCCTCAACATTGGTTATTCTGGTAGAGGGCGATGGGCACTATAATTCAGCAGCAACTGGAAGATTACTTGTTTCCAGGGCCAAAGAAAAAAGCTGGTTTATGGTTTTTATAACGTGCTTATAAACATTATGCTCCCATTTTAATATTGTATCAAATCCTTGGTATTGCTTGAACAATTTCCTGAATCGGATTCAAGTTTTTTGTAGTAAATAATTAAAACAGGTTTTGTTCCAATCATCGTTTTCTTTTCCAAATATACAATCCAGCCATAGTTAAGTAGATTTATAGGATATATCGCTAGTCAGTAGTAAGCTAAATTCTACGGGACCTATTGTCTCTTAATGATGAAAAGGATTATACTCTTCCAATGCACACAAACACAAACACACACAAACACACCATGCAGATTTAGAAGTGCTATTAAATTCCCTGTTGCTTAGTTACTCATCACAAAGTATAGGGTCGAAACCTTAAAAGCTAATTAAACATAAAATGAAAATGATGGTTTTCTTTGTTTTTTAAAATAATATTTATTTATTTGCTTGTTAGATTCATCTGCCCCCTCCCCTCCAATTCTCAGCAACTCTGAGAAGTGTATAAATTGTTAAAAACATTA
Organism: Masticophis lateralis; assembly: GCA_030761175.1. Lineage (NCBI taxonomy): Eukaryota > Metazoa > Chordata > Lepidosauria > Squamata > Colubridae > Masticophis > Masticophis lateralis. The sequence goes on along the minus strand of JAUDYJ010000007.1, from coordinate 68,943,299 downwards.
AAATAGGAAAACAACACACACAAAAAAGAAAGAACAAGGATGGCAGAGATAATAAACTTAAATAGGCTGTTGTGGGAAAAATAGGAGGAAGAAGGAGTATTATATTTTAGAGAGCTAGTTTGGTCAAGTGGTTAAGGCACTAGGTCAGAAAGTGGGAAGCTGTGAGTTCAAGTCTCATTTTAGCCATGAAACCTAACTAGGTGATTTTGGGTCGGTTAATCTCTCTCACACCAACCTGCCTCACAGGGTTGTTATGTGAGCAAAATAGAAGGAGGAAGCAGGGGTGAAATCTAAAATTTTTCCCTACCGGTTCTGTGAGTGTGGCTTGGTGGTGGTGGGTGTTCTGTGACTGAATGGGAGTGGCCAATTCGATGTCACTCACAGCCATGCCCACTCAATCACAAGACCCCCTCCCACCAAGCCACGCCCACAGAACCCGGTAGGAAAACTTTTAAAATTTCTATTCTGCCACCCACTCGCCACCCGTTCTCTCTTCGCTTTGGGTCGGGGGCCACGGCTCAGGGATGCACCATTCCCTGGGGCCCTGGAGCTGCCGCCTGCTCACCGCCTGCCTCAACCAGGTCAGGGAATGCACCATTCCCTGACATCAGTCTTGTTCCGGAGCCGGGAATGGTGCATTCCCTGACCCGGTTGAGATAGGCGGCGAGCGAGCGGCAGCTCTGGGGCTTCGGTGAATGGCAGGTTCCTGGGCCCCGGCCTCTGACCCAAGGCAAAGGGTGAGTGGGCGACGGCTCCAGGGCAAGGCCGGAGTCTTTTTCTGGACATGTCACTTCTGCCTGTTGGGCCACTTCCTGGAATTAATGACTTCTGGGTGGGTGGGCAGAGCCTCCAGCTGCCATTGCTACCGGTTCTCCGAACTACCGGCCATCATCACTACTGGATCGGCTGATCCGGTCTGATCCAGTAGTATTTCACCCCTGGGAGGAAGATATGTGGAATAAGTTGCCTCCCTGAATTATTTGTGCAAACAATAAAGATGGGACACTAAATAAACAATCTCAGTTGAAGGAGAAGGAGAAGGAGAAGGAGAAGGAGAAGGAGGAGGAGAAGGGATTAATAAGGCTTGCCAAAGACCTGATTAAAGAGGCCGAGCTCCACAGCCTTTTGAAACACCAGTAAGATAAGACAGAGGCGGGATTCACATACTGTAGCAATTGGTTTGCCTAGCACCGAAAATGTGAGCGTGTGCACACCATCTGTGCATGTCTGCAGCATCAAAAACACAGCAATATAGGACAGGATTGCAGCCGGGCGGGTGGGTAAAATTATATATTTCCATAAAGATAAGTAAACTTGCCAATATCATCCAAACACCTCCACTCCCAGCCCAACAAATATATAGGTGTAGATTTTAAAAAGTAGAATAAAACCCCAGAATCTAAAGAAGCCTGGGTCAAAAATCCATGCACGTGTTTCTCCCAAATTCAACAAAATTCAGTACCTCAGAAATCTCTATGTCCCATTCTGATTTAAAAAAAAACAAACAAAAATCCTGTAAATATTACCAATATTTATATTGTAGTTGCATTACGAATTAATGGAAATTATAAAACTCATTAAAATATGGGACGTATACATTGTGTATGGTCAAATATAATGAAATATGGGATTTATTTATACAAAATACAATAAATTAAAAATGATAGCTATAGATGATAGATGGACAGATGGATAAAAGATAGACGTAGATATTCTGTAAATATAAATATACTGTATAGAGATATAGAAATACACATTGAGATAGATATAGACATACAGATTAGATGTCTATATCTATCTACTATATAGATATACAGTAGATATAGATACAGAGATGAGTTTCATCAGGTTCTGAAAACCAGTAACATAAATTTTGAGTAGTTTGGAGAACCAGTAAATACCATCTCTGACTGGCCCCATCTCCATATATTCTCTGCCTCCCGAGTCCCAGCTGATCGGGAAGAAATGGGGATTTTGCAGTAACCTTCCCTAGAGTGGAGAGGGAATGGAGATTTTACAGTATCCTTCCCCTGCCATTTCCACCAAGTCACGCCCACCAAGCCATGCCCACAGAACCGGTACTAAAAATTTTTGAAACCCACCATTGTATAGATAGATATAAGTATATATTTGAATAATAATTGTGTTAGGTTCTCTCTATACAAAGAATTATAATTATTTTAGTTTAAGCAATATATTACAATGTTTTTTTCTTTTGCTGTATTTTTTTCACTTAACCTCCCACCCACTTTATATGTATTTCTTTGACAATGCATGTAGGTTTATCTTTCTCTTTTTTCTCCATTTTCATTAATTTAAAAGCAATAAAAATACATTTAAAAATGGGAGTAAAATGAATTGGACAGGCTTTAATTTAACCTAACACCAATTCGGTGTTCCAAACTTCTAAACCAAACCATAAACGCCAGTCTTAGGGAATTTGGCCCTTGTATATATTCCTTCACTTCGGGAAGATCTATCACTTTCCTGTTTCCCAGGGTAGGATCTAACAGGAGAAATGACCCATTTTTCCTTTCATTGCAAGTAGAGAAATGTCCAGTAAATAGACCACACTTGTGTATTTTATTCAGTTCACAGTAGGAAGGATTGCTTCCCAGCTTGAAATCTCAGGATGAGCCCAGATATCTCAGTCACTTAGTTTTGAAGGCAGTGGATGCAGAAGCCATAATAAAGACTAGAAACTGTGGGTACTACTGCTGTTTTTAATGCAAAATGTAACCATTTTCACAAAGCATGGATTTACCATTCACATATCTACTGTGTTGCACAAAAAAGACAATTGTATAATTAATCATATTTTTGAATGTACTTCTGAAAATTAAAATAAACCCTGTGTGAGTCTTTCACAAGAAACCTGTAAATTATGTATGGTTAGATTTTGAACATAGGTATTATAGGCTGTGAATGAAACTGTTGTCATACTTGGCCACACCAAGCTTATTCATTTCCAAAAGAATCAGATACTGCTTATGCTTTGATCCATTATTATCTGAATTGTATAGAATAGATAAGTAGGAGTGGAGGTGAAGGATTGTTGTGTGCCTTTCTCTACAAAATTCTTCAAAAACTAGAATAATGTCTTCTAGTTTCCCTCACTTTCTTTCGCTGATGAAGTTTTCTTTTTCTAGTTCAGCCTAATTCCGAAATTTATTTTCTGCAATGTTGCAAGGGGGTAATGAGAGGTGGGTAACTAATGACCCCTCTACAACCTGTGGACTTCACTCCCAGAATTCCTGGCTCAGGAATTCTGGGAGCTGAAGTCCCCAGGTCATAAAGTGGCCATGATTGATCCCACACCCAATGGGTACTGGGATTGTTGCTTCCACTATCATTTTCTCTCCTTCATTCTGCAGTTCTCTTGGCTGACTATGTTTCTTCATCTTAAAAGAGATTTTGAGCTTGACTTTGTGATTTATTTCCTTTAACTGAAACTTGGGAAGTCAAGAGAGTTTCAAACTGCTCAGGTGATTTGTGGATCCAGCTTTTTGCTAACCACAGTGAACTCAAAAACTCCAGATGCTACCAAGAATTTTACCAGATTTATCTTCTCTTTTGGAAAGAAAGAAAAGAAAAAATAAGTGGGTGGGAGGAACCCTTCAGGATAGAAATTTTCAAATCAAATTGAATTATATCTAAAAATGTTCCCTCGTCACCCTTATGAGTGTTCTGTGTCTTCCTCAATTTCGGGTCTTCCACCAGAGAGCTGGGAGTTGGAAAGTTCTGCACAGGGTTTTAGTTGTTCCTAGCACTGTACTCTTTTGGACAGAGAGCTCTGGGATCTTGTTGGAGCTCCTCTTCCAGCTTAGGAGTCACAGCCCCAGTGTTCCCACTACCGCTGGGACCACTTTGGTTTTTATTTTCCACATTCTTTCCAGTTCCTGGTACTTCTGTTTCTCACACACCTTCTTCCTGATGTTGCTGTAGTTTTGCAGCACTACATCTAATACCATTGCTGTCTTCTGGTCTTTGTCTAATAGTAGTACTACTACTACCGTGATTCCCCAAATATATGACCTACCTCAAAAGTAAGCCCTAGGTTGATTTTTACAACCAATATATGCCCTACCCACCCCCCCAAAAAGCCCTAATTAAGACCCTGCCCACTCCAGGGTGCACAGGTAAAAATTAAGCTAGGGTGGGGATGTGGGGTGGAGCTGCCCTACTATTTACCTTCAGATAGTTGCAAGCAGGCCTCGCACACCCCAACACCTGCCTTGACGGCCCATTTCTTCTGCAGCTGAGAAGGCCAGCAAGGCTTTCCTGATGGCCTCTGTAACCAGTAACAGAATTCGAATCGATCTGGAGCTCTTTTATCAGCTGCAGAGGCCTTTAGGAAAGCCTTCTTGGCCTTGCAGGAAAAAGTTCCTGAATGCCTCTGACAGCAAAAAGGCAGCTGGGAGTGATATGCGCAAGTGAGGTGAGTCAATGGACAACATCCCCAAACCCCCAAAAATAAGACCTGGTGCATTTTTTGGTGGCAAAAATTATATAAGACCGGGTCTTATTTTGGGGAAAACATGGTACTACTAATATGTATATATCACAGGTGCCATGTGATGTTTCACAATGTTTTCCCCATTTGCAGAGCTAGTGTGGGCGTGGCTTGCGTGTGATGTATCCAGCCCACGGGATGCCAGTATGACACCCCTGAGGCCTGATATATATGAAATATATGTGTACATGTTTGTCATATGAATAATATGTCTCTCTCTCTCTCTCTCTCTCTCTCTCTCTCTCTCTGTGTACTATCCACACTTATACCTATACTATACATATTGTCTCTCTCTGTGTGTATGTGTGTATATAATATATATAAGACAGAAGACTGAAACTTTTTCTGGCACACAATCAGTTTTCAAGGTCACAGAGATTGCAGATTAATTTTTCTTGAGACATATTTCACTGCTGATATATCTGGGAAACAACTGCAATGATAACAGCTGACCTCTGGCTATACTGCTATGTCCTTGAGCATTATACACTGTTGAGCTGATGTTGTATGGCTCCTATCCAGTAAGCTTCCCATTTCAACAGTATCTCCAACAAATGACTGTTTGGAGTCCTTGCTATGAAGTGCTTCCTTGAAACCGTTTCATGACTATTTTATTAATTGTCACAAAAACTACTTTTACTAATGGCGGAAAAAATTACAAAGCTTTTAAAATAATTCAAACATATATATATATACATACACACACACACACACACACACACACACACACACACACACACACACAAATCTAAATAGGACTAAATAACAAGACATATTTAATTCCTAAATATATAGATGGATTAAATAAAACAAAACCTAAAAAAAAATATTTTTCTACATTTCTACCATACAAGAGTAAACTTTCCCTGCAGTTTAGAGGAGAATTATTCAGAGAAAGGCAACACCAATATTTTACTGGAATATGATATACTGAAATCCGTCCACAGATTTTGCAAGTCCCTTTTCCAACTGTGCTAACTTAGTATACTAGATTTGTAATTGTTGTTTCAGTGACTAAACAGAGGAGAAATTGAAATGTAAATTCTCCCTTGCAAATCCCTTGCAAATCCTCCTTTTATCAACCCTAATTCTGCTATCCTTCATTTTCTATTCTTCACGGGTATATTGTACTTTCAGAAAGAATAGGGAGGTTTTTAGGAATACAAAGTTTGCTTGACTCTGACTCACAAGTAAAAATGATGTATTTCTATGTGAAGTTCACACTTATTATCATTGTCAAGAACCACTCTCTCTCTCTCTCTCTTTTTTTTTTACCCCAAGAAAGCAGAAATAGCAAAGTAGATTGTTGAAGGAAATCCATTTGATAGTTCTGAGTCTGCTTCACAGATGCTTGAGAAAATATTCAAAATATTGGATAAGTCCATTTGACTATAAATATAACAATTCAAATAATTGTAATTATTTAAAAATAACAATTAATTAATGTAATAAGTTTCCTTGCTTCCTTTGAGAGGCAATATGATTCTTTTAAGAAATACTGAACTTTGTCATTCTGCAAAGCATTGGGTTTTACTGAAGAATATGTTATAAAATTTGTTGTGTATCTAATGTCTTAGATAGATAGGCTAAGACACAAGGCTAAGACATAGATAGTCTTGGCCTAGATAGGCTACAACATAAGACGTAGATAGCCTTGGCCTAGATAGGCTACGACATAAGACGTAGATAGCCTTGGCCTAGATAGGCTAAGACATAAGACGTAGATAGCCTTGGCCTAGATAGGCTAAGACATAAGGCTAAGACATAGATAGCTTTGGCCTAGATAGGCTAAGACTGCTGAATTGGGGAAATTCTAGTTAGGGACATAGAACTAGCTTAATCTTTAGTTCCCCCCTCCTTTTCCCCCCTAAAAGAGCAAGTTCTTTTATGTAAAAGTCAACTCAGCATTTTCTCAGAACTGACAAACACCCAATGTCCTGAATCCATCCAGAATAGGAGAAAGACAAGCCATGAAAATGAGGACATGAGAACTATAAAATAGAATCTAGCAGACTGAAAAAGGTAGGTCAACACCAAATTAGCACTGCATTCTTAGAAACAGAGCAACCCTCTTTTTGTTCAATCTAACATACTTAACTGGAGAGGCAAATAAATATGTATCACTGAAGCAAATATGTTAGCAGAGCAATGAATTAGTTCCACATGAGTTCCAAATAATCTGCCAAACACTGTAATTAATATTAATCTAAGTCCTTGAGAAAACGTATCTTCAAATTCAAGATCCGGAGGTGGCCACTTTCTCTCTGTCTTTAAATAATTGCAGAGGAAAATTTAAGGGCTACCAACGATATCCTAACCCTTTTTGACAGCAAACAAAGAACTGAAGCAAAACTGGAACCGGATTTCAACTACACTTGAGGAAATAAATATGTGTCTATTGGGGAGGTGCAATTCCCCATCTGAGAGACTGTTAAAAATAAAAGCATTGTTTAGTAGTCATCTAGTGTTGTACGTTAAGTGTGTGAGAAATAGAGTTTTGGTTTACTGAACAGGATGTCTGTTAGAAGAGACTGATAACGTAATGTTAATGCACGGGAAACATAACAATTATTCTCTTTTCACATGAGATCATCATTTATGTAACATTTTTACACCACTCTTTGTGGGGTCTAGGACAACTCGGCATGGCCAACTCACCATGGCCAACTTGACATGGCCAACTTACTGTGAGACAACTCGCTATGGAACAAGAGTTACATTAATGTCGAAGAAATGGTGGAATAGAATCATTAAAGAAAGGATGTAAAATGACATATGAATGACAAAAAATTTAATTATCTTAAATAGTTGGTCTTCATCAGTGGTGGGTTTCAAAAATTTTTACTACCGGTTCTGTGGGTGTGTCTTGGTGGGCATGGCATGGCTTGGTGGGCGTGGCAGGGGAAGGATACTGTAAAATTAATCTAAATCCTTGAGAAAACATATCTTCAAATTCAAGATCCAGAGGTGGGCATTTTCTGTAAAATCTCAATTTCCTCCCCTTCCCACTCCTGGGGGAAGGATATTGCCAAATCTCCATTCCCACCCCACTCTGGAGCCAGCCAGAGGTGGTATTTGCCAGTTCTCTGAACTACTCAAAATTTCCGTTTCCAGTTCTCCAGAACTGGAACAGAACCTGCTGAAACTCACCTCTGGTCTTCATGGATGCGCTCTGCTAGTTTATCTGTGTGGCCTGCATAGTGGCTGTTGCAGTCCTTACACTATATGTTATAGATGATTCCAGTTTTTATTTCTTGGGCTACTGGATATTTTGGTTTGCTTAAGATGTTTTGGAGGATTTTAATTTGTGTACCACAGTGATGCCATGTAGTTGTAATAGCCTGATGGTTGTTTTTGTGATGTTTTTGATGTATGGTAGCGCAACCTTTTTCATAGTTGTGTTGATGGTGCTATAAAGTTATCAAATGATCAGGCAATATTTGATTAATTCTGTGGGTATCCGTTTTGCAGGAAGTTGTATAGAATGTGTTTCATTGTTCTTGTGTTCTGGGTTGCTGCAGTGCATTTGAGATTGTCTGAACAATGTTCTTACACGATTCCTCTTGTGAGAACTTGGGTTGTTACTCTGCTAATGAAGCACTTGGTTATATTGGTTTTTCTAATTTGCTGCTGGTTTTTTTTTTCCCCTGCTAATGAAAATATCCAGGAAGGATAGTGTGTTATTGTTTTCTTCACTTATGAATTTCATTCCTTTGAAGACATTGTTGATGGTTTCATATGTCTTCTCTAATTGATCCTTTTTTATTATGATGAGATACATAGCAGATCCATACTTTTGATTGTATGTGTGGCAATAATTTTGGTCGCTACCAGTTTGCTCGTGGGCGTGCACGCGCTCAGGTGGGCACATGATGCTTCTGCACATGTGAAGAAGCTTAGGTGGATGCGCAGAGACGTCCAGGTAGGCAGGCAGAGCCTCCCAATCCGGGGCGAATCGGTAACAACCCACCACTGATAAATGGGACTGCTATAATTTTTAGGTGCTACATTGTGGTCTCTGCTATGAGTCCTGAAAGCGGTGATCCCCTGGGTGTTGATAAATTTTGTATGGTTAAATAGGGTACATTTATTTATTGCGGTATTATCTCCTGCTCACGTGATGACTACTAAATTTTCTAATTTGACCTCTTAAAACTAGGAAAGTTGTTTCAAGCTCCTTCCACATGTAAAGGAATATATGGCATTCCTCCCCTGCGGTCTCCACAATTTTGTGGTTTACAGCTTATCACTTGTTTCATCCCCAGAGGAACTACTGTGAATTCTTTTCTCCTGAGCTATGGAACATTATTTTCTTACTGATGGGAATAGCTATTTTGTCTTGCCGTCTAGCTTACAGGATTTCATTCTTCCCTCTGGAACCAAGGAACTGGCCCCCATCCTCTTCTTCTGTAGCTATTCCAAGTGATCATTTTGCAATTTCCCACCATATCTCTACTGATGGTGATTGTTTCAACTTTAATTTCACCTGGCAATATGGAAAACCGAAAGCAGTAGTGAAGACACTGTACACTTAATTCACTTAAGAGAAAATGAGAAATGATTTACAGCAAGAGGCCATATGTTAAAACTTCATTTAGCAGTTTTGAATAAATACATGTTTCTAATAGAAGAGAATATTTGAAGCCCAGGGTTGAACTGTGGAGTCCTTGGTGCTTCTGAGCTGGGCTGTTTTATTGCAGAAGTTTCATTACTCTACTAGGCAACATCATCAGTGCTAGCTGAATAATGGAACTTCTGCAAAAAAACAACCAAGCTCAGAGAATATAAATATATGTTATGCTTGTCAACATTTAGAATCCTAAACTGTTTAATATTTAGTTTGCTTAATATTTATAATAGTGAACATTCTCTGTATCTTATTATACATGATTGTGTGCCAATGAACCAGACTCAGTTCCTGTATACCGCACAGACCAATGCTAGCCATCATAAGCTGCTTCTGGTAATAATTTATAGCTCTTTGAAACAATACTCTTGATTCCATCTATCCTTATTACAAATTATCTCCCCCTTCTTCCCTTCCATCAACCTTGTCAAGATTAGCTATTTTTTCTAGTCTATTATCCACTCCCAACACATGTATATGAGTTTCTTCTTGCAGATCATCACATCAAGGGAGCAATCTGTCTCTGTTTGGACCAGATTGATCGTTTCTTCTTACAGTTCATAGTACTCTAAGTAACCATTGCCAGATCCATAATTCAAAAGCATCCACCTTCTTTATCTTGCACTTTCTCAATGTCCAGCTGCTACAGCTGTATATCCAAAAAAAAAACCAAAACCATTATTTTAACTATTGTATCTTTGTTGACATATAAAACTGCTTAACACTCATGGTCAAAGTTTGTTATTGTCTTTCTGTTTATGATTAATCCCCTGTCCAGCACACTGCTTATTTTTACTTATTCTAGAGTCCTCTCAAAAGTTTGTGAATGTGTCTTCTTAATATTAACATTATCCCAGATTTTTTCACATTCCATTTTTCATTTGTATGAGATCTACTAAATCAGGGGTATCAAACTCAAGGCTGGATCTGGCCTGCAGTGTGCTTAAATCTGGCCTGTGAGGTAGCCTGGAAGTATCAAAGGACCGGCCCGTGGTGCCTCTGCCGGCCAAAACAGGCCATTTTTGGCCAGCAGACTGCTGCAGGAGATCATGGAGGCTGAAAATAGAGAGAGTTGTGGCCCCCTCGTGCCCCATTTTGGCTGGCAGAATGCTGCAGGAAGCATCTGTCCTGTCTCTGCCTGCTCCCCCCCCCCACCAGCCCAGGGGAAAATTGCAATGCTGATTTGGCCCTTGAAGAAATCCAGTTTGACACCCCTGTTCTACATTTTTAGTTTTAGCTAATGAAATGGATGTTACCATAGTTAAAGGAGCATGGTGGCTCAAGTGGTTGGAGTGCTGGGCGGGAAGTTAGCAAGAACAAGTTCGTGACCTGAGGGCTGCGGGAGGGCTGGGTTGAGCTCCCGTCCTTCACTCCAGGTCCTGCACTGACTAATTCTTTCAATCCTGAAGCTCCTCAGTGCTTGTGCTTCAGCCTCCTAGTCTGATTCTAGCTAACGTATCTTCCAAACCAGTGGTGGGTTGCTCCCGGTTCTGTCCGGTTCTTGCAAACCAGTAGTAAAAGCAGCAGGAGGCTCCACCCACCCACCAGATGTCATAATTGACAATGTGCGCATGTGTAGAAGTGTGCGTGCATGCTCCTGTTGCGAACTGTAGTAAAGGTAAGTAGAACCAACCCCTGTTCCAAACCAGTCATTCTTGCAACACATTCAGGTTAAATTTAAAGAGACATGAGGGTAATACTCTGTGTCCTACCCTCACTTCCTTTCTGTTCTGTATTATTCCGTTTCTTTAATTTTAATACTTATAATAATTTCTTCACTGTTAAGGTTCTTCAGAAAAATTATCAATTTGGGGCGGGGGGGAGAGTATGGTTAATACCCTGTACTGCAAATCTTTGAAAACTTGCTGAAAACCATTGAAAGTCTGCCCATAACCATAGGCATCCATTAGAAGACATTATAATATTGGAATGATGGCGCACAGACAAAATGATGTTATAATTCATGCAATATTTTCCATTTTCAGAATACTCTTAGGACTTAAGAGTGCACAGGCTGGTGACAGCCGCACCAATAACTACAACTAGAACTAACATGGTAAAGAGAAAGGTATCTTGTCAGTTTCAGTGCTGAACCAACCATATTGTTTTAAATATGATAGCTTGCACAAAGAAGGAGTTTTCATGTGGAGATTCACCAAGTACTGATCCAACTAAACCAGGGGTGGGTTCTGCTAACCTCTACTACTGGCTTGTATCAGGAGTGCACACACGCGCTTCTGCCCATGTGCAGAAGCTTCTGTGTATGCGCAGATCACCTATGATGATGTTTGGGTCAGTGGGCGGAGCCTCCCGCCAGTTTTACTACCGATTCTTGCAAACCGGTCCGAACCCACCACTGAAATAAGCCTTCATATGGGTCAGGAACAAGCAAGCAGAGTAACTTTGAGCTTTTTAATCAACCTATCCATTGATTAATAAGTGAAAGCACCATATTTAATCAACCCAAAAGCTTTTCAATGTTTGACAGCTTGCCTTTTTTATGAGACACTTAAACATTATCCTCTGTATGCAGAAGTAATGAATCATAAAGCAGCTTCATCTAATAATTGTGTATAGTTTCTGGAAGAAGATAATAAGGAAGGAAGGAGGGGGAAAATCCCTAGAGTTGTTCTTTGTATACTTGTGTTCACTCATCCACACACATTTACATAGACTGTGCATGTAAGCAAAATTTCTTAAGCTTCAGAAACAAGCTACTATATATACGTTGTTTTCTTTTTATTATGTTTTTTCACAAGGTTCATTTTCTTAGGTTCTTATAATTGAAATAAGGCAGCTAGCAAATTGTGACATTTTTTGTTTGCACAAAACATGCTGGTTTATTTACACTACTCCTTATATTGTCATTAGGTTGTCACATCTGACTGGTTAGATCAAATGATACTGTTTTTTTCTTTACTGACACCATCCGATCGGACTTTGTACCATGATATTATCTTATTATAACATTCCTAACTGTCTGAGATAATCTGTGATAAATACAGGAGAATTAGGAAACGAAGAAAGAAATTGTCCCGAGGTTGTTGAATATAAACTAGTATTTTCAAGAAAAAAAAAATATGATCTCCATCAAAATTATTTTAGATTATTATGCATCGGAATATTTATATTGGACACACTGTAAAATAATTAACAGACATATATAATATAATCTGGGTTATAATTACATGTTGACCTAGGTGGGATTGTGCCCCGTTAAATTTAAATGGACTTCCTTCTGAGCAGATAGTAAAGAACAGATAGTAAAATATAGATGTAATTTACCTTGCCAGGTATGGTTCTGAATATTTTTACAGTATATAGTATATTTATACTGAGGTATGAGAAACATGAGTTTCTTTGAGTTCATTGGAGTAAATTTCATTATTCAGTGCAGCAATGCTATTCAGTACAGGATCACTTTTCTGTTATAGAACCTGCCCTATGGAAGATACTCCTAGAGATGGTGGATAGATGGATAGATGGATGGATGGATGAATGGATGGATGGATGGATGGATGGATGGACGGACAGAGAGACAGACAGATTTGACTTGATTTGATTTGTTGCCCATCTCACTTTGAGATGATTCTGGATGGCTTACAAACATTAAAAGTCTATGAACAATAAATAGTCCTAATAATAGTAATACATTACAATTAAAAGATGGGGAGGAAGGGAGCAGGATGTGCACAATGAAGATAGAGAGTTCCCTTAATACATCAACTAGCTCCAGCATGGTACACTCCTGTTGAGTACCAAGCCAACTGGCAGAGCCAGGTCCTTAGGCCCATAAAGGAAGGTCAGAAGGGTGGTAGCAGATCTCACCCCAGGAGGCAAGATGTTCCAAAGGGCAGGCACCATAGCAGAAAAGGCTTTTCTGCCAGGTCAGCAGATTAGGAAGGCCCCAACATTCGTGGCCTTTTTAAGCCCTAAAGACCCAGTTCTGTGAAAGGCCATATTAGCCTTTCTCATCTTCTGGCCATATTAGCATTACTTGTTGGTGCTTTTTCCTCAGCATTTTAGTGTTCAGATTTATGATTGTAATTATTCTTATTTTTATTTAATATGTTCATGCCCAAAATCATGTTTTGAAATTGGCGATTCTACAGATTGATTCATTCAATCAATCAATCAATCAATTCTACTTTCGTTATCTAGCTGTTGTGACATCAGAATCCTTCAAGATCGCCACTATCTTACCCACCAAGAGTTTGATATAAGAAGGGTATTATACAGATGTTTTAAATAAATAAATAAAATCTTGCAGGACTCATTCTGATTGGAAGGATGTGAGAGGATTAACTCATTAAAGCAGCTACATCTTTTTTCAGATTTGTCTTCCAAAGCACCTCTTTTGAAGCATTTCTGAAGCATTCCAAGACTTAATAAATTGAGCTAATCCAATGCTATTTTAAGTATTGTATTGAACTGGGTAAATTTTGTGCTACTTGGTTTGATTCACTTGAAGCTATATATTAAATGTGATTTTTCTTTTAATGTCTCAAGTTCCACTTTCAAAAGCATATGGATTCTGACTTCCTTAAACATCATTTTATTTTATGTCTGAAGGCACACTAATAACAAAGGGTGGGTTGGACACAGATAATAAAAGAAAAATTTTAGGTTTTCTGAAAAATAGTTTAAGTGGGCTCAGTGAATCCCATATATGCCCTTCTCCGGAGACTCAGGGCGGCTTCCAATGCGTTAAGCAATAGCCTTCATACTTTTGTATATTTATACAAAGTCAGCTTATTGCCCCCACAAACTGGGTCCTCAATATTTTATATTATTTTTTTGCAATACAGGTAGTCCTTGGCTTACAACTATTCATTTAGTGACTGTTCGAAGTTACAGTAGTACTGAAAAAAAGTGACTCGTGATTTGCAGCATCCCTGTAGCCATGTGATCAAAATTCAGATGCTTGGCAACTGGCATGTATTTATGACAGTTGCAATGTCCTGGGATCATGTGATCCCCCTTTTATGACCACCTGACAGAAAAAGTCAACGAGGAAGCCAGATTCACTTAACAACTGTGTTACTGACTTAACAGCCGCAGGGATTCACGTCCCAACTGTGGCAAGAAAGGTTGTAAAATGGAGCACAGCTCACTTAACAACTGTCCTGGTTTGGGGCTCAATTGTGGTTGTAAGTTGAGGACTACCTGTATTCACAGAAGAAATGCAGAAACATTTGTTCATTGGGCACTTGTTAGAATAAGAAGAAATAATATACATTGACAGAAATAAAGAGTAATGTTAATACAAAATAAATAGTGATGTTAATAGTGATGAATATCTGAATTTGACTGAAGCAAACGTTGAACTGAAAAGAAATAAATAGTGATTTGAAAGGAATCTCCTTAGAATTTGGAAGTGTACATCTGAAACCTCTTCACACCTATCTTTTCTTCAAGGAAGCAGTGATGGTTGAATTTACTAGCAGCCTGCAACCAAACTCCAAACTAATAGTTACCATCTACCATTTCTCAATAACAGGTAATATTAAACTATCTTCTGGAAATACCTTCTTGAGATTAAATCTGAGTAAAGTAGTGGGTCACTTTTAGCAACCTGTTTTCTAATAGTACTGAAAAATATACCTATAAACATATATTTTATTTCTAAACTTAAAGTTCAATTCCATAGGAAAATACCCTATCCCGCAGAAGATACTTTATCCATCAAATTATGGCTCAGTGGTTAGAATGCAATACTGCAGGCTACTTCTGCTGCCTGCTGGCTGGCTGCAGTTTGATTCTCACCAGCTCAAAAGCAATAGCAATAGCACTTAGACTTATATACCGCTTTACACAGGGGTGCATTCTATCTACCTTTACTACCGGTTCGCAATGGGGCCATGCGCACGTGCGCTCTTCTGCACATGCGCAGAAGCATTTTGATGACGTCGGGGTCAGTGGACGGAGCCTACCGCCAGTTTTACTACCGGTTCTCTGTAGTTTACAGAGTCAGCATATTGCCCCCAACAATCTGGGCCCTCATTTTACCCATCTCGGAAAGATGGAAGGCTGAGTCAACCTTGAGCCAGTGAGATTTGAACTGCCAAACTGCAGCTAGCAGTCAGTTGAAGTAGCTTGCAGTACTGCACTCTAACCACTGCGCCATTGAGGCTCCTGAAGGTCTACTCAGCCTTTCATCCTTCCAAGGTTGGTAAAATGAGAAACCATATTGTTGGGGGCAATAGGCTGATTCTGTAAATGACTTAGAGAGGGCTTTAAAGCACTGCGAAGCAGTAAATAAGTCTCTAAGTGGTATTGCTATTGCTATCCGTAAGGCTATGATTCTTTCTCTTCTGACTCTTCCTAATGGCAAAAGGGAAGAGCCCAATGCTTTTCCACTTTCTTTCTTTTTTTCATTTTGCTAACTGGGCTTCTGTGTCTAGTTTCTTGCAGTGTAGAAATCTGGGCTTCTGATTTAACAGAGCAGATTGTCTGCTTCAGTGCATTTGCATATATATTGTATTTAGTGAAAGATACAAATGCATTTACATTGTTATTAGAGATAAACAGGCCTCTTCAGATAACCACTTGTGTTCTAGTCACCTTGTGAGTTCAACCGGTGGCAGTGCAAGCTATAATTGGTACGCCCATATAACATCTCTGATTGGCAAGCTGTTTTGGTTGCTGGTTTCCTTCCAGGGAAGGTTGGAGTTGCTGGTTGCTTACCTATAAAGCCCTATGAGGCACAGAGACTGTTTACTTGAGGGACTGCCTGTCTCCCATAACATCTGCCCAACCAGTTAAATCCTTCATGGTGTCATACTTTTCACATAAAATACCAGTGTAATACCTTTGCAACTTAATCATGCTTGATTTTTAATCAATTGTGTGGTTTTGCTGTGTTCTCTTATTACATGATAAACTGTTCATGTTTATATTCATACGAGCAGCATTTACTATCACACTGGTCTTTTCTGTTTTTGCCTTGGTGATTGGTACACTGGTACAGTGTTTGTTCTTGGGCAGCCAAAACCATTCATTTCTTATTTATCATCTTTGTCAATTGGATAATTGCCAAAGGGATGAATAATTAACTTGAAGGATTCCTCTTTTCATTTTGCCTTCACCTAATTCATCACCATTAAATATTAACTTTGTCTCCCATACTTTCATTCCTATTTCTGCAAAACCTTGTTTTGACTGATAGCAACAACCTCTATCCTTTTTTTAACCTGGCTATGTGAAAAGAATCAAATACTTCCTTGTAATTGGTGCATATGTTCCAGATACATTCCAGTTCTTGAATTTCTTTGATCACGTCTGAACAATTTCTTCTATTATACTTAAATTTTCCATAGTCTTCCCTTTTAATTTATTTTCTATGGTGGTACTCTCTGCTAGCTTGTCATATTTTATGAGGTGATCCTATAGTTCTCTTCAAAAATTTGTAGTTTTCAAAATATTATTTTTCACTTCGATGTTGCTCAGAACTAATGTTCCTATAGAATTGGTCCTGAATTGCTCCAAATTGTAATTTGTCTGCAATACAATTTTGTATTAGCTTATATGAGATTTGTATTACTTTATTTTTCTTGAAAATACCGCAATTCTACCATAGCTCTTCAAATTCAGCTCTGAGATTGGTTGCAATGTTATTGTTGAAGTTCAGCTTCAATTTATTTTTCAATTTTCCTGGTTTTAGGGTTTCAAATTGTTTACATCTACCGTATTTTTTTAGTTTCTAATCTAATTTAATTTTTTAAATAATATATAGATACTTTCATTTTCTTTCCTAATTTCATATCAAAGCTCTATAGTGACAACTTGAGGAGAACAATACACCTGATGGTTTGTATCAGGGAATTGCACAGCCGGTGTCCAAACAGAGTCAGAGACTCCACATGAACATGAATCAGCAGTTTTATATAAATAAATATATTTAAGTAAAGAAGATAGGCAAACAGGAGCATCTTCAGGAAAATCAACACAGCAGGAACATCAGGAGGCAAATCACAGAAAGTGTACAGGACAAAAAGGCGGGAACAAGGAAACTCCCCTTTTCACTCACTTTTCACTCAACCAATCACAGCTCAGGTTGCCTCATGGCCAGCTCTCTTTAACCAATTTGCTATAACTGTGCGTTCTTACTCGTTGACCAATCCTTCACTGCTCCAGCTATTACACTACAACAAAGAATGTTCTTTCTGCGCCAACTCAGAAAGCTCAAACTGCCCAAGGAGCTGCTGATCCAGTTCTACAGAGGAATCATTGAATCTGTCATCTACACCTCTATAACTGTCTGGTTTGGTTCCACAACCCAACAAGACAGACATAGACTTCAGAAGATATTTAGAACTGCAGAAAACA
Organism: Masticophis lateralis; assembly: GCA_030761175.1. NCBI lineage: Eukaryota > Metazoa > Chordata > Lepidosauria > Squamata > Colubridae > Masticophis > Masticophis lateralis. The sequence goes on along the minus strand of JAUDYJ010000007.1, from coordinate 68,925,831 downwards.
CAATTGCTACCAACCTGCCTTCCATTGAGGATCTGTATACCACACGAGTCAAAAAGAGGGCTGTGAAAATATTTACACACCCCTCACATCCTGGACATAAACTGTTTCAACTCCTACCCTCAAAATGACACTATAGAACACTGCACACCAGAACAACTAGACACAAGAACAGTTTTTCCCAAACGCTATTACTCTGCTAAACAAATAATTCCCTCGACACTGTCAAACTAGTTACTAAGTCTGCACTACTATTAATCTTCTCATATTCCTATCACCCATCTCCTCCCACTTATGACTGTATGACTGTAACCTTGTTGCTGGTACCCTTAAGATTTATATTGGCTGTTTCCTAATATGATTTGATTGCTTATTTGTTCCCTGTGACTATCATTAAGTGCTGCACCTTATGATTCTTGACGAATGTATCTTTTCTTTTATGTATACCGAGAGCGTATGCACCAAGACAAATTCCTTGTGTGTCCGATCACACTTGGCCAATAAAGAATTCTATTCTATTCTATTCTATTCTATTCTATTCTATTCTATTCTATTCTATTCTATTCTATTCTATTCTATTCTATTCTATACATTTTTAAATATCTTAACAGTTTGGTTCATCAACCATTGATTTTGAAATGGTTTCTAGCATTCTGTTTAAGTTCTGACACTGTCAGGGTTCTAAATAATACCCCCAATGAAAGAAAACGCCAAAGCTTGAGTTTGCATTAGGCCTTCAGACCTGCCAGAGATATCCCAAGGAAGATTGTCCACTTTGTTTGCTCTACAATAGATATCTCCATACTTGCTGTCAATTGAAATAACTTCCAAGTCTTTTCCAAACAAATATTTTTGCCTTTCATTTAGCTCTGGTTGCTTGCCCTCACAAATTGCTGCATTTTCTTGCCACAGAAGATAATTTTCTTGCAAATCTTGACTCTCATTTTCTATTTTGGCTGATTAAGCCAGGATCCCAACAGGAAAGCAGAAAGTATGGAACTCATAATATTGAGTAAGGGAAAAGACGTCAGTAGCAAATCTTTCTAATTTGTTAAACAGTCAAACCTTTGGCTCTAGACTTCAAGAATCTTTGTGAATATATAACCTAAGGTGGAATAGTTTTATTGAATGCTTGGTTCTGATTTAGGAAAATGCTAAAACAGGCATATTTACTTGGCTCAGGAATTACACACAATGTATTATTTTAATAATCCCATTTAACATCTTAGTAAAGAGCCATATTTGGGGTAATTGCAATAACATGGCAGAAAGGCATGCTGCATTGGTTAGTTCCCAGACTAATAAAGATTGAGAAGAGCACTGTGTACATAACCAGCTGCAAGTTTTTCTGTTACCAATGAAAAGACCCAAATCCTCTGTGGATCAAAATAAGATTCTTACAGAGAAATTAAAAGAGTTTCAGTTCTAATATACTAGGAGATCAATTGGTTCTAAATAGGAAATAGTTCCAAAATCCTCCCTCCCTCCCTCCCTCCCTCCCTCTCTCTCTCTCTCTTTAATAAGTCTTGCTAAAGAAGACATGAGAATCTTGGTTTTAGTTTGAGGCAGCTTCCAAAGAATATAAAACTGAAAACTTAGAAGTGATGTGGATAGATATCTAATTAGTCCCATTTGTTCGGCTTATCTAAATTGATTGGAAAGAGATGAAAAAAGATTGCAATTACTTTCAACAGAAGGTGCTTACTGTTGTCTGTGCCATTGTTTCTGCCCAATTGTTATAATGAATTCAAAAGAGGTACCGCATAACATGTTTTAGTTTGGCTGAAGCACCCTCCCACAAAAGGATTAAAAATTGTAGCTCCTTCAAGGGTTGTTCCCAACTGTTTGCCCACACGTAGCTCTTTATTGACAATTCTAGGAGAACTGTGGCTTGGTTGTACACATCTGGACTAACAAGTAATATCATTTAAAACAGCTTCCTGAGCTTTATATAGGCTTAGACGATCCTAAATTCAAGAATAGATATTTCATGCCCTACTCCTGCTATTAAGACATTTTCCCCAGTGTTCGGCTAGAATCTTCCTCCTGCACACTGGGTTCATAAAATAAGTCCTAGTCTTTTTCTGTGACACTCCTTCAGATGCTATATGGATGCTCTCATTACTCCACTCCATCATTTGTTTCAATAACTACCCTTATTTCTTTCAATCTTTCCTCAAAGGAATAAGTTGCCAGACCACCGATCATTATAGTTGTCTTTCTTTGAACCTGTCCTACTTTGTCTTAACTTCTTGAGTGTTTGTGTAGAGCAAGGCATATCGGTGGTGGGATGTGTCTAATATAGAATAGATACAACTATTTTACCTTTTTCGTGGGAGACAGATTCTTCATTTCAGTTACTTAAAAGAAGAAAAGAAAATATCATGTCACTTCTACAAATAATTCACACAACATCTAGATATATTCTTCCATGTCATCCTGTCAAATTAACTGTTCTTTCATAATATGTGACCAAAAAAAACCTGCCAGAGTTGTAAGGAAAATGTCAGCTGTAATGATGCTGTGCCTTTGAAAACACTAGGAAAAAAATGCATCAAAACCCACTATTTCAAGCAGATTGTGCATTGTGTTTTTGAGACCAACATTCTAAAATAACAAATATTGTTACATGCAAATACATATAATTGCCTTTATATTTAGTTAAAGCTTAGTTAAGTTAGTTAAAGGTATCAGTTATCAATAGAGAAATGGAAGCAGATCACTTTCCACACCAGAAAATAATAAAGTTTAGAAGAAAGCAGTAAGATCAGAACACATCCTCTCCATAATTACATTTCAAGGAGAAATGGCTATGGAGATTCTCAGTCATCCAGGTCATAGCTGTGCCAAAGGTGCTTTCTCAAAAGGCAATTTGACTTTGTTTTTTTCCTTGAAGACATTTCACTTCTCATCCAAGAAGCTTCCTGAGTTCTGACTGAAGCTTCTTGGATTGAATTTAAACCAGAGTTGTTCCTACTGGGTATCTTTCCAGAAAAAAATAGTAAGGAAAATGTATATTTGATCATATATGTAATAACAGCTGCAAGAATTGTATATGCTCAAAATTGGAAATCAGAGAAAATACCTTTGGAAGAAGACATAATAAAAAAGTGTAGATTGTGCAGAAATGAATAGATTAACTCTGATGATTAAAGATAAGGAAGAATCAGAATATTTTAAAACATGGAATTATTTTCATAGTTGGTTGGAAAAGAGATATAAATGACTGATACCATAATTATGTATAAATAATGATTACAATATTGATTTAGCAATGAAATGTTAGAATAGTTTGGATGAAGATGAAGATAGAAGAAACTTATGGAAGATGGAGAAGAAGCCTAGACGATAACACCGAGATGTCACAGGGAAGGGAGGATTGATGTATTAATGATTGATGTATAGGTGTTGGTGATCACCTATAAAGCCCTACATGGCTTAGGTCTGGGGTATTTGGTGGAACACCTGCGGCCAGCAACTGCTCCCCATCGCCCGGTGTGCTCACACAGAGAGGGCCTACTTGGGTCCCATTGGCCAGGCAATGTCGGCTGATGGCCCCTAGGGAGCAAGCCTTCTCTGTGGGCACACCTACCCTCTGGAATCAGCTCCCCTTGGAGCTCCAGGTAGCCCCCGACCTTTGCTCCTTCCACCGTGACCTTAAAACATGGTTGTTTCACCAGGCTGGCCTGGACTGAATTGGGTTTTAATGGGTTTTAATGGGTTTTAGTGTTTGAATTTTAATCTGGACTGGTTTTATTGTTGTGAGCCGCCCTGAGTCTCGCGGAGAAAGGCCGGCATATAAGTCCGATTATATATATAAATAAATGAATAAATAAATGTTTGTTTGTCTTAAAAAATAAAAAAATACTAAAAAAAAAGAAAGGAAAAAACAAAGTCCAATTGCTTTTCAAAAAGCACTCTTGGAACTACCAAGGATGGGACTACATGGCACTGACAGGGCAAGCTACTATACATAAACAGGAAGCAAACTCCACATGCACTAGCATTGGTAATGTGACTTAGTTGGGTAATACAATGCCTGCAAGCAAGCAGCCAAGCTCATAGAGCACCATATATTTCTCACGGATAGACCAAAGAGAAACATATTGGATGCTCACTTCATGGAGTCAATAAGAACACATCCACATGCATGATTTTTCACAATAATGGACTGTAATCCAACCAACCTATTAACTCATCTCTACATTTTTAAAAATTTCCATAACCACCATCTGCAGCCACCTGGTTTTTTTTGCCTGTCCCCTCCCTCTGAAGAAGTGCTTCTTCTAAGTTCATCACCCACCTCCTCCCACTTATGACTACGTGACTGTAACCGTGTTGCTGGTATCCTTATGTTTCCCTATGACTATCATTAAATGTTGTACCTTATTATTCTTAATGAATGTTTTTTTTCTTTTATGTACACCGAGGGCGTATGCACCAAGACAAATTCCTTGTGTGTTCAATCACACTTGGCCAATAAAGGATTCTATTCTATTCTATTCTATTCTATTCTATTCTATTCTATTCTATTCTATTCTATTCTATTCTATTCTATTCTATTCTATTCTATTCCTACCAATGGGAATAATTAAAAAAGAAAACATTTCTTCAGAAAATATTTTTCCTTAACCTTATGCAAATGTATGCAATGGTATACAAAGGTGTGACAAATTATAAATGAAGAAAAAGTGGGGGAAAACACTTGCTTGTCTACAAAAAGAAGTATCCCTGGATACAGTGAGACTTATTTTCACATAGTTTACTATAGGATTAACTATAGGATTAACTATAGAAGCTTAGGCACATTTGCCTTTAAATAAACTCTCTTGAATTAATCCCTGAGTAAGCACAAATATATCTTTTTTTTTAAATGACACCCTTACTACTTACATCAGGTTTCTCGAGCTAGGTCCCTCCAGGTCTGGAGTTTATAACAGTCTCGGATCCTATAGTTAAAAGTTTATAACATCTGTAATCTCAGACACCACCAGGCTAACAATATACTGCTAGATTTGTATTACATATGCAAATCAGTGAATTTGGAATAGGTTACTCTAGGACCTCCAGATTTATTGACTGTAATTTCCATCATCCAGCAACAATAGAACTAACACTTAGACTTATATATCACTTCATAGTGCTTTACAGCATTCTCCAGGTGTTTTACAATGTCAGTATATTGACCCCAACAGTCTAGGTCCTTATTTTACTGACCTTGGAAGGATGGTAGGTTGAGTCAACTTTGAGGCCTGTCAGGATTGAACTCCAGGCTGTCAGCAGATTTTGCCTGCAATACTGAATTCTAACCACTCTACCACCAGGGCTCCTAACAAACACTGAGATCTCATTCTTATATACAGTATATATTGGTGCCTGTTTCATAAGAGCAACTGCAAAGTAAGTGACATCTTCAAGTGTTCTCTTCTCATTGTTCATTGTCCCCAGATAGACAGCTTCCCATATTCCCATATACTGGGGGAATAAAAAAAGAAAAAGAAAGATAAAATGGACGGTTGCAAATTGCAAAAGAAAACAAAAAGAATGCAAATGTAAAGAAGAGTGGGGAAAACTAAAGGAAAGAAATGTTGTAAATATATTCAGATCAAAGATTCACCGTACCTTCCTGAAAGTACAGAAGCTTGATTATTAATGAGAATAAGAAACAGAAAAATGCCGCCAATTTTACCTTGAATCTGCATTGGACTGAGGAAAAAAAAAGTGTATATAATATTCAAAGTTACTGCCACTAAGGGGAGCTGTACAATAGCTTCCAGTCATTCTATGCAGCTGGAAACCTCTGCAGTGTTTTATTCCCTTTCCTTGTTTGTTCTTCTCTCTCTCTCTCTCTCTCTCTCTCTCTCTCTTTCTCTCTCTCCCTCCCTCCCTCCCTCCTTTCTTCCCTCCCTCTCTCTCCTTCCCTGCCTTTCTTGTTCACTTATCACAGAAATGACAGAAAATGTGGGCAGGCTGGTAATGAGAGGAATTACAATTTCTACACAATTAGTTGCAATATTACATATTTCAGATGAAATTTCCATAATCCACCTAGCTTTCACAAGCCCTACGCAAAGTGGTAAATTTGACATATTCCAAACATCTCGTGTCTTCTTTTAGGAAGCAGAAAATATCATTGTAAGATCCAATGAAAAACTTTCAGGTTTTAACCTTACAATGTCTTTCCTGCATTATTTTGATAGCTTGGGTTCCATTGCCTGGCCCTTCATCAAATCCAAACCCTAAATTGAATGATTTGCTAGTGCTGTTTCAATTTTAGAGAATGGTGACACTGGCTAAGGATGTCATCTATGGGGGGATCCTTCACGGTCAAAGAACTTTCTGTTAGAGGAGCCTACGATGAAGATTCTGCTCTCCAGTCAATCTCATAGATCAAAAAGATTATGTAAGTACAAACCCAGATGGAGATGAATTTTGGAAAATGAAATGCCTACATGTTGCTGTTAAACTACCAGCATACCCAAATTCTATAATGCGATAGAAGACAAATGCTTTGCAATGTATGAGGATGTAGATAAAGAAAGGCAGATCAAATTCTTTGAAAGAATCGATTCACAAGACATAGGAGTGTGATACAATAAATAAAAACGGATGCTATTTTTTAATCCAGGTTCATTCAGCTGCTTCAGAAGCTGCTTACCGTGCTCACATTTCTCTCTGTGTGTGTGTATCCTCAGCCATTAATGAATTAGTTGAGCTTGACTTCTAAAGCTGTAGACATGAGTACATTTTCCTGGGGCTTATCCTCAGTAAGCATTCAAGATATTGCACTGGAAATGTAATAAAGAATCGGCAATTTATTGTTGATATTTGCAACCACAGCTTCTGGGTGTTGATTGTGTGGCACAAACAATTGTACCTAGTGCACATGTAATTTTTTAAAAAGTGTTTTCAAACAATGCATTTCAAAATAGCAGCTTCTTCTCCTGATTGGCAGTTTCTTATTTGCATCTCATTGCTTGTTACCCTTCGACTTGATCAAACAGAGTTATTAGGTTCATTTATACCTTTGTCTGAGAATAGCTTATGTTACAAAGTTAACAAAGTTACCTGGAGGAACTTTGTCCATGGGGTCGCGATGGGTCAGACATGACTTCGCAACTAACATCAACAACAACAAAGTTACCATGTAACAAAGTTTTTAAAAAACAAAGTTTTTAACAAAGGGACGTGGTGGCTGAGTGGCTAAGACGCTGAGCTTGTTGATCGAAAGGTTGGCAGTTCAGCAGTTCGAATCCCCAGTGCCGCGTATCAGGGTGAGCTCCCATTACTTGTCCCAGCTTCCGCCAACCTAGCAGTTTGAAAGCATGTAAAAAAATGCAAATAGAAAAATAGGGACCACCTTTGGTGGGAAGGTAACAGCGTTCCGTGCACCTTTGGCATTTAGTCATGCCGGCCACATGACCACGGAGATGTCTTCGGACAGCGCTGGCTCTTTGGCTTTGAAATGGAAATGAGCACCGCTCCCTAGAGTGGGGAATGATTAGCACATATGTGTGATGAGAACCTTTACCTTTACCTTTAACAAAGTTTTGGATAGGATAAACTTAGAGAGTATCTGGCTTTGAAAGTTCCTTGAGTGGAAACTAAAATCTGAATGTCCCTGGTTGAAGACCAGAAAGTTAATTAATCCGCTATATCACTATATCACTTCTCCCTATATCAACAGGGATTTAAATGCAGTCCCCCCCACCAAATAAAATGCTATTTCCATGAAATAGCAACAACTTTAAGAACTGGGCATACACAACCACATTTTCACTGCTGCTTTCCAGTTATGGTCTCCAATTTGAAGGATGTGGAGTTGGAAAAAGAAGTACAGCAGAGATCCTTTCAATGGGCTCTGTCATCACTATTCCCTTGTCCTTTTCTCAAACTACATTACTTCAGAGAGTACCATATTGTCAAAAGCTCCTTATCATGTGCATTTTTTTCTAATGTATTGCAGTATAGCTTAGCTAAAGGAAATACACAGGAATTGTGGTTTAATGGTTGAGCACATGCTTTGCATGCAAATTCAGTTTTCTGACTACAACCCTGGACTGGTTAGCATTCTAGTTCTGGAGGAACAATGGCTTGATCAAAAGCTGAGTTCACATTTAGCATACATTGTGCCAAGCCATAAATCATGGTTTATCGATCTCTAATGGTTAGGCTTAAATAATGTGTTAAAACCATGCCTCCAAAAATGTTTGAAGACTTAATACAAAGTGTAAGTAGGCATATTTAGCCTTCAGCAGATGCAGCAGTCCATACCTATACATTCATCTCCATAACATCTCCATAACATTCATCTCCATAACAGTACAGGATTTTCAGGATTTTTATAAACTTTATAAACACTGACTTTAGGATTAGGTACAAGGCATTCAAATACAACTAGCAATTTGCAAAAGCATTCAAATAAAAGCATTATTTCATTTGGCAAGACATTTACAAAAAAGAAGAAACATGCCAAGATTATATGTACTGCAAAAGTAAAAGAAAGTGAAGAGTTTCAAAATAACCATTTGTACGATAACTATCTTACTGGTATGATTTGTATTTTTTTTTTAAATTGGAAGCTATTTTGCATATCAATGGAGAAAAACGGGATTAAGCGACATGAATGAGTGACTATTGGGGTGATGATCATATTTAATACAATGAGTAGAATTCACTGTATCGACAGCACTGGTTTTGTCTACCTTCTCAGCCATCCATCTTAGAAAACTACATCTCTATCTATAAAGCAGTGATGGCTAACCTTTTTGCCGTTGTGTGCCAAAAGCAGGGGTAATGGGGGGGATTGCACGTATGTGTGCCCACACCCATAATTCACCCCATCCCCCCACGCATGCGCACATGACCCCCCCTGCTCTCCTCCCACTTTTGGCACACGATGGTACGGTGGGCACAGTAGGCCCATTTTTTTGCCCTCCTCAGGCTCCAGAGCCTTTCTAGGTGCCTGGGGAGGGTGAAAACAGCCTTCCCCACTACCCCGGAGGCCCTCCAGAGGCCCATTTCCCAACTTCTGGTGGGCCCGGAAGGCCTGAAAATCAGTTGGCCAGTGCGCATATGCATGCTGGACTGGGGTAGGGCAATGCTCGTGTGCCCACAGATATGGCTCCATGTGCCACCTGTGGCAGTCGTGCCATAGGTGCGCCATCACGGCTATAGAATGTCACACTTCTGGATCGCTCAGCTCTGTTGAGTGTCAAAGCCAGAACATCCAGAAGTATATCAGTAAGTTGGCATTCAAAAGTGACCTGCTGAAGGAATGCCTGAAGCAACAGCAAAAATGGGAGGAAGATCAGCAAAGGAAGTGTCATGGCAAGATAAGATAAGATAAGACGGGATACAGTCAACAAATAACTGAGATGGCAGACATTGGGAAGGATTGAACTAAAAGACAGCACTGAGGCACTGATTGTAGCACCACAAGAAGAGGCACTAAGCATCAGATCCATTGAAGCAGGAATCTACCACACTAGACGGGCTCTGCAGACTATGCAGAGGGGCCTCAGAGACACTCCAAAATAAAATGGCAGGATATAAGATGCAGACAGGAGTAGCATATACCAGTGATGGCAAACCTTTTCGGCACTGTGTGGCTAAAAGGGAGTGAGCAAGCGTGTGGGGCACCAACTGCCAAAAAGGGAGCACTTTGCACTCGTCTGAGCCGAGACCAGGAATAAGAGTTGCCCAGGGGGCATGCACGCACCAGAAAATGTACTTCCAGTTTCTGGCGTGTGCATGAGTGCTGGCTGGCAAGTCTTGTTGTAGCCTATCAGCGGTCTGATGGTTACTGCCGCACACACTGCCGCACACACTGATCAACTGGCCAGTACCCATGCTCATGCTGGAAAATGGAAGACCAACTTTTCTGGTTTCTAGCACTGAGGCCAGCTGATTATCATGTGCGCATGCACCCCAGAAACCCGGAAAAGGAATGGGTGATGCCACATGTGCCAGGCAACATGGCTCCGTGTGCTACTTCGGCCACGCATGCCATAGGTTCTCCATCATGGGCATATACTGAATGGGACTGTCAGGCTTCCAAGTAACAGACCCTACAAAATTAAAGCTCTGAGGCCTGGTGTTTCCTCAAAGTAAAATTTTATTAGGAACGCCATCTTGACACAGCTGGTGAAAACCTGACTCTGAAGGACCTGAGGTTTTCCCCACCCGAATGAAAACCCAAAGTTCATGCCCCCCAGGTCACATATTCATTACATGGTCCAATCAGGTCACAGTCCTCCTCCTGCTGTCTTTGATCCATACCTTCCAAACACCTGGTGGGGACATCCTTGGCTCCCATGGGAAAGAATGTTATTTTGGCTACACTTTTCTCCCCCCACCCCAGCTATCTCAATGTCCCCCCTTCACGTTCTCGCAGCTGCAACCTGGCTTGCTGTGGCAGCCCTGAAGATTTCCAAAATGGTTTCAGGGCTGACAGGCACAACCATACAGGAACATCTGCATAGCGTATCAGTTAGACCACTGATGGCTAATCTTTTTGCCATCGCGTGCCAAAAGTGGAGGGAGTGCGGTGGGGTCACATGCACACGTGCCCACATCCATAATTCTATGGACCCTCCCTCCCCATGCTCCCCCCGCTTTTGACACGCGATGGCATGGTGGGCCCGGTAGGCCCACTTTTGCTCTCCCCAGGCTCCAGAGCCTTTCTAGGAGCCTGGGGAGGGCAAAAACGGCCTTCCCCACCCCCTCAGAGGCCCTCCGAAGGCTGGAAACAGTGTGTTTCCTGACTTCTGGTGGACTCAGAAAGCCTGAAAATCATCTGGCTGGTGCACGCATGCATGCCAGAGCTGAGCTCACGTGCCCACCGATATGATTCTGTGTGCCACCTGTGGTACCCATGCCATAGGTTCGCCATCACGGGGTTAGGCCTTCCCAAGTCCAGAAGGCAGATTCCACAGAAGGTTATGGCAAATAATATAGCTAAGATTCTGTGGGACTTCCAGATCCACACAACCAGGCAGATACTGGCCAATTAGGCAGACACTGTGATAGTCAACAAGTATCAGAAGACAGCAGTGGTGATAGATGTAGCAGTGGCAAGTGACACCTACATCAGGAAAGAGAATGAGAAGTTGGAGAAGTCTGGGCCAGAAGGAGGAAACTAGGGACAATGTGAAAAGTAAAGGCCAAAGTGGATCCGGTGGTAATAGGAACAGTCAGGCTCTGATGCTTAAACTGGGCGAATGGCTCCAACAGGAAAACATGTAAAATCCATACTATTTTTTTCTTTTTATGTTAACAACAATTCAACAATTCTAGGAAGAGCCACTAGAAATAATACAGGATCCAAACTAGATCACTCATTGGGACCAGAGGTTTAGTCCCCAATCCAGACCACCCCAACGATGCCCTTGAAGTGATGTCCTGGTGCCTGGAGGCCGTACGGATCTGGCTGGGGAGAAACTGGCTCAGGCTCAACCCATCCAAGACCGAGTGGCTGTGGTTCCGACGTCCCGATATAGTCAGCTGGTGCCATCGCTGACTATTGGGGGTGAATCATTGGCCCCCCACGGAAAGGGCTCTCAACTTGGGCGTCCTCCTGGATTCACGGCTGTCTTTAGAAGAGCACCTGACGGGAGGATTTTTCATCAGGTTCACCTGATTCGCCAGTTGCGTCCCTTTCTAGATCGGGACTCTTTACACACAGTCATTCACGCCCTCGTCACCTCCCGTCTGGACTATTGTAATGCTCTCTACATGGAGCTCTCCTTGAGGAACACTCGGAGGCTCCAACTGGCGCAGAGTGCGGCCGTGTGGGTGGTTATGGGAGCGACGTGGCGCTCCCATGTAACACCTCTCCTGTGGGAGCTACACTGGCTCCCGGTGGTCTTCCGAGTGCGCTTCAAGGTTCTGGTTATCACCTTTAAAGCACTCCATGGCTTAGGACCTGGTTATTTACATGACCGCCTACTACCACCAATAGCCTCCCACCGGCCTGTACGCTCCCATAGAGAGGAGCTCCTCCGGATGCCGTCGGCCAAACCATGTTGACTGGCGGCCCCCAGGGGGAGAGCCTTCTCTGTGGGAGCACCTACCATCTGGAATGAGCTCCCCCTGGAGATACGGAGGATCCTGGACCTGCGCACCTTCCGTCGCGCGCTCAAGACTCACTTATTCCAACAAGCCGGCCTGATCTAAGTTCTTTCCCCCCTTTTAATTGTGAATTTTAATTTGTTTTAAATTATTGGGGTTTTAAATTGTCAGCCAAATTATTAAATTCGTTTTATTCTATTTTAAATTTTTGTATTTATATGTTTTATTTATGGCTGTACACCGCCCTGAGTCCCTCGGGAGTAGGGCGGTTTATAAATTCAATAAAATAAATAAATAAATAAAATAAAGTCTTCTGAGCTTTTGGACTCATGCTGGAATCCATCTTCAGGGAATTTCTCTCTCACCAGAATGTCCAGTAGAGGGCAATTCTTGAAGATGGGATCCAGCATGAGTCCGAAAGCTCAGAAGACTAAACTTCTGGTCCCAATGACCAACCCAGATTGGATCCCACAACATTATCCTGCAACACACATATTTGCCTTCATGAGAAATAATACATTCATTAAGTCTGTAGAGATTATCCGTCATCCAGGTCATGGTTGTCCCAAAGATACTTTTTCAGGAGGCAACTGGACTTTCTTGTTTTTTCTTGTGAAGACGTTTTGCTTCTCACCCAAGAAGCTTCTTCAGTTCTGATTGGATGGTGGGGAAATGGAAGGATTTATATACCTTGCAGACAGCTGGTAATTTGCATCCTTTTAGAGGGTCATTGAAACACTTAGAGGCTTATCTGTGTCCTCAGGGTCACCTGAGAAGTGCTCCTGGTTCCTGTAGTCTGCAATTTTTCCTCTGGAAATCCATTCCTACTCCCACTCCATTCAAAGGATGTTCATCCCAAATTGTATAGCTAAAGGTCTGTAGAGATTCTCAGTCATCCAGGTCATGGATGTCCCAAAGGTACTTTTTGAGGAGGGTTTTTCTCTTGAATGGAATCCTTCCATTCTCCATATCCTGTCTGAGCTGAAGAAGCTTCTTGGATGAGAAGTGAAAAGCCTTCAAAAGAAAAAACAAGAATGTCCAGTTGCCTCCTTAAAAAAAGAACCTTTGGGACAATACATTCATTATTTTTAAATAATGTGTGCATATCATATCTGATCCACCTTAATATGGTGTTTCATTTAATCAAGAATTAAAACTTTAAGTTGATAAAATGAAGCTCCCCACAGAGGCAAATCGTGCATCCCAACACAAGAAGCCACACTATCTCAACAAACACTTGGGATAGGAGGATTTCCCCCATCTCCCTTGGCTGATCTCCTCCACTGCTACTAATGAATTAGTAACATACAACCATTCCACTTTGACATAAAGAGATAGGCAGTGCTTTGCATGGTTTTGCCTTAGACAGTTGCTTTGATTGAATGCCCGTGTGATCCCACGCTGTTCTCTTTGGCAGCTGAGCCAAATTCTCGTTAGGGCAAGTCATGTATTTGGAAATACTGCAATTCTAATGGAGTCTGAGGATGGTTCATTTACTGGGTTTTTTTGGGTGGGAAAAAAAGGACTCTCACCACATACCTGCCAGGACCTTGGGTTTTGGCAGAAAAGAGAAATGTTCTTGTTGTAGTCTTTCTTTCTGCAATTATTCCTGGCAAAAAACTCTTCAGGAGGTAGATATGAGGGGCTGCAAATAAAGCAATTTATTTTCTTAATTTATCTCGGAATGGAGAGGGAAGAATTTTTTTTGCTTCTGAGGCTCTATGGCAACTGGGTTGATATACTGATGGCTTACTTTTTGTTCTTTATTATTTCAGGACCAGCTGAAGAGATGATGAATGCAGCTTGTAGAATAGGGATCTTGTACAAACTGGTTTTGACAGCCTGGAGACTGGAAACAGTAACAGCTGGATGTGTCATTAATCTGCCAAATACTGATGCCGTAGTCTGTTTTACTGCTTGTGTGGTACAAGCTTCTGAAATGTTAAAGTATGTGTATGGTATGTTTTCTTTATTCACAAGCTAAAATGTTTTCATCATATAAGAAATCCAAAGCCGCTTTGCTAAATGACATATTAATAAAACACATTTTAGGAGTGGCTGAAAACATTTTGCTGCCCAAAGCAAAATACTGTATAACATATTATATTGTACAATTCCAGATTCAAACACTGACCTTACTGGCAATTTAATACTTCGTCAATATATATGATGACTAGAGGCATCCATAATATGCCCCCATGAAGATGAAATTATAATGTCAGATTGTTAGATAGGTAGGTAGGTAGGTAGGCAGGCAGGCAGGCAGGCAGGCAGAGAGATAGAGATGGAGATGGAGATGGAGATGGAGATAGAGATAGAGATAGAGATAGAGATAGAGATAGAGATAGAGATAGAGATAGAGATAGAGATAGAGATAGAGATAGAGATAGAGATAGAGATAGAGATAGAGATACATATACTCTTTTGTAATCTGTTATTACTTCTGATGGTCGACCAATTTAACCCAAAGTGCTTTTCCAGTTAGGCAAGGTAATAACCTAGCTACCCACTTTGTTCAGAACTGAAGAAACTTCTTGGATGAGAAGCGAAACATCTTCAAGGAAAAACAAAGACCAGTTCCCTTATGAAAAAGCACCTTTGGGACAACCATGACCTGGATGACTGAGAATCTCCATAGACATCTAGCTCCCCACTCTTCTTCTGTTCATTTATAAGCTAGAGAAACTCTCTCAAAGTTAATGAAAAATGATTCTATATGTCCTTTCTCTATGGGTTTTGGAGTGTGTATCATATGGAGTCTTTTCTTTGCTACCCAGAAACTGGATTTGAAGATTCTGGTGTTTCTCCATCAGATGGCTGTTTTCCTTTGAAATGCTCTATAAACTCCATGATTGTCATGCCCTAGCATATAACTTTATATACTGTTGTTGCTCTCTAACCCCATCTAGTGGCCGGAGAGGCAAATACCAAATATATTTTTGGATGCTGACCCCACCCCATTACCCATCAGCCCACACTCTCAAAACAAGTCTGTGTGCTGGGAAGCCAGACTGGAATGAGTTGATGAATCAATTAATCCCCCATCATTACTAGAATTCCTACTTTAATGTTCATGGGCTTAATTATATCTATGAGCAATTGCCTAGGGACTTACCAGGCATCCTGTCCTACCTATTATTTTTTATTAAGATTGTTTCATGCAAAAAAAAATTAAAAAATGGAAGAGAGGTGTCTTCAATATTCTTAAAAATAGTGGATGGTTGCAACCAACTACTTTGTCTAGAAGTCTGCTGAAGGAATTGCTATAGGTAGCCAAGTTAATATATGCACAAATAAGTGTATCATCAAAGAAATAATAAAAAAACTCAATAAACTTTGTTAACAGGTATATAACATTAAACATCCCACAAAGCCTTTAAATCAGGGGTGGGTTCTGCTTACCTTTACTACCCGTTCGCAGCGGGGCCATGCGCACATTCTTCTGCGCATGCGTAGAAACATTTTGATGACATCGGGATTGGTGGGTGGAGCCTCCCACCGGTTTTACTACCGGTGGGAACAGCGGGCAACCAACCACTGCTTTAAATCTATCCCAAATTAACAGGTTTTCTATTATGTATTTATCTATCTACAGATATCTATCATTTCTAAAATGGTTTGACTGAACCTGTATTGATCTTAATAATAATCCTTCCTTCCCTCCTTTCTTCCTTCCTCCCCCCTCCCTCCCTCTTTCTTTCTTTCTTTCTTTCTTTCTTTCTTTCTTTCTTTCTTTCTTTCTTTTCCTTCCTTCCTTCCTTCCTTCCTTCCTTCCTTCCTTCCTTCCTTCCTTCCTTCCTTTCTTTCTTTCTCTTATTTGTGGATCTTAAATTATTCCAAAATGTATCCCATTTGTTGTATACCTTCACAGTATTCTAATAACATATTAATAGAGTTCTGTTGGAAAGGTGCCCATATGTGGTCTTGTTTCCACATTAGACTACATACATTTTTTTACCGGTACACAATCCAGCAACATCTTAGAATTTTTTAAAAATATATCATCTTTCCTGTGTCAGTGGCTGTATTATCACTCATTGCAAAGATGGATGCTGGTACATAAATACTGTACAAAAAAAAAATATATCACTTTCTGATACCCTCAAATATTTAAAACTGTTTTTCAATTATACACCGTGTCTTTTGTCTTGCTTTTCAGCCTTGTAGTTTTATACTCTTCTCTTCATCCATGTCCTTCATTTGCCTTTTTTCCTCTGTTTTGATCTATTTATTTCTACAGATGTGGCAGTTCTACAGCTTTTGGTTTCAATTGTCTCGGTCCACAATTGTTTTCTAAGCCTAATAATTTCAAGCAGGTCCGCAAACGTTGTGGAATATTCATAGAATCGCCAAATATTAGTTCTGGCAGGAACACTGACAAGTGTCTCATAATGTCTATTCTACCTTCAAACAATCCTTAGAAAGCATCTCTTAGTATTTAACTGAAATCTTGTCACCTGTCACTTCCATCATTTTGTTGTAGGTTCTGCCCTTTGGAGGAACAAGGAGAGTCTACCCCATGTTTCATATGACAACCCTTCAAACAATTTTCTTCATTTTAGTTAAAGAAAACTTGTCAGGACTCTATGTTTAGTTAGAAAATTCCCAGTGTCAGTCTTCAGTATAATACGTATCTACACATTCCATGTCAACAAGGAGAATAGCAGTAATGCGGGTGTGTAATGTTGTTAAGAGCTGACAAATGTTCAGAAGATATAACTGAAGGTTCTTCTCTGCTCCATGGAATTATCATTTTAAAGCCACCTGCAACTGCTTTATGTGATTAAAGAACTCTCAGGAAAGATAATTTTAGACCTACAAGGAAGTGTAGTTCTTCCTTTAAATGCCTTGGTTGGCTGAGGCCCAAGCACCTGAGAAGTTGGCAGAAGCTTCATCCAACATGGATGAAATTTGTTTTGACAAGCATTTTTAACCTGGGAAAACAAACTTTCCAAGCTCACTCCTCAATCTGGTTTCAGTCCTAGATTTATCACCCTGCAAGGCCCAGCAAAGAGAAACCACTGGCTTTAGAACAGCTGCTTTTAACAATCAGAGTCCCTAGAAATGTCTGTGGAGATTCTCAGTCATCCAAGTTATGGTTGTCCCAAAGGTGCTTTTTCAAAAGGCAACTGGACTTTTCTTTGTTTTTGTTTCTGATCCCAGAAGCTTCTGAAGTTCTGTATTAACGTGTTTGAAAAAGGGCTTTGAAAGAGGGCTCAAAGCAGGGATGAAATGTACAATTTGTTACTACTGGTTCTGTGGGCGTGGCTTGGGGGGGTAATGTGACTGGGTGGGCATGGCCAACTTTTAAAAAAAAAATTTTTTTTCAAAGCATTTTTTCTAATGCTTTGAAAAGCCTCTGCCGATCAGGCAACTCAGCTGGGATCATCAGAGACTTTTCAAAGCATCTTTTTTACCACCTCTTTGGCCAAGAGGTTGCATGGAAAAAATGCTTTGAAAAGCCTCTGATGATCCCAGCTGAGCCGCGCAATCATCAGAGGCTTTTTCTTTTTTACTTTACTTTACTTTACTTTTTTACTTTTACTTTTACTTTACTTTTTTACTTTACTTTACTTTATCCCATCCTATATGACATATAGTGAAATGCTCCCGATTCGGACCAGATCGCCTGATCTGGGAGTGATGGTGGTGGGTGGTTCGGAGAACTGGTAGCAAAAATCCCTGCGCCCCCACCCCCATGCCCAGCTGAGCCGCAGGATCATCAGAGGCTTTTTTTTTAACTTTTAAAAGCATTTTTTCATCAGAAGAGGTTGTAGAAAAAATGTGTTTAAAGCCTCTGATGATCGTGTGGCTCAGCTGGTCATGGGAGTGGGGGCGCAGGGATTTTTGCTACCAGTTCTCCGAACCACCCACCACCATCACTCCCAGATCAGGCGATCTGGTCCGAATCGGGAGCATTTCACTATATGTCATATAGGATGGGATAGCACCGGGGCAAGTGGGCAGGCCCAGCCGGTGGTCAGAACTACCAGTTTTCCCAAACCGGTCCAAATTGGCAACAGCCTACCTCTGTCAAAGGGGCCATCTGTGTTAAATGCCTCCTCTCATCAGAGGGGGAAGGATACAACACCACCTATCTCCTGTTTAACAACACAGTCCTTTCAGCAGTTCCAAGAACATTCCCCACCCATTTGCACTATTCAGATGATCCCAAGGACACAGATATAGCTCCAAGTGGCCTCAACAACTCTCAGAGAGAGTGCTAATGATTAGATGACACAGATATGGCTCCAAGTGGCCTCAACGACTCTTAGAGAGAGTGCTAATGATTAGATGATTGCAAGGAATATAAATCCTTCCATTCTCCACCATTCATTTGGAACCGAAGAAGCTTCTTGGATAAGAAGTGAAACAAAAGCAAAAACAAAGGAAGTCCTGTTGCCTTTTGAAAAAAAGCACCTTTGGGAGTTCTTAGAAATAAACATAATTTTGCACAATTGTTAGGTCATGAGTCTGTTTTATCACACATACATTACAAAATGCAAAAAATAAAACTGTCTTAAAATGTACAAATAAATGCAGGTCTTGAAGCTCTGTCTGCATTTTATCTTCATTTTTAACTATAACTTGCAGACATCCTTGAATAAATGTGTGACAAACTCCGAGTTGGGTAGAGAAGGAGATGCCCATTCTGGTCCCATCATTTTTGTATTTCTTTCTAACTTTCAAACATTTCATTTGTGGCTTGAAAGAGTGGTATTTGTTTTGCCTTTGTTTTTTGGAGCTCAGGTTATAATTCTATGCATAGTTCCAGACTCCAGTAAAATAGGGTTTTAGATGACACATTCAAATGAAATACAGTCTTCCTCCCAGACTGGCAAAGTAGAGGGTGAAGTTGTGTCCATGACCTTGTTTTCAACCATTTGGGAGCCTCCATAAATTCAGATGAAAGCCTGAACAAAACTTAAAAGATATATTCATTTGTTACTGGAAAAATACTTTATTGTTAGAAGCCAAATTAAAATTATATATATGCATACTGCTTTGGATAAATGATAACTGATTCATACAAATAATTAACAAATGACAGGGGAAACATTTTCTTCAGCAGCTGAGAATAGCAAGGTAGAGTGATGAAACCTAGTGCAAACTCCTATTATTTGTAACTATTTTCATCATCTCACTACCAATCCCCAGAAAACTTTAGGTTTTGGGAGAATACAAATTCTGTGAACAATAGCATTGACACTTCAGATAGCTAGCTCATATTGCTTATTTCTAGAACTTGCCAAGGACAATTACTACCTTCTGAATCAGTATGTTCCATTATTATACAGCATTTATCTTGAGACACACCTTGTAAATTCAGCTGGAATTGCTTCACTCATTTTTCCCATGAGTTTCATTGATGTTCCGGCATGAATGGTGGGAGAGGTCCAGTCGGCCAAGCTTGTCTGTCAGATATCTATGGAGATTCTCAATCATCCAGGTTATGGTTGTCTCTAAGGTGCTTTTTCAAGAGGCAGCTAGACTTCCTTGTTTTCCATGAAGATGTTTCACTTCACTTCTGAGAAACTTCTTCAGTTCTGCCAAATCTTCAGATATCTGAGGTCAATTGTCATGATTTCTCTGTTCTGCAAGCTAAGGATGCCAATCTCTAAAAAAATGGACTTCATTGGACTTGATAATCATAATTCTCATAATCTGGGTTGTCTTCTATTGAAGACATTCTAGCTCCTTACTATTTTAGGCATGTTAGATATTCTCCACCTTGAGTGGTTTATAAAAATAATAAAGGTGGGATATAAATAAGTATAATAAAGTAAATATCTCTAAATATAACTCATTTTAACTCATTCAGAGTGAATATATATTCTCTGACTATGTTTATAATAATCTCATGATGGACTTCTTATCTTTCAAATAGCTTCTTCCAATTCCCAAGTAGTTAGCACTCATAGATACTCTCATCAGAGTAACCTAAGCTAAAATACGTGCAAATATTTCTGTCTCATCTGCTATCTGTTGCAGTACTCTGTTTTCTCTCTATCTTTTTTTTTTTTTTACTCTGTGACACTATCTTCCACAAACGCAACCAAAAGCTGACATTTTGACTTGATGGTGAATCTCATATTCATGCATGTTTTATGCTTCTTGCGACTATAGTTGTTTCACTGATAACTCTCTTTCCAATTTCAGTATGTTGGATTCAGAAGTGAAAGGATATTCCATTTCACTAATCTCCACGGCATTATGTATAAAAGCTCGCCGTTATTTTAATGTTACAATCTAAATAGTTGCTTCATCGTTGATGATTATATAGGAAAATAGACTTATTTTCCATTGTGGCCATCAAAAACGGACTTGCAACATTAGAACAGATTTCTTTTTATGATCTCTAAACGCTTAAAGAAAACTTAAGGACTCCATGCAGAAACACTTGTGATGAAAGATGAAAACAAAACCTATTAAAAGTCTAATAATAGTCAATGTCTGACAATCATAGGTTGGTCTTTCTGGCAGTTCTGTCAAATTTAGACAACATCAATAAAAGTTTTGACTGTTCAGGGTTAATGATAGATAGGTTCTCTGCTTTTAGGTTTGATGGATTCATTGTCATTCCACCTCCAGTGCAAAGATATGGAACTATCGAAAATGAGTTTTGCTGTTATTTTACCAGTATTCTCAATAAGATTTTTCTAGAACTGGGTTCCAATGAGCCTCGGTGGTTAGAGTGCAGTACTGCAGGTTACTTCTGCTGACTGCCAGCTGCCTTCAATTTGGCAGTTCAAACCCTGCCAGATTCAAGGTTGACTCAGCCTTCCGTCCTTCCGAAGTGGGTAAAATGAGGACCTAAATTGTTGGGGGCAAATTTTTACTTGGTATCAGTACAACTTGCCATCCTAATACTTATTGACTGTTTTCTATCCAAATAATAGGCAAGTTCAATCCTGCTTATCTCTTTCTGAGATGAGAAGCCAAATTTGGCTATGTACTATATTCTACCAGGGCTCTTACAATGTTTGCTTGTATTTAAGACAGTACTCTATTAGACTAAACCATAGTGAATTTAAAATCACAGTGTATTATTTGGTCTCTGTGAATTTTGGACAGTTCTTTTAAAGAGGATGCCTATAACAGAATTCCACACTTCTCTCTTTAAATGAAGAAAGGATCAGATTCCCTTGGTAAAAGAACTGCAACAACTATTCTGAGCTGTGGTGGTGCAGTGGTTAAAATGCAGTACCGCAGGCTATTTCTGCTGACTGCCAGCTGCCTACCATTTGGCAGATCGAATCTTACCAGGCTCAAAGTTGATTCAGCCTTCCATCCTTCCGAGGTGGGTAAAATGAGGACCATGGCTCTTTTCAGGTCTACCTTCCTTTGCAATAATAACTGGAGGATTACTTTTAGAAGCTTAGCTCAAAATTGTTCTGATATTAATAGCAGCAAAGATGCATGAGTATTGTAGTCAGCCAACATTGACAGTACTATTAGAGTCCCTGCCAGTCTAACTGACAGAGAGAATCTGAGTTCAAATACACGCTTTTTCTCAGGCATGGACTTTAATATATAAGCTTCCCCAAACTCTTCCTCTTGTAGATAGATGGGTAGCTTTGCTCTTTTTAAAGTGGGAAATCAGAACTCCAGGTTCACCGAGCAAGCAGTTTCTGTGCTTGAGCTGGGGAAACAAGAGTGTGTGCATGTGAACCAAAAGGAGTCTACCATCCGCATTACAGTACTGATAAATTGCTAAAATTATTTTCAAAAGCCAAGGGAAGCCAAGAAGCTGAAAGGTTTGTTTTGCAATTCAGATTACCCCCAAGAAATAGGTAACTGTTCAGATATTGGGTTAACTTTTCTTTTTTTCAGCAAGAGTCAGGAGCTTTATGTCTGTTTCTCTGCATAAGTAGGTTATTCTGTGTAATTTCGGAGAGTGTTCAAATTTTACTCCTTTCTTGGTTAATTTCTTGGGAGCTAATATATAACTTCAAGGCCAGGTCTCTCTTAAGGTAACTAATTATAGCAGGCCACCACCCTCTTGTGGCTTGCCAAGAGCACTGCATATATTTGGAGAAGTTAGGTCTTCTACGTCACATTGTTTGTTTTAGGGTTTTTGTTTTTGTTTAACTAGAGCTTGAGTTTGTTTATCCCTTGTGAGATTTATTTATCTTCCAAAGTGGGAAGAGAAGGCTGAAACAATTAATCACTTTAACACTAGGGCATTGCTTTACAGAAATGCTTTATATTTTCTCATTTTAGCTTTTATTCATGGAAATAGCATGTATTCCTTGTACAAAGATTATCTTCCAAGGAGATGCCTTAGAGTGGTGGAATTCAAATTTTTTTACTACCGGTTCTGTGGATGGGCATAGTGTGGCTTGGTGGGTATGGTTTGGTGGGTGTGGCAGGGAAAGGATACTGCAAAATCTCCATTCCCACCCCATTCCAGGGGAAGGATACTGCAAAATCCCCATTCCCTCCCCACTCCTGGGGAAAGGATATTGCAAAACCTCCATTCCCACCCCACTCTGAGGCCAGCCAGAGGTGGTATTTGCCGGTTCTCCAAACCACTAAAAATTTCCGCTACCGGTTCTCCAGAACCTGTCAGAACCTGCTGGATTTCACCCCTGGTGCCTTATCTATTGTGCCCCCTCTTTAATTAGTCTATTGACAGCTGCAGTAACTAGCTAGGACAGGGATGTCAAACTCAAGGCCTGGGGGCTGGATCTGGCCCATGGGATACTTAGATATGGCCCGCCGGGCTGACCTGGAAGCAGCAAAGGACTGACCCACGGTGCCTCTGCCAGTAAAAATGGAGCTTGGAAGGTTTTCTCTGGCAGAGGATTGCAGGAGGCCATCATAGCTGAAAACAGAGCTTGGGAGCCTGTTTTCGCTGGCAGAGCGCTGGGGCCACCACACGCTCCCCCGACATGAGTGACATCGAGCTAGCCACACCCACCCTGGCCATGCCTCCTCCTGCCCCCCCAGGTCAAACACAACCCTGATGTGGCCCTCAATGAAATTGAATTTGACCCCCCTGATCTAGGAACTACACCAGATTAAGAGGTGGACTAGACTGTGTAGACCTGGTCTAGAGGGAGGAGATTTGGAACATTCACTCTTTTATTGAATGGCTGTTACGAAGCATGAAGTTAGAGATACTTTGAAAAGAACACTCATTTGTGCTTCTTTGACTGTACCATAAATCTTGTTTTACAATTGAAAAGATAGACGGGCCTATTAGCTACCAGAAGGCCAGTTTAGCAAGAAACCTTGATTCTCCAGACTTCAGTATTCCTTGAACTCTTATCATTGAAATAGGGAGCACAAATAAGTAGCCCTTTAAGACTGGAGAACGCTACATCTCTTCTTTTATAGCCCAGTGCAGAATTTTATATTTTTCATCCTACATATGCAGAAGACTTGACACAGAATGTCAAATCCAAACTGGAGAATTCACATATAGTTCGAACAAAAGAGAAAGAAGTAATTCCATTATCTTCAGGCATTTGGATCTACTTGAGACCCTAACTCTTTTGGTAGTTTAATTATCATGTTCAGTTGTTATTTTACGGGTTTTTAATAGTATATGTTTACTTGGGGGGGGGGTCTGTTGTTTGTTTTTGTTGTTTGTTGTTGTTGCTGCTGCTGTATGGAACCCAGAGTCACTTTGTTTGAGTTGCACTATATATCCATCAAATAAATAAATATCAGCTGTCAGATGATGAAGCTACTCTTTCTATCTGGTAACAACCAAATGTGTGGACTTCAGCTCCTAGAATTTCTAAGCCAGAATGATAGTTACTTAGAATGTTTTAAGCTGAAGTACATAATGTTGAAATACACCTATGAGTTTTAATGGAAAGAAAAAAGAAACAAGGTGTTTCTAGTATCAGGAACTAGCCTAGAGGGTATTTTGTTAAATCTCTGAGCTCCTCGATCCCAGTAGAGTAAGATAATGCATTTGTTTATTTATTTGTCTATAGTTCTTCCTTCTGATATATATATATATATATATATAAAATTCAGCTGGTTATTTGCTAACACAGTAGTTCTCTTTTCATTACACGGAGGGCATACTGTAATAATAATTTTATTTATTATTTAATTTAAAAATAATAATTTTAATGGGTTTTTAACATTTGTATTGTCTGTATTTTATCTTGGCCATTCACCGCCCTCAGTCCTTCGGGAGTAGGGCGGTATATAAATTTGATAAAATAAAATAAATAAATAAATAATACCGAAAATTCCCCTTGTACATTGAAGGAATATTTTGGGCGAGATTTTATATAATGAAACTCAATAGTAGTAGTATGGTATCTTACATCCTTCGATTATATAGCAATAGCACTTAGACTTATATACCGCTTCATAGTGCTTTTACCGCTTATATACTGCTTATATACTGCTTACATAGTGCTTTTACTCTCTAAGCAGTTTTACAGAGTCAGCATATTGCCCCCAACAATCTGGGTCCTCATTTTACTGATCTCGGAAGGATGGGAGGCTGAGTCAACCTTGAGCCAGTGAGATTTGAACTGCCAAACTGCAGCTAGCAGTCAGTTGAAGTAGCCTGCAGTGCTGCACTCTAACCACTGCGCCACCTCAGTACTTTAATACCATAAAGATAAAATAATATCTGCCTATCCCAGGTTCTTGATAGGTGGATAATAATGCCAAATCTTGCTAAACATTTAACTAACTATGCAATGAACCATAATAGATAAAGGTAAATGTTCCAGTGCCCCTTGACTCTATGGGGCATTGCTCATCTCCATTTCTTAGCCGAGGAAGCCAGCATTGCCCAAAGACATTTTCATGGTCATGTGTCCAGTCAAGGCACAAGGAACACTGTTACCTTCCTACCAATGTAGCAGTGATTTATCTATTCACATTTACATGCTTTTGAACTGCAAAGGTGGGCAGGAGCTAGTGCAAGTAACAGGAGCTCACCCTGTCTTTAACCCTTGAGCCATCACACCCCCCAAACCTTAATAATTAACCTCTGCAAACAGTGGACTGCCTAGTGAGCTATTGCAAGATAATACCAATAGTAATATTCACCTCAGGTGCAGTTCCAAAACATCTGAGCACCATCTGAACACCCTCAGCATTGACCAAATCACCATCAATCAATTGCAAAAGGCTGCTTTACTTGGAACAGCTTACATCCTGCAACGGTATCTTCAGCACTATCTAATATTTGCCAATTCTCGGTCCTTGGGAAGGACTCGATAGGTGGATAAAACATCAGTTGTTTACAACTGGCAAAACTGATTTAAAAAGACCTACCAAAAGGGAAACATCAGGAAATTATAGGCTAATTACATGTTTGCCTGAAGTGTTTAAATTACTCATACATATACTGTGTTTCCCTGAAAATAAGACCGGGTAATATATTAATTTTTGCTCCAAAAGATGCATTAGGGCTTATTTTATGGTTAGATCTTATTTTGGGGGAAATACGGTTCTAAATGCATCCATCTGGCTGACAATCTAAATTGGGGCTTATTTTGGGCTTATATTACAAGCATCCTGAAAAATCATTCTAGGACTTATTTTCCAGTTGGGTCCTATTTTGGGGAAAACAGGGTAATAATGGAAAAGATCAAACTTGATTGATTGATTGAATGAACATAAAAACTAGCATTGAATGATTTGTTCTTCTTACCGGTCTAAAATATTCTCAGAGTGTTATCCCATCTCCACAATTCAAAGGTATCATTTTTATTCCTTCAGCCTTTCTGAGGCTCCAGTTTTCACACCCATAGGTTTGTTGCCACTGTAACTTCACCATAATATCCATTCAAATTTGTCATCATCTTTCTCCTAAAGAAGTCTCTTTATTTCACGGCTATGGTTAACATTTCTTCGCAAATATAAAATTAAGCAGGCACAATCTAAATTAATCCAGTTATTCAAACAAAAAGCCCTTCATTGTCTGTTGCTTTTTGGTAACTGAAAAGAGAGAATTTGCAATTTGAAGCCAAAAGTCTTACTGGATTAAGAAAAATCCATAATCATTATGCAATGCATCCATATTTTCATTCTAAGCTTTTCTTGTAGAATGGTTCTATGTTTGAAAGGTTAACTCAAACAGCTCATGGGACTTATGAAGGCCATGAGTTCAAAGCTTAGGTCACAAAATAGATCATATGGAACTCAGTTTTTCCAACCAACATCTTGATGCCCAGCTCACCACATTTCATTTGAATAGACAAACTTATACTGTCTAAGGATAGACCAACATTGTGGGACTTTCAGCAAAAAAGGTGAAATCAAAAGTTTTCCCATTTGTTCACCTTCAACTCAGTGAATCAGAGGCAAGCTGTGTTTTTGTATTGTATTCTGGGTACTGTTGTCTTTTAGAGATAAGCCACAACATAAAATTCCTTATCCTACTGGAACAAAAACATATGTTTAAATTAACCCTCAATTATGGAAATAGTAGTGTTTACACTAAAACTTCTGTGTTACACAGTAATGTTCCAGTGTGCTAATTACCTCCTAACATAAGAGCTGACAAAAGGTTATAAATGAGTGTTTTATTGCTATATTTATTTCCTCAGTAACTACAGAAGGCAAAGTTATTCAGACTAAGGGAAACTTTGCACCCCACAAAACCTCAAGCTCTTCTGCCTTCAAACAGAATATTTAGCCTACGTGGTGATTTTTAGTTCTAATGGGATCCCAGCAATGGATTGTGTCTCCGTTTCACATGTAGGAACTTCAGAGCTAAAACTTAGCCTTTATCTATCTATCTATCTATCTATCTATCTATCTATCTATCTATCTATCTATCTATCTATCTATCTATCTATCTATCATCTATCTGTCTGCTGTCTGTCTGTCTGCTGTCTGTCTGTCTGTTTATTTATTTATTTATTTAGTCAAGCATGCATAAGATAATAGATATAAATATAAGCATGATTATGAATACATGAAATGGATACAAATAAATGGAGACAGTAAGATAGGGATGGTAGGCACATTGGTGCGCTTATGCACGCCCCTTACAGACCTCTTAGGAATGGGGTGAGGTCAACAGTAAACAGTCTAAGGTTAAAGTTTTGGGGGTTTGGGGATGAAACCACAGAGTCAGGTAGTGCATTCCAGGCATTGACCACTCTGTTGCTGAAGTTGTATTTTCTGCAATTGAGTTTGGAGCGGTTTACCTTAAGTTTGTATATTGTTGAAGCTGAACAGTAATTGACACATAGGACATTGTAGCAGATAATTTTATGTACTATGCTTAGGTCAGATCGAAGGAAGCATAGTTCTGTGTTGTCTAAGCCCAAAATTTCAAGCCTGGCGGCATAAGGTATTCTGTTGCAAGCAGAGGAGTGGAGTACTCTTCTTGCGAAATATCTCTGGACTCGCTCAATTGTATTTATGTCTGATATTCAGTGCGGGTTCCAGGCAGATGAGCTGCATTCAAGAATTGGTCTAGCAAATGTTTTGTATGCTCTAATTAGCAGTACAATATTACCAGAGAAGAAGCTATGGAAGATTAGGTTAACAACTCTTAATGCCTTTTTGGCAATGCTGTTACAGTGAGCCTTGTAGAAAAAATCTTCTCATTTTAGAATCTTGAGAATTAAGCTGGACATCTGATAATGACTTCAGGTTACAGTTCAAGACATGGACATTGCTACTGCTGAAATAAAAGTAGGCCTTGTTTTGCACAACTTCTTCAATGTAATGTGCTTAATAGACCAACAAAACTACATCCCTTGTAATTCCCAGGGAATGAAATTCAATATCTTTTCCCAGTACCCTCGCTTGAGAGGTCAATGCTAACTTCAGTGTGATTCAAGCTGTGAAAATATCTATGCGTTGGAGAATTTAATTGAACTAAATATTCAGCAAATGCCATAAATAAACTTGAAATCATTTGAAACTTCTAACATTAAAAATGAACTCTTAAACATTTTTAAACTCTTAAAAATCTGGATTTGAATCTTGGGAACCTGGACAGTACTATAAATGATATAGCTGATGACTCCTTTCTTTATTGAGAGGTTGATGTTAAACAGCTAAACATGTCCGGTAATATAAGTTTTTCCGATGCTAGAATAAGTCTTTCTCTTGAATCTGGCTAGGGTAGATTTTTTTTTTTTAATTTGATTTATATGCTGCCCTTCTCCGAAGACTCAGGGCGGCTTACAATGCGTTAAGCAATAGCCTTCATACTTTTGTATATTTATACAAAGTCAGCTTATTGCCCCCACAAACTGGGTCCTCAGTTTACCTACCTTAGAAAGGATGGAAGGCTGAGTCAACCTTGAGCCTGGTGAGATTCGAACTTACAGTAATTGCAGACAGCTGGGTGTTAATTACGGTGCTTAGTCTGCAGCTATCCAGGCTCCCTATTGGTAAGAAGTTTGTTTTACTTTCTTTTGATCAACACTTATCTACACTCACACATTTTTTTTTCATTAATGAGATGGGAAGACTGTTTGCTTTTCACTGAAGCTAGGAGAAAATGGAAATTAACATACAGTATTTGTCCATATTTATGTGGAAGTTGACTGCAGGATAACTGTCCAATGTTTTCCCTCATGTTTTAATGCCCCGTGTAAAGTGCATGCATAGATAGATGGATTGACACCTTTTCAACATGTAGAGGAACAATGAAGAAAGTTTGTTTGGAATAAGACCAGTGGTGGGTTTCAAATTTTTTTACTACTGGTTCTATGGGTGTGGCTTGGGGGTTATGGATGGGGGTGGGACCAGACAGAGGTGGTATTTATCGGTTCTCCAAACTACTCAAAATGACCACTACTGGTTCTCTGAACTACTCAAAATTTCTCCTAACTGTTCTCCAGAACTGGTCAGAACCTGCTGAAACCCACCTCTGAATAAGACCTCATGTCACCCTTTTTACTTACCGGTACTTCATGTTACAGAAAAAAAGAGGATAAAAGCAGGACTGGGGAAGCTCTTTGGTTTTTTGTTGATTAATCCACAGATCAACAATGCACCCAGTTCCTCCAGTGAACTACATTCAGGAGAAAACATTTGCATAGCCTAATTGCCTGCCAAGCTTTTAAGAAGTGATTTTAAATGAAGATGTAAGTCATCTATTAAACTGTAGGGTCTTTGTTGCTCTCTGAGCTTGGTGGGTTTTTTTGCAGAAGTTTCATTACCAAACTAGTAACATCATCAATACTACTTTTTTTACAAAAATCAGAACACCAAATACAAGCTGGGCGAATACAACCTCGTAGACGACCCCCACTCTGTCAACTACCTAGGTGTACTCATCTCAAATGATCTAAGTGCCAAAGCTCACTGTAACAGCATTGTCAAAAAGGCATTAAGAGTTGTCAATCTAATTTTGCAAAGCTTCTTCTCTGGTAACATTGTACTGCAAACTAGGGCATACAAAACCTTTGCTAGACCAATTCTCGCATAAAACTCATCTGTCTGGAACCCGCACTGCATATTGGACATTAACACAATTGGGCAAGTCCAGAGGTACTTCATGAGAAGAGTACTTCACTCCTCTGCTGACAACAACAGAATACCTTATGCCACCAGGCTCGAAATTTTGGGCCTGGACAACCTGGAACTATGCCGTCTACAGTCTGACCTAATTGTAGTACACAAAATTGTCTGCTACAATGTCCTACCTGTCAATGACTACTTCAGCTTCAACCGCAATAATACATGAGCAAACAATTGATACAAACTCAAGGTAAACTGCTCCAAACTCGACTGCAGAAAATACAACTTCAGCAACAGAGTGGTCAACACCTGGAATGCTCTACCTGACTCCGTTGTTACATCCCCAAAGCCCCACAGCTTCAACCTTAAACTGTCTACTGTGGACCTCACTCCATTCCTAAGGGGTCCGTAACGGGAGCATGAAAAGCACACCAGCGTGCCTAGCGTTCCTGTCCTACTGTCCCCATTTACTTGTACTCATTCCTTGTTCATGTCCATGTTTATACTTATACCTGTTATCTTGTACATGTTCGGCAAATTAAATAAATCAAATAAATAATACTTGTCTTCTATTGGCAATCTATTAATATAGTTGTGGTCCACCAGCAGCCTAAGGAGCTGGCAGTGGAGTCAGACAGCGATGAGGCTGAGGAAGAACATGGGCCAGTCCTGGAGGCTGGGGAAGGCCTGGATGAGGCTCTGTGTCAGAGGCAGAGATGGGGCCAGGGCCATCGGGGAGTGATGTGCAGACTTTGAAGCCTCCAGAGGCTGACAGCAGAGAGGCAGAGGAACAGGAGGATCCTGTTCCTAGTGCAAGTATGAGAAGAACTGCCAGAAGGCAGGAGCAGATAAAGCAGAGAGGATGACTTGGGAGTAGGGCCAAGAGATGATTGGCCCCTCCCATAAGGCTTAAAAGACCAGCAATGGCTCTTGGCCTCCTTGCCGGAAAACAGCATTGAGAGATTTGCTTCATGTTTGGATGTATTTCTTTCTTGTCAGTGTATTGTCCTTCTAAACTTTTGCGAAGAAAAGTCTTTGGCAGTTTGCCTAATTATATCAATGTCGGTGATAAACTGAGGAATAGTGTTTTGAAGAATTTGCTTTCATTTAGTTTGGACTACACTGAGAATGAGTTAATTCTTAGCTGTTCTAATAAAGTCTGTTTGTTTTTGAACTGTTTGCATTTAATACTAATTACCTGGGCCTGGGTCACAACAATAGTTTGCCCTTAGAAGACAAGGATATATAGTACACACACAAAAACATATGAAGCCTTACCTAACAAGAACCTCCTTGAAGACATTTCTTATACCTCCTTAAACATGTGAGTGGGCTAAAGGATGGTGATCAATAATATTAAATCTTTAAATTTACGTTCAGAGAAAAAAAAACCAGTCCCAAACCTCAAATAGGCCCCAAACCCAATACAAAATATTTCTGCAAAATTTCCATTTATACAAAATGGAATGCCAGTAAAACGAAAGAATAGAAAAAACTAACTGCAGTGCTTAGGAAATAAGGAGAAAATTATTGTATAACAAGCTATCATTTTTACCTTCATAAGTTTGGATATATATATATATATATATATATATATATATATATATATATATATATATATATATATATATATAAAATAGATGTCTTCAAGTCAGATTTTTACTCCTGACAATTGCATGTAGTTTTTTTAACAAGATATCAGAAGTGGTTTGCCATTTCCTCTTTGCCAAGGCTGAAAGAAAGTCAGTGGGTTAAGGGCACCCTGCTAGCTTTGTACCTAATGCAGGATTAGAAGCAGTGGTGAAATTCAATTTTTTTTTACTACCAGTTCTGTGGGCGTGGCTTGGTGGGTGTGGCAGATGAAGGATACTGCAAAATTCCCATTCCCTCCCCACTCCAGGGGAAGGATATTGCAAAATCTCCATTTCCACCCCCACTCTGGGGCCAGCCAGAGGTGGCATTTGCTGGCTCTCCG
Source organism: Masticophis lateralis (assembly GCA_030761175.1). Classification (NCBI taxonomy): domain Eukaryota; kingdom Metazoa; phylum Chordata; class Lepidosauria; order Squamata; family Colubridae; genus Masticophis; species Masticophis lateralis. The sequence goes on along the minus strand of JAUDYJ010000007.1, from coordinate 68,894,369 downwards.
AACTGCTCAAAATTTCTGCTACCGGTTCTCCAGAACCTGTCAGAACCTGCTGGATTTCACCCCTGTCTTAGTCCTCTACACTTCATAAACTTGGGGCATCCAGTTTCTACAGGAAGGTCCTCTTTAAATATCTGGTTGGAATATGTGATACAGCAAGTATGTAGGAACCAAACCAGTGTATAAATTACTATATTAATTAATTTTAGCTTTGAATTGTACCTGGAAATCCAGTGGTAATCAGTAGAAGGCCCACAAGATTGGTGGTATTATATTCTTAGAGACTAAGCATTGGGTAATAAGTAACTTGCTGCATTTTGGACATTTTTTTCAATGGCTTTTAAAGTCAGCCTTATCTTATCTGCATGAATCAATTATAAATAGAATTTCCTGCCCAGGAAAACAGCTGGTGACCAGTGGGAAAATTGACCTCAATACTGCAATGCTGCAATCTTCAGCTGGCATCCAATTGTAGTTGGCATGACTGGGAGTGAGGGAGAAACAAGATGTTTTCACCCTCCATAATCCCCAATTTCAGGAAATAGAGGTAATCCTCAATTTACAATAGTTCATTTAGTGACCTTTCAAATTTACTGGAAAAAGTGACTTATGCTGATTTTTCACACTTATGACCATTGCAGCATCTCCATGGCCATGTGATTGGCAACTGGTTCATATTTATGATGGTTGCAATGTCACAATGTCATGTGATCATCTTTTGTGACCTTCTGGACATAAATTGTTTCAACTCCTACCCTCAAAATGACGCTACAGAGCACTGCACACCAAAACAACTAGACACAAGGACAGTTTTTTCCCAAATGCCATCACTCTGCTAAACAAATAATTCCCTTAACACTGTCAAACTATTCACTAAGGCTGCATTAATATTACTATTAATCTTCTCGTCGTTCCTATCACCCATCTCCTCCCATTTATGACTGCATGACTGTAACTTTGTTGCTTGTATCCTTATGATTTATATTGATTGTTTCCTTGCTTATTGGTATCCTGTGACTATCATTAAGTATTGTACCTTATGATTCTTGAAAAATGTATCTTGTCTTTTTATGTACACTGAGAGAATATGCACCAAAGACAAATTCCTTGTATGTCCAATCACACTTGGCCAATAAAGAATTCTATCTATCTATCTATCTATCTATCTATCTATCTATCTATCTATCTATCTATCTATCTATCTATCTATCTACCTATCTACCTACCTATCTACCTACCTACCTAACAAAGTCAATGGGGAAGGCAGATTCACATCCACAACCAGTTTACTAACTTAACAACTGCAGCGATTTGCTTAACAAATGTGGCAAGAAGAGTTGTAAAATGGGCCAAAGCTCCCTTAACAAATTTCTCACTCAGCAACATAAATTTTGGGCTCAATTGTGGTCGTAAGTGGAAGACTACCTGTTCTTTTTTTGGCCATCAGTCACTAAACTGATGTAATGAGAACAATACAATATAAATGACAACAATATAAATCACATTCACTCAATTGTGGTTCCAGAAAAATCTTGGTTATGTAGGAAAAACCTGGCTTAAAGGAAAAACACATTAAACCTATGAAAAGTAAGAATATATATATATATCCGTTTTAATTACTTAAGGTTACAGAAGCAAAAATAGCTCCATCTTTGAGTCAAGAAACAGAAATATTTCTAAAAGCATTCTCTTTTGTGCCTCTTAAACAATGGAGGTAGTGGGGATAAAGATCATTGTTGCTGTAATTTTCCTTTGTTTGAGGAAAGGAAACTTCGTTGAGCTGACAACCTTTTGACTTAACAGTGACTAAGTGGAGCTATGTAGGCTGATAAGAAATTCTGTTTAACTATACAAAGCTAAAGTAGCTCTCTGATCAAGCCCTCTTTTAAGATGACAGAGAAATAATGTTTAGATTTGCAATGTCTGGTTTTTTATTAGTTTGAATGTTTGTATGATTCATTTAATGTGCCCCTGTTGATATGCACTTTTATTTATTTGCATAATATTCTGAATAAGATTTTAAAAAATCAATGGTTTTTTTTTCTTTTTAGTTAGTAATCCTTCTAAATGTAGAACGGAACAGTCTTTTCTTCACATAGATGGGTTACTTTGGAGGATTTATTGCCTTTACTTTACTCATCTTGGAAGATCAAGGTTAAGAATACTTGAGAAAATTTAAATTTCTTAGAATAAGGTACATTATTGTGGGGATAAAGGATGATCTCCAAAGGAGTGCTACTCCTTTGAGAGATTGTAATGGTATGTGAGAAAAAGATGCTACTTTGGGATGGTCACATAAGAGAAGCTACAGCTTGCAGCTGAATAGTAGTCAGAACAGGAGCTTCACAAGAGACTCTCCCTAGTTTCCTGGGATGTAAAGGGGACAGCAAGAGCTTTGTACTTTCAAACTTGCAAGGTTCTGTTAACATAGCCTTACCATAAAGTAGATTTAGCTCATTTGATCATCTTTCTTGTCTACCTGGTAAGGTTGACATCCACCTGTGTTAGATCTTACATTAATCACAGTTTTATTAGTGTGGAGCAGCTGCCAAAAAAGCCAACATAGTTCTTGGCTGCATAAACAGAGGGATAAAATCAAGACCACCTGAAGTGTTAATACCACTTTATCATGCCTTGGTAAGACTCCACTTGAAATACTGCATTCAGTTTTGGTTGCCACGATGTAAAAAAGATGTTGAGACTCTAGAAAGAGTGCAGAGAAGAGCAATAAAGAGGGTTAGGGGACTGGAGGCTAAAACATATGAAGAACGGTTGCGGGAACTGGGTATGTCTAGTTTAATGAAAAGAAGGACTAGGGGAGACATGATAGCACTCTTCCAATATCTCAGGGGCTGCCACAAAGAAGAGGGAGTCAAGCTATTCTCCAAAGCACCTGAGGGTAGGACAAGAAGCAATGGGTAGAAACTAATCAAGGAGAGAAGCAACTTAGAACTAAGGAGAAATGTCCTGACAGTTAGAACAATTAATCAGTGGAACAACTTGTCTCCAGAAGTTGTGATTGCTCCAACATTGGAAGTTTTTAAGAAGATGTTGGATAACCATTTGTCTGAAGTGATGTAGGGTTTCCTGCCTAAACGGGGTTGGACTAGAAGACCTCCAAGGTCCCTTCCAACTCTGTTATTCTATTCTATTAATGACCAGGATAATGGGATCGATAGGCTGCTTATCAAATTTTTCAGAATGTCGGAATAAGTCTGCAATTCATCTGTCTAAAGTTGGAATATCGGTCTGAGTGGAACAAGATGTCCTTCAATAGAGAGAAATATAAAGTGTTACATTATGGAGTACAGGTAAAAGATTCATGACTACGTCAACTTGAAGTCAGATATAGTCAGATACGTGCCAAGTTATCTGTCCACATGGTAACCCAGTCTACATAGATTTCAACTCTCACAATTCGCTAGCCAGCATGATCATGGCTGATAATGCCAGAAATTGAACAGGTTAGAAAGCTTTTTTAACCATTGAATGACTTTACCTGCTTTCGGATATTTGATACAAGAAATGAGTAAAGAACAGACAGCTCTCTTACACCTGTTGCTTAATATGTTGAATTTATCGGGCACTTTAAGCTGTCTTGAGAATACAGCTTAGTTTTAGATAAGGCATCAAAGCTTTCAAAATGACAGGAAGAAATAAAAAGTTATCAGGGTTTTCGAAAAAGGTTTCAACACATTTGGTACTCCACCAGCTGTGCATTTCACTCAGTTAAAAGAGCACTCTGCTTCTATGCTTCCCCAAGAAGCAAATTAATGTTTTGAATGAACTCTCTTCTTTGGAGAAGTTATTATGACCCCAGTTTAAGAAAACAGTTTTTTATGTTTATATTTAGCAACAAAAGTGTTCAGTGGAATAGATTATGGGGTTGGAGAAGCATTCTTGAATAAATTCAACAACAGAGCTTAGAAAGTAACAAGCTAAAATCTGCTCTAGCAATTCCTAAAAGGAAGAGGAATGGCAAAACTGTTGGCTTTCTTTTTATAAAAAATATGAAAAGATGTATTTTATCTAATTTTTCATGTAAAGTGTCCCTAATTTGAATACTATCACGTACAAAAATCAGGATACAATGAACAAAATATAACATTGAAATGCTAGCCCTGCTTATAGCCCTGCTAAGTAGCGTCAGCTATCTGACTTTAAAAAGATAAGCAAGCTGATCTAGTACTGAGGTGAAAACTACCAGGCTGGTTGGCAACTTTAAAGAACAAAAGAAAACAAAACCTCTTGGAAGAACACCACTGCCATGCCAAGACAATTAAATCCAGGTACAGTGGATAAAATCCAAAAGTGATGATAAGATAAGGCATTTGAGTTTGAGTTTGTTTTCAGTTTTCATTCGCTTTGTTTTCTAGAGGGAAAGTAAATATCTAAATATCATGGTTGACTTTATTGAGTGGAGCGGTGGCCTAGAGGTGGAGCTCTCGCCTCACAATCAGGAGGCTGTGAGTTCGATCCTAGGTAGAGGCAGACATTTCTCTCTCTGGGCATGTTGAGAATTTATCTGCTGAATTTAACGTCGCATTGGTGACAGGAAGGGCATCCAGCCAGTAAATGCTCAGATCCATTCAGTTGCCCAAACTCCACCTTGCAAGGGATTAATTATGGGGTCATTAAAAGACGATGATGGTTGTAGTTGACCTTATCTCCTGCCCACCATGAGGTACTTCTGGTGGTAACAGAGGCCGTGCTTAATGACCAGCAGTCATCTGGGGATCCTCTTTGCAAGCTTACTACAGGATTGATAACCGCATTGGTTGCATTTAAGAGAAGCAAATGCTGAACAGGAGACCAAAATAAAGGTTGGTGTGGCAAAGTTAAACTGACCAGCACCACTAGGCTGGAAGGTGAGTGTGCTAACTGCTTGGCTCTGTATGTTTACAGACATAAATATATCAATAAATTGAAACCATGATTCATTACAGTCATCCATAGCTGAACTAATTCTGTAAATCACTAAATACTGTATTTTTCGGAGTATAAGATGCTCCGGACTATAAGATGCACCTATCTTTTTTGGGGAGGAAAACAAGAAAAAGACATCTGCCTCTGCCTCCCAGCAATTTTGCCTCCTTGCGGCAAACAGCAAATAGCCTGCTTTACTTTCATTTTGGTTTTCAGCATAGCTTGATTAGCACAAGGAAAAAAAAATTGCTCCCAGCAATTTATTAGCAATTTGCAGCAAGCAGCAGAGGCCCGCAGAGCATTAGGCAATGGCAATCCCTGCAGCCAGAAACAGATGAGAGTCGGGGACAATCAACTTGGGCTAACTAGACTGCGCTGAAGCTGAAATGGGCTATTTCTTCTTGCCGCTTGCTGCAAGGAGGTAAATTGCTGGGAGGCAGAGGCCAAAGGATGGGGGCCAGTGGGTGGGCAGGGATTCCCCCCCCCGCCCCCGAAATCTGAAAAATACGGTAGTTGGAATCACATGTTTACTTTTCAGATGCTGAATTCTATTCTAAGGGTCTTAGCTTGCCATGCTGTGTGATATAGTATATATAAGAGGAACCATTTCTGCTTTAATTTGGTTAGACTTAGACTATGAATACATTATAAACAGTTAGTCTTTTACTGTTGCATATTCTTCTATTTTAGTCTCTCAGTCGTTTATTGTATTTAACAGAGGTCAGAATTATGCAGGTATTCCGGTGTTACTCTATGGAAGTGAAAGTTGGTCTTTGATAATGCAGGATAGGAAGAGTTTGGACACCTTTGAACTTTGGTGTTGGAGAAAGCTCCTGAGAATATTGTGGACAGCCAAAAAAACAAATGGATCATTGAACAAATCAAGCTGGACTTCTTAGCTGAGGGACAAATGACTAGCTCAAATTATCCTACTTTGGACACATTATACAAAGACTTCTCTCTCTGAAGAAAACTCTAATGCTGAAGGGAAAAACAGAGTATTTTTAGGAGATTAAAATAACTTGATGGTATATAACAAACCACTTAGTAAACCAATCCTGTATTTGTGGTATGATTTTTCTTTTGTGCCACATTGATTCTTATTGCGGTCAGAAAGTGTCAAAATAGATTATGATACCTTTCATTTTATTAGGAATTGTACCTAGTTAAAATAGTTGTGGTTTTAATTTGATTGTTATTTCCAAAATTTGCTGAATGTTTCGGTGTATTTCTTTAGATTTTTTAATTTTCTTTTACAGAATTCTGATATGTGTGTGTGTGTGTGTGTGTGTGTGTGTCTTTGGTTATTTGGGTCTTCTCCCGCGTAAAATTGGAAGTGTCTTGGCGACGTTTCGATGAAGTCTCATTTGTCATCTTCAGGCTGGTGTTCTCGGCTTCGTGAAAACATACGTACGTACGTACGTACGTACATACATACATACATATATATACGTATATGTATACATATATATATACGTACATATGTTTTTGGAGGTTTTCGCGGGTGTTTGTATGTAGGTCTTTGGTTATTCGGGTCTTCTCCCGCGTAAAATTGGAAGTGTCTTGGCGACGTTTCGACGAAGTCTCATTCGTCGAAGTCTCATTCATTGCTCCTGGAAGCACGAAGCCGAGAACACCAGCCTGAAGATGACGAATGAGACTTCGTCGAAACATCGCCAAGATACTTCCAATTCTACGCGGGAGAAGACCCGAATAATCAAAGACCTACGTATGTATGTATGTATGTATGTATATGTGTGTGTCAGTAGTGGTTTTCACTTACCTTCGTTACCTGTGAAGCATGTACGTGCATGCGCTTGCTTCGCTTGCCTGTGGCACTTCTGCGCATGCACAGAACCTTCTACACATGCACAGAGTGTCTGTAATGACATTCAGATGGGTAGGCAGAGTCTCTCGCCCAGTGGTAGGTTGCCCCCTGGTTCGCACCAGTTCTAACCGGTAGTAAAACCAGCAGTAGTAAAACCGGCAGGAGGCTCTGCCCACCAACCTCAATGTCATTAAAATGCTTCTGTGCATGTGCAGAAGAGCGCGTGTGGCCCCATTGCAAACCAGTAGTAAAAGTAAGTAGAACCCACCCCTGCTTCTGCTGCTGGTGTGTGTGTGTGTGTGTGTGTGTATGTGTACATCTATATGTATACGTGTATATATGTGTATGTATGTATACGTATGTATGTATGTACTTATGTATTAAAATGTTGATTTTTTGTTGAGGTAATTCCAACATTTATTATTCTATGGTTTATCCATCTGGTCAATTGTTCATAGAATTATATACCATCTGTAGAATATATTCCCTCAGATTATAGCCTTGCTAATTGATATTAGTTTGCTGGGCAATAGAAGTTATTAACTGGAAGGGACTAGCTGTGAAGTGCCTGGTTAAATTTCTGATTTCTTTTTGTGCGTGTATTGGTGCTAACTTTCCTTGACTGGATAGCTTAGGTGGACTGCCCTTGAAAACTGCCACTTAGGCATCACACCAAAGAAAAGACTTGTAACCATTGTAACTTCATTCTGCAGCAACCATGTTTACATTTATCAGTCACTTGCCCCTAACTTGAAGGTGGCTTCTGTTAAAAATGCTATATCGTAATAGTCTTGTGGGTTGATCCCATATTTTTCTCTTTGTATAAACAGAAGGGCTTCCTTTCTAATTCCTGATGGGACTCAGCAGTGGAACAATTTAGATTACTTAGAGAGGTTTATTTTTTTTTCTTTCATAGAATGTACTAAGTGAGGGCTTATACTCATGTTCCACTACCTGTGGGATGAAGATGCCCTGCGAATTTTAAAAGATAAATCCTGCTGAGCTTGTCTTAATCTCATTCCCAGTGGCCATCCAGGCAGATTAAAATCATACTTGGCTGTTCCAGTGTTTTTCTTCCTTTTTCTGATACAGTTTTTGCCATAGATCAGTGTTTCTCAACCCTGGCAACTTTTAAGATATGCGGATTTTAACTACCAGAATTCCCTAGCCAGTGTGCCAGAGATGGTATTCACCAGGAATACTGCTGAATGGAGTACTGTTGATGGTATTCTGGAGAACCGGTAGCGGAAAATTCGAGTAGTTTGGAGAACTGGCAAATAACCACCTCTGACTGGCTCTGCCCCCATCTATTCTCTGCCTCCAGAGTTCCAGCTGATCAGGAGGAAATGGGGATTTTGCAGTAACCTTCCCCTGGAATGGGGAGGGAATGGAGATTTTACTGTATCCTTCTCCTGGAGCGGGGTGGGAATGGAGCTTTTACAGTATGCTTCCCCTGCCACGTCCACCAAGCCATGCCATGCCATGCTATGCCCACCAAACCATGCCCACAGAACCAGTAGTAAAATAATTTGAATCCCATCACTTCAATGTGCATAAGGTTGTCAGCATTGAGAAACAACATCATCGACAATACTTTCTTGACAATGTTGTTGATCATTTTATTAAGCACTAACAGTGCTTAATATTGTCCAAAGGAAGCCTTACTTCCATTGGCCAGTGTAGGCTTCTGGGAAGTCAAAAAACATTCTTAAGGAAGCAAGATCACGTTGTCATTAGCTGTACTAATGAAAAAGTTGATTTTTTTTCCTCGTTAAGATCATCCCATCTAAGAAAGCTTACAAAATATGTGACATCTAGGAAGTTTTGCCATCAATTATTTGGAGACAAATCATCCGTGATTTCAGACCTGTCACAGTGAGTCTGTGGAGCATTGAGACATATGGCTGTGCCTCTTCACTTCTGGTCATTAGTAACATTGACCTCAAGCGCTTCTCTTCCGGTGTCTACCTTTTCCATTATTATTTTTCCATCAAATTTCCATCAAATCCATTTTCTCTCCAAATTGTCTTCTCGACACAAACTTCCATCCCAGCTTCTAAGGGGACACTGTTAGCTCGGCGCCGGAAAGAAACGCGACTCAGCTGTCTGTTCAGAACCTTTATTAAGAGTGCAAAACTGAACTGCCGGCTGGGCTGCTGAGCCTCCTTATATCCTGCTCAGGCATGCCCGCTGGCCAATGACAACAGTTTAAACCTCCCGCCGGTGGAATCGACCAATCCCCCGGCAGATGTCCTTATAAGGACATAACACCCCTCCCCTCCTAGTCCTTAGTCCATCAGTCAGGTGCGCGATCACGTACTCGCGCAGGTAGGCGGGACGCCTGACAGTTCTACCAGACCTGCGCGGCCCAGTCGGTGGGTTGATGTTGCTCCGGATGGGTCGAGCCCCTGCTGGCTCCGGTTCCCCCGTCCCGGAATCTCCGGACTCCGCTGTTGAGTGCGCGGGGCCTTGCCTCGCGCCTCCGGCAGGAGTTGAAGCCGTCTCTGGGTGCTGTCCCCGGGTTGCGCCGCCGTAGGTCCGGTGGCCCTCCGGGCTGTTCCAGTCGCCGCAGTCGGGAGACGGTTGTCTGAACCCCGGTAAGGTTCCCAGGTCCTCGTCCGGTGTCCAGGGTGCCCCCGGGTCAGGGGGTGCGGCGGCTGTCACCGTGGGTTGACCCCCGGGTGGGGGTGGTTGCAACGGTCCCATCTTGGCCTCTCCGGGTCGGCCTACCTCGCCGGGGTAGGGTAGGACTCCCTTTCGGGGTTGTTGTTGTCCTACCCTGCCGGGTTGGCGGCGTCCCTCCAGGCTGGGGATGGGTCGGTCGTCCTGATCGGGTGGTGGGAGGCCCTCCTCGCCGGGGCGTTGCCGTCCTCCCCTGCCGGGTCGGTGTTCACCGTTTCCGTTGTGCTGGTGTCGGTCGACCTCGTCTGGGGGGTGTCGCGTGGCCCGGTCTCGTTGTTCCGTCCTCCTCTCGGAGTCGTGTCGGTCTCTGGGGTTGTGCTGTCGGGTGGCACCTTGGTTGGCAGGCTGGCACCCTCGCCGATGGAGCAGGTCCCGGTCTACCGTGCTCGCCTTTTTACTGATGTCAGCGTCTCTCGTGTTGACTCGCAGAGGTTCTGCCTTGCCGGGTTGGGGCAGCCCTCCTCTGCCGGGGTGTTGTAGGCCCTCGTCTTCTGGGTGCGGTAGGTCTACCCAGCGGGGTCGTGGCTGGCCTACCTCGTCGGGGTGGGGTAGGCCTACCTCGTCAGTCGGTGGCTGGCCTATCCTGTCTGGTCGGTGCGGGCCTACCTCGTCAGGGTGGGGTAGGCCTACCTCGTCGGGGTGATTTTCCTCGACCTCCTCGATTCCCCTCCACCTTTTCCGGAGCTGGTCGATGTGTCGCCGGCAGGTGCGGCCGTCGTCCAGCTTGACCTCGTAGGACCTCGGGCCGGTCACTCTCACGATCTGACCCTTGAGCCACTTCGGATCGGCCTGAAAGTTTAGCCCGAAAATCAAATCTCCGCACGCGAAGCTTCTTAACGGCGGTGGTTTGTTCGGCTTGTCTTTCGGGTTGTACATCGGGTGCAGGCGATCTAGCGGTGAGCGCAGCTTCCTCCCCATCAGTAGCTCTGCCGGGCTTTTCTTTGTTGTGGTGTGGGGGGTGATGTGTTGGGTCAAGAGGAACTGGTCAATTTGTTCTTGCCAGTCCCCATTGCCCATTCTGGTCAGTGTCTCTTTAGCCAGCCTCACCATTTTCTCGGCCTGTCCGTTTCCGGCCGGTCTGTAAGGGGCGATGAGCGCGTGCCTGATTCCATGGCCGGCCAGGAACTCTTCCTTCGCCGTCAGCTGTGGCCCATTGTCGGAGACGAGGGTGTCCGGGAGGCCGTGCGCAGCGAAGAGTTGTCGTAGGGCTCTGATGGTGGCTTCCGTCGTTGTAGAGGGCATGGCTATAACTTCGAGCCACTTGGAAAATGCATCGACCACGATCAGGAGGGATTTCCTGTTCATCGGCCCGGCGAAATCGATGTGAATTCGCGACCATGGTCCGGATGGTTGTTCCCACTCTGTCGGTTGTGCTTGCGGGGGTGCTGGTCTTGTTGCCTGGCACGGGTCACATCTGGCAATCCACGCCTCAATGTCTTTGTCTAAGGCGGGCCACCAGACGTAACTCCGTGCTAGGGCCTTCATTCTGACGATCCCTGGGTGACCGCAGTGGAGGGTTTGCAAAGTCCGTTTTTTTAATGATGGGGGGATGACCACCCTGTCGCCCCAGAGGAGGCAGCCTTGCATGGTGGTGAGCTCTTGCTGCCTTCTCTGGTATGGGGCAAATTCTTGCTTCTGTGTTCTTCTGGCCATCCCCGCAAGACCCAGGATACGACTTGCCTGAGGATCCTGTCTTTAGCGGTGTGCTGTGCTACCGTGGATGAGGACACCGGGCTGGACTGGTCATCGTCGATGTGGTGGAGGCCGAGTGTAGGTGCTGGGTCCTCGATCTGCTCGTTCAGTGGGCACCTGCTGAGGCCGTCGGCGTTTCCGATGACTTTTCCGGGCCGGTGGACCAGGCGGTAGTTGTAGCCCAACAGGAAGATGGCCCAGCGTGTCATCCTGGATGACATGAAGGTTGGGGTGGGTTTGTCCCCAGCGAGGAGGCCCAGTAGGGGCTTGTGGTCGGTGACGATTGTAAAAGCTCTTCCATATACGTATTCATGGAATCGCTTTACGCCCGCCACCATCGCCAGCGCTTCCTTGTCAATCTGGCCGTAGTTTCTCTCCGCCGGGGACATCGTTTTGGAGAAGAAGGTGATTGGTGCTTCCGTCCCGTTCGGTAGTTGGTGGCTTAGGATGGCCCCGACCCCGTAGGGTGAGGCGTCGCAGGTCAAGGTTAGCGGTAGCTCTCCGTTGTACTGGATGAGGAGGCTGTCGGAGGATAGGAGTCTTTTGGCTTTCTGGAAGGCTTCCTCTTCTTCGCTCCCCCACTTCCAAGGTGCCGCCTTCCCTAGGAGTCGGTGTAGTGGTTCAGCGACGGTGGCTTTCTGTTGTAAGAACACACTATAGAAATTAAGTAGTCCCAGAAAAGCCTGAAGCTCCGTTTTGTTTTTGGGGGCTGGAGCCTCGTGTATAGCCCTCACCTTGTTTTTAGTGGGGTGGATGCCCTGGCTATCAATTAAATAGCCCAGGAACTCGACTTCCCTGACTCCGATCACGCACTTGTCCCGTCGGACCCGTAGTCCCTTCGCCTGGAACCACTGCAGGGCAAGCCTGAGCCGTTCCATTAGTTGGGATTCCGATGTCCCTGAGACTAGGACGTCATCAAAGTAGGGCACCACCCCTGGAATGCCTTGGAGAAGGCGTTCCATCATCGATTGAAAAATCCCCGGGGCGGCACTGACTCCGAACTGGAGCCTGTTGCATTTAAAGGCACCCCGGTGCGTGACAATCGTTTGCGCCTCCGCAGTTGTCTGGTCCACTGGCAGCTGCTGATACGCCTGCGCCAGGTCCAGTTTGGCGAAAATTGATCCTTTGCCTAGTGAGTGCAACAGATGTTGCACCACTGGCACCGGATCTGCGCTCTGCTGCAACGCACGGTTGATGGTGCACTTATAATCAGCGCAGATGCGCACTGATCCATCTGGCTTCATGGGGGTCACAATGGGAGTCTCCCATGCAGCGTGATCGATCGGTTCAAGGATGCCCTGGGCGATTAGTTTATCCAATTGTGCATCCACTTTAGGTCTAAGGGCAAACGGGACTCTGCGGGGCTTTAGCCGAATTGGGTTGATTTGGGGATCTAAATTTAGCAAAATGGGTTTCCCCAGGAATTTACCTAAGCTCCCGTCGAAGACGTCCTGGAAGTCTTCTAGGAGTTTGTCGAGTTGGCTAGTCCTGATTTGGTTTATTCCGCCAATTGTGAGCCCTAGTGGCCTGAACCACTCCACTCCAAGTAGGGTCGGTCGGGCGTCCTTGACGACGGCGATGGGGAGGACTCCGTTGAAGTCTTTGTATTGCACCCTGATGTTTGTGCGTCCCAGGATGCCAATGGGGTGGCCGCCGAAATCTACCAACTTTGCCTGGATTGGCTTCAATTTTCCCTTCGCTATGTTGGGCTGGAGTTTCTTGAGGTTGTGCCAGGCAATGATGGAGAATGGTGAGCCAGAGTCTATCTCCATGGGGCATGGTGCCCCTTCCACGTGGACGGTCACGTGGAATTTTTCGGATCCCTCAGCTGCGGTGTGGGCGATGGTCGTCTTGTTGACTTGCCGGCCATTGGATTGCCGCTCGTCGTTCCGCCTCGGCTGCTGGGATCGTCTAGATGACCTTTGGTATTCGTGGTCTGCAGGTCTTTGCCGTTCGAATGTTGGTTCTGCCGCTCTGCAGGCCTCGGCGATGTGGCCTTTCCGTCCGCAGCGTCGGCAGGTTGCGTCTCGCCAGCAACATCTGGCGCGAGGGTGGTCCCCTTTGCAGCTGGCGCATCTGTCCTCTCGGCTGCCATCTTGTTGGTTTTCCCGCCTTTGGGGTCTCGTGACCTTATGGACGGCCATTTCTCCATCTGACTCCGAGCACGTGGAGATGTCTTCGGGTGACTGCGGGTGGTCTCTGTGGATCTTGTGGATCCCTTTTGATCGTCGCATCGCTGCTGCCGCTCTGTCGGACGTTTCCGCCGCGGTAGCTTCTTCGATGACGTCCTTGAGGGAGATCTTTTTTCGGCTGAGGAACTTCTTTTGGACTGTACAGTCCCTCATGCCGAAGATGATCCGGTCTCGCTGCTGGACGTCCACGTTTTCAAACTCACAGCTGGCCACGATCTTCCGGAGCGCCGATACGAACTCCTTGAAAGTTTCCCCTTCGTGCTGATTCCGTTGATGGAATTCGAAGCGGTTGGCTAGAGGAGTGCTCGTGGGCGCGTAGTATTCTTGGAGGACGTCTTGGAGCTCGGACCAAGGCATCTGTTCGATGTCTCTGGGTGCCACGAGGTCCATCGCCATCTCCAGAACTTCGGATCCGCAGTGGGCCAGGAAGAGAGCCCTCTTCCTGTTGTCGTCCAAGTCTGTGAAGCCGCTGCCCGCCAGGAATTGTCGGAATCGCACCATGAAGGACTTCCATTTCTCCTGGCTTGGATTGAATGGAGCCAGAGAAATTTGGGGTCCCGACATGGTTCAGTGACTTGCTCAAGTGATTCAGCTCTTGGATGGCGGTTGCGGTCGTGCTGCTGCTCGTCGGTTCTTCTTCGTCCTTCGTCGCCAGTGTTAGCTCGGCGCCGGAAAGAAACGCGACTCAGCTGTCCGTTCAGAACCTTTATTAAGAGTGCAAAACTGAACTGCCGGCTGGGCTGCTGAGCCTCCTTATATCCTGCTCAGGCATGCCCGCTGGCCAATGACAACAGTTTAAACCTCCCGCCGATGGAATCGACCAATCCCCAGGCGGATGTCCTTATAAGGACATAACAGACACAACATTAGTATTTTGTTTCTTGCAGTGAGCTGGTGCTTATCCTTCAATATTACAGCACTGGCATCTTTTAGTACTGGTGCTAGCTAGTTATTTGTAATCGGCTTCAATGCAGGCAACCTTACTCCATTGATTTTGTGCTGTTCTAGATGTTGAGTTATTCTTCATTTCATATTCCTCTTGGATTTTTGGGGGGGATGGGGGTGGGGGCGGGGGCGGGGGTGGGGGCGGGAGGTTAGGACATTGCTCTTTCTGAAGAGAAGGTAAAAAGCTGGTTTTCCTTACTATCAACTGCCCCTGGTTGTCGACTGTGTTACTTATGGCAAGGCTTTGATTTCTTTGCTCTGGATTGACCTTTGCAGTTTTTCCAATCCTACTTCTGTAAATACTTTATTTCATATTATCAATTGATGTTGATCTGCTAGCCTCTGTTTTGTTATTTCTGATTCTTTCCAGAACTGGTGCATTCTTTTCAGATAGTCTCTTTTTGGTGGGCTTTATTTCTAATAGCAAATCATTACATTCTCTTTTCAATCTTTGTATATTTGTGACAGGTGTCAGGTGCAAAGAATCAGGACCACATAATAAGTTCCAGTTAAGGTGATTTATTATTCATGCCCATACACAAGAATCTAGTCAACTAACAGTCAGCACTAAATTGATGCTAGATTACCATGAAAACCCCATGGATATTACCTAAAGGAAAAAAGATATGATGCTGGAAGGTGAGACCCTCAGGTCAGAAGGTGTCCAATAGCTTAAATGGACTCCAGAGGTTGGTAGAGGACAGGAGGGCCTGGAGGAACATTGTCAACAACAACAACAACAACAAAAGCCAAATAATTCAAAAAGTGTTAGACTTCGATCATTTGTGGGAAATTAATGACTCTAGGCAGATTACTCACTTGACTCTGCCCACAGGCCCTGCTTGCTCTTCTCCTACAATGGGCAAGCAACTTTTCTTCCAATATTCCTGCAACTGCTGGCCCAAGGTTGGTCAGCCAACAGTCCTGGGTCTTAAGCACATTTGTCACCAGATGTCCAGGAACTCTATCACTTAAGACCATCTTTATTGACCTGGGCAGTGTCTGATCCAGTATAGATTTCTTTAAATTACTTCTCACCATACTGTTTATTGGAGAGATACTCTTTGTCACCTTTGATGATACCTATCCAAACCCAATATACAACACTGGATCCATTTCACCCCTTCAAACTTGCTAGCCAGTTACAGTGATTCCCCTCTAGAGGACATAAATATTTGCACAGCAAAGAAAATGTTGTTTCCCTCTTGTCTGAAGCTATTTCTGCCTTGTACCTTTCCAGATGTTTCTTATTTCACTTTAGTTTAACCTGAGATATTCTCCAGTGAAGGTAGGAAAAGACAAAGAAAACAGCTTAGTAAAACCAGCTGGAATCCTGAAATCAGCCCCACTTCACTCCTGCTTTGATCAATGGAGGCTTTCCTTATGGATTGGTAACAGGCTTAATATGGTGACTCTGTGGCTAAGACTCTGAGCTTCTCGATCAAAAGGTCAGCAGTTCATCGGTTTAAATCCTAGTGCCACGTAATGGGGCGAGCTCCCATTACTTGAGCTTCTGCCAACCTAGCAGTTCAAAAGCATGTAAAAAATGCAAGTAGAAAAATACTGTAGGGACCACCTTTGGTGGGAAGGTAACAGCGTTCCGTGTACCTTTGGTGTTTAGTCATGCTGGCCACATGACCATGGAGACGTCTTCAGACAGCGCTGGCTCTTTGGCTTTGAAACAGAGATGAGCACCGCCCTCTAGAGTCGGGAACGACTAGCACATATGTGTGAGAGGAACCTTTACCTTTAATAGGCTGGAAGGAGATGGCAGCAAAGCCAAAGGAGAAAACCTGGAACACTTTGTCTGTAGCAGTCAGGATGACATCCTTCAACCGTGACTGAGAACAGACAAACACAGCACAGAATTGATAATGGGAACCAC
This sequence comes from Masticophis lateralis, assembly GCA_030761175.1. Taxonomy (NCBI): domain Eukaryota; kingdom Metazoa; phylum Chordata; class Lepidosauria; order Squamata; family Colubridae; genus Masticophis; species Masticophis lateralis. The sequence goes on along the minus strand of JAUDYJ010000007.1, from coordinate 68,878,222 downwards.
ACACGTTATGTCTGTATTGTTTTGTGCTGATTAAGAGAAGGTCCTTTTTGAGCAAGCCAAGTCTGAGAAACACCAGCAGAAAGCTGTGGACAGCATTTCTGCCAAACACAGTTCATGGGATCAAGGTGAGTATAAGTCTTGGATTGCCTCCATCGTGCTTGCAGATTTTTTCCAAGAAGACAGGCTCACTTCTGTAAAGTACCCTTGCTTGATTGCTTCTGGCACCCTCGTCTTAATTGATTCGGCTCAGAAACAGTCATTTCACTTGACATTTAGGTTAACTAATCCCAACCATTTCTATGGATTACTTATTTTGGAAGAGCAAGTCGTGTTCCAGTCCCAGTGATCAGAAATAATGAAATAAGTGCTGCTCTTTGTCCATTCCTGGAACCAGCCAGCACTTCACCCAACTGGGCAATAATAGAACAAAGAAAGGTCAGCCAGTCGATGTTCAGTCACCACCATTATGTTCTTCCCCGATTACACTTCTTTTCATCAAAAGAAAAATAAAAGGGAAAACAAAAACAGAACAACAAGGGAAGATGGTGGAAGAAATGACATTCAGATGCAACAGTGTCGTGGTTACAAAAAGTGAACTAGGAAATCTCAGGAGACCAGGACAGGACAAGTTGTCTTTTGGGAAAATGACCAAATGACCGCAACTGCAGAAGAAATGCTGCAAAATTATCTTTGCTTGGCTCAGCTTTCCAACTCCCTGGAAGATCTATGATGCAGTACTTGTATGCAAAAGCAATCAGGGATTGTCTTGTCCACTTTCATTGATCCTAACTCATTTGAATTTTCAAATTTAGCCTTCAGTGTCCAAGCCCTTTTTGGCTGTAAGAATAAATCAAACCTAAGCTAAATCAAATCCCTATTAACTTCTTTAAAGATGACTCAAAACATTTGCTAATCATCTATTTGAATTAAAAGGCAACTGATCAGTGGTGGGTTTCACATTTTTTTACTACTAGTTCTGTGGGCGTGGCTTGGTGGGTATGGCATGGATTGTGGGTGTGGCTTGTGGACGTGGCAGGGGATACTGTAAAATCCCCATTCCCACCCCACTCCAAGGAAAGGATACTGTAAAATCTCCATTTCCTCCCGATCAGCTGGGACTTGGGAGGCAGAGAATAGATGGGGGCAGGGCCAGTCAGAATTTTTATTACCAGTTCTCCGAACTACTCAAAATTTCCACTACCGGTTCTCCAGAACTGGTCAGAACCTGCTGAAACCAACCTCTGCTACAGATACTACTGTTAATACATGCTTAGTTATCAAACCCAACAACAGAAGTTTAGAATACTGAGACCATAGCTTAACAAAAAGCAGTCAATCTTGGTTTCCAATTTTTTTGATACAATAGGCAGATTCCGCAAACTGTTGTGGAGTCATGGCCATTAGAAATAGTGTTCTCCATTTGCTGTTGTGTTGATATGTATCTGCCTAGCTGTATGGGGAAGGTGTGCTGCTTCTTTGTTATTTTTGACTGAATGTAATCTTTTTCATCCTTACTTATTTAACAAAATCCTATTTAAATACAAAATAACAAAATCTTGACTCTGATTAATTTATCTAAATCTTAGAAGAATGAGATCTACTTAGGATCAACTTTCTAGTTTTGCCAGTATTGCTATGCTATTATTTATCATGTAATTTGTTTCTTAGGAATATAAATATATTCTATTGCTCCCCCCCCCCCATTTCATGTATTTGTATGTAGGGGAGAGGCGGCTGTCAGTTATCTAAAGTTGGGTCTCACATTTTCCATGATGGAACATAATTAGATACTAAATCATGTGAAGTGTTGATACTACTTTATAATGCCTTGGTAAGACCACACTTGGAATATTGCATCCAGTTTTGTTCACCATGATATAAAAAAGGTGTCGAGACTCTAGAAAGAGTGCAGAGAAGAGCAACGAAGATGATTAGGGGACTGGAGGCTAAAACATATGAAGAACGGTTGCAGGAACTGGGTATGTCTAGTTTAATGAAAAGAAGGACTAGGGGAGACGTGATAGCAGTGTTCCAATATCTCAGGGTCTGCCCGAAAGAAGATGGAATCAAGCTATTCTCCAAAGCACCTGAGGGCAGGACAAAAAGCAATGGGTAGAAACTAATCAAGGAGAAGCAAAATAGAACTAAGGAGAAATTTCCTGACAGTAAGAACAATTAATCAGTGGGATGTCTTGCCGCCAGAAATTTTGGGCACTCCAATACTGGAAGTTTTTAAGAAGAGATTAGACAACCATTTGTCTGAAATGGTATAGGGTTTCCTGCCCGAGCAGTGGATTGGATAGAAAACCTCCAAGGTCCCTTCCAACTCTGTTATATTGTTAAATCCACCTTTATAACGTTTACAGTGTAAGCTCTTGTGTGTATATAAATATATATATATATAGCTTGTTTTACCTCTCTAGAGCCAAGGGAGATTTCCAATTGCTTGCAGAGCTGACCACTATCTTGTACACATTGATACTCAATTTGACAGCTCCTTAATAGGAGAAAGATTTAGCAGACTAGAAATTCCCTACAGTTAACTGCTTTTCTGACTTGAAAAGATGTCCTCTTTCATTATTAACCCACAAAGTGACAAAGACAGTGCTCTCTGCCCTGTAGTTTTCTGCCTTCCCTTTACTGATACCCTTAGTTTTGCAGCCCATATAATTGTTATATTGTTAGATGGGATGATGAACTCTTGATACTTGTACTGGGTTAGAATATTTTTCAATTTGGGGCTAAAGTTAATTGTTGTTGTTAGATTGGAACCCCAAAGCATTTTGATCTTACTTTGAGTGGTTTCCCTAGTCAGAATAAAAGAGTTTTTTCCCCCTTCAAAAGTCACCAGGGAACATCCAGAGCTCTTTTAACAGAACTGTCCTTAGGGCTACATCACCTATGGATAATCCTATTTCCTTTCTCCCCAACTTTTTGATTTTTCCACCTCTCGCAAGCAAAAGGAGTTTAATGCTTAGACTTGCCATCCCTAACAGTGATAGCCCCAGATGTTCCAGATGTTAGTCCTTAGTATGTCACAACATTATGTGCTACACACCATCACTCAGGCTTCAGCTAAAGGATATTCAGGTTAAGATTTTAGGACCCAAGGATTGTTTTCTCTCAGCTCACAATTATCCCTCTCCCCTTTCTCCCAGGAGTAGCTTTCCGGGCTTATTAAGAGTCATTTGCGAGCAATTCCCATCAAAGCCTTCAATAATTAGTCTTGTATTAATAGCTCTTTGCTTTTAATATTGGCCTCCCTTTGAAACCAGGCGTCCTGGATCTCCCTCCAACCAACACCCCCCCTCCCCATGTCTGCCTTCACCTTGTTAAACAATGCCCTGATTTACTTTTCCAAACTAGAGAACTGCGGAGGAGCGAGGGACAAGGTTATCCAGCCGGAGATGGCATCTAACTTCTCCCCTTGTCCCTTATACAACCACCGCTAGCTATGCTTAAGAGCTGTTTCATGATTTCCCCTTATTCCAGATAGGAGAGAAGGAGAAGGTAGTTGTCAGGTACCGTTTCTCTCTCTCTCTCTCTGTCTCCCTCCCTTCCTCCCTCAATCTCTCTCTCTCCACTTCTCTCCCTCTTTCAGCATCTCTCTCTCTCTCTTCCTGTCTTTTCTCTCTCTCTCTCTGTCTCTCAGCATCTCTCTCAGCATCTTTCTCTCCTTCCCTCCCTCCCTCTCTCTTCCTCTGTCTTCCCCTCTGTCTTCCTCTCCCTCTCTCTCAGCACCTCTCTCTTATTCACCCCCCCCCTCTCCTAGGTGATCCATTTCTAAGCAACGTGCTGGCTAGTGGCGTCGCCGGCGTCGCTCGCTGGCAGCCGAGAGGAACTCCGTACATCCCACCCGACCAACTAGCTAAAAAAAAAAAAAAAAGCCGCCTCCTTCTTTGGAAGCTGCCGCCGCCGCCGCCGCCGCCGCCGGAGCTCCTACTGCAGAAAAGCTACCGCCGCCAACCGTTCGTTCGTTCGTTCGTTCGTTCGGTTGCTAACTGCTACTGCTGCTGCTTTTGCCCGCTTGCTCCACAGCTACAGTCTGCGTGGAACTGCTACCTCGCTCGGCCACGTTGGAGGCTCGGTTTTCGCAGCGTTTGCGGCGTTTTCCCGCCTCCCTCCCCTCCCCATCGAAGAAGAGGGAGGAGGAAAGCCAGCGGATTATAGCCTTTTTTAAAAAAAAAACAAAAAACAAAACACCTATATATTAATTTTATTTTATTTTATTTTTTTGCAGGGGGGAGAAAGTTCTGCATTCTTAGCTGCATTGCTTTGAAGTTCACTTTTAGGGTTTGGGGTGTTTTTTTTTTCCCCCCCCCGCGGCGGGGAGTGGGGGCTGGTGGGCGAAAGGGTTTTGGAACGCAGCGTGGTCTCTTTCTGCACACCCTTTGCAGGGATCTGGTCAGTTGCTTGGAGATTTGAAAAGGAAAACTAGTTTTTTTGGTTTTTTTGCTTTGGGAGACATCCATCCATCCATCCATCTATCCATCCCCCTCCCCCTTCCCCCTCTTGGGGGGGACAGGGGTGGCCGGGGAGGGGTGGGGGGGGGGCTGGCATGGTTGGTCGGTTTTCCGGGTTGCAAGTTGTTCCGCCGGATTGGTCGGGGGAAGCGGGCGGTGCGGATCGCCGCCAAAAGGAAAAAGATCCCCGTTTCTCCATGCCTGCCGGTTCTCCGTTCCTAAGCGAAGGTTTTACGGCGTAAGAAGAAGCAGCAGCAGCAGAAGAAAAAAAGAAAAAGAAAGCGAAAGGCTGTGGATGGGGTGATGAACACCCCGACATCTCCGGCGGGGGGTGCTGGATGGATTTGCTGCAGGAACTCCCCGCAACTCTGGTGATGCCCGGCCGCCCCCCGAAGTGACGCGAGGAGCTGAGCCAGAGGCTTCCCCGGCAAGCTTGGACCGTTCTTCCTCTCTCGCCAACCAGCTGCAGGCTCTTCCGGAGGCTTTTGCTTCACACTCCCAACTCTCTCTCTCTTTCTCTCTCTCTCTCTCTCCAACCTTGTTGTCTTTCTTTGGCTCCTTTTTCGCCCCCCCTTTTCGGCGCTGGGTCTTGGCTTAACCTCCTCGGCCGTCTCCTTCTCCATCTTCCCGAAGCTGGCCCGAAGCGCAGGAGAATGGAAGTTTTTGTCTACGCTTTGCTCCTGTCCGTCTGTTGGACTCGAACCTGGGAAGCGGCGCGGGCGGATTCCATCATTCACATCGGTAAGGCGAGAGGCTTTTAAAGCGCGGCTTGCTTTTTTTTTTTTTTCCTTCTTTTTTCCCCAAAGCTTGCCTATATATATACTTCGCGGCTTTCCCCCCCTCTCCCCGCTTCTGTCGGAACGCTGCTCTCTCTCTCTGCGCAGTCGGGTAGCTCTTTGAGATAAAAGCAGGAGGGTCGACTCGTTGGGAAATCACCGCGCCGTGGCAAAAGCCTCAACCCGCGGGGAGTTGGGCAATGGTTGTGTGCCCATGAAGCTCGAGGCTGGCCCGAGCCTCTGAATAAACGGTGTTGGGAGAGAGGCTGAGATGGGTTTTGATAACGGGTTTGCTCTCTCTCTCTCTCTCTCTCTCTGTGTCTCTCTCCAAAGGGTGGGTGAAAAAATCACGGCCAACCGCCGGAGTTTTGCTTTTCCCCAAAAATAATCTGAAAAAAAAAGCCAAAGGACTCGGTCAGCGGTTGTGGCTTCCGGGGCTAAAACCGCTGCCGTAGTAAGCGCCCTTAGTCGGCGGAGGAAAGAGAGCCTTGAAAGGATCCCTTAGCATAGATGATCTCCACAGCCACACAACTCGCACACAAACACACGCGCGCACACACAACCCACGTTGCTGCCGAACCCCCCCCTCTCCCCTCTCACCCCTCTCCGTATTAGAGAGGAACAGGTGGTTTGGCAACGTGATTTCTTTTCATTTGGCCCGATTGATCTTTTTTTTTTGCTCCGACGGGGGAAAAAAATTTTTTTTAACCTCCCTTCGGCAGTGGCAGCCTCGGCGTCCCCCTCACCCATCCATCTCTCTCCATCTCTCTCTTGTCAATCAGGAAGGCGCTTAGCGCGAAGGTCGTTGAACGAGGAAGCTTTTTCGGCGCGGGTGAGGGGATGCTCCCCGGGATCAACAACCGTCCCCCTGGATAAAGTAGCTGCTGGAAGAAGCGGGGAGGCGAGGGGTAGAAGGGGGAAGCCACGCGTGACAGCCCCTTTCCTCTGAGCCTTTTTCCCCCGCCCCCAGCAGCTCGGCAAAGGGTTAAAGGAACCCCCCCCCTCTCTCCAGCTGCTGTGGGCCCCACCTATTGGCAGCAACACTCACGGCCACACGGGGGACTTGAACGCACGGAGAGGAGGTGGGGGGGGGGCGTTGATTATGATTCACAGAGCTATCTGCAGCGAGCTCAGCTCGGAGTTTTCCTTTGCCAGTGGTCGGAGAGAAAGCAAGAGAGGAGAGAGAGAGGGAGGGGGAGAGAGGGAGAGGGGGGAGAGAGAGAAGGGAGAGAAAGGGAGGGAGGAGGGGTAGAAGGGGAGAAAGGGAGAGAGAGAGAGAGAGAGAGAGAAACCCCAAAGAAATCTCAGCCTTCCTAGTTCAGCACCTCAGTGTAAACACACCTCCCTGCCCAGATGCAAGAAAGTGGTGGCTTGGAAGTGGAGGTACCACTTCTCTTCTGTGCATGCTGTTGGTAGAAGAGAGTACAAGAGTGCAGGCTAAGAGGAAGTAAAGAATCCCCTGGTCTGGGATAAGGAAAGCTCCGGCAACTCTTACTGACTGACTGGGGAGGCTCGGTTGGTGAGAACGGAGCTGGTTCAGGAAGCCCAGCTGAGTTAAAATCTCCACTCCCTCCCTCCCTCCCCGCCCCCCCTGGACAAACAGTGACCATGTTCCCTATTGCCATAACTAGTGGCCAACTCCATTCACTTCCTTCCAACTCGGAGCCTGTTGTTGGGGCTTTCTAGTTTAAGTGATTTTTCCCTTTGGAATATGTATCTGCCAATCCTAGGCTGTACAGTATAATGCAGTGTTTCAACCAAGATGATTGGAGCTGAGAAATCCTGACTTGGGGGGGGGGGGCGTTGAGTCACTCCAGGCATGTCAGGCTTGTAGGTATTGTTCAACTCTTCTTGACTGCAGTAGGTAGATACTAGCTTTCTGGGCCTGAGACCTCTATCACGGTTCATAATGTTCCTAGCCTGAGCTGTTCTTTTATGAATGAATTGGCTGACACTACATAGAATTCTATGGGCTGACTTCCCATAGAATCTAAACAATTCATGATCCAGCGGAAATCTAAAACTTGCTGGGAAAAAAAATTGCTGCTTTTGGGAGGGGACAGTGTATGCTTTGTTACAGCCGAGTAGAATTCCTTGGAGAAAGGTTGGGAGACAAATTCCTGGGACCCGGACAATGATTTTTCACCCATGAATAGTTTGTTTGTGAAAGAAAACTCTGGGCACCAGGACTCTTCTTCCTTTTCACGAAGCAAACAGTGGCATGCACTGTTGCACTGTGGTTTCACATCAAACGGCTCCTTCTTCCCCCCCCCCCCGCCACTTTATGGTAATCGCTATTTATGTTTACTGGGTGCCTGTTAATGATTCATAGCTGGCCAATAAATTCCTGCAGATAATTTAGCTTTTTGGGGGTTTTTTTGTTTTAACATATATGTTCATGGTTCCTTTCAATCAGCAGCAGCAGCACCAGGATCTTTGCTTATAAAGATAGGACAAGCAGAATAGCTTGGAAAGAGAATTTTGTTTGACGTGTCAAGTGGCACATTTGACAAGGTGGTGACTTTGTTGACATGAAACTGGCAAATGGATAATTGTCATCCACAGCTTTGTCTCTCTTCCCACCCCCTCCTTCAGGTTATGGAAAATAGCTAGTCTGAAATAAGCAGCACTTTCATTTAAATTTGGGTCAATAGCTAATCTCTGTAGTCCCCCCCCCCAAAAAAAAGTACTATGGGTTTCTCTCCCCCCCCCCCCACTTCAAGCTTCAACTCTGAAAATGTTGCAAGATCCAGATTATGGCTTTCGTGTTTGTACATCTGTGGCATAAATGCAAACACCTGTCTTACAAAAAATCCATAGAAGCAAGGAAACAATGAAAAGCTGCTTTTTACATTTCAGAAGAGTGCCTTTATTAAAAATAGGTTGAATTTTTTTTCCTAAACAAAACTTTTCAAAGGAGGCAAAGGAAAGGAATGTTCGGCATACTGGAGAAGAAGAGGTGAACAACAGGTATTACAGAGGTTTGGATGCTAAAAATGGAAAAAGTGAAGAGTTTCCTACTCTTTTTTCCCAATTCTGCATTGTACAATGTTGTATAATAGTAATAACGAGAGGCAAAGAATATTTAGGAATTCGTCAATGTATTTATCCTTCTTTTCCCATTCTGCATTGTGCAATATGGTATAATAGTAATAACAAGAGGCAGACTATCAGCATATATTTAGGAATTCATCCATATATTTACCCTTTTCTCCTTTAGCAATAGTTGGTTTTATATATAAAATATATAAAATATTTTAGGTATCCATTTAGCCCCCAGATTGTTTTTTTGGGGTAAATGTTCATCTTAACATACATCTGTTGCTGTAAAGGATACCGAGAGCTGTGATTAATTTATTGAAGGGTAGTTGATAGTAAGCAAAATATAGAGAATTACTTTAATCAGAGTGGCATGGGAATGCTATTGCATTTTTTAAAGAATAAACGTGCTGTAGATTGTATTTTTCTGACTATCGGTTCACACGTTCCCGCAGTTAAGGTGGGAAAATCCCTTTATTAAGCCGGTTGGGTTTTTGATTGACATTAGGGAAGATTTTTGTGAAGAAGGGAAGGGGGAGAAACCGTATTGACACTCTGTAGTTTCTGCCTGCTGTTCTTTCTTGAGCCTATGCATTGATTGAATAATTTCGCGAGACTCACATTACTTGATTGCTTAGAAGTTTCCTAATGATCTGCATGCAGTAAAAAAAGAAGTCAAAAGCCGTGAGCGGAATGGCAATGATACTCTGTTTTATGAGCCTATTGAAAAAGTTGCTTGGATTTATGCTGCTCCAGAGCTCCCGAGTCTTTGAAATTAGCCACGCTGCTTGCAATTGACTTTGTACGTTGCATGTCTGATGCTTTTCTTCTTCCTAAATGCAGTTGGACTTTGCAGCCCTGTTTTAATTAATCTGGGATTAGCCAGCATTTTTAGCCCAGCGCACCATTTTGGGTTAGCGCTGATGTTGTAATATTTAGGGATGTCAGGTTGTCCATTGATTTTGACCTCTTAAGTGCCGTAATGAGAATTGTGAAGTTTTGTGTGGTCTTGGTGCTAGAAAATAATGAAGAAAAATCTCCCGGGCAGTTAGAAGATAAACTCTTCTTCATAGAATATATTCCTTTATGCTGTTTCCTGCCAGAAATAAATTCTGCATATGCTCAGACACTCTTTAAGTATAAGGTTGAGATTTCTCTTTTTTAGGCTGCAACCTGAGTCTCTTCAGGGAGTAGGGCGGTATATAAATCTGAATAAACTTAAACTTAAACCGTTCTTCTAGAGCAGGGGATTCAAACTCAAGGCCTGGGAGCCAGATCCAACCTGCAGGGTGCTTAGATTTGGCCTGCGGGACTGCCCTGGAAACAGCAGAGGACTGGCCCGTGGTGCCTTTGCCAGTGAAAAGGGGCTCCCGAGCTCCATTTTTGGCTGAGATGGCCTCCTGCAACTCCCTGCCAGTGAAGACAGAGCTCACCCTCCTGAGCTCCATTTTCGCTGGCAGAGGGTTGCAGGAGGCTGTCGCAGCAGAAAATGGAGCTCGGGAGCCCCTTTTCATTGGCAAAGGCACCTCAGGCCACCACAGGCCACCACCCCGACGAATAACGTCAAGATGGCCATGCCCCCTCTGCCCCCCCCCCCAGGTTAAACACAATCCTGTTGTGGCCCTCAACGAAATCGAGTTTGACACCCCTGTTCTAGAATATTTTGAGACGGAAATTTTCCCTTTCAGACTGCTTGAAGCACAAAGTGAATGAGAATTAGATGCAAACATGACAGGCTAAAGCTATGATGCTAACTGTATTTTCTGGGATGTTAAGAGTTCTATTCTCCAGCCAGAAATGCAAACAGTGGTTGTGGTTGTCGTTTTCTTTATTAAAAAAGGTGAGCCTGAGGTAAACCTGTTGAAAAACCAGTGTGAAGAAATGGCTGGTGATTTTCTTCCTTCTTTCCAATAGAATTCAGAGGATTTTCAATGAGCTCTTGATAGATACGTACAAGATGTACAAATGTACATTCCCTCAGGTATGTTCATAATCTTGTAGAAGCTTCTAGCTTCTTTCCAAAGTCCTCAGATATTTCACCTGAAAAAGAACATGCATACAAAGCAAAACTGGATGGCAGCTCTTACTATTAAATGTGGAGTAGTGTAGGCAATTTCTCAGTTCTTTGCCTCCTACCAAAAATGGTGATTAAAATCTCCTTGGAAAATCTAGCTTCATAATCTATGTTACACTAGTGATTTTAATGTCTGAGGTATACAGGTAGTCCTCGACTTACAACCGTTCATTTAGTGACCGTTTGAAGTTACCAAATCATTGAAAAAAGTGACCATTTTTTCACACTTACGACCGTAACAGATTTCCCCTATGGTCACATGATCAAAATTCAGACGCTTCACAACTGATTCATAGTTATGACAGTTGCAATGGCCCTGGATCATGTCCTCCCCTTTGGCGACCTTCTGATATGCAAAATCAGTGGGGAAGCCACACTCACTTAGCCACCATATTACCAAGTTAACAACTGGAATGATCCAAATAACAAATGTGGCAAGAAAGGTAATAAAACAGGGCAAAACTCACTAAAGAGATGTCTTGCTTAGGCCACAGAAGTTTTGGGCCCAATTTTGGTTGAGGACTACCAATGATTCACTTTCATTTGGTCTCTCATGTGAGTTACATCTTTTCCCATTTAGACTGGGAATTCAGAACAAAATTGCCAAACTGTTAAGGAAATAGAATCGGAATGAAGGGACAAGTTGTACATGTTATTTTGACTTCATATAAATGCATTTTGGGGATATGATGGGGGCATTTTGGCTAAGATGCTGAGCTTGTCGATCAAAAGGTCGGCAGTTCAGCAGTTCGAATCTCTAGTGCCACGTAACGGGGTGAGCTCCCATTACTTGTTTCAGCTTCTGCCAACCTAGCAGTTCAAAAGCACATAAAAAATGCAAGTAGAAAAATAGGACCACCTTTGGTGGGAAGGTAACAGCTCTCCATGCACCTTTGGCATTTAGTCATGCTGGCCACATGACCACGGAGACGTCTTCAGACAACACTGGCTCTTCAGCTTTGAAACGGAGATGAACACCACCTCCTAGTGTCCGGAACGACTAGCACATATGTGCAAGGGGAACCTTTAAACTTAAATGCATTTTGCACCAAGCATGCTCCTTTGCCTTTCCCCATGTGCATTTTCCCCATGTGCATTTTCCTTATACTAGGAGATAGTTGTGATATACGCCAATGCCCAGTATTTCAATCCTGCCTTGTGCTCTTTGGGTTTTGGTAGTTGTGTGGCCAATTCAAAAACTGCTTATTTAAAGACCTGCAATGGATCCATGCTCATTAGCAAAGCCTTTTTTGAGACCTCCTAGAAATTCTCATTATGGTACTTAAGAGGTCAAAAAAAAAAAAATCATGGACAACCACATATCCCTAAATATGAAATCATCAGCACTACACAGATTGTACATGAATTGTACATGAAGAGGGGAACTAAAAAGGACGGTAGTGCTTGCTTCCCTTTTATTTCCATTCTGCTTGCCCTCTTTTGTTCAGTTGGAATGATGTGAAACGCTCAGTTCCTTGAAAGTGAAGCCTAGGTCTTTCAATCTGTATGGGCTGTGAATCTTCACAGATTCTTCCAGCTGAGTGGCTCACTATCGTAGCCATAACTGATAAGGAACTGGAGACTGGGACCCAGTTTGATAATAGCTGGTTGTCTACAGGAACCGGCAGATGGAAAGGTAGTTGGAAGAATTTTATCCACTTTCCCCATATTTTCTCAAGTCTTTGTAAATGCTTTTTATCCATAAGAACTCTAACCAGCCATTCAAGTACTCTTCTCCTCCTCCCCAAAATCTCCCTGATAGGAACTGGTCTGATACTGCCTGAATTCTTTTTCTTAAACCTCTGTTTTCTGGCTAGCATAACTTTAATTAATTGATTGATTCCAGGCACCTTCTCTAAAAACAGTTTTAAGTGTCAGGTTCCAAGTAATCGATCCACCTCAAGAAAAACTCCAAGGTAGATTTCTCAAAGAATAAGCTTGATTGAAAATATCAGATTGGCACATATCTGGTGAAAACCAACTCTGAAGGGTCTCATGGTTTTCACCTAATAAAGAATGAAAGTTTTCCCCTCAATCTCAAACAAGCAGTCTGTCAATTTCCCACAGCAGAAAATGTGGCAGGCCTGAAGGCCCAACTGTAAAAGATGGCTTCCAGGTCTGACACAGTCCCATAGTCCAATCAAGGTGGTCTGGTAACATCCCTTCTTCTTCCTCCGACCAGATGTGAGAACGTCCTTGGTTCCCAAGAGAAAGTATTTTATTTTGACTACACAACTCCAGCTATCTCAAATCCCCCACCTCCCTATCCTTTAGCTTCAGTGTGGCAGCACTGAAGCTCCAAGATGGCTTCGGCCAGGCCAGATTCAGGGTTGACATTAAGTTTGTTCTTAGCTTGAATATATCTTGTCTCGCTTTTCTTCTTCGTTCCTTTAAAATGCCCTTGGTTGATAGACTTCTAGCAGTCCTACGGTTTTCATTTATGTTTATCATTTACTTTTCCTCCCCACTTCTTAAACACTGCTTAGAGCAATATACCTGTTCGCTGCTCCAGTTCTGGTCTCATAACTCATTTAATTTAAATTATTAAATAAATACCTGGAGAATTAGGCTAGGCTTACAATTATTCCAGAAATGGTTGTGTTGGGAGTAGATGAGTTAGACAAATGACTTTCAGGTCTTTGCATTCCCCAGAGAGCCATATATTTAGCTCTAGCCACTTATGATCCAATGTTCATTTGGCACCTGCAATGGACTGATGCATTTCCCTTTATTTTTCATATGTGCCAAAGCTGGTAATTGCAACATGTTAAAATAACTGTATTTTTCCCCCCTTCTTCCATGGTAATTATAATTTGAGCAATAACTGTTACAGCTAATGGTAACTTTACTCTTAATAGTAATTTGAACGGTTGTGCTTAATGTTAATAGTCATTTTAAGCTGTTCTCCCTTTATCACTATATTGCATCTAGAGCACTGAATTTTCATTGGGGTCCAATTGGACTTGCAGTTCCCCCCCACTCCCAATCAGATTATATAGAGAGATATGGAGCAAAAAATAGAATTGGGACAAATTTATCCAAAATGTAGCTCAAAGCTTTGTTGTTGAAATTAACTTTTTGTAGAAAAGAAAGGGGCTTCAAGTTAGAAGAGAAAGCTAGCAAATGAAATCACGAACAGTAGAATTCAGCCTTTCCAAGTTCGGTGCTTTGCTGATGCGATGATCTACAACAGAGGTCTTCAAACTTGGCAGCTTTAAGACTTGTGGACTTCAACGCCCAGAATTCTCCAGCCAGCTAAGCTGCCAAGTTTGAAGACCCCTGATTTACAAATTTTTCATACCTCCCTATTTTGTGATGCTGCTGAAACGTCTGTTAAGGGGAGCAAGCCAAATCAGTATTAGTTCTAAAGGATTTGATAGGTAAACTGCTCGTTTAATTGAAAGGCAATTACTTTTGTGGAAGTGTTAGAAATGAGGGATTTAGGTATATGCACAATTTAAAGTGATTTTTTCTTCCTTAGGTGACCTTCCAGGATTACCTTAGAAGAAAAAATTAATATGTGAAGAGACAGCAGGAAACTTTACAGTTTAATGATGGAGCCAGTCAAACGTTTTCTTTATATCCACCAACAGTGAATAACTTGCTTTTTGGAGTGACCTTGCAATGCTACACAGCCTTGCAAAATAGGGTCTGTACTTGTGACAGGTATTTGCTACTAAGATGAATCCATCCATCCATCCATCTGTCTGTCTGTCTGTCTGTCTGTCTGTCTATCTATTTATCTACAGTATCTATCTATCTGACTGTCTATCTCTATCTATCATCTATCTATCTATCTATCTATCTATCTATCTATCTATCTATCTATCTATCTATAGTATCTATCTATCTATCTATCTATCTATCTATCTATCTATCTATCATCTATCTGTCTGTCTGTCTGTCTGTCTATCTATCTATCTATCTATCTATCTATCTATCTATCTATCTATCTATCCCTTCACATACACCTAGAAACAACTTCAAATCTGTGCATTCCAATTGGAGAAAATGTCATTTTTGGAAAAGTGTCATCAAATCAATATCTTCTAGTAAGACCACAAATAATTGGAAATAAGACTTGAGGGCTAAACTCAGTGTTCTCATAAGCACATAATTAATAATTGTGCATTCTTTCTTTTTTTTTCATTTTTTAAATAGCATCTAATATGGGAAGGGAAGAAATGGATCAGGACTATGACATTATCTCCTTTTCCATGACATCAATCTAGGTAACCGATCGGTTCGCCTTCCCAAAGTTGTTACTTACCTCTAAGACAACACTGGACTTTTCTTTCCAGCACAAGTTGTTGGGAGTGTTGATCCCAATTGCAAATGAAGTTCTAAAATGGGAGTGTATGGTATTTTTCGGAATATAAGACACACCAGAGTATAAGACACAGCTTAGTTTTGGGGGAAGAAAATAGGAAAAAAAAATTGCCTACCAGGTATTCATCTGGCTAGTGTCCTTAGTCTGGTCAGCTTCAGCACATTAGTTTGCTGGTTTTTATCCCCTGCTTGGGGATAAAAAAACAGCTTCTAAAGCAGAACTGATCTTTGGAGAGAGAAGCAATGAGAAAAGCAGGCAAACCACAGAGATCGCTCGCTAGCGCCTCCTTAGGGCTGAAAAGAACTTCACAGCTGAGAATTGGAGAGAGCAGGTAAAGCACTTCACTGCTAGCACCTCGTTAGGGCTGAAAAAAAGCTACATTCAGAGTATAAGATGCACCCAAATTTTCAGCCTCTTATAGGAGGGAAAAAGGTACGCTTTATACTCCAAAAAATGCAGTATTTCCTCATTCTTGTTCACTTCCTCTTTCATCCTAATTTTGATCAGTGTTTTCCCCACTCCAAGTTTTAGAAACATCTGGACAGTTAATTATGAATTTAAGGTATCCCATAGTTGCCTCTATATTTGATAATATTAGGAAAGGAAGATTGTGAGGTCTTCACAATCTGTAACAAACACAGTTTCTTGGGAAAAGGACAATTGACAAAATTTCTTAGACAGATGCTATGGCACTTATAGAGACTAACCATACTGGCTAGGAACTGAAATTGCATAACTTGGAGAACCTGTTTGTGAAAGCAGAATTGGGAGGTTTATTTAAGTCTGTTGGCAGTTTTCACCAATTCAAAGTTATATGAGGTCACTTAGCTGCATGGTCCAATCTTTGTGAAACTAGGAAAGAGAGTAACATTAATTTAGGAACTTTTGTGCATTGACAATATGGTGGGATGTGGTCAAGAACAACCGTCTATATGAAATGTTTAAGTTAGATTTTTGGCACCATTCAATTAGCTTTAAAAAAGGAAAAGGATGAGAAAACATGAAAAGAGGCATGTAAAATCATTTATTTTATTACATTTTTTACACTTCCAAATCCCTAAACCTTTGTGTAGTTCACATCTGCATGGTTCATAAAAAGACAGATATAAAACTAATATAAAGTTAAAAACAAAGAGCAAACGATAGCAAAACTCAAACAATAACCTAAACAAACAGAGAAGAGAAGTGCAGAGAAGAACAACAAAGATGATTAGGGGACTGGAGGCTAAAACATATGAAGAACGATTGCAGGAACTGGGTATGTCTAGTTTAATGAAAAGAAGGACATGATAGCAGTGTTCCAATATCTCAGAGGCTGCCCGAAAGAAGAGGGAGTCAAGTTATTCTCCAAAGCACCTGAGGGTAGAGCAAGCAGCAATGGGTGGAAACTAATCAAGGAGAGAAGCAACTTAGAATTAAGGAGAAATTTCCTGACAGTTAGAACAATTAATCAATGGAACAACTTGCCTCCAGAAATTGTGAATGCCCCAACACTGGAGGTTTTTAAGAAGAGATTAGATAACCATTTATCTGAAGTGGTGTAGGGTTTCCTTCCTAAATAGAGGGTTGGACTAGAAGACCTCCAAGGTCCCTTCCAACTCTTATTCTATTTTAAATCCATGTTATCCATAAACAGACTTCAATCACCCTTACCAAGAGACCTGAGTGAAGAGCTGGTCTTCAAGGCTCTCTGAAAAGTCAGCATGGTGTGGGCTCCACTAAACTTCGTGCAGAATTATGCATACATAGTGGGTTAGATGAAGTTCATCTTCTCATAAGATTAAAATTAGGACTTAAAATTATCCAGTGAAATAAACTGGTAGGAAAGCCAGGACTGAACTGTGGAAGACATCTTTATATAGAAGGTAATCAAACTAAGGGATTTTTTTCCCTGCAAAAGTGAATGACCACTATCAAGTTGGACAATATTCTAAGAAGACCAGAGAACTAATATGGGACATAGTGATGACCAGTGAGGACGTGATGCCTACCTGTTAACCTATAGCAATGAAAGAACATATCTGTAACTGATTTACTGGGGAATATCAATAAGAGTGCTCTTCTCTTGAATATGGTCTTGCTATTGGCACATTCAACTATTATGAGAGAGACCCTTAGTCTGATCCAGCAAGTTTCATGTTTTAGAGGTTTTATTTTCAGTGAAGCCATCCATCAGTTATTCCTCCACAATGCAATAATTAAGATGCATTCAACTTCTCTCCCTGTCTTCTTGATAGAACCATAGGACATTGCTGCAGTGATGAGGCTTATCTCCTCAAATCCATCATCTAAAAGACACCATCTGTAGCTAAATTTGTCTACCAGCCTCAGTTGCTATTTTTGTCCTTCGGTGACATTTAAATAGAAATGCAATCATGGTTAATCACGTGATTGGGTTCACTAGCTCCTAAGCCTCTATCTCATTGTCTCTTTTTCTCTCTCCCTCTCTGCTTCAGTTACTTCTTTACAGAGCAGTGTATAAATGTGTCAGCCTCTGGAAATACAGATATGGTATTCTCCAGATTTGGTTCACCATGCATGGAGACTACTGCATTTATCTGAGTTTGATGACTGGCAGATTCAATTGCCTGCTTGCTTCATGAAAACCATTGCATATAAGAAGATAGGAAATGTTACATTTGTAGAACGTTCATAGGTAGCTTGAGGGGTGGGTTTCAGTTATCAAACACAAAAATATGTATGTGTGAATTAGCTCTCGGTTGTTCTCCTTTTTTATCATTAGGCATGGATAGAGATTAATTCTGATCTCGTTGCCTGAGAACTTCTTGTGGTCTTAGGTTACTTGTTTCTCTGTGATATTGCTCTTTGAAACTCAGGAACAAAGTTTGTTAGTTGTCTTAATGTTGTGTGTGTTTTGGGTGCAAAAGGACAAATTATCTCCTATCAAAGATTAAAGTTATGCAATGCCTTGATTTCTATTAGAAGAAGATTCTTTGAAACGTTGAAGGGCAGAAAGAGAACCAGTTCGCAACTCTATAAAACAGCTACAGCATGTCTTTTCTAGAAGCCACCACGTGATTTTGGTGGCTCCTTTTATGGTAGGTGCTGTGGTAGTGGAGTGGTTAGAATGCAGTAAGGTCCAACTCTAGGGCACAGTGCTCATCTCTGTTTCTTGACTAACTGAGCCAGTGTTGTCCAAAGGCAATTTCCATAGTCATGTGGCCAAAGGCGCCCAGAACACTGTTACCTTCCCACTGAAATGGTACCTGTTTATCTACTTGCATTTGCATGCTTTTGAACTGTTAGTTGGGCAGGAGCTGGGTCAAGGAATGGGAGCTTAACCCGTTCGAACTCAGGCAGTATTGCAAGCTAACTCTGCCCACTGCAAGGAGTTTGATCCTGATGGGCTCAAGGTTGACTCAGCCTTCCATCCTTCTGAAGTCAATAAAATGAGGGCTCGGGTTGTTGGGGGCAATAGGCTGACTCTGTAAACCGCTTAGATAGGGCTGTAAAGCACTGGGAAGCGGTATATACTGTAAGTCTAAGTGCTATTGCTATTTGGGAAAGGGATCAAGTGCAATCAAGAATTTTAGTAGGATTATATGTTCGTCTCACTACTCCCTCCAAATCTATTTTTGGGAGGGGCGGATGGTTGGATTGGAAGCAGTGAATAATCTTTAAAAAATATATATCTTCAACAGTTTAAATATCATCATTTCTGGAAAAAAATGGAATTGCAAAACACCTGATATTAAGGGGAATAAATGAAACTTAGTTCCAGTATAGTACCTCAGTGAAATTATTCAATTAATTATTGTGCTATTTGGCCTAATAATAAATGCATGCATATACATTATATACATTACATGATCATATAGCAATAATATCTGATGCAAATGACCTTAAAAAAATCCCTCTAATACCAGTTTACATAAAACTATTTATCTTGAATATATCTCATGACCTTCCCAGATCTATTCATATTAGCTTATGTTAGATTCTTAGCTAATATCAAGACATCTGTGCACATTAAGTACATCTGTCGTTGCATTATGAGTTTTATATAACAAACACACGATAAAGGTGCATATTTGATATCTCCCTCCTTTGTCTTCAATATCCTCAGAGGATTCTCTGACATTACCTCCAGGAATTGCTCTAGTTAGCTAACCTGGGAAGCATTTTAGCAGCTGTGAATCAGAATATGTATGGATCCCTCTGGGTTTACTCAAATGGACTGTTTCACCTTGTAGAGGCAACCCAACATGTTTCTCTTCAGGCAGGGCCAAGTCATTGTCATTTGACCATCTCACTTGGTTAAGGACTTTTTGTGCCACTGTAGAAGAGAATAAGAATAGAAACTGTTCTTATTGGCCTGAAATGAACCAGAGCAGACAGTTCTTCTTTAGGGGTGTTTCATCAAAGCTATCAAAATGAAGCGTCCCTTCAAAGATTGGATAAATGTAATGAACAGTGACACTCCTCTTCATTCAGTGAGAGAAGATAACTTTTCCTAAGAAGGGGAGCAGTGATAGTGTAATGGATTATTACAGTTGGTCATCTTGACAATATTATGCAGTAGAAGGTCATATCATTTAAAGTTATAGGGCTTACTTTTAACTTTATGTCTACTTTCAGTCAACATAGATCTGTCCAAAACACACCCCATGAGAGAAGCTTCTGGTAACTCCTCATGAGAGAAGCTTCTGGAAGCTTCTGATAACTTCCATATGTGAAATATGGAAGGCTGCAGCCACACAATGGGATTTTTCTGTTCCCAGCACAAATATTCTAAATGGCCTTTCTTTGGATGAAGGAAGATTATGACAGCCTTCTAGAAAGCAATAAAGATAGAAGAACTCTAGAGGGCCTTCAGTCCTTGAGTGTTGTCTTACTGCTACACTGTTAATTGCAAATTAACTCTTAACAGATGTGCTATAACTGACATGGGATTGCTGCGGTAGGGATTATCGCTCATTAGGACAGTATGTATACTTTATATCCTAACCTGGAAATTTAAATGTTTTTGTCATGGATGATCTATTGTTCATTTAGTATAAATACATATATCTCTGAATGTATTAAGGTATTAGGTTGTAATGCAAAGTAGTTTGCAATTGAATATTGGGATGTGAGTGGTTAGTGAGCTTAATTATCTTAGTTATTTAATAAGAAGGATTCTTTTTGGCATATTCAAGGAAGATAACTAATGTAATCTCAAGGTCATATTTCTCTCTATGACCTGGAACGGGATAAAATATAAAGACCATCTTCCCCCCACCCCATTTATTTACATACAATAAGTGCTTAGTGAACAGCGTACTGTCTGAGTCACTTGCTTACATAGTAATCTTTAAAATCCTAATTTCTACCTCTGTTATCCAACATTGATAAAACAAATCCCATGTTTGACAGTGCTCTGTGCCTTCCTTTTTTTTAATCTTCAGTGTTAATCTGTCCATTTCTGCACACTCCAGTATTTTTTTAAATTATATCTACTGTTGCTGTTTCTTCCAGTATTGTGCAAATGCAATTCTTGCTGCTGTCAAGACATGTAAAATCAATACATTCCCTTTATCATATTTTTCTGGTATTGTGCCTAACAGAAATAGTTCTGATTTATAGTCTATATCAGTGATCGCTAACCTTCTCCGGACCAAGTTCCCAAAGCGTACACGCATTCACACGGGCCTGAACCCCCAAAATGCAATGCATGTGCAGCCCCCCGGCATGCACCCTACCCCCACATATGCGTGCATGTTCCACTCACACACGCCCTGCCCCCATACATGCGTGGCAGAGACCTGAAGACCAGCTGGCCGGCAGGAGGCGTGCGCGCATGCACGGCAGAGCTAAACTGGGGTGACGGTTCAAGTGCCCACAGGGCGCTGCATTTCTACCTCTGGCACACGTGCCATAGGTCCGCCATCATGGGTATATATGCTGTCTTAACATTCTTTCTAATCACAAGTGCATTTTTATCCTTTTTTTTTTTTTTGCCTTTTTTGAGAACTAATGTAATCTCAAGGCCATATTTCTCTCCATCACCTGGAATGGAATAAAATATAAAGACCATCTTGAAGGTCTGTGGCTAGGGGGACCTTTGCACAGGTTCGCCTGGTGCACCAATTGCGACCCTACTTGGATCAGGAGGCTCTCCTCACAGTCACTCATGCTCTTATCACCTCACGGTTAGATTATTGCAACACGCGCTACATGGGGCTACCCTTGAAGAGTGTTCGGAGACTACAGTTGGTCCAGAATGCAGCTGCGCGAGCTATCGTGGGTACACCTAGATACACCCACATTACACCAATTCTCTGCGAGCTGCACTGGGTCCCTATTGGTCTCTAGGCACAATTCAAGGTGTTGGTTATTACCTTTAAAGCCCTACATGGTTCAGGGCCCGGCTATCTTCGAGACCGCCTTCTACTGCATAGCTCCCAGCGACCGGTAAGATCCCACAGAGTTGGTCTCCTCCAGGTCCCGTCAGCTAAACAATGCCAGGGAGGGCCTGCTGGGGAGGGCCTTCTCTGTGGCTGCCCCAGCTCTCTGGAACCAGTTACCTCCTGAGGTCCGGACTACCCCCACCCTATTGGCCTTCTGGAAAGTGGTGAAGACCTGGCTTTTTTGGCAGGCCTGGGGCCATTGATCTCTCTGTTCAATCTTGCGAGATCTGGCCATGGATGTGTTTTTAATGTTTTTAAAATGCTTTTATAATGTTTTTTTTTTTAAAAAGAAAAATACGTTCACTGTTTGTATTATTTCTGTTGTAAACTGCCCAGAATCCCTTGGGAGTTGAGCGGCATAGAAATATGATTAATTAAATTAAATTAAATTAAAGAAAACCCCTACAAAATATTTCCTATTCCCTCACAACTAGCCTGATTGTTTAAACAATTTAGTTTTCTTGAAAGATAAATGTGGTGTGTAATAATGATCCCTTCTGATGTGGCCCTCCAAAAATATAGGATGGAATTGTTCAGTTTAGAATGTCAAGCATTCTTTCTGGAGGGACTGAAGCAATTGCCTGATCTGGAAGGCTTGATTTTACTGTTTTGAAGACTTTCCAAGATCATCTTTGCATTATGTAAACAGCCATTTCACTCTTCCAGCTGTGAAAAGTCTGTGAACGCATAGAGCCATGCAGATCACCTAATGTGCTTGTATTACATGAGGACACAGCTGCATCAACACATCAGGGAGAATACTTCGCTCATGCTGATGGCCTTTGTAAAGCACCCTATGAAATGGTTTATTCAGTCATGGCATTGAATCAGTTGGCGTCACAGAACATCTGGATTCAGAACCTTGATGACCTGGGCAAGTGGAAAATAATTTTTATGGATTGAAGGGAATAAGCAAGAGCTGTTTTCTATTTTAAAGTCAAGCTGAACTTAAATTCAATGTTCCAGGCAGTATGGATAAACCAATACTAGTGTGCAAAATAAGTAATGCCATCTTGGTGACCCATGGAACTTGACAATACCCCATAGAGGGGTCTAAGACAACTTGCCATGGCCAACTTGCCATGGCCAACTCACTGCAGCCAACTCGCCGTGGGACAGCTTGCCATGGCCAACTTCCCATGGCCAACTCACTGCAGCCAACTCACCATGGGACAGCTTGTCATGGCCAATTTGCCATGCCCAACTCACTGCAGCCAACTTGCCATGGCCAAATTGCCACAGGACACTTCTCTCCAGAACAAGAGTTACACTAATATCAAAGAAATGGTGGAATACAATCATTAAAGAAAGGATGCCAAAAGGAGGGACAAAACAAAATGCGAATAACAAAAAGTAAAATAAATATTTAATTTTTAAAAATAATTTAATTGAATAGTTTAATTGTCCCACCGTGAGTTGCCCTGTGGTGAGTTGGCTGTGAGCAATTTGTCCCATGGTGAATTGGCTGTGGAAAGTTGGCCACAGCAAGTTGTCCCATCCTCCCCATAGAGCATCAAAATTGCAATTACTATATTGTCCACTTAACGGGCATTTGGTGAGCTCTTATTTTCCATTTTAATGTGAAAACTGCATTTGCAGTAGTATGAATTCCTCAGTGCTGGTACATTTACCTAATATTCATGGCAAAAAAAAAAAAAAAAAAAAATCCGGGGTAGAACTCCCTAATCCATTGTAATATAAAGCAATTGGGTTTACTATATGGAAGAGTTCATTTTGCTTTCTTCATTAAATAACTCTTGCAATTTCGAAACGGGAAGAGATGTGTAGTTAGGCCACATTTAAATGACTCATAACCAGTTTTGATCATCCTTTTATTTAATTATGTGAGCTACTGAGTATGTTCCAAGATTGCACAGAATGAGGGGTTGGACTCAGACACTGATGATTGCTTCACCTTAGCAGTGGCAATGCATGAAAATTAGATTATTGGTGATGAGCATACAAAAGCATATGTATAAAAGAAGCAGAGCCACTGTGAGCTCAAGATTTCAGATAGAGACAGGAACTAATAAAGGAGAATATTTGTAGCTCAGGGTTGACATGAGGGGTCCTTGGTACTCTCTGAGCTTGCTTGTTTTCTTGCAGGTGTTTCCTTACCCAAACTAGGTAACCAGTTTGGTAATGAAATATCTGCAAGAAAACGAGCAAGCTCAGAGAGCATCAAGACCCCTCAATCACAGGAATGTTATCTTGATGCCCTGTTATGGTGGATTATTCCTTTCATGTATTCATTCATTATATTTATATTCACCATGATCAGTATGGGCTAAGCTTAAATAACATGTGAAACGGGTGGGTTCCGCTTACCTTTACTACCGGTTCGCAATGGGAGCGTGTGCGCTTCTGTGCATGCTCAGATCGTCAGTGATGATGTCAGGGTGGGTGGGCGGAACCTCTCGCCGCCATTACTACCAGTTCGCAAGAACTGGACCGAACCCGGAGCAACCCACCACGGATGTGAAATGGTTTTCAAAACTATAATCGCATATTATGTTGTCAAGCAGCTAGAAGCAACCTATGCTGAATTGAACTAATCATTTGCTCGTTTAATTTATTTGTTGCCTGTCTCACCACTGGGCTACTCTAGGTGTCTTAAAACAAGAAAAAGGAAGATGTGACAAGAATGTAAATATAACAGAAGTAAAATAATAGAATAATAAAAGAAAGAAAAAGAAAATGAACAAGAATACATCAATATGATAAGATGGATGGTGGAGAGCAGAGAATAAAGGAGGGAGGTAGGATTGGCCACCAATCCAGCAGCCATTTCCAGCATTTAAATTGGTCCCTAGCCCAACTGGCATAGCCAGGTCTTCAGGCTTCTATGGAAGGAAAGCAGAGTGAGGGCAAATCTTATCCTAGAGCATGAGTGTCAAACTCAAGGCCTGGAGGCCAGATCCGACCTGCAGGGTGCTTAATTCTGGTCCAGGAGGCCACTCTGTAAACAGTGAAGGACCAGCCCGCGGTGCCTCTGCCAGTGAAAACAGAGCCTGGGAGGCCATTGCGGCCTAAAATAGGAGCCCATTTTTGCTGGCCGGGTGCTTGGGCCACCACAGGTGCCCCCAATATTAGTGACATGAAGCTGGTCACACCCACCCAGCCCCTGAGGTCAAACACAACCCTGATGCGGCCCTTAATGAAATCACGTTTGATACCACTGCCCTAGAGGATAGCATATTCTAAAGAGTGGACGCTTCAGCAGAGAAGGCTTTTCTTCTGGATCCCGATAGTCAGAGTTCTTTGACCATCAAGATCTGTAGTAGGTCTTCTCTGCTGGAATGAGTAGGATGGGCTTATCCTCATGAGATGGGATGGTTCATTAAGCCTGGATCCATGCCATTAAGGGTTTTAAAGGTCATATCCAACTGATAGCCACTGAAATTCACATAGCATAGATGTCATGTGGGCCATTCTACGTGCCCCGAAGACCACTCCTTTTGCCTCTGTCTTTTTGTGTTTGTGTGTGTGTGTGCGTGTACAATTTTGAATGAGTCTTTTTCCTGGTGACTAAATGGACAGGTCTTTACAATTTTCCTGGCATCATTTTTAGATTGCCTTTTTCATAGGGTTGAGTCCTAAAAAAAAATCTCCCAGATGGCTTCAGTCCTAAGAAAAGAGTAGAAATTGTGGTCTTTCAGTTTCTGGCTTGGTAACTTTAACCACTATACCAAATCTTCTGCATATGTCCATTTATAGAAGTAAAATTATCCCCAAACTTGTATAAATTGCCTGTACCATCTATCCCCAAGTCACACAGTACTTTCCATGTACAACAAGCATCACCATATATCATTATGTAATAATGTCCTTTCTCTGTGTGTATATACACACACATATGCACACACACACATTGCCATATATCAAAATGTAAATTTGACTAGGCATGATTAAAGCTTTTTCTTTATCTGTCAAATATTATATTCCTGCATTGGGGGCTATAGAGTGGATGGGGCTGCAGCAAATAATGCACGAGGCTTAGTCAAAACCAGATTAAAAATACACATTTCCTTTCTGGCGTTTCCTTTTTAAAATGTTTCTGTCTTCCTTGTCTCTCAAATGACAGGCTCCAGGATATAAGGGGTTTGTAGCAGAGATCTGAACTAATCTTTTACACAGACATCATGGAATTAAAATGTGCCTTAACTTTAGACTACTTTATATTCCACATTAATTACCAAAAAAAAAAAAAAAGCGGAAAGACAAAGAGGATAGTGTCTAAGACTTCCCCTGGAGCATTTGGTCAGACCCGGATTTCAGAAAATATAGAGAACAGACCTTTTGAAGCACTTTGCACCTGCTCATTTATTGCTACCTTGAGCAAGATGCCTGTATCAAAGTTGCTAGGAAGAGATGTGAATGGCTGTCATGGCAGAAGGTTGAGGGATGTAATGCCATTATTTTAGCACCATTATAGAAAGCAAGGTCTAAAACCTCTGGAAACAAAGGGAAAGAGGATCCGAGTTATTAAAAAGAGAAAGTGCTATCTCTATCTATCTATCTATCTATCTATCTATCTATCTATCTATCTATCTATCTATCTATCTATCTATTTATCTATCTAATCTATCTACACACACACACATACAGGGGTGGGCTTCAAAAATTTTAACAAGGGGTCCTCTGCCCAGTTGCTGGGTGGGCGTTGTCAGAGCGGCAATCAGCCCCGTTTCCTTGCGTGGGGTAATTGCCCTCAGTTTGAGTTGGATCGTGACTTTCTCCTTCTGTATACTCTTGAAAAATAAAACCGGAATACATCTTCTAATTAAACTCATATTTATTGTAAAGAAAATAAAACATCTCACTATCTAAAGTAATTACATGTTGGCAAAGATCCCAGCCTGGGACCGTCCCTGGCTGGAGAAGAAAGGAAAGTTTTCAGAAGAAGAGAAAAGAATGCGGACATGCGCAGTGGATCAGAGATAAGGACTTGGCAAGCTACGGTAGGTCTGATAGGCATGGCCAAGGTAGGCGTGGCCTAGTCGACCTCCTGAACCATGGCGGGGCAGGGGGCATTTTTGCCCTCCCCGGGCTCCAGAGGCTTTCCTTGAGCTTCTGAGAGGGCAAAAATGGCCTCCCCAGGCTCCGGAGGTCCTCTGGAGGCCAGAAACGGGGCCTGTTTTTTGCCCTCCCTGACCCTTTGTGCGTGCTCTGCACTTACCTGCATCCAAAACGGGCCCTGTGGGGACTCCTGGGAGGGGCGGAGCAGGAGCCTGTCAACTGTTCTTAAGACCGAAATTAATTGGCTCTTTGTGTTGAGTAGGGTGCCACTAGTTTAGAAAATAGTCGGCTCACAGGATCCTGTCAATGCCACAAAAGAGGGAAGCTGCCCTCTTGCTTTGTAAACAGCACTGAAAAACACTGGAATTGTTCACTTGGCAACTTGGTATTCCAAATGTGTTATCGGCATCGTCAGTGTGTAAACCTGTGCGAGCTGTTCAAATGGTTCTTGCGACCTCTCTCCACTTTTCCTAATTTGGTTTTCAGAAAGTATTTTCTTTCTCTTGTTCTTACCACCTCAGGCATCTTGAATGAAGAGAAAATATATGCTGTTCGGAGTGACTCTCCTCGTGGTTTTTAAGATAGATCTACGTATTGTGGTTGTAAACA
Source organism: Masticophis lateralis (assembly GCA_030761175.1). Taxonomy (NCBI): domain Eukaryota; kingdom Metazoa; phylum Chordata; class Lepidosauria; order Squamata; family Colubridae; genus Masticophis; species Masticophis lateralis. The sequence continues at coordinate 68,851,502 of JAUDYJ010000007.1, read as the reverse complement.
TGGAAGGAGCTAAAGACCAGCAAGTCCACTGTGATTCTTTATTCCTGGTGTTTGATAGTACATGCTGCTCAAAACGTCTGCTAAAAAAGCACCCTTGGAGGGAGATTGCTGTTTGTACTTCATGAGACCTTGATTCAGCTATTCAGGAACATAGACAATATTACCGTCTGTGGGTATTATTTGCCTGTAGATCACAAGGCTTTTCTCTCTGTCTCTCTGTCTCTGTCTCTTTCTCTCTGTGTCTCTTTCTGTCTCTCTCTCTCTCTCTCTCTGCCTCTCTCTCTCTGCCTCTCTCTCTCTCTCTCTCTCTCTGTCTCTCTCTCTCTCTCTCTGTCTATTTCTCTGTCTCTGTCTTTCTGTCTGTCTCTCTCTGTATCTGTATCTGTCTGTCTGTCTGTCTTTCTCTCTCTGTCTGTCTCTCTCTTTCTCTCCCTCTCTCCCCCACTCTGCTAAGCAACAGGTGCTGGCTCGCCATTCTTCTGGATGGATTAATAATTCTAAGAATAAAGTGATGGGAAGTCAGAGAGCATTTTGGCTTAAGAAACTGCTAATGTTTAGGTAGTAAGGCTGTTGGCCAAATTAATACCGATTGCAATGCATTTAGTAAAAGGGAATGAGCCAAATATGATGTCGTAGGATAGACTGATGGATTAGGACCAAGGAGATCAGTTTCATATCTCCACTCAACTGTGAAGTTTACAGGGTGACTTTGGATTAGTCATTCACTGGTTGTGTTCCACAGTCAGCAATTCAACTTATGTTTAACTACAAAGTGAACAAAGCCAACATAGTTAACCATGACATAGGTTCATAAGGTGGTGTGAACACAAGCACTTCTCAGAGTAATCTACTAGCAGAGTTGTTAGGATAGGAAATGGTGTCTATAAGACCGGACCATTATATATGCTAGCTTGAGCACTTGCAAGAGGAAGGAGAAATACAGCAGATAAATATGTCTAAAAAAGAAATACATTACGTTTGAACTCTTTAATGAGAAAATGGCTGTTCTTAGTTTTGAATGTCCTCTGGTTTTAAATCAAGGAAAGAGAATAGTTTGGTTCAAATTTAAGCTCCCTCTCTTTTATCACTTTTAAGCTACACACACTTTCAGTCTTTCTTGACTTTGCTCTATTAATAAAAAGGTGTCACACTCATTCTTGGAGGAGCAGCTGTCTTACTATTTCCTTGATTGTGGTTGCTTTCCACAACTGTCATTTCTTTTGGCCTTCTGTTTTCCGCCATTTCTGCTGCACATGATTAACACAAGCTTTGACAAGTATGGTCTCTTTGAACTCCCCGAACAACAGAACTGCGTGCCTACCTTATGACCGAATCAAAGTGAATACTTTTTTTCTCTGTGAAATGTGCGTATCCATTGATGTGATTCATCGTCAGGCTACAGTGGAAAGATGCCCTTTCCCACGAAGACTTGACATTAAAGTGATGAAACTCTAAAACACGGAAAGAGAATCACTTCACTCTGAATTAATGTTGACTACTCTAATTGGCTGTTACATACTCTTGTTTGCTTTCACAGTTGTCAAATGGTCAGTTTGGGTTGTGTTTTTGCTATTAGAAAAAACAAATGCTACTCAATACAATGAAAATATGCACGTCAATACAATGCATGTAATCTCCAGGCTGGTAGGAAGTGAGACACAGTAGGTTGGCTTGCAAATTTGTTTCTCATTAAAGATTTCAGATTCAGTATAATAGCAATGAGTATGCTTGGTGTAAAACCAAAGTTGGCCAAAATGAGCCTAAATTTTCTGGTATTGTCTTTGTCATAAGCAGGAAGTACTGCATCAGTGGTGGGTTTCAAACTTTTTTACTATCGGTTCTGTGGGCGTGGCTTGGTGGGTGTGGCATGGCTTGGTGGGAGTGGCTTGGTGGCAGGGAAGGATACTGTAAAATCTCCATTCCCACTCCAGGGGAAGGATACTGCAAAATCCCCATTTCCTCCCGATCAGCTGGGAATCGGGAAGCAGAGAATAGATGGGGGTGGGGCCAGTCAGAATGTTTACTACCGATTCTCCGAACTACTCAAAATTTCCGCTACCAGTTCTCTAGAACTGGTCAGAACCTGCTGAAACCCACCTCTGTACTGCATGTAGTTTACTTATGACTAAGGCTAGTCATTGTAAAAGCTTTTATACAGTACATTACAAGCAGAGGTGATATTCAGCCGGTTCGTACAGGTTCAGGGGAACCAGTAACGGAGATCACAGGTTGGCTTGCCCACCCGCTCCCGGGCTCTATGCTGTCCCATTTAGGCATGTTTTCGAGGCCAGGCACATGCATTAAAGGCACGCACACATGGCGCGAACAGATGGTAAGAATATTGGAAACCCACCACTGATTACAAGCATTATCAGAAACTCTTAATTGGCCAACTCCTGCATGTGGAAAGATGTGCAAAGTTTCAAGGAAAAAAAATATTAAGTGGTGGATGGATGTGGTAGAGACAAGGATGGTTTTCAAGGATGGAAAAATATTGAAATGTATCATGTAAACTAGATTTAGCTATAGCAATTTTTAAAAATATTACTTGCCCTATTTTTTGTCTTATTATTTGTTGCTCTTCTTCTGCACATTGTATAATTGTGGAAAGGAACAGCATGATATAGCTTTGTCGTTGTGACTCATCAGGACAGAGAGTATAGTGGAAGTATGCCAATAAGACATACCTAATAAAAAAATTGAAGTTTTGGACTGGGAGAGAGAAAGAAAGACAATGTTTTAAAAATATAACTAGCATATTTTTGGGGCCTTTGAGTGTTCTGGAGAACTGGTAGTGGAAATTTTGAGTAGTTCGGAGAACTGGTAGTACAAATTCTGAGTGGCCCCGCCCCCATCTCTTCTCTGCCTCCCAAGTCCCAGCTGATCAGGAGGAAATGGGGATTTTGCAGTAACCTTCCCCTGGATTGGGGAAGGAATGGAGATTTTACAGTATCCTTCCCCTACCACGACCACCAAGCCATGCCACACCCACCAAGCCATACCCACAGAACCGGTAGTAAAAAAATTTGAAACCCACCACTGCCTGGGAAGATGTCTTTAGGGTTTTTTTTTTTTTTGGCAAGGTTTGTCATTGCCTCCTTCTTAAGAATGAGATAAATTGACTGGCCCAAAGTCACCTACCTGGCTTTGTGCCTAAGGTGGGACTAGAATTCACAGTCTCCCAGTTCCCAGCCTGATGCCTTAATCATTACACCAAGCCGATTTTCCAACTAGCGTATGTGACTTATATAGATTTTTTAAAAAATAATTCAGTTCACTATAATGGTTAACTGTAAAAATGTTAATTTCTTGGCAGATGTGCATGTTGGCACAAGTTTACTAGTAGTTGCTTTTTTTCCCCTCCTCTGCCTAATACTGGGCTTCCCAAATGGAGCTATTTATATGATGTTAATCAACTGAGCTAGCATGACAGATTTATAATTGATCAAGGGTCAATAAGCAGGCTTTGAAGGCAGAAGAGTGGCAGTTTTGAAGGAGATTGAAGGTTAACTTGTCTTTTCTACCTGCTAATTTTATACTTAATTCACTGAAACATGTGTAATTGCACATTGGAAAACAATGACAAATGCTATTCTATTTATTTTAAACTGAAGCACATTTTTTAAAAAGATGGTGAGTTCTTCCTTAGGCAAGCCAGGTATTCAAATGTATTTCTTAATGCCTTCAGTGATTCTTTTAAAATATATATTTTTTTAAAGCATACTTTTTGATAGCCTTATCTCATCTTACTCCTTTGTCCATTTAAAGTTATTGTCATTTTTTTAAAAAAGAGCTTCTCAAAATCCTGGAAACTTAGTCTACATACCAACGAACAAAACCACAAAAGTTGTACTAATCAATCAATCAATCAATCAATCAATCAATGTTCTATGCTGCAACCTTGCAAAGGATCCTGATACTTTGTACCTGAGAGAAGAGCATGAACTAGTTGCACATTTGCTCTATTTCACATGTTTATTCATGTAGCCTTACCATGTTTGAATGATACGGTATTGAACGCGAAAAGAGTAGAGGTTGTAAATGGAAACTATCAGTCTTAAGAACTAAGAATGCCCTTGCTGTATTAAATTGAGAGTTATGGAGGTCAGCTTCTATTTTTCTTATTGTCAAGCAAATGTCTTTGAAAACATAAGCAAAGTCTGAAATTAATAGGCTTATTCTTTGGGTTTTGAATCTCTTGTTCAAACTTGAAAACACCAATATATAGAATGGACTGGACTGGACTGGACTAGATTGGACTAGACTGGACTAGACTGGACTGGACTGGACTGGACTAGACTAGACTAGACTAGCACAGGCCAAGTGTGATTGGACACACAAGGAAGTTGTCTTGGTGCATATGCTCTCAGTGTACATAAAAGAAAAGATACGTTCATCAAGAATCATAAGGTACAACACCTAATGATAATCATAGGGTAAAAATAAGCATTCAGGAAAAAATATCAATATAAATCGTAAGGATATAAGCAACAAAGTTACTGTCATAAGTGGAAGGAGATGGGTGGTGGGAACGATGAGAAGATAATAGTAGTGCAGACTTAGTAAATAGTTGGAATATGACTATGTGGCTTCTTTCAATTTCTGCTCTTTCCTCGTATCCATTTAGTATCTTATCTCTTGAAAGGCTTGATTCCCCCACTGTGTTTAATATATGAAACCTAAAAAAGATAATCCTGCTCAGGTTTTTTGGAAACATAACCATGATTTATCATCATTCCATGCATTGCTCTTCATTAACACACTGTGAATTATTTTCTTTTAGTAAGAGAGTTTGAGTTACTGTTCTCTGCAGCACACAGAAACATTTTGTATAAGAAATAACTGGAATTGGACAATGATTTTGACTGGAAACTGCAGAACCTCAAGATCATTGAAATGTAGGGGGAACAGTAGGTTGTTATTAAATCTGATTGATAAAAGAGAATGCATTGGGATGGACCTAATCAGTTTGCGCAGTACGTTTCCTGCAGTGCATCTTTGAAACAATTTGTCTGCATAAGGCTGATATTTTAGCTAGTGGCAGAATTGAACGATGTTTTTTTTTTCCAGAAGTGTAGATGAAAAGGACTTCAGGGAACTGGAATTTTAGATAGAGAAAAAGGGAAAATAAATTTGCAGGAATCAATGCAACTGCCAAGCGAGATGGTTGACATCACTTCCGTCCTTTGTGTTTTTTCCAGTTTTGCTTGTCGGTGCCACTTCTTGATCCTATTTTTGGGTATCTAATATGGACAAATCTTGTCCTATTTTGACATCAATCTGATTTTGTCAATGCAGGTAGTCCTCGACTTACAACAGTTCAGTTAAGTGACTGTTTGAAGTTATAATGGCAAGAAAAAAAACACTTATGACCATTTTTAACACTTATGGCTGTTCAGCATCCCCATGTCACATGATGGATGTTTGACAACTGACTCATATTTATGATGGTTGCAGTGTCCCAGAGTCATGTCATCTCCTTTTGCGACCTTCTGACAAGCAAAGTCAATGGGAAATCCAGATTCGCTTAACAACCTGGTTACTAATTTAAGAACTGCAGTAATTCGCTTAACAAATGTGTCGAGAAAAGTCATAAAATGGGGCAAGACTCACTTAACAAATGCTTCACTTAGCAGCGTACATTGTGGTCATCAGTGGTCATAACTTCCTGTAATTTATGGTTCACTATGTCATATAAGCCCACAGTATTTGATTGAATAAACCATGATTAAATGAACATCTGTTTTGCACAAAACCAACATTTTTATAGCATTTTGTTTTTTTAACATGCCAGGAAACTAATAAGGTCTTGCTCGCACCCTTGCTAATCATCTTCAGTACAAATACTTGGCAATAATGATAATAATGGAAATTAAATCCTCAAAATATTGAGCTATATTGCATGACAGCACATAAAAGCTTACTCTTTGATTGGAAAACCTTTGTTCAAGAATCATAAAACCAATTTTATTTGCAGCATTTCCTACAAAATTAATCATAGCTATCAAGAACTGCTAGACCCATAGTAAATTAGCAAATTTCTCACTTAGCAACATAAATCTTGGGCTCAGTTGTGGTTGTAAGTTGAGGACTACCTTTATTACATGCTTTCACATAAACATTATCTTCAGTATATCCATTATTGTATGAGTTTTCCCCAACTCATACTTTTGTCATCAATTTTTCCTCAATGCAGGCTGTCCTTGACTTGCAACCAAGCTTTTAATGACCATTAAATTTACAACAGCTCTTTAAAAAGGGATTTATGACCAATGCTTGTACTTCTGACCATTGCAGCATCCTTATGGTTATGAGATCAAAATTTAGATGCTTGGATTCTGGCATAGATTTAGGAAAGTTGCAACATCCCAGGGTCATGTGATCACCACTTGCAACCTTCCCAACCAATTTTCTGACAAGCAAAGTTAATGACTGCAAGAATCAGAGGTGGGTTTCAGCAGGTTCTGACCAGTTCTGGAGAACCAGTAGCAGAAATTTTGAATAGTTCGGAGAACCGGTAAATACCACTTCTGATTAGCCCTGCCCCTTTCTATTCTCTGCCTCCCAAGTCCCTGCTGATTGGGAGGAAATGGGGATTTTACAATAACCTTCCTCTGGAGTGGGGAGAGAATGGAGATTTTACAGTATCCTTCCCTTGCCATGCCCACCAAGCATGCCATGCCATGCCACGCCCACCAAGCCAAGCCCACAGAACCAGAAGTAAACATTTTTTTAATCCCACCGAATCACTCAACAATGGAAATTCAGATCCCAATTGCAGTTGTCAATCAAGGACTATCTGTATTGTCCTTTTCCTTCTCCCACTGTCATTCCTTTAGAGAAAGGTTGTCGTTCCTTCTGATCAATCTCATTACAGCCAAGACTACCAATTTTGGTAGTGATGGAAGTTGTCTGCTGCCTTAAGTCCAGGATGAGTCTCTGCTGGAGATTAACAAAAAGCAAAAGGGCCATAGAGAAGCTTCTTACAACCCCTGATGGCTTCTGAGTTAAAGCAGCCAGGTTGGACGTGATTTCTGACAGATCATATATTCCCAGGGATGGTACTGAATCAGCTATTGATTTTTTCTTCTTCTTCTCTTCTTCATTGTCTGCTAAGATAACCAGATGTCTTGGTTTTGTGGAGACACTCTCCCACGAAAATGTCTTTATTTAAAGATGCCTGTCCCAGATGATTGGCAGAAGCTGCAGCCTGAGCAACAGAAGGCTCCTATTAGGTACAGCATTGGGAAACAACTTTGAAGTTCACTGATCATCGTGCCTAGGCGAATTGACTAAGCAGACCTGCCATATTTCTAGACTTGTTATATTCTAATGAAATTCAGTGTAGAGAAAAGTAAAGTCCTACACTTAGGTAAGAAAAACCAAAAGTACACATATAAACTGGGTGAAACCAGGCTTAATGGTAGTGTCTGTGAGAGGGATCTTGGAGTCTTAGTGGACAACCAGCTAAATATGAGCCAGCAGTGTGCAGCGACAGCCGAAAAAGCCAATGCTTTTTTGCTGTTAATAGCATTAACAGAGGGATACAATCAAGATCAAGTGAGGTACTAATACTACCCTATAAAGCCTTAGTAAGACCACACCTAGAGTACTGCATCCAGTTTTGGTCACCACACTATAAAACAAGACATTGAGACTCTAGAAAAAGTGCAGAGGAGAGCAACCAGGATGATTAGGGGACTGGAGACTAAAACATATGAAGAACGGTTCACTGCCATTTGTCAGAAATTGTGTAGGGTTTCCAGCTTGAGCGGGGGGGGGGGCAGGCAGGGGGAGGGTTGGACTACTTGACCTATAAGGTCCCTTCCAACTCTGTTAATCTGTATTTGGCCAAAATACAGATTTTGAATTTGAATTCTTGACTTCCATCTGTTCGTAAACTGGAATATCTTGCAGCATAGGTCTGGTAGCTTTCACTCTGGATGAATGGAATTTGGGAATACAAGAGAAGATCTATTCTGTTTTCTGTTTCCAGCAGAGTTAGCTTCCAATTTGTTAGACACCCATGAATTTAGGCCAGAAATCATTTTGCAGAAATGTAACAGCACAGTAGGGAAACAGAAAGTGCTTGGAATAGCTAAGAACTGCTTTATTAGAGAGAGAGAACTTTCAAACATTCTCTGAAAATCTTTTCTAATTTTTCCCCTGGAATCTTAGAAAATTGAATTACAGGTTAGCATTAATAAGGGACTAAATTTCTAAAAATTAAGACCTCCCGGATTGTAGTTTTAGAAATCTACTTATTCTTTTCTCACACTTGCCGGCTGCCTTTTACTTATGCAGAAGGGAGCGCAGTGTCCCTTGAAACCCAATTTGTGGTTTTTCTTTCAAAATACTGGCTGAACTACTGTAGGAACATGCACAGCTTTCTTGGAGCCCCTTTGACTGTAGTGGATGGGAGGGAGAAAGAAGGCAATCATTAGAAAGGAGTGTCTATGGAGACTCTCAGTCATTCAGGTGAGGGTTGTCCCAAAGTGCTTTTTCAAGAGGCAACTGAATTTTCTTTGTTTTTGCTTGAAGAGGTTTCACTCCTCATTCAAGAAGCTTCTTCAGTCCTGACTACATGGTAGAGAATGGAAAGGTTTGAAAGAGGGTCAAAGAGGCCATCCGCACAGAGGTGGTATTCAGCCGGTTCGTACTGGTTCGGCTTACCCGCCCCAGCACTATGCTATCCTATTTAGGCATGTCTTTGAGGCCAGGCGCATTGTGGAAAGTGTGCATACACGCAAGGCAAACTGGTGGTAACAAAATGTGAAACCCACCACTGCATCTGCATTAAAATTGAACAGCCTCTCTCAACCGAGGGGAAAGGATATGGCACCACCGATCTCCTGTTTAATAACACAGTGCTTTCAGCAGTTCCAAGAAGGTTCCACCCTCATTTGCACTATCCAGGTGACCCTGAGGGCACAAATATACCTTGAAGTGGCCTCAACGACTCTCAAAAAGAGTGCTAATGACCAGATGACTGCAAGGAATATAATTTCTTCCGTTTCCCTCCCCCCCCCCCATCCAACCATTCAGTCAGAACTGAAGAAGCTGCTTGGATGAGAAGTGAAACTTCTTCAGGGAAAAACAAAGGAAGTCCAGCTGCCCCTTGAAAAAACACCTTTGGGACATTTGAAAGGAGAAATATTTTTTTCTATAAAATCTTAAACTTTTTAAAAATGAAATATTGAAATTACAATTTTCTGTGTAGAATGTCATCTAGGGTAGTGTTTTTCAACCTCAGCTACTTCAAGATATGTAGACTTCAACTCTCAGAATTGGGAAGCCAGTATACGGGGAGTTGAGGTCTACAGATTTTAGAAGTTGCTGAGGTTGGAAAACATTGATCTAAGGAATAAGAACATAATAATAAAAAATAATCAGTACAGTAACTCTAGAATTGATTGTCCATCAACTTATGTCAGTTTTATTTATTTTCAGTTACCATGAACTAAAATGGGTCATTTATAATTTTCAGTGTACAGGTGGGGTATTTCATTTAGTGAATGCCTCACCAAGATGGTCAGCCTATTTAACATTAAAACAGAACAAAATTTACATTAATCTTCATGTTAACGCTTATGTATATAACCAAATGTATGTGGTTTTATGCATATTTCCCCCATTGTACATTTTCACAATATTTTCATAAGATTCATTTTTGTTTAACAAAAAAAAAATTTGCATGACAAAAAAATTGCTATCTGGGTTTTGGCATGCAAAGTTGATCTATGGGCAGATAAGAGTTATTATCATTTCAAAATTGTGGTGGGGTGTACATTTCTTTTACTTTCCATATATTTATCTATTATGGGCCTGTATGTTTGGTGGTTGGAAGGAAGTGTTTTGAATACTGAAACAATACAAAATACTCAGTTTTACCATAATTTATTTCTTCCCTTAACACAGCACATCTCTTACTGGAACAATTTACTAAGAAGTTATATGGAGTAAAAACAAATGACTTGGCTACACATGACTGTAACAATAACTGTCAGGCACAAAGGATCGAGACCATACATCATGTTGCAATTCAAAAAGGATTTATTGACCAAGCCTATACACAAAAATCTAGTTAAATAAAGTTCATTAGTAAATTGGCACCAGATAAGGGTCAAGGAATTCAAGAGGGCTTTGTGGCAACGTAATGACTCTGAATTGATAACACACTTAACTCTGCCTCCACCCCCACCCCCAGTTCTGCCTCCTGTTCTCTACACAACTTGCTTAATGGAAACATTTCTTTTGAGTTAACCTTTATTGTTGTTGACTTTGTAACTATGTTATAAAGGCTGAGATTGATGAGATAGGAATCAATGATCAGCTGATCATGTTTGAGCATCTGTCAGCCTCAAGACTGAGAAAGATACACCCAAAATGCATTGACTTGAAAGGGTGGGAGGAAAAGGCCTTATACTTTAAACCATGGGATTGACACATATATGCACACACAACTTGATTTCTGTGCATGTATGTTAATTTCTTTTCTTGTCTGCAATAAAGCAACATTTCTGTGCATCATTGAGCCAGCAAAGATTCTGCTAAATAGCTTACATTTCTAGAGTGCCGAGATCTATTGCAGTGTCTTTTGAGAAATCTGATGTATTCCCTTGAAGTTTTCTTGGCAACTGTGTAAAAATATTTGCTATATTGTAATTCTGTGAACTGCTTAGAGAAGGCTGTAAAGCACTATGAAGCGGTATATAAATCTAAGTGCTATTGCTATTACCCTCTAAATGTTTCACTTTGTATCAGTACAACTAATACTTTTTGACTGTCTTCTATCCAAATACCATGTTTCCCTGAAAATAAGAGCCTATCTTATATTTTTTTGAACCCTGAAATAAGCACTTGGCCTTATTGCCATGCACTCAGAAGCTCGATTGGGCTTATTATCATTGAATGTCTTATTTTGGAGAAAACAGAGTAATAGGCAGGTTCAATCCTGCTTATCTTTTTCTGAGATAAGAAGCCAAATTTATCTATGTACTGTATTCTACCAGGGCTTTTACAATGTTTGCTTGTACTTAAGACAGTATTCTATTAGACTAAACCATAGTGAATTTAAAGACACAGACTGTATTATTTGGTCTCTGTGAATTTTGTACAGTTCCTTTAAAGAGGATGCCTATAACAGAATTCCACACTTCTCTCTTTAAATGAAGAAAGGATCAGATTCCCTTGGTAAAAGAACTGCAACAACTATTCTGAGCCGTGGTGGCACAGTGGTTAAAATGCAGTACTGCAGGCTATTTCTGCTGACTGCCAGCTGCCTACCATTTGGCAGATTGAATCTCACCAGGCTCAAGGTTGACTCAGCCTTCCATCCTTCCAAGGTCGGTAAAATGGGGACCTATATTGTTGGGGGCAATAGCCTGACTGTGTAAACTGTGTAGAGAGGGCTGTAAAAGCACTGCGAAGTGGTATATAAGTCTTAAGTGCTATTGCTATTTTTTACTTCTTAGAAAAGAAGATGAAGTGGATTTTCTTTAAAAGGTACTTTAAGAGCTGAACTGGAAAGAAGCAGCCAGTAGGAGAAAACACATATTAGCATGTGAGAAAACATTAGCATAAGAATAACAAAATATGCATTAATGGTTAGCTTAACTGGTCAGTAGAAAGTTGTTTAGAAGCTGTTATGTAGTGCAAGTTTTTCAATTCGGCATCTAGGAGACCGAAAGCTTGCCCTCCCCCAAGGGAATATAGTTCAAATACTTTCATGAAGTAACAAAAAAGAAGTTTAGACCTCATGGTTGACATGACTGCAATGGTGTGTTTCAAAACTTTTTACTACTGGTTCTGTGGGCATGGCTTGGTGGGCGTGGCATGGCATGGCTTCATGGCATGGCTTGGTGGGCATGGCAGGGGAAGGATACTGTAAAATCTCCATTCCTTCCTCAATCCAGGGGAAGGTTACTGCAAAATCCCCATTTCCTCCCAATCAGCTGGGACTCAGAAGGCAGAGAATAGATGGGGGCGGGGCCAGTCAGAGGTGGTATTTACCGGTTCTCCAAACTACTCAAAATTTCTGCTACCGGTTCTCCAGTATTGGTCAGAACTTGCTGAAACCCACCTCTGCATGACTGTTTCAGATTGTTGCAGTGTACTGCTGCATTGTAATGTAGATAAAAGAACATTTAACAAATAACAGAGTCTGAAGGGCTTCTTGTCCCAACTCCCTGATTAAGCAGGAGACCCAATACCGTTTCAGAGAGATGGTTGTCTAATCTTTTTTTAAAAACCTCCAACGATGGAGCACCCATAACTTCTGAAGGCAAGCCTGATTAATTTCAGAAGCAGCTGAGTAGAATCTGGATTTGTAAATTATGGATAAAAGAAATAATGCATTTTCAGAGTCGTTGAGTTCATTATGTATCATTTCACTTGGACAATTCAATTTGTGTCCAATTTTGGTCCTGCCCAGCCAGATATTTTAGATGGAAATTTACAGTTTTTCTTAAGCTGCAACCATCTACCTAAAATTATGACAATGTCTCCTGGCGAGACATTGGGGAATCTTAGCCAAAGATCAGCCTGGTCCCTCATTCTCATCTAATGGGAGCTAACCCAAGACAATCATAATCTTAAAGTCAGGCCTAGAAATAGTGCTTTTACTTCATAGTTTGCATCCATGACTATTTAAAGGTGCACATATTAAAGTGGAAATAGATTGCTTGATAAGTATATATACCCACCCTGACATTTACATAGAATATGTCTACACCCATCTTCTGTTTACATGTTCTAGTGCAGTGATGGTGAACCTACATTGCACGTGCACCCACACACACTCAGGGCTGCACTCTGGAAAAGCTGAACTTCCAAGTTCTAGCATGCATGCACACCCGACAATTAGCTGGCCAGTGCACATGTGCACACTGTTGTTGTTGTTTTTGCAGTGCTGCGCATGCAAAGGACAGCTGATCATCACACGCACATGTGTGCCAGAAACCCAGAAGACAAACAGGCAAAGTCACGTGTGCCAGACAACATGGCATTGCGTGCCACTTTGGGCACACGTGCCATAGGTTCACCATCATGGTTCTAGTGGATTTATCTCTTTCCCCCCTATCCCTTCAGTTTCTTACTTTTTCTGACTTCTGTCAGGTTTCCTTCCTCCCTTAGTTTCTTCAGCTAGTATTCTGTGCATTGCCACTTGATTAGAAAGATTTCCATAGCCCTTTAAACCTAAAAGAAACTATTGTGACTGTATCACAGGTTAATTACATGGACCAGGAGAAGCAAAGCGATATAATTGCAACTGCCTTTTTGATCACGAAGAATTTGCTAGATTCTAACTGCGAGATGGGCAGCAAATAAACATAAATATGTTTAAGTTTAAATATAACAACAACAACAGAACAGAAAAAGAGAAAGAACTGGAGAAGGTAACAAAACAGAAGTAGAATGTCTGTGGCAAATGAATGCAAAGGCTGTACCAATAGTAATGGGTGCCTTAGGCGCAATCCCAAAACATCTGGAGCACCACTTGAACACCATCTGCATTGACAAGTTCACCATCAGTCAATTGCAGAAGGCAGCTTTACTCAGAGCAGCTGACATCCTGCCACAATTGCCTTTAACACCATCAAACAACACCTTCTACTTATCCCAGGTTCTTGGGAAGGACTCAATAGGTAAATAAGAATGCCAAATCCATCTGATTTGAACATCTGATTGACTGTGTGCGATGAACCATAATAACATTACCCCTGGGGTCAGTGTGCTGGGTAAAACAGAGGCACATTTTTTCGGTATGCAATTGAATTTCATTGCTGTCGTTCAAAAAGAATGTATAAGCGTGCTATTTCAGTTTTCATGAAGTAGTTCAGCCTCTTTAGCATATTCTACTCAGCATTTGTTGTAAGAAGTACGGTGTAAATTTTCAAGAAACTTTCTGGGCAGTTGAGAAAGAAAAGAAAATGTGGAGATCACAGTCTGAGATTGTGTAAATAGTAACTGTTACAGACAACAGAATGGAAGAGACTGTGGAATACAGTTATGATGCCTACAATATAGATATGTTGTTTCTAACTGACTTTGGGTTTGTGGCAGAGGTGGTATTCAACCGGTTCGGACCAGTTCGTCCGAACCAGTAGCGGGAATCGCAGGTGAGCTCTATGTCATCCTATTTAGGCATGTTTTTGAGGCCAGGCACAAGCATGTAAGGCACATGCGTAGAAGCGCATGCGTAGAAGGCCAGCCACATACATAGAAGGCAGGTGTATGTGGAAACCGGGCACATGCACCCATGAAGCTAGTGTGCAGGCGAACTGGTAGTAACATAATCTGAAACTCACCACTGGTTTGTGGCCATAATTTATGGAGGTTCTGTTATGATTTGTTTAAGGTTTAAGATCATTAAGCACAGTCTGCAACATAGATCCACAAACAGAAGGCTGATACGGCCTTTGATTTTTTTTAAAAAAATATTTTGGTCTTTCAAGCTGCTCTTGAGCTTTTGTTAATTTTTAATGTTAGATAGGGATTGCAACCAGTGGTGAAATCTAAAATTTGTTACTACCAGTTCTGTGGGTGTGGCTTGGGGGGGGGTAATGTGACTGGGTGGGCATGGCCATTTTTTTTTTTTACTTTTATATCCATTTTTTCTACAATCTCTTTGGTGAAGAAGTTGTAAAAGAATGCTATCCAAAGGCTCTGATGATCCCAGCTGAGTTGCCTGCTTGGCAGAGGCTTTTTAGAAAAGCCTTTGCCAATCAGGCAACTCAGCTTGGATTGTCAGAGGCATTTAAAAAAAAAAGCCTTTTTTTCTTTTAAAAGCCTTTGATGATCCCAGCTGAGCCACACAATCATCAGAGGCTTTTTTTTTTTACTTTTAAAAGCATTTTTTCGGCCGAAGAGGTTGTAGAAAAAATGCTTTTAAAAGTAAAAGAAAAAAAAAAGCCTCTGATGATTGTGTGGCTCAGCTGGGCATGGTGGGGGGACAGTGATTTTTGCTACCAGTTCTCCGAACCACCCACCTCCATCGCTACCGGATCGGGTGATCTGGTCCGAACCGGGAGCATTTCACCCCTGGTTGCAACCACAGAGGACAGCTATTGCCACCAAATATTAGCAATACAGTTTTCTCAGTGTCGCTAAAAGCCTCTCAGATTGAATGTCGGTTTTCTGGTTAGTGGAAATGAAGAAAAGGAAATAGACCCTGAAGAGAGATGGCATGAATCACATCTATAGGGAAATTTCTCCTGCTTGAGTTTTATTTACTTCAGTTTGACTTGTGCAGTAGAATTGCCTCTAGCTTATGCCATCTGACTTTCTCTGTTTCATGGAATTTCATAGAGGACAGCAAAGGCGTTCATATATAAAACTTGAGTCACCTATTCTTACTTGAGGAAGTTTTCAGACTGGAAATTGCGTCTGATTTATGGGGTTGGCTGGTCTTCCTAGTACACAGCCATTGTAAAGGAGGGCACAACTTGACAATGATAAATGCAACTAAGTCCCTGAAAAAGAATAAGCAGGTGCAGAAATACTTTTTCCTTGTTACGGTACCTAAAAAGAAATGCATGGAATCAACACTATTTAGTTAAAATTCATTTTTCCCCCTATCTGATCCATGGGTATGGATCAGAGGTGGATTTCAGCAGGTTCTGACCAGTTCTGGAGAACCAGTAGTGGAAATTTTGAGTAGTTCGGAGAACCGATAGTAAAAATTCTGGCTGGCCCCGCCTCCATCTATTCTCTGCCTCCCGAGTCCCAGCTGATTGGGAGGAAATGGGGATTTTGCAGTAACCTTCCCCTGCCACGCCCACCAAGCCATGCCCATGAAGCCATGCCATGCCACACCCACCAAGCCTTGCCCACAGAACCAGTAATAAAATGCTTTGAAACCCACTACTGGTATGGATATATCTTAAACCATCGGCATTTCATTTTCAGTTGCTTTAACTGAAAAGCTTTGTCTTTGCTGTGGCCCTTGGGTTAAAAGAAAAAGAAAGAAAGAAAGAAAGAAAGAAAGAAAGAAAGAAAGAAAGAAAGAAAGAAAGAAAGAAAGAAAGAAAGAAAGAAACTGCTTAAAGCTGTGACAAATCCTTTATCTCTTTAAAATCAGCTCTTGACCATTTAAAAACAACAATCACACTTTGTATTTACCCTGGCTTTAGCAATATGTTAACTGTAAAGTCTGACAGTGATCTATGGTGAATGGATGAACCCCCAAGAAAAATTACTCCTGTTTCTTCAGAGGTGTTACATTTTCCATCTAAAGCCTTTTTTATTCTGCTGCCTAGCCTGAAATGCTCCACAAACAGGTTAAATTAACCAGTAGCACAAAATCTTTGCCTTCAGATCTCTAATCTGAAAGTGGTGACATTCATTAAAAGAATTACCTATGGGGAGAAGAGGGGAAAAAATCTTAGGCATCATGTCTTAAATGTAACAGTTTTAATTGTCATTCAAATAATACAGGAAGTCCATTTCTCTGTACCAGGGGTGGCAAACTCGATTTCATTGTGGGCCGCATCAGGGTTGTGTTTGATCTTGGGGGCCTGGGTGGGCGTGGCCAGGATGGGAATGGCCAGCTTGACGTTACTCCTGTTGGGGGCATCTGTGGTGGCCTGAGCACTCTGCCAGTGAAAATGTGCTCCCAAGCTCTGTTTTTGGCTACAACAGCATCCTGAAGCCCTTTGCCTTGGGCTTCAGGATGCTGTTGCAAATGGAGTTTGGGTGGGCCGTGCATGCCCGCCCGGGCCCTGTTTTTGGCTGCAAATGCCTGCTTCAACCCTCTGCCAGCGAAAATGGAGGTCATTTTTCCTGCCAGAGGGCTGCAGGAGCTCTAGTGGCCAAAAACAGGGCCTGGGAGGGCCTCATATGGCCTCCCAAGCTCAATTATTTTCTGGCAGAGGCACCACAGGCTGGTTCTTTGTTGTTTCCATGGACAGTCTCAGCATCCCGTGGGCCAGATCTGGCCCTCAGGCCTTAAGTTTGACACTCCATACCATCTTTTAAGGCAGTCATCAACAAACTAGAGCATATACAGAGTAGAACAATAAGGAAGCTGACATGCAAACCTTGTGGTGGATAGGTAAAAGCTATGGATTCAACTTGAGGACGACAAACATAAGGAATAATAGCCGCCTTCAAATGTCTGAAGAGCTGTCATGCAGAAGATAGAACAGACTTTTGCTCACTGATGGGTGAGAAGTATATTTTAGTTGAGCGGTAAAAGAAAATTGCTTAGTTGTAAGGAGTGTTTAAGGAGGACCAAAGGCTATCAACAGATAATGTGTTATCCTTCACTGGTAATATTTCACCAGGAGGTGTTAGTCGCTTTGGCATCTGCCAAAACTGAAAGCAATTCTTTTCCAATCATCGTTCTCATGGGATTGCTTTAGCAAGTTTTTTAGTGAGGAAAACAGCGGGGTTACAAGAATTCTGGCAACTGTATTATTTCCATTTGGAATAATGGAATAACTGGTGAATTGGCAGATACTTTCACAGATAACAGACAGCTTTTCAGCCTTCTGCTTACACAATGGCCCCCTGAATCTTAATCAGTATCCAAGACTGATAAAGGCCCTAGATCAGTGGTGGCATTCAGCCGGCTCTATCCGGTTCGGGCGAATCATAGCAGTGGCTGTGGGAGGCTCCGCCCACCTGCCCGGATTTCATCACATCCAAGTTTTTATGCTCTGTGCATGCAAGGAAAGCCCTGTGCATATGCCTGCGCACTCACATTTGTGAACTGATAGCGAAGGTAAGTGAATACCACTCCTGCCCTAGATGTACTAAACATCAGATTAATGGATAGAGTTTTTTCTTCTTCCAAAATCCATCCTGGATAAGGCTCCTTCTTGTATGATTAGGACGGTTTTGATCTGTCCCCCCCCTTCAGAGACCCACAAAAACACAGCCAGCCGAGGGTTAAGACTCACTTGGCACACTCTGCAGTTCTTATCTCAACCTTGGCAGCGATATGCACACCGTCTGCCAAGGACTTTATTGGTTTACACAAACAAGAAAATCACCTACGTAGCTTTGCCGTTCATCCAGCTTCCAAGACTACGAGGTTGCTCCGTTTGTTTAGCTGTGCAGTTAGCTTTGTTCGTCACGAACTTCGTGACCCATTGTACTGTCTTAAATAGATATGCTTCTGGGTGTGGTCCAGTGAGTCATGGATCCTATGACTCCAATCCAATGACTCAGGATTTCCTCATACGCCGCAGCTGCAGTGCCCTTTTCTGTCGCCTTCTTTGGCGTGCGTCCAGGAATGACGTCTCTCCCTCACTCTCATCTGAGACACCTGTTTCCCCACTACTTGGCTCTCTTTCAGCTGGCACCTGAGCCGGTGCCAGAGGGGGAGGGCTGGGAGATCTGGCTGGCTCCTCTTCCTCCTGCTCAGAGTTGCCTTCCTCCAAAGGGATAGGCTCAGAGGACGGGGCCACAACACTATCCCCCACCGCAGGGCCCTTCCCCCGGGTCTGACGGTCGGGATGGGGTCGGGACGGGAACTGTTCGTGGAAAGTCCGCACCAGGTCAGGGGCCTGAACGGCAGATGCGTCCACCCAGGTGAAATCCTCGGCCCCGTACCCTTTCCAAGCGATGAGGTATTGGAAGCGCCCCTTCAGCCAACGGGAGTCCCGAATACTGTCCACCTCATACGTCGAGGCGTCGTCCTCGTCGGCTGCGGCTGGGGGGGCAGGCGGCGGCGGGCGGCGGAAACGGCTAGTGGGAGTCTCAGGGACCAGGAGGGACCGATGAAAAACGGGGTGGAGCCGCATGGAGCGGGGTAGAGTCAACCGATAGGCCACCGGGTTGATGACCGCCTCGATGGGGAAGGGACCGATAAAGCGGTGGGCCAGTTTCCTCACCGGCTGGTCCGTGGGGAGGTGTTTCGTGGACAGCCACACCCGATCTCCAACTTCCAGCGGTGGCGTCGCCCGGCGGCCGCGATCGGCGAACCGTTTATAGTCCTCTTTCGCCCGGATCAGCTGCCGCCGCACCAGTTGCTGCACCGCCTGCAGCTCCGAGAGGAAGTCCCGGGTCTCAGGAACAGGGGAGTCCATGATGGTCAACGGAAAAAAACGTGGATGGTACCCGACGTTGGCATGGAACGGTGTCATCTGGGTGGAGGTATGTTGGGAGTTGTTAAAAGCGAACTCCGCCAGGGGAAGGTACTCGGCCCAGTTGTCCTGCTGCTGGTTGACAAAACAGCGGAGGTACTGCTCCAGTATGCCAATGACCTTCTCCGTGCCCCCGTCAGTCTCCGGGTGGTGTGATGACGACAGGCACACCTGCACCTCCAGCGCAGCCATCAGGCTTTTCCAGAAGCGGGCCGTGAACTGGGCCCCGCGATCCGAAACCACCCGGTCCGGCAGGCCGTGGAGGCGGAAGATGTGTTGCAGGAACAGGCGAGCCGTGGTACGAGCTGAGGGCAGGCCGCGGCACGGGATGAAATGTGCCATCTTCGTGAGCGCATCCACCACCACGAGGACGGTCGTGAACGTAGCGGACAGGGGCAGGTCAGTCAGGAAGTCCATGGAGATGGCTCCCCACGGTCTCTCCGGTGTCGGCAGCGGCTGGAGGAGTCCAGGAGGGGGGCCGGACGCGGCTTTGGCCTGTCGGCATGGCACACAGGACGTCACGTAGGCGTGCACGTCGTGCCGTACCCGAGGCCACCAAAAAGTCCGCGTCACTAGGTTCAAGGTCTTAAAGAAGCCGAAGTGCCCCGCCGCGGGGTTGTCATGGCACTGGTTCATGACGAGGGCTCGGAGCGGACTTGTGGGCACGTACAGCCGACCCCGGTGCCTGAGCAAGCCCTCCTCCACGGTCCATGGGGACGCGGGGCCGACGTCCGCTCTCCGCTGCTGCGACCAGTCGTCCCGTCGCTGCGCTTCCAGCACCTGAGTCCGCAGGTCCACCGGTTCCTGGACCGCGGCCAAGGAGTCCGCTGGCAGCACCGTCCGGGGGGAAAGGGAGTCCTTTGGGCAAAAGTATTCCGGCTTACGGGATAGCGCGTCCGCCCTCTGGTTGAGGTGGCTCGGAATGTATGTGACGTGGAAGTTGAACCGGGCGAAAAACAACGACCACCGGATCTGCCGCTGGTTCAAATTCCTGGCCGTGGTGAGGTGCTCCAGGTTCCGATGGTCCGTCCGCACCTCCACCTGGTGTCGGGCCCCCTCGAGGTGATGTCGCCAAGCCTCGAACGCGGCCTTGATAGCCAGCAACTCCTTTTCCCAGATGGTGTAGTTGCGCTCGGAAGGAGTGAGTTTCCGGGAGTAGTAAGCGCAGGGAAAAAGAGTGCCACCATCCACCGGAGCCTGTAGCAGCACCGCTCCAATCGCCACGTTGGACGCGTCTGTCTCAACCACGAACGGACGGTGTGGATCGGGGTGCCTCAGGACCGGCTCCGTGACAAAGGCCTGCTTGAGAACCTCGAAGGCCTGCTGCTGCGGGGGCCCCCACTGGAACGGAACCTTCTTCCGAAGGAGCTGGGTCAACGGCACGGTCAGGGTGGCAAAGCCCGGGATGAAGGTCCGGTAGTAGTTGGCGAATCCCAACAGACGCTGGACGTCCTTCACCCGACGCGGGGGTTCCCAACTGCGCAAGGCCGCCACCTTGTGTGGGTCCATCGCGATGCCCTCGGGGGTGATGATGTGCCCGAGGAACTCTATGGAAGTCTGGAAGAAGTAACATTTCTCCAACTTCGCATAGAGCTGGTGCTCCCGCAGGCGCTGCAGGACCTGGCAGACATGCTGGAGGTGACTCTCCGGGGTCCGGGAATAGATCAAAATATCATCCAGGTAGATCACCACGAACCGATCCAGCATGTCCCGGAACACGTCGTTCATCAAGTGCTGGAAGACCGCGGGGGCGTTGGTCAACCCGAACGGCATGACGGTATATTCAAAGTGTCCGTATCGGGTGCCAAATGCCGTCTTCCACTCGTCCCCCTCTCGCATCCGCACCAGGTTGTAGGCTCCCCGGAGGTCGAGCTTGGTGAAAATCGAGGCCTCCCGCAACCTCTCCATCAGCTCCGGGATCAGCGGCAGGGGATAGCGATTCCGTACCGTGATGGCATTCAAGCGCCGGTAGTCGCAACACAGGCGCAAGTCCCCCGTCTTCTTTTTCACGAAGAGGACTGGGGCCGAGAGCGGGGAGGTCGAAGGCCGGATGAACCCACGGGCCAGGTTCTTGTCCAGAAAGTCCCGTAAGGCGGCCAGCTCGGGCTCCGACATGGAGTACAGGCGTCCCGAGGGCAGGGGCGCGTTGGGCATCAAGTCCACCGCGCAGTCGTAGGGTCGGTGCGGGGGCAAGCGATCCGCCTCCTTCTCGCTGAACACGTCGGCGAAGGATGTCAGCTCCGGAGGCAAGGAGACGTTCGGGGCAGAGACGTCCTGGCCGGCACAGGTGTGGCGAAGGTGGTCGACACACTGCAGGCTGGGGAACGAGATGGCATTTCTCGACCACGCCACCTGAGGGTCGTGCGCCCGAAGCCAGGCCATCCCCAGGACCAAGGGGAAGTGCAGGTCCGCCGTCACATAAAACTGGATCGCCTCCTCATGGTTCCCAATGGCAAGGCGCAAGGGCTGAGTAGCGAAGTTGATGGGCCCCGCCACAAGTTCCCGCCCATCAATAGTTTCGACCCTCAACGGAGGGTCCACTGGAACCAAGGGAACCTTGTAATGGGCCACAAAGGCCTGGTCCATAAAGTTCGTGGTGGCCCCCGAGTCCACCAGCGCGTGCGCCTGGAGCCCCTCCGACCGGTTAGCCAACAACACCCGGGTGTTCAAAATCAGGTGCCGAGGGGGCTCACAGTCCACAGCCGCCGCCTCCGGCGGGGCATGGTCACCTGCCTGACCCAGAGTTTCCCCTAGGCCAGGCCTGACCCGTTTCCCGGCTGGTCACGCCGAGGCTCCGGAACAGGCTTGAGCGATCCACTCCGCTTCCGGGGACACGAGGCGGCGAAATGTCCAGCCTCGCCGCAATAGAGGCACAACCCCCCTTGGCGTCTCCGCATCCGCTCCTGGGCCGTCAGTTGAGGTCTGGCTGCTCCGAGCTCCATGGGCTCCTCAGCCGTCGCCACCAAACGCGGTACGGTCCGGGGCGCTGTTGGTACGAAACGCGGGGGTGCCGGCACTGTCGGTGGTTCCGGAAGAGCCCTACGGGGCCGTCGCCGTTGTAGGCGGGCATCGATGCGCAGGCATTGGGTCACCAGCGTGTCCAGGGTCTGTGGCGCCTCCACCCGAACCAGCTCGTCCTGCATCTCATCGCAGAGGCCGTCCTGGAAGGCATCCATCAGCGCCGCCTCATTCCAGGCCGAATCCTGGCCTAGCAATCGGAACTCCGCAATATAGTCCTGCAGGGGGCGCTTGCCTTGGCGGAGGTCTTTGATGCGCCTCGCTGCCGTCTGCACCCGGAGGGGGTCCTCAAACATGGTGCGCAGGTGTTGCAAAAAGCCCTGATAGTCCAGAAGCAAGGGGCTGTCTTGCAGCAACAGGGGCGTGGCCCATCGGGCGGCAGTGCCAGAGAGGGAGCTGATAATAAAAGCCACCCGAACCCGGTCATCCGGAAAATCCTCCGGCCGCATTGCCATGTACAGCTGGCACTGTCCCAAGAAGGCCGGGAACATTTCCTGCTGTCCAGAAAACTTATCTGGCATGTTCACTGGGCATCTTGGACGGGGAAGGGGAGCAGGTGGAGCTGCTACAGGAGCATTTCCCAAAGCAAGTTGTGCAGTTAGCTGTGCTACTTGCTGTTGCAGAAGTTGATTGGCCTCCAGCATCTGCTGTACCTGCTGCTGCAGCTGTTGGTCCATCGTGGGTTAACGATGGAGTTTTGGGTGACGAACAAGATGATCTGTCCCCCCCCTTCAGAGACCCACAAAAACACAGCCAGCCGAGGGTTAAGACTCACTTGGCACACTCTGCAGTTCTTATCTCAACCTTGGCAGCGATATGCACACCGTCTGCCAAGGACTTTATTGGTTTACACAAACAAGAAAATCACCTACGTAGCTTTGCCGTTCATCCAGCTTCCAAGACTACGAGGTTGCTCCGTTTGTTTAGCTGTGCAGTTAGCTTTGTTCGTCACGAACTTCGTGACCCATTGTACTGTCTTAAATAGATATGCTTCTGGGTGTGGTCCAGTGAGTCATGGATCCTATGACTCCAATCCAATGACTCAGGATTTCCTCATACGCCGCAGCTGCAGTGCCCTTTTCTCTCGCCTTCTTTGGCGTGCGTCCAGGAATGACGTCTCTCCCTCACTCTCATCTGAGACACCTGTTTCCCCACTACTTGGCTCTCTTTCAGCTGGCACCTGAGCCGGTGCCAGAGGGGGAGGGCTGGGAGATCTGGCTGGCTCCTCTTCCTCCTGCTCAGAGTTGCCTTCCTCCAAAGGGATAGGCTCAGAGGACGGGGCCACAACAGGTTTAAACAAAAAGTGAAAAGACAGTTGTACACTGTATTTCTAAGGCAGTGATGGCTAACCCTTTTGCCATCGCATGCCAGGAGGGGGGGCTGGGGAAGTTCACGCACGTGTGTGCCCACACTCATAATTCTATGCACCCTGCCCTGCACATGCACGCACAACTCCCCCTTCCCCCCGCTCCTGGCTCTTCTAGGAGTCTCTGGAGGCTGGGGACAGCAAAAAACGTCACTTCCCGTCCTATCGGGGGTTGGGAAATGGGCTGTTTCAGGCCTCTGGAGGGCCTCCGAGGGAATGGGAAAAGCTGTTTTTGCCCTTCCCAGATGCATAGAGAGGATCTGGAGCCAGGTGAGAAAGAAAAACGGGCCTTTCCCACCTTTCCCAATGGTAACTTTTACCATTGAAGGTCTTCTCAACTAAGGGGAAGGAAGAAGAGAGGGGAATGATAGAAGAGAACATTTATAGCTCAGGATTGAACTTGGGGCTCCTTGGTATTCTCTGAGCTTGGTGGTTTTCTTGCAGACATTTCATTACCAAACTAGGTAACATCAATACTAGCTGAAAGAGGGTTTTCATTGCCTCTAGGCACTTGGGGAAGCACTTCCAGACCACATTTAATGAGTGGAAACTAATCAAGGAGAGAAGCAACTTAGAACTAAGGAGAAATTTTCTGACAATTAGAACAGTATCAGTGGAACAACTTGCCTCCAGAAATTGTGAATACTCCAACACTGGAAGTTTTTAAGAAGATGTTGGATAACCATTTGTCTGAAGTGGTGTAGGGTTTCCTGCCTAAGCAGGGGGTTGGACTAGAAGACCTCCAAGGTCCCTTCCAACTCTGTTATTCTATTCTATGTGTATACTTTGGTATCTGGTGCTGTGGACAGAGCACCAGTTATTCCAATATTAGCCTGGGCAATACTGTACTTCTACCATTTATTGGAATTAGATGATGCAGACTGAAGTTACTAATGCAAGAAAGAAATACTAATGCAAGAAAGAAACTAATGATTTCTTTATTGCATTAGTTGCAAGACAGATAATATTCAGACTAAGCCTTTTCTAACCAGCCACAACTATCTGGGTAGCGTGATTTTAAATAATAGCCTAAAGCAACTTTTTCCAACCAATACCCTCCAAATGAATCAAACCATGTCTTCCATAATCTTCACTCACACAATGCAATAATCATGAGTTAAGAGGAATAATCGTGAGCTATGGGCTAACTCTTACTGCTATAAAAATGATTGGAAATGCATTCCCTTAGCCTGAATGTCTATGAGAGAAACTCTCTGAACCACAAAGAACTCTGCGAAAAATATACTCATGCGGTAAGCTTGCACCATGATGTTTTTGATATGAGAGAATATTACGATATTTACTAAAGATGTAACTGAATGGGAGAGAAGAAATGTGATTCCCATAACAAATAAAAAATACTGCAAGCCAATCTGAATTTTATTTAATTGCTAAGCAATTAGCTATTCAGAAATGCCCCTTACTTTTCAATTAAAGCAATGAAAGGGAAATAGGAAAAAAAAAATTGCTTTTTAGGTATTTCCACCGCCCTTCAAACATAATATAAAAATGAATATGACTTTAGTGAAATAGATATTATGATATGTTCCCACATCCTGTAATTCCTGTAATTATAATGCGCTGGAATAAAAATTGATGAGGGAAATGCCTGCTGTAGTTTTGAAAGGTTAGGTAAAGAATCTTTATTTCCACGCTATCTACTGTAAATAATGGCTTAGTGTTTTATTTCTGAACACAAAAGATACCGAGTAAAAGTTTTATTAGAGGAAGATGTCAGGTTGGTACCTCAGGGAACACAGCAGTAACAAAAGGATATTTATTCGCCATAAAAAGGAGAAATTTGAACAAAATAGCTCTATGTAAACGTCAGTTTGCCGTGAGCCACATTGATTGGTACAAAAGTAGACATCACGCTGGAAGTTTCATTATTGAACATGATTGCAAGACACGTAAGAGTCCGCATACAACTGTGTGCTTGCCATGTTCATAAATAATTGCCATATGGGCTCTGTTTCTAATACCAATATGGTACTATGAAAAAAAAAGAAAAGAAATGAGAAGCAGAATTAGCAGAGAGCTCGGACATCCAGCGAAACCAGGAGGCTGTTCTCAAAATTAGAGACATGGCAATTTTCCAAGATTTTTCACTCCTACGGCCAAATACCAAGATTAGCATTAAAGGGTAAGTGTGACAAATCTGGTATCAGAAAATGTAAGAGCCCCAGTGGATATTGCAAATGGCTCATCTGCTTCAACATCACCTTTCTGCAAGCCTGATCCGGCTGGAAATGATGTGAACGGAATGTGAGAGCAATGGTGCTTCTCACTGTCTGCAATTCTTCCATCTCATTCTCCAACAATTTTCTTTTTTAAAAAAAAAAACATGCCAGTTTTGGATCTTGGGGCTCTATTTAGCTGTCCTTCCTGCCATCTTATGCCTCCACATAGGTGCATATTGTCACTGTACTCATGAACTGGAATAGGGATAGCAACAGGTCACCAATGGGGATTGTTTGGTAACTGAAACATAGTATTTGTTGAATGGGGCCATAAGAGACAGTTTGGAGCCTGGGCGTGGCTTAACTGTTCTGTATATAAGCTTCAGGGACTATCTTCTTTCTTTCCTCCATTTTGCCTCCTCCATTTTGTACTGTGTTTATACTTGCTATTTCTCTTCTCTACAACATGGAAAAACCTACAAGGGTATTGTATATATGCCTTATGTGTTGTTACGTATATAAAGAAGTTTTGAATCCTGCTGAATTGTCTGATTGTGTGTGCTGCAACCAACTCTGACATGTATCTGTAGAGAAGAAGATTATATGAGCTCTCTTCAAATGTTTAGTAATTAGACTGCTTACTTAAAGTTCAGTCTCTCTCCTGACATTGTCACCCATGCAACGGCCATAAGGAAAAGGCTTACAACTGCAGAATGGACAACTCATCACAGCCAAGTGCTCACAGCTGTCTCGTCATGGGGAACTAGCTGCAGCTAACTCGTCACAGGACAACTTGCCATGGCCAACTCACCATGGGACGAACTCGGTGCGGGACAATTTAACGATTCAGTTTAATTGGAGGGAGCCTGAGTGGTGTAGGAGGCTAATGCCTCCTACTAAGGCAGCATTTAACATCCAGCTGCCTGTAATTACTTGCGAGTTCAATCCCAGCCAGGCCCAAGGTCGACTCAGCCTTCCATCCTTTCTAAGGTGGGTAAATTGAGGACCCAGTTTGTGGGGGCAATAAGGTGACCCAGTTTGTGGGGACAATAAGGTATAAAATATACAAAACTATGAAGGCTATTGATTAATGCATTGTAAGCTGCCCTGAGTCTCCGGAGGCATATAAATCAAATTTTAAAAAAAAGATTTAAAATAAATAAAAATTATTTTGATTTTTGTCATTCCCATTTCATTCTGTCGCTCCTTTCCTTAAGGATTCTATTCCGCCATTTCTTTGATATTAGTATAACTCTTGTCCCATGCAGAATTGTCCAATGTTAAGTTGGCAGTGGCGAGTTGGCCATATTTAATAACAGTAACAGAGTCGGAAGAGATCTTGGAAGTCATCTAGTCCAACCCCCTGCTCATGCAGGAGACCTGTACTAGGGATTCAAACCACCGAACTGCTGACTTTTCTGATTGACAGAAAAGTCACTGAGCCACTTAGGTTTCTGTACAACTGTATCCACCAAAGGAGTTTTCCTGCAGACTGTCAGCATTCCAAGAAATGCACCCATTGAAAGTAGAACTCCGAGGCAGGTAAATTCCTCAATGAACAGGTTTATTGGATATATCATATCGCCACAGTGGGAATTTTCAGAGTCAGTTTTCGCCTAATTAAAAAGTGAAAGTCCCCCCACCCCCACCCCAGGTCATCAGTCACATTGTCCAGTGGAGATGCTGACTAGTTGCTTGGTTACGCCACTCCTCCTCTCTCAGCCATCTGTTGAAATGACAGGAAAACTTTTTGTTTTGACGGCCAAAGCTGTCTACTTTCTCCCTTCCATTTCCCCCTTCTGCCTTGTGGCAACCATGAAGGAGCAAAAGATGGCTTCAGCCAAGTTCACCTTAGGGTTGACCCAGACATTCAGAGGAACACATGAATACTTGCAGAAGTTGATATCCTTAAAGTAACATTGGGGAAGTTGCAATAGGAATTATCATATGTCGAACACTTCATGTGATATTCCAATAATTGAAAATATATGAAGTTGAATTGTTGCATTTATGGCATTCTCTATGCTGGTTATTGTTCTGCAGGCATTTTGTTAACAACTGAGTAATACCAGTGCATAGGAGAGTGAGCTGTGTTGGTTCGTTTATATACAGTATCTGGACCTGCTGATCTTACTATCTAGAATGATTAAGGAAAAACGAAGACTCCTTCGAGTTGAGTTCAGTTAGTCAAATTTGTGATCTTAATCCTTCATAAATAATACTGCCCATGTCCTCCCTGGGCCTTCAAGTCTCACATAATTAAATGAGTAAAAAGTCAAATCAGCATTTGTGAATCAATGTTGATTAATTAAATTAGATTAGCCTTGTTTATTGCTTTATTCCCAGCCTACTGCATCAAAGAACTGTTGGCACTGCTTTTTCCTCAGTAGTCACAGAAACAGCAGTTTTGCCCTGATGCTTTTTAAATACTGGATCTCCAGGCCTGAGCCGAAATTCATAATAACGGTAAAGCTCTGAAGATTCAAGCTGGTTTTACGCATTAGCTATGCGATATGTGCATGCGTACACAGAGAGCAGGGGTGGGTTCTACCTACCTTTACTACCGGTTTGCAATGGGACTGGGTGCGCATGCTTACTTCGCTCACATGCGTGCTCTTCTGCACATGCGCAGAAGCATTTTGATGACGGGGTCGGTGGGCGGAGCCTCCTGCCGGTTTTACTACTGGTTCTATAGAACCGGGGCAAACCGGGGGCAACCCACCACTGACAGAGAGACACACACATTGCAAAGTACATTTGGTGTGTTTTTGCTTCTTAAGAAATACCATTTCTTACCAGAAAATGTTTCCTGCCATGGTAATATTTCTTAATATTTATTTGCTCCTTTTTCAAAATAAATTAAATTCAACTTACACAGAGTAAAGCATTCACCAATCTGATCTCCTGTACTTTCTTTTATTATGTAAATATAAGGGAATACCTTTTGTGGATGGGGTTCATGTAGACCAGGGGTTCAAACTCAGTTTCATTGAGGGCCACATCAGGGCTGTGGTTGACCTCGGGAGCTGGGCTAACTGGGTGAGTGTAACCAGCTTGACGCCACTCACTGGGCGTGGCTGACTAGGTGGGTGTAGCCAGTTGGGTGGGCATGGCCAGCTTGATGCCACTCCCCAAACTGCTGGCATGTTTCCTCTTCGCATTGGGTAGACTGGGCTGAAGCAATGCGGGTAGACTAGGCCGAGGTGACGCGGGCCGGCCTCTTATATTTTCCAGGATGGACCCACAGGTTAGATCCAATCACATCGCAGGCCGAATCCAGCCCACAGCCTTGAATTTGACACTCCTGATGTAGACAAAATTCTTTCCTAGCAGATATTTAAGGATGAGATTAAATCTAGGTGTCTATGTAAGTACAGTCTATTGTAGTAATTTTTCAAGTGGGATAAAGTAACATGTATGAAAAGTATTAGAGAAAGCCTAGTTGTATGTTTAGAACAATTGCCTGCAATTGTACTAAACAGATGCCCTTCAATGCTGCCTCCTCCATGAATTTGATTGCTTACACCTACTGGGGAGCCTGTTTAATAAGTTATTTCTGCATACAATATTAAGAAGTTGTATGGTTTTTGCTCTCCATCTATTCAGTGTAGAATATGAAAAAGAGGAGAAGGCCGGAGATGAGCCCATTGTTCAAGAGTCTGAAGCTCACCCCAGTGATTCTCAGGAAATTTGAATGACGTGCAGGGTTTGAATACCTGAATAGGGATGTTTTTGGCCAACTGTTGGGAATGTTTAAGTGATATTCATAGTAGTTTCATCTTACAAATGAAAATCCTGTAGAGTACAAGACATCTAATGCCCTGTATATGTACTGTGTCCATTTTTTATTTATAAACTCCAAATCAAATGTTCTAGCAGTGAACAACAAGGCATGAATCAAATCGAACATGGAAAAAAATAACAACGATAAGTGCGTGCTGCCCTAAGCATACAATCAATTAGTGCCAAGAGTACTGCCTTGAAATATGAAGGAGGGAGAGGGCTGGAGCTAATTGTTCAAAAAGCTGTGTGCCAAGGCTAGGCAGTTCACCTGAATTACATGTATTTCATACAGGAGGAACTTCACACAGGTCCTTGTGATATGAATGATCAGACAAGATGGGCAGATTCCATTTTGGCAAGGTGGTGTCTGATGTATTCCAGCGTTATTTCTTGATGAGAAGGGATCTCGTTGAAGCAGAGGTTAGAATGTAGTATTGCCAGACGTGGTATTCAGCCGGTTTGGACTTGTTCGGGTGAACCAGTAGAACCGACGATCAGCTGGCCCCGCCCCCACTGTATCCTGTCCTATATTTCCTTCTTTCTGACTCAGCTGATTCGCGCAGCACAGCTGATTTCTGCACCTCCACTGTTCTGCTTACTGGGGCTGCTTTAGAAGGTAAGCAGCTGAGCTTCAAATTGCTATATTTTGAATGCTGCACGCAAGCATGTTAGGTGCATGCGTGCACACTCACCGAACCAGTTGTTAAACCGGTTGCATCCCACCACTGAGTATTGCAGGCAAATTCTGCTCACAGTCTGGAATTCAATCCTGACTGGCTCAGAGTTGACTCAGCCTTCCATCCTTCTGAGGTCAGTAAAATGAGAACTTGCTATATTTTTTGGAGTATAAGACACACCGGAGTATAAGATGCACCTATCTTTTTTGGTGAGGAAAAGAAGAAAAAAAAATCTGCCTCTGCCTCCCAGCAATTTTGCCTTGTTGCAGGAAACAGCAAACAGCTTGCTTTACTTTCATTTTCATTTTCAGCATAGCTTGATTAGCACAAGGGGAAAAAAAAAATCTGCTCCAGCAATTTACCTCTTTGCAGCAAGCAGCAGAGCCCTGCACAAAACAGTTGAGAGCAAATCAGCTGAGAGTTGGGAGCCCGATCCAATCATCTTGTGCTAAATAGGCTGTGCTGAAGCTGAAAGGAGCTGTTTTTTCTTGCTGTTTGCTTGCAAGAAAACTGCTGTGATGCAGAAGCCAAAGGGTGGGGGCCAGTTGGTGGGCAGGGCTACATTCAATGTATAAGACGCATCTAAATTTTCACCCCTTTTAGAAAGGCAAAAGGTGCGTCTTATACTCCGAAAAATATGGTATATTTTGGGGGAATGGCAATATCCTGACACTTTAAACTGCCCAGACAGTGTTGTAAGAGCACCATTTGGTGGTAAGTAAGTCTAATGCTATTGCTATCTTGACTTGCCCCCAAAACATACTGCCAACCAATGCAGCAACCTGTCATTTTGGACTAGGTGCAACTAATCGGTCCGCGTTTCAGTGCGTGTCAAATGTATTGTATTACTCTAATCATGTGATAATTAAGGCATTATTGCCATGATGTTTGGTCCAGTCTTAAACTTCCCTGGCCAGAGTGGCTGCCCCAAGTCATGTACAAACTCCTGCATGACCCCATCCACAATAACTACAGTGGCCAGTGTTAATGGATTGCCTTGAGCCCTTAGTTACAAAGAGCAACTCTATTTTAGGAGGATTTAATCTGACCTTGTTTCATCTTTTACAGGCTGTAACATCTACAAAAAATAGTTCAAGCTTCCATGGTGTCTCTGGTGTGGCCTGTGGTAGTAATATATAATTGAGAGTCATCCGCATAGTGCTGACATCTAACCTCCATGTAGTGTTCTGGGCAAAAATAACCCAAGGATTTCTTGAAATCTGCTATTCTTATATTAACTAAATCCAAATTTTCTTAGCTTTTTCAAATGCCTCCATCTGTTTGGCTATACTGGTCTACAGATTAATTAAATGAAGTTCATCTTTAAAGAAGATAAAACGTTACGGAGTGAAGGTTGCACATATTCGTATGCAGCAACACAAAAACCACAGATTTAATATGGGAAAGCCATGCATTGATACGTTGTAAGTTTATTTCTGGAGTATAAAAAATGTAGTTTATTTGAAAGAATTTTAGTAGAAAAATAATAGAGAAATACCTTTTGACCAGTGGTGGGATTCAGCCGGTTCTGTTTGGATCGTGTGAACCAGTAGTGGCAACTGTGGGAGGCTCTGCGCACCCACCCGGATGTAATGCGCTAGTACTGTGCATGCGCGCGTGTGCTCACATTTGCGAACCAGTAGGGAAGATAAGTGAATTCCACCTCTGCTTTTGACTTTAGTGATGTTAGTATCTTTTTATCAACAGAATCGTACCTAGAATAGTGCATCAAGTAATTTGCTGTTACAGTCTAATTATTTGACTTTAAAAAAAATGAATCTAGGTATAAAAAAAGAGTTTGACTTCTGCTACAATAACCCTTGCTGGCATGTAATCAGACATTGCATTAATGATTAAAGGTTTTTAATGGGATTTTTTTCCCCCTAAGGTTGGGCTCTTCACTCTTGAACCAATACATTATCGAGTGATAAACAACTAAATTCTTGCAGCTCTCTGATCTATAGATATTCAGTCAGGCAATTGCCTGCTACAGCAGATGCATTGACCTTGCTTTTAATTTTATTCAGGTTTTGCAAAAGCTGGAATCGTCAAACTCTTTTAGTCATGTAGTGGGGGTGGGGCGAGAAGAGAGTCGCAGTGCCATCTCATAGGACACTGAAAATTGATTCATCTAGGACAGGGATTGTAGCTCAGGTTGAGGAGTGCATATTTTTCCACGCTGAATATCTCAGCGTTAAATCCTGACTTGTATAGTTAAAACAATAAGATAGCAAGGGAGAGAGAGAGAGAGAGACAGGGATCTCAGACAAGCATCTCCAATAAAGAATAGGTGATTGTGAGCTAGAATGAATGAATAGTTTCAGGATTCCACCCCTTATCAGAGAAGAGAGAATGCCAGTGAATTACACTCACAGGAAGCTGCCTGAAGTAATGGGCACTTGCAGATAAGACACTATGATAAATGTAGCATTGCATTTGGGGAAAATGTTTTGAGAAACAATGGTTGGAAGCACGTTTCTCCTCTTATCTGATTTCTTTTTAAAAAATCCATAGTACTGCTGAGTTTTATTTCCTTGTCTCAATATCCAAAGTTTGAGAATTCTGGATTAGGTGAGCTCTTTTTAAGAACCTCATTAAGTTCTGATGAATCACTGCCAGCGTTTCCTGTGAATCTCAGAGAAAAGGAGGACACAAATTTGCAATGGTGGCGCACAATAGCTAACTTTTTTCCCCCCACGAGTGCATTAGATGTGTATACCTATAAATACGATACTGCTAATGGATGCAGCAGAATGAAGCTCTAATCCGGGTCGGTCACTGGGACCAGACGTTTTATCTCCTGAGCTTTCGGACTTCCTGCTGGATGGGGTCCATCTCAGGGAACTTTTCTCTAGCAGAGTGTTTTCCTTTGGGCAATACTGTGTGTGGTATTTATATGGTGCTTGGTTGTGTGTAGCTTTTTAGTTGTTGATTGGGGTTAATGGCTGGCTATTAAGTGATCGGCTGCTGTTTCCTTGTGTTGCCAAGTCATCACCTACTAAGTATTTGATAAAGGTAAAGGGTTAGGGTTAGGGTTAGGGTTAGTTGTTCCCAACTCTGGGGGGGGGTGCTTATCTCCGTTTCAAAGCCGAAGAGCCAGAGCTGTCCAAAGACATCTCCGGTCATGTGGCTGGCATGACTAAATGCCAAAGGTGTATGGAACGCTGTTACCTTCCCACCAAAGGTGGTCCCTATTTTTCTACTTGCATTTTTTACGTGCTTTCGAACTGCTAGGTTGGCAGAAGCTGGGACAAGTAACGGGAGCTCACCCTGTTCCGCAACACTAGGGATTTGAACTGCTGAACTGCCAACCTTTTGATCGACAAGCTCAGCATCTTAGCCACTGAGCCACTGCATCCCTAAGTACTAAGTACTTTATAGTAAGTACTTGATACTAAGTACTTGATAAGATGGTGGTAAATCAGCACTCTTGTTGACTGACATAGCTCACAGCACACACTCTACTAGAGAAAAGTTTCCTGAGGATGGATTCCAGCACAAGTCCGAAAACTCGGAAGACAAAATCTCTGGTATCATATTCATAGCTATTGTTGGAAGAAATATCCATCCGGTTCAGTTCCAAGCACTGGAGACAAAATGGAAGCTGGAGGCTGATTGAAAAAAGGGTCCATTTATTGATGAACAGAACCAGAACCAATGTGATCCTGTTCATCAATAATTGGACCTTCTTTCCAATCAGCCTCCCACATCCCCATGGAGGCTGCTTGGAAAGATGGTGTAATGATGAAGCAGAACCACCAAGAACATGGTTCTGGTCAGGGGTAGCTTCTACTTACCTTTACTACTTGTTCACAACGGGAAGTGTCTGTGCATGCTCAGATCACCGATGATGACATCCGGGGTGATGGACAGCGCCCCCCACCGGTTTTACTACCAGTTCTTGCGAACGCACTACTGGTTCTGGTGCATCTGACCACATGGAGTTGAGAGTGGTGGATATTTATACCTTCTCTTAGGCTTTGCACTTGAACTTCTTGTTCCTGTTCAAGAACATGTATTCTATTGGCTGTTGTCAGACTCCCATGGGGCCATGTAGGGATCATGTTTGTCGGAGCTAGGTTTGGTTGAAGTTTGAACTGCTGAGATGATGCAATGGAGGCTTTTGTTGGGCACTTCCTGTTGTGGCTGAGGGCTAATCCTACCTTTGTTGGATCTTGGGTGAGGGTATTTACTTATGAATAGAGCTATCTATCTCTTTATCTCTTAAGTGCTGACATCTGAGGGCTATTAAGAAAGGTGGCAGCTGCTTTCCAAGAGCATGTTTCTCAATTTCTCATCCATGGCAATATAATATTCTGCTTTTTTAATATTTCTTAAAATACTTTGTTGTTCTAGGAGAGGGGTGGGTGCTAACCTTCTACAGTATACACATGTAATGCACCTATGAAAAAAAGCCTGCTATGTCTTTTTTTAATCCAGATTGGATCCTGTAACATTATTCTGGGACACGTTTCATGAGAATGATGCTCTTTCTAAATCCTGACACTGAACAGGGCATATAAAAATAGTTTTGAGTTGCTACCACCCTAGTTGCTCCTTCTACAACATGATAAAGTTTCCCTTATGTTTGCACAGTGAGTTTTAAAACATCCACTTTTATCTCAAGTGAGAAATGTTCTCTGTTTCCAGTATATTTTGCAAATTGTAAATACAACACTCTGGAGGGTCCTTGGTGCTCTCTAAGCCTGCTTGTTTTTTTGCTGACATTTCATTACCCAATCTAGGTAACATCATCAGTGCTAGTAGGGTCTGATTCTGTGATATTGCTCGGAAAATTTAAATTTAATAGAAAAGGCCAGGGCGGTAACTAAGATGGAAAGGAAATGAAGACTTGTGTACTATAGAAGGACACAGGAGTGTTGCTTTAATGTGGTATCTTAAATCAGTTACTGAAAAATCAAGAGAATATGTATTCTTGACTTTTGTTTTCTGGACACTAATACTGAGAATTGGAAAATAAAATAGATGAACTTGTACTCTTTAACCCTGGAAAGCAAATACAAATGCATTGATAACGGTTGCAGGAACTGGGTATGTCTAGTTTAATGAAAAGAAGGACTAGGGAAGACATGATAGCAGTCTTCCAATATCTCGGGGCTGCCACAAAGAAGAGCGGGTCAAGCTATTCTCCAAAGCACCTGAAGGCAGGACAAGAAGCAATGGGTGGAAACTAATTAAGGAGAGAAGCAACTTAGACCTAAGGAGAATTTTTCTGGTAGTTAGAACAATTAATCAGTGGAACAACTTGCCTCCAGAAGTTGCGAATGCTCCAACATTGAAAGTTTTTAAGAAGATGTTGGATAACCATTTGTCTGAAGTAGTGCAGGGTTTTCTGTCTAAGCAGGGGGTTGGACTAGAAGACCTCCAAGGTCCCTTCCAACTCTCTTAATGTTACATTGTTACGTTCATTAAAATAAGTGGGAGAATGGATAAAATCAGGGGTGAAATCTAAAATTTGTTACTACCGGTTCTGTGGGCGTGGCTTGGGGGGTAATGTGACTGGGTAGGTGTGGCCAATTTTTTTTCTCTTTTAAAACCATTTTTTATATGTAAAACCATGTAAAAAATGTTTTCAAAACTTTTTTTCTTTTAAATGGCTCTGACGATTCAAGCTGAGTTGCTTGATTAGCAGAGCTTGGCTAGTCAGAGCCATTTAAAAGAAAAAAAAGGCTCTGATGATTGTGCAGCTCAGCTGGGCATGGGGGGCGGGGGCAGGGATTTTTGCTACCGGTTCTCCAAACTGCCCCCCGCCATCGCTACCTACTCGCCCGAGCCAGTCCGAACCGGGAGCATTTCACCCCTGGATAAAATCAATATTTTTATTTTTATGATTGCTCATCAGATTGGAAGGAAATATCAAATAGAGTGTGTATTCATTCTTTGGATCTATGACCTTCAATATTTTTTATTATTATTATTTGATGAATCGGTAGAAGGAATGTTTTACAGCAGACACAAAATTCTGTGTTTTGGTTAATTCCGTAGAAATCAGGAATAACATTTAAAGTGTTCTTGATACATTAGTGAAATGGGCTAAAAATAATAGAATTAAATGTAAAAGAAGAATGTAGAATTCTTCACCAAGAAACAGAAATAAAATGATTAGTCATCTGTTGGGAATGGCCTAAATTGCCCCCTCATACTCCAAGATTTGTGAAATGTGTACATGTTGGGAGGAGAGCCAGTTACTTTGGTGTGAATTTGAAATATTGCTGGGATTGTCTTTTGGGTCAATTGAAGAAATGGTTTAAAAGATTAACAGAGTTTGAAGGGACCTTGTAGGTCATCTAATCCAACTTGATATCTTACAGTCTCCAAAAAAATAACATGTCAGGGTTCTGAGATGGATGAGGGATGCCCTAATTAAATCATGAGCCTTGAGCCAAGCTTCAAAAGAAATCCAATTATTTATTAGGAGCTCCATGTTGGCACGTTCCCAAATGAAGCCAACTCTGACCCCATGTAATTTACGGCCCTAATCATGACCCTGTTTCCCCCTTCCCCCCCAGGGTGTGTCATCAATCACATTCACGAAAGGAGCAATTTCATAGGTTGTAGAGAACACTCCCCTCCAGCCACTGTGGGTAACCCTGGGAGACAGCCTTGAGAAAGATATGTCTGGAATGCACTCCTGCCTTTGGTTGCTTCATCAATTTCCCTTCCCCCTTGCCTATGGCAACTCGAGAGCAGGCCAGGGATGCTTTGCGAGTTGACATAACAATTTACTTGGGATTTGATGAATCCAGTTGTGTTCACCACAATACAAAAAAGATATTGAGACCCTAGAAAGAGTGTAGAGAAGGAGGCTAAACCATATGATAAATGATTGATGGAGTAGGTATGTCTAGTCTAACAAAGAGAAGGACTGGGGTGCTATGATAGCAGTCTTCCAGTACCTGAAGGGTTGTCTTAATGAAGAGGGGTGGGTCAATCTGTTCTCCAAACACCTGAGGACAAGGCAAGTAACAGTGGAAGGTAACTAAAAAAGAGATCCAACCTAGAACTAAGAAGAAATTTCATGCCATTAAGAACAATTCATCAGTGAAACGGCTTATCTCTGGAATTTATGGGTGCTTCGTTGTTGGAGATTTCTTAAGAAAAGAATGGCCAGCCATTTGCCCCTAATGATATAGGGTCTCCTGTTTAGTCTAGAACACGTCCAAGGTCCCTTCCAATACAATTATTCTATATTCTATGAATCCTTGTCAAAAAATATTAGGAAATTTATTTGGAAATACTATTTGGAGTGAACCTATACAAGTGGTTGTTAGGAATCGAATTGATGGAACTTAATCAATCACTCAGTGAAAGTCAATATTTGCAATGGTACCTATAACATTTCTTTGGCCCTTTTAAATTCTTGTGAGGCAAAATAGAAGAGGATTAAAATTCTTGGAAAAAAGAATGTTTAACTCATGCTTTGCCTACTATTTGCCTTTCTATTCTACATGGAGGTCTCCCATCCCCAGAAAGAGCTATACATTTTCAGTAAAAAATGCCATTAATTACAATTGACATGTTTTCAACACGTTTCAAGATTTTTAAGCCAGTTATTTCTGCTGTATTTATTATCTTCTTTTGTTGCCTGTATAATAGTATGAGTAGGGATGCCATAAAGCTACACTAAAATTTTCTCAAGACAATTTTAAAAAAAAACCACGTCAGTTGTATCATATTAGAGAAATGTTCAAGTATGCCATGTTATTTTCTCCTGTCTTTGAAAAGCAGATCTTTTCAACTCTCTGAGTTGCAAATGTGGTTTCTTGTATGACATGCAGAAGTGGTTTTGAAGAAACACAAACCCTAATATCCCCTGGGCATATTGGATTGCTTACATAATTCTTTGGTTCTAGCACAAAACATTTTCTTCTTAAGAAGTGCCAATGTGCCAAGGAAATTTAATATTTTTCAGAGGAAGATATTTTCCCCCCATATAAACAGCGCATACCATAGCTGGGACTTATTAAAAGCATAAGTTTGGAAGCCAGAAATGCAATTTCTAGTCTTAGCATCATCAACAATGCTGCCATATTCTCCTGAGTGTCTCTGTCTGTCTGTCTGTCTGTCTGTCTGTCTGTCTGTCTGTCTGTCTGTCTGTCTGTCTGTCTGTCTGTCTATCTATCTATCTATCTATCTATCTATCTATCTATAATTTATATTTTGCTGATAAAGAAATAAAGGGAGTCTAGTATAGATCTATTTCAAGCTATTTAGCTCTCATCAGCTAGCCATACCCTTACTCACATTCGAACTTGGGTTTCCTGCATGTTAGGCAGTTGAATTAACCTCTGAGCCAGCTAATGAAGGGAAAAGAATTTGTGGCTCAGAGGTTAATTCAACTGCCTAACATGCAGGAAGCCCAAGTTCGAATGTGAGTAAGAGTATGGCTAGCTGATGAGAGCTAAAAAGCTTGAAATAGATCTATAATAGTCTCCCTTTATTTCTTTATCAGCAAAATATAAATTTGGTATAAAATGGTTTGTCGTGAATGTGACTGTTTGAGGGCTCCTGGATTGGGGCTGAAAGGCAAAAGGGAGGAGAATGCCCCCTCCCACATGTTGGGGTAGACCAGGTGTCTCGATAGAAACACACATACATGTATGTATGTTCTTTCCTTTTCGTAGGCTTTATGTGTATTTCTCTTTAACCAGGTTCTTCCTCCAATGGGCAGCAGAGTGTTTGCTGACTGCCAGGAAAAAAAAGCCTAGAAACTAGTGGATTGTGATTTCACTGAACTAGGACTGCATAAAAATCTTGGTTTACGTAGGAAGAACCTGGCTAAAGAGAAATGTGTGTGTGTGTGTGTGTGTGTGTGTGTGTGTGTGTGTGTGTGTGTGTGTGTGTGTGTGTATACATACATATATATGTATACACACACATCTTAATCTTTATGCTTTGTTTCATATTCGGTTGAAGTTAATGAACTGATATATGCAAATTCTTCTGAAGCTTTGACGTCTTTTAAAATGAGTTGAAAAGAAATGAATGACCGTGCAGAACAATTGACCTGTTCATGGAAAAAGACTGAAAGGACCACAGTGAGACAAAATATACAGTTCCAGCTGACCAGGGAAGTCACAGTTTATCTTTCCAATTTCACTGCTATTAAGTTTTCTCATTTGTCAAGTCTGTTCTTTCCTTGAAGAGAAAATACTGTAGCTGTTTCTTGGGAGAGGATGCCTTATTCGTTTGTTTATTTATTTAATCCGCATAGCATTCATAGATTCATCTATTTACTCTCTGTGATATGGGAACCCATTTATTACACTGTGATGTTCACGAGTGGTATTCCCTACTGGCTCTCAAATGTGAGTGTGTGCTCATGCATGTGCCCAGCCTTTCGCACATACGCTTTGCTCACACGTGCGCCTTTCATGCAGGTGCCCGGCCTCAAAAAAAAAGGGGGTGTGCATAAGAGAACCAGCGTATCTACCGTCCAGAGTGGGTTTCAGCACATTCTGACCAGTTCTGGAGAACCGGTAGCGGAAATTTTGAGTAGTTCAGAGAACCGGTAGTAAAAATTCCAACTGGCCCCACCCCCATCTATTCTCTGCCTCCCAAGTCCCAGTTGATTGGGAGGAAATGGGGATTTTGCAGTAACCTTCCCCTGGAGTGTGGACAGAATGGAGATTGTATCCTTCCCCTGCCATGCCCACCAAGCCACGCCCACCAAGCCACACCCACAGAACCAGTAGTAAAAATGTTTGAAACCCACCACTGCTACCATCCCTGTCCTAATGTTCCCTTTATTTGTATTCATTTTATGTATTCCATTCATGCTTATACTTATATATATTATCTAATGTGTACTTGCCAAATAAATAAATAGAAAAATCTATGCCTAAATAGGATGGCATAGAGCCGGGGTGGGTGGGCAGGCCTCTGATGGCGTTCTCTGTATGAAATCCGTGGGGATTACTCAGAAAACCATGCTAAATTGTGAACTGGCTTGGTATTGTGTGTGAACTGCCACATCTCCTATGACAGTTATCTGTAATAATACGGAATATATGTTCAGTCATAACTTTAGAATTCTTCAGTGCAATGTTCTTAAGATGTTACATTAACCTCATTTTTCTTCCAGTTATTATGTGTCTTTTTCTGAAGTAGGCTCAATACCCACAGAGAACTTTCAATAGTGCAGAATATTAAGTGCTTTTTTTTTGTTTCTAATAGTACCAGAGAAAGAATTCATCACTCTATAATGTAATACTCAGAAGGGCGATAAAAATTACCCCAGATAGTACAGATTCTAATAGAGAAACTTCTGAAGCTCAGAAAGAGTGAAGGTGATGGATTCATTAAGTCCGACTCCTTTGATGAGGGTACGTCGGCTTTTGATCTTCAGAGACTTTTATTCTAAGTCTGAATTAGGAAGTGGCAAGGGGAAACCTGAGCCCAAGCACAAACGAGAAAGACTAAATCAACATCCAAGTCTTGTTTACAAAAAATCTATTATACAAAATTATAATTCTGTGCCTTCCTCTAACTATAATTTATTTATTCCTTATTTAAAAAAGAAATCAAAGCTCTGCAGGACGTCCTCTATTCCAATGAAACTGTTTCAGTGCCAGCACATTATCATTTCAGTAGCTCAGACTATAAGGTAAAAGTCAAGTCCCTCAAGTCAAGCTCAGGCCTTGTTGGCTACATGGAGATTCCATATAAATTCTTGGTATTAATAAGAAATGGTTTTTAGGATGTCTTTCAATTCCCAGACTAGCCTGCAGCACTGTTTCTCAACTTTGGCTACTTGAGGATGTGCGGCGTTCAACTCCCAGAAATCCTCAGCAAAGATTTTGCTGACTGGGGAATTCTGGAAGTTGAAGCCCACACATCTTTAAGTTGCCAAAGTTGAGGAATGCTGGCCTACCGCTGTTTTTAAAAGTGGTTTATTTTCTCTTTACATACATAAGTGCTTTGTGAACAGTGTATTGTCTGGATCAATTTGCTTACATAACAGTACTTTTCCAGTTCTTAATTTCTACCTCTATTATCCAACCATTGATAAAACAAGTCCCACGTTTGAAAATATTCTGTGTCTTCTTTTTCTTTTATCTTTAATGTCAGTCTGTCCATTTATGAACAGTCTAGTATTTTTTTTAATTACATCTTCTTCTGTAGGTGTTCCTTCATTTTTCCAGTGCTGTGCAAAAACAATTCTTGTAAGCTGTCAAAACATGTAATATTATGTACTGTACCTATCAGAAATTTGCTGGCTTATAGTCTATATCCATGATGGCGAACCTATGGCACATGTGCCCAAAACGGCACGCAAAGCCACGTCGCCCAGCACGTGCAGCCTTGCCTGTTTGTCTTCTGGGTTTCTGGTGTGCATGCACGTATGACGATCAGCTGTCCTTCGCATGTGCAGCAGTGCCAAAAACCAGTGTGCGCATGTGCACCGGCCAGCTGATTGGCGGGTACATATGCATGCCAGAACCCAAAAGTTCAGGTTTTCCGGAGTGCAATAACTTTGTGCCCACGGCAGTGCCGAAAACGTGGCCTGCACAGGAGTGCTGGCCAGCTGATCATCAGCCACGCATGTGCGCTAGATCCCGGAAGTTCAGCTTTTCCAGAATGCAGCCCTGATAAGCATGCACATGTGCAATGTTTCCATGTAACCTTAAGGTTTGCCATCACTGGTAATGTTGCTTTAACACTTTTTCTAACCATGTATGCATTTTTGTCCAATTTTTTTATTTGTTCTTTCACATGTCTTCCATATGTGGTAATATGTGCTAGGTAACTGGCCTACAGCTTTGATTAATTCTTGGTCGTCGCCCGTCCAAGGATCTGATTGATACATGTTTCCTTCTTATAATATATAACTTTTACATTTATTTATAATATTTCCTCTGGTATAACTTTCCCCAAAATTAAAAAGTCCCAGATGTAATTTCCTTTTCTTGTAAAAATACCTCTTGCTACTTGATTGTTCTGGGTGTCTTTTTATCTTTTTCATTATCTCCAAACTTCCCAGTGTAAAATGTGCTGAAAAGAACTGTACACACTACTCTCAGTATGATGGCACAATAGACTTTTATGTAAAGCTGTGACAATGCGAGTACTTTTATCTTCATTGTATTTCACAAAACTTCCAAAATAGATTTTTTTTTCCATAATCATAATCTGGTGCAACATTTCCACTGAGTGTCCACAACTTTAATATTCTTCCTCTAGCTAGTCATCTAACCTCAACATATAGTTTTGATGGCTCCTATAAACTGTTCTATTTCAATTTTTAACTGCATCTGCCATTTTATTGCCCAACACTAATTTAGAGAAATCCCTTTATTGTGGCTTTCATGTCCATTTTCATCTGACCCACCTAAAGTTACTCCGTCTGGATTCAGCCTATATTAACATTCATTCCACTAAAC
Source organism: Masticophis lateralis (assembly GCA_030761175.1). Taxonomy (NCBI): domain Eukaryota; kingdom Metazoa; phylum Chordata; class Lepidosauria; order Squamata; family Colubridae; genus Masticophis; species Masticophis lateralis. Next base: position 68,808,983 of record JAUDYJ010000007.1, on the reverse strand, counting down.
AATTCCTGCAGTGCTACACCATTTAACACTGCTTAATCAGGAATTAAATTACTGTGAAATCTTGAACAGTGATTCTCTTTGTACATACTGAAGAACATTTTGCATTAAAGCTAAGTAGAAACAGAATGAGAACAAATTATTTCAATCTGGTCATTCTTAAAATGTAATTTGGTTAAAACCACGACTTTCAGATTTCCCTTTTGATCAGTAAAAAAAAAAAAAAACTTTGCTGACCTAAAGTGATTTGAATTAAGCCATGAATTAGAAAGAGTGATTTAGAAAATCTATACCATTTACTTTACTGTTTTATATGGGCCGTTCGTTCTCATTGCAATAGGTGCACTTTTAGATAGGCTTGGCTGTTTCTGTTGTAGAGGTTGGTAAAGGTGATTTGGAAAACTACCTGGAAAAGTATGACCAGGATAGATTGTGGACACAATTTGGAAAAATAATCCTTCAAAGAGAGGAGGAGGAGGAGGAGGAGGAGGACAACGATTAAGACTATGGGATCTTTTATGAACTTGGTTATTTTCTTGCAGTTGTTTCATTACCCAACAAGGTAATAACGTCAGTGCTGATGAGAAGAGGAGGAGGAGAAGGAAGATCTTGCTGTCAATAAAAAAATATGGCTGTTTTCCCAGGCTCTGGGATAAAGTATATGTAAAACACTAGGTGGTTGATTGTTATGTAATTTATTCAGACAAGTGTATACCAACCAGAATCCTTCTAGAGTTGGTTGGTTTCCAAACCTATTAATCAAGCAAATAAACAAATTACTTCATCCAGCAATTCTTACAGGCTTCTTTTGTGTAGTCTGACATAATTTGTAACCTAAGTAATCTTTAAAAGCTTCTTCCAGGGAATATGTGGAAACGTAACATCCCCCAAGCCATATTTTTTTCTCCTAGATAAATATCTCCCAGCTTAATGTCTATGGAGATTTTCAGTCATCCAGGTCATGCTTGTCTCAAAGGTGCTCTTGTCCCATCAGGGCAAGATTCAGCAGTCCATCTGCATTTGGAAGACAAAGGCCACTTTTTTGAAGACAGCGAAGTCCACATTCTGAACAGAGGGGACCACTGGTTTGAAAGAGGGGTCCAAGAGGCCATCTGTGTTAAAATTGAACAGCCCTCTCTCAACAGGGAGGGGGGAGGGGCCAGTGATAGGATTCAAAAATTTTTACTACCGGTTCTGTGGGCATGGCTTGGTTTGGTGGGCGTGACTTGGTGGGCATGGCAGGGGGAAGGATACTGTAAAATCTCCATTCCGTCCCCACCCAACTAACCTGTTTTCCAGCTCCATTCTCCTATGCAGGGCAACAAAAGAAGACCCAGCCGATCAGCTGGGACTTGGGAGGCAGCAAATAGATCAGGAGCGGGGCCAGTCAGAGGTGATATTTACCGGTTCTCCGAGTTACTCAAAATTTCCGCTACCAGTTCGCCAGAACTGGTCGGAACCTGCTGAATAACACCTCTGGGAGGGACTCTACCTATCTCCTCTTTCATCAGTTCCAAGAAGGTTCCACACCCATTTGCACTATTCAGGGGACCTTGAGGGCCCAGATAAACCTCTAAGTGGCCTCAACAACTCTGAGAGAGAGTGCTAATGACCAAATGACTGCAAGGAATATAAAATCCTTCTATTCTCCATCATTCATACAGAACTGAAGAAGCTTCTTGATGAGAAGTGAAACATCCTCAAGGAAAAACAAAGCCCAGTTGTCTTTTGGAAAAAGTTCCTTTGGGATCCCCCAGCTTAACGAAGATTTCTAATACTTTCATGCACAACTTTCATGCAAAACACCTCCCTATATTTAAGTCTGCTCTGTTCAGCCCAGATTTTATGTCTCTATGCAGAATAAATTACAAGATAACCCTCCCATATACTCTTAGGCACAAACATTTACCAGGGTTGTACTATATAATAAATATTCATTGTCTCTTAACTATCTCTTTGCATTTTGTCATAGGTGATCGATGGGTCATTGTTATAGATTGTTTCCTTCCGCTTAAGGGCAAAAACATTTTTGAGGGTTCCAATGGTAGGAATGAAGACAACAGAAAGCAACTATTCAGGGGCTAATGGCCACATTAAGAATTTTGACAAAATGTCATGGGTGATTTCATAAAATGGCTGTCAGGCAGGGTGAGGCCAGTGGCCACTTTGCTTAGCAAGAGATATTCTGCTGAGGTTGCTTCTCAACATTCTTTCTAGGCCCCTGGGGTTACTCAGTGCCATCCAATTTGCATTTATTTTCCCGCCTGGGGTGATCAGAACACTTCCAAGAGAAAGCACAGGACTATATCCCACTATTTATTTTGTATTTCTATAATAATGCTTCTGAGGCCAGCATGGGGCCCAGAAACATTCTTATAAATCAAAATGATGCTATAGGCCAGTGATGGCTAACCTTTTGGCTGTTGTGTGCCAAAAGCGGGGGGAGCGCAGGGGATCATGCACACATGTGCCCACACCTATAATTCAATGCGCCCTGCCCCCCATGCGCAACCTTCTCACCCTCCCATGCTTTTGGCATGTGATGGCACGGTGGGACCGGTAGGCCCGTTTTTTGCCCTCCCCAGGCTCCAGAGGCTTTTCTGAAGCCTGGGGAAGAAGAAAACAGCCTTCTCCACCCCCCCAGAGGCCCTCCAGAGGCCAGAAACAGCCCATTTCCTGGCTTCCGGTAGGCCCGGAAGGCCCAAAAATCAGATGGCCAATGCGCACATGGGCACTGGAGCTGAGCTAGGGCCACACTCATGTGCCCACAGATATGGCTCCATGTGCCACCTATGGCACGTGTGCCATAGGTTCACCATCACGGCTATAGGCAATAGCTTTGGTTTGCAGCAACCCAGGTTCCTATATAAAAGAAAAATACTTGTGGAAAGGATCCTGACAGGCGGCAAAGGAGGTATGGGCAGGTATCTAACCCACATCAAGCTTCATCTGAATCAGGCAGGCATCCATATCAAAATAACATAATCTGGATTGGTCAGAGAAGATGTTACTGAAATGAGAAGGATTTTGATATTCTGCCCAAATGGGTTCAAGTGTCTGGATAGATAAAAGAGGTAAAGTACTTCATTTAGGACCTATCCCTTGAAGTACAGTACTTTTCTATTTTGAGATAACTATATGGGTCTAGCAGTTCTTGATAGCTATGATTAATGTTGTAGGAAATGCTGCAAATAAAATTGGTTTTATGATTCTTGAACAAAGGTTTTCCAATCAAAGGGTAAGCTTTTATGTGCTGACATGCAATATAGCTCAATATTTTGAGGATTTAATTTCCATTATTATCATTATTGCCAAGTATTGTACTGAAGTTGGTTAGCGAGGGTGCGAGCAAGACCTTATTAGTTTCCTGGCATGTTAAAAAAACAAAACAGTATAAAAATGTTGGTTTTGTGCAAAACAGATGTTCATTTAACCATGGTATTATTTTTTGAAAAAAAATTATTTTTAAACAAACAACACATAAAAATCCATCTTCCATTAACAGTTACAAACAGTGTGTTGATCGGTTACAAATCCTTTGTGCTTCATCCCCATATTCATATTCATATTTTTACTAAGTATCTAATTTCTCATAATATCAATCTAATATATATCTTTATATCATTATCATCATTTGCCATGTATCTAACAATGGCATTATCATCCCCCCCAAAATAATAATAATTATCACATTTATTTATTTATTTATTTATTTATTTATTTATTTATTTATTTATTTATTTAATTAAATTTATATACCGCACTACTCCCGCAGGACTCAGGGCGGTGAACAGTCAAGATAAAACACATAGATACAAAATATAAAAACAGTATAAAACCATATTAGATAACTTGGCCCAAGACAAATTAAGAACAACCCCCAATGCGTAAGACAAATTTAAAATTTACAGTTAAAAGTTAAAGGCCAGGCCGGCCTGTTGAAATAGGAAAGTCTTGAGGGCGCGGCGGAAGGTTGTATTATATTATAACATTCATTTTATAATTCATATTTCATTTCCATGTTTTAGTATCTAGCCATTGGTAAAATAACTCCCATATCTTGTTTATCTTCTTGTTCTCTAATTTCATTTAAACGTGGTTTACTCAACCAAATGCTATGGGCTTATATGACGTAGTGAACCATACATTATAGGTAGTTATGACCACTTATGACCACAAAGTATGCTGCTAAGCGAAACATTTGTTAAGTGAGTTTTGCTCCATTTTACAACCTTTCTTGCCACAGTTGTTAAGTGAATCACTGCAGTTGTTAAGTTAGTAACTGACTTTGCTCATCAGAAAGTCACAAAAATTGACCTTAGGACACAGCAACTGTCATACATATCAATCAGTTGCCAAGCATCCGAATTTTAATCACATGACCATGGGGATGCTTGGCAATGGTCTTAAGTGTGAAAAATGGTTTTAAGTCACTCTTCTCAGTGCCGTTGTAACTTTGAAAGGTTACTAAATGAACTCTTGTAAGTCGAGGACTACCTTTAATCACCTGAGCTGGATTTGAACAACCAAGCTATGCAAAAAGGTGTTTTGCTTACAATGGTTTGGCCGTGTTGACGTGATATACTGGTTACTGAACTCCCCGTTTTCTTTAATTTCAATTCATAATTAATCCAAATTGGACTCACAAAGTAAAAACAAAAGCCCTTAAGTTGAAGGTTTGGGAAAACAGCCACTAGATCCTTCCTGATCTATTTAACCATGTTCTGTGAACAAAGCCACTGTGTTTCTCCTTGAGGTGCAATTAGTTGTCGGCTAATTCAATTTTTGCTGGCTGGACTGATCCCCATAGAACGGCTCCATCTCTGTTTTAATGCAGTGAAGCGTATTGTCTGAAAGCATTATCATGTAAAAGCTATACTATTCTCGAAAAACTACAATTTCAGGGTCACTGAAATCTTAAGGGGTGAGAAAACTGGAACCAGAGTGCATGGAAGAAGTAGTTAGCCTTTGACCCCAGTGGAACTTTCTTCTCTAATACTTGGAAGAGCTTGAGTTTCAATGGGACCTACGCTAGTGCCCCCCCCCAAAAAAAACAAAACAAAAAAAACCCAAAATCTTCTTCTTTACTCTTTATGTGCTGTGGCCAGAGAAAAGTACCTCAGATTTCACATGGATATATAGATAGTCAGTGGTAGGATTTGTCCGGTTTGCACTGGTTCAGGGGAACCAATTATTAAATTACCCTGCTTTCAAAGTAGATCCTGGGCGCTGTGCTGCGCTAAAATGGAGAAACGGGCGACAGAGTGGCTGGTGTGAGGGAAGGAGGAGGCTGCTTTCCCTCTTCTCCCTGCTCCTCCTCCTTCCCTCGTGCTGGCTGCTCCATTTCGCATTTCTCCATTGTACAGCAACATCCAGGATCTACTTTGATAGTGAGGTGTGTGTATGTGTTTAATTTAACAACCGGTTCACCCAGGATTGGATTGGCCATCGCGGGAGGATCGTCCCCCATGTGTGGTGGAGTTGGAGGATGGGGATGGGCCACACCACTCATGACAGCCAACCTGACCCTGGGAGAATCTGTTGTTAAATTATTTGAATCCCACCACTGCAGGTAGCCCTCGACTTACGATCACAGCTGAGTCGAAAATGTCTGTTGCTAAGCGAGACAGTTGCTAAGTGACTTTCTGTCCCTTTTTACAATCTTTTTTGCCCCAGTTAAGTGAATCTCTGTAGTTGTTAAGTTGATAACATGGATGTTAAGTAAATCTTTCTTCCCTATTGACTTTGCTGGTAAAGAAAGATGCCAAATGTGATCATGTGACACCCCCACCCACCCCCAGGATGCTGCGACCGTCCTAAATATGACTCAGTTGCCAAGGGTCTGAATTTTGATCACGTGACAGTGGGGAGGCTACAACCGTCATAAATGTGTAAAACAGTCATAAGTCACTTTTTTTCCACTGCTGTTGTAACTTCAAACAGTCACTAAATGAACTGTTGTAAATCGAGGATTATCTGTAAATGACCTGTAAACACGTCATATGACAGACTTTGGTTTGAAGGGGAAGATTCAGATTAACAGAGTTAGAAGGGATTTTATAGGTCATCTAGTCCAACCCCCCACTCAAGCAGGAGACCCTATACCCGTGATGGCGAACCTATGGCACGTGTGCCACAGTGGCATCTGGAGCCATATCTGTCGGCACGCAAGCGTTGCCCTAGCTCAGCTCCAGAGTGCATGCGTATACCAGCCAGCTGATTTTCGGGCCCTTTGGGCCCACCAGAAATCGGGAAATGGGCCATTTTTGGCCTCTGGGAGGGTTGAGGAAGACCGTTTTCACTCTCCCCAGGCTTCTAAAAAGCCTCTGGAGCCTGGGAAGGGCAAAAAACAGGCCTACTGGACCCACTGGGCCATCGCGGGCCAAAAGTGGTGGGTGTGCGGGAGGTTGTGCCTGCATGCACAGCTGGTGGGGTACACTGAATTATGGGTGTGAGCCCGCACGCACTCAACCCTCCACACTCCCCCCCGCTTTTGGCACACAAAGGCAAAAAGGTTAGCCATCACTGCCCTATACCATTTCTGACAAATGACAGTCCAATCTTTTCTTGAAAGTCTCAAGTGATGAAGCTCCCACAACTTCCGAAGACAACTTCTGTTCCATTGGTTGATTGTTTTCATTATCAGAAAATTTCTCCTTATTTCTGTGTTGAATCTCTCCTTGATCAGCTTCCATTCATTATTCCTTGTCTGGCCTTCAGGTGCTTTGAAAAATAGCTTGACCCCCGACCGCTCCTCAAATATTGGAACACTGCTATCATATCTAAATCTGATGTTAAATCAAGTTTAAGTCTGATGTTGGAGAAATATGATAATTTCTTACAGAAAACCCATCTTAAAAAGAGATTTTTTTTAAAAAAAAATAATACTCCTTTGATCACCTTTTTGCCTCTTGTCAGATTTGCTGTATAAGCATTCCAAAGACCCGCATTTATTCGGCATACTTAATTTTCTCAGGAGCCCATATTCTTTTCTAAGCTGTCCCCAATGCACAACTACAAGTTTTTAGTACCACACAAATAACAGTGCCATGCTTATTAGTTTTACAATAATACTGGTAGTAAGCAAACGTGTCAAATAGGTAAAAATAATAATCTAATTATATGAAAACCAGTAGGATGGATGGTGGCGTGAAAGAAATATTGATCCCCAAATGCGATTTAAACTAATCCGAAAGTTACTTGGATCAGCAGCATTAAATAGGAGGAATATTTATAAATCTGTTTCAGGACAAAGGAGGGAACACCCAAATCTGTCCAAACCAAAGTAACAATCAGCTAATTTTTAGTTCATCGCCAAATGACTGGTGCAGTCTTTCCACCTGATGCATATCTGGCTTTTTGATGAGTGCTGGTAAATTAAACTGGAGGAATTCATAGATTGGGGTGGACAGCTGTTTAGGATGGGAGGGTACCATGTAAAACTGAGGAGTATTTTGTACACTGTCACAAAATGGCTGCTATAGCAGACTTTACCTGTCACAAACCAGAAGGCAAAACAGTAAACATGCTCTACCATTTGTTCTTGCTTCCTAGAGTCTTTACTATTAGCATAGCTGCTTCTTTCTTCCAAATTTTATTCCTCCTCTCCTTCTCTTCCTTGTCTTGTTATTCAATAGATGAGTACACTTCCATATAAAGCCCAGAGTTGCAGTTATAATCCAGGAGTGAAATCCAGCAGGTTCTGACAGGTTCTGGAGAACCGCTAGCAGAAATTTTGAGTAGTTCAGAGAACCGGCAAATACCACCTCTGGCTGGGCCCAGAGTGGGGTGGGAATGGAGATTTTACAATATCCTTCCCCCAGGAGTAGGGAGGGAATGGGGATTTTGCAGTATCCTTCCCCTGGAGTGGGGAGAGAATGGAGATTTTGCAGTATCCTTCCCCTGCCAACCCACCAAGCCATGCCCACCAAGCCACACCCACAGAACTAGTAGTAAAAAAAAAAAATGAATTTCACCACTGTTATAATCTTACTAATTTTGAAGAATTTCTGTAGGGCGTCCTTGTCAATCAAACGGATCCTTCGTGTTTTACAGAATGGCAACCTTCCAATTTTTTTTCCAATTACACATTTTTAAAACAATCAGTTGGGCTAGTAAGGATGCAAGGATGGAATGGAAATGAATTCAGACTGCACGCTGACGTCCAGTCTGGGTAGTCACCACTATTATGTCTGTAGAGATTATATAGTTAAAAGCCTGGCTGACTGAGAATCTCTACAGACTTTTAGCTGTACAATTTGGGTGAACACCCTTTGAATGGTGTGGGAATAGGGATGGATTTATAGATTAAAAACTGCAGACTATAGGAACCACTACTCGGGTGACCCTGAGGACACGGATAAACATCCAAGTGCTTCAATGACCCTCTAAAAGGATGCAAATGGCCAGCTGTCTGCAAGGAATATAAATCCTTCCCTTCCCCACTGTCCTGTCAGAGCTGAAGAAGCTTCTGGGATGAGAAGTGAAACATCTTCAAAACAAAAAAACAAGAAAGTCCAGTTGCCTCCTGAAAAAGCACCTTTGGGACTACCTTCTATTATGCATAGCCAAATTATATCCTTCTGCTTGACCCTGATGGAGTCATTACCTTTGTGATCTGCAACTGCCCTGGATACATTCAAAAGAAATGAAATGCTTATGCAAATGAGAGAAGTCTTAACTTTATCTCCTGGTTGCCCTCATTGATGGCCAAGAAATCAGGCCCTGAAGGGTGCTTACAAATGCTTACAAGCCCCCTTCAGGGTGGTCTTTAATGTAGAGGTTAAAACCAGCCAAACCGATACCTTAAACTCAGTGGTAGGATTCAATTTTTTTTTACTACTGGTTCTGTGGGTATTGCTTGGTGGGTGTGGCATGGCTTGATGGGCGTGGCTTGATGGGCGTGACAGGGGAAGGATACTGTAAAATCTCCATTCCCTCCCCAATCCATGGTAAGGTTACTGCAAAATCCCTATTTCCTCCCAATCATGGGAGTCAGGACGCAGAGAATAGATGGGAGGGCTACCGCTTCTCCAGAACTGGTCAGAATCTGCTGAATACCACCTCTGCTTAAACTGAATTCAGAAATAAATTCTCCTGCTCCAAACTGAAGTGCCACCTTGATTGAGAAACCTTCTTTTTTTTTTTTACAATAGCCAGCATACCAATACGAAGGCTGACAGAGGGACAATCGTGCAAGTGTAGGCATGTGTCTCACCCTGGGCAAGATACAAAAGAGTGAGAACTTGACTGATAATCCAGAATCAAATGAAGCATGAATTCGGAGAAGCAGACGTAGCCCATGGTAGTCCAAGAATTGACTGCCAGGGTGGGCAGCCAGCCGATTTCAGTGAGGATGAGCTGAGACTCAGGAAGCAAGGACGAAGAAACAAAGGTTTGAGATTGTCAAGTTGCTCCCCCCAAAGGATCAGATGCTGATGGCTGTCTTAAAAAAGAGCAGACATGGGCACGTCTCAGTAATGGACCCTGGCATCTTTGCTTCTTGAGCAAAGAAGAGTGCTCTGAGAAGAGTGGCTTTCTTGGCACTGCCAAGGTGTCCTGAACTAGGTACTCTGATGATTTTTTTTTTTTTGCTCTGTCAAATCAAGGTGATTGACAGTCTTGAAGGATCAGACCTTTCCACTCAGTTTTTGATGCTGAGGTTGCTGGATCCATAATGTCAATTAACAGCTTGAAGTAACATTGAAAATAATATGCCAATACAGAAAAAAAAATGTAATGCAATCTGAATCTTTGAGAACAGTGTCACATACAACATATTGTGGTAATCTAAACTGGACATAAACAAGGCATGTGCCATGCTGGCACTTTTCCTAGATTGGGTCACATCTGCTTGATTGTTCTAAATTTGTATAAAGCGCACTGGGCAACTGACAGCACTTGCAGAGTATTTCCAGAGTGAATATCTGTCTTGCTTTTTTGGGGAGGTTCCAATTTCATAATAACTCTCCAGATTTGTGTTGCCGATTTCTGCCAGTTCAGGGAGTTACTTAGTGCATAAATTCAAGTGAGGCTTTAAGTATTCACTCATAAAATCTCTTAGTCACTAGAATGTACATCTCTTCTTCTTCTTCTTCTTCTTTTTTTTTTTTGCACCAGTCACTAGATCATATATCCTTGTTTTGTTCATTAGACTATTTTTTTCCTATGAATATAAGCAATGTAGAAATCTGTTACCTATTCATATTAACTCAGATCGTGACTTATTCCTTGCAGAGCATGCTGGGTGAAGCTCACCTTGAGTTATAAAATCATATTTGGTTTAATGTAACGTGAGAATCGATTGTGTTCGACACAGTAAACCATGACTAAAACGTGTGGCTTATAATATGATTTTAATTCTGATCATGCATGGTTTGGCATTTCACTGCAAGATTAGCCCAAGTTATACTGAATTTGCTTCATGTCACACAGATACACCAAAATGTTGGCTGTGTTATTTGGGTGGTGAAATATTGCACACTGCTAGTCCTTGACTTACAATCAAACTTGGGAACAGAATTTCCATTGCTGAGCAAGGCAATTGTTAAGTGAGGTCACACCCGATTTTATGACCTTATTTGCCACAGTTGTTAAGTGAATCATGCTGGAAAAGTCGCAAATGATAATCACGTAACCCCGGGATGCTGTAATTGTCATAAATGCATACTAGTTACTAAGCGTGAGGATTTTGATCACATGACTTTGGGGATGCTGTGACAGTTCTAAGTGCAAGGAATGTGTCAGGCTGGCCCAGCCAGGCACTTAGGAAAGAAAGACCCTTGACTCCATGATTGAAGCGAAAGGTTTGCTTTTACTAAATTCAAGATGTATGGCATATGCGAAGCAAAGCCTGTGGTTTTTCCCTCTTCCCTGCCCTCCCCTTGGGCAGTCTGTCAGTGTCCAATCACATCTGAGATAGATGTTTTGGGAACCGTCTTGAGCTTTGGTGCCTATGCGATGTAGTTTCACATTCCACTCTCGAGGCTTTGTCCTTGATTGACGGGTTTATTCCAGATTGACACCTCTGTCAATCTGGAATAAACCTGTCACCCTGTCATCCCTCCTGCTGCTTACTTCCTCCGTTCCCCAGTCTCCTTCTTCCCCTTTTTTAGTTTTATGACAAGATACCAGCAAAACAGACTCTGCTGAAGGTGGCAGTCCTGACAGAGCACTTGCATCTTTGTATGGTTGCTGAATAAATGGTTGTAAGTCACGAATTACTTTTAGAAAGACCCGCATAGAACGAAGCCTGAAAACGTTTACATGCTAAAATCTGCTGTTCTACTCAGTAAAACTCTTCCAGATGTCTGATTTTTTTTTTCTAGGTTTAATACATTCAGCTATAGATCTGCAGTGGTCATAAGTGGCTGGAACTTGCAGTCAGATGCATTTAAAGAGTGACTTTTCTTCGGCTTTTCTGCCGAAGAGGAGGCTCAGCTCATTCTTCGAAAAACGGATGAGAGAGTGAGAGGTGCCTATAAACTTTCGAAACATGTTTTTCCTCTCTTTATTAAAATAATTGCTTCAAGTCAATGACATTACATTGTCTCCTGAAAAAGGTGAAGGTGCTTTCTTTTTGAAAAGAAACCAAACATTTTCCAGATTGGGGTATCCATGGAAACAGCAGAGCATTTTTTTTGTAAAAGATGGCCACGTGGGATAAGACACATGCCAGCGGGAGTGATCATGGCAACAGCAGTGGGGGTGGGGGAGAGACTGATGAGGGAAGGACGAAAATGAGGGCTAAAGTAAAATAAAATAAAATAAAACAAATCACCGGCTAGAATAGCAATCGGCCATTTTGCAAAGGATATGCTTTGCACATGCTTCAGCCTGAGAGTTGCATAATAAAAAAGAAAAGAACTTTACCCATCAAGGCACACTCTGGCTTTTGAATGCATGGATTTATTAATGGCTGTTGCAATCTTTAATTCTGCTGGGAAGTCTTATTGACATGGATGCTTGTATTGCAAGCATGAAATATATAATTTTAGTTGCTGAACATTCACTCCCAGGAAGACAGGAAAAATAAATCTTTTCTATTGCTCCCCAGCTCTGTTTTCATTTGATGCAGGCACTGCTATATGGAAGTTACCTTGCATGCATCTAGCAGCCGAGTTTGATGAAAATGAGATAGAGGGGGAAAAAAATCGATCCACTTCCTTCAGATAGTGTTTAAATAGTTCATGGACAAAATTCCTGAGCTAAGTTGACAACGCTAGAAGTTAATTTAAGAATGCTTGCACAAGAAGCCATTAAGTGTGGATATACCAAGGTGATGCACTATCCCCACTGCTGTTCTACATAGGGTTGAACCCAGTGGTGAAATTCAACTTTTTTTACTACCGGTTCTATGGGTGTGGCTTGGTGGGCGTGATGTGTTATGGCTTGATGGGCATGGCAGGGGAAGGATAATGCAAAATCTCCATTCCCACCCCACTCCAGGGGAAGGATATTGCAGAATCTCCATTTTCATCCCACTCTGTGGCCAGCCAGAGGTGGTATTTGCTGATTCTCCAAACTACTCAAAATTTCCCCTACTGGTTCTCCAGAACCTGCTGGATTTCACCTCTGGTTGAACCCCCTCAGCCAGGTAATCACAAGGATTGAAGATGGATAGAAGTTCAAAGGTAGAACTACCATCAGCCGCCATCTTTACATAGTTGACATCAAGCTGTAAGCTAAGTGTGATTGAGACACATCCACTTGCTGACCCACTTAAAATGAATCTATAGTGAGGACATTGGGGTCTCAGTCAAAATGGAGAAATGTGATTGGATGTAAGAGGGGGAAGGTAATTAAAGCTGATGGAATGGAACTACCAGTAGGCCAATATAGCAGACATACCAACTAAGTGTAAGTATCTTGGTATCCCAAGATCATATGGAATCCTGATGAGAAGGCAAGGAAGACAGCAGTATCCAAGTACCACCAAAGGATAAGACAGGTTTTGAAGCGTCAATTCAGTGGGAACAACAACATCCATGCCATCAACATGTACTCCTTGCCAATAATCAGATACTCTTATCAATGTAATGAGTGGGCAGAGAAGTACATTGAGGCTGCCACTGTGAAGTCCCAGAAGTTTCTCAAAATATATAGAGGTTTCCACCTGAAGTTCAATATCCAGAGACTGTACACCAGTCAGAAAGAGGGAAGATTGGGTCTGATGAGTGTCAAAAGTCCTGGACCAATCCCACAGCATCCTGGAATCAATCAGTAAGATAGCATCCAAAGACAGGACTCACCGTTGGTATAGGGTGTATGGGCTACACCTTCCCAAGTCCAGATGGGACATTCCAAAAAAAGTCATGGAGAATAATAGGGCTAAGATTCTGTGGGATTTCCAGACCAGATGGGTTGGCATGTATCCATCAATCAACCAGACATTGTGAATAGAACAGAACAGAACAGAACAGAACAGAATTTTTTATTGGCCAAGTATGATTGGACGCACAAGGAATTTGTCTTGGTGCATATCAAGAATCATAAGGTACAACATTTAATGATAGTCATAGGGTACAAATGAGCAATCAGGAAACAATATCAATATAAATCGTAAGGATACAAACAACAAAGTTACAGTCATACAGTCATAAGTGGAAGGAGATGGGTGATGGGAACAATGAGAAGATTAATAGTACTGTAGACTTAGTAAATAGTTTGACAGTGTTCAGGGAATTATTTGTTTAGCAAAGTGATAGTAGAGAAGGACTAGAAGATAGTGGTGGTGATATACATATATAAAAAGTGAATGCTAGATAAGATGCCCAGGTTGCTTACAGTTAATAAAGATTTATTAACAATTATTCCTATACTTAACATCATTGGAGATTCACTCACTCAGGGCGTGAGTGGAGTCTAGATTGCAGTGAGAAGAGTAGTCCATGGACATGGCTCGCAAAGGATTTGCTTTCATTGGGGAAGTTTGATAGCCTTTCAACTTCTCTCTCCATAAGGGTCAACAGAATTTACAGGAAGCTGCCCTTAGAACTTTTGTGACAATGCAATGACTCTAGACTGATGACACCTTCCTGCCTTCTATCCCAGCTTCTTTTTCGCCTACATTTTTTTCTTTGATAATATATGTATTTCTATCATGTGTACTTTTGTGTTTTGTGTCTTTTTTAAAATTATTATTTTAAAACAACAGAAAGAACTATTAAAAAGTGAAAACACAATATTTTGCTTCTGATATCATGGCACGACTTATTCAGTCAGAGCCCAACTCTAAGTGAATCCTAACTCCTTTATAGCAATTAGCAATTTGGCTTAGACTTATATACAGCCCCATAGTGCTTTACAGCACTCTCTAAACCAGGCCTCTGAAACGGGCAGCCCACGGGCCAGATATGGCCTACACAATCCATGCCCACCCTGGCTCAGCAAAGGCAAAAACATTGCAATACATCACAATACAGCCCACGATGCAATCAGGTTTGACACCCTGCTCTAAACAGTTTACAATTTCAGAATATTGCCCCCAACAATCTGGGCCCTCATTTTACCAACCTCAGAAGGATGGAAGGCTGCATCACTCTTGAGTCAGGGGTGGGCTGCTGGAAGTTTGCAGGGGTTCGGGAGAACCTCTAGCTAAGATTCTGTGTAGTTCGGAGAACCCCAAAATCCCATTCCTGGCTGGCCCCACCCCACCCACCCCTCCCAGGAGTCCCCACACGGCCCATTTTGGATACAGTTAAGTGCAGGCGCGCTTGGAGCCTCGGGGAAGGTGAAAAATGGGCTTACCAGAAGTTCGGGAAGGCTGGAAATGGGCCCCTCTCCAGGGTCTCCGGAGCCTGAGGAGGCCATTTTCACCCTCTTGGAGGCTCAAGGAAAGCCTCCAGAGCCCGGGGAGGACAAAAACGCCCCCATGCCATGGTGCAGGAGGCCAACTAGGCTATGCCCACCATGCCCACGCCCACTCAGCAACTGGGCAGAGAACCCCTTGCTAAAATTTTTGAAGCCTACCCCTGCCTTGAGTCCTATCAGGATCAAACTCCAGGCAGCGGGCGGAGTTTGCCTGCAATACTGCATTCTAACCACTGCACCACCAGTGCTTCTTTAAGATATATAGATTACATAGTTGTATGGATGCTTTATCCCTCCCCAAGGAGAAAGGAGTCACTTTAGAAAGCACCCTGCGTGGAAGGCAGAACAGAACAGAACAATAACTATGCTAATGCTGCTCTTATCACCACACAAATGAAGGTAAAATAAGATGTTTTAATAGTGTGAACTTTGTTGTCAATTTTTGAAAGGAGGTTTTACAACGTTTTTGGAAATGACAAAACAAAGACAAGGAAAAAAAGTTGTTAAAGCTTACATATGTTCTTTAAAAATACACCATATTTATATTATTTTAGCTTGGGTAAATTTATTAATTGCCATCCGCACCGCTGAATTTGAAATGTGTTTTGTACAATTTATCAGATTCCTACAGTGAGAGGACACACGGTATAACAAGGAGGTTTGTGAGATTGCTTTCTGAACTTGACAGATTCCTATAGTCTTTCTGAAATAATATTTCCTTTGCTTTACCCCCAATGTCAAAAGCCTTCTGGAGAGAAATAATAGAACATCTGACAGAGAAAGAGGTTCATAAGAAGAGCCCCCACTAAAACAGACCAGGATCCATTTTAGTTCGCCATTTTGGTTCTCACAGTGTAAACCTAATGCCTCTAGAATGGTCACAAGTAGGAGACAGAGCAGCAGCATATCTCTCTTATTGCATTATTTTGCTGCAATTGGTATTTGGAGGTATGTTGCCTCCAATTTGGAGGTAACATCCAATCTTCCAGAGAAGGGGTATGAAACCCAATCACATCTCGGGCCGTATCGTGATGTATTGCGATGTTTTTTGCCATTACGGAGTTGGGGTGGGGTGGACGTGGCCTGCGTGGGCCATATCCGGCCTGCAGGCCACCAGTTTGACAGGCCTGTTCTAGAGTGTCCAACTTTGGCAATTTTAAGGCACGGTGGCTTGGGAATTCTGGGAGTTGAAGTCCACAAGTCCACAAGTCTTAAAGGAGCCTGTGTAGCGTAGGGGGCTAATGCCTCCTACTAAAGGCAGCAATTAACACCAGCTGCCTGTAATTTCTGTGAGTTCAATCCTAGCCAGGCTCAAGGTCGACTCAGCCTTCCATCCTTTCTAAGGTGGGTAAATTGAGGACCCAGTTTGTTGGGGGCAATAAGCTGACTTTGTATAAATATACAAAAGTATGAAGGCTATTGCTTAACACATTGTAAGCCACCCTGAATCTCTGGAGAAGGGCGGCATATAAATCAAATAAAAATAAAATAAATAAATAAATAAAGTTGCCAAGGTTGGATATACGCAATGATTGGTTTCAAATTTTTTTACTACCAGTTCTGTGGGTATGGCTTGGTGGGTGTGGCATGGCTTGATGGGTGTAGCTTGGTAGGTGTGGCAGGGGAAGAATACTGTAAAATTTCCATTCCCACCCCACTCCAAGGGAAGGTTACTGCAAAATCCCTATTTCCTCCCAATCAACTGGGACTTGGGACCAGAGAACAGATGGGGGCAGGGCCAGTCAGAATTTTTACTACTGGTTCTCTGAACTGTTTATTGGACCCATGTCCCTCCTGGTTGGTACTGGCTTCCTGAGAGGTTACATGAGGCTGGCTCCAGAGGATTATTAATGCTTCTCTGTATGAGGGTTTCTTGCCTTCTGCCTTGAAAGAGGCGGTAGTGAGACCCCTCCTCAAGAAGCCCTCTCTGGACCAGCTGTTCTAGCAAACTACCGCCCTGTCTCCAACCTTTGTTTTGTGGCAAAGGTTGTTGAGAGTGAGGTGGCGCAGCAACTCCCGCAGTACCTGGATGAAACTGTCTATTTAGATCCGTTCCAGTCCGGATTCAGGCCTGGTTACAGCACTGAAACGACATTGGTCGCATTGGTTGATGAACTCTGGAGAGCTCGAGATAGGGGTTGCTCCTCTATCCTGGTTCTATTAGATCTCTCAGCGGCTTTTGACACCATTGACCATGGTATCTTGCTGCGCTGGCTGGAGGGGCTGGGGTTGGAGGCACTGTTCTATGGTGGTTCTCTTCCTATCTCTCTGACCGGTCTCAGTTTGTTTGACAGGAGGGCAGAGGTCGACTTCAAGACACCTTATTTGTGGGGTGCCACAGGGGTCGGTCCTCTCAGCTCTTCTGTTCAACATTTATGTGAAGCCACTGGGTGAGCTCATCCGTGGTTTGGGAGTGCAGTGCCATCTTTACGCTGATGATACTCAGCTGTACATCTCCACCCCAGACCACCCCAATGATGCCCTTGCAGTGATGTCCCAGTGCCTCAAAGCTGTGCAGATCTGGATGGGGAAAAACAGGCTCCGACTCAACCCTTCCAAGACTGAATGGCTATGGCTGCCGGCATCCCGATATAGCCAGCTGATACCATTGCTGACTATTGGTGGCGAGTCATTGGCCCCCATGGAGAGAGCTCGCAACTTGGGTGTCCTCCTGGACACATGGCTGTCTTTAGACCTTTCTGTTTCACCAAGCCGGTCTGGCATAAATCTCTTCTAATTGTTTCAAATCTTTAAGCTGAAGATTCTTAACTGATGTGCCAAACTGGCTTAATTATCTTATATTCACATTTTATATGTATGTTATTTTTTAACTGTTCACCTGAGTCCTTCAGGAGAAGGGCGGTATAAAAATTAATTAATTAATTAATTAATTAATTAATTAATCAAATAATTAAATAAATAAATAACTCAAAATTTCTGCTACCGGTTCTCCAGAACTGGTCAGAACCTGCTGAAACCCACCTCTGGATACACATGTTCCATAACAATAGCCTTTATTGACCTGCTATCCATTTATTTGTCCAATATCCCTTTAAAGTCTTCCCAGTTAATTTTCATCAACATATCTTATGGTAATGGTTTATAGAGATTAATTATGTCACAGAAGATTTTTCTAAATGTCTTTCAAATCATCTTCACTGGATGCTGATTGGATGCAGTGACCATAACTATATTACAGTTCCCAGATAAGGATACACTATAGCTTCATATAAGGATGTTACAGTGATGGGACTTTTATATATATATATATTCAATCACTTTTGTAATGATCCCTACCATGAAAATGGTATTTTTCACATCTGCCATACACTGAATTAATATCTTCATTGAACTATCCACTGTATCCCCAAGATCTTTTTCTTGGTTAAGTAGCTTAAATCCCTTCAGGATATACAGTATGTGAAGTTTGCATTTTCTGCTCAATGTGCATCAGCTCACATTTATTTAAACTGAATTGCTTTTGCCATGTGGTTGAACATTCACTGAGTTTAAAGAGATCCTTTTAGAGCTCTTCACAGTCACGCTTGTTCTTTACAATTCTGAATGGTTAGCATCAACTGCAAATGTGGCCAGTTCACTTGCTTATCTCTTAAGTCAAGATTGTTCATGAACAAGGGAAAAAGCACTGCTTTCAACACAGAACTATATTTTACTTCCCAATAATACCAGCGTTAAGGATGTGGTGACTCAGTGGCTAAGATGCTGAGCTGGACGATCAAACAGTTGGCAGTTCAGTGGTTCGAATCCCTAGTGCCGCGTAATGGGGTGAGCTCCCGTTACTTCTCCGAGCTTCTGCCAACCTAGCAGTTCGAAAGCATGTAAAAAATGCAAGTAGAAAAATAGGGACCACCTTTGGTGGGAAGGTAACAGCGTTCTATGTGCCTTTGGCACTTAGTCATGCTGGCCACATGACCACAGAGAAATCTTTGGACAGTGCTGGCTCTTCGGGCTTTGAAACGGAGATGAGCACTGCTCCCTAGAGTTGGGAATGACTAGCACATATGAACAAGGGTAACCCTTACCTTTTCTAATACTAGTGTTATTCTTACTCTTTTCTTCTGATTGCAAGAAATGCATATTCTATGATAATTTGCTGCTCAATTCCCTCTGGATTTCATATAAGTACCATTTATATTGGGGGCAAGATGTCTCAGTGGTTAAAGACACTGATCTTGTCAGTTGGAAAGCTGGCAGCCTGAGTTTGAGATCCGAGCACCATGCAATGGGTGAGTTCCTGGTCCTTGTCCCAGCTCCTGCTCAGCTAGGAGTGCAAAATCATGCAAAATCACCCATCCAAGACCAAGTGGCTGTGGTTTCCAACATCCCGGTATAGTCAGTTGGTGCCATCACTGACTATTGGGGGCGAGTCATTGGCCCCCACGGATAGGGCTCGCAACTTGGGTGTCCTCCTGGACTCACGGCTGTCTTTAGAAGAGCACTTGACGACTGTGGCCAGGGGGACTTTCTAGCAGGTCCACCTGGTTCGCCAGTTGCGTCCCCATCTGGACCGGGACTTGTTAAATACGGTCATTCATACCCTCGTTACTTCCTGCCTGGACTACTGCAATGCTCTCCACATGGGGCTCCCCTTGAGGAGCACCCGGAGGCTCCAGCTGTCCAGAATGTGGCCACGCGGGTGGTTATGGGAGCGACGTGGTGCTCCCATGTGGTTCCCATCCTGCACGAGCTGCACTGGTTCCCGGTGGTCTTCCGGGTGCACTTCAAGGTTTTAGTTACCACCTTTAGAGCGCTCCATGGCATCGGACCGGGGTATTTAAGAGACCGCCTTCTGCTACCAACAGCCTCTCACCGACCAGTATGCTCCCATAGAGAGGGGCTTCTCAGGGTGCCGTCGGCCAAACAGTGTTGGCTAGCGGCCCCCAGGGGGAGAGCCTTCTCTGTGGGGGCAACTACCATCTGGAACGAGCTCCCCCCGGAGATACGGAGGATCCTGGACCTGTGCACATTTCGATGTGCTCTCAAAACATTTTTATTTCAGCAGGCTGGCCCGGCCTAGCTCTCCCTTTTAAATTTTTTAAATTGTTAATCTGTTTTGTAATTGGGTGTTTTAAATTGTTTCAGCCAAAATATTTAATAATTTTTAATGGGTTTTAATGTTTGTACTACTGTTTTTTATCCTGGCTGTGCACCGCCCTGAGTCCGCCCGGGAGTAGGGCGGTATATAAATGTGATAAATAAATAAATAAATAAATAAATAAATAAATAAATAAATAAATAAATAAATAAATAAATAAATATAGATAAATAGGTAACACTTTGATGGGAAGGTAGCAGCTTTCTGTGACCCTTTGGTGCTGGCCATATGGCCGTGGAAAATGTCTTCGAACAATGTGGGCTCCCTTGGCCAAGAAACAGAGATGAGCACTACACCCTAGAGCAGTAGTGGGTTTCAAATCCCGTCGCTTCCGGTTCACTTGTGGGCGCTTTCATGCTCGAGCGCAAAGCTTCTGCGCATGCACAGAAGCTTCTGTGCATACATAGAGACATCCGTGCGGGTGGGTGGGGCTTCCCGCCACCGCCGCTGCTACCAATTTGCCCAAACCGGGGTGAACCTGTAGCGACCCACCACTGCCCTAGAGTCAGACACAACTGGACAGAGAAACTTTTACCTTTTCATCATTTATATTACTAGAATTTTCCTTGCACCTTCTCCTTAAAAGTAAGCAGAATAAATGTTTTTAAAAGTTATTCCATTTTTTTTTACAGCCTTTATATTATTCTGCAGCTCATAAATCAAATATATTCTAAGTGCATGTTCTCTGTTTGGATGATTTTGAAGGATTGAATGGAGAGGTTCAATTTCCCATTATTTATTCCCTCTTCCTTTTTTTTTTTTTTTTGTCATGCACTCATAAAATCTGCACTGTAGACATGTACAATAACTCTTGGGCAAATTGAGTGATTTATTTCATCCTACAAATATCACTTGATAAGGTGTCCAAAAAAATCCTGATAAACTATTCCAAGTCAGTTTTCCCTTCCTTAATGAACAGACCTTAATCTTTCTTGCCAATGTTTGGAATCATTTTTTTACTGAAACTCAACCAGGTTTCTAGATGTTGTTTCATAAACATTCTCTGTGATGCTTGGGCTTGCTTTCTATCTGATAACCTCTTTCCCCACTTACATATTAAAGGAGATTATCCTCAAAGAGATGTGGAAGTCTAAATAAACATGAGAAATTGACAGCTAACACAGAGATAATTCTCTTTCAAGGGATTTGATCTCCTGACAGAGAGTAGCATCCAACCGTTTTTGCTAAATTTTGATTGCAAAATGTGCATTCTTTATTAGCGGTAAAATGCAAACCAGGAGAGTTGAAATTCAAGTGTGCTTGTACGACTCACTGAAGAGACACCAATTACTTTGCAAACGAATGCAGAAGGAGCTTTCGCTGCAGTTTCAAAAGCCAGAGCAGTGTATATACTCTTCCAATTATGAAGATTATGAGACAAAATAACCTAAGCATTATTATATTATATATCACTTAACCGATATAAATTATGCACACTTTCATTATTTATTTGCATAACTTATTCTGTTGTGACTCAAGGAGGGAAAGAACTTCTGCAGTCTAAATATTCCGCTCTGTTTCTTTTTAACTTCGAGTTGCATATGGTAGCACGCTCGAAAAATTAATGCTTATATGCAGAGCTCAAGGAATTAGAAACTTGTGTTGTATTAGAAGCAAAGGTCCTCAGAACTGTCTAGTCCAGGGGGTCAAACTCAATTTCATTGAGGGCTGCATCAGGGTTGTGTTTGACCTCAGGAGGGCATGGGCCGTGGCCAGGGTAGGCATGGCCAGCTCGACGTCACTCATGTTGGGGGTGCCTGTGGTGGCCTGAGTGCTCTGCCAGTGAAAACAGGCTCCGGAATTCTGTTTTTAGCTGCCATGGCCTCCTGCAATAGCAATAGCACTTAGACTTATATACTGCTTCACAGTGCTTTACAGCCCTCTCTAAGCAGGTTGCAGAGTCAGCCTATTGCCCCCAACAATCTGGGTCCTCATTTTACGCACCTCAGAAGGATGGAAGGCTGAATCAACCTTGAGCTTGGTGAGATTCGATCTGCCAAGCTGCTGGCAGACGGTGATCAGCAGAAGTAGCTTGCAGTACTGCATTCTAACCATTGCGCCACCACGGCACATGCAACCTCTGTTAGTGAAATCAGAGCTCAGGGGAGAGAAATAGAAAATTAACTCCAGCCACTACATACAAAGAAAACCTATGCAAGATGTTTTATAGGTGGCATCTCCCACCCACAAGATTAGCTAAGATGAATAAAAACCTCTTACCGATGTGCTGGAAATGTAAGGTAGTACCAGGAACCTTCTATCATATGTGGTGGGTGTGTCCGAAAGGTAGGGACTTTTGGCACCAGATAAAACGATGGCCGGAAGAGATGTTAAATCAAATCATAGATCTAAAGCCAGAACTCTTTCTATTGGATATCACAAAGGACAAATATAATAAAGGAACAATATACCTAATGTTGCATGTATTAATAGCAGTGAGACTGGTCTTCACGCAAAATTGGAAAAGTAAAGAGAACCCCCCTGAAAAGAAATAATAAATAAGATACTGACTTGCACAGAAATGGACAGGCTGACTCTGGAACTCGAAGACAAGGGTGAAACGGAATATCATGAAATCTGGAATAAAATGTATCAAAGGTTGGAGAGGAGGAGAAATGTCGGGATAGAGAAATATGGAAAATTAAGAGATTAAGAATTTTTATGTTGGTATTATGTGATAGGTAGGAATTGTATTGGTATTCAGTGTAATTTCTATAGACGAAGAGATTTATGTGGCTGAATTTTAATAGATTGTACAAAGGTATATATTGAATATGAATTGTAGTTGTAAGGAAAAATTTGATGGAAATGTTGAAACCAGAGAAGTCGCACTATGTCCAATGTTTTTAACTGTATATTTAATAAAAAAAACTTTAAAAAAAGAAAAAGAAAACGGAGCTCAGGAGGGCTCCATTTTCACTGACAGAAGCACCGTGGGCCGGTCTTTCGCAGTTTCCTGGCCTATTGGCCAGATCTAAGTATCCCGTGGGCTGGATCCGGCCCCGGACCTAGAGTTCGACATCCTTGGTCCATTTTGTGATAGGTTATTCAACTCAGAAACCTTCTTCCCTTGTGTTGATTTTGGGGTAGAAGAAGATGGTTCATCCAGATTTCTTCCTGATTCTTGGACATTGTTTAGGATCCTAAACAATGGGTATTTTAATGGGTATTTTAATGGGTATTTTAGTTTTGGGGTTTTAATAATTCGGCCAAACCACTGAATCTGTTTTAAATTGTTTTATCTTTTGTGTCTATGCTGTTTTATTATTGGCTGTACACCACCCTGAATCCCTTGGGAGAAGGATGGTATAAAAGTTTGATTAAGTAAATAAAATAAATAAATAAATCCTGGCAGCATTACCCTTCCATTATCTCTTTAAAAACCCACATGAATGTGAGGATTTTTTATGAAAGGGGTATGGCATTTGTTAGATGGTTGGAACATCCTATGGAAAAGAAACGAGCTCAATTTTCTATAAATTGAATCTGGTGAGGGACTTGAATGATTTATCTTTAATACTGAGCTTTCAAAGGTACCTGCATCATTTTTGCTTTTTAATCAGATTTTATAATGAAGTAAATCACTACTCAGGGAAGAAATGTGCAGAATTTTGTGGAAATGATGCCTCTTAATTATCATTCTTTAAAGGAAGTTCCTATAATTTTCTTTCTGTTTGTCTGAATGGGAAATTTGCAATGAAATTGAATCTTACTGTAAGAAATGCCTGTGACAAATTACAATCAGTGGTTGAAGGGATTTTATATGAAGAAGATGGTTGATGGACTATTCATGCTATCTTCTAAATAGTGTGAAAAATGCAAGAAATTAACGTACTCATCATTTATCTAAACAAAAAAGTATGTATCACCCAAGCCAGTCAGACAGAAACATTACTCTTAAAAACAAGTGATGGAAATGGTGTGTAAATGGTTAAAGTAAGAATCTCATAGTCTTTGTGTCATACTTTTGTCATAGTCTACTTCAGTCTGCTGTGCTGAAGTAACATGATATCTAATTTAAGGCATCATTCTGACCAGAGGTTGATAGGTAGCTCTATCAGATCCTGAATCCAAAATTCTGTCTTCTCTCTTCTTTCTACCATGACTTAGATTAGTTATATCCATTGGAGTAGTTAGTGACTGCACAGACATGTTTTTTTTAACCTTATCCTTTCCGAATCTTTCTTCTTCTTGTGTCATATTTGTCATCGGACATTGGCAATCATGTTGGTGATCCTATTTTTATCAACAGCCACACACAAAAATACCCCTGAATTTTGTCCAAACCAGTCCCTTAGATTTTGAAGCCATGATGTTCTTCTTCTGCCTGGACCTCATTTGCCTTCAATTTTTTTCCCTGGAGGATTAAGTGAAGTATCTAACATTCTTCTATTTCACTCAAAGTTGCTAAGTGTAATCATCTTGTCTAATTCATCTTCTTCCTGCATCACATTTCTAAATATGTCAGCTTTTCCTTCCTAATAATGAGCTAAATTATCCTTTGTAATAATTATCTCAGGGGAGAAATTATCCAAGAATCCAGGACTGATTGAGATGTTCTTTTTGCAGTCCACAGTAAATAATTCTAAATCCATAATTCAAAGGTTTCCAGCTTCTTTTTCTCAGTTTCCAGCTTTCACAGCTGTATATTCCTACTGGAAAGATTGATCAATCTTTTATCAAAGATTGATAATCTTTTGTCCGGGATGGTAGAAGATCTCCTGCCTTGGGCTGAGGGTTAGACTAGAAGATCTCATATTTCCAGCCCTATGATTCTATTCTATTCTATTCTATTCTATTCTATTCTATTCTATTCTATTCTATTCTATTCTATTCTATTCTATTCTATTCTATTCTATTCTATTCTACTCTACTCTACTCTACTCTACTCTACTCTACTCTACTCTACTCTATTCTATTCTATTCTATTCTATTCTATTCTATTCTACTGTACTCTGCCCTGCCCTGCCCTGCCCTACCCTACCCTACCCTACCCTACCCTACCCTACCCTACCCTAAATATGGTCATAGACCAGTATAAGGAGGATAGGTACAATCAATTACCATAAAAAACATAGAAGATACATAAAAGTTATGAAAAACTAGACGCCATAAAAACATAAAAAATACATAAAAAACAAGAGGCTAAAATATTCCTAAAGGTGGAGTAGGAGCATTACATCAATGTAGGGAAACATAAAGTTTAATATATAGAAGACTACATCTATCAAAGTACAGAGCACTATGTTATGACAAACAAGATGTTCATTAAGTCTAGTTTCCTAATCTGATGAATTTAAACACTGCTATATTAGAAGGTACTAAATGTAATACTTTCCATACAGTAAACTGGGCTCCCAAATAGGATTAGCAGTACTGCATAAATACATGACCTGCATTTGCTGCATACCAATAACCATTAGGAGAAGTTTTCAGGAGAAGACAAAATTTGTTTACCGAGCTGAATTCTAATGAAAGAGATATGGAATTAGAGTTGGGCTTCCTTTGCACTTTTGTTCCTCTCCATCCTATGAAGTACGGATTTACCAAATTCAATTTAGATTAGCTTTCCTCCCTACCCATTAGCTGACTTCCGATTACAGAAGAAGATACCCTTTTGTCATAGTTTCCTTTAGATAGTGCCCAGGGAGGATTAAATTCACTCTGTCCATTCACTGCAGAGCTTGGAATTCATATGGCATTTTGAAAGCAAAGGCAACGTTCCTATTTGCACCTCTTTCATAGAGGTGAAGCTTTGGGAATGGGCAGGGCAATGCACCTTGCCTCAAAGCTTGTATTTGAGCAATGGCTGCATTGGGAGAAGTATCAATCTGATTCAGTTCCAAGCTGGGAGAAAGGCACTGGAGGCAAAATGGAGCCTGGAGCCTGATTGGTTAAAGGGTTTAATGGTGAAGCAAATCCACCAAGCACATGGTTCTGGGTAGCTGACCACATGGAGTTGAGACTTTTATACCTTCCCTTGGGCTTTGCACTTCCCGCTCCTGTGCAAGTACATGTATTCTATTGACTGTTGTCAGGGTCATAGCTGGCTCTGTAGGTTATCTAAGCCAAGCTTGGTCTGCTGAGGCAATGAAGGGGCTTGTTGGACAATTCCTATTGTAGCTGAGGGCTAATCCTACCTTTATTCAGACCTTGATGCAGGAAATTTGCTTACAAATAGAGCTACCCAGATCTCAGTAAACTCATTATCTCTTAAGAGCTGACATCTGCTGAGGGCCATCAAGAAAAGTAGGGGTTGTCTTCTGTCTCCAAGAGCATGTTTCTCAATTTCTACTCCAGGAAAATATAATATTCTGCCTTTTTTAATATTTCCCAAAATACTTCATTTTTCCAGGAGACGGGTGGGTGCTAACTTTCTTCAGTTGTGTATGAACAACATGCTCCCCTTTTCCACTGGAATAGTGATACTCTACTTGTAACTTGCCTGAAGCAAAGGCTATTTTATAATCCCACTTTGGTTATGTCAATTTTGGAAGAAGAGCCAGACGGCCTGTATCGATTTTACTATTTGTTATTTCAGGCCTCAGTGTCTTTGTTTTACTATTTTTTTTTTACTTGTTTCTGCACTTTGCATAATATTTACACTTGTTGGAAGAAATATCCAGTTCCAGTTCCAAGCAGGGAGAAAGACACTGGAAACATGGAGGCTGATTGGAAAGATGGTTTAATGATGAACAGAACCACCAAGCACCTGTGATTCTGGGTAGCTGACCATATGGAGTTGAGAGTGAGGGGTTTTTCATAACTTCTCTTGGACTTTGCACTTGAACTTCCTCTTCCTGTGCAAGAACATGTATTCTATTGGTTGTTTTTTTAAATTTGATTTATATGCCGCCCTTCTCCAAAGACTCAGGGCAGCTTACAATGTGTTAAGCAATAGCCTTCATACTTTTGTACATTTATACAAAGTCAGCTTATTGCCACCACAAACTGGGTCCTCAATTTAGCTACCTTAGAAAGGATGGAAGGCTGGGTCAACCTTGAGCCTGGTGAGATTCGATTCGATTTGTCAGACTCCCATGGTGCCATGTGCAAACCCTAGCAATTTGTCTGAGCTAAACTAGGTTGAGGTTTGGCTGATGCAATGAAGGGGCTTTGTTGGGCAATTCCTATTGTGGCTGAGGGCTAATCCTACCTCTGTTCAGACCTTGCTGCAGGGAGTAATGGCTCAGCAAATCTGCATTTCTAAAAGCTGGCCTCAGCTTAGTATCTCCTTGGGGGCAGGGAGCTGGGGCTCTGAGTTTCCGTCTCCCTTAAGGTTTTTTATTTCTTTTAGGGAAAATATTTTATCCTGCCTTTTTTAAATAGTTCTCAACATTTTTCATTCTTCTAGGAGAGGGGTGGGCGCTAACTGTCTACCCACTGAAGGAAAGAGAGGGTTGAATATGCACACCTGTTCAAATATATGGTTCAGGAAAAAAAAATGAAAGTAATTAGTATAGGCGGTGCACCTCAAAGAAAGTTGAAGAAGATGAGAAAACGCAATCGTTTAGCCGAGAAGCAAAGCCATGGGAAATGTAAATATATGGATTAAATTGAACAGGAGATTGTATTGGGGTGACATATGCACAGTGGTTTATGATTTGTTATGTATGCATTTAAGTTGCATGCTGGGGCTTCCCCATGGCCTTATCAACAGCTGCCAGCGTTTACTAAAGTTGTTTTAAAGTTCTCATTTCTCATGCTGTCTTGTAGTGGCTTCTGCCCATTACAA
Organism: Masticophis lateralis; assembly: GCA_030761175.1. Classification (NCBI taxonomy): domain Eukaryota; kingdom Metazoa; phylum Chordata; class Lepidosauria; order Squamata; family Colubridae; genus Masticophis; species Masticophis lateralis. The sequence continues at coordinate 68,781,324 of JAUDYJ010000007.1, read as the reverse complement.
AGAAGACAACCCTAAAATAAGCCACAGGCAAACACTCCTGACAAATAACATGGAAATCTTCAAATCTTCTGAACGAAGTAGCAGTTGCTGTTGGTTGGCTCTCTACAGTCATCTTTTAACATACAGCATCCCATTTGTTCACAACAAGCCATTAATTATAGCGAGCATCACATCTAGTTGTGCCTAGAGTTAAATTTGTAGTAGAAGCATTGAGTAGCGCTTTAGAATAAGAAAGACCCGAGTCATGGGTGCTAAACTGGTGGCCCGCTGGTTGGATGCGTCACCAGTGGTGGGTTTCACTTACCTTTGCTACCGCTTGCTTGCTTCGCTCGCGCACGCCACTTTTGCTCATGCACAGGTTGTATTTGATGATGCCTGGAGGGTGGGTGGAGCCTCCCGCCACTGTTGCTACCGGTTCTTCTGAATCTTGGCAAACTGGTAGCAATCCACCACTGTGCGTCACATGCGGGCCACACCCACCCCAGCTCCGCAAAGGGGGAAAATGTCACGATACGACACGTGACGACCATGTGATGCACCGAGTTTGACACCTGTGAACTAGATAAAGAGAATCAAATAAAGACCTAGCTGCCATGTTATGTGATCTACAAACATTTTGATCCTTGTCTCTGTGTTAGGCTGATTGTCCTCTTAATGTTTTCCCTGAAAAAGAAAGCCATTTTCTTCTAAACCTAATTCAGGAAGTATGAACTGGAACATGTAATAAGAGACACAGACAGACATGTTCACCTTAATGTTACTTTAGCAGGTACTATTTTCGTGACATATAAATATGTATGGTAAATAGGCCCATTTCCATTGTATGACGGAAGAGATTACTTTTTGAAAAATAGCTGAATGTATTCCCGAGATTAATAAAAGCTGTTCTGGGAAATACATAACAGCATTTTATGGGAGAATTCATGAAATCATAACTATATACAGTACATATAGTTACATATAGGTTATATGTATATTAAAAATCTGGATTAATCATTTTACAAATTCTAGGTACATAGTGTATACACACATTCTAGAAGAATATTTTTTGCCTCTAGAATAAACTTGTCAAAAGTTATACTAAAAGAATTATAATTTGCATTGTGTATGGTACCCTATGAATAGATTTTGAATATATCAGAAGCCCCATTTATGAAGATTAAATATAAATCCTTTATTGGTGGGAGGAAATATGAATGGCTCTGGCTGTGGCAATTTTTTACTTATGTCAGTGGTGGGTTGCTCCTGGTTCGGTCCGGTTCTTGCGAACCGGTAGTAAAACTGGTGAGAGGCTCCACCCACCCGCCCGGACATCATAATGGATGTTCTGTGCATGCACAGAAGGATGTGTGCACACACGAGAGAAGCAAGCACATGCACATACTGGTAGTAAAGGTAATTAGAACCCATCCCTGATTTAAGCCCATTGTTCCTGTGGCTGAAGTCAACTCAAAAGGCAAATCACATGGTGATTTTGGAAGTGATGTGGTACCTGACCCTATTAATCAATTTATGATTTTATTACAGGTAGTCTTTGACGTACAACCACAATTGGGCCCAACATTTCTGTTGCTAGGTGAGACATTGGTTAAGTGAGTTTTGTTTCATTTTATGACTTTTCTTGCCACAGTTCTTAAGAGAGTCACTGCAGGTGTTAAGTTGGTCACATGGTTAAGTGAATCAGGCTTCCCCATTGACAGACGATCACGAAAGGACATCACGTGACACCAAGAAACGGCAACCGTTATAAATATGAGTCAGTCGGCAAGTGTCTGAATTTTGATCATGTGACCATGGGGATGCTGCAACAGTCGTAAGTATGAAAAATGGTCATAACTCACTTTTGTCAGTGCCATTGTAACTGTGAATGGTCTCTAAACGAACTGTTGTAAATTGAGGACTACCCTGTATTCAGTACCCAAAAGCCCATGAATTATAAATACTCTCCAGCTTCATTTTTGTTGGCTCCAAACCTTTCCAAACTCTGAAAATTAGCAGTCAGATGCCCATTAATGGTATCATCTTTTTTTAATGACCCCATAATCCCTTGTGGGGTGGAGTCTGGGCAACTGGATGGAGCAAGCAGAGTGTTTACTGGCCAGATGCCCTTCCTGTTGCCAGTGCGGACTTTTGTTCAGCAGATATATTCTCAGTGTGCTCAGAGAGAGAAATATCTGCCTCTACCTAGGATCGAACTTACAGCCTCCTGATTATAAGGGGAGAGCTCCACCTCTAGGCCACCGCACCATTCCCTGCCCATTAATGGCATGATTTTGCCAAAAGAATGGATGAATTTCATTTATTCAGAAGTCTCTAAAATGCAATCCCAAACTATACAAAGGGTTCAATTTCTTTTGGAGTTTGGTACTTATTCTGCTGGTTTTCATACTTTTATGTTTTGAACCTTACAACCACTTTGCAGCCAAGGATGACTAGTGCTTAAAATGTATTTCCTAGGGTTTACGTTATCGCAAAAACTAATAAATCTTGGCTTGTGGATTATATGATCATTTTTGTGACAGTGGTACAGAACAGGTTGGCTGTATCCTGGAATATTTTTTTTTAACTTCCTTGTTTATTTACCACCCTTGGATTTCATAGTGGCTATCTATTCAAGCACTGAGTTCAACTGATTCTATTTTGCTTTTCAAGATCTGCTAAGGTTGGCTGCGTGCTGTCAGCTGGTGTGATCTGAGATAGTTTGTAAGTGGCGCTATGGCAAACGATTTTTAAAATAGAAGTTCTAATTCCACAGTGAACACATTGAAGTTAAGCCTTGGATGAAAATAACTGTACGTTCATTGCGTGTCAAACATTCCTGAGTCAATCTTGGGCAGCTCCAAGTATAGTTTGGAAAGAGCTCTGTGTGTAAATAGGGAGAACTCGTTGATATATACTGTGAATGTTTCATCATTCAGCAAATCATTTTTCAGTTTCTATCTATGCCAACCAACTGGGCCAGTTGTGAAAGATAACAATCTATGATAGAAATGTCTGTTAAAAAGATAACTTTTTAAAGAAAGTTTGACCACTCACAAGCTTATGGTCTACACATAACTATTCCCATTAAGTCTGCTATTTTAGTTTAGCTTAAACAGGCTTGATAATTCCATCCAAGGGTTGGATGGAATTCAGTAGGTTCTGACAGATTCTGGAGAACCGGTAGCAGAAATTTTGAGTAGTTCAGAGAACCAGCAAATACTACCTCTGGCTGGCCCCAGAGAGGGGTGGGAATGGATATTTTGCAATATCCTTCCCCAGGAGTGGGGAGGAAATGGGGATTTTGCGGTATCCTTCCCCCAGGAGTGGGGTAGGAATGGACATTTTGCAGTATCCTTTCCCTGTCACGCCCACCAAGCCATACCCACCAAGCCACACCATACCACGCCCACCAAGCCACACCCGCAGAACTGGTAGTAAAAAAATGTTGAATTCCTCCACTGATTCCATCAGATTTTTTTCTTTATTTTTGACCTGTGCCATATTGTGTACCAGTTTTAGGTGCCCATATCTTCACTGGTGGCATGCTTGATAGCTTTGCTGACCCATTTCTTCTTGTTTCTATTGTTTCTATTCCTACAGAGATGCAACTCATACCAAGAGTAGCTCATAATTCCACATTGGAATGACTTGAATGAATTTGAATGAACATGGAAAGCTAAGTCTTCTCAATTCTTAATCTAGAAGACTTTCTCACTGTCACTGAACATGTATAATTGTTCTGGAAGCAACAGAACATATTACCCAACATCTTTCATACTTATTGGCCTACAGTTTATTGCTCTGCATTGCTTACTATTCAGGCCCTTGGATATTGTCTTCCTTCATCTGATGAATATCATCAGAAAAGTGCTGCTCTAATGCATCCAAAGTAATTTCCTGGGCTCTTGATTGATAGAATCTGTTTGGGGGGGGAAATTATGTAGCACCATAGTATATGGTTAAGACATTGAATTTTGGGCTTGGAATATGTTAAAATTGTCATGAGAACTTGATTTAAAAGATCACAGCCAGAGTTCATATTAGCAATATTTTTCATTACCATTTAACACACTTGGCTGGAGAAAGTGCTATTATCTAGAATGCTTAAATATTAGGAAAGCAGTCAATGTGCTGAATGACCCTTTGATGCTTCTGTTGCCAAGTAAGTGGGAGCAAATCTTGATATCATGCCAAAACACATTACTTTCAATGGAACAGCTAAAACGACACTGAACTCTACCTCATTTCCATCATGTTCTAAATCAGCGTCTGGTAATGGACTGGATGAAAGCTTACAGTTTGAAGTTTATCTAGAAAAGACAGATGGTGTGCAGCAGCTGAAAAGCAGACATATTTCTCTTTCTGAAGTATAAATTCTGGTCATTTGTATGTTCTCTTAAAAGAATCTGATTTCAGCAATAATAAAATAAAATAAATAAAAATGAACTGTGTTTCATAGCAATCCCTGAAGATATTAGATCTGTCTATATACCAGTGCTTCTTAGTCTTAGCAGCTTAAAGATGGATGGACGTCAACTCCCAGAATTCCCCAGCCATCTATTCTGACTGGGGTATTCTGGGAGTTGACGTCCACCCATATTCAAGTTTGGTCTATACCCATGATGGCGAACCTATGGCAAGCGTGCCACAGGTGGCACGTGGAGCCATATTGGTGGGCACGCGAGCTCAGCTCTGCCAGCTGATTTTTGGGCCTTCTGGGCCACTCGGAAGTAGGGAAACAGACTGCTTCCTGCCTCCTGAGGGCCTGGTGGGGGGTGGGGAAGGCCTTTTTTTCTCTCCCTAGGCTCCAGAACCTCCCTAGGAGCCTGGGGAGGGCAAAAATGGGCTCCCTCTCCCAGAGGCCCTCCAGAGGTCGGAAACAGCCCATTTGCCAACTTCCAGAAGTTGGCAAACAGGCTGTTTCCGGCCTCCAGAGGGCCTGCAGGGGGATGGGAAAGGCCGTTTTCACCCTCCCCAGGCTCCTGGGGCATACAATCTCCCCAATATCCTGGGGAGATTGTATGCCAAAAAGCAGGGGGAGCACAGGGAGGGTCACATGCACATGCGCAGGGTGAATAGAATTATGGGTATGGGCACACACACGCGCCCCTCCCGCACTCCTCCCACTTTTGGCATGTGATGGCAAAAAGGTTAGCCATCACTGGTCTATACTATCTCCTAATTTGATCACTGTGCTATTTTCCTTGTAGATCTGTCTGTGGAAGAAGAAGCTTCAGCTTCTGTATGTTATCATACAACCAACTATTTGGTTAAAACAAAATCACTAGATAACCGGTTTTTACATAATATTGCTGGTTAGCACAACATTTTATGCCCTATTTGAGAGATCAGATGATTCTTACAAATCTGTCTAGACTTCAAAATATTCAGGAAAGATCCTTTTTTTAAAAAAACCCAAAAATACTGTCTGGGGAACAGATTATTTTCATCTATTTTACCCTACTTTGATATTATAACTGCTTTTACACCAGAGAGTCAAAATGCGTGTTCCTGTTCATTTTCCTAGACTTTAAACAGCTTTTGATCACGTCTGGTTTCCTATTAGATTAAAAACTTGGATTGAATGTTGATTACGTGGTGGCCTTGAAAATGTTCTGGGAATTATCATTTGATGTAAAATGTGGATTCTGTGAGATTGACAGAAATAGCTGCCAGGGATAATGCAACGGTGCTCATTAAAGAACTGTACCAGTCGCCTGATTATTTCCAGGTCAAATTGAAAATGCTGGCATAGCATTTTGAAGGAATCCCTAACCTGCTGTTCTCTTAAATGTGATAGGAAAATATATATCATTCACTGCCCAATATGTGATACAATTTGAAGCTTACATGATGAAGATTCAAAATTATATCTATCCTTAATATTTTCCAAACTGCGTATTAAATCACACCACAGCTTGAGCTTACTTGAGGTGCAAGTAAGCAAGTAAGGGTGGGCCTGCATCTGGCTTGCAGGCCCACCCTGAAAATAGCAAAATGGTGCCTCTGCCTGCGAAAATGGGGCCTGGGAGACTGCGTGTGGCCTCCCCGAGCTCTGTTTTCGCTGACAGAGGGCTGCAGGAGACTGTTGTGGCCAAAAACAGAACTCGGGTGGACTTCAAGCTCCATCTTCACTGGCAGAGGCAGAGGTCTGCAGGAGGTTGTTGCAGGAGGCTGTTGCGGCTTAAAACGGAGCCTCAATGAGTGACTTGAGCTGGCCATGCCCACCCTGGCCCCCTAAGGACAAACACAACCCTGATACGGCCCTCAATGAAATCGAATTTGCTCTAGAACAGTGTTTCTCAACCTCAGCAACATTAGGATGTGTGGACTACAATTCCCAGAATTTTCCAACTGGGAGATTAGAAATCTTGGAAAAAACCATTTCTCACTTCACATGATTTATTGGAGCCAGTTGAACCGAAGGAGAAGGATTCTCCATAGTTTCACATTTCACTTAGAAATGTGAAAAACAAATTCTAATAGATCTATAGAAACAGCGAGGAAACACCCAGGGCATTGGAATATAAATCTAAGCAGATTGCCCAAAAAGTATTTTTTTTTAATGAGATACTCTTGGTTCATCAGAGACTGATTATTCATATATGAAGTATATAGCTTATATTTTGTTCCACCCCCATCTCACTCTGACAGACATATAAAGACAGACAGACATGTGGTGGTTATGTAAGAAAGCCAGGGAGTTTTGGTGCCAGATTAAGACATGGTTGGAGGAGATACTAGAACAAAATGTAGACCTGAAACCAGAATTATTCCTATTAGGAATCACAAAAGAGAAATATAGCAAAGAATTGATATACTTAATGCTGCATGTGATAACAGCAGCAAGGTTGGTTTATGCATAATACTGGAAAAAGGAAGACACCCCCCGGAAGAAGAAATAATAAAGAAGATCTTGACATGTGCAGAAATGGACATGTGCAGAAATGGACAGGCTGCCACTAGAATTCAAAAACAAGAACGAGACAGAATACTATAAAATCTGGAATAAAGTGTACCAATAGTTGGAGAGGAGAAAAGGAGTTGGAACAAAAGAGTTAGGGTTCAAAGTAAGAAGTTTCAATTAGCACTTAACTGAATTTATATTTTTCATATTTAGATTTAATTTTAAAGAGAAATGTATTTGAATCTGATAATCTTTATTACATTTTATGCAATTGAATTTATATTTTTAATATTTAGACTTAATTTTAAAGAGAAATGTATTATGTACTGTTTGACTTTGAATTTGATATATGGAATATTGGGAATCATAGTTAATGTTATATATTTATAATATTTATATGATACTTCAACTTAAATCTTATGATGCTCAAAATTATTTTACTAGATTTTTTAAAGTAGTTTGTTAAGAGTTCTTTATATATGATTTATGTTGTCATATAGCGGTTTAGGGGGAAATAGATGCTATAAGTTTAGATTAAAATTAAAAAAAAATTTATTACTTAAGGTTAAAATTGGTTATAAAATAAGGTTATGTTTTTTTTAGCTGGATCTCACCTAAAAAATTGTTAAATATTGAATGTTATATATGTTTGTTTAATAGCGGAAGTCAAGGGGGGGAATGGGGAGGGATAGGGGGGATAGGGTGGGGGTGGTGGATGGGGTATGGGAAGGGGAAGGGGTTTTTAAAAAAAATTGTAATATAAAACTTTTTCAATAAAAAAAAAGAGTTAGGGTTTGTAGAATTAATACTAGATAATATTTACAAATATGTAAATGAGGACAAGGGATATGTATATAAGAACAAAGTAGCAATGTATGTTAAATAGTAATTATATTTGTTGTTATGTTAAAAATATGTATGGATATGACAAGACCAGGATGGTCATACTGTGTCCAATGTTTTTAATGTTTATTTAATAAAAAACTGTTTTAAAAAAAGACAGAGTGATCAGATAGATAGACAAAACAGAATTAAATAACTGAAGTTTTTAGAGCTGTTACTTTATTAGCAGGATTCTGTACAAAGCTATGTAAAGAAAACATTTTTTTGCTCTACTGTCTTAGTACCCTCCCCTCCAACATGTAATTTCTTTTCTGTTACAGATATTTATTGTCCTTAGGAGGAAGGATAGACTGTCAAGATTGTCAGAATATAAGTAAGAGAAGTAGTATACTAAGAAAACATAATATTGACAGGCCTACAATCCTACATTGTAGGATTGCTCCTCCTCTTGAAATGTATTTTTACATTTTAAAAATTCTATTTTTAGGGATATTTAAGACATCCCTAAAAGACCAGGAGCACATGTGAGTTTCCAATTAAACTGATTCATTACTACTCATGCCTATGAGCTGGAATCAGAGGTGGGTATTCAGCAGGTTCTGACCAGTTTTGGAGAACCGGTAGTGGAAATTGTGAGTAGTTTGAAAACCGGTAATTACCACCTCTGACTGGCCCCCATCAATTCTCTGCCTTCCCGAGTCCCAGCTGACCGGGAGGAAATGGGAATTTTGCAGTAACCTTCCCCTGGAGTGGGGAAGAATGGAGATTTTACAGTATCCTTCCCCTGTCACACCCACCAAGCCACGCCCACCAAGCCATGCGATGCCCACCAAGCCACGCCCACAGAACCGGTAGTAAAAAATTTGAATCCCACCAGTGACTGGAATGTACCCAACCAACAGTTAGCACTATTTTGGCACTGGATAAGCATCAAGAGGGATTGTACTTAGTTCCTTTCTGGCTACATAGAGCCTATGCTGATTGCTCTTTTGACTCCATCCCATATTCTGCCACTCCTTCTCCTACACTATGATTCATTAATCTGATTAACTAATCTGAGCAGTGTCCAATTGAACAAAGGTTTTCTTTAATACATGATATTTAATTACCCTTCCCATTAATTTATTCAGGATTTTTTTAAACTGAAAGTTAAAATTTAAAGGTCCATTGAGGCCTTCTATAATTATATAAATTCTCAATCTTTTGTTTTGACTTGATATAATTACCATTTGCATATATTAATTAAAATGTGCTTATATAAATCAGAATGCCTCTTTGCACTTATCTAACATTTAATAGCTATTTAACTTTGTAAAAGTAGATCTTATATTCTAACGGTCTATGCCTAATATGCAAATTAGGGAACTGTTTCTGATATATCTTTAAAGTTTTGTTTATCTTTAATTAGCTACTCCAAGTAATAAAGTGGAAGGAATCCACTACTTTTTTACTGAAGTTGTACTTTATGAACAACTATTCAAGAAATATACTTCCTACAAAAATGTCATAATTAGTTTTAAAATAAAATAAATTCTAAGAATTCTGTTGCATATCAAATAGCATTATGCTTCTGTTAGTTTTTTTTAAAAAATCAGTATCCTTTACAATGTGAGTTAGACTAAGAGAAAATGTGTAAATTCAGCAGCATTCTTAGTCATAAAGTTTTAAAGGAAGCCGATCAAATCCAAATACTTTGAGATAGATAATAATTATTTTGTAAAAGCACAAGAAGTATGGTTGATATCTAAGAAGAAAAATGATGTAGTTTACCGAAGAGATTATTACAATGCTGGAATTGCACATAGTTTCACAAAAAAACAAAAACAAAAAAACAACAATCCAGAATTGCTATGAAGATTCTTGCCTTAGATAAATTAGGCACTGTTTTGTGTTTTTTATATTTAATACTAAACAGTAATGTTTTAAGTGATATTATATGTTATCAGAACTGAAAGCAAATGTCTTCTGAGTCCATCAAAGCTGATGACAATTAATTTGTGCATCATACTAAACAATAGTTTGCTTTGTTGTTGGAAACATCATAGTGACTAAGATCATCTCTTATGTAAACTGTGACCCATAGCTGAAATGTCACAGTAAGGCAGTAGTGACATCCAAATTTTTTTACTACCGGTTCTGTGGGCCTGGTTTGGTGGGCGTGATGTGGCTAGGTGGGCGTGGCTTGGTAGGCATGGCAGGAATAGGATCCTGCAAAATCTCCATTCCCACCCCACTCCTGGGAAAGGATACTGCAAAATCCTCATTACCTCCCCACGCCTGGAGTATGGATATTGCAAAATCTCCATCCCCTCCCTATTCTGGGGCCAGCCAGAGGTGTGGTATTTGCCAGTTCTCCGAACTACTCAAAATTTCTGCTACCGGTTCTCCAGAACCTGTCAGAACCTGCTGGATTTCACCTCTGCAGTAAGGCTATATAACACTTATGTTAGAAGTATGCAAATTATATTTTGGCTTAGTACAGTACATGAACCCAAAGTAGTATTTACACTGAATTGAGGTATTCTCCAGGGTGCCAGGTGGCATTTCTCTCAACTTTCCATCGTTGAATGGCAGCCTTTTGTTAAATTTCCTGCCAGACAGTAGGTCTTAAATTTTTATTCCAGGGAGAATTGTTTGTATGGTATCTAAGAGTGTTATTTGTACAAAACAATTCCACTGAAATGTAGAGAAAAAGACCCTGTACAAATATCATACAAATATTCTCTTAGATGTTGAACTCATTCCTAGAAAATTGTCATTCTGCAAAGTTTTCTTGTTGCTACCTGTTGTGGTCTGCCAGCAGCCAAGAGGTTGAAGAAGAACATGGGCCAGTCCTGGAGGCTGGGGAAGGCCCGAATGAGGGCTCTGCATTGGAGGCAGAGATGGGCCCAGGGCCATTGGGGAGTGATGTGCAAACTTTGGAGCCTCCAGAGGCTGACAGTAGAGAGGCAGAGGAATGGGAGGAGCCCGTTCCTAGTGCACGTATGAGAAGAGCTGCCAGAAGGCAGGAGCAGATAAAGCAGAGAGGACGACTCGGGAGCAGGGCCAAGAGATGAATGGCCCCTCCCATAAGGCTTAAAAGACCAGCAATTGCTCTTGACCTCTTTGCTGGAAAACAACATTGGGAGAATTGCTTCTTGTTTCACTGTATTCATTTCTTGTCGGCCACTTCTGCTTCTGAACTTTTGCCAAGAAAAGCCTTTGGCAGTTTGCCTAATTATCCGAAGGTCGGTGATAAACTGAGGAATGGTGTTTTGAAGAATTTGCTTTCATTTAGTTTGGACTAGGCTGAAAATGAGTTAATTCTCAGCTGTTCTAATAAAGTCTGTTTTTGAACTGTGGGCCTGGGTCACAACACTACCTTTGACAACCTAACTCTGATGGCATTTATCAATTGTTTCACCATAAACACTCCCGCTTTGGAAATGTTATTGGGAATTGAATGGGGGACAGGTACCTGGATGAACTGGAAAGATGCCTGGTTTCCTAATTATAAATCCCTTAGCAATTCCTTTCAATTCAGTGCTATTTTTATGGTCTGGTTGAACATTTTTGGCAGCATTCTTAATGAAGCAGACGTTATTGCTGATTAATGTAGTGTGAACTACTCCTGAATTACTATAAATAATAGAATGATTAATTGCTATATCTTGAATTTTGTCATTCTTTAAATATTTTATAGGAGGCCTAGACTGCTTGTGTGCGATATCCCATTCTCAAATTATCTTCGTCAGATGATAAGAACTTTTCCTTTCAAAAGGTTAATTTTCCTTGAGAAAAACCATAGGCAGAGTTTACCTGAAAACGTTTTTAACCTGATTTGGAGTACATTAACAACTGAACCCGTAGGATGAGTTATCCATAAATTGTTCTAGCACATATTGGAAGGCAAAAATGACAGTAAGTTAGAAATGTTATTTGAATAATAATAATTTCTCCAGCATCTTTCTTTTCTTTTCACTTTTTCTCGTACAAAGATTAATATCAAAAACTGTATAAAGAAAGGGAGGTTCCACATTGCTTCTGGTCACAACATTTTGATTGAGTCACTTGAGAATATTTTAGTATAGAGTTGTAGCAAGGAGAAGAGATCAGAGGTGCCATTACCAGAAGGTTATGGTAGATTAGAGTGCAAAAATCTCTAATGTACATGGACTTGTGGATTGGGTTCTTGAACCATTACCATTGCTTTTCCAGTTAGCAATAGCACTTAGACTTATATACCACTTTACAGTGCTTTACAGATCTCTCTAAGCTGTTTACAGAGTCAGCATATTGCCTCCAACATATTGGAGCCTCATTTTACCGACCTCAAAAGAATGGAATATTCTTTTGCTTAACAAATTGAATATTGCTTAACGCATTGTAAGCCGCCCTGAGTCTCCGGAGAAGGGCGGCATATAAATCAAATTAAAAAAAAAAGGATGACTGACTTAACCTTGAGCCGGTGAGAATCGAACTGCTGGCAGTCGGCAGAATTAGCCTGCAATACTGCATTCTAAGCACTGCACTACCAGTTAGCACTGGTTTTTCCAGGTGGTTCTTGGGCTTAGTGCATTTTTCTTTACTATGCTTCCAGTGTGGGCTAGGAAATATAGAAAGAAAAAGGAAACTTTCTCAGTTCTATTTTAAGACCTGCTCAAATGGCACTTTCAAAATGTGTGGGATGATGACAAAGTGCTAATGACCTATGTAGTACTTACTACTTGAAGTCTCATGCGTTCATAGCAGGGTAACTACAATGAAATATTTTATTAGTATCAGCTTCAATATAGAAAAAGGAGATATTTATAATTCCAGGTGCCATACAAGTGTGGTTAAGTAACTGGCCCAAAGGCACATAGTGAAATAATGAGGGAGGATTTGAGCATGGTTTTTCTAGTTCTAAATACTGGGTCACATGCTCCACCAGCTCCATTTTACCATGTGAAATGGGTTTGGTTATGTTTTCAAAATCTGCTACAACTCTTAAAGTAATGCTTTGCATTGTTTTGATGTATTGTAAAAAGGGCTTCTTCAACTCTTGGAAAATCCAGCTGCAAGAGTTCTACTGTAAGTGATGCTAAGAACCATGATTGTATTAATGCCAATCCTTTTCCAAATCTGGTGTTTGAGTCAATGGCCAGGAGTGGAAGATACAATTTAAAGTGCTAATTTAGATATCTAAAGCTCTGCAGACCTTGGGATTGTGGAACATTATGGAATCTTAAAATAATCTACTTATGTCTTTCTCAAAGTATAGTAATTTTTGAAAGAGATCTTTATCTCAAGAATGTTGTGTCTATCTAGAACTGAGTTCTCCCCAGGAATATTCATATAAAGTGCTCTTTAGCACTAGGGTCCTTTTTATGAACTCAAACCTGTTATTTATTTTAGTGTACTTAATATTTAGGTTTTTGTGTTTAAGTCTTAATGCTGTTAAGAATAGCTTTATATGTTATTTGGATGGTGGTTTCAGTTTTCTATCCATATTTGTTTTACCATGTGCAGCTTCTTTTTTTATGCTATGTTGATACAGTTTTGTGGTGATTTTGTTCTATTTTGGCTGTGGTTGATCCTGAACATTTAGAGAAATCTATTTATGGTGTTTTAAAAAAATATTAAAAGGTTAATGTGGCATTGAACAATTATATATCAAAATAAATATAAGGAGTTTGGTAGTAAGCATTCAGTAGCAATACAACATTCTAATATGAACTTTCTTATTCTGGTGCTTTCCAGAGATCTTAAATAAAACTCTTATGATTTATCACTAACACAGCAAATCAAATGGTCCAGGGAATAACATCTTTTACAGAACTGAAGTGTTGGCAATTGCATTAGTTTTTGCAATGGTATCTGTGCATATATGTACATGTGTGCATTTATTGATCTTCCTGCATTTATTATGACATTACTTGGTTTACATCTTATGTTATTATGAAAACTTTTGGAATACCTTTGTCCTAAAGGCAAAGTAGGCCCTCATCTCCTGGCCTTTCAAAAGCTTGAAAACCTGACTCTGCTAACTCGCGGAGGAAAATGCAACCTTGGATTGGTTGGTTGGTTAGTGCTTTGAAGGTCCTCCTCCCATTTTTTAAACTTTATTCTATCATTTTAAAAATGATGTCTTGTTACCAAGATGTAATTTTTATATGGTTTTTATATTTTTAATTGTATGCTGTCCAGAGTCACTTTGTGAGTGAAGTCAGTGATCTCTAAATTAGATAGGTAGATAGATAGATGATAGGTAGGTAGATACAGTGGTACGATTCAAAAATTTTTACTACTGGTTCTGTGGACAGGGCTTGGTGGGCGTGACAGGGAAGTATACCGTAAAATCTCCATTCCCACTCCACTCCAGGGGAAGGATACTGCAAAATCCGCATTTCCTCCTGATCAGCTGGGACTTGGGAGGCAGAGAATAGATGGGGCTGGGGCCATCAGAGTTGATATTTACTGGTTCTCTAAACTACTCAAAGTTTCCGCTACTGGTTCTCCAGAACTAGTCAAAACCTGCTGAATACCACCTCTGGGTGGGTGAGTAGGTAGGGAGAGAGAGAAAGAGAGAGAGAGAGAGATCTTGAGGTTGTCATTCTCAGATGTCAGGTAGATGTATCTGATTTAATGTGAAAGGTGGAGACTAGATGGGATGTATACAGAGATTCTACTTGACAGGAGGACCAACACCATAGAGTCAAGAGAAGCCAGAATGTAAGGAGCATTGACAAAACAGGAAGAAACTGAAAACACCCTCCATTACATACAATAGATTGCTATTAGAAAATAGGTTATCAAGAATATTCTGTGTTTTGTTTGGTTTTATACCGTGTGTTCCCTGAAAATAAGACCCTGTCTTATATTTTTGAACCCCAAAATAAGCACTTGGCCTTATTTTTGGGGAGGTCTTATTATTTTGGGGCACATGGAGGAAACCAGAGGAAATGGCGGGGACTGGCTGCGCATGCGTTTAAATATTTTCAGAGACAGCTTATTTTCAGGAGGGGGCTTATTTTAGTGCATGGACTCAAAAACCCAATTGGGCTTATTTTCAGGGATGTGTTATTTTAGGGGAAACAGGGTAAGAGAGGCAGGAGAACATGCTATGTTGCTGACAAGTATAGAAATCAGAGGTGTTGAATGACAAAGAAAAGCCACAATATTTCATTTATGGTTAAAGACTCTATTATTTTATATGGCAACTGGAAGTTTGGGGAAAGATTTGTAGCATAAACTCACATGAACAGGTGGGTTTTTTTTTTTTTTTAGATCATCCGTCTTTCTTTCAAACGAGAGTTAGCAATCTAGCCAGGATTGTTAAAAGATTGAAATGTGTTTTTAAAGAGGACTGTTCAGAAGTGTCATCCAAAGTCAGTCCAACGTTGTCAACTAGGCCTAAGGTTCAATAATGGATCTGGGGACACATGGGGATCACAACCAAGCCAGATGTTGTTTCCAACAAAGAGAACATAGATAAAACAGATTTATTTATTTATTTTATTAATTATATTCGTATACCACCCTTCTTCTGTAGGACTCAGGGCGGTGTACAGCCAAGGTAAAAACACAAACACACAAACATCATAAAATTAAAATTTAAAATTATTAAACAATTTCGCCCAATTGAATTAAAACCCAAAATTAAAGTATCTAATTAAAATTCGTTTAAATGGTGAGCCCTGCCTGTTGGAACATCAGGGTCTTGAGGGCACGGCGGAAAGTATGAAGATCAGGGATATTACGTATTTCCGGGGGCAATTCATTCCAAAGGGCAGGAGCCCTCACAGAAAAGGCCCTCCCTCTGGGGGTCGCCAGTCAGCATCATTTGACTGATGGCACCCTGAGGAGTCCCTCTCTGTGAACTGCAGCTAACTGTCCCTAATCAGAATGTTTACTCTACTGCTTGGCAAGAATCTAATAGATCTGTTTTGCTCTTCTTTGTATTGATCTGGTATGGGGACTGGGAGGCCTTAGGTTGTCCTTAAGACCTAGCTGACTTGGTGTTTTTTGTGATTGATCAGCCTCCTGTGATGTTTGACTTTGACCTTCATGAGGCTGACATTCTGTAAGCTGGAGCAACATCTTCAGATTCAGATTCATAATGTGACTCCAGAACTTTGGCTGTGATAGTGTATGATTCTTGGGTGATCTGCATCATATTTCTCTTCACAATATGAAGTCAATATCTGGGTGTAAAATATTTTTTCAGTAAGCTTTTCCTCTCTTTTCCTTCTCCAAAAGAAACGATATCTCCTTTCCCCCACTCCCAAATTTATCATTTGGATTGCTATCACAGCTATGAGTGGTGCGGTGCCCTAGAGGTGAAGCTCTTGCCTCACAATCTGGAGGCTGTGAGTTCGATCCTAGGTAGAGGCTGATATTTCTCTCTGTGGGCACAATAAGAATATATCTGCTGAATAAATCTCCGCTTTGGCGACAGGAAGGGCATCCGGTTAGTAAACACTCTGCTAGCTCCATTCAGTTGCCCAAACTCCACCCTGCAAGGGATTATGGGGTCATTAAAAGAAGATGATTACTATCACAACTATGGAATTGAGGGGAACAATACGGGACTCATGTTGTCTTACACTCAGTCCAGAGTTTTATAGTTTATTACAAAATTTAGACAGAAACAACCACATAGCTGGTTACTTGAGTATAGCACCATTATTATCATCACTACCACTTTGAAGGCTGAGGTGTGATCAGAATTAAATAATGAAGCTTTCAGTATGTTTTTTTATTTATAAATTGTTTCATTTCAAAAGCGTTGTATTGTATTTTCCAGATGTTTCCATTGAGTGTGAGGGATGTTAATTTGAGAGTAAGATTGCTTTTTATCAGTCAAAGTTGTATATTAATCCACAGTTCTACTTAAAAAAAAGAAAATTAATGGATTTTAATGGAAACCTCAAGATGTCTGGAGGAAATTAAGTGTTAGTGAGCTTTTTCAGTCAGAGTCATGTTTCTTCTCTGAGGGACCATAGTTACATGTTTATAAATATCTGTGCTACCACAGTTGATAAGGGGAAAGCAGATTTCTTCAGCACTTAGGGACATAAAATAGATAAAAGTAATTTAGTTTTTCAGGTCTTTGAAGAAATAATTTAGCATCTGCAATGTGTTTCCTTGAACTGCAATCTGCATAGGAATAAAATCATTGTCAGTTTGAAACCTACAGAAGATACAGTATATTTACTATTTTATAGGGTCATGAATACTACCAAAGAGAAAACCATACACCTCCCCAAAACTGGCAGGACAAGCTATTGTATATAAACAGGGAGCAAACCCTATACTCACTAGCACTGCTGATGTTATCTACTCAAGTAATAAAATGCCGGCAACCATTAAATTATGAAAACTTATGGCAAGTGAACACAAAATTAACACTAGCGGTGGCATACAAGGAAAACCAGCTGAAGATGTTTTACAGATGGCATATGTCACTGACAAGATTGTCAAAAATACACCTGAAAAACAGTGCAATATGTTGGAAATGTAAGAAATCGCAAGGAACCTTTTACCATCTATGGTGGAGGTGCCCAGCAATAAAAAAATTTTGGTCTAATATTAAGAAATGGATGGAACAAATAACAAAACTGCAAATAGAAAAGAAACCAGAAACATTCCTGTTAGGAATCTTTACAAAATCATACCCCAAAGAAATAAAATATTTGATGATACATATGTTAACATATGCAAAAAACTGGAAACAGGAAAAAAATCCCAACCGAGGAAGAACTAAGAGATAAAATCTTAGAATGTGCTGAAATGGACAGATTAACAAAAGAAATCAGAGAAAAAGAAGATAAATAATTAAATGGTATAATTGGCTGAACACCATCAATAAAGAAACATAAATACAAGAAGAAAAGAATAAAAGTGTAAATATGTATATAAATAATGTTTATACAGTACGTATATAATATGAATATAGAAATGTAAAAATGTAAAGATATCATCAAAATATATAGATCTCTATAGGGGGAAAGACAAGGAGGGGGGGGAAAGAAAAGAATAGGAAGAGGAAAGAAAAGTACTAGACTGAGAAAAAGGGGAAGAAATATAAAGTATCAGATGGAAAACCACTATGAAACAATGCTTAAAAAGGATAAGCTATTTATTTATATGTCGTATGTTGTGTAAATGTCTAATTTGTGTTTTAATAAAATTTATAAATTTTTAATAATAATAAAAAAGAAATGTTGCAACCAAGCAGCCAAACCAAACAACCAAGTTCAGAGAGCCCCAGGGACTCCACATAAAAATGAATATCTACAGGAAGTCTAAACAAAACCAAAAACTATTTTATGTAAGTTATTTTGAATTGTAGATTTTAACATTGGGTATAATGGTAGAATCTGAAATAATAATTCAAGAAATCGATAATGCTAATGGGAGAGGCTCAGCCAAATCTAAGTTGCTGAACTGGAATAAGATGTCTTTTCTGTCACCATCAACAGCAGAGAAAGTATCTGTTAACATGAGTAGTTGAAGGGTTAATTGCATAGTCATTTTTAAAATGTGATACAGTTATAGAGCAATTTAGTATCAGGCTTATTTCATAATTGTGTCTCCATGTAGATGACAGCTGCTCATTCTCAGATCTTTAGTTTAACCCTGTGTCAAGTACTGATGGCATATATGAATGAACTGTTGCGCATCAAAGTTGACAGACAAGATCATGATACTGGTACTTACCTATCCAGGTGCAATGTTGTTTCGTTGAATCAAGCATTGAGCAATCAAACAGTTGGGAAAAAAAATAATGGATGTGCCTGCATAAAATTGTCTACATGGTAAAAAAAGAAAAAAAGAAAAAAAGAAACAGGTAACACCCCCAGAAACTAAAACAATACATTCCATTGAAATCCTTTATTATGTAAACCAATGAAGTACCACAAACGTTTACCTGGAAGCCGCCTTGAGTAGTCATGGGCAAATAGGCAGCAGTATAAATTCCCTAAATAAAATAAGTAAACAAACTTTTATTCTAAATTTGGAGAGAGGATCCTGGAATCATTGCAATGTCAATTCCTGAAGGAACGGCAAGTCGTAAAACAAACAAGCGAATCAGTAAAATAACATGAACAAATTCGTATGAACCACCGATACAGTCTGTCAACCTAACTGCTCATAATCTCAATTATGCCCCTTGTTTTAAAATAACTCTGCTGACTTTTGAAATAATTACAATACAATAACTACATTGAAATAATATCTAGATTCCTTATGAGAGCAGAGATTAAAAATAATCCCACATTATCCAAGGGTCTTTTCAAACCTAAGCCACTTTTTATTGTACTTTGCTGGAAGAAACTAATGTCAGGAAAAGAAAGCATGCATTTAGGTAAACTTTCTAGAAATGGTGGTCACAGAACTGCATGAGCTTTCTAGCCAAGGATCATTTGGGACAGGGGATAAAATTTTCTAGGGTTTAGAATCAGATTGTACTTTTTTAGTCTTTTGTTCATTCTGCTTTTCCCCCATGCTTTTTCATTTTAGATTGAAAGCTATTAGACAAAGGCCTGGGTTGTTTTTTGTTTGTTTGTTTGTTAGTTTTTCATTTTATAAGAAGCTGTTCTGAGAACTCTGTAAGCAGAAGGTGAGAATAACAAATGCAGTAAGTAACTAAAAATCTGAGTCACTACACTATAAATAAATACAATTCTGAATCAGCATTGCCAATTGTACTTTCAAAGCGAGAGGCCTAAAAATATCCTTTAGCCTAATCACTGGTTTTAATTTTGATTTTGTTTTTAAATGTCGTCATTTTGTTTTGTTTTGCACATTTTTGTTACTGTAAAACCTTGTTGACAATGAAGATATTGAAGTGATGGATCGTTTTGGCCTTTTGAGATTAACCATCAATACTAAAGGAACAAGGGGTCAAGAAATCTGTCACAGATTAGCACTCACTGGAGCAGCCATGAAGGCCTTGAAAAATATATTTTCAATGTCATGATATCTCTCTGCCTACAAGGAAAAAAAAAATAATGCAAGCCACGATATTCCCTGTGAAATTTAGACTTTGTAGAAGCAGAATGAGAAAAGGACTGATGCAGAGGTGGGTTCTACTTACCTTTACTACCAGTTCACAATGGGAGCATGCGCAGATGGTCTATGACGACATACTGGTGGGTGGGTGGAGCCTTCCACCGCTTTTACTACCCATTCTCAAGAACCGGACCGAACCGGGAGCAACCCACCACTGGACTGATGCTTCTGAACTTTGATGCTGGAGAAGATGTTATTCTCAGAATAACATGGATAGCTCAGAAAACAGTCATGAAGGCCTTGAAAAAGATACATTCAAGCAAATCAACTCAGAATTTTCACTTGAGGCACAAGTGACCCGGATCAAATTATATCCTACCTTGGACACATTATATGAAGACATGGCTCTCCAAAAAAGCTCCTAATGCTTAAAAAGAATGTGAGGAAAGAGAAGAGGAACCAGTAGCAAGGTGAATAGACCAGAGGTGTGTTTCACATAATTTTATCACCGGTTCACCGCACACCGAAAATGTGAGTGTGTGTGCCCGTAAGCTCACTTCATTTGCATGTGTGTCTTTCACATATACGTGCAGCCTTCAATGCATGCACTTTGCTCACGTGCGTGGCTTGCACACATGCACACGAAAACATGTGGGGTCACCACTACCAGTTCACTGGAACCAATACGAACCGGCTGAATACCACCACTGGAATAGACTCAATTACACTGGCAATGAGTATGCCATTGGAAGACCTGAAAGAACAGGTTAGGGACAGATCACCATCACCATGACTTCATGGCACATAATCAGTTACAAAATCTAGTAGAACAAATGACTAGAAGGCAAAAACTGAAGGATACAACTTATTCATGACAGAAGTTTAAACAAAAGGGCAGGAGGAAATGGTATTATACTATTTGTGAAAGGCGTGTACTTATTTGTGGAGGTTTGAGAATTTGAGTGCAGTGTTCCAGCTGTGAACATTGGGATAAGAACATGCTATAGAATGACAGTATTGTTTGCATGCATGGGTGTGTCTGTCCTGACCAGCTCCCCAAACACAACAAACCCTCTGAAATCCATCAATGATTCCTTTATTATGAGAGCCAGCAGCCCCGGCAAAAAGTCTCTCCCTCACAGCAAGCTAACAAACCTATCTGGCAGGAAGCTGAATAGTTGTCTGCCACACCTATGTGGCTCTTCTGTCTTGAGGGCCCATCGATTTCCATTGCTCTCTTCTCTGCCTTCTGCGCATCTGAGCATCAGGCACTGGACCCAGCTGTTCCTGCTGTTCTTCATCAGCCACCTCCAGACTTGGGGCTGTTGGCTCGCCATCTGAGAGCTGATGGACGGCCCAGTTTCCACCTCTGTCTCTCTCTCTCTGTCTCTGTCTGTCTCTCTCTCTCTCTCTCTCTCTAAGAGCTTCATTCCTTCTTCCCTTCAGAGCTGTCAGGTTGTCCTAATGCTGACCCTACCTCCCATGCTTCCTCCTCATCTGATTCTGCTCCTGGAGGGGCCGGCGACCGACAGGCCACAACAGTGTGTGTGTGTGTGTGTGTGCGTGTGCGTGTGCGTGTGTGTGCGCGTGTAGGTTGCTATAGATACTGGAAATACAAATCATACACCACTACTGCGCAAAGAAAAAGTGGGTGGTGATGTGTCTTTTTTACTGATTTAATAAAGCATATTAGAGTTAGGAGTAGACCTAATGACAGTGATTTAATGGCACCTAAACAATCAGTCAAAACATTCTTGGATTTTGTAATAGACAGACTGGTGGAGTGTGGATTTAGAAATAAATACATAAATAAATTTGGAAGCCAGCAGAGGAGGTTCATACGGTTCCCTCTGTATTAACAAACCTCTAATGAAACAAAACGTGGACAGGACTCATTAACAATAATGGGATACAATGTTCGGTTTCTACTTCAAGTATTTAAAAATAAAGGAAAAATATCATTTGGACTCAGCAGCCATATATTTGGCTGCACATCCTTGATTAGTGTGCGCTGAGTTTTAAATAGAGACTTACAATTAAACTTTGTGGCCTTCGGTAATTGATTTATAATAACCATTATTTCTCATGATTATTTATATCTTTTCTAATATGCATTTATAAATTTTATTAAACTGTCCACATATAGGATGAAACTTAAAATTAATGGATCATTAAGGTCTGGAATTATATTTACCAGTTCTGTTTTGCATTTTTAAAGAGGCACTTAAGATAGCTTATTTTAACTCCATTTTAGGTTATTTGGAATTTTCAGTGAAAAAGTTGAAATTTTAGTTGAAAGAAGAGGGACTTCCGATGAAAAACAACTGTGTTAAATTGAAAAATAACTGAGGCTGGAGTAGGGGAAGGCAAAATGAGCATTTTAATTCTAAATTTTAATGTTTTGAAGTTTAAAATTTTAGAATGCAATGTTTTATAAATGTTTTCTTGGTGAAAGCCAAGAAGGATTGCCAGTATTTTTATTTTTAAAATTTACTGGATGCTATGATTGTGAAAATCCATATGGAATATATGAAATGAATATAAAAGTTATGATGTGTTTAGCCAGAACGGATACTTATGGAAAAAAGGAAAGCAATATTTTATATATAGTCTGAGCAGTAATATACACATCTAATAGGCCTATATATATCTCATCTGCAAACTGCAGAATAATAGAGCTGAAAGGAACCTTGGTGGTCTTCTAGTCCAACCCCCTGCTGAGGCATGAAACCCTACACCAGGGGTGTCAAACTCAGCCCTGGCCCATGGAATGCTTAGATCTGGCCCATAGGGCCGCCCTGGAAACAGCAAAGGACCAGCCCGTGAAACCACAGCCAGCAAAAACAGAGCTTGAGAAGGCCGTGGGCATGTGTTACAGGAGGCTGTCACAGCCAAAAACGAAGCTCGCGAGGCCCGCGGTCACTACAAGCACCCCCAACACATGATGCTGAGCTGGCCACACCCACCTTGGCCAGGCCCCCGTCCCCCCCCCAAGGTCGAAGACAACTCTGATGTAGCCCTCAATGAAATCAAGTTTGACACCCCTGCTCTACACTATTTCAGACAAAACCCTGCATAGGTTGCCGATTGGCTTCAAGATGAAATTCAAGGCGCCACCTGACACATAAAAAGCATGTGGTTTCAAGCATGGCATGAGGTCCAGTTATTTGACTGACATTCTGTCCCCAATAAGATCAGACAGAACTGTCCCTCCAATTAAAAAATGCCATCTATTGAGATCTTGGGAACGTTCCTTTTCTGTTACAGGACTTGCCCTCTGGGACACCGTTGCCACAAGATTTGCATGGTGCCCACCCTACAAACATTTTGTACATTTTTGTAAACCTAATTTTGCTTCCGGGTCCGTGGTTAGGTTGGTTGTTCAGCCTCTGGCAATTTTCTTTTGCAATGCCACGGGTGAATTTTTCCAGGCATGCTTACTTACTAACTGACGCAAGTACTTACTGATTTATTTATTAGATTTACAAGGCCGGCCATACCAAGTATATACTCTGGGCAGCTAACTATAAGTATACTAAAAATAGTTAAAAACATTTTTTTCCTCCCTTTCGCTCAATCGTGTCTGATTCTCGAAGACTGTCTGAGCAAGTCCTTGCATTTTTCTTGGGAATATTTTTTTTTAGAAGAGGTTTGCCATTCGTTCCTTCCTTCGGTTGAAAGGGACACATATTTAATTATTTATTTCTTAGGTTTACATGGTCATCTATCTCAAACGTGTACTCTGAAGAGCTGGCAATATTAAAAACAGTAAAAATCATATAACCTCACCTCCCAACACAAAACACCCAGCGGTTAAAAGAAATTAGAAAGACATCAACCAACACAGCTAGAAAACAGGCTCCATCACCTATCCTCAATTGTTTCTTATGCAGGGGTGGGATTCTACTGGTTTGGACCAGTTCAGGTGAACTGGTAGCTCCAATGATCAGCTGGGAGCGAACTGGTTCCTTCTGACCATCCCCCCCCCCCGCTCTTTACTTACCTTTAACTTCTCAGCTGATTGGTGCGGCAGAGCGGATTGCCGCACCTCGGCTGTGTTACTCCCAAGTAGTAACACAGAAGGTTAGCATTTGTAAAACTGTATGCGCGTGTGTGATTACCGAACCGGTTGTTAAACCAGCAGCATCCCACCACTGTCTATCCCCCAAGCTATCCAGAGTCATTTAAGAAATGGTTGGCCTTTCAAATCTAGTCAAGTAACTAAAATAAAATGTAGGATAGAAGCCAAAGGTAGATTTTCTAGGACTGGGATGGGTCTATAGATTAGAATTGTGTAGACAATGGGGTTTTTTGTGGGGGGGGGGGAATATTATATGGAAGTCAAGGCTGGATTTTGAAAAAAGCAGGATAAAAAGAGGGATGACACTTTCAAATGTTGATGTGTCTTCTGAGAATAGAATGGATAGACAAGAAAATAAACAAATGGATTCTCAAACAAATCAATTCTGTGCTGTCATTCTAGGCATAAATGACAAGGATTAATTGCAATAGTGATGGGGATACCTTTGGAAGAATGAAGAACCGGTCTGGGGACAGATTTTCTGGAGAAAATGTATCTTATATAGTCACAAAGAGTTGGCACTGACTTAATGGCATGCAATTAATCAATACATCTATATGTTCTCTTTCAGGTTAAGCAGCTCTATGCAAGGGCAGACAAAGAATAAGACGTTTTTTAAAAAAGACTAATTAAAAGCAAAAGATAAGAAAACAAAAGAAAAGGAAATCCAATTAATTCTCTTAGATCTATACAGTGGCTGTCCATACCTTTCTATCTTTGCAAATTGTCCTTGTGCCGTAACGCCCATGAATTGATTTATAATTTTCTTTTGCTCCTTAAGCTTCTTTTCTTTCTCCTTGTGAGATTCTCATCAACAGCACCAGCAACTTAACAATAACAGAGTTGGAAGGGACCTTGGAGGTCATCTAGTCCAAACCCCTGCTCACACAGGAGACCTATATGTCTCATTCTTATCCTTCTTAATCTATTTACCCTTCACACGTGTATTTGTTCTCCAATTCAGTTCAGTGGTTTTCTCTATTTGAACAGGCCACTCAATTATACTTCTTTTATATTGATCCCTAGCATTTCTATACAGTCTTCATTTCCATCATCCACTCATTCATTCATTCATTCAAACATTCCCATGCATGCATCCATTTTTCTTATTTATTTTATTTACATCTGTCACAGTAGAAATCTGTCACAGTAGAAATTGTTAGAAATTGTCAAGAAACTTGACAATTTATCCAGTGCAGAACAACACTAAAATGTGTCTCAAATCCAAAAAGAACTGAACAAAATCACATCAAAAACAAAACTGCCACTCATTAATCAATACATTAGATTGATGGTCAAATTTATGCTTTAGGGAGCAATTGTGTTTTCAACATCTTTCTGAATGCAATCAAGCTGTTTGACCATATATACTTCTTATTTTGCTACACGCTTTTTAAGTACCCAGTGCCCGCACTGCAGTCAACTTAATTTTATGTTTTTCCTGATACATCTATCTCTTGCTTTGGTAACATGAATTGTATCACATTTCTTGAGGTTATTTCAGACAGGAATCAAATCTAATTGGAGACAGCAAAAGCTTGAATACTGACTTTTGCTTTCCCAAGCAAGTTCTCTATTTTAGGGATAAGGGATCTTCCTTTTCCAAAACAAGCACCAGGAATCTCATTTGTAGCAATGATTCAATAGAACTTTTGATTTTAAAACAAGAATTTACTTTCCGTTGCACAGAATGGGTCTAGAAATATGAAATATAAATAAATATAAATAAGTTTGGGCTATGAACCCAGATTCTCTTTGTAGCTCATAGCAAACTTATCTATTGGCTGATGAAAAATTGTTCATTCTGTTGTGTGCTCTGACAAGAGGAATAGCCATCTGAAGAATATTTTGGAAGCATCGTTCAAATAATATATCATCCAGGGATGAAATGCTGTTAAAAGCCATTGTGTGGCTGTAGTCTCTTACCCAGGAGCTCTATTGTTAGGACAGGCATACAATAATTATAGGAACCCTGTGCAACGAAGCATCCTTGAAGAGGGCAGAATTGTTATGATTTCCATGAGTCCATTAAACATTTTGTCAGAAGAGAGTAAAAATGCTTTGAATTAGAGAAACAAGGCAATGCCTTAACCCCAATCAAGTTGACAGAACTGGCTATTGCTTGGTTTTCTTTTATAATAAGGATTTTAGAGAAAGCTTTTCTCTGCTTTTTTTTTTTAATGAGAGAAAGAGCGAGAGAAAGAATGGAAAGGAGAGGGCACCATCATTTCACTCTGAAGCTATTTCTAAATTTTAAAAATGGCTTTCTATCCTGAAAGCTGAATTACCAGGGATAGTAGGGAGATTATTGCAATCTAATGCAGGAAACTGATCATCCATCAACTTTAAATTATACCTTGAGCCAAAATTATATTTTATATAGGAATGAATTTTTGTGCTTCAACTGATAAGTGAACTCCTAAGTTCTTATGCACACAAGAATATAGGGAGGTGTCTGGAATTTAATTTCCATAATGAAAAGGAACCTAAATGGGTTTTGACAGAGTGTGGAGAAGAGAATTTCATCTCAAATTTCCAACATTCTTCTTTTTTTATATGCAGAAAGAAAGAAGTAGTCTTAAGATGGATTTAAACATTTTGTTTAAAGAGTTTGTACGACTACCGATTTTGTAGCAATGACTCTGCACATACAAGATTTAACACCAACAATTGAAGCAACAATTTGAGTAACAAATATCTGCGATCATAAAGAACAATTCCAATTTACAATAAAAACTGCAGTAAAGCCAATTAATCTCCTAGCCCAAGTTTCTCGCCTTCAGTGCCTTATGAAAGGACTATCTGTATCTTTTCAGCATCCTCCCAAAGATGCTTTTTCAAAGGTGCTAGTTCAGAACTGAAGATGCCTCTTGGATGAAAAGTGAAAGGAAAACCAAAGAAAGTCCTGTTGCCTTTTGAAAAAGTACCTTTGTGATAACCATGACCTGGATGACTGAGAACTTCCCTGGACCTTCAGGGATACTATTGCATAAGGCAGAAACTGCAGCAGAGAAGGCATGACATAAGGGCTCAATAATATGACAAATGAGTGGGAATCTAGATTTCAGGAATGGTCATTACCTTCTTTTTTATCAGGAAGCTAGAAAAACTGACACAGGAAGCCAACTTGGCAATTAAATAAAAGATGTTACCTTCTTGAGAATTAGCTTTGAAGATGTTGAACTAGAATACTTGATCAACAACTTGCCATTTATTCCACTATGACTCTACATAGGGTACTCACTTGTATTTAATTTATTCAATGGCCTTGCACTCCATTCCTACTTCTCCTTTTGGATTTTTAAAATATATGTAAAATAAAATATTCCCCAAAGGTGACTAGTATCAAAAAGATAACACATTTGAATTACAAATTCAAATTACAGTGGGATTTCAGTGGTGAAATCCAATTTTTTTTACTACCGGTTCTGTGGGGATGGCTTGGTGGGCGTGGTGTGGTTTGGGGGCAATGCAAAATTTCCATTCCCACCCCATTCCAGGGGAAGGATACTGCAAAATCTCCATTTCCACCCCACTCCTGGGGGAATGATATTGCAAAATCTCCATTCCCACCCCACTCTGGGGCCAGCCAGAGGTGGTATTTGCCGGTTCTCTGAATTACTCAAAATTTCCAGTACTGGTTCTCCAAACTGCTTACAGTTTCTGCTACCGGTTCTCCAGAACCTGTCAGAACCTGCTGGATTTCACCCCTGCTACATACTCGCTGGGTTATATTGCCTTCAGATTCACAGTTTATAGTATTACCCATTATATTTCATTTTATCAGCTTTTACTATGATTTTTGTATCAGATGAAATGAGATTTGAAGCCATTTGTTTAGGCAGGTCTTTGCCGCTGTTATACATTCTGTCTAAAAATGTTTGCATTTTTGCTATGAAACACATTGAAACACAAAACGTATCTGGCAGCAAAGATTTAATTAATTATAACTTGAAAGAAAAATATGAATCTAGAAATATATGCAAGGCTGAAATCCCAAAAAAAGCAAAATCAATAATTTTGGTTGTTATTGCTGATTTTTCTTCCCATGTGGCTTTGGTGTCCTTCATGAAAAGGATTTTCAATGATTGAAGGTCCCTTTGGATTCACATGGCAAGGTGCAAAGCAGGGGTGACATCCAGCAGGTTTTGACAGGTTCTGGAGAACCTGTCAAAGAGACATTTCAGTAGCAGAAATTTTGAGTAGTTCGGAGAACAGGCAAATACTACCTCTGGCTGGCCCCAGAGTGGGGTGGGAATGGGGATTTTTCAATATCCTTCCCCCAGGAGAAGGGTGGGAATGGATATTTTGCAATATCCTTCCCCTGCCATGCCCACCAAGCCATGCCCATCAAACCACATGAGGCCCACCAAGCCATGCACACAGAACCGGTAGTAAAAAAAAAATGAATTTCACCACTGGTGCAAAGGGATATTTGTAAAACCCATTCTTTTCTCCCCTTTCAGCTCACAAAATTCACTGCTGGATGTGGTGGAAGCAAAACCAAGAAAGAAAACAAAATTTTAGACAAACTCTCATGGATGGAATGTGGAATTATTGCATTTACTTATGAAGAGGTAGTCAATGTAGTCCACGGAATGTAATCCATTTGGGATCGTAGTTGATCTGAATCTGAGACAACCAGGACTGCTCCATTGATGATCATGGTGATCAGGCTGAAGTATATGAGAGAGATCATGTTTCCAAACACCCTGGACTCAACTCTGTTTAGAACCTTAGAGATGAATCCCATCACCACATTGTTCAATGGGGCGGGGGGATCAATCATTGTGGTTGTATCATATGGTAGTGAATAGGCATGAATACAGGGAAGATATAAATCTAATAACATAGCACTCTAGCCATTTTTGCATTAGTTGAAGCCTATAGGTCAGGGGTGTCAAACTCAAAGATAGTCAGATCCAGCCTATGGGGCTGTCCTGGTCTAGCCAATGGGAAGAGGAAAGATCAGGCCAACATAGCTTCAGCCCGGTCTACCCAGTGTGAAGAGGAAGAAGCAGGCCAGCATAGCTTTGGCCCGGTCTATCTAATACAAAGAGGAAAGATCAGGCCAGTATGGCTTCAACTTTGGCACGCTCTACCAAATATGAAGAGGAAACATGCCAGCAGTTGGCGTCTGCTGGCATGGGAATGGGGAGTGGCATCAATGTGGCCATGCCCACTCAGTCAGCCACATCCACCCAATTGGTCATGCCTGCCTGCCCCCCACCCACCCCGAGGTCAACCACAACCATGATGTGGCTGTCAATGAAATTGAGTTTGACACCCCTTCTATAGGTCTTACAGGTCATGTAAAATGGGAGTTCCCTGTACCCTGTAGTTATCTTTGCAATGCTAAAAAAAAAAAAAAAAGGAGGAGGAAGAGAAGAAATGGGAAAAAAATGTCAGAAAGCATTTGGAAATAGGTTGCAATTAGTCATCTGGCTGAATAGATAAGATAGTATAAATTGCAAAGTGGCTCACCAATTTTGACTAAACGATGCCAATTCCATCTGCTTGGATATTCATCATGATTTGCATTTATTAAAGCAGTGGAGCCTGCATCATGTTGTCCTAACATTTGTTTATTCATTTAGATGAAATTATAAGATTCTGCAGATACTCTTGCTTGCCAGTCCATGTAAATACATGGACTAATGACCTAGACAATAAAGTTATCAGAACTGCCCAGTTTGTCGTGTGCTTCAGTCGAGCCTGGTGCCATTTACCAGAGTGGTAACATATGTCTTCTTGCATAGAGCTTTCAATGCACTCTAAACTCTGTAACATTAATTTTGTCACAAAACAAGATGAAAGAAGTTAGCCTGTTGGAAGCAGCTAACCTGTGAAATGCGAGCAAGAAAAACTATTCAGGTGTAAAACAATTACATTTATCATGATTAAAGAAGCAACTGTCTTTGCATCTTGATGAGGCTAAATGAATTTCTGCGGAACAGTAGAGTCAGGTCAGAAGTGAAATTACTAAACCAGGCCTTAATAAGAAAATGCAGGGAGATCTCTTGTACACATTTGAACCAAATATAATCCTTCCAATAAATGTGAGTCATTATGCATCAAAATTATGCCTTTATTGCATGTACTAATTCTATGATGATGCCATTTTAAGTCCTTGCTACCTGGAGTGAGGGCAAAAAGATGTTTTAAAACTAATTGGTAATATGTGATTGAGAGGGATAGCTGTGCAGACTGTTGCTCGTTCTGAAAATGAAACTGGAGCTTATCAAACAATTTTCCTCCAAGAACCATTGGCAATGATCACTTTCCGAAGAGTAGCAGCATTAGAAACACTATTGAACTGCATTTCTCCATGGCAACCTAGAAACTTTAAGGATACTTCATTACTTAAGAATGCTTAAGGATACTCCATTACTAGCTGGAAACACTTATTATTGGAAACTAAGCTGCAGGATTTACATATACACAGTATGCAGAAAGAAGGAAGGAAGCAAACTTCAAAAGACTGAATAGTCTTTTCTGCATTAATTATGCTCATAAGAATTTAATTATTAGGTTGTCATTTAGGTTGCTCCGTCTGGCTTCTTAAAACCATTTATGCTAAGAAGATTCTGGAATGCCAGAACCATTCCTGGACACTCTACACTCCACCCAGTTCCCAGTCCTCATTTCTTACTTATCAATATTTTATTCTTGTATGATTCACCTTCTGATTCAGCTTACAAAAATAGTGTGGGGGTCACAGAATCATGAAGTTGGCATTTAGACAAGTTCAGCACCCTGGACAGCGCAGAAATCCATGACAAAAGACCACACAGCCTCTACATGAAGCCGTGCAGTGAGGAACAGCCCACCTCTGCTGTTTCATTCTTGAATTGCTGTTATTGTTGGGACCTCTTTTTCTAAGATTTAACTGGAATCTGTCTTTACCTGGCATTATTCTATGTCCTATACTCTAAAGTGAGAGAAAAGTGATCTTAGCCTTCGCTTCGGTGACACTTTTAGATATTTCAAGAGGA
This sequence comes from Masticophis lateralis, assembly GCA_030761175.1. Taxonomy (NCBI): domain Eukaryota; kingdom Metazoa; phylum Chordata; class Lepidosauria; order Squamata; family Colubridae; genus Masticophis; species Masticophis lateralis. Next base: position 68,750,537 of record JAUDYJ010000007.1, on the reverse strand, counting down.
GCACTATGCTTCCTCAGCCATCTACTATCAAGGCTAAACTCCATGATAGATTAATTCAATTGCTTTAATCTCATTTCTCTGGAGTTTTCCTAGCACTCTAATCATAACTCTTGTCTTCCTTTCAAAGCTGTTGCAGGTTGTCTAAATCTTACCTAAAGTGGAATATCCAGGAGGTATCTGGCCAATGTGGAAAAATATAAAACAATTACTTCTTACGATTTAGAAGCTCTTCTCTTGATGCAGCCTAACAGTGTATTTCCCTTTTTATGTTATATTGTATGTTTTTAATGTCTCCCAAGCCAGCAATTCCCTTTGGCAGCCATATCACATCACTGACTTATATTCAATTTATTCTCAATTATTATTCCAATATTTTTCCACAAATACTATTACCAGGTCAGTCCTCGCCAGTACATGTGATTTCTGATTTCTAAGACCTCCACAAGGATTCTAAAATTAATTCTGTTATTTTTACCTTTAAAAAAAAAACTGCCAAGTTCGTTTTGGATATATTACTGCATGCTTGGATAGCAACAGCACTTAGACTTATATAGCAATAGCAGTATAATAGGGACAACCATGACCTGGATAGCAATAGCACTTAGACTTATATACCGCTTCATAGTGCTTTTACAGCCCTTTCTAAGCAGTTTACAGAGTCAGCCTATTGGCCCCAACAATCTGGGCCCTCATTTTACCCACCTTGGAAGGTTGGAAGGCTGAATCAACCTTGAGCCGATGAGATTTAAATTGCTGAACTGCAGCTACAGTCAGCTGAAGTAACCTGCAGTACTGCACTATAACCACTGCATCACCTTGGCTCTTATATACACTGCTTTACAGTCCTCTCTAAGAGGTTTACAGAGTCAGCCTATTGCCCCCAACAATCTGGCTCCTCATTTCACCAACCTCAGAAGGATGGAAGGTTGAGTCAACCTTGAGCCTGGTGAGATTTGAACTGTCAAGTTGCAGGCAGCCGGCAGTCAGCAGAAGTAGCCTGCAATACTGGATTCTAACCACTGCACCACAGTGGCTCATATTAGTTATCTCACTAATTTTGTAGTATCTGCAGATCAAATAAGTGTTCTCTTTACTTTGTCCTCCAAATACTTAAAAATATTGGGGAGTCCAATTCTCTAGTCTCCCTTCAGAACATATCTGAATAAATTTTTTTTCTTATTGTAATTTTTCTCATGTCTATGTCAGCTCATGTTAAATTTAGACTTTCTGACCCCACCTTCACAATAGCCCATTCAGAATTAAAGTTTACTATTCGCTATATCAATCACAATCAAGTTTCCTCCTCCTCCCCCAACCCTCCCCCCCCCACATTAATATAAATTCCACATGTCTACCTTTAATTCGCTTGCTTTATCATTTGGGGGAATAGATTATTTGGATGTCTGCTATTTTCAAATCTGTTATCAAAATGATTTTCCTAGTTTTATCATGCCAGATGCTTTTGACAGATGCAGAAACCTGATTTTGTTTACCGACTACCAACAAATGAAGCAAATGGGCACCCAGTGCCTGCTTTATAACCAGATACAGCTGATGAGACTGTCGCTGCCTATTGAAAATAGTTTCACTAAAATATTTGCATCTGCAATCTCTTCTAAATATGAAAAAGGGATATTGATCAATGCAATTTTCTTGCACACACACACACACACTGGATGAGGAGGTGTCCAACCTTGGCAATTTGAAAATTTTGGGATTTCAACTTCCAGAAATCCCCAGCTATCCAAGGATAGATACTTCTAGTCTAGACCAAATCTCAAATCTCAGCATGTTTTCCCCAGTATATGTGACAATATACTTAACAAAAAAACTGTTCCACCCACAGCTGGCTAAGACTCACTTTTAGAATAGAATAGAATAGAATTCTTTATTGACCAAGTGTGATTGGACACACAAGGAATTCTTCTTTGGTGCATAAGCTCTCAGTGTACATAAAAATACATTCATCAGGAATCATAAGATACAACACTTAGTGATAGTCGTAGGATACTAAATAAGCAATCAAATCATACTAGGAAACTAAATAAAACAATATAAATCATAAAGATACAAGCAACAAAGTTATATTCGTAAGTAGAAAAGGAGATAGTTAAAAGAGCCTCAACCGGCTGAATAGCCTGTTATTAACATCCAGCTGTCAGCAATTACACCAGTTCGAGGCTCAAGGTTGACTCAGCCTACCATCCTTTCTAAGGTAGGTAAATTGAGGATCCAGTTTGTGGGGGCAATAAGCTGACTTTGTAAAAAAAATATACAAAAGTATGAAGGCTATTGCTTAACGCCTTGTAAGCCGCCCTGAGTCTCCAGAGAAGGGCGGCATATAAATCTAATTAAAAAAAATAGGAAAGATGAGAAGAATAATAGTAATACAGCCTTACTAAATAGTTTGACAGTGTTATGGGAATTAGTTGTTTAGCAGAGTGATGGCATGTGGGAAAAAACTGTCCTTGTGTCTAGTTGTTCTGATGTGCAATGCTCTATAATGTTGTTTTGAGGATAGAAGTTGAAACAATTTAGAGGAACGCCCATCCATAACTTTATCCTCTTTGATCCAAACATACATTTTTTTTCAGGCAAACTGACTCTAAATGAACATGGAAGTTTCTCTACCCTTGAAAATTTTTATGAAATTGGAATTTGGATGGAACTGGGTTTAGCTAATTATGGCCTATAGTTTTACTTATCCACCTAAAATTTTTTTAAAGCTGCCTCACTACATAATAACTTGTGTATAAGCTTTATACATAATGAAAGCATTCTTGGTCTCATGCCATAACTGGTTGGGAGAGAGGAAGCTAATACAGATCTGGAACCCAATTATAAAAGGTTCTAGATCACAATGGGGACTCAGTAAAGAGTTCTTACTTACCATATATTTACTTCTCTTTTTTGATCCTAGAGTCCACCCATGCGTATATAATATGAGACCTGACACTACTGAGATTTCAGTTCTCCTATCTTCAAGCTTTTTGAATACCATTCAAGTTTTTGAATGGTATTCAAAATGAAATACTTTATCTATATAACAAAGAAGATTAACAGTGATCTAAAATCCTTTCCCCAGTACCAAAATGTTTTTGCACTAACAGGATTTATATTTCATTTCTGAACAGTGAGATGGAATTCCCAGCTCATGATATGATCTCTCAACCTTGTATTATTTCACTGTGGTTATAAATATGGAGATGTGGTTCAGCAACTCTTAAATATTTATTAAATCAAAACGAGTTAATGTTGTTATAGCAGTTAGTATCCTGGGCAGAGATGGCAAGAGACACAATTTTTGGTATCCTGAAAACAGGCTGGGCCAGATTCAAGTTAAATACATGTACCATAATTGTGTCACTCAAGGATGTTTACTTGAATTTTAGCAGAACAGTTTTTCCCCGAACGCCATCACTCTGCTAAACAAATAATTTCCTCAACACTGTCATACTATTTACTAAGTGTGCACTATTATTAATCTTCTCATCGTTCCCATCACTCATCTCCTCCCACTTATGACTGTATGACTGTAACCTTGTTGCTGGTATCCTTACAATTTATATTGATATTGTTTCCTGATTGCTTATTTGCAACCTATGACTATCATTAATTGTTGTACCTTATGATTCTTGACGAATATATCTTTTATTTTATGTACATCGAGAGCATATGCACCAAGACAAATTCCTTGTGTGTCCAATCACACTTGGCCAATAAAAAAATTCTGATCTATTCTATAAGATTTCTTACGTTGGTATGAATTTCACCACCATCTATGATCAGCCTCCCCTGTTCCTACAAAGGAAACTACAGTTGTGGAGAATAGGATGCTGAATGAATGGATACTTTGTGAACGCACACATTAAACTCTCATTGTTTCATTGAAATAAGATTCATGTTTGTTTATTTTTTGATGATTAGTATGAAACTTGTATGTTAATGAATGAATTATTGGGATTCATTTGATTCCACAGGTAGTGCAATTAATAATCAATTAAATAGTGCAATGAATTATATATTAAAGAGAAATATATGTTTATGGAAATCAGATGGTATTTTATTGAATTTTTCTGCTCCAAATAAGAACTATATGATAAATTGAATGGAGGGAAGAGGAGAAGAGAAGAGGAAAAGGGAGGAGAAGGAAGTAGAGAGGGGAAAAGAGAGAGATAAATATATAGAATGTTATGGTACAATTATGAAAATACTACTTTCAGCTATGATGTACAACATTATGCATTTAAAAGAGACTATAAATGTATGATTAAGAAAATATTAGTTATAATCAGGGTGTATAAAACTATGTATTCTTAAAAAGGACTGGATACAGCCAGTACACTATCGTTGCAAAACTGGAAATGTGATGTATTATGAAGAAAAATGTACAATAAAAATATTTATTAAAGAAAAAGATAAATTGAAGGGAAATCAAAAGCCAATCACTAAAGTAAGGGGTATTTATCAGTCGTATCCCAAAGTATATCAGCTTTCTGTTTGTGAACTACTTTTTGTTGATTTCCTTATCCCTAGAGTAAACCCAAGTGTGATATTTTTTAGAATTGATTGGAAGAATAGAAATGGCTTTGAAAAGCATAGCTATGTTCTAGAACATTGCGCTCATTTTCAGTTTCATTTTTCCACAGAACCAGAAAAATCATCAGGACTGTTCTTAATAGTTTTCATTATTCTGACTGTTTCCTATCAGTCAGAATAATGAGTCAATATTCCTAGAATTTTAGCCCATTTTTTCATGTGTAATGTTGCAATATCATTTGCATATTGTGTAGACACATTTGGAAGTCAGACGCCAAAATTCAAGCACTTTGCATATTTTGATGTAGGAGTCAGTATGAATGCATCAGGAAAATAGTCTCTGTTTTAATAACATTAATATAAATGTTATATTTGGTGACTCTACTATAGTTTCCTATCCATATCCTAGGACAGGGGTGTCAAACTCGATTTTATTGAGGGCCGCATCAGGGTTGTGTTTGACCTCAGAAGGCCTGGAGTGTGTGCAGCCAGGGGGTGTGGCCAGTTTGAAATCACTCATGTTGGGTGTGTCTGTGGTGGCTCAAGCACTCTGCCAGTGAAAACAGGCCCCTGAGCTCCGTTTTCATCTACGACAGCCTCTTGCAGACCTCTACCAGTGAAAATGGAATGATGCCTCTACCAACATTTTAGTTGGCAGAGGCATCATGGACCGGTCCTTCGCTGTTTCCAGGGTAGCACCATGGGCCAGATCTAAGCTCTCTGCAGGCTGCATACTAGGGCCACACTGTGCAGTGCTGTCAGCTACATCACTGTATAGAACCGCAGTGGCACAGTGGTTAGAGTGCAGTATTGCAGGCCACTTCTGCTGATCACCAGCTGCCAGCAGTTTGGCAAATTGTATCTCACCAGGCTCAAGGTTGATTCAGCCTTCCATCCTTCCAAGGTTGGTAAAATGAAGACCAGTTTGTTGGGGGCAATATGCTGACTCTGTAACCCGCTTAGAGAGGGAGGTAAAAACACTTTGAAGCGGTATATAAGTCTAAGTGCTATTGCTATATAACAGAATGCAGGACATGTACTGTATTTATATACGTGTATGCGTATTTAATGGTTTTGTTCTCTGCAACTACAAGTATTTGCTTCAGAGAAGATTTTTCCCTAAGGCTGAGGAGAAATGAAGGGGGGGGGGGAAAGATTATTTTCAGAGCCCGCTCTGTGTCTTATAAAATCCTAGAGATGGAAGGGAACCTTTCGACCAAGTTGCTCAATATAGCAACTGAAATTGAAGCATCAGACAGATTTGTCCAACTTTTCCCAAATCTACCTCCCAGCTAATGTAAATTGCATGGAAGAGGCAAATAAACCATCTGCAGATTAGATTGTAAAAATTGTGCAGATACATTTCACATCTTGCATAGTGGGTTGTTTTTTTTGTTGTTGTTGTTTTGTTTTTGCCCTGGGTGTTGAAAACTATGAATAAACCTGATAGTATCATAAAGTGGCAAATTCTATTCTGGAATACTGAAGTTTTTCTCTTATCCAATTGGGCTACTAAGGCCTGCAGACAATCATTTAAAATTAATAAGTGTTTCTTCTTCTTTTTTTTTCTTTTTGACTAAGCTGCTGTTTTTGACATCAGCAAGCTTTAGAAAGGCCTTTAGAAATTGGTTTATTTGAGCAATTCAAGCATTATAATCATTGCTTTTTCTGCTCTGTGTGTCTCTTGATGAGATACGGTATGCTGAGAGATAAAAAGAAGGAAAATATGCCAAGGTCAGATAAATAATAACCCACATTTTGCAAAAACAAAAGAGAGAAAATATTCCTTCATTTGTATTTTCTAGAGCACTCTTTGTTATCTGTTTTATGTTTAGGAACCAAATTATTTATATTGCTGCACAGAACTGGGTAATAGTTTATTTGATGGTATCCATCATTTATTAATATGCTGCATTAAATATGGAGATTTCAAATGAATGCTTCCCACTCGTTAATTTTACCCTAACACAAACAGTGAATCTAGCGTTATAGTTGAGTGTTATAACTCAAATTTCAATTGTCAGAGATGGCAAATCCTATCTTTGCTCATCTTTAACAATAACCTTGTAGAAATAGTTTCTCAATGTGTGTCCCTTCGAGAGCTTTGACTCCTGACAATTGCCCGGATTATTCATTGTAGTTGCTTTAGCAAGTTTTTTGCAAGTGCTTTGCCCATGTTGGATTCCTAGGACTGAAACAGAGTGACGAACCCTAAGTCACCTAGCTTGGCTTTGTGCCTAAGGACTAGAACTCACTGTCTCCTAGTTTCTAGGAGACTCATATTTTAATCTCTACATCAAACTGGTTCTCTAGTTTCTTGTGACTGCATTTTATATTATCTTTTTTTTCCTGAATCAAAACACGGCTGAGTTAAAATACCAGAGAATCTAAGGCAACTACAATGCTAGGAGATCAAATTGTTGACAGGATATCGTCAAGATTGAGACAGAATAAAAATCCCTAAAATTTAGGGTGACTAATGTGGGCCAAGTTCAGGGTCAACAATGACTTGAAGGCATATATGCAACACACACCCACATCCACACACACAAACACACAAACACAGGAGCATCAAGTGGAAGCAAGCTAGCCTAGCGCAAGACTGACTTCATCCAGACTGAAAAAACAAGAATAAATTTAGAATTAGTATTATAAGCAATGAAATATCCAATTGAGCATTATGATATATTCAGTACGTATATTCTGAAGCCACATTCCATAGCTTAGCAAGCCTTATTTGAGACCTTCACCAAGGGAAAGTAGTTTATAGTAAATGTGTTTCTAGTAGGAACTTGAAAATGCTGCCCTTGAGTGTAAGACAGACTCTAATGATGTAAGACATAATGTAAATATGTCTAATTTCATAAGTTTATTTGTCAAGCATATATAAGATAACAGGTAACAGTATAAACATAATTTGAATACATGAAAAGAGTACGAGTAAAATATTAGGACAGGGATAGTAGGCATGCTTGTGCACACCCCTTACAGACCTCTTAGGAATGGGGTGAGGTCAACAGTAGACAGTTTAAGGTTAAAGTTTTGGGATTTGAGGAAGAAACTGCAGAGTAACCCAGAAGCGGACAGCAATCTGGCTGCTTCAACATGGGTTTGATTGCAACTTCTAGACTACAAACAATACATTGCAGGAATTCAGTTTGGTGTTTCGCAAAATATGTGTCATTTCTCCCAGGTGTCCCTCCATGAATGATGCATCTAGTTTATGAAGCAAAGCTAAGAGCTGCCACTGCTCCCCATTTCCACTAGTGTAGTATCCTGATCTGTCCCCCCCCCTTCAGAGACCCACAAAAACACAGCCAGCCGAGGGTTAAGACTCACTTGGCACACTCTGCAGTTCTTATCTCAACCTTGGCAGCGATATGCACACCGTCTGCCAAGGACTTTATTGGTTTACACAAACAAGAAAATCACCTACGTAGCTTTGCCGTTCATCCAGCTTCCAAGACTACGAGGTTGCTCCGTTTGTTTAGCTGTGCAGTTAGCTTTGTTCGTCACGAACTTCGTGACCCATTGTACTGTCTTAAATAGATATGCTTCTGGGTGTGGTCCAGTGAGTCATGGATCCTATGACTCCAATCCAATGACTCAGGATTTCCTCATACGCCGCAGCTGCAGTACCCTTTTCTCTCGCCTTCTTTGGCGTGCGTCCAGGAATGACGTCTCTCCCTCACTCTCATCTGAGACACCTGTTTCCCCACTACTTGGCTCTCTTTCAGCTGGCACCTGAGCCGGTGCCAGAGGGGGAGGGCTGGGAGATCTGGCTGGCTCCTCTTCCTCCTGCTCAGAGTTGCCTTCCTCCAAAGGGATAGGCTCAGAGGACGGGGCCACAACACTATCCCCCACCGCAGGGCCCTTCCCCCGGGTCTGACGGTCGGGATGGGGTCGGGACGGGAACTGTTCGTGGAAAGTCCGCACCAGGTCAGGGGCCTGAACGGCAGATGCGTCCACCCAGGTGAAATCCTCGGCCCCGTACCCTTTCCAAGCGATGAGGTATTGGAAGCGCCCCTTCAGCCAACGGGAGTCCCGAATACTGTCCACCTCATACGTCGAGGCGTCGTCCTCGTCGGCTGCGGCTGGGGGGGCAGGCGGCGGCGGGCGGCGGAGACGGCTAGTGGGAGTCTCAGGGACCAGGAGGGACCGATGAAAAACGGGGTGGAGCCGCATGGAGCGGGGTAGAGTCAACCGATAGGCCACCGGGTTGATGACCGCCTCGATGGGGAAGGGACCGATAAAGCGGTGGGCCAGTTTCCTCACCGGCTGGTCCGTGGGGAGGTGTTTCGTGGACAGCCACACCCGATCTCCAACTTCCAGCGGTGGCGTCGCCCGGCGGCCGCGATCGGCGAACCGTTTATAGTCCTCTTTCGCCCGGATCAGCTGCCGCCGCACCAGTTGCTGCACCGCCTGCAGCTCCGAGAGGAAGTCCCGGGTCTCAGGAACAGGGGAGTCCATGATGGTCAACGGAAAAAACCGTGGATGGTACCCGACGTTGGCATGGAACGGTGTCATCTGGGTGGAGGTATGTTGGGAGTTGTTAAAAGCGAACTCCGCCAGGGGAAGGTACTCGGCCCAGTTGTCCTGCTGCTGGTTGACAAAACAGCGGAGGTACTGCTCCAGTATGCCAATGACCTTCTCCGTGCCCCCGTCAGTCTCCGGGTGGTGTGATGACGACAGGCACACCTGCACCTCCAGCGCAGCCATCAGGCTTTTCCAGAAGCGGGCCGTGAACTGGGCCCCGCGATCCGAAACCACCCGGTCCGGCAGGCCGTGGAGGCGGAAGATGTGTTGCAGGAACAGGCGAGCCGTGGTACGAGCTGAGGGCAGGCCGCGGCACGGGATGAAATGTGCCATCTTCGTGAGCGCATCCACCACCACGAGGACGGTCGTGAACGTAGCGGACAGGGGCAGGTCAGTCAGGAAGTCCATGGAGATGGCTCCCCACGGTCTCTCCGGTGTCGGCAGCGGCTGGAGGAGTCCAGGAGGGGGGCCGGACGCGGCTTTGGCCTGTCGGCATGGCACACAGGACGTCACGTAGGCGTGCACGTCGTGCCGTACCCGAGGCCACCAAAAAGTCCGCGTCACTAGGTTCAAGGTCTTAAAGAAGCCGAAGTGCCCCGCCGCGGGGTTGTCATGGCACTGGTTCATGACGAGGGCTCGGAGCGGACTTGTGGGCACGTACAGCCGACCCCGGTGCCTGAGCAAGCCCTCCTCCACGGTCCATGGGGACGCGGGGCCGACGTCCGCTCTCCGCTGCTGCGACCAGTCGTCCCGTCGCTGCGCTTCCAGCACCTGAGTCCGCAGGTCCACCGGTTCCTGGACCGCGGCCAAGGAGTCCGCTGGCAGCACCGTCCGGGGGGAAAGGGAGTCCTTTGGGCAAAAGTATTCCGGCTTACGGGATAGCGCGTCCGCCCTCTGGTTGAGGTGGCTCGGAATGTATGTGACGTGGAAGTTGAACCGGGCGAAAAACAACGACCACCGGATCTGCCGCTGGTTCAAATTCCTGGCCGTGGTGAGGTGCTCCAGGTTCCGATGGTCCGTCCGCACCTCCACCTGGTGTCGGGCCCCCTCGAGGTGATGTCGCCAAGCCTCGAACGCGGCCTTGATAGCCAGCAACTCCTTTTCCCAGATGGTGTAGTTGCGCTCGGAAGGAGTGAGTTTCCGGGAGTAGTAAGCGCAGGGAAAAAGAGTGCCACCATCCACCGGAGCCTGTAGCAGCACCGCTCCAATCGCCACGTTGGACGCGTCTGTCTCAACCACGAACGGACGGTGTGGATCGGGGTGCCTCAGGACCGGCTCCGTGACAAAGGCCTGCTTGAGAACCTCGAAGGCCTGCTGCTGCGGGGGCCCCCACTGGAACGGAACCTTCTTCCGAAGGAGCTGGGTCAACGGCACGGTCAGGGTGGCAAAGCCCGGGATGAAGGTCCGGTAGTAGTTGGCGAATCCCAACAGACGCTGGACGTCCTTCACCCGACGCGGGGGTTCCCAACTGCGCAAGGCCGCCACCTTGTGTGGGTCCATCGCGATGCCCTCGGGGGTGATGATGTGCCCGAGGAACTCTATGGAAGTCTGGAAGAAGTAACATTTCTCCAACTTCGCATAGAGCTGGTGCTCCCGCAGGCGCTGCAGGACCTGGCAGACATGCTGGAGGTGACTCTCCGGGGTCCGGGAATAGATCAAAATATCATCCAGGTAGATCACCACGAACCGATCCAGCATGTCCCGGAACACGTCGTTCATCAAGTGCTGGAAGACCGCGGGGGCGTTGGTCAACCCGAACGGCATGACGGTATATTCAAAGTGTCCGTATCGGGTGCCAAATGCCGTCTTCCACTCGTCCCCCTCTCGCATCCGCACCAGGTTGTAGGCTCCCCGGAGGTCGAGCTTGGTGAAAATCGAGGCCTCCCGCAACCTCTCCATCAGCTCCGGGATCAGCGGCAGGGGATAGCGATTCCGTACCGTGATGGCATTCAAGCGCCGGTAGTCGCAACACAGGCGCAAGTCCCCCGTCTTCTTTTTCACGAAGAGGACTGGGGCCGAGAGCGGGGAGGTCGAAGGCCGGATGAACCCACGGGCCAGGTTCTTGTCCAGAAAGTCCCGTAAGGCGGCCAGCTCGGGCTCCGACATGGAGTACAGGCGTCCCGAGGGCAGGGGCGCGTTGGGCATCAAGTCCACCGCGCAGTCGTAGGGTCGGTGCGGGGGCAAGCGATCCGCCTCCTTCTCGCTGAACACGTCGGCGAAGGATGTCAGCTCCGGAGGCAAGGAGACGTTCGGGGCAGAGACGTCCTGGCCGGCACAGGTGTGGCGAAGGTGGTCGACACACTGCAGGCTGGGGAACGAGATGGCATTTCTCGACCACGCCACCTGAGGGTCGTGCGCCCGAAGCCAGGCCATCCCCAGGACCAAGGGGAAGTGCAGGTCCGCCGTCACATAAAACTGGATCGCCTCCTCATGGTTCCCAATGGCAAGGCGCAAGGGCTGAGTAGCGAAGTTGATGGGCCCCGCCACAAGTTCCCGCCCATCAATAGTTTCGACTCTCAACGGAGGGTCCACTGGAACCAAGGGAACCTTGTAATGGGCCACAAAGGCCTGGTCCATAAAGTTCGTGGTGGCCCCCGAGTCCACCAGCGCGTGCGCCTGGAGCCCCTCCGACCGGTTAGCCAACAACACCCGGGTGTTCAAAATCAGGTGCCGAGGGGGCTCACAGTCCACAGCCGCCGCCTCCGGCGGGGCATGGTCACCTGCCTGACCCAGAGTTTCCCCTAGGCCAGGCCTGACCCGTTTCCCGGCTGGTCACGCCGAGGCTCCGGAACAGGCTTGAGCGATCCACTCCGCTTCCGGGGACACGAGGCGGCGAAATGTCCAGCCTCGCCGCAATAGAGGCACAACCCCCCTTGGCGTCTCCGCATCCGCTCCTGGGCCGTCAGTTGAGGTCTGGCTGCTCCGAGCTCCATGGGCTCCTCAGCCGTCGCCACCAAACGCGGTACGGTCCGGGGCGCTGTTGGTACGAAACGCGGGGGTGCCGGCACTGTCGGTGGTTCCGGAAGAGCCCTACGGGGCCGTCGCCGTTGTAGGCGGGCATCGATGCGCAGGCATTGGGTCACCAGCGTGTCCAGGGTCTGTGGCGCCTCCACCCGAACCAGCTCGTCCTGCATCTCATCGCAGAGGCCGTCCTGGAAGGCATCCATCAGCGCCGCCTCATTCCAGGCCGAATCCTGGCCTAGCAATCGGAACTCCGCAATATAGTCCTGCAGGGGGCGCTTGCCTTGGCGGAGGTCTTTGATGCGCCTCGCTGCCGTCTGCACCCGGAGGGGGTCCTCAAACATGGTGCGCAGGTGTTGCAAAAAGCCCTGATAGTCCAGAAGCAAGGGGCTGTCTTGCAGCAACAGGGGCGTGGCCCATCGGGCGGCAGTGCCAGAGAGGGAGCTGATAATAAAAGCCACCCGAACCCGGTCATCCGGAAAATCCTCCGGCCGCATTGCCATGTACAGCTGGCACTGTCCCAAGAAGGCCGGGAACATTTCCTGCTGTCCAGAAAACTTATCTGGCATGTTCACTGGGCATCTTGGACGGGGAAGGGGAGCAGGTGGAGCTGCTACAGGAGCATTTCCCAAAGCAAGTTGTGCAGTTAGCTGTGCTACTTGCTGTTGCAGAAGTTGATTGGCCTCCAGCATCTGCTGTACCTGCTGCTGCAGCTGTTGGTCCATCGTGGGTTAACGATGGAGTTTTGGGTGACGAACAAGATGATCTGTCCCCCCCCCTTCAGAGACCCACAAAAACACAGCCAGCCGAGGGTTAAGACTCACTTGGCACACTCTGCAGTTCTTATCTCAACCTTGGCAGCGATATGCACACCGTCTGCCAAGGACTTTATTGGTTTACACAAACAAGAAAATCACCTACGTAGCTTTGCCGTTCATCCAGCTTCCAAGACTACGAGGTTGCTCCGTTTGTTTAGCTGTGCAGTTAGCTTTGTTCGTCACGAACTTCGTGACCCATTGTACTGTCTTAAATAGATATGCTTCTGGGTGTGGTCCAGTGAGTCATGGATCCTATGACTCCAATCCAATGACTCAGGATTTCCTCATACGCCGCAGCTGCAGTACCCTTTTCTCTCGCCTTCTTTGGCGTGCGTCCAGGAATGACGTCTCTCCCTCACTCTCATCTGAGACACCTGTTTCCCCACTACTTGGCTCTCTTTCAGCTGGCACCTGAGCCGGTGCCAGAGGGGGAGGGCTGGGAGATCTGGCTGGCTCCTCTTCCTCCTGCTCAGAGTTGCCTTCCTCCAAAGGGATAGGCTCAGAGGACGGGGCCACAACATATCCTTATTGAAACCAGATGGATCACTAAATTCTGAATGGATGATAAAGGCTTTCTAAATCAGATAATCTGTTCTTCTACAAATTCCGGAGTTTCACTGCTACTTTTATCAGGTTCGCCTGAAGCACCAGTTGCATCCCTTTCTGGATCGGGATGCCCTATGCACAGTCACTCACACCCTCGTCACGTCCTGTCTGGGCTACTGTAACACCCTCTACATGGGGCTCCCCTTGAAGAGCGTTTGGAGGTTCCAACTGGTCCAGAATGCAGCCGCGCGGGTGATTATGGGTGCGACTAGGTGCACCCATGTGACACCTCTCCTGCACAAGCTGCACTGGCTCCCAGTGGTCTTCCGGGTGCGGTTCAAGGTGTTCGTTACCACCTTTAAAGTGCTCCATGGCTTAGGACCCAGATACCTACGGAACTGTCTTCTGCCACCAATAGCCTCCCACCGACCAACGCGCTCCCCCAGAGAGGGGCTCCTCAGGGTGCCATCAGCTAAACAATGTAGGCTCGTGACCCCCAGGGGAAGAGCTTTCTCTGTGGGGGCACCCACCCTCTGGAATGAGCTACCCCCTGGGATACGTATGATTCCAAGCCTCCGTACCTTCCTCAGGGCCCTAAACACTGTGCTATTTCAACAGGCTGGCCTGGCTGAATAAGAACTTGGATGGGATTTTTAAATTGGGGGATTTTAATGGAGAAGGCCAATTTGTTTAATTCTTTTAACTGATTTTAATTTTTGTATGACTTGGTTTTTTATTACGGCTGTGCACTGCCCTGAGTCCTTCGGGAGAAGGCCGGTATACAAATCTAATAAATTGAAACTGAAACTGCTTCACTAAGCAGGGAATGTTGGGCATTGCTCTATTTATTCATATTGGTTGGCTTTCTTAACTGCATCACTGCCTCTTTTAATGAAATCAAGGACCGCTTCCTGTTGAACTGGATTGCCATCTGTCAAATGGTGTAGTGTCTGCTTGGCTGGCCGGGTTGGACTAGGGGACCTACAAGCTCCCTTCCAAGTCTGTTAATCTGTTACGTTTACTTTGGGCTCTGATCTGGGAAATGGGAACCGTTTTGCCTTTAGAAGTTGTGGGTGCTCCATCACTGGAGGCTTGTTAAGAAGAGACTGGACTGCCATCTGTCTGGAATGTTATAGGGCAATGATGACTAACCTTTTTGCCATCACGTGCCAAAAGCGGGGGGAGTGCAGGGTGGTTGTGCACGTGCGTGCCCACACCCATAATTCTATGCACCCTGCCCCCCCGCGCAAGCATGTGTGATACCCCCATGGTCCCCCCGCTTTTGGCATGTGATGGCATAGTGGGCCCTGTAGGCCCATTTTTCACCCTCCCCAGGCTCCAGAGGCTTTCTTGGAGCCTGGGGAGGGGAAAAACAGCCTTCCTCATCCCCCCGGAGGCCCTCCAGAGGCTGGAAACAGCCCATTTGCCGATTTCCAGTGGGCCCAGAAGGCCCGAAAATCAGCTGGCCAACATGCACATGCATGCTGGAGCTGAGCTAGGGCAACACTTGCGTGCACATCAATATGGCTCTGCATGCCACCTGTGGCATGCGTGCCATAGGTTCGCCATCACAGGTATAGGGTCTCCTGCTTGAGCAAGGGGTTGGACTAGAAAACCTCCAAGGTCTCTTCCAACTCTTGTTATTATTCTGTTATTCTGGCAAGCATTTGCTGACTAGAGCCTCTGCCTAGAAGTGACAAGACATACATTTGTAATGGGGACCTGAAAATCCTGCCCTGTGGTAGGTCTCAGTGTAAAATAGATTCTAACTACATGAGACATAATGTAAATAACCTAGCCTTGAACCAAACCCAGAAGCAACCATCAATCTGTCGTAAGAAGTGACAAGATATGCATTTTTAATATAAATAGAATAATGCATTCTTTTACTTCTTTATTTGGAAGTAAGCCTGACTGATTTCATTAGGGCTCGTACCCAGGAAAATCATTATAAAATTGAAACCTAATGTGCTTTCTATTTTGTCAGACAATCAGGTTCACATTATATCTCTCCTACCTAAATTTTCTCCAAAATAAGTTAATATCACGCTCACGTGAGATTTGCCTAATGAAACATTCAGACTTTTTGGTCCGGACTTGTACTTATAAAGCAAATCTGTTCTTATGTTCCATTTATTTTCTAATTAATTATATTAATTGTAGTATAAAATTGCCTAATGAAAGGTCAAATTTGAGTAGAAGTATGAAATAGAAGTAGGTGATCCGGGGCAAAACTTCCATTACAAGTATATTAAAGCAAATATATTCTCAGCTCCAGAGCTGGGTTTACCATTAATTATTTAACTAATTTGTTATTTATTTAATTTTTATGAATATATATTTATTGCTGACTAGGGAGGTAACACTTAATGGAATCTTGTGGAATGTCAGTCTTCGTGTACTAAAATTACTTGTTTGGTTCTGACTGGAGGTGGATGAGGAGAACATTAGTTGTCCAACCGTAGCAAGATGTCTTAGGTCCGTGATGGCGAACCTATGGCATGGGTGCCCGAAGTGGCATGTGGAGCCATGTCGCCTAACATGCATGGCATCACCTGTTCCTCTTCTGGGTTTCTGGTGCACATGTACCCATGATGATCAGCTGGCCTTTTTGCTGGAAACTAGAAGAGCTGGTCTTCCATTTTTCTCCGTGAGCGTGTGCGCTGGCCAGCTGATCATCGTAGGTACATGCGCACTAGAAACCTGAAAGAGTAGTTGACTGAAACCGGAAGTTCAGTAGCTGAAACCGGAAGTTCATTTTCAGGTCGCACACATGGTCCCTGGGCAGCAGCTCCTCTTCTGGGTTGTGGTCCAGATGTGCATGCGCGCACTCCCTTTTCGGCCCTTGGTGCTGAAAAGGTTCGCCATCACTGTCTTAGGTCATTCCAGTTCAGAACAAGTCTGGTCTCGTGTTTTATCCGAAATTTATATTTTGATTTTTGACAATCATAAAGCAATTTCTTATCATAGGAACAAACATAGCATTTGGAAATATGGAAGAAAAAGTAGGTGAAGATGGTGACACTCAATCAGATATGCTTGTCATCTTTTGGTTAGAGGATAGAATGGAGGTAAATATTCAATCAGATAGGAGGATCTGCACTGGAAGAAAGTGTAGGAAAGGCTGAGAATGGATTAGAGTCAGTTAAAGAGAAAGAGAATGCACTTCTACGCAAACTGCAACTTGCTGCAAGGAATTTAATTTATAGTATGTCTATACTATAGACATACTTATGGTGATCTCCAGAAACTAAGCAGATAGATGCAGCTTGTTGTTGTTTTTTTATTCTTTTTAGAAATTACAATAATCAGGTTTTTGGGATCACAAGGTTTAGTTTTCAAACAGGGATGAAAGAACAAAGGCCAATTTACACACAGAAATTCAATTTACTTATCACATTATTATAGGTATATCTGTATCTCCTTCTGTTTTTTTCCCCTAGAACTTCTAAGAAAGTTTGCTTGATTCAAGAGAATTGGAGCCTACCCAATTGCAGAATAACTCTGGGTGGCTTATAATTAAAAATAGAAAACAGTAAAAAAATTAAAATCTGATGTGTTGGGACAAACACGCCAACAGGAAACTTAATCAACAGGTCTACAAAGGAGTCTTAGACCAAGGTATTGGAGAAGAACCAAAGCTTCCAAGACTTTTAAAGACTTGTGGGCCATGATCACGGTGGAAACCAAATGTATCACTGGAGGGATAATATAGCGGAGGGCAGGCACAATGACAAGGAATACTTCCTGGATCCCAATAAGTGGCCATATTTGATTGAAACTACTAAAAACACATTGATTCGTCCTGATTTACTAGATGGGTAGAAACTATAGGACAGTGATGTCTAACCTTTTTTTCCTTGGATGCCAAAAGTGCATGCGCGTGCAATAGCATGCACGTGCGTGTACCCACACCCATAATGTAATGCCCCGCACCTGCCCTGCCCCATGCATGCATACGCAACCCCCCTGCATTGCCCCACACCCCCTGTGCAGGCACATGCGACTCCCCTGTGCCCCATTTTGGGCCTAGCAGGCCTCCCTGAAGTCTCCAGAGGCCAGAAATGGCCCATTTCCGGACTTCCAGGAGGCCCATTTTTCACCCTCCCAAAGCCTCCGCACCAGCCCCGGCATCCAAAATGGGCTGCGTGCAGACTCCTGGGAGGGGAGGGGCAACATGGGCATAGGCGCATGTCTCCCGCATGCACAGCAGAGACCCCAAAATCAGCTGGCCAGTGGGAGGTGTGTGCGCATGCATGGAGGAGCTGACCTAGGGCAACGGCTCACATGCCCACAGAAATGGCTCCGTTGCCACAGGAGGCACGCGTGCCATAGATTCGCCATCATGGCTATAGGAGATAAATAGTTTCTCAAATAACTTGACCCTATACTATGAATGATTTTGTGGGTGATAACTAGCACCTTTAACTGCACCTGAAAGCTCACTGGCAATCAGAAAATTAAAGAAATAAAGTCAGTCACGATAAGCACAAAACCTCTGATAAGTCATGATAAACACAAAAATCCCTATTCTGCAGAGACAGATATCATTTCTTCTCCTCCTGTTATTTTTCTTTGCCTTTTCCCTATTTTTCTTTTAACATTTTTAAAAACATTTACCAAAACGTGTTTGTTTATTATGTCAACGTTCCAGAAAAACCTCAAGTAAAGACTCTGAAGCAAACATTTTCAAAGTTCTATTTACTAGAATAGGTAAACTGACACATCTGGGAAAACCCGAATCTGAGAGGTCCGGGTTTTCCCTCAGTAAATCAAAACCCCCCAAACCATCGCCCCAGTCCTTAGTCGATCACATGCTCCAATCAACCACTGTCCCATCTTGAGACATCACTCCAATCACTCCTTTTCCAGATGCAGGATTGCCCTGACCTTGACCGATAGGAAGAATGCTATTATGTCTACAGACAACCCCACTACTAAATCCCCCCTCCTACTTTCCCACACATGAGAAAGTGGCAGCATGGAAGCTTCCGGCCTAATATGGCTTCCAAAGCTGACATATTATTTATTTAATTTACATCCTGCCTTTCCTCTAAGGTAGAGCTGTCAAACTCGCAGCCCGTGGGCAAGATGCACCATGCACTGGCCACACCCATGCCCAGTTTAGTGAAGAGGGAAAAAAATGTTCAGTAGTCACATGACACCGTAATGACGCCGCAGGTTTAACACCTCTGTTCTAAGGAGTTTGAGGTTACAAAGTTGAGGTCCTACCTTATTTTTATTTTCATTACCAAAATCCATGTCCCAAGGCAGCACTCCAAGTGTCCTATCACACCATACCATTTTAGTGTGTGCATTCATGCCCAACTTTAGTCTTTTATTGTAGCTTTTCCGTGCATTTGGGATATAGCTGTTGCAGGACTGTTTATATATTATTGAGTCACTTGCCTGTGGTTTCCATCCACTACATGTCATAGAAATAAACTTCTAAAAAAATATTTGCTTTATAGGTTTGTTTTTCTGGTCACCAATGGCAGAATTCATGGGCAAATGATATGATAAACCGCAGAATCAAGAAGTGGTGTTTGTCAAGTTGGAGCAACTGTATCTTTTCCTTGTCTGTGCACAAATTCAGGAAAAGCTGCATTTGATTTTAATAGGTGTTGACAGGTACAGCGTATCAGCCTTTGTGTAAAACCACATCACATTTTCCCCTTGCATCTGGATTGCTGCAAAATCCTGTTCTACATGATCCAGCAGTACCTATATCATTTCTTAAAGGGTTATGTGTTAAGTAGGTTTTAGCCATGAATTGAAGTAAAAGCTTTAATAAGTAGAGATAAAGGTAAAGATAAAGGTTCCCCTCGCATGTATGTGCTAGTTGTTCCTGACTCTGGGGGGCAATGCTTATCTCTGTTTCAAAGCTGAAGTGCCAGCGCTGTCCAAAAATGTCTCCATGTCATGTGGCCGCCATGACTAAACGCCAAAGGCGTATGGAACACTGTTCCCACCAAAGGTGGTCCCCATTTTTCTATTTGCATTTTGTTACGTGCTTTTGAACTGCTAAGTTGGCAGAAGCTGAGACAAGTAACGGGAGCTCACCCCGTTATGCGGCACTAGGGATTTGAACTGCTGAACTGCCAACCTTTCGATCAACAAGCGCAGCGTCTTAGCCACTGGGCTACCGCGTCCCTTGTAAATCAGAAAATAAGACTATATAATAATGTTATTTCAGAAAGTCTGTCTGTCACTCACCTGTCCTTCATCATCTGTCACATATCTACTATAGCATCAATATACTTTATTGAAGTCATTGGTGATCCATGCTGGCACAGTGGTTAGAATGAAGTACTGCAGGCTACTTCTCCTGACTGCTGACTGCCTGCAATTTGGCAGTTCAAATCTCACTAAGGTCAAGGTTGATTCAGCCTTCCATCCTGACGGTAAAATGAGGACCCAAATAGTTGGGCTCAATATGCTGACTCTGTAAACCGCTTAGAGAGGGCTATAAAGCATTGTGAAGCATATATAAGTGATATTGCTGTGTTGGGGTGCTAGATTATAGACTGCATTGGAAAGAATCTGGTACTAAATATTAAGGATTAACAAAAAATAATCTGGCCGTGCAATTTCTTACTCTTTTCAGATGAAGAGTCTTGTCAAAGGGCATTTTGTGAGTTCATTTCATCTGATTCATAAAATATAAGCCTCAAAAGACAAGTGTGGGCATGTTGCGTGTGTGTGTGTGTGTGTGTGTGTGTGTGTGTGTGTGTGTGTGTGTTTATGTGTTTATGTGTTTATATCTGTATCTGTCTATGCATATGTACAGCTGTGGGATACAGAATCTGTGAAAGATAGAATTAGATAGACATGAAGTGTAAAAAGTATCACCATTTGACAAATGCAAAATAAAGATTTAAAATTATAGTTTGTAAAAAGACAGGGTGGGTTTTGTTTTACATTTATCAGGGCTCTTTTTGTATGAAAAGCTACAAAAGGTGTCTTGGGCATCATTTTATCTGCTGCGTGGAATGCTATATTATAGTCATTGGCATCCTTCAGTCTGAAGAGACTATGGTATCGTGCTCTGGAAAGAGCATCTAGTGTGACTAAAAAGGCCAATTCGAGAGTGGCAATCCCTTCCACACTGAGGGCAGATACATTCTGTCCCCTGCCCAGCCCCCAGATTTCCCTGGTTCCGGGACTGCCTCTTTGCCTCAGCCTGCCGAACAAGTGTCTCTTTGAATTGGAGAAGGCCATGCTGCGTCTTTAGCCTCCAAGCTGAACGATTGGAGGTCAAGGTTTCCCAGTTGTTAATGTCCATTCCCAGGGCCTTTAGGTCCCTCTTGCAGATATCCTTATATCACAGCTGTGATCTCCCTCTGAGATGCTTTCCCTGCACTAATTCTCCATACAAGAGATCTTTCGGAATCCGACCATCAGCCATTCTCACGACATTCCCCAGCCAGCGTAGACGTCGCTGTTTCAATAGTGTATACATGCTCGAAATTCCAGCACATTCCAAGATTGCGCTATTTGGAACTTTGTCCTGCCAGGTGATGCCAAGAATTCATCGGAGACAGCGCATATGAAAGGTGTTCAACTTTCTCTCCTGCCGTGCATATAGGGTCCAAGACTCACTGCAGTACAAGAGTGTGCTCAGGATATATTATAGTGTGACAGAATAAATTTATTTTTATTGAAGCCATGGGTGATCGAACTGAACTATTCATACACTGCAATTCAGTGTTTTTAGATGATCTCTCTTTGAAGTTCCTTTGTTTTTTAAATTCAGTTATAAAGTAACCTGCAAACTCCATATGCTTGTGTTAATATTGCCATTTTGGATGACCGATTTATAGCCATTTCTGTTTGTTTGTTTTGAAACTGGTTTAATTTTATTAAATAAAATTCCAGTCATAGAAAATGATGACATTTCTTCCTACCTCTCTGTCTATATTCGTGATGGTGAATCTATGGCACTCACGCCAAAGGTGGCACACAGAGCCCTCTCTGCTGGCACATGCGCCATGGCCCCAGGTCAGATCTCTGTGTGGCGTTTCTTTCGTGACCTTCTGTTTCCCTGCAAACGAAACAGAAGCTCACGAAAGAAAAAGGTCTTACCTCTTACCGCGCTGCCAGTGTTGGGATGCCCCGCCTCTCACTGGCCAGCTGGTCTTCGGGTCTCTGCTGCACATGCACACATGTTGGTGCATGCAGACATGAATGTCGGTGCATGCGCGTTCGCACACGCACACTTTTTAGTTTGGGCACTCGGTGTCTAAAAGGTTCGCCATCCCTGGTCTATATGGTCCAGCAGTATGTATCTACTAGTGCCCTGAAATCATACTTTACACATCTAATGGAGTGAACTGAATTCGATAAAAGCCAGCTGTGAGATTTTTTTACTTTTTAAATATAATTTTTATTGAAACTTTTAACCCAGAAAATAAAAACTAGTACAAAGTAACACAAAGTAAGAAGGGGGGTGGGGGGGAAGAAAGTAAAAGCAAAAAAGTGCCAGAAAAGAAAAAAAAAGTTGAAGAAAAACAGAGAAGGAAAAAGATATAAAAACATGGTTTCTGATATTCTTTACAGAATGTTGCAGAGAAATTCTCAGAGCAAAATGCAAATGTATCGAAGTAATCTGTAATTTAATTTTAATTCTATGCATCTATATAATCATAAAATATATAAAAAGCTGCAATCTTGGGATTTGAGGAAGGTTATCCCAGTAGTGTTTAGATATTTCAGATAACTTTCTTTAATGGTTGAGAGAGATGTCTCTTCCCTTTCAACCAACACACAAAGCTCTGATAGAAGATAATAAGGGGTGGGATTCTACTGGTTCGGGCAAACCGGTAGCTCCGACAATGAGCTGGGAGTGAATCAGTTCACTCCAACGATCAGGTGGGCCTGCCTGCCCCTGTGCTTTACTGACCTGTATCTTCTCAGCTGATTCGCACGGCAGAGCAGATTGCCACGCCTTAGTTGTGTCACTCCCCAGCAGTAACACGGAAGGTAAGTTTTCATAAAACTTTGTAAAAAAAGTGCACAATCACCAAACCAGTTGTTAAACCAGCAGGATCCCACCACTGAAGATAATATTTGTAGCTCAAGATTTAATAATGGAGTTCTTGGTGTCCTCGGACCTTAGTGGTTTTCATGTAGACATTTCATTACCAAACTAGGTACATCATCAGTGCTAGAAGGATCTGGGGTTTGCTCTTATTTTTAGATACTTTGGCTTGCCCTGTTAGTATTGGTGGGAGTATTGGTGGTCCTTCAGTTAGGTTGCTCTTTACTGTTATCTTGTTTGTCTGTATTGATAGTTCCTTGATTGGGGTATTATTTCCTTGATTATTGGTCTAGTGTTAATCTTGGTGTTAATCTCAACAGTGTGTAGATATTGTTTAGCTCAATGTGCCTGAGGATGGCCAATTTGTCTGAGTGTGCATCCATAAACACCAACTAGCAGCCAGAAGAAATAATGAAAATGCCTTAATTTCACAACACATGGACAGGCTCAACCATAATTTCAACTGGAACACTGTAAGTATCTTAGATCAGGGGTCTCCAACCTTGGCAACTTTAAGCCTGGAGGACATCAACTCCCAGAATTCCCCAATCAGCTGGCTGGAGAATTCTGGGAGTTGAAGTCCTCCAGGCTTAAAGTTGCCAAGGTTGGAGACCCCTGTCTTAGATCAAACCCAAAAATACCAGAGAAGTCCTGGAAGCCCAGCAAATCAGCCATCAACAAACAAACAAACAAAAACAAAAACAAACAAACAAACAAACACTTCGGGTTTTAAGTGGTGCTCATTTTACGTAAGAGCAGCATTATGTCCCAGAGAAAAGTGTGTCTTCATAGAGCTTATGGAAATGAGCACAATCATTGTAGTTTATTCTGATAATTTCAACTCTTAAAAGTTGGACAATTTACATACTTCTAATTGAATTTGGGGGCGGGGGTGAATCGTAATTAATATTTGTGTGCTGTTCAGAAAGTATACTTTCTCTTTACCTATCATAGTGATCATGATTGTAAATTATATGCAAATAGAACAAATAATGAGTTTTGGTAATATAAATTTAGAGATAAAGCCAGTTTAACGACTGGATCGCCCTGCAGTTAACATATTTGCATTAATCTCTCTTTATAAATAGGATCACATAATATTTTCATCTGTTCTTGCTTCTTGCTTTCTCTTTATTATTCTTTCCCTTGCTTGTGGGTGCACGCATGCGCCCGCTCGCACGCACACACACACACACACACACAAACACAAACACAGAGAGACATGTACCAGAATAGCAAACTTCATTAAATATCAATCATGTTGTAGAAAGCATAACCAAAGACACATAGCGTGGAAAATTGCATTGTTGTAAAACAAGATAATTAATGCCAGAACAATAATCATGACAAGTATTTACTGAGGAATGACAATAGTGCAGTTCACTCAGAATGCTCATTTCAGAGACTTTTCTCCATCTTTGTGAGTACCCTGCACTGTTTTTTTTTGGGGGGGGGGGTTGGTGAAAGAAAGCTAACCATTGAAAGAAAAGCTCAATTAAGTTAAACTTCCACTCTCTTTGTGTTCTGTAGCTCCAGTTCCTACAATATTTTGCTAGATATATGCGTTAAATCAATGGTGCAGTTAGGTAATTGTTAGGTAGATTTTTATGCTAAGTCAGTTTTTTTTTTAAAGAAACACTTTACAGTTGGGTTCATTTGACCTGAAGAATCAAAGCCAAAATGGGTCAGTTTTGCCATCTTCTTCTGATATGACTCTCCATGAGAAGACCCTAAGTGATTCAATCAGAATAGAGGTGGAAGGTCTATTCTGATTGTGGTCTTCTAATCCTACCCCTGCTCAGGCAGGAGACCCTATACCCATGATGGCGAAACTATGGCAAGGGGGCCACAGGTGGCACGCAGAGCCTTATTGGTGGGCATGCGAGTGTTGCCCTAGCTCAGCTCCAGCGTGCATGTGCACACCAGCCAACTGATTTTCAGGCTTTCCAGTCCCACCAGAAGTCAGGAAACTGGCTGTTTCCCGGAAAGCCTCCGGGGGGGATGGGGAAGGCTATTTTTGCCCTCCCCAGGCTCCTAGAAAGCTTCTGGAGCCTGGGGAGGGAGGAAAATGGGCCTACTGGGCCCACTGTGCCATCACATGCCAAAAGCAGGGGGAAGTGTGTGTAGGGGTCACATGTGCATGTGCAGGAGGCCGGGGCCCATTGAATTATGGATGTGGGCACAAGCACCCGTGACCCCCCTCTCCCGCTCGCTTTTGGCACGCGACGGCAAGCTGTTCCGCTGATTTATTGTCCTCACGGTTAGGAAGTTTCTCCTTGATTCCAGGTTGCTTCTTTCCTTGATTAGTTTCCATCCATTGTTTCTTGCTTTGCCTTCTGGTGCTTTGGGGGGGAAAATTGATGCCCTCCTCCTCTTTGTGGTGGCCCTTCAAATATTGGAATACTGCTAGACCTCCTTTTCTGTAGACTAGTCATATCCAATTCCTGCAACTGTACAGTTTTTTTTTTCTTAGCATAAAAGAAATTGTATTCTCATAGAAGACAAAAGAAAGTACACATTGTATATACAGCACAGAACACAGGGAACAAAAGCAGCTCATCAGAAATTACTTATGCACATTTCAGGCTTCTAATAATTCTTATATGACCTCCTTTTCCCTGATCATTCTTTTTCATAATTACATCTCTGATGTACTCAAATCGTTTTTCTCATAAACAATTCACATCTGCTAACTACTAGGGTGAAACATGTTAACAGTATTACTGTTGTCTTGTTCGCTTATTCTGTTCATTCCTTACACTATATTTATCCGCAGAAAATAAAGAGCATCAATCAAAATATTTCCTAAGATATTATGATAGCCGTGGTCTTTGTAAAACTCAACCAATGTACTTGGGGATTATTATTTTATATAAACTGCTTAATTCGAAATGATTTCTCCATGTCTATAAGCTTAACATACAGAATAATTAGAATATTACCTTCTAATTTGAAAAGGATTATAATAATAAAAAGAATAATATCTAATTATTCTTCATGATAATAACATTAGGATGATGACTTAGGATAGACAAGAAAACAATTTTCAGTTCTATCGAATAGAAATAGCCTTTGCCGTAATGAAAAGGGGCTGTGCTTATATCAGAGCAAAATGTGCTCTTTACCACATTGTAAGCCAAAGCTAGACTGTCCTGTTTTCGTAATCGCTTGTGCTGAAATATAGATCCTCAATTGAAGCCGACACAATATTAATTATATTCTTTTTATTTTAAGAAATCAAAGGAGTAATTCACTGAGTCATATCAGAAAAGGGAGAAAAAAGTGCCTGAGATAGTTCACAAGTTGTTTGGAATAGCCTGCATTAGCTGTCAAACACTTACAAGGAACAGTTTAACACTTCTTTCTTCAATTCCGAAAAAGTCTTTTTTTTTCTTTCTTTTTTTTTTTAAGAAAAATCCCCAGACAGAAAACAGGGTTAGCTGAAAAATTAACTTCCCAAGGCTGCCTCAAAATTCGATTTTTATCTCAACGAAGTAACGATAAGACAGTAAATGTCAAATCGGCAGTTTTTCATTTGTTTCCCCCTCTTTGTCTATAATTTCTAGACGTTCTTTCTCAATTGATTTGAGCCTGTCTATTCTGTAAAATTGCACAACTCACACAGCAAATGTATTATTATTGGTGCCCAGCTGTTGCCTGTTCTTGAAAATAAATTCGGAATTGTGCATCTGAGGTTTTCCAGAAATAAATGAACAGGGGGTTATTAAGCAAAATGCTATATAGTAACTGAGAGTATATAATATTACTGTACCATACTTGAGCTTTCAGAAAACAGATTACAGGAATCTATTTTTTCCAAATTTTCTCAAGCCCAGTTGTAGAAACTCCTTAAGGATCAAAATTGTACCTTTAGGGCATGATTTTTCTATTAACCATTCTAAAATGAATCCGTCCCTAAGGGCAAATAGAAATCAAAATGTTGTAAGATTTGTTCATCTTTTACTTCCCTTGCAGTAAGAGTGGCTAGAACGTCAGATTTGCATTAAGGAGAATGAGGTTCAAATTAACTCTAATAAAATCCACTGAGGGATTTTGGACTAGTCATTGACCTGTTTCTACCATATACTTAAGTGGGTCAATGTGAAGATTAGTGTCTTGTGGAACATCCAAAAGGTATTATCTATCCTAGTCAACTAACCCCAATAAATACACACCTTAATAAAGATTAATAGGTCATTCAGTTTAAACATGAACATTTTTGAAGTTTAACTATTGAAGCCTACATGTTTTTGAATTACTGGCTATTAGATCTCTATCTACTAGTCCTCAATATCTATATATCTATCAGGCTGGGACAAGATTGTACTGGATTCCTAGTGGATTTTGCAAATGTATCTCATCAGTCTCAATTATCATTAGCCAATTTGTTGGAATAACACTGGCTCCAGATTGCAGAAATTGGACATATTTAGCTTGGAAAAATACATGGCAGCACAGGGGGGAATTTGTTGACAGTTTTTCATTATATAAAAGACTAGAAGAGCTGAAGCAGCTGTTCATTGTTTGCATTTAGAACAGAAAACTTTGAATTAATGTTTATTTGCACATTTTGTTCTAGTATTCCAATTCTCATCAACAGAAAGTCAGAAATAGAAAATGGCACCAATAACATCAGGGGAAAACAGTAAGTGGGATCTATTCTGGCTGTATTGGAGGTCCTTGAGTTTGAGCTGAAAATCTGGAATAGAAATTCTGACCCTACGATAGGTCTTTCTTGTTTCATGCTACACAGTTCCTCCCTTATTTCCTTCAAGATAGCAACTTCATCATTTGATAGTCCAACTAGCATAATTGGACTATCAATTGGAGATTGGAGTCCTTCATGTTTTGAAGGACTTCAATCTGAAGCCTCAAGAAGCTTTAGAAGTATAATACCTCATGCAGTAATTTGGTGTATAAATTGCTTTATATTTTCCTCCTCACCTATAGTCTGCATTTTACTGACATAGTAATCATGAAAGTACTCCTGGTGATAATATTTGAGGAAATCCTTCCTTGTATTTTCTAGTGACTAATGATCTACAGTCTTCTTTACAGGTGGTTAAATAAGTGCAGTGAAATTTTCCATCAAAGAAGACTGAATTCCGTCTCTCGTGATAATTTTCCTATGTATTATTCATGCAATTGAAATATGAATAGGTCTCAATTGACAGCTCCCTCCCTCCCTTATGTGAAGCTAGAACTGACTCTTGAAGAAAGAAATGCAATTCCTGGTTTATGGGTGGAATCTCAACAAGGAAGAAAAATCAATACGAATATGGTTTCAGCCATTCCTTTCAATGATGGGAAAATATATGCTCCCTTTGATCTAATTTTATTGTGTTTGTCAATATTTTCTTTGGAAATTACTTCTCAGGACCGTAACACTCATGGCTACACTGTCTTCAGTGAGATTTAAAAAGCATCATTTTGTCAAAGGGTTGGAAGACTTCATGAAAAAAAAAGTAGACAACCCTGAAACCTGTTGGATCATCCTAGGAAAGAAAATAGTGCATTCTGATGTTACTAGAATGTACAGTAAATTTTAGGCTAAGCGTTTTTTTTTTATCCCAATACTGCTAGGTTCTATAATCATCTAAAAAAGACTATATAGCTTACGTAGAAAAATAATTGTAGTGTCAAATGCACATCAATAGTAAGTCAATATTTACTTACCTAAACAGATAAACAGAAAGACCACAGAGGCAAAAGGGAAAAAAAAGTACTGGGAACAGAAGTTACTTTTGACTTCCTGCAGGCTTCCCCATTGACTTTGCATATGGGAAGCTGGTAGGGAGAGGTGTAAATCATGATCATGTTACTGGAAGGATCCTACTAGAGTCACTACTTTGTGAATAGAACTGATCTGAACCTCATAGAAATTTCAGTTCCAGAGGAATAATGAAGATATTCTTTTTTACATTGTTTAAATTGGCTTATTTTATGTACCTCATTTCTGTTGTGATCTAGGCTTCCTGAGTCATTAAAACACATGAGTAGTCCCAAAAACTATTTTATTGCAACAGTTGTGAATTATGTTCATTCACAGCTGAGTCCCAATTAGTTGCAAAAAGTCCTTTGGGAGAAGTCCTTTGGGATAATCAACAACCTTTATCTCCCTTGATACGCTGCCGAAGATCTACTTGGCAAAGCCAGAATCCAGAATCAAACAGAGATGCCGACTGGGAACAGAATTAACAACGTTGCTTTCCTGCAAAGGTCCCAGGTGCCTTTGCTCCTTTTTCAGCCTTATGGGAGGGGCCAATCATCTCCAGGCCTTACTCCCGAGTCATCCCTTTTGTTTTAACTGTTCTTGCCTTCTGGCAGCCCTACGCATGCACATACTAGGGACAGGCTCCTCCTGTTCCTCTGCCTGTCTGATGTCTGACTCTGGAGGCTCTGGAGTCTGTGCATGACTCCCAGATGACCCTGGCCCCATCTCTGCCCCTGACGCAGAGCCCTCGTCTGAGCCTTCCCCAGACCAGGACTGGCCCATGTTCCTTCCCAGCCTCTTCACTCTCCAACTCAGCTGCCAGCTCTGCAGGCTGCTGGTGGACCACAACAATTTCAAAAATTATTACAGTATTTCCACAATTGTGATAACTTGAAGGTGCAAACAGACAAAAAGACAAACATAACAAGAGTTTTAGTAATATAGAGGTGCTCTGTACTCATGCACAAAAGAAGACCACACAGTATTTAAAATTAATTTGGAATAGGTTGAAATGTCACAAATCAAGGTGAATATATGCATCCCAGGATAATGTTCTAATCTGTGTTGGTCACAAGGACCAGAGGTTCTGTCTTCCAAGCTTTCCAACTCATGCTTGAGCCCATCTTCAGGGAACTCCCTCTAGCACAGGGGTGTCAAACTCACATCGCCATGGCATTGTCATGTGATGTATTGTGACTTTCCCCCCCTTTGCTAAGCCAGGCATGGGCATGGCCAGTGTGTGACACATCCAACCTGCGGGCCACAAGTTTGACACCCACTGCTCTAGCAGAATGTGTGCTGTTCTCTGTGTGGCATTTATAGTGCCTATTGTAAGTGGCTTTTTAGATGTTGATTGCGGTGTGTTGATGGCTGGCTTTTAAATCTTAGTTGTCATTTGCTTGTGCTGCCCAGCCCTTGCCTTCTAAGTACTTGACTAGGCTGGTGGTAAATCAGATTGAAATGTGTTGGGTATTCTTTATAGCAAAGATGTTTTGAATTAAAGTTTTTAAGGTAATTCAATCAAATCACGGTATCAAATCATGAAATTGAAATGTTCAATTGGTTCAAGTTAGGTAATTAACTCCAGTTAATTTTGAAAATGCAGCAGAATTTTGCAATGCACAAACATACTTTTTATCAAATAAAATTGGCAACTTCAGCATTCCAGTTTCCTATAATAATGGGAAAATTTTGCCTTGGTGTAAGAAAGCAGAAAACATAACTAATATAATTCTGCCAAGAAAATTCAATGTTTATAGTAAATACCTTCTTTCAACAACCCAACAGATGACTGTGCAAATAGACATCACAGATGGATAACATTGGACTCAAATTAACTATAAGGAAAGATAGAGAAGCTCAACACCCATCAGCATGATGCTGATTACAGATTGGTTCAGGAATTACTTCTTACAAAATTACAATTTAAACTTTAAAAAAAAATCAGTCCAACAAGATATGGACTGGTAATTATGTTGTAAAGGTATAAAAAGTAAGTTTTTTAAAAATTATAGTTGATAATGTGCCTGAGGAATTCTGGATTCAGAATCACAACATAGTTAAAATGAAAACAAAAATCTATAAATATAAATGGATGCTAACAGCTACATCAGAAGGAGAAGATATATGCTTTTTAAAAGTACACAACTCAAGAAAAACTTTTGAGTAAAGATGCATAAACAGAGTTTTATGCAAACTTTTTTCAATTAACTCTCAAGAAAGTTCCTTTATTGATCCAGCTAATCTGGCTATGTTAGCCATGCTTTCTATGTTCAGCAACACAAATCGGAGATTTAAGTCTTACCAAGACATATGGTGTTTTTTGAAGATGCTAGCATAGATCCAAGCTAAAAATACAATGTCAGTTACCTTTCCAAAGGTCACTTGCCTTTCCAAAACTCCAAATAACATTTGCATGGTTTTCCTGTGAAATTGAATTATTTCACATTGAATATTAACTAAAATTTCCATGCTGTGTGATACATTTGCTGCCCAGTCGTGATAATGCTTAGCAAATTTCCTAGAGGTTTTTAGAATGGAATGGAATTAGAACAGAACAGAACAGAACAGAACAGAACAGAACAGAACAACAGAGTTGGAAGAGACCCTGTTGTTCTTCTAGTCCAAACCCCTACTCAGACAGGAACCCCTACCCCACTTCAGACAAATGGTTATCGAATCTCTTCTTAAAAACTTCCAGTGTTGGAGCATTCTCAACTTCGGGATGCAAGTTTTTCCACTGATTAATTGTTCTAACTGTCAGGAAATTTCTTCGTAGTTCTAGGTTGCTTTTCTCCTTGACCAGTTTCCACCCATTGCTTCTTATCCTGCCCTCAGGTGCTTTGGAGAACAGCTTGACTCCCACTTCTTTGTGGCAGCCCCTAAGATATTGGAACCCTGCTATCATGTCACCTCTAGTCCTTCTTTTCATTAAACTAGACATACCCAGTTCCTGCAACCGTTCTTCATATGTTTTAGTCTCCAATCCCCCAATCATCTTTGTTATCTTTGCACTCTTTCTAGAATGTCAACGTTTTTTTTTAATATCATAGCAACCAAAACTGGATGCAGTATTCCAAGTGTGGCATTATAAAGTGGTATTAACACTTCACGTGATCTTGATTCTATCCCTCTATTAATGCAGCCTAGAACTGTGTTGGCTTTTTTTGGCAGCTGCAGCACACTGCTGGCTCATATTTAAGTGATTGTCTACTAGGACTCCAAGATCCCTCTCACAGTTACTAATATTGAGTGAGTGACTGGGATGATATGACCTTTAGACGATTCATTTTCACAACACATATTTGTTTAATCAGAAAAAGGTTGGATGCTCTTCAAACATCTGGAAAGCTTTTCTTATCTTGTCTGCATCTGCAGATGTTTACGGGGATGGAAGGAACACAGGGGATTTGGTGCACTTTTAAAATACCTTACCCAACCTTTGAAAATGGCTTGATTTTGCTCGGTTTTATTTCACCCCTTAATCTGAACAACGTGTTATTCTCCATAGCAATCTTTTTCATGCGGTGCTTATTGTTTGTTACTTTTTATCCTTATGACTTTTCTTAAATGTTTATTCTTCTTCTTATTGAACTGTGACCATCTACATCTGTAGGTACATTATTATTTCATTATGTTTGAACTTAGAATTGTGCAAAAAGGACAACTTGATATAATATCATTAAAAATAAAATTGGGGGTTTTCATACCGTTTATACTAAATGAATTACTAAAACAGCATCAGCTTCAGTAAGTGATAAAGTGAAGTTGATAATTTAAACCAATTATTTTACATATGACAATTCTAAATACAAAGAATTATGTAAGCTTTTAATTATCATGCTTGGCGCCTTGGGATCTTAATCTGGGTTTGACCCCATATGTAGATTCCATGTTCAGTCATATTCCTTGTAAATACATATTGTTGTATTGTTTGATTAGATTTATATGACTGGCAGATTGTAAAGATCCAAGGCAACTAGCTTTGCCTTGAGGGATTATCTGAATCTTGATGATAATTCATGAAGCAATGCCTTGACTTGAAAATTAAGTTGAACTTCATCAGTGGCTCAGGATGAATCATTGAAATGGCTGACTTGATTCATCAGTTCTATCTCTCAATTACAAATACCCTTATATTCCTCTTACTTTACCGTCAGAAGCACCATAGTAGTTTGGGAGCAAATGTTGTTTTGACCCATTTAGAAGAAAAATGTTGTCTAGAAGGAAGATACTTGTCACATTCAAGTATCCCTTTTGAACCTCTGTATAGTCTAAATTCTGTTTCAACGCCTACCCTCAAAACGACAGTATAGAGCACTGCACACCAGAACAACTAGACACAAGAACAGTTTTTTTTCCGAACGCCATCACTCTGCTAAACAAATATTTTCCTCAACACTGTCAAACTAGTTACTAAGTCTGCATTACTATTAACCTTCTCATTGTTCCTATCACCCATCTCCTCCCACTTATGACTGTATGACTGTAACCTTGTTGCTGGCATCCTTAAGATTTATATTGACTGTTTCCCTATGATTAAGTGTTGTACCAGGGGTGAAATGCTCCCGGATCAGGCTATATCACCCGATTTGGTAGCGATTTTTCCCTGTGGCTCGGTGATCTGGTAGCGATTGCTACCCGGGTGTCATTACTTAATTTTTTTTTAGCTTCTGTGCATGATGTGTGCAGTGTGTGCACTTCTGAGCCGGTAAGGAAGGTAAGTAGATTTTACCCATGTTGTACCTTATGATTCTTGATGAATGTATCTTTTCTTTTATGTACACCGAGAGCTTATGCACCAAGACAAATTCCTTGTGTGTCCGATCACACTTGGCCAATAAAGAATTCTATTCTATTCTATTCTATTCTATTCTATTCTATTCTATTCTATTCTATTCTATTCTATTCTATTCTATTCC
The DNA here is from genome assembly GCA_030761175.1 of Masticophis lateralis. Taxonomy (NCBI): domain Eukaryota; kingdom Metazoa; phylum Chordata; class Lepidosauria; order Squamata; family Colubridae; genus Masticophis; species Masticophis lateralis. The sequence goes on along the minus strand of JAUDYJ010000007.1, from coordinate 68,717,462 downwards.
ATTCCATTCCATTCCATTCCATTCCATTCCATTCCATTCCATTCCATTCCATTCCATCCCATCCCATCCCATCCCATCCCATCCTATCCTATCTTATCCTATTCTTATTGTTTGAAAGTATTTGTTCACTTTATAGCCCAGATTTTATGTGCTTGTAGCCTAAACTTTATCCTTGACAGATGGAACAAACATCACAGGCTCAGAGGACACTTATTTTGTATGTAAAATACGTGCACACATGTTCTCATGTCTCTCCCTAGAGCAAGGAAAGTAGTATGTCACAATTGTTTGTCCATTATTCTGGTTTTCTATTTCTAGAAACTTTAAATAAATAGCATTCAAGAAGTAATCAATCATTGGCAGTATGAATTGATCAGTTTTCGCATTATTACCAGTTTTTCCATGTAGGGGGCTGATCATTCTTCAGGGCCCTAATTTCACTGATTATACATGTGCGTGTGTGAGATAGTTCAGTTTCAGAATTTCTTTTATTAAAGATTTTAACAAAGAAGATTAAAAACAAATTGAAACTAATAGGAGTAAGCACAAAAGAAGAAAAAAAGAAACCAAGGAGCGAGTTAAAAGTGCAAGGAAAAAAAGTAATTATAAAACAAAAATGAAAGGGGGAAAAAAGCTTTCCCTAGTCTTTTGTGTATCTGGAATTTTGGAAGAGACAACGTGGCTTGTAAAACAAAAGCATTGAAAAATAAAATTATTGAGTGCTACTATTCATAATCAACTTTACAAAGATGTTTGAGGTCTTACCCAGGGACTTGTCAATACAATCCAGAGACTATTCATTATGCACATTTATTAAGTGTAACCATATTAGCTTTCTACCATAGCTGGCCTCTCCGATTTTTTAAACAAATACATTATCTTGGAAAACCTCTGTTGTTATTGAAGCACCTGAACAAATCTCAGTTTTCATATAGGGAGCAGATTATGTGACTAATATTTCTTGTTTCAACATCTTTCCAAACTGAATGGATTTTTATGTATTTTACGTATTATTCATTCAACAAACCTATGTGCTATATTCCATGCTTTATTATGAATAATATTAATATTTTAATTATATAATTAAAATATAACAGCTCAATGAATGAACAAGGGAGAAGAATTCTAGGATGACGTGAGAATTATTAAGACAATTGACACTGAATCTGAAAATACTTGGTAATTTATTTATTTAGCATATGACATATGAGGTCAGAGAGGCTACAATGTTATGCATATAGTAGAAGTCCTGGCAACTGACAGTCGCTAGTCTGTTCATTGCATCGGTACAAGAGGGTGAACTAACTTCACACTGGCTGGTTGCAGGATTCTCAGAGGAAGTCGTCTCATCCAGAACTTTGTTCCACTGCTCCTCCTTAATCACATCTGGCCAGATCGAGCTCTGGTTCCAGTTCCCCACACAGAATGAAGCCAGCAGTTTCCCATCACCAAAATGGCTGTACCTATCTCATCTACTCACAAACAATGCTTTCAAATGCCTAGTAGGCAGAATTGGATTGCCAACATGATCACCAATGTCCGATGATGGATATGGCACAAGAAGAAGAAGAAGTAGCTAGAAGTTAGGGACGAGAGATGGGAGCTCATCCTGTCCCATGGAGCTGAACTCGAACCACTGGAGTGCTGGCAATCGCTCAGCACATCCAGCGTTATTAAGCCTTTGCACCACCCTGTTCCCCCAATATCTTGGTGAAATCATAAATCAAATGGTATTCAGTATACTTTTGGACTTTCTGAACTGTCCAGGTGGATCTTGTAACTTTGGTCATCTAGATCAGGGGTGTTAAACTCAAGGCCTGGAAGCTGGAGCTGGCCTATGGGGTACTTATATCTGGACCGCAGGACCACCCTGGAAACAGTGAAGGACCAGCCCACGGTGCTTCTGCCAGCAAAAACAGAAGCGCCGTTTTCACTGGCAGAGGGTTGCAGGAGGCTGTATTAGCCGAAAACGGAGCTCGGGAACCCGTTTTTGCTGGCAGAGTGCTTGGGCCACAGGAATCCTGACATGAGTAACATTGAGCTGGCCACCCCCACCCTGGCCATCCCTACCCCCTGAGGCCAAACACAACCCTGGTGTGGCCCTCAATGAAATCAAGTTTTGACACCCCTGATTTAGATTTAAGGAACTAAGCTCCAGCAACAGTTGTTCCTTAAATTTCCACCAAACTCTTTTTTGTTCTATCCTTTCCTAGTGTGTGGTTATTCCACTTCCAGTGAATATATGGATGCCCCCCTAATACATGTTAAATCCCATGTAGTCTGCATGGAAAACAGTATTTCCTCACTATTCATAGCCTAACCTGGATAGGCTATCTGTGGATGTTGTGTTTATTGATTTGATATGAGATTCTTGCTACTTGAAAGCTGTTTGAGAAAAGCATTTTCTTCTTTCGCTCTCAAGTGTTATTCTGTACCAAATATGATAGCTTTCAAGAATCCATTGAAAGTCACATCTAAGCATGCTAGCAAGATGTAAGTGAGGGAAGATGTCAGTATCATAAGAATCTAACTTAAGACTGCTAGAATCCCATCTTCTGCCTCTGAGCCACTGATTGCCTTTTCTTCTCAAGTGAGTGTGGAAGTGCTAGGAAAGGTGAAATTTCCTGAGAAACTGGTATCCAGATTCGTTTTATTTCAGTCGTCAGTCTGCTTTACGTTATTCTTCTCCTCTGATTCATTCTTATTCCATGTCTCGCTCATTTCTTTTTCATACACCAGAGAAAATTCATGCCTGAGAGCAAACATGCTTTCTACTCTAGCGCTGTGTAATTTTTGATAACTTTAAGACTTGTGGACTTTAACTCCCAGAATTCCTAGGGCTGCCTGAAATCCCATAAGTCTTGCCAAGGTGGGACAGCCCTGCTCTATGTTGATTGGACATCCCTGCTCTATGTGTTGTGGCCTGCCAGCGGACAGTGGCGCAGGCAGCAGAGTCAGACAGTGAGAAGGTTGGGGAGGAACTTGGGCCGCTCCTGGGGGCTGGGGAAAACTCAAATGAGGGCTCTGTGTTGGAGGCAGAGAGGGAGATAGACAGCTATCCACTGTGGTTGTAAGTCAAGGTCTCCCTATAGGCTCTTCCCATTGAACCAGACTTTGACTTGGATTTGCAAACTCTAGATAACCAGAAATCTTGTTAAAGTTGTTATTTTTGTAGAATATTAGAATTTCAATAAACTAGCTTCACGTGCTTAACTTTGGGTTTGACTCTGTGAAAAACATATTGCGTGGTACATAGTAGTAAGTTGTACACTTATAAATGTAAAATAAGGTAGGAAAAACTTTCAGATCGTAGCTCCTGGTTTCTTCTAACACTTTTACCGGCAGTGGATATTAAAGGCATCTCTTGTTTTTCTGTGTGACGGAGTAATGTGGTAATAGTAATAGTAATATTCTCACTATTTACTCATTGGAGTGTGTGAATATGGATTAGCTCTGTGTGGCTGGTAACCAGGACGGCTCCATTTTTATTTTATTTTATTTTATTTTATTTTATTTTATTTTATTTTATTTTATTTTATTATTTTATTATTTTATTTTATTTTATTTTATTTTATTTTATTTTATTTTATTATTTTATTTTATTTTATTTATTTTATTTTATTTTATTTTATTTATTTTATTTTATTATTTTATTTATTTTATTTTATTTTATTATTTTACTTTATTTCATTTCATTTATTTTATTTTTTTATTATTTGTTTGGCAAACATGTACAAGATAACAAGTATAGGTATGAACAGAAACATGAACAAAGATAAATGGGGACAGTAAGCAAGGATGATCTTACTTACTGGTGCACTTATGCATGCCCCCTTTATGGACCTCTTAGGAATGGGGTGAGGTCCACAGTAGTTTGAGATGGAAGCTGTGAGGGTTTGAGGCTGTAACAACTGAGTCGGGTAGAGCATTCCAGGCGTTGACCACTCTGTTGCTGAAGTCGTATTTTCTGCAATCAAGTTTGGAGCAGTTTACCTTGAATTTGTATCAGTAGTTTGCCCATATATTATTGTGGTTGAAGCTGAAGAAGTCGTTGACAGGTAGGACATTGTAGCAGACAATTTTGTGTACTATGCTTAGGCGGCTTGGTTCCAGATTGTCCAAACCCAGAATTTCAAGCCTGGTGGCATAAGGGATTCTCTTGTGAGTAGAGTACTTGTCTTGTGAAATACCTCTGAGCACGCTCAGTTGTGTTATTGTCCGATATAGAGTGTGGGTTTCAGGTGGACGAGCTGTATTCAAGAATTGGTGTGGCAAACATTATACATTGTTTGCTCGCTTCTATGTGTGTGTTACATTTTCTGTTGCACCTGTGTATGTTCTTGTTTTTAGATGTAATGAGAAACAAAGGGAGGGAGGCTTTTTTTTGACAAGTTTTATTGGTTTCCCCCCAATACACACCCACATATTTTTTGAAATAGAGTATTGATCATATCATATCATATCATATCATCATATCATATCATATCATATCATATCATATCATATCTTTAATTAACCATATCCAAATATATTTTACTTAGTTACAGTTTCTGCCAAAGTGTTCTTTTTCCATATTTGTTAATCAAATCTTAATTTTTCTATTCTTATTTTTCTAAACAGTATCTTCTTTCACCCTCAAATTCTATTTTTTTCTACTTAATCATATACATTCTTCTTAATTTTATTTTTTATTAATTCAAACTTTATCTTAATATATTTAAACGTGTTCGGGGATGCCTTTCTTCCATTTCATTTTTTTTGTTTTGTTTTACAGCAATCTTTCTTCTCTTTCTCTTCCTCTCCCTCCCTTCTTTTGTCCTTCCTACCTTCTTCCCTCCTCTCCTATTCCTTCTCTACTTCCCCTTCTTTTCTCCCCATTCTCCTTTCCTCCTCCCTATCTAACCTTCCCTCCTACTCTTATTCCTCTTTCCTTCCTTCCTCTCCACTTTCCTTTCTTCTGCTCCTCTCTCTCCTTCTCCCTTCCTTCAATCTCCCAACTCCTTCTTCTATCTCTCTCTATTACTATGTTCATTTTCAATTCAGTGCTTTTTTTCTATGGTGTCCAGGCATCCCTGTTTTAAGGAGGGAGGCTTATGCTTCAATCTCGGTCATTGGATCAGGATGAGGGGAATTGGAAGGCTATAGAAATATTCCCATATTCCAAGCAACTGCAAAAAAAAGTCTCTACCACAGGAATGCATTATTCATTTGGTTACATTTTTCTCTGCAGCTCCCAGTTGAATCTGGCTGGTTTTTCAACCTGACTCTTATGCCAGTTTCCCCAGTTGTCCCAACATAACACCTGATGTATTTTGTTTTCAAACAGTAGTCAGAGTTGAGCTGATGGACAGAGTTCCGAGCTATTTGCATGATTTCTTTACCACTTCTGTCGGGTTAGAAAAAGAAATAAACATGCATAATTTAACTTTATAAAATATTAAAGCAGGGGTTAATTGCTTTTTATCTACCAGAGTGCACTTACAATCATTGGCTAGGCGACATATGATCACATCTACTTTATTCCTGAGCAAACAACACCATTAGAATATTGCTTCCTTCCTTCCTTCCTCTATGAGAAAAAACCCCAAGAATTGTCAGTATGTAAAACTGTAAATTAAGTGGGTAATGTCCTTGCAGTTTCAGTTTATGTAGCTAAGGACCAGGGAGGGAAGATATAATTAAAGATCTAAATTTCAGGGCAGGAAGAGGTGAAAAGAAAGGTTACGAGACTGGTTAAGAAGCTATCTTTTTTTCCACGCACGTTGGAGCTTACTGGAAAAAAGAAGGGAAAAAAAAGATGCTATTCTTAGTTCACTAAGTACATAAAGCATTCAAAACTATTGAGCAAAATCTCAGCCCAGTTTGTTTCCTTCCTAATATTTTTAAAAAGAAATTGATTCTGCAAACAAAAAGGAAGAAGTTTCTTTACTTGATGTGGTTTCATCTAAAGATTGGAATAAGCAAGCCAAACATGTTGACTCAGACAGATTGGTAGTTTGAAAAGATGGTAGTTTTGTCCACATCAAGCAGCAGATAACTTTAATTTACCGTATTTTCCGGCGTATAAGACGATTGGGCGTAAAAGATGACCCCCGACTTTTCCTATTAAAATATAGGGTTTGGGCTATACTCGCCGTATAAGACGACCCCTCTTCCAACGCACACCAAATAAAAATTAAAAACATCAACTGGCTCACCCACAATGTAAAAGCAGCTGTGCTAGACCCAAAATGGCCCCTGCAACAAGCAGGAACCTCACACAGTCACAAAAAGCCCAAAAACCCAACTTTCACACTTTACACACACAAAATTCCACATACAGCTTTGTGAGATTTTGTGTGTTTGTGTAGTTAGAGTGAAACACTACAGAAACACACTAAATCTCAGAAAGCTGCACAAATATTATTTTATTTTATTTTTATTTTTATATGAAAGCTAAAACTTCCTAAACTTTAAATGGCTATGTCTAAAAAAGAACAACTAAAAAAACCCCCAATTAACTTTTTTTTTTAAAGCTCCCAAAGGGGAAAAACACTTACCCAATAGAACAGGGGTCTCCAACCTTGGCAACTTTAAGACTTGTAGACTTCAACTCCCAGAATTCCTCAGCCAGCTTTGCTTCGCTGGCTGAGGAATTCTGGGAGTTGAAGTCCACAACTCCCTGCCTGCTTGATTGCAGGCAGGGAGATTCAGTTGCTTGCTGATGTAATGGATTGCAGGCAAGCGAAGCTAGGCAAGCGTTCCGACTAGCAGCTAAGGTAAGCAAGCTGCGGGGGGGGGGGGGATTTTTGCTATCGATTAGCAGGCAACTCAGCTGGGATGGTCAGAGCTTGGATCGCCAGAGCCATGTAAAAGGAAAAAAACTTTTTTCCTTTTACATGGCTCTGGCAATCCAAACTGAGTTGCCTGATTAGCAAGCAACTCAGCTGGGATGGCCAGAGCTTGGCTCGTCAGAGTCTTTCGGGCTGGTCTGCCTGGTTACAGGAGAACGACACCCGGCATATAAGACAACCCCCAACTTTTGAGAAGATTTTCATGTGTTAAAAAGTCGTCTTATACGCTGGAAAATACAGTAATTTTATATCTCTCTCTCTATATATATATATCTCTATCTCTCTATATATCTGCGATCAATTTTGGTTGTCATGATGTAAAAAAGATGTTGAGACTAACAGAGTTGGAAGGGAACTTGGAGGTCTTCTAGTCCAACCCCCTGCCCAGGCAGGAAACCCTACACCACTTCAGACAAATGGTTATCCAAACTTCCAGTGTTGGAGCATTCACAACTTCTGGAGGCAAGTTGTTCCACTGATTAATTGTTCTAACTGTCAGGAAATTTCTCCTTAATTCTAAATTGCTTCTCTCCTTGATTAGTTTCCATCCATTGCTTCTTGTTCTACCCTCAGGTGCTTTGGAGAATAGCTTGACTCCCTCTTCTTTGTGGCAGCCCCTGAGATATTGGAACACTGCTATCATGTCTCGTCTAGTCTTTCTTTTCATTAAACTAGACATACCCAGTTCCAGCAACTGTTCTTCATGTTTTAGCCTCCAGTCCCCTAATTATCTTTATTGCTCTTCTCTGCACATTCTAGATTCTAGATTCTAAATATCTATATCTATATCATCTATCTATCTATCTGTCTGTCTGTCTGTCTGTCTGTCTATCTATCTTTCTATCTATCTATCTCTATCTATCTATCTATCTATCTATCTATCTATCTATCTATCTGCTAGAATGTAGAAAGAAGGAAGCTAAGAAATAACTTTAGGTAGTCCTCGACTTATAATCATAATTGAACCCAGCATTTCTGTTGCTAAGCGAGACAGTTCTTAAGTGAATTTTGCCTCATTTTACAACCTTTCTTGTCACAGTTGTTAGATGAATCACTGTGACTGTTACGTTAGTACGGTTGTTAAGTGAATCTGATTTCCCCATTGACTTTGCTAGTCAGAAGGTCATAAAAAGTGATCACGTGACTCTGGGAAACAGAAACCGTCATAAATACAAATCAGTTGCCAAGTGTCTGAATTTGATCATGTGACCATGGGGATGCTGCAATGGTTGTAAGTGTGAAAAATGGTCATAAGTCACTTTTTTCAGTGTCATAATTTTGAATGGTCACTAAATGAACTCTTATAAGTGGAGGACTGCTTGTAATATGTTGGCAGATATGAAATGCTGAAGAGGTCTGTAGTTTAACAGGAAAACAGCAGTATAAACTAGGTTTGTTTCCCACACAATGTTTTTTTTTTTTAAATGTCTTAGAGCTTAGTCTTTGTGTTGGCAAAATATTCTCTACAACATCTCTGAGTCATTAATGCCACTGGGAATTATTGATCAGTTGTCTGAGGAAGGAAGTAGCATAGGTACTAACATTTAGTTAAATGATTAAATTAGGTCTCATTAAAGGAGGAACAGAAAAAGCAAAACAAGCAAAACTATCTCTGGTATAGATTTCAAAGATTCAAAATGGCATAACAGATCTTTCCCCATTTTCATTTTTTTATAAGCCTATGATACAGGGAGCCTTGAGAGTAGTGGTGAAATCCAATTTTTTTTACTACCGGTTCTGTGGGTGTGGCTTGGTGGGTGTGGTATGGCTTGATGGGCGTGGCAGGGAAGGATACTGCAAAATCCCCATTCCCTCCCCACTCCTGGGGGAAGGATATTGCAAAATCTCCATTCCCTCCCCACTCTGGGGCCAGCCAGAGGTGGTATTTGTCAGTTCTGAACTACTCAAAATTTCCACTACCAGTTCTCCAAACTGCTCAAAATTTCTGCTACCGCTTCTCCAGAATCTGTCAGAACCTGCTGGATTTCACCCCCGCTTGAGAGTTGGCTGACAAGTAACGGAATAATGATACTGTGCTTGATCTATTTCAGTATTTCTCAACCATATTAGCTTTAAGATTGGTGGATTCCAACCACCAGAATTCCCCCAGCCAGCTGACTGGGGGAATTCTGGTGGTTGGAATCCACCAATCTTAAAGTTGTCAAGGTTGAGAAACACCAGCTTATTTTATGATGTCTATTCACTGGTAAACTAGTTATGTGTAATTTCTATATTGGCTTGCAAAATATGTGGGAGAATTCCCTAATACACACTTTTTGTAAGCAACTTTTTCTAACAAGCAGAACATTTGACGTTTATCATTGAGCTGAGGGAGTGCTTTGCATTGCAAAGTTGGAAGAACAAAGGCAGTGGGAAAATATGTATTTCAAGCCCTTAAAGTTGTTTTAAAATGCAGCCCAAACAAAACATTTCGATCTGTTTTAGGGATTATTTAATTATTTAAATCCATTTACAGAATGTGTAGAGTCATGTCTCTGTATTCACACAGACAAGCAAATATATAAAAACAGTCATCGTTTCCAATCTTTTTAAAATATGTACAGCCCTTTTGAATTGGCTCTTTGGTAATAATTTTTATTAGCTTTTTAAACAAGCAAATGTTTAATGTAAAGAAAAAAAGTAAACGAAGAAAGAACAAAGCCAAAAAGTGCAGAAAAATAAGAAAGAAAAAAGTACTGTATTTTCAGAAAATAAGAAAAAACTGACTGGCAGGTGGATCAGCCTCCCAGAATACCCCCAATCAGCTGTTCTCAGAGGTGAATTTTAGCAACAGGTTCCTTGGTTGTAAGTTCTGTGCCTTGCTTTTTCTTTTTCTTTTTGCTTTTTTTCTGCCTCTGAAACTTCTGAAATTCTGTTTCAGAAAAAAACTTTCTTTTCTGCCTCTGAAAGCCTCCAAAACAGAGCTTCAGAAAAAAAGCCTCTGAAGCTCTGTTTGGGGGCTTTTTTTCTGAAGCTCTGTTTGGGGGCTTCTTTTCAGAGGCTTCATTTCTGATGCTTTTTTCAGCCTCTGAAACCTCTGTTCGAGAAGCTGGGTGGAGCTACATTCGGAGTATGTAAAAAATACGGTAATACAAAGACTTTCTATTTCTAATATCTCTGGTTTCAGTTCTATATTAATCTTTAAAATCTTCCAAATTAATGAATCCATTTTTTTAAAAAAAATTACAAGTGCACCAAGCATAATAAAAAGTCCCCTCTTATTCACATTTCCAGCATAATTTCATTTAGACAGGTTTTCCCAGGACAAATACCAAAGGTACATCATTATATAAATTTATCTTTAAGATGATCACATAACATAAATTTAAGTTCTTTCAACCCCGTATACTCCCATTGATCAATATGTATGGTATAATCAACGTTTTTAGCCAGTTTTATCATTCATTCACTGTAGGAGATAACCAGGCTAAGTTCATGGGAGGAGTCAAATGGATCATAAATCATGAGTCCCTGCGCACCCACAAGAAATCTAAATCCAGCCCACCTTGAATGCCTTATTAATTCCCGCTCATTTCCCTTGATTATTAGTAGCTCAGATTCTTGTAGAGAGCTTAACCTTGCAATAAATCTTTATTCAGGCAGTCGTCGACTTACAATCACAATTGAGCTTTGGCCCATTTTATGACTTTTCTTGCCACCATTGTTAAATGAATCATTGCAGTTGATAAATTAGTAGCCTGGTTGTTAAGTGAATCCGACTTCCCAATCAACTTTGCTTGTCGCAAAAGATGATCGCATGACCTTGGGACACTGCAACCGTCATAAATGTGAACCAGTTGCCAAGCATCTGAATATTGGTCACATGATCATGCGGATCAAGGTTGTAACTGTGAAAAATGGCCATAAGTCACATTTTCCAGTGCTGTTGTAACTTTGAACAGTCACTAAATGGGTTGAGAACAACCTGTACTCATTTGAACTGCCTGAATCTCCTGATTTCACTGGCATTTGATATCAATTTCTTTTTTTTTTGGTCTGTTTCAGATATCAATAAACATTTATGCATTTTAACAATAACATGCTTATCATTAGCACATAATTCTGTTTCAGATCCAGTGTTAACAATGTTTAAAATTAAAAGTCCTTTATCTTTTTAATTTTTAAAAAAACATTATTACATAGATAAACCATCCACATCCTCCTAATATCAACTCTTGATTTTTGTCTGGAATCTCCCTGAGGAAATTCTAATATATTTAACATAAGTTAACTATTTGTGTTTAGTTATAATTTCTCTTCTATAATGTGCTTCTTGACGTGAAAGCCATAAAGTTTTTTTCATACACAACCTGAGTTTATATTTCTTACCTGCTTTTAATATGGCATGTCTGACAGTATGATTTTTGAAATCTACATTAACTTTGGCGAGTATCATAGATAAAAATTCAACCCAAATTTCAAATTGTGTCATTCTAATTCCAATAATCCAAAAAGTTTCTTGTTTTGGTAAATAGACAGCAATATACATTAGATAGATAGACAGACAGAGAGACAGACAATGAATGATAGACAGAGATAGATAGATAGATAGATAGATAGACAGACAGACAGACAGATAGACAGACAGACAGACAGACAGACAGACAGACAGATGAGAGATCAGCATCATACACTTTTTCATCCAAACTAAACAACAAGCTGCAAAATATAATTTCAAATCAGGTAAAACCAAGCTCTTCTTTCTTTACTCTCTTGAAAGACCTTACATATGACCTGTGTTTTTTCTTTGGCCCAGCCACACAAATTTAGATATATCTTTCTGGCATTGTTTAATTAGTAAATCAGTTGTCAAAACTGGTCTCAAACAAAATGTTGTCTGAAACAAAAATAACATTTTAGGCCTAGTCATCCTTAATTGCAGTGGTTAATTATGCCACGAATCCATCATTTCTAGACAATTTCAAAGATTCATTACATAGTCAATGGGGGAAAAAAAGTCTCCCGGGTCAGTTCCCTGATAATAGAAGGAAATGAAGTCAAAGAGGTCAGAGAAAAAGGTTATAATCTGAAATTTTTCAGCTTCTTCTTTATTTAAAACTTTGTTAATGAAAGCATTGAAACCTGAACTATAATTTCTCACGAAAATGGGTTTCTGTGACTGTATAAACAATAATGTGATATTATTATATTTTTGTAATTAATTAGCTTATGTGTGGGATTCATCTGGTTCGGGCTGGTTCGTATTAACCAGTAGTTAAATTGCTGGCTGGCCCTGCCCCTTCCCCCTGTCCCTCCAAGGAGTCCCCACGTACCCCATTTTGGCTCCCGGGTAAGTGCAGGGAGGCCTCTAGGTCCAAAACAGGGAGCAGGGGTGGGTTCCACTTACCTTTACTACCGGTTCACAGCAGGAGCACGGGCGCTTCTGAGCATGCACAGATCATCCATGATGACATCATGGCGGGTGGGTGGAGCCTCCCGCCAGTTTTATTACTGGTTCTATAGAACCAGACTGAACCGGGAACAATCGGTGTGGCATATCCCCCCCCCCCCCACGGCCTGTTTATACTCCTAAGAGGCTTCAGGGAGACCTCCTAGGCCCAAAACAGAATGCTGGGTGAGGGGGGGGAGGCGTGGTTTCCCATGGCCCGTTTTCGCTCCCAGGGGGGTGCAGGAGGCCAAGTGCTGCCTGTCACACCCCCTGGCCATGCCCACTATGGCCACGCCTACCTAGCTGGTCATTAGGACATAATTGTTAAATTATTTGAATCCCATCACTGTATGTATGTATGTATGTATATTTGTATTGTTTTTTGTCTAAACCCTATCTCTCCTTCTGTATCAGTTGTTTATGTTGCAGTGTAGTCTTTCTATTACTTATAAATTGCATGCAATTTCAATTTCAATGTCATCTCAGTAGGTTGTAAAACAGAGGGGCCATTTTCTTGTCCTGTTACATGTAACCTAATAGATAGAAGTGAGTACAATATGGAAACAGGATTTACCATACATGAATGAGCAAACCAATGAAAAGTTTTTCATAAATAAAGTCTGTAGTAACTATTATAGAACTTTAACTCATCAGAGCTGTAGTATATATCTACCTAACTGAAGATTTAGGTCAGAGACAGTCAAGGCTTTTGGGTCAGGTTTAGTGACATAAATTTAGGCACAATTCCTTGTATTGACTTTCTTTCATATGTTATCAACCAAACACAGAAGCACTTAATTCAAGAAAAGGAGAGTTATATTCAGAGTAAGGCTACTGGAAGAATATATTTTATTGATATGGTTATATAAGCATTTGGAACAAGGAATTCCAAATGAAAATCTCACTTGCTTATCAGGTGATTGGCTCAGTCCCTTTCTTTTACCTTAGCCCAACCTATAGGGAAGTTAGTAGAATATAACTCCATAGAAACAAAATCACCAGAAGATGCATGAAAGAATCAATCGGAGTTGACGTCAGTATTTCTAGAACAGAACAGAACAGAACAGAACAGAACAGAACAGAACAGAACAGAATTCTTTATTGGCCAAGTGTGATTGGACACACAAGGAATTTGTTTTTGGTACATATGCTCTCAGTGTACATAAAAAGACAAGATACATTTGTCAAGAATCATAAGGTACGATACTTAATGATAGTCATAGGGTACAAATAAGCAATCAAATCACACTAGGAAACAATATAAATCGTAAGGATACAAGCAACAAAGTTACAGTCATGCAGTCATAAGTGGGAGGAGATGGGTGATAGGAACAATGAGAAGATTAATAGTAATAGTATTGCAGCCTTAGTGAATAGTTTGACAGTGTTGAGGGAATTATTTGTTTAGCAGAATGATGGCATTTGGGAAAAAACTGTCCTTGTGTCTAGTTGTTCTGGTGTGCAGTGCTCTATAGCATTGTTTTGAGGGTAGGAGTTGAAACAATTTATGTCCAGGATGTGAGAGGTCTGTAAATATTTTCACAGACCTCTTTTTGACTCTTGCAGTATACAAGTCCTCAATGGAAGGCAGGTTGGTAGTAATTGTTTTTCCTGCAGTTCTAATTATCCTCTGGAGTCTGTGTCTGTCTTGTTGGGTTGCAGAACCAAACCAGACAGTTATAGAGATGCAGATGACCGACTCAATAATTTATCTGTAGAACTGTATCAGCAGCTCCTTGGGCAGTTTGAGCTTCCTGAGTTGGCGCAGAAAGAACATTCTTTGTTGTGCTTTTTTCGTTGAACAATACTCAAATTTACCATCAATTGTTATATGTCAACTCTCATATTATGACCTCCTAAACCCAATAACCTTCTATTTCTTAACAACATCCATTCTTTCATCCAAACTAAACAATAGGCAGCAAAATATTATTTTAAATTTGGTAAACCCTCTTTACTTTACATGCAAGATACCTTATAGTACTTCATATTTTATTCGTTTTCTTCTCTGCCATATAAATTTAGATATATTCTTTTCTGTTGTCTAAATGGTACATCAGTTATCAAATAAATATTGTCTGAAACTAAAATATCATTCTAAGTAAAATATTAATCTTAATCAGAGAAACTCTACCCAACAGTGACAATTGTAATTGATCCCATCTTCTTGTATCTTTTTCTTACTTCATTCCATGTCTTAACATAGTTATTTTCAAATAATGTGCAATTAGTATTTGCAATAATTACACATTTTATTCTCTTCTCAATATTAAAACCTATCTTATTTGTCAATTGTTTTTGATCTTGTTTCTTCATGTTTTTGTTAACAAATTTGTCTTCTGTTTATTAATCTTGAAAGCTGCTGATGAACCACGATGATTCAGTAGAATTGTTATTTGTTGTGCCATCTTGAAATATGCAGCAAATACTTTAAATATAATTTGATTTGTACATGTTGTGTAATAAAATAAAATGCAAGTTTGGAAAGGTCCATCTTCTCAACAGCAAATTTCCCTGAAATCGCAGGTGACACTCACTCTGAATACTGACCTTGCTCCCAGGGAGGTATTTGTCCTTTGGAGAAGAGGATTATCTCAGAGGGCACCTGTACAACAAAGTAATCTTGCTAGGTGTGAATGTTGTCATGTGCAGTGATTGTTGATAAATGAGTCCTTCTTCTATTGGCTGCAGCAAATCAAAAATAGAGAGAAAATGAGATGCTCTCCTTATTTGCCAGAGCACATGCTGTTAAGTTAGGCTCACTATTGTACAATACTGTGACATATCTTTTACAATGGCAAGTTGAAGGAGATTAGGTTTAAAATGAGGGTGAAGGGTGAAACAGAGAATTGGAGTGCATGTCTAGTATCATCTCTGGACAAAATCTAAAGAGGGATAGATAGATAGATAGATAGATAGATAGATAGATAGATAGATAGATAGATAGATAGATAGATAGATAGATAGAGATAGATAGATAGATAGAGTAGACAGACAGACAGACAGACAGACAAAATGTTTTTTTGTGGCAAAAACCAGAAGATGGATGGATGGATGGATGGATGATGGATGGGAGGAAGGAAGGATGGTAGATAGATGGATCAATGGATGGATAGATACTATAGATAGATAGATGATAGATAGACAGACAGATGAGAGAGAGAGAGAGAGAGAGAGAGAGAGAGAGAGAGAGAGAGAGAGAGAGAGAGAGAGAGAAATTTGTGGCAAAAACCAGAAGAAGGAAGGAAGGAAGGAAGGAAGGAAGGAAGGAAGGAAGGAAGGAAGGAAGGAAGGATAGATGGATGGATCAATATTGTAGATAGATAGATAGACAGATAGACAGATAGACACTGATAGACAGATAGATAGATAGATGATAGACAGACAGACAGACAGACATAGATGATAGATAGATAGATAGATAGATAGATAGATAGATAGATAGATAGATAGATAGATAGATAGATAGATAGATGTTTCTATGTATTTGGTGTTTTCTGAAAAGAAATTTCTATTGTTAATCTTAGGTACTCTGCCATGCAACATGTAAGGCGGGGTGTCAAACTCATGGCATCACAGCGGCATCACGTGATGTATTGCGACTTCTCCCCACATGACTGATTATTACATTTTAAACTGACGGTCCTGTACAATTTAGAGCAGACACTTCAAATATCTGTTGGCTATCTTTCTGATTCTAGTTACATATACTTTTCTAGTAATAAATATTTAGGTTTTTTGCCGCCTAATTCTATTGCAAATAACAGTTCATCATCAGTTGCCTTTTTCCCTTCTTCCTCCTTTCCATTGGTTAGAAGAGTCTTGGTGGCGCAGCAGACTAAGTACTGTTAAGTACTGTTAAGTAAAACCAGCTGCCTGCAATTACTGCAAGTTCGAATCTCACCAGGCTCAAGGTTGACTCAGCCTTCCATCCTTCCGAGGTAGGTAAAATGAGGACAACCTCAGCAGAAGAGGTTGTAGAAAAAATGTTTTTAAAAGTAAAATAAAACTTTGATGATCAGGCAACTCAGCTGGAATCGTCAGAGGCTTTTAAAAACATTTTTTTACAACCTCTTTGACTGAAGAGATTGTAGAAAAAATGGTTTTAAAAGTAAAAAAAAAAGTTGGCCACGCCCACCCAGTCACATTCCCCCCACCAAGCCATGCCCACAGAACCACTAGTAACAAATTTCACCACTGCTTTAAATGCATTGTTCTTAAGGATTAGTTTTATTTAGCCAGAATTAGCTCCTTGTCCTTTTATTAAATTTTCCTGCTCTTAGCCATTGTCAGGTCTACTTTGCCTGCTAGTTTTGTAGTGTGTGTGTGTGTGTGTGTGTGTGTGTGTGTGTGTGTATACTGACTGGGTAATACTTTTCTCAACCTGTACTACTTCTAACCTATTATATTTTTCTTCAATATTATTTGCATCTGGGTTATTTCAGAATTAATCTTAACCATTCACTAGGAGAAGTGATCACATTGAACTGAAAAATTGTGGTTGTGAACATTCAACTTAAAATTGAAGTTGAAATGAAGGCTGGAATCAGAAGTTATATCAAAGTTGCTAATGTTTCAGTATAGAATGCTTCCCCCACAAATAAGTACCCTCCAGATGTGTCATTTTCCAGAACTGTGCAATTAAACTTGACCAGTACTGAGAATTTTGGATAGGAAAATTAATACATCTGAAAGTTACCCAAACTAAGGGTGAGGAGGAAGAAACATTTAGCAAAGTAAGAATCATACAAACTTGTACAATCTAATTTTTATCCTGTAAGACCAAAATCCACAACTGGATCTAGGTACAAAATGATGGCACAGGTAGTTACTTATGAAGGAAGCATTAAGAAATAAGTGATCTGAAGTCACTACTATAACTTTAGTATCCCTTCTCAAACTACCAACCCCTAATTTGGCTCTGTTCCTAGTTTCTTTTTCAAAATCCTTTTCAATTTTCTAAGTTTGGAAGAAATTGCACATATTTGCTATAAATATTAACCCTACTAGATATATTTGCAAATCACTCTGAGGTCTGCCTATGATTTCAATTTATATTTTGCCCATATCTGAAGCACAAGACTGTTCCCTGATCTATTCCATCTTATTTAAGATGTTTTGCTATGTAGTCTATAAAGAAGAAAACAAATTCTTTTTTGGAAATGAAAAAAAAAATGGGGAATTAATAAGGTGGCCATACTGAGTTCAGAAAATGAACTTCCCCCAAGATGAATAAATAATTAAACAGGAAACTATCCATTTGACTAGGCTCTTTGTTCATTTGTTTTCTTTCTCATACAAATGCTTGGATTTTTCCCAGAGTGAATGCTTGTATTCTATTTAATTGAGCAGAGGTATTGCTCACAGAAACGTGAACAATATCTGATTTCCTCTCCTATTTAGAAGGCCTGGAGAATGATTGTGTTATGCCTTTATCTAGAGAGGTATCAACATGACTGTTGTGGTTTTCCAGCAGCCTGCGGAGCTGGCAGCCGAGTCAGATAGTGAGGAGGCTGGGGAGGAACATGGTCAGTCCTGGAGTCTGGGGAAGGCCCAGACAAGGGCTTTGCATCGGAGGCAGAGATGGGGCCAGGGCCATCTGAGAGTAATGCATGGACTCCGGAGCCCACAGAGGCAGACAGCAGAGAGGCAGAAGAACAGAGAGGCCTGTTCCTAGTGCACGCATGCACAGAACTGCCAGAAGGCAAGAGCAGCTAAAACAAAAGGGACGACTCGGGAGTAAGGCCAGGAGATGATTGGCCCCTCCTATAAGGCTTAAAAGAGAAACAAAGGCACTTGGGCCTTTTGCAGGACAGCAATGTTGCTAACTCTATTCCCAGTCGGCATCTCTTGTTTGTTATTGAACTCTGTGGGGCTTTGCCAAGTAAGACCTTTGGCAGGGTGTCAATGAAGGAAAAGGTTGGTGATTATCCCAAAGGACTTCTTCCAAAGGACTTGTTTTGCAACTAATTGGGAATCAGCTGGGAATGAACGTAATTCTCAGTTGTTGCAATAAAATAGGTGTTTTGGAGGACTAATTGTGTATTGTAATGACTCAGTAAGCCTACGTCACAACAATGACAGAGAAAGGGTGATGGTGATTTAAAATACCATGCAAAATTTAGTAATAAACACATACTTGCTCCACTTTTTACAATTCTATTTATGTTTCTAGTGAATGACATCCTCCAAATTCACCATATGCTTCGAGCACAATTGGGCCTTGAGGATCTGTAATGAATGATACATGGGGGAAAGCCACAAAAGGAGCAAGGTTACATGATGCGGAAACGATCTGGAATCTTATATGTGTCCATACACTCCCCAGACTTTAAGAAAAGTGTTTTGCAATTTGAGCAACTTCCACACATATGGACTTCATCTCCAGCAATTCCCCCGCCAGCGTGGCCTTTGAAAATCAAGAAGTAGAATCGGGTACATTGACATTATAAAGAATAACGGAGTTGAAATGAGACTTCGGAGGTCTTCTAGTCCAACCTCTGCTGAGGCAGGAAACCCTATACCGTTTCAGGAAAATGGTTGTGCAATCTCTTCTTAAAAAACCTCCAGTGTTGGAGAACCCACAACTTCTGGAGGCAAGTCATCCCATTGATTAATTGTTCCAACTGTGAGGAAAGTTCTCCTTAGTTCTAGATTGCTTCTCTCCTTGTTTAGTTTCCATCAGCAATAGTCCATCCATTGCTTTTGTCCTGCCTTCAGGTGCTTTGGAAAATAGGTTGACCTCCCTTTCTTTGTGGCAAACTCTTTGATATTTGGAACACTGCTATCATGTCACACCAGTCTTCCTTTGCATCAAATTAGACATACCCAATTCCTGCCAACATTCTTCATACAGTATGTTTTATCCTCCAGTCCCCTAATCATCTTTGTTGCTTTTCTCTGCACTCTTTCTGGAGTCTCAACATCTTTTTTATATCATGGCAACCATGATAGGAAAATATTCTGCTTCTCTTTTAGCTCTGCTCTTGTTCTCATGAAACCTGCATTATGTAAAAGCATTCTTAAATTTGGGGTGATATTAGCTGCTCATAGAAATTATGATGTACTGCACATTGTGAAATGCAGTGGATATAGAGGTGTCTTTAAAAAATCAGGGCCAATTAGCATAAAATCTGTATCATTCCTGTATCCAGCTTATTTTGGTGATATGCTAATAGCACATATTTGCTTTAATTTCTTGTTTAGTCTTTCTACGGCTTTGCTTTCTTATCATTCCCAAAGGGAATGATTATTCTAGTCATTGCTTATTCTAGTCATGACAGAAGAAGAGTAGAGATGGAAAGGAGGACACTAGGTAATCTTTTCTCTATTTAGCACCATTAAAAGAACAATTTGATGGATGGGGATGATTCATCTAACATTAAATACATTTTTAAGCTTTGCCTCATATTTTTGATTTTCAAGTCTTATCTTTCTGTTTTTAAGTCTTGCAACCCTTTAATTATTTGCCCTCGAATAAGTTCTTTTGAATTCAGTGGAGCTTGTCTATATAGGTATTTTTCTGTATATGCATATTATTTTTTCTGATGCATCTTACACTAAATAAGGGACATTCACACGCAAAGCTAGGAGAAATGAAAAATGGGTTTGCTTACATTCTCCAAGGATGTCATTTAATAATATAAATCTCTGTCAAGATGTAAAAAATTTGCAAAGAAAATCCTGAGAAGGACAAAAACAAATCCAATGCTTTCAATGCAGGATATTTATCTCACCTTCACAATAACTGACTGCGTACGTAGGAATTACACACAATTTTTTTTAGGGGTGACAAATATACTATTGAGAAGGAGAGAAGAAACTTTAAACCAATTGGCCCTGATTATTGGCTGCCCAAGGAATTAAATATTTAAGATTTGATTTAAAGTTTCAGGAAAGCAGGTCTACAGCTAAACCGCTAAACATTGCCTTTGATATACCTGTACAGGAGTGAATAGACTTTTGGATAGAAAGGCAGAACAGTGATAGATGAAAACACACTGGATGATTTTTGATTGATTTGCAGGTAATCAGCAAAGATTTCTCTTTCATGCTAAAATATGTTACCGTGTTTTTCCCCTGCCTATAGTACACAGTTGAATTGAATAAAGTGCTTGTCAGTAGCAATTTTTGTGGTGTTTGTTTTTGCTTTTAATACAGAACAACTGAAACCTCTGAAGTTCTGGTTAGATTTTTCCCAGAGTCAATGTTTGTTCATTGTACACTGTTTAATTGCGAGAAGTATTACTCTCAGAAACAGTATTCAATTTCCACTGTCTGGGAGGTTTGAAGAAATTATTAATATTATTATTGTTGTTGTTGTTATTTGTGCAGGCATTGCTCTCAGAAACAGTATTTTATTTCCACTATCATGCCATTATTAGTATTATCTTTATTCATTAAAGATGAAACTCAGTCAACTGAACATTCAAAAATGCATCACAAACACCATTGATTGGTGCTAATGGTTGATATGGGTTGCTGCCAGCATCCTAGATATCAACCAAGTACCTTCTTAAGATGTACGATGTTCCAAGTAGCACAGTTTTTTGCAGTTCCACTTGCATTATTGCAGGAAACTGCAATTTATTGATGTATCTTATAAAATTCTTGGACATGGTACCAAGTGCCCAGATGACAACGGGTATCACTGTTACATGTTTCATCCATAGCTGTGTAGTTTTGATGGCCAGGTCGCGATATTTCATGATTTTTTCCAGTTCTTTTTCTTCGACTCTGGCATCTCCTGGTACTGTGATATCAATAAATTGTATGTTTCAGTTTTCAACAACTGTGATATCTGGCGTGTTGTGTTCCAAGTGACAATCTGTAAAGTCCCACAATATCTTCACCTTCTCATTTTCTATAACTTTTTCCACTTTATGTTCCCATGACTTTTTGGATACAGGAAAGTTGTATTTTTTACATAATGACCAGTGGATTAATTTAGTAACTTGGTCATGTCTAGCTTTGTAATCAGCTTTTTATTTTTATAATAATAATAATAATAATAATAATAATAATAATAATAATAATAATAATAATAATAATAATAATAATTATTATTATTATTATTATTATTATTATTATTATTATTATTATTATTTATTGGATTTCTATATCGCCCTTCTCCCAAAGGACTCAGGGTGGTGAACAGATTAAGATATATATAAATATATTTTATAAACAGTAAATAATAAATTAAGTCAACTTGGTGTATCTACTAAGATCTTGGCATAGAAT
Organism: Masticophis lateralis; assembly: GCA_030761175.1. Lineage (NCBI taxonomy): Eukaryota > Metazoa > Chordata > Lepidosauria > Squamata > Colubridae > Masticophis > Masticophis lateralis. The sequence goes on along the minus strand of JAUDYJ010000007.1, from coordinate 68,695,997 downwards.
TTTGATGTTTATGCTAGCGCTGCTTGTTGAAATAGAAAGGTCTTCAAGGCACGTCGGAAAGTTCGAAGATCTTGGGATTATTCGTATTCCAGGTGGTATTTTGTTCCAAAGCGTAGGTGCCCCCACAGAGAAGGCCCTCTCCCTTGGAACCACCAGACGGCATTGTTATAATGATAATAATAATAATAATAATAATAATAATAATAATAATAATAATAATAATAATAATAATGTTTTAATGATGATAATAATAATAATAATAATAATAATAATAATAATAATAATAATAATAATAACGGTAGTTGAAAAGAAAAAAGTATGGTTCATTGACATTGCAATACCTGGTGATGCACGGATTGAAGATAAGCAGCAAGAAAAAATCACAAAGTACCGGGACTTGCAAATTGAAGTTGAATGACTATGGAAAAAGAAATCATGTGTTGTTCCGATTGTAATTGGAGCCCTTGGAGCAATACCCAAAGGGCTACCCCGCTATTTAGAAATTCTAAATTTACCGGACTTGAACATTTTGACTCTACAAAAAACCACCTAACTCGGAACAGCTTACATCCTCCGACGATACCTTAACAGTTCCTAGGTCCTTGGTTAGGACTCGAGCTGCTGAGCTATTAACCAGCCTCAAAGACTGTGAATCTCACTACAGATTAACTAATAATAATAATAATAATAATAATAATAATAATAATAATAATAATAATAATTTAATCTGTAGTGAGATTCACAGTCTTTGAGGCTGGTTAATAGTTCAGCAGCTCGAGTCCTAACCAAGGACCTAGGAACTGTTAAGGTATCGTCGGAGGATGTAAGCTGTTCTGAGTAAGGTGGTTTTTTGTAGAGTCAAAATGTTCAAGTCCGGTAAATTTAGAATTTCTAAATAGCGGGGTAGCCCTTTGGGTATTGCTCCAAGGGCTCCAATTACAATTGGAACAACACATGATTTCTTATTCCTTTATTCATTAAACATGAAACTCAGTCAACTGAACATTTAAAAATGTATCACAAATATCACTGAGTGATGTGGTTGGTTTATATGGGTTGCTGTCAGCATCCTGGGTATCAACCAGATTAATAATAATAATAATTAATGGGCTGGTCCACAGAAGACAATTTTTCTTCCAAAACCACTCCTTGGAACCAGAAAGATTGGGGATTGCTGCTTTAAAATATCTACCTTTTACACCGCATTCTGGAATTTAGGATTTACACAATAATGAAAGTACTTCATAAATCTGAGCTCATAACTACAATCAGTTACAGATTTATAAATGCACTTTTACTTATCAAAAGTGTTGTGATTGTAATTAAAAAAACCCATCTCATTGTATAAATGGACAGTCTACTAATAAAGCCATCAGAGTATAAGCTTTTAACTTTAATGTATAATTAGTGAACCTTAGTGGTACTAAATTACTTGTTTAAATTCAGTTTAACAAGCTGTGTGATTCTATGAATTATGGCTTAAAAGGTTAGAAATATAGTATTATCATGAAATATTCTCTCACTTCAATAACAGTGAGAGCTTGAAGCAAATAATGGGGCATACGTTCTGTCTAGACTTGTCTGTAAATAGAAGATCTTTACACTGAAAAGATTGTTGATATCTTTCATCAATCAATCATTGTATTTGGTATACAGATCTTAATTATCCCAGCTGTACTTATAAATTGGACTGACCAGATTAAAGGCTTAAGGATGGTTTGATTTGATAATATAATAGTTTACTTGCCCCCAAGTCAAAATTGATCTCAATTATTCCCAACAGCTTTTATAAATAATACAAACCAATTTGAAATACTTCGAATACCATTCAAAATCTAGCCATAATAGCAGCAAATCTCTCTCAAATTATAGGGCTTCAACAAAGACTGATGCCTTATATAGACAGAGATAATTCTGATTTGCAGTGATATCACATGCTTACATATATAAAAAATACTACTTATTCTACAGTAGCATATGGCCCTGAGTTCTGACAGGGAAACTCTTAGTTGTAGTATCCTCTCTAACAATTTATTTTCTATCAGAAACCACTTTAATCAAAATTAAATGATTATCTGCAGCAGGTTTGATTAAAGTGGTTTTGATAGAAAATATACTGTTTCCATTAAGGGACTCTACAACCCCAATAATATGGCATGATCTGATAAAACTATTAAGCCATCTTCTTCTCTAGTCCCCCCACCCCCCAGCAAATATAAGGCAATCAAAAAGGGCCTGGTGGCTCAGCAGACTAAAGCATTGGGATTAACGCCAGCTGTCTGCAATTACTGTAAATTTGAATCTCACCAGGCTCAGGGTTGACTCAGCCTTCCATTCTTTCTAAGGTAGGTAAAATGAGGACCCAGTTTGTGGGGGCAATAAGCTGACTTTGTATATATATATACAAAAGTATGAAGGCTATTGCTTAACGCATTGTAAGCCACCCTGAGTCTCCGGAGAAGGGTGGCATATAAATCAAATTTAAAAAAAAACACTATTGAATAATGTAATAATAATATGATATAATATAGCATAGCATAGCATAATATTTATTTATTTTATTTATTTATTGAATTTCTATACCGCCCTTCTCCCAAAGGACTCAGGGCGGTGAACAGATTAAGATTTCATATACATATAAATATATTTTATAAACAGTAAATAATAAAATGAGTCAACTTGGTGTATCTACTAAGACCTTGGCATAGAATTTTGATGTTTATGCTAGCCCTGCTTGTTGAAATAGAAAGGTCTTCAGGGCACGTCAGAAAGTGCGAAGATCTGGGATTATTCGTATTCCAGGTGGTATTTTGTTCCAAAGCGTAGGTGCCCCCACAGAGAAGGCCCTCTCCCTTGGAACCATCAGACAACATTGTTTTAATGATGGTACCATGAGTAGGCCTACTCTGTGAGAGCGTATTGGTTGGTGGGAGGTTATCGGTTGCAGCAGGTGGTCTCGTAAGTACTCAGGTCCTAAGCCATGGAGCACTTTAAAGGTAAGAACCAACACCTTGAAGCGCACTTGGAAGGCCACCGGAAACCAGTGTAGCTCGCGTAGAAGAGGTGTTACATGCGAGCACCATGTTGCTCCCATAATTACTCGCGCAGCTGCATTCTGGACCAATTGGAGCTTCCGGGTGCACTTCAAGGAGAGCCCCATGTAGAGAGCATTGCAGTAGTCAAGTCGGGAAATGACGAGGGCTTGAGTGACTGTGCGTAATGAGTCCCGGTCTAGAAAGGGACGCAATTGGAGAATCAGGCGAACCTGATAGAAAGCTCCTCTGGCCACGGCTGTTATATGATCTTCTAAAGACAGTCGTGCATCCAGGAGGATGCCTAAATTGCGAGCTTTCTCTGTGGGGGTCAATGACTCATCCCCAATAGTTAGTGATGGGACTAACTGGCTGTACCGGGACGCCGGTAGCCACAGCCACTCAGTCTTGGAAGGGTTGAGTCGAAGCCTGTTTCTCCCCATCCAGACCCGTACGGCCTCAAGGCACTGGGACATCACTTCAAGGGCATCATTGGGGTGATTTGTGGTGGAGATGTACAGCTGAGTGTCATCAGCGTACAGATGACATCGCACCCCAAAACCACGGATGATCTCCCCCAACGGCTTCACATAAATGTTGAACAGGAGAGGCGAGAGGACCGACCCCTGTGGCACCCCGCAAGTAAGGGGCCTCGAGGTCGATCTCTGTCCACCTGTCAACACTGACTGCGACCTGTCAGAGAGGTAGGACGAGAACCATCGTAATACGGTGCCTCCCATTCCCAGCCCCTCCAACCGGTGCAGCATGATACCATGATCAATGGTATCAAAAGCCACTGAGAGATCTAATAGGACCAGGATAGAGGAACATCCCTTATCCCGAGCCCTCCAGAGATCATCAACCAATGCGACCAATGCTGTTTCTGTGCTGTATCCAGGCCTGAAGCCGGACTGGAATGAGTCTAGATAGACAGCTTCATCAAGGTACTGTGGGAGCTGTTGTGCCACCACACTTTCGACAATCTTTGCTAAAAAGCAAAGGTTGGAGACTGGATGGTAGTTTGCTAAAACAGCCGGATCCAGAGAGGGCTTCTTAAGGAGAGGTCTCACCACCGCCTCTTTCAAGGCGGGAGGTAAGAATCCCTCACTCAGAGAAGCGTTAATAATTCTCTGGAGCCAGCTACGTGTAACCTCCCAGGTAGCCAGCACTAGCCAGGAAGGGCATGGGTCCAATAAACATGTGGTTGCATTCAGCTTCCCCAGTAACCTGTCCACGTCCTCAGGAGTCACAGTATCAAACTCATCCCAGATAATGTTCTCAAGATCTGCCCTCATCATTTCATCCAAATTAACCCAGTTAGAGTCCAAGCCTTCCCGAATCTGAGCAAGGAGCTGGGTAGGTTCGATGCCGAGTCAGAGGCCGCAAAGGCACGACCCGGTCTAAAGCACCAGCGGCCATCCTATCCCAGGACGCCACTAGGTCTTCAGCCGAGTCATGAGCCAAGGTCTCAGGAAATGGCCCAAGCTCCATCCGGAACCTATCAGGATCCATCAGGCGCCTGGGGCGGAACCATTTAATTGATTCCGCCTCCCTGCGGTGGGTTGTAGTGGTCAGAAGGTCAAGCCTAAGGAGAGAATGGTCTGACCATGACAAGGGTTCGATGACTATATCCCCTATATCTAGACCATTCAGCCACTGGTCAGAGATAAAGATCAAATCCAGAGTGTGTCCCCCCGTGTGAGTAGAGCCATTAACTAATTGGGTCAGGTCCATGGCCGTCATGGAAGCCATAAACTCCCGAGCCCCTTCAGACGTTTCACCAATGGATGGCAGGTTGAAATCTCCCATAACCAGTAGCTTAGGAGTCTCAACTGCCACCTCGGCTATTACATTGAGGAACTCAGGCAGGGCTGCTGATATGTGGCAGGGAGCCAGGTACGCAATCAACAGGCCCATCTGTAACCCATAACCCCACTTCACGAGGAGGGACTCACATCCGGTTGTCTGAGGGACAGTGACTTCCCTAGGGTCAAGACCTTCCTTTATAATGACCGCCACACCTCCACCCCTGCCTCGAGTTCTTGGCTGATGGAATGCGCAGAAACCTGGTGGGCACATTTCTACGAGGGGGACCCCCCTTTCATCGCCCAACCAGGTCTCTGTAATACCTGCCAGGTCCACTTTCCCCTCTTGAATTAGGTCACAAATGAGGGGGGCTTTGTTAGACACAGACCTGGCGTTGCATAACATCAGTCTAAGACTCGGGCTCAGAGACCTTGAGCAACCCAAGGAACGAGAAGAGCTTTGGAGGTCGGAGCACGCCACCGCTTGAAGATAGTGGGTGCGTACCCCCCTGACATGATGTGGCCTCCTGCTCCCACCATACCTGCCCCTCCCAACCAAAACCTTGATGGAACAGCCCATTTCCATGCCAGTATTAAGTCTGCCTATTCCCAGTTTCGAGTTTCCTATGATGTAATTTTGTGTTGACTTTGGCTTCACTTTTGGAAAATTATTTACTAATCCCTCCCTCTGTGGATTGCCCCCCAAATCCACATGATCCACCCTGTTTATTCCCACCCCCCTTTCAGAAGCCATTAAAATCTTGGTTAGAAAATTAGATAAGAAAGCCCTTAATCCCCTCTTAGCACCATGCCACCTCTCGGGATTCCAAAATCCGACATCAAGGTAGGCCCTCGATAATGTGGAGGGCCAAATTTGCGAGAGGGGGGAGTCTCGCAATGCCAAGAGTTCGGTCGCCAAATACATCTAGTAAGTCAGATGGGTACAGCATTTGGGTCTGGTCCAATAGTCTGGTGTAAGAGTCTTGAGGCAGTCGAGTAATAAATTCAGTGTGGGTAAGAAACTGGTCTCCCTTGCCCTCTCACGGCAGGGGGAAGGAGTTTAGTGCAATCTCAGGATAAGCAGAGGATAAAAATCTAGTCATCCTCTAACGGCGGCTCGTTCTGAATAAGATGGTTGTAATAAATTTGTTGTTCTGTCTGCTCAATGATGTCAGTAATTCAAAACTCCCTCAGCATCCACATTAGTAGCTGCCCAGACAACGTATGACAAGAGGGTGGCTCAGTTGGAAATAAAGCCAAACAGTGAAGGTAGAATGATAATAGCTCCATGGGGGTGGGGGGGTAGATGTATATATAAAGAGGGAAGGTTGTCTAGGTGGTGAAAGTATAGTCTGGAGGCAGCGAGGTCAGTGTCAAAATCAAGGTGGTAATGTATAAACTGGAGGTGGCTGGGTTAGGGACTAGCTGAGGCAGAGAATTGAGAAAGGTGGGGGAGGCCTCCACGGTGACCAGGTAGATAGTCTTTTGTCAACCTCTGGCCTCTCCTACTCTCAGCATATTGAATAGTTCTTTGCATATATTGCCAGACTCCAGACTTTAAATTATAATGATGTCTTCCAATTCCAGCAAGGGTCTAAACACCTTGCATGATTCAGGGCATTCACTCCAGGGGTTAATAGTTTTTAGATTCCCTCTGATGACATTGCAAGCTGTCACTGGCTTTAGCTCAGGCCTCTCAAAGAGGCAGTCATTCAGCTTCAGGTTTCCCAGCAAGTCCCCAAACCAATTCGGAGCCCCCAGGGTGTCTAGGGCTCGACAGGGACTGCCATGGTGCCGTTCGTCGCCGCCGCCTGCTGCCATTGTCGTTCCAACTGCTGTTGCTTTAAGAATGGAGGAACTGATGTAACTGCCATTTACGGAACTGCTAGAGTTAGCCTCCCATGGTCCCTTCACATGCCAATATATGCCCAGTTCCGATGATCCAGAGGGTGAGAGAAACCTTGTTGAGCTGGGAAAAGGCTCCCCTAGTTGATGCTGGGGCTGAAGGGAGTTAAATCAGCCCCAGTGGACCTCCAAATGACCCAAAGCCGCCCCATCATCAGACGGAGATTAGGCGAGAGCTGCCATCTTGGCGCATGCGCAGAGTTCTGTATATATAATATATATATAATAATATATTTTTTAATTTTTTTTAAAATTTGATTTATATGCTGCCCTTCTCCGGAGACTCAGGGCGGCTTACAATGCATTAAGCAACAGCCTTCATACTTTTGTATATTTATACAAAGTCAGCTTATTGCCCCCACAAACTGGGTCCTCAATTTACCCACCTTAGAAAGGATGGAAGGCTGAGTCGACCTTGAGCCTGGCTGGGATTGAACTCAGAGAAATTACAGGCAGCTGGTATTAATTGCTGCCTTTAGTAGGAGGCATTAGCCCTCTACGCTACTCAGGCTCTATAATATAATATAGCTAAAATAACATGTTATGTTATGTTATGTTATGTTATGTTATGTTATGTTATGTTATGTTATGTTATGTTATGTTATGTTATGTTATGTTACGTTAGTTATATTTATTGTATTGTATTGTATTTATATAGTATAGTATAGTATAGTATAGTATAGTATAGTATAGTATAGTATAGTATAGTATAGTATAGTATAGTATAGTACAGTATAGTACAGTATTGTATTGTATTGTATTATAGTTATTACATTACATTACATTACATTATATACAATAAATATAAGAAACATAACATAACATAACATGTTATTTTTTTCTATTTGCTTTTCACATTTTTAAACTATGCTCACTGACCAGAGGCAATTAAGTATAAGTAACAGTGAAAAAGACTTCTTAGTCCAAATAAGGCTCTACTGGCATACCAAACAAATTTGGGAAAGACCCTCCGGGTGATATCCTCAAATAGGATCTGAAAATCCAGTGAAACTCCCAAACTGCATATCAGTTGGATCTGGGAAAGTGTAACTCTATCCAAAGATGGGAAATCTCTGATACCAGGACAACCTTAACGCCCATAGTCAGTCTGTTTTGTCTGTTCATCCCTATTCAGAAAGAATAATTTTGTTTGTATCAGTGATGAAATCCAAATATTTTTACTATCAGTTCTGTGGGCATGATTTGGTGGCTGTGGTGTGGCTTGGTGGGCGTGGCAGGGGAAGGATACTGCAAAATCTCCATTCCCATCCCACTCTGGAACCAGCCAGAGGTGGTATTTGCCAGTTTTCTGAACTAGTCAAAATTTCTGCTACCCTTTCTCCAGAACCTGTCAGAACCTGATGGATTTCACCCCTGGCTTGTATGCTTGCTCAGCTAGGCCAAGAGGTACAACTGAGTGTCACTTGCATATTGAAACTGCATGTTGGCATACGACTTCACCTACACGACTGGTTTCATGTAGGTATTAGAAGTGAGAGTGTCAAACCCTAAGACAGCCACCAATAAGGAGCTAAGAACTGATATTTCTGTCCCCACCAATACTAAGCTGAACAAAACCAAGAAAAAAGAGATGATCTACTTTAACACCATGGCTCTTCCACTTTTAAGAAGGTCCCCAAATCCCAATTTTCATCGTGGTCCATTTTGTCTCTTGAGAAGCCCCTTTTCTCATCCTGTAACTTAATTATCTTATTTATCAATTTACCCGTAAAGTATATCACACTGAATGCCTAAACTCTTACCACCTTGTACATTGTTACTTGTCATGGCGAATTTATACCAGTTCAGAGTGGCTTCTCTTACTTCTCTCATTTTTGTGGAAATAACTGAGCTATATCCAGTGGTGAAATTCTTTTTTTTTTACTATCAGTTCTGTGGGCGTGGCTTGGTGGGCGTGGTGTGGCTTGATGGACGTGGCAGGGGAAGGATACTGCAAAATCTCCATTCCCACCCCACTCTGGGGCAGCCAGAGGTGGTATTTGCCGGTTCTCTGAACTACTCAAAATTTCCACTACCAGTTCTCCAGAATCTGTCAGAACCTGCTGGATTTCACCCCTGGCTATATTTCTCTTCTTAGAATTAATTCCTGATGAACTCACTAAAAGCTCACAATAAGTGTGACCTTGTTGTATAATTTCTTAGTCAAATTGCTCACCTCCTGTATAGTTGCTCCTGTCTTATTTCTGAAATCAGAACATCATCCAAAGTTTATGTATTAAGCTGTCAAGGTAGAATATTTTTTATAAAATATTATTTTTTATTATAATCAAGGTAGAACCTTTTTTTAATGGTGGTAACTTGCTGTTTCTTAGGGAGGCACTGGAGTTGTTTTTTTTAAAGAAAACTTTCTTGAAGCTTTTTTTTTTAAAGTAAATTCTTGTTAGTGGAGAATCATTTAATCACAAAGGCTGAGGACTAAATTTGGAATCTCCTACATCAAAAATCATGAGATGTACCAATGAACCGTGGCTCAAAGAAGCTTTTTTTGTCTCTCATACTTTACATTGTTAATGTCAGAGTCTCCATTTATTGATAAAACCCTTCTGTTGTTGTTTTTCAGCACTTATGACTACAATCTGTTCTTGAGTAGGTGGTAAATAGGGATATTTATCCAAATGTATGGAAAATTATTCAGGTGAATTGTGTAAGCGTCATTGACTCAAGGCCCTGATGCATTAGATAACGTGTGGGCTGGAGTGAGAGGATTGAAGGCTATCTGAATGAATTAGGAACATATAAAAATAAATTGTTTTATAATTGGAACAAGTGAAGACAACTTTAAAGAAAGAAAAAAGCTCTTGCTTACATGATAGTTTGACACATTGGATAAGATTAAAGTGATTTGTTGAAATTTAATGCTGGGTAATGTGTAAATGTATCTGGACAGCCAGACATAATTACTCACCTTGTTTTGTATATGTTTGTAACAGGGGTGGGTTCTACTTATCTTTACTACCAGTTCGCAACAGGGCCGCGTGCGCAGAAGCTTCTGTGCATGCGCAGAAGCATTTTGATGATGTTGGGGTTGGTGGGTGGAGCCTCTCGCCGTTTTACTACCGGTTCTATAAAACCGGTGCGAACTGGAGGAAACTCACCATTGGTTTGTACATTTGAAGGTTTATTTAAGATACTGTTGATTATATCCCCCGTCTGTAAATTGCCTAATTTTAAAAACTAAATTTAAGAAATTAAATCAGATTTGAACATAAGATTACCAGGATGTGTCCTGGGTATAGAATTCAAGATTTCTTGTAATTGTTTTCCCCATGGCGATCATTATTCAAGATATTCTTAGATTAATCTCAAAGAATATATCTTCCACAAACCGTTTTCGTCAGTCAGTTCATGGGCCTATTTAGATTCTCTGTCAAGCACAATTCTTCTCTAAATGTTTGAATGTGCATTTAATACATATTTTGTTGTAAGTAATTTTTATCTAATTTAAAGCATACTCAATACAATTTGTTGCAGGCTATTTTCCTAACGCATACATATATTTCTGTGTATGTTTTTTGTATCCAAGATTTATATCTCAAGCTCTGGAAAAGTGCTATTTTTGACACATAACTATTCCAGTTTTTATATCACTTTTAGAGCTGTGAATTTGCAAATGAAAATAAATTACATTGATTTGTCCCATATGGTTTCTATCTTTCCCAGAAAGATATAAGACTATTCATCTTAAAGGTATCCTTTTCCCACTGAAATGGTTGGAAAATGTTGTCTTTGCTATCTGTTATCTAAACAAAACTCTGCCCCTCAGTCTTGCAGCCCAGAATATGGGGTAGAGATTAGAAATTCTGATTGTACTTTGCTCAAATCCCATCCAGAGGTTTGTCATACCTGGGAAGGGCGCTGGGAGGCAGTACTTCTAGTGCTAACTATACACTGGACTGCTACTTTTACAGAACTCAATGTGTGCCAAAGCTCCAGCCTGAATAAACCCTGATTCTACTGTTCCAAAGTGTGTGTGTGTGCTTCTGTGTTAGCCGGGTTTGGGGTTTTGGACCTTTGAGATATAATATAGCTTCTTTTTATACATAGCAGGAGCAGTGGTGAAATATAAAATTTGTTACTACCGGTTCTGTGGGTGTGGCTTTGGGGATGTAATATGACTGAGTAGGTGTGGCCAACTTTTTTTTTTTTACTTTTAAAAGCATTTTTTCTACAACTTTAAGAGGTTGCAGAAAAAAAATGCTTTTAAAAGCCTCTGATGATCAGGCAACTCAGCTGGGATCGTCAGAGGCTTTTAAAAGATTTTTTTTCTACAACCTCTTTGGCTGAATCAGAGGCTTTTTTTTTTAACTTTTAAAAGCATTTTTTCAGCCGAAGAGATTGTAGAAAAAATGCTTTTAAAAGTTAAAAAAAAAAGCCTCTGATGGTCACGCGGCTCAGCTGGGCATGGGGGGAGGGCAGGGATTTTTGCCACCCATTCTTCGAACCACCCCACTGCCATCGCTACCGGATCGGGCAATCTGGTTTGAACCAGGAGGATTTCACCCCCGAGCAGGAGTAAAGCAGGAGACCGTATACAATTTCAGACAAGTGGCTGTCCAGTCTCTTCTTAGAAGCCTCCAGTGCAGTGGTGGGTTTCTATCGGTTCACCCCAGTTCGGTCAAACTGGTAGTGGTGGCGGCGGGAGGCTCCGCCCATCCACCCGGACGTCATCACAGATGCTCTGTGCATGTGCAGAAGTGCCACGAGTGAAGCACGTGCGCGCATGTGTACTCCAAGTTCTGACCCGGTAGTGAAGGTAAGTGAAACCCACTACTGCTCCAGTGATGGAGCACTTACAGCTTCTGAAGGCAAGCTGTTCCACTGGTTAATTGTTCTCACTGTTAGGAAGTTTCTTCTTATTTCTTCTTAATGTACATTCTAATAAACTGTGTTTCTACACCGGGCAATTCATTATGCCTTTGTAATCCATTCTTAATAAGTTTCAAACATTGGATTAGAATAGTAGCAAGTAGAGCTTGTTTGAGATTTAGAGCCTGAAGAATCTGGAATATTAATCATATTAATCATATTAATCAGGGTGTTTTAGGCACATTATTAGGCCTGTATGACTTAGCTGTATTTCAATTCAGTTTGAAAACTGGAGATTCAATGACGGGATTATTTGTTTGGAGTTTACAATTTGATATTCAAGACCAAACTTATTTCCTTCATGAGTCAAGGTTATAATGGACTTCTCCCAAGCACCTGAAGGCAGAACAAGAAGCAATGGATGGAAACTAATAAAGGAGAGAAACAACCTAGAACTAAGGAGAAGTTTCCTGACTGTGAGAACAATTAACCAGTGGAATGGCTTGCCTTTAGATGTAGATGTGGGTGCTCCGTCACTAGAAGTTTTTAAGAAGAGATTGGACAACCACTTGTCTGAAATGATATAAGGCCATGATGGCGAACCTATGGCACATGTGCCGAAAGTAGCACATAGAGCCATGTTGCCTGGCACACACGGTGGTGTCCGTTCCTCTTCCGGGTTTCTGGCGTGCATGTGCGCGCAACGATCAGCTGGCCTTTTTGCATGCAGCAGTGCTGGAAACTGGAAGCAGTGGTCTTCCATTTTCCTGTGTGAGCATGTGCACCGGCCAGCTGATCATCATGCACGCATGCACACCAGAAACCCAGAAGACGAGCTGGCCAGCATGGATGTGCAAGCCAAAAACCGGAAGTTCATTTTTAGGTACCCGCATGCACTCTGGGCAGCTCCTTTTCCGGATTGCGGCCCAGATGAGCGCAGTGCCGAAAAGGTTCTCCATCATTGGTATAAGGTGTCCTGCATAGGGAGAGGTTTGGACTAGAAGACCTCCAAGATCTCTCCCGATTCTGTTATTCTGTTCTGTTCTGATTAGCAGAGGTAACAGCAGCAGGCTGACATGGTGTAATATAACACGATGGAATTTAGCCTAATCACAATGAAAAAAAAACCAAACAAACAGCAAAGCCATACTCATTGGTAAAACTAGAGTGTTCCATGGCCAGTATAGTTTTATTGTAATGGTAAATTCCAGACTGGCCATTCATGACCCCTGAGAACTGAGTTGAATTCCTAGTTACGACTTCAAGACCAGCACAGATGTGCAATAGTAAAAAAAAAACCACAAAAGCTAAGATTATCCACATTGGGCAGTTGGGAGCTGAACAACTCAAAGCACATAGCTGTTAGCCTTGTGAAAATAACTCAGAGAGGTTGAATTACGTGATACAGCTCATCGGCTACTACCACCATTAACCCAGCAAACTCCTCAGTCTCCATCTCTGATCATCTTTATACATGAAAGGGAAGTTGCAACTTTGTCTAATATACATGTCCTTACTTGCACAGAAATAGAAAATCCACTGGATCTGCAAAACATTCTCAATTTCAAAGCAGATCTCTTCTTTTTCTCTTGATAATACAGGTAATCCTTGACTTACGACACCAAGTGAGTACAAAATTTCTGTGCTCCTGTAGTTTGGCAGCTATATAAGGAAAGCCTTGGATTCTTTTTCTGAATTTATTTATTTATTTATTATTTATTAATTAGATTTATATACCGCCCTTCTCCTTACGGACTCAGGGCGGTGAACAGCCGAATAAAAAACAGTACATAAAAGTTAAAAATTATAAAACCCATATAAACTTTGGCTGAAAGTTAAAAACAATTAAATAATTAAAATACAACAACCCTACAACACTAAAAATTTTAAAAATTCAACAGGGATCAGGCTAGACCGGCAAGCTGGAAAAGATAAGTTTTTAGGGCCCGACGAAAAGTCCGGAGGTCGGAAATTGTTCTCAGTTCTGGAGGAAAATCATTCCAGAGGGTAGGGGCTGCCACAGAGAAGGATCTCCCCCTGGGGGTCGCCAGCCAGCATTGTCTGTCTGACGGCACCCTGAGGAGGCCCTCTCTGTGGGAGCGAACCGGCCGGTGGGAGGCAATTGGCGGCAGAAGGCGGTCCTATAAGTACCCTGGTCCTAAGCCATGGAGCGCTTTAAAGGTGATCACCAACACCTTGAAAGGCACCCGGAAGTCCACCAATGCAGCTCGCGCAGGAGAGGTGTCACGTGGGAGTGCCCCGTCACTCCCATAATCCCCCGCGTGGCCGCATTCTGCACCAGTTGGAGCCTCTGGGTGCACCCCAAGGGGAGCCCCATGTAGAGAGCATTGCAGTAGTTCAGGCGAGAAGTGACGAGTACCTGAGTGACTGTGCATAGGGAGTCCCGATCTAGAAAGGGCCACAACTGGCGTATCAGGCGAACCTGATAGAAAGCCCCCCTGGCCACAGCTGTCGTGTGATCCTCTAAGGACAGCCCTGGGTCCAGGAGGATGCCCAAGTTGCGCACCCTTTCCGTGGTGGCCAATGATTCGCCCCAATAACCAGCGATGGTGTCAGCTGGCTATATCGGGATGCCGGCCGCCACAGCCACTCGGTCTTGGAGGGGTTGAGTCGAAGCCTGTTTCTCCCCATCCAGACCCGCACGGCTTCAAGGCACTGGGACATCACTTCCACGGCATCGTTGGGGTGGTCTGGGGTAGAGATGTACAGCTGAGTATCATCAGCGTACTGATGGAACTCCACCTCAAAACAACGGATGATCTCACCCAGCGGCTTTACATAAATGTTGAACAGGAGGGGTGAGAGGACCGATCCCTGCGGCACCCCACACACTAGGCGCCTCGGGGTCAACCGCTGCCCCCCCTGTCAACACAGATTGCGACCGGTCGGAGAGGTAGGAGGAGAACCACCATAAAATGGTGCCCCCCACCCCCAGTCCCTCCAACCGGTGCAACATGATACCATGGTCGATGGTATCAAAAGCCGCTGAGAGGTCTAACAGCACCAGGATAGAGGAGTACCCCCTACCCCGGGCCCTCCAGAGATCATCCACCAACGCGACCAATGCCGTTTCGGTGCTGTATCCAGACCTGAAGCCGGACTGCAACCACACTCTCAAAAACCTTCGCTAAAAAGGGAAGGTTGGAGACTGGACGATAATTAGCCAAAATAGCTGGGTCCAGGGAGGGCTTCTTGAGAAGGGGCCTCACCACCGCCTCCTTCAAGGCAGCCGGTAGGGCACCCTCACTCAAAGAAGCATTTATAATCTCCTGGAGCCAGCCTCGTGTAACCTCCCGGGAGGCCAGCACCAACCAGGAGGGACATGGGTCCAATAAACATGTGGTTGCGTTCAGTCTTCCCAGAGTCCTGTCCATGTCCTCGGGAGCCACAGGATCGAACTCAGCCCAGAATGATTTGATTAATAACTAATCAGCAAAGCTATCCAGAGAATGCTTAAAATTTTGTAAAAAAAAAAAGTATCCTTTCCTTATCATTAATATAACTTCTTCAAACAGTGAAGGGCTTCCATGATGCTTTTCCATGATAAGTTAATGAGTTATTTAAAAAAATACAAACTGATGAGTGACATCTAATCTAGGGTAAAATGAACTGAGGATTAGCCAAAGGTTTAGTGGCTAAATTATCATTTGGCAGGATATTGTATGCATATTATACATGCATTATATTGGTCACCACAATATAGAAAGGATGTTGAGACTCTAGGAAGAGTACAGAGAACAGCAACAAAGATGATTGGGAGGCTGAAAGCTAAAATATATGAAGAACCTATGAATGACCTAAGACATACCCAATTGTGGAAATTGGGTATGTCTCAGGGGTGAAATCCAGCAGTTTCTGACAGGTTCTGGAGAAACGGTAGCGGAAATTTTGAGTAGTTTGGAGAACTGGCAAATACCACCTCTGGCTGGCCCCAGAGTGGAGTGGGAATGGAGATTTTGCAATATCCTTCCCCCAGGAGTGGGGAGGGAATGGGGATTTTGCAGGATCCTTCCCTTGGAGTGGGATGGGAATGAAGATTTTGCAATATACTTCCCCTGCCACACCCACCAAGTCACACCACATCCACCAAGTCACGCCCACAGAACCAGCAATTAAAAAAAATTGGTATGTCTGGTATGGTATGTCTAGGTTATCGGTGTCAAACTCAATTTCACTGAGGGCCGCATCAGGCTTGTGTTTTACCTCGGGGAGGCTGGGGTGAGTGTGGCCAGGATGTGTATGGCCAGGTTATATTGAGACACCTGTGGTAGCCCAAGCACTCTGCCAGCAAAAACAGGCTCCCAAGCTCCATTTTCAGCTGTGATGGCCTCCTGCAACCCCCTGCCAATGAAAATGGAGGACGTGGCCCTCCTGAGCTCCTTTTTTCCTGGCAGAGGCACCATGGGCCAGTTTGCTGTTTCTAGGGTGGCCCCACAGAACAGATCTAAGCACCCCGCAGGCCAGATCCAGCCCCCAGGCCTTGAGTTTGACATCCCTGGGCTAGACTAGTGAAAAAAACAACTAGGGATGACATGATAGCAGTGTTCCAATATCTAAGGGGCTGCCACAAAGAAGTGGCATCAACCTATTCTCCAAAGACCAGAAGGCAAAATGAGAAGCAATGAATGGAAACTGAACAAAGAGAGAAGCAACCTAGAACTAAGGAGAAATTTACTGATAGTAAGAAAAATCAACTAGTGGAACAACTTGCCTTGAGAAGTGTGGGTGCTCCAACACTGAGAGCTTTTAAAAAGGGACTGGACAACCGTTTGCTTGAGAAGGGGTTGTTGGACAAGAAGGCCTCCTAGATCAGTGGTGAAATGTAAAATTTGTTACTATCGGTTCTGTGGGCGTGGCTTGGTGCGGGGGTAGTGTGACTGGGTGGGCATGGCTAACTTTTTTTTAAATTTTAAAACCATTTTTTCTACAACCTCTTCATCTGAGGAGGTTGTAAAAAAAATGCCTTTAAAAGCCCCTGACCATCCCAGCTGAGTTGCCTGATTGGCAGAGGCTATTTTTCTTTTAAAAAATTTTTTCTACAACCTCTTCAGCCAAAGAGGTTGTAAAAAAAAATGCTTTTAAAAACCTCTGATGATCAGGCAACTCAGCTGGGATCGTCAGAGGCTTTTAAAAGCATTTTTCTACAACCTCTTTGGCCGAAGAGGTTGTAGAAAAAAATGCTTTAAAAAAAAGAGCCTCTGATGATTGCGCCGCTCAGCTGAGCATGGGGTGGGGCAGGGATTTTTGCTACCGGTTCTCTGAACCACCCACTGCCAGCACTACCGGATTGGGCGATCCGGTCCGAACCGGGAACATTTCACCCCTGTCCTAGATTCCTTCCAATTCTGTTATTATGGCTTTTTATTTTGTGTATAGCTTCACTGTGTAACAATGTAATATTAAGGTAATGTTTTTAATAAATTGGTAGTGAAATTGTGCTAATAATCTATTTGATGTTTGTTATAATTTAATCCATTTTTTTTCTACCAATAGGAATACAGGCACATCAATTTCCTTTCTGGTTGCCTGGAATAATTTATCCTACCAGTTTGGGGAAAGGCAGCTTATACTTTAGGATTGCTCATACTTAAATAAAAATAATTTGGAAGAAGTGCTTTGGATCATGCATAAATGCAGCAGCTTTGTTATTCATTAACCAGCCAATCTTCAATGTAACCCTTAAGCCAGCAGACACTTTTTTTTAAACTCTCGTGGAAGGTTGGGGAAAAAGCGGGGAGGGGAGGAAATCTTTATTGAATAGCAGAAAGGTTCTGAGCTTGCCTGTTCCAAATCATTTTCAAAATGTCCTCTACTCCACATATCCCATTAAAGAAATTAAGCTGTGGAAAAAAGATTTTGATAGTTTTGAGCTATAATGGGCTGTTATATTTCACATAAATGTGTTGTAATTCGTGATATGTGCTGTGGGAGAATTTTAAGGACTCTTTTAATCCTTCTGTTCACTTCCCACTGTTGCATATTTAAAGATACTTTATGAATGCATAAGTTACAACTGGGTCTACATACCAGAAAGAGTAATTCTAAATATTTATGAGGCTGAGTCAGGCCATTTGTTTATTTGGTTCATTTCTACACTCACCAGCTTCTCCATCTTGGCATTTTTACCCAAATGTGAAGGACTCCAGCAGCCACAGATTCTCAATTGGCATTGTCAACAGCCAAATGCTGGAGGAGGGCAAGTTACAGAAGACTGGACTATGTTGACTGGTAGTGTGTCATTATTCTGAGTAATGAACTCAGGGAGTCAGGTGACACTTTTTGCAGATTCAAGAGATCGTTTATTGAGTACATCATGTTGGCACTTAGAAAGGTGACGCTAGCTCTAAATTATTCCCATGCTCAGTCTAAATTATCTCCCATCAGAAATAGTTAAAAGAATAAGATCTTCCCACTCCCCCTTTGTCCTTCAGGTCACATGGGCCAATCAGTCCAGTCCAGGTATAGGTTTCCACTCAACTTTGACAACTGTCTGTTGAAATGATCTTGGTTCACATCAAGGTCATTTCAATTATTAATACAATTAATAATTGTATTAATTCATCAATTAATACAATTGAGCGATACAAATTCAAAATTTCTTATTTTCAGGGAAACAGGGTATTGTGAGGAGACGAGTGGAGTACCCTTCTCGTGAAATATCTCTGGACTCACTCAATTATCCTTATTTATTATCCGAACTACTTATTATCCGTAGTTCAGATACAATTATTCGAACTACTTATTATCCCCTGATAATAAGCCCAATCGGGCTTTTGAGTGCATGTGTTAAAATAAGCCTCCCCCGAAAATAAGTCCTCCCAAAAATATTTAAACACAGATCTGGAAATCAGGTAAGACGGCAAGAGAAGCCCCATCTTGATCCATGCACCCAAAAATAATAAGATCTCCCTGAAAAATAAGGCCAAGCACTTATTTCGGGGTTTAAAAGAATATAAGACAGGGTCTTATTTTGGGGGAAGCACAGTAGAATACTTTATGCCACTAGACTTGAAATTTTGGGTTTAGAAAACTTAGAACTGCGCCACCTTCAGTCTGACCTAAGCCAGTGTTGGGATTCAAATTTTTTTACTACCGGTTCTGTGGATATGGCTTGGTGGGTGTGGCTTGGTGGGCATGGCAGGGGAAGGATACTGTAAAAACTCCATTCCCTTCCCACTCCAGGGGAAGGTTACTGCAAAATCCCCATTTCCTCCTGATCATCTGGGACTCAGGAGGCAGAGAATAGATGTGGTCGGGGCCAGTCAGTGGTGGTATTTACCAGTTCTCCGAACTACTCAAAATTTTTGCTAGCAGTTCTCCAGAACTGGTCAGAACCTGCTGAATACCAGCTCTGACCTAAGCATAATATACAAAATTATCTGCTACAACGTCCAACCTGTCAACTACTTCAGCTTCAACTGTAATAATACATGAGCAAAAATAGATACAAACTTAAGGTAAACCGCTCCAAACTCGATTGCAGAAAATACGACTTCAGCAACAGAGTGGTTGCCTGGAATGTACTACCTGATTTTGTGGTTACTTCCCCAAACCCCAAAACTTTAACCATAGACTGTCTACTGTCGATCTCACTCCATTCCTAAGAGGTCTGTAAAGGGTATGCATAAGTGCACCAACGTGCCTACCATCCCTGTCTTACTGTCCCCATTTATTCATATCCTTATCCTGTATTCATGATCATGTTTATACTTATATTTCTTTTTTGACCAAAACAAAAACCAAACCAAACCAAACCAAACCAACTGGGAGATGTTATGGCTAACTTGCTGAGGCACCACTTTCCTGATTCCCCCACTCCCCCAAGCTCTCCCCACTCCCCCTTGAATGGCAACCAAGGAACGAAGTAGAAGTAAGCATGGCTTCAGCTGAAGTCATTTTGCAGGTTGACACAGTGTCGCTGAAGTTTTTAGCAGAACCTTTTCCCAATGCTGTCATAGGGAGCTGCCTTCTAATGAGTCATTCCATTAATCTATTTCATTCAGCAATGTCTCCACTCTACAGTAGTTCTGTCTGGAGATGTCAAGAGATGTACCTGGGACCTTTTGCATATGAAGTAATCATAATTTCTTCTTTGTTTTCTATGAAAAATTCTGCAAAATGCTGTTAATTCTAACATTACCATAAAGAGAGCTGGGCTTCTTATCTGGATTGCCTTTAAAGAGCAAAAAAATTAAATAAAAAAATTAAAATCCATGCTTTATGCCATTAGTTCTCAACCTGTGGTTCGTGAACCCCTGGGAGGAGTGATATCACAGGTAGTCTATGAAGGTTTGAAGAAATATTTTGATTGAAATCTTGAGTTAAGTCCATGGCCACAGAAGGTATTTAAAGGGGGTCCATGGGGAAGAAAATATTGAGAATCACTGCTTTATGCCTTAATATAATAGATCAGGGGTGTCAAACTCAATGCCCCAGCCTACAGAATGCTTAGATCTGGCCCATGGGGTCACTCTGGAAATAGGAGGCCATTGCAGCCAAAAGTGACGAGGGCCACTTTTTTGCTGTCACCTACCATAGGTGTCCCTGACCAGAGTGACATCGAGCTGGCCATGCCCACCCTGGCCACACCCACCTCAGCCCCCCAAGGTTAAGCACAACCCTGATGCAGCCCTCAATGAAATTGAGTTTGACACCCCTGTAATAGATGAACAGCAGCCATTTCATGTCAGAGAGACAATGATGGAAACAGAAGGATAATTAACGCCATCTTCTATGTTACACATGCTGAATTCCTAAAGCTCAACCTCCATTTCATAACAGTAAAAAGGCTTTACACACCCAAAAGAGGACAGCTGAGGTGTGTCTGATTTATAACCCCATACATGCAAGTTTGCCATAGTCAACTTGCATTGCAGCCCTTTTTCATGCCTGCATGCAAGGCAGCAGTAGATAAATGAAAACAGGAAAGAAAAAAACAAAACAAAACCTTAACCCTCTTTTCTGCCCTATTATGCTGTTAATTCAAAATAACTTCTAAAACCAATACAAATATTCAATGGTTATCTGGCAAACACAAATAGAAAGCTATTTTCCTTGCTTACTTTTAATTTATGCATTTATTAATCATAACATTTTATACTGGTTGCAAGTCAAGAAGGTTTATATACTAATGAGCAATGTCCGGGTTGATTTAAGCAGTGGTGTGGTGGCCTAGAGGTGGAACTCTCACCTCACAATCAGGAGGCTGCGAGTTCGATCCTAGGTGGAGACAGATATTTCTCTCTTTGGGCACAATAAGAATATATCTGCTGAACAAAAACTCTGCATTGGTGTCAGGAAGGGCATCCGGCCAGGAAACATTCTGTTTGCTCCATTCAGTGGCCCAGAGTCCACCCTGCAAAGGATTATGGGGTTGTTAAATGAAGATGATGAACGTCTGGGTTTATTTATATCCTCAGTTTTTATTTATATTTATATCCTCAGTTTTTTCACCTTCCAGTTTCTCTCTATGGGAGCGTAATTTGTTGTCGATATGTGAAGTTGCTGATTCATGAGGGAAAATTGTTTGGTTAGGTTTTTATTCCAGTTTTGGCAAGCTCTATTGTAAACATACAGTGAGGCCCTAATAACAATCCATGAGATGATTTCACTATAGGGCCTTTGTATGGGGGTAATTGAGCCATTGTCTTAAGAAGAATTAAGCGGGAGCCTTGTTGGAGAAAAGAATCTGTAATTTTGATTTGGCTTCCTCCCTCATTGTAATCTTCTACAACTTCAGTCTCTGACTCTAATCCTAGTCAATAATAGCAATCTCTTTCGAGGAGTACTTTAAGCATTTAAATAATAATAACAGCCCTCCTACTCATTATGTTCCTACTCATTCTTCCATCCTTCTGCAGTAACTACTCTCAGGTTTATTAACTGGCTGCCTGTATTATACTTGGAGAGCTAAAATAGGTTTTGTGAGATAAGACAGGAGACTAAAACATATAAAGAATGGTTGCTGGAATTGGAAGTGTCTAGTTTAACGAAAAGAAGGACTAGGGGTGATACAATAGCAGTGTTCCAGTATCTAAGGGACTGTTGCAAACATATTTTCCAAAGCACCTGAAGGGAGGACAGGAAGCAATGGATGGAAACTAATCAAGGAGAGAACCAATTTAGATCTAAGGAGGTATTTCCTGACGAGAACAATTAATCAGTGGAATAACTTGCCCAGAAGTTATGGATACTCCAAAACTGGAAGTTTTAAAGAAGAGTTTGGACAACCACTTGTCTGGAATGGTATAGGGTTCCCTGTCTGAATAGGAAGTTAGACTAGAAGACCTCCAAGATCTCTTCCAACTCTGTTATTCTGTAAGACACTGTTATTCTGTAAAACGATTTAGTTTAAATTCTTTGTTATAGGCATATACCAATAGCACTTAGACTTCTATACCGCTTCACAGTGCTTTCCAGCCCTCTTTAAGTGGTTTACAGCGTCAACATGTTGCCCACAATAATTTGGGTCCTCATTTTACTGACCTCGGAAGGGTAAAAGGCTGAGTCAATCTTGAGGCGGTGAGACTCGAACTGCCATACTGCTGGCAGCCAGCAGTCAGCAGAAGTAGCCTGCAATACTGCATTCTAACCACTGAGCCACCACGGCCTATCACACTTCTGTGGTAAAAGTAGCTTGTTGCAGTCAAACCACAGGTGATATTCATACTTTGTACTTCCATTTAAATATTCCTACCCAATATTTATGGAATAAAGGTTAAAATTACAAGATGGAGGTCACATACATGCAGCTCTCCAGAAGTCAGTAAAAATAAATAAAGTATGCACGAATCAAAACCCACTATAAAATGACGCTATATAAAATATATTGAACAATTTGAGGAAAAAATAGTTATTGCTAACGTATTTTAGGAACCAGTATTTTCCCCAATGGCACCACATAAAATTTCAGCACAGTGTATGTTATAATGAAACTCTTATCAGACAATATCAAGAATATGTATGAAATGCTTAGACTTCCTAAAACCTAGGAAGTCTATTAACAATGGTGTAACAAATGATTTTTTAAATTTTAGGGTTTTTTTATCCTCTTCATTCTTATTCTTGTTTTATCCTCCTTAAGTTACTTGCCTATCCAATCTGTCTTGCCTTTTCCATCTCTTCCATTTTTGTAAATGGATTTTTAATAAAAATCCTAATTTTATTTTTTTTAATAAAAATCCTAAGTGTAGAGAAAATAATTTTTTAAAACAGCCGAGGAGAGCTATGCTTGACCAATGAAGGACAAAGAAAGGAAGATCTTAAGTGGTGGAATGAAGTAAGAAACTAATGGAACATTCTAGAAGAGACCATGACTGACTATCTGTCTGTTTTTGTGCAGCAACATTTTGGAACTGGAGAATTTTCTCAAGCTTTACATTTTTAAAAGATTTGCTGTCCTATATCTTCTTCAAGCTACCTGTTATCTTGCCAATGTTCCATTATTGCTAAGGCGTTAATATGTATTTCTCTATAAGCAGGTTGGTAGAATGGGGAGTGGCAGGAACATATTATTTGATGTTTATCTGCAAAACCTATTTGATTTTCTCTTGTTACTTGTTACTTGTTCTTGCTAAGGCACAAAAAGAACTTAGCAGTTTTCCAGATTGTATCATAGGATAATATTACTTCATTTGAATAGGCCTGGAGGGAATGGAAGACAGCAAATATTATCAGAAAAATAGGAAAATGAGAATATATCCACAGTGTTATGTTTCTGTTCATTACACTGTGAATACCAGTAACAAAACAGTTGGGAAAATATTATCTGAATGGTGTGGGTTTGTATTTCAGTAGCCACAATAATATTTATAAAAGCAAGAATGAGAAAACTGTTTGGTTCCAAATCAGCAAGTCATATTTGAAATGAACACATTAAATTTAAGTTCCCTTTAAAGATTTCCAAGGAGTGTTTTACTACTTTCAGAAGTGTTTCATTTCATTTTGGCTATAATTCAGATCATTATAATTTTATGCATGGCTACTCAGATCTCACTGAGATCAGCTGAGAGCAAGGAAAACTTATATCATAATGGACCTTGTTGGATTTTATCAAGCCAAGTGATGCACATTTATCCAGATCATTCTATTATCTATCTATCTATCTATCTATCTATCTATCTATCTATCTATCTATCTATCTATCTATCTATCTATCCAACCTCTACCCTATGTATAGGGTATTTAGTGTTCAGTGAGACTTTGCCCCAGGTAAATGTGCCTAAAATGCCGTCTTTGTTGCAATTCTGTATCCATTTTCCTAGAATTATGGTTTACGGAAGTGACAGATCTCATTTTGAATCAGATGCAAAAAATATACTATTACTTAATTTCCCTGGTTTGCTCTATCCTCGGTTTTGAAGTAGCATTGTATAGATGTTGTTATTTGGATATTCCTTCTGCTTGGAGACTGAGGTTTTATTACTGAAATATTTTTAATGACACTATATATTTTGTAGAACTTTATCAATGCATATATTGACTGTAGAATGAATGAACTTTAAAAGATGTGTTCCCCTTTCAGGATCTTCATGTATTTTACAAAGCAACTGAACCTGATTGGGAAAGCACTGTGAGTGACTCAGAACTTTATAGTACTCCATAAAATGTCAGGTTGATGAAAGGAATGTAGAGAAGAGCTGTCCATTTTAGTCCAGACAAGAAACTTAGCGAGAAATATTAGCTCTAACTTTATTGTAAGGTTATATTAACAGAATCTTGCAAAGTACCTCTCCAACCCCTTACTTTTGCTAAGGAAAGTCTCAGATCAGTGGTGGGATTCAAAAATTTTTACTACTGGTTCCGTGGGCATGGCTTGGCGGGCTTAGCAGAGGAAGGATACTGTAAAATCTCCTTTCCCTCTCCACTCCAGGGGAAGGTTACTGCAAAATCCCCATTTCGTCCTGATCAACTGGGACTTGGGAGGCAGAGAATAGATGGGGGTGGGGCCAGTCAGAGGTGGTATTTACCGGTTCTCCAAACTACTCAAAATTTCCACTACGGATTTCCAGAACTGGTCAGAACCTGCTGAATACCACTTCTGTCTCAGATGCTTTTGCAGATTGTAATTTTGTCTCTTCTTCCTCTCCAGTTCTTCCTCCTGTGTCCAAGGTCATTCCCACATACTGTTCCCATTATCCATCAAAATTGGCTTAATTAGGACCATAGTAAGACATCATTTCTATACTTCAGGAAAATGCCAGATCTTTCGGTTATCCCTCCCCCTGCCAACTGCCTATCTAAATTTAATGTCCATACTTCCCGTGCTAATGAATGGAACATGATTGTGAAGAGCTTTCCAGGAATGATCTATTTGTCTGTAACAATTGAGGAGGCACAAGAAACGAAGGGCACAAAATAGCCTTTGTAGGTAATGTTTGATCTTGAATGTTATGTTTCTACATCACTTTAGGGAAACAGTTTAGGGCAGGGGTCAGCAACCTGCGGCTCTGGAGCCCCGTGCAGCTCTTTGGGCCCTCTGCTGTGGCTCCCTGTTGGGTGATCCCACCACTGGCTGGCCCCACCCCTTGCCGTCCTCTGCCAGTCAGTCCTCGCCTGGCCTGAGCAGATAAGGGTGGCGGCGAGGGATGGAGAAGTGGCCAGGGCAGAGACAGAGAGATACAGAGAGAGGGGGAGAGAGAGACATAGAGAGAGGGGGAGAGAGGGGGGGAGGGAGGCAGGGGAGAGAGAGATATGTCAAAAGGGTTTTGTGGTTCCTGGTGTTTTTTAACAACTGGTTCTCTGCCCTAATGACCAGCTGGGTAGGCATGGCTGGGGTGTGTGTGTGTCATGTGACGGGTGGTAGTTACTGACATTGAGTTGGCCATGCCCACCCAGGTTTTGTGGCCTTAAGCACCCAGGTTTTTGTATTCTTTTCTGTGGGAAACTGGTCCAAGTGGCTCTTTGAGTGCTTAAGGTTGCAGATCCCAGGTTTACGGAAAGGTAGCATCTGAATGAAATATGAAAATAATGTCCTTCCCTCAACAACTCTTCTGCTTTCCTAGTCTGATCTGGTTCTTAAAAGACTAGGAAAGGGGGGGGGGGAATGAATATATAGGAGCCGTGGTGGCACAGTGGTTAGAATGCAGTACTGCAGGCTAACTCTGCCGACTGCCAGGAGTTCAGTTCTGACTGGCTCATCCATACATCCTTCCAAGGTTGGTAAAATCAGGAGCCAGATTGTTGGGGGCAATATGCTGACTCTGTAAACTGCTTAGAGAGGGCTGTAAAGGGGTATTGAGCAGTATGTAAGTCTAAGTACTATTGCTATTACTATAGACATAATTACTGGAAAATTGTTTCCAACTAGTGGATGTTCAGATTATATGTCCAAAGTTGGTGAAGCAAAGCAGCATTGAATGCACACACATGTATACCATCTGGAAAGCCATTATGACAAACATAAATGTTATGAGATGTACATTGACATTTTTTCAAGGTAATTCACTTCTATAAATACCTTCTCGTAACTCAGCTTTGGTAAGAAGACAAAGGCAAACAGAATGAAAACATTGCCAATAAAACTGCCTGGATTTGTCTAGGAAGTCACCAAGAATCACGCCTGACCTGAAGGTCAATAGACACATTAAACAAAAAGAAAACAAACAAAACAAACAAACAGATGCCATATTGCTGCCTAAATTATAGTTGCTGAAGGTGGAAAGTCTGAAAAACTGCTTAACTGTGATGACTGTTTTATGAATAGCAATCCATCTAAGAGAAGCTTATGACTGCTGGTCAATTAAACATTTATTTGTTTGATTGATTTTTATTCTACTTTTATATATGATTAGCTCAAGGCACATTTAATGCTTCTATATATATCTAATGTTCCTATCTCCTATTTGCCCCACAGAGTTCTGTGAACTGCATTAGGAACAGTGATGGCCCTAAATATTTTTTTAAATTTTATTTTTAGTTTCTTGTACTATGTCTATCAGAATAGAATAGAATAGAATAGAATAGAATAGAATAGAATAGAATAGAATAGAATAGATTGGACACACAAGGAATTTGTCTTGGTGCATACACTCTCGGAGTACATAAAAGAAAAGATACATTCATCAAGAAACATAAGGTACAACACTTAATGATAGTCAATATAAATCTTAAGGATACCAGCAACAAGGTTACAGTCATACAGTCATAAGTGGAAGGAGATGTGTGATAGGAACGATGAGAAGATTAATGGTAATTCAGATTTAGTAACTAGTTTGACAGTGTTGAGGGAATTATCCGTCCAGCAGAGTGATGGCGCCTGGGAAAAAACTGCTCCTGTGTCTAGCTGCTTTGGTGTGCAGCGCTCCATAGCGTTGCCTTGAGGGTAGGAACCAAAACAGTCCATATCCAGGATGCAAGGGGTCTGCAAATCAATGATGTATTCTAGGGTTCCAAACAATGTGGCTATCCATTATTCTGTGGTCCATTGGCATTATTTCTTTTGAATAAAGTATGAAAAAAAATTTAAATGGAATCATTAAGCAAAAGAATGACTTTTCTTAGCACTGAAGAATAAGTAGATAGCATACCAGTAAGCCAGGAAACATAAATGGCAGCAGCAGTAGTAATCTGACATAGCTGAATGAATACTTATGGAATGAGAAACAAGCTGTGGCATAAAGCCACATGTTCCTGTTCAGATATAGTATTGTTTCTTCAACTGCTGAGGTATTTATGAACTGTACTGAATCAAAGGCCTATGGAAAATGAAGCTCTGCCACAATGATAGACCAAAATTGATTTTTAAATATGTTTTGTATTGCAGACAACATTATTACATAAGAGGAAAAAGAAGTTTCCCTTTTGTTTCAAATTCCTGATTCCAAAGCTTAATAAATCTGACTGATTTATTCGAAAACTCGAGGAAACAGGGAATTAAAGCAGAGCTTGGAAATCTTTGACTAATTGGCTACTTTATTGTGTTTCTTCTTTGCAAGGAAATGTAAATGTGGGGCGACTTCAAAATGCAAGAATATGTTAGCAAGAGAAAACCTTCAAAGCCGTGCCATTGAAGCTTATCATTGTTGTGTATAAAATGCTGCCGAATTGGATCAGAATGCCAAACAGCATGTACTAATGTAATATTTGACATATTTGAACAGCACAATAATTTGGAAGGGTTATGTCATTTAAAGATCATTCAAAAGACAACTTGCATTGACTCAATATTTATGCATAATTTAATCCCATAATTGGTTGATAGAGAATTCTTACTGTCAGTCAGTTGATGATTCAAGGTAATTTGAACCAAAAAGTTGGAGTGAAGAGAAAATTGATCAAAAGAGTCATATTGGACCACATTTAAAAAAGTATTCACTTCCTTTTTTCCGTAGTTGACAGCTTCTGGTGTTTCGTGTAACTCTGCTAATCAGCAGAACTACTTCAGATTAGTCTAGTTTATGAAGATCCTTAGAAAGCAGATAAGATTCTACTTGTTCTGACTTAGGCTTCCTGAGTCAGTAAAACACACAAGTAGTTCCAAAAACCTCTTTTATTGCAACAGCTGTGAATTCTGTTCATTCACAGATGAGTCCCAAATAGTTGTAAAGAGTCCTTCTGGATAAGGCTAATAATCACCCACCTTTATCTCCCTTGACACACTGCCAAAGACCTAATTGGCAAAACCACACGGAGTCCAGAATCAAACAGAGCTTCAGACTTTAAACTGAACAGAATTAGCAATGTTGCTTCCTGCAAAGGCCCATGTGCCTTTGCTCCTCTTTTAAGTCTTATGGGACGGGCCAATCATCTCCAAGCCCTACTCCCGAGTCATCCCTTTTGTTTTAACTGTTCTTGCCTTCTGGCAGCTCTGCACATGCACGCACTGGGAACAGGCTCCCCCTGTTCCTCTGCCTCGCTGAGGTCCAACTCTGGAGGCTTCAGAGGCAGCATGTACCTCCCAGATGGCCCTTTCTCTGCCTCTGATGCAGAGCCCTCATCTGAGCCTTCCCCAGACTCCAGGACTGGCTCATGTTCCTCCCCAACCTCCTCACTGTCCAACTCTGCTGCCAGTTCCACAGGCCGCCAGCAGACCACAACACTACTGTTCTCTCTTTTTTTAACAATCCACACTGCCTCTGCCTCCTCATTTCCTGTTTCCCTGGTTTGTTTTTGCTACTCTGATTTATGTCTGAGCTATAGATATAATTCTATAAGAAGGATGAGTGCAGTTGTACTCCTAATAGTATCAACGGTGCCTTGTCTTTGATCCTGCAGAAAACATGGAAATTGTCCACATGTTTTCCTTGCTACAGCATGCAGACATTACATTACTAATTTGTCTAAAATTACACAACATTACACAATCCTTTCTCCAAGTTCTCACTGGTCCACTCAAAAATACCTTCTGATCTAATTTTTCACTCTGCTTCTAAAGCAGTTTTTCTCCCCTAATTCTTCTGCATTTGCTACACCAAGTAGCAAGTCTTTGGAAAGGTTTTGATCTAATTTTAGAAGTAAGGTTCTGCCTTGTTTCAACTAGCCATGTAAAGATATTGCATGCACTGAAAAGACCAAATATCTTGAAGAAAGGTCCACTTTATTACAGAGCTAGTGCCTGAGTTACACATTACACAATACATCAATTAGTAGATCTCTAAGAAGGTACATGTTTCCCTGTCAGTCATGTTTGATTCTAGGGCACAGTACTCATCTTTGTTTCTTGGCCGTGGGAGCCAGCATTGTCTGAAGACAATTTCCATGGTCATGTGGCCTGCTTGCTAGGAATTAAAGGCACATGGAATGCTGTTACTTTACCCCTAAATTGTACCTATTAGTCTATTTGCACTTGTGGGCTTTCAAACTTTTAGGTGGGCAGGAGCTGGGGCAAATAATGGGAGCTTTCCCCATTACGCAGAGCTCAGGTCTTGAACCCGGGCTGTCAACTTTCCCGCTGACAAGCTCAGCATCTGTAACCACTGAACCATTGTGGCCCAGTAGTAAAGTGTAAAATCACAAGTATCAGTGATGTACCAGTAGACTACCTTCATGTCTAAAGAAGGTCTTCCCAACAAGAGTACAAGTATTCTTGGGACCAGTGAAATATTTCAAGTATGGAATTGAAATAGTGGTGGATTTGGAATTAATTACACTATATATGGATTTCTCATTTATTTAAAATAGTCCTAATCAAACTAGTTCCTCATAGTGGGAATTTTTACTCCCAGAATTTTCCAGACAGTTTGGCCCATCCCTGGAAATTATCCGAATTGATCCATACATTTGAAGGGCATCCAGATTGGGAAGACTGATTTAAATCATTTCCTCAAAAATGCATTTTCAGCTTTATCTAATTACATGGTAGCTTTCCCTGAACTTCTCTTCCTGACCTTTAACAGAATGAGAAATGCAGCAATTGCAATTTTTTTTAATTTCATGTCTTCTCTGTGGTCAAAAAGAGCATTGACTATTGCGGAAGTTCAAAATTAATTACCTCCAATCCAGCAGGTGTATCTTTTCAAAATGTCCCTTTTCATGTACAGGATTATTCCATATTGCTGAAACCATCTGCGTACTGTTTTAAATTATTTAATGGCATCTAGATCAATTGTCTATGGACCTTACCTGTTGCTTTTTAGGAAAAGGAATATTATGAATGAAACGCTTTAATAATAATGATGCACTTACATCAGAGTCTATACCCGGGGTCAGCAACCCATGGCTCTGGAGCTGCATGTGGCTCTTTCATCCTTCTGCTGTGGCTCCCTGTTTTTAGTTGGCTCCAAAATTGATAGGACTTTCAGTTAGGACAGGTAGAGGAAAAAGGCCGCCGCTCTAGGAGGAGACTCTACATGGCGGAACTGGACTTCTGGTTGCCTCCAAAATTGAACAGGGGGCTTCTGGTTAGGACATTTGTGGCTCTTTGAGTGTTTAAGGTTGCTGACCACTGGTGATACAGACTCCGATCCCGGCCCATGCTGATACAGAGATTCCAATAAATGAGCTAAAATTTAGGACTAACTCCCCCCACCTTCTAAAGTGGAGATGTACATAGATTTACATAGTTGTTTGATTATGCAGAACTTCAAGGGGTTCTTCTCATCCATGAAGTCTCAAGCAAAGCATTTTATTGAATCAGTGCCATTCCCCTTATTTCTAAGTAGTCAGTTACAGGAAATGTTGGAATAAGGTTCTATATGTGTGCCTTTGTACAAATTTATGGTATGTTTACTCTTGGAATATTAGAAGGATACAATTGAAAGGGACAATCTAGTCTATTGATGTCATTAGTGAGAGTATTTCAATTTAGGTAATTGTACAGGAATAAGGTCTTACGGCAGTCATATTCTTGGTTCACTCTTGAATAGGAAGAAACCCACCAACAGATAAGCTCTTCCATCCTTCAGGGAAATTTAAACAACAATTTCATTATGCCCAGAAAAATAAGTGAAGGAGATAATGTTATCTTTATTGTTTAATAATTTATAAAGTCACTCAACAGTGACATGGGCAGCATATAGATTTAATAAATAAAAATAATCATGTTGGTATTGACAAGTTTATGAGCTAGGCAGAGAGTCCTGAGATATAGAGAATAAGGGAGCTGACTGCAAGAGAAGGAGTGGCAGAATCTGGGAGCAGAGTTAAAAGAAGGATCAATCTAGAATTCCTATGTAGCCACAAGTAAAGTAAATCCAAACCTCCTTGAATTCTATTGACCCTTATCTAATCCCAAGCAGGTGCTAACTGTTAGTTGAGAAGATTTCCTATTCATAGGTGTGATTAGGAATAAATCAGTTTAATTGGACCTTCACTGTGGACCTGATTTTTCACACCTGACAATGACCTTGATAGAAATATGCAAAAACCACTAATTAGACATAGAGAGTTGAAGCATTCTTTAATTTCTGGGAAGCAAAATATTATGTCTAGTTTAATGAAAAGAAGGACTAGTGGTGACATAGTAGCAGTGTTCCAATATCTCAGGGGCTGCCACAAAGAAAAGGGAGTCAAGCTATTCTCCAAAGCACCTGAGGGCAGGACAAGAAGCAATGGGTGGAAACTAATCAAGGAGAGAAGCAATTTAGAACTAAGGAGAAATTTCCTGACAGTTAGAACAATTAATCAGAGGAACAACTTGCCTCCAGAAGTTGTGAACGCTCCAACACTGGAAGTGTTTAAGAAGATGTTGGACAACCATTTGTCTGAAGTGGTGTAGTGTTTCCTGCCTAAGCAGGGGGGTGGACTAGAAGACCTCCAAGGTCTCTTCGAACTCTGCTATTCTATTCTATTCTATTCTATTCTATTCTATTCTATTCTATTCTATTCTATTCTATTCTATTCTATTCTATTCTATTCTATTCTATTCTATTCCTATTCCTATTCCTATTCCTATTCCTATTCCTATTCCTATTCCTATTCTATTGGGAAACATTTCAGACATTATCCCAATTCACTGAACTATAAGAAGGAGGGAAGGTAAAGTATGGCTTTCCTTCCCTTTTCTTTTTTATAACATTTTATTTTTGCCGTTTCTTGGTGATACCCTGACTTAAGTTGTCCCAATGGTGCTTTTCCAAAGGCAGCTGGTTTTTTTTCTTTGAAAAGCATTCCGCTTCTTGAATGAACCCCAAGAAAGTCTAATTGGAAAAGCACTTTTGGTTCAACCATGACCTGGCTGATTGAGAATCTCCATAGAGCTGATTTACGTCCATTTTAAATATAATTTCAATTACAAACCTTAAATCTGGTGAAGGCAGGTTTAAAAATAAGTTTGAGCTCTTCATGGTGAGCCCTTTAAAGCCAAAGGATTTTGTTCATTTCCCAATGGTCAATATTCCAGGGTTCCTTTCTACGGTTTGCAAAAGAAAACACATTGTACAAGATAAGAAAATATTGTAAATATTAAGAACCTTGGTGACGCAGCAGACTAAAGTGCTGTTAATTGGTACTTAGCAGCCAGCTGCCTGCCAGCTGCCTGCAATTACTGCAAGTTCAAATCTCACCAGGCTCAAGGTTGACTCAGTCTTCCATCCTTCCGTGGTAGGTAAAATGAGGACCTGGATTGTGGGTGCAATAAATTGACTTTGTATAAAACAGAACACTGCTTGGGGGTGGGGGGCAAAAGCCTTACTAAGCAGGTATATACAAAAGTATGAAGGCTATTGCTTAACGTACTGTAAGCCACCCTGAGTCTCCGGAGAAGGGCAGCATATAAATCAATCAATCAAACAAACAAACAAATAAAGCTTGGTGCAATCTTGTGGTAGGGGCAACGGTGAAATCCTACTGGTTCAGGAGAACAGGTAGTAATAAAAACTACCAGTTCGGGCAAAGTGGTAGTAAAAAAACCCTACTGGTTCCTCCAAACCGGTATTTCTGACGATCAGCTGTGCCGCACGATTTAAAATTGCTGGAAAGCAGAAAATCTTGCTTTCTAGTGAATCTAAATCATGCAGCACAGCTGTTCCCCCCTCGCTGTTCTTCTTCCCAAGCCTCCTTTTTCCATGTCTTTGGCAAATACTGCACATGTGCATGTGCAGCTTGCGTTATATGCACACTCTGATCCGGCACGCATGTGCACTGAGCTTGCATGGCCAGTGAACTGGTGGTAAACTGGATCAGATTTCACCACTGGGTAGGGGGATCCTGTGATTTTCAAAAGTCTTGTTGTCTCACACTGGCAAAGGAGGAAGGTAATGGATTAATTTCCTTCCTTAGTATAAAACCCGACAACTCTAGATATACCTTCAAATGTTTGCCTCAATACAATAGAAGTATTGCTGTTCCCAAGTAAAGCGTACTTTTGTCAAGAGATTGTAAACAGTGTTGTACAGTAGTTTATGGTACAGATGTTTTTGCCTGGTCATGCTGACTAATGATTTCATTCTAGTTTAAGACTTTTTGTAGGAACAAAGTATTTTTTAAAAATCCTAAGATTGTAGCAGGTAAAGGCAAATTCATCTGCTTTTAAGGGTAGCTCTTTCCAACTGGTTTGTTAAATGGAGGCTGCCAAATGCATTAAAAATATATATAAAGCTGTTGGAAGTCCAGCACTCCGGAAACTTATCTAATCTAAGGGTTTCAAAATGCACAAAGTTAAATTAATATGGTTTCCAGAACAGCTTCATCTATGGAAACCTGTCATGCTTTTTGCTTTTTTGGAATACTATATAGTCATTCATTCAGTTCTGGGATTTCCCAAACATTATTTAAGTTTAAAGCAGGATATTCTCTGTCTCTGTCTCTGTCTGTCTCTCTCTCTCTCTCTGTGTGTGTGTGTGTGTGTGTGTGTGTGTGTGTGTGTGTGTGTGTGTGCGTGCGCATGTGTGTGCCTCTTTCTGTCTCTCTGTCTGTCTGTCTGTCTGTCTCTCTCTCTCAGTTTGTGTGTTTCTCTCTCTGTGTGTCTCTCTGTCTCTCTCTCTGTCTGTCTGTCTGTCTGTCTCTCTCAGTGTGTGTGTTTCTCTCTTTCTCTTTCTCTGCCTTTCTCTCTGTATCTCTCTGACTGTCTCTGTCTCTCTCTCTGTCTCTCTCTCTCTCTGTGTGTGCATGTGTATGTCTATATGGTCAGAGAGGACAAAAGGGATCAGTCTCTCCTTATGAATTCAGCATTACAGAAGTGGACAATTCTGTTTTTGTTACCAAAAACAGAATTGGAGATGCAAAGTATAGAGCCAGATGCTAATAAATGATGTGGACCCCAGCAATAAGAATATAGGTTCTGACTCTCTTGAAACATTTCTGGGTGGGGTTTTCCCCCCATTCACACATACATATAACTCCCTTCTTCCACTCACATGATTCTACTATGTTATTTATCATGTTCTATTTCATGTGGGGCTAAGCAGAGACAGGAGGTGACTGGTGATCTTATTATACTCCTGCACTCATTTTATAAATAAGTAAGTAAGTAAATATTTCATAAAGCAGGGACTACTGCAGAAAAGGACCATTTCTAGTGTCTTGTCAGCCAAAATCTTTGGTTGATGGGACCTGCGGGTCCTTACTCAGAGGTTTGATATTGAGAACAGCAGAAAATGGATATCTTCGGCTATGGTTATAGTGATCCAAAATCAGGACAAGGATAACCAGGTCCTGCCAGAAGTAGCATGCTTGTGGACTGTGGTATGTTTAGCATGTTAGACTAATTGTAGTTCTAGCAGTATGGTGTTTTAATGATTCTAATCTATCCCTAGCATAATCATCTAGCAGTGATGTTATCTAGCTGGGTAATGAAATTGCTTGCATGCAAACAAACAAGCAAGCTCAGAGAGCACCAAGGACTCCATCGTTCAACACTGAACTTCAGATATTCTCTTCTATTGCTTGCTAGCTCGTTGAATTGCAATAGTGGTACCTTGGATGTAGGATGAGGGCAAAGGTTCATTGTCCAAACTTGTGGGATGGTTTCGGAACATTTCTTTACCAGGCTAGGTAACATCTTCAGCAGAGTTTTGGGGAGTTCATTGAATATTTAACGCTCAGTCATTCAAGTCACAAGTCTGTTATGAGAATAAACTGAGGTGAAGGAGGGGGATTCAAGTGAAGGCACATGAAATTCTGATGGGAACCAATCTGAGTATTTTGTTTCTACCATGTTTCTGAGCATAACTGGTCAGAAATACGGTCCTGTACAGCTGGATGCTGTCTTTTCCAGAAGACATTTATCTCTGTGTTAGTGATAAAACTTTTCCAACTTCGGTAACTTCCCAATGCATGGATTCTAACCAGAGGTGGGCTGCTGGGGGTTTGCAGGGGTCCAGGAGAACCTCTAGCTAAGATTCTGTGCAGTTCGGAAAACCCCCAAACCCCACTCCTGGCTGGGCCCACCCCACTCACCCATTCCAGGAGTCCCCACGTGGCCCGTTTTGGATGCAGGTAACTGCAGGGCAAGCATGGAGGCTCAGGGAGGGCAAAAAATGGGCCTACTTGAAGTTTGGGAAGGCCGGAAACGAGCCCGTTTCTAGACTCTAGAGGGCCTCCGGAGCCTGGGGAGACAGTTTTCACCCTCCCAGATGCTTGAGGAAAGCCTCCGGAGCCCAGGGAAGGCAAAAATGCCACCCCCTGCCGTGGTGCAGGAGGCCGACTAGGCCACGCCCACCATGGCCACGCCCACCCAGCACCCAGTCAGAGAAGCCCTTTCTAAAATTTTTGAACACCCCCCCCCCCAATTCTAACCCTTGAGAATTCCTAAATCAACTGTCATAAGTACAAGCCTAGAGGATCAAAAGGAGAGCTTTTCAGGAGCTGTGGTGGTGCGGTGGTTACAATGCAATTTTACAGGTTAACTCTGCTCACAGCCTGGAGTTCAATCCTGACTGGCTCAAGGTTGATTCAGCCTTCCATCCTTCCAAGGTCAGTAAATTGAGGATCCAGACTGTTGGGAGCAATAGGCTAACTCTGTAACCTGCTTAAAGAATGCTGTAAAGCACTGTGAAGCAGCATATAAATCTAAGTGCTATTGCTATCATATGGCTTCACTTTTTCTCTCTGTGTGAATCTGATGCAGTATACAAGGTATGTAGCAATGCCATCATTTCTACAGGTACCTCCTTGCATGTTTGTGAGTAAGGTATATTTGTAAATACTTGCTTCAAGTACCCGATCCTCATCCTAAATCCAGTATAGTATTGTTTTGGAATTTATCATCACTTTGGGGAAACAGGGATTTGCTACAATATTGTATTGAGGCTTCTGAGGAATGAATACTAAAAACATTTGAGGATAATTTTTGGAGGCTAATTTCGAAAAGATAAGCAATGTTAAATGCTAAGCATGCAACAAATAAGCATCTTAAACAATGCTCTGAATCACCTGGGGCCAAGTAGAACAGATTAATATGAAATCTATAGCATGATATTGGAGCAGTTGCCAATAGCAACCACCAGAACACTGCTGTGTGCCTTCATTTGCAGAGCTCACCTTTATTACATTGCAGAATGCTTGTATTATTCTCAGCTAAATCCTCTCTCTCTTTTTTCCCCCCTTTCTTTCACGGGCTAATCAGTGCCTCAAGGTGACTGTGTCTCTTTCAGCTGAGCAAAATTTTTTACCTTTTATTGAATTACTGCCTTGGTAGGTAAGAGAGTTCAACGTTGAAACAAAAAGCTATGCTTGTCTGTTCAACTGCAGGAGGAAAAGGGCAGAACTTAGTATGCTGCACCTTTTCCTTCTAGGGCAACCAGGATAACTAATCCTGATGTTTTTCATGGCAACTTGGTCATATGTGTCTGCACAGAGAGCTACTGAAAATTGTTTTGGATGATGGCAGCATACATACCGCCCCGTTTCTCTGAAAATAAGACCTATCTCAAAATTAAACCCTAGAATGTTTTAAGCGTACTCCTAATATAAGCCCTACCCCCCAAAATAAGCACTACTTAAGAGCATGCACAGCTGGCAGGCCGCCCATTCCATCTGATTGCTTGTGGTGCCACGTCCACAAGGCAACGTGGGGGAATGGTGGAGCTGTCCAATGTGCCCCATACTGGCTTAGCTCACAGCCTGATCTAGAGAGAACCGACCGCTTGATCTAGAGAGAACCGGCTGAATCCCACCACTGCATGTAATGATATTTTGTACTAAATCATGGTTTGCTCATGGTGGTGGTTTATTCTACTACTACTATTACTACTACTATTAGTAGTAGATACTACTATTGTTGAAGCGTAAGATTGCATTTGCTTGGTTTGAACTGTTAGGTCAGTGTCAGCCCTACAAGATAGACCAGACTTGAACTCCAAAGTCATGAATATTTTTTGTTTGTTTGTTTAATTTCTATGGTGCCCATTTTGCCAAGGCACACACTAGGCAACTTACAGTCATGGAATAAAAATACCATAGAAAACATTAAAACCATAAATAAAGACCATACATTTAGAAACTTAGTTAAAAATTCAATTGACCAAGATGGAGGGGAAGAGAGAAAAATGCACATGGGGAGGAGCGGGGGTCTGTCTAATCCAATAACTACCTACAGGATATCTCTTCCCTTTGGGGCCCAGGTCAGTTGGCAAAGCCAGGTCTTTCAGGAGCTCAAGATGATGGGTGTAGATCACACCTTGGAAGGGCATCATTTTCCAGAGCACCATGGAAGAAAAGTCTCCTCTCGTGGACTCCACCAGCTGAAATTCATTGAATGATGGGGTCTGCAGCATTCCTCTTCTGCCAATATGGGCTAGGTGAGGTAGTCCTATTGGGACGAGGCAGTTTCTCAAATAACTGGCCATGAAGGGCTTTCAAAGTGATAACCAACACCTTGAATTTGGACCTGGAAGCAAACTTGCAACCATGCAGCTCACAGAACATTGGTGTAATGTTGGCCACCCTAGGTGCCCCAAGAACTGCCTGCATGACTGTGTTCTGTGTCAGCCAAAGCTTCCAGATACTTTTCAAGTAGAACACATTGCAATATTCAAACCATGGCAAAACTAGGGGTTGAGTGACTGGGCACAGGAACTAGCCATCTAGGAAAGGGTAC
This sequence comes from Masticophis lateralis, assembly GCA_030761175.1. Lineage (NCBI taxonomy): Eukaryota > Metazoa > Chordata > Lepidosauria > Squamata > Colubridae > Masticophis > Masticophis lateralis. Next base: position 68,657,991 of record JAUDYJ010000007.1, on the reverse strand, counting down.
ACCTAGTGGTCGAACCAAAGTCACTCCTAGCTACAATTGCCATCTGCTCATCAAGCAGGAGTCACGGGTTTATGAGAACTCCCAAAATATGCACTGGGTACATCTGGGATGGTGCAACTGTCCAGAACTCCATGAACCCAAAGCCACTTTTTTTACTACGATTCAGCCAAAGTCTGCTGTCCAGACACTCATAGGCTCTACGCTCTCCAAGAGAACAGCAACAGCATCACTTGGGTGATTTTATTAAAGCTACTTTTATTATAGGGTTACAATAAGAGAACCTTGAAGCTTTTAATATATACCCCAGGGGCTGGTTTCAAAACCCATCACTACCGGTTTGCTGGTAGGTTCGCTCGTGCGCACAACACTTCTGAGTATACGCAGAAGCGTCCAGCTGGGTGGATGGAGCCTCCTGCCACTACCAGTTTGCCCAATCTGGGGCGAACCGGTAGCCACCACTGATGTACCTCCACCTTTATCCTAAAAACTAGGGAGGGTCCAATCTGAAACACTTTCTCGAATTGTACTCTTTCTTTGGACTTAGGTTTCTCTTATCTCTCTTGCTGTGGCTCCTCTTCCTCAAGGTTATTCTCACAGCCCATTACATTCATAATCAATATTTGATCCATCAAGATACCTAAATCCAAATGCTTCTGCCAGATATGATCTCCCTTATGTTACATTAATGCCTTTGATTTATTTTTCCTATCCAAATCCACATTTTTCCCTCATGAAATTTAATTTGTTGGTTTTGGCTCACTGTTTCAGTTATTCAAATCTTCTTGAATTCTGATACTGTGCAATAAGATGTTTGATATTTCTCTTATCCTTGGGTTTCTGAAAATTTGATAATCATATTTTCAAACCCATCCTCCACATCATTTTTAAATCAACTTAAAACAGTATTTGACATTGCCTTCCAACTAGATGCAGAGCCATTGTTAGACGCTCACTTAAGCATAAGTAGTTAGCCATGAGAGTAGCTAGTTAGTAGTTCCATGCACGCATTGGAAACCAGAAGAGCAACTGCCCGGCACATGCATGCACACTGGGCGGCTGATTTTCTGATTTCCAGCACTCCTGTGTGTGAAGACCAACTGGCCGGCCCTCTGGAACCCGGAAGAGCAGCGGGCGACTGCTCGCATGCCTGGAGAGATGGCTCTGAGTACCACTTCTCGCACACATGCCATAGGTTCACCATCACGGACATAGGAGGTTCTGTTAATTGTTTTGCCAAAGTTAAGGAGCACTGCATTCTTACGATAAACTTTATCAAAGAAGAGGACCAGACTGGTTGGCATTTTCTTTTATTGTTGAAACCATCCTCTCACATAATGCATTTTTTTTAATGTAAGAACTGTGGTGGCGCAGTGGTTAGAGTGCAGTACTGCAGGCTACTTCTGCTGCCTGCCGACTGCCTGCAATTTGGCAGTTCAAATCTCACCAGGCTCAAGGTCAACTCAGCCTTCCATCCTTCCGAGATTGGTAAAATGAAGATGCAGATTGTTAGGGACAATAGGCTGACTCTGTAAACCACTTAGAGAGGGCTGGAAAGCACTGTGAAGGGCTAAGTGCTATTGCTATTGCTACTTAAGACTGTCTGCTCCAGATTTTGCCTAGCATCATTGAACTGCTTGGTTTGTAGTTAGTTGGATTTTTCCCCTTATAACAACATTTTCTCCCTTTTGTCCTTGGGCACTATGTCTACTTTCCATGATTTCATGGGGATTACAAAAAGGACTTCCAAGTTGACATTTCCAGCTCCTTCAAGGCTGTCAGGTATAATTGATCTTGTATTCAAGGCTAAAAATAATTCATAGTATCCAAGTACTCTCTAACTAAGTTTTCTCCTAGGATCACATGTTCTGCTTAGATCCATTTCTGTTCTAGTTTCGTCTACTGACAGTCAAAAACACCTATTTTTGTTTTTCAGCTTCCCTCCCTTCACAGCTATCCAGTGCATTAGTCTGCTGGATAGCTCAGCAGACTAATGCACTGTAATTTAACTCCAGCTGTCTGCAATTAGTAAGTTCGAATCTCACCAGGCTCAAGGTTGACTCAGCCTTCCATCCTTTCTAAGGTAATTAAATTGAGGACCCAGTTTGTGGGGGCAATAAGCTGACTTTGTAAAATATACAAAAGTATGAAGGCTATTGCTTAACGCATTGTAAGCCGCCCTGAGTCTCCAGAGAAGGGCCGCATATAAATCAAATTTTTTTTAAAAAAACCAAAAAAACCCCCCCCAATCTCTTTTGAATTTTTGCTTTTCTGGCTTCCTTTCTGCAGATATTTCCTACTTGCTCATATACTCTGCTGAAGAGTGCATCATTTTTCCCCCTATAAAAATCCCTTTTAAACTTTCTTGAATCAACAGATGTCAAGCATCCTAAGACTTCCCACTGTGGCATATTGGTTGGCATATTATTATTAGTTGATTAAGCATGCTGGTGGTATTGTGTTTTCATTGGGTTACTTTGAAATGCTTGTATATGTCATAATTCTTGTTGATTCATTGAAGTTAGGTCTCTAGAAGTTCTAGTAAAGTAAGCGGCAAAAGAAGCCTACTCCTAATTATAATGTCTTTTGTTAGAGCAGTATGAAAGACCCATCACCCACTTTTTCTTCTCATTCTAGTGGTGTAAGATTGTGTTTCCAGGATCTATAGCAGTGAAGAAGTTGGGGGTGGGGCCAGTCAGAGATGGTACTTACCAGTTCTCCGAACTGCTCAACATTTCACGCCCACCATGGCCACACCCACCCAGCAACCGGGCAGAGAACCCCTTGCTTAAATTTTTGAAGCCCACCCCTGTATACCATGACTTGCATGATCCTGATCTTTGTAAATTTAGACATATTACTGCATTTGAATATCTTGACCAAGGCCTTCATGGCAGGATTTAGTATGGAGCCCTTTGGATCAGATTTGTAAGGCATGTTACCATAGTCTTCTCACCTTTATCTGTACAGCAACTCTTACAAAAGGCCTCTCATCACAGAAACACATTCCATAGGTGGAGAATTATGTCCACTGGCACAGTCTGTGCTGTCAGTTGGTTGTTAATGTTGACTTGGTGTTGACTTAGTGCAAAGATTAGCTTATTCTGTGTGTTTATTATTTATTTATTTATTAATCATATTTCTATGCCATCCGCTCTCCGAGGACTCTGAGTGGTTTACAACAATCGACAGTATACTAAATAGCATATTGCCCCCAACAATCTAGGTCCTATTTTACCCATCTCGGAAGGATGGAAGGCTGAGTCAACCTTGAGATTTGATTTGCTGATCTGCTGAACTAGCAGTCAGCTGAAGTAGCTGCAGTACAGCACTTCAACCACTGCACCACCTCAGCTCTTTCTCACCCACCCACCCAGAAGTGGGTTTCAGCAGGTTCTGACCAGTTCTGGACAACTGGTAGCAGAAATTTTGATTAATTCAGAGAACCGGTAGTAAAAATTGTGGCTGGCCCCACCCTCATGTATTCTCTGCCTCCCAAGCCCCAGCTGATCAGGAGGAAATGGGGATTTTGCAGTAACCTTTCCCTGGAGTGGGGTGGGAATAGAGATTTTACAGTATCCTTCCCCTGCCACGCCTACCAAGCCACGCCACCAAGCCATGCCCACAGAACCGGTAGTAAAAAATTTTGAAACCTACCACTGCACCCACCCACCCACAAATTAAGAGGAAGTTTGTGGTAAAAGGATACAAATTTAACTGGGTTGTGCAGTAAAGAGTTTGGTTCTCATATATTCTTGTTGAAAGGTTGGCACCTGTTTTAAGTGGTTGGAATGAACAGAGGTCCATCTCTGTTCATGTTAGTTCATACACTTCATTGTCCAATTTGCTTCAAGACTGTTATAGGTAACAGCTGTACATCAGCCCTCCAGAAGGAATTCTTACCTAGTTGAAAATTAGGTGTCCAACTAATTTGTCATCTAATTTTAATTGGTCTGATTAAGTTTTCTTTAATTCAATGGGAGAAGGAAGCTGTCATTGAAAATAACAGGCAAAAGATAAAAGATATCCAGGCTGAATTTTAGCCATTTTAGTTATTGATTTGTTAGATTTATATATCTGCCCTGTTTAAACTCGAGAGAGCTTACAATAAAATTCATACAATGCATAAAATACACAATATAAAAATAAAACACAACTTTTTGATTAGTTCAGTTAAATGTTAATGTTTTACAAAAAGCAAAACAACGCACACAAAACCAGGTGGCACACATATGTGTTGCGTGGAAAGAAACAGCTCTTTTCTATATGATGCATTAAAAAAAATAGATAAGCCTTTTCAAAGGAAAATAGCATTAACAGAACTTAAGCATGCTCTATAAAACTGGAGTTAACTTAGTAACGCTATGGTTAATAGCAAAGCATGTTATTTAAGCTTAGATCCCAGCTACCTACTAGCAACATTGTCCAAAATACAGATATGAAGGTCTAGAGCAGTGTTTCTTAGCATTGGATGTTAATTTTGGATGGACTTCAACTCCCAGGATTCCCTAGCTGGCAAGTACACCCATTTTCAAATTGCCAATGAGTGTATTTATTAAATTTATACATGCTACCCATCTCACTATCAAAGGTGTAAAAACATTGCTCTAGAGCTCAGCAATCCGCAGCTCTGGAGCTGCATGTGGCTCTTTCATCCCTCTGCTGTGGCTCCCTGTTGCTGGTTGGGTCCACAATTGATAGGATTTTTGGTTAGGGCAAGTAGATGAAAAAGGATGCCACACTAAGAGGAGACTCTGTGGTGGGGGAACTGGACTTCCGGTCAACAGAGGAAAAAGGACGCCACACTAAGAGGAGTCTTTTTGGCGGGGGAACTGGACTTCTGGTCAGCTCCAGAATTGAATGGGGGGCTTCTGGTTAGGAACTTTGTGGCTCTTTGAGTGTTTAAGGTTGCTGACCCCTGCTCTAGAGGACATTCTTCTAGTTGTAAGGGTCTGCATCAAAGCAATTTAAAGAAGACAATTTATATTTCTTTCTTGTCTTAAAAAAGAGAAGTAATTCAAGACATATACCATATTTTCATAACTTGCTAAGGTAGATTATAAGTGTATTCTTACTGATACTTTATAGGCAAAAACAACCAAGGGAAACTCATCTTTAAATATAAAAGCACTTGATTTTAGGACCAAAGCAAGTTATACATAATAGATTTAAGTATTTGGGCAATTCCCCATCTGTCAGCGATGCTTTAAATATCACAAGTTGTTTTTTTCCAGTTGTTGATTTTCTTCCTACCCACCCATGCCTCTAAATAAAGGTAGCCCTTGACTGAATCTAAAATTTCTGTTGTTAAGTGAGACAGTTGTTAAGTGTGTTTTGCCTCATTTTACAACCATTCTTGCCACTTGTTAAGTGAATCACTGCAGTTGTTAAGTTAGTAACAAGTTTGTTAAGTGAATCTGGCTTCCCCGTTGACTTTACTTGTCAGATGGTTGCAAAAGATGATCACATAACTGCAACCAGTCAGTTGCCAAGCAGCTGAATCATGTGACCATAGGTTGTAAGTGACCACTTACAATCATTGCAATGATTGTAAGTGTGAAAAATGGTTATAACTCACTTTTTTCAATGTCATTACATTGTAAAAACTGTTGTAAGCCAAGGACTACCTGTGACTTCATTGGAAGACTGAGAAAACTTTCTAAGGGCTATTTCACAAAGCATGTGGTTGTATGCAAAATATTGCTTCTTGAAGCACTCAGTGCTTTTTCCTTTTTCCTTTGTGTCTTTTATTTATTCATCCCCTGCTTTTAAATTTAGTGAAAAGTTATATAACTTCTTAATTAGTTTTTCATCAGAGGTCAATAGTGTCTTATCAATGCTGTTTGTCCTTTATAAAAGCCATATTTTTTATATCTAGGTCATATCTAGATTGTATGTGCAATTGAGGCCACCATGATAGTATAATGCCCTGGTCTTCAAGCACTTGCTTCGATTTTAATTTCCCTTCAGTGTCCAAAATGTTATTTATATGTCACATATTTCCCCCCCCCAAACTTTTCCAGATTTGCATCCGTGAAGGATTCCATCGTTGAGAGCAGGGATAGGTTCTAAAAATTTTTACTACCGCTTCTGTGGGCGTGGCTTATTTTGTGGGCCTGGCTTGATGGTCATGTGACAGTTCTTTAGGATTTAGAAGAGGTACTGGTCTACCAGGCTTTTAACCGCTTGCAGAGCTGTACCGGTCTACTCATTTGTTTTTGGTGGCACTGGTCTACCCATTTATTTTTGCAGGCACCGGTCTACTTATTTGTTTTTGGAGGCACTGGTCTACCCATTTATTTTTGCAGGCACCGGTCTACTTATTTGTTTTTGGAGGCACTGGTCTACCCATTTATTTTTGCAGGCACCAGTCTACACATTTGTTTTTGGAGGCACCAGTCTACCACCACACTACCTTTTAACACTGATCAGCTGTAGGGCGGCCCTTTAAAGCCCCGCAGCAAGAGTTTAAACAGTTTTTTTCCTTCTAGCCGATCAGCTGGCACTCAGGAGGCAGCAATAGATTGGAGGTGGGGCCAAATAAAAGGTAAGAATAACGCGGGGGGCAGGAGGTAATAATCTGTTCAGTGACATCATATTGTCACTGCTACCGGCTCGGCGGAACTGGGAGGAACCCACCACTGGTTGAGAGCCATTCTGGGATTGTCAAGTATATTTTAGGTTTTATTTCTTCCCATACAGATATTAGTGAGTTTCTTATGTAGTGATTTTGAAAGTATCTATGGATTTTATTCTTCTCATACCATAGGAAGGTGCGCCATCCTAGTTGTAAATCATGTCCTTCTAATGATTTCTTTCTTAATGCTGCTGCATTAATGGTTTTCCAACTCTTTTCTACATGAATGTGTAGGCATAGTTGCTATGCCAGTGAAGCGGTTCTATCGGTCGAAGCACAGACATATCCATGTAAAGGATACCTGGATCCTCCTTTAGGGAGGACAGTCCTTCTTTTGTAAGTTCTGTCCTCTCTCAAGAAATGTTCTCCTACATGTCCTCCTTTTTGATATTTGAAGACTAATCTGTAAATCTCCGTATTCGATCAATGCCGATCCGATCTGATTCGTTGCATGTGATGTGACATATTTATATTTGACATGATGATTCGTCAAGGCTCGGTACAGTGCGGCGAGACGCATGCGCCCCGCGCAGGAGAATTGTTTTGAGAGAGTGTGCCATGCGCAAGTGGTTTTGTTTACTTCTTACCAAAACATGACATGGCACATACGCACGCATTAGACTCATTGTTGAAATGAATAAAATGTTTCTTTTATTTACGATATTTTTTTTCTTCAGTTTATTTGTGTCCTCCTTCTCATTGTAAAAAAGATGGTCACCTTATCCATGTACAGCTTGGAAAGTCCTCAAAGTAAGCACATAAAGTCTTCAGAATAGCATCTCAATGTTGCAAGATACTGATTTCTTGTACTTTAGCAAGTTCCCCTTTGACTCAGGAATGAAATCCAGCAGATTCTGACAAGTTCTAGAGGACGGGGAGCAGAAATCTTGAGCAGTTCAGAGTACTGGCAGCAGAAATTTGAGTAGTTTGGAGAACCGGCAAATACCACCTCTGCTAGCCCCAAAGTGGGTGGGAATGGAGATTTTGCAGTATCCTTCCCCCAGGAGTGGGGAGGGAACGGAGATTTTGCAGTATCCTTCCCCTTGAGTGGGGTGGGAATGGAAATTTTGCAGTTCCCCTGCCACGCCCCCAAGCCACACCACACCCACCAAGCCCTGTCCACAGAGCCGATACTAAAAAAATTTGGATTTCACCACTGCTTTGACTGCTTTGCAAAATTCTGCTGTGAGTGAAATCAACTAGACTAGTCCTTAGATTGGTATGAAATGCTTAAAAAAATGCATTTCTATTGATATAATCAACTAGCCAAACTTTGCAATGTCGGAACGCAAAAGTATTTATAGTTTTCCTTTCTTACTTTCAGCTCTGCAAAAGGAAGAGATTAAGCTAGAAAGAAGGTATAATGTTTTATAGAAAGACGTAACCAATCCCAGTTACTAAACTTTTCAAGCATTAAATGAAAATATACGCACACATTTATAAAACAGACCATTTATGCTGGTGTGTCCTAAATCAGGATCACTGAGATAGAAATCATTTAAAAGAAATATAGAAGAATAAGTAACCTTCAGAATGAAAGAAATCTAGAATTAGTATGGCAGGTGTAGAATTTTAACAGCACAAAAGAGAAACAAATATTGTGCCTTAAATTAGGGTAGAGTGGAAAAAGAGGATAAATCTAGTCTACAAACAACAGGCCAACTATTTGCTAAACGCATAAAATGCCACCAATTTTTATTCTGATTCGCTATCATTGAGTGATTTCTTTAATTAGGTTAAGGAAAGGCAGATAATGCCTGGAGCGATGTGTAGATGAGATCTTGTTTGGAAAGCTTTATAGAAGAATTATTAAAAAGAATACAGAGCTCCCAATAGTACATGTGTGACTTAGAAGTTAAATTAGAAGGCCATATATTGCCAGCAAAAAAAAAAAAAAAATCTGCATAAATTCTATTACAGGTAGTCCTTGATTTACAACGGTTTGTTGAGTGACTGCTTGAAGTTACAACAGCACTGAAAAAAGGGACTTATGACCATTTTTCACACTTATGACAGTTGCAGCATCCCCATGATCACGTGATCAAAATTCAGACACTTGGCAACTGTCTCATATTTATGACGGTTGGTAGTATCCTGATGTAATCCCCTTCTGACAAGCAAAGTCAATGGGGAAGCCAAGTTATAAAATTGGGCAAAGCTCACTTAAGAAATGTCTCACTTAGCAACATAAATTGGAGCGTCAGTTGTGGTCATATGTTGAGGACCGCCTGTACTAACTCAAGCAGGCTCTACCGAGCATTAAACTTATGTAGTAAATTGTGGAAGAGCTCTTTTAAAAAACAAAGTTGCACCAATTTACCTATAGTTCTTGCACCACCAAGAGTTTCTCTCACTATGAGAACAGTGAAAGAAACCACTTTGGAAAAACTGTGTAAAAATATAATCAAATAGTTCAGATATCTTAAGCAAGGAAGGCTCAAACAATACTACAGAGACAGCATATGCTTACACAAGTTTGATTAATTTTGGTGTAGCATAATGTCATTATAGTTTGCAAGCCATGGTTTATAGCTGAATTTAAATGCAAAGCCAGCTCATTGTGGTTTATTCAATCGAGTATGGTTAATCAACCTGTAGCTCACCATGGCATCAATGTTGATGCCAAAGCATCCATCTTTGTATTTGTTCCTTCTTCCTTCGTAAGATTTGGTGAGCCAAAGTGAGCCGTTTTACTGAAAATATTCTTATGTCCTTATTCTGATGGGTAACTTTTAAAAACTGTTTACAAATAGCTGGGTTACTAAAAGTCCTGCTTCTGTTGATCTTATGTGACTAAAGGACAAATACATTTAGTTATTTTGGGAACAGTAAAGTAGTTTTTCTTTTTCTTTTTTTTTTACAGTAATTTCCTAGGGCTGTCTTTCAAATTCCCAATCTTGGGTACAGCTCTGGAATTTTCTAGGTGGTTTCCATCTAAATGCTAACTAAAGCTAATCCTGTTCAGTTTTGTGAGGTTGTTAATGGTAGACAGTGAAGTGCAAAGAAATGGAATTAAAATTCTAGGCCAGGTGGAATCTTTTATTTCATTTTCTTTTGTTAAGCTCTTAAGCAAATACTATTTTTTTTCCCCTGAGAATAAATTTATAGGTAATGTGAAAAGTGCCGAGTCAGACTGAAATGTTGCTGTTAATAAATTGTAAAGGAGAAAAGTTGAAAAATAGACCTGTTGGGATACCTATACATATTGTCACTGGAATACCTTGAATTTTTGACTTGAGTGGACCAGGAGATTTTCCACTATGAATCACCGTTTCTTTTCTGCTCGCAATTTTCGGTTTGGTAAATATGTCAGCTAGGTTTCAGGATGCTTCTGCATGGGCTATGTGTTACCCAGTGGAATTCTTGCTTTCCCTTGAATTGATTTCCCATGGCATATTGTGAATGGCTTTTAAAACCCCTTTTCTCCTATTTAAAAGCAGTTTATTTTGTGACATGGTGTGATATTGTTTTGAAAAAAAACAAGTCTAAAGCCCCCTTGGGTTCTTGGAAGTACTTTCACAGTTCTTTAGATGTTGACTGTACAGTTGAAGTGAATTGGGCTCCCTGTAATTTGGTGCTTAAACGAATAGGAAGTTCTTAAACTCATCTGGGAAGTTAGGCAGGGGTGGGTTCTACTTACCTTTACTACCGGTTCACAATGGGAACGTGCATGGGCTCGCTTTGGTTGCATGCACGCCTTGATTCTGCACATGCGCAGATCGCTGAAGACGACATCCGGGGCAGTGGGCAGGGCCTCCCGCCAGTTTTACTACCAGTTCTTCTGAACTAGTCTGAACTGAGGGCAACCCCCACTGAAGTTAAGTTAAACCTGAACCAGGGGTGAAATGCTACTGATTCGGACTAGTTCGGGAGAACCAGTAGTAATAAAAGCTACTGGTTCAGGCGAGCCGGTAGTAAAAAAAATGCTACTTGTTCGGACGAACTGAACTGGTATTTCCAACAATCAGCTGTGCCGCACAATTGATATTCGCTAGAAAGTAAGAAATCCTGCTTTCTCTCTCGCTGTTCTACTTACCTTAGAAAAGGCTTCTTAATCCTCCTTCTTCAGCGCTGCACGGTAGCACCTGTGGTGTGCATGTGCGCAAAGCATGCATATGGTGTGCACTACACATGCACGCAAGCAGCAAACCAGTAGCGAGGTGGACCGGTAGCTGAATTTAATCCAGCCCTTCAGTTCTTCATTGTTTTATACAGCAGGAATTATGCATACACAGTGGTGTGATTCAAATAATTTAACAACTGGTTCTCTGCCCTAATGACCAGCTGTGTGGGTGTGGCCATGGTGGGTGTGGCCAGGGGTGTAACAGGCAGCACTCAGGGGTGTGGCCAGGGGTGTAACAGGCAGCACTGCACCCCCTTCAGAGCAAAAATGGACCACAGGGGCCCCATAGTGCACCCCCCGTGCTCCATGGTGCACCCACCATGCTCCCGTGCCTCTGCAGCCTCCTGGAAGCAAAAACAGCCCTCAAGGGGGCATGCCATTTTGCCCTATTTTGGGCCTAGTAGGCCTCTCTGCATGCTCTTGGGAGTGAAAATGGGCTGTGGGGGGCCTGCTGCACCCCCATGCCCCATTTTGGGCCTACGAGGCCTCCCTGAAACCTCCTGGGAGCAAAAACAGGCCATGGGGGGCACTGCACCCTCCCCCACGCCCATTTTGGGCCTAGTAGGCCTCCCTGCATTTACCTGGGAGCCAAAATGGACTGCATGGGGACTCCTGGAAAAGGTGGGAAGGGGCGGGGCCAGCCAGCAATTTAACCACCGGTTTGCCCAAACCGGCCTGAACCGTCTGAATCCCACCACTATCCATACACCTTTATACAAATTGAAATACTGCAGTTGTTAGCTGCGCTCATTTTTGTACTAGATACATTGAGCCCACTTTTTGTTTCTCTTTGGGATCAGGCACAGTATTGAGGTAAAATAAATCTTTGTTTCTATCATAGTAAAGTTAAAACACTTTCTGCTGACAGCCATAACAGTTTGTTCTTATTTGACAATATCTATGTGTTTACAGGAAGTAGTACAATTATAGTGGAATGGAATTTGAAGAAAATGAAACATTACACAACCTAAGAAATTTGCATAATTGTTTTTCCACAGATGAATCTATCTTACTTTCTCTTCTGCTTTAATCATGCAGATTGTGAGAACTAACACAAGTCCTTTGAAAAAGTGGACAAATACAGTGTTCTCATCTGTGTCATCTTTTTTCTTGGATTACAATCTGAACGTTGGCAGTTCTCCGTAGGAGATAGCTTCAATTTATTTTGAAATGTAAGAAAACGGAATTGTACATTTGGAAAGCCCAAGCTTTCTATATATTAAGCAAACAAAGAATGTTACTGAATCCACTGCAAAAGGATTTGCAGCACACAAAGGTAGATTTTTGCATTTTCAATGCCAGTCGTGAAAAGACACAAGTGAAGTGGCCCAAGTCCTTTCCTCTCACCTGGTGCATAATGGCACACAACACACAGCAGTATACCACTTAATTTGGAAAACTATATGGATGATCTAATTAAGTCATTTAAATTCAATAAAAGACCCCTTCCAAAACTCATAGGAGTTCTGTCCAATCTTGCATTCTGTTCTTAGAGTGATCAAGATAACCTTTATCCCCCTGTGGGCACTCTGACACACATTAAAAATGAAATTCTGTTGCCTGCTCTCAAAAGTGTACACTTACATAACAAACCTATAGATATGCTATACACATAGATACGTATGTACTTACACCCTAATACAGGAGTGTCGAACTCAAGACCTGGGGCCAGATCCAGCCCATGGGGTACTTAGAACTGACCTACGGGGCTGCCCTGGAAACAGCAAAGGACTGGCCCATGGGGCCTCTGCCAGCAAAAACTGAACAGCCCTCCCGAGCTCCGTTTTTGGTGGCCAAGGGTTGCAGGAGGCCATCGCAACGAAAATGGAGCTCAAGAGCCCATTTTTGATGGTAGAGTGCTCGAGCCTCCATAGGCATCCCCAACACAAGTGAAGTTGAGCTGGCCATGCCCATCCTGGCCCTACCCACCCCAGCCCACCAAGGTCAAACACAGCCCTGATGCAGCCCTCAATGCAGGAGTGAAATGTAAAATTTGTTACTACCAGTTCTGTGGGTGTGGCTTGTGGGGGGGGGGTTTAATGTGACTGGGTGGGCGTGGCCAACTTTCTTTTAAAAAAAAACTTTTCAAAGCATTTTTTCTAATGCTTTGAAAAGCCTCTGCTGATCAGGCAACTCAGCTGGGTTCGTCAGAGAGACTTTTTAAAAAATGCCTCTCTGCTGATCAGGCAACTCTTCAGCCAAGAGGTTGCAGGAAAAAATGCTTTGAAAAGCGTCTGACGATCCCAGCTGAGCTGCACGATCATCAGAGGCTTTTTTTTTTTTACTTTTAAAAGCATTTTTTTTATCAGAAGAGGTTGTAGAAAAAAATGCCTTTAAAAGTAAAAAAAAAAGCCTCTGATGATTGTGTGGCTCAGCTGGGTATGGTGGAGGGGGGTGCAGGGATTTTTGCTACTGGTTCTCCGAAAGACCCGCCGCCATCGCTACCAGATCGGGTGATCTGGTCTGAACTGGAAGCATTTCACCCCTGCCTCAATGTAATCGAGTTTGACACCCCTGCCCTAACATATACATAGTTATAAATATTAGTCACTGTCCATCTTGAATCAAGCCCATCCTTATGAGAAAGTCTCAGAGTTATTATGCATATGGACCTCTTGTAGACCACATCGGTATGGCATTGCAGGTGTGATGAAAGCAACACACTCATATCACTTTTTCATCTTACGATTTTACTATTATGCTAAGTAGAAAATCAAATCATGGTTTCCAGAATTAATTTCTCCTTGGATAAACAGGAGCACAGATAGTCGTCAATTTACGACCACAATAGAACCCAAAATTTCTGTTGCTAAGTGAGACATTTGGTAAGTGAGTTTTGCCCCATTTCATGATCTTTCTTGCCAAAGTTGTTAAGTGAATCACTGCAGTTGTTAAATTGGTCACAGGGTTGTTAAGTAAATCTGGCTTCCACATTGACTTTGCTTGTCAGAGGGTCGCAAAAAGTAATCACATGACCCTGGGACATTGCAACTGTCATAATATGATGCAGTTGCCAAGAGTCTGAATTTTCATCATGTGATCGTAGGAATGTTGCAATGGTTGCAAGCAGTGGTGAAATGCACTTTACTTCGCTACTGGTTTGGGTATGTGAGTACGCACCTCTTCTGCGCATGCACAGAGGGTAAAAAACAGAACGTAATGACGTCCCAGAGAGTGGCACTACCAGTTCGCACAAGCCGGATAGATCCAGCTGGATTTCACTGCTGGTTGCAAGTGTGAAAAATGGTCATACGTCCCATTTTTCAGTGCCATTGTAAATTTGAATGGTTATTAAATGAATTACCTGTACTTTTAGCATTGTCTGTATACTTGAAGTAACAATGTAAATATACATGGTTGTATTGAATGAAACGTATGGTTGTATTTAGCCGCTGAATATGATTACGTTTTGTTTTGGCTTTTATTTTTGGTTTTCATTAGACTTGTATGTTTGTTGAATTTATTTAGACAGGTAGCCCTCAACTCAGGACCACAATTGAGCCCACAATTTCTGTTGCTATGTGAAATGTATTAAGTGAGTTTTGCCCCACTTTAGGACTTTTCTTGCCACAGTTGTTAAGTGAATCACTGAACTTGGTAAATTAGTAACATGTTTGTGGAGTGAAACTGGTTTCCCCATTGACTTTGCTTGTCAGGAGATCAGATGACCCTCAGGTACGATGACCGACAGAAATAAGAGTCAGTTGCCAAGCACCTGAATTTTCATGTGACCATGGTCGTAAGTGTGAAAAACAGTTGTAAATCACCTTTTTCAATGACATTGTAATAGTCACTAAATGAACTGTTGTAAGTCAAGAACTACTTGTATTTTATTGGGTTTCATTGCTCTTGTTTTTAACTGTTGTGAGCCAAAGGTAAAATGGATGGCTATACCAATCGGAGAAATGAATAAACAGTTATATTTCCGCATTCGAGCTCTCACTTTTGGATATAGACTTTATAATTGCAGAACAAGACGCATTATTGAAACACACTGAGTGTGAAGGTGCCTTTAAAAACCACTACGGCTAGTTCAAAGTGCAGCAGCCTGGGGTTTAGTTGGCATTCATTAATGGGGGCACATTACACATTACAAGAGCTGTGGTGTGTGTTGCAGTGGTTAGAATACAGCATTGCTGGCTAACTCTGCCCACTGCCAAGAGTTCAATTCTGACCAGATCAAGGTTGACTTAGCCTTCCATCCTTCCAAGATCAGTAAAATCAGGATCCAGATTGTTGGGGGCAGTATGATGACTCTGTAATTCATTTAGAGAGGGCTGTAAAGTATTGTGAAGTGGTATATAAGTCTAAGTACTACTGCTATTGCTACACCAGTGCTATTCCTTGATAGTAAGCATCTGGAAACAATTTATGTGGGTATGGAGGTAGAGTCACAGACTAGGAAATGGTCAGATAAGAGGCAGCTGAACCTACAGAAGCAATAGGGGCATGCAAACGTCCCAGAAGGGACCTTCCCTAGTTTCTTAGATTGTAAAGCGAGAGGGATAGTTGCAGGGGTGGGCTTCAAAAATTTTAGCAAGGGGTTATCTGCCCGGTTGCTGGGTGGGTGTGGCCATGGTGGGCGCAGCCTAGTTGGCCTCCTGCACCATGGTGGGGGGCCATTTTTACCCTCCCCGGGCTCCGGAGGCTTTCCTCGAGCCTCTGTGAGGGCGAAAATGGCCTCCCCAGGCTCCGGAGGCACTCTGGAAATGGGCCCATTTCCGGCCTTCCCAAACTTCTGCTCTCACCCAGTTACCTCTAGGACCACACTTTCCTAGTAGAATTCAGTCTGACTGGGTGAGGCAGCTGGCACTGCCCCACATTTAGGAGGAAATAGTAGGACCAGTGTTGAAGGTGCTTCTTCCCAATAGCAGAATTGATCCTCTGGAATGGCCTCCCAGCAGACATCAGGTCAACCTTACTATAACAGCCTTCTCAGAGTTGTGGAAGCCAGACTTTTCCCAGAGGATGTTTGTGTGTGTGTGTGCTTCCTACTATTCTTACATTTTATATTTGTTTTAATTTCACTGTGGATTATGGCTGGGTATAAATTTAATCAATTAATTAATTTCTAGTGCAGATTCAGCAGTTTCAGAAAGTATTGTCCAATTTTCATCCAGGTTTATATTTATCAGTTAATGTAGAATATCAATATTAATTTTGTGGACTTCTTTCTCTTTATCTCATCTAGGGTAAACTTCAACTCCTCCTCCTCGTCCTTCCGTTCTTCTCCTTCTCCTTCTCCTTCTCCTTCTCCTCCTTCCCTTTTTCTCCTTCTTCTTCTCCTCCTCCTTCTTCTTCTCCTTCCCTCCTTCTCCTCCTCCTCCTCCTCTTTCCTGATCTTACATACTGATTGTCATACAAGACTGGCTTTCTGTTTTCTGACATCAGAATAGGAACAAAATATATTAAAATCTTAGACATGTTAATATGGGAGATAAGTCTTAGAAACTCTAAGTTACGCCTCATTAATGGTCCTGTCTTTTATTTTTCCATAGTTAAGAAATAGCTTTTTCCAGTCTTTGAATTCTGGAATATAGCTTAATAACCATATGAGACACTTTAGATAAATTGTGTAACTTTTTATTTATCTTTTTTCCTGGAACCTAGTTTCTTACCTTCTTCCTCCCTCATCCCTTCAAACAGTCTCAGTGAGACAATCAAGGTAATAAGTTGGAATGATAGACTAGTTTAAGAAGTGTGCTGTAAGGTATTCTCAATATCACTTTATTTTGCTTCTCCCCTCCCCCCAGTTTAAATTGAGAATTAATTTCCAAACAAACCAGAAAAAGGTATCAATGGCAATGTTGGCAGAAATAGAAGAAGGGGAAGAAAATGTATAAGGTGGATGGAATTAAGAATCGACTTAGTACAATGCATGGTTCCTATGTCTCTAAAAAATTTTGACATATAAAATTAGCACAAAATGTGAATCACCTGAAGTCAGACAAGAGTTTCTCATAATAAATCCTAGACAACTTGTGACCTGTTGGGTCATTCTTTAAAAGAAAGGTACTATAATCTGATGTCACCAAAATAAAAGTTAAACTTAAGCTGACCATATTTTTTTACCCCAATGCTGGATAGCCCCGTGATCATTTAAAAACTATTTATATATATTATTTATTTATCATAAATACAGAAATTATTATAGTGGCAAATTAACTGCAACAAGAAGTCATTCTTGGCTGTACATCGCCCTGAGTCCACTAGGAGAAGGGCGGTATATAAATTTAATAAATAAATAAATAAATAAATAAATAAATAAATAAATAAATAAATAAATAAATAAATAATTTACCTAAATGGAGAAAGAGAATGACCATGGGTGGGGCAAAAAAAAAAATCAGTGGGAGTGACTTACGACTTTCTGTTGGCTTCCCCATTGACTTTGCTTTGAAGGATCAGATACAGTGGTGGGCTGCTGCTGGTTCAGGCTGGTTCGGGTGAACCGGTAGTTCCAACGATCAGCTGGCCCCACCTTCCTGCCACCACCTTATCCTGTCCTGTATTTCCTTCTTTCTGGCTCAGCTGATTTGCGCGGCACAGCTGATTTCCGCACCTCCACTGTTCTACTTACAAGGGCTGCCTTAGAAGTTAAGCAGCTGACCTTCAAATTGCTGTATTTTGAATGCTGCGCGCAAGCACATTAGGCGCATTCGGTGCGAAGTGCATGCTCACAGAACCAGTTGGTAAGCCAGCTGCAGCCTACCACTGATCAGATATCATGAGTATTTGACCTTGGGGATTCTGCAATGGCCACAACTCTGTGAATAAACATCATGTCTAAACATCTTGAAAATTTCAATTCTACCGATATAATAGGATCTGGATTTTTTTTTAAAATATATTCTTTCAGTTAGTGAATTTTAGGTACATTGATTTGAAAATGGTTGCGGTTTAATGCACTGTATCTGAGGGTACAAACAGGCAAAGAAACAAGCACAATGACCATTTTAATACTGTATAGAGAGATGTTGGCCTCATTAGATATTCTTAGTGACTTTTAAAGTGCCACCTCAAGTCATGAAGATTACAGATTGTCAAAATGAAATGCACTAATATACTATTTTAAATTTCAAAATCAATCTGGGAACTCGCACGACCTTTACATGATGAAATGCATGCTTTCTAGAAATTCATGGGCAAGCAATTATGTGGGTTAAACCCGGAGATCAATGAAAGAAACAAATATCCATCTTCTGCAGGCATGCAGCTGGCAACTGACATTTCCCTGACCCTCTTTTGCATACAGATGATGGGGCTGTGAACTCTGCCAACTCAGAAACAGTCCTTTTTGGTAAAATTCCTTGCAGATCATGTGGCTGACTGGCAATAAAGGAGAAACGGAGATGTGAGGAGGATCTGTGCAAATGTCCTCTTGAAACTGTCGACACTGTTTGCAAGCAGAGAAAAAAAAATGAGACAAATAGTCCTAGTACCTGAGGTACGTTTTTTCATGAAAAGAGATCATGGCTTTTACAAGCATTAAATTACATTTGCTGGTGTAGTTGCTCCTTCAGTGGAAATAAATCCTACCAAATTCAAATAGAGTTTCTCCACTAGGGAGACTTGGAAGTCGAGAGCATTAAAACAAGCTCAATTCTGATTAGTTGAGAGTTTCTGTTAAAACATCCGAGCTGTAGATGTGCAAAATAATTTTCAGACTTGGGAGAAGCATTTATTTTGGCAAGGGTTGAGGGAATGAGACTCATGAAGGCGCAAATACAAGGGAATAGGAAATCTCATAGGAAGAAAAATGAATACACTTTTTTCCCCCCTGAAAGCTAAATGGAAATGGGATGAACTCAACCAAGAAATGGAGAGAAATCAAAATTGACAGAGAAAGAGGATCGGTCAATAAAATACTCCTGTGACATTTTCTTGTTAAATATTAAGCCTCTGGGTTAGAGATGGGGAATTGAAGCTCTCCAAATGTTACTTATGAACTGCAGATAGTTTCAGTTCAGCAAAAGCTGGCGATCCACATGTCGACAAGGATTGTCTACCATACAAGCTGAGGGCCCCCATGGTCCGATAACATCATCACAAATGAGGCCAATGACACATTTGCATGTTTTGCAACATACCACAAATATGTAATTCACGTCACTTGCCCAATGACACTATGATGCAGGTAATATTTTAATATCAACTGGTCATCCTCCAAGATATATATATAAGATATATTTCTACTGGGTAGTATTTGTATTCCATTTATGGCTATAGGTCTGATTACTTTAGTGCTATGCTTCTTTCTGCAGTGAATATTTTCTCCAGAGATAGGCCATCTAAATGGCAGTGTAGGGAGATTCACAGTCATCCAGGTCATGCTTGTCCCAAAGCAGAGGTGGTATTCAGCAGGTTCTGACCAGTTCTGAAGAACCGGTAGCGGAAATTTTGAGTAGTTCGGAGAACCGGTAAATACCACCTCTGACTGGCCCCGCCCCCATCTATTCTTTGCCTCCCAAATCCTAGCTGATTGGGAGGAAATGGGGATTTTGCAGTATCCTTCTCCTGCCATGCCCACCAAGCCACGCTCATCAAGCCATGCCATGCCTACCAAGCCACGTCCACAGAACCGGTAGTAAAAATTTTTGAATCCCACCACTGTCCCAAAGGTGCTTTTCTCAAGAGGCAACTGGACTTTCCACTTTTTCTTTGAAGACATTTTGCTTCTCATCCAAGAAGCTTCATCATCTAAATGGCAGATTATTTCTTGTTTTAGTGCAAGAAAGTATTTAGACAAATACAAAGAAGTGGTTTCTGATCTTGTTTAATCAGTTATTGTATAAGTACAATTATAAACATCTCTTCCTTGCACACTCTATAGTGTTTGATCATGAAAACCATAAATCTTAAGTTCATCTTTTGTATCACAAAAAAAGAGTCTATAAAAAATTTTCACTTAGCAATAAATATAGTTATTGTGTTCATCGTCTTCACCAACCATTCTTTTATTATAAAGGTATAGGTTTCTCTGTCAGTTGTGCAGAGAAGGGCAGTGGCCCCTGACCTTTTGGGCACCAGGGACTGGTTTCTTGGAGAGAGGCCTTTCCATGAAAAGGAGGGCATGTGGTTTCATGTGCTGCCTGAATCCCATGGATGTGGCTTTGCTTGTTTGCATAGCCCGATTTCTGGCATGCTGTGGATCAGTGCCAATCCACGGACTGGGGGTTGGAGATCCCCACTCTAGGGCGCAGTGCTCATCTTTCTTTCTTGGCTGAGGGAGCCAGCATTGTCTGAAGACAATGTCCATGGTCACAGGGCCTGCATGATTAGACAGGGCCTGCATGCCAAAGGTTCATGGAAAACTGTTACCTTCTTACCAAAGTGGTACCTATTAATCTACTTGCCTTTGCATTCTTTGGAACTGCTAGATGGGCAGAAGCTAGGGCAAATAACAAGAGCTTTCCCCATTGCTGTTCTAGAACAGAACAGAACAGAACAGAACAGAACAGAACAGAATTTTATTGGCCAAGTGTGATTGGACACACAAGGAATTTGTCTTGGTGCATATGCTCTGAGTGTACATAAAAGAAAAGATACATCATCATTTTCACTTTGTTCATTTTTTGTGTGTGGTGCACTAAATGAAAGTACCTGAGATTAAAATATAAACATTTACCCCGCTTTGCCAAATAGGTCTTGAGTTGGCCATTCTGGAATCTACTTTCCAGCTTCCAATTTGCCTTTTATTAAAATACATTTATTTGACTGTTTGCTCCTTTGAATGTCATTTGTGACAACCCTACTTACCTTTCTGGAATGCAGATGTAAAAGCAGAATAATTGTTTGCTTTTCAAAGTTTCATTGTATAAGACATAAATCCCATCAGTGATTCACATAGATATAAATATTCAAGGACCAAGCTAGTTTTATTCCTTGTCATTCAAGTGAATCTAAAGTGAAGGTGTGCTATTCTGAACATCATGTCCCCAAGGCCACATAGTACAATAATATAATTCAAGACAGATGGGAATCTAGGCTAGCAATAATAAATAAAAGAATTAGAAGCAGTTAACGGAGGATTGTATAATCTAGCACATGGATCTTTCTCTCCATAAATTCCTAACCAGTAACATAGATGAAGACATGAAAACATAATACATGACAATTACTCCAGCTATTCCAGAGGCTGACTTTGATTTAAGAAGGTTTTATACAGCCATGTCCTTTATATCATAGAATGATCTTTCTGTCTTGTGATCCAGCATGACCACTCTGTTCTGAGATGAATTACATTCTGAATAAATTCCCTATTTGAATTAAATAAACATTGTGTTGGCAGAAATATCCATCTGGTTCAGTTCCAAGCCAGGAGAAAAGCACTGGAGATAAAATGGAGGCTGGAGACTGATTAAAAAGAGAGTCCATTTAATGATGAAGCAGAACCACCAAGCACATGTGATTCTGGGTAGCTGACTACATAGAGTTGAGAGCGAGGGTTTTTATACCTTCTCTTTGGCTTTGAACTTGAGCTTCCTTTTCCTGTGCAAGAACATGTATTCAATTGTCTGTGTCAGACTCCCATGGGGTCATGTGGGGTCATGTTTGTCTGAGATAAGTTTGGTTGACGTTTGCTGGGTGATGCAATGTCCTTAGGTCATTTTGTCATGTGGTGAGCTCTGGTGCTAATAATCCTATTATATCCTGGAGGGTCATGTCTTAATCCCATAACCCTGGACTGAAGGTTTTCTGTCTTGTAGATAGGATGGCCCAGTCTTTCTTACTGGGCACCAAATATCTGCTGGGGGGGTGGGGGAGCTGGGGCTGAGTTTCTGTCTCCTTTAAGATTTCTATTTCTCTTTTAGGGGAAATATAATATTCTGCTTTTTAAATATTTCTCAAAATATTTAATTCTTTTACCAGGGGTAACTTTTTGTTTTTAGTTGTTTCCAAGGTCTAAAATTATGCCTTCTGATACTTATCTGAAGCATTAGAAATATCCATGTAGAGTTTCCATCTTTTGACTTTTTTTCTTTTAAAATAAAAGGATTTCTGAGGCAGGTTTACTTCTTTCTGGAGAGCCATTCTGGATAAACGTTACAGTACTTATATTGGTAGACAAATCTACAGATTGCTTTGTTATAATTCAGTGACTTATATCTGTAGTCTTATATTCTTAGGAATTTAAATAGATGTGATAGCTTCTTATTAAAGATTTGACAATATGAGTCTGGTTTAAAAACTCGGAATTCCTTCTTTTA
The DNA here is from genome assembly GCA_030761175.1 of Masticophis lateralis. NCBI lineage: Eukaryota > Metazoa > Chordata > Lepidosauria > Squamata > Colubridae > Masticophis > Masticophis lateralis. The sequence goes on along the minus strand of JAUDYJ010000007.1, from coordinate 68,636,024 downwards.
TTTGATATTTGTGCACAGATACTATATATATATATATATATATATATATATATATATATATATATATATATATATATATATATTCTGAGGTTTTCGCGGGTGTTTGTATGTAGGTCTTTGGTTATTCGGGTCTTCTCCCACGTAAAATTGGAAGTGGCTTGGCGACGTTTCGACGAAGTCTCATTCGTCATATTCAGGCTGCACGAAGTCGAGAACACCAGCCTGAAGATGACAAATGAGACTTCGTCGAAACGTTGCCAAGACACTTCCAATTTTACGCAGGAGAAGACCTGAATAACCAAAGACCTACCTACCTACCTACCTACCTACATACATACATACATACATACATAGATAAATATATATATATATATATATAGAAATAAAATGTCAGTTTCAGGTTTGAAGTACATCCTGATCATTTAATAGTCTTATCTGAGTAATGTTGAACTTCTGATGGTTTTATATATAACTCCAAATTGTTTACTTGGCAGTACAAACACTGCTATTATCGTCTAGGGTTTTTTTTTTTTTTAAAACTCCCAATGTAGTCTACCACAAAAATGCCAAAAGATAAGGCAGTTAAATTAAGAGATAAGAAGTCAGTGTTTATGACATTTCTTTATTACACAGAAGACAAGCTCCTGGTACCATTGCAAAAGTATGAAAATTGACCTATTCTGAAGCCCCTGAGAAAACCGAGAGCTTATATGACACCTTGTGGGTTCTATTTCGGACACCTTTAGTTTCTACTGTAGTTTAGAAATTTGTGGTGGGAACTAACACAGAGACACTCAGGATAGCACCATTGGAATCTCTGCACACAGGAAAATCAAAGCAGTCAGTAGCAAGGAATTGAACTGCTTATAGACTGCTTTTTCTCTGAAACTCTTCCGAGATTCTCATTCATCCAGGTCATGGTTGTCCCAAAGGTACTTTTTTGGGAGACAACTGGATTTTCTTGTTTTTTTTCTTTTGAAGACATTTCACTTCTCATCCAAAAAGCTTCTTCAGCTTTTGAAGAATTGGAATTGGGGATTGGAAGTATTTCGGGGGTGGGTTATACTTACCTTTACTACCAGTTCGCAACTTGAGCATGCACGCCTGCTTGCTCCACTCACGCGCACACGCGTGCTCCTGCTCATGCGCAGAAGCTTCTGCACATGTGCAGATCACCCATGATGATGTTGTGGTGGGTGGGTGGAACCTCCCGCCGGTTTTACTACCATTTCTATAGAACCGGACCGAACTGGGGGCAACCCACCACTGAAGTATTTGTATTCCTTGCAGACAGTTGGTAATCCGCATCCTTTTAGAGGGACATTGAAGCACTTGGAGGCTTATCTGTGTCCTCAGGGTCACCTGAGTGGTGCTCCTGGTTCCTGTAGTCTGCAATACGTTTTTCTCTAGAAATCCATTCCTTCTCCCACACCATCCAAAGGATGTTCATCCCAAACTGTACAGCTAAAAATCTGTACAGCTTCTCAGTCAACCAGGTCATGGTTGTCCCAAAGATGCCTTTTTCAGGAGGCAACTGGATTTTCTTGTTTTTTTTTTCTTTTGAAGATGTTTTTTGCTTTTTCTCTGATTTATAAAAAATGAATTTGTAAAAGTATCATATTTAAAGGCACTTTCCTGGTGGTTATGTACTTAGCAGCCAAGATTGATTGGCCAAACACTTTCTTCCCTCTGTATTGATTGATTATGTGCTATCAAGTTGTTTTTGACTTGGAACTGTAGCTGGATTTGTTTGGTTTTGGCATAGCATGTTATGAAAGCTCAGTAACTTGTGGTTTGCAAGTCATAATTCAAGATTCAGCATATTGAATAAAGGCAATGCTTTATTCAGCATTTAGTCAATGTATCTTGAATGTTTCACTTTTATTCCATATATAATGAATGAGGACAACAACACAGCTGTGTCTTAGCCTGCTATCTAACACAACTCTCCTCTTTTGCGTAACTCTGATATACTGCAACATGAACTTTGGATTCATTGACTGCTGTGAGTAAGGTTACAATTTGTAATTCTGAATGGACTATTGGTTGCCTTGGGCAAACATTGAGCAAACCAATAGGAAGTTTTGCATGGGAGGTCAATTGAGAAGTGCAAAGAGGAAGAAGAGAATCGAAAAACTTAAGAATGAAGAACAAATGAAGATCCTTCCATTGAGATCTGTATACTGCACGAATCAAAAAGAGGGCTATGAAAATATCTACAGTCCCCTCACTTCCTGGACATAAATTGTTTCAACTTCTATCCTCAAAAAGATGCTATAAGGCATTGCACACCAAAACAAGTAGACACAAGGAGAGGTTTTTTTCCCCAAATGCCATCACTCTGCTTGTTAGAATAATTTTTAGTTAGGTTGTAGAGGTCAATGTGATCTTTCAATTAAACCAGATTTCTTTTGTCAAGAAAACTTTAATAGTTGATTTAAAGTCAATAAACTATTTACATTTTAAATCACAGAACATTGTTTCTTGGTCTTTATTTTGTTTCTTAGGTGAATGTGCCTAGAGCATATTCCCTTCTTATCTAGCCAATTTGGCAGAGTGAGTGTCTGCTGTTGAGTGTCTGTGATAAGTCTGTCAGATCAGTGTATTTCTTTGTGTGTTTTGTTCTCTGAGAGGAAAGGGGGGTCATATTTGTCCACTCCCCTTTCTGTCCCTTAAAAATGGAAGGAAAGTATAAACACAAAACTATCCTTTCAGTATAGACAGTGTAGTTCAGTGGCACTATTTTAGATTATTATCTAACACTGCTTAACAACTACGGGCCTGGTGGCTCAGCAGACTAAAGCATTGTGATTAGCATCAGCTGTCTGCAATTACTGTAAGTTCGAATCTCACCACGCTCAAGGTTGACTCAGCCTTCCATCATTTCTAAAGTAGGTAAAATGAGGACCAGTTGGTGGGGGCAATAAGCTGACTTTGTATAAATATACAAAAGTATGAAGGCTGTTGCTTAACACATTGTAAGCCGCCCTGAGTCTCCGGAGAAGGGCGGCATATAAATCAATTTAAAAAAAAAAACCCTAATTCCCACAACACTGTCAAATAATTTACTAAGACTGTATTACTATTATTCTTCTCTTCCTTACTAGTATCTATCTCTTCCCAATTATGACTATAACCATATTGCTTGTACCTTTCAATTATATTGTTTTTATTTGTTTCCTAGTATGATTTGATAGCTTATTAGTAAACTTGACTATCACTAAGTGTTGTATCTTTTTATTCTTGATGGAATGTATTTTATTCTCCTTATGTACCCTGAGAGCATATGCACCTAAGAGAAAGACACTTGGCCAATCAAGAATTCTATTCTATTCTATTCTATTCTATTCTATTCTATTCTATTCTATTCTATTCTATTCTATTCTATTCTATTCTATTCTATTCTATTCTATTCTATTCTATTCTAATAGAACAGCAAAGAAGGTAGACATAGCTGATCGATTACTCTGTGGGCAATAACCTGGGCACTGCTGATTGCCCATTTTTGTGCGATCAGACCATTGCTTGCTGCTGGCCTAATTGAAAAAGTTTCACAGAACATGTAAGGAAAACAACTCCCGAGAGAGAGAGAGGTCATGAATGTGTAAATAGGAAAATCCAAGTGGAACAAGGGAGATCCAATAAACTCCAAGCAGTGTGGAAAGCAAAAAAAAAAAAAAAAAAGGTGTTGTGATAATCTGTGGGGTAAATGCAATGGTTGTTGATATGCCTAAAAGAGAGACCCAGCTATATCTGCTCTTAGGGCAAGTATGCTTCATTCTTCGAGGAAAATATAAAAAGACTTCATGAAAGAGTTTCTGTATGAAATCTGAAGTTATCACCTTAACACTCTTTTTGGTACCAAAATTGCTTTATAACTATTTCAATGAGTAATCAATCTTTGAATATAAAAATAATTTACAGTTGGCATTAATATTAAAAGAAACGTGGTGGCATAGTGATTAGAATGCAGTATTGCAACTGACTTTGCTCACTGCTAGGAGTTCGATCCTGATCAGGCTCAAAGTTGACTCAGCCTTCTATCCTTCCGAGGTCAGTAAAATGAGAACCCAGATTGTTGGAGGCAATATGCTGACTCTGTAAACAGCTTAGAGAAGGCTGTAAAGCACCGAGAAGTGATATATACCCTGTTTCCCCGAAAATAAGATCACCCCAGATGATAAGCCCAATTGAGTTTTTGAGCACATGCACTAAAATAACAAATCCCCCCCTGAAAATAAGCCCTCCCTGAAAATATTAAAATGCATGCGCAGCCAGTCCCTCGCTATTTCCTCTGGTTACGGTTAGGGAGACAGAGCTGGAAATCAGGTAAGATGGCAAGAGGATCCCCGTCTTGCTCCACGCGCTCCAAAATAAGACCTCCCTGAAAATAAGGCCAATTATTTGGGGTTCAACAAATTATAAACAGGGTCTTATTTTTGGGCAAACACTATAAGTCTAAGTGCTATTACTATTGCTATTATTATCAGCCTGAATGAGACACTACAAATAGAGGCTATGAATAACTGAAGTTTATGAATCATAATCCACCATGCTGATCCAATCAAGCCTTTAACTTCCCAGTAAAGGATTGAGAGGGAATGATTGATTAACTGGTTTCCGTGCCTTAAAGATAACTAGAACTGGGGGCTCAATGCTCCTAGTCTAGGAGTTTCTGAATCTTTTATCATCTCTCCTTAAAACTGCATTATATTCATGAGTCTTTCTAGACCAGGGATGTCAAACTCAAAGCCTATGGGCTGGATCTGGCCCGCGGGATGCTTAGATTTGGCCCACGGGGCCACTCTGGAAACAGCGAAGGATCAGCTCATGGTGCCTCTGCATGGCCCTCCTGAGCTCTGTTTTTGCAACATTGCGATGGCCTACAGTCCTCTGCCAGCTGTGCATGGCCCCCCAAAGCTCCATTTTCACTGGCAGAGGGCTGCAAGAGTTTGTCTCAGCCAAAAATGGAGCCCGGGCAGGCTGTGCACAGCTTCCTCGGGGTCCATTTTTTCTGACAGAGGGCTGCAGGAGGCTGTCACAGCTGAAAACAGAGCCTTGATGAGTGACATCGAGCTGGCTATGCCCACCCTGGCTCAGCGGTGGGATTCAAATGATTTAACAACTGGTTCTTTGCCCTAATGATTTCTTCCAACAACCAGTTCATCAAACTACTCAGAAAGTTAACAACCAGTTCTCCCAAAGTGATGCGAATTGGCTGAATCCCACCACTGCCCTGGCCATACCCATCCTGACCATGCCAACCCCTGCACCCGCCCCCCACCCCTGATGCGGCCCTCAGTGAAATTGAGTTTGACACTCCTGTTCTAGACTGCATTGGAAGGTTGTAATCAAATTAGTATATTACCATGTCTAGTAGCAATGCCCATTTAATCATTTTCTTTAAAGTTGTGGAGGAAATCATAGTAACAACTATGATTAATGTTATGTCCTTTATTTTTGTCCTCTGAATATATTGAATGACAGAACATACAAGATGTTAATTTCATTTTTCTTCTCAGTCACAAGATTATACCATAGCAAAACACTGAACCTGCAACTTTCATTGGATCAATGGTACTTAAACATATAGGATATAGTATTGGCTGAAAAAGCAACACAGCAGCCAAGAATCTTGACTAATCTTTTAATTACAGTTCATTCCCCTTTGGTCTCCTTTTTAGTTTTATTGGCAAAGCAATTTTACATATATAATTTTTGCTTCAAATAATTTGGAGGAGGCATATGGAATGAAAATATATGGGGTATGATGTTTGAAACAATATTCTCTTAAAACTGTAAATGTACATTTATATACTCCCACACAGTGCAATATTGGGTGTTGACCTGGTTTGGTTTTTGCACTATTTAATTGCTTTTTGTGTTTTCGTTCTTTATTTTTTTAAGAAAATTCAATGCGTTATTGATCCTTGTATATTTCTTTAAATATTATTTCAATCTTAAATTTACTTTCTCATTAATAAGCCTATGGAGGGATGATGCAAAATTTGAACATGTGCAAATCACCTAACACAGTGGTGACTAACCTTTTTTCTGTCACGTGCCAAAAGTGGGTGGGAGCGCAGGGGGGTTGCATGCTTATGTGCCCACACCCATAATTCAATGTGCCCCCCCCACGCATGCGCACGCGACCCCCCCCATGCTCTCCCCGCTTTTGGCACATGATGGTATGGTGGACCTGGTAGGTCCATTTTTTGCCGTCCCCAGGCTACAGAGACTTTCTTGGAGCATGGGAAGGGTGAAAATGGTCTTCCCCAGTCCCCTGGAGGCCCTCCGGAGGCCATTAGCCAACTTCCAGTAGGCCCAGAAGACCCAAAAATCAGCTTGCCAGTGCATATATGCACGTTGGAGCTGAGCTAAGGCAATGCGTGCGTGCCCACCCATACGGCTCCGTGTGCTACCTGTGGCACTCGTGCCATAAATTTGCCATCATGGACCTAACATATCTATCCATTAGGAGGAGAAATTCTCTATCAGTTGATTGTTTTTCTTTCTTGTGTAACTTTGCTGGCATCCCAGTACCCATAAGAAGTTGTTACTCCAGCATATATTTACAGGAAAAGATACCTGCTATAAAAAATATTTATATGAAGTTTTGCCCATCATATTTTTTCTGGAGGATGAGGTTGACAATTGTCAGAATTTTTCTCAGAAATATCTCTTCTAGGAAATGTCAATTCATCTGTACTGGAATATATTTTTACATGGGTTTTGAAGAGTCTATGGAAAAATAAATAAATAAATAAACATTCCAATATTCTGAATGTTAACAGGTCTAGTCATTCTGAGGAACAGCTGTCAATAGGCAGTTGCTTATGCCATGACTATTATAAAGTTATTTTACATTATTATCTAAATTGCTCTTCTTTTGGAAAGCTTTTGTTAAAGTTTGGCTGCAACCATTCATACTCTGAATGACGGAGGAGAACCTGCTGAGTTTCACGGCATTTAATTTGGAGTAAATATGACTGGGTTGCACAGTTAATCAGACACTAGATCAATTAATCACTTAGAAGTCAGACAGTTAAATAACAATCATTAATTAGTTGACACACTAATAATATTGTAGGTGTATAATTTCCATTTTTCGCAGAGCAAAAATAGCCTGATCAGTTAGATTGGCGGCATGTGGCTTGTATGTTCTTTCTTGAATTCTGTACTTAATTAGAGACACATCATTGCAGCAGCCAAACTGACAGATTTTTTTAAAATGTATATTTATTGCAAAACAGAAGTGGTATTTGCTTGTTTAGCACTAAACTTGGAATTGCGTCTGAAGCTCTGCAATTTATTTTCAGAATAATCTTTGATCAGTATTAGCAATTTATCCAAATGCATTAAAGTCATAACGCCCTCTGGGCTTAGCCTGTTTGAATCCATTCAGTGCAGGGCCCAATTTTCATTCTTACATGTTCCCAATTAGAACACACATGGCTTCTTAATACAAATGTACCATGCAATTATTCTGAAAACCTGCCAAATCATCTAAACCATCTAAGCTATGACACCTGAATTCCCTTCCTGATTTATTATCAAGAATTAGCCGCCGAGCCTTTTTTGCACTTGATTTTTTTTTTGGTGGAAGATCACTTAAAACCAGCCTCTTTAAAATATTTAGACTGTGAGATGTGTCAAGCCAGCCATGCGGGAAAATGCTTTTATACCGACTGAAGCTTTGGGTGATAGAAGTAAAAAGGTAAAGGTTCCCCGCAGATGCGTACTAGTCGTTTTCGGCTCTTGGGGGCAGTGCTCATCTCCGTTTCTAAGTCCGAAGACATCTCCGTGGTCATGTGGCTGGCATGACTCAATATTAAAGGTACACGGAGCGCTGTTATCTTCCCACCAAAGTGGTCCCTATTTTTCTACTTGCATTTTTTACATGCTTTCGAACTGCTAGGTTGGCAGAGACTGGGACAAGTAACAGGAGCTCACTCTGTTATGCAGCGCTAGGGATTTGAACCTTCTGATCAACAAGCTCAGCATCTTAGCCACTGTTATGCAGCGCTAGGGATTTGAACCTTCTGATCAACAAGCTCAGCATCTTAGCCACTGAGCCACCATGTCCCTATAGCTAGAAGTAAACCCCTTGATAAAAACATATTTTGGCCATTTTTGCTTGCCATTGCCCTTTCTGTCTTATAATTCATTTGTTCGTCTTAAAGATACTTACAACAGTCTTTGGTATTTTTTTTTCTTCTTAAGGAATATTGTTCTTTTCAGACAAACCTAAAATTAAATCTTCCTCCCCACCTTAATACCGAGCCAAATGGATTAACTCTACAGGGTTTTGGTTTTTTTTTTTTGGCTATTAGGCAGGGCTTAGATATTTTTTTAAAAATATGCTGCTTATCCCCACTATTTAGATGTTGAATAACAAACTCCAGGAAGAGTTAGAATTTAGAGATTAAAAGTGTAAAGATTATCTTTCTTTTCTCAAGAGAATAAGATGGAGTCTACTTTCATAAAGCAATATAGGATTAATGGGCCATAAAACCTCTGAGATTTCTAGTAATAACGAAGAACTTGGGTCAGATTTACTGCTGTTAATTTCACTATCAACTGAAGGGATTTGTAACTCACAAGTTATTTTACTTAGAGGAGGGCCAGAAGGAGCGGGAGGTACCTTCCTGCATAGACGCATTGCACAAAAGAGCCATGGCTATAGATCTAAGCGGAAGCGTTGTTGTGAAAAAGTGGGATTTGTTTTTAGCACTTGAAAAAATAAATTATTAAATATAATACACAACCTTTTGGAGATGGCTATTGCTTTTTGTATGGATGTGGTGGCTCAGTGGCTAAGATGCTGAGCTTGTCGATCAAAAGGTCGGCAGTTCAGCAGTTTGAATCCCTAGTGCCGCATCCCTAGTGCCGTAAGCTCCCGTTACTTGTCCCAGCTTCTGCCAACCTAGCAGTTTGAAAGCATGTAAAAAATGCAAGTAGAAAAATAGGGACCACCTTTGGTGGGAAGGTAACAGCGTTCCGTGAGCCTTTGGCATTTAGTCACGCCGGCCACATGACCACGGAGATGTCTTCGGACAGCACTGGCTCTTCGGTTTTGAAACAGAGATGAGCACCGCCCCCTAGAGTCAGGAACAACTAGCACATATGTACGAGGGGAACCTTTACTTTTATTGTTTTTTATATTGAAAATTAAGCATTTTTTTCTTTGAGTTATAAAATCTGATCGTATAGTTATCTTATTCATTGAAAGATTATTTTAAAATACCAGCTTGCGATCTGTATGTGACATACAAATGGCCATACAGGTAGTCCTCAGTTAACAACATCAATGGATGTTGGAATTGCTGTCGCAGTAAGGGATGCCTGGTGATGGCAGTTTTAGCAGTCCCAGTACCTATCCTTAAATGAGGAGCTCACATGAATGTGACTTTTGACTTCTTGCTGACTTCCTCATTGACTTTGCCCAGGTGAAGCCAGCAAGGAACATTGCAAATCATGATCATGTGATTCTCCCAATGTTGCTACAACGTTGTACAGGTAGTCCTCGAGTTACAACAGTTCATTTACTGACTGTTCAAAATTACAACATCACTGAAACAAGTGACTTATCACCATTTTTCACGCTTATAACCAGGGATGAAATCAGTAACAATAACAGTAACAGAGTTGGAAGGGACCTTGGAGGTAATCTAATCCATCCCCCTGCTTACGCAGGAGACCTGTACTAGGGATTCGAACCACTGAACTGCCGACCTTTCTCATCTACAAGCTCAGTATCTTAGCCACTGAGCCACCTAGGTTCTGGAGAACCAGTAGTGGAAATTTTGAGTAGTTCAGAGAACCAGCAAATACCACCTGTGGCTGGTCCCAGAGTGGGGTGGGAATGGGGCTTTTACAATATCCTTCCCCCCAGGAGTGGGGAGGGAATGGGGAGTTTGCAATATCCTTCCCCTGGAATAGGGTGGGACTGGGAATTTTGCAGTATCCTTCCTCTGCTATGCCCTGTTCTGCCCCAACTACGGACTCCAAAGAATACAGCACACACAAAATCTGTACAAAACTTAAATTTACTAAAATCACTCAGTCTTTTCCAAACAAAGGCTGTTAATAAACTTTCTCAGTTATTTTAGTAAATTTAAGTTTTGTACAGACTTTGTACAAGAAACCAAAGATAAAGTAATCACAATCTTACTAGGGTTGGCAGAAAGTCCAGAGCAATTTGCAGAGAATCCAAACATGAAGGAGAATGAACTAAAGTTGTTCCCTACAAATTGCTTCAGTCGGCATTCCTTCTTAAATAGGCTAAGGGAGTGGCCAATTAGCCCCAAGCCTTACTCTCGAGCACATCTCCTCCTGAGGAGGCACTCCTGCCTTTTGGCAGCTCTGTGTGTCCTGTGCATCAAGAAGAGACTCCTCCTCTTCGTCCTCTTCACTTAAAGGAGCTTCTGGAGGTTCTGAAGGCCCTGGCTGAATCCCTGCCTCTGGCACCACATCTTCTCCAGCCTCCTCATTGTCTGACTTGAGTGCCAGCTTCACAAGCTGCTGGCGCAGCACCACACCAGCCTCCTCATTATCAGAATCATCTACAATCCGCACAGGCCACTGATGGGCCACAACACGCCCACCAAGCCATGCCCACCAAGCCACACCACGCCCACAAAGCTATGCCCACAGAACCGGTAGTAAAGAAATTTGAATTTCACCACTGCTTATAACTGTTGCATTATCCCCATGGTCACGTAATCAAAATTCAGATAGTTGGCAACTGACACACGTTTAGGATGATGGTATAGTGTCCTAGGATCATGTGATCCTAGGCAAGCAAAATGAATGGGTAAGTCAGATTCACTTAACAACTGTGTGACTAACTTAAGAACGACAATGATTCACTTAATAGCATGAATAATAAAACTTTATTATGGTCCTCGACCAGCAATAGACATACAATAAATTAAAAATAATACTGACATTAATCATGAATAGTAACATTCCTGTTATGAAAATAAATAATCTCAAATCATTATTCATTCATTCATTCATTCGCTTAAGAAACGTGTCAAGAAAAGTCGCAAAATGGGGCAAAACTCAGTTAACAAATTTCCCATTTCACCACATAAATTCTGGGTTCAATTGTGGTTGTAAGTTGAGAACCACCTGTAATTGTGAGCCAGGCACCAACCAATGCCCAGATCACAACCAGATTACTCTGGGAGTGCTGCAATGGCCAAAACACTAAGGACCAGTCATAAGTACAATTTATTCAATAGATGGAATGGTCACTGAATGAGTAGTCATAAGCCAAAGATGTTAAGGATATTCTTGGCTCATAACCAATGTTGTGGGTTATTGAGCAGAGTACCCTTTGAGTAAACACATGAAAAGCGATTGGGAGTGATTGTGAACAATCACAGTTAACATACAAACACACAGAGTTGTTGTAGTCCTTTACTTTTTGAAAAAAGTAAAGCAAAGTCCAAAAACAATCCAAGTCATGCACAGATAAGACGAGAGTTGAAAGAGCAATTCAGGGATATTTGAAATACAAAGTCTTCTTGCCAGTTGTAGTCATACACAATAAAACAGTTCTTCTTGAGTTTCAAAACAGGAACAAGTTCAATATCAAAACATTCAATAAATAGTAGAAAGCAACATGTAGCTATGATCAAACAGTGATCATGCAGCGAGATCAGGTAGAGAGTTACAGCAAATAAGCGATGAAATGGTGTTTGGCTTTTAAGCTGATAAAATACCTTTGGCTTTTAAAACAAATAAACACAATACAGGAATCACCATCTATGGACAGAAATTAATACATTGGCATCATCACATCAATAAGCTTTAAAGAATTAAAAGGGAAATAGAAATACCAGTTTGGAAATAACAAGAATTGTGCATAGGCTAGTGCTGTATATTTATAGTATGCAACAGGATTTAGCTATAAATTTCCTTGGCCTAAGCTCAATGTCCACTAGCTGTCTTGGTCACTGTTGGCTATTGCCTTTTCTTGAACTATGTTTTCAACTTCCTAGTTTAAGTCAACAGTCCAGGGATTTCCTAGAGGTCCCTAATCCAACAGGTCTGGTCCTGCCTTTTAGTTTTTTTTTAGGGGCAGGAATTGGGGAGAACTGAACAAAATATTAGATGTTGCCACCTGGATAAAAAGAAGATAAAAGTCCCAATTCCAGTTTATTCAGATTGGGTCTTGCAATATAGAATGATAATGAGCACATTCACCCAGACACAACTCTGCACAAAATATTGAAAAAAAAAAATATCCAAGCTAAAAGACTTGGCTTTGTCTCAGTTGACTTGTTTGTGGTAAAAAGAAAATAGAACAGCGCTTAGACTTAAATACCGCTTCACAGTGCTTTTACAGCCCTCTCTAAGTGGTTTACAGAGTCAGCATATTGCCCCCAACAATTTGGGACCTCGTTTTACTGACCTCAGAAGGATGGAAGCCTGAGTCAACCTTGAGTCTGGTGAGATTCGATCTGCAGGCTACTTCTGTCAGCAGAAGTAGCCTGCAGTACTGCACTCTAACCACTGCACCACCATGGCTCCAGAGGTGAGTTTCAGCAAGTTCTGACCAGTTCTGGAGAACTGGTAGCGGAAATTTTGAGTAGTTCGGAAAACCAGTAAATACCATCTCTGACTGGCCCCACCCCATCTATTCTCTGCCTCCCGAGTCCTAGCTGATCAGGAGGATATGGGGATTTTGCAGTATCCTTCCCCTGGAGTGGGGTGGAAATGGAGATTTTGCAGTATCCTTCCCTGCCATGCCCACCAAGCCACACGCACCAAGCTACCTAGCCATGCCATAATCATAGCCAAGCCATAACCATAGAACAATTAGTAAAAAAGGCTCATAATAAATACATAACTTACATAAGTAGGTATAGTTCTAATATAATTGTTTATTCATTAGTCTTTTAAGTGATCTTAAAGTCACTATAGCTTTATAGCGAAGAAGAGTAAAGACCAATGAGATTGTGGCTATAAATCTTAACGCATAAATGTTTTTAATTTGATCTTCAAAGTTGCATTCACCTTGCAGTTCTCAAGCCATCAACAAAATTCATTTAATGACCTTTTCATTTACGTGGCAACATGAAACTGCATCAAGTGTAATTTCTAAATAGATCTTGTTAAATTGACTGAGATTTATTATCAGGTTTTAGAGGGAGGAAAATTATATATGTTCATCTGGATAAAAATAACCATTCAACAATTATGTTAGGTTAACTAGCCTGGTTATAAATGTGCAAGTTCAAAGGCAGATGGCTAATTCAAGTATAGGTTAATCTGGTTTTTATTAATTAATTATTTAAATAATTAATATTAATTATTTCTGTGATAAAAGTAGCAGCAAAGAACTATATTATCTGCCTGAAATTGTCATTTAATAAGCACAGTTCATACTGTGATGAAGCATGACTTGGTAAACTCATTGTAACTAATGCAGTTGTACATTTAATGGAAATAGAGAGATCAAAGTGTTTCATTCAATAATTTGCTAAATTACTGTCAATTTTATTGTAGAATGTTAGACAAATAAAATATATTCTTGGTATTTTAATTTTAGACCTGTTTTTGCAACTGCATATTCATCAGTAATAGTTGTCCTGGGCATAATCAAGTGGATTAAGAGTACTAATTTCTGTCCTAATTTCTGTTCTTGAAATAACAGATCGCTCAACCACAACCCAAAATAGTCTTGAGAAAGAAGTTAAATCTGAGCTAAATTTCAGTGAATTTTATGCCATTTATATGCCAATTTATATTTTTTCCCCATAATCACTTGACTTTTCTAGGTAAGTGGTGTTTATTGCATCATTCACACTGATGTATGTCATTATGATAACGCAATGCAAACCATTGTGAACGATGTCATTTGTATCATCTGTTTAAATAACATTTGAGAAGAACAGAAACCTCCCCAAGTGGCTATCGCAATCAACGTTCCACTCTGTGTCTGTGTGTATATACACATACTGTAATATTTAAAATTAATTGATATGTACTTGTATAAAATATCCAGCAGAAGGAATGCTGCAGAAGTCCTGGAATACTGATAGTAGTTTTGTCCATTCAGCAAACAGTTATAGCATACTCCTAATCAGTTGTGGGTTCCTCCTGGTTCCGCCCGGTTCCGCCGAGCCAGTAGCAGTGACGATATGACATAACCGAACCAGTTCTGCCCCCCTGCCCCCTGCCCCCCCCGTGTTATTCTTACCTTTTATTTGACCCCACCCCCAATCTGTTGCTGCCCCTTGAGTCCCAGCTAATGGCTAGAGGGAAAAAAAACTGTTTAAACTCTTGCCACAGGGCTTCAAAGGGCCACCCTACAGCTGATCAGTGTTAAAAGAAAACAAATGAGTAGACCAGTGCCTGCAAAAATAAATGGGTAGATTGGTACAGCTGTGCAAGCAATTAAAAGCCTGGTAGACCAGTACCTCTGCTAAATCCTAAATAATTGTCACATGACCATCAAGCCACACCCACAAAATAAGTCACACCCACAGAACCGGTAATAAAAAAATTTAAAATCCAACCCTGCTCCTAATGCTCATAATTTATTGTCTGAAGTTTAGTGAAACTCAAATTATATGAAATATTATACAAACAATTTAGAAATATAAAATTTGTCAATTAGAACCTTATTTATTAAACACTCTATAGAAGACGCTATTTTAATCTGGCACCTAAACATCAGGGGTGGACGGCTGCTGTTTGGATCGGTTTGGGTGCACCAGTAGTTGCAACCTACGGGTGGGCCCTAGGTGTGGGTTCTACTTACCTTTACTACTGGTTCGCAGTAGTAGTGCATGCACAGATCGCTGATGACGACATCTGGGGTGGCGGGCAGGGCTTCCTGCCGGTCTTACTTCCAGTTCTTGCGAACTGGTCCGAACCAGGGGGCAACCCACCACTGGTGGGCCCGGATGGGTGGCCCTGCCCACCCTGGCTCTATGTCATTCTATTTAGCAGCATTTTTTAAGCTGTGCGCATGCGTGCAAGCCACTGCATGTGAGCAGAGAGCATGTGCGGAAGACTGCACGCATGCGTGGAAGGACCATTTTCAGTGCTGGCCAAACCAGTTGTTAATTCATGTGCCACCCACCTCTGCTAAACATGATAGTGAAAAGTAACTTTTCCTATATAAGTCCTTCTCCAGACAGAAATTTGTAATAGAAAAAAACAAACAAACCCCAGAGGTCTCTTTATCTATAATTTTTCAGCAAAATGCAACAATGTGAACATAGTTGGAGAATACTTTGAGAAAATTTCCTAGGACTTTTCTCCCTTTCTGCTACTTGATGGTGAGGTTTTGGGTTTGTTCTTCTACTCTTCTGGACCTGGATTAAAAATCTCAAAAACTTTATTAAGCATTTGCAGAATCTTGGTCAGATATGCAAGGACATTTTACCAGATGAAGAGCCTGAATTCACACACAAGTATATTTAGGCGGTCAATTTCATCAAGGAATTTCAACCATCCTAATCAGAGGTGGGTTTCAGCAGGTTCTGAGCAGTTCTGGAAAACCGGTAGTGGAAATTTTGAGTAGTTTGGAGAACCAGTAGTAAAAATTCTGACTGGTCCCGCCCCCATCTATTCTCTGCCTCCCAAGTCCCAGCTGATCAGGAGGAAATGGGGATTTTATACTTTCCTTCCCCTGCCATGCCCACAAGCCACACACACCAAGCCATTCCATGCCACGCCCACCAAGCCACACCCACAGAATCGGTAGTAAAAATATTTGAAATGCACCACTGATCCTAATCACATTGCTCAATTGACATTTAGCTACTTACATATTTCTATCAGTAAGTGTGAAATCTCTCCCAAGTTTCCTTTGTACATGTGTATCATAATTGTGGCATTTCCACAATAACCTGCTGTTATCTATAGCGCCTGTTTCACAGCCAGGTGTGTAGTTGCATTGCACTTAAATTGCTTCCTTGCACCCTTCAGCCACATAAGCATTGCAACCATTTGCTAATTTGTTCCAGGCTGTTTCACCTAACTTTGCATTCTGGTATTGAAGCCTGTTCCATGAGAGTTAAATGTATTAATTTAATTTATTAATTTGACAAAGTTAATATATTTATTTAATTAGGACTAAATGTCTGATGAATCCCCAAATTCTCCTTGGTTCATTTATCTCTTACAGCACAAGTAAAACTGACGTGCCCCAAATGCTTATATTAACACATATCAACAGGATTCTTTACTGAATTTGCAAGGTCCAAGTTGAATGTAGGTTGTCTGAAAGATGTTTAAATGTTATTTAAGTTCTATAAATTAAAGTTGTCCTGGCAAGTTGCTATCACTTCATTAATTTTTTCCTACCCATCGGATTGAACAGTACACAATATTGCTGCTTAATTAATCTTTGTTCTACGTTTTAAAAGTATTCTCAATTTGATTGCTTAGTAAAATCAGGGGGTTTTATTGTACCCTTTAATTTTTACCAAAAGAGAAAATTTGGTTTTGCCAGAGACGTGGTGGCTCAGTGGCTAAGACGTTGAGCTTGTTGATCGAAAGGTCGGCAGTTCAGCGGTTTGAATCCCTAGTGCTGCATAACAGGGTGAGCTCCCGCTTCTGCCAACCTAGCAGTTCGAAAGTACGTAAAAAATGCAAGTAGAAAAATAGGGACTACCTTTGGTGGGAAAGTAAAAGTGTTCCATGCACCTTTGGCATTTAGTCATGCCAGCCACATGACCACGGAGACATCTTCAGACAGTGCTGGCTCTTCGGCTTTGAAACGGAGATGAGCACCGCCCCCTAGAGTTGGGAATGACTAGCACCTATGTGTGAGGGGAACCTTTACCTATGAAATGTTATTTTTGGAAGTTAACCATCTTGCTACCCTTATCTTCCAATTTCTTATGTTCCATTTCAGTAATTTAGGTAGAATTTTCTCTTTTCTTATACTGGTGAGCTGTAAACAGGTTTTATCTTTTTGTTCCTTCATTCAGATCTATCAAGACGGTCAGTTATTTTTCACTTTTAAAATTTAGCATAGAGATAAATCACTAGGATACACTCCTAATCCTTGACAGAATAGTTTTTCTGCTGAGTGGGCAGGATTTGAAAACTAGTCTGGATTATACTGGCCAGAGAAAAGATCTTAGCTAAATGTGGTAAACATCAACTCTGGAATAAAGTTATGAGGGCTCATAAGGATGGGTTGATGATCAGGCCATCCTACCTCAAAAAAAAAAAAAGGCCTTTAGTTCAGTGGTAGAGTTTTGTATTCAAAAGGTCTGAGGTTTAACTTTTGCTTATGAAACTTTGGGGAGCTAACGCTAGTCACAATAGATCACACAGAACCACTACAGTAGTCGACTTACAACAGTTCATTTAATGACCATTCAAAGTTATAGTGGCCCTGAAAAAAGTGTCTTAGGACTGTTTCTCACAGTTATGACCATTACAAGCAGCCCCATGGCCAAGTGGTCAAAATTCAGACACTTGGCAACTGACTTGTATTTATCCCATTTGCAGTGTCTTGGGATCACGTGATCCCCCTTTGCAACCTTCTGACAAGCAAAGTCCATGGGGAAACCAGATTCACTTAACAACTGGGTTACTAATTTATTAACAGAAGTGATTCACTTAAAAATAGTGGCCAGAAAGATCGTAAAAACGGGACAAAATTCACTTCACTATCTTGCTTAGCCACAGCAAAGTTGGGCTCAATTGTGGTCATAAATCAAGGATTACCTATAGTTCTGGGTTGATCAAAGATACTTTTATATGTTTTGATCTTTTCAGACATGCACAGCCCTGGTTTATATATTTGTTTGTGCGTTTACACACAAAAGTATGATGACCAAAATTGACATTGCTTGCATCTGATGGAGGGATTTCTATTTCACAAAATCGTAACGATGTAGTTCATTTTAGTATGCCACAAGACTCTGTTGTTTTTGTAAGGACTCTAGCTTCGCTTCTCATGCATATTTTTTGAGTGACAAATTTCTTGGATGGTTCCCTGCCAATTTCTCCTGATATTTTTCCTGCTTAGATCATAAATATACTAGATTTCCGTGTTATTAATAGACACTACTTGTAAAGTAAATATTTTGAGAATGAAAGCTGGGAACAACATATGGAATCGAATTCAACAAGAAGCCTGCACTGCAAATGGACACTAATTCATATAATTTTTATTCTAAACCTCCTCCCAATGTGAGGGAGTGACTCATCAAGCTTATTATGCTGAATGAAATAACATAGCTTCCTTCTGCCATAAGGTTAAAGCATATTCAGGCAAATGGAACTTTGTCAGCTTTTCAGGGGTTCTGGATAAGAGTTTAATTAAATTTCAACATTTTATGTGGCTAGATTGCCTTCGGTAAGCATATTCATGTATTTTCCATTTTCGCAATACACAATTTTTAACCGATGTTTGTCCACAGGGCTCTTAAGAAAACATGCATTGCTGATACAGTTGTATGACTTGTAGAGCTGTTGATAGAGTTGTGTTTGACAAACCAATCAGACAGCGATATTTCAAAATTGTTTTCCCCCCTGTCTAAATGAGATTTTTTATGGGCAAACAATGTTGAAAACAGTGTGCATTTTTTTTTGGTAGTAGCTATACCACAATACCATGCTGTACCACAACATTACACTTTAGGGAATGTATATGAGAGCCACAATCAGATAAATATACATGTAATCATAATCATAAGTTTATTTGTCAAGCATATATAAGATAACAGGTAAAAGGATAAACATAATTTGAATACATGAGAAGAGTAAGTAAAAAGAATTATTAGGACAGGGACAGTAGGCACGCTGATGCACTTATGCACCCCACTTACAGATCTCTTAGGAATGGGGTGAGGTCAACAGTAGACAGTTTAAAGTTAAAATTTTGGGGGTTTGGGGAAGAAACTACAGAGACACATAGTGCATTCCAGGCATTGACCACTCTGTTACTCTGTTAAATATGATTTGGTGGTAGACTGTTTGACTGTGATTAGGAAGATTTAGGCTCACGTTTTCTGTCAGTTATGAAACTCACTGGGTGATATTCTTTAAGATACGGTTACTTCACAGTGCGTTGTTGAAAAAAATAGGGTTTTCTTTGTATACTTTGCTTTTACATTTATAGAGAAATGATGCAATACAAAAGTAAGAACCTATAGCATGGACATTCCTGTTGGATTAGTATCTGGATAGGGCTAGGGTACCAGTGAGTGAGAAAATTGCTTGGATCAAGCCACCATATTGGTTTGCTTCATTTAAATACCATTTAGTTTTGCCTGTAAACTACTAGGTTTACATGTATGGCAGCAAATAGACTTAAATTGGAGATTTGAAAGAATAGAGTGCTGTTTCATATTTATAAGATTAGGGTGGTATTTCATACATAAAATAATGCATTATTGCATTATTTCCTCTTGTTAACCAAAACTGTTCAGAATAATTTGCAATATATTCTTAAAATTAATATTATTACCTCTGGTCCTAGTCTTATATCATGAAATTGATTTCGTTTTCATCTTGCGTCATAGCTCTAATCAGGAGTATCTTAAGTGTCTGTCCTCTCTTGTAAAGATAAGGCATTAAAGTATAATAATATCGGGCATACTTGGTATGGGTCAAGCGGAGGAAATCAGGAATCCAGGCAGTTCAAATGAACACAGGCTTATTGCATGCTAAAGCTCTCTACAAAAATCTGAACTACTAACAGTCAAAGCAAATTGGCGGTAGGAAGAGTCAACAGAATTCAAGGTGGGCTGGACTTACAATAGTGGCCAAAATTGTGGAATCCTTTTGGGAAAAGTGAATTTTTGAGGTTTGATGTCTAATAGCACCCCCCCTTTTTTTTTTTCAGTTTCAAGATAATCATATTCCACTGCTGGAATGGCCTGGGAATAGCCCAGACCTTAACCCAATTGAAAATCGATGGAGCCGACTAAAGAAACTTGTTAATCAGAAGCAACCCATCAATAAAACCCAGTTAATAGAAGCAATCATTCAATCTTGGTTTCACATTATAACAGCTGCAGAACTAAAAGATTTGGTTCAACTCCATGGGAAGATATTGTAAGGCCATAATTCTTGCTAAAGGGTACCCAACTAAGTATTAACTGATTTGATAATTTTTGTATATCTCATTTTTTCTATGGTGATAATTTTTGTATATCTCTTTTTTTTTACGTTTCCCCTTTCTTCTTTATACTATAACTGCTATTCTAAGATCAAATCCTTCATAAAAGTTATTGCATTACATTCTTGATTAAATTATCTTTCCATTTAGGGGTGGGTTCTACTTACCTTTACTACCGGTTCGCATCGTGCCCGCGCGATTGCTCGCTTTGCGCACGCATGCACTCTTCTGCGCATGCACAGAAGCTTCAGTGCATGTGCAGATCACTTCTGATGACCTCCAGGTCAATGGGGGACCCTCCTGCCAGTTTTACTACCGGTTCTATAGAACCGGTCCAAACCGGGGGCAACCCACCACTGTTTCCATTGATATATAATTTTATGGTACTACTCCAAAAAAAGTGGTGTTACTAGCTAGTTTTAGAAAATGACTTTTCCCAAAAGTTTTCCAAATTTTGGCCACTACTGTAGATCTTGTATGGGCACAAAAGGGCTCAGGACTGATGACACATTTGACCTCTCCTTCAGGCTCAGCTTGGTGATCTACATTATGATTGATAATGAAAAGGCTATGTCAACTTTTTCCTATTCTGGGTGACTTTCTCATCTGTTGCTTTGCTGGCGTGCCAGGTGGTGGTGATGGTGGGAATACAATTTCAGTCTCTCTTCAAATCCAGGTAGGATAAAATTCTGGCAGCTTGTCATTTGAGGCCCATGGTCTGTATGGTTTAATTTTAAGCCATCCGTTTCTTTTAGGATAGCTAACTATAGCCAGTGGCAAGTTGTTGGAAAGCAATCCTGCGAGTATTCCCTGCAGGCAACTCTAAAGAAATCCAACTATTATGTGCTTCAATTTTGCCTTTTTTGAGGGAGGGAGATGTTTTTTAACCTCAGGCCTGTTTGTTTCAAAAGAAAAGTGTCAAAAAAAGTTACAAACGTTGACTGGCACGCCTCTTTGTTTATAAAGATTGATCATGCTTCAGGCTAGTCTCTTTACCAGACATTGTTGCTACTAAAACCTCTGTTCTTGCTGAAAGTGTTTGGTTAAACTGATTTCAGATGGTTTTTAAAGCAGAATGTTGCAATACTGTATGTATGTATGTATGTATGTATGTATGTATGTATATGTATATGTATATGTATATGTATATGTATATGTATACGTATACGTATACGTATACGTATACGTATACGTATACGTATACGTATATGTATATGTATATGTATATATTTGAGTTTGCAAAAAAAAAAGTCTCCGTGGATTGCATTTGGTTTCTGGGCCATTGTATTGGAAAACTGTTCTGTTTTTTTTACAACATTTTTACAACATTTACAACTTCTGGAGGCAGTTGTTCCACTGTTTAATTGTTCTAACAGTCAGGAAATTTCTCCTTAGTTCTAAGTTGATTCTCTCCTTGATTAATTTCCACCAATTGCTTCTTGTCCTAGGTGCTTTGGAGAATAGTTTGACTCCCTCTTCTTTGTGGCAGCCCCTGAGATATTGGAACACTGCTATCATGTTTCCCCTAGTCTTTCCCTTCATTAAACTAGAATTTTCCTGTTTTCCTGGTTGCTGACTGACAGTTTATCAATAATAGACCAGTATGGAAGTACACATGTCTGGCAATTATATAGAAAGGAAAAACTGATACCAGGTCTTCATTTGGAGCTATTGTTTCCCTTTCCAATAGAAACTGGATTGCAAGACGACAACACGTATCTAGGAAGGATACATAAAATGGCTTCTATATTTCTAAAATCTTCATTGCTCTTGATAAAAGATTATTGAGAATCACCTACATTCATTCATTTATGTAAGTGGTATGGTGGCTTAGAGGTGGAACTCTTGCCTCACAATCAGGGGGCTGTGAATTCAATCCTAGGCAGAGGCAGCTATTTCTCTCTCTGGGCACACTGAGAATATATCTGCTGGGAATAAACTCCACATTGGCAATAGGAAAGGCATCTGGCCAGTAAACACTCAGCTCCAATCAGTTGCCCAGACTCTACCCTGCAAAGGATTATCGGGTCGTTAAAAGAGGATGATGATGATCTACATTCATTTATGTATCAAAATGAGGAAAAAGGAATCTGCAAAGAATATAGCCTTCTAAGGAATGCAAAATATTGTGCCCTCTGAGTATGGAAACTTCTATCAAACCTCTAACATTTTCTACTTTTGTAAGGTCTCCTTGCTAGAGGAGTTAGAGTTCCTTCTAACTCTTAATGTTCCTTCTAACTTCTCTTGTTTTCTGATTAAAAATGTGCTACTATGAATGACTTCTATTTTAGACGGCCTTAAATGATAGTGAAAGAAGACAGTGGCTAGTAGTAATAAGGTGCACAAAAGCTACCTATTTCATTACGCATTTTTCCAATATTAAATTAGAAGCCTAAGAGGTTTGAGATACAACTGAAGATTAAAAGCATTTGTCGACTGCCTTCTTCTCTGTGGAGCTTCATGCTCCGTTCTATAATGCTGGTATCTCTTTGTTAACTATTTCACCATTTCCTAGGGAAGAAATCTTAGGGAACTGGCCACACCCACCCTGCCCACACCCACCCTGACCCCTGAGGTCAAACACAACCCTGATGCGGCCCTCAATGAAATCAAATTTGACACCCCTGCTTCTACATCATATCCAATTCTACTGTTTCCACAGGTCCTGTCTGTTGTGGTCCCTTGGGCTCAGCGATCACACTTGTGCATTTGTGTTTTGTTTTGTTTTATTCCCTGCTTGCTGAAGCAGAACAATAGAAAAGAGCATCTAGTGAACCTGTCTCCTGAATGAAGTACTTCATCTCCATTGCTTTTCTTTTCTTTTCTTGTTTGCTGGCTAATCAATGATACTTCTGCCTGATGAAAAGGTTTCATGTTTTGATGACTTAATCATGTTACTTCTAAGTTGATGTGCTGTTTCAGATTGTTCTATCCAGGTTGTTCTATCCAGAGGATGACATAATTGCTAACCTCAACATCAGCAACCCTCATACTCAGTGTGGCATTAATTTTGGTGTACTATGATTCAGTGTAATTGAACTGAAAAACCTTTTGTACTTGCAGTGTTTGTTTTCTTTTCTTTCACCACTCCTCCAGAGATGACTAAGTTATTTATATATCAACTAGAATTGTGTCTGCATTGTAGCTTTCATAGTGCTTCATTGGCATTGTTGCCAATGCCAGTGTTGCCGTTATTTTATGGCATTGTGGATGGGCAGCAATAATTACTGGGGGAGGGGGGGAACAGATGACCTGAAACTACTTGGAGTACATTTGTTTACTCCTGTCTTTCTCCTTTTTTTTTAAAAAAAAAAGGAAGCAATAAAAGAAAAATCTCAGAAAGAGGCCCTAGGAACCAAGAATGACACAAGAGATTACATCAGAGTAGTTTCTTCATTGTTGTTCACCTAAAGACAGGAATCTTCCCAGATTAAATCAGTTACTGTATAAATATTAGGTATCTTTTGGGAACTGCAGTGGAGGGTCCACCTTCTCCTTCCTTCTGCATATTGAAGATTCCAATTGTGTTGTCTCTTTGAGCCTTGGAAAACACCCCCTCCCTCCTGTGAGTCTATAGTAAAAGCAATAGCACCTAGATTTATATAACACTTCACAGTGCTTTACAGCCTTCTCAAAGCAGTTTACAGAATCAGCCTATTGCCCCCAACAATCTGGGTCCCCATTTTACCGACCTCGGAAGGATGGAAGGCTGAGTCAACCTTGAGCCTGGTGAGATTCGAACTGCCAAATTGCAGGCAGTCAGAAGTCAGCAGAAGCAGCCTGCAGTACTGCATTCTAACCACTGCGCCACCATGGCTCTATACTATATTCCACCATAGAAAGTTTACCATTTAAAAATTAAATAAAAAAATGAGAAATTGGCTTGGCTATAGTCTTTCAAAATGTACATCTGTAAAGGTCTGATACATTGCACATAAATTAAAACTGAGTGGTTCCTGCCACACTTTGTGTTTCCAAGATTCTTTACTCCCTGACTTTCTCTGTTTTAAACCCACTGAACCTCTCCGAAGGGGAAATGTATGAGAATTCTCTTTTCTAAGAGACTCCTTTTAAAATATAATCACAGAAGCATACAACATTCCGTTGTCTCAAAATTGCTGCCATACCATACAAGGTGACTTACACCTTAAAGGTAAGGAGGCCTGTTGAGGTTGTCGTTGGTCAAGAAACTCCAACTGACAGGATGCAGGAGAAGAGCCTTTTTTGCTGTAGTGCCAGGCTTGCCCCTTTCCTCCTATTCTTGGGACAAGGGCCTGAAGACCTGGCTCTCCAGTTGGCCTCGGACCCAATAGGGGAATACATCATTGGAGGTGGCTGCTGTACTAACTAACTGACTTTCCATCCTTCCTGCATTTGCTTCTCCCCCTCTGCTCCTCTTTTTAATTTCATATTGTTGTTCTTTGATTGTTTGTTTTAATTGTTTCATTCCTATGCTATTATCATTATTTTACATTTTAATCATTTCTTTTTCTGTTTTATTATTTTATTAATTAATTTTATTATTTCATTCAGCCCACCAGAGTAGCCCCATGGTGAGATATAGATAGATAGATAGATAGATGATAGATAGATAGATAGATAGATAGATAGATAGATAGATAGATAGATAGATAGATAGATAGATAGATAGATAGAAATAGCTACACAAGAGGACATGGAGTCACCATACTGTACCATTGTCATTGTGTTTGTGTACAGTGAAGCATTTTAAAGCAGAAAGAAAGAAAGAAATTCTACATAAAGGGATAATGGGGGCCTTTCCTTCTCACTCTTGTAAATTCCAGAAGAAAATTTGCATCCACTCACAGTTTTATTGAGCAAGGGGGAATTAAAAGCAAAGAGAAGAATTTGAAAGAGCGTTGAAAAGGATGACATGGGATTGAAGTTTCCACCATTCAGCACTAAATCTTGGAACAAATAACTTTCCTACTTATCCCATAAAAAATATTTTTAAAACTGAGATGCTGAAATGGGAGCAGGGCAGGTGCTTCATATTAGTGTTACTGAGCTATGGTTTCATTCTGGATGCAAAAACCTGGTGGAGAATCCGTGGGGGGATATCACAATACTGATTTTTCAATATTGTGAGAGAAATCACAATTCTCTCCCACAATACTGTATAAGAACATAAATGCCTAACTATCAGATCTTCAGGTACAAACATATATATATATATTGCTAATTATATCATGCCATTTTATTCCGCTTAGGATATTCTCTGTAGTTAAGGAAATTAGAACACAATGTCATTTTTGTAATGATTGACACTATTTAATATTCAGATTGTGTCACTTCATGCTTTACTTTGTCTGGAATTAGTATGAAACACAGTAATTCCAGTAATAGCGGCTGAAGCGAAGAATTATTACAATGCATTACTTCTAATTCAGTACCATACAATCCTTGAAATGTATGTCTATTCCATTGTTTCCTTTGGGATCAGCTGACATTAGCTTTTATATATTTGGAGAAGGAAAACACAGCAGCAAATAATTCAAACAGAAAGCATTGGTCGTAAAAAAACTTTCAAAGCCATTGTAGGCCTCATCTATCTTGGGCTTAACTCAATGTTTTAAAAAGTGCTAATTTTTGAGGCCTGCAGGTTGTGTTGTCAGGCAGTTTCTGAGGAAAGCATGTGAAGCAGAGGTGGGTTTCTGACCAGTTCTGGAGAACTGGTAGCGGAAATTTTGAGTAGTTTGGAGAACTGGTAAATACCACCTCTGACTGGCTCTGCCCCTGTCTATTCTCTGCCTCCCAAGCCCCAGCTGATCGGGAGGAAATGGGGATTTTGCAGTAACCTTCCCCTGGATTGGGGAGGGAATGGAAATTTTACAGTAGCCTTCCCCTGCAACACCCATCAAGCCACGCCCACCAAGCCACACCCACAGAACCAGTAGTAAAAAAATTTGAAACCCACCATTGATGTGAAACGGAAGAAATGGGCAAATGGAATTGGCTTTTTATTGTCTTTTATTGTCCCTTTTCATTGTGCATTTTCAACATGTTATTTACTGGACATTGCTTAAATTATACATAGAGCTTACACCAAAGTATTTATTATGTGGTTTCTCTCTTTCCTGACCGCTTTCAGGTTTCTTCTCTTCTACAAGTCAGTAAAAGGTTTTGGCCATTTAGCATTTTTTAATCTTCATTGGCCTATTTTTATTTGTTTATTTTTTTATAAAACTTTTCCCAGTATTGAATATGATTGTGCATGTGTTTCACTGATACTCTAGTCCTTGTGTTAGGGCCCCAAACCTGCTGAATTTATTCCTTTGTGTCTAGGTTCTACTGTTTTTATAAATTAGTAGAATTAGTATTTTTGTGTAATGAATATTCTTACAGCCCGGTTGTTGATAATCAAGGGAACAGAGGTTTAAAAAGGTACTTGAAAGAAATTGTAATAGCCTTTCAGTTATAAAATGTATCTGAGAATTATATACTCATAAACTAGGCAAGGCTTTATGTCACAATCCAGGAAATAATAATAATAATAAAAAATAATCAAAGTCTTAACATTCTGTAATGGCTGTAATGGTTATTAGTTGAGTTTTTCTTTTATTAATCTCTGTATTAATAAGGACTTTCAACCACTTGAAAAACAAGTCAGGTTTGGAATAACTGCTGTGCTTCAGGTCACATTATAAAAAACAGAACGTGAAATGAATTAATATTATTTTTTTTAAAAAAAAATCTGTTCTAGGCAATGAACATAGAAAATGCAAAACACTTAAAAAGAAAAAAAAGAAAGAAAAGAAAAAGTAAAAAAGCAAACCGGGATGTTTTATATGATATGACAGAAGCTTATCTTATTTACATCGGCTCAAAATAAATCTTACAAAATAAATTTACATCGGCTCAAAATAAATCTTTCTACGTATAGAAAAATGGACGTAGCATTGCAACTTTGAATTTTGAAGCCTTCCCTTCTTTCTCTCAGGAATGGATTCCTGCAACAGCCCTATAACTGGTCTCCATTCAATGGACAAGCTTTGCCAGTAGATTAGAATTAGAATATGGGACTAAGGACAGAAGGCATTATGGACAGCATGTTTGTTTAATATTATCCAAGAGAAGGAGATGTATATGAAGCAGAAGTGGGTTTCTAGAGAACCGGTAACAGAAAGTTTGAGTAGTTTGGAGAACCGGTAGTAAAAATTCTGACTGGCCCCGCCCACATCTATTCTCTGCCTCCCAAGTCCCAGCTGATTGGGAGGAAATAGGGATTTTGCAGTAATCTTCCCCTGCAGTGGAGTGGGAATGGAGATTTTACAGTATCCTTCCCCTGCCATGCCCACAAACCACGCCCACCAAGCCATCCACACAGAACCAGTAGTAAAAAAATTTGGAACCCACCACTAATATGAAGCATTGTTCATGTTTTTCTTGTTCAGTCTTTGTGATCCCACGGGCCATAGCATACCAGGACTTCCTATCCTCCACTGCTCTCGGAGTTTGTCCAAATTCATGTTCATTGCATTGATAACACTGTCTAAACATCTCATCCTCTGTTGTCCCCTTCTCCTTTTGCTTTCAATCTTTACCAACATCATAGTCTTTTTCACTGGCCCAATATTTGAGCTTTAGTTTTAGCATCTGTCCTTGCAAAGAACAGTCAGGGTTGATATCCTTTAGGATTGACTGATTTGATCTCCTTACAGTCTGAGAGTCTTCTCTCCAGCATCACAATATGAGAAGCATGTTTCTGTCTATTCATTCATCCTCAAGAGTTGTCATCTTTACCCTATGACAGTGTCAGAAACAATGGAATTAATTCTTTTATTGCTCCACAATAAGGGTGGTAATGGCTTTTCCTGAACTCTTATCTTGTCTTTAAGGGAGAATGAATGTGGTATAGGGATAAAGTACTGCATTGGGAACAGACCCTGATTCCCCTATAGGCCAGAAAGAGTCTGATGAATGAAGGCAAATCTACATTATGTAGATTTGGACATTATCACTTAGGGGCAACTCACCAGTGGTGGGTTGCCTCCGGTTCCGACCGGTTTGCAAAAACCTGTAGTAAGACCAGTAGGAGGCTCCACCCACTGACCTGGACGTAATCATAGGTGATCTGCGCATCCGCAGAAGCTTCTGCGCATGTGCAGAAGAGCGCGGGCATGTGGGTGTGATGTGAACTGGTAGTAAAGGTAAGTAGAATCTACCCCTGGGGTGCAGTCACTTTTGTTGCCACCAGTTTAGACATTAATGGCTGTGTGTTGCGTTGTTTTGAGGGGACAGCACATTTACACTCTTATACAAGCTGTACACTCCCTACTTTACCTTGTAGCCAAGTGTCATTTCTTCAGTTTTGTCACATGAAAAGATATACTTAAATATTTACAAAATGTGAGGGGCTGTACTCATTTGTGTGACATACTGTATGTGTCCCAGGATAGTGTTGCAGGATCCAGTATGGGCCAGTCACCAGGACCAGAGGTTTTGTCTTCCGAGCTTTCGGAATCTGGATCAGCCATTTTCACTCGCAGGTTTGAAAACACTGTATCTGTTTTCAAACCTGCATCACAATGGACTGATAACAATGGCATATATGAAGACCAAAGCAATCCTGTCTATGGCTCTATGCATTATTTGGGCACATGTGAGTGTTTATGTTATAACTCTAGAGAGGGGTTGTCAAACTGGCAGCCCGAAGGCCGGATGCATCACGCCCACCCCAGCTCCGCAAAGGGAAAGAACGTCACAATACGTCACATAATGGCAAAATGACACGGCGAGTTTGATACCCATACTCTAGAGGATTCGGTCCTCTAGAGCTGTAGAGCCTTGGTGACACAGTGGTTGGAATGCAGTACTACAGGCTATTTGTGCTGCAGGCCAACTGCCTGCAATTTGGCAGTTCGAATCTCATCAGGCTCAAGGTTGACTCAACTTTCCATCCTTCCGAGGTCGGTAAAATGAGGACCCAGACAGTTGGGTGTAATATATTGACTCTATAAACCACTTAGGGCTGTAAAGCACTGTGAAATGGTATATAAGCCTAAGTGCTATTGCTATTCTCCCTTTGTCAACTAAAATGCTGCTTAAGACAAAAATTTTGCTCTGCATAGTATGCACCCTTTTAAAGAGACAACAAATGTGTTTGAAAGTAAAACATAAAATAAAATCCAAGACTCCCCATTAGTTCATGTTTAAACCAGGCATTCATGTCCCTCAGTGACATTTTTGAGGTAAAAAGAGAATACTTGAACTTTTAGGCTGTCTGGAGGATGCTTGAATCCTCTAATGCAAATCTTAAATTGTATATTTAAAAAACAGTTTAGCTTTGCTATTAATCATTTTTCCCATTCCTTTTTGGCCCAGCTGCTTCTTCCAGCTGCTCTCATCTGCCACGAAAAGGAAATAAGTTTGTACAAATAGCTATTTACTGTTATGCTAACGATTTAATTTAAAACTGATGAAAGGATGGAATTCCAAGTGAAGCTGTACTGGCTGTACCCAGATTGCCTCCCTTAACTTACTCTTTTAGAATTACAACTGTAACAAAAGAGGACTTTTCGCTACTCTTCAGATCATTTCGTGCTTTAGATGTTTGGGTTAAGTTTTGTTGATCTACTCATTAATAACAGCTTTGAATTAAAGATGGGTTTCAAATATACAACACTGCACAAAAACATACAAACAGCATACAAAGACAGGCTAGGTCAATTGGGAATGAAAAGTCAACTGCCTGTTTTTAAGCAAATGTTTATTTTAGTAGCGGCTCTTTATCATAAAAGGCTTTCATGTGTACTTTTAATAGTTATTTTTTTTATTGTGACCACACACAGAGAAATACACACACAGAGAGAGAAACACACAGCTCTACAATACATTGTACCCAGAGTTGCTTTTGTGAGATAGCCAGGTGTACAGACATGATAAAATAAATAAGATACTTCTCTAACTTCACTGGCTGATTGATATGATTTGCGTTAGGATCAGAGGACCATTAGACAGAGTTAGCCTTAGGGAGAATCAGCTGCTTCTCTCTGTTTGATGAAAAAACTGAGTAAGCTATATCTCTAACCCTAACAACTCTCACCCCCAACCCACCACCAGATGTGAAGTAAAATATAATTTGCTTCTACACCAGAGGTGGTATTCAGCAGGTTCTGACCAGTTCTGGAGAATTGGTAGTGGAAATTTTGAGTACCATATTTTTCGGAGTATAAGACACACCTTCCCCCCCCTAAAAGGGGGAGAAAATTTAGGTGCATTTTATACACTGAATGTAGCCCTGGCCACCCACTGGCCCCCACCCTTTGGCCTCTGCCTCGCAGGAGTTACCTCCTTGCAAGCAAACAGCAAGGAAAAACAGCTCATTTCAGCTTCAGCACAGCCTAATTAGCATAAATCGATTAGATCGGCCTCCCCACTCTCAGCTGATTTGCTCTTAGTTGTTTTGTGCAGGGCTCTGCTGCTTGCTGCAAAGAGGTAAATTGCTGGAGCAGATTTTTTTCCCTTTGTGCTAATCAAGCTATGCTGAAAACGAAAATGAAAGTAAAGCAGGCTGTTTGCTGTCTGCTGCAACGAAGCAAAATTGCTCAGAGGCAGAAAGAGATTTTTCTTTCTTCTTTTCCTCACCAAAAAAGGTATGTCTTATACTCTGGTATGTCTTATACTCCGAAAAATATGGTAGTATGGAGAACTAAATACCACCTCTGACTGGTCCCGCCCACATCTATTCTCTGCCTCCCAAGTCCCAGCTGATCGGGAGGAAATGGGGATTTTTTAGTAACCTTCCCCTGGAGTAGGGAGGGAAGGGAGATTTTATAGTATCCTTCTCCTGCCATGCCCACCAAGCCACACCCACCAAGCCATGCCATGCCCGTCAAGCCACACCAACCGAACCAGTAGTAAAAAATTTTGAATCCCACCACTGATCTACACATATATAAAAGTATCTTATTGCCATTTGGCTGATGTAATAAAGCATGCCAAAGATCAGCCTTGATACCTAGGATATCCATTTTTTTAGTAGCATCATTTATTCTCTAAAAATTCTTGACCGTGAAAGAATTACAATGATTTTCAACTTCATTTACTTTCTAGCTA
This sequence comes from Masticophis lateralis, assembly GCA_030761175.1. Lineage (NCBI taxonomy): Eukaryota > Metazoa > Chordata > Lepidosauria > Squamata > Colubridae > Masticophis > Masticophis lateralis. The sequence continues at coordinate 68,604,835 of JAUDYJ010000007.1, read as the reverse complement.
GGAAAATTATATACAATAGTCCAATTCCAGGCATGCTTTAGTAATGATACAATAAGTATCATTGTGAATAGTGAAACGTATATCCTAAGATTTCCAGTTTATCAATTGATACTTAACAACTGTGGCAAGAAAGATCATAAAATGGGGCAAAATTCACATAATAACTGTCTCACTTAGCAACCGAAATTTTGGGCTCCAATGTGGTCATAGATCAAGAACTACCTATATTTCAAGTTCCCAAATAATATAATTATAGAAATTGAATAAATAAAATAAATAAATAAAATAAATAAATAAATATGTAATTGTCATAGTTTTTAGGATGTTTGTTGTTGTTGTTAGTTGCAAATTTGTGTCCAACCCATTGTGACCCCATGGACAACGTTCCTCCAGACCTTCCTGTCCTCTACCATCCTCTGGAGTCCATTTAAGCTCATGCCGACTGCTTCAGTGACTCCATCCAGCCACCTTGTTCTCTGTCCTCCCCTTCTTCTTTTGTCCTCAATCTTTCCCTGCATTAGGCTCTTCTCCAGTGAGTCCTTCCTTCTCATTAGATGGCCAAAGTATTTGACTTTCATCTTCAGGGTCTGGCCTTCTAAAGAGCAGTCAGGGTTGATCTCCTCTAGGACTGACCAGTTTGATCGTCTTGCAATCCAAGGGATTCGGAGGAGTTTTCTCCAACACCATAGTTCAAAGGCCTCAATTCTTTGGCACTCAGCCTTTCTTATGGTCCAATTTTAGGATTTTAGGAAGCCAAATATACTAGTGGATAAAAAAGAATGGAAGATGGAACAAAAGGCTAATTGGTAATTCCCTACTCACTTTTCCAAATCACCAAGAAGAAAAGAAAGCCAAGTGAAACATTTACATATAGTTTATCTGCAGTCTTAATCTGTACCCAAGCAATCAGTAAAATGCAGAAAAGTCATAGATATTTCAGGTGATGACATTACAATTGCAGAATACATTATTCATTGTCAAGAGGTGGTAGATTCATTTGAAATAAAAGGTGAAAATCAGATTGTATCAGACAGTTAAAGGCGACAAATAGGTCTCCTTGTTTTCTTGGTAAATATATTATGGAGATTGGAGTCATCTATTGTTTTAACAGGGAAGTTGCGTTTTAAAATAAGTTTTATGGCTGGAAATACTACTAGTAGAAAATTCTAAAAATAACCTTTGGTACCTTAATCCATGTGCAGCCTTGAGTTTAAATAAAATACAGCAATTGTAAGAGTGGTGCATTTGAATTCATTTGTTTTTACATTGTAAAATGTAAGATGTACAGATGACAAGGTATGTGAATTTTTTTACGATAAAGAACACATGTGCAAATCCGACAAAGATGGCACTTAAGCCATCACTCCAGAATTTTTTTTTCCAAGAGGGATTTTTTAAATGGTAGGAAGACAGTGTCTGAGCATGTGACAGTTCTCTCAGAAACTCCAGCTGGTTTTTGGATCTTCAATGGTAGTGTATACCATTAAATAATAAAAAATTGTCTGATCCAGTTCAATAAATATGATCAATGAATAAGGAGCACAATGGTTCACGAGTTTAGAACCCTGGGCTAACGAGTGGCAGCCTTGTGTTCAAGACCTCATGCTGCTATGGGGCAGGGTGAACTCCCATCAGACACTTCAGCTCCCGCCAATGCAATGGTTCTAAAGTAGGTGACCACAAGTAGATAAATGTGTACCATTTTGGTGGGCAACTTCATGGGGATGTGAAAAGAGCCGCCAATTGGGCATCCCCTAGGAAACAGTGATGTCACTGGTAAATCCTTTCACTTTGGTGCTTCCGACATGGAAGTATTAGTATTATCAATGAATAAATGCATAAAATATTGAACCTATTGAGATTTCATGAGATTGATATTGCAATGTACTATATGTGGTGCTCTATTAAAACAGCCCAGTTGGTGCAAAAGGTGGCAACTAAACTACCTCTACCAAGGTTTTATGATGTCCATGTTGAAAAGCCAAGTTTGTTGCCAATTCTTTCCTGAGCATAATATAAGGCAGAGGTGTCAAACTCAATTTCATTGAGGGCCACATCAGGGTTGTGTTTGACCTTGGGGGGCTGGGATGGGCATGGACATGGTAGGTGTGACACGGGATTCATGTCAGGAGCACCTGTGGTACCCAAGCGCTAAGATAGGACTTCCCTCACACCCTCCCTCCCTCTCGTTATAATCTCCTTCCTTCCTTCCTTCCTTCCTTCCTTCCTTCCTTCCTTCCTTCCTTCCTTCCTTCCTTCCTTCCTTCCTTCCTTCCCTTTTCTTCTTTTTCTTTCCTTCTTCCTTCTCCTTTCTTTTTCCTTCCCCTCTTTCCTTATTTTTCTTTCCTTGCTCTCCTCCCATCTTTCCTTCTTTTTCTGTCTTTCTTCTTTCCATTTCTCCTTTCCTGTCCCTTCTTGCATGCTCAAGTACAAAAGGGGAAACATTTCTCATTTTGTTTTTTGTTATTTAGTTTGTTTTGATAGCCTTCCGCCAGTGAAAACGGAGCTGTGGAGGGGCATGTGCGGCTCTCCCGAACTCCATTTTGGCTGGCAGAGAAATCGCGGGCCGGTCCTTTGCTGTTTCTAGGGTGACCCAGCAGGCCAAATCTAAGCACCCTGGATGAGGCCCGCGGGCCTTGAATTTGACACCTCTGATGTAAGGTCTGCTTTATAATGTCATCATCTGAGGGACCACTTTTCTATTATGGGTGCTACAATCTACAGCAGAAACCTTACTGACAATCTCCTTTCTTTGAGAGGCTCAAGTGAGAGAGGTCTTTGCCATGAAATGCAACAGTGGATATTTGTGTTTGGCCCTCCTTCTTTCCCCCCCCTCCTCGCTCCCTCCCTCTCCTTCTCTATCTCCCTCCCTTTTAGAAGAGCAATCAAGACTTCTGTCTTGTGCCTAGTATTTCATTATTCATCATTTTAATCTTAGGTTGGATTTTAACTGTTTCTTCTTTTAGTATTCTTGGTAGTGTTAACTGCCTTGAGTATTCAAATGGCCAGAAAGGAGAGATAAAAACTGAATGATATCCACTTCAGCCACATTTTTCTCTCTGGCAGATAAGTATTTCTTTAGTGCTCAAGGCAATTCCTAATAACAGTCTAATGAAATATTATTTTGTATCAGCTTCCCCTTGGTTATAAACCATCTGTAAGTGAGTTACTAATGCTTACTATAAGGGCACGGCAACATTCAGCAGATTTATTACTATTACAGTAACTTTCTTTCTAGGGCATTAATAATATGACAATAATGCCAAATAAACTACCTATTTTAACAATGAAGGTCCAAATTGAGAGTAATAGATCAGGTATAACATTGAGGGGACACTGGTAAGCAGCATGTTATTGTCTGCATAAGGAGTTTAATGCTGTTAGAGCTTCTTAAGATTACTATTTCTACAATGAAATAACTAAGGGAGACCTTACAGAAAGGCAGGGTGCAGCTATTTCTAATCATTTTTAATTTATTCCCAACCTCTATAGAACAGTATGGTTTCTTTCAAGGTTTACCTTTGCCAATAGATTAATCTGGGGTGGGGTGGGGGGAAATCACTGCATTTTAACACATTTCTCTATTATATATTTCAATATAATATTTTGGGTTGTTATTATGAGTAAGATTAGACACTCAGAACAGTAGTAGGAACATATTTGAAGTTTATGAGGTTTCCATTGGTCATAGGATCAGGTAAACATTTTGTAAGTGGGGAGCTGTGAGTTGGAGAATGGTGTAAAGCAGGGCTGTCAAACTAAGGGTCCGCGGGCCAGATGCGTCACACGCTGGCCATGTCCACACCCAGTTTAGCAAAGGGGAAAATAGTCCCGATACATCACATAATGCTGCCGTGTTGACTTGAGTTTGACACCCCTGGCGTAAAGTGACTTGAGCCATGACATATGCATATTGGACATTAATACAATCAAGAGACTCCAGAGATATTTCATGAGCTCCACTCCTCTGCCCGCAACAGAATACGTTATGCCACCAGGCTCCAAATTTGGGAGTTAGACAACCTAGAACTTCACTGTGATCAGTCCAATCTAAGCGTAGTACATAAAATTATCTGCTACAATGTCTTACCTGTCAATGAATACTTCAGCTTCAACCACAACAATACATGAGCACACAATAGATACAAACTTAAGGTAAACCACTCCAAAGTTGATTGCAGAAAATACGACTTTAGTAACAGAGTGGTCAATGCCTGGAATGCACTACCTGATTCTGTGATTTCATCCCCAAACCCCAAAACTTTAACCTTAGTCTGTCTACTGTTGACCTCACCCCATTCCTAAGAGGTCTTTAAGGGGCGCGCATAAGCGCACCAGCGTGCCTATCGTCCCTGTCCTGATATTCCCTTTTATTTGTATCCATTTCATGTATTCATAATTATGTTTATACTTATATCTGTTATCTAATACATGCTTGATGAAATAAAATAAATAAATAAATAAAATAAGACCAGGATTTACCTTTTTCTCCTTTCTGGAGCCTGTGGAAGAAATGAGTTTATAATTTAAAAACAAAACAAAACTATGTTACATTGAGCCTTAGTAGGTAACAGCACCCAACTGATTTTTATTGATTGGGAAGCTTTAAACAGGTCGTTACTCTTCAGACAGAGTACTTCCTAGGAATGTTTGCTAGATTGGGATGTCAACAGTTGATTTTAACTTAAGCGAGTAGAAACATTATCCTGCAAGAAGGGAATGCCAAACCACTTCTGTAAGGCTGCCAAGAAAAGTGCATGTGTAGTGCCTAAGAGTCAAGCTCGATTCGGGACATTTCTAAAGCCTATTTTAAGACTTGCACTACAATGTTTTTGTGTGCTGAGAATTTAAATAGAATGAGAATTTTCACCAATTGGAGATAATTGTTGTTGAGACTACAAAAATGGATCAGTATATATGACCTATGTATTATCTATTTTAAAGTTACTTCCTTTATTTTATCTACATTATCTATATAGTTACCTGCTCTATGCCTATATGTTACCTACTTCTGTACTCCTGAGTAGAACAGCAAGAACTATTTCTAGGCAAAATATTTGACAAACTGATTTCATTCTTGTGAGGTTGGAGAGGAAAAGTCTAAGAAAAGTACATGATTTCCTGAACGGTATCCAAAATTATCTATCTATCTATCTATCTGTCTGTCTGTCTGTCTGTCTGTCTGTCTGTCTGTCTGTCTGTCTGTCTGTCTATCTGTCTATCTGTCTATCTGTCTATCTGTCTATCTGTCTATCTGTCTATCTGTCTATCCGTCTATTTATGATGTTCCAGCAGAAGTCCTGAGAATGATAGAGCTTTTTCCCATTCTGAGCTATATGTTGGATTCCATATGGGATATTAAGGGAGAAAAGAGAGCATTTCAACCTTCCTAAACACATACATGCATGTATACACATACAGTACACTGCTAAAATTTCTTCCTGCTTTCATGGGGGCCCAGCAAAAGTATAGGGGGAAAAATATGGGTGCTACATCTGGGTTGCAAAAATCTGCTGCAAAACAGCAAAGTGTCAGCATTTTCTACATCTTTGCTGCCATTTAGAGGCCTTGTGGATTTTTGCAACCTACCTTCAAGGAAAGGATTATTCAGTCCAATACAAGCTTGAATTACAATACAAGAAACATTTAAAAAACACACACAATGTGGTCATAAACTAAAATGGGATTATTATTTTTTTTTAATACACGGAGGACAAGCTTGTGAAAACTTTCATAATCAATCAAGTTTATTTGTCAAGCATATATAAGATAACAGGAAAAAATATAAACATAATTTGAATACATGAAAAGAGTAAGTAAAAAGGAATATTAGGACAGGGACGGTAGGCACACTGGTGCACTTATGCACGCCCCTTACAGACCTCTTAGGAATGGGGTGAGGTCAACAGTAGACAGTTTAAGGTTAAAGTTTTGGGGGTTTGGGGAAGAAACTACAGAGTCAGATAGTGCATTCCAGGCATTGACCACTCTGTTACTGAAGTCATATTTTCTGCAATTGAGTTTGGAACGGTTTACCTTGCATTTGTATCTATTATTTGCTTGTGTATTATGGTTGAAACTGAAGTAGTCATTAACAGGAAGGACATTGTGGCAGATAATTTTATGTACTATGTTTAGGTCAGACTGAAGTCAGCGTAGTTCTAAATTGTCTAAGCCCAAAATTTGGAGTCTGGTGGCATAATGTATTTTATTGCGGTTAGAGGAATGGAAGACTCTTCTCGTAAAATATCTCTGGACTCTCTCGATTGTATTTATGTCCGATTTGCAGTGCAAGTTCCAGACAAGAATTGGTCTAGCAAATGTTTTGTATGCTCTAGTTAGTAGTACAACATTACCAGAGAAGAAGCTACGCAAGATTATGTTACCTTATTATTATTAATATTATTATTATTACATCCTTTCAATAACTGAAGAATTCTCAAGGATTAGTATCATTTTATTGCAGCAATTTTGTGGTAGTTAGACAAATAACAGTTAACTTTGTTTACATGTTGGCAAGAAAAAACAAAAGGAAGTTTCAAACTATTGTATTTCTCCTTCTTCTTGGGATAACCTTGGTCATTTTACTACTGTCTTTAATATATTGTAGGAGCAATAAGTGCTACCTGACATTTTCTGAAGAGTAATTGTGACGTGCTGTTCTAGGGCCTGAAGAGTTAGATGGAAATTAAGACACTTTCTGATTCAGTTAGTTTAAGTTCTTCTAAGGTTGCAATCTATTGTGTATGTGGTGGAATGGCAATACAGAGTTTTCCCAGATTAAGCAACTGTGCAATCCCAGACTCAGGGGTCAGCAACCCGTGGCTCTGGAGTTGCATGTGGCTCTTCCATCCCTCTGCTGCAGCTCCCTGTCGCCGGTTGACTCCACAATTGATAGGGCTTTCTATTAGGACAGGTAGAGGAAAAAGGACACCGTGCTAGGAGGAGACTCTATGGTGGGGAAACCGGACTTCCGGTTGGCAGAGGAAAAAGGACACTGTGCTAGGAGGAGACTCTATGGTGGGGGAACCGGACTTCCGGTCAGCTCCAGAATTGAATGGGGGGCTTTCGGTTAGGACCTTGTAGCTCTTTATTTTATTTATTTATTTTATTATTTAAATTTATAAACCGCCCTTCTCCTTGCGGACTCAGGGCGGTGAACAGCCAGAATAAAACATGGTACACAAAAGTTAAAAACAATTAAAAATTATTAAATATTATTTGGCCAAGAATTAAAACAACCCAATTTAAAATCAAATTCAAATTTAAAAACGGAGGATGGGATCAGGCTAGCCCAGCTAGATGGAATAAATGGGTTTTAAGGGCCCGATGAAAGGTCCGGAGATCTGGAATCCTGCGTATCTCAGGGGGTAGGTCATTCCAGAGGGCGGGCGCCGCCACAGAGAAGGCTCTCCCCCTGGGGGTCGCCAGCCGACACTGTCTGGCCGACGGCACCCGGAGGAGGCCCTCTCTGTGCGAGCGTACTGGCCGGTGGGAGGCTATTGGCGGCAGAAGGCGGTCCCGCAAGTACCCAGGTCCTAAGCCATGGAGTGCTTTAAAGGTGGTCACCAACACCTTGAAGCGCACCCGGAAGACCACCGGGAGCCAGTGCAGCTCACGCAGGAGAGGTGTCACGTGGGAGCGCCACGTCGCTCCCATAATTCCCCGCGTGGCCGCATTCTGGACCAGTTGGAGCTTCCGGGTGCACCTCAAGGGGAGCCCCATGTAGAGAGCGTTGCAGTAGTCCAAGCGGGAAGTCACGAGAGCATGGGTGACTGTGCGTAGGGAGTCCCGATCTAGAAAGGGATGCAACTGGCGTATCAGGCGAACCTGATAAAAAGCCCCTGGCCACGGCCGTCATGTGTTCTTCTAAAGACAGCCGTGCGTCCAGGAGGACGCCCAAATTGCGAGCCCTCTCCGTGGGGGCCAATGTCTCGCCCCCAATAGTCAGCGATGGCGTCAGCTGGCTATATCGGGACGCCGGCAGCCACAGCCACTCAGTCTTGGAGGAGTTTAGTCGGAGCCTGTTTCTCCCCATCCAGACCCGCACAGCTTCCAGACACCGGGACATCACTTCAAAGGCATCGTTGGGGTGGCCTGGGGTGGAGATGTACAGCTGGGTGTCGTCAGCGTACTGATGGAACTCCACACCAAAGCCACGGATGATCTCACCCAGCGGCTTTACATAAATGTTGAACGGAAGGGGCGAGAGGACCGACCCCTGCGGCACCCCACAAACAAGGCGCCTCGGAGTCGACCACTGCCCCCCTGTCAACACAGATTGCGACCGGTCAGAGAGATAGGAGGAGAACCACCGTAGAACGGTGCCCCCCACCCCCAATCCCTCCAACCGGCGCAACATGATACCATGGTCGATGGTATCAAAAGCCGCTGAGAGATCTAATAGGACCAGGATAGAGGAACATCCCCTATCCCATGCCCTCCAGAGATCATCCACCAACGCGACCAATGCCGATTCCGTGCTGTGCCCAGGCCGGAAGCCGGACTGGAGCGGATCTAGATAGACAGCTTCATCCAGGAACCGGGGAAGCTGCCATGCAACCACACTCTCAACAACCTTCGCAACAAAGCGAAGGTTGGAGACTGGACGGTAATTGGCCAAAACAGCCGGGTCCAGAGAGGGCTTTTTGAGGAGGGGTCTCACCACCGCTTCTTTCAAAGCGGCCGGCAGAACACCCTCACTCAAAGAAGCGTTAACAATCTTCTGGAGCCAGCCTCGTGTAACCTCCCGGGAGGCCAGCACCAACCAGGAGGGACACGGGTCCAATAAACATGTGGTTGCATTCAGCCGTCCCAGGATCCTGTCCATGTCCTCGGGAGCCACAGAGTCGAACTCCTCCCAAACCACACCCCCAAGATCTGCCTCGATTATCCCATCCGGATCTACCCAGTCAGAGGCCAGACCTTCCCAGATCTGAGCGATTTTGTCATACAGATACTGGACAAAGTCCTCAGCTCGACCCTGCAAGGGGTCATCCCGAGCTCCTGGTTGAAGGAGGGAGTGGGTCACCCTGAACAGGGCGGCTGGGCAATTATCTGATGATGCGATAAGAGCGGAAAAGTAGCTAGACTTTGCCGCTTTTATCGCCACTAGGTAGGTCTTAATATGAGATCTCACCAGTGTTCGGTCAGATTCGGAACGGCTGGTCCTCCAACCACTCTCCAGGCGTCTTTTCCGGCGCTTCATCTCCCTCAGCTCCTCAGTAAACCAAGGAGCTGGCTGAGTTCGGCGCCGGGTCAGAGGCCACAAAGGGACGACGCGGTCCAAAGCCCCGGCGGCCGCTCTATCCCAGGCGGCCACCAGGTCTTCAGCCGAATCATGAGCCAGAGTCTCAGGAAACGGCCCAAGCTCCGTCTGGAACCTATCAGGTTCCATCAGGCGCCTGGGGCGGAACCACCTAATCGGTTCCGCCTCCCTGCGGCGGGGTGTAGCGGTTAGAAAGTCTAGTCGAAGGAGAGAGTGGTCCGACCATGACAAGGGTTCGATGACTATATCCCCTATATCAAAACCACTCAACCACTGACCAGAGACAAAAACTAAGTCCAGGGTGTGTCCGCCCGTGTGAGTGGGGGCGTGAATTAACTGAGTCAGGTCCATGGCCGTCATGGAAGCCATGAACTCCCGAGCCACCTCAGACGTTTCACCGACAGATGGCAGGTTGAAATCTCCCAAGACCAAAAGTCTGGGGGTATCAACCGCCACCTCGGCTATCACGTTGAGTAGCTCAGGCAGGGCTGTTGCTACGTGGTAGGGAGCCAGGTACGTAAGCAGCAGACCCATCTGAACTCCGCGACCCCACTTCACAAGGAGGGATTCACACCCTGTTATCTGAGGTACAGTGGACTCCCGCGGATCAAGACTCTCTTTTATGACAACCGCCACCCCCCCGCCCCTGCCCTGAGCTCTCGGCTGATGGAATGCATGGAAGCCTGGAGGGCACATATCCATGAGGGGGACTCCCCCCTCCTGGCCCAACCAGGTCTCCGTAATACCTGCCAGGTCCGCTCCCCCCATCTGGACAAGATCACAGATGAGGGGGGCTTTATTTACCACGGACCTGGCATTGCACAGCAACAGCCGGAGACTCGGGCCCTGAGACACTGCGCAACCTGGGGAGCGAGAAGGGCTTTGGGGACCGGGGCATGCCGTCGCTCGAAGATAGCGAGTGCGCACCCCCCTCACATGATATGGTCCCCTGCACTCGCCATATCTGCCCCTCCCACTCAGTGTATTAATAAAAAGGCCCTCTGCAGAATGAACGTCAATGTACCCCTTACCCCCGGAATCTACACCCCCCGTAGCCCCATTAACAATTGGACCTGACCCCTCCTCCTGTGGGTTAACCCCCACACCCACACAACCCTCCCGCTTCCCAGAACCCCTTAAAAATTTGTTTAACAATTTCCCTAGAAAACCCCTCAAATTCCTTTTCGCTGCATGCCACCTCTCGGGGCTCCAAAGCCCGTCATAAAGGTAGGCCCTCGATAAACACCCTTTGAGTGTTTAAAATTGCCGATCCCTGCACAAGCTATGTGGGAAAGGAGTAAAAAGGTTCAGGGTAGCCACACCCTCCAATCTCTCAGGCTATATCTAATAGGATAGAAGATTATATATTTAGTTTCTCAAGAACCTGTCCATTAGATATAAACAAATAAAGGGCTGAATTCAACTGGATTTCACTGACACATTTCTTCACATAGGTCTGATATAATAGTTTCGTATAAATATCACTCAATTCAGTAGGGCTTATTATTAAGGAAAAGATGCACACTGTATGATAGAGAATTTAATCATGGCCAAATTTACATATTACTAGTGGTGATCTTTGATAGACTCATACGTAGTACAATTTCTATGATATCTTCAAGGTGTCCAAACTAATGTAACCATATTAATATTACTTTTATGATAATTCATGAGGCAAAAACAAGGTGAAAACAAGCAGATATTAAGCCATTAAGTGCTAAAGCTATATAAATATATTATATAAAAACTCAGAGTCCAGCAGAAATGAAGACAACCTCCTACTGAAGGTGAAAATAACTTTTCAGATTCTTTATCTTTTTTTCAGTTTTGCCAGGGTTGACATTACAATAAGATAATTTATTGTATTTTTATTTGAAAAAACAATGTATATTTGTGTATATAGTTCAAATGCCCATATATTCCACAAATAGTCCTCAAGCTACAATTGTAATTTATCCCACAGTTTTGGTTGTAAGTGATGATAGTCATAAAGTGGGTCACAGGACCAGACCTGATTTTTATAATATTTGTGTGTGTATGTGTGTGTGTGTGTGAGACAGAAACACATTGTTCACTAAGCTTTTTTTTTTTTTTTTTTTGCTAGAAACTAGTAATACACAGAAGTGTCTAGCAAAAATGTCATAAATAATTGTCATGTGACCATGGAATGCTGCAAACGGGTGCAAATGTGGGCTAATTGCCAAGTGTCCAAAATGTCACATGATCAGGAGGCAGGTGGACATTAGGACTTCAAACATGGGTTATAAGTCCCATTTTCAGGGATTGTTGTAACTTCAAATAGTTGTTAAGTGACCAATTATAAATCGAGGACTACTTGTATAGCATTCCTCTTATTTTGATTTATTCTGTGAAGGCTTTGCCAAGACTGTTCTTGTTGCAAATGCTAACACAAAACTTAATGGCAGGAAGGTATACAGTGCAGTAAAAGACCATCCTTTTTTTTCAATGCTTATTTTTGAAAAATGAAAATTTTAAAATCCCTTTGAAGAATTATCTTGCTGCAATATCGTCCTTATGTGAAGACCTGTACCTCTGGAATGTCCTGCAACTCCTCTTTCTCAAACGAAGATAATATTTTTTTGTTGTCTTCTAAATAATTATTCTGCCAGGTAGCAAGAGCTGATGCTGCAGGTACTGTATGCAAATCCATTAAGGTGAGCTTCAGTGTTACAAGCTGAGTCTTTATTCTCTTTGTCAACATGTCAGCTTGCTTAATATAGTTCGGGCTCGATAGTAAAAGAAAAAAAAGTAAAAAAATGTAATTGAGTGAAACACCTTCTTGTAGTCAAGTAATTTATAAAGGGAGTGGGTGGGTTGGGAAACTGACACATCTGTGATTGGTTTGCTGTACGTTTGGGACAAAGGACATAAGGAATTTATCTCGTTCTGCTTCATCAGCAGAAGCAGGTGATTTGGTATGCTTGAATGATAAAACTATCCCTTCTAATTTTACTAGGTTTTAAGCAGAAAGGACTGCAAAATATTAGCAAAGAGAGAAAAAAACCAGTATATTTACAGTATATGTACAGTATATTTCTCAACCTGCATTCAAACATCAAGAATAAATATTCTTTTTCTCTCCCTTCAATCTGCATTGAAATGTTTCTTAGTTGCACTAACTATAATTTGTTGTTATACCTGAAATTAAATTTGGGCAGATAATTTTTAGCACTGGAGACAAAGTGGACACTGGAGGCTGATTGAAAAAAGGGTCAATTTATTGATGAAGCAGAACCACCAAGCAGGTGTGATTCTGGGTAGCTGACCACATGGATTGAGAGTGAGGGTTTTTTATACTTCTCTTGGGCTTTGCACTTGAGCTTCCTGTTCCTGTGCAAGAACATGTATTCTATTGGCTGTTGCCAGACTCCCCTGAGGCCATTTAGGGATTATGTAGGGGTCATAGCTAGCTCTGTAGGTTGACTGAAAAGTTTGGTTGAAGTTTTTGATGGTGATGCAATGTCCTTAGGAGATTGTGGGATGTAGCGAGCTCTGTGTTTTAGTGGGTTAATCTTATTATGTCCTGAAGGGTCATTCTTAATCCCTTCACCCTGGAGTTGAAAGTCTTTTGTTTTGTACATAGACTGGCCCAATCTTTCTTAATGGGCACAAAATATCTGCTGGGGGCAGGGAACTGGGGCTCTGAGTTTCTCTTAAGATTTTTTAATTTCTCTTTTAGGAGAAATATTTTATCCTGCCTTTTTAAAATATTCCTCAAAATATTTCATTCTTCTAGGAAGGGAAGTGGTGGCTTCCCACAGTAGGAATCCCTACAATTTAGTTCCCTTCAGGTGGTAGAGAAAATTAAAACTATTTAATTTAATTTAATTTAACAATAATATTTTAATATCCAAACTAATATAAGATGCAGCTACATCATATCTTTAGATCTCTTAAACATTTAAGTCACATTTAATGTAAGGCTTTAATTCCACAGGAAACATATCTTCTTATATGGCATATTTTGATCACAAGTAACAGAGAATTAAGGAACTCTTTCTTCTGTTCTATAACTCTGTGCCCATCTATCCCCATTGCCATAGCAATATCAGCTCTCGTAATAATGCATTATCAGCAGTTCAGGAAACACAGTGTAATTGAATTCACACACTGGAACAAACCAACCAACAATGTCATTGGGGACAAGAAGCAATCATATTAAGCAATATTCATTAGAACATTAAATGCCTAAGGGTTTTTTAAAATATATATATATATATATATGCCAATAATTTTGATCTATTAGACTATCAAATACCCAGGTGCCATACTTAAGTCTATATTAATTCACGTTGAATAATATTTGTAGATGGCTACTTTCTCATTTACATAATTACGCATGGCTGTTTTTCTACGCCATTTTTATACTAAAAAATGCAATACTTAAAAGACTGTAAGGATTTTCTTTAAACTTTAGTCACCTCCTGAATGGACCTCAGCAGCGCTCTTTACATGGAGTAGCCCCTGAAGCTTATATAAAAGCTGCAGCTGGTATGTAATTCAATAGTGGGGCAGTTATGTACATTGCATTATCAATATATGCTTCACCTCTGCTCCACAAGCTACATTGGTTACCAGCATGCTTCTAGTCTCAATTCAAAGTGCTGGTAGTTACTTATAAAGACCTTCATAGCATGGGGCCAGGCTATTTGAGGGACCATTTCTCCCCAATTATGGCTACACATTCCATTAGGTCCAGCAGGAATGGCATGGTCTGTGGCCCATCCATTAGGGAATGCCATCTGGTAAGACATCACAGGGAAGCCTTTCTCATCATGATGCCCAACGTTTCCCCAGAGCTAAACTAAGCCACAACCTTACTAGCTTTTCTCAAGGCCTTAAAAGACTTAGTTTTGTCATTGAGCCTGGGCATCTGATATACAGTATAACAGATGCCCAGGCAGTACACAATGGTTGCATTGATTTATTGGCTGGTTGGTTTACTTTCGTTTTGTTGCTGATTATGGATTTTCATTGTTATTGTTTTTAACTGCTGCTATCTACCCAGTCATGAATTTGAAATGGGAAGCCATATAAATTGAAATAAACAAACGCCAATGATCTTTATGATGGTAATGTTTCAGACGTGAAATCTTTCTAATTTACAGCATTTGCATTCCGTTCTTTTTCTTAGTCAGCATCTCAGCCAGGTTACTCCTATCAGAGGACTAACCCTCTGCTTCAGTGGTGAAATTCAATTTTTTTTACTACTGGTCCTGTGGGCGTGGCTTGGTGGGCGTGGTGTGGCTTGGGGGGCATGACAGGGAAAGGATACAGTAAAATCTCCATCCCCTCCCCACTCCTGGGGGAAGGATATTGCAAAATCCCCATTCCCACCCCATTCTGGGGCCAGCCAGAGGTGGTATTTGCCAGTTCTCCGAACTACTCAAAATTTCCGCTGCCGGTTTTCCAGAACCTGTCAGAACCTGCTGAATTTCACCCTGTTCTGCTTCTAGGTGACTTGTTTGAATTAGGTTGATGCAGGGGTGAAATTCAGCAGGTTCTGACAGGTTCTGGAGAACCGGTAGCATAAATTTTGAGCAGTTCGAAGAACCAATCCAATTCCACTTCTGGCTGGCCTCAGAGTGGGGTGGGAATGGAGATTTTACAATATCCTTCCTCTAGTAGTAGGGAGGGTGTGGAAATTTTGCAGTATCCTTCCCCTGCCATGCCCACCAAGCCATGTCCACCAAACCACACCATGCCCACCAAGCCATGCCCACAGAACCGATAGTAAAAAATTTGGATTTTACCACTGGGTTGAGGTATGTCTAAGTTTAGACCCAGGACTATGTAATTGTCCTGGGTCTAAACTCAGTTGAGATGAATAAACATCTCAACTTTCCAAATAAAAGGTAAAGGTTTCCCTGTCTAGTTGTGTGACTGATTCTATAAGTCAGGGACTCTATTTCCCTGTCTAGTTGTCTGACTGACTGATAAGCATCACCCCCTGACTCTAGGGCGTGATGATTATCTCCATTTCTTGGCCAAGAGATCCAGCACTGTCAGAAGACATTTTCCGTGTTCACGTGTCCAACATAGCTATATGTCAAAGGTGCATGGAATGCTGTCACCTTCCCACTGAAGTGGTACCTATTAATCTAATCACATTTTGTATGCTTTTGAAGGGCTAGGTGCTAATCCTTTATTCAGGAATTGGTTTTCTTACCAGAATGCTTATTGCAAAAACAGCAATACACACACGTGTGTCTGTGTATGTTGTGTCTGTGTTGTATACAGTAGTGGCCAAAATTGTGGAAACCTTTTGGGGAAAGTATATTTTCTAAAACTAGCTAATAACACCTTTTTTTTTTTTTTTTGGAGTAGTACCATAAAATTATATATCAATGGAAAGATAATTTAATCAGGAATGTAATGCAATAACTTTTATGAAGGGTTTGCTATTAGAATAGGAGTTACAGTATAAGGAAGAAAAGTGAAACGTAGAAAAAACGAGATATACAAAAATTATCACCATAGAAAAAATGAGCTATATAAAAATTAACACGTCAGTTAATATTTAGTTGGGTAACCTTTAGCATGAATTACGGCCTTACAATGTCTTCCCATAGAGTGAACCAAGTCTTTTAGTTCTGCAGCTGTTATAATGTGAAACAAGACTGAATGATTGCTTCTATTAACTGGGTTTTATTGCTAGGTCACTTCTGACTAACAAGTTTCTTTAGTCGGCTCCATCAATTTTCAATTGGGTTAAGGGCTGGGCTATTCCCAGGCCATTCCAACAATGGAATATGATTATCTTGAAACTCCCCCCAAAAAGTGGTGTTATTAGCCATCAAACTTCAAAAATATACTTTTCCTAAAAGGTTTCCACAATTTTGGCTACTACTATATGTTACAATTTAAATTCTAGGGCTCCTTCTCCTCATTTTCAAGTTAGGGTAAACATCATCCTTGTAAGCAATTACATTTTTTTCCACTGCAATAAAATGCTGATTTTATCAGAATTCTCCCTGGCATATATCCATCTATGCCCTATCTAAATACATCTATTTCCTATAATTGCACAGATCAAAGCTATGGCTTCCAACCAAATTGAGAATATATTCAATGTTCTACTGTTTCCTCCTAGATCAGGAAAACAACCTTTCCTCCCAGCAAAGTGGAATAATTGAATCTTTAAAAGCCCAATTTAAATGTTGACTTCTAGTGGGAAACAGCAAATATGCCAAGTCTTCTTCAATAGTCCAATTTGTTTAAAAAGCCCAGGCCACGGCAATTTAATTACACTTACATTAACATTAGTTCAATTTTAAGTTCGTATGACCTAGTCCTATCATACGATGTATAGGCCATGTAAGGTCTTTTGTTTCAAAAAAGTGTGCATGCCTAGAGAGAGATAAGATCTTATGTCACTTAATAAAAGGAAGTTGAAACTACTTTGTCTTCAGCTGTCTGAATATCCTTCTATAATTTATAACATTAACAATATGTTAATGGGAGAAAGAAAGAAAGAAAGAAAGAAAGAAAGAAAGAAAGAAAGAAAGAAAGAAAGAAAGAAAGAAGTCCTTTTAGAAGACCAAACCAAAATAACTTTTTAGAACTAATAGTAAATGACTCTTATGTTTAAATGGTGCATATAGATTCCCCCACAAACCCATTAGAATGTTTATTTACAACAGCTGTTGTCAGTAGTTTGCTATGCCTTCCTGGAATTATGTCAATCTACTCTGTATGTAAATAAGGAACTGGCAAAATGATGGAGGAATTAAGGAACAGGAGAGGAAAAGATGTATGTTTTCAATTGAGATTTGCAAGGAAATGACAAGCTATTGAGATGGAGAGGCATGGAACAGCTGCTCCAGATGGCAACAGAAGTAGAAAAAAAATTGTGGGTCAAAGTGAAGGAAGTTTGTGTAGGGAATCTGCTGGCACCCAATGAATAGTGCTGGCAAGAAAATTGATGACATATGACACAGAAAAGAGACCATGATAAATTAAGGCAGGGAGGTTGTGTTCTTTTTTTAAAATGAAAGATGTGAGTGAGAACATACTGGCCTCAAATGTCCTAATAAATTGTTTTGACTGATCTGTAGAGGACTTTCATTCAGGGATGAAATATAGCAGGTTCTGACAGGTTCTGGGGAACCGGTAGTGGAAATTTTGAGCAGTTCGGAGGACCGGTAGCAGAAATTTTGAGTAGTTTGGCAAATCGGCAAATACCACCTCTGTCTGGTCCCAGAGTGGGGTGGGAATGGAGATTTTGCAATATCCTTCCCCTGGAGTGGGGTGGGAATAGAGATTTTGCAGTATCCTTCCCCTGCCACACCCACCAAGCCACGCCCACCACGCCCACCAAACCACGCCCACAGAACTGGTAGTAAAATATTTTGGATTTCACCACTGCTTTCATTTGTAATGCAAACTCTGTAATATTACCAAGAAGAAAGCATGACAGGATGACTTGGACAAAATTGTATATTGATATATTGTAAGTTGACACAGAGCATATATTTTCATTTTTTGCTATTCTATAAGGCAGGGGTCTCCAGCCTTGGCAACTTTAAAACTTGTGGACTTCAACTCCCAGAACTCCTCAGCTAGGGTTAAATGTAATCTGGAATTCAATTTGTCAATCTATCAACTCTAATTTATCAAGATAGTGAGCAGAGACCACCAAACTCAAACTCAAACTTTGAGGTAATTAGAAGCATGAAGGTTTCCCGCTCTTAGATAAGCATTAGAAGCACAATGTTGTCTTTATTTTATCTTTTCTTTTATGGAAGAGAAGGATAATATCCTTTTGGCTAATTTAATTAACACAAATCCCCAGGATTCTAAGACTGTAGATCCAGAAAACATAGCAAGCTAGGAAACAGAAGAAAGTAAATATAAATTAGAGAACGCGTTTTGATCTATAGAAAATTAATTCATTTCATTGATACTTAATGATGAAATGAGTCTGAGTTGCGTGTTTTTTTTTTTTAACTCTTAGTTTCATTTTGATCTGCCTGCAAAAGAAATTATCCATTCTCTCTGGAGAAGCAAGGGCTATAGGAGAAGGTTTGTTTTGTGCCAAAACAAACAAATTCTCTTTTCATCTTTTCCACAGAACGTTCAGTGCTATTTTGTACAGTTATCCAAAGTTTCGTAGATTCACTACAGAGAAATACATTTACAAAGCTGTTTGCAAAGCAGTGTGGTTCCTGCACATCAGTCTGATTTTGACCTCCTTCTCAGCCTTCCCTCACAACACTATTTCAAAGATTTTCAGGCTGAGCAACTTTCATTATTCAGTGTGGAAAGCCTGCAGCCAGCTCTTAAGGGAAGAAGACTTTAAGACTATCCAAACTGTTTTTGTTAAGGTAAACTGGCTGGTTCTTTGGCTTCCATGATCTAAGTCACTTCATCAAGATAATCTTCACCACTTTATTCAGGATCCAAGCCAATGTACAACATTGATCATCCAATCTAATGGGGAATAGCATGTGCAAGCATATGTACAAAGCCAGCACTCTCCACCTCCCCACCAGTATTTATAGAGAGACGGCATCTCCAATCATGCTTTGCTCGCACAGACTTGAAGCCAAAGACACCAGCCTGAAGATGACGAGTGGGACCTCATCAAAACATTGCCAAGATACTCTCAATCTTACATGGGAAAAGACCCGAATACGCCACGACTTCCATACCTGTACCCGTGAAAATCTATGAAAACAAATGTATGTATGTATGTATGTATGTATGTATGTATGTATGTATGTATGTATGTATGTATTTCTCAGCCAGGTTTTTCCTATGTAAATCAAGATCTTTATACAGCCATAGTTTAGTGAAATCTCATTCACTAGTTTTTAGGCTTTATCAGACATCAAACCAGCATTTTTGTCTGTCTGCTGGTTTGATGTCTGATAAAGCCTAAAAACTAGTGAATGAGATTTCACTGAACTATGGCTATATATATATAGGTCTTTGGTTATTCGGGTTTTCTCCCACCTAAAATTGAAAGTGTCTTGGCAACGTTTCGACAAAGTCTCATTCGTCATCTTCAGGCTGGTGTTTTCGGCTTCGTGCTCCTAGAAGCTGCCACAAAGAAGAGGGAATCAAGCTATTCTCCAAAGCACCTGAGGGCAGGACAAGAAGCAATGGGTGGAAACTAATCAAGGAGAGAAGCAACCTGGAACTAAGGAGAAATTTTCTGACAGTTAGACCAATTAATCAGTGGAACAACTTGCCTCCAGAAGTTATAAATGCTCTAACACTGGAAGTTTTTAAGAAGAGATTGGATAACCACTTGTCTGAAATGGTATAGAGTTTCCTATACTAGAAGCTCTTCAAGGTCCCTTCCAATTCTGTTATTCTGCTCTGCTCTGCTCTGCTCTGCTCTGCTCTGCTCTGCTCTCTTGGAAACGGAAAACAAAATCCCAGATGTTATTAAATATTAAATTGTGGCTTTATTGGTTCCAAGAAAACAACATAGTTATATGCCTGTAGTGATAAAAAGTTTTGCTTGACTCAAGAGAAATTAAATTTCAACTTACTTAGATTGGAATAGCTAGTAGGCAGATAGGTTCTACTGTAATTATACTGTCATGAAATGTATTTTTACCTGGCTGTGTGGGGTCTTGGTGAAGTTGCCAGCCACAGTGCCTTGTACTGCTATTTTGTCATTTCTGTTGGAGGAAATAATGACATTTTATGCTAATGTTTCAATCTCTTGGCTCTATCCCTATACTAATTTCAGCAAATCTTCATAAATTATTGCATTGTGAGATATGTATTCCTTATTTTGTCCTGAAGTAGCTTGAATATAACCCAATGTTTCATAACATGAAATGTGGTGATGAAACATGATGAAATGTGAATTTAATGAGTGCTGTCTTGCATCTCCTAACACCCAAAATAAAGGCTTTGTGTCACAGGAACAGTATCAAGGATCTGAAATGCAAATGAAATTAGGACAAGGGAAAGTTTTGTGTCATAATTTTATTCAGCTGTGTCAAGAATTAGAAATGCAAATGAAATTAGGGCAAGGACAGATACTCCTTCAGTATATCTGGACTTGTTGAGCTTAATCTGGATGAATTCCAGTTAATTTCCACCTGTTCTCCTCTTCACCTCTTCTCATATTTTCACCTCTTCTCATATTTTCCAAAGCTCCTGGGGGTAGGACAAGAAGCAATAGGTGAACACTTGGTAAAGAGATAACCAATCTGGAACTAAGGAGAAATTTTCTGACATTGAGAACAATTAACCAATGAAACAACTTGACTTCTGGAGTTGTGGGTGCACCATCGCTGGTCATATTCAGAAAGGATTGGATAACCATTTGCCTGGGATGATATAACATCTCATGCTAAGGACAGGGGATTGGAGTAGAAGACCTCCAAGGTTTCTTCTAACCCTACAATTTTATGAGATCTGAATTTAGATCACTTGCCAATCCAGATCTGAATTTCCAGATCACTTGCCAATCATAAAGAAGTCTATGGATACCCTCTGATTATTCTGCCCTGTGATCTAGAGCAGGGGTGTCAAACTTCATTTCATTGAGGGCCACATCAGGATTGTGGTTGACCTTGGGAGACTGGGTGGGCATGGCTGGAGTGGATACGGCCAGCTCAATGTTGCTCACATTAGGGAGCACCTGTGGTATCCTGGGTGGGGCTGGGGGGGATTCATTGTCTCCAGTGTACATCTGGGGCGGGGCTCACTGCTTCCACAGCAGCCCCATGGATCTAAGGACAACCACTTTTTGGCCCAAATGGCTGTCACCAAGTTTTAGATCAGTGACCAGCCAACTTGGGCTGGGACAAGGCACTGGGGGCCAGCCCTTCATTGTTTCCAAGGCAGCCCTGCGGGCCAGATTTAACCACATTGCAGGCTGGATTTGGCCTGTGGGCCTTGAGTTTGAGACCCCTGATCTAGAGGAAGCCTGGGGAAGAAGTAGTGCTCTGGGTATTGAGGAATTATCATGCCTTATTATTTAACCATGCTGACTGGTGCTATTGGGAATGTACTGGAGAATATTTAGTCCCTTACAGTAAGTGTAAAGATGGCCAGGTAGATCTGTATCATCCAAGTACCTTGAGTTTGTTTATGTTATGAACTGGTTATCGATCAAAATGCAACCCAATTAAACCAAAATAAAGCAAACAAAACAGATTACAGCGGTTAAAAACTTTCAAGGTAGGTGAAAATTATATAACAGCCCATTAGAAACTCTTGCTTCAGAAGGTTACTAAGTAAGAATGCATTGAATTATGTAGGTATGTAGAGATATTGAAGGCACAAGATGATAGGAGCTGAGGAGCCACCAGTTCTCTGGTTTTATGAATGTCTACAACATCTTGTCACTGCTGATTTGGAAGGGAACAATATTTTTAAATCCTTTGAATGCTGGGCACATGTATCTCAAGTGCTATGTCCTGAATGCCTGTGCTCTGAATTTTTTTCCTGTCCCTGATATTGACCGTGTGTCCATCTTCTGTCTCTTTTTTTTAGGGGCAATATTTGATGAATCTGCAAAAAAGGACGAGGAGGTGTTTCGCATGGCCGTTTCTGATCTCAACCAAAATGATGAAATCTTACAAACAGAGAAAATCACCATATCTGTGACTTTTGTGGATGGCAACAACCCGTTTCAAGCAGTTCAGGAAGGTAGAGTTTCCAAAAGCTGATTTGATTCCCTGTTGTGTTTTGGTGACACTTGAAACCCTTGCCAATGAAGTCCTGTTGAAGGAGTTTGCTTTGGAGATGGGAAGGCATTTTGTAGTATTCTGTAGAGTCTGTCAGATGGATGAAATGTTTATTCTTAAGCAACAGTGACTTGGAGCAGCAAATTTTGCTTTTAATCATAATAATTAATTAGGGGAACTTGAGGCATCTGACAGAATGAGCTCTTTCAGCCTGTAGAAAAAGATTGAACATGATTGTCCCCCCCCCCCCCAAAAAAAAAAAAAACTGAGGAGAGAGATTTCTTACGACGCCATGATATTTATTTTGGTCTAAGGCCAGTGTATTCTGATGAGTGAAAAATATGAATTTAAGATGCCTTAATATGAATGAATGTTCACATTTTTATCCATACTATGATGGCGTGTGAGAAGAGAGGTAGGAAATTGGTGTGCTTGCTCAGTTTATGATAAGCCTTTTTGCCAATAAAATTTGGAAGAGTTAGAAAGTTACATTTGTCCAAAAATGAGGAGGAGTTCATTTGTCCTGCTACTTTCCCAAGTTATCAATATAGTTTAAGTGCAGTTATATATAATTGAGTGATTATTGTTTTGCATACCTAGCAGTGGCTAAAAGAGAGATTAGAGATTTAGTCTTGCTGAAGTAACTATGTTTAAGAATTTCAACTTTCTATAGCTTGCAAAATTCATTATTGATTCATGTATTCATATACATATGCACCACATTCTGGGATTCTACATTACGATTGTGTGTGTGTAGTACTGCATTAGTGGAATGTTGGAAGGCAATTGATTTTGATTTCTGCTTTGTATAAGTAACTACTAGTATTTTCCTACTACTCTTTTCAATTCAGATTGATTTATTCTTTTTTTAAAAAAAAATAGGTTCATTGAAATCAAGGAGAATAGGCATAACAACTGTTATAAGTCCCAGTGATCGCAATAGCTGTATTTTAAGAGTTGTCTAAATTTGAATCCACTCCTGATGTTTTGTGTTATTGTATTGCACTGTGCAAGAAAACAGTTTGTTTTGTTTGTTGAACTTAATGGCTTTTACAGTTATTATTGTATAATTATAACAAACGTGGCTCGCTTGATATTTTTGCTAGAGCAAGTGTGGTAATTTGTCTATTATACCATGATGAAAATATAGGGTACAGTTGGTTTTTTCCAAAGACTGTAATTTAGGGTTTCACGGACTTTAATTTGGGGTTTTTAAGTAAGTCTTTCTACGGTAGACCCAGGAGGAGGAGGTGTTTTCTTTGTGACTAGTTGCTAAGTACTGTTCTCTTTTCTTCAGTAGCATCACAAAATTTTTGAATGAAATATAATAATGTTTTAGGAAATGAACAATGGGATGAAAACAAAACCAAAGTAGTTGATCCAATCTTTTTCTTAGAAATTAAATGTTATCGCTGATACCTTATTTAAGCAGCATTTTCTTTGCCTGCAGTTTACACAACCACCCATTCCTTATTTTAATAGAACAATTGTCGTATATGTAATTATAAACAAGACCTGTGACATTCTCTGTAGAGTTTTGCAGGAAAGGTATTTTATTACACAGATGGCTCTCTCTTCCTTCTTGTACAAGTGGTCATCCTTTTTAATTTCCTTGTGTAAATTATTATGATATCCTGAGGCTTCTTTCTTCCCTGATAGAGATCTCAAGATGCCTAGTTAATACTCCTTGCTTGATCGATGAAACTTCTGTTATGAAAGTGGTTCATTTTTTTTTCTCCTTGTAAACTGGAAAACCTATTTTGTAAGTAAAACTAGAACGTGATCTCAGGAAACAAATGCATATCTTACAAAATGCCATAGTCTAAAAATGCAATACCTTTTAAAATTAAAATCATCCCTTAGCACAGGGATGTTGTCAAACTCAATTTCATTGAGGACCGCATCAGGGTTGTGTTTGACCTCGGGAGGCCAGGGTGGGTGTGGTCAAAGTGGGCGTGGCCAGGATGAGCATGGCCAGCTCTACATCACTCATTTCGGGGGCATCTGTGGTGGCCAAGTGTTAAGGCTGGACTTCCCTCAGACCCTCCCTCACTCTCATTATATCCTTCCTTCCTTCCTTCCTTCCTTCCTTCCTTCCTTCCTTCCTTCCTTCCTTCCTTCCTCTCCTTTTTCCTTCCCTCTTCATTCTCCTTTCTTCTTCCTTCCCCTCTTTCCTTCCTTTTCTTTCCTTCCTTGCTCTCTTCCCATCTTCCCTTCTTTTTCTTTGTCTTTCCTATTTCCCTTTCTTCTTTCCTGTCCCTTTTTGGATGGTCAAATGCAAAAGGGGAAACATTTCTCCTTTTGTTTTGTTTTTATATTGTTTTGCCAGTAAAAATGGAGCTTGGGGGGGCCACATGCATCCCCACCCGAGCTCCGTTTTTGCTGGCAGAGGCACCATGGGATGGTCCTTCACTGTTTCCAGGGTGGTCCTGCGGGCCATATCTAAGCACTCCGTGGGCTGGATCCAGCCCACAGGCCTTGTGAGTTTGCCTTAGCATAACACAGTATGGTGAAGTTCTACTCTTAACAAGAGTTGATGGACATCAAGGCAATCATTTCTGGGCTTCAAAAATCTGGACAGTGACTAGATAGGAGCAAACTCTTTTGTTCTCAATGCTGCCATCTAATAGTCATCCAGATTTTTGCAGATCAGATTTAGTACTTTAGTGGTCGTTGTTAACTCTATGAAGTAGAACAGACAAAAAGCACACAACAAATACTAGCTTTATCTTTATGGCAAGGTTATGTTAATAAAGTCTTGCAAATAGGAATGTATTCCTCCCCTCTTTTCCTTTTTCTTTCTAGAAAAACTAGGGAGGATCCTACTTTTCTGAAATGTTGTTCCCTCTTCTTTTGAGAGCTGAGATACCTTTTGCCTGATTATTGTCCATTCTGTGACTATTCCTCCTGAATCCCAAAGTCTTTCCCACATATCGTTACAGAGGCTGATTTTTTTAAAAAACATGATTTTTTTTTTTAATCTCTTATTTGGCAGTTCTCTGACTATGATAAAATAATCTACTTTGTATGCTGATAGAAGAACCAAAGTCAAGAAGTTTAAAGTACAGGAAGTCCTCGACTTACGATCACAAGTGAGTCCACAATTTATGTTGTTAAACAAGACAGGTGTTAAGTGATTTTGCCCTATTTCACGACCTTTCTTGACACAGCGAGTGAATCGTATGGTTCACAGCGAGTGAATCGTATGGAAGATTACGAATAGAGATCACATGACCTTGGGATGGTACAAATGTCAAAAATGCATACCAGTTGCCAACCGCTCAAATATTGACCACATGACCATGGAGTTGTTGCAACAGTTGTAAATGTGAAAACCAATCATAAGTCACTTTTTTCAGAGCTAATGTAACTGGTCACTAAATGAATGATTGTAAATCAAGGACTATCTGTACTCTAAATCAAATCCTTTCTTCCTTTATTTGAAAGTGGCTTCTATTTTGCTCTATGAAGCTTACACCCAGACATAAAATTATATGTCTTATTTATATAGAGAATCATTGAAACAAGCAAAAAATAATATCTAGCCTTTCCTGAAACCTAAGAAACTGGATTATATAAGGTCAATATATATCGCTGTACAGCAGTGATGGTGAACCTTTTCAACACCGAGTGCCCAAACGGGAATGTGCGTGCATGCAGTGTCTAATAACGGTCTAAAAACGGCCTGAAAAACAGCCCCAAAAACGACCAGTTTTTGTGGTGGTTTTGGCTGTTTTCCAGACCATTTTCAGGCTGTTTTCTGGTGCTCTGGCACCCGCAAAGACCAGCAGGCTGGCACACATTATGCATGCCAGAAACCAAAAGAGCAGCTGGCGATAGCACGCATACCCACGGAGAGGGCTCTGTGTGCCACCTCTGACGCACATGCCATAGGTTCGCCATCCCGGCTATATAGTATAGTATTTTTCCTTTCTGGCTAAATATAAGTCTCCAGGGATCAGAAACAAGGAACTTCTCATCCCCTATTTCATGCAGAGGTACTAGGCATCAAAACTGAGGCCTACACATTTTCTGGTGTGTTTTGGGGTGTGTTTCTGTTTAACCAATGGCCATCCCTTTGTGTATTTTTGTGTCTCTCATACTATTGTTCTGTAAACTCAAAATATGTAATTGAACATGGTTCAGTATAACCTTTTAGCTCAATCATAAACTGTATTCTCGCCCCAAATGCCAGCATTGGTTATTTTTTTTCCCCTGAATGTATTTCATTAAAGCATTGTAAGCTGTTTTTAAGTGAATAAGTTATGGCTATCTTATTATCAGTTTGTAAACATACCTCCTTGTGCTCTGCCTTTTGTTGAGCCAAATGGAAGCAGGCCACTTGGGAGCTGACAGATGTAAAAGCAGAAGTGGACTTCACATACTGTAACAACCGGTGCGTCCAGCACCGGAAATGTTCGTGCGTACCATCCGTGCACGCTTGTGGCATCACAAAACTTGGCAATTTGCTTGTGTGCGCCATCCACACATGCATGCGGCATCAAAAACACAATGATATAGGACGGGATTGCACCCAGGTGGGTGGGCGGGCCCGCAGGTCGCAACTACCAGTTCGCCCGAATCGATCTGAACCGGCTGCATCCCATCACTGTATAAAAGGTTTAACTTTGTAACTTTAGATGCAGTGAGTTGAATCTTGCCCTGAGCATCAGAAGTGGGAATTGCCAGGATAATAATTGACTGTTCAAAATACCGCAGGCTTTATTTTTAACTGTATTGATTACAATTCCTTTATTATTCATTGCTGATCTGTTTATTTGTTTAATCAATATTGGTTCTTGCTTTCATATTCTTAAATATATCTCAGTGGCTTTTGTAAAGCTTAGTTATTGTCAGTACTGTATTTGAAATCACTTTCGATCATGCTGAGTAATCACTTACTATTACAGCTCTGTACATGGTCTGGTGGCTCCCAGAATGTTTTTCTTTCCAATATCAACTTGATTGGAATGCCATAAGTGTGAAGAATGACAGGAATTATGGTTTTAGAAAAATATAATGCATATGTGTACAAATAAAGGAAGAACATCTGTATTTGTCCCCTTTCTGTAATCATAAAAAAGAGAGAGAGAGAGAGAGAGAGAGAATCAGGTGTTTATGGAGATTCTTAGTCATCCAGGTCTTGGTTGTCCCAAAGCATCTTTTCTTCTCCAGATGCAGGATCGGCCTGACCTTGACCGACAGGAAGAATGCTATTATGTCTAAAGACAATCCCTCTCCTAAATTCCCCCTCCTACTTTCCCACACATGAGAAGGTGGCAGCATGGAAGCTTCCGGCCTAATATGGCTTCCAAAGCTGACAGATGCTTTTTTAAATGGTAACTGGACTTGGTTTTTCTTTGAAGATGTTTCATTTCTCATCCAAGAAACTTCTTCAGACAGAACCGAAGAAGCTTCTTGGATGAGAAGTGAAACATCTTTAAGGAAAAATAAAGGAATTCCAGTTGCTTTTTGAAAAAGCACCTTTGGGATGAAATTCAGGTGAAAGCTCCTTGTTTTCAGCATTGTTTATACCTTTCTTATGTAATCATTATCTGTACTGGGATCCAGATTAAATGAATTTGCTTCAGCTACATGTCACAGCTGTGATTTTATCTTTAAAGGATAAAATAGCTAAAAGTGTAGTTAGTGCTACATTGAATTGGCTTACCTCTACCTCCTAACCCCGTTTCAATGGCCTCAAAAATATGGCCCCACTGACAAGCATATTCCACATTGAAAATGTTCCTTGCTCTTGAGCGAAAGGAAACATAACATTATAGCACAGATTTTCTTTCACTTTTCTAGCCAAGCTTTAACTATAAAATACAGAATACAGCAATTCATCAAACATGAAATTAAATGTGCATTATTGAAATGAAGTCAACAAGTTCAAACCCTAAATCTTTGTCCCATTTTCCCCCTATATTATGATTGGGGTTTTTTCCCCATGTTTTATTTATTTTATTTATATAACATTCAATTTCCATCAAACAGTGTGTGATCTGGGTACAGTTATTTTTGAACAGTCATAATCCACATATTTATTGTAGTATTCATCACAATAATATTGATAATGTAATAATAAGGACCCAGATTGTTGGGGCAATAAGCTGACTTTGTATAAAAAAAAAGGAAACTGCTTAGGGGGGGCCGAAAACCCTACTAAGCAGGTATATACAAAGTATGAAGGCTATTGCTTAACTCATTGTAAGGCGCCCTGAGTCTCCAGAGAAGGGCGGCATATCGATTAAATTATTAAAAAATGATAATATAATAACAATAATACTTAACATCATTTTCTTAACAATTCTCCACATTAGCATTTCCTCTTTTTATGTCTCCTCATTTTTAACATCTGTTTTTATTGACTACCATTGATAAAATACAGTACATCCCATATCAAAAAATATTTCTTCAGTTTCTTCTTTATCCTTAATAGTGAGCGTTAATCTATCCATTTCTGCACATTCTAATATTTTCTGCACATTGCTGCACATTCTAATATTTTCTTAATTATGTTCTCCTCTGACGGAATCTCATCATTTTCCCATTGCTGTGTAATTACAATCCTAGTTGCGGTTAGCATATAATAAAACCAGATATGTAGTCCTTTTATCATATTTTTCCAGTAGAATGCCCAACAAAAATATCTCTGATTTCAGGTCTATGTGTTGCTTTGTCATTTTTTCCAACCATGTATTTTCATCCAATATTTTTTTAGCTTTTGGGCTTCTCCACTACATATGGTAGTATGAACCAGATGGTTGATTACACTTCCAATATTTAGCAAATCTATCTTTATACATTTTTGCCAGTCTTGCCGGTGCATAATTGCACCTACAGTATGATTGGTTAATGGCTTCTTTTGCTCCTGAGGACAGTGAAAAGGACTCTAGATTTACATACAATTAAAATTAAAAATAATAGCAAAAACAAAGTTATTGAGCCCAACTCCTTGCAGTTTGGCTATACATATTTATCGTCTCAATTGACTTTATTCAGAGGTATAGAAGCCCATAAAAATGCTCAGAATGGGTACATTTATATTATATATTTCTCAGCATAAGCACATCTTTATTTTTTATACAGTTTCACTCAAAAAGCAATTCTGCTCCTATACAGCTAAACCAAGCAGTTCATGCACATTACACAAGGTGCTTTGGGTTGATTAAATAAATATCAGAAAATGCACAGCAATGTTTCTACTTTAATATTCTTTTTAAAAAAAGGAAAAATGTGAATCCACATGGAAGGAACATTTGGGCTAGAAAACTGTGGATGAACTGGTATGTTCTTGCACACCATTTCATTGGCAACCTTCAGTTTCAAAAGACAATGGTATTGTGCTATGGAAAGAGATCCTAAAACAGCATTTAGTGTGACTAAAAAGGCCAATTCGAGAGTGGCAATCCCTTCCACACTGAGGGCAGATACATTCTGTCCCCTGCCCAGCCCCCAGATTTCCCTGGTTCCGGGACTGCCTCTTTGTCTCAGCCTGCCGAAGAAGTGTCTCTTCGAATTGGAGAAGGCCATGCTGCGTCTTTAGCCTCCAAGCTGAACGATCGGAGGTCAAGGTTTCCCAGTTGTTAATGTCCATTCCCAGGGCCTATAGGTCCCTCTTGCAGATATCTTTATAACACAGCTGTGGTTTGCACACCATTGCTGTCATCTAATGGTCATCTGGATTTTTGCACAAAATATAACTCATCATCAAAGTAAAACAGTTGCATTCATACAAGTCTAAAACTAATTATTTATCTAAAACTAATTATTTATAAGATGTAGGGTCTCCTGCTTGGGCGGGTGAGGTGGGGTGGTTGGACTAGATGACCTACAAGGCCCCTTCCAACTCTGTTAATCTGTTAATGGTTACTTTCACAAATGAATGAGAATTTCAAGATTGGATGATTAGAGGAGGGAGAGAAGCTGAATTTAAAGATGAATTGTATAAAGTGGCCAAGCTATCTTTTAAAAGAATCTATGCAAAGTACTTCTAGACAGAAAACACGAAGAAACATTAGCAATAGCAAAGGCAAGCTATCAGAATGGAGCTGGAAGGTCTTTTAGTCCAAACCCCAGGAGACCATATACTATTTCAGACAAGTGACTGTCCAGTCTCTTCTTAAAAACCTCCAGTGTTGAAGCACCCACAACGTCTGGAGGCAAACTGTCCCACTGGTTAATTGTCCTCACTGTTAAGAAGTTTTTCCTCAATTCCAGGTTGCTTCTCTCCTTGATTAGTTTCCATCCATTGATGTTTTTTTTCCCCCCTGCCCTCTGGTGCTTTGGAAGATAAGTTGACCTCCTCCTTCTTTGTGGCAACCTCTCAAATACTGTAAATAGCAATTGCATTTAGACCAGTGGTGAAATCCTGTTGGTTCTGTCTGGCTCATGCAAATTGGTAGCAGCAGTGGCGGGTGGTTCAGCGAACCGGTAGCGGCAGCAGTGTGAGGCTCCGCCCACTCTCCCAGACGTCATTACTTCCTGGTTTTAACAAGGAAGTAATCTGTTTTTGACCCTCTGCATGCGCAAAGGGTCAAAAATCAGACGTGACGATGGCGGATGTGACGTGGCTTCTGAACTGGTAGGGAAGGTAAGTAGATTTCACCCCTGACTTAGACTTACAAGAGCACTTTCTAAGCAGGGTTTACAGAGTCAGCATATTGTCCCAACAATCTAGGTCCTCATTTTACTGACTGGCCAAGTCAATCTGAGCCAGTGGGAATGCAGAGTTATCATGCAACACTGCATTCTAAATGTGCTACCATGGCTCCTACATTCCATAATAATAAACATTGTGGAATCCTTGGTGCTTTGTCCACTTGGTGTAGGGTTTCCTGCCTAAGCAGGGGGTTGGACTAGAAGACCTCCAAGGTCCCCTTCCAACTCTGTTATTTTATCCTACATTACAGATCTTCACAGATATTGTTTGAGAACACCTGGTTGTTTGCTTACAGATGTTTCATTACCTGAACATCTTCGGTCAGTGAGTAGTTAAGTAACAAAAAGTCTGTACGAAAATAATGCAGCTCAGAGGATACCAAGTTAAAACCTGAGCAACACATATTCTCTTTTAAGAACAACTTTACCAGAGCAATTGTTGTCTGCCTGACTAGGTAGACCAATCCAAAATATCACCTTGATAGAAAGCCTAAAACTAGCTTTTATTGAAATAGTTTGAATAACAAAATCGAGCAAGATCAATTTTGTTTCCTTCTAGAATTAGGGAAGCATCTGACTGATCTGCTTCCCAATATCATCTCATTCTAGAGTTTAAAAAAAGTTTCATCTCCACTTGCCAGGTAATAATACCTTCATAGCTTCATCAAAGTCGTCTGCCTTACACTCTGCACTTGTCTTGATTTGTGAGATTGAGAATAGCAAATTTTAGAGGGGCAGTCTAGAAATAGCTATTTCTACTCAAAGTTGTGAAATGTAGATGAGATTAAAAATACCTCTTAGGCACCCTGGTGGACACTTGCATTTTCCGAATAACATTTCTAGCTATTCTTCTGGTGAGAGATCTGCTTTTTTTCCCCAAGATCTAGGCTATCATATATCATTAACTATCTTGTCCCTCGCTTTGCAGTATTAGTCATGGAGCAGCTGTGCAGTGCTCAATGCCACTTGAGGCCTGGCTTATACCTAAATGAGTCTTTATTCCCTTCAGTGGGCTTAGCAAAGGAAACCTTCTCCAAACGCTTCTGCAAACTTCTGACTTTCAAACACTTCAAAGGTTTAGCTCTTTCAACTTGAAGCTCTGATCTCGTAAATTGAAAAGTTACACTTGCTTTTAAAGAAACTTTTCGGAACACTAAATTTTAATGTGGCAATTTTTAATTTTATTTTTTACTGTTACACTTTTTAAAAAGTTTTTAAAATCTTGTCTCGGGGGGGGGTGGTTTTTATTGGCTGCTTCGTTCTTGACATCCCTTGGCGTTGTCTTCTGCTGAGTCGGACTATTAATTAGCCCATTTATATCATATTGTTTGATTGACTGCAGGTAGCCAAAGAGTTTGCTTTCACCACTGAACCATGATGAATTTCAGTGTTTACCACATATTCCTTTAGCATTACAGCTTTCTTAATTTTTAGCATTCTAGAAGTGATTGAAAATACAAAATATGGGTTCACTGAAAATGCAAGGATAATCCAGAGCAGTTTCTTATTTCAGAAAGCCAAGTAAGGCATTACTTAGCTCTAGGTAGGCCTTATTACATTTATAGAATCAAATATGAGCATATACACTCCATGCCAAGATAATATCAATTTCCTATACTGGATGTTAATCTTCTCACGGCAACAATAGGAAAACAACCAACCATGCAGCACTTCCAAACAACCAGGCATTCAAATATAAATACGGATAAAATTGTACATGGATAAAATTGTACATACATAACATTTTACATATGTATAATTTACAGACATAAATTATAATTTCTAAAACCTTTGCCTACAAAGGTTCTCCTCTTGCAGACTTCCAAGTTGAAGTAGGCTTATTAAGACAGTTTGTGTGTTGAATACTTCCACCTGAATCATTTCAGAACGATGCTAGAATCTCTGAGCCCAAAAGTGATTTCTTTTCTTTTTTCCTTGAAGTCATTTCGTTTCTCTTCCAAGAAGCTTCTTCAGTTCTGACTGGATGGTGGCGAATGGAAGGATTTATATTCCTTGCAGACAGATGGTCATTTGCATCCTTTTTAGTGAGTCATTGAGGCTACCTGGATGTGTATCTGTGTCATCAGGATCACCTGAGTAGTGCAAATGGGTGTGGAGTCTTCTTGGAACTGTTGAAAGGACTGTGTTGTGGACTGAAGATAGATGATATTGTATCCATCTCCTTCTGTTTAGAGAGGGCAGCCATGACCTGGATGACTAAGAATCTCTATGGACATCTAGCATCTGTGAGCTTAGAGTAGAATAATGGGCCAATAAGTAAATGAGGCTTTAGTGACATTTCGGAGAGGCAATCCCTTGGAGACTTTCAACTCTTCCTGAAAAACTCTTATTTTGGACCACCATTTCCATAGCATAAGATTGGATTTGATCTGCATCAAGCACCTGACTCATGTCCCAAAGGAACACTTGCTTTGAATGCATCTGGAAACCTACCATGTACTACTTTTGGAATGAGTTTGCTGTGCTTTGGGATACAGTCAATTTAGCCAATGTTTTGTAACAGCCAAAGCCAACTGCAAGGGCTTGCTGTACTCATTTTGTAATTATTTTTATAGGAGACCTTTCTATAAATAATGGAAAATTTCAGTAGTTCAAGTTCATTGTACTTCAAGTACAATGCTTCTTCTTCTTCTTCTTTTGCCTTGTTACTTTTAAAAAGTATGTTATGAACAAAGAAATAATGATTCAGGTTGTTCAATGGAATGCTAATTTTTTTTAACCTTACCTCGAATGCATAAGAACATAAGGAAGTTAGCCCCAGCAGGATGCAATAGGATTTCAGGCCTGAGTAACAGGCTGTAGAGTAAATGACGTTTGTGGGGCAAGTGTATATTTGAAGGTTACCAGGGTTTCTTTTGACAAAAGTTTTATGATCAAAAATTATGCCCTGGTAAATAAAGCTCCCCTGGCTGTTTGGATCTTGAAGCAATACGATGATAAGGTTGTCCTTTCCTATTTTCCTGATTGCAACAGAAAATAGTTTTAAAATCCTCACATTTCATGGACTGCTAAATTTCTGGCAGATGCATTAAGGGCTTGGATTTGATGTGCTGTTTATTAACTGGTGCATGTTCATCTTCAGATTAAACCTTTATGATATCGCAATTCCTCACTGCTTTTCAATTTCATTTTCAGGTATGGTCTCTTATTCCATAATAAAATCTGCTGGATTTTTTTTTTTAAGGGATATAGTCATATTTAAGGGTAAGAGTAGGTTGAGTAAAATCTATTGGGTTGAGCAGAATGTGAAAGGTAAAGTATTCGGCAAAGAAGTAGGAGAAAAAGGATATAATATATGCATACTCCATTGCATATAGGCCCAAACACTATTGAACATTTTGAAAGCTTTAAATTGTGCACAAGTAGTCCTCGACTTACAACCGTTCAAAGTGATAGTTCAAAGTTACAACAGCACTGAAAAAAGTGACCTATGATTCTTTTTTCCCACTTATGGCCATTGCAGCATCCCCATGGTCATGACATCAACATTCAGATGCTTGGCAATTGACTCATATTTATGATGGTTGCAGTATCCCAGGAAGTGGTGAAATCCAATTTTTTTTTACTACCAGTTCTGTGGCTGTGGCTTGGTGGATGGGGCTTGGTGGGATTGGCAGGAGAAGGATACTGCAAAATCTCCATTCCCACCCCACTCCAGGGGAAGAATACTGTAAAATCCCCATTCCCACCCCACTCCAGGGGAAGAATACTGCAAAATCCCCATTCCCACCCCACTCCAGGGAAAGGTACTGCAAAATCCCCATTCCCTCCCCACTCTGGGACCAGCCAGAGGTGGTATTTGCCGGTTCTCCGAACTACTCAAAATTTCCGTTACTTGTTCTCCAGAACCTGTCAGAACCTGCTGGATTTCACCCCTGATCCCAGGGTCATGTGGTCACCTTTTGCGACCTTCTGACAAGCAAAGTTAATGGGGAAGCCAGATTCACTTAACAATTGTGTTACTAACTTGTCAACAACCATGACCTGGATGACTGAGAATCTCTACCGACTTTTAGCTATACAATTTGGGATGTACACCTTTTGAATGGTGTGGGAGTAGGAATGGATTTCCAGAGGAAAAAAATATTGCAGACTACAGGAACCAGGAGCACTTCTCAGGTGACCCTGAGGACACAGATAAGCCTCTAAGTGTTTCAATGACCCTCTAAAAGGATGCAGATGACCAGCTGTCTACAAGGAATAGAAATCCTTCCAGTCCCCACCATCCAGTCAGAGCTGAGGAAGCTTCTTGGATGAGAAGCAGAATGTCCTCAAAAGGAAAAAAAACCAAGAAAGTCCAGTTGCCTCCTGAAAAAAAGCACGTTTGGGACTTAACAACTATAGGGATTCATTTAACAATTGTGGCAAGAAAAGTCATACAATGGGGCAAAATTCACTTAAGAAATGACTCACTTAGCAACATAAACTTGAGACACAATTACGGTTGTAAGTCAATGAAAACCTGTATATAAGGAAAGGGGACAGTCTATAGCAGTCTATTATAAGTCCAGTTCATGCATTAGTGGAGTTCAAAGTGGCTCTCCCAATAAAAATAGCTATATTTCTAAATTGCGCAGGACAGGGTATCTGTCATAAAAGATTTAAACTGGAATAGAAGTGCTAAGCTCTTCTAGCAAAGTAATCATTTTGTATTTTTTTAAGAAAAGGTACCTTCAAACTTGGAACTAAAGAAAAGGGGTGAAGTAAATTTGGATCCTCCATAATATATATTTTTTTCTTCCTTCAGCTCTCTCTTTTCCCTAATTTTTAGTATCCAGTCCCTATTCTGTACGATCTTGCAGCTGAGCGTTCTTTCATCTCTTACCAAGGGAAGATATGTGTTCGGACACAGCCTTAGCAGAAGCAAGAACCAGATTCCTTGTCATGAAAAAATCCTATTTTTCTTGTGAATTAATGGCATTCACCTACTGAAAAGTCCAGGCAATAGTCCTGGAGTTAAAAGCAGTAACAGACCTTATCAGCTCCTTGCGATAGTTGCAAAGCCTTGAGCTCTCAGCTGAAAGGCTGCAAATTAAATTCTGGCAAGCAGACTTTGTGGCACGAAACACAATGAGCAAAATCTTCAGATGTACGAACTGTTGTCTCCTACGACAATCACTCCCCTTTTCTTCTATTTATTCCCCAGCCAGCCATTCACACGGGCCATTCAGTGTGTTGTGTGCTTTGCTTCCCGAGTCAACTCCTTGTCCTCTGTTGTTCACCTCTCCTAACTGCTCTGCGCATATGTGCATCTGGAACAAGCCCCAGCTGTTCTTCCTCCTCACTCATATCAGCCTCCAAAGGCAGCTGTCTCTCTGTCAGACGGCCCTGGCTCTATCTCTGCATCTGATGCAGATTATCCATCAGAGCCTTCCCCAGACTCCAGAACTGGCCCAAATTCCTCCCCAACCTCCTTATTGTCCGAGTCGGCCTCCAGCTCCTCTGGCAGCTGGCGGGCCACAACAATATGAGCCCAGAACTCAGACATTATATTGCTTAAGATCAGTATGATCAACAGGCCTAACTGTTCTGCTTAGCTGTTTCTGTTTTATTTGTGTATGTACTTAGAGGTTTGTGTGTGTGAGAGAGATTTCCAGTCTGAAGATATCAAGTGTAGGGAAGATAGTACTTCCCTACTAATAATAGAGTTTGAGATGGATGGACAGATGGAGAGATCTCTGTCATTCTTCCTGTGTCCTGATCGGAATACTACAAGATGCTTCATTTTCAGTCCCATCTAAAATTCTTGGCAGACTAAGATTGCAATCAACCATGTACTTTGAGAGTTGTAATAGGCATTATGTGATGAGCATTGCCTATATTTTGCTCCAAGGGGATCAGTCAGACAGGTGAACGGTGCAGTAGCTTTTGAAATTGGCTTGAGTGAAAATTGATAGAAGATAATTCGATGTCAGTCTTATAATGGATTGACAAGACCGTGTAATGTTCCAGCTGCTCATATGCATTTTCAGTGCAAGGATTCTATGTTTTCTGTTGTTTTAAAAATTCCAGTTGATTAATCTGTTTTCTGTTTACTACATTTCACTGACTGTTACAATATGTTTTGATACTGCAGTTATTTGAAAATGAAAAAAATAATGTGGCTGGTATTAATCCTGTGAGTTGATAATGAAATTTAGAAAAGATCTTGTAACAAAATTGTTAAATGAATGGTCATTGTGGATTTAGCCATCCCAAATGTCTTGCCTTTATCCAAGATACTCTTGTTTTCTAGGTTTTTTTCCCTAGACTCTGTAAAAGCACTTTGTCCCCGATTTTAATTTTAATCCCCTAGCACCCTTTCATATAACTATTTCCTTTAAAAGTCCCTTTATGATAGAGATGGGCAATTAAGTTTTGCTAGAAGGTCTAAATGTTTTTCCTATGTTTTTCATTGATAGTCTAAAGTGCTTAGCTGCAACGTATTTCTTAACTTGATGGTTCATTTGGTGATTATAATCAATTGTAAAATGAATAAATTATCCACTACATCTATACCTTCACTCTCAAATATAAAGCTGATTGTTGTACTTGCTGTGATGTGTTTTGTTGTTGTTGTGATAAATTAATTTTAGTCCTATTTTTTCACTGTGCTGCTTGGCTATTAAATTTTGTGGATCATTTGTAATTCTGAATACACTGGGCAACAAAGATTTTGGTTCCTGAGGACTTTTGGTTGTACCTTATAGATTTTTGGCTGCTAATTATGAAAAGAATCTATCATTTAATCTATCAGATAACATTTTGTAAACATATTATGTTTTACATACACACACACACACACACACACGCATACATACACATATATACATACAAATATGTTTTATATATAATTCTTAATTGGCTTTTCTTCTTAGAATCTATTTCTGTTTTATTATTAGAATCAGTACACCAGGTGTGGGTTCTACTTACCTTTACTACTGGTTCGCAATGGGAGCTCACGCATGCTTCTGCCCATGCACAGATCACCCGTGATGATGTCGTGGCGGGTGTATGGAGTCTCCCACCGGTTTTACTACCGGTTCTATAGAGCCGGGGGAACCCACCACTGCAGTACACATATTTCTTTCTTTCTTTCTTTCTTTCTTTCTTTCTTTCTTTCTTTCTTTCTTTCTTTCTTTCTTTCTTTCTTTCTTTCTTTCTTTCTTTCTTTCTGTAGGCTCTTCTTTTTGGGGCTAATGTGTAATGCTTGACTATATGATACTTCCTAGGACAGGGATGTCAAACTCAAGGCCCAGGAGCCAGAGCCAATCTGTGGGGTTCTTAGATCTGGCCCTCGAAGCTGCCCTGAAAGCAGGGAAGGACTGGCCCACGGTACCTCTTGCCAATGAAACCAGAGCTCGGGAGGGCCTCATGCTCCATTTTCGCTGGCAGAGGGTTGCAGGAGGCCATCTCAGTTGAAAACAGAGCTCAGGAGCCCATTTTCTCTGGCAGAGCACTTGGGCCAATACAGACACCTCAACACAAGTGATGTCAAGCTGGCCATGCCCATCCTGGCCACACCCACTCTGCCCCCCCCCAAGGTCAAACACAACCCTGATGCAGCCCTCAGTGAAATTGAGTTTGACACCCCTGTCCTAGGGCAACCAAGGCATTTAACCTCCTTTTCCCTGCCAGATGTCCAGAGACAGAGAAATAAAAATTGCAATGATTTTTGCAATGCAAAGTCCTTCCCAAAAGATTGGGAAGGACTTTTAAGTTTCAAGTGAATGCAGGTCAAAGGCAATAATGGTTTACTATGGAAGTTCCAAAAATGTTTTGAAACTTTTTCCTTACATCTCAAGCTTCTTGTGCCATATCTGCTGGCAAACCATATCAATGACTTTTCTAGGATTGGACGCGTGGCCAGAACTGAACTATGGATTTAAGACAGCAGCAGCTCAACTCAGTTTAATAGAGCATAATTCACTTTTTTGAATGGGAGACCAGAGTAAATTATGCTAAAATGAATAGCATTTTACCATGCTCCATATTATAGACTTTCTTTTATGCAGAATATATCAAGTAATTGTTTTTATATATTGATTTACGAAAGCATTATCTGAGAAAAAAAGGTGACCTAGGCAATTCTGCAAGATAGAAAAATGTTTTATTGAAAAATCAGTCATATATTAAGAACAGAAAGTGTTTCCGTTTTAAAAAAAGAAATGTTATTATTACTTTATAACATCATATAGAATTGGTTTTTTTAAAAAAAAGAATTGATTATTAATATGGGTACAGAATGGAATGAATGTAGAAAATAAACTTCATTCCAAACTGCTTCTATCTCAATCAATAGCTCTTTTTAAAAACAAAACAAAACATCCTTATTGGAGCTGGAGAAGCTTCTTGGATGAGAAGTGAAATGTCTTCAAAGAAAAACCAGAAAGTCCAGTTGCCTCTTGAAAAAGCACCTTTGGGACCTGAATGACTGAGAATCTCCATAGACACCCTTGTTGGTATTTTAGTTTTTTCTCTAAAACCAGCCTTTCATCAGAAATATACATTTTTAGAAGAAAGTTGCTATTTGATTGTGTCATTCATTCATTCATTCATTCATTCATTCATTCATTCATCATAAAGTATTTGGAAAAGTTACAAATATTATGAGTTACAACAGGTATAAAACTATGAGAACAGCCTCACCTTTTAATCCAGATCCTTCTGGACAGTTTGGAAGCTGGAAGTGGAGGCTTACCGCTGATACAATTTTTCCCCTGCAACTGAGATTTGGAACTACAGTAGTGGCCAAAATTGTGGAAACCTTTTGGGAAAAGTGTTTTTCTAAAACTAGCTAATAACACCACTTTTTTTTTGTTTTGTTTTTTTGGAGTGGTACCATAAAATTATATATCAATGGAAAGATAATTGAATCAGGAATGTAATGCAATAACTTTTATGAAGGATTTGCTATTAGAATAGCAGTGACAATATAAAGAAGAAAAGTGAAACGTAGAAAAAAATGAGATGTACAAAAATGATCACCATGTCAGTTAATACTTATCTGGGTAACCTTTAGCATGAATTACAGCCTTACAATTCTCCCCATGGAGTGAACCAAGTCTTTTAGTTCTGCAGCTGTTTTATTGTGAAACAAAGATTGAATGATTGCTTCTATTAACTGGATTTTATTTAACTGGGTCGCTTCTGACTAACAAGTTTCTTTAGTTGGCTACATAGATTTTCAATTGGGTTAAGGTCTGGGGTATTCCCAGGCCATTCCAGCATTTAAGATATGATTATCTTGAAACTCCAAAAAAAAGTGTTGTTATTAGCCATCAAACCTCAAAAATACACTTTCCCCAAAAGGTTTCCACAATTTTGGCCACTACTGTAGGATCATGGCCCAAAATATAGATAGGTCTATCCAGAATAAATGGGAGGAGCAAGACAAATATTATTTTCTTAAAAATATGCCAATTTTTGTAAGAGCTTTGGGAAAGTTGTCATGTATTTCTAGTTTCCAATTTTATATATATATATATATATATATATATATATATATATATATATATATATATATATATATATATATTTGTAATGGACATTTGGCTGAGCTTTTAATATTTTTTAGTGAAAATTACAATTGAAATTACAATTATGATAGATTAATTCCACCGCTTCTTTCATCTTGCTCATAAAACTGGTGAGCTGTTTACAGAGTAGAGATCTGATGAAGCCATTGTGTTCTTTGCTGTGGCGACAATTAATGTTGATATTTGGGAGAATCAGGATATACTGTGTGCCAGTAATTATGATGGAAAACCAACTTAGTTTTCAAGGCAGGACAGATGTTGAGGATACAATAAGAATTTGTCATTGGAGAAATTATATAATAAGTGACCTCTAAAAATGAGTGAAATTTGTGCCATCTCTGCTGCGAAATCTAAAACCTTAGCGAATCTCAGAAAGGATTATGTTCCATGAGGAGCATGTCCTGAAATAAATGAAAAGTTAGCATTTTCTGTAAGCTGATGTTTTTAGCATCTTTACTAAGCATATGTCAAAGCAGTCCCAGCCAAGCACATTTTGTAGAGTGACATGAGGTCAACTGCATTCTCCATGGAAAGCAAAGGTATTGTAAGAGAATCACTTTATCTTGCCCTTGCTTGCCTTGGCAAGGTTTAAATCTTCATTAAATGCTAACTAAAGGCTAATTACCATAG
Organism: Masticophis lateralis; assembly: GCA_030761175.1. Lineage (NCBI taxonomy): Eukaryota > Metazoa > Chordata > Lepidosauria > Squamata > Colubridae > Masticophis > Masticophis lateralis. Next base: position 68,564,054 of record JAUDYJ010000007.1, on the reverse strand, counting down.
TGCATACAGCAGCCCATTAAACACTCTCATGTGGCAATCAATTCATTTACACTCAATCAGAAAGCATAGCATTTACACATGCACAATATATAATTTACTTGGCCATTTGTCTGGTTTTATCAATTTGTTCAACGCAGTCGAATTTATGAAATAATTTATTTCTAAGGAATTAACCTGTGATGACAATAAAATAATGCTGTGCCCGTTACACATAATATCAGTTTCTCCCTCTCCGCCTAACTCTGGTACGGCCAGACAATGCAGAAGTGGTAGGAAATATGAGGGTTTGCACACAATGCAAATATAACTGGAATAAATTCAGTGGACATAGTTGTGTATGGTGTATGCCCAAGAATTCTCTTATCCTTGCTATATATATATATATATAATAGTGCTCGTGAGAACAACATCCACCATGAAAAGCTCTCACGACCACAAACACGAAGCCAAACAACAACAACGCAGCTCATCAGCTCAAATCCCCCTGCAACTCAGACTAAGCCGAGCACAACCAAGCCCCCACCCAACAGAACACACCCCCAGCCAATCAGAGCACAACCAACCCCCCATCCAATCAGAGCACAGCCAAGCCCCTAACCAATCAGAACACACCTTCACCCAATCAGAACACAGCCAAGCTCCCACCCAATCAGCTCCCACCCCCACTAGCAGTTAAAAGGAAGGGACAGCTGCTCCTGAAAGCACAAAGCCGAGAACACCAGCCTGAAGATGACGAATGAGACTTCGTCGAAATGTCGCCAAGATACTTCCAATTCTACGCAGGAGAAGACCCGAATAACCAAAGACACACACATATATATATATATATATATATATGTGTGTGTGTGTGTGTGTGTGTGTGTGTGTGTGTGTGTGTGTGTGTGTGTGTGTGTCTGGGGTGAAATCCAGCAGGTTCCAACAGGTTCTGGAGAACCAGTAGCGGAAATTTTGAGTAGTTCAGAGAACCGGCAAATATCATCTCTGGCTGACCCCAGAGTGGGGTGGGAATGGAGATTTTGCAATATCCTTCCCCCAGGAGTGGGGTGGGAATGGGGATTTTACAGTATCCTTCCCCTGCCACGCCCACCAAGCCAAGCCCACAGAACTGGTAGTAAAAAATTTTTGGATTTCACCACTGATACGTGTGTGTGTGTGTGTGTGTGTGTGTGTGTGTACGTGTGTACATGGTAGCCTAAAGGTGGAGCTGTTGCTTCATAATCAGGAGGCTATGAGTTTGATCCTAGGTAAGGGTAGGCATTTTTCTCTCTGGCCACAATGAGTAACTGTCTTCTATGGACACTGTGTGGGTGTCAGGAAGGGCATCCGGCCAGTAAACTCTCAGCTCCACTGTCACCCCAAGTTCACCCCAATGCAAGGGATTACAGGGTCATTAAAAGGAATACATATATCTCATGCACACATGAGCTCATGAGTGCACACCCACATACACACAAACTTTGTCTATAATTTTGCATAAATGTGTTTCTCAGTTAAATAATGATTTTATTTATCCCCAATCAACTTATTTTGCATTTAAGGAAATAGGAAAGAGAATTATCAAGAGTAGCCTGTTGTCCTTTGTAAATATAAAGGCTGGACCAAAATTAAGGCTATTCCAGGAAAGTTGAATATTCCCCTCTCCTGTCATTCTGGTCCTCTTCTGTTTACTTAATATAGGTAAGGGATTGGAAGCATTGTGCCTGCACTGAACCTGGCAATTGATGTGATTTTTAGAGGACACCATGGACTGTTGAAATATTGCTGACTGTTGAAATAAAGAAAATAAATCCAAAGCAAAGCTCAAAATCAAATGTAGGCTGACAATGGCATACAGAGGGAGAGAGAGAGAGATCCATGCACACATATATACACATATACAGTACATACCCACACTCACAACACTTTGTGTGTATGTCTCTCTCTGTGTGTATATCTTTGACCCACAAGAAGTGAGGACTACAAATACATTTCAAAAGATTTATTGGGCAGCCTTGTAGGTGTCACAGAGGAAAAGCAGGAGTCATATTTCAAAAACAAAAATACCTTTTACCTCCCACCAGGTGATCTTGAGGTCAATAAGACATTCTTTCAATGCTCTGCTAGACCTTCAGAGGAGACAGAAAACTATCAAGAGCTTTGTGAGAAGCTGCCATATATTAGACAGCAGCAAAATAGTATTGTCTGAGTTAAATAAAAATATTTTTTTTTTGGCCAGTGCAATTTATGAATTAAAAAAAAAAATCTGGGTACTAAAATTAAAATCTAGCTTATTTGAAAAGTGAATTTTTAATAAACTGTGTGCTCGTACACACACGTATATAAATGCACCCACAAACAATATTGGCTGCAGGTGTGAGGAACGTGTGGTTCTTCAAAAGTTGCCAAGCTATAACTTTCTGCAGACCACTCAGCATGTCTAATGCTAAAGGATGCTGGGACTGATAATTCAGCAAAGGTCATAGGTTCTTCACCTTTGTTTCGTTGCATCATCAACATCTATGTCTTTTCAACGAGTAGAATAAGCAAAAGAAATCCCTGTCCAAGAAGTTTTGGAAAAGGTTGCTTTGGTTCCTTGCCGGAATGGAATGGAATGGAATGGAATGAATAGAATAGAATAGAATAGAATAGAATAGAATAGAATAGAATAGAATAGAATAGAATAGAATAGAATAGAATAGAATAGAATAACAGAGCTGGAAGGGACTGTGGAGGTCTTCATTAGTCTAGTGTAATCTAGTCCAACCCCCTGCTTAGGCAAGAAACCCTACACCACTACATAACCAGACAAATGGTTATCCAACATCATCTTCAAAACTTCTCGTGTTGAAGCATTCACAACTTCTGGAGGCAAGTTGTTCCACAGATTAATTGTTCTAACAGTTAGGAAATTTATCCTTAGTTCTAAGTTGCTTCTGTCCTTGATTAGTTTCTACCCATTGCTTCTTGTCCTAGCCTCAGGTGCTTTGGAGAATAGCTTGACTCCCTCTTCTTTGTGGCAGCCCCTGAGACATTGGAACACTGCTATCATGTCTCCCCTAGTCCTTCTTTTCATTAAACTAACCATACCCAGTTCCTGCAACCGTTCTTCATATGTTTTAGCCTCCAATCCCCTAATCATCTTTGTTACTCTTCTCTGCACTCTTTTTAGAGTCTCCACATCTTTTTTACATCGTGGCAACCAAAACTGGATGCAGTATTCCAAGTGTGGCCTTACCAAGGCGTTAGATAGTGGCATTAACACTTCACGTGATCTTGATTCTATCCTTCTGTTTATGCAGCCTAGAACTGTATTGGCTTTTTTGGCAGCTGTTGCACACAGCTGGCTCATATGTAAATGGTTGTCCACTAGGACTCCAAGATCTCTCTCATGCTTGTCTTTAATTAAGTCTCTTGCTGATTTACTTGTTACAATCTAAAGAAAACCATGCAAGAAAAGTTCTGCACCAATGCTTAGTAAAACAAATAAAATAATTATTTGCAGCGATTGTGATCCAGTAGCCCTGCCATTCATTCATTCATTCATTCATTCATTTTTATTTATTTATTTATGCCACCCATCCCAATGACACAGCATCTCTGGGCAGCTTCCAATATAATACAAAGTAATCAAGATAATACAACACAATTAAAATTAGAAGAGTTAAATAGAAAAGACAAAAACCAAGATAATGGCAGCCTTGGGAGTAAGGATCTTCTCTACCATGTCAGCCTCCTTCAATGTAGCAGGACCCTGTTAGGGCTCAGAGGCAAATTTTCAGGGTCTGCCAGAAGACCAGATGTATGGGAGCATAATGACAAGTATTTTGTTTTATTTTGCTCCGTGTTAACATTAAACCCTTTTTTGATTAATGGTATCCACTAGTTAAATTATACATGATCTTTTGGGACTTCAGCGGAGCACTATTGTAACTTAAAGACTTGAAAATGATTTGCTAATCTTCTAAAAATGTGCAATTTAAGTCACCCGGTTTATCAAAGACATCCTTAAACACTGAAATGTCTATTTTAATTGATTTTATAGTCACCATTTTTCTTTTCTTTTTTTTTTTATGACCTTGTAATCTGTTGCTTTGTTCGGGGCAATTGAATGGAGCTGTTCATTTACTGGCTGGATACCCTTCCTGGTGCCTATGTGGAATTCACAGTAGATATTTTCTCTTTGTGCCCTAATAGAGAAACATCGATTGCTACCTAGGATTGAATTGTCAACCTTCCAAGTGGGAGGTGAGAATCTTCATTTCTAGGCCACTGCGCCGCTCAATTCATAACCACCCTTATTGAGCAATAAATTATGGAATGTGTAATATTATTTGTTATGCTAGGCTATGAATTATATAATTATATCTTATAAAAACAATGAATGGTTTCATGTAGGGCACAGCAATCTGGATTCAGAAGTGGTGAAGCAGAGCAATTCCTCACAATAAAACTATGGAAGGTCTAATAATGTCCAGCAACCTGAAGAACTTTATTCAAATTAAATGTATATGTGGTTGCAATACTGTCATAAACTATATGATACAGATGGTCCTCAACTTACAATCTTTCATTTAGTGATCGTTGGAAGTTACACAGGCACTGAAAAAGTCACCTGTGGCCATTTTTCTTTTGCACTTATGACTGTTCCAGCATCCCCATGATCACAAGATCAAATTTTGGATGCTTGGAAACTGGCATGTACTTATAACACTTGCAGTGTCCCAGGTCATGTGACCTTCTTACAAGCAAAGTCAATGAGGAAGCCAGATTCACTTTACAACTGTGTGACTAACTTAACAACTGCAGTGATTGTTAACTTGTCACAACTGTAGTAAGAAAGGTAATAAAATCTGGCAATCGATTCATATTTATGACGGTTGCAGTGTCCCGGGGTCACACAATCCCCTTTTGCGACCTTCTGACAAGCAAAGCCAATGGGGAAGCCAGATTCACTTAACAACCATATTACTAATTTAACAACTGCGATGATTCACTTAACAAATGTGGCAGGAAAGGTCGTAAAATGGGGCAAAATTCACTTAACAACTGTCTTGCTTAGTGTGATGACCCGGAGCATGGCACGAAGGCAACACAGCCAGAGAAGCAGTATGAGTCCCTTTATTGGCACTCACAAACCTGCAGCAGCTTTTGGCTGCATATACTCCAGTCCAAATGCTGTGAGCAGAATGGCTGAAATCAATCACTCCAGCAGGACAAGATAATTAGTCCCAGAAGTGAAGAATAATTCCAGCAAGACAAGATAAACACACAGTAGCATGGCCCTAATTCAAACAGTCAGGAAGAATGCCAGGCCACAACTCTCAACACTAGATGAATTCAGCATTTGTTCCTGACAAACAGCCCTCCCAACTGCCTCTCCTTTAAATTCCATCCCCAGGTGTGCCTTGTGAAGGGAATTGGGGCCCTTTCCTTCCTCGTAAGCCACACAACCCATGTTGCTCTCTTCTGCTTTCTTCCCTGTGTGCCATAGATGAGGAGGGGGTGGGCCTTGGCCTTCATCGGAACTCCCTTTTCAGGGAGTTTTACCTCTTTTTTTCCTGTTTTACCTCTCCCCTGCTCTGCCCAGCCTGACTTTGCCCTTCCCCAGTTTCCTCCACAGCCAACTTCATAAGAAGTCTTTTGGGATAATCACCCATCTTTATCTCTCTTGACACGCTGCCAAAGACCTAATTGGCAAAGCCACACAGAGTCCAGAATCAAACAGGGCTTCAGGCCTTAAGCTGAACCGAATGAACAAACGTTGCTTCCTACAAAGGCCCACGTGCCTTTGCTCCTCTTTTAAGTCTTATGGGAGGGGCCAATCATCTCCCTACTCCCAAGTCGTTCCTTTTGTTTAGCTGTTTTGTCTTCTGGCAGCGCTGCACATGCATGCACTGGGAACAGGCTCCCCTGTTCCTTTGCCTCACTGAGGTCCGATTCTGCAGGCTCCAGAGGCAGAACGTCCCTCCCAGATGGCCCTTTCTCTGCATCCGATGCAGAGACCTCCCCAGACTCCAGGACTGGTCTATGGTCCTCCCCAGCCTCCTCACTGTCTGACTCTGCTGCCAGCTCCGCAGGCTGTTGGCGAACCACAACAGACTCCAACGGGGACATGACACCTAGCAACATAAATTTTGGCCTGAATTGTGGCCATAAGTCAAGGACTATCTGTACCGTCTCCTTTGAAAATGGTTTATGCTTTGCTATGAGCTTGCTCCAGGCATCAACATAATTCTGCTGTTCTTTTTGCTCCAAACCACCTATATAACTTAAAAGACAACACTGACAATATCTTGCAATGTTTTGAGAAACAAAAGCTGTTCCCATGCACATTTCTAAAGATTTCTCATTAAAAGTGGCATGTGGTCATTTGTTTTTCCTGCTCTCTTTATTGGCTATTATAGATGAACAGATTAACTAGCTGCTCTGTGGGTATGCCCTCTAGGCTACAATTTTTTATTTTTATTTTTCTGGTAGAAGAATAAGTAGTTGTGCCTTTATGAAATAGATTACCAAAACTTAATTGTAGAAGATAATTGAGAATTTGACATTAGAAAAGCTTCCTATTTGGTTAGTTCTCATTAGCACTCAGCTGAATAAAATAACTGAGTACCACTGGACTTTGAATCAAATAATATTAAGAGTAAAAAGAGCTTGGTTTCCTTTTAACCGGAAGCCTTGAACTGTGGATGTGCTACAAAAATTGCTTTAAAAAAAAAAACAACTTCAGGAACTATTCAAGAGATATTTTTCACTGCCTGGCAGCTTGATGAAGCAAATGTGGTATGGCAAATATTTTGAAACTATTAAGCCTGAGGATTTCCAGCTCTTCCAAAGTTAAATAAATGTGCAGTAGTAGGTGCTATTAATGCCTGGGGGGTACTCCAGATCTCCTAAATGAGAACAAACTTTAAAAGTGGGAAATATTCCATCTTACTCTAGGGCAAGTAATGTACCAGTTAATTTGCATTGTATACTCATAGCAAGTTCATTATCTAAGGGTAGACTCTTGTGGAACTAAGTCTGCACCATCCATATGTAATATGGAAGATGTGTCCAAATATATTACAAGTCTCTGAGAGAAAAATAAAGGTGGGTTCTTAATAAAATCCTAAAAAATTGGGAAAAATTGAAATTGTGGTGCTGATGGGATTGATATATCTAAATTAGAATATTTTGTACTATAGTTGGGTGGGTGAGAGAGAGAGGTTCCACTTGTCATATATACCATGTTTCCCCAAAAATACGACCTACCCCGAAAACAAACTCTATCTCCATTTTCATGCCTGCACCTAAACTAAGCCCAACCCCTCCCCCCCAAAATTAGGCCTAGTTAAGTCCCAGCCACCATCTGGTTGTACGAGATGGGGCAAGGTGCATGTGTTAAAATTAAGCTAGGGGTGGGTTGTGGGGTGGACGACAAAACAAGGCAATGGGGGAGTGGAGAGACAAAATGAGGCCCTGGGGTAGCGGACAAAACAAGGCGGAGGGATGCAGAGCTTTCTTGTGCGCCCCGCAGCAGCTTACGTGAGGGCCCCATATATATATGTACCAGTAGTGGGTTGCCCCCAGTTCGGACCATAGTAAAATTAGCAGGAGGCTCCGCCCACTGAACCGGACGTCAACATAGGTGATCTGTGCATGCGCGGGTGCAATGCGAACCGGTAGTAAAAGTAAGTAGAACCCATGCCTGATATGTACACACTTGAGGGATACACACACACACACACAGAGTTCTGCCTTAACATAGAGGTATATGTGTATACCTTAACATAGAGGTGTTTATATATATTAAATGTATATATATGTACACCTTTTAAATAAGGTCACCCTGCCATGTTAAGGTAGAACTGTTTCTCTGAATCATTAAGGTTGCATCAACCTATCCCAACTGGCATCCTGATCTAGATAAATTGGTCTTCAGCTGCTACAACTAGGTAGAAGAAGACCTATTGGTTGGCTAGGGTGAAAGGAGAGAGAGTGAGCTGTTCCATTTGAAGATATAGAGATTTTCCCTATAACTCTCTACACTCCTAGAAGATGGCACAGATATGTGGGTACTCACAATTAAACCCACTTTTTTATTGCTTTTGTTTCATAGAGAGCCGAGGTGGCGCAGTGGTTAGAGTGCTGTACTGTAGCTACTTCAGCTGACTGCTAGTTCAGCAGATTAGCAGATCAAATCTCACCGGCTCAAGGTTGACTCAGCCTCCCATCCTTCCGAGGTGGGTAAAATGAGGACCCAGGTTGTTGGGGACAATATGCTATTTAGTATACTGTTGTAAGCTGCCCAGAGTCCTCGGAGAGTGGGCAGCATAGAAATATGATGATGATGATGATGATGATGATGATGATGATGATGATGAAGAAGATGAAGATGAAGATGATGATGATAATAATAATAATAATAATAATAATAATAATAATAATAATGCTTCTAGGTATAGCAAGTGACACAGGTAGATCATATGATCTGCATCAAGAACAGTATCCCCTACTCCCTTATACATATTTTTCAGGTCATTTTCCTAATTCAATATTGTCATCATAGTTTTAAATTTTCTAGGAAAATGACGTATGTTGGCCATGAGGCATCAGAATGAGGTTGGCTCTAAATCACTTTGGACAAAAAGAGAGGGTTATAATGAAGATATCTTTCTGGTAAAGTCAATGTAATCAGCTAACAATCATTATTCAACAATGATAAAGTAAAGGTAAAGGTTCCCCTCGCACATATATGTTAGTTGTTCCTGACTCTAGGGGGCGGTGCTCACCTCCATTTCAAACCCGAAGAGTCAGCGCTGTCCAAAGACGTTTCCGTGGTCATATGGCCGGCATGACTAAATGCCAAAGGCACACGGAACGCTGTTACCTTCCCACCAAAGGTGGTCCCTATTTTTCTCCTTGCATTTTTTAAGTGCTTTTTTACATGCTTTCGAACTGCTAGGTTGGCAGAAGCTAGGACAAGTAATGGGAGCTCACCCCATTACACAGTACTAGGGATTCGAACCGCTGAACTGCCGACCTTTCGATCAACAATCTCAGCATTTTAGCCACTGAGCCACTGCGTCCCTTTCAACAATGATACTGTTCTGTAATACTTTGCTAAAGTCAAGTCTTATCCTTCTTTAGTTCTATTAGCTTCTTTCCAAGTTTCTGGCATTTTCCCACATTGTAAAATAGAATGCATCATATTTGGTAAATGTTGTAAAAGTTCATCCTCAACATTTATAATAAAGACTTGATAGTCCGTCTAGTCCAGATACCTTTCCTGGCTTACTCTTTTTAATTGCTTCTGAAACTTCCCTTATCATTATAGATCCATTATTAATATATCTTTCTTCTTCTGTAATCCTCGATAAATTTTATTTTCTATAACATGCATCTATTTTCTCCAATGGCATATCCTGTCCTTTATGTAAATTAGAATAATATAGGTGGAATGTTTTTCGTATGGCTACACTATCCTTTAATATAATACACCTCTGATATGTTTTAATCTCATTTTCCTTTCTTTCTCTTTTCACAATTTATATGCCATTTCCCTGATTTATTCACAACCATTTCTTTGCTTTACATAATTCAGTTTTACTTCCCTATCTCTTGTCTTTAATGTGGAAAACTGCTGCTGTAAAGTCTCAATAAATTGAAAGATTATCTATATTCCCTGATCGATTTCTTTAATTCTTGTTTTCTTTTTAATCTCATCCAGAATATTTAGCATTTTTCTTGCCTATTCTCATGTCAGTACACTGATTTAAATTACTTTCCAAAAAGTACTTTTCATTTCTTTTTACAGTCGTCAACAATTTTATCTTTCTGTAACAACACTTCCCTTAAACTCTGTGTAAAAAAGACAGATTTTCTTTCTTTCTTTCTTTCTTTCTTTCTTTCTTTCTTTCTTTCTTTCTTTCTTTCTTTCTTTCTTTCTTTCTTCTCTCTCTCTCTCTCCCTCCCTCCCTCCCTCCCTCCCTCCCTCCCTCTCTCTCTCTCTCTCGCCTGTTCATCTCACTCTGAAAAGTGGCTTTCATAAGCCAAACTCACAGCATTATGGTCTGAGGAAATCTTTGATAAAATCTCGACTTTTGAAATGCATATCTACTTTAGAAAAGGATCTGTGTGTCTTTCTGAAAAATATATATCCTCTTTTGAATTACAAGTAATCCTTGCAGCCACAACTGGGATCATAATTTTCATTGCTAAGCAAGGTGATGCTCAATTTTATAACCTTTTTTTGCCATAGATGTTAAGCAATTGTTAAATGAATTACACAACTATTGAGCAAATGCAGCTTTCCCCATTGAGTTTGCTTCTAGAAGTTAGCTAGGAACTTTGCAAATGACAATCATGTGACTTCAGGACATTGCCATGCAAATACATGGTAATGCCAAGTGCCCGAATTTTGATCATATGACCCTGGGAATGATGCAACAGTTGTAGATGTGAATACCGGTTTTCAGACATGTTTTTCAGTGCCATTAGAGGTAAGTCCTTGACTTATCACCATTCGTTTAGTGACCATTCACAATTACAACAGCACTGAACAATGTGACTTATGATCATTTTTCACAGTTACGACCTTTGCAGCATCCCCATGATCATGTGATCAAAATTCAGAAGCTTGGCAACTGGTTCATATTTATGACCGTCGCTGTGTCTTAAGCTCATGTGTTCCACTTTTGTGACCTTCTGACAAGCAAAGTTAACGGGGAAGCCAGATTCACTAACAAAACCAGGTTACTAACTTAACAACTGTGGCAAGAAAATGGGGCAATACCCACTTAACAGATCTTTCACTTAGCAACATAAATTTTGGGCTCAATTGTGGTCATAAGTCAAGGACTACTTGTATAATTTTGAACAGTAACTAAATGAATGGCTTTTAGCCCAGGTCTAACTTTACTATTCTTCTGTCCCCATAACTCTAAACTGTCCATCATTTTTTTTTCCTCAAAGGCATCCAATTTATTCCCCATTTGCTCAAATGCTATTTTTTTTTCCTGTAGATTGTTCTAGTGAACCACTTAGCCAAAGTCGAATTTATTTGAAACGGAGGCTCTTTATGTTGAGTGTTATTATATAAAACAAAACAGCAGCCTGCAGTTGCTTTGCAGAGCGAGATAGGGGCCAATAAAGTTAAATAAATAAATAAACAAATAACAAATAAATACTATATTTTTCAGAGTATAAGACGTACTGGAGTATAAGATGCAGCTTAGTTTTTGAGGAGGAAAATGGGGAGGGGGATTCTGCCTTAGTCTGGTCAGCTTTAGCACATTAGTTTGTTGGTTTTTATCCCCTGTTTGGGGATAAGAAACAGCTTTTAAAGCACAGCTGATGTTTGGAGAGAGAAGCAATGAGAAAAGCAGGCAAAGCACGGAGATCACTTCACTCACTAGCACCTCATTAGGGCTGCAATAAAGCTTCTAAAGCACAGCTGAGTCAAAGGGAGCAGGCAAAGCCCGGAAGATCGCTTCACTGAAAAAAAGCTTCTAAAGAACAGCTGAGAGTCGGAGGGAGCAGGCAAAGCACGGAAGATTGCTAGTGCCTTGTTAGGGCTGAAAAAAAGTTTCCAAACCACAGCTGAGAGTCAGAGAGAGCAGGCAACTCTCTGGTGCCTTATTAGGGCTGAAAAAAAGCTTCAAAAAAAAAAAAAAACTACATTCGGAGTATAAGACGCACCCAAATTTTCAGCCTCTTTTAGGGAGGGGAAAAGTGCATCTTATACTCCAAAAAATATGGTAATATAGGTGCAGATGTTTGTCCATTGGAACATAATAAAGTGGAGTAAATCGAAGTGTAGATGTTTACTGATTGTAACACAATAAAACTGATAGTATAACTGATGATTATAAGCCATTGTTCTCTGCATCATCTTCAGAATCTGAATATTAATGCAAATAAAGGGCCTAGAAAGATTTTGGCATTTACTTCAGTGATTCTCTTCTTGAGACAAAATAGCTTCATAAGTATTTCTGAAACAGTTTTCTTTCTTCCATTTCATAGAATCCTTTGCTAGCTTCTTTTTTTAAAAAAAAATAGTGTCAAGCAACTGTCATTCAAGGCAATTATTATGAGTCTGTCTGATAGGATTAGATTTACCACATTATCTAGATTCAAGCGTCTTCAGTGGATGTTACAGACTTTCATTGCAAGCTTTATACGTTTATAATTCTAGCCTGTAAAAGATCAGATTTTGACTTACAGTGAAACCTGACAGTAAGATATGTTTATGCTTGCATTCTCTCTGTCTCTCTCTCTGTCTGTCTCTCTCTTTTTCTCTCAGAAAGAGAGAAACAGACACAGAGAGAGGCAGACAGACACACAGAGAGAAATATAAGAACATTTTATATTTCTGTATATCTACCCACATATATAAATCTCTAAATCTTTCTTTTAGCCCCATCTTCCACTATTCCTGGGATTGGTGTTCCTAATTATAAATGTCCTTCTTCTCTTACTCTTGCTAATAAAGTTCTTGTCATGGCCCCGTCAGATCCTGGGTCCGAGGAGGAGGACAGGATAGAGTCAGGCCAATGGAGAAGGATGGCATGGCCTCTCTGGCCCCAGAGGAACAACCGGGGGAGCAGGAAGAGGCGGTCCTGGGTCCCTTGGGCCTTGGAAGAGTGACCAGCGATAGAGAGAGGGACCAGGATGACCAAGCGAGGGGGGAGGAGAAGGAAAAAGCAGGGAATGGAGCAGGGGAGCAACAGAACTCTGGAGAGGAGCAATTGCTTCACCTGGCCGATCCTCGAGTGCAGAGGGTAGAGAGAAGATGGGAGCAGCAAATCAATGGTTCAGAAGGAGGGTGCTCCACCCCTCATCACAAGGCTCACCTGTGGAATAAGATTTAAAGAGACACCATGGGGAGGAGTGCTTGTCGGGAACAAGTGTTGCCTTTTTCCAGCCACGCTTGTAGTTGTCGACATCTTGCCAGCTTGTCTTACTGTGCTTATCTTGGCTTTGCCTGGGTTCGACTTCCCTTGCTTTGCCTGGCAACACACAGCTGGTTGTGCTGTAGCCCCAGCAACCCCTCCGTGCGACAGGGACTCCCTGGGACCATGTTTCCTGAATCATATTTGCTTTCAGAATTGGTTGTTTCTCTGGACTCACAGCAGACAGGAAGTAGTGGAGGTGCCTGTGTGTATTTGGAGCATTGCTCTTGGACTTACAGCGAGCTGTGGGAACTTTGGGGGGGGGGTGGAAGTTGGAGCAATAAAAGGGAGTTAAGCCTTCACTACATCTGTGTTGCCTTCATATCCAACCCCAGGTCATCACAGTTCTTGAGAAGCCTAGTCACAAAAGAAATTGTCAGGGTTCTAAGTAATACACCCATAGCAAACAGAACTCCGAGGCAGGATGATTCCTCAAAGAACAGTTTTATTGGTATATCATATTGGCACAGGCTGGTGAAAACTGACTCTGAATGTTTCTGCAGTTTTCATCTAATTAAAAGTAAAAAAAAAAATTCCCCTTCCCCAAACAATCAGTCACATAGTCCAATCAAAGTACCATCTGGTTGGCTGGTAATTTCTCCTCCTCCTCTTCTCTCCGACCACCTGTGGGAATGTCCTTGGTTCCCAGGAGATGGTATTTTGTTTTGGCTACAAATACCAGCTATCTCTATTCCCCCCTCCCTATCCCTCAGCTCCTCCGTGGCAACACTGAAGCCTCAAAATGGCCTCTCTTAGGTCAGCTTCAGAGTTGACAGAAATATTACTTTCTCTTGAACCTCAAGTGATGAGTCCTAATTCAACTGTACAAGAAGTTTTTGTCCTGGGCTAGCAAGTCATAAACATCGTTATCAAAACAAAACAAAAAAGAAAATAACCCTCACACAATCTGAGCAACAGATATATTAAGGAAATACTTTTCATCAGAAACTGTCAAGCATGATCTATAATGTTACGTCCCCTGTCCATATACTAAACCCAGTTTCTATCTGGTGTATTTCTTCACTAGGATAAAGCTTCTGTTCTCTGTACCCGATATAAATGCTTGGGTCATACTTGTAATGGTATTTCAGTGCCTGGAATAAAATAAAATGCTGTTTGCTGCTTTCCATCCTCCTTTCGGTTGTGAATCTCTGGGGAAATATTTGCTGAAGTCCCAAAGTGGCAAGAGAAAGAAATGGATCTGACCTAAGATACAAATTTTGGTCAGGAAAAGGTTTCTGCAGTTATTCACTCCCCCGAATTCACTTTCTCCTCAGAAAGTGAAAGAGGTTTATGTCAGGGCCATTTCACAGCTTTTATGTCTGTATGGAAAAAACAAAGGAAAAAACAAAAAAACCTACCACCGTCTGTGCCTGTCCAGGTGGCTCAGTGGCTAAGACACTGAGCTCGTCGATCAGAAAGATCAGCAGTTCGGCGGTTCGAATCCCTAAGGTCTCCTGTGTGAGCAGGGGGTTGTACTAGATGACCTCTAAGGGCCCTTTCAACTCTGTTACTGTTACTGTGAATGCACGTGTAACCATTGCAACTTTGTCGATTAACAAATCAACTTGATCCTCAGTTCAGGACGCGAGTCATGCAAAGTCATTTTCTGAGTCATCTTTCCCCCTCCCACCCTTTTCCTGTCTTAAAGTAGCAGAAATGGTCTTAAGTAAGGCACTACAGGTATTCCCCGATTTATAACAGTTCATTGAGTGACTGTTTGAAGTTCTAACTGCACTGAAAAAAGTAACTTGTGACCATTTTTGAGCTGTGGTGGCGCAGTGGTTAGAATGCAGTACTGCAGGCTGCTGACTGCCGGCTGCCTGAAGTTTGGCTGTTCGATCCTGACTGGCTAAAGATTGACTCAGCTTTCCATCCTTCCAAGGTGGGTAAAATGAGGACCCAGATTTACAGAATCAACAAGAGGCTGATTCTGTAAACTTCTTAGAGAGGACTGTAAAGCACTATGAAGCACTATAAATGCTATTGCTATTTTTCACATCTATGACCATTGCAGTATTCCCATGGCCATGTGATCAAAATTTGGATGCTTGGCAAGTGGTTCATATTTATGACAGTTGTAGTATCCCGGGGTCATGTGATCCCCTTTTGCAACCTTGTTGTTAAATAAAGCCAGGTTCACTTAACAACCATATTAGTGACTTAACAACTGTGGTGATTCACTTAGCAAATGTGGCAAGAATGGTCATAAAATGAGGTGAAACTCACTTAACGAATGTCTCACTTAACAACATTGGGCTCAACTGTGGTCATAAATCCAGGACTACCTGTCCTTACAACTTTGTAAGACTCATGGTATGCCAGCAAGGGTACAGTTTCTTGTTGTTTTCCAGCCTTCTCTTATTGCTTCCGCAGCATTCTTTTTCACTGTTGAGTACTGTCTGAACTATTTCTTAGTCGCTTCTTTCCTTTGATGGTCATTTAAAGAGTAATCTTACAAATAGCTTAACAGCCAAGTTCTTTTTCTCCTTTATTTCCTGATGGGTAGGAAATCGTTTTTCCCTTTTATTTTTGCTCCCTTTAATGCTTGCGTATTCAAGGGGTTGTGTGAAAATTATTCCGATCCATATCGATATTCAATATTTCTTCCCAGGCATATTTTAACACTGACATTATATTAATGCACATCTGTTCTGGAAAGACTTTATTGTTGGGTTGGTTATATTTTGGGATTATTATATTGAATATAAGCCTAAAGGTTTATGGGTGAAGGCAAACAAAAAACAGAAACCACACATTCTCAGGTTTCTTTATCACGCTCCCTGCAACATTTGATTTCGTTCATTTGTTGGATTGATTTATGTGGCCGCCCATCTCAATGGCATTATCCGGAGACTGACTGAGGAATAGAAAAAGGATGAAAAAAAAAAAAAGCTGGGGAGAAAAAAGGATTTTGTTTTTTTTCAAAATTAGGCCACACCAATTTTAACCACATTAAAGCACCGGAATGCACAGCTGCTTAATACCTTATGAATTATTATTTATTTAAAGATTATGAATTGCAGCTAATGGCAAGGAGCCAGAAAAGCACTCAGAGAATTTTTCCTGCTCTGCTGTGCAGAGAGTAAAAGGCTGACATCAGTATTGGAATCAAAAGCCATGCCAGCCTGTACATGAGACATCCATATGTACCAAGTAGGGAAGGCAGGTAGCTGCCAGCTGGTTTGCCTACTATACTTAACAAACAGGTATAATTAGTACTCCCCCCGCCCTTATTTACAGAGTTTCAAGGCTGCATTAGCATAGGAAGAAAACAGCCATATAGCAAGGAAGAAGGGAGTCAATCTTCCTCCTGATTCATACATAACAGGGAACAGTTCTCCAGCAGCAAATCTTTTCTTTGCCTTTCCAATGTATATGCATGTCTATTTTGTGTGTGTGTGCAGTGGTGGGTTGCCTCCGGTTCAGATTGGTTCGTAAGAACCGGTAGTAAAACCGGCGGGAGGCTCCACCCACCACACCGGATGTCATCATAGGTGAACCAATAGTAAAGTAGAACCCACGTGTGTGTGTGTGTGTATGTGTGGGGGAGAGAGAGAGAGAGAGAGAGAGAGAGAGAGAGAGAGAGGTAGGTAGGTAGGTAGGTTTCGGACCATTTCGGGCAAACTGGCTGAATCCGGTAGCAGCAATCGCGGGTGGGCCCTGCGCCCCCGCGCCCCCCACACCCATCCTGGCTCCAAGTCATGCTATTTAGGTACATTTTGGGGGCTGGGTGCATGTGTGGATGGCCGAGCGCATGCGCGGACAGTGTGCTTGTGCAGCGAGCATGCACGCGTGCAACAAACTGGTGGTAAAGGTAAACACACCCCTGGTGTGTTTGTGTGTGTGAGGTTCATAGCTGTGCTTGCTTCCCAACCAGTACACATCCTCATCTTTTGATGAATACAGGGCGTCCTCAACTAATAATAGTTTGTTTAGTGGCCATTCAAAGTTAGAACGGCACTGCGAAAGTTGACTTATGACCGTTTTTTGCACTTACGACCTTTGCTGCATCCGCATGGTCACATGATCAAAACTCAGATGTTTGGCAACCGACTCATAGTTATGACGGTTGCAATGTCCTGGCTGTCACGTGATTGGCTCTGGCGACCTTTTGACTGGCAAAGTCAATGGGGAAACCACTTAACAACCGGGTTACTGATTTATCAACTGCAGTGATTCATTTAAGAGCCGTGGCAAGAAATGTCAAAATACGGGGCAAAACTCACTTAACCAATGTTTCATTTAGCAACATTAATTTTGAGCTCAATTGTGGTCGTAACTCGAGAACTACTTGCATTAAGGCTTTTAAAAATCCACTACTAGCTTTAATGAAATTTCCATCGAAATTTCAATATCATTTCCTCTCCTTGTTTCAATAGCCATTGATTTAATTATGTTTGGATGGATTGCCTGGTTTTTCTACTGTTTTGCTCTATTTAATTATTGTCAAAAATAAGCCCCCTACTTCTACATCTTTTCCCTAAATAAAAATTGAACCTTCAGCATATAAATATGAAATGCATTTAAGCAAAATGAAATTAGAAAAAGCCACCTTATCAGATAAATCAGTTCCAAAGAGCTGCTATTGTTTTGTAGCTATTACTTGTAGCTAACATTTTTTTTTCTATATCTTCCCCCAGATGTACAGCACATTCGAAGCTGTGTCTATGTAGTCTACAGTTCTTCTTCTTCTTCTTCTTCTTCTTCTTCTTCTTCTTCTTCTTCTTCTTCTTCTTCTTCTTCTTCTTCTTCTTCTTCTTCTTCTTCTTCTTCTTCTCCTCCTCCTCCTCCTCCTCCTCCTCCTCCTCCTCCTCCTCCTTCTTCCTAACATAGTCCCACAAGTGCAGGGTCTGCTTTTCTGATCATTGAATGCCACTTTGCATGGTTAGCTGTGTCTCTAGGGCGCAGGCCCACAGCTTGCATATCTTTATTGATGGTATCTTGCCACCTCTGTTTTGGGTGCCCGCAAGATCGCCAGCCATTGATTTCTAGTTGGTAGGTAGTCTTGCCAATGGTGGAAGATCCTGCTCTCAGGACATGTCCATACCCCTGCAGCTGGCCTTCTCTCATCTTCTCTATAATTGATGCCACACCAAAATGCTGTCGAATTGTGTCATTTGTGATGCAATCAAGAAGGGAGATGCCCGATATCCAACGGAGCATTCGCATTTCCATGGCATGGAGAGAACTTTTGGTCCCTGTTGTTGCTGCCCAGCATTCAGTGCCATACAATGCAACAGGGTGGATGGTTGTCTTGTAAATCTTAGATTTAAGATGGGTTGGCATTTGTCTGTCACATAACACCAGTGAGTTCTCACCAACGCATCCATCCTTTCTTGCACCTTGCCATTGATGTCACCATTGCCTTGGAGGTGGGATCCCAGATACTGAAAGACTATCTATGTAGCCTACAGATGCTAATCTTAATATACTTTGCTTTAAAAAAAATTCTCCAGTAACTCTTCAACTAAAAAAAAAAAAAAAATGACGAGTCTAAATGCTATTAAAGCAGAACATGTTATTTTCTTTCATTTTTATTTAATATTGTCCCATGCGGCATTCACAGCCCTTAATGGAATACTATCAGGCTTTCAGAATCAACGACAAATCTCTTGTGAGACTTTTAAGGTTGTAGAACAGCAAGAGAGGGTATGTTTTCTTAGTGGTTGGTGGAAGCATCTTAAGAAAGATTTACTTTCTATAAATCAGTTGGCAGCATCTTTAAGTCTCCTGATAAATAGATTCTATGATTACTAGGAGGATCATACTAGAGCTCACCAATGGTGGGATTCAAATAATTTAACAACCGGTTCTCTGCCCTAATGACTGGCGTGGTCAGAGGGTGTGACAGGCAGCACTTGGCCTCCTGCACCCCCCTGGGAACAAAAATGGGCCACAGGAAAGGGAACACACTGCCGCCCCCGTGCCCCATTTTGCTCCCAGAAAGCTCCCTTAAGCTTTCTGAGAGCAAAAATGGGCCACAGGGAGCCCCATACCTCTGCATGCACCGTTTTGGACCTAGGAGGCCTCCCTGAAGGCTCTTGGGAGTAAAAACGGGCTAAGGGGAGAATGGGACACACCCCCATGACCCATTTTGGGCCTAGGAGGCCTCCCTGCACTTACCCTGGGAGCCAAAATGGGGTGCGTGGGGATTCCTGAAGGGGTGAGGTGGGAAGGGACGGAGCCAGACAGCAATTTAACTACCAGTTTGCCCAAACTGGCCCAAACTGGCTGAATCCCACCACTGGAGTTCACATAGGACAAACTCAGATTTGTTCCTGAAGGAATATTCACACTGTACCTGTATTCCTGTCCCTCTCTTCTGTTCATGCCAGGCAGACACTAAGCCAGTAGAGTTTTAAAACAATCCATAGCAAGATAAATTGCAAGTCTACCTAATGGACAATTCCACTGATGTTTTGCTCATTTTACTTTTTGTTTCAAGAAAATAATTCTAAGTAGCTTACTTTAGTATCAGTCAATCGTGATGGATATTTATTTATTTATTTATTAAATTTTTATTCCATCTTTGCTACTTTAAAAGTAATTCAAGGTGTGAACATACATAGCACTCTTTCCTCCTAGCTTCTGCATACTGTATGTGCGAGAGGAACCTTTACCTTTCGGTATGGCACCTCACTTTAAAATAAACTTTTAAAAACCCTTTCTTACTGCCCTATTAGGCTACCATGATTATTAGACCTACATTCATTAATATTGCAACTATATGGAATGGTTATAACATCTGCCTTTCAAGAAGGTTTCTGATTTGAAACTTAATAGTAGTATTGTTTTAAATGCCATTTTTATTCTCCACAGCTATTTATTTTTCCATTGGCTTAAAAAAAAAAAACATCACCCCATCCAGCAGTGTATTGCTTCCTCATTTTTCCAGGCACTTGGGGGGATGTTTTTTTTAAAGAAAAACTCAAAATGACTATAGGAAAAAAAAATCAAGTAAATGGAGAAATGATGAAATGGTGTACTACCTAAACATGTGGAGGGGAGAGAACCCAGGGAAATGGAAGTGGTTGAAGGAAATTAATTTCTTTTTCAGGACATAGGAACATTATGTGCACTGCACTGAGTTATAAGAAACTCAGTCCATATATAATGGTGTTTTGTAAGGCACTGAAAATTTGTCTGTTGTCCCTACACCTTGGGGGTAAGGTGGCTGTAATATTTTGTGACTTTTCTGTGGCTTTTCTTTCTTTCTGGACACATGTAACCTGACTCTCTACCGTTCTGGCTTTGTAAATGTAATTTTCTCACAGTCACTTGGAATTAGGCATTCTTTAAATCTACAAATGAAATAAAAGACATGCTAAGCCATTCACACTGTGCTCGGTGGCAAGTCTTATATTTCATGACATTTATTGCTTGAATGAGACAGAAGAGAAATAACATGTTATAGAGTGTTCTTTCGTTCTACCACTGCTCACTTCCTTCTGAATCTTATTGCAATGGACATTCTTGTCAAAATGTCGCCCAGAAGGTTCCACATGCCCAGATAGTACTTTCATATTTGCAATGGATATGATAAATATGTTCTTGGGATTGCAGAGGAAGGATTGTAAACCACTTCTGAAAACGTTGCCGGGTAAACTGCAGGGACTTGTCTAAGCCATTGCCAGGAGACGTGACTCCGAGGCACAGAAAAAGAAAGAAAAATAATAATAATAATAAAAAAGAATTAAATCATAAAACTATGTCAATAGCTCTTTTACAAAATTAAAACTCTTGCCAACCATGATTAGGTTTCTTCGACAATGTCTTTTTCTAATGTATTCTGTGTCTTTCTGTAGGAAGCTAGCACCCACCCTCTCCTAGAAAAATGAAATAGTCTATGAGTTAAAAAGGCAGAATATTATATTTCCCTGGGTGGGAAATGGAGAAACATGTTTTTTTTAGGCAGGAAGCAGACCAGTGGTGGGTTGCTCCCTGTTCTGACCGGTTTGCAACAACCGGTAATAAAACCGGCTAGAGGTCCCACCCACTGCCCTGGATGTCATCATTGGTGATCTGCGCATGTGCAGAAACTTCTGCGCATGCGTAGAAGCAAGATGCGCACGCTCGCTTTGCTCTCGCGAGCGCATGATCCCATTGCGTACCAGTAGTAAAAGTAAATAGAACCCACCCCTGAAGCAGACTCACTCTTAATAATCCTCACTCTCCTCAATAGCCCACAGCAGATGTCCACACTTAAGAGATAAAGAGATAGCTAGGTCTATTCATAGGCAAATGCCCTCACCCAAGATCCAACAAAGGTAGGATTAGCCCTCTACCCATCTAGCAACAGAACTCGCCACATGGCACCTGGGAAGATTACATCATCATCCAGCAAGGCTCAACCAAGCTTGGGACTCAAAACACAGCCTACAAAGTTACTCTTGCATGGCCCCATAGGAGTCTGACAACCAATCAGAATACAAGCTCAAATTCAAAAGCACAGAGAAGGCAAAAAACCCAGGTACTCTCAGCATCTCTTCCCTCCACCCCCCGCAGGACCTCAAACCATGTGGTCTTGTCTACCATTAAAAAGCTATCTTTCCAAGCAGTCTCCATGTTTCCAGTGTCTTTCTTCCCCACTTGGAACTGAATCCAGATGGACATTTCTTCCAACATTTCTCAAAATTACTCCATGTTTTCTTATATCCTCAAGAGATAGGCATTGGTCCAGAATAGTACAGGTAGTCTTTGACTTATAACAGTTCATTTAATGATTGTTCAAAGATACAAGGAGGCTGAAAAAAGTGACTTACGACCATTTTTCACACGTACAACCATTGCAGCATCTCCATGGTCATTTGATCAAAATTCAGATACTTGGCAACTGACTCATACTTATGATGGTTGCAGCAGGGGTGAAATCCAGCAGGTTCTGGAGAACTGGTAGTGGAAATTTTGAGCTGGCCCCAGAGTGGGATGGGAATAGAGATTTTGCAATATCCTTCCCTCAGGAGTGGGGTGGAAATGGAGATTTTGCAGGATCCTTCCCCTGCCATGTCCACCAAGCCACGCCCACCACACCACTCCATGCCCACTAAGCCATGCCCACAGTAAAAAAAAAAAAAAGTATTTCACCACTGGGTTGCAGTGTCCTGTGGTCCTGTGATCATCTTTTCTGACCTTCTGACAAGTAAAGTCAATGGGGAAGCCAGATTCACTTAATAACCGAGTGACTAACTTATCAACTGCAGTGATTCCCATAACAATTGAGGCAAGGAAGGTCATAAAATGGAGCAAAACTCATTTAAAAATGTCTCACTTAACAACAGCAATTTTGGGCTCAATTGCTGTTGTATGTCAAGGACCTGTGTACATTTATATATATATAACTGTATTTTATTTGAATCTCTGGAAGAGATATGCACCTATTATTCCACAGATGGGAATTTATTTAGGCATGAAAAGTGAAAATTTCTTCGTAAATTGGAAAAGAAAAGGACTTTAGAATTAGTAAACAGTCATAGGTTAATGTGGAGATAGGCAAAAATGACAAATTCACCAATGATGGGTTTCCAATATTATTACCACCAGTTTGCGACACGCACATGCCTTCTGCGCATGCACCTGGCCTTCCGTGCATGCACGTCACTCACTCACGCGCCTCCCACACATGTACCCAGCCTTGTGTAAAATCTCCATTACCGGTTCACTTGAACCAGTATGAACCAGCTGAATACCAACTCTGATATTCACCCATCCCTACTTCCAAAGGTACTTTTTTCAGGAGGCAACCGGATTTCCTTGTTTTTTCATTTTCTTTCCAGAGGTGGTGGTGGGGAGCACCTTTGGGACAACCATGATATGGATGACTGAGAATCTCTACACCCCTACTCCATTTTTATCTGGAGATGGCTTGAACCTAAAATCTTCTTATGGGAATGCAAGGATTCCAGCAGAGGAGAATGTTTGTAGCTCTGCATTTAAATGAAGGGTCCTGCAGATGCTTGCTGCAGGAGTCCCTACCAGCACTGATGAAGTTACCTAGTTTGGATAATGAAACATCTGTATGCTGAGAGAGCACCAAGGATCCCACAAGGGGGGTTTCATTGTTGAACTCTGCATCCATCTCTTATTCCCCGGATTTGATGGGTTTCTGTCAGTTTTAATCCTGTTTCATAATCTATTTTCGCAGGGCTCTTCTAAAATGCATGGACAATCCCTTATCCCAATATTGTATTGATCAAAATTGCTTCATTGCACAAACATATAATAAATGGTTGTAGGAATTGGGTATGCCTAACCTAACAAAGAGAAAGACTAGGGGTGACATGATAGCAGTCTTCCAATATTTGAGGGGCTGCCTCCTCTCGCTGTTTGAGGAAGTTGCACAACATTCTAGAGACTGAGAGGTGGAGGAGAATATGCTGGAAATCAGCCAAAACAAAATACGCTGGAAATCAGCCAAACAATAGGTGGAGATACGGAGGAGAAATGCTGGAAATCATCTAAAATAAAATGTGCTGGAAGTCAGCCAAACAAATAGTTGGAGATATAGAGGAGAATATGTTGGAAAATGCCTAAAATAATACAAGGTGAAAAAGAATATGTTGGAAGACAACTAAAATGAAGTGAAATGAGTATGAGATGAATCTCTATAAATTGAAATGTTTAAGACTTAAAGATATGATGATGGGTCTAGAGATTAAGGAATATAGATAAAATTTTGATTTATAAGTTAAAATAAAAAGAGAGTTTGTACATATTTGGGAACTAAGTTTTG
The DNA here is from genome assembly GCA_030761175.1 of Masticophis lateralis. Classification (NCBI taxonomy): domain Eukaryota; kingdom Metazoa; phylum Chordata; class Lepidosauria; order Squamata; family Colubridae; genus Masticophis; species Masticophis lateralis. Next base: position 68,540,408 of record JAUDYJ010000007.1, on the reverse strand, counting down.
TGGTGATAAAATAGTAAGGTAAACATTTAGATCAAGATGTTAGAATATTTTTTAAAATCTGTGTTATTGATTTTTATGTTAAAAGATGTAAGGGAGGGAATTAAGCTAGATAGAATTTTGATTGATAATTGGATGTAAAAATGAGTAGAGTTTATTTGGAAATTAAGGTTTTGGTGATACAATAGACTGGTTTAGAATAATAGTTAGAATTTGTATTAAAAACTTTTGTTTTGATTTTTAATTTTAAAAGATGTAAATTGGGAATAGAGCTTGTTGAAGGAATGTAAGCAATTGTACCTATCTATGACCGGATCAAGACTTCGTTCTTAAAAGATATATTTTATGTTTATGTTTGGAACAAAAATAAAAAAAATATTTCCCCCCCCCCCAAAAAAAAAAATTCTCAGAGACTCTTCCCATCCTTCTTACAATCTTTTTGGACTGTTGCCTTCTGGCAGAAGGTACAGAACAATTAAAACTCAGACCACATGTCTTCTGAATAGTTTTTATCCCAGAGCCATAATTGCACTCCACAATGAACTAAAGGGCCACCATCAGTGAGCTGTTGGACAGCATTACTTGTTCTGTTGTATGGATGCTTGGATGGTTTAGGGGTGGAGAATTTTGGTGGGTAGGGGTGTGTCTGGGGATTGTCATGTGTGTTGGACTTGGTCTCTGGGTGTTATGTGAATTTTGTTGTATGGGTATACTGTGTATATAATGACAATAAACTTAAACTTAAATAGAGTAGAGGGGGTCAGTCAGCCTATTCTCCAAAGAACCAGAAAAACATTAAAGTAAGATCCAACCTAGAACTAAGGAGAAATTTCCTGATGGTGAGAACAATGAATCAGTGAACAGGTTTGTGTCCAGGGATGAAATGCTCCTGGTTCGGACCAGATCACCCGATCCGGTAGCGATGGCGGCAGATGGTTCAGAGAACCCGTAGCAAAAATCCCTGCACCACCACCCCATGCCCAGCTGAACAGCGCAATCATCAGGGGCTTTTTAAAAAAACTTTTAAAAGCATTTTTTCTACAACCTCTTCAGCAGAAAAAAATGTTTTTAAAAGTAAAAAAAAAAAAGCCTCTGATGATCCCGCGGCTCAGCTGGGATCATCAGAAGCTTTTAAAACCTTTTTTCTAACCTCTTTGGCTGAGGAGGAAAAAATGCTTTTAAAAGAAAAAAAAGCCTCTGACGATCAGGCAACTCAGCTGGGATTGTCAGAGGCTTTTAAAAGCATTTTTTTCTAACCTCTTTGGCTGAGGAGGAAAAAATGCTTTTAAAAGAAAAAAAGCCTCTGACGATCAGGAAACTCAGCTGGGATTGTCAGAGGCTTTTAAAAGCATTTTTTTTCTACAACCTCTTCAGCTGAGGAGGTTGTGGAAAAAATGCTTTAAAAAAAAGCCTCTGACGATCAGGCAACTCAGCCGAAGAGGTTATAGAAAAAATGCTTTTAAAAGTTAAAAAAAAAAAAGTTGGCCACACCCACCCAGTCACATTAACACACACACAACCAAGCCACTCCCACAGAACTAGTAGTAACAAATTTTACATTTCACCACTGCTTGTGTCCAGAAGTTGTGGATACTCCATAACTGAAGCTTTTAAAGAAGAGAGTGGACAACCATTTGTCGTGAATGGTATAGGACTCCTACTTGAGCAGAGAGTTGGATTAGAAGGCTTCCAGGGTCCCTTTCCGATTCTGTTATTCTATATTCTGTACTCTGTATGTTTGTAGTTCTGGGAGCATTTTTTTTTTTTTTTTTTTTGAGATGGAGAAAGGTTAATGCCTTTTCATTTTGGTATTCACTAGACAAGATTTTGATTCAACCCTTACACTTGGCAGCTTTTAGTGTTCTGCCTATTAACTTTTATAGATGTCATCTACTTTTATGTTAATCCTTCCACATTGTGTATGGTGAAAAGCCAGGCTTTTGTTAATCAGACTGGTATACGTGAGAAATTTATTGCTTGCTTTCAAAGCAGCTAAGAAAAGGCTTCCCTTTTGTTCAACAGAACTGACTTTTCTTCCGTAAGTAAAAATAAAATTAAAAACCACTTACAACCTGGATAACTTAAAATTCCTATACTTCATTAAAGGATCAAAACTCCCTTTCTTTCATTTCTGAGGCCACTTAACATGCTTTAGGTTCAAGAATACCTAGTCTCTCAAAATCAAATGAAAAAAAAAATCCCCTTCCGATTTGCTTAGAGATTTGCTTAGAGTGAAATTCGAAACTAATTTATGCTAAAGTCTGAAAGAATTTAGGAATTTTCTTATATTAGTCAAAAATATTAGGGCCTCATCCCATTTTTAATTATTAGCATATTGATTTCTGAAGAAATCAGAAGAGTTTTTTTTTTAAATATAGAAGTTTATAAAACTCTTAAATATTTTGAAAGATACCTAAATATGATTGTTTCGAACAGAGGATTGACTAGATGATCTGTAAGTATTATTTCAGCTCTAGATTCTATAGTGTGTGCCATACCTGCTCCAGTCATATCTCTTAAGAAAGAAAGACCCTTGACTCCATTTGCATGAAGTGATAGGTTCTTTTACTAAAGTTACTGGCTGTAGTAAAGTCAGGCTAGAATTAAGGTCCCCAATTTTTCCCCTCATCCCAGCCCTGCCCCCTTGATCAGTTCATCTTCAGCCAATAGAGTGGCTGCATATGTGAGAATCACTGAGATGTTTGGGGCAATCCAATTCCATTCTCAGAGTTTGTAGCCTTGAAGGATGATGCAAACTATTTCTATGCCTCTCTGTCATTCTCCCACATCCCCATACATGTTTGTTGCCAATTTATCCTCCTTGTCCCTTCCCCCCTAACTTTTGATGGCAGGAGGCTGGCAAGGCACCAATTAAGCCGAAGATGACAGAATTGATTACCCAATTAGAATACAGCCAAAATAACTTTGATATCTCTCCATTTTTTGCTTGAAATCTCATGAAGGAAGAAAACTGAAGTCACAAATCATTTATTGGTTATGCAAAATGTTGGCATTGCAAAATAAATAAAAACATTTAATTTGGGAGTTCCACAGATGTTGCCCAAGGTATTTTAGGTGCCCAGAAGTGTTGTAAACATCCCCATACATGTTTGTTGCCAATTTATCCTCCTTGTCCCTTCCCCCCTAACTTTTGATGGCAGGAGGCTGGCAAGGCACCAATTAAGCCGAAGATGACAGAATTGATTACCCAATTAGAATACAGCCAAAATAACTTTGATATCTCTCCATTTTTTGCTTGAAATCTCATGAAGGAAGAAAACTGAAGTCACAAATCATTTATTGGTTATGCAAAATGTTGGCATTGCAAAATAAATAAAAACATTTAATTTGGGAGTTCCACAGATGTTGCCCAAGGTATTTTAGGTGCCCAGAAGTGTTGTAAACAGTGCTTTACAGTATAATTGCTGTATCTGTTTACATATATTATATTAAATAAGCATCAAATCTTACCAGTATCAAGAATGTTTATTCAGTCATTAGCCAGCAAAAATTATAAAATATACCCATGAAGGTGAAATAAAATGGGTAAGATAAAATAACAACATAACTAAGTGCCTCTATAATAAAAGACTAACAGAAGCCACTATAATGATTATTTTTTTTTGTTTTAAAAACAACTTTATTTGAATATAAACAGATAAAAAACATCAAAGTCAAAAGTCGTAAAAACAGTCTTAAAACTAAAATCAAAGTACATTTCAATGTTATTTTTGTTCTATTATTTACTATGCAAAAGCTTTCTATCTATAGCAATTCAATATATAATCATATATAAACATTTATTTCCATTTACCATGGTGTTTTTATATTGACGGTGTAGTTTTATTAATTTTAATCTCTCGATGTATTTATCATCTATTTTTTTTCCCCTTGTTTTCCAATCCATGTATACCATCTATTCCAAATTTGATAGAAGCGTGAGTCTTCCTTGTTTTTTAATTTAAGAGTTAGTCTATTCATTTCTGCGCACCAATATATTTTTTGGATTATTTGTCCTTCTGTTGGCAACTCTCCTAATTTCCAATACTGGGCTAGGGTTATTCTTGCTGCTGTAATTATATGTAATATGATATATTTTATTTCTTTTTTAATTTCTTTTTTAAATATACCTAGTAGAAAGATTTCGGGCTTTAAGTCTAAATTTTCTTCTGTTATTTCTATTATCCATTTTCGAATCTTTGTCCAGAATTTTTTTATTTTTGGGCATGACCACCAAAGGTGATAAAATGTTCCTGGGGTTTGTCTACATTTCCAACAAATCGGGCTACAGTTTGGGTACATTTTCGCTAGCCTAGCTGGAGCCAGGTGCCATGTATACCACATCTTATAATGATTTTCTTTAAACGTTACTGCTTTAGTTATTTTACAATTATTTGTCCAAATCGTTTCCCATTCTTCTAATTTTATACTCCTTCCAATATTCCTGGCCCAGGCTATCATTTGGCCCTTGACTATATTTTCTGCTTGGTCAAATTCAAGTAAGTATTTATAAATCTTTGAGACTAACTTTCCTTCTTTTGTTTCTAATAGTTTGTCAAGTTGATTGGGCTTTATTTCAACTCCTCCATCCTCCCTGTCTTTTTTATATCTGTTCTGTATCAACAAGTATGGCCACCAATCAATTTTTATGTCTAAATCTCTGAGTTCTTCTCAGGATTTGAGTTTCCCGTCGTTATCTAAGATGTCTCTGTATCTTATTATTTTCTGCGTGGTTACTGTGTTGGGGTACATTATATTCGGATGTGTTGTTGCCTCGAGTGTAGATAGCCATCCTGGGATTTTTGTGTAGTGTTTACGTTTTATTTCCAACCATGTTATAATTAAAGAATTTCTTATTATGTGATTTTTAAAATGTTTGGATGTTTTGTTTCCTGTATTCCCTAGGTAAGCATGCCAACCTTTTAATAAGTCGTGTCCTTCTAATTTCAGTATCCTTTGATTGTCTAAGTTAACCCAATCCTTGATCCACATTATGCTAGCGGCTCTGTAATATAGTTCCCAGGCCGGTAGGCCAAAACCCCCTCTTAATCTATTGTCTTGTAGTGTTTTTAAATTTATCCTCGGTTTTTTTCCTTCCCATATAAATTTTGCTGTTAGTTTATTCAGATTTGTAAAAAAAATTTTTTTTTCTAGTCTTATTGGGATAGTTTGGAACAGATAGAGGATCCTTGGAAGTATGTTCATCTTTATCGCCGCTATTCGCCCTAATAGTGATGGTTTTAAATTCCCCCATCTATCTAGGTCTTTTTTGATTTGTTGTATTAGTTCTCCATAATTATTGTCTTTAATTGCTATATTTCTAGTTGTCAAATTTATGCCTAAGTATTTTACTTTTTTTACTATTTGTAGTCCTGATTGTTGTTCTAATTTTTCTGTTTGTTTTTTATTCAAGTTTTTAGTTAGGATTTTGGTTTTATTTTTGTTAATTTTTAGCCCTGCCACCTTACCAAATTTCTCAATTTCCTCCATTAATTTTATTTGTGTCTCCAATGGATCTTCTATACAGAATACAAGGTCGTCGGCGAAAGCTTGGACCTTGTATTCTTCTCCTTTTACTTTAAGGCCTTTTATATTTTTATTTGATCTAATTCTCCTAAGCAAATTTTCCAGAGTCAGTATAAAAAGCAGGGGTGAGAGTGGACATCCTTGTCTTACTCCTCTTCCTATTTCGAAATGGTTTGTTAATTCCCCATTTACTAGCAATCTTGCTCTCTGATTTGTATATATTGTGGATATTATACTACTAAATTTCTCACCAAATTCCATATTTTTTATTTGTTGTTTCATAAAATCCCAATTGACTTGGTCAAATGCTTTTTGTGCGTCCAAGAAGATAAGGGCTGCTTGTTTCTCTGGGTGTTCTTCGTAGTATTCTATCATGTTTATTACCATTCTTAAATTATTTTTAATCTGTCTTGTCGGTAGGAATCCGTTTTGATCTGAATGAATTTTGTTATTTAATATTTTCTTTAATCTATTTGATATTAAATTCATAAAAATTTTGTAGTCTGTATTTAATAATGAGATCGGCCGATAATTACTAATTTGTGTTGGGTCCGTTCCTTCCTTGTGAATTAATGATATATATGCCTCTTTCCAAGATTCTGGTATTTTTGCGTCTTTTAGTGCCTCGTTATATACCTCTATTAGTATCCCATTTATAGATGTTCCCAATTCTTTATATAATTCTATTGGCAGTCCGTCTGTGCCCGGGGTTTTATTGTTTTTTTGTTTCCTAATAGTTTCCTGTAACTCTTCTATTGTAATCTCTCTGTTTAACCTCTCTCTTTCCTCCTCCGTTAATATGGGCATTGGCTCCTCTTTTAAGTATTGGTTTATTTCTTCTATTTCTACTTTTTCTTGTTTGTATAAATTTTGAAAGAAGTTGACTGCTATCTCTTTCTTTTTTTCTGGTCTTTGGTGTAGTTTCCCTTCATTATCTTGAAGTTGGTGGATTATTCTTTTTTCCCTTTTCTTTCTTAATTTGTATGCCATCCACCTTCCTGGCTTATTTGCGTGTTCGAATTGGTTTTGTTTTGTGAATTTTAATATATTGATATATTTTTCTTGTTCCAATATGTTTAGTTTATGTTTGGCGGCCACCCAGTTAATTTTTCTCTGTTCATCTCCTGGTCTTTCCTGTAACTTCTCTTCGCAATTTTTAATTTCATTATAAATTTTATTGTATTCTTTTTCCCTCTCTTTTTTCTTTTGGCTATTGTAGGCTATTGTTATTCCTCTAATATATGCTTTAGTTGTGTCCCACAGGTTTTGTAAGGATGTTTGGTTTTTATTGTTTTCCTTAAAGAACCATTTCAGTTCTTCCTCTATTCTTTTAACATATTTTTCTTCTTTCACTATTTGCGTATTCATCATCCATCTACCTTTACCTTTCCTCCATCCTCTCCATTCTATTATTAGTGGATTGTGGTCAGCCCATTCATTTGCCCCTATTTCTATTGATTGAATTTCTTGTGTTAGGGTCTTCGTGACCCATGCCAAATCAATCCTTGACCAAGATTTATGGGGATTGGAGTAATATGTGTATTGTTCCTTTTCCGGGTTGTATAATCTCCAGATATCTACTAGGTTTAATTCTTCTGTAAGGGATAAGAATGTTTTCGGAATCAAATTTTTCTTACTATTTTTTTTATTCTGAGTACATCTATAATCTTTTTTAATATCTATAATTGCATTGAAGTCGCCCAGTAAACATACATTTTCAATATTTTGTTCTATTATTTTTTCATGTAAATTTTGGTAGAATTCTTTTTGTTGGCCGTTTGGTGCTTATATTCCAACTAGTAATATATTTTTACCTTTAAGATTAACTTCAATCATTACTATTCTTCCTGAATTATCTACATATTTCAATTTGCTTTCTATTTCTTCTTTGACATAAACTGCTACTCTTTTTTTCTTCTCGTCGGTTAATGATACATATAATTTCCCTAACTTTTTGCATTGTAAATACTTTTCTTCATTTTTTCTTATGTGAATTTCTTGGAGGCATATTATATCTGCTTTTTGTTTAATTAGTTTTCTAAATATTTGGTTCTTTTTTGCCGGGGAATTGAGGCCATTATATACATTTATATATATACATAGACTCCCAAGAGAAGTTCACGTACGTTTTGTAAGAAAGAAGGTGAGAGACATTATTTTTAAAATAGCAAAAGAAGAGCCGATATACTATAAACAAAAAGAAATAATAACATTAAAGCAAATACCCAAAAGGATTAGGGAATGGAGGAAAGATTACGGATTCCTCACACTACTATTAAACAAAAAACAAATATTATTTCGATGGTTGATGCCAGAAGGAGTATTAGTTACGTGGAAAGGGAGGAAGATAAAAGTTGATATGGTAGAAAAAGCGCAAAACCTATATGATCAGATCATGGAGCAGGAAGGAACAGAGGACAGAGGCGAAGAGTTGAGGAGAAGAGACCAAATAACATCGAGAAGAGAAGATCAAAGAACCGTATATGTAGAGAACAACAAAGAGAAGGAAAAAGAAGAGGAGGGAGAAATCCAGGAAGAGGAGGGAAAAGGAGTAACAACAAGAGCACAAGAACAAGCAAAAAAAAAGGACAAGAAGTAACGGAATAAAAAGAAAAAGGACTAAATCCGAAAATGGACAAAAATTTGAAAATTATATCAATAAATATAAATGGCCTCAATTCCCCGGTAAAAAAGAACCAAGTACTTAGAAAACTAATTAAACAAAAAGCAGATATAATATGCCTTCAAGAAATTCACATAAGGAAAAATGATGAAAAGTATTTACAATGTAAAAAGCTAGGGAAATTATATGTATCATTAGCTGACGAGAAGAAAAAAGGAGTAGCAGTTTATGTCAAAGAAGAAATAGAAAATAAATTGAAATATGTAGATAACTTAGGAAGAATAGTAATGATTGAAGTTAATCTTAAAGATAAAAATATATTACTAGCTGGAATATATGCACCAAATGGCCAACAAAAAGAATTTTATCAAAATTTACATGAAAAAATAATAGAACAAAATATTGAAAATGTATGTTTACTGGGCGACTTCAATGCAATTATAGATATTAAAAAAGATTATAGATGTACTCAGAATAAAAAAAATAGTAAGAAAAATTTGATTCCGAAAACATTCTTATCCCTTATAGAAGAATTAAACCTAGTAGATATCTGGAGATTATACAACCCGGAAAAGGAACAATACACATATTACTCCAATCCCCATAAATCTTGGTCAAGGATTGATATGGCATGGATCACGAAGACCCTAACACAAGAAATTCAATCAATAGAAATAGGGGCAAATGAATGGGCTGACCATAATCCACTAATAATAGAATGGAGAGGATGGAGGAAAGGTAAAGGTAGATGGATGATGAATACACAAATAGTGAGAGAAGAAAAATATGTCAAAAGAATAGAGGAAGAGTTGAAATGGTTCTTTAAGGAAAACAATAAAAACCAAACATCCTTACAATGATATTTTTAATAAGATTTGCAAGTGTAACCCTAAAATATTATAATCTGTGCAAAAATGCACACTACATAAAACAAAATAACCATTGCAGTTGCGGAATCTGTACATTAGATTTGAAGCATTGAATAAAACAGAAGTCATTCCTGCAATCAGCTGCACCTTATAAATGCACAAAAATCCATTGCAAAATGGAAACAAACAAACAAACTGCCTTGCAATACTTTTCATCAAAAGAAACACAATTACTTTATAAGCCAAATTAAACATCAAGTTTTTAACAATTTCAGCAATTAATAAAAAGGGGTAAAGAAAAGAGGGAAGAAAAAATAGAAAATGGGCATTGTTAGCAAAAATTAAAGCAAAGCATGATGAAAAGTGCGCACAGTCACTCACGCCCTCGTCACTTCCCGTCTGGACTATTGTAATGCTCTCTATATTGAAGAGCACTTGGAGGCTCCAACTGGTCCAGAATGCGGTTGCGCGGGTGATTATGGAGGTGACACGACGCACCCATGTAACACCTTTCCTGCCCAAGCTGCACTGGCTCCCAGTGGTCTTCTGGGTGCGATTCAAAGTGTTGGTTACCACTTTTAAAGCGCTCCATGGCTTAGGACCTGGGTACTTGCAAGATCGCCTTCTGCCACCAATAGCGTCCCACTGACCAGTACGCTCTCACAGAGAGGGACTCCTCAGGATGCCGTCGGTCAAATTATGCTGACTGGTGACCCCCAGGGGGAGAGCCTTCTCTGTGGGGGCTCCCGCCCTATGGAATGAATTGCCTCTGGAGATACGTATGATCCCCGATCTACGTACGTTTTGCCATGCCCTTAAGACTTTCAACAGGCCTGGCTGAGAGATAAGGAATTTTAAATGGGTATTTTAATTTTGGAGTTTTTTTAAAAAAGGGCCAAACTATCTAATTTGTTTTAATTGTTTTTAAATTTTATGGTATATATTGGTTTTTATTATGGCTGTGCACCGCCCTGAGTCCTTCGGGAGAAGGTCGGTATAAAAATTAAATAAATAAATAAATAAACAAACATAAATGCTTAGTTATTTTGCTGCTTCTCTCAATAGCCTATTTTGTGTCTGTCAGATGTGTTTTAGTAAAATGATTTCTCTTTTACACACATGCACAATGGCAGGAAAATGTACTTTTCCCAATGCACAGAATTATTATCTTTTGGTCATATAAATGACAGAATTTTTCTCTGCAAATTAGTTGAAGTCTCATTATATATGGCAGAGTGAGCTGCCTGATGACAAGTAATGAGTCCAGAGTATTAATTACTGTAGGTAACCTCTTATTAGAGAAGGAAAGTGCTGAATGGAGCCTCCTGATTCTAGATATGTCTCTATTGCACAATCTCAGTTGGGATTCAGACATCCTGACAAGTGGAAACAAATAAACACAACAATATATATGTAAAAGGATGTTTTATTCCATAAAGAATATATACTGCATATATAAATGCGGAGTTCAGTGCTAGGAGTAGCTAAGATTCTCTGTGGAACTTTCAAACTCCCAGGTCTCTGATACAGGCCTTGTGATTGAGGAAGACCCATGGTGGCTAAGCAGTTAAGATGCTGGGCTTGTTGGCTGGAAAGCTGACTGGCCAGGTTTTAGACCCGAGTTCCACACAATGGGGTGAGCTCCTGTCTTTGCCCTGGCTTCTGCCAGCCTAGCAGTTTGAAAGCATACAAATGCAAGTAGATAAATTGGTACCACTTTGGTGGGAAGGTAACAGCGTTCTGTGATGTCATGCTAGCCACATGACCATGGAAATGTCATCAGACACCACTGGCTCAATGGCCTTGAAACGAGGATGAACACTGTCCCCTATAATTGGCAATGACTAGTGGAATAAAATCTGCAGGGACACCTTTACCTTTTTTAAAAAAATTACCAATAGGTAGTGGTGCCCAGGGAGATTCTCAGACATCCAGGTCATGGTTGTCCCAAAGGTGCTTTTTCAGGAGGCAACTGTTTTTTCTTTTGAAGATGTTTCACTTCTTATGCAAGAAGCTTCTTCAGCTCTGACTGGGTGGTGGGAAATGGAAGGATTTATATTCCTTGCAGACAGATGGTCATTTGCATCCTTTTTAGTGAGTCATTGAGGCTACCTGGATGTGTATCTGTGTCATCAGGATCACCTGAGTAGTGCAAATGGGTGTGGAGTCTTCTTGGAACTGTTGAAAGGACTGTGTGGTAGATTGGAGATAGATGACATCGTATCCCTCCCCCTCTGTTGAGAGAAGACTGTTCAGTTTTGACATAGATGGCTCTTTGATCCCTCTTTCAAACCAGCCGTCCTCTGTCCAAAATGTGGACTTTGCTGTCTTCAAAAGAGTGGCCTTTGTCTTTTAAATGCAGATGGACTGCTGAATCTAGTCTTGAACAGTGGTGAATTTCAAAATTTTTTATTACTAGTTCTGTGGGCTTGGCTTGGTGGGCATGGTGTGGCTTGGTGGGCGTGGCTTGGTGGGCATGGCAGGGGAAGGATAGTGCAAAATCTCCATTTCCTCCCCACTCCAGGGAAAGGATATTGCAAAATCTCCATTCCCATCCCACTCTGGGGCCAGCCAGAGGTGATATTTGCCGGTTCTCCGAACTACTCAAAAATTCCTCTACCAGTTCTTCAGAATCTGCTGCATTTCACCTCTGGTCCTGGTCCTTCCATTCCCCACCATCCAGTCAGAGCTGAAGAAGCTTCTTGGATGAGAAGTGAAACATCTTCAAAAGGAAAAACAAGAAAGTCCAGTTGCCTCCTGAAAAAGCACCTTTGGGACAATAGATAGGGGATGGTTGTGTGTGTAGTGAGTATGATTTCACAACGAGAAGAATGGCATTCTTGTTCAATTATTTCCTTGTTGGCAGCTGGAAAACTTGATGCTCCAGTTTAGTATATTTAATTCTCTTGTCTGTCTATTCTTTATCTAATAAATGTTGTGGAATCTTGTGCCATTGAAATTCGCAAGCAAGATTTGTTCTTCATTGGAGTTGAAAGTACAGGGGAGAGGGCTTATTCTGACATATTCTTGTATTTTGCTTTTCGGTTCATTAATAAAATATGATCCAGATTTTACTCAGTACTTCAGTGGAAATGACAGTATTTATGTTTCCTTACATGTGTTTTACATAAATTTAAACATCTTATATTTAATTTACAGAGTGGAAGCTGGCAGGGTTGCAAGCAATGAAAAGTCTACAGAAATATTGGTATCTAAATATAAATAAGTAACCAAACAGACATTTCCACAAACCGGATCTCATAATAATCACAGAAGGTGCTCTTGATCCAGCAGATATAACATATAGTTATATCTGCTGGATCAGGGTTAAGCTCCATCTTCTACCTCTAGAAAGAGCCCTGCTTCTTTTTATACAGTAGGAAAAACATTCTGTCTTGGCTGCAAGAGATATAAGCTGATACAACTTGTGTGGATTTTATTTTGTTTCAGTCAAATATTTACTTTTGTCTAACAAGATGTTCTTGGTTTCATGCAGTAGTTCTCTTTCTTAATCCACCCATTATGGGGCAAAGAAGGTTCTGACAGAAGGTTCTGACAGGTTCTGGAGAACCGGTAGCGGAAATTTTGAGCAGTTCGGAGAACCGGTAGCGGAAATTTTGAGTAGTTTGCAGAACTGGCAAATACCACTTCTGGCTGGCCCCAGAGTAGGGTGGGAATGGCAATTTTGCAGTATCCTTCCCCTGGAGTGGGATGGGAATGGAGATTTTGCAGTATCCTTCCCCTGCCACACCCACCAAGCCACACGATGCCCACGAAGCCATGCCCACAGAACCGGTTGTAAAAACAATTGGATTTCACCACTGTTATGGGGTTTTTTCAGGGTTCACTGTGAGTTACATTTTTTTTCTACCTTTGAACTTCTGAGGAACTTCATAATTTCATCTGAACTGTCATGATTGCCTTTAGAGTCTATTACTGGTGGGAATTTCTTTTTTTAAGAAAAGCTGTTAAAATCTGTAATGTCCACATAACAAATGTTTGCAGGATGAATTGATTTCTTAATACTAAGGGCATCAAACCGGTGGTTGATGATTGTGGTGTATCATACTTGGATTACTCTTTTATGCGGTGCCTGAATTACCAAAAACTTTTTTTCTGTGGAGATTTTCAGTCATCCAGGTCATAGTTGTCTCAAGGGTGCTTTTTTTTTCTCCAAAAGGCAAGTGGACTGTTGTTTTGTCAGTTTGTGGCAGCACACACTATCAGACATCATTAAATAATTCTGCAGGATTCAAATTACGTAAGAAATTTCTTTATATACAATGCCATACCATAGAGTAGAATTCAGCATATACTATCAGGAACACAGAAGCAATATTCATAGAAGCAAGTCATTACAGAGTAGAGACATATAGAGGCTAATATATTGTACAGAAGCTCTCATTACAGAAGCCAAACCAACTCTTATATACAATTCAGCAAGTCTAAGCCACACCCAGACTCCAAACTTTCTCTTATGGCTCTATACAAGCAAATTTATTTATTTTATTATTTATTCATCATATTTCTATGCTGCCTACTCTCCGAGGACCCTGGCATGTTACCACAATCAACAGTATACTAAATAGCATATTGACCCCCAACAATCTGGGTCCTCATTTTACCCACCTCGGAAGGATGGAAGGCTGAGTCAACCTTGAGCCGGTGAGATTTGATCTGCTGATCTGCTGAACTAGCAGTCAGCTGAACTAGCTGTAGTAAGCACTATAACCACTGCACTACCTCAGCTCTAATGCTATGTTTCAGTTTCCAAACAGTCCCCATTGGCTGACCTGTTGCTGTGTCTATTCCAGTCTATGAATATTCATACTCGGACTTTTGAGGAAGAACAAAAAAACATTTTGCTTCTTTTCCAAGAAGCGCCATCATTTTTGATGATGGTGGTTGGGGGGTGATGGAAAGATAGGTCCTGAGAGGATCCAATGGCCTATCCTTTCATCCCCTTCACCATCAGATGAGAAATGAAATGTTTTCTTCTTCCTCCTCCTCAAAGAAAAAGTAATTCAAAAGCACTCTTGAGGCTACCCAGATTCCCATCTGGGACACTGCTTTCGGTACTTTTTGGGAGCCTACTTATATCACCCCATCTCTTTTTATATTGCCAATCGTTAAGGTGGTTGAGCATTTGGGAAACATGCTAGTATATAGTATATAGTATATAGTATATAGTATATAGTATATAGTATATAGTATATAGTATATAGTATATAGTATATAGTATATAGTATATAGTATATAGTATATAGCAGTGGTGGGATTCAAATAATTTAACAACCGGTTCTCTGCCCTAATAATTTCTTCCAACAACCTGTTCACCAAGCTGCTCAGAAAGTTAACACTGTTAACTTGGCACCAAAGTGGTGCCAACTGGCTGAATCCCACCACTGGTATATAGTATATAGTATGTAGTATGTTGCGTGTCGTATATAGCAGTGATTGCTAACCTTTTTGCCGTCACGTGCCAAAAGTGGGGGGAGCACAGGGAGGTCACCCATGTGCATGTCCACACCCATAATTCAATGTGCCCCATGCATGTGCGCACACCTCCCCCCCTTTTAACACGCAATGGCACAGTGGGCCCGGTAGGCCTGTTTTTCACCCTCCCCAGGATCCAGAGGCTTTCTAGGAGCCTGGGGAGGGCGAAAACAGTCTCTCTACCCAGCCCAGAGGCCCTCTGGAGGCAGGAAACAGTTCATTTCCCAACTTCCAGCAGGCCCAGAAGGCCCTAAAATCAGCTGGCCATGCATGCTGGAGCTGAACTACGGCAATGCTTGTGTGCCCACTGATATGACTCCATGTGCCACCTGTGGCACCCATGCCATAGGTTCGCCATCACGGGTATATAGAGTATAGTATAGTATAGTATAGTATAGTATAGTATAGTATAGTATAGTACAGTACAGTATAGGACAGCACAGCACAGCACAGCACAGCATAATAATATATAACATAACATAACATAACATAACATAACATAACATAACATAACATAACATAACATAACATAACATAACATAATACTGTTATTGGGCATTTCAGATTTTTGAAAGTCTGTTTTTAGAATGAACAACAAAATAAATTTGTGCTGGGAATCAGATCATTTAAAATTTAAAAAATATTCCTTAAAAGTTTTCTTGCACTCCTTGGAAGTTGTTAAGCTGTGTGTGCATACATACACACAAATGTGTAGGTGTGGGTAATATTGAATGCAAATATATTATTACTCTAGAATTTATTTCTGTAATAACTTCTCTTTTCCTTCTATGTGCATTTTACATTTAAGTGTAGGAGTGATAAATTAATTTTCCTAATAGTGCTACACTTGCTCTTACTGCTACTAGTACATTTTCTCTCACCCACCCCCATAACTATCCTGTGAAATATTCTAAGGAAAGTGAAAGCATTTTACACAAGGTCATGCAGAAAACATCTTGTGCAGATAGATTTTGAAATGGGCATTTTTTTTCCACCCAAGTTATGAAAATATTAGATTCTAACATCTTGTTTGAGTGGATTTTGAAATAGGCATTTTTTTCCCACCTAGTTTATAAAAAAATAGTACATTCTAGGAGCTATCTTAATTCATTTCTGAATGGATCGATACTCCATTTCTAACATTTGTATTTAGCTTAGATCAACAGATAGATACGCCATTTCAGAATGTGGAAGGAGAATGCAATTTTAGAAAGCCACTCCAACCTTATGTAAAAATAACTGTACTAATATAAAAATAACATTGCAACTTTTCCCATGTTGTACTATTTTTCTTCCATGCAGCTTTGTATTTTAAAGGAGACTATTTTTGCAAAAGCAACTATCTCACAAGCATTCTAAAATGGCAATCTATCTAGCATGCCAGAAATTTAATTTATATATTTAATTTGTTATTGATGCTTTTATGCCGTTACAGCCATTCTAGCTCTCAGCTGATCACATGCAAAAGCACAATAAAAGTGTTCACATACAACATTCACAAACAAGATACAATAATCCTACAGTAATGATATAATAATCTCCTGCAAAGTCCATTAATAATACCATTGCTAATATTAGTCCTAATATCCTCAATCATTCCATATCATACCTATTTCGGTCACCAAGTGATCTTTGAAATAATCAAATTTTCCAACAAATAAGACTGATGGAAGAGGTACCCTATTTCCATATCTTGCAGGAGGTAGAAATAATTAATAAGTAATTGCTGCACTGTTTGGGTGAGCAGGTTCAATCTGCCACCAATTGCCTCCCATCGGCCGGTTTGCTCCCACAGAGAGGGCCTCCGTAGGGTGCCGTCAGCTAGGCAATGCCGGCTGGTGACCCCCAGGGGGAGAGACTTCTCTGTGGTAGCTCCCACCCTCTGGAATGATCTTCCCCCAGAGTTGCGAACGATCTCAGACCTCCGGACTTTTCGTCGGGCCTTAAAAACTTACTTTTTCCAGTTAGCCGGACTGGCCTGATCCCATGGTTAATTTTTAGAGTTTGATATTAAATATTAATTGAACTGTTTTAAATTTATGGGCCAAATTTTATATTAGTTGCTTTTAAAATTGTTTTAACTTTTGTAAAATTGTTTTTACTTCTGGCTGTTCACCGCCCTGAGTCCGCAAGGAGAAGGGCGGTATATAAATCTAATAAATGAAAATGAAATGAAATGAATTGCATTGCAAAATTTCGTGCATTATATAGGAATATCAATTTTACTTTGTTAGCATGGGAGTATTGTGTTTGCACTAGTTGCTACTTCCAATTGTGGTCCAGAAGCTTTGACATTCTGTTCCCACAGGAACCAGGAGTATAAGAGACCCTCCAGATATGTTAATTTTCTTGATCCCAAATATTAAAATGCATTTATATATTTTAATATTCATTTTTGGTGAATGACTTGTTTAGCTGTATCGAGCTTTTCCAATATAAGCACTTCTTTTTATTCCTTAAGTTAAAGGAAGTTGGAAGTTAGTTTAGTTTTAGTTTACTTTATTGTCATTGCACTTTGGACAATGCCATCTTCAGTGTACATTATAACTATAAAAATAAAACACAAGCACACATCCTTCACATTCTATACAATTGAATTGAAAACCCCTGATATTGCATTAATATTGTACTATACAGTAGAATTCAGTATAGTTACTGCTATGGGATAGAAGCTGTTTTTCAGCCTATTTATCCTTGTTTTTATTATCCTGTACCATCTACCAGATGATAATAGTTCAAAAAAAAAAGGGGGGGGGGTTTCCCAGGATGAGATGGATCTTTAAGAATATTTGAAATTTCTTAAGGCAGCGGGAGCTATAAAACTCTTCCAAAGAGGGGAGAAGTCAACCAGTGATCTGCTGGGCAATGACGTTAACCCTTCGGAGCGCTGTTCTATCTGCCACTGTGCAATTGGCAAATCATACACAGGTGCAGTAAGTTAAAATAGTCTCTATGGTGTAGTGGTAGAAGGTCACCAGTAGTTTTTCATTCAGTTGCTTCCTGAGAAATCTCAGGTAGTATAATCTCCACTGGGCCCTTTTGACCAGTGCTGCAATGTGAGTGCCCAAAATCAGGTCCTCTTTTATGATAACACCCAGAAACTTAAAACTGCCCACTTGCTCAACTTGATCTAAGCTAGTTTTTATATCACCATTAAAAAAAAAATAGAGATGTACTAGCTGTGATAATAAGAAATAAGTTGATATGCCATTCACCCCAATGCTCAAAATATAGTAGGATTTTGAAGACACAAGTTAGAGGAATTTACGAGTTTATTAAAAGTGCTTTATAATGTGTCATGCATGTATGCAGGAAGTTATGAGATGGAGTTATTCAAGAGGTCATCCTACTTTCGGTAGGGTAGCTGTTCTATCTAGTTTGAAAGCTGATGGGCAAGAATGAGGAGATGCTGGAAACTTTGAAAAGGTTGTTCTAGGGCACTTGATTGTGGATGGAAATGGCAAAATGTGAGAGACAGAAATTGAAAGAATTCATGTCTCTGAAAGTTAATATCTGATGGGATCAATCTCATCATAGCACAGTGATAGATGTACCACAGGAGTTGCTGATGAAGAAACTGGTAGTTGTGAAGATCATTGGCTGATTAAAAGAGCGAGTTATACTAAGTTAAAGTTGGTGAACAATTCTAAATTTCTAAAAATAACAATTCTAAATTTCTAAAAACAACAAAAAGAGCAGAAACTTTGTCCTGGTTTGGTCAATGGTTCCTCTACATAGAATACTGTACCCTACTGAGCAAAGTTTACAAGTGTACCCCTCCTCACCTGGACCCCATTCTCCCCCTCAAATAATTGTGAGACCCCGGATGGAAATAGATGAATATGAAGACATGATGAATATTATCTTTATAAAATTGTACCCAAAATGACCCAATTTGCATCTCCTGCGCTATCCATCCTAGTCTGCATTTTCAGCACCTAGCAACACAATTCTCAGCAGTTTAAATGAATCCAAATGCTCTTTTAAGCGAGTGTTCTGGAAGAGAACATGTATATTGATCTATGTTTTGTTTTTAAAAATCAGGTGAGTGGAAAACATTCCATTATGAAAATAATACAATGGAAAAATAAGCAGATTCTAGCCGTCCAAAGAAATCTTTAAGAAATGGGGTGAGAATAAGAATAAAACAACTAATCTCTCATGCGCTGCGGTAGCAAGAATCGGTAAGGAAAGTATGTTTCTGAACTATGAAATATGTTTATTAGTCCACGTCTTCTCCATGGAGAATGGTTGCCTGCTATTTAGGTAGCTGTGAAAAACTGTTGGCAAATGCCAAGGTGGCAGCCTAATGAAGAACAGGGTACAGAACTTCTGAAAAGTGAATGCATAGTATTAGTGGTGCCCAGGGAATATGGGGCTAGTGTACCCCAGGGAATATGAAGCATCTGCTTTCCCCTGGATTAAAACAACAACAACAACAAATTGGGTGCAGGCAGTGTGATCTTAAGGAATAAGGTCTTAAGGAAATTGTAAATGCAGAATAAATTGTATATTTTGTGTCCTGTTCTTTCCTCATCAAGGGCAGTTGATTAACCCAGCAGTTCTAAAGCCTTTTTACTAGGCAAGGGTGAACAATCTGGTGTCTAGGGTTGGTCTACTTTTTCTCCACTCCCTGGAAAATATCTCCCAAGAGTCTTGGATGTAAGCCAATCTTCAATCCTCTGTCTGAATTACTGCTGCAATTTTAACCTATGGGTGGAGATAAATCATTCTAAAAACTGAAAAGTAAGAAGAAATTGAGCAACCTCAAGTATATATGAGCTTCAGCAAAATAAGCTATTTTGATGGGTAACAGGTTTTGTGCATCATTAATCAGATATGCTAACTCTCTGTAAAAACTTGGAGCATCCAGCTGAATGTTGTTTGCAGTAAAGCTATATCCGTCCATCTGCCTGCCTGCTTGCCTGCCTGCCTGCCTGTGGTTCTAGGACTATAAAATCTCTAGTTCTGCCCCAAACAGAACCTGTATGCAATCTGAAAGTCTTCCTTCACCCACTCACCCACTCCGTCTGGTTGCTCACAGTGCCGCTGACAAAAGGGGGTGTGTGGAGTTGCCATACATGCCCTGCACTGGCTTACCTCAGGGCCTTCATAGCCAGGCCATCCATACCTTGACAACTGCCTTGTGGCTGTGGCACCGGTGCATCCCTTGGTTTTCTGCTCTGTTGTGACTGTGAGCAAGCAGAAGAAGTGGGCTAGCAGCCATGTGGGGTCCTGCTAGATGGGGCTGCTGGAGCTGCCGCTGTGAGGTAAGGCAGATGTCAAGGCATGTGTGGCCTGGCTGCAGGGGCCCTGAGGAAAGCCGGTGGGGGGCATGTAGGGAAGCTCCATCCCCCTGCCTCCCAGAGGCAGCACAAGCATGCCATGCAGCCTCCTGTCCCACCACAAGCAAGAAGAAGTGGGGGGGGGGAAATAAGACATCCCCTGAAGATAAGCCCTAGTGCTTATTTTGGAGCCTAAAAGAAAACAAGATTTGAGTTATAAGACTGGATGTTGTGGCCCATCAGCGGCCTGTGCGGATTGTAGCTGACTCGGACAGCGAGGAGGCTGGTGTGGTGTTGTGCCAGCAGCCTATGCAGCTGGCACTCGAGTTGGACAATGAGGAGTCTGGAGAAGATGTGGTGCCAGAGGCAGGGATTCAACCAGGGCCTTCAGAACCTCCAGAAGCTCCTTTAAGTGAAAAGGATGAAGAGGAGGAGCCTCTTCTCGATGCACGGGTGCGCAGAGAGGCCAAAAGGCAGGAGTGGCTTCTCAGGAGGAGGTCTCCTCAAGGGTAATTCTGGGGCTAATTGGCCACTCCCTTAGCCTATTTAAGGAGGAACGTCGACTGAAGCAATTTGTAGGAACAACTTTAGTTCATTCTCCTTCGTATCTGGATTCTCTGCAAATTGCTTCTGAGCTTTCTGCAAACCTTAGTAAGATTGTGATTATGTTATCTTTGGTTTCTTGTAGGCTGTTAGGAAAGTTTATTAACAGCCTTTGTTTTGAAAAAGACTGAGTTATTTTAGTAAATTAAGTTTTGTATACACTTTGTGTGTGCTGTATTCTTTGGGGTCCATAGCTGGGGCAGAACACTGGACTACACAACAGTTAATAATCCTTTACAAAAAAAAAAATCAAGTTATATAGTATGATATGGCTGCTACTGTGTTTCCCCAAAAATAAGATCCTTATTTTCAGGGAAACATGGTATCAGCCAAATCATACTATATAACTTGATTTTTTGTAAAGGATTATTAACTGTTGTATAGTCTGGTGTATCTTTCCTGAGATACTTTTTTCCCATTTTCTGTTCTTATTTGCTAGCCTAGTGTCTTTTTTCTCCTATCGAAGAAAACAAAATCAGACCCATGCAGACATATTAGCAGAAGCATAGATTTTATTTCATTTTATATTCTTGGGCTTGGATCAATTTTCCCGTAACACCATTCACCTGAATTGATGAAAAGCCATTAGCAGTTCCTTGGTAACAATTGTTGAGCTTCTTCCCTATTTCCCTAAACTCATCACAGCATAAAGATGAAAGTTAGTTAGTGGAAGAAGCTTATTGAAAACTTTTGGTCAGAGTCATTAAAAACATCTTGGTGGAAATTCTTCTTTACTGTACAATTAAACAATTTTTTTTAAAAGGAAAGTTAAAATACAGGGAAGAATATTAAAGCAGGGATACGGAGGTCATTATGGTAAGGCTCCATTTTCAAGAGACATGTTCTGACTGGTTAAACTTGAGAACTTTAAGCCAGGTTGATCCTCGGTTTAATCCATAGATTATCCATGGTCCATAGCCTTTATTCTCCTCTCTCCTCAAAAATTAACATTTTTCCCCCCATTAGGTTGATTCATATGTAACACAGAGCCATAATCTCCAGCATGGTGATATTTACCCCCTTACACATTTCTTCGTTCAGACTTAATTATATTCCCTAGCGTTCACTTTTGGAAAAGTCGGTGACTTTATACATAAGAATGTTTCTTTGTAAGTATGAATGTTACTAATGAGATTCCTGTCATCACCTTCAAGAATTGCTGTTTACTCGATAAAAATGGATCCATGCTCCAATGCTTGTTACCAGCATTTGTGGTAAACCACAGCCCTCTACACTTTCCAGTATACACAGCTCAGCAAAATTAGAATCTTTATTTCAGACAAGAATGAAGCCTTAAGCACAATAATAGATTGCCCAATTAAATGCAAAGAAGTCATAATCTGTCTGTATTTCTGTCTCAAAGCTTAAATTCTAGGCTTTTTCCTCTTTTGAGTCAACAGATTCTTGGCTGTTCTCTTGACTTTGGGAAGCATCTGAAATAGCAATAGCACTTAGACCTACATACCGCTTTACAGTTCTTTACAGCCCTCTCTAAGCAGTTTACAGAGGTAGCATATTGCCCCAACAGTATCAATCCTGAAGCCATTTCGGAACATCTTCAGGGCTCCCACAGGAGGGCTGGCTAGAACTGTGGGAATTGGAGGGGGGAGATAGAGATAGATGGGGTCTTGTAGCCAGAAAAAACTCTTTCTCCTGGGAACCAAGGACGTTCTTACCATGTGATGGGGAGGCATGGACTGAAGCCAACTGGAGTTTCAACGATGCCTGGACTGGACCATGTGATGGACTTGTGGGCTGGGGGAAAGAACTTTGACTTTTAATTTGGATGGGGAAAGCAGCAGGACTTTCAGGGTCAGGTTTTCACCAGATGTGCCTATATCACATGCCTAATACATTTGGACTTTGAGGAGCACCTTGGCCTTGGAGTAGAGGTGGGATTCACTTACCTTCCCTACTGGTTTGCAAATGTGAATGTGTGCATGCGCACACACATGCTTTGCTTCCTTGTGCCTCCTCTGCGCATGTGCACAGCCTTCCCTGCATGCACAGTGCTCACGCATTACATCCAGGTGGGTGGGCGGAGCCTCCCGCAGTTGCCATTACCGGTTCCCCCAAACTGGACAGAATCAGCTGAATCCTAGCTCTGCCTTGGAGTCTTAATTTCATTGGGTCCCTGACACTGGGTCCTCATTTTACGACCTCGGAGGGATTGAAGGCTGAATCAACCTTCACCCAGTGAGACTCGAACTGCTGAACTGCTGGCAGTCAGCAGTCAGCAGAATTAGCCTGCATTACTGCATTCTAATCAGTTAAAAGCAATACTTCTCTCTATCCTGAGAATTGTTGAGTCCTGCCCATCGCTTATATCTCCATTTACTCTTCACAAGGGCTGTTAAGATCTACTGATCACTAAGGAAGAGAATGAGCGGGTGGGTAGGGGTGGGGCCAGCCAGAGATGGTATTTGCTGGTTCGGCAACCAGTTAAAATTTCTGCTACCAGTTCGCCTGAACCGGTCCAAACCAGCTGAATGCCACCTCTGATGTCTTTCATATAGGATGGCTAAGGTGCACCAAACCCTGTTACCTTCCCACTTGAAATGGTGCCTATTTATCTACTCTTACTTGCATGCTTTCAAACTGCTAGGTTGACAGAATCTGGGCCAAGTAATGGGAGGTCATCCCATTGCATGGTGCTCAGTTCTCAACCCTGGGCTGTCAAATTTCCAAGCTGACAAGCTCAGCATCTTTAACCACTGAACCAGCATGCCCTCTATGTTGTGATCTAGGCTCCCTGAATCATTAAAACACACAAGTAGTCCCAACAACCTCTTTTAAGCCTTATGGGAGGGGCCAATCATCTCCAGGCCTTACTCCCGAGTCATCCCTTTAGTTTTAACTGTTCTTGCCTTTCGTTAGCTCTGCACATGCGCACACTAAGAACAGGCTCCTCCTGTTCCTCTGCCTCTCTGATGTCTGACTCTGGAGACTCTGGAGTCCAGGCATAACTCCCAGGTGGCCCTGGCCCCATCTCTGCCTCCGACACCCTCATCTGAGCCTTCCCCAGATTCCAGGACTGGCCCAAGTTCCTCCCCAGCCTCCTCACTGTCCGATTCCACTGCCAGTTTCACAGGCTGCTGGCGGACCACAGCACTCTATAGTCAGCAATCGGGTGATGCTAATCTTATAGACATTCTACTGATTTAAAACATTGTCAGTTTGGAGGTGACTATTGTGCATTTTTTTCCATGTATCCGATGGCTAAATATATAGGATGTAGAAGGTCCTGGACTTAAGTGTTAATTCTTAAAAGTGCTTTAGGGGATTCCATGCTCATGGTTCAAAAGGATAAGTTCCTTTTGATAGTTCCTGTCTCAGGGTAATATCATATTATTATGGCATTATACAGTTGCTATAACAGAATAAAGGTCACTAAGGGTAGAAACCTTTCCAATATTCAATTTATCATGATATTCCTCATTGGTACAGATGTCAGAATAGTATATAGAAGTGTATTCTGTTTAGCACCATGACTGAATGAAGGCTGAATTAGCAACATCCAATCTTTTGCCCAAGAGTTCTCTGTTAGGTATTCACTGTTCAAAGTCCTCTCATGAAGATTTTAACTTTTTTTTGTTTACCTTTATGTAATTAAGTAAAACAGAAAAAACAATAGAAAAAGAACAAGAAAAAAAAAGAAAGTGAACAAAATAAAAGTATGTATCATGGCTTCTCATGCAGGTTGATATGTATAGAAAGTGTTCAGTCTTCAGTAAAGAATAAACATTTTTTTATTATACGCAGTTCAGAGGACAACTGTCTTGGGGCCCATATCCCGCTACTCTTCCATAAAGATGGAACCAGAGGTGGAATTCAGCTGGTTCGGACCGGTTCTGGTGAACCTGTAGTGCCGACGATCAGTTGACTCCGCCCACCCGCCCCCACTCCAATCTGTCCTTTATTTCCTGCTTTGTAGCTCATCTCAATTGTGTGGCACAGCTGATTTCACTCACTCCCCCTGCTGTTCTACTTAGCGTTGCTGACTTGGAAGGTAAGCAGCTGAACTTCTAAATGCTCCATTTTGAGTGCTGCGCGAAAGTGCCTTAGGCACGCATGCGCGTAAAGTGCAAGCTCACCAAACCAGTTGTTAAACTGGTACACATTCCACCACTGGATGGAACCTTTCCATATGTATAAACACATGGACTGGGCCAATTCCACTCGGTGAGACAATTCTTGAGGTATTGTGGAATATTTAAAATTGAATTCAGAAATCGGTCAGTAGCCAATGAAATGAGCAGAGAATAGATGATGCATTACAGCAGTGGTTTATATATACTAACATGTTGGCCACTGGGCTCTGAACTAAATTGTAGTGACTGGATCATTACAGCCTCACATAGACATTGTCACCGTTATCTAAGCGTGTCGTGCTGACAGGATGATTTATTTTCATCCGATGGATATGGGATTTTTTCCTAGTCCAAATAATGCCTTCAAAGAAGGAGATACCTTGGACTGCAAGACAGGAAAGAAAGCAGAAATGTCTTCTATGTTCGATAGCATCAACTCTGTTTGTAAAAGAGGAAGGGAAAATGCCATTTCTTCCTAGTAGTTCTGTCTACTGAACTAGTAAACCCTTCCTTCCTTCCTTCCTTCCTTCCTTCCTTCCTTCCTCCCTCCCTCCCTCCCTCCCTCCCTCTAAATAACTCAAGGCCATGAACATATCCAACACATCTTCCTCCTCCTATTTCCCCACAACAACTATATTATATAGTATATATTGTATATATTTGTGATAGCGAACCTATGGCACATGTGCCGGAAGTGGCATGCAGAGCCATCTCTCTGGGCACACCAGCCATTGTTCATTGCTCTTCCAGGTTCCGGCATGCCAGCCAGCTGGTATTCGCATCTGTGGGAGCACTGGAAACTGGAAGAGCAGCTCCCTGGCACGCATGCGCGCACCGGGAAGCTGAGCTCCCGGTTTCTGGTGCATGCATGCATGCACGCCAGCCAGCTGGTCTTTGTGTGCGCATGTGTGCCAGAAACCAAAAGACCAGGTGACCGGTGCACATGTGCACGCTGGAAACCGGAAGCTCAGCTTCCCGGTGCGTGCATGTGTGCCAGGGAAATGCTCTTCCAGTTTCTGGCACTCCCCTACGCGCGCTCCTGCTTTGGCACTCGATGCCGAAAAGATTCACCAACACTGGTATATATTGTACCAGACTGTGGACTTAAAGTGAAGAATTAGCCAGCCATAGTGCTGTCTAATTATTTGATGTTACTGATCATGTACAGTATTCTAAATTCCATTTAAACTGTAACCAGAACGGCATAGCAACATCTTTAAAACCAATGTTGATTGAATGCTGATTTCTTTAACGGGTTCCCTTCACCTGGAGAGATTAATTCCACTTAATATTAAATGTTTCCTATGATTAAAATATTTGTTTGCTTATGAAATGAATCTCTCACCTCAAGCGTTATCTTGAACAGGAAGCTGGCATAAAAAGTAAAACTGGCACTTCACTGCTGCCATCATCCTGTTTCTGCTTTACACTGATATTACATTGGTGTTAACACTAATGTTACTGACCCACTTCTCAAATAGCAATTGCAGATGGTTTGATTTTGAGACTAACATGTCTATTTGCTGAACGTAATTATTCCTGAAGAACCAGCTAATCCAAACTGGCAAACTTCCCACCCATTCAGACTGGCCCAATTTTCCCGGAGTGACTCACGAGCTTTATTGAGGGAAAATAGTGAATCTGTATTTTCTCCCTACAACTGTGCCAATTATTTATAGACAGGACTGTTTGTTTTTAAGCTGAAATAGGCTATCTTCTGTGTATACGCCAGTCACCTTTTCACTATATTACCTGTTTCTGCTAAATCAGACCATTTACTTGGTTCCCCCCCCCTCACTTGTTTTTCACCCCTTCTCAAGAAATTCTAATGGATGTCTGTTTTCAGAGCAAGGGAAAATGCTCAGCGTAAAGTTTAGGGATCGTTTTTTTCCTGATCAAAATTATAGTCAGAACACAAACTGATTTGTTTTGTTGGGAACAGTGACTCTGTAAAGAGTTCCCTTTGTTAAAGCTGTACAGGTAGTCCTCGAGTTACGACCACAATTGAGTCCAAAATTTATGTGGTGAAGGGATACCTTTGTTAAGCGAGTTTGCCCCATTTTATGACTTTTCTTGCCAGAGTTGTTAAGTGAATCATGGCATTTGTTGAATTAGTCACATGGTTGTTAAGGGAATCTGGATTCTCCATTGGCTTTGCTTGTCAGAAGGCCACAAAAAGTGATCACATGATTCCGGGAAACTAGGACCGTCATAAATATGAATCAGTTACCAAAAGTCTGAATTTTGATCGTGTGACCATGGGGTTGCTGCAATGGTTGTAAGTGTGAAAAACAGTCATAACCCAACATTTTTCAGTACCTTTGTAAATTTAAATGGTCACTGTATGAGCAGTCATAAATCGAGGACTACCTGTAGTTTTTTTTTTTTTAAGTATTAAGCATCTTTCCAAGGGAAAAAATATACCAAATAATAGGGAGTATTGTTGGCTGTTCCAACAATAATCTGATTGTGGGGTTGTATAGTTTTATAATTTTTAGAACGGTTTTAATGGGGATTTTAATATATTTTAATTTGTTTTACTGTGATTTGTATTGATGATTGTTGTATGTAAACCGCCCTGAGTCCTCAGGGAGAATGGCGGCATATAAATCACAATAAATAAATAAATAATAAATAAATAAATAAATAAATAAATAAATAAATAAATAAATAAATAAACCTTTCAACTCATTCCAACTTTATCTGCAAATCTCTATATGTCTATTTACTACTCTCTACATGCTCTCTACATGGGGCTCCCCTTGAAGAGCACTCGGAGGCTCCAACTGGTCCGAAATGCGGCTGCACGTGTGATTATGGGTGCAACTCGTTGTGCCCATTTAACACCTCTCCTGCACAAGCTGCACTGGCTCCCAGTGGTCTTCCGGGTGCAATTCAAGGTGTTGGTTACCACCCTTAAAGCGCTCCATGGCTTAGGACCCGGGAACCTACGAGGCTGCCTAATGCCACCAATAGCCTCCCACCGACCAATTCGCTCCCACAGAGAGGGACTCCTCAGGGTGCTGTCGGCCAAATTATGTCGGCTGGTGACACCCAGGGGGAGAGCCTTCTCTGTGGGAGCTCCTGCCCTTTGGAATGAACTGCCCCCGGATACGATTTCTGACCTCCGAGTTTTTCGCTGTGCCCTCAAGACCCTGCTCTTCCAGCAGATAGGGCTATCTTTGTGATTGTGCTTTAAATTTGGAGTTTTTAAAATTTTGGGGTTTTTAACTAATTTCGGGCAAAAATGTAATAATTTTAATAACTTTTAAATTTAAATTATGATTTTTGTATTGTGCTTTTACTTGGCTGGGCACCGCCCTGAGTAGAAATATAATTATCTATCTATCTATCTATCTATCTATCTATCTATCTATCTATCTATCTATCTATCTATCTATCTATCTATCTATCTATCTATCTATCTATCTATCTATCTATCTATCTATCTATCTATCTGTAAGCCTGCTGAATCCAGAAATGACTTGCTAGTGTGTTCCATATGATATGTAATAGATCAGGAATCATCATACTGAGATATTGATACTGGTATTATTTCTATCAGAAATTTTACCAACATTCCTGGTACAGTCTCAGAATAATGTTGTGCAGAGCATACTAAACCTCAGTTGTATCATCTGTTATACGATCTATGTGATTTATCTATCATATGTGATGCCCAGATACATTGTTTTCTGCACATTTAGGAAGGTTACCTTGGTAGCTAATGTAGGGTTGTCTAATCCAGCCTTCTACTGAACTGTTGTAATTTGATACTTAGTGTAGGGCTGTCTAGTCCAGCCTTCTACTGAACTGTTGTAATGGTTTGCATCCCATGTGGAAGTGTCTTTGGCTTAGTCTTTCCCTGTCCTTCTCTCTAAAACAGGGATTAGCAACCTGCGGCTCTGGAGCCGCATGTGGCTCTTTCATCCCTCTGCTGTGGCTCCCTGCCACCGCCACAATTTTGAGAGGAGCTTCCGGTTATGGGCAGAAAAAGCACAGTGTATCAGGAAGAGACTCTATGGCAAGGGGTGGGTTTTCCAGTCAGGTCCAAAATTGATAGGGCTTTCAGTTAGCCCAGGTATAAGAAAAAGAATGCTGCGCTAGGAAGAGACTCTATGGTGGGGAAACCAGATTTCCGATTGGCTCCAAAATTGAATGGGGGGGGGGGGGCTTCCAGTTTAGGACCTTTGTGGCTCTTTGAGTGTTTAAGGTTGCCATCGCCTGGTCTAAGAACTCAAGAACTGGAGATTAATCTTTGTTAATTCATTGAGGTAGCCCAGAAAAGAAGCACAACTATACGTGCTAAGTGTACGGTTAGTGTAAGGTTGCATTAACCGAAACTTGCCAAACCGAAAGTATTTCTCTCTTTCTCCTTTCTTTTCAAAACTGACTGGGGAAATCTGGGAGTTGAAGTCTGCCAGGCTTAAAGTTGTCAAGGTTGGAGACCCCTAGTTTAGAGCACAGATCAATGGTGGTGTCTAAATTTTGGAATATTTTCTCTAGAGAGGCACAGTATCTACCTATTTTATAAATTCTGCCAACTCTAGAAGTTAATTCTAGAATAGTAATAGCTCTTAGACTTATATACCACTTTACAGTACTTTACAGCATTCTCTAAGCAGTTTTACAGAGTCAGCATCTTGCCCCCAACAGTTTGGGTCCTCATTTTACCCACCTCAGAGGGATGGAAGGCTGAGTCAACCTTGAGCCTGGTGAGATCTGAACTGCCAAATTGCATGCAGCCGGCAGTCAGCAGAAATAGCCTGCAGTACTGCACTCTAACCACTGCACCACCATGGCTCACTTAATAATGCTAGAGTGGAGTATTTTTATTAATTTTATATCTGCTCCTTTACATTCTGTCTCATGGTTGTTTTTACCACATATTAAATTTACTGTTTATTTTGTATACTCTATAATTTCCAGAAACTGTTTTTTATGGCTGTTTTTTTAGTATACATTGTTAGGGCATTAGATTTTTAGACATGTTTTAAACCACATGGGAGGTCTTTTGTTTTAGAGTGTATTATACATTACTTTAAAAAATAGTGGCTACTTCAGTTTCCCGTAATTCTATGGCATAACATAATTTAGTACCCTGGAGGAAATTTAAAAAGTGCTTGTAAGATAAGATCTGTTCTCCAATCTCATTAAAGAAATGTAGGGGAGGGAAATGTTTGTTGATATATGTATTGGGAGCATAATGATTCCCAGTATGTTATACTGGTACCCAGCCTGATTAGCATTAGCCTCACCTCCTAATATGTCCAGGAGAAATATTTCAGAGTCAAAGATGTGAAGCTTGCCAAAGGCCAGTTAATGAGTTCATGGCTAAAATAAGACTGCATTTTCTTAGTGATATACCGACTAGTTCAGCTGTTCCCACTCATGCATACATTGAAAAGCATGTACTCTAATACTAATTATTTCCCCTATTTCTTATTTCTCCTCAATAAGCATATGAACCCAAAACTAAAATCAAAATGAGCATGGACTGTTTCTTCTTTCCAGACCATTAAGAGAGGAAATAATGGCATTATAAAGCAATTCCCATTGCAGTGATAGTCACTGTATTGTTACCAATTCATAACATGGAATAGAAGGTCGGTATACAGGGTGTTGAGCAAAATCAGTATTAATGAAGTAATGTAATTAAAATTAATTGAGTATGATTCTGTGTATTGAACATATTAAGATCAATGTAGGTTATTTTGCTTGGCCTTTTTCTTTTTGGTTAAAATTAAAAGTGGCTCAGAACACTGCTACCTATATTGTCTTTTATTCGGTTATTAAATCAAATTCAATACAATTTTCAAGTTAGTAGAGAAATACATGTATTTGATTAAATCATCCAAAACTCTTGTTAACTCTTGTCAAGTTAACTTTCACAAATGTCCCATCTCTCTTGTGCTATATGGAAGGAATTAGGAAATGCTAACATTTCCTTCTTATGCTTTCTTACTGCTGACCCTGCCTACGGACCTCTCATCCTTGATTCCTAATTTGTGATTATTCATTGAAATATATTGAAGTCCGATTGAATTGAACAGGGTACCTTAATTACAACTAATTTTATAGTATACATCTTACATTTAGAAAGGATTGTATTTCACAAAGTGTCAGGCACTGTTTGCATTTTTAATGCAATTTTTAAAATTAAGACCTTTGTTGTTTTATTCTGCATTTCATCTAACGTCTCTAAACCATATTGTGTTTTATTTATTTATTTATTTATTCATTTATCATTTATTAGTTAGATTTATATGCCGCCCTTCTCTGGAGACTCAGGGCGGCTTACAATGCGTTAAGCAATAGCCTTCATACTTTTGTATATACCTGCTTAGTAGGGCTTTCAGCCCCCCCTAAGAGGTGTTCTTTTTTATACGAAGTCAGCTTATTGCCCCCACAACCCAGGTCCTCATTTAACCTACTTCAAAAGGATGGAAGTCTGAGTCAACCTTGAGCCTGGTGAGATTTGAACTCGCAGTAATTGCAGGCAGCTGGCAACTAAGTGCTACTTTAACAGCAGTTAGTCCACTGCGCCACCAGGCTCAGTGTTGCCTCTGGCAAGATGGATGACATACAAGCTTGATAAATAACTTCAGTATGAACTAACTACAGGCCAATGATGAAGATCTAAGAGCATGTTCTTATTTTGGTCTGGGAAGAAAGACAAGCAAAATTAACTGTACTGTACTAAAAAGAAAAACTGCATTTGGGTTAAACAACAGATAGGCTTAGATAACCTTTTCCTTTCCAGTTTTGGCCAGCATGAGTAGTGGCAGGAGATGTCCACCACTGCACCAAAAATGGTCATTGTGAATAATGACTTTCTTTTGTGCATTATATGGTCACCACTGCCCCACGGCATGATCTGGGTCAGGTCCCTGGTTGCCATAGTGTCTTAGGAGTTACAAGGATGCTTTTCAGTGTTAATTCTAGTGGTATGAATTTGGCCAAGAAGCAGATTTAATGCTTGCACAAACCACAAAGTCCAATACAGTATTGATAATCTATTGTGGATCACTGAAGTTTCTGTAAAGTTTTGAAAGGCAGCTGTATGCCTGTCAGGAATTCAATATACATTACAAGCACCTGCCATGAAATTTAAATAGCTATAATTAAATGTAATCCCTGATGAAGGAAGCATTGCTTATTTATTCTTGTAATGTTGTAAAGGAGCTTGTTTATGAAATCATCAAAAAGTGCCTGGTTGTAAATCACTACCAAGTCAAGCTTAGGTTCTGGCAACTTCAGTGATATTGTTTTCTTAGTGACAATATGGAAGTAGTTTGCACAACATTTTCCCAGTGTATTTTGCCACTTCCCAGTCAACAGCCTTAATGTGAAGTCTGAAGCTGGCCAGGCTGAACGGGGGTGGGGGGAAATTAAAACCAGATGGTAAAATTATGAGAATTTAATGGTGATGCCTTCTGAAGAGCAAGTGGTAAGAAATGTGGGAAGAAAAATCCATCTGGTTCAGTTCCAAGCTGGGAGAAAGACACTGAAAACATGGAGATTGATTGGAAAGATGGTTTATTGATAGAGCAGAACCACATGGGTTTTTGATTTGGGCAGCTGACAAAATGGAGTTGAGAGGGAGTTTTTTATACCTTCTTAGGGCTTTGTATTTGAGCTTCCTGTTCCTGTGCAAGAACACATCCTTTAATATTCTATTGGCTGATGTCAGATTCCTATAGGGGTCATGTAGAGGTCATACCTGGCTCTATAAGCAAAAGAGAAAATGCAAATCCTAGGTGCTTGTCTGAGCTAATTTAGTTGACTTCTGGGTTATTGTTTACCTGAGCTCCCAGGTGAGGTTTAGACTGCTCTGGAATGGTGCAATGAAGGGGCTTGTGTTCTGAAAGGATGTTGGGCAATTCCTATTGTGGCTTAATGGCTTTCATCCTGGTTTGGATCTTGGATGAGGGGCTATTTCCAATCCTACAATTCTGCCTTTGTTTCAAAATATTCTGTCTTGAATGGATTACCAAATCTGTATTTCTAAAAGCTGCCTCGTCAGTTTCTGCTTGGGGGGCAGGGAGACTGGGGCTGCTTCCTGCCTCTAAAAAAACCACGTTTCTCCATTTCTCATTTAAGGAAATATAATATTCTGCCTTTTTAAAAAAAAATATTCCTCAAAATATTTCATTCTTCTAGGAGAGGGGGTTTCCCACAGAAGTCTATTACTTTATAAATCAGTGGGGAGGGGGGAGAATATTAAAATCCTGGAGCTTTGTGAATTATAAGCTCGATTCCCTGATTTTGCATTACTCATCTTGATTTGTTATTAGGAATTCTTGATCTTCTTGTCTCTCCAAAAATATATCTGTCTGAGTCTGTTCTTACTGTAAATGCTGGTCAAGTTTTTAGAGAGGGAGATTTATTGCTGTGTCCCGTTGATGGTCTGAGCACTCTTATCCTTGTACTAATAAGTTCCATATCTGCTTTAATGTTAACATTCTTTTCAACATCTTTAATGTTAAGTCAGGCCCATAAGGGAAGATGCTTGATATCAGATTGATATCATAGAATTTCCTATGCCACCATGCTTGAAATTTTGGGCTTAGACAATCTGGACCTGCACCGCCTGCAGTCTGATCTAAGCATAGTACACAAAATTGTCTGCTACAATGTCTTGCCTGTCAACGACTTCTTCAGCTTCAACCACAATAATCCACAGACAAACAATCAATACAAACTCAAGGTAAACCACTTCAAACCCAATTGCAGAAAATACGACTTCAGCAACAGAGTGGCCAACACCTGGAATGCTCTATCCAATTCCGTTGTTAAAACCTCAAACCCTCACAGCTTCAATCTCAAACTGTCTACTGTGGACCTCACCCCCTTCTTAAGAGGTCTGCAAAGGGGGTGTGCATAAGTGCACCAGTGTGCCTACCGTCCCTATCTTACTGTCCTCATTATCTGTATGTATGTATTTTTTATTATATTATATTATATTATATTATATTATATTATATTATATTATATTATATTATATTATTATTTTATTTTATTTTATTTTATTTTATTTTATTTTATTTTATTTTATTTTATTTTATTTTATTTTATTTTATTTATTTTATTTTATTTTATTTTATTTTATTTTATTTTTATACCGCCCTTCTCCCAAGGGACCCAGGGTGGTGTACAGCCATGATAAAAACAACATATACCACAAAACTATTAAAAACAATTTAAAATGTATTAAATAATTTGGTCCTATTTTGTTATTTAAAAAACTCCACAAACTAAAATACCCAATTAAAATCATACTTTCATCAGCCCAGCCTGTTGGAATAGAAGGGTCTTGAGGGCACGACGAAAGGTATATCCGGGGACAGTTCATTCCATAGGGTGGGAGCCCCCACAGAGGAGGCTCTCCCCCTGGGGGCCGCCAGTTGACATAATTTGACCAACGGCACCCTGAGGAGTCCCTCTCTGTGAGAGCGTACTGGTCGGTAGGAGGCTATTGGTGGCAGAAGGCAATCTCGTAGGTACCCAGGTCCTAAGCCATGGAGCTTCCTTTGTTCATGTTCATACCTATACTTGTTATCTTGTACGTGTTTGACAAACAAAAAAAAATTAAAAATTGTAGCAGCTGAGGGACAGGTAGGAGCAAAGATTTGGTTGCCTTCATCAGGAAGTTGTTTTGGGGCAGAAGAGGCATAGAACATTTGTTTTAGATGTCCCAAAGGTGCTTTTTCAAAAGGCAACTGTACTTTTTTCTTGAAGACATGTTGCTTCTCTCATCCAAGAAGCCTCTTCAGTTCACTCAGAACTAAAGAAGCTCCTTGGATGAGAAGCAACATATATTCAAGGAAAAACAAAGAAAGTCCAGTTGCCATTTGAAAAAGCACATTGGAAAGTTGGAATAGACTCAGTAAGGTTAAACTTTTTTGTTAGAGAAAAGAGGCCTGTGATTGAATCCTCGGGCTACTGCGTGGGTTTTAACCCTAAGTGATGTTTCTTCAAGTACCAATCATGAAAAGATGATGGTCTCGGCCATAATGCTGGTGAGTGCTTCAAACGTT
Organism: Masticophis lateralis; assembly: GCA_030761175.1. NCBI lineage: Eukaryota > Metazoa > Chordata > Lepidosauria > Squamata > Colubridae > Masticophis > Masticophis lateralis. The sequence goes on along the minus strand of JAUDYJ010000007.1, from coordinate 68,505,878 downwards.
TTTCCTCCTCACTGATTGATCAACTTTAGCTGTGAGCGATTCGCAGCAGCATAGAATAAAGTTGTAACAATGCCTCTGAAAGGCACATCCTTTGTACATTTCCTAGCTGGTCAAATGATAGGCAATCGTGCTGAGATTTCTGCTGAGAAGCCAATGAATCATGAGGGCCACAGGAGAGGGTTTTAATAGCTTTTGATTAATCTGTAATCTTACTACTGCTGCAATATCTCTGGTAATGGAATTTTCAATTAGATTGTTATTTGAAACACAATTCATTTCACCTTTCCTTTTTGTTTAAAAAAAAAGTGCTCTGTATACAGTTATTTTGTCATTAGGTAGGACTTGGTTCAGTGATAGCTGAAGCTTTTGTATTAACATCTCAGAAATGGCAAAGGACAACTTTCCTTTTGCTTAACCAATTATGCTTAGCCAGGCCTAGAGAACTATCCCTGCTCTCAACAATTAACTTTCTTGGGTACACATGTTTGCCATTCCTCTCTTAAGACACCAGCAGTAGAAAAATCAGTGTCTTTCAATGGCAAGCACTTAAAGCATTATTAGCTATTTATTCCTTGGCCCGTGATAGTGAACCTATGGCACGCGTGTCACAGCTGGCATGCGAAACCCTTTCTACAGGCACGCGAGCCATTCCACCATGCATGCATGCACCCCCCCCCCCAATTAGGGTTTGTTTTATCGTTGGTTGTGCACCGCCCTGAGTCCTTCGGGAGAAGGGCGGTTTAGAAATTAAATAAATAAATAAACAAATAAAATAATAATAATAATAATAATAATAATAATAATAATAATAATAATAGTAAGAGTAAGAGTAAGAGTAAGAGTAAGAGTAAGAGTAAGAGTAATAAACAGAACTGATGGCTAATGAAGAAGAATTGGGTGAAGTTGAAATTAAATAGGCATTTTCCAGGGTGATTCCCTTTCACCCCTACTTTTTATACTCTCAATGCTACCATTGACAATCATTTTGAAGAAGGTGAATTGTGGATACGAACTTGCAAAGAAAGGACTGAAAATCTCACACTTGATGTACATGGATGATTTGAAGCTGTTTGGTAAAACAAAAGCTGAACTGAATTTATTAATTGAAAACACAAAAGAATTCAGCCAAGACATTGGTATGCAGTTTGGAATTGACAAATGTGCAACAATAGCAACTGAAGGAGGCAAGATCATAGAAGAGGATGGAATAGAACTAGAGAAGGAAGAAATGATAAAGGCAGTAAAATCAGAAGAAGGCTACAAGTACTTGAGGATTTTAGAGGTCTCTGACTTAATGCATAATAAAGTCAAGGAATTAACTTCAGCCAAGTAAATTCGGTGAATTTGTAAGATATTAATGTCCAAACTGAGTGGAGGAAACATCATAAAAGCCATAAATACTTGGACTATACCTGTGATTAGATATTCTGCAGAAATAATTGATTGGACCCAGATGGAATTAGACAATTTGGACAGAAAAACAAGGAAGCTTATGAAAATGAATCATGCCTTGCACCCTATTTATTTATTTATTTATTATTTATTTATTAATCACATTTATATACCACCCTACTCCCAGGGGGACTCAGGGCGGTGCACAGCCAGGATAAAAAACAGATAGTACAAACATTAAAACCCATTATTAAATATTTTGGCCGAAACAATTTAAAACACCCAATTACAAAACAGATTAACGATTTTAAAAATTTAAAAGGGGGAGCTAGGCCAGGCCAGCCTGCTGAAATAAAAATGTTTTGAGAGTATGTCAAAATGTGTGCAGGTCCGAGATCCTCCGTATTTCCGGGGGGAGCTCGTTCCAGATGATAGGTGCCCCCACAGAGAAGGCTCTCCCCCTGGGGGCCGCCAGCTGACACTATTTGGCCCACGGCACCCTGAGAAGCCCCTCTCTATGGAAGCATACTGGATAGTGAGAGGCTGTTGGTAGCAGTTGGTCTCGTAAATACCCCGGTCCGATGCCATGGAGTGCTCTAAAGGTGCTTCAAAACCTTGAAGTGCACCCGGAAGACCACCGGGAGCCAGTGCAGCTCGCACAGGAGGGGAACCACATGGGAGCACCACACCGCTCCCATAACCACCCATGCAGCTGCATTCTGGACCAGCTGGAGCCTCCGGGTGCTCCTCAAGGGGAGCCCCATGTAGACAACATTGCAGTAGTCCAGGCGGAAAGTAACGAGGGCATGAGTGACTGTATTTAATGACTCCTGGTCCAGATAGGGGCGTAACTGGCGAATCAGGCGGACCAGATAGAAAATCCCCCTGGCCACAGCCGTCAAGTGCTCTTCTAAAGACAGCAGTGATTCTATTAATCTATATAATTACCTTACAATTTATCACCACAAATCTTAATTTCCAAATGTATACAACTCAATTTTTATTTCAATTTATTAATCAAAATTTCTTTCTATTTTTCTCATTTTCTAAACCCAATTCATCCTATCATGTTCTTAAACTTTTACACAGACATCTCAAAATTTACCATTTCATTTTAATTATCACCCAATATTTTCTTTTTCACCCCTTATTAATAATCATTCTTCAGTATATTCTCCTCATTCTCCTCCACAACTCCACCTATTATTTGGCTGATTTCCAGTATAGCATATTTTGGCTGAGTTTTCAGCATATTCTCCTCCATAACTCCCCCTGTTATCTGGCTGATTACCAGCATTTTCCATTGTTTTGGCTGATTTCCAGCATGCTTTGTTTTGGCTGATTAACAGCATTCTCCTCCTTAACTCCACCTATTATTTGGCTGATTTCCAGCATTTCATTATTTGGCTGATTTCTCAGCATATTCTCCTCCATTAACTCCAACTTCTATTTTGGTAACTTATTAAAAATTTCTTTTTCCATATGTTGTCTGTTAATCCACTATTTCCAATTACACTCTTCCAGGGTGTATCCCCATTTGTTTCTTAATATTAATCATTTCCAACATGTGTTAAAAACAATCACAGTTATGACTTTCATCTGTGTACCTTAATATATCATCTAAATTCATTAACAATTGATCATAATTATCATCCACCACTTTGTTATCATATTAGAACTAAAACATGTTTCAACAAGTTACACTTTTATGAATATATCACTTTTAGTCACCTTAGCTTCCACTTCTATTTTTATTATATTTCTATCTTTATTTACCATAAATACTTCTTGTTTTTATTTAAAGCTCATTTCAATTTTGAACCATTTAACAATTAAACATTCAAACATTGCTATCTAATTTATCTATTTTGCTTCTTCGTTTCCTTATCTGTCCATATGCATTTCAATTCACAGTCAATACTTCCACACTTAAAACTCTGCATATCCTTTTAAATTCTATTATAAAGTCTATTTCCAGTAAAACATCATCTTCTCCATTTCTGTTCCTGCGCCAAGCCTTTTGTTGCTGCGCCAGTTAGTTAAAAGTTTATTAGTCATTGGATTTCTTCTTTCTTTGTAAAGTCATTAAATAACAGAATAGGAATCTCCAAAGTTCAAAAAATCATAATTTCTTTCAAAGTAATCCACAATATGTAACAAGACAAATAGGTTCTTTTCAAGAAAAAACAAGTCTCCACAATCAGCATTTTCACTTAGTCACAGCTTCAATCGCCATTTTGAAACATTTATGTAGCAATCCATTTGATCTCTTTGTGTGGCTTTTAAAAGTGACAAATCCTTAATTATCACTTTTCGCTTTTCAAGTTCATTTCAGTTTTAGCAAGAAAGTTCAAATATCCAGCTCTATTTAGTTAATAAGCAGTTCACTCCAATCAATCAGTGGTGAAATAAAGTTCTTAAAGGGTTTTAAACTTCTTTCTTTATTTTACAAAATCTTCAAGCCCCTCAGATCTTCAGCCGCTAGGTAAGGCTGGGGGTCTTATTTGTAATTATCCTCATTAACACGTTGTTTCTCGCCTGGGCTGGTGTCGCTCACCCGGCTCCGAAGCACATTGTCCTTTCTTCCTTCCTTCTGCGCTTTGCTTGTCCTGATTTGTCTCAGTCTCAAGGCAGCCGCCATGGCTGCCGTCCCCTGCCGCTGATTTAAAGGATTGCCTCCGGCCTCCCAGAACTTGCCCATTCCTCTCTGCCACCCAAGTGGTCCCTCTGTTTCCCCTGTCCCTTCAGGACAGGATAGGTTCACAGACCTGTCAGCGGCAGTTAGCCAGTCTGGGGTTTCCCCGACTGCATCGCCGCGATGCCAAACCGGAAGTCCAACAAGGCCATGGTTCTTGTGCAGCTGAACAAATAGAGTTGAGAGTGGGTGGCTTTTATACCTTCTTTTAGCCTTTTTATTTTTAGCTTCCTGTTCCTGTGCAAGAACATTTATTCTATTGGCTGTTGTAGGGATTATGTCGGGGTCATAGCTAGCTCTATAGGTTGCCTGAGCTCCCAGGTTTGGGTTGAAGTTTGCTGGGGTGGTGCAACTGAATCAGTGTTGGGCAATTGCTATTGTGGCTGAGGGCTAATCCTACCTTTGTTCAAACCTTGCTGCAGGGAATTTCAAAATATCTTGTCTTGAACGGATTTCTGCCTGCAGTATTTGCTTTGCTTATGAATAGAGCTATCTAGATACTTGGCTTCTTATAATAAGCTCTTTATCTCAAAAGAACTCTGTCTCTTTGGCTTTGAAACGGAGATGAGCACTGCCCCCTAGAATCAAGAACGACTAGCACATATGTACAAGGGGAACCTTTACCTTTAAGATACATAAAAATATAAAAGAGGATGAAGAAACTTTACTCATTAAAGGAACAAGACTTCTTTTTCCCCCCGTTCTAATAAAAGCCTTTTGAACACAATATAATATTATATAAAGCCTATAAGTTGATTTCAGAGTCAAGGGATAACTTATAGCGGTATTTGCAAAAATGAAAATTTATGCTTTTTTAAAAAAACTCAGGAATGGAGTAGAGGGCTTCAGTTATCCCGGATATTTTATGAAGATTCTTATTGTCTGGCAGATGAATGTGGAGATTATACAACCATGCAATGTTTTAAATAGCCAAACCTTTTGCAAAAAAAATAAATATATATTTTTTTCAATTAAAAGCTAAAGCATGCATTCCAACTGGCTAGAGATATTTTTTTTTTAAATGCTTAATGTATTTTACAATTGCAATATGTATATGCAATCAGAAGCAAGCACCACTAAGTTTAATGAAGCATATTTTCAGGTAATTATGCAGTGAACTGTAGTCATATCACGCCATTTTCTTAGAGGACTTTATTTGACTGTATAATTTTGATTGAATTGTTTAAAGTATAAATAATAAAAGCAGGGACAATATTCTGAATGATTGTAAGTTTGAGGACTATCCATATATTTATAGTGATTATCTTGGCATTGCTTTAAGGCCAGCCATGAGAGAAATACAGACAAAACATTTCGTTTTAATTCTATAAAACTCCTTCTCATGATGTAACTAATTTTTTATATACATTTATGTAAGTTGAGGTAGTCCTCAACTTACAACAGTTGGATTAGTGACCGTTCAAAGTTATAACTTCATTGAAAAAAGTGACCTATGACCATTTTTCACACTTACGACTGTTGCAGCATCCTCCTGGTCATGTGATTATTCAGTTGTTTGGCATCTGACTCAAATTTATGACGATTGTAGTGCTCCGGGGTCATATGATCCCCTTTTGCGACCTTCTGACAAGCAAAGTCAATGGGGAAGCCAGATTCAATTAACAACTGTGTTACTAATCTAACAACTGCACTGATTCACTTAACCCCTGTGGCAAGAAAGGTTGTAAAATGGGGCAAAACTCACTTAACAAACGTCTCACTTAGCAAGAAAAATTTGGGGTTCAAATGTGGTTGTAAGTTAAGGACTAGCTGTATTCTGTCCTTCCAGGAGTTGATACGGATGCAATGTAACTTCGCAAACAATGAAATGTGGAGGAAGAGAGAGCACTGTGTATGTAGCACCCACTGGGTATCAAACTGTCATCTGTACATATTTAAAGGTGAAGGTAAAGGTTCCCCTCGCACATACATGCTAGTCGTTCCTGACTCTAGGGGGCGGTGCTCATCTCCTTTTCTAAGCCGAAGAGCCAGCATTGTCTGATGACAATTCCATGGTCATGTGGCCGGCATGACTAAATGCCAAAGGTGCATGGAACGCTGTTACCTTCACGCCAAAGCTGGTCCCTATTTTTCTACTTGCATTTTTTACATGCTTTTGAACTGCTAGGGTGGCAGAAGCTAGGACAAGTAACGGGAGCTCACCCCGTTATGCGACACTGGGGATTCAAACCGCCGAACTGCCGATCTATCAATCGACAAGCTCAGCGTCCTAGTCACTGAGCCACCACATCCCCTCTTGTACATATTTAGAAGGGTCTATATGCTTACAATTCAGTGTATGTACTCCCCTGAGCAATAATGAGAATACTATGATCCGGTTTCCTAGCTAGTGGTGCATAGGTTCTTTTCATACGATCAGCCAAAGTTATGAGAAGGATAGATTAAAATAATGATTCTGCTCCCTCAAAATGGCCCAGTGATTCCCTAGCCAATATTCTGATTTAAACCACAGATGTAGAATCTGTGGAACTCCAGGGTTGTAGAATATCTGCAGGTACAGGTAGTTCTCGACTTACAAGCTTCTTTTTTTGGTGATTATTCAAAGTATAACAAGTATAACAAAGTATAACAAGTATAACAAAGTATTCAAAGAAAAAAGTGACTTATGACTGTTTTTCACACTTACGACCATTACAGCGTCTTCATGGTCATGTGATCAAAATTCAGACGCTTGGCAACTCACATGTACTCATGGCAGTTGCAATGTCCCATGGTCATGTGATCCCTTTTTGCGATCTATTGACAAACAAAGTCAATGGGGAGCCAGATTCACGACATCTGTGTTACTGTTCTGCCCCAGCTATGGACCCCAAAGAATGCAGCACACACAAAGTCCGTTCAAACCTTAGTTTACTAAATAAACCAGTTTTTTACAACAATGGCTGTTAATTAACTGCATTAACAGATACCAACAATTCAAAGTATAATACTGAAAGCTTACTGTGGTTGGCAGAATCCCCAGAAGCAATTTGCAGGAAGTTGATAAGATAAGCAAGACAAGACATGAAGGTATGTGAACGAAGTTGTTCCCTGCAAATTGCTTCAGTTGGCGTTCCTCCTTAAATAGGCTAAGGGAGTGGCCCATTAGCCCCAAGCCTTACTCTCGAGGAAACCTCCTCCTGAGGAGCCACTCCTGCCTTTTGGCAGCTCTGCGCACCTGTGCATCGAGAAGAGGTTCTCCTCTTCGTCCTCTTCACTTAACGGATCTTCTGGGGGTTCTGAAGGCCTCCGGCACCACATCTTCTCCAGCTTCCTCATTGTCTGACTCGAATGCCAGCTGCACAGGCTGCTAGCGCAGCACCACACCAGCCTCCCCACTGTCGGAATCAGCTACTAGCTGCACAGGCCGCTGATGGGCCACAACAGTTACTCACTTAACAACTATGGTGATGCCCTTAACAACTGTGGCAAGAAAGAAACTGTGGCAAGAAACTGTGGTAAAATGGGAGAAAACTCAGTTAACAACTGTCTCACTTAGCAACAGAATCATTGAGCTCTATTGTGGTCATTAAGTGAGGATTACTTGTACACTCATTTCAACCATTCCTTCTCATGTTGATAAACCACAGATTTTGCTACATTTAGACTGTAGCACATGGGTGTCAAACTTGTGGCGTTATGTTGCCATCACATGACATATCGTTTTTCCCTTTGCAGAGCTTGGGGGGCGTGGCCAGCTCATGACATATCCGATCCGTGGGCTGCCAGTTTGACACCTCTGCTCTAACATTTTTTATTTGTATCTGTTTTATATAGATACATTGCCTAAAAATGTATTCTATGGGACAGACAATTATTGTTATTATTGTTACTATTGCTAAAAATAATAATAATGCAAGTGGATCCACTTGTTCCAGCTGTACCCTAAATTAAGGGGTCATAGTAAGTGAGTTTTTAAAAGATACACATAATATTTAACAGGAGAATTTGCAAATATTTGAGGTATACTTTCTATTTTTATTTATTTATTTATTTATTTATTTATTTATTTATTTATTTATTTATTTATTTATTTATTATTAAATTTTTATACCACCCTTCTCCCGAAGGACTCAGGGCGGTGTACAGCCACAATAAAACAACATATAATACAAAATTTTAAAAAACAATGTAAAAACGTATTAAATAATTTGGCCCCAAATTAAAACTGAAAGATTAAAACACCCATTACAAATCCTTATTAAGCCAGCCCAGTGTCAAGGTTCGAAGTCGTCTAAAAATAAATCGCATCTCAGCCAAATTCTTGATGAAAATCATTCACTTATTAGTTCTTACCCCAAGCCTCTTCCCTTCCTGGCTAGCTCTCCTGTTCTGATTGGCCGTCTTCCAAGTCATTCTACTCCTATCTTCTAATTAAGCTCACAGGAATTTTCCCCCTTCCATCTCATCTCCTAGGGAATAACTGGGTGAAATGTCAAATGGTCTCTTGCCAGCTGCTCCCCCCCACACTCCTCTATGTCAGCCCTGAATGAAGTGTAGCTTGAGGGGCTGACACCCAGCCTGTTGGAATAGTAAGGTCTTAAGGGCATGCGAAAGGTACGTAGGTCGGGAATCATACGTATCCCGGGGGGCAGTTCATTCCAGAGGGCGGGTGCCCCCACAGAGAAGGCTCTTCCCCTGGGAGTCACCAATTGACATTGTTTGACCAACGGCACCCTGAGGAGTCCCTCTCTGTGGGAGTGTGTTGGAATATAACATTCTAGAATGTTATATTGATGATTTGGTGGGGATATAAAGAATATATATATATTCATGTGGGTCAAAAGACCAGAGTGGTGCAGTGACCTAGAGGTGGAGCTCTCGCCTAACAATCAGGAAGCTGTGAGTTCGATCCTAGGTAGAGGCAGATATATCTCTCTCTGGGCACACTGAGAATATATCCGCTGAACAAAACTCCACATTGGCGATAGGAAGGGCATCTGGCCATTAAACACTCTGCTAGCTCCATTCAGTTGCCCAGACTCTACCCCGGAAGGGATTATGTGGTCGCTAAAAAATGATGATGATGATGGTGTGAGTCAAAAGACCAACTTAATTTTTGGAAAATGTTTGCATATGATTATAAATGAGAAAAACAGTTGGTTTAATATGTTGAAAAAGATGCTGATAATTATTTTGGCAACAGTTGTGATTTTTTTCCAATATATGGAAATGGAATAATGTAGAGAGATACAGCTAATAGATGCCACTCTGTGTAGACCAGCTGTGTGTGAGTCTTCTTTCCAGTCTATTTCCTAGTAAATAACCCTTTCAGCAAAGTGAAGCGAAGTGTTTAATATTATGTCAAAAGTCTTAATATGGATTTATAGACTATTAAAATATTCAGTCTGTTTAAACAGTGATGAAGTTCTTATTAATACCACTTGTCTGAGCTTTACGTTTATGTGGATATTGTTTCACAAAACGCAAAACAGGGAGGAATAAAGCAATAAATGTTTTGTATGGGTTTGCTACAAAAATCCAAGAAAAATACTGAAGTTCTCATGAGTGCTTCTTCTTCTTTTAACTTGAACCCAGATTTGAATAGGAGAATCAAGTCAGTAAGAAAGAAATGCTCAATGTTGTGGAACTGAAAAAAAAAAAAATACTTGAGTTAAATACTGAGCCCTGAGGAAAAGAGATGGAGACACAATCTAATTGTTGTTGTTATTTCATGTATGCATAATGAGCGTTCAGAGCAAAAATATAGGTGCGTGACCTCTTTTTCTATTTATAAGGTACAAAGGCAGACAAATACTTTGTGATCGCAACTGGAAACAAATTGAAAAGACTTTGGACAAAACATATGTGACATCTGTTTCGTATTTTATGGAGTCAATGTGCTCTTCAGTACCACCACATGAAGCTCTGCTTTTGTGAAGCCTGAATTTCTGACAAAATATATGTATCCCAGGATAATGTTGCAGGATCCAATCTGGGTTGGCCACTGGGACCAGCAGTTTAGTCTTCTGAGCTTTTGGACTTGTCCTGGAGCCCATCCTTAGGAAACTTGTCTCTCTATGTGTGACTGCACTGGGCTGTTCTGTGCGTAGTTTTTGTGGAGCCTGGTTTTGTGTGTGTGTGGCTTTTGGTTGTTAATTGAAGTGTTGATGATCAGCTATTAACTTGTTGGTTGTTTCCTTGTGCTGCTGTGCCCTTGGCTCCTAAGTACCTGGTAAGCTTGTGGTAAATCAGCTTAAAGATAAAGGTAAAGGTTCCCTCACACATATGTGCTAGTCGTTCCTGACTCTAGGGGGTGGTGATCATCTCCATTTCAAAGCCAAAGAGCCAGTGCTATCCAAAGACGTCTCCGTGGTCATGTGGCCAGCATGACTAAATGCCAAAGGCACACGAAGCATTGTTACCTTCCCACCAAAGGTGGTCCCTATTTTTCTATTTGCATTTTGGCTTTCAAACTGCTAGATTGGCAGAAGCTGGGACAAATAATGGGAGTTCACCCCGTTACATGGCACTAGGGATTCGAACCACTGAACTGCCAACCTTTCGATCGATAAGCTCAGCATTTTAGTCACTGAGCCACTGCATCCTAAATTAGCTTACCAGGTACCAAATTAACAACTAACAGCCACACGCAACCAGGTTCCACATAAATACTACACACAGAACAGCCCGATGCACCCACATAGAGAGAAGTTCCTTAAGGATGGGCTCCAGCACATATCCAAAAACTCTGAAAACTAAACCTCTGGTCCAGGTGACCCACCCAGATAGGATCTGAATTTCTGGCTCAGAGCAGAAGATGCAACTAACCCTAGAAATAGAATGCCCAAAGAAAAGTTGCTCTTGAGAAATATTGAGGAGAAACTGAATATGTACAAGATGGATTGGAAATTCTAGGATCCTGAAGGCAAAAGAGTCAGTGTGGTGTAAGAGTTAACATGGGCAAGGAAAATCCATGATCAAATCTATCTCAACCATGAGAGCTGAAGAAGCTTCTTGGATGAGAAGTGAAACGTCTTCAAAGAAAAACCAGAAAATCCAGTTGCCTCTTGAAAAAACATCTTTGGGATAACCATGACCTGGATGACTGAGAATGTCCATAGACATATCTCAGCCATGGGCTAGTGATTCTCTCCAATGATTCTCTATTAGCCTAGCCAACATCCAGAAATATTGTGGCAATGAAATGAAAGGAGACTTTGTGAAAACTACCTGTAGATGCCCCCAGAAGTGGATGCTCTAACATTGGAGGGTTTTAAGAAGAACTTGGATAGTTATTTGTCTGAAATGATCTAAGGTTTCCTACTTCAGCAGGGGGTTAAGCCAGATTTGGGTTTGGAGGTATCCTTCTAGTTTTCTTGGTAACAAAAATCTAACATAAATATGATTTGCCATCACATTCTTTTGTGTTTTTGTCTTTGTTTTGACTTCTTAATTTATCATACAACCTTACTATTTTCTGGTAGGCTCCAACCCTAATTTTAACTGATCGGGTTTTCAGGATCAGCCAAAATCAGTTAGGGACACCATCTGGTTCATGCAACATAACTGTATATATAAAAATATGCCTTGTGAACATACAGATAATTTTATTAAGATAGAATTCCTATTTGGTGTTTGGTTAAAATAATTGCTGATGTTATCTATTTTATTGCTCATAGAACTCATAAAAGCATTCCTTCTCCAAATAGAAATTGGTCATATAAATCCATGTTTATTGGAGAAAAAAGAATAATTGAGCGGAAAGGTGTATAATTGGCTGCCATGGATACATATTGTTTAGGCTATGATTTCACATATATACAACACTTGCATAGTAATATAAGAACAATGCATTAAGTAGATCAAGGGTCCCCAATCCCTGGTTTGTGGACTGGCACCAGTCCGCGACATGCCAGAAACTGGGTCGCACAAACAAGCGAATCCCCATCCGTGGTATGCCGGCAGCACACAAATCCACACCCCCTCCAGTCCACATATAAACCTCTGTCAAGGTCCCAAGTAATACACCCATATCGAACAGCAAGTATTAGATAACATATATAAGTATAAACATAATTATGAATACATGAGATGGATACAAATAAAAAGTATAAGCTTAATTTGAATACATGAAAAGAGTAAGTAAAAAGGAGTATTAGGACAGGGACCGTTGGCATGTTGGTGCGCTTATGCACGCCCCTTACAGCCTCTTAGGAGTGGGGTGAGGTCAACAGTAGATAGTCTGAGGTTAAAGTTTTGGGGGTTTGGGGAAGAAACCACAGAGTCAGGTAGTGCATTCCAGGCATTGACCACTCTGTTACTGAAGTCGTATTTTCTGCAGTCGAGTTTGGAGTGGTTTACCTTAAGTTTGTATCTATTGTTTGCTTGTGTATTATTGTGGTTGAAGTTGAAGTAGTCGTTGATAGGTAGGACATTGTAGCAGATGATTTTATGTACTACACTTAAGTCATACTGAAGGCGGCATAGTTCTAAATTGTCTAAGCCCAAAATTTGAAGTCTGGTGGCATAAGGTATTTTATTGTGGTTAGAGGAATGGAGTGCTCTTCACATGAAATATCTCTGGATACTCTCAATTGTATTAATATCTGATATGAAGTGCGGGTTCCAGACAAATGAGCCGTATTCAAGAGTTGGTGTAGCAAATGTGTTGTATTCTCTAGTTAGTAGTACAATATTACCAGAGAAGAAGCTACACAAGATTAGGTTAACAACTTTTAATGCCTTTTTGGCAATGCTGTTGCAGTGAGCTCTGGCACTTAGATCGTTTGAGATGAGTACTCCAAGGTCCTTGACAGAGTGAGGGTTGTCTGCAAGGTCGTATCAGCCCAGCTTGTATTTTATGTTTTGATTTTTTTTTTCCCAATGTGTAAGACAGAACATTTGTTGGTTGAGATTTGGAGTTGCCAATAAAATTGTAAATAAATTGGCAATAAAACAATAAATCAATAAAACTGACAACCTGTTTCCGTGGAACTGGTCCCTGGTGCTCAAAACGTTGGGGGCCGCTGATGATTAATGTTACTTGCTATATAGTATCAGATAAATTAAGGACTGAACTTTTCCATTTATTTATTTATTTTTCTGTCTTGTCATATTTTCCCCAGCTTTGTATACTGAAAAAAAGCTAAACATTTTGAGATGTGTTATTCTTTGACGTTGATATCTGCTTCATTAAAGTTGGCATTATGGGTATATTGACTGATTTTATGTAAACAGAAGAGTGCATTAAACTAATTCTGTCTTCCAGGCTGCAGCAATATTTTATTTGAATTGTTACAAATTTACACACTTTTCACCCTCTGTTTCTCAGCACGTTTATCCTGATCTGTTAATGGTCTTTCAGTTGCATGTGAGAGGCCATTTATCTCTACTTTTCGCTTAAAGGGAAAGGGATAAAAAAAAAAGGAAAGAAGAAAACTGATTAACTAATGAAGCTACTCTAATGAATGGGAATTGTAATCAGATCAAATAAGCGAAGCACATAGAGAGCTAACAGCAGAGGTTGGAATATAAATTGATTCTTTCCTCTGGACTTTAATTAGAAATGTGTAACTTGGTGGAGGTTAAATTTGCTTCGCAGAAATGAATCATCCATTGAAAGTTCACTCTCCTGGTTCTTCTCTGATGGTTTGTAACTAAGCTAAATGTCATAATCGGAATAGTTTCTCATTATTTCCCTGTAGTTATATCTTTGCACAGCAGTCCCTTACTTGCTCATCAGCAGAATTGTTGTTTTTATGCATTTGACTCTTTTAACTCATAACAAAATTAGTTCTATCCATAGAATAACAGAAACTAAAGGAAATTTGAGGCCAAATGCAAATCTAGAATTTAAATAAGGTTGATCCTGACTTCTGTGTGAGATTTATATGTGCATTTTTCTCTGCAGCTGATTGGCACAAGTCATCTTTATAGTTATCATTATTATTACTATTATATGTCACATATATGTTGTCAGCATACATACATATACATCAGAGGTGGGTTTCAGCAGGTAGTGGAAATTTTGAGTAGTTTGGAGAACCAGTAGTAAAAATTCTGACTGGCCCCAACCCCATCTATTCTTTCCCTCCCAAGTCCCAACTGATCAGAAGGAAATGAGGATTTTGCAGGAACCTTTCCCTTGATTACGGAAGAAATGGAGGTTTTATGGTATCCTTTCCCTGCCACGCCCACCAAGCCATGCCACGCCCACCAAGCCATGCCACGCCCACCATGCCACACCCACAGAACCGGTAGTAAAAAAAATTGAAACCTACCACTGGTATACATGTTGTCTGTGAGTTGACACCTATATAAATTCTCTAAAATAAATAAATAAAAATATATGCTGCTCAATTATTCCGATTCATGGTAGGGTACAACTAAACAAAATACAATATAAAATATCCCTAAGAACATAATCCAAATATGATAAAGACCCCTATGTTAAATGAAGATATATTTTATTACAGTCAATCGGCAATTAACATACAGCGAAGAAATGTACAAAACACAGTACACAATAAAACCATATTTTAATGGAAGGAAGGGAGGCAGAAGGAAGGGAGTATAAAATAACTGAAAAAGGCATTTAAAAAATTATTTCACCGCCCTCATAAGAGCAGAACCCCAAACAATTCAACAGACCCAAAACAACAGTAACAATTACTAATGAAGAATGAGGAATACATTATTCTGCTAAAAGAACCATATTCCCAATCCACTCTCCACTTACAGGAGAAAATTGCAAAGAAAATGGCTAAACTTACTTTGACACCTCTGCCTGGCCTGTCAGTTTCAGCAGCTTATGCTGTGTGCATTACATTGGCTGCCAATTTCTTTCTGACTAAAATTCAAAAGATGGACTCGGTCATGTTTTTATTGACCACAAGGACATCTTTATTGCAGGGATGTCAAACTCAATTTCATTGAGGGCCACATCAGGGTTGTGTTTGACCTCGGGTGGGAGGGCAATTATGGCCGAAAACAGGGGCCTGGGGAGCCCCATGTGGTGCTCCCAAGCTCCATTTTCGCTGGCAGAGGCACCGCAGACTGGTCCTTCACTGGTTCTGGGGAAGCCCTGTGGGCCAGATTTAAGCACCTCGTGGGCCTCATTTGGGCTGCGGCCCTTGAGTTTGACACCCCTGCTTTATTGGATCTTGCCTCAAAGGATGTTGGGAATCAGAATCTATTAACAAGCCTTCTCAACCACTGGCCTAGCCATTGCCTTAGTCCCTGAAAATATTGAGATTAAGATGACCTTCAACATTGCTATTTATTTTCAGAAGATAGTATTGATTCATATAATCACTGTTTAATATTCCATAACTTCATCCACAAGAAAAGATTTAGAGATGCCAAAGTCTCTTCACCAAACATTCTTAACTTTCCAGTCTACCTTTCTCTATTAAAGTGATTGGTATTTTGCTTTTAATATGTAAATAGTTTTTCTTCCATTGAAAACCTTGTAGTTATACTGTCGTGATGTTGTTTTTGTACAAACTTTAGCTCTTGGCATTACAGGACTCTCTCTCTCTGAATGCAGGTACTTTTTAAAATTTATTGATTCTGTAGTGCTCTCTCTATTTCTTTGCCAAAGGGAGAAAATTAAAGAGATTTTATGGAGCCATTTTATAGTTTTAAAAACTCTCGAAAATACAGCAGGGAAGGGTGGAGGGAGAGCCCTTGTTGTACGATTGCTGATTTGTGGCCGTTCTTCGGTGTTCTTCGTGTTCAGAAATATTTGCATCAAGCACATTTCATTTCTTTTTTTAAATGCAGGCATTCAAGGAAGAGTTCAATGGCCATGTCAGGACTTTTGTGTCCGTTTCCAACCTGCTGCTGATTAAAATGATCTTCAGCATCACAGCCAAATGATTATTCACCTTCTCTTTAAATTGGAGATAACGTACTGTTATCAGCAGTATACGGAGCTGACCCCTAACATTCGAAGTCTCCAGAACATGATTGGCACGAGTAAAAATCAAGCTAAATATTATTCCTCCTTTCAAAACATGAGAGTTTTATCTTTTCTAATAGGCATTATTATTAGAAATGAATACAGCAGTCCCACTATATCAGTACGGTATTATGTCCTGACATGGTCTAACATTATCAAGTGTTGTGTATCACCCAAATCAAAACCAATTTTTGGCTTATGTTGCCTTGACAACATATATTTTTCTGGATTTCATTGTTAATTTCTTTTGCTCATGAAATTTAATCAAGTGCTTTTCTTAAAAAAAAAATCTGTACCTGTACATTAGAGGTTCTCATAATTATAATAATAAAAAAACTAGATCAGGGGTGTCAAATTCAATTTCATTGAGGGCCACACAGGGTTGTGTTTGACCTTGGGGGGCCAGGGTGGGCGTGGCCAGAGTGGGTGTGGCCAGCTTAACATCACTCATGTCGGGGACACCTGTGATGACCTGAGCGCCTTGCCAGCAAAAATGGGCTCCCAAGCTCCATGGCCCTCCCAAGCTCCATTTTTGCTGGCAGAGGCACCGTGGGCCAGTCCTTCATTGTTTCCAGAGTGGCCCCTTGCTGGCCTTGAGTTTAACACCCCTGATCTAGAAAATTAGGAAAATCCTTTCCTAATTATCTACTATATAGGTAGTCCTTGACTTACAACACTTCAGTTAGTGACCATTCTAAGTTGCAGCAGCACAGAGAAAAATGACTTACGACCATTTTTCATACTTGTAGCTGTTACAGATCCCCACGTGATAAAAATTCAAACACTTGGCAACTGACTCATCTTTGGGATGGCTGCAGTGTCCCAAGTTCACATGATCACTTTTTGGGACCTTCTGGCAAGCAAAGTCAATGGGGAAGACATATTCACTTAACAAGCATGTTACTAATTTAACAACTGCAGTGATTCAGTTAAGAACTATGGCAAGAAAAAAAAATTAACAGGTGACTTTTTCATTGGGTCCTGTTTCCATAGTGCTTTCCTGGTCTTTATATATTTCCTTTTTATTTGCTTTTCCATTCATGTTCATGTTACAGACTGGCAATTTAGGCATAAAGTTTTGTGACCGTATATGCAGAAGATAAAACTATTGGAGACCTAAGAACATGGCACAAACTACATGGAAGCAGATAGTTTTTGCCTTTAACTTGAGCCTTTGTGGTTTTGAAAACTGTGGTTATGTGAAAACTGTGGTTTTCAAATAATTTGATATTCAACTTTGAGGTTTCCAATGCTTGTATTTCTCTCCCATAGGGAATAGATTCAATTAGTTCTATAAACAAAGCTGATAAAAAGACTCCTGACTAAAATAAGTGAGTGTCTGGTGTCAATGTGGATCCAAGGGGACCCTTAGATTTCTCCTTTAAAGATCATTGTAGATTATTCTATCATTTAATAGTCCTAATTCTAATGTCAGGGTTCCAACTAACGCACCCTTGAGCAAAAGAACTCTGAGGCCTGGAAATTCCTCAAAGAACATTTTATTAGGTTATCTCATATTGGCACAAAGCTGGTGAAAACCGGCTCTAAAATTCCCGCCGGTTTTCCCCTTCATTAAAAGTAAAAGTTTGTAACTTCCCTAAAGTCATCGGTCACATGGTCCAATCAGCATACAGTCCAATTGTTGAGTGACCTCAGTCTCCACACCCCAATCACCTACACACATGTCCTTAGTTCCCAGAGGAAAGAATGTTGTTTTGGGTATAGCACCCCAGCTATCTCTACACCCCCCTCCCTCCCCCTCATCTCCAGTCTGTGGCAGCACTGAAGCTCTGAAGAAACCCACAGAATAGAAAGATGGCCACTGTCTAGCCAGCTTCAGGGTTGACATCTATTGAGCTATAAACCTGTCAATCTGGTCTCCTTGTAAGGAGCAACTCGCTGAACACTTGTGGGTGATCTAAAGTTCTCTTCTTCTCCAGAAGCTTAAAGAGCCAGTCTACTTGCAGGCTCTCCATTATTTGCCATAATCATTGACTCTCCTTGTTTGTTTGTTTCAGCATTATGGCTTCTTTAGCCATTAGAGTTGTTGTTGTTGTTGTCCTTCTTCTTCTTCTTCTTCTTCTTCTTCTTCTTCTTCTTCTTCTTCTTCTTCTTCTTCTTCTTCTTCTTCTTCTTCTTCTTCTTCTTCTTCCTCTTCCTCTTCCTCTTCCCCTTCCCCTTCCCCTTCCCCTTCTCCTCCTCCTCCTCCTCCTCCTCCTCCTCCTCCTCCTCCTCTACAAAATCTTTCTAGTTCTGTAACTGTGTGAGAATTGATTGTGTGATGAAGAATACTGAGTGATGTTTTTCAATTACTTTTGGCCTTTCTTTTCTTTTTCATCTTTACAAAGGATTCTTTCTAGGCTTCCCATTTCCATGTGCATTCCTTTTATAGATGGGAACATTAATGATGTGATCTAATATACCAGCTATGCCAAAAATGGACATTTACAACAAGACTGTGCTAATCAAAATTTCAGCTTCTATGAGGACCCAACAACCCAATTACAATTGACTTAAGTGTGTCTGAATAGTTCATAAATGAAGTTATATCTTTCTTTTTCCACTTTGATTTTTGTCCTTCCCTCTCTTAGTGGTCTTTTATTTACTAATGCTAAGTTTTCAAATCTTCAGAGCAGTGTTCTTCTTGTAGCATAATTACCTCCAAAGAATCCAAGACAATCTACATCGTATTCTAATATCAATCTGGAACCTAAAAATAGAGGAAATTATAAATTGTGCCAAGATAGAATATTGGATTTTGGTCCAGGTTTTGTCATTTAACCTCCTGTGACTTATTCAATAACCTGGTGATAAACAATCTTATAGTGGCGGAAATATGATCTCCTAGTGAATTTTGAAATTTGCTTAGTACTTGCATTAGACCAGGGGTATCACACTCAATTTCTTTCAGGACCGCATCAGGATTGTGTTTGACCTCAGCGGGCCAGGATGGGCATGGCCAGCTTGACTCATGTCGAGAGTGCCTGTGGTGGCCAGAGCACTCTGCCAACAAAAACAGGCTCCGTGCTCTGTGATGGCTTCCTGCAACCCTCTGCAGCAAAAACAGAGTTGGGGGGGTGCATGTGGTGCTCCCGAGCTCTGTTTTTGCTGGAAGAGGCATCATGGGCTGGTCCTTTGCTGTTTCCAGGGTGGCCTCACGGGCCAGATCTAAGCACCCTGCGGGCCGACCTGGCCCCCAGACCTTGAGTTTGACACTCCTGCATTGGGAAGCTCAGTGGCTAAGATGCTGAGCTTGTCAATCAAAAGTTCAACAGTTCGAATCCCTACTGCCGCCTAATGGAGTGCGCTCCCATTACTTGTCCCAGCTTCTGCCAACCTAGCAGAAAGATGCAAGTAGAACAATGCAAGTAGAAAAATAGGAACCACCTTTGGAAGGTAACAGCGTTCCATGCGCCTCTGGCATTTAGTCACATGACCATGGAGACATCTTCGGACAGCGCTGGCTCTTCGGCTTTGAAACGGAGATGAACACCGCCCCCTAGAGTCAGGAACAACTAGCACATATGTGTGAGGGGAATTTTTACCTTACCTATGAGATATTATGGCTCCTCCTCTGGGTTTTTAGCTCTAATGTTTTTATCTTCATCCAGTTTTGTAATGCTAGTTTTATGTGGAGTTATATTCCCCACTGCAATAAGAAATTTACTGGTTATCAGAAGCCTTCCTTTGCTTTCACTGAGATCTCTCTGTCTATAGACATTGCATTAGTTTTCAAATTCCCATAAAATGATGCATTTGGGGAATGATTTAAAAAGCCTTCTTGTTATATAAGACTAATGTGTTAACTCAGATTATTGTATGAGAATGCAGGCAGCCTGTATTTGTACAGACAACAAATGGTGTAACAGCATTCATTACATTTTCCATCTTTAAACTTTTAAGACAACACAGCCACATGCCGATATCTTGGATGTAAACATTCAGTTTTGACTAACTAATTGGCAAAAATAGCAAAGCATTCTGGACCCCTGGTATCACATCTGTTTTATGAGAAATAAAATGGATGTCCCATCATGCCCCTTGATTATTTTAAAAAAATTGTTCTGCATGCTATACACTGCCAATGCAGTGCAATTTAGCATCCTGCCATTAAAATCTACATATCTAACTGTGATCTTAAATACATTTAAACTTCTATTTAAAAAGCCTTCAATTTATTTTTCATTTAGTCCATTTAATAAAAGAGCAATAACGTGCTTTCAGTTGAAGGTTATGTGAGGAAAATTGAGAAATATATTTTAGAAGCCACAGCAATTTTCGGTACCATTTATTGCACTTCAGAAGTCATTTACCCTCTGGAACATATATTTAAAGCAAACTTACTGCTTTTCCCCTTTTTTTATTTTTGTAAACACAGCACTTGAATGTTCACATTCTTTACAACCCAATGAAAAATTATAGATATTATGAGTGACACACCACTGCATAGGGCAGGGGTCAGCAACCTGTGGCTCTGGAGCCACATGTGGCTCTTTCACCCCTCTGCTGCAGCTCCCTGTCACTCAAAACATGTGTCACAACCGCCAATGTGCGACACCCGCCAGCATGTGATTTATTGAGCTTTCAACACCCAGTAGGCCAACCATGGATAAATCCAAGAAAAGAAAAAAGTTTCAGAAGAAAACAGAATGTTTAATTCAACTACATATGCTAGTTTTGTGGCTGTTCAAGAAATGGTCAGGCACGGGAAGGGTTTTGTGGCTCCCGGTGTTTTCTTTTCTGTGGGAAACGGGTCCAAATGGCTCTTTGAGTGTTTAAGGTTACAGACCCCTATGATGTTTGGAATGCTTTTTAATTTTCATGATCTCTGGGTAGACATTTAAGAGTGGCCAAAAAGGATTAGGAGATACAAGTTATTATCTATACCATTCTTGATCCTTTCAACAACAACAAAAAAATTGTTCTTAGGATAGCACATTCTGAGTTGTTAAGCATTCCATTGCACATATTTTATTTAAGGTGCAATTGATAATCTTGTGAAGTATGCCATATAGATATTTATGCGATTTAGAAGAAAAGCAATATGCTTTGGAAGCTGAGAACCAAGAATTATTATGATACAAATCTGAATAATGTATGCAAGGTATGCAAATTTCAGTCTAATATTCCCTAACTTGTGCTGGAAACAATCCAATGATAATCAGTGATTTTTTCAGAATTAATGGAATTCCATTCAGTATCCAAAACAAAGAATTAGTGGTATACAATACAATTAGAATTTGTACCTTGCATATCTCTACCTTATTCATTCTTTTTATCAATGTATAAACCAAATTTGAGCCAAAATAGCAATAGCAACAGCACTTAGACTTATATACTACTCCATAGTGCTTTACAACACTCTCTGAGTGGTTTACAACATCAGCATATTGTCCCCAACAATATGGATCTCATTTTACTGACCGTGGAAGGATGGAAGGCTAAGTCTTGGCAGTGGGCAGAGTTGGCTTGAAATTACTGCATTCTAACAACTTTGCCACCATCATAGATTTAGGTTTGTTTATTCTATGTAAAAATGTAATCTTAAAATATTTATTTATTGAAATGATTTATATGGCTATCTACTTTAAAACAGGGCCTCTGCGGTACAAGATTAGACAACATTTAACCAAATATAAAGATTAAGACAACACTTAAGGAAAAAAAAAAGAAATGATTGATAGCATTTTAAAATTGTACTAAAGTCCAATTAGGTATAATGCCTCTGAGGGTTAATTTAGCATTTCTCCAATGATTTGAAAGCTCACTATATCATAGCCTGACTTTGGCCTAGGGAGATCTTATTCATCATAAAGATAACTTTTCATTCTGCATTTTTCCTAGTTTATTCAATATTTTTCTATCATTTTACTTTCACCTAGGAGCAATACCTTCCTTCATCCTTCTTAGCCGACACAACTTTACAATCCTGTTCTATTTTTTTCCTTCATTTCTCTAGACATTATCTTTCCATGAACATTTGTTTGTAAACTTTTGGAGCTTGGAACTTGCCAGATGTTTGAAAATGTAATTATATTGGTTGTAACAATGGATCATAGCTACTATCTGCATTCAAATAGCAGTAGAAAATTAAAAGACTGAAGCAAAAGACTGATACAGAATGTCGCAACAGCATTGTGGCAATTCCATTTCTAGATAATCAATAGAGAAAAAACTCTGTATACAAATAATGTGATTAAGCTATAGATAGCAAGATCAGAACTAGGTGGTCCTATTTGTTGGTTATCTCCATTTTTTCTAGCTGCTACATGACTTCCCTTCAGGAAGGCCACCCTTAAGAAACTTGATGCTCAATATTTGGAGCTAAGAGATGGCATTCTTTCAGATACTATATCTCAAACTTTAAAGGAATGTACCATCACATTAATCCCATGTTGAGAACATGGCTTTGTTGGCATGAACCAATCAGGTTGCCAGCATGTATTCTGTACTTGTGAAACTTTTAAAAACTTGTATTTGAATATTTCAGCATGCAGGTTAGCAAAACTACTGATATCAAGAAGAGGAAAATGTTCTAGTGGACAATCATCTAAATATGAGCCAGCAATATGCGGCAGTATGCGGTTGCAGAAAAAGCCAATGCGATCCTAGGTTGTATTAACGGAAGGAATAGAATCAAAATCATGTGAAGCAGGGTGGGTTCCACTTACCTGGGCTCTTCTGCACATGTGCAGAAGCTTCTGCACATGCGCAGATCACCCATGATGACATTGTGGCAGGTGGGCAGAGCCTCCTACCTGTTTTACTACTGGTTCTATAGAACCGGACCAAACCGGGAGCAACCCACTACTGATGTGAAGTACTAGCACTGCTTTACAAAGCCTTGGTAAGACCACATCTGGAATATTGCATCCAGTTTTAGTCACGCCTAGTGGTGGGATTCAGCCAGTTCGCACCACTTTGGGAGAACCGGTTGTTAATTTTCTGAGCAGTTTGGCGAACTGGTTGTTGGAAGAAATCATTAGGACAGAGAGCCGGTTGTTAAATTATTTGAATTCCACCATTGGTCACACCCATTATAAAAAAAGATGTTGAGACTTTGGAAAGAGAAGAATAACAAAGATGATTAGGGCCCTGTAGTTTAAAATATACGAAGAACCGTTGAAGAAATTGGATATGGCTAATCTAGTGAAAAGAAGAACCAGGGGTGACATGATAGCAGTATTCCAATATTTGAGAGGCTGCCGCAAAGAAGAAGGGGTTCAATTTATTTTCCAAAAGGAAAGCAAGAAACAACGGATGGAAACTAATCAGAGAAAGATCCAACCTAGAACCATGGAAAAATTTCCTGGCAGTGAGAGCAATCAACCAGTGGAACCGGCTTGCCTTCGGAAATTGTGTGAGCTCTATCACTGGAGACTTTTAAAAAGAGACTGGACAGCCACTTGTCAGAAATGGTATAGGGTAGTGATGGCTAACCTTTTTGTCATTGTGTGCCAAAAGCGGGGGGAGCACATGGGGATCATGCGGGTACATGCCCACATCCATAATTCTATGTGCCCCCCCCCGTGCATGCACACATGACCCTCCCCACCGCTCTCCCTGCTTTTGGCATGCAATGGCATGATGGGCCCGGTAGGCCCATTTTTCACCCTCCCTAGGGCCTGGGGAGGCCGGAAACTGCATTCCCCCCACCTCCACCCCCCGGAGGCCCTCCAGAGGCTGGAAACAGTCCATTCGCCGACTTCTGGTGGGACTGGAAGGCCCATTGTTTGCTCTCCCCAGGCTCCAGAGCCTTTCTAGGGGAGGGCAAAAATGGTCTCCCCCCCGGGGGGGGGCCCTCTGGAGGCTGAAAACAGCCTATTTCTCTGCTTCTGGTGGCCCAGAAAACCCGAAAATCAGGTGGCCTGTGAATGCATGCACGCCGGAGCTGAACTCATGCGCCCACTGATACGACTCTGTGAGCCACCTGTGACATGCGTGCCATGGGTTCTCCATCATAGGTATAGGGTCTCCTGTACAAGCAGGGGGCTGGACTAAAAGACCTCCAAGGTCCCGTTCAACTTGGTTATTCTATTAAAATATGTTGCATGCGTTTAACTTTTAGTGCAGAAATAAGTGCATTTGTGTAAATTTTCAAATCCAGTAGGGAAAATACCGGTAGTTCATGTATTTTAAGAAATGTTTATCTATCAGCCTTTGTTTCTAGTGTATTTATATAAAGAGATACAGTGATTTTTCCATTTCTAATAACTGCACGGATTGCAGAATGCTGAGAAAAAGTGTGACATGCTGACATTTTTTTTCAGCTATTTGAGATCCCAGGCTCCTGGCTCACAGTGTGTCTATGCTCCCTCTGTTGTATCATTAATTTTGTCCCCCTTAAAATAACAATAAGCAGCTACAAAATGAAAATACGCTCTCGTGGAGGTGTTTCCAACCCATCAATGCTTCATCAAGGCAGAATCCCCTTTGAGGGTCGGATCCTATTCAAAACTGGAAGGTTTGGAAGGACTTCCGCTAGAAAAACCCAACTCAGATCAATATTTTTTTGCTCATATTTTGTTTTACAAAAATGCACTTAACACAATGTGCTGCATTTTACTAATCTCTATTTGAGATATTCTCCATGGAAAGCAAATTTCAAAGCTATTTTATCTTCATCTACTGCACTAATACACTTTTCCTGGGATGTACAGCTCATGCTGTGCTTGCTATCTGATCCCCCAGTAATAAGGTTTCTGAGTGTGCAGTCATGCCCCTCATTACCCTTATACAACCCATAGTGAGAATTGGCACAGGTATAAATGGATTTCAGTCGAATAAACAATTTAGGCTCAAAAGTATTCATGAGAGAGTTGAATCTCACTCAGTTCCTAATTTCTGCATGTCTAGGGAAATAGCAGAAAATATTAAAATATACTTTCCTTCCCAAAGTGGTTAGCCATGAGTTAACCTTCACTGAGTGAAGCTGTCTTGGAGAAAGATGGGAAATAAATCACCCCTGTAAGTCACCAGTCTTGAGCAATTCAGTGTTTTAAACTTGAAATAACAGAAAGAAAATATCTCTTCCTACCTTTTTGGATTTGGCTTTTAATTTTTGAAGAGAATATTTGTAGCTCAGAATTGAAGGATCAGAGCCTTGGTGTTCCCCGAGCTTCATTGCTTTCTTGCAGAAGTTTCATTACCGAACTATGGAACTTCATCAGTGCACTGATGATGTTACCTAATTTAGTAATGAAACGGCTGTTATCTAGTTTCGTAATGAAATGTCTGAGAACACCAAGGACTCTACAAATTCTAATTTTTCCAATTTTACATTTAAAGCTGCAGTTATAACCAGGAGGAACTGGGGAAGTTAGTAAATAGGAAATAATGGAAATTGAGAATAGATCTGCCGGAATGTTAGTATCCTTTTGAGGAGCTTAAGGACCCTGAGAACTTGAGGTGTTAGATTTCAGGACATATGAAGATGCTGTTCAGAAGTATGTGAGAAGAATCCATGTGGATCAGTGGTGGAATTCAATTTTTTTTACTACCGGTTCTGTGGGCGTGGCTTGGTGGGCGTGGCAGGGGAAGGATACTGCAAAATCCCCATTCCCACCCCACTCCAGGAGAAGGATACTGCAAAATCCCCATTCTCTCTGCACTCCTGGGGGAAGGATATTGCAAAATTTCCATTCCCACCCCACTCTGGGGCCAGCCAGAGGTGGAATTTGCCGGTTCTCCAAACTACTCAAAATTTACTCTACTGGTTCTTCAGAACCTGTCAGAACCTGCTGAATTTCACCCCTGATGTGGATCCTGCTATTTTTTTCTCTCCAGACATGCTCTTTGTTGAAAAGCAAAGGAGCAATGCAGTTATTGTCAGATTAGGAATCAGATAGCATGCAATTATTACAATGATGTATTTTGAAGCTCACCATACAAACAGTGGAGATGAAGCTCACATCTCTGAAGTCAGATAGGTAAAACCTAAGCTACCAAACATCCACATATTCTTTCATCTTATCATTAAGGAAGATGATCTGGTATTAACAGATGGATTAAAATACTTTTAAAATGTATGCTATTGAGTAGTTGGCTTTCAGACCATAGGAGAAATACTAAGTTCATCCTAACACAGAAGTATTGTATTATCATTTATTGAACTTTATCTTCAAAACCAAGTTAATTGGCTACAAATTCCTTAAAAAAAACTGTAGTTGAGATTTTGAGATGGGGAAGAGGTTCTCATTTTTAATTCTATATGCCAAACCTATTTTGGATTTTCCAAGATCACCGCACATGGGGACCGCAGCCAAGACATTAAAAGACACTTGTTCCTGGGGAGGAAAGCTATGGCAAATCTAGACAGCATACTAAAAAGCAGAAACATCACCCTGCCAACAAAAGTGCATATAGACAAGGCTATGGTTTTCCCAGTTGCAATGTATGGCTGTCAATGTTGGACCATAAGAAAGTCTAAGCGCCAAAGAATTGAGGCCTTTGAACTCTGGTGCTGAAGAAGACTCCCTTGAGTCCCTTGGACTGCAAGGCGATCAAACCGGTCAGTCCTAGAGGAGATCAACTCTGATTGCTATTTAGAAGACCAGATCCTGAAGATGAAACTCAAATATTTTGGCCACTTAATGAGAAGGAGGGACTCATTGGAGAAGAGTCTAATGAGGTGGCTTGGTGGAGTCACTGAAGCAGTCAGTGTGTGAGCTTAAATGGTCTCTGGGGAATGGTAGAGGACAGGAAGGCCTGGAGAAAAGTTGTCCATGGGCAGTCACGATGGATCAGACACAACTTCGCAATTAACAACAATTTTGGATTTTGGACTGTTTGTAGGAAATTTTTAGCATGTTAGAATTTACACTATTTTCAAGGATACCCAGTTTGCCATGGCATTTTGATAAATTGGAAACTGGAAATTTGGTTCTGAACCTGCAAGTTTTCCAATCCTGCAACAAGGTTTCCCTCCATCAATAAGGTAAGTGAAGAAAGGAGAAAAAGCAAAGTTTGCACATTCCATCTTTTGAATTCCCAGGCTTTGCTGCTAGACAAATCACAAGGTTGACCATACTCTTTCACCTCAAAATATATGAACAGTGTATGTCATGAAAGAACATTTTAAAAAACCTATTTTTTGCTAAGGCAGATCTCTAGCCTATATAGCTTGGTGTTTTCTATACTAATTGATAGGATTTTATTTGAGGGTCTTTTCAGCTTGCTCTAGAGCCGGGGTGTCAAACTCAAGCCCTGAGGACCAGATCTGGCGCACAGGGCACTTAGATCTGGCCTGTGGGGCTGTCCTGGAAACGGTGAAGGACCGCCCGCAGTGCCTCTGTCAGTGAAAATGGAGCTCGCAAGGGCTGTGCACAGTCCTCCTGAGCTCCGTTTTCACCGGCAGTGTGTTGCAGGAAGACATCGCAGCCAAAAACAGAGCTTGGGAACCCATTTTCGCTGGCAGAGTGCTCAGGCCACCACAGGCACCCCATCACAAGTGCAGTTGAGCTGTCCCTGCCCACCCTGGCCCGTGAGGTCAAACACAACCCTGATGAAATCAAGTTTGACACCTCTGCTCTAGAAATACTAAGGCCTGAAAGCAGGATCATAGGTTTACTGACATTGACCTACAATCCTGACTGGGATGTATTGTATGCATTATGGCTGCAGTTAGGGTCAATGGCAGTAGGAAATCTGTTTTAAGTAGCTATTAAATTGATCATTAAAAGTCCCACCACATTACTGAAGCACCTGAATAAATCAAGGTTGGAATGATGCATATGAATATAGAACTCTTTTCCCCAGAGTACAGGTAGTCCTTGACTTACAACCACAATTGAGCCCTAAATTTCTGTTGCTAAGTGAGATATTTATTAAGTGAGTTTTGCCCCCATATTACAACCTGTTTTGTCACAATATCACTGCAGTTGATAAGTTAGTAACACGGTTGTTAAGTGAATCGGGCTTCCCCATTGATTTTGCTTGTCAGAAGGTTGCAAAAAGTGATCACATGACCTTGGGGCACAGCAACAGTCAGAAGTATGAACCACTTGCTAAACATCTGAGTTTTGATCACATGATCATGGGACTGCTACCAAGGTTGTAAGTGTGAAAAACGGTCATAAGTTACTTTTTTCAGTGCCATTGTAACTTTGAAAGGTCATTAAATGAACTGTTTTAAATTCAGAATTACCTGTACATAAAATGTGGATAGATATTCATGGTTGTTTCCAAATGCCTGCACTTATTTTGTATCTTTTGCTCTTGATTATTGTATACGTAGTGGCTAACAATCAAATAATATGATCTTATTGAAAAATCATAGTATTTGAGCAAATTTCTCTAGGCAGGATTCAACCTGTCATGGCCCATTTTCAAAGTTTAGGAGCTTTGAGTCATAATCAAGAAAGAAAATTAATTATATACCCCAGGTAACTGCTTAAGACAGTTTGTCAATCATGGTTTATTTGGATTACCACCTGCTGCCCTTTGTCCCATCATAATTGTTTGTTTGGAAAGTCTTCAGGGTAACATATCACAGGAGCTAGCAAACTGCCTGATAAATTACTTTATAAATAATTTGTAAAGCTGGTTATGCAGCTCTCCAGGAAGTCTACCCTTTGAAGCATCATTCCTCGGAATACATTGTTCTTGAGGTATCTATCAATATAATATCTCCTAGATGTTTGTTTGGCCACCTACCTTTAATTGGATTGGGACAGATTATTTTAGAGAAGGTCTACTTATGTGGTTAAGAGTTGACCCCAATGCGATGACATAATTATTACCAATATTCCAATAATCCATAATTCTGAACCACGGTAAAGGATATCTGAGAGAACGTCTTGGGTGTTCCTGCTGTTTATGTTTCTATTGCAAAGAAAGCAGGATATTTAATGTTGATCTAATGCTGAGCAAAAACTGCAGAATAAGAGCCTTGGTGGTGCAGCAGACTAAAGTGCTGTTATGTAGCATTTAGCTGCCAGCTGCCTGCAATTACTGCGAGTTCAAATCTTACCAGGCTCAAGGATGACTCAGCCTTCCATCCTTTCGAGGTAGGTAAAATGAGGACCTGAATTGTGGGAGCAATAAGCTGACTATATAAAAAAGAACACCGTTTGGGGGACCAAAAAGCCCTACTAAGCAGGTATATACAAAAGTATGAAGGCTATTGCTTAACGTATTGTAAGCCGCCCTGAGTCTCCAGAGAAGGGCGGCATATAAATCAAACCAATAAATAAATAAATAAATAAATATCAGAAGTGGTATTCAGCCAGGTGGACAGGTTCAGGATAACTGGTAGTGGTGATCTGCAGGTGCCCGCCCACCCACCCTGGCGCTCTGCCATCCTATT
Source organism: Masticophis lateralis (assembly GCA_030761175.1). NCBI lineage: Eukaryota > Metazoa > Chordata > Lepidosauria > Squamata > Colubridae > Masticophis > Masticophis lateralis. The sequence continues at coordinate 68,476,580 of JAUDYJ010000007.1, read as the reverse complement.
TAGTCATGTTTTCTACGCCCCGTGTGGGAGCAAAGCTTACATTTTTGGTACGCGGTGAACCGATGGTAAAATTATGTGAAACCCATCCCTGCAGAATATCCCACTTTGTGCTTAACCAGGAGCAGGGGAAATAAGAGAGGCTTTGACCACTTACAATTGCGTTTCTAGGATTATGGTGTGACGTGTCATCAATTATTGAGGCTACACCGCTCATTGTTTCTTCCAATTACAAAAAGACAAGGCAATTCTCTTTTGACAGGAACCAAGCTATTTCATTCTGCAGTTCATGAATTATATATACCTTCTACATCGTTCCACTCCAATGGTGGTACCATTGGAAACTCAGCAAGCGATTGTGTCTTTTGCCTGTGCGTTTCAATCTAATGAGAGGCTCCTGCAGGTAGCGCAGATTGTGCACACATAGAGGCGTGTGCTTATTTATTTCAGGGAGGCTGGTGGGAGGTACACACATGTGCATATCTCCCTGGTGCTGATTAACCTTCATGTTCACATGAGAAGTGATTTTAGCCACAAGAGAAAATGGCCGTCAACAATTTGAAGATAAACGTAGAGGGATATGTAGAATTCTTACATGGTTCGTAGACACAAAAGGTCATTCTCTTTTCTCATTTATAAAAATATCATTCACGCTCTGTCAATCACATGCAGGATAATCCCATTTTTCTACTCTAAGTAGTTCCCTAAGGCCACATATAAATATTTGTACGACTCCCTTCGTATATATCTCTTTCCTTCTTTCTCACACAGAGACTAAGAGGGAACAAAATTAAGCTAATAGTTATTGCGTTGTGCCATCCTAGGGGGTGTGACATAAAGAGTAACAGTAACGGAGCTGGAAGGGACTTTGGAGGTCATCTAGTCCAACCCCGGCTCACGTAGGAGACCTGTACTAGGGATGCCGACCTTCCTGATCGACAAGCTCAGTGTCTTAGCCACTGAACCACCTAGTCAGGCACCTAGTCCTTTTTCTTGTTGTTTTTTTTCCCCGTTTCTGTCATCTTAATATTTTTTTTAAATGTAGCTAGTAAAAGACAAGCAAACGGACCATTTAAATTATATACCTTGGTGGCGCAGCAGACTAAAGTGCCATTAAGTAGCACCAGCTGCCTGCAATTACTGCAAGTTCGAATCTCACCAGGCTCAGCCTTCCATCCTTCCGAGGTAGGTAAAATGAGGATTCTGAGGTAGGTAAAATGAGGTAAAATTGTGGGGGCAATAAACTGACTTTATAAAGTTTATAAACTGACTATAAAAAAGAACACCGCTTGGTGGGGCAGATATATACAAAAGTATGAAAGCTATTGCTTAACGCATTGTAAGCCACCCTGAGTCTCTGGAGAAGGGTGGTATATAGATCAAACCAATAAATACATAAATAAATAAATATGCCCGATAAAAATTCCTCTTTAATTTCACTTCTCTAAGAGTGCATTTGTAATGCTAGGTCTCCTGCTTCCTGAAATGCATATTCAAGACAATCTTTTGAGCAGAATGGCCCACAAAATATTTCACTGCTTTTATTGTTACCATTTATTTAATGATTTATCCTTGCTTTAAAAATAAAATAAGCCATTTGGGGGTATCCCCTGCTGGAAGGAAGGGATAAAAAAGTTGTATCGGAGATTACCGCATTTAGATGTATATGAGTATTCATTCTTAAATTTGTGTACCACCGATTTAACGTGACTCATGGGGGTTTACAGCATCTACAACAATGATAATAAAAACAACATTAAAATATTCATAGCAAACAATAAACCATTAAAATATCCACCAGAAAGAATCAAACATTAAAACAACCCTCGTATGCCAGAACAGTGAGACATAGTAAAACAAAGAGAGTAACACTTTACTATCGTAAAACATTAGTAAGCCTTATTACACAATCCCATGATAGTTACACTTGATCATGACAATGACAAGATAGCAACAAGGCAACATTTGCAATGATGAAAGTGAAGATGGCACATAGGCATTTAGTTTAGATAAATAGCAACTTCCAACTCAACCTTCCACCACTTGATAGCCCCCAGATGTTTTGGGATCATTACTCCCAAAATCCTGAAAAAATAATTGATTTTATCAGAAATGTAATCTGAGAAAGTTAAAAATAATACAATGCAATGCAATGCAACGCAACGCAACGCAACGCAACGCAATTCAACACAACACAACACAACACAACACAACACAGGTAGTCCTCAATTTATGACCACAATTTCTTTGTTAAGTGAATTTTGCATCATTTTATGACCTTTCTTATTACACTTGTTAAGTGAATCATCAGAATTGTTGAATTAGTAACAAAGTTTGTTAAGTGAATCTGTCTTCCTCATTGACTTTTCTTGTCAGAGGGTCAAAAAGGTGATCACATGATGACAGGATATTGCAACCGTTGTAAATATGAATCAATTGCCAAGTATCTGAATTTTGATCATGTGGCCATGGGGATGCTGCAATGGTCATAAGTGTGAAAAATGGTCATAAAATAGTCACTTTTTTCAGGGCCATTGTAACTTTGAACTGTGACTAAATGACCTGTCAAGGACTATCTGTAATAATCCCAATCTTCAGTCTGTGCAGCTAGATCCAATTGCTCTGGAAACTGAAAAAGCCCTCTACACTTACGTGTATCATTGTAAATATAATGTTATGGGGGCTTTGTATATTTAATTTTAATTTATTTATTCATATTCCACCTTTATTACTTTTATAAGTAATTTAAGGCAATGTACATATTGTTATATATATTATTCATACCCCTCCTATATTATTTTACAAATAACTCAAGGCAACAAACATATTTACCTTCCTATTCCCATTTTCCCCCACAATAACAATCTTGTGAAATGACTAAGCTGAAAGAGAATGGCCCAAATTCATCCACCCAGATTTCATTCATTAGGCAAGATTAGAACTCACAGGCTCCTGGTTTCTAGCCCAGTGCCTTAACTTACTAGATCCAACTGGGTCTCAACATATAATGTCATGGTATATTTTTTCTACTGACATGGTGATTTTTCTGTTCTTTACTCATTTTTCTGCATTGTACCATTTCTGATTCCACATATTTTCCTGTGGTATATATATTTCTGCATGTATTTTGTTTGTTTTGGGGGCAACAAACGATACTAAAACTTTCTGAGGAGTACCAATAATTAAGAATGTTAATATTCAGATGATTGCCTTAGTTGAAACTGTGAATTTGATAGTCTCTTGTGTTGGTGGGTAACACTTGGTTTTACGTTTCATGGCCTCTTCTGCAGCAACAGGAGCAAAATTGAAACTGGATAGCAAGGCAGTTTTAACATTGTAATGAGAATTTGTGCAGTATTTTAAAGTGTTTAATTATGAACTCCTGAATTTAAATATTAATTGCTTTAAAAAAAATTCCAGTGGAAGATCTAGCTGTGATTGGCAATTTACTACCTTCTATTAAAATGGTTACGTTGCTGCTGTGATAGTAAGGTATTATTATCACGAAGTTGCCTTTTTATTGCTGACTTAGTTTCAAAAGCAGATACTGGAGAAATCCAGCTGTGATATTGATTACCGTTCTATTAAAGTGTTAGGTTTTCATAATTATACCAAGTATTAGAGCTATTATATATCCACAGATGCAATCTGACCAAAATTATTCTATGTAAATATTGCCATTTTCAATGCTGTTTGGACCTAGTGGATGGGATTTAGACATTACACATTTTATTACATGTATATTGTAAGCAATTTCTTATCATTAAAACAAGATGAATGCTCATTGGATGTATATATTTTTTTTAATGAAATGATGTTGTGCACAAATTTGGGTTTGTCACCAATTACTTCCCAGTTTTTGAATTTAGTCCTTGTGCAATGCAGTCTATAGCTGTGGTCCCCAAACTTTTTGGCACCAGGGATCAGTTTCTTGGAAGAGGAGGAGTGTGTAACTTAGATCCCTCTCATGCAGTTTGCAATAGGTTTCATGATCCTATGAGAATCTTAATCAAGGGTGGGATTCAGCCAGTTTGAACCAGTTCAGGCAAACCGGTAGCTCTGACAATCAGCTGAGAGCGAACTGGTTTGCTCTGATAATCAGCTGGGCCCACCCACCTGCCCCTGTGCAATACCGACCTATATTTCCTTTGTTTGAAGCCCAGCTGATAGACGTGGCGGAGCGAATTGCTGTGCCTCAGCTGTTTTATTCACCGGGGCTCAGGGGTGGGTTCTACTTACCTTTACTACCGGTTCGCAACGGGGCCGCTCATGCATGCTCGCTTCGCTCGCGCACATGTGCAGAAGCATTTTGATGACATCAGGGTTGGTGGGTGGAGCCTCCCGCTGGTTTTACTACCAGTTCTATAGAACCAGTGCGAACCGGGGGCAGCCCACCACTGCTGGGGCTGCAGTAGAAGGTAAGTATTAGAGCTGTTTTCAAATGCACTGTGCACACGCAGAGAACACGTTTGCAGATCCGTAAAGTGAGCTCTCAGCAAACTGGTTGTTACACCAGTTGAATCCCACCACTGATCTTAATGCCTGGTCATCTGAGGTAGAGATGAGACAGCTGGGGAGCAGCTGCAAATGTAGATGAAGCTTCACTCACTCAACCACTGCTCACCTCCAGCTGTGCAGCCCAGGATACAGATTAATTCTGGTCCATGGCCCAGTTGGGGACCCCTGGTTTATGGAATCAACAGGTCTAGAGTAGGACTAGGTGAACATTTCCTTGTTATTTTTCATTACAAGAAATCATCCCTTGATTGCATAATATTTTACTAGACTTATTAGTATTATAAAATAGACGTAAGCTTCCCTTATATTCATGAGGGAATATTTAGAAGGACTGAGAAGCAAAAACCTAATAGAAGATTTATCTATATTTGTTGGCCAATTGAAGCTGTAACAGTTTAGTAGACTAAATAGACTTTGTGTGTATTTAATGTTGTAGTTTGAAGTGTAAAACATCTGGTCATTTTTCATTTCCCCCTCAATGTGTTTATACATGTAAAAAGATTTATATGGCCATAGAACTCAGACAAATGTGACTCTGGACTCTGCAATACAAAAGAGTATATTAAGTGAATTTTTTTAAGGTCATGCCAAGCGATCTATGCAGATAGATCTTGTTTAGCTACCACAATTGGGATCAGCAACTTGGTTGTTAAGCAAAGCGGTTGCTAAGTGAAAAAATGACTGTGCTTCTGATCCTACTTCTGTTTTACTTTGCTTTATGGATCTGCAAAAGTCATAAATGTGAGATACAATCATAAACTTGCTTTTTTATCACCATTGTAATTGCAAATGGTCTATAAGCAGTCTCTAAACAAGGACTAATATAAGGAGATTCATGGAGTGCATTTTGATCCATGGGAGTGTAATGGGATCAGAAATGGCTTAATCTTTAAGATGCCATCAAATTATTGATGAGGATTATGATGGTTGGTGGTAGTTGCAAAATATTTTTCAACAGAGTGATAAGGAAATATGGGAGTCAAGTTATTCTCCAAAGCACCTCACAGTAGGACAAGAAGCAATGGGTAGGAAACTAAGCAAGGAGAGAAGCAACTTAGAACTAAGGACAAATTTCCTGAAGACCTGCAAGGTCCTCTCCAACTCTGTTATTCTATTCTATTCTATTCTATTCTATTCTATTCTATTCTATTCTATTCTATTCTATTCTATTCTATTCTATTCTATTCTATTCTATTCTATTCTATTCTAACCACTTTACCCATTTGTCTAGAAAGTTAAGGTTAGGATATTTTCAATCCCTATAAAAGTAAGTGCATTTTTATTCTGAAGAGCCTTTTAGATCTCTTCCATTGTGTCTATATTTTTCAATCCCCACATCCTTAGGGACTTTTCTAAACTGTCTCATCGTGCCTTTGCTGCTTTGTGAGCATCACATGAGTTTATCAGTGTCACATAGAGCTGACCAATGGAAGAATACAGAAAATGGCATCCTGCCACCCATCACATATTTGTAAATCACGTTTTATATCTAGCCAGGGTATTATTCCTATCAGCAATATAAAATCAGTGGCAGGTCACTAGCATAAAAATAGTGAATCTTAGTCTTTAAAGGGGAACAGAGGAGTCTAGGAACAAGAAGACAAAGTAAGACAAGTGTTCCCATCAAGAGAGAAATGATCTTCCCCCAAAGCCCCCCCCCCCATTTCTATTAGGGAAAAAAAGCTCTAATGTGATATATGTCCTAGTTTAGCTGTTCTCAGCTATTGGAAGAGATGGTGTAGGAACCTAGGAATGCAGATCCAGTTTATATATGGAAATGGGGTGTTAAACTCACAGCCCACAGGCCAGATGCATCACGATCTGCCCACGCCAGGGGTGTCAAACTTGAATTCATTGAGGGCCGCATCAGAGTTGTGTTTGACCTCAAAGTGCCAGGGGTGGGATGGGGGGTTGGCACATGGGGTGTGGGCATGGTGGCCATGGCAAGGGACTCAAGTTGGGGGGACCTGTGGTGGCCAAGTGCTAAGGCAGAACTTCCCTGAGACCCTTCCTCACTCTCATTAGAATCTCCTTCCTTCCTTCCTTCCTTCCTTCCTTCCTTCCTTCCTTCCTTCCTTCCTTCTTACCTTTTCTTCTTTTTCCTTCCCTCTTCATTCTCCTTTCTTCTTCCTTTTCCTCTTTCCTTATTTTTCCTTCCTTGCTCTCTTCCCATCTTCCCATCTTTCCTTCTTTTTCTTTCCTCTTTCCTTTTTTCCTTTCCTGTCCTTTCTTGCATGCTCAAATGCAAAAGGGGACACATTTTTCCTTTTGTTTTTAATTTGTTTTGATAGCACCCTGTTTTTGGCCTGGACAGCCTCCTCCAACCCTCTGCCAGTGAAAATGGAGTTGCAGGGGGGCACATGTGCCCGTCGATCTCTGTTTTTGCTAACAAAGGCACTGCGTGCCGATCCTTTGCTGTTTCCAGGCCAGCCCCATGGTCCAGATCTAAGTTTGACACCCCAGTTATAAAGGTTCTAAGTGTTGCAACAAACAAAAAAGGCAGAGTATAAATTCAATTATAAATTAATAAATAAAATATGGAGTGTGCTCATAAATGATTAATTTGTTAATTTTCTTCTCGGCATCTATGGGGTAATTATGTTTGTCAGTTTGTTTATAATTTTGATTTATAAGGATGCTGTATCTCACAGCTGACTCTGAATTTTGCTGTCTTTTTTCCCCCTGCAGTTGATCATTGCTTTTCAGCAAAAAGCTTTAATTTCAGTGCAAGTTCCCACTGAGAATTAGGAAGTAGGATATACTGGGAAAGATGAACAATTAGATACAGAAAACAGAAATAAACAATATTTTTGCTTATTTCACCTATTCCGACACATTTCTGTCACATTTCTATCTCACTTTGCTTATATTAAAAAGAAAGAGACATGGTATGAGACTCTATATTTGAATATTGTAACTATTGTTTGTTCTTCATATTTATGACTAAAGCAAATTTATACGTGAAGTCCTTTACATATATGAATAGAAGTTTAAATTTCCCCACTTCTGACTCCTGGCCTTGAGTTAGTTAATATATTAAATGTTTGTATTATATATTATGGAACATAGAAAATAGAATAACAGAGTTGGAAGGGACATTGGAGGTCTTCTAGTCCAACCCTCTGCTTGAGGTGGGGACCCTATATTATTTCAGACAAGTGGCTGTCCAGTCTTAAAAACCTCAGAAGATGGGGCACCACAACTTCTGAAGGCAAGGTATTCCACTGGTTAAAGGATCTCATTGTTGGAAAGTTTTTTGTACTTTGCTTCACTCCTTGATTAGTTTCCATCCATTGTTTCTTGTCTTGCCCTCTGGTGCTTTAGAAAATAGGTTGACCCCTCTCATCTTATATGTCACAATATTTCATGAAAAAAATGGATATAATGGGATGCCTTTGCCACAAACTATTATGACAATGGGAACACAAGCACAATTTCTATTATTATTATTATTATTATTATTATTATTATTATTATTATTATTATTATTATTATTATTTCACAAACTTGAGTACCTACAACGCCATGACAGATTGTGCCAGAAGTTTGGATTTGAATACAGCAAAAACCACTGGGAACATCAGGTTGAGAAAGTTTTAGAGAATGAGAAACTCAAGATCTTGTGGGACTTTAGGATTCAAACTGACAGGCACTTGGTCCACAACACACCTGACATAACAATAGTTGAAAAGAAAAAAGTATGGTTCATTGACATTGCAATACCTGGTGATGCACGGATTGAAGATAAGCAGCAAGAAAAAAATCACAAAGTACCGGGACTTGCAAATTTAAGTTAAGTGACTGTGGAAAAAGAAATTGTGTGTTGTCCCGATTGTAATTGGAGCCCTTGGAGCAATACCCAAAGGGCTACCCCACTATTTAGAAATTCTAAATTTACCGGACTTGAACATTTTCACTCTACAAAAAACCACCTTACTCGGAACAGCTTACATCCTCTGACAATACCTTAACAGTTCCTAGGTCCTTGATTAGGACTCGAGTTGTTGAGCTATTAACCAGCCTTAAAGGCTGTGAATCTCACTACAGATTTAATAATAATAATAATAATAATAATAATAATAATAATAATAATAATAATAATAATAAATCTACCAGTGCTTTGTAAATCCTGATGATCAAAATCAATGTCATCTTTTTCAATAACACTTCTTTGAGGTTCTTTGAACATGCCCCTAAGATGATAAAATGAATAGTTGACCAAGGGAATAGATATGTGAACAGGGAGAAAAAAATATTGGCAATCAAAGTTACGTGTTAATTACTTTGCAATTGAAATATTTTGTGTGTGAATCCTCTTCTGTCAGTGTCCAAATGGTAAAACATTTATGCTTGCATCTGACTAGCTTATCTAGTCAACCTTTACTTCTTATTTAATTATGGGAGTTGGTCAGAACAGATCTTGAATAGTGGTTTTTCATGGCTTCAGTTTGTTTGTTTGTTTGTTTGTTTATTATATTTCATACCACTTAACTATTCATTTCCCTCAGAGTCATCCAGGAAGAAAGTTGGCTAAATAGAGACCGAGATGGATGGAGGAAAAGAGAAAAGAGAAATGACTCCCAGCCTCCTTTGTGGCTGCTAGAACATCAAAAATAACTGCACCCCATTTGGGTGGGATGGCTCTAAACAGCAGCCGGTAATTGATGAGGTTTACCCTGAGGGAAGATCGCCTGGATCAGATAACAGATTCTTGTTATCTGGAAGACCAAAAATGCCCTGCAAAGGAAATATTTTCCAGGAAGTTGAAAACAGAGTTGCATTCTTCAGCGGAAGGGTGGGGGGAATTTTTAATTACTTTCTTTACTTTTTACTTTCTTTCCTATGGATCCTATGTCCTGCAATTTATTGATTTATAATCTTTAGCCTGGCGTCGAAGCACCCTGGCATTTTTCTCACCTTTTGGGGAATGTAAGGGCAGGGAGGGCCATGTGGGTTGCATTGCTCGAGAGCTGGTGGAGGATGACCCTGAGAAAGTTCCCGTATCGTTTTCTCAGAGCAACCAGTACAATAATGTCTTCCAATCTGTGGATTGGCTCAATCCACATTGGACTGTTGGGAGGCGTTTCTAATTCCTTTATTCTAACTGTATGGCCTGAGGACCGCTCGGAGCCTGCTTTCTTTTCACCCTGCTATCACCCCTGTTTAATAAAAGGTTCCTTTTGAAATGCCAAGTTTCAAGAGTCTTTACTTTCTTGAATAAGGGGAAGAAGCCGGGCCTTACAGTATTGTCATCCGAAAAACTTAGTTAGCTGCCTATTTTTAAGAAGGATAACCTCTGATGTGCATGCACAGGCACAAATTGTAGAATGTGGTATAGTGAATTAATTTAGCTTACTAAAAGTATAGCTCTCAACACCATCAATCTAAAACATAATTAAAATAGTATTCGTGGTGGTCTAAGCTAAGCTTTCTGGGAATGATAGATTGCATTAGTAAATTTTGCAGTAATCCTTGTTTTAATGAATGCAGAACTGATTAAATCCTTCTTTCCTCATTTGGACAGCAACTGGGGAATCTTTCAGCTAAAGCTTATGTATACTGCATTGGCAGAAAACTGATTGACAGCTATAATAAATAGATGACTGCAGTTTTACAACTAAACTAAACTGGATATTAAAAGCTAGAGTTAATATATATATATATTTCTACTTTCAGAAATATTCTTTCTATTCTTCTCCTGCTTTACCAGTGAGGAACAATAAGTAAATTCCTTATATGACTAGTTATACTGCCTGTCCCTTATCCACAAGATGTTGCTATGGGGAGTTTGTGTAGTCATGTAACTTCACATTTGTTTTAGTTATGTGTGATTGATCTAAAAAGGTAAAGATTCCCCTCACACATATGTGCTAGTCGTTCCCGACTCTAGGGGGTGGTGCTCATCTCCGTTTCAAAGCTGAAGAGCCAGCGCTGTCCAAAGACGTCTCCGTGGTCATGGGGCAGGCGTGACTAAATGCCAAAGGTGCACGGAACGCTGTTCCCTTCCCACCAAATGTGGTCCCTATTTTTCTACTTGCATTTTTTACATGCTTCCAAACTACTAGGTTGGCAGAAGCTGGGACAAGCAACATCATTGAGCTACCCTAGTACTAAATTATAGTTAGCAAAATGAAAGAAGGTGATACCAAAATTCCACCAGAATAGTGTCTAAAATATATTACAATCTATATTCTAGGAAATTTTAATCTCTTATGAATCTTGGGTGGTCTAAAAAAACCAAACAAACCCAAGATAAATGATAAATGAATGCTTGGATGCAAGTTTTCAAAGATATTTCAGTGTTGTCAGCTAGACTGGAGAATTGAAAAGGTATTTCTAAAAGAAGACAGTTTCAAAACACTTCTGTTGTCCTGTCAAGGAAGTTACATGGATCTGTCCATGTAGCCTGAAAGAAATAAACTCAGGTCAAGGAAATCTTTACCCTTATTGTCATCGCTGAAAACTTTCTAGCAAGATCTGAATAAAGTTTTAATGTGGAATGTTCCAAATTTAGTACTTCACTAATAAGTTCCTTCCCATTTGTTTGTTTGTTTGCACTAATGAAATAGCTTCCATTAGCCTCAGGATTCTCTGTGGTGATGTCTGGCCTCCACAACGAGGTTTTCCTTGTTCTGAAAATGATACACTGCTTCATGTAGGCGTTGAGATGAGTTGAGTTGAGGAACATCACCTGCTTCTCTGCCCTCTGTCCCCGATGTGGCTGGAAGGGAAAAAAAAGTATTTCTGGAGAACCTCTGTTTTTACAAGTCTAGTCTAGGTAACAATGTCATCAGTTCAGCTTTTGTTCCTTGTGAGTCACTTAGGTGATTGGGAAGATTATACCTTGTCCAAATTAACTTTTTGGATTATTTTGACCTAATACATCTTCTAGTGTTGACTCACAAATCCTCTCCTAAAGCATGTGCAACCCAGCTTCCACACCGCTGTTCTGTGAATTGCACCGGCTGCCGGTTTGCTTCTGGATGGAGTTATCATCTTTATAGGCCCTCGGGCCACGATGGCAAACCCATGGCATGCGTGCCACAGGTGGCATGCAGAGCCCACTCTGTGAGCACGCACACTGTCACCAGCTGGTCTTATGGTTTCCAGTGTGCACATGCATGCCAGCCAGCTGGTCTTCATGCATGCCAGAGCGCCGGAAACCCAAAGACCAGCCGGCCGGCATGCATGAGCTCACTGGAAACTCAAACACCAGCTGGCTGGCGTGCTCATGTGCATCGGTCAGCTGGTCTTCAGATTTCCAGCGCTCCAGCACATGCACACACGCATGTATGTTTTGGTTTGGGCACTCAGTACCGCAAAGGTTCGCCATCACTGTCCCAGGGCATGCTGTGGATCCTGTCAGTCAAGGAATTTTGGCTGGCAGGATCCAGGAGAAGAGCCTTTTCTGCTTTGGCTCCAGCCCTTTGTAACATCTTTCTCCTGGCCATAGCCTGAGACTTGGCTGTGCCAGTTGGCTTGGGACCCCAACAGGAGAGCATCACACAGGTTGATGGACCAATAGCAAAACTCACCTTGTCAGCTGCACATTTGGTTCCCTCCCTCCCTATCTTTTCCATCTTTTTAGCATACTTTTTAAAAATATAACCCATATTTTATTAGTCTATATATCTACACACACATCCATCCATCCATCCATCCACATACACACACACACACACACACACACACACACACACACACACACACAAGCCAGAGAGAGAATTTTATTGCTTTTAACCTTATAAGTTGACAGGAGTCACCTTGTGGCAAGGTGGATTGCACACAAAATTAATTAAATAAATAAATAGGCTCAATTCAGGCGTATTATCTGAACATGGAGTCGTTTACAGAATAGACTTAATGCCATTTCAAGATACCTTTTGCCATACGTGTACACAACTAAATGTAGGGAATGTGAATATTCTTTCCTTAATTCTTTCGTAATTATAAGCATACAAAATTATACGTAGTAATGTTTTACCTGTAACTGACTTTTTCTGTTTTAAGCGCAAATCATATGTGCGCGAACAACCGCTTTAAACTCTGTAAATCTTTCTAAACTTGACTGTAAAAAATATGATTTCTGTAATAGAGTTGTTAAAGTCTGGAATGCCCTACCTGATTCAGTTGTCTCAGATACACATTTTCACAGTTTCAGTCACAAATTGACTTCCGTGAATCTTACAGTAGTGGCCAAAATTGTGAAACCCTTTTGGGAAAAGTGTATTTTCTAAAACTAGCTAATAACACCACTTTTTTGGGAGTAGTACCATAAAATTATATATCAATGGAAAAATAATTTAATCAAGAATGTAATGCAATAACTTTTATGAAGGATTTACTATTAGAATAGCAGTTACAGTATAAAGAAGAAAAGTGTAAACACGTAGAAAACACGTAGAAAAAATGAGATATACAAAAATTATCACTATGTCAGTTAATACTTAGTTGGGTAATCTTTAGCATGAATGACGGCCTTACAACGTCTTCCCATGGAGTCTTTTAGTTCTGCAGCTGTTTTAATGTGAAACTGAGATTGAATGATTGCTTCTATTAACTGGGTTTTATTGCTGGGTTGCGTCTGACTGACAAGTTTTTTTAGTCGGTTCCATAGATTATCAATTGGGTTAAGGTCTGGGCTATTCCCAGGCCATTCCAGCAGTAGAATAAGATTATCTTGAAACTCAAAAAAAGGGGGGGGGGGTGCTATTGGCCATCAGACATCAAAAATACACTTTCCCCAAAAGGTTTCCACAATTTTGGCCACTATTGTACTTCATACTTTAAGTGGTCAGTAGAGGGGGCGTGCGTAAGTACACTAACATGCCTATCGTCCCTGTCATTGAATTTTTATTCTCTTATTCTGGTTCTCAATTTTGTTTGACAAATTCCTATAAATAAATGAATAAAATATGAATAAAGTAAGTTCATCTTACTTTAGTGCATATATTTAACATAGAAAGGCGGTCGTAGGGACAAATAGGGACTGTTCAAGTGTTTGTGGAATCAACTCTTGCTACTTTCTCCCTAGAGTGTGTGTGTGTGTGTGTGTGTGTGTGTGTCTACAATCTTTAATTTACAAGTAGAGAATCAAAGACAATGTCATTGGCAAGGCTACATCCAGAGCACAGCTCAAAATGAAGGCCACTAGGTCACCATTCACAATATACTATATGTCATTTCCCTGAAGGAATGGCTTCTACTTCTTTGACCAGTGCAGGAAGTGCTGCTTGTCTTTTCACTTTTTTTTTGCAATGACTGCGAAAAACAGGAGCGTGTCAAGGTCAGTTGTGTGAATAAATTCACTGAGATGCAGTTGGCAGTTGGTTTCATCTTTGGGAATGGTTAGCGTCAGGAATTGCGTGAAATGATTAAACGTCTTTTTTTGTATGCACCCATTCAAAAAGCATTATGCTTAAAGCATTAAAGCTTTATGGTTATAGAAGTGAAATTAGCCCTTTGTTCTTTGTGTTCAAATGGATGCACACAGATAATGTACCAAAACTAGAGATACAACTATTGCAACTGTTCTCATTAGAATTAAATATTAAATATTCTGTTCTGTAAGAACTTGTTGCAGTGTAAGGAAATGGAATTAAATATACACGGTCAAATGTTTAGCATGCGGATTTTCAAAACAAGAATACTTTCCCCCTCCATTGTGATTAATCCTGTAAAACAGTTTCCAAAATGTTTGTTGTAATAGTCCCAATGAGCAACCGTTAAGAAGTTTCACTTAAATGCACCTAAACCCCAGAATGAAAAGAAAATGACCTTCCAAAGATTGGTATGCAAAATTTTTGCAGGGTTACTGATATATCTATGGAGATTCTCAGTCATCCAGGTCAGGGTTGCCCCAAAGGTGCTTTTTTTCAAGAGGCAACTAGATTTTCTGTTTTTTCATCCAAGAAGCTTCTCCAGTTCTGACTGGATCGTAGGGAATGGAAGATGAGTTTTCTATTCTTTTTTGCTTATGTGGCTTTCCTTCTATATCTTATTTCTATCTATTTTTTTCTTTTCATAATTTTAGCAAGTAATTTTCCTTGTGCCCATTCTGCTCTACATTTTTTCCACTTATCCTTCTGACAGGAGTGGTTTGCAACTGTGCTGTCAACATTTCCATTCATAAGATTTATCATTGTTCCTTTTCCTTATCATGAACTTCTACATTTTAAATAGGGCCAGCCGTACATTTGGGACCAGTTCTTTCTTGACCATAGTCAAATATTGTATAATTACACATTGTTATGATGCTTTTATACAGTGAGAGCATCAATGAAGGAAGCTGTGGATGAATTATGAAGAGGGATTGGAATCAGAATCATTGGGATTTTGAACAACCAGGCCATTCTTCTATCATATTTATTCATCTGTAGTGTAGAAATGATAGTAATGACAACATAACATGCACTATTGTTGTAAACACAAATGGAGTGGTGTGGTGGCTTAGAGGTGGAGCTCTCGCCTCACAATCAGGAGGCTGTGAGTTCAATCCTAGGTAGAGGCAGATATTTCTCTCTCTGGGCACAATGAGAATATATCTGCTGAACAAAACTCCGCACTGGTGACAGGGCATCCAGTCAGTAAACACTCTGCTACCTCCATTCAGTTGCTCCACCCCACAAGGGATTATGGGGTCGTTAAATGAAAATGAAGATGACAAATGTATACTATTGTTATGGCAGTGGTGGTGATATAGTTACCTAACATTTAAAGTACTTTTTATTTTGCTTTTTGGGAAGCAGAGTGTGGATATGCCACAGAATTTAAAAGATGGAAATGAAAACAGGTGGTTGTTCCCTTAGGCATGCTTGATTGTATTCTGCCAAGATTAATTATTTTAGCATAGAAAGAGATCATCTAATGAGGGTGAAAGGTTATGATCCATTGGACTTTTTTGCTTACATCTTTCTGTCCATTGGAGGATTGCAACCTGTTCATTTTCCATCAACTGCTGCCTTCCAAGATTTTTTCCTTACTGAAGCAAACTGATTACCAAACTGTATATATATATATACCAAATATATATATATTGTAAAGCCTACAAACTTGAAATTTGGCATGTATGTTCCTCTTTGCTTCTAGGTCCTCACTAAGAAAAGATTTTTCAAAATGACCATCAGTTCATTAATATTTCATATACAGTATTATATTCACATGCTCTGATGCTAAGGAGCTAGACATTCTACTCCCCCTCCCCATCTGAAAAGAACTCTGTTCCAACTGCCAGTTGCTTTATATTAACACATTCTGATGCTTCCCCTTGGCTAAATCGGGTGTGGGCATGGCCAGCCGGCTGGGACATTCTACTCCCCCTCCCTCTCTGATCCAACTGCCTTATATTAACACGCTCTGATGCCACCGAGTTCCACATTCTACATTAAGTTTCAGGCTTTAAGTATCAATTTATCATGCCCGATCATATAGTTTTGTAGCGAAGCACGGGTGTCTGGCCAGTTAATCAAATAAGAAAGAAACAAAGGAGGGTTTTTTCCCAGTGGTGTGAAAGTGGTTTTCTTTCTTTTTGAAATTGTGGTTATTGAGAAAGTTATTGCAAATTTTCAGAACAATATGTGGAAATTGATGTTGTACATTTAAGAAGTTCACCTGTTATGATGTATGAATTTCCGTAATATGACCCTTGATCAAGCAAGGTTATTTTAGACTAATAATACAGTAGTTCTCAATGGTTTTTGAGCTAGAATTTAATAATTGTCCCTTATTTGTAAATTAATTAAATGCACTTAGATAAATCAGGACTGTTTAACTTCAAATACCACAGCAATCAGTGGAATCTGCCCACTTCATATATAACGTGCTAAATCATCAGAATTTTAAGCATTTTATTTAATTTGCAGTAATCAATGTGAGGTGCTTGAGGTCTTTCTTTCTCATGTTATTTTGCAATGTTTTAATGTAGTAGGTAGATAGAGGTAATGTGTATTTAATTGCAGTATGTTTTGTTCTCTGCAAAATTAAAAGAATACCAGTTTATATTAACTAATTCTTCTCATTGTGTATGCACTAAAAACACATTTTGGATTTCAACTATTTTTTTTTTACCATTAATCTTTTCTGCAGCTTCAATTTCTATTTGAGCACAGAACAACAACAGTAACAAAAAAATTGCATGTTGCTTTGTGCCATCCGTAGCTTAACTGCATGTTTATTATTATTATTTATTTTTATTAATCATATTTTTATACCGCCCACTCTCCGAGGACTCTAGGTGGCTTACAACAATCAACAGTATACTAAATAGCATATTGCCCCCAACAATCTGGGTCCTCATTTTACCCACCTCGGAAGGATGGAAGGCTGAGTCAACCTTGAGCCGGTGAGATTTGATCTGCTGATCTGCTGAACTAGCAGTCAGATGAAGTAGCTGCAGTACAGCACTCTAACCACTGCACCACCTCGGCTCTTACTTTCTTTTAAATGTTAAAATCAGACAGGATATGAAGGGATCATTATGTGTTTCAAATGTAGAAAAGGTGGCTATGTATCAATTGGAGCCACTTGTTTTACATTATATAAAGATCAGATGTTTAATTTGACACCAACATTTTAAGAATTCTTAACAGTTAGGAGTAATAGCCATAATAACCTCTATCTGCATATTTGTCTACTGATTTTGAAGCTCTGATAGAGAAGATCTAGTCTATTGCAATTTTTGGGACATATTTCTTTAGATTATTCCTGTTGTAACTCAAAAATGGTATCCATTGTATGTCAGCGTTCCAAGGCTTGAGTTTCCTCAAAGTTACATTTTATTAGATACGTCATATTGGCACATCTGGGAAAACCTGAATCTGAAAGTTTCCAGGTTTTCTCCACCCAAAGAAAAGTTCAAGTCCTTGCCCAACACCCACAAGTCCACCACATGGTCCAATCAAAGCACCGTCCCAACTGGAGATGCCTCCCAGTTCTAGCCTTCCAGGTGCAGGGCAAGTTGTCCTTGAGTTTCTGAGAAAGGAATATTATTATGACTATATATCACCAATGCTCCCTACAATCCCTCCTCCCAGTTTCCCACAGTAGTAAATATGGCAGGTCTGAAGACCTAATGCAAAAGATGGTTTCCAGGCCTGACAGGCCGCCCCCCCCCCCACGCCCCCCAGTCAGAAAAGTGTGTCCTGAAATGAGAGTAGCAAAATTACATAGTGACTTTACAGACAACAGCTTATTTCAATGCTCAGCACTAAGAATGCCTATAAAATGCCTCTCTCCACTCCTCAGACAGAAAAAGTGTTAAATATGTACGTTTATTGCTGAGAATTAGGAAGCCATACAAAGATGCTTGGCATAGAAAACATGATGCCTCCCCTCTCCCTCCCTCCCTTCCTTTCTCTCTTTCCCTATCAAACAAACATCAATTTCTACTGGATCTGCAGAGTCCAGAAGTCTTTAAGGTGATATATTCCTACTAGGTAATATGGGTGTAGATTTCAGACCATTGGAGGACAAACTTGATCCTTTTTGCCGTGAGTTGATGCTGGATGGCAAGATCTCATTAGATGACATTGGTAACATCTTGAAAGAAGATCTGGATTTTTTCCCCCATCCTCTCAAAGGATGGACAAGGTCCTCTGTGATACGAGTTCAGCAATCTATATATCAGAATTCCTTCTGGCAGATATGAGCCACTAGAGAAGGAAGGGGACACAGCATGATAGAGTATGATATCCTTGAGGAAAAAAAATGTGTAGGCTGTGAAAGTGGGGTTTCAAACATAATTTGAAAGTGGGGATAGTGTGACTCTTCCTCTAGAAGCTATTTCTTGAAACTTATAGATTGTTTTCCATTTTTTAATTTTATTTTATTTTGTATTGTCTCTTGTTAACTGTGTGAACTAAAGTTTTCATGGCAAGATTTCTTTGGAAGTGGTTTGCTATTTTTTTTCCCCTGGGGTTGAGGCGTGGCCCAAAGTCACCCAGTTGGCTTTGGGCGTAAGGTAGAACCAGAATCAGTTTCTAGCCAGACGCTTTAACCAAGATGGTTCTTCTCCAAAAAATTAAGATTCTGAAAATGTGGCTGAGCTCCAATTACAAAGAATCCCAAATGAAACAGATGTCTTTCATAGGACAGGTTCAGCAAAGAACAGAAACTGTATTGGCCAATCTTGTAGATCAACACTAGGATTTGAGGGGCTGCTGATCCTCAACAACATTTGATTCCATTGCTATCAATATAGCAATGGAATAGCAATATTTAGCAATATTTGGCCTCTTGCAAAGGTAGACGACACTATTTTGCAGTGATTGTTCTCTTTCCCTATTTGGAGGAAATCAAGCCCTTAACTCTTTATGGGTTGAAGTGCTTCAAAAGTTGGCCCTCTTTCCAATTTTGTCTATCATCTATACAAAGCTTCTGGGAGAATCATCCATTGATTTGGGGTTAGAGATCATCAGCATGCTGATGATACCTGTAGACAGTTATTAAGGTACAAGTATTAAGATAGCCTTAATAGACCTATGCAAGAACTCTGGCTTAAGCAAAAGGAGCTAAAACATTATTAACCCGTAAGATATAATATAATATTTCAAAGGAGTTCACCTCCCTGATTCTAGAGTATAGGCATGATGGCATATCTATAAATGTGGTGGTGGGGGATATAGCACAATCTGACTTGCAAGTTCAATGTGAGCCCCACTGGTAGACCCAAGCAGGAAATCAACTTCACAAAAAGGTAAAACATATGTTTATTGAGATTGGCTATAATGAGAGAATCTTGCAAGCCTGACTGTGGATAGCAACATATGTGGGGAGTGAGTTAGAAGTATTATCACAGTGTTAAATTAATACTCTAAACTGTCTAAAGTCCTCTGAATTGGGCTGTCTATAAATCGTTATAATACATTTTAAAAAGTCAGTTCCAAAGTTCAGATCCTGAAACTTTTCTCCTTTTGGTTGGAGTTGGTCTCAAAGCTGTCTTATTATTATTTTTTGTAATAAGAATGAGGGGTTTCTATTACCTTCCTCACCATTTTCACTTAAGGCTGATTTCTGCATTTATATCATCTTTAGGCTCAAATCCAACACTCAACATTTTCTCTTCTTATGTTTAGCTTGATGTCATAATGACCTGGCTGTTTGCTTCCCACAGTCTCTTGTTTGTGGCAGTTGCCATATTTATCTGGGAATATCTGATTCCCAACAGATCTTTTACCTCCTTAGAAGTAAGCGGAGGTAATTATCCTGAAATCCTCAAATTGTGCATTAGAGATGGGACATTCAAACATTTTACAACAAATGAAATAATGTATTTTATTAGTTTTATTGATTTGTAGAGTTTCCTTTGCCAGTTTGCAGTGTTTTTCTGCTCCCTGTCCAAAGATTGGGGGAGGGGAAATACTTTCAAAACAAAGATTGCCTAGCAACAAAGGAATTAGAATCGCTCATATTTTTCACTCAAGCATGGTTACTTGGCACCCATTAAGTGAAAATCATGAGAAGTTCCCATGCACTTGTTTTTTCCTATTTTCTTTGTGCAACTCTAAGAAAATTGAAATGTTAATATCCCATCAAAATCATCTCTGTTTGAGGGACAGGAGAGGCTTGTATGTTTCTACAGATTTCTCATGTCATATCTGTGGGAAAAGCTGAGTTTGTGTGGACCTGAAGCTTTTGTACTTCAACCAACTAGAGATCAAATGAAGGATGGAAGAATAGTAGAAGAATAAGCTGAAGGTATATTTGAACTGTAAAATCACAGATCACACAAAGCAGTGAAGGCAGCCCAGAAATAAAACATCTGATAGCACTGGGTCACACAGCAATGATGAACATGAACCAAATATGGAAATTGAAGGTCATCAGCCTGGCAAGCAAATAGAAGTGCTCTATTGTGTTCCCCATAGCTACCTATAGTTGTGAAAGTTATACCTTAAGAAAGCAAGGCAGAAGAAACTCTGAGCTGTAATGCTGGAGAAGGCGCCTGTGTATTCCTTGGACAACAGAGTTGACTAACAAGCAAGTGCTGGAGTGCATAACACCAGACATGTCACTGGAAGGCAAAAATCATAAAATTGTGTCTCACTTATTTTGGCTATGTCATGCGGGTAAATTCACTGGAGAAAGTTGTTATGTTTGGAAGAGTTAGCGGTAAAAGGAAACCAGGCTGCCAAAGCACACGGTGTCTGGACACCATCAAAGCTGACAACAGCCAAAGCATAGAAAAAGATCAGAAGGTCCATAGAATCTTGGCCCATAGAATCACCAAGAGTCAGACACAAACTGAACAGATAACATCGTTGTCATATTTGAACTAAGTTCCAAATGATATGTTGAGAGAAGCTATACAACAAGGCCCAATATTAATACCGCTTTATAACGCCCTGATAAGGCCACACTTGGAATGCTGCATCCAGTTTTGGTCGCCATGATGTAAAATAGATGTTGAGACTCTAGAAAGAGTGCAGAGAAGAACAACAAAGATGATTAGGGGACTGGAGGCTAAAACATATGAAGAACGGTTGCAGGAACTGGGTATGTCTAGTTTAATGAAAAGAAGAACTAGGGGAGACATGATAGCAGTGATCCGATATCTCAGGGGGTGCTACAAAGAAGAGGGAGTCAAGCTATTCTCCAAAGCACCTGAGGGTAGCCCAAGAAGCAATGGGTGGAAACTAATCAAGGAGAGAAGCAATTTAGAACTAAGGAGAAATTTCCTGACAGTTAGAACAATTAATCAGTGGAACAATTTGCCTACAGAAGTTGTGAATGCTCCAATACTGGAAATTTTTAAGAAGATGTTGGATAACCATTTGTCTGAAGTGGTGTAGGATTTCCTTCTTAAGCAGGGGGTTGGACTAGAAGACCTCCAAGGTCCCTTCTAACTCTGTTATTCTATTCTATTCTATTCTATTCTATTCTATTCTATTCTATTCTATTCTATTCTATTCTATTCTATTCTAACTTTTAATGTGCTGGGACCAACCATCTTCTTGGCATTGGTGGGCCAGAATGTTTTCCCACAAGATCAAAAAATATGAACATAATGGCTATCACAAGGCTGTCAAAAATGCAAGCAGAGGGCAGAAAAGGATAAGAAAATGAACATATAAACTTTAGTTTAAGATGCAAAGTCAAATGTTTCAGAATATTTTCAGGCCACAATGGTGCATCTGGAAGACTTGAGTGCTACTGAGATAATGTTACATATCACGACAGAAACTGAATTCATATGCATTAAGTTAAATTGCTCTTAGTGCTTCAGCGTTTGGATTCTCGCTATTTTAGGAGCATTTTTCCTTGTGGTTCATTTATAGCATTTACTTAATTGCTGAACTAAATCTGTCTCTGCGTATGCATATTTTTTCACTTTGTTCAAAGCACATTTCCGTTCATATTTAAAAGTTAGCATTATCTCAGCAGGCAGTCCATTTTTCTTTACAAAGAAGTATTTTCCCAATAAAAATCTGTAACAATGCTGAAGATGTTAAATGAATTGCGTTAGGATTTAAGTATCTAATATCTTCCAGGAATGTCATAACACACTTGGGATATGCCAAGTTATCTTCTTTGATAAGTTAGTACAGCCAGTCATCATATGCGGTAAATTCATTAAAAAAAAATGCTTCCTATGAAAAATGTAAAGGAAGCGATAGGAGACAGACAGGGAGATGATAAATTATTAAACGACTAAAGAGTTTCTAATAATTAAAATTCAATTAAATTGGTTAATTGGATTGAATTAATTGGTTATGAGATTAAAGCAATATTGTTTAGTGCCTTTACAGTGTAGATATTGGAACAAAGGAACAGAAACAGAAGTATTTAGTCTAGCAGTTGTCATCTAATAGTGAATGAATCAGTCAAAATAAATTGAATTTATGAGGCTATTTAACACACACACACTGCAGCTACTAGCAAAGGACAAAGCAGAACAAGGTGTGAACTGTGAGAGTCATGACGGGTTAAAAAGGAAATTATTCATATTTACAATATTTGTTAGCTGCCACCATCAATGAAGACTCTGCCATTTTGCAGCAAGTGGTGTGTTATGACAAAAGACCCACTGCTGAAGGCAAAGGAGGGAAAATAAGTGATAGAGCGTAAAGGGGCAGATGGAAAGCATACTTTCAGAAGTTCATATGCAAAGCAATGGCAAGAATATGGCAAAGGAAGACGTCTTTCTTTGTATAAGGAGGGCCATGTTTCTCATTGGGGAGAGTTCCATTTGAGTAAGTTTATCAAATTCCTAGGGATGCAGTGGCTAAGACACTGAGTTTGTCGATCAAAAGGTTGGCAGTTCAGCATTTTGAATCCCTAGTGCCGCATAATGGGGTTAGCTCCCACTACTTGCCCCAGCTTCTGCCAACCTAGCAGTTCGAAAGCATGAAAAAAATGCAAGTAGAAAAATAGGGACCACCTTTGGTGGGAAGGTAACAGCATTCCGTGCGCCTTTGGCGTTTAGTCATGCTGGCCACATGACCACAGAGACATCTTCGGACAGTGCTGGCTCTTCGGCTTTGAAATGGAGATGAGCACCGCCCCCTAGAGTCAGGAATGACTAGCACATATGTGCGAGGGGAACCTTTACCTTTACCTTTACCTTTACCCAGGGGTGGGTCCTACTTACCTTTACTACCAGTTCTCTGAACTACTCAAAATTTCTGCTACTGGTTCTTCAGATTCTACTGCAGAATCTGCTGAAACCCACCTCTGCCGCAGACCACTAATATGAACTTTTTAAAAAGATAAATAGTATTTAGTGCAATATAATTTTTCTGTGGACAACCAACATTTTCTCGTGGACCACTGGTTGGTGACCACTGCCTTAGGGCATTAAAGTCAACCAACAATATGAAGAAGAATGGCAAAGAAATGCAAGTTATTGATTCAAATAAATAAAAGGGTTTTAAATTTCCTGGCTGCCTAGGACATCTTGTTGAAGAAATATTCAAATGTAAGTTAACAAAGAGACAAAGAAAACTTGCAAGTATAAGAGATACATTCAAATTATGCCAATATTTTTACATATACAGTAAAGCAATTATCTATAGTTTAATCATTTTCATGACGATCCTTTCTGGGGTGATGTAGTGGTTAGAATGCAGTATTGCAGGCTAACTCTGCTCATTGCCAGGAGTTCGATCTGATGGACTCAGCCTTCCACCCTTCTGAGGTCAGTAAAATGAGTACTCAGATTATTGGGGGCAATACACTGACTTTTTAAACTGCTTAGAGAGAGCTGTAAAGCACTAGGAAGCGGTTTATAAGTCTAAGGGCTATTGCTTTTGCTATTTTTCACTCTCCAAGGGAAGTATTGGTAAAATAGTCTGACATTAATTGACTAACAATTTTCCATTCATATTTTCCACCCAACTCATATATTGCATATTCTCTGCAAGCTGACAATAAAATAATAATAAAATAAAATAATAAAGCAATGCAATGCAATGCAATGCAATGCAATGCAATGCAATGCAATGCAATGCAATGCAATGCATTGGGGTGGGCTTTCAAAATTTTAGCAAGAGGTTCTCTGCATGGTTGCTGGGTGGGCATGGCCATGATGGGCATGGCCTAGTTGGCCTCCTGCACCATGGAGGGGTGGGGTGTTGCCCTTCCCAGGCGGGGGGTTGCCCTTCTCGGGCCCCGGAGGTTTTCCTTGAGCCTCTGGGAAGGCAAAAATTGCCTCCCCGGGCTCCGGAGGCCCTCTCCGGAGGCCCTCCCCATTTTTCACCCTCCCCAAGCTCCACGTGAGCCCTGCAGTTGCCTGCATCCAAAACAGGCCACGTGGAGACTCCTAGGAGGGGAGGGGAGGGGTGGGAGGGGCCAGCCAGGAGTGGGATTTGGGGGTTCTCCAAACTGCACAGAATCTTAGCTAGAGGTTCTCCTGAACACTAGCGAACCCCCAGCAGCCCCTGAATACAATAATGTTCCATTTGTCCCATGGTTTTATTACCACTGTTTTTTTCTTCACTGTTATTCTTTCAGTCAGTAACTTTATCCATGCTTATTTCTTTATCTCAAGAACACCCCAGTGTTATATCACAAGAACCTTTTTGGCAAGACAGCCGAGACAACAGACAGAACTGAAAGTCATTGGACACCAGAAGGTTACAACAATCAATAGAAATGATATGGGGGAGTTTAAGGATTTTATTTTTCTTGAACTCAGTGAACATGTTGTGCTTATTCAGTGGTATTACTTCCGACTCATGGTGTTAAAATTACAAAAAAGACAAAAATAGAACTTTTGAATAAGAGAGATGCTTGGAACTGAATGACGACGGCCAAAATCTGAGTGATCATCCAACTGACAGTTTATAATCTTTCACGTGATTTATAATGTGAATTTATGGTGATTAACAACAAAATGCAAAACCTTATCATAATAATAGCAGTACTAAATTAATATTAAAATAGATAGAATGGAGTCCAATGATTATTGAAGGGGAAATAAAGATAATCATTCTTCCTGCCTAAAAATTCTTTGCAGAGGACACAAATCTCTATTCAGGAAGAATAGATAATGTTATTATTTCAAGAATGGAACATTCCAGTGAATTCTGAATTGTGCCAGACATTCTGTGGACCATTCCATTTTGGGGGGCAATTCAGTTGTTTTCAGAATTAAAGGAGCCTAAATTATCTGGAGCAGTCTATACGAGAAATTTGGAACTACTTCTAGTTTAAAAGTTTTATTTATGGAGGCTACCAAACAGCATCCTAGAAAAGCGTGTTTAAGGAAATTAGATATGTTGCAGGAGGGAATGGAATGTTCAGTTTATGAATTTGTGGATTGCTTGAAAAACTTGTAAGCAAGTCTGTCTTTATTAATGGAATTAAACTGCTTTGTGCAATGGGTTGGACAGTGGAAGATGCATGCAATCTCGAGTTCAGATGAGAAGATAAGTATTTCACATAAAGGTAAAGGATCCCCTCGCACATGTGTGTTAGTCGTTCCCGACTCTAGGGGGCGATGCTCATCTCTGTTTCAAAGCCAAAGAGCCAGCGCTGTCCGAAGATGTCTCCATGGTCATGTGGCCCGTATGACTAAACACCAAAGGTGCACAGAACGCTGTTACCTCCCCACCAAAGGTGGTTCCTATTTTTCTTCTTGCATTTTTTTCATGCTTTCGAACTGCTAGGTTGGCAGAAGCAGGGACAAGTAATGGGAGCTCACCCCATTACGCAGCACTAGGGATTTGAATCGCTGAACTGCTGACCTTTCGATCGACAAGCTCAGCATCTTAACCACTGAGCCACCCCATTCCTTCAATGTGAAAAATTTCACATAAACTGATCCCAAATACATTTATTGCTGCTTGGTAATATGTTCAATCAATGGCAAAATGAACTTGGCAAAAAATGTTTATCCACATAGAAGAGCTTGTTAACATCCTAAAGAAACAATCTCCATCAAAATAGGTCATTGTTTTGACTGTCCATGAGGCAGGGGTAAAATTCAGCAGGTTCTGACAGGTTCTGGAGAACTGGTAGCGGAAATTTTGAGCAGTTTGGAGAACCTGTAGTGAAAATTTTGAGTAGTTTTGAGAACCGGCAAATACCACTTCTGGCTCCATTTGCAGAGTGGGCTGCGAATGGAGATTTTGCAATATCCTTCCCCCCGGCGTGGGGAGGGAATGGGGATTTTGCAGTATCCTTCCGCTGGAGTGGGGAGGGAATGCGATTTTGCAGTATCCTTACCCTGCCATGCCCACCAAGCCACACCATGCCCACCAAGCCACACCACGCCCACCAAGCCGTGCCCACAGAACCGGTAGTAAACATTTTTGAATTTCACCACTGCCATGAGGTAAAAACTCTTTTTTTTTTATTGCCCATCTCTCGTCTTAAGGAATCATGTGAGATGGTGGAGTGAAAAGGCAGAGATGACAGGTTAAACTGAAAAGTTCTCATCAGACATGAAATACAAAAAACAAAATGGAAGCTAACCAGCAGAGAGTTCTAATGGAAAAATGGAGACGTAATTAAGATTTTGAGGGACAAAGATATTAGAGGAACAAAGCAAACATTACGCTGCATGAGCTGGCTATCACAGAAGATTATCTGTCTCCCTGTTCAATATTTTTCTTCTTTCCTTGTCAATATTTGAAAATGATAGCAGGTTATCCTCGGTGCCATTCTTTTTGCAAACAAAAAAATTAAGGTTGCTAATGCCATTTTTCATCAGCTGGGAAAATAAACCTGCACGTGAATCTGATTAATATATGTGAGAACAACTTTGGTACAGTATTAGGCACTTTTGTTTTGCTCCGTACTTGCCAAACCAATCAATTCTACATGACACAATTTAATTAAATGAGTTGTTGGCCAGGGCTGCAGTAAATATGTTTTCAACAAGACTGCCACTGATAGCTAATGCAGTGCACTTTTGTAGTAGCCTGGGTCTCTTGGGAGGGCATTACCTTTATTACCTCTCTATTGCTCAGTGCAGAGTACAGATGCCTAGCAAATAATGAACTATTCTCCTGTTTGCTATTAGGTTCACTTAATATCATGTAAAAATTGCTGCTGATTTCAGCACAATTCCCAAAAAAGGGAGAAATTGCACCACAAAGAGCAGTAGAAGCAAACTGATAATCCTTAATTATTCTCATTAGGTCAAGAGTTATAACAAGTGATAGATGAAACAGCTTATTTAGTGGATGGGGGAATGTATACTAAAGATAAAAGTAAGAGAGTGAAACATGCCCCAAAGATGTCAACAAAGGTGAGGAGGAATATAGAAGGCTCATGTCTTAGGATGAGAGTTTCAGGGAGCTGGAAGAGTAGATATGTTTAAAAGGCAAAATCATTGCAAGAAGGGAATATTAGAAGGGAGAGCCTTTATACAGAGATGGGAGAATATTTGGGGTTTGCACAAGAGTGATTATTTGCTCTCTCTTCCCAATACCGAAGACTCACACAATTTTTACTGTGAAATGGAGGGAGGAATAAGAAAGGAAGATACTGCAATTTTTCTTCCTAATTACACATAGGACGACATTCGCCTGTCATTCCAGTAGTCAAATTGGTTTGGCAGGTTTGAGAAGTAACGGATGCAATATTCACTTCATATGATTTTCAGACCTATCAGATATGAAGGCTATGCGTCACTTTGGAGGAATAATTCATTTTACTGAATGCCTGAATAAAGCCCCCTTTTTGAAAGGAGGAAGAAAAAGGAACATCCGTGTTGTTTCCTTTTGTCGGACATCTCCTTATTGCATGACAAAAAGACATCTCTTTATTTTGAAACAAGGTTCATTGTCAAAAAAGGTCAGCTCTGCCTTGACTTTTCCATGTGCATAAAAGCTTTACAGGCCCAAATGAGGAAGAACTGTTTTAGGGTGATTGTTTATCTTTATCTCTATCTGGAATGATATTCTCCAGCCAGAGCTTGTGCATGATCTACAGCAGGGGTCTCCAACCTTGGCAACTTTAAGACTTGTGGATTTCAATTCCCAAAATTCCTTAGCCAGTGAAGTGGGGTCTTAAAGTTGCCAAGGTTGGAGACCCCTGATCTAGAGTTCTCCTGGAATCTCAAATTCATAGAATAGAATAGAATAGAATAGAATAGAATAGAATAGAATAGAATAGAATAGAATAGAATAGAATAGAATAGAATAGAATAGAATAGAATAGAATAGAATAGAATAGAATAGAATAGAATAGAAAAGAAAACAGAGTTAAAAGGGACCTTGGAGGTCTTCTACTCCAACCCCCTGCTTAGGCAGGAAACCCTACACCACTTCAGAGAAATGGTTATCTAATCTCTTCTTAAAAACCTCCAATGTTGGAGCATTCACAACTTCAGGAGGCAAGTTGTTCCACTGATTAATTGTTCTAATTCAGGAAATTTCTCCGTAGTTCTAAATTGCTTCTCTCCTTGATTAGTTTCTGCCCATTGCTTCTTATCCTGCCCTCAGGTGCTTTGGAGAATAGATTGACTCCCTCTTCTTTGTGGCAGACCCTGAGAGATTGGAAAACTGCTATCATGTCTCCCCTAGTCCTTCTTTTCATTAAAGTAGACCTTGTGAGCCAATTGTATCCTTTCTTAGATTGGAGGAAGGGAGAAATGATCATGGTTAGTCATGACTTAATCATCTCGATGATGATGATGATGATGATGATATCCATTCAGTTGAATCTAATTCTTGACCATGCAAGAATCCAGCTTTTGGCCAGGTCTTTCCATATCTTCTAATCTTGCACTGTTTCTTTGAGTTTTTCTATGCTCTGGCTGGTGTCAGCTTTCATGGTGTCCAGCCATCGTGTTCTTTGACAGCCTGGTTTCTTTTTTACTGCTAACTCTTCCAAACATAATTGCTTTCTCCAGTGAATTCCCTCGCATGACATGGGCAAAATAAATGAGACACCGTTTCGTGATTTAACCTTCTAGTGACATGCCTGGGTGTTATGCACTCCAGTACTTGTTTGTTAGTCATCTTTGCTGTCCAAGAAATCTCCCAATTAGACTACTGCAATGTGTTGCACATGGAGTTGTCTTTGAAGAGCATTTCAGAAACTGACCTAGACTAGAATTCAGCAGCATAGATAATAGGAGGAGCACGTCAGTATGGCCATCCAATACCACTGTTGGATGAGTTGCACTGGCTTTAAATAGACCTCTGGCTGCAATTCAAAATACCAGCTGTCATGTTTAAAACCTAGATGGCATGGGACCAGGTTATCTACCTATCCATTATGGTTTCTGGCCATTTGTATTAGATCTGGAATCTTGGGTAGGCTGGTATGACCATCAGTAAAGCAGTGTCTTCTAGTGGGGCCTCAGAAGCATGCAATTTTCTTTCACAAAATTTCTCTTATGGAATTTTGTACTGCATTATGTTTTTTTTCCCCTCTTCACCACCCAGACTTCCTTCTGATAGATAGGTGGTTGTATAGGTTTATTGAATAAGTAATAATAAAAATAAAAAAGAAATAAAATTCTGTGCCTTGCTTTGCTGAGGATTAGGAGTTAAGGCTTGTTGGAGTGTCACACTATTTCTGTTTCTCTAAAACTGTTCAGGCTTAGCCCAAAAATGACATAAAACAATCCAGACAATCTTCATTTCTTTATTTACATACACCATAAAAACCAAATCTTGCCAGATTAAATATATGCTACCATAATTTAATAGATATACCCTGAGAGATTCTAGGAAGTGGCCATCCTAAATCTTTTCCTCTTCCCACAGTCCATCTCTAGACAGGGCTATCTTTTCTCAACCCCCTTTTGGTATGTGCCCCCTCTTTCCTGGGAAACTGTTGTGTTACTGTAGTCCATCACATCACTTCCCCCTGTATAGACACATTCCATCACATCAACAATTTCTGGGACCATTTCATTTTTTTTATTTTTTTTTAAAGTGATGGAGACTAAAATGAAATATTTTTTTACGTCTGTGTAACCATCGTGATCTCTTCTGAATTAAACAATGGTAGCTCAGGGGCTAAGATGCTGAGCTTGTCAGTCGAAAGGTCAGCAGTTTGAATCCCTAGTGCCACGTAACGAGGTGAGCTCCTGCTACTTGTCCCAGCTTTTGCCAACCTAGCAGTTCGAAAGCACATAAAAAGTGCAAGTAGAAAAAATAGGGACCACCTTTGGTGGGAAGATTACAGTGTTCCGTGCACCTTTGGGGTTTAGTCATGCCGTCCACATGACCACAGAGACGTCTTCGGAGAGTGCTGGCTCTTCGGCTTTGAAACAGAGATAAGCACCACCCCCTACAGTAGGGAACGACTAGCACATATGTGTAAGGGCAACCTGTACCTTATACAAACTGTTCATATTGAAAAAGGTAAGCTTCTGACATTGGTTGAGTCATGTTGCTTTTGGATTGCTCCGGAGTCATGGAATATGATCATAAACCTATTAATTAATGATCATGGGCATTAAAATGTTCTCAAAGTCTTGGAGAAATGAGAAAGAAGTGATGGGGCTACCAAGTGCTTAGAATATTTTAAATAAATTAGCTGCATTCCTCTCTAAGAGCACACATGCATGCGTGCAAATCTAAGTCATTTAATTGTGGTGATGCTTTTCCTGAAGTGTAGTTGCATCATTTGCTGTAGGAATAAGCTCCAAACAGGCCTGTATTAAAAAGAGAAGGAAAAACGCACAATGATAACTTACAGATGCTGTCATTAGCATAAACATCCTTTTGATGGGTGCAACCATGATTAAGTTATTAATCAAAGATTTGAAGTGCAGATGTTAATCAGCTAATCACATTGATTAATGCTTTCACTACAACTAAGGAAGAACATTTTTTAAAAAAATAGCTGCTTGTCCTCCCAACCTATTAAAAAGGAGACATAGAAGCATATACCAGGATCCATCTGGTAGTAAAGGAATTTCTTACTCCTCCCCCCTGCCATTTTTTTCTCCCTGTATGTCTGCTATACCATCTGGGTCTGCCATTCATTTTTAATTGGCTGCAACATACAATATCTGATGAACTGCTTTTCATAAAAATGAAACACAATTGTGAGTTTGCCTGAGTCATACCTGCCTATTATTTTGCTTAAGACATTGGCAGATAGGAAGAGGAGAAGATATTTTATGACACTAGATCAGGAATGCTTAACTCGTGGGCCTAAGGCTAAATTGTTGTTGGTGCTCCTTTTATGCAGCTATTTGAGGCTCCTCAGATATATGATGGTTGCAAACTGACAGCACAGCTTCTCACCGTTTTGAGAACTAGTGTAGAAATCTGAAACGCACGTCATCCTAAAAGAGACATCATTTAGTTAAGAATCAAAGAAAATCTACAATCAGCCTCCAAAAGGCTGTTCTACCTTCAGCCTGAAATGCCCCTATCCACTTTTATTCATCAATGACTGGAACTTTCTTGCTTGTATCCTTACGATTTATATTGACTGTTTCCTAGTATGATTTGATTGCTTATATGTACCCTATGACAGAGGTGAAATCCAATTTTTTTTCCCTACCGGTTCTGTGGGCGTGGCAGGGAAAGGATATTGCAAAATCTCCATTCCCACCCCACTCCAAGGGAAGGATACTGAAAAATCTCCATTCCCTCCCCTCCTGGGGGAAGGATATTGCAAAAACTCCATTCCTACCCCACTCTGGGGCCAGCCAGAGGTGGTATTTCCTGGTTCTCCAAATGCTTGCAGGCATTTCATTCCACAATCATAATTGCTTTCATCAGTGCTAGTATAGGGTTTATACTGTATATAGTAACTTGTCCTGCCAGTGTTGGTGGGGGTTATGATTTTCTCCTTAGTAATTCTTTGATTAAGGTATTGTTTTCTGCTTGTTTGTCTGATGTTAATTCTTGATTATTTGGGGGTGGGCTGGTGGAGAGAATGTGTGCTGGCATTTTGTTTCCTTCTTAGATTTCTATTGTTTCTTTTGAATGGTGTGAAATGTGTTTTGTTTCTACAAAAAGTAATTGTTCAGTTCCCCTGAATATTAAGTAAAAATCTAGTAATTTATGCCATATTGATTAAATAGTTGGAAATTGTTAATTGAACCACCCTTGTGTTACTTGTAAAATCAGCATTGATCTTTCTTTATGCTACTGTTTCTCATACTATTTAGACTTTATTCCTTCATGAACAGAACTAAATTATATGTTAAGGTTTTTTATATACATTTAGCATAATTCGATTTATGAGGGAATCGATTTAGCAGAATGTACTTGCTTTTTTCATAGATCGAAAAGTAAATAAACAGGTATAGTAAAACCAATATATATCACCTTTTATTTTACAATGAACATATCAGAAGCTTAACCCATATTGGTCCTTTATATTTGTGCCAGTGAAAATAGAAAAGAAAAAAACTAACAATTGTGTATCATCATCATCATCGTTTAACAACCCCATAATCCCTTGCGGGAGGGCACTGTCAAGTCTAATAGTTATTGCTATCTCTCTGTGGTGAAATGAGTCAGAAAAAAGCATGCACATAGTTCAAGAGATGTAGGTTGCTCATCCTGATATAACATCAAACACAAAGAACCAGAATGATATAATGAGCTGATCAAAGTTACTTTATTGTTGCATGCCTATGTACAAGAATGTTGCCAGATGGACTGCATTCTCTTGGGAATAGTCAGCTAACAGTTTCAAGGATTCTGGAGAAGGTAAGATAATGTTCTATTTCCTGCTGTGCAAGGACTGTAAGCTACCCCCCCCCACCACCACCTCTTCACATCTACCCCTGCTCTATGTGGAGATTCCACCACAATATATAAATCCATTACTTGTGTTTGCAAGTCTAGAAGTAGTCCAAATTGGGTTTAGATTTAGATTTAGATTTTATTTAATTTCTATACCACCCTTCTCCCGAAGGACTCAGGGTAGTGCACAGCCAATGATATTATAAGTCCAAATACAACATTTTAAAAATATTTTAAAAACATATTAAACCATTGGCCAAATCATTAAAAATAAACCCCAATTAAAAATCATGTCTAGGCCAGCCCTGCTTGTTGGAATAATAGCGTCTTGAGGGCACGGCGAAAGGTGTGTAGGTCAGGGATCCTCCGTATCTCTGGGGGCAGTTCATTCCAGAGGGCAGGTGCCCCCACAGAGAAGGCTCTTCCCCTGGGAGTCGTCCAATCGACACTGTTTGACTGACAGAACCCTGAGGAGTCCCTCTCTGTGGGAGCATATTGGCCGGTGGGAGGCTATCGGCACCAGAAGGCGGTCTCGTAAGTACCTGGGTTCTAAGCCATGGAATGCTTTAAAGATGGTCACCACCACCTTGAATTGCACCCAGAAGACCACCAGGAGCCAGTGCAGTTTGCGCAGGAGAGGTGTTACATGGGTGCATCGTGTCGCTCCCATAATCACCCGCCTGGCCTCATTCTGGACCAGTTGGAGCCTCCAAGTGCTCTTCAGGGGGAGCCTCATGTAGAGAGCATTACAGTAATCCAGACGGGAAGTGACGAGGGCATGAGTGACGAGGGTGGAGTTTCCTGGAAATTAAGAGAGGAAATAACATTGTATTTAGAAGTGCTACAGCGGCATACCCAATAGCTTCTGGTGCTATATTTCATTTCATTTAGCCAGAGGCGATTGAATAATAACACCATTTTCTTCATTGCCAATGTCCTTTTTCTTGTAAATTGCTGCTCAAGAAGCAGACAGGAGACAGCAACAGCTTGGGTGTGCATTAATAAGAACGGAGTTGGCCACCTGAAATGCAGATGCATTTTAATTACAGCTTTCATCAAGAGTGTCAGCAAGGTAATTTAGTGTGTTTATTTGTGATACGCTTCTCATTGGAGAAGCTTGAGGAATTTGATCCTGACAAATTTCAGGGTATACTGATATAAACTGTACTTCCTAGATAAATGTGGCAATGGAAAGTTAGCTTAAAGGTAAAGGTAACAGTTCCCCTCGTACATATGTTCTAGTCATTCCTGACTCTTG
Source organism: Masticophis lateralis (assembly GCA_030761175.1). Taxonomy (NCBI): domain Eukaryota; kingdom Metazoa; phylum Chordata; class Lepidosauria; order Squamata; family Colubridae; genus Masticophis; species Masticophis lateralis. Next base: position 68,442,695 of record JAUDYJ010000007.1, on the reverse strand, counting down.
AGAGATGTGAGCAGTGCTCATCTCTGTTTCAAAACCAAAGAGCCAGCGCTGTCCAAAGTCGTCTCCGTGGTCATGTGGCCGGCATGACTACTGTAAATGCCAAAGGCACACAGAACTCTGTTACCTTCCCACCAAAAGGTGATCCCTATTTTTCTACTTGCATTTTTTACCTACTTTCGAACTGCTAGGTTGGCAGAAGCTGGGACAAGTAACTGGAGCTCACCCCATTACGCAATACTAGGGATTCAAATTGCTGAACTGATGACCTATTAATCGACAAACTCAGCATCTTAGCCATTGAGCCACCACATCCCTAGTGCATAAGTTACCTTACTTCCTGAATGACCTGACACATTAAAAATAAATAATAATAATTGTCTTTTGAAACAAAATATATCTCATGATGTATATTTATTTTTTAGAGAAATATGCCTGAAAAAAGGAGCATATAATTGCATATGTTTAAATATATAGTTTCATGCAGATTTACAGGAAAAGTGGATTTAAGGAAAGCGAGCCTTAAATGTAAGCAAAAGTAATATGAGGAAGAATATGACTCACCCATTGACCTATTTTTTTATCTTTACATTATTACTATATTAATTGTAATACCCTGGATTAAATTTGCTTTGAATTTATGTAATGGCATCCCTTAAGTATAGGAAATAAAAGGGGAAAAAAAAGATTTGCTGACCCTCTTGACTAGTTTTGGATAATTCCCTAGACTGTCTTATAGAAGAAGATTACGAGGGAAGCCCTCTTCCTTCTCTATTATTTGCTCCTAAACTTTCCAATTCGCTTAATGACAATAACAAAAAAAGTTGAAAAATTTTGAAATCATGTCATGTCTCAATGAGCACACCCATAATGAATTTTCCTTCCAAATTCTGGTTGCAAGACAAGAATTACCTGTATAATTAAAATTTACCTACAGCATTTTGGTGCAAAGCCGAACCACAGCCAAAACAAGTAAACTGAAGAAACAAATAAAAAATGGACACCTAACAAATAATATAACAACACAGGCTTATTTAGCTACCATTGATTGAAAGATTAGGATGAGAAAAGTATTTATTTGTCCATTTTAAATAAAGGATAGGAGCCTTCTAATGTACTTCCTTCATAAAATGCAAAACAGTTGAGTTTGAAAACATTTCCTATTGCATTAAAAAGACCATAAAACCAACGCAATTATTAAATTTGCGGATGACACAACGGTGGTGGGGCTCATTAATAAGAACATTGTGGTGTAAAGAAAATAATCTTACACTTAACACCAAAAAAAACCTAAAGAATTTATAATTGACCTCAGGAGGAAGAGAGATGTAAATTTACCATTGTATATAAATGGTGATGAGGTGGAGTGGGTTGGCAGTTTTAAATTTCTGGGCATTCGTATCTTGAAGGACCTCTCATGGACTATAAATGCTAACATGCTTGTGAAGAAGGCACAGAAGAGGCTGTACTTCCTGAGAATGCTCAGGAAGATAAATCTATCTCAGCATCTACTTCTGTCCTACTATTGCAGCACCATTAAGAGTGTCCTGACATACGGCATTGTTGCATGTTACGGGAGCAGCTCTGCAGCGGACAGAAAAGCTCTACATAGAATCATTAAAACTGCCCAGAATATCATCAGACTCCAGCTACCAGCCCTGGACAACATCTTCGAATCTCGCTGTTTGAGGAAGTTGCATAACATTCTCAGAGATTCTTCCCATCCTGCTTACAATCTTTTTGGACTGTTGCCTTCTGGCAGAAGATACAGAACAATTAAAACTTGGACCACACATTTTCTGAATAGTTTTTATCCCAGAGCTATAATTGCACTCAACAATGAACTAAAAGGTCACCATCAGTGAGCTATTGGACAGTATTACTTGGTCTGTTGTGTGGATGTTTGAATGGTTTAGGGGTAGGGAATTGTGGTGGGTGGGAGTGTGTTTGGGGATTGTTATGTGTGTTGGACCTGGTCTTTGTGTGTTAAGTGAATTTCGTTGTATTGGTATATTGTGTATACACCTGCATGAGAATAAAGTTATTATTATTATTAAGGAGAAAAAGAGATGGAAATGATAGCCTTGCTAGCTTTTTTGGGGGGATTACAAAAACATAGATCCAGTTAAAACTAATTATACACAAAAGTAGAAAAGGATGGAGAGATGAAAGGAAACCAAGAATTGTGATTGGAAAATCATTCTTAGATAAAGCTACCTTTAAAAGGCAGCTGTATTTGGAACAGCTTGCATGCTGCAATGATATCTTTAACACTATCAAACAACAACATCTGCCTATCCCAGATGTTTAAGAAGGACTCAATAGGTGGATAAAAATACCAAATCAAGTCTAAACATCTGGCTGACTGTGCAACGAACTGTGCAATGAACTCTAATTTATTAATCTCCCATGTGACTCCCAATGACTTTGACTGGCTCCAAAGAATCAAACAAAGAAATTACAATAAAATCAATTAAAGATGAGAAATGGTAAGCATGACAGATCAAATTGATGAAAATGATTAAAGTATAGGGCTATAATATAGTAAAATGATTTTGTACATAGCTGTTCTGCTTCTTAACATATTGAGTTTAATATGTTTTAGGTTAGCCAAATTATTTTACAGGCTTCTCTTTTTCAGAAAGGTACCAGAAGAATTGCAAGAAAATAGATTGCCGCTTAAGAAACACAGCAAGGACAATAAAGTACACATTTACACTGCATCATTGAATAAAATATGTCACAATCCACCAATGCAGACAAAAATTATAGACTATTTGGATTGTCATAATTTCAGGGCCCAGATATAAACTGGATTTAAAAGAAGGAACTTGTAGGACCAATAGAAATAACACTGAGTATTGTTACAGACTTCCATTTTACAGACTGGCACAACAAGCCTTTGAAAGAAATGAAATACTAGATACCAAGCCAAAAGTTTGTGCCTTTAATGCTTTCTACTTTTCAGGAAATGATTGACTTCCAAGATATACAGCAGGGATAGCCAACCTTAGTAACTTTAAGACCTGTGGACTTCAACTTCCAGAATTCTTCAGCCAGCATGGCTGACTGGGGAATTCTGGGAGTTGAAGTCCACAGGTCTTAAAATTCCCAAAGAACATCCCAAAAGGCTCTGATCCAATATTTGTCAGAGGATGTTATCCTGGATCTGTCCATGGTGCTGTTGTATGCCTGCTTAGGGCCAAAGCAGGATAAGGAAAAACATCCTAGCAATAGATATTGTGTTTGACCTACTGCTTTGAGTTCCTTTGAGCTTCTTTCCTGGAGGGATTTAAATAAACACAGACAGATGGCTATTTGTCAAGATGATGTAATTGTCTTGTGCATTGCAGATTTGACTTTGATCAGTCATTAAAGCCTCTGAGATCTCTTTCAACATTGGGACTGAGTTTCTCTATCAAGCTAGGCTAAAGCCAAATGGTTTGATGCAGTCTGTGAAGCCCCTGTTATGATTTAATGTGAACGATTTTCACAGTGAAATGTTTAGAGGAATGAACATGCTTATTTATTTATTTTATTTATTGGTTCGATTTATATGCCTCCCTTCTCCAGAGACTCAGGGTGGCTTACAATGCGTTAATACTTTTGTACCTGCTTAGTAGGGCTGTCGCCTACCCACCCCCAAGCGGTGTTCTTTTTTATACAAAGTCAGCTTATTGCCCCCACAATCCAGGTCCTCATTTTACCTACCTCAGAAGGATGGAAGGCTGACCTTGAGCCTGGTGAGATTTGAACTCGCAGTAATTGCAGGTAGCTGGCAGCTAATTTAACAGAACTTTAGTCTGCTGCTCCACCAAGGTTCCACCAAGGCTTATGAGTCAATTGTCATTAACAGTCCAGGATCTCAGTCTTCTAAACACACATACCATTTGCACTTCATTTTATTTGTGTATAGTTTCCTATAGGCAGAAATATTCATTAATTTAGGAACCCATGCTCAATTACTAATGAGTAATTAGAAATAGAATCTATCCTTTGAATTACTGACTCTGAGTGAAGATCTTATTTGGCAACAATACTCTCTGCTTTCTGCAAAAAGATGTTTCTCAGGATGGTGCAAAAAGGTTTCTCAGGATGGTGGATATTTTTTTTTCTGCACAAACTGAAAAATATCCATCATCCTGAGAAACCCCAAAGACAAAATTGAGTTAGAAAATCAAGGAGTATATGAAATCCCATGCATCACCTGCCACACCACATACATCGGACAAACAAACAGAAGAATAAGTGCACGCATTGAAGAACACAAGAACTGAGTCAGAAAAGAGGAACCAACTTCTTCCCTGGTCCCACACCTTAAAACCACAGGACATGAAATTGACTTTAAAAAGACCAGAACTATTGCCAAAACTGAACACTTTAACAACAGAATAATCAGAGAAGCCATTGAGATAGAAAAACGCCCACAGAGCATGAATAAACAAAATGATACCTCCCGTCTACCAGCCATTTGGAAACCTGCCCTTATTGACAAATGAGTCCCTAACACAAAGAATGACACCAGACTCACACTTACGAAAACCACACAGGATGTCACCACCACCACACATCCATACAAAAAGCAAACCCAAACCCACACCAATGAGGCATGACCACAAACCAGAAGCCAGACCACAGCTGCATCATTAGCCACTTTAAACCCCTCCAATCCATACATGAAGCAACTGACACCCACCATGAAGATGTGGCACGACCACGAACGCAAAGCCAAACAACAGCAATGAAGCTCACCAGCTCAAATCCCCCTGCAGCTCAGACTAACCCAGGCACAACCAAGCCCCCACCCAATCAGAACACAGCCAAGCTCCCACCCAATCAGTTCATTCCCCCACTAGCAATTAAAAGGAAGAAACAGCTGTGATCACACATTGCTCCTAGAAGCATGAAGCTGAACACACCAGCCTGAAGATGACGAATGAGATTTCATCGAAACATCGTCAAGACACTTCCAATTTTATGTGGGAGAAACCTGAATAACTAAAGACCTACATACAAACACCCACGAAAACCTCAGAAAACACACACACACACACGTAGTAGGTTTTATTGGAAACAGATGGATATATTCATCTAAATGACTAATTACTAAATCATTTGTTTACCAACTAGCAACCACAGAAGATTCAGTGGAAAATCACACTTAGACAACATATAAAAATGCAAGAATAAATAACTAGAATTCCAGTGCCATCAACATATTGTTAGCTTCAAAGGCAGTTATTACGAATTGCTCCTGTAATCTAAAACATGTGTATTATATTTTTCTAAAAGAAGAGTCTTTCGAGTATGGGCTGCCCTCACTGACTAATATACTGTATTGATTTTTGATAGCTGAATTATCTCAAAGGTGCTTTTTCAAAAGGTATCTGGACTGCTGCTTTTTTCCTTGAGGAAGAAGATGTTTTGCTACTCATCCAAGAAACTTCATCAGTTCTGGCAGAATGATGGGGGCGATGGAAGGATTAGTTCTGAACTGAAGTGAAATGTCAACTTCTTCCTCAAGGAAAAAACAGTCCAGCTGGCTTTTGAAAAAGCACCTTGGAGACCTGGATGACTGAGAATCTCCACAAAGAGATAGCTGAATTAGTTCAGACTAAGGCTGCCATTTTGGATTAAGAAAGATAGAATAGAATAGAATTGTATTGGCCAAGTGTGATTGGACAAACAAGGAATTTGTCTTTGGTGCATATGCTCTCAGTGTACATAAAAGAAAAGATATGTTCATCGAGAATCATAAGGTACAACACTTAATGATAGTCATAGGGCAGGGGTGAAATCCAGCACGTTCTGACAGGTTCTGGAGAACCGGTAGCGGAAATTTTGAGTAGTTCGGAGAACCAGCATATACCACCTCTGGCTGGCTCATATATTACATTTAGCACGTTCTGTGAACTGAGCCATTGTGATTTGTAAACTATAGTTTATGCCTTAGTACGGTATATGAGCCAAAACAATAAAGAATGGTTAGCAAAGCATTGATACATTTCAACATCAATGGAATGAGCATGATTTCTGTGGAAATTGAGAACCACTTCATGTAATTTTAATAGAATAGAATAGAATTCTTTACTGGCCAAGTGTGATTGGACACACAAGGAATTTGTCTTGGTGCATACGCTCTCGGTGTACATAAAAGAAAAGATACATTCATCAAGAATCATAAGGTACAACACTTAATGATAGTCATAGGGTAGAAATAAGCAATCAAATCATATTAGGAAACAGTCAATATAAATTGTAAGGATACAAGCAACAAAGTTAAAGGGCCTTAATATTTGTGTTGACTCATTTTCAATACATATTTGACACAGGAATATAAGAACCCGGAGCTCCAACTTAGTAATAACAATAACAATAAATATCCTAATGACTGTGTGGTGAACCACAAACTAATTAATTTATCATGTCGTCTTATTCATAACTTGAGATGATTTTATCAGTGAGTACAGATAGTTCTCACTTAACAATGCAACTGGAACTGGAATTTCCACCAGTAATTAATGTGGTTGACATGACATGACTGTTCTGGTTAGCATTGAAATTTGGGCACTTTTGGTTGATATGATTAAACAAATTTTTATTTATTTATTTATTATTAGATTTAAATACCGTCCTTCCGAAGGACTCAGGGCAGTGTACAGCCATGATAAAACAATGAACCATACAACATTTAAAACCCTTTTAAAACAGAATTAAACAAGTTTGGCCTTCTCAGTTAAAAACCCATAATTTAAGATACCCCGTCCAGATTGCCAGGCCAGCCTGATGAAATAACAGGGTCTTAAGGGCCCGGCAAAAGGTACGGAGATTGGAAATGGTACGTATCCCAGGGGGTAGTTCGTTCCAGAGGGTGGGTGCCCCCATAGAGAAGGGTCTCCCTCTGGGGGTCGCCAGCCTACATTGTTTTGCCGATGGCACCCTGAGGAGCCCCTCTCTGTGGGAGCGCATTGGTCGGTGGGAGGCTATTGGTGGCAAAAGGTGGTATCCAGGCCCTAAGCCATGGAGCGCTTTAAAGGTGGTAACCAACACCTTGAACTGCACCCGGAAGACCACAGGGAACCAGTGCAGCTCGCGCAGGAGAGGTGTCACATGGGTGCGTTGAGTTGCACCCATAATCACCCGCGTGGCTGCATTCTGGACCAGTTGGAGCCTCCAGGTGCTCTTCAAGGGGAGCCCCATGTAGACATCTTGCAATGTCACTAAGTACAAAACACCGTAAATCGAACTAAATGTTTAGCCATTTCAAGAGGGAAAAAACCCCCAGATTTTCAATATTGGTTGGCAATAGGAAGTTCTTAGGAATAGAAAAATTCTGTTTGAAGAACTGAAACTGTCAGACTACATTCTGACGTGGTACACACCGAACAGTATGTACAATTTACCTTCTTAGAAAGACATTTAATTCATGCTTTAAGTATGAATGAACTTTAAGAGTAGATACTTATTATTACATATTCCTTTGAAGGTAATCAAGTTTTTTTTTAAGAAAGCAACTTTTTGAAAATGTACATGTATATGTGTTCTGACCCAGACTTAGCAGAAGCAAGAAACAGACTCCTTATCACCCCTCTTTATTTACTTCTTGTGAATTAATTACATTCACCCACCGAAAAGTCCAGGCAATTGTCCTTCAAGGAGTTAACTGCAGTAACAGACTTTATCAGCTCCTTGCGATAATTGCAAGGCCGTGAGCTCCCAGCTGAAAAGGCTGCAAATTAAGTTCTGGCAAGCAGTCTTTGTGGCACGAAACACAATGAGCACAGTCTTCAGAAATTCAAACTCTTTTCTCCTACAACAACCACTCCCTTTCCTTCTATTTATTCCCCAGCCAAGGAGGAGCCATTCAGTATCCACATGTGCTTTGCTTCCCGAGTTGACTTCTTGTCCTCTATTGTTCTCCTCTCCTAACTGCTCTGCACATATGTGCATCTGGAACAGGCCCCAGCTGTTCTTCCTCCTCGCTCATATCAGCTTCTAAAGGCAGCTGCCTCTCTGGTGGCTGGGAAATGTCAGACAGTCCTGCATCTGATGCAGAGAGCCTTCCCCAGACTCCAGAACTGGCCCAAGTTCCTCCCCAACCTCCTCATCATCTGAGTCTGCCCCCAGCTCCACTGGCAGCTGGCAGGCCACAACAATATGATGAATGTAGGCTTATTGATATGATTGATGTGCTCTAGCTATAGTCAGCTCTAACTCTGACTAATCTATAGAAGGTTCAGTGTCCTGCTATCAGAGAATTATTGCATGATTGTTACTAAATGTTACTGATAAAGAATTGAATGAACGTGAGAACTGAATTAAAGACAAAATTACTTTTAAAGTTTGAAAAGAGTTCATATAAGAAAAGAGGAGAAGGAAATAAACATTGGCCCATTACATTGGAGTCCTGGCAAATGAAGAATGGCACATTATATTATATTCCAATTTGCTCAGAATAAGTCTCACATGTTTATTAATATTCAACTTTTCCAATGTTTGTGTCCTTCAAAATGACTGATACGTGAAACCAAATTTGTTATTATTGCTTGAGTGTAAATGCATTGCAAGAAAATATAAAGTCAGCTCCAGGTTCTTTGAAGAAAGCAAGACCATGACTAATGACTGATGAAGATCCTGAATTATATGTTGCACTAACCTCTCCTTTCTAGGATGATTAGGCATTAGGGAGGCTTTAGTGGACTTTTAATTTAGATTAAGAGCCGTGGTGGCTCAGTGGTTAGAATGTAGTATTGCAGGTTGCTTCTGCTTCTGCTTCTTCTGCCTGCTAGCTGCCTGCAGTTTGGCAGTTTAAGTCTCACCGGCTCAAGGTTGACTCAGCCTTCCATCCTTCCAAGGTTGGTAAAATGACAACCCAAATTGTTGGGGGCAATATGCTGACTCTATAAACCGCGTAGGGAGGGCTGTAAAGCACTGTGAAGCAGTATATAAGTCTAAATGCTATTGCTATTATTCCAGTTCCTTTCTACTAGATTAAGATTTACATATGCTTAGTTAATTTTGATGGAACTAAGACTACTATTTATACTAGTGTCCCCATTCTATTCAGTTCTATCTTTCTCTGTGTAATCAGTTATGCTTCTGAATAATATTCACATATGGCATATTAAAATAGCACTATTGATTTTAACCATCTTCATTTGCAATTTTACAGCTTCGCAATGTATCTTTTAGGGATTTCTCAAATGAAATTATCTTCTTTTTCTTCTCCCTCCTATCTCCAGATTTTAAAAGTTATTAAAAAGTTATAAATGAACAAGGCTTTATTTCTATATCCATCTGTTTGGGAGTAAACTACATTACACAGTACAGTAGGCAGGTATAGGATTATATTGCAGGTTCAATGGTCTCTGAAATTGATCTGGTTCATATATTAGATTTAGCACGTTCTGTGAACTGAGCCATTGTGATTTGTAAACTATAGTTTATGCCTTAGGAGCCAAAACAATAAAGAATGGTTAGCAAAGCATTGATACATTTCAACATCACTGGAATTAGCATGATTTCTGTGGAAATTGAGATCCACTTCATGTAATTTTAATAGAATAGAATAGAATTCTTTACTGGCCAAGTGTGATTGGACACACAAAGAATTTGTCTTGGTGCATACGCTCTCTGTATACATAAAAGAAAAGATACATTCGTCAAGAATCGTAAGGTACAATACTTAATGATAGTCATAGGGTAGAAATAAGCAATCGAATCCTACTAAGAAACAATCAATATAAATCGTAAGGATACAAGCAACAAAGTTACATAAAGTCATAAGTGGAAGGAGGTGGGTGATGGGAATGAGAAGATTAATAGTAGTGCAGATTTAGTAAATAGTTTGACAATGTTGAGGGAATTATTTGTTTAGCAGAGTGATGGCGTTCAGGAAAAAACTGTTCTAGTGTCTAGTTCTTCTGGCGTGCAGTGCTCTATAGCATTGTTTTGAGGGTAGGAGTTGAAACAATTTATGTCCAGGATGTGAAGGGTCTGTAGATATTTTCACAGCCCTCTTTTTGACTTATGTAGTATGCAGGTCCTCAATGGAAGGCAGGTTGGTAGCAATTGTTTTTTCTGCAGTTCTGATTATCCTCTGAAGTCTGTGTCTGTCTTGTTGGGTTGCAGAACCAAACCAGACAGTTATAGAAGTGCAGATGAGAGACAGACAGGACTGACCTAAGTTTGATTTCAAACATATTCGCTAGAATATAAATTATTTTTATTTCAGTGATATAACAAGTATAGTGGACAGGGTTCTGAACAAACCATCAATTACTGATTTCAGTGAATATTGTCTTTAAAAAGGCAGCAAATATGTATATTATTTGCTTATTTCAAATTACTGTAAAAAAAATTGAACATTTTTTCAAATAAAATTTTGTAGTATATTATGTAATCTTAGTCCTTCAGTTGTGGCTACCGTATATGCTAAAAAAAAAAAAAAGAAAAAGGCATAGATAAACTGAGACGGACAAATTAAACTTGGCACTCCACACAGTTTAGAGGAAAATTCTGTGCGAATGACTTACGAATAAATATTTCTGGGTGTTATTTTTTTCTTCTTGCCAAAATAATTTTGCTAAAAAGCAGGAATATCAGGAACATAGCTGAGACTGGAATAAGCACACCATACTGAGTTTAATATATATTTAATTCTTTTAATTAGAAAGCAAGATGAGTTTGGTTTAAACATGATCGTTTGTTTGAATAATATATTCATAAGTGATTAAACAAGGATCATGCTACTTCATCATTCTCAAAAAATACCAGAAGAGAAATGCTGAACAGTACTTAAGGATAAAAATTTGGAAAAATAAATGATATACCATTGGTCACTTTGTGTGAAAATCAAAAGCAATCACTCAGAGGTATAGTGACCAGATGCAAGAGAAATAAAGCCCTTAGATCAGTGGTGGGTTGCTCCCGGTCCGGTCCGGTCCGGTTCTATAGAACAGGTAGTAAAACCGGCAGGAGGCCCCGCCCATCCACCATGACATCATCATGGGTGATTTGCACATGTGCAAAAGCGCTCCCATGCACTCCCACTGCGAACCGGTAGTAAAGGTCAGTGGAATCCACCCCTGCCTTAGATCTTTACCAAAGGTGTCAAAGACGGATTTTGGTGAATAACATTTTTTAATGGACAAGTTTAAATAGGTGCCCCAAAGGTGCTTTTTCAAAAGGCAACTGGACTTGTTTTTGTTTTTTTTTAAGACGTTTTACCAAGAATCTTCTTCAGCTCTGACAGGATGGTGGGGAATGGAAGGATTTATATTCCTTGCAGACAACTAGTCATTTGCATCCTTTTAGAGAATCATTGAGTTCCCATCACTCACTTCAGCTTCTGTCCACCTAACAGTTTGAAAGCATGTTCTATGCAAGTACCATGTTTCCCCAAAAATAAGACCCTGTAGGAACCCTGAAATAAGCACTTGGCTTTATTGCCATGCGCTCAAAAGCCCGATTGAGCTTATTATCAGGGGATGTCTTATTTTGTGGAAAACAGGGTAGATAGATAGGTACCACTTCGCTGAGGAGACAAAGGTGGTTCTCTATGCAAGCAATTAAATTCCTGATGCCTTCCTGATTGCGGTGCCCACTTGTAAGGCACCTGCAGAAAGGGAGGGGGGCTGGTTAACGCTGCAAGCAGAGTTGCTCATCTTTCTCTCTGGTGCAAATCCAGGTCACCCACCTGGGAAGTGCTTGAACATGTCCTATAACAAGGCTGGTACCTTGGCAAGCCAAATTACTGCTCTGCAATAGCATTCAGGAGGCAACTGGACTGTCTTGTTTTTCTTTGAAGACATTTAGCGTCTCATCCAAGAACCTTCTTCAGCTCTGACTGGATGGTGGGGAATGGAAGGATTTATATTCCTTGCAGACAGCTGGTCATTTGCATCCTTTTAGAGAGTTGCTGAGGCCACCTGGACCATAACCCTAACCAAATCTCCAGATGGCCTCAATATCGATAATGTTCACGTAGTGCTTCTTTTTCTTTGAAATTGCACTCAGGGTGCCTGTTACTACTGGTACTTCCTTTGCTTTCTCGTGTCACCGTCACTCTGCTTCTTCGTGTTTCGTTATTTTATCCAGTTCTTTCTATTCTGTTCTGTTCTGCTGTTTCCAGGGACTGCAATGTTTTACTATTTGCACTTTTTTGGCTTTCTTATTGATAACTCTTAAGTCTGTTATGTAGCAGGTGTACATCTGTTTGAATTGTAAAGTGTCAGAGCATTTTAATGTCTTCATTTTCAACTACTCTGCCTAACTTGTGGTCCCACCAGTTCTTGCTTTGCACTCAAACAATATTTCTTGTAGAACTTCCAATGCATCATTGCTGCTATTTTGTTATGCTGTTGCTTTGTAGTCAGTCTGTGCAGTCTTCTTTTAGCAGCAGACTAGGTGATCCAGTTTCTTCAGCTTCTTTGCAAAGGCAACATTTGCTGTACATCTCTGTCTCCTCCTCCTTCTCCTCCTCCTCCTCCTCCTCCTCCTCCTCCTCCCCCCTTTTCTTTCAACATGCAGAGTCACATCACCAGCCCAAGTCAGTAATAGAAACACTGTAAAAAGAGTGAACATAGTAAATTAAAAAAAATGAGTTCATATAGAAGTTACTTGTATCCCTGTGTCTTATTATACAGGTGAGTATTTATAGAAGTTCCTGTTTTTCCACAGGTTTCCTTCACATAACATAAATCATAACTGTTACTAACTGTAATAATTTTTACCAACTGTCTTCATCAAAATAAGTTCTCTAGAATGTTTACTACTGTGAAGACAATAAAGAAATGAGATTTTTAACAATGTAGAAGAGCATTTACATTCCATTTCTGTGCTAAAAAAATAGCGTGCTAAGAAGAAATCATAATTTCAAAGTCCTTTGATGTAGCAAGATTCTGCAACTCCCTTTCTGTTGTTGATTCCTTCCCCAGTTTTCTGGGGTTCTTTTTTTAGTGTCTCTGTTTTGTTCAGCCCACAGCCTTTTCCATTTGCTTCTTTTTGCATGTCATTTTTTGGTCATTCTCAGTGAACGCTGCTTCCTGATACTTATTTCTGCTTGGCTTTCCATACTCTTCCTAAGCAATCCTTTGCATAAACACTGGTGTTTTTTTTTATCAATTTCATCATCATATGCTATTTGATCATTCAAGCTTCTTTCTCAGCAAGCATATTCTTCCATGTTAATTGTGCAAGTGGCTCACAGCACAGTTTTCTCCCCCTACTTCAAAAACGCAACATGTGCTTTGTAGTTAGGATGGAGATGTTTCTCCACTCTTCAGAAAGCATCATATGTTATTAAAAACAGGACCCATGGACATCCGTTTGTCTGTATTATAAATATTGGATGAGGTTCAATGGGAATTTGGACCCCAAAGCATATAGAGAACTAGTTTCTCCCCCTACTTCATAAAAGGAACATGTGCTTTGTAGTTAGGATGGAGATGTTTCCCTACTCTTCAGAAAGCACCTGATGTTATTAAAAACAGAATGGGGTAACGCATGGCTATCAGTTTGTCTGCATGTATATTTATTTATTTATTTATCAACAAATACAAGGAAACAAGTAACAGTATAGACATAGACATGGACACATGAAAAAAATTGGCACAAATAAAAGAATATAAATAGGCAAAACATAGCCATTAACACATAGAATGATTACATTTAAATGGGAACAGTAGGATAGGGATGGTAGGCATGCTGGTGCACTTATGCACGCCCCCTTTAGGGACCTCTTAAGAAACATGAAAGGTCCACGGTAGACAGGTATAGGGATTAGCAAGATAACAACAGGATCAGGTAGAGTATTCCAGACATTTACCACTCTATTGCAGAAGTCATATTTCCTATAATCAAGATTAGAGCGAATTACATTGAGTTTCAGTCTATTGATAGCCCTTGTGTTATTACGGTTGAAATTAAAGTACTCATATACAGGCAGGATGGTTTGGTAAATAATCTTATTTACTAAGCATATTGGAGGAGTTTCAATGGGAATTTGGACCCCAAGCATATAGAGAACCAGTTTTTCCCCCTACTTCATAAAAGGAACATGTGCTTTGTAGTTATGATTGAGATATTTCTCCACTCTTCAGAAAGCATCTGATGTTATTAACACAGAATAGGGTAACACATGGCTATCAGTTTGTCTGCATGTATAAATATTGGATGAAGTTCAATGGGAATTCATACCCCAAAGCACATAGAGAACTACAGTTTCCTCATCTTCACTCTAGAATCATTGGGGCATTTCAGGACTGTTAGGTAAAACATTGAACTACATAGGCCTGTATTGGCCCACCTTTCTTATTTGTTTGTGTATTACACATCTTATGCAACATAACTATGGGCAGCTCATGAAACAGTTTAAAAAAAACAGCAGAAATTCCAGAAACACATCCTTACACAAAGAACTTTACTGGCCTCCAGCCTTATATTATCCCTTGCCCTTGAGAAATTGTTAGAAAATTTCATTTTCCTTATGGAAGAAAGATTAAACCTTTTTTTCACAAATCCAGTGGAGAATTTTGAAAGGCTATCGGTAATATAATTTCATCTTACCTGAGTCTTTGCACCGCCTGAGATTGGGTTGATGCTGGGGCTCAGGATCCCAGACAGCACCCTGGAGTTTTGGGGAGCTGGTAGTGTTGTTAAAGGGGATTCAGGTTAATGTCAGAGTTCCAAATAACACCCCCAATGAAAGAAGACTCCAAGGCTCGAGTTTCCTCAAAGTTCCATTTTATTAGAGATGTCATATTGGCACACATGGGAAAACCTAGAACTGAAAAGTTTCCAGGTTTTCCACACCCAAGTGAACGTTCAAGTCCCTGCCCAGCACCCACATGTCCATCACATAGTCCAATCAAAGTAGAGATACCTCCCAGTCATCCGACTCCAGGTCCAGGGTAAGGCATCTTTGACTCTCTGAGAAAGGAATGTTATTTTGACTATATATCACCCATTCTCCATGCAATCAACCCTCCCATTTTCCCACAGTAGAAACTGTGGCAGACCTGAAGGCCCAAATGTAAAAGATGGTTTCCAGGTCTGACATTCAGCAGATGCTAACCGTAGTTTGTAACATTAATAAGAAAGACAGGGAGGGATTGTATTGGTGCTATACTAGTGTTGATTTTCTAGGTTTACCTTGTCAATGTACTAGAGAAACTGTATTTCTTTACTCGAGAGCTTTTGTTCTCTTTATATTTTCAGATTTACAGGAATTAATTGACTGGCCTTCAGACACTTCCCCAATGAATGTCTTTTTAAAGGGAATGACAACAAACTTTTAGTAGAGCTCCAACAGAGCAAACAATGAATTCATAAAAGCCTTGGTGTTTCTCTAATGATCAGACAGTAATGAGAATGACGGATATGATCATTTTATAGACAAAAGCTGCTGTATTTTGTTTGGCTGCCTGCATAGGCTGCAAAAACAAGTAAAAGCAATGGAACCTATCTTCTAATATTTTTATTAAATATTTGTGGAAGGGGTTGTAATGACTTTAGACAAATATACTTTGGTAGCTTCAGTTTTGTAGGCTGTCTTATCCATCTATAGGTATTGCTTCAAAAATATAAAGATCAGAATAATAATTCCAACAAGACTGGTGCAACCATTAACTGCCTTTTTCCATTAGGAAGAATGAAATTCTGTTCTACCCCTATACCCCTTGCCTCCCTCAAGACTGCCCACCATCACAAGATAGTTCACACACCTTCAGTAATTTTTATTTCTTAAGCCTGGAGTTGTCACTGAGCCAAAACCTAGCTTGAATGGAATCATACGACTGGAATCTTGGTGGTCTTCTAGTTAAATCTACTGTTCAAGGCAGAAGTCCTTAAACCATCCCGGAGAAAAGTTGTTGTTCAATCTTTTCTTGAAAACCTCCAGACAAGGAACACCCACAACTCTAGGAGACAAGCCGATTAATTGTGCTCACTGTCAGGAAATTCGTCCTTATTTCCAAGTTGAACTTCCTTCTGATCAGTGGTGGGTTGCTACTAGTTTGCCCCAGATCAGGTGAACTGGTAGTGGTGGTGGCAGGAGGCTCTATCCACTCAGCCGGACACTTCTGCGCATGTGTAGAAGCATTGTGCATGGGCACAAGTGTGCATGCACGCATGAGCGAACCGGTAGCAAACTAAATTGAAACCCACTACTGGTTCTGATGAGCTTCCACCCATTGCTCTTAGATAGATAAGATTCTTTATTGTATATAAAAACAATCTTAGACAATAAAACAACTTCTGCTAACAATTTAATTGCATATACTGTGTTCCAAGGTTTAAGTTTCAGCATCTTTTTCATGGCTCTTTTGTAACTTCTCACTGTGACTGGTTGGTTGTACCTATCATTCCTCACTCCTCATCTCCACTGCCTGCCGTCTCTTGGTCGTCCTGCTCTGTACTTCCCTGGTGCCAAACCATCCCAAACCCAAAGGATCTGGGGCTGCCTTGTTCTGCTCCTGCCTGCATTTCTTCAAAGCCAACGAGGCTGCCCCCTCGACCTCTGTTGGCCCAGCTGCAACTCATCCTTCTCCATGGACTAGGCTCTGATGGGGCAATGACACCTTCTCTGATGCAATTCCTGTCTACCAGATAAAACTTTTGTAAGGTGTTGAAGACTGGTGCTTAACATTAGGGTTGGGAGTTTAAGGCAGTCCTCTTGACTGTTTTGCTTAGTCATTCATTGTTTTATTGAATTGGAATTACCATAGACATGTTGTTGTTAGTTGTGAAGTCATGTCTTACCCATCGCGACCCCATGGATAACATTCCTCCAGGCCTTCCTGTCCTCCACCATCCTCTGGAGTCCATTTAAGCTCACGCCTACTGCGTCAGTGACTCCATCCAGCCACCGCATTCTCTGTCGTCCCCTTCTTATTTTGTTCTCAATCTTTTCCAGCATTAGGCTCTTCTCCAGTGAGTCCTTTCTTCTCATTAGGTGGTCAAAGTATTTGAGTTTCATCTTCAGGATGTAACCTTCTAAAGAGCAGTCAGGGTTGATCTCCTCTAGGACTGACTGGTTTGCAGTCCAAGGGACTCGCAGGAGTCTTCTCCAGCTCCATAGTTCAAAGGCCTCAATTTTTGGCACTCAGCCTTTCTTATGGTACAACTTTCACAGCCATACATTGCAACTGGAAAGACCATAACTTTGACTATATACACTTTTGTTGACAGGGTAATGTCTCTGTCTCTTTCTGAGCACAATTAACTAAGGAGAATACCTGAGATGTAAAAAAAGATAAAGAAAAAAGAAAAAAATTATGCTTGAAAGTATGTGGATCAAACGTTTAGCCCAATCTTTCTTCAAATTGGAATTTTACATACGCAGAGTGGAATAAACTGAAGCTTAGCTTGGCAAAATGAGAAACCGGGTAAATCAAGCTTGATAGATTTTAAGGCTTTGCAAAGCATTCCAAAGGGTAATTTCCCAAAGAATATTAGCATGAACAAAGCACTCTTTCTTGAAATATGTGTGGCTATTTTATACTGCTCAGGTATATGCATGTACAGTCTTCTCTTTGCTGATAGTGCGAGCAGCTACTGTCTGCCTACATACAGACAGTTTTTGAAGCAGCCCGAGATCTTCAAGATGCAGTGGCTTTAATGGTTCAAGTGGGGTGCTTTGTTCATGCCAGTATGCTTTGCTAACCCCTCTTTTTAAATACTTTACATGGCCCTATTAGACTCATCCATCCTTTATTGTTGACTTGTTCAACTTCCACTTGTATTAAGTTCACCATTAAAATGAGCTTAAGAAGCAATCTTTGTAAATGGAAGTAGCTGGATTTAATCAGTGTTCATATTACTGTATAGAAGATGAAATATCCATCTCCTATCAGCTGATTCCACTTTACATTTTTAAAATGATTATGAAGTCACTAAGCCACACTAAAGTCACTAAAGCATTGAACCATCTTCCTTTTCTCTTCTTCAATCACTGATCTTTAGTCATATAGATGAACTTTATCTATAATTGCGAATGTATTGTTGGATGTTTGGCCAGTGATTTACTTGCGGTGCTATTCCACAGACAGCTGAAATGAATCTCAGAATAATGTTTTTGACTACAGGAAGGCAGCTATAATTATTCATTTCTCCAATCGTTGGAGGCACCATTGATTAATTTTTTTAAAAAAATAGTTAACTATGGTGAGGTTGAAACTTACAAGTTTGCCTTTTTTTCCCCTGCTTGTCTTTTTACCTTTAATTGGTGTATATCCCAAAATCCTGGCACCAAGGGGTGTGTGTGTGTGTGTGTGTGTGTGTGTGTGTGTGTGTGTGTGTTTGTGTGTAAGAAAGCCTCTTCTAAAGATAATGCACAAGAAAGCCCGCAAATGGTTTGCTGCAAACAAGCAGACTAAGGACATGGATTTCTGGAACCATGTCCTATGGTCTGATGAGACCAAGATAAACTTATTTCATTCAGATGGTGTCAAGCATGTGTGGTGGCAACCAGGTTAGGAGTACAAAGGCAAGTGTGTCTTGCCTACAGTCAAGTATGTTGGTGGGAATGTCATGGTCTGGGCTGCATGAGTGCTGCCGGCACTGGGGAGCTACAATTCATTGAGGGAACCATGAATGTACTGTGACATACTGAAGTAGAGCATGATCTCCTCCCTTCAGAGACTGGGCTGCAGGACAGTATTCCAACATGATAATGACCCCAAACACACCTCCAAAATGACCACTGCCTTGAAGAAGCTGAGGGTAAAGGTAATGGACTGGCCAAGCATTGCTGTGGCCCACCAGTGGCCTGCACGGATCGTGGATAATCCCGACGACGAGGAGGCTGATGTGGGGTTGCGCCAGCAGCCTGCACAGCCGGCGCTCGCATTGGATAGCGAGGAGGCTGAGGAGGAAGTGGTGCCAGAGGCAGAGACTCAGCTTGGGCCTCCAGAGGCTCCTTCAAGTGGAGAAAGCAAAGTGAAGGAGCCTCTCCTCAGTGCTCGAGCATGCAGGGCTGCCAAAAGGCAGGAATGTCTACTCAGGAAGAGGAGGTCCCCTCGAGAGTAAGGTCTGAGGATAACTGGCCACTCCCTTAGCCTATTTAAGTCACACGCAGTTAAGAATTTCTTGCTGGAAACACCGTGTAATTATTACAGAGCATTTTGGAGAGTGAGTGTCTTATCATATCTTGTTTTCTGGGCTGGTTGCCAACCTTTGCCGGACTTTGTTTATTCTTGGTACATTATAACTTTGATAAGGACCGTTGGTGTGTGTCACAATTCTTGGGAATCCAGAGCTGGGGCAGAACAAGCATGTCTCCAGACCTAAATCCTATTGAGCATCTGTGGGGCATCCTGAAATGGAAGGTGGAGGTGCGCAAGATCTCTAACATCCACCAGCTCCATGACATCATCATGGAGGAGTGGAAGAGGAGTCCGGTGGCAACCTGTGAAGCTCGGGTGAACTCTATGCCCAAGAGGGTTAAGGCAGTGCTGGAAAATAATGGTAGCCACATAAAATATTGACACTTTGGGCCCCATTTGGACATTACACTTAGGGGTGTATTCACTTTTGTTGCCAGCAGTTAAGACATTAATGGCTGTGTGTTGCATTATTTTGAAGGGACAGCACATTTACGCTGTTATACAAGTTGTATTCTCACTACTTTACATTGTAGCCAAGTATCATTTTTTCAGGGTTGTCACATGAAAAGATATTCACAAAATGTCAGTGGGTGTACTCACTTCTGTGATATACTGTAATAGTACTTTTTCAGCTCCTAATTTCTATCTCTATTATTCAACCATTTGTAAAACAAATCCCATGTTCGAAAATACTCTTTATCTTCTTTTTATTTTATCATTAATGTCAATCTGTCCATTTCTGCATAATCTAATTTTTTTTAAATTACATCTTCTTCTATAGGTGTTTCCTCATTTTTCCAGTACTGTGCAAATACAATTCTTAATGCTGTCAATACATGTAATATTAAATTTATATTCCCTTTATCATACTTTTCTGGTACTATGCCTGACAAAAATATTTCTGGTTTATAAACTATGTGCTGGTTCAACATTTTTTCTAACCCTGTATGTATTTTTGTCCAATATTTATTTGCTTTTGCACATGTCCACCAGATATGATAATATGTGCCCGGTGTCTGGTTGCATTTCCAACATCTGACGGACACGTTTTTAAACATCTTTGCTAATCTCACCGGTGGTAATTTCCACCTATAAAACATTTTATATAGATTTTCCTTATAAGTAGTGAATTCTTAAGGTGAAATGCCCACTTCAAATGGCTCATAATGAATCTGAAAATTTCCCTTTCACAACTTTGCAAGAATTTGGCATATTAAAGAAGTGGAAGAATCTTTTCAGATGGACCACTCCTGGGAAATTATATTCTGTAATATGATGATTATCAACGAGGGCAAATATATGTGCCCCAGGATAATGCTGCAAGATCCACTCTGGATCGGTCACTGGGACCAGAGGTTTAGTCTTCCAAGCTTTGCACTCTTGCTGGAGCTCATCTTCAAAAAATGTCTATGGAGATTCTCAGCCATCCAGGTCATGGTTTTCCCAAAGGGGCTTTTCCAAGGCAAGTGGACTTCATTTTTCCTTGAAGACGTTTCGCTTCTCATCCAAGAAGCTTCTTCAGAACTGAAGTTGTCTTTTGAAAAAACATCTTTGGGACATCCTCAAGGAACTTCTCTCCCACCAGAATGTGTGCATTGGGCTAGTCTATGCGTAATTTTTATGGAGTGTCTGGTTGTGTAATCTCTTAATGCATGAGGGGAAAAAGTAACAGGAGAATGCCTGAAAATTTGGAGAAAAAAATAGTGATTCTGAACTGAAATAGATCACTTATAGTGATAAAGTCTCACATTATTACCATAACTTTGTTGGTGGTCCTTGCCTTTTTCTTTCCTTAAAGAAATTGTAATAAAAACATTGAAAAAACAATCTATATGTGGGTGACTCAACTCTGGCATTAGGTAATGATATCACTTTAGATTTTCTATGTCTCTGCTTCATTTCATTGATGGGATAGCTTCCTCGATGTTAAACTGGAGACAAGGAAACATTTTCACATTCTTAATATCATTTTCCTATTTAAGGACATTTAGGAAAGACATAACGGAGATGTAAATTGTACTGGCATCATTAGAACTCCAAACTAACCAAATGGACTGAAAGCTTTAGAAGATGGAACAATTCTGCAATGCAATGATGTATAAAACAAAGGTAAATTAATCAACATTAAGGACATGCTCAAATTGGATGACAGCGATGTTTTCCATTTCTTATTCTCAATCCAGTTAGGAACTAAGTGATTTTTTAAAAAAATCAGGGCAACCTGGTCTACCCACTTAATCTCACCCCTGGTATAGCCGACAAAGCAAGGAAAGCCCGTGGTTTAGAGATTACATCTATCTCATATGTAAGTAGTCCAGGTTCAAATTCCAGAAGGATATGGCTATCTGATGAAAGCTAAGTAGCCTGAAAATAGATCTATACTAAAGATAAAGGTAAAGGTAAAGGTTCCCCTCGACATATGTGCTAGTGGTTCCTGACTCTAGGGGGCATTGCTCATCTCCATTTCAAAGCCGAAGAGCCAGCGCTGTCCGAAGATGTCTCCATGTTCATGTGGCTGGCATGACTAAATGCCAAAGGTGCCCGGAATGCTGTTACCTTCCCACCAAAAGTGGTCCCTATATTTCTATGTGCATTTTTTACCTGCTTTCAAACTGCTAGGTTGGCGGAAGCTTGAACAAGTAATTGGAGCTCACCCCAATTCCAGCGGCACTAGGGATTTGAACTGCTGAACTGCCAGCCTTTTCATCGACAATCTCAGCATCTTAGCCACTGAGCCACCACGTCCCTATCAGATCTACACTACTCTCCCTTTATTTCTTTGGTGGTAAATATAAATTTATCACAAATATCAGTTAGGAACTGATAAAAAGCACCACAACTTCAAGGAATAAATTGATAAAATGTTTAATTTCCCCTTAATTTATCACCGCCAGCAGCAATGTCTGAAAATGTTTTCTTTGGGATACTGTTGTGGTCATAGAAATGGAGTGCACTTCAAGTTGGATTGTCTTCCATTCCCTGAATCGGAAGACACAGAGTAGAGATTCTACATCTAATAAATTATACTTATTTCTTTGGAAATGTGGCTCAGCTTTTTGTCTTTTACTTGAGATGTAAACCCAACATGCAGATAAAAGCAAGCTTGGCAAGCTTCCTTAATTTCTTCACTGAATTGGCTTTAGTTCTAACCCTCTTTATATGGATCACGCATCACTGTGGGTGAATGAAGGGTTTGTTTACATTTCAGCAGTCCACCATGAAAAGCTACATGCAGGGTTCCTGCTGTTTTTCTATCTGATGGCCTACTTCAAGATCCCCTGCTGGATTTACAAACATGTATTTTCTTCTCCCTAGCTTTCAGTTCTTTCCGCATTCAACAAATCATTGATTAAAAAAACCCGAGTTACTCCTATTTGTCCTTAATTCTTTGTTGGATAATATTTTTTTAAGATCCTCAATCCTATAAAAAATAGGGGGTTTTTTCAAGCTTTGGGAGGAAGTATCTGAAAGGCAGATCAAGATTGACTGGAGTGAGGTGGGAGGATTTTCTCTCTCCCCCATTTCTGTCTTTCAGAGATTTCATAAAAGGACGTGCTGGAAGGCAACTAAAATAATAAAGCTAAATAGTTCAAATTGCTGAAGAAATAGGATAACTTGAAGGTGGTTGATAAATAGAAAAAGTCTTAGTGCTTGAGGGTAGATATGACATTGTTGCCATTTCCGAAACTTGGTGGGATGAAACCCATGACTGGAACATATAGGTTGTTGTTGTTAGTTGCAAAGTCATGTCCAACCCATCGCGACTCCATGGACAACATTCCTCCAGGCCTTCCTGTCCTATTTAAGCTCATGCCTACTGCTTCAGTGAGTCCATCCAGCCACCTTGTTCTCTATTGTCCTCTTTTCTTCTTTTGCCCTCAATCGTTCCCAGCACTGGGCTCTTCTCCAGTGAGTCCTTCCTTCTCATTGGGTGGCCAAAGTATTTGAGTTTTATCTTCAGGATCTGGCCTTCTAAAGAGCAGTCAGGGTTGATCTCCTCTAGGACTGACCGATTTGATCGCCTTGCAGTCCAAAGGATTCGCAAGAGTCTTCTCCAGCACCATAGTTCAAAGGCCTCAATTCTTTGGCGCTCGGTTTTTCTTATGGTCCAACTTTCACATTGCATACATTGCAACTGGGAAAACCATAGCCTTGACTATATGCACTTTTGTTGGCAGGGTGATGTCTCAGGGTGATGTACAGCTAGAGGGATTTAAATTGTTCAAAAGAAACAGACCTAATAAAAGAGGAGATGGAGTTGCATTTTTTAAAAGAAATAGCTGCACCCCTTATAGAAATGCAAATTTTAAAAAAATCAATTATGAAACCTTCTTGACTGCATTTGGGTTCATGAAAAAGGAAAAGGGAATGACAATACCACAGGTCTATCCTATAGACCACCCAATCAAACAGAAGAAATAGATGAACTTTTTGCTAATTGGTTGGCTAAGGCATGCAGAAAACACACTGCAATAGTAATGAGGGACTTTAATTATTCTGATATCAACTGGGAGTCACCTAGTGTCTCTAGTGCCACCTTTGTTGACACCTGGTGTCAACTTTGCACTTATTGGAAGATCAAACAACTTCCTGATACAGTATACAACTTCATCTCTAAAAGGTAGAGAAGGGAACTGGAGGGTCAATTTAATTTTTACTAACAAAGATATAGGAAGCTCTTCTTATATCTAGCTCTAGTTTAACCATCACCACCTTTGAAAGTCATGAATTAGGAATAGGGTTGGAAAGAAGGAAAAAAGTATCTTGGGTTAGTTATGTAGTTTGGAAGATGGAGAAGAGGACAGGGCGAGAGAAGCTGATTGGTTATTTTGCCCAAAAAGAGGGTGCCCGGAAGAGAATGGCATGAGACTTTGTACCAAGTCTTATGTTTTATTTGGCAAGGGAATGAGTAAGAGTTGGATTATTATATATGTATTAATGTAGTGTATAGAAATGTAATACACCCTTAAGAAAATGTTCAGTTTGCTGTGTGAATGTGAATGATAACTCTTAGCCTGAAACCACTAGCTTAGAATTCCTATTGTGCTTGCATTTTGATGTACTGTACCGGTATCTAGATACTTAATAATATAAGAAAAAGTTGCAAAAATCTCAGTTAGAGAAAAAGCTATTTTTCCTTATTAAATGTTTTGGAAATTTCAGGTAAAACCAACTATTGTGTTTGGACAGCTTCTATGTTACTGGAAGGTGTACTTTCAAAAGAAACCTGAAGGTCTAATCGACTCACTAATCCCAAATCCACAATTCTGATTAAAGATTTATGTTTTTCCTCCAAATTTGTAACAGATTAACAGAGTTGGAAGGGACCTTGTAGGTCATCTAGTCCAACCCCCTGCCATGCCCAAGCACGAGACTCTACACCATTTCTGAGAAATGCCACACTATTTCTGACAGATTCTTCAAATCCTTTCTTCAAATCTAATTCTCATTCCTTTTTATCAATATATTTCCGTTAAGTTCAAACATCACTAAAGCAACTAATTTATTATCCCAATAGTACACAACTTTATTTCAGGCATATCTAAAATAGTGGATAATCCCAGTATAATATATATGACAATCCCAGTTTATCATGTTGAGGTGTGATAGCAGTGAGATTGTAGACTATATCTTCGAAATAAATGTAAAAGAAAGTATGCCACTTTTGACCAAATAAACCCATTTTCAGGTTGTGTCCTACTTTATTTAGTAGCAAAATTCTTTAGTATGATGAAAAATGGATCATGCAATTGTATTAATAGTTCCGGCATATTCACTTGATTCCTTACTGATTAAATCAACTTCAGTTCAGCACTGACCTTTGGGAAACTTTTAACACGGACAAATCCTATGGGAAGCTACACTATTTTGCAGCCTCTTTCTTAAAAAGCTAAAGAACTCCCAGTAGCCACTTAAATTTAATGAATGTGAGGCACTGATGTACATCAGGAGCATAGAGGACTCATGTACCAATCTCTTAATTAAGAAAGGTAAATGCTCACGTAATTTCTTCTGCCATACCCCCAGAGAGAAAATACTTGGTTTTGCAGACACTCAGAAAATAAGAATAGAATAGAATAGAATAGAATAGAATAGAATAGAATAGAATAGAATAGAATAGAATAGAATAGAATAGAATAGAATTCTTTATTTGCCAAGTGTGATTGGACACACAAGAAATTTGTCTTGGTGCATACGCTCTCAGTGTACATAAAAGAAAAGATATGTTCATCAGGAATTATAAGGTACAACACTTAATGATAGTCATAGGGTACAAATAAGCAATCAGGAAACAATGTGAAAATGGTTTAAATAAATGACAGTTAGTGTAAGACAAATAATTATTATAGAAGATATACTGTTAGGATATTGAATTTAGTAGCTGGAACAGTACAAGTATACAAAAATTGAAACTCCCCCTTTATACTTAGGGCAATCAGTATAGACTACCTCATGCATGAGTCAGCCTCTCTAACTAATCAACTACAAACAAAAGAAGTTTGCCTTTCCCCCTCCTTTTTGTTCTGCGTGTTCTGTGTACTATTTAACTTGCCTTATGATATTCCTGTGTTCTTGACTATCTTTGATGTCTGTCTGTCTGCTTGCTTGCCCATCCATCTATGTATCTATCTATCTATCTATCTATCTATCTATCTATCTATGTATCTATCTATCTATCTATCTATCTATCTATCTATCTATCTATCTATCTTTCTATCTTTCTATCTTTCTATCTTTCTATCTTTCTATCTTTCTATTTTTCTATCATCTATCTTCATCTAGATATGTGGTGGTGCAGTAGTTAGAATGCAGTAATGCGAGCTACTTCTGATGACTGCCAGCTGCCTGAAATTTGGCAGGTTGAATCTCACTAGGCTCAAGGTTGACCCAGCCTTTCATCCTTCTGAGATCAGTGATTCTGAGGACCCAGATTGTTGGGAGCAATATGCTGACTCTGTAAACCATTTAGAGAGGGCTGTAAAGCACTGTGAAGCAGTATATAAGTGCTATTGCTATCTATCTATCTGTCTGTCTGTCTATCTATCATCTGTCTGTCTGTCTGTCTGTCTGTCTATCTATCTATCTATCTATCTATCTATCTATCTATCTATCTATCTATCTATCTATCTAATTTATCTACTACAAGTTTTTGTTAATGTGTCCGACTTCATCTGGACAGCTGCTATGCAATTCCTCGACATACACTGATATCTGTATATGTAAAGGAATTGCATACCAGCTGTCCAGATGAAGTCGGGCACACATAACACAAACTTAGCACACACACACACACACACACACACACACACACACACCACTACCCATCCATAAACATACATGTTACAGCAGTCATGCTTCAGTTTCCAATCCTAGATGTACTCTTGCAATTTACACCTATTAGAGTGTATGAAGGCAGTTATTTATTCCTAAATGTTCAGCAACCAAAAGTCACTTTATACAATTGCTAGAAGCTCTTATCACTTCCAGCATTTGCTCACTTGGTGTTAGGCTCCGTCTGTTTCGCCTTGTACTTCCTGCCGTTCTTATTGCAAAGCTATCTGTGCATGTTGCAGTGATGAATTTGATTTTTACAGCCAGTTTGTGGCAGAGTCTAATGCTGATTTCATTTGAGATGACCTGGCCCAAGGTCATCCAATTGGATCCATGCTAAAAGAGGGTTGGTACCTAAGTTTCCCCATCATCTTCATCATCTCTATTATCTAAATTACTTTACTCACAATGGCTACCTGTATGATTATTAAAAGTGCCATTGCTTATTTTATTTTATTTGGGGGGGGGGGATAAATAGTGTTAATAGTTCTTATTTTAAAAATTTCAATATCACATGAAATCTGTGTTTTACTATTCTTGTATTTCTCTTTGGAATGAGCGCTATATTTATAAGTACATAAGAAATTTGTAAGCTTTTGTAGCCAAAGAATGCATCTGAAGAGGATAAAGGTAATACAAATATGTCAGAATTTTGGTCCCAGAAAATAAAGTACTCTAATCTAGGATCATGTGAAGGGGAAAGTGAGTGGATTACAAAAAGACTGGGTGGGATCAGTATAGTAATTCAACACTGAAATGTGTATGTCAGAATAAATTCTAGATGGAAATAAGTGTGTTGAAACTCAAGGTGTCCTCACCTGTCTTCCTTTTCTTTCTCCTGTAAGTGCACAGAGCCTGCATATTGCTCTTTTTATTGTTCTAACTTTACATAATCTTGTTTTTTTAGTTAGTTAATTAGTTAGTTAGTTAGTTAGTTACTTTGTCAAACATGTACGAGATAACAGATATGTATAAATGGGGACAATAGGACAGGGATGGTAGGAACATTGGTGCACTTAGGCACGCCCCTTACAGACCTTTTAGGAATGGGGTGAGGTCAACAGTAGACAGTCTAAGGTTAAAGTTATGGGGGTTTGGGGATGTAACCACAGAGTCAGTAGTTGGTCGTGTACCACTGAATCAAAGGCTTTGCAGAAGTCTATGTAATTGTGTCTATTGCTTTATCCTGGTTGAGTTGTGTAGTCCATATGTTTGCTACAAAAAAATAATTATCATGTATGTATGAACAAACTCCATTTTGTCCCTTTATGTGTTTGAAAATCCATACATTTTCTTTTTTAAAAAACAAACAAAAAATTATGATACAGCACAGTGTCCAGAACAGTGATGCAAGGAAAGGGAAGATACAGTAAAAATTGTGTATCTGAGTTTCCCAGCCTGATTCTACCATTTATTTAGTCCAGAGCATAAAATGACTAGCTATTTCTCTTGGATTGCTGGTTGCTGCTGCTGCTGCTGCTGCTGTGCGTTTCTCTTGGCAAGCAGAAGTGATGAAAGGAAGGGAATGGCTTATCTCAAATGTGCTGTGCCCCAAAACAAGGAAAAGCTTCAACTCCTAAATTGAAGTTTCAAGCTGAGAGTTTCACCAAAGAGGTGATATAGAACCCCATCTTCATATTCAGGTTTCACATTTGTTGAAAAAAATGTAAAATAGAATAGAGAAATTTAAAAGACCAAGGGGGGGGGGGAGAGATTTATCTCCTAAAGAGCAATTACTAATTGTATTACTGCAAATATACTAAAGCATTTTGAACAATACTTTAGAATGGGTGTTAGCAACCCGTGGCTCCAGAGCCGCATGCTGCTCTTTGGCCCCTCTGTTGTGGCTCCCTGTCCCATCACTGGCTGGCCTCACCCCTCAGCCTCCCCTCCCAGTCATTCCCTGCCTGGCCTTGGAAATCTGAGAGATACAGAGAGGGGGGAAGAAGGGGAGAGAAAGACATAGATACAGAGAGATACAAAGAAAGGGGGAGAGAGGGGGGTGAGAGAGAGAGAATACGGAGTGGGGAGAGAGAGACATAGAGAGATACAGAGAGAGGGGGAAGAGAGAAAGAGAGAGACAGAGAGAGAGAACAACCAGTTCTCTGCCCTAATAACCGGCTGGGTAGGCATGGCTAGGGGAGTCATGTGACTGGATGGGAGTGAATGATGTGGAGTTGGCCATGCCCACCCAGGTTTTGTGGCTCCCAGTGGTTTTTTTTCTGTGGGAAACGGGTTCAAATGGCTCTTTGAGTACTTAAGGTTGCAGACCCCTGCTTTAGAATATCATCAACTTTATATCATCATCAAAAATATGAAGTTAAATTAAGGAAAGACAAGGTTAATAAACTTAGCTATATGTACATACTAAATGTTCATATGTTGTATTGTCACTCAGGATCAATGTTTTGTAAAATGAACTCTTTTTAATGTTTATTTTTTCCTGATTTTTTTTTTATTCTCAAAACCCTTCTTTAAAAATAAATAGAAGTGGAGATTGCAATATATAGCGTGATAAGAGGCGTATCAATGGCACTGGGCATAATAGTTTCCTTAGTGCTTTTATACGGAATCATGGAGATTATTGTGCTGCAAGGCAATTGGAAATTAAAGATTTAAAGCAAAGATTAAATCAAGAAAGAAGGGATTTCCAACAGATCTAGGCAGATGTTGCAAGGATTTAGGCTATTTTCAGCAAGAGGAAGTCAAGTAGCTAGAAGTAGAGCTGAAGATATATAAATATATAACCATATTCAGTTTGGATGAGTGATGAGAAGTATTCAAATATGTTAAAGCAAAAACTGAAGCTGTAGATTCATGGAAATTTCTAGAAACACATGCCTTTTTTAAAAAAATCCTTTTAGCAATACATTAGAAAGTTAAAGGAGTTATTTTTATACTATAAAATCTTTGGTTTAAATTGTTATTGACTCCTGTCTAGGGTTTATGCAAACTCCGTTTCTGATTTCTTCTTCACCATTTATTGATGGAGAGTTTTGTTCAGTCTGAATGTTTAAGCAAATTGACCTAATTTGCACTTTTACCCTAATAGGTAAGAATTCATTTATATTTCAGATTGGGCTGTTCTCCAATTTAAAGTGTTTATTTTAGACAAAAGATACATTACAGGAGGAATGCAAGCCAACAGGAATACATTGAGTGGAAAATGCTCTAAAATGGTTATTTTAAAAATGAAATACAACAAAAAACTACAAACCTATATGTCTTCTTTGAATTAAATTCTGCTGAAGTCAGTGGAACTCCTCTCTGTGGTAGTGCCTCAAATATTGGAACACTGCTATCGTGTCTCCACTGGTCCTTCTCTTCACTAGACTAGCCATGCCCAGTTCCTGCAACCATTCATCGTATGTTTTAGCCTCCAGTCCCCAAATTATCTTGGTTGCTCTTCTCTGCATCTTTCTAGAGTCTTTAAAATATCTAAATAAATAAAATACCCAACACCTGTTTCCATACACTTCTTATGATTTCTTTGCAGGTATATTGACTCCTATGCAAGAATGAACAAAGCTGCCCATTTCAGACTAGGCTTATTGAATTGTTCCTATTATGCTTGAGGGAACTTTAGGAACAATCATCTTGAGATTTTACCCTCTTCTCTTCCAAAGAATAAAATATTCCTTGTATTTTACAAACATTTTACAAATATTTGTGAAATATTTTTTTTCCCCAATGTATAGTTTTATGAGATGAAGTTTCACAAGTAAAATAATATCCCTAATACCTGGGCAGCAGTGGTGGGTTTCATTTTTTTTTTACTACCGGTTCTGTGGGTGTGGCTTGGTGGGCATGGCATGGCTTGGTGGGCGTGGCAGTGGAAGGATATTGTAAAATCTCCATTCCCTCCCCAATCCAGGGGAAGATTACTGCAAAATCCCCATTTCCTCCCAATCAACTGGGACTTGGGAGGCAGAGAATAGATGGGGGTAGGGCCAGTCAGAATTTTTACTACCAGTTCTCCGAACTACTCAAAATTTCCGCTACTGGTTCTCCAGAACTGGTCAGAACGTGCTGAAACCCACCTCTGCTGTGCAGTGTCTTTTTTAAACAACTGTCACTTTATGGAGGCCCGCCTATCTGAGAATCAGATCAGGAAAAGTTATTGCAGTAAAAGTTCCATGACTCTTAATTCTACCCATAATGGTTTTGTCAGCCATAAAGGTTGAAGTTAAGAAATGCACCTCCTCATTAAATGTGGCTGCTTCCTATTAAATGAACTGTTAAGTTTCTTCCTAGAATTCTTTTCGCCTATAACCAAATGCTTCTTCATGGAGATTTTCTATATTTGATTTGGTGGTATTCGTATTTAAGTGAAATAGTGCAGGTGGTGATTTCCTCCATCACAACCATATTTCCCTGGGATCTACCATCTAGATCTACCATCTAGTTATTAATCAAGCTTAACCCTGTCTATTTTCTCAAGATCAGCAAGGTGCTGCCATCTAGCTAGACTGCTGTTTTATGTACATCTGGTCTGTTTAAATTTAAGCAATAGGGACTGACATAACATAGGGAGAATCACATGTGCTGCCTCAGAGACAGGGGAGCACTAAACAATATTGCATTGACTAATGCAAAGTGAATGGTATTTGCAGACTGCTATCCTATAACTTTGAAGCGGTGTCTAGAATAAATAGGTGAAGGGACCCAAAGGTGCTTTTTCAGGAGGCAACTGGACTTTCTGGTTTTTTTTCTTTTGAAGACGTTTACCTTCTCATCCAAGAAGCTTCTTCAGCTCTGACAAGAGAGTGGGGAATGGAAGGGGAATCCTGTCAGAGCTGAAGAAGCTTCTTGGATGAGAAGTGAATGCAAACTCACCGAGGGCAGCCCGGGAGGAGGTCTTCGCCAATCCCACGACACACAGTTCTCCCAATACAAACACCAAATAGGTAAAAGTCCAAGAAAGCAATTGATTAAGTGACGTTAAAGTCCAAAAAGAAACATACAGAAAGGCAACTCAGGTCTGAATCCAATCGACTGAGTGAAAAGACTGGTGGGACGGAGGCAAAGTAGGCGTGACCTGAGCTACAGAGGGAAATTATTGGCACTCAGTCAAAAAATATTATATACCCACAAGATTGAGCCACAGAAACGCGTGGCCGGGTACAGCTAGTCGTAAAATATTTAGTATAGCATGTGTTGCTTTTACGTCCAACACATGGCGCTGTTTTTCAAAAAAGCATGTTTTTACTGTTTTTACCTGTCACAGGTATGACATCTATATATAGTAGGTATATAAAAACATGCACGTATTTGAATGCAACTTTGTGTCAAAATTTCAAAGCAATCGGTGAAGAACTTTCAGAGATTCAAGATTTTGTACAAACGAACATTTACATTTTTATTTATATAGATTGTGGTGTCAGAGTGGTATTCACTTACCTTCGCTACCGGTTTGCAAATGTGAGCATGCGCAGGGCCTTCTGTGCATGCGGAGAATGTAAAAAATGAGACATGATGACATCAGGTTGGGTGGGCGGAGCCTCATGCATCCGCCGCTACCGGTTCGCCTGAACCGGATAGAAACAGCTGAATATCACCACTCTGTGGTGTACTGTAGATAGCATCTGGGTTTCCTCTCAATGGCAGATGAAATTAAAAAGGAGCTGTGGAACAAGAATGAGGGCGCCAGAACAAAGCTAGTCATACCAATTTTTTTTTTATTAAAGCAATACAAATACTTATGAGTTGCATATAAAAGATTGGTTAAATAAAGATAGAAAGCTAAAAGTAAAACTATTACCCAAGGCTCTAAAACAAGATGATAGTAAAGATATTTTTAAAAATAGATCTTGCTTTCATCTTTTTATGTAGATCTGTTCCTTCTTTGGACATTATCTCAACATCTTTTTAATATTTTCTTTCTTTCTTCTTACTAGTGAAGGTTTTTTTTTTATTTGCTTTTGAACAAAGTCTTCGCTAGATAACTTTTCCTTCTTTTTGGTAAATTTCTGCTTTCTGGGCAAAGAGTACATCCTATGGGAATTGAGTGATTAAAGTTTCTTCCCACATGAAACAGTTCCTCTCTGCTCTTCATGGAGGATAAGGCTCTGTGTTATTTTTGAATCAAAAGTTTGTGCAGTTCTCTGGTTTACCAGATTTTGTGTTTTGTATCTCCAATAAAATATTTATGTAGGTCTTTGGTTATTCGGGTCTTCTCCCGTGTAAAATTGGAAGTGTCTTGGCGACGTTTCAACGAAGTCTCATTTGTCATCTTCAGGCTGGTGTTCTCGGCTTCGTGCTTCCAGGAGCACCAATTATATATATATATATATATATATATATATATATATATATATATATATATATATGTGTGTGTGTGTGTGTGTGTGTGTGTGTGTGTGTGTGTGTGTGTGTGTGTGTGTGTATGTATATGTATATGTATATGTGTGTGTGTATATATATATATATATTTATATATATATATATGTATATATATGTGTATATATATGTGTATATATATGTGTATATATATGTGTGTGTATATATATGTGTATGTATATATATATATATATATATATATATATATATATATATATATATATATACATTTTTTTTTTAATATTTTTGCTGAGACATAGAAACATAGAAAAATAGCTTGTCGGCTATATGATACTGTCTGGATGGCCCATGAGATTGGGCTGAAAGGCAAAAATTGGAGATTTGTGATATCTCCTCCATTCGTGGTAATCCAGGATGACTTAATACAAAAAAAAAACATACATATGTATATATATATATATATGTGTGTGTGTGTGTGTGTGTGTGTGTGTGTGTGTGTGTGTGTATATATATATATATATATATATATATATATATATATATATATATATATATATATATATATATATATATATATATATATATATAATTTTATTTTCGTAGGCTTTTATGTGCATCATTCTTTATGCCAGGCTTTTCCTATGTAAATCAAGATGTTTCACAGCCATAGTACAGTGAAATCTCATTCACTAGTTTCTAGGCTTTCTCAAACATTAAAACAGCATTTTGCTGTCTGTTTGGAGATTTCTGGCTTATTTGCCTTCGTCAGCCAGCCACGCCCCTTTTTCATGACTCCGCCCTGTAACGGTCAAAAATTTATTTTATTTTATTTTATTTTATTTTATTTTATTTTATTTTATTTTATTTTATTTTATTTTATTTTATATATATATATATATACACACATACTCATACACACACACACACACACACACAAAATGGCACATAGTAGGGAAACATGAACAGAGCAATAAATGTAGTATGAAAATATTCACCAAGCGGTTATGTCCAACAAAACTGTGTGGCAAAAATATTTCTATAACATAATTATATTAGTAAGAGCTTTAGACATGAGCCCCTTAGTAATCTTCTTCACCATCCGATTATGGCCTTACATTTTAACCAGAAATTTTAACTTTAAATAGAGCACGGCATACCAGAACAACTAGACACAAGAACAGTTTTTTCCAGAATACCATCACTCTGCTAAACAAATAATTCCCTCAACACTGTCAAACTATTTACTAAGTCTGCACTTCTCATCATTCCCACCACCCATCTCCTTCCACTTATGACTGTAATTTTGTTGCTTGTATCCTTATGATTTATATTGCTATTGTTTCCTGATTTCTATTTGTACCCTATGACTATCATTAAGTGTTGTACCTTATGATTCTTGATGAATGTATCTTTTCTTTTCATGTACAGTGAGAGCATATGCACCAAGACAAATTCCTTCTGTGTCCAATCACACTTGGCCAATAAAAAATTCTATTCTATTCTATTCTATTCTATTCTATTCTATTCTATTCTATTCTATTCTATTCTATTCTATTCTATTCTATTCTATTCTATTCCAACTTCAATATGTGATTTCTACAGCTTGACTTACCACATTTTGTCAGAGCATAAATATTCATAGACCAGAATATGCAACAGATCAGCCAATGGGGACTGTTTGGAAATTGTAACATAGTATTTGTTTGTATGGGACCATAAGAGACAGTTTGGAGTCTGGGCGTGGCTTAAACTTGCTGAATTGTATATAAGAGTTAGTTTGATTCTGTAATGGGAGCCTCTGTACAATATATTAGCCTCTATATCTCTCTACTTTGTAATGGCTTCTATGAATATTTGTTTTTGTTGAATTGAGCTGAACCCACAAACCCCTCCCCAAAATCACTGTATTGCCCATGATAATTTTTATTGATGCTTATTTAGGTGGTTGAATTTCTCCTCATAATATTTTTGGTCTACCTTAAGAAGGTAATTCTATAAAGAACAGAGCAGTTGAAAACTTAGAAGAAAGGGACAGTAATGATTCTCCATAATTTATATTGTTCCCTTTTTCTCTTTTCTGTTTGTAGTTCAATACTAATCATAGCTATGATTTTTTAAAAAATCATTACAGGATGTAATGAAATAAGCACTTCTAGTGAAAGACTCTTCGTCCATCTTCCCAATTTCAAAGGGCACAAATATATCTTTCTGTTTCTTTTTTTTTTTTTTTTTAAGAAATAGAAATTAGATTTCTACTATCCTGAAAAGGAAAAAAATGAGGTGGTCAAAGAAACTTTTTTTTTAAAAAAAAGATTCTGTGATTTGGATTATATACAAGTCTGAATGGGCAGAAATCATCGAAGAGTATATAATGGACTGCATTATTTCACCTTCAATAGAGCTTCTAAATGCTAGTTGGTTCTTTGTATGTTTCATATGAGTTATCTTGACACATCATCATTTCCTTTATTACGTTGCCAGCTTCTAAAGCCTACAATGTCATAGTATCCCCCAAAAATTTGTGCAATCCAAAGTCTACCATGAATTTTTCATAGGCTACATTTTAAATGTGTATGATTGGATAAGAGAGGTGGAAAAAATGATTGTGTCAAATAAATAATAGCTAAATAGTTCTTCATTCCATCGCAGAGTTGCTTTAGCACAAATCCAGTTCCAGGATCTTTAAAATACTTTTTAGATAACCCTTCATTTTCAAGTATCTTACAGAAAACATTGCATGTTATAAATAATTGTAGTATTAAAAAAATAATGGAGAAATTTGTCTTCCATGAAGTTCAATCACTGATTAATTTACCTTGGCATTTTCTTTTCCAGAATATTAGGTATAAGTCTTTCTACTTGCAATCTGAAAATCATGCTATTTTGTACATACAGGCACAACTTAATGTAACACATATTTATGCACTGTTCACTTTACTGTATGACAAGCTCCCTTCCTGACATCTTACAGCTTATCACAGGGTATCTTTCAGTGTTGGGAAACCTCATTTCCCGAGGAGGTTTAGGAGTTCATAGCCTTGATGGCAGCTGTAACAGTGTCAGAGTATGAATATTAATAGACTGGAATAGATCAGCCAATGGGGATTGTTTGGATAGACATGGCAACAGGTCAGCCATTGGGGACTGGCTGGAATAGGACATAGTAACAAGATCAGCCAATGTGTAGGCATAGCAACTAAATCAGCCAATGGGGACTGTTTGGGGGCTGAAACAGCTTGGAGCTTGGGCGTGGTTTAGGTTAACTGATATGTATAAATATAAGTTGTGTACCCCTATTATTGTCCTTCCTTCTGCTTCTGTGATTATGCTTCTGATTCTGAGAACTGCTCTTGGTATTGTATATATGTCTCATGTGTTATTATGTATATAAAGAAGTTTCTTATTTAATGAATCCTCCTGCATCAGTAATCTGTGTGTGCTTTCTGGATGTGATTTCTGCAACAAACTCTGACAGACAGACGTAAGGGGTATACCTTCGCTCTAGGGGTAAATTGCACTTACCTTCGCTACCAGATCTGAAATGTGAGCGGCTCGCACATGCCTCTTCTGCACATGCTCAGAGCCTTCTGTGCATGCATAGAGGGTCAA
Source organism: Masticophis lateralis (assembly GCA_030761175.1). NCBI lineage: Eukaryota > Metazoa > Chordata > Lepidosauria > Squamata > Colubridae > Masticophis > Masticophis lateralis. The sequence goes on along the minus strand of JAUDYJ010000007.1, from coordinate 68,406,351 downwards.
AAATGGGACGTGACGAGCCTCCCACCAATGGTCCTACTGACTTGCACAAGCCGGATAGATCCAGCCGGATTTCACCATTGCTTCACTCTTGGTCAGAGTGTTCTCTGAGTACCAGGGAGATCCTGCTGGGTCAATTAGGAGTATCCATGTGGTGAATCCTAACACTGAAATCATACTGTTCATATATAAATCATCATATAATTTGATTTCTTAAATCAGTGCTGTCAAACTTGTGGCTTGTGGGCCATGCTCACGCCCAGTTTAGCAAAGGGGAAAAAAGTCGTGATACATCACGTGACACCGCCATGACGACACGAGTTTGATGCCCCTGGACTAAATGATAAATACTGGGCAGAAGAGATTATCTCTGAAGAGTTAGAACTGCAGCTTCAGAGTTGGTTACATAAACATTACTAGATTGACAGGTGGGTGCCAAGGAAGAGATATTGGGGGTATCTACAACTGGCTGGTTCATTAATTGCAGCCTCTTCTAGTTTGATTCCTTGATAATAATTATTCTTGCTCTCATCACCTCTTCAATCTACTTTACATAGAATTTGATGATTTTTTTATATAAATATATTTTTTATTTTTAAATATACATCAGTATTATGTGTGAACAGAGTTGGTTCTGAATATCAATCATATAAGTCCAATTCATAATAACAGTATTGGTAATCTCTATCCCGTTTATCAAATTTAAGTAATCCTCATTATATTGTTCAAACATACATACATAAGAAATGCCTATCTCATCTTTATCTCTATCTTCATCTATGTCTTTCTTGTTCAGTCTAGACATTTCTCTGTTATATATAAACAAATTTGACTAGGTATCATTCATATTGACCCAATTCACGCTAACATTGTTAATAGTCTCTATCGTATTTATAAATTTTATATAACCCTTATTGCATTATTTAAACATACGAAAAATGAGAATGTCTAATGTCATCTCTTCTCCTCTTTTGTGCTTGACTTCTTATCTATTTTTTTTTATATTGATCTAATTCGCAATAATTGTATTAATGATCTCTATCACAATTATCCAATTTAGGTAATCCTCATTATATTATTCAAACATACATAAACAAAAATTCCCTAACTTGATATCTTTATCTTCATCTGTATCTTTCTTGTTCAATCTAAACATTTCTCTATTATATATGAACAAATCTTATTGGATGTCATTTATATTGATCCAATTCTCATTATGATTGTTAATGATCTCTGTCACATTAATCAAATAGTAATCCTCATTGGATTTGAGGATGCTTTGATGGATTTTACAGTGTTTTGTAAACCAGTAAGAATCATTAAGGAAATGGTAGTATAGAAGTGCTGTGAGCAGATAATTACATTACATTTACCTCAGAAATGACTTCATCAGAAATACTAGAAATTTATCTTGAAATCTTCTGCATGGAAAATATGCCTTCTATTACTAAAATATTCTTTCTGTGGGTATTATGCTCTTTACTTTCCATCACATGTGATCATTATTTTATTTATTTATTTGTTAACTAGCTAAATTATAGAACTACTAATAATGCTTCCTTGAAGCTGAGTTATCATGTTTCCTAGCAAGAAATGAAACACTTAAAATTAAGTTCAAAGGAAAGGTCATCCTTTAAGGAAAAAACCTACAGGAATTTTTAGGTCAAAGATAATTTTGCATATGTTCCCATTACACTACATAGCAGTAGGCTTATTTTTAAATAGGTGGTTTTTTCCACTTTTCACTGTGAAACAATTACAAAGTAAGTATGCACGAGTATCCCCAGGTTTGCTCAGGCATGCTGAGAAGCATTGTGACCTTGGTTTCCCCAATCATTAAAACACACGAGTAGTCCCAAAAACCTTCTTTATTGCAACAGCTGTGAATTATGTTCATTCACAGCTTAGTCCCATTAGTTGCAAAAAGTCCTTTGGGAGAAGTCCTTTGGAATAATCATCAACCTTTATCTCCTTTGACATGCTGCCAAAGACCTACTTGGCAAAGCCACACGGAGCCAGAATCAAACAGAGATGCCGACTGGGAACAGAATTAACAACTTTGCTTTTCTGCAAAGGGCTCATGTGCCTTTCCTCCTCTTTTAAGCCTTATGGGAGGGGCCAATCAACTCCAGGCCTTACTCCTGAGTCATCCCTTTTGTTTTAACTGTTCTTGCCTTCTGGCAGCTCTGCGCATGCGCGCACTAGGAACAGGTTCCTCCTGTTCCTTTGCCTCTCTGATGTCTGACTCTGGAGGCTCCAGAATCTGTGTATAACTCCCAGATGGCACTGCCCCATCTCTGCCTCTGTTGCAGAGCCCAAGGCTTCCCCAGACTCCAGGACTGGCCATTGTTCCTCCCCAGCCTCCTCACTGTCCAACTCCACTGCCAGCTCCGCAGGCTGCTGGTGGATCACAACAAGAAGATTCAAAGACTGCTAAAATAAATAATGGATTACTTGATAGTTCTACCAGTTGTGCTCCATCTTTCTGTTGGTGTTACCATCTGAAACTTTGATGAAATAATGAATGAACTGCTAGCAGTATAGCCAGTGCTATAGGTCAGAGAGAAGCATACATATGCACAAATACCATATATTCTCAAGATCAATCCCTGGTATCTCAAATTATGCATGAAATATATTTGACTTAAAATTTAGAAAATGTATAGCTTGTAACAAAAAAGTAACGCGGAAGAATAGGTTAAGTTGCCTTGATCCAGAAAAGGCACACTTTTTATCACACTTTAAATACATAGTTTGCAGAGTCATACAAACATAGATGCCCTAAGCTAATATGAAAACAGTGAAGCTCTAAACGTCAATCTTTCCCCCCGTTTGATACCTTTCATAACAGCACCAGTCATACACCATCCTAGAGTAAATGGATCAATAATCCATTTAATGCAATCATCCCTGCGTGTTAAATAAACTCTCCTTCTCTTACTCCAAAAATTACAACTTGGCAGCAACTGTTAAAGGGTTTCTGAGGGCCATAGCCAAGGCTTTAGAAAGTGCTGCAGTTTTATCTGAGGATGGCAATTGGTTTATAATACGATGACATTACTATACATGTGGGAATCTGTTACCAAGTAGCACAACAAGTTTAAGATCATCCAGGGCATAGAAGCTCTTATTTATACTTGTTGACCTTTAGCCTGGTTAAATTGGAAAAAGTAAATTGCCAGGAGTAAATTTTTTGTGGTTTATAAAGCATGAGAAGTACTGAATCTGCAAATGTTCCTCTAATTACTCTAGCCATGTTGTATAATATGCATACTGACTTGGCCAATTGCGAGTTCTGGCAAAAGTAACATTCATTTAACATCCCCATTACTTGCAAATGCACAATATTCACCACACTTACAACAAACCAAAATCCTCATAACACTATAAGACATATTTCCATAAGGCAGGAGATAAAAGTTTTAGAACAGCCACCTATTCAGAGTTGCAATACTGCTGCACCAAAGGATCAGTCTGAACCATAATAATCTCAAAGTAATGATACATGGGTTGGGATGTCATGACACAAACCCTGTTCATTCAACATTTGCATTGCACCAATGCAGCCAAGTTCATAAAGGACAAAATTTGCTCCACTCCTTACAGATGTTTATATGTATGATGTTATCCATTCAGTTGTGTCTGACTGTTGGCGATTCTATGGGCCAGGTTTCTTCACATCTTCCGATTTTGCACTATTTTTTTGAATTGTTCTGTACTCTGGCTGGTTTCAGCTTGGATAGTGTCCAGCCACCATGTTCTTTGGCAGTGAACTGGTTTTCCTTTTATTACTAACTCTTCCAAGCACAATTGCTTTCTCCAGTGAATTCTTCCACATGACATGGTCAAGAATTTGTATAGTTATCCTTAAATAACATTTCATCCAAAATAACCTGAGAATTTGGACAACATCTGGTGTCTCAGGATCCTTTGGTCTATATCTGATTCAGTACACCCTACAGGATCCTTTCTAGATTACTTTTACCCACACACTCCCAGAACACTTCGGTGCCAATTGTTCCATAACCACCATTGGACCACAACAGCATGCCATACCCAACTGCTAAGCAATAGGGCTGGCTAGGGGAGAGGTCTTAAAGTTGCTAGTTTATCTCAGGCAGCTGTTATGAGACCAGGTCCAGATAGTTAATATTAAATGCAAAACAGTTCCAAAAAAATAAACAGATCTTATTAAAACAGCTGAGAATTAACTCATTCTCAGCATATTCTAAATTAAATGAAAGGAAAGTCCTCAAAACACCAGTCTTTAGTTTATCTCTGACCTTGGGATAATTAGGCAAACTGCCAAAGGCTTTTCTTGGCAACAGTTCAGCAACAGAAGAAATAACTACAGCCAAACAAGAAGCAATTCTCTCTTTGCTGGTTGTTTTTCACCAAAGGGGCCAAGAGCCATTGCTGATCTTTTAAACCTTATGGGAGGGGCCAATCATCTCTTGGCCCTACTCCTGAGTCGTCCTCTTTATTTTATCTGCTCCTGTCTTCTGGCAGCTCTTCTCATATATGCACTAGGAACAGGCTCCTCCTGTTCCTCTGCCTCTCTACTGTCAGCCTCTGGAGGCTCCGAAGTCCGCATATCACTCCCTGATGGCCCTGGCTCCATCTCTGCCTCTGATGCAGAGCCCTCATCCGAGCCTTCCCCAGCCTCCGGGACTGGCCCATGTTCTTCCTCAGCCTCATCACTGTCCGACTCCGCTGCCAGCTCTGCAGGCTGCTGGCGGATCACAACAGCAGCTCTCTCATCTGGTTATTTCCAAATAAGTTTATTTTGGTGCATGTATTAAAATATGTCTAGCTTTAACTCAAATATTTGGTAGAGGCTATGATAATCTGCACAGCCAAAATTTTTGCCTAAGTTTTATCCTTTTTGTTCATAATAGTAGCATAATTTGTTCCACCATTACTTCTTCCTTTACAAGTTTTGTGTGTCCGATACTTGATATTCCTTAATGAACTCTTAAATAAGAATAGGGTTTTTTTGTAAAACAGAAACAAATAAAAAAAAACCCATACCTTATACTCTGTTTCTTTCTTTATTCTTCTTTTGCTCCTTCCTCCACAGGTTATCTCCATCAAATCTCAATTCTTCATGTCATCCCAGTGACATTTACAATTCAACTCATTTTTAGGCTAGACTTTCATTGCTGCCTACCAAACCCTCTACTCCATTTTCTTCTTTCGGAATTACAATTGGCCCATGTATATTGTTCTCTGTTTTTGTTTGTTTCATGGTTCTGCATGGTGATTGTAGGTCCATATTTATTTGAGTTTATTTAACCAATGTCTTGGTTTAGTATCAAAGCTATGGGTGATCAAGAAGAGAAAATTGCATATTGGCAAGAGAGTGACAATTTCCGAAGGAGAAAAAGAAATCAATGTAGTATCCAAATAAAGGTTCTTTTTTTTTTACATTACTGAGAAGATTGAGAAAAGGGGTGAGTTTAAAATATGCAAATAGCATACAGAAGAAGGATTTGTTTGTTTTAAACTACCTCAGAGAATGAAACGTTTCTACATGAATATGTTTGACAACCCATAATTATTTTTTGTGAGATGCTGAGAGTACAGTTGAAGTAAATTTGTTAATATTTTTGAAGCATATCATCAGCTGTAATAGTCTTTTTACCTCTTCTCACTTACTTGCATACTGCATTTTTTAGAAGAAACAGAAGAAACAAAGAAAGTATAATAAAGGTCACTCATTTCTTTCCTTAGTCCTCACACACACCCTGTCTTATTTTTTCCTTACAAAAAAACCCTGTGATAACAGTCATTTCAGGTAATTGAACAATTTAGTATTGAACTGATTTCTTATCTTAGAAAGGGACCTTTGGAGGGTTATTTGTAAACAACAGCTGACTTCTTCACTGAACCTAATGGAGTTATTACAGTGTGTTATGCTGAATGATGATCTATTTTAATTCCTGCTATGGCCCTTTTTCTACACTTGAAATAGATCCCAGAAATTCAATTCAAATTTGGAAGCACAATCATTGGAAGTGTTGTCAACTTCTAATGTTGCTATAATGTCTTGGTAAAACATTGCTTCAACTCCTGGCTCACTTTATTGGGTAGAAAGGACTCTAGAATTTTAAGCTTATAAGGATATGGGTTGATTTAGGCCTTGACTGGGGTGAAGGCATAATTGCAGGTGAAAGATTCCTTTCTTCTATGACATTTACATATTTCCAAATGCTATAGATGTCTTGGTAGCTAATCATAAACCATGGAGTTTGTTGGAAGTGCTGGGAATCATGGAATGTCCTCCGTGTTTCTCCATTCTCCAAAGAAATTCCAACTTCAAGGCAAATAGTTAAATGTAGACATGATTTTTTTTTCTTTTTATGATCCTATAATCCTGTAATTCAGGATTGGGGCAACTGAATGGAGCTGAGCATTTACTGGCAGGATGCCCTTCCTGATGCCTACATGGAGTTCACAGCAAATATTTTTTTCTTTGCACCCTGATAGAAAAACATCTGTCACTGCCTAGGATTGAACTCTCAACCTTCTGAGTAGGAAGCGAGTGTCTTTACCCTACCACTCAAATGTACACATGAATATTTTGTGTAAAATGTGCCTCAGTCTGATTTTTCTTAGACAGATTTTTCCACAGAACACGAAGACATATAAAAAGTCTTGAAACTATGATGCTCCCTCATTTGTCTTTGTTAAATCTGGGTAGTTTGATAGCTTTTATAGTGCCACCACTGCTAATTCATTTGTCATGCTCAGCACCAGTGTCTAATATCTATATTGTTATGACACAATAGAATGGAGTAAAGATCTTTGGTCTTGATCAGCATATATCATTTCCCCAAATAATACCTGGCAATTCATCAAAACTCATATGTTTTGTACATGTGAGAACTCTTGCATGTTTCCTTCAAGGTTATCTTCCTTATCTTTGCAGCGTGGTATCAAAAGAATTGCATTACTTTCCTTGGAAATCCTATAATTAGGTATATGTCCTGATGGCAAGCATTGGTACAAGTAATCATCAGAAGTCAAGCTTGACTTGATATGAAGGTATCTAAAATAATTTCTCTTTCATACGGTTATCTAACTATTAGATACAAAATCATTTCTAATATTAATGTGTACAAAAGCTTATCCCAAAGGTGCCTTTTTTCAAGAGACAACTAGACTTTCTGGTTTTTCTTTGAAGATGTTTCACTCCTCATCCAAGAAGCTTCTTCAGCTCTGACCGAATGGTGGGAAATGGAAGGATTTATACTCCTTGCAGACAGCTGGACATTTGCATTCTTTTAGCGGGTAGTTAAGGTCACCTGGAGGTTTATCTGTGTCATCAAGGTCACCTGAGTGGTGCAAATGGGTGTAGAGCCTTCTTGGAACTATTGAAAGGACTGTGTTGTAGATTGAAGATAGATGATGTTGTATCCCTCCCCTTCTGTTGAGAGAGGGCTGTTCAGTTTTGACATAAATGGACTCTTTAACCTCTCTTTCAAACCAGTGATCCTCTCTAAATCCTTCCATTCTCCACTTTCCAGTCAGAGCTGAGGAAGCTTCTTGGATGAGAAATGAAACATTTTCAAACAAAAACCAGAAAGTCCAGTTGCCTCTTGAAAAAAAGCACCTTTGGGACCTGGATGACCAAGAATCTCCATAGACTAAAGCTTATGTTTGTAGGCCTTGGCTAAGTAATTCATTCATTTTGTTTGACTATTCACAATCAAGCAGGCTAATAAGGAACATATTCTATGAGAATGACACATACATTCAGATGAGCCCTACAGAGCTGTTAGAAATATTAAATTACAATATATAGAATAGAGTAGCATAGCATCGCATCGCATCGCATCGCATTGCATTGAATTCTTTATTGGCCAAGTGTGATTGGACACACAAGGCATTTGTCTTTGGTACATATACTCTCAGTGTACATAAAAAGAAAAGATACATTCATCAAGAATCATAACGTACAACACTTAATGATAGCCATAGGGTACAAATAAGCAATCAGGAAACAATTCGAACAATAATCATAGGTTTGAAGTCAAGAAATTCCTATCAGTGATGAAACCTGGCAGAGATACTGTCTAAAAGAAATGATATAGGTTATGTTGAAAATTGAATCAAAGGATATATGCTACAGGAACTGGTAACTCATCTGCAAATTATATGATACGTAAAATTCCAAAAAGAGTAGTAAAAAAACTTGAAATCAACCCCTGTAATCTACAGCAAGCTAGGAGAAAAAAAATTATAGTTAACATCCAACCTTATTCTTTAAACAACAATAGCAATGACAAAGAATTTGCCATATATATGGGAAAGAGATCTATTTCTAACTAGAAAGATGAGAAATCATCTTGGGCTGATTAGATACAGTAGAAATGTTGTTGTTTTTTTAATCAAACCCTTTATTACAATCAGTGACCAGATGTAGATACAATTCAGGAACAATTTTACAAGGGAGGAAAGGAAATAGGATAAAAGTATGTGGACAATTTATAAAATGAGTTATAAATTACAGGTGGTCCTTAGTTAATGCCCACACATTCAACAACTCACAAGTTGGTGATGGGTGTTGAATGAGTGGTACTTACAGCAACTACATCAATCCCATAACCATATGATTATGATCTGAACATTTGGCAACCACTCCGGATTTCTGACCATTACAGCAGCTTGTGGCCACATGATTGCAAATTTGCAATCTTCCTTGCTGGCTTTCTAAAAGCAAAGTCAGTGGGGAAGCTGGCAGGAAGTTGAAATTCACAGTCATGTGGAGACTGGCTAAATGACCCTGGGCGATTCTCTAAACAACCCGATTGGTTAAGTGAATTCCCCATTGACTTTGCTTGTCAGGAGATCGCATAAGTCACTTTGTTCAGTGCCTTTGTAACTTTTTAACTTCGAATAGCCACTAAATGAACTGTTGAAAATCGAGGACTACCTGTATATCTGTGTATGTATGGTCTTTCTCTTTCTCTTTCCCTTTTCTTTCTCTCACCCTCTCCCTCTCCCTCCTCTCCCTTTTCTCCCTCCCCTCTCTCTGTCTCCCTCCCTCCCTCTCTCTCCCTGTCCCTCTCCCTCTCTCCCTTTCTCTCTTCCTTCCTCTCTCTCCCTCTCCCTCTTCCTCCTTCTCCCTACCCCTCCCTCTTTCTCTCTCTCCTCTCTCCCTCCCCCTCCCTTCCTCCCTCTTTCTCTCTCCCTCTCCCTCTGTCTTCTCCCCCTCCCCCTCTCTCTCCCTCTTCCTCCTTCTCCCTCTCTTTCCATCCCTCTTTCTTTCTCTCCCTCCCTCTCTCTCTCTCTCCCCCTCCTTCCCTCCCTCTTTCTCTCTCTGTTTGTGTGTTAAAATCTATTCTCTTCAATATAGAACTTATTTATATATTAGATGAGCCACAGGGGGGCAATTTAAAGAAGTATTGAAGCCACATCAATCATGTAAATAATAATAATTATTGGATTATGGATGTATGTATCACTGAGTAATATGCAATGTGAGTGTTTAAGTAAACTTCAGCAGAGGCTTCTTTGTTAAACATACACATTTTAAATTTTTTTTTTTGGTCTGAAGATTAGTGATCTTATAACAATGATATAATATTGGCAATTTTGATTAAATAAAGCTTGACATATTTTAAACCTGTAAATTAACCATCTGTTATTGGATGCTTAGAGGCATTTGATCAGGCATTTTGTTTTTTTGTTTGGAACAATGATGGAATGCCTTGTGATATTTAATATGTATGAGCTAACACATTAGATATGGCATCAATAAGCAGAGAGTATCATTTTACATATTTCCATTTCTAAAGTCTAATAGCATATTTAGGTTAAGGACATGAAAGATAATTATATTTTGTGGAAAACATAGTCCAAATTGGTGTTTGTCTGATTCTGCTGCATGAAAGAAGATAGCTGTTATCTATGAATGAAGATGAATTTATTCTAAAGCCAAACGAAGGACAACATAGGCAAAGATAATCACAAATGGGTGGCTGCTAAATTTTTTGGAAACAGAGAATTTACTGTATCTGATTATAAAATGGTTTTTATAATCCCATGTTTCACAGACTAAAAAAAAATTAGAATAAACCAAAGCTGAAGAGAAACTCAAAATGTAGCCTTTCTGATCTAGTATTCTCTAGAGAAATTAATGACTGCAATTCATGGAATTCCTAATTAAGAAAACTTAAGCTTTGGTGCCATCTTTGAACAGTTTCAGACAGTGCAGAGATACAATCTTATAACAAGCTATGTGCCAACCGGGAAAGAAAGAAAATAGAAAAAGAAAGGAAAGGAAAGAAAAGAGAAAAGAAAAGAATAAAAAGAAAAGAACGAAAAGAAAAGAAAAGAAAAGAAGAGGGTGGAAGGGAGATAAGGAAGGAAGAAAATAAGAAAGAAAGAAAGGAGGAAAGGAGGAAAGAAAGAGAAAGAAAGAAAGAAAGAAAGAAAGAAAGAAAGAAAGAAAGAAAGAAAGGAGGAAAGGAGGAAAGAAAGAGAAAGAAAGCAAGCAAGAAAGAAAGCAAGCAAGAAAGAAAGAAAGAAAGAAAGAAAGAAAGAAAGAAAGGAGGAAAGGAGGAAAGAAAGAGAAAGAAAGCAAGCAAGCAAGCAAGCAAGCAAGAAAGAAAGAAAGAAAGAAAGAAAGAAAGAAAGAAAGAAAGAAAGAAAGAAAGGAGGAAAGGAGGAAAGAAAGAGAAAGAAAGCAAGCAAGCAAGCAAGCAAGCAAGAAAGAAAGAAAGAAAGAAAGAAAGAAAGAAAGAAAGAAAGAAAGAAAGAAAGAAACTTTTCAATATAAAATATATTTTCATTGTCATTGCATGCTATTATTGTCTCCAAAATTTTTCACAAATACTTTTTTTCTGCATATCACCTTTTTGTACCTACCTTTTGGAAGGGAATTTTCGTAGCAACCTCACAACTACACTAAGACCTTTAAGGAATGTATTTATTTATTCAAGCTTACTGAAATACATTCAAACTGTCCAAATGAGAACTGGGACTTCAGTATTTGGGAAGAATTAATTACTTGGGGAGTTTGTATTGGCTAAAAAGAGGAATGGCCTCAGCTACAACACCTTCAATTCCATAGAGCAGAGTTTTTCAATCTCAGCAAGCTTTAAGATCTATGGATTTCATCTCCAGCATGCTTAAAGAAGTCAAGGTTGAAAAACCCTGAGATAGCAGATAAGAGTAATTTATAAATAATAAAGTAAGCTTAAATAAATATTTAAAAGACATAAATAATACAATATAATTAAAATGTTGTAATCTATTACTGTAATCAACTAGAAATAGGTAGCATTATCAGGGAAAGCCCAAGCTAGCAAATAATTATTTACTGGAAGAAATCATTTTAGTCCCCAGCTCCCAATTTTGCAAAACTGCATACTGTTATTTGTCTTGCTCCTACTCTAAATCTGCCACAAATCCTTGTTTCTTCAGAGCCATAAGGAAGATATTGGGTGTATATGCATTGGGTGTTCAGAGCAAAGTATGAGAACCTGGTTATGATTACTAGCATATACAGTGGTGAAATTCATCTAGTTCTATCCGGTTCAAGTGAACCAGTAGTGGCGACTGTGGGAGGCTCCGCCCACCCGTCCGGACATAATGCACGAGCAAAGAGCATGTGCAGAAGGCTGTGCACATACATAGAGGAGGCGTGTGCACTCAAATTTGCAAGCCGGTAGGGAAGGTAAGTGAATCCCACCTCTGAGTGTATGGCATTGTTACAACAGCCAGGAGATCACAATGCTATTGCAGAATATCTATGGAGATTCTCAGTCATCCAGGTCATGGTTGTCCTAAAGGATAACCTTGAGGACAAACATGACCTGGGTGACTTAGAAACTCCATAGACATTTAGCTACTGTATGCACTTTGGAATGAACACCTTTTGAACACCTTCAGTCTCAAAAAACTATGGTATCGTGCTCTCGAAAGAGGTCCTTAAACAGCATTTAGTGTGACTAAAAAGGCCAATTCGAGAGTGGCCATCCCTTCCACACTGAGAGCAGATACATTCTGTCCCCTCCTCAGCCCCCAGATTTCCCTGATTCCGGGACTGCCTCTTTACTTCAGCCTGCCTAACAAGTGTCTCTTTGAAATGGAGAAGGCCATGCTGCATCTTTAGCCTCCAAGCTGAACGATCGGAGGTCAAGGTTTCCCAGTTAATGTCCATTCCCAGGGTTTTTAGGTCTCTCTTGCAGATATCCTTATATCACAGCTGTGGTCTCCCTCTGAGGCGCTTTCCCTGCACTAATTCTCCATACAGGAGATCTTTTGGAATCTGAACATCAGCCATTCTCATGACATGCCCAAGCCAGAGTAGACATCGCTGTTTTCTCTGTGATACCCTTTGTATGGTGTGGGAATATGAATGGATTTCCAGAACAATTGCAGGAACCATTTGCGCTTCAGTTTGAGATGCAGACAACACAGACTTATCCCCAACGGCTATTTGTGGCAGATTTAGAGTAGGAACAAGACAAATAACAGTATGCAGTATTGCAAAATTGGGAGGGACATAGGGCAGAAAAAATTCTGCAAGAAAGCTCCACACCCATTTGCACTATTCAGGGGATCCTGAGGACACCGATAAACTTCCAAGTGACCTCAATGACTCTCTAAAAGAATACAAATGACCAGCTGTCTGCAAGGAGTATAAATCCTTCCATTCCCCACAATCCAGTCAGAGCTGAGGAAGCTTCTTGGATAAGAAGTTAAATGTCTTCAAAGAAAAACAAGACAATCCTTCTGAATGCTATTACGGAGCAGTAGTTTGGCTTGCCAAGGTACCAAGCTTATAGGACAAGTTCACGCCCTTTCCAAGGAGAAGGAGGGTGAGCTGGATTTGCACCAGAGAGAAAGACGAGCAACTCTACATGCAGCGTTAACCAGCCCCCCCTCCCTTTCTGCAGCTGCCTCACAAGTGGGCACCGCAATCAGGAAGGCATCAGGAATCTAACTGCTTGCACAGAGAACCACCTTTGTCTCCTCACTGAAGTGGCACCTATCTACCCTGTTTCCCCCAAAATAAGACATCCCCTGATAATAAATCCAATCGGGCTTTTGAGCATGTGGCAATAAGGCCAAGTGCTTATTTCAGGGTTCAAACAAATATAAGATAGGGTCTTATTTTCGAGAAAACATGGTACTTGCATAGAACATGCTTTCAAACTGTTAGGTGGACAGAAGCTGACGTGAGTGATGGGAACTCACTCTGCCCCGCAGTACTTGGTCTCAAACCACCAGAGCTGAGACCATCTCCAGTGTCATTAAGCCACTGAGCCATGCACTTCTAGATTCCCGTTGAATTGTGACAATTTCATCAACAGCACCACCTATTTCCCAGTGTTGTGATTATTTACAACACCTGAATTGAATAATAACCTAACTGGATCAGAAAGAAGAAGCACGAAGTTAAAGTTCTTATTCCTTCATAAATAATTTACAGATACTCTGAATTCCATTTCGAAACGGATGGCATTGTATTGTTAAGTTAGTGCACATTAAACACCTTTGCAGGGCACTTAACCTTGTTCGAAAGGGGTAGACAAATTAATGTCTCTTGCCTTGCAGATGCCAGGAGAGCTATTCATTAAATTCTACCACACAAGGCTAGAATCTTACCAATGTACAATACAAATTCAGCATTGGAAACTGTTGCTTTTAAAAAAAAAGAGAATCAGAAAAGGAGTGTTGAAAAGGCAGAATATAACATGTTATTAATATTGCCCTCAGGAGGAGGCTATTCGCTGCAGAATAATTTCTTAAAAGGTCATAACTCAGGAACCTGTGCATTTTATTCAATTTAAAACTATACCTGCTGTTCCCACAACCATTTCTGCTCAATGTATCTGTTTTTATTCAAAGAAGCTTCTAGAAGACCAGCATCTATTCTTTCATCATGATATTTACAGTTTGGGATAGAATTAGGACAATCATATTTTTTTTTCAAGCAAACATATAATTATATAATTAGTGCTGTTGGAGTCAGCAACTGGAAACCTGTGTTGTGGCCCGCCGGTGACCAGAGGAGCTGGCAGCAGAGTCAGATAGTGAGGAAGTTGGGGAGGAACATGGGCCAGTCCTGGGAGCTGGGGAAAGCTCGGACGAGGGCTCTGCATTGGAGGCAGAGAGGGAGATAGACAACAGTGAGGCAGAGGAACAGCTGGAGCCCGTTCTCAGTGTGCGCATGTGCAGAGCTGCCAGAAGACAAGAACAACTCAGAAAGCAAGGTCGACTTGGGAGTAAAGCTACACCTTGGAGATGATTGGCCCCTCCCTTAGGAAACAAAAGAGGAGCGAATGAGGAATGGGCTTTTTTAGGAAACAATTCGTTTGTTCGATCCTTTCAAGAGTGGAAAGTTCTGTTCATGACTCTGTGCCAAGTTCTGCCTTACACTGCATTTGGAAACAAGTTACGTGGCAGCTTGCCAAATGAGATAAGGTGTGCTGAGAAATATTCCTTTGAAAAACTGTTTGGATAAACCTTGCTGACTGTGAATGGAAGTAATTCACAGTCGTGTAAATAAAAGAGGTTTTCCTGGGACCAATTCCTGCTTTCTGCTTTTTCCTGCCTAGATCATAATACCCTGACTGATGTGAGCATTCTCAATCATTTCAATTGTTTCACTTCTGATAATTAATTTTCACTTCATTTCTCTGGTGTTTGAAAGGTCAGTATTTCTGCTTCCATAGGCTTCAATATTTTTTTAAGGAAAAAAAAACACAACAATGTATTTTAAGAGTAATGTTTTTGAGAAAGGTAATGAAGCATCATCAAATGTCATCCATAAGAGTACTCTCACATATATCATCCATGCTTGTTGATTATCTGTGCTAGGATCAAACTTTTTCTCACATTCATGTCCTGTTGTTTTTAAAAATAACTTTTTGGTGGGCACAGGAAATTTGGGGAGACAATGTCTGATCAATGAGATGAGGATACAATGTAAAGACTGAACAGAAGCTTACCACCGTTCATAGAGATAAAAAAATAATTCAGAGAAAATGTAGAATTGTACATTGACATGGTATTCTCTTGGGGCTATAGTTATATACAGATATTCTTTTGAGGCTATGATTGTATACAGAAAACAACAACCACAAAGAGAGGCACAAGATATCCCAAGGGATTTTAGTAGTGGTTTAACAAATGACTTAAGCGTAGAGTGAAGCCTCTTCCTGAAGAGTGAAGCCCAGAATAAACAATCATCTGGAATCATTGCTATAAACACCTTGTAGAGCAAATGTGTATTAGGAATATTTCAATTAACCATGTCACGTATAGAATGAGGTTTTGAACTCAGGGGTATTTTACTGGGGAAATATAGCATTCTTTCTGAGAGAACAAGACAATATGAATTCTGAGAAAATGAAGCATGAGGGAAGTTTAAAAAAAGAAATAAGAGACTTTAAAATGGCGAATTCAGAAGGTTTTATAGGGGATAGTTTTAAATCTCTGAGTATTTTTGGACCTGAATTACAATGCACAAATATGCAAAGTGTCCAGATAGCTAAAGAATGCCAAAAATAGGACTCCATGGTTCTCATACCTATATAGTTTTTGGCAGAACCCAAGGATCATTAATATGAATCTGGAGAAAAGACAGAACATGTTAGGTATGTCCTTTTATTTAGCTTTCCAAAATCATATTTAAGTGTAAGAATAAGAAGAAATAAAAAGGGTGGTGAAGAAATGGCTGCTGTTGTGTTTTTTACAAAGACTCTGTAGATGTCCTTTAAACCTTAATGACAGAGTGGTGGCTTGAAGGATATGTCAACAATTCCATTAGATCGGTTCCCATTAATGTAATCAGCTGAGGCGGCAGCTAGATTTCTAGCCCACTTTCAGCTACATTCTGAAAGTGGGCTAGAAATATGGGACATTCTCCTCATATTTGACAGCTTTTTAGCCACTCACATTGCTGTCATTTCCAGAACAAAGTGGATTGTTTCCTCAAAGCATCATATGATGTCCCTAAAAATACAAGACACGAATTAAGCTTAAATAAAAAGCCAGCCTATCTGAATTCTTCCATAATCAAGAAGGCAGGATTTGAAACATTGCAAGGCCTGACGTGATGATTTTTTCCAAATTAATTTTAGAATTTCATCAATAGCACAGTGTGCCATGCTAAAATTAGTTTTAAATGTTGCTGTTAAATTTGTATGTTGTGTTTCAAATTCGGATTCCCCCCCCCCCCTTTGCCTTTGTTAAAGTTGCATTTATTTTTATTTTTTAACAATGCCATGCAATATCTGACATTAGGGGGAAAAAATATCTTCCTGCTACCATGTTTCCCCCAAAATAAGAGCCTGTTTATATTTTTTGAACCCCAAAATAAGCTCTTGGCCTTATTTTGGGGGAGGTCTTATTATTTTGGGGTGTATGGAGCAAGATGGGGCTCCTCTTGCCGTCTTACCTGATTTCCAGCTCTGCATTAAATATTTTCAGGGGGAGGCTTATTTTAGCGCATGCACTCAAAAGCCCAATTGGGCTTATTATCAGGGGAGGTCTTATTTTTGGGGAAACAGGGTAGTTAAGAATTACAATTTTTAAAATTAGGCTCATGGTATTTGACTGAAAAGATATTCTTGGAATACTTCCTTTTTAAAAAAATTAAAAATAAAAGTAATGACAAGATGTCTCCAAAAATAAAAACAATTATAATAATATGATCTACAAAATCCTCAGGACGTATGGTTGTAATATGTATGCCTGATTATAATTCTTTGGATTTATATAAATGTAAAACTAAATATATTCATATTTTACTATTAATAATGGTTGCTATTGTTCATTAGTATAAAATCAATCCAGTGGAATGTTTGTAGATTAGGAATGATTAGTTCTCAAGAGGATGAAAAAGATGCTAACTAGGCACAAATGTAATACATCAAATCTTTATGTCTTTTAGGACAAAGAGGATTTCATAAATTAGGCAGAATATAATCAAATCTTAGTATAGTGCATGTTTTTCTAATATAAAATATATTGGCTCCAATCTGTGCATGAAAGTGAGCATATTTTCCCAAAACAATTCTTGATGCTGCTTCTTTTCCATTCTTATATTTTACTTAACATGGCGCTTTGATGGTGATCATAATTAGTCTGGAATTGGGAGAAGATAATAAGTCTAAGAAATCTAACTATCTAATCACTAACACACTTTACTTTGACCTGATTGCACATAATAACAGCACCTAAATTAAAATATTGAAATTTAATTTAATTGTAAATTAAAATTTAAAAAATAACATCTAACCCAAGGGTGTCAAACCCGATTTCATTGAGGGCCACATCAGGGTTGTGTTTGACCTTGGGGGTTTCGGGTGTGTGGTCAGGGGGCGTGGTAAGCTCAATGTCTGTTTTTGGCTGTGACGGTCTCCTGCAGCTCTCTGTTATCAGCACTTCTTCCTGGTCTAGTCCTTGATATTTTTATATACTCATAGTAATAATGAAAACAATGGGGCAAAAGGACATTTTATGAAATTTAACATAAACAAGAACAAAGCAGACTTATCCCTCATGCTATTTTTTGCAAAAGAATGCTCCTAAAATTTTCAATTTACCATAATTTGCCTTTTGTAATTTAATTCCTTTACACATATAGTAGTTACAGTAAGATTATATCCTTAAACTGAAAATACAATTCACCATCTGTATCTTTATGTAATGCAGTGATGAAAGATTTGCCAGTATGAAATCTTCCAGAGGATTTAAAAGCACAAATCCCAAAAATCTCAATTGGGATAATGGGAGTTGCAATCCCATCTCGTAGAGTGAATGCCAGGCAGAAATGATCATTTGAAGTAGCCTTAGATCATCTAAGAGCTCTTTTGTAAACAAGATATCCATAATAATCTACCTGAGTGACAACTAATCTAAGAAGCCTCTTATATTCCAGTTATTATTACTTATGATGTGGACCCAGATGTCATTTGAAGTTTGTGATACCATATTGATATGTATTACAAAGACCTGATTCTTCTCTTTCTTGGTAAGTGTCCTTGCCTTATATTTCGTACATGCTACATCCTTTGGCAGCTTTATCTTCATGATTAACTCTGCCATTTCTGTAGTCTGCACCGTTTCATAAAAATGTCATTATTTCTCATGTTCGCTGCTGTTTCAACCAACACTTTGTGACCTTCAAACTTATATATGGGCATAACGGCTTATGGTAGATAACACCTGGAAAATTCCAAATGAAAAGCCCTTTAAAAAAATTAGGAAGATCTGACTCGATTTTAAAATGATAAGGACACCAAATAAAGAAGATCATCTGGTCATTAAAAAAAATAATAATCTGAAAGGTCCTTGGTGCTCTCCTGGCTTGGCTGTTTCCTTGCAGATGTTTCATTGGGTAATTGAAACATTACCCAATGGGTAATGTTTGGGTAATGAAACATTACCCAAGTTACCTAACATCATCTAGTACTGATGATGTTAACTAATTGGGTAATGAAAAGTCTGCAAAAAAACAACCAAGTTCAGAGAGCACCAAGAATTCCTCTTTTCAATCCTGAGCTACAAATACTCTCCTTTTTAAAAAATCTAGCAAATGGCGTCCATGTAGCAAATGGATCTAGACAGTGGTGAGTTGCCCCTGGTTCAGTCCGGTTTGCAAAAACCGGTAGTTAAACCGGTGGGAAGCCCCACCCACTGCCCCGGATGTCGTCATCGGTGATCTGCACATGCACAGAAGCTTCTGCACATGTGCATGATCCTGTTCCGAACCGGTAGTAAAAGTAAGTAGAACCCACCCCTGATCTAGGAGTACTTGAGAAAGATTGTTTCCTGCAGTGAGCATTTAGTATTGATTAAACTCCTCATTAAAAATCAGTGAAAATGTGGTTGTTTCGGTTTTGTTCTGTTCACCAGCATTGAATCAGAACAGTACATATGCATCTCACCCTCTTTATTAGTAGAAAAAAAATAGTTATTTGTATAGTGAAGCAAGGAATAATGACTATGGTAGAGGGAAGAAATCATTTTAATTACTACAGCTCTGGCAATATTACATCTAATGTATCCTTCCATAACCAGGTTATCTCTCAATTTGCAACTTTCATCAGAGTACAAAACATAACCTAAAACAGCTTCACGTATGTCATTCAGGTAATTAAGCTTTAATGAAGAAGCTCCATGGTTACCAGTACTTCAGACCTGTCCAAATTTTCAGATATTGCCATCGTATAAACCAGCCCTTAAATGAATTGTTTCAGTAAAGCTGGGTTATGAGAAAGTCATATAAAATTATTTGCATGGACAGCTGGTCGTCCGAAATTGTTTTAAAAATAGGGATTTATGTTCTGGCTCACTCCTGAATAGATTTAGGATTACTACAGTTATAGATAGGCATTGACTCCTGGCTATTCACCATTCACCCAACTCCCCTTAACTTTTTTCCCATCCATAGAAAACATAAGACCAGCATTTTGGTAAGATGTCTGGAATTAGATTGTTCAGCAACAACTCTTTACATTAGTTAGATAATTATGTAAAAGGAATGAGAGAACCTACTTAAAAACACAAATAGCTATGTTGCTGTTAGTCGCAAAGTCGTGTCCAACCCATTGTGACCCCATGGACAATATTCCTCCAGTCCTTCCTGTCCTCTACCATCCCTCGGAGTCCATTTAAGCTCACACCGACTGCTTCAGTGACTCCATCCAGCCACCTCATTCTCTGTCATCCCCTTCTTCTTTTGCCCTCAATTGTTCTCAGCATTAGGCTCTTCTCCAGTGCATCCTTCCTTCTCATTAGGTGGCCAAAGTATTTGAGTTTCATCTTCAGGATCTGGCCTTCTAAAGAGCAGTCAGGATTGATCTCTAGGACTGACCGGTTTGATCGCCTTGCAGTCCAAGGGACTTGCAGGAGTCTTCTCCACACCATAGTTCAAAGGCCTCAATTCTTTGGCGTTCAGCCTTCCTTATGGTCCAACTTTCACAGCCATACATTGCAAACGGGAAAACCATAGCCTTGACTATACACACTTTTGTTGGCAGGGTGATGCCTATGCTTTTTAGTATGCTGTCTAAATTTTCCATAGCTTGCCTCCCCAGGGGCAAGCTGGCTGTAGTCCCCATCTCTGGTGATCTTGGAGCCCAGGAAAATAAAATATGTCACTACCCCCATTTCTTCCCCATCTATTTGCCAGGAATTGATAAATAGCTACATAGAATTGGTCAAATTAGCCACTTGATAATTTAAGATCTCTTGTTCTTTGGAAATTTTCTCTCTTTTTTTCCCCCCTTCATCCAATCAGAGCTGAAGAAGCTTCTTGGATGAAGAACCGAAATGTCTTCAAAGAAAAACCAGAAAGTCCAGTTGCCTCTTGAAAAAATGGTTCTTTGCCTATTGCATAGAAAACACCCCAGATTTCCAGATTTCTCTTGAGAACTGCTAGGTGATGGTCTAAAGCAGGGCTGCCAAACTTGTGACCCACTGGCCATGCCCACACCTGATTTAGCGAAGGGGAAAAAAGTCACAATACATCACGTGATGCCTCCATGATGACACGAGTTTGACGTCCCTTGTCTAAGGCATTCAGGGAGGGTCAGACCTAAACCTCTTGCACTCATATAGTGAATCCAAGCTAATTCCATGCTTGAGTCCTAAACCCAGCCAGGGCAGTTGCTCTCAAACAGCTTCATATGTCAGATATCATATTATATTTTGTCTAATATCTGCAAACTCCATCTTCAGACATGCTGACAAATTTGGAATCTATATTAGACAGACTAGTAGTATAACTGACATGCAGTGTGCATTTGGGGACCTAGCAAGTTCCAAAACTGGATGAGTTAAAAAGAACCATGAATATTATCTGATAAATTGAAGAAAAAATATATCTTGTATCGCCAGGTATTAGGCCTCACTATATTTTTCATTCTTAGGAGACTGATTTCAGTGAACGGTAGGGTTGCATAAGTGTCTCTGTGGTCATTTCATGATAAATTATAGGTAAGCAAATGTTTCTAATACATAATTTTTCATCTACTGCTATCTGGTCAGCCCAGCCTGGTTTCTATAATTTACCAAATTGACAGTGAAGCAAGGAAAAATCAGTATGATTCCAGTTATTGAACATATGCATCTGCAACCTTGTGTTATTTTTCATTTGCTAAATGTATAGTTTTTGTTTGCTTACTTCATGAGGGTGAGGGGTGACTGTACTATTCGTTGCAAAAGATATTCAGCCAACAGAAGCAAAAGGAAGGTGGCAAGCATCTCAAAATGGGCTCTCCCTAGTTTTCTGGAAAGTAAAAGTACTAGTAAAATACTAGTAAAAGTAACTAGTAAAAGTAAAGAAATGCTTTCAAATCTATAAGATTCCATTACTGTACCCTTACAACTAGTACTTATTACAGCATTAGTACTTATGGTCTTCGTTTTCTTTTGTCTGGACGAGAAGAGCTGACAAATAGGCTTGCCATACCTCATGCCCAATTGCTGTTATAGGATTACGATTTGGAGAGTTCATGCACCAAACTGTCCAGGAATTCTTGCTGCTAGAGTTTAAATATAAACAGAAGGCCTTAAGTTAGGGAAAGCAGTAGCAGAAAATAGATGTCATCTTTGGAAGCCATAGAATAGAGTAGAAAAACAGAGTTGGAAGGGACCTTGGAGGTCTTCCAGTCCAATCCCCTGTTTAGGCAGGAAACCCTACACCTCTGGAGGCAAATTGTTCCACTGATTAATTGTTCTGTCAGGAAATTTCTCCTTAGTTCTAAATTGCTTCTCTCCTTGATTAGTTTTCACCCATTGCTTCTTGTTCTACCCTCAGGTGCTTTGAAGAATAGTTTGACTCCCTCTTCTTTGTAGCAACCCCTGAGATATTGGAACACTGCTATCATGCTACCATATTAGGCCAGAACCTTCCATGCTTCCACCTTCTCATGTGTGGGAAAGTAGGAGGGGGGATTTAGTAGGGGTTGTCTTTAGACATAATAGCATTCTTCCTGTTGGTCAAGGTCAGGACGAGCCTGCATCTGGAGAAGGAGTGGTTGGAGTGATGTCTCGAGATCGGATGGATGGTGATTGGAGCATGTGATTGACTGAGGACTGAGGGGATGGTTTTGGGGTTTTTGATTTACTGAGGGAAAACCCGGACCTCTCAGATTCGGGTTTTCCCAGATGTGCCAGTTTACCTATTCTAGTAACTAGAACTTTGAAAAATGCCTGCTTCGGAGTTTTTACTTGGAGTTGGGGTTTTTTTCTGGAACGCTGACAATAGAACTAGGTTGTTGACCATGCAAAATGTTTTATGTGTTTTTTTTAAGGCTATACAGTTTAGAAGAAAGTAAAGGTGAGTTGCATTTTATGAAGATGTTTCAAGTCTGGGGTTAAGAAAGAATCTGAGGAAGGAAAGCACATAGAGCTGAATGAAGGTCATGAGTAAGAATATATGAGGAAATAGGATCAGAAAGACAAGAGGGTATAGGTCTGTGATGGCGAACCTATGGCACAGATGCCACAGGTGGCATGCGGAGCCATATCTGTGAGCATGCGAGTGTTGCCCTACTCAGCTCCAGCGTGCATACGCGCACCGGCCAGCTAATTTTCATACCTTCCAGGCCCTAAAGTTGGGAAATGGGCTGTTTCCGGTCTCCGGAGGGCCTCTGGAGCCTGAGGAGGGTGAAAAACGGGCCTACTGGGCCCACCATGCCATCACGTGCCAAAAGCGGGGGTAGTGCATGGAGGCGGGGGTCACATGCGCATGCACGGGGGGCACATTGAATTATAGGTATGGGCACATGCGTGCGCAATCCCCCCACATGATCCCCACTTTTGGCATGCAACAGCAAAAAGGTTAGCCATCACTGGTATAGGTAGTCTTGGACTTATTTCCCATTGCTTAGCTATCCTTCAAAGATACCATTGACATCCCCAAGAATACTTAACAACCGGGTTCCAAAGTTCTAATAGCTGTGTCTCAATGCCCCACCCCCCATGGCCACATGACTTCATGTCAAACACTCAGAAACTGGTCACATTTACAGCCATTTACAATATCCTGTGGTTTCATGGCTGTGTTTTGTGCATTTTTGATGAAAACCAACATTTACTTCAGACTTTTGACAAAACCAGCCGAAAGTGAAAAATTGGTTTGCCTGGTGGTTATGATTAAAGACCATGGCAGTCATTTAACAACCACTGCAAAAAAAAAAAAAAATCATAAAAGTTGGGCCAATCACACAAGTGACCTGTTTTTTGGCAGTCACGACTTACAAATTCAATGGGCTGCATGAACAGAGGGATAGAATCAAGGTCACGTGAAGTGTTAATACCACTTTATAATGTCTTGGTAAGGCCACACTTGGAATTCTGCATTCAGTTTTGGTCGCCACAATGTAAAAAAGATGTGGAGACTCTAGAAAGAGTGCAGAGAAGAGCAACAAAGAGGATTAGGGAACTGGAGGCTAAAACATATGAAGAACGGTTGCAGGAACTGGGTATGTCTAGTTTAATGAAAAGAAGGACTAGGGGAGACATGATAGCAGTCTTCCAATATCTCAGAGGCTGCCACAAAGAAGAGAGAGTCAAGCTATTCTTCAAAGCGCCTGAGGGCAGGACAAGAAGCAATGGGTGGAAACTAATCAAGGAGAGAAGCAACTTAGAACTAAGGAGATATTTCCTGACAGTTAGAACAATTAATTAGTGGAACAACTTGCCTCCAGAAGTTGTGAATGCTCCAACACTGGAAGTTTTTAAGAGGATGTTGGAGAACCATTTGTCTGAAATGGTGTAGGGTTTCCTGCCTAGGCAGGGGGCTGGACTAGAAGATCTCCAAGGTCCCTTCCAATTCTGTTATTCTATTCTATTATGGTTATACATTGAGGACTACTTTGATAAGACTAATAGGAAAGCTGTGAAAAGATCAGGATTGAGGTTGTGCTTCAATCAGGAACAGACAAAAAGCTAATGTATCCAGTCAGAGTGACAAGAGAAGTGAATATTTTGGCAGACAGCAGTGAAATAGCTATGAGCAGTTCAAGGTGAGTCACATAAGTACAGTCCATGAGAGAATATTGCAGTAATTAATACAAGAAACAAAGAATGAAAGTGATGGGTCTGTAAGCATCTATCAGCCATAGACTTATTTTGAGACCATGATTGGTTAAAGTACTTTCCTGAGTATACTCTCAATTAAAGTCTAGCTTTATTCTGCATAACACTTGTCATATAACACTGTCATACTGACAGGTGTCCAATTAGATTTTAAACGGGGTCAGTCTATTCCTTCCAAATCTCAATAGATATTCATCTCAACTAGGACCTCGGGTGCCCAGTCTTTCAAACACAAGTAAGAAATAACTGAAATATTTTTCCCTGGCTACATTTGTAAGTTTTCAGAATAATGAATCATTTATCCTTTCCAGGGATTTGTGTAATATGTCTGTGCTTGTGTGTGTTTAAAAGCATATACCAAGGATCACATTTTATTATCCCTTGCCAACAAGGCAGCAGGAAATCAAAATTAATTAATTACCAAAGGTATTTGAAAGAGGTATTCCTGTTAATTAGTTTTTACACAAATAAACTAATCCCCTCCACTGAAATTTAAATGCATGTATGTGGGTATATATGAATATAGGAAAGTACAGTTGTGAAGGTTACAGTAAAACAGCAAATCTGGGGAATTTGCAAGGGGTGTATTACAACTGCAGGGTGTGTGCCCCCTTTGATATGGCAATAAAGTGAAAGAAGAAGGGCCCCACACCAATATGGAGAGTGATTTCATCAACACTGCTCTGCCTTTCTCCAGCACAAAGGAGGGCTGCCAATCATGGACTCTTTAGATTCCCCCCCCAAAAATAACAGAATTGGAAAGGACCTTGGAGGTCTTCTAATTTAACCCCCAGGTCAAACAGGAAACCCTATGCCATTCGAGCCAAATGGTTGTCCAATCTCTTCTTAAAAGCCTCCAGTAATGGAGTATCCACAACTTCTGAAGGCAAATGGTTCCACTAGTTAATTGTTTTCACTGTCTGGAAATTTGTCCTTAGTTCTAGGTTGCTTCTCTCCTCGATTAGTATCCATCCATTGCTTCTTGTCCTGCCTCTGGGTGCTTTGGAGAATAGAATCTTCTTTGTGGCAGCCCCTCAGATATTGGAACAATGCTATCATGTCACCCCCTAGTCCTTCTTTTCATAAGACTAGACTGATAGCTAATGACATATAGCTTACTTTCAGTCACTGGTTAACCACAAAAAAAAATCAATTAAACTGGATTTAAATAAGATTTTGCTAACATTGTCCCTATGTAAAGATTTCTGGAATGTTCAAGACTTCAATGGAAGCTTTTTCCTTGACATTTAACGTATTTGCAATTAGTAGAATGCTTGTGATTATCATATGTATGACTGTCTCAGCCCAACAGATCTCACAAGGCAAATAATAGAAGGAAGGTGTGTTGGATATGTTTGCTTCCTTGAATATTACGGAGATGATGATGATGATGATAATAATAATAATAATAATAATAATAATAATAATAATAATAATAATAATAATAGCCTTGGTGGTGCAGTGGACTAAACTGCTGCTGTTAAAGTAGTACAAAGCTACCAGCTGCCTGCAATTACTGCGAGTTCAATTCTCACCAGGCTCAAGGTTGACTCAACCTTCCATCCTTTCGAGGTAGGTAAAATGAGGACCCGGTTTGTGGGGGCAATAAGCTGACTTTGTATAAAATAGAACACCGCTCGGGGGAGGCGAAAAAGCCCTACTAAGCAGGAATATACCAAAGTATGACGGCTATTGTTTAATGCATTGTAAGCTGCTCTGAGTCTCTGGAGAAGGGCGGCATATATAAATTGAATAAATAAATAAATAAATAAATAAATAAATAAATAAATAAATAATAAATAAATAAATAAATAAATAAATAAATAAATAAATATATGTTTCATGCGATAGCCAACCAACTCTTACTACTTTCCAAATCCTTCCAGATCAGGGGCGTCAAACTCAATTTCATTGAGGGCAGCATCAGGGGTTTTTTTGACCTCGGGATGTGTGGGGTTGGCGTGGCCAGGGTGGGCATGGCCAGCTCGATATCACTCATGTCAGGGGCGACTGTAGTGGCCCAGTGAAAATGGGCTCTGAGCTTCGTTTTCAGCTGCGACAGCCTAATGCAATGCTCTGCCAGTGAAAACGGAGCTCGGGAGGGGTGGACACAGCCCTTCTGAGCTCCATTTTTCACTGACAGAAGCACCACGGGCCTGACCTTCATTGTTTAGAGGGCAGCCCCACAGGCTAGTTCTAAGTACTCCACAGGCCGGATCTGGCCCCCGGGCCTGGAGTTTAACACCCCTGTTTTAGATATTTCTTCAAACCATACTATACATCAATGTATAATTTTGTTTGCTCGTTTGTTAAATGTACCATAAATATTGCACATGCGTACTGCGGAAAGAAGGTATACATTGACTTACTGAATGCCCAGCAATAAGGTGATTCCCTAGTTGAATACTATGAGTCACTTCAGAAATTATAACTTGGATAAGTGGGTTTTTTTCCAGTGAGACCTGCCTATCAAGGTACCTTGTCTACCCAATTATGGGATGGCACGTACTGCTTCCGCTTTCACCTTTCAGACAATCCAGGAGCCTTCGCAGGCAGTCGCTTTCACGACAAACTATTTTTGTTTTGAATTTACGCTATCTGATGAAAAGCTAAGTAGCTTGAAACAGATCTATCCTAGTCTCCCTTCATTTCTTTGTCAGTAAACATAAATATGACTTGGATACGTTTTGCAGCTGTGATGCAGAATTTATTTCCCAATTTTTGCAACTTCCTAGTTCCCTCTCTTGATAAGCTCTTGGTTGTGAAGATTTTCTGAACATACACCTGAATTGTGATATCCGTTCGGGTCCAGAAAATGGTAATACCTGACCTTGTATTAAAGGATTCCAAACTGATCCATTCAGGCATGAAAAAATGAAAAAAAAAAAAGCTGTGTTGAGGCACAATGAAAAAAGCTGATTGAAAGATGTGGTGTACCATATCTAATCGACCAAACTTTGTTTCTACGATGGACGATCAGATGCTTGAACCTAACAATGTACCATG
This sequence comes from Masticophis lateralis, assembly GCA_030761175.1. Taxonomy (NCBI): domain Eukaryota; kingdom Metazoa; phylum Chordata; class Lepidosauria; order Squamata; family Colubridae; genus Masticophis; species Masticophis lateralis. The sequence continues at coordinate 68,379,273 of JAUDYJ010000007.1, read as the reverse complement.
AACAAGAAAGCCCTGTTTTGCTCTGCAACACTATTGCCTCCGAAGAAGTATATAAAACACCCTGATGAATAGGTATTTATAACCCTCTCCACAAATTTGACAAATCTTCTTTTAATGCTATTTAAGTTGATGGTTTTGGCTATGTAGTGCATGAAGAAGCACTTCCTTTTTTATGTCCTAATTACCTAACCTTCAATTTCATTGGCTGTCCTTGGACTCTGGTATCTTTTCCCATTCCTATCAACTCTGTGCATATTGTTATCATTTTAACAATGTATATCAGAGGAAAACAGAAGAGGAAGCAGTATTGCTCTCAAACCTCTCTTTGAAATAGGTGCCTTTCTGCTTGCCAGGGGAGATGGGAAACAATCTGACCTCAAAAGCATGTTTACTGCCGCTCCAGTGGCAGCTCAATTCATGTGTTGCAGAATACCATACTTTAAAAAACAACAACATGACCAGCATACATGAAAAAGACTTAGAGAAACACACTTCTCAAAGTACGCATACTAGAAAATAGATACACAAAAACATAGAAGTGGGCAGGTTGAAGGTTCACAAAAAACAAAATTGACGGATGACAAAAGAAGATCAGCAAATTAAATAGAAACAGTATTTTGCAATTAAGTAGTATTTACTAATTCCGAGGAAAAGGGGCAATCTTTGAAAACTATTGGCTGACTATAGCTGCCAGTTTTCAGAGACTGTATTATTAAAATCTGACTGATGCATTCTCTAAATACGTAGACTTATGTAGTAATGTATCAAGGACACCTATATTTTCAGGACGCTTGGATTCCATTATTTCATGTTGAGGTACAGATCAATGAGCTTCATTTCGTTAAAAAAAAAGCACTGTACAGATAGTCCTTGACTTACAACAGTTCATTTAGTTCAAAGTGACAACGCCACTGAAAAAAGTGACGTATGCCCGTTTTTCATACTTATGAACCTTGCAGCATCCCAGTGGTCATGCAATCAACATTCAGGCACCTGGCAACTGACTCATATTTATGATACCTGCAGTTCATGTGAATCACCTGTTGAGACCTTCTAACAAGCAAAGTCAGTAGGGAAGCCAGATTCATTTAACAACTGTATTACTAGCTTAACAACTGTAGTGATTCACTTAACAATTGTGGCATGTAAAGTTGTAAAATGAGGCAAAACTCACAAATATTTCATTTAGCAACAGAAATATTGGGCTCAATTGTGGCTGTAAGTCAACCACAACTTGTAACCTGTATTATTTTTGTCATAGGAGAAATTGTATTATATTTCAATATTAGAATAGAGTAGCAGTGGGATTTTACACAACATATTTGATATGAACAGGGTGTAAACCTGGGGCACCTATTAAAGCACAACATAGTATTTCTCAGCACAAAATCCTTAGCTGGTGAGAGCAACGCTTCTTCAGAGTGTAGGATGCTACCACTTTCATTATCCAGCTAGATTGAAAGCTGAAGATCAATATATGTTTAGTGGAGAAGAAAGGGTCAATATTTTAGATCGTTTAGTTGCCTAGGAAACATCTGCAAGCTGTGCTGCGACAAATTGTGTTGTGGCATCAATACACATGCAAGTTTGGAGAAGATCAGAAGGTTTAAAACAGTGACTTGTATAATCACTTGGAGTTGCAGGGAAGAATAAATTATCCTGTTGTTATAGAAAGAGTTTCAGAAATGTAGAATACTGTAAAACCACCGTTGATAAAGTTGATAGGTGAAAAAAATTAATAATGCATTCTGGCATCAGGGTTTCCCCAAAACCCAGAAGAAATTTATGAGTCTCTGAGCTTTTCTCGACCTGAATTAGCATTCATTTCATTCCTGTTTTTTCTATTCCCCCCCCCCCTTCCATCTGCCTTTCTTAAACTTGCACAGAACTTGTAATTTATGCCTGTTTGTTCAAGACATCTCTCCCCTTCTGGATTTATCCAGGATGTAAAAGTAGAAGATACAGTAGAATTGTGCCTGAATAGGCAACATGTAAAAATAAAAGATATTGTGGTCCACTAAGTTGTTGCCGGGGATGCGGTGGCTCAGTGGCTAAGATGCTGAGCTTGTCGATCGAAAGGTCGAGAGTTCAGCGGTTTGAATCCCTAGTGCCACATAATGGGGTGAGCTCCTGTTACCTGTCCGAGCTTCGGCCAACCTAGCAGTTCGAAAGCATGTAAAAAATACAAATAGAAAAATAGGGACCACCTTTGGTGAGAAGGTAACAGCATTCCGTGTGCCTTTGGCATTTAGTCATGCTGGCCACGTTACCACGGAGATGTCTTTGGACGGTACTGGCTCTTCGGCTTTGAAACAGATGATCACCGTCCCGTAGAGTCGGGAACAACTAGCACATATTTGCAAGGGGAACCTTTACCTTTAGCTTTAAGTTGTTGCTTACCTAAAAGAATTATGAACTTGCCATCTTTGTCTTTCAATCTGTGCTTCAATTTCCTGGTTAGCAGGAAAGGGGACCTAATATGAGATTTTGCAGGGGAAAATGGTTCTTGGGATTTTGAAGGGTTGGAATGAAGGATAGTTTCTCTCAAATTATTTCCCATAATTCAAGTTGGTTCGTGTGCATAATTTTTATTTTTCTATTTTGCATTTACCTGTCAACCTACACCTCCCACCACTATTTTAAAAACTTATCATCAAAAAGCACAACGAAGAATGTTCTTTCTGCGCCAACTCAGAAACAAACTGTCCAAGGAGCTGCTGATACAGTTCTACAGAGGAATTATTAAGTCTGTCATCTGCACCTCTATAACTGTCTGGTTTGGTTCTGCAATCCAACAAGACAGACACAGACTTCAGAGGATAATTAGAACTGCAGAAAAAACAGTTACTACCAACCTGCCTTCCATTGAGGACCTGTATACTGCAAGAGTCAAAAAGAAGGCTGTGAAAATATTTACAGATCCTTGCATCCTGGACATAAATTGATTCAATTCCTACCCTCAAATAATGCTATAGAGCACTGCACACCAGGACAACTAGACACAAGAACAGTTTTTTCCCGAATGCCATTACTCTGCTAAACAAATAATTCCCTCAACACTGTCAAACTATTTACTAAATCTGCACTACTATTAATCTTCTCATCGTTCCCATCACCCATCTCCTTCCACTTATGACTGTATGACTGTAACTTTGTTGCTTGTATCCTTATGATTTATATTGATATTGTTTCCTGATTGCTTATTGTACCCTATGACCATCATTAAGTGTTGTACCTTCTGATTCTTGATGAACGTATCTTTTCTTTTATGTATATTAAGAGCATATGCACCAAGACAATTCTATTCTATTCTATTCTATTCTATTCTATTCTATTCTATTCTATTCTATTCTATTCTATTCTATTCTATTCTATTCTATTCTATTCTATTCTTATTGATTTAAATACAAAGGACTATGAATTTAAATGTTTTGGAAATTCTGAAGGCAAACTCTAAAGTTTACTTATAGGCCATTGATAATTATAATCATATATTTTTGTAGAAATTACTATTGTTACAAAATATATGCTGGAATGGGAAAATGAGAGAAACTGGTTACCTAAGATTACTTTAGATTTAGCAGAATTCATAAGCAGGTGCTCAGAAGCAGAAAAGGACAACTCGTCATAGCCGACTCACTAAGGCTATATTGCTATGATCAATTTGCCATGGCCAATTCGCCGTGGGACAACTCTCCATGACCAACTCGGCACAGGCCAGCTCGCCTCAGGACAATTCAACAATTCAATTTAATTATTTAAAATAATTAAAACATTATTTTAATTTTTGTCAGTCACATTTCATTTTGTCCATCCTTTGGCACCTTTTCTTTAATGATTCTATTCCACCATTTCTTTGATATTATGTAACTTCTCCTCCAGTGAGTTGTCCTGAGGCGAGTTGTGCCACAATGAATTGGCCATGGAGAGTTGGCCATGAAGAGTTGTCCTAGACCCCTCAGCAGCTGGTTTTCTACACTGTAATTGTGCACTGAAGATTTGTTTCCTATCCCAAACAGCAGAGCAGGATCAGGGAAGCAAGATTCATGGATGGATTTAATAAGGGTTAGGATACAGTATCCTGAAAAGTGACTAAGCAAATCTCCTTCTTACTTTTAGAAGTATTTAGAATTTGGTAAAATGGATTTCAGTGTGTTGCTTGAATCTCATAATCTCACAATGTAAAAATGAAGGGTTAATTACCCTCTTCATGGAGATATCTGATATTGAAACTGTTCTTTTGCTTGGTTTTGAAGCACTCCCTTTTCTTTCTTAGCTTTTCTTATATGTTGTTTAGACCCGAATTTAACTGTCTTTTTCACGGAGATAATTTGAGAAAAGGAATGGGGGTTGGAAGATTTCAGCCACCCTTCTCGATAGTATAATTGTTACTCAAATGACTTTCCCATACTTAAAAAGCAAAGCAGAATGATTCACTCCTCCTTCCTTCTCTCCCATAGAAGGGAATTTTCTTGACCCAGTTTTCCAACAGGTAGAAATAAGCAAACAACATTAAGCAGAAAATTGAACATGGTGTACATCAGCTTGGTGGCTTTAAATTTTCATCAAAAAATGCAACATTTCTGTAAAATCTTTATAATCTCATGCCCTATTTGTTAGAAGCGAAGTGCAAATATACCAAATACACAAACGTGGGGAAACCTAATTCTGCAACACTTTCTCTTGTTTATGACATAATAATTGACACGCCCCATTCTTTTATTTTTATTTAGTACATTTATATGCATCCCAGATGACCAGTAATAACTTACAAACAGTAAAACTAGAAATATAAAAACTATTAAAAGTTTAAAAATCATGATGATGCCATGTGCCTTATGACATCACCATGCAAATTGTAAAATTTAGAATTTTGTAAGTGATGTGATGGAATGAAAAATGTGATCTCATGTGTGGCCTCTTAGAGATACTCAAAAGACATCACTGGACTTTGGTAAGTATTTCTCCTTTCGACATATTTTCAGTGCTCACTTTCAAAATCATTTTGTTTTTTTCCACAAAAAAAAAAAAAAATGCATGAATTTGCCAGCAGCCAACCTATCATACAAGTTCAAGAAGCAAGTTTTACATTTATGAATCAGAAGCTCATAGGTTACTGGAATGAAGAAAGATTGTTGTAGAAGAATTCCATATATTATGATTTATGCATTAATTTCATTGGGAGGCTGAGTATTGGATTCAAATAGTTTAGCCTTTTGTTTTTAAAGTCTTGAGAATAACCTTCTCAAGTGCCTGCAGGACAATTTATTTCTGTAAAGTCACTCAGAGTGAAAAGGGCTATTGATTCTTATCTACAAAGTTTATTCAGAGAGTTAAATGTAGAAAGAATTATATATCCACTAAAGCCACCCATTTGCTGCAGTCTCGTGACATAGCCAGGTGTGGAGTAGCCTCGCATCCAGCAACTGCTAACTTGTTTGGTTCATGTTGTTGTGGTATCCAGAGTGCACCATGAGGAGGTGAACTAGCTTCACACACCACAAAAAAAAACGGTACCAGGCTTTGAACTACCACATCAGCAATGGACAGTCCTGAATAGGATTCACACCTCACATGGCGTCTGCTGAGACTCTCTGTACAAATAGGGCATAGTATCCTCCCCTCAGTGTGACTGCAGAGACCCACATCAAACTATAGATCAGATCAAGACCAGCTGTAAATTGAAAGTATATCAGCTGTAAGCTGAGGACAGTATCTGATTTTTGTTTTTAATATAAACAATACTGTGCTTCAACAGTTAGTTGGCCTAGACATTGGCATTTGAACATAGAATAGAATAGAATAGAATAGAATAGAATAGAATAGAATAGAATAGAATAGAATAGAATAGAATAGAATAGAATAGAATAACAGAGTTGGAAGGGACCTTGGAGGTCTTCTAGCCCAACCCCCTGTTTAGGCAGGAAACCCTACACTACTTCAGACAAATGGTTATCCAACATCTTCTTAAAAACTCCAACACTGTTGGAGCATTCACAACTTCTGGAGGCAAGTTGTTCCACTAATTAGTTGTTCTAACTGTCAGGAAATTTCTCCTTAGTTCTAAATTGCTTCTCTCCTTGATTAGTTTCCATCCATTGTTTCTTGTCCTGCCCTCAGGTGCTTTGGAGAATAGCTTGACTCTCTCTTCTTTGTGGCAGCCGCTGAGATATTGGAACACTGCTATCATGCCACCCCTAGTTCTTCTTTTCATTAAACTAGGCATACCCAGTTCCTGCAGCCGTTTTTCATATGTTTTAGTTTCCAGTCCCCTAATCCTCTTTGTTGCTCTTCTCTGCACTCTTTCTAGAGTCTCCACATCTTTTTTTATATCATGGCGACCAAAACTGGATGGAGTATTCCAAGTGTGGCCTTACCAAGGCATTAGATCTTTTTAACATTTAGATTTCATTGTATTTTACTAACCTTGGCAAAATGTTAATACCGGTATATATTTCTAGTCCATGTCTGATATGCCATACACTAAATAAATATTCAGATGTGGATATGAATTGGAAAACCCTTAGTGGTGAAGGACGTGCATACAGAAATTGTATTCTGAGTCAGAAAATAAGGAAATTGAATAAAATCATTGAATGATATTCTTTTTTTTAAGTTTTAAAAGGTTTTTATTAAATATAAAAAAAATCAATGTCTACATAAATAGACAGACAGTGTGTTATCTGAGTACAGTTACTTTGAGAAATAGTAATCACAATAAAAACAATAATATTCATAACATTAATATTGCTCACATAATAATAGTAATATTTACTTATCCATTTCAATGCACCTTCTGTTTCTGCTAGTTAACCATTGATAAAACAAATCCCATGTTAAAAAGTATTCAGTTTTTTCCTCCTTCTTAATTTTAAGTGTTAATCTATCCATTTCTGGTATTTTTTATTACGTTTTCCTCAGCAGGGATCTCTTCATTTTTCCACTGTTATGCAAATACAATTCTAGCTGCTGTTAACACATGTAGAATTAAATATGTATTCCTTTTATTATATTTTTCTTGTAAAATACTCAACAAAAATAATTCTGGTTTTAAATCTATGTGTTGCTTTACTATTTTTTCTAACCATGTGAGTATTTTTGTCCAAAACTTTTTTTGCCTTTGGGCAGGTCCACCACATGTGATAATACCAACCCGGTGTCTGATTACATTTCCAACATTTAGTGGATATGTGTTTAAACATCTTTGCCAGTCTTGCCAGTGAAAAGTGCCATCTATAAAACTTCTGATTTGATACCTATTAGGGAAACCTTGATTGTGGAAAACAATAATTTAACTGTAGAAGATTGGTTCTGTAAACAACCTTTTAACTGACCATTTTATACATTCTCTGTGATTATGCAACAATTCTAACCATGTGCTATTGGGAATAGCACATGGTTAGAATTGTTGCATAATCACAGTGGATTGTGCCAGCTTGGTCAATAGTTTACCATAGTTTACCTCTACAAATTGAGCAGATCTACTGTCATAGAAGAAAGCAAAGTAGTTGCAATAGGACTACACTTACTTTAGGGATATAATTTAGCCTTTTGGTTTTTAAAAAATTGCTACTTAAAAAATTTATCCAGTCCTTACCTTCCCATCATGACTATTAAAAAAGATAGCCATTCACCTGGGATATAATGCATGAAATAAATATTAAGGGTGATTTCCCCCCTCAAATTGATATTAAACACCTGTTTCAATGAAAAAAACCATTTCCAAATATAAGATTCATGCTAAAATTGAGCTTGGGGGTCTCTCGAGTTGGTTGAAAACATAAAAGAAACATTGTGATCATTTGGAATCACTTTGAAAAGAATATTGTCTCTGCATCTGCTAATATTCTGCAATTCTAATTAAAAGGATTGCTTTTAAACGTGACCGGTAAATGATAGGGGTGGATTCATTTTTCTCTTCATTTCTTTATAAATAACTATGGACACTTTTTTTAACCTTACAAATAAATTCCGATAAATAATTGTCATCAATAGAACTGTCAAAAATTTCTTACCATGCATATGACAGGAATGACAGGCTTTCTTGCTCAGAAGTCCATTCAGAGAGAATTAAGAAAATATAATACGTCCAGCTCAAGAAATGTGATCTACATAATCAGTTAATTATGCTTTCTTTAAAAAACCAATGTGTGTTCTCACTTTAAGTGAAATATGAAGGCAATAATCTGAGCCACCCCCAGATATGAAAAATATATATTTTTTATTTTGTTCAAATGTTGCAACAATGTATTATAAATTTCTTAATCTGGCAGATTAACTGTGTTAGATTAATACCTGGTTACACTAATTGGATATCAGTAACAGTGCCATTAACAGATAGATCCCATTGCTTATGGAGCTGTCTTGCATGGCTAATCCAATTTGGAGCTTAGCATTAATTGTAGTCATGCTGAGATGAATGGATATTGGGAGAAGTACCTTCCAGGAAAAAAAACTACGGGTCAATGATTCCATTGCCATTTAGTTCCTTCCGTAAATTCTGCCATTTATGACCTAAGCTTGGCAGTACAAAATGGAAATAATTGCAGGCAACGGACTCCTACTTCTAGTTTGAATTTAGCTACTTATCTTCTCTAGCACATAACAAAGATATGACTCCTAAATAATGGTACATTTTAATAATTCTGTATCTTTCTTCTTAGTTCTGTTTTAGACCGAAGCCTGAATTTGTTCTGATGAAGACTGCTTTTAAAATAAATTGGAACACACAGCAGCCAGCAAAATCCCAACATGTAGCCAGTTTCCATTGTTTATTTGACCATTTTAGAATCATTGAAAGCAACATGTACATAACATATTTCGGCTATGATATTCCACTATGGGGAGAATGGGTTCCATGTTGTACATAAACACTGACATTAAAATGAACAAAATAGATGCTGGAGTTAAAATTAACAAAATAGTTCACTTCATATAACGTAATAATACGACATAATAAGCTTTCTTGCTGGATTATCAAAAATATAATAAAAATATTTTTAAATATTTTTAAAAATCTAGATAATTTTTAATTTGACATGCTAAAACCATAGTGTTAATCATGCTTGAAAGTATATTTAATTACCTAAATTACTTAAGTAACATTTTGTCCAAGCTTCAAGTGATGCCCTTCAGGTGATATTATAGCTGCTATTAATAATGTCTGAAAATAGTTTAGTGTTCCCTAATTGACAGTTGATATAAGGAGTCTTACTAGGTATTAACTGAACGAGCTAGACTTGCATAAATCCTCTGGTTTTATCTACCAACGGTTCTTTCTCCCAGCAGTTTTATATTACAGAATGAATGAGAAATAAATCATTTCATTTATCAGGTTAGCCACATGATAAACTGTTGGGAACTTTGCTTTGCTCCAAAAATATATATATATGAAGCCTGCAGGAACAATATAATATAAAACAAACCCTAAACTTTTAGCAATAAGGCTACATCATCTTAACTTCTTTTAATATTCTTTGGTCATACATACTCTGTTTTTCCAACAAAACCTCCATCATCAGTACTTAATGCTTCCCATCCACTGATTGTGCTCTTCAAATGAAGTAATATTGTGTGGAAATTCAGGTTCTCTTTAAAATACGTAAATAACAATAGAAGATGAATGGAGAATGAACTCCATTCATCTTCTCAAGCAATCAAGCTTTATCTCTTGCTGCAGACAGTATGATATCCTTTGCCAGACATCTATGTGTAATGTCGGAGCTCTGTAGATAAGGGTTTATAAAAAATAAACAGTTTGAAAAATGGTTTTATTCAAATTTTATTTTGGAACTCTGGTTCGGGGAAAGAATTTGGGGAAAAAGAGAAAACCTTCCCCTAAACTTTGGTTAACATTCAGCTTCAATTAACATAGAGACATTGGTATGTTAATTCTTTAGTGCAAAACCCTTTTCTACATACTGTGCAGTAAAATCAGGGATGAAATCCAGCAGGTTCTGACAGGTTCTGGAGAACTGATAGCAGAAATTTTAAGCAGTTCAGAGAACCAGTAAGCGGAAGTTTCGAGTAATTCGGAGAACCAGCAAATACCACCTCTGGCTGGCCCCAGAGTGGGGTGGGAATAGAAATTTTGCAGTATCCTTCCCCTGTCACACCCACCAAGCCACACCACGCCAAACTATGCCCACCAAGCCACACCCACCAAACCACGCCCACAGAACCGGTAGCAAAAAAAATTGGATTTCACCACTGACTAAAATTATTTGTTCCATATTAAAGCAAGCTCTTTAACAGTATTGCTTGCCATGAAAAGCTCAAACATTTGTTTAACTTTTGTGTACTATTTTTATTTGGCTGTTCACCGCCCTGAGTCCGCAAGGAGAAGGGCGGTATACAAATCTAAACAAATAAAATAAATAAATAAATAATTTCTTCCATAGATATCTATCCCATTGAGAAACAATGCACACATTGGATACAGCCAGAGAGGTCTATATGACAAAGACTTATTTCAGAAGACCTGACAATTTATTTTTTTTAAAATTACTGATTAAAGTTACTCTAAACTGCCAGAATTATCCTTAATCTTTCTCCCTTCTCTCTAATCCACCTCATTTAGAAACTCTGTGAAAAAAAAAAAAGGATTGTAAATATAAAAGAATACCATGCCATGCCGTATTTCAGAATGTGGAAGAAAAGCAGCAGGTTCCCAGTCTAGGAGAAGCATGAATCCCACAAATTAAAACCCAATTATTTTACTATTTTCAATAATTTTATTCCATTAGATACTTGAAGTTCGTTCTGCTGTTAAGAAAACAAACAAACTGTTGTGGGAACTGATTGCTTGCATAGTTGTTTCATATAGAAGATAATTTAAGTTTGCATCAGTGGTGGGTTTCAAAATTTTTTGCTACCAGTTCTTGGTGGGTGTGGCAGGGGAAGGATACTGTAAAATATTATTCCCACCCCACTCCAGAAGAAGGATACTGTAAAATCTCCATTCCGTCCCCCCAATCCAGGGGAAGGTTATTGCAAAATCCCCATTTCCTCCCAATCAGCAGAGAATAGATGGGAGTGGGGCCAGTCAGAATTTTTACTATCGATTCTCCAAACTACTCAAAATTTCTGCTATCGGTTCTCCAGAACTGGTCAGAACCTGCTGAAACCCACCTCTGGTTTGCATAATAAAAGTCTAGGTAATCTGGGCTTGGTTATTAGCAAAACTTTGTTTTGCTCAGTTACGCTATTGAATTAGACAAGATTTACAGTTTTAATTTGATGGAGGATTCTTATATGGTGGAGGAACATATTCCACTTTACTCCATAGCTTGAGGCTCTGGGGATGCAGATGTAATTGGATTAAGGCTGTTCTGGGGAAATAAATCAGGCAATGTTCATTCTAGTCAAATCCAGTTGAGAAAAGACAGCTTTGAAGGGATGATTCCATCTGTGTGGAATAAAATAACATTTAATAAATCTATAGGGTTGCATGTCTGCACTCTCTTCTATCTTTGAAATGGTCTACCAAATTTTTGAAAACTCCTGATAATGTGATTTCTAATAAAGAAGAAATAGTTGTAGCTCAGGGTTGAAATGAGTGATCTTTGTGCTCTCTGAGCTTGGATGTTCTCTTGCTGATGTTTCATTACTCAGACTAGGTAACATCATCAGTGTTAGTAAGGGGATTTGCTCTCATTTTATATGCTAATGGCTTGCTCTCTTAGTGTTGGTGGAAGTGGTCTTGGGAGGTTACCTAGGTTTTATTTGTTTGGCAGTTCCTTGATTGAGATATTGTTTACTTCTTGATTGTTGGTCTAAATTAATCTTGGAGTTGATCTATGCTCATCTGGGTGATGATTGCCAGTGGGAAGGTGTTTTGGTCTTTTTCTTCCCTTTCGGCTTGTTGGTTGTCTCTTTTCCACACTATGTAGATATTGTTTATGTCTTTCTATCGATTGATGGCTAATTTGCCAAAGTGCCAGGCTTCTAGAAATTCTCTACATTTTTAGACATACAGTATTGGCCAAAATTATGGAAACCTTTTGGAAAAAGTGTATTTTCTAAAACTAGCTAATAACACCACTTTTTTTGGGGGGGGGGGGAGTACCATAAAATTATATATCAATGGAAAGATAATTGAATCAAGAATGTAATGCAATAACTTTTATGAAGGATTTGCTATTAGAATAGCAGTTACAGTATAAAGAAGAAAAGTGAAACACATAAAAAAAAGCGAGATATACAAAAATTTTCACCATGTCAGTTAATACTTAGTTGGGTAACCTTTAGCGTGAATGACAGCCTTACAACGTCTTCCCAAGGAGTGAACCAAGTCCTTTAGTTCTGCAGCTGTTATAATGTGAAACCAAGATGGAATGATTGCTTCTATTAACTGGGTTTTATTGCTGGGTCGCTTCTGACTAACAAGTTTCTTTAGTCGGCTCCATAGATTTCCAATTGGGTTAAGGTCTGGCTATTCCCAGGCCATTCCAGCAGTGGAATATGATTATCTTGAAACTCCCCCCAAAAAAGTGGTGTTATTAGCCATCAAACCTCAAAAATACATTTTTCCCAAAAGGTTTCCACAATTTTGGCCACTACTGTAACTTGGTTTAGGATGTTCAATTTCCCAGTTTAAGCTATGGACCAAGAAGTAGATAGATAGCTTTTATTGCGGTCAGAGACCAAATTAAATACATATAAAAAGGGGGGGTAGATTTTACAACTGTAAAAAGATCATGCGACAATACACCATGTACTACCTCAAATACAGTCTATACTATCAATACTAGTGCTCCTCTGCCATAGGAATTACCGGTCTCTTCCCCCGTTTTTTTTCCGCCGTGACTGCAGCAAAAAATTTTGCCACCTTTGAAGTTATATTAGGGTCTGCATCCTGGAGTAGGAAATAAAGGCTGAACAGATCAGGTGATCCAGGGAATCTCTGGGAAATAGGGGAAATGAATCTTGATCTTATGTCTCGGTAGTGGGGACATACGAATGTAATGTGAAACAGAGATTCTGGGGATCGGCCATCACATGCACAATAGGAGGATTTTACTCCCCCCGAAAGTCTACTGTCGAGGACATTCGAGGGGATCACATTAAATCTTGCCTTCATAAATGCGAGCCTATGTTTGATAGAATGTAACGCAGAGAGGTAAGGTGGAGGGTGAGGCAAGGGAACAATTCCAAGGGAAAATGGTGAGCATGTTCCCGATCCGTTTGCCAGATTTAGTTGTCTGTCAATGTCATCCAGCCATTGAAAGATCAATGATTTGGCAGCATCAGGGCCTAAAGTAAAAGCTTCAATGGGGGAAATCCCGATCTTCAAAAGCTTTGTATGGATATTATGGGCCCAGGGACTATGAAAAGGGTCCCGCCATAGGCATTGGCCTAGGTAATATCCTGGGTGTCTGGACCATAGGGACAACCAATATCCAATTGCACGTTTCCACATGATTGTAGCAAGTGAAGATATGCCCAATTCCAGCTGGATTGCGGCGTTACTTACACAGGGAGGGACTCCCATCAAACGGCATAGGAACTGGTTGTGGATGGACTCAAGAGAGGAGATGTTGGATTGGACCCATAGGGGGGCGCCATAGGTGACAGCCGCTATCACCTTTGCCCTATAGACTTTTATTGCTGAGGGGATATGATGGGCTCCCTCAGTATGAAAAAAATGCAGGAGGGCGTGGGTGGAAATCTTAGCCTTATTACAGAGAGATTCAACCTGCGCAGGCCACTTGGTATTAGATTGAAAGAGGATACCTAGGTATTGAAATCTGTGGACCTGTTCCACTGGGCTGCCATCCCGGTTCCAGTGATAAATTTTCCTGCTTCTTGCAAATACCATGATTTTAGACTTGGAATGGTTTATATGGAGTTGGTTAGCAGAGCAGTAAGCAGAGAGGATTTTTAGGGCTCTACATAGGCCCACCCGGGAAAATGAAAGTATTGCAGCATCGTCAGCGTAGAGCAGGAGCGGACATCTGTAATCTGCTAATCTAGGAGCATGGATAGAGACCATGTGATCCGAAAATGCCTTTCTCCAGTCACTGATGTATAGGTTGAAGAGAAAGGGTGCGAGTATACACCCCTGCCTAACCCCCTTGTTAATGGGGATAGCTTTGGTGAGATCCCCCTGCGGGGTAAGGCGCACTTTTGCTTCTGTCCCTTCATGCAGCTGGGATATAAGCCAAAGTAATCTTTTGTCAATACCCCAGGCGGAAAGTTTGGCCCACAGCTTAGCTCTAGGGATGCTGTCGAAGGCAGCCTTTAGGACTATGAAGACAACGCAGAGACGGCCCTTCCTGGGGGTGGAGTATTTTACGGCAAGATGATGAAGGATCAAAGCATGGTCAATTGTGGAGTGGTCTGGACGGAACCCCGCCTGCTCATAGCCGAGCAGGTCGGCCTCTTCAGCCCAGCGCTCCAGTTTGGACAGGAGATAGCGGGCGTAGAGTTTCCCCAAAGTTGAAAGAAGACTGATGTTACGGAAGTTGCCGGGATCGGAGTGGGCACCTTTCTTGTATATTGGGATAATTATAGCATCCTTCCAGAGCTTGGGGATAAGGCCCGTTTGGTTGATTGCATTGAATACCTCGGTAAGAACTGGGAAGAAGTAAACAACACCCCAATTCAGGACAACCAAACAAGTAAACAGCCCAACCAAAGATCCTCCAAGACCATTCTCCCCAACACTGACATACAGGCCCCAACACTGACATACAGGCTCAGCTTCACTGTAATTTCCGAATTGACTGTATTGTCAAAAGACAGTCACTCCTCAGGGAACATGAGGAGAAAATGCTGAAAATCCCCCAAAATCCATTTGCTGAGGAGCGGTGCCTATGCTCATTTATGTGCTTCATCTTTGGCTCCAGAATATGAAACATTGCCAAGCGCAGCCTTCTGATTGCCCTGACATTTGTCTTGGAAAAAATCCTGACTTCAGTGAAACAGTTCTGTAGTTTCTTGCTGACTTGCTCTGTACTGTGTCTTGCTTCCTCTTCTTCTGTCATTCGATATTATTTTTGGTTCACGGGTGCATCTTCTCTTATCTATTCTTCACCTTCAACTACCCAAAGAGCTTCACTGAATCATAGTCTTGAAAGGGACCGTCATGAGCATTAATTCCACCATAAAATCATAGTTTTGAAAGAGCTTGCTTAGTCATCCGGTCTCCTGCTCAGTACAGAAACCCAACTTAGATCATTCCAGGCAATGTGGCTATCAAACCTTTGAAGACATTAATTGAAGAGGATCAATCCCTTCTTCTTTCCTCCTTGTACTTGTTAGAAAGCAATTCACTCTCTAATGCTCTAAAATGGACACCTAACATCAAAAACATCATCAAAAAAACACAACACAGAATGTTCTTTCTGTGCCAACTCAGGAAGCTCAAACTCCCCAAGGAGCTGCTGATCCAGTTCTACAGAGGAATTATTGAGTCTGTCATCTGTACCTCTATAACTGTCTGATTTGGTTCCGCAACCCAACAAGACAGACACAGACTTCAGAGGATGATTAGAACTGCAGAAAAAATAATTACTAACAACCTGCCTTCCATTGAGGACCTGTATACTGCACGAGTCAGAAAAAAGGGAAGTGAAAGTATTTACAGACCCCTCACATCCTGGACATAAATTGTTTCAATTCTTACCCTCAGAACAATGACACTATAGAGCACTGCACACCAAAAAACTAGACACAAGAACAGTTTTTTCCCTGAATGCCATCACTCTGCTAAACAAATAATTCCCTCAACACTGTCAAACTATTCACTAAATCTGCATTACTATTACTACCCTCTTTTCCCCAGAATAAGACATCTCCTCATATTAAGTCCAATTGGGCTTTTGAGCGCATGGCAATAAGGCCCAGTGCTTATTTCAGGTTTCAAAAAAATATAAAACAGGGTCTTATTTTTGGGGAAACACTGTATTAATCTTCTTATCATTCCTATCACCCATCTCCTCCCACTTATGACTGCATGCCCATAACTTTGTTGCTTGTATCCTTACGATTTATATTGATTGTTTCCTAGTATGATTTGATTGCTTATTTCTACCCTATGACTATCATTAAATGTTGTACTTTATGATTCTTGACGAATGTATCTTATCTTTTTATATACAGTGAGATCATATGCACCAGACAAATTCCTTGTGTGTCCAATCACACTTGGCCAATAAAGAATTCTGTTCTGTTCTGTTCTGTTCTAATTATCACTTATAATTTTACTACATGCAGACTTCATCTTATTTGTTGCTCCTCTGACATTTCATGATTTTAAACCATTTCACAGGATTTTGGTTTTGTTTCTCTGTTGGTTCATTAATGCATAGAAAGAACTGGTTTCCGTATTTTATTCCTGTAGGACACATGCTTATGGCTTATATCATGTCCAGCTATAGTTATGCCTGGATTTATTATTTTATGTTTAGTTTAGAAGATTTTATGCAAATATATTATAACTGATGGTCTAGACCTATTTTCACAATTTTGGTTTCTTCTATGATGCTTGCTATTTATTCAGGAGACAGAGAAAAGATATTCTTATATTTCTAACCCCAAAATTTTATTTTTATTTTCGCTTATAGGCAAAATAAATATTTTTCGCATTTCTAATGTAAACTTTATGTTCAATATTTCTTTGAGTTCATGCTCATTTTTTTTAATGAAGATCACAACAAAGGAACAAATGGCTATAATGTAACATGTGATAAGGAAGTGCTGAATGACAAATTCGCTATTACCATCCATGCTTTATAAAATGTTGCTTTAGGACTTGATGCTGGCTTATATTAAATGTAGCTCTTAGGATATATAAACACCCTTTTAAACCCAATTGAACTTCATGTCTTTCAAACACTATAATCTCATGTACTCCAAGTAGACAAATTGTAATCCAATTATTTATTGTTTTAGCTGTAAACCAGTTAGATATTGGATATAATAAGTTATAGATTAGAAATTAAGTGTAAAATAAGTGGATTCATTATGCCATTCATAGATACATTAATACAGAGATATGATTTTCAGGTTCAGTAAAGCTCATTTGTATTTGTTCATTTATCTACCACCTAGACAGATTAGAGAATTTACATAATAAAAACATAATGCAAAATCAGAATAAGAATTATTTGAAGTACCAGCTCCAGTTCATTTTCAATTAAATCAATACTATTAAAAAATGCTGCCGTGTACAATTCATTACTAAACTCCCTCCAGAAAAGCCATATTTTCATCTGCTTCCAACAAAAGACATGAGACTATTACCCATCATGAATCTGGTTGGGGACTAATGCAAAACAGGAAACCCGATAGAGCTCCATAAATCTCACCGGCTCAAGGTTGACTCAGCCTTCTATCCTTCTGAGGTGGGTAAAATGAGGACCCAGATTGTTGGGGGCAATAGGCTGACTCTGTAAACCTCTTAGAGAGGGCTGTAAAGCATTGTAAAGAGGTATATAAGTCTAAGTGCTTTTGCTATTGCTATAAATGCCTTCCCATCCTCCACTTTCATCCAACCAGGTCATCAAACCTTGGTTGAATATGCCAGCTCTCCACAATTAGGTGGCAGAAAATTCTAGTTTTATTACAGACTGACATGACATTTGGTAGGGTCATCCTGAATTCAGAGAGCCTAGCAATCTGCATTTGAATTGACATTGGGGATTGGGGATTGGGGATTGGGGAAAGCGATGGCAAGTTGGCTATGGAAATAGAAACTAGAATCAAATTTCTAATCTCTGTTCTGCAGCATGCTTCATCCTCACCCTCACCCTTCTCCCAGTGCTTCTCTATCCATCACATTATCTTTCTCTTTATCAGTACTTCCTTTGCCATCCAGCCATCCTGTATCTCCAACACATACAGTGCTGGTCACAAAAACAGTCAATGTTGATTAAAAACATCTTTCCTCTTCTTCAGTTCATAGCCATCAGTAGCATCTCAATAGCAATTAACAGCAATTGTCATTGTCGCCTTCCCTTAACCCAGCCCCTCTGCTCCAATTGTCTATTAACCAGATTATATATGTCTTTTGGGAGTATAGTTTTATGCATGTCTTTGGGTGTATATTAGGGATGTTAAACACAAGGCCTGGGGGCCAAATCGAGCCCATGGGTGCTTAGATCTGGCCCACGGGGCTCCCCTGGAAATAGCAAAAGATTGGCCACAGTGCCTCTACCAGCGAAAACAGAACTCGCATGGGCCATGCATATCCTGTCCCGTCCCCCGTCCCCCAAGTTCCATTTTCACTGGCAGAGGTTTGCAGGAGGCTGTTGCAGCCAAAAACAGAGCTCGGGAGGCTGTTTTTGCTGGCAGTGCACTTGGTCCACCACAGGTACCTCCCCAACACAAGTGATGTCATGCTGGCCACATCCATCCTGGCCATGCCCCTCATCCCCCAAATGTCAAACACAACCCTGATGAGGACCTTAATGAAATTGAGTGTGACACCCCTGATGTACAGTAATACCAGCAAATATATAAAAATTTGCTGTCAGATGAAAAATCAGTTGGGGAGCAATTCATAGGGGAAAAAAAATCTTTCCTAAAGTTTGATCAAGGTAGTTTGCCTTCACCTTGATGTTTCATAAACCAGGATGGGCAAACTGTCAGAGCATAGTATTGAGAGCTCACTTACTTTGCACATCGTACTAATACAGTGGCATGGTGAACAACTTTGCATACAATCCACATGCAGTTACTTCTGCTTTGAACCATATTGACTCTTTATTATGCTTTCACCCATCTTGAATCCATCTTTCAAGGGAACCTGGTGATCCTTTTTTTAAATGCTTGCATAATTTTAAGTCGGTGGAAACTCAGGTCTATGTTAGAAATTCTAATGGTAGATAATATAATTAATGAACAAAGTAAAACATTTATTCCCTGAAAATTGCTTCTCTATGTTGCAGATCTTTTCAATTTCCACATCACTGATCAACATGCACCAATAAAGCAGAATATTTGTAGCCAAGGGTTGAAATGATGAGACCTTGGTGCTCTCTGAACTTAGTTGTCTTCTTGCCAACATATTGACAAGAAAATATCCAACATGGATATTACCCAACTAGGTAATATCATTAATGCTAACGTAATCAGAGTGGGCAGAGATATTGGAATATGCCTACTTCTAAAAAGTATTCCTGTACGAATCTGAAAGTTATTCAGATTCCCCTAAGCAACATGCTCAGATTGAAGAAGCTACTTGGATGGGCAGCAAGATAACAGCAAAATGAAACAAATAAGTTCAGTTGTCATGACACAAGCAGACAATTCTACCTGGATGACTTATCTCCAGTGGCTGCTTAAGGATGAACAGACTGTGATTACAGCTAGATTTTGTGCAGCAGCACTGGGTTTTTGTCGGAAACACGTGATTACCCCCCTCCCCAGCAGTGGTGGGTTTCAAAAATTTTTACTATCGGTTCTGTGGGTGTAGCTTGGCGGGTGTGGCATTGCTTGGTGGGCATGGCTTGGTGGACATGGCAGGGGAAGGATACTGTAAAATCTCTATTCCCACCACACTCTAGAGGAAGGATACTGTAAAATCTTCATTCCCACCCCACTTCAGGGGAAGGTTACTGCAAAATCCCCATTTCCTCCCAATCAGCTGGGAATTGGGAGGCAGAGAATAGATGGGGGTGGGGTCAATCAGAATTTTTACTACCAGTTCTCCGAACTACTCAAAATTTTCACTACCGGTTTTCCAGAACTGGTTAGAACCTGCTGAAACCCATCTCTGCCCCCTAGCTATTTTGTACCACTTAAAGTAGCAAACACTTTTGCAATACTACTCTTTTGCATTTTAGTATTTAATGATATTATAGTATAGTCATGTCATGTCTAACTGACAGATTGGATGCCAAATTGTGATTTTAATATAGATTTTTATCTGTTATTTATTACATCATTCTAGAATTTTGAACTGTATTTCCTTGAGTGTCTCTGATCTTTGACTGTCATAAACTTGATTTTACCTGTGTGACTGAGAATCTTCATTGATTCGTTTCCACAATGTTTGTGGCACTAGTAAAATTTCAGCAAAATGTTTGGTAGAAAGAAGTATTTTGGGTGTTCCCTTTGCAAACTTTTCAGATGTCAAAAGGCTTTAATCTTTTGTTGAAGTGAGCATCCTTTATTATTACTTATAAGGTCAGCAGTGTCCTTCAAATTTAAAGCAAGAACTGAATGTATGAAGCAATAACTCTTGGTTTGGCAGCACTTCCTGGAATGTCCATGTGAATTTGTGACCTTGCTTAGTCATAAGAACATTCCTGGCATTGCTTCCGCCTGAGACTCAGGAGGTTGATTGATGCAAGAAAAGGTTGAGAAAAAAAATCTTCTGGGGGTTGATTACAGTGAAGTTGCACTGTACGCCTTGAATGTTGTAAAGGCAAGAGACAAAAGTTTAATGGAATCCTAAATGTCAGTAAGATTGAATGCCACTTGCAGTGGAGAATTCCCTCCTAGACGTCTGAATATAAAGTGACAGGTTCTATTAAAATTTACTTTTTCCCCCCTCTCTTAAAAATGGAAGCCCGAATATGTGTGAAATGTATGTTTGCAGCCCGTTGGAATGGCTGCATCAAAACTGAACTGAATAAAACTGACAACCAAGTGGAGCACATTATCAGGCTCCCCCAACCTATCTATTTTACTCACCCGTACAAAAATTCCTGAAATGTCTTTAGCTGACATTATACAACCCTTTATGGAGATACAGTTATACATACTGTAAAATTCACTCTGTGATACATTACTCTGTAATGAAAAATAACTATCTGCAGCTATACTTTGAAGTAGTGCCAGATTGATAGCCAGTGGTGGGATTCAGCCAGTTCGCACCACTTCGGGAGAACCGGTTGTTAACTTTCTGAGCAGTTTGGCAAACTGGAAGAAATCTTGTTGGAAGAAATCATTAGGGCAGAAAACCGGTTGTTAAATTACTTGAATCCCACCACTGTTGATAGCCCATATGAAAATCATCCTTTTCTTCAAGTATACTTTTGGGATCAATCCAGAGGTGAAATGCTCCCGGTTCGGACCTGTTCAGTCGAACTGGTAGAGATGGCGGCCAGTGGTTTGGAGAACTGGCAGTGATGGCGGCTTTAGGCTCTGTCCATCCACCCTATCGGCGTTACTTCCTGGTTTTAACCAGAAAGTAACCTGTTTTTTACCCTCTGTGCATGCACAGAAGGTATTGTGCATGCGTAGATGGCCCATGCGTTCATGTGCACTTCCAAACCAGTTTGTAAGGTAAGTAGATTTCACCCCTGTATCAATCCCATAACACAGTGATTTCCTTGTATTACTCTGTTTTCTGGAAGAAACTCAGCTCTTTAAACTAGCTAAGCTGCAGATTGAAGTGATGCTAAGGCTCTTTTCCCTGTAAAAGAAAGCAGAGGATTAAATCAAAATGTAAAAGAGAGAGAGAGTTAGAAATAGTTAAGAAATAGTAAAAGCTGGAAGGAACCTGAAAAGCCATTTGGTTCAGTCCCCTGTTCAAGGAGAAAGTTTTTAAAGCAGGGGTGTCAAACTTGTGTCATCACATGATGTGTCATGACTTTTTTCCGCTTCACTAAACTGGGCATGGGCATGGCCATGGGCATCTGTCCTATAGGCTGTGAGTTTGACAGCCCTGTTCTAGAACACGTCTAATAGATAACCATCTCGCGATTTCCCCTTAAGGTCTGATCTCTCGACAGACAAAAATAACTGAATAAATACTAATTTCCATTACAACTGGAAATAACTATTGTTCCATGACAACCTGATCAAAAAATATAAGAGTACGTTAAAAAAAAAATTCCTCTTAAGAAAGAAGACACTTTCATAGTTACTAATCAATTCTCACTGCTCTGAAAAGTATTAAAGGGCTCGATTCTTTTCATATGGATAGTAATTTCCTTCTTGCCTTGTGTTGAGTAAATTGCTTCTCAGAATAGGACTAGATCATTCCTTTGAGAGTTTCACCCAGATTATTCCTCTGAGAGTTTCCTGTAGTGGACATGAAGGCTAAAGGCATCAAGGCACAGAGAATTGGACAGTTGACTTGGAGAAGGAATGCAAAGGTTGTTAACAGAACATGAATTAAATCCCGGAAGACAAGGAATTTAAAGTTGCCTTGCTTTGACTCTCTTTGGTATAAGTGGGGACAACCTGCTGTCAGGTTTTAAGATTCTATTGGTATCGCGGTCAGAGGTGGGTTTCACATAATTTTACCACTGGATCTCCACACACCAAAAATGTGAGCATGTGCCTTTCGCACATGCACCTGGACTTCCGTGCATGCACTTTGCTTACACGCGGGCTTGCATGCATGCACACGGCTTAGAAAACATGGCTAAATAGGACGGCATAGCATAGCCACTACCGCTTCGCCCAAAGCGGTCCAAACTAGCTGAATACCACCACTGATCGTGTAGCCTATTGTATTTTTCGGAGTATAAGATGCACCTTTTTCCCCCCTAAAAGGGGATGAAAATTTAGGTGCGTCTTATATACCAAATGTAGCTCCGCTCACCCACAGAGGCCCCCACCCTTTGGCCTCTGCCTCCCAGCAGTTTACCTCCTTGCAGCAAGAAGAAACAGCTTGTTTCAGCTTCAGCACAGCCTAATTAGCACAAGTTGATTGGGTCGGCCTTCCGACTCTCAGCTATTTTACTCTCAGCTGTTTTGCGCGGGCCTCTGCTGCTTGCTGCAAGGAGGTAAATTGCTGGGAGCAGATTTTTTTTTTTCTTGGGCTAATCAAACTATGCTGAAAACGAAAATGAAAGTAAAGCAGGCTATTTGCTGTTTGCTTCAAGGAGGCAAAATTGCCTGGAGGCAGAGACAGATTTCTTTTTCTTGTTTTCCTCACCAAGAAAAGTAGGTGTGTCTTATAGTCTGGAGCATCTTATATTTTGAAAAATACGGTATATTGATAGAGTAAACATTCATAGTTCCTGTCCTTTCTTGATCTGCCCTACCTTAGGACAAGGCCAGAAGCAAAGCAGCTGAAATCAGATAAGTTTGTAATGAAAACACAGTGCAGTAGATGCCAAGAAAGAAAAGGCACAAAGTCCAATGCCACATAAGGAGATGGGAAAAAAGCATGTAAAATTTAAATCTTGAGTTGTTACCTACAGACTAGAAGACTAGATTGCTAGATGACCTTGTTACGGTGTTTTCTGTCTGCAGTAAAAGCTAGTTATCTATATAAGCCTTGTCCTTGACTCTCAGTTCCTGAGTGTTGATTGAGTTTTTACAGAGATATTTATTGCCATGCCCTAGGAAAATCTCCATCACAGACAGTATCACCAGGGTCCTGTTAGTGGTTTATAAGAGCTAGTAAAAAAAAAAAAAAAAAAAAAAAGGAGGACGGGAATCTATATTTTCTTTCCCAAAACACTAAGGCAGCCCAAAGCAATGGTGAATTATTTTTCAAAATGCTACTGACTTGTTTGCAAGCAAAGTCCACAGTGTATCTATTTGCATGCATAACGGTTTTAGTTTTTGAACGCCGCTCAGTTATATTCATAAAACAAAGGCCTCTTGCTGGTTTTTTGCATCATACCAGAGATTTCCAGAGAACATAAACTGCCATCTGGCAGCCATTCATTGATAAAAGGTCAAATCAAGTTTCAGTACTTAAACAGGCTTTTTCCTTCGATATTTGCCGAATTGCATGTTCAATATCTTTCTTCTTGGGGATAGAGTAGAATCTGGCTCCTTGTGTGCCTTCCCCCAGTTAGCCATTTAGATTAATATCAGCTCATTATGGTTCATCAATATTTCTGCTCAGACTTCAGGAAGGTTTGGTTACAAAGGCAAGTAACCACCATGAGGTACAGAGAAATATCAGTTTTGAAACAGCCAGGTGGTTTCATGCCGATTTTCACTGAAAACTATATGCTGTGAGAAGATTAGATATTCTCCAGAGAAATGTAAACTTGCAGTGTTATTTGAGGCAGACCAAAATTGAAACCTAAGGAAAATATTTCGCCAGAAAGAAACAAAAGAAAAAGTTCTATTTTTTTCCCTTTTTTTCCTTTTTTTTTCTTTGCTTTGCTTTCATACTGACTTTTAATTTTTCTGGAAAGCTATTTTGAAGAGAAACATCTTTTATCAAAAGTCCCATGTTCAATCCAAGTGTAAACAAGTGAAAGTTTCATAAATGGAGAAAACAGAGAAAATATCTATCTGAGGCCATTACAAAAATGGTTTGGGACAGATTAGTTTGCAACAATCTAGACCAGGGGTCTCCAATCTTGTCAACTTTAAGACTTGTGGACTTCAACTCTCAGAATTCCTCAGCCAGCTTTGCTGAGAGTTGAAGTCCAGAAGTCTTAAAGTTGATAAGGTTGAAGACCCCTGATCTAGACCACTGGTTCTCAACTTGTGATTTGCAGATTCCTGGGGGGAACACAATGTCATCACAGGAGGTCTGCAAAGGCTTGAAGAAATGTTATGATTTAAATCTTCAGTTAAGTCTTGGTGGTCCATGGCCACGGTCCACGGCCACAAAAGATATTGAAAGGGGGTCCAGGATGAAGTAAAGGTTGAGAGCCACCAATCTAGATCATCTTTTTCTAAATCTGCACATTGCAAATTTATCTAGATTAAATTCTGGACAGAAATTCTAAGAACACTTTAGAAATTTTAAACTTTCTGAAGGTCAAGAGTTTTGCACAGCTGATTTAAACAAATAGTGTGGCTTTAGAATGGAGATTTCACTATGGGACAGAGGAATGTCACAAGATTTCTGGTGTTATTCATAATGGGTGTACTCTGAGACAATACAGCTAAATATAGAAGCACATCAGAGGTGGGTTTCAGCAAGTACTGACCAGTTCTGGAGAACCAGTAGCAGAAATTTTGAGTAGTTCGGAGAACCAGTAGTAAAAATTCTGACTGGCCCCGCCTCCATCTATTCTTTACCTCCCAAGTCCCAACTGATCGGGAGGAAATGGGGATTTTGCAGTAACCTCCCCCTGGATTGGGGAGGGAATGGAGATTTTACAGTATCCTTCCCATGGAGTAGGGTGGGAATGGAGATTTTGCAGTATCCTTCCCCTGCCCCACCCACCAAGCCCCACCCACCAAGCCATGCCACACCCACCACAGGGGTGTGTGGCACACCCACCACACCCACAGAACCGGTAGTAACATTTTTTGAAACCCACCACTGATGCACACACACATATACTTTCACATACAGATGGTTCTTGACTTACAACCATTCATTTAATGACCGTTCAAAGTTATAACAGCACTGAAAAAAGGTGACTTATCACTTTCACACTTGCAACCGTTACAGCAACCTCATGAAAAATTCATCAACATTCAGGTGTTTGGCAGCAGGTTCATATGTATGATGGTTGCAATGAATATGTGAATCACTTCTTGAGACTGATCTGTCCCCCCCCTTCAGAGACCCACAAAAACACAGCCAGCCGAGGGTTAAGACTCACTTGGCACACTCTGCAGTTCTTATCTCAACCTTGGCAGCGATATGCACACCGTCTGCCAAGGACTTTATTGGTTTACACAAACAAGAAAATCACCTACGTAGCTTTGCCGTTCATCCAGCTTCCAAGACTACGAGGTTGCTCCGTTTGTTTAGCTGTGCAGTTAGCTTTGTTCGTCACGAACTTCGTGACCCATTGTACTGTCTTAAATAGATATGCTTCTGGGTGTGGTCCAGTGAGTCATGGATCCTATGACTCCAATCCAATGACTCAGGATTTCCTCATACGCCGCAGCTGCAGTACCCTTTTCTCTCGCCTTCTTTGGCGTGCGTCCAGGAATGACGTCTCTCCCTCACTCTCATCTGAGACACCTGTTTCCCCACTACTTGGCTCTCTTTCAGCTGGCACCTGAGCCGGTGCCAGAGGGGGAGGGCTGGGAGATCTGGCTGGCTCCTCTTCCTCCTGCTCAGAGTTGCCTTCCTCCAAAGGGATAGGCTCAGAGGACGGGGCCACAACACTATCCCCCACCGCAGGGCCCTTCCCCCGGGTCTGACGGTCGGGATGGGGTCGGGACGGGAACTGTTCGTGGAAAGTCCGCACCAGGTCAGGGGCCTGAACGGCAGATGCGTCCACCCAGGTGAAATCCTCGGCCCCGTACCCTTTCCAAGCGATGACGTATTGGAAGCGCCCCTTCAGCCAACGGGAGTCCCGAATACTGTCCACCTCATACGTCGAGGCGTCGTCCTCGTCGGCTGCGGCTGGGGGGGCAGGCGGCGGCGGGCGGCGGAGACGGCTAGTGGGAGTCTCAGGGACCAGGAGGGACCGATGAAAAACGGGGTGGAGCCGCATGGAGCGGGGTAGAGTCAACCGATAGGCCACCGGGTTGATGACCGCCTCGATGGGGAAGGGACCGATAAAGCGGTGGGCCAGTTTCCTCACCGGCTGGTCCGTGGGGAGGTGTTTCGTGGACAGCCACACCCGATCTCCAACTTCCAGCGGTGGCGTCGCCCGGCGGCCGCGATCGGCGAACCGTTTATAGTCCTCTTTCGCCCGGATCAGCTGCCGCCGCACCAGTTGCTGCACCGCCTGCAGCTCCGAGAGGAAGTCCCGGGTCTCAGGAACAGGGGAGTCCATGATGGTCAACGGAAAAAAACGTGGATGGTACCCGACGTTGGCATGGAACGGTGTCATCTGGGTGGAGGTATGTTGGGAGTTGTTAAAAGCGAACTCCGCCAGGGGAAGGTACTCGGCCCAGTTGTCCTGCTGCTGGTTGACAAAACAGCGGAGGTACTGCTCCAGTATGCCAATGACCTTCTCCGTGCCCCCGTCAGTCTCCGGGTGGTGTGATGACGACAGGCACACCTGCACCTCCAGCGCAGCCATCAGGCTTTTCCAGAAGCGGGCCGTGAACTGGGCCCCGCGATCCGAAACCACCCGGTCCGGCAGGCCGTGGAGGCGGAAGATGTGTTGCAGGAACAGGCGAGCCGTGGTACGAGCTGAGGGCAGGCCGCGGCACGGGATGAAATGTGCCATCTTCGTGAGCGCATCCACCACCACGAGGACGGTCGTGAACGTAGCGGACAGGGGCAGGTCAGTCAGGAAGTCCATGGAGATGGCTCCCCACGGTCTCTCCGGTGTCGGCAGCGGCTGGAGGAGTCCAGGAGGGGGGCCGGACGCGGCTTTGGCCTGTCGGCATGGCACACAGGACGTCACGTAGGCGTGCACGTCGTGCCGTACCCGAGGCCACCAAAAAGTCCGCGTCACTAGGTTCAAGGTCTTAAAGAAGCCGAAGTGCCCCGCCGCGGGGTTGTCATGGCACTGGTTCATGACGAGGGCTCGGAGCGGACTTGTGGGCACGTACAGCCGACCCCGGTGCCTGAGCAAGCCCTCCTCCACGGTCCATGGGGACGCGGGGCCGACGTCCGCTCTCCGCTGCTGCGACCAGTCGTCCCGTCGCTGCGCTTCCAGCACCTGAGTCCGCAGGTCCACCGGTTCCTGGACCGCGGCCAAGGAGTCCGCTGGCAGCACCGTCCGGGGGGAAAGGGAGTCCTTTGGGCAAAAGTATTCCGGCTTACGGGATAGCGCGTCCGCTCTCTGGTTGAGGTGGCTCGGAATGTATGTGACGTGGAAGTTGAACCGGGCGAAAAACAACGACCACCGGATCTGCCGCTGGTTCAAATTCCTGGCCGTGGTGAGGTGCTCCAGGTTCCGATGGTCCGTCCGCACCTCCACCTGGTGTCGGGCCCCCTCGAGGTGATGTCGCCAAGCCTCGAACGCGGCCTTGATAGCCAGCAACTCCTTTTCCCAGATGGTGTAGTTGCGCTCGGAAGGAGTGAGTTTCCGGGAGTAGTAAGCGCAGGGAAAAAGAGTGCCACCATCCACCGGAGCCTGTAGCAGCACCGCTCCAATCGCCACGTTGGACGCGTCTGTCTCAACCACGAACGGACGGTGTGGATCGGGGTGCCTCAGGACCGGCTCCGTGACAAAGGCCTGCTTGAGAACCTCGAAGGCCTGCTGCTGCGGGGGCCCCCACTGGAACGGAACCTTCTTCCGAAGGAGCTGGGTCAACGGCACGGTCAGGGTGGCAAAGCCCGGGATGAAGGTCCGGTAGTAGTTGGCGAATCCCAACAGACGCTGGACGTCCTTCACCCGACGCGGGGGTTCCCAACTGCGCAAGGCCGCCACCTTGTGTGGGTCCATCGCGATGCCCTCGGGGGTGATGATGTGCCCGAGGAACTCTATGGAAGTCTGGAAGAAGTAACATTTCTCCAACTTCGCATAGAGCTGGTGCTCCCGCAGGCGCTGCAGGACCTGGCAGACATGCTGGAGGTGACTCTCCGGGGTCCGGGAATAGATCAAAATATCATCCAGGTAGATCACCACGAACCGATCCAGCATGTCCCGGAACACGTCGTTCATCAAGTGCTGGAAGACCGCGGGGGCGTTGGTCAACCCGAACGGCATGACGGTATATTCAAAGTGTCCGTATCGGGTGCCAAATGCCGTCTTCCACTCGTCCCCCTCTCGCATCCGCACCAGGTTGTAGGCTCCCCGGAGGTCGAGCTTGGTGAAAATCGAGGCCTCCCGCAACCTCTCCATCAGCTCCGGGATCAGCGGCAGGGGATAGCGATTCCGTACCGTGATGGCATTCAAGCGCCGGTAGTCGCAACACAGGCGCAAGTCCCCCGTCTTCTTTTTCACGAAGAGGACTGGGGCCGAGAGCGGGGAGGTCGAAGGCCGGATGAACCCACGGGCCAGGTTCTTGTCCAGAAAGTCCCGTAAGGCGGCCAGCTCGGGCTCCGACATGGAGTACAGGCGTCCCGAGGGCAGGGGCGCGTTGGGCATCAAGTCCACCGCGCAGTCGTAGGGTCGGTGCGGGGGCAAGCGATCCGCCTCCTTCTCGCTGAACACGTCGGCGAAGGATGTCAGCTCCGGAGGCAAGGAGACGTTCGGGGCAGAGACGTCCTGGCCGGCACAGGTGTGGCGAAGGTGGTCGACACACTGCAGGCTGGGGAACGAGATGGCATTTCTCGACCACGCCACCTGAGGGTCGTGCGCCCGAAGCCAGGCCATCCCCAGGACCAAGGGGAAGTGCAGGTCCGCCGTCACATAAAACTGGATCGCCTCCTCATGGTTCCCAATGGCAAGGCGCAAGGGCTGAGTAGCGAAGTTGATGGGCCCCGCCACAAGTTCCCGCCCATCAATAGTTTCGACCCTCAACGGAGGGTCCACTGGAACCAAGGGAACCTTGTAATGGGCCACAAAGGCCTGGTCCATAAAGTTCGTGGTGGCCCCCGAGTCCACCAGCGCGTGCGCCTGGAGCCCCTCCGACCGGTTAGCCAACAACACCCGGGTGTTCAAAATCAGGTGCCGAGGGGGCTCACAGTCCACAGCCGCCGCCTCCGGCGGGGCATGGTCACCTGCCTGACCCAGAGTTTCCCCTAGGCCAGGCCTGACCCGTTTCCCGGCTGGTCACGCCGAGGCTCCGGAACAGGCTTGAGCGATCCACTCCGCTTCCGGGGACACGAGGCGGCGAAATGTCCAGCCTCGCCGCAATAGAGGCACAACCCCCCTTGGCGTCTCCGCATCCGCTCCTGGGCCGTCAGTTGAGGTCTGGCTGCTCCGAGCTCCATGGGCTCCTCAGCCGTCGCCACCAAACGCGGTACGGTCCGGGGCGCTGTTGGTACGAAACGCGGGGGTGCCGGCACTGTCGGTGGTTCCGGAAGAGCCCTACGGGGCCGTCGCCGTTGTAGGCGGGCATCGATGCGCAGGCATTGGGTCACCAGCGTGTCCAGGGTCTGTGGCGCCTCCACCCGAACCAGCTCGTCCTGCATCTCATCGCAGAGGCCGTCCTGGAAGGCATCCATCAGCGCCGCCTCATTCCAGGCCGAATCCTGGCCTAGCAATCGGAACTCCGCAATATAGTCCTGCAGGGGGCGCTTGCCTTGGCGGAGGTCTTTGATGCGCCTCGCTGCCGTCTGCACCCGGAGGGGGTCCTCAAACATGGTGCGCAGGTGTTGCAAAAAGCCCTGATAGTCCAGAAGCAAGGGGCTGTCTTGCAGCAACAGGGGCGTGGCCCATCGGGCGGCAGTGCCAGAGAGGGAGCTGATAATAAAAGCCACCCGAACCCGGTCATCCGGAAAATCCTCCGGCCGCATTGCCATGTACAGCTGGCACTGTCCCAAGAAGGCCGGGAACATTTCCTGCTGTCCAGAAAACTTATCTGGCATGTTCACTGGGCATCTTGGACGGGGAAGGGGAGCAGGTGGAGCTGCTACAGGAGCATTTCCCAAAGCAAGTTGTGCAGTTAGCTGTGCTACTTGCTGTTGCAGAAGTTGATTGGCCTCCAGCATCTGCTGTACCTGCTGCTGCAGCTGTTGGTCCATCGTGGGTTAACGATGGAGTTTTGGGTGACGAACAAGATGATCTGTCCCCCCCCTTCAGAGACCCACAAAAACACAGCCAGCCGAGGGTTAAGACTCACTTGGCACACTCTGCAGTTCTTATCTCAACCTTGGCAGCGATATGCACACCGTCTGCCAAGGACTTTATTGGTTTACACAAACAAGAAAATCACCTACGTAGCTTTGCCGTTCATCCAGCTTCCAAGACTACGAGGTTGCTCCGTTTGTTTAGCTGTGCAGTTAGCTTTGTTCGTCACGAACTTCGTGACCCATTGTACTGTCTTAAATAGATATGCTTCTGGGTGTGGTCCAGTGAGTCATGGATCCTATGACTCCAATCCAATGACTCAGGATTTCCTCATACGCCGCAGCTGCAGTACCCTTTTCTCTCGCCTTCTTTGGCGTGCGTCCAGGAATGACGTCTCTCCCTCACTCTCATCTGAGACACCTGTTTCCCCACTACTTGGCTCTCTTTCAGCTGGCACCTGAGCCGGTGCCAGAGGGGGAGGGCTGGGAGATCTGGCTGGCTCCTCTTCCTCCTGCTCAGAGTTGCCTTCCTCCAAAGGGATAGGCTCAGAGGACGGGGCCACAACAGAGACCTTCTATCAAGCAACGTCAATGGGATAGCCAGATTCACTTAACAACTGCATTACTAAACAACAGCAGTAGTTCACTTAACAATTGAGGCAAGAAAGGTCATAAAATGGAACAAAACTCACTTAACTGACTCAGTTAGCAACATAAATTTTGGACTCAATTGTGTACATTCAACATATACCTTATCTTTTTTGGTTGGGTGAAATGGTTGAAGAATCTATGTGGTTTATTTTTGCAAAAATAAAATACCCTTTGGCAAACCTATGGATTTTGCAAACCCTTTGAGCCCAAAGATCCACATGAAAATACCACAGCTTTTATATGCATAAAATATGTTCACACTACCTGTCTAGAACTGTTGTTATGGAGGCATCTAAGGTTCTGTGGCAACATGTTAGTGGAAACTTCAGTGATTCTAGATACAGAAACTTTCTTCTCGTTGACAAAACAGAGGGTACGTCAAAGAGAATCTCTGCATCGAAGTGGACTCTCTACTGATTTTACTTACACAGCTTTGGTCAGGCAGTAGCAGTTTTGACAGTTTCCACTGAAAATTATGTCTAATGTTTATCCTTTCTAATGAAGAAGGAAGGAGACCTTGTTCCTTGATTTTAATCTCTAAAGAAAAGAGGAAAAAAAGATCTGGACACATAATTTTTAAAAGAAAAGTACAGCAAAACAAAGAAAATAACCTAAAAGACAAAGAGGAACAAAAGGAAAAATAAACCTTTAAATAAAGATATAACAGAATAACAGAGTTGGAAGGGACCTTGGAAGTCTTCTTGTTTATCCCCCTGCTCAGGCCAGAAACTCTATACCAGTGATGGCTAACCTTTTTACCATCACATGCCAGGAGAGGGGAGATGGAGGAGGTTTGTGCGCGTGCGTGGCCACACCCATAATTCTATGTGCTCTGCCCTGTGCATGCGCGCACAACCCCCCTTCCCCCCCACCCACTCCTGACACTCGATGGCTGGTAGGCCCATTTTTCTTTCTTATCTGGCTCCAGATCCTCTCTATGCATCTGGGAAGATCAAAAACAGCCTTTCCCACTCCCTTGGAGGCCTAAAATGGCCCATTTCCCAACTCCCGGGAAGGAGATTCTAGGAGTCTCTGGAGTCTGGGGACAGCAAAAAACGTCACTTCCTGTCCCACAGGGAGTTGGGAAATGGGCCCTTTCAGGCCTCCAGAGGGCCTCCGAGGGAGGGAGAAAAGCTGTTTTCACCCTCCACAGATGCATAGAGAGGATCTGGAGCCAGGTAAGAAAGAAAAACGGGCCTTCCCCACCCACCCCATCCAGGCCCTCTGGAGGCAGGAAACAACCTGAGAGCTGGCATGCCCACTGATATGGCTACGTGTGCCACTTGTGGCACGCATGCCATAGGTTCGCCATCACAGCTCTATACCATTTCAACCAAATACTTATCCAATGTCTTCTTAAAAACTTCCAGTGTTGGAGCATCCAACTTCTGGAAGCAAGCCATATCTACCACAGAAGTACAAGTTTTAACAATTAAAACTTGGCAACCGGTTCATACATGTGACCATCGCTGTGTCCAAGGTCGTGTAATCACCTTTTGCAACCTTTTGACAAGTCAAGTCAATGGGGAAGCCAGAGTCACTTAACAAGAGGGTTAGTAATTTACCAATGGTACAGATTCACTTAACAACAGTGGCAAGAAAGGTTGTAGAATGAGGCAAAACTCATTTAACCAATGTCTCACTTAACAACAGAAATTTTAGGCTCAATTGTGGTCGAGAACTACCTGTATTTAGTTTTGTAGGTGCTAGTAGGTAATAATTTCAACATTGTCAGCATTTTAACATCAGCTTTTTATTGTGGGTTACCACCAAGGCTGCCAGACATCTGAGGACAGAAGAACAACTGTAGCACAAGAGAAGTGAGCACTCCACAAAGCCAGAGCTGCAAATGCTGCAACAATGGTGCCCACACATTTGCCTGACGTGGCAGAACATTTCGTGCCTGTATAGGACACAACCTGTTAGATGTCAAGGTCCTCTTCGAACACGATGGATGAACATCATTTATTGTGAGTGCTCCTTCACTGGAGGTCTTCAAGAAGAAGTTGGACAACCACTTGTCCGGAATGGTATTGTTAGGCGCGAGAAATTGGAAGCAAGGGTTAGGTACAAAATCAATACAAGTGTATTTAATTCTACCTTTAAACAAGAATCTGAACTGTAATGCTCAAGGCAAATTGGAGGTAGATAAGAGTCAACGGAATTCAAGGGGATTGTCTTAGATCTCTTGTGAGTTCAAAGGGACTCTAAACTGATGACATGCTTGACCCCTTGAGCTCAGCCTGGTCATCTACTACATCTATAGGGTTTCCTGGTCAAGCAGGGGGTTAGACTAGAAGATCTCCAAGGTACCTTCCAACCCGGTTATTCTATATTCTATAAATAATTCTAATTTCTCCGTCTTCTCCGGAGACTCAGGGCGGCTTACAATGCGTTAAGCAATAGCCTTCATACTTTTGTATATTTATACAAAGTCAGCTTATTGCCCCCACAAACTGGGTCCTCAATTTACCCACCTTAGAAAGGATGGAAGGCTGAGTCGACCTTGAGCCTGGCTAGGATTGAACTCGCAGTAATTGCAGGCAGCTGGATGTTAACTACTGCCTTAGTAGGAGGCATTAGCCTCCTATGCCACTCAGGCTCCCTGGCTTGCATCATACATTGCTGACCAAAGCATGTCAAAAGCCTTCACCTGTCTGACTCCTAATATTAACTCTCTCTCTTTCTTACGTCAATGCCAAATTGGTTATGTTTCATTTACAGGAAATTAAAAGGTTTGTTCTACATAAAGTGTGTGTGTTTGTGTGTGTGTATGTGTGTGTGTTCACGTAGGTTTTAAATCAATCTTCAAAAAGCAGAGCACCCATCAAATCATAAAGGAAGGGAATCTCATCTCATCAGAAAATTAGGAAAAGTACTTCTAGTTATATTGTCTGCTGTGCTGTGTTGTTTTCCTATGCAATTCACAATGGAAACTCCCTCTCCGTCAAATGGCTTAGGATAAGATATTAAATTATATGCACAATAACATTTCTTTGAAATGTTCCAAACAAAATTATAAGCTGATCTCATTTTCATTTATAAATTACAGAAAGGGTGCTGCTAAGGTTGCTGTTTCCAGCTGCTCTCCTTGCCTATATTGTGTGGGAAACAATTCTACATTTATGTCTGCTAATGCTTAACATCTAGTAGAAAGATCAAAGACAAGAGAGAAATTTCCTGTAAAGGGAGGAAGAAAAATGGAATGGCAGGGGTACTTGTGTTCAGAGTTTTCTAATGCTTGTTCTATAAGCAACCTTGGTGAATTGATTGATTGATTGATTGGATTGATTGATTGATTGGATTTACTGATTGATTGATAAAATTTACAGGACACCTGACTTCCAACAATTTTGGGTAGCTTGTTCTGGCCCCGTGCCCAGAAATAACCCCCCCTCAGACAACCAGAGGCTAAGGAACTGGCAGGCAACCAAGTGAGATGATAACAAAGGTCGGCAGCAATCCGCAGCTGCTTGCCAACATCTTTATTAAAAGGTCCGTCACATACACACCAAAGCTGAGACGCCGGGCCGATTCAAAACCGGGATCCACGTATCTTTGTTTTGTTCGTCACAAAGATATGGCTACAATCCCTCACTTATATAGTCTGGTAGGAGGCGTGGTCCACCAGCTAATCACGACCACGCCTTTTCCTCTGCTGTGCTCTCCTGTCTCTCCGCCGCTGGCGAGGGTCCAACCAAAAGTCGCTCCCCTCGTCAATGTCCTCCTGTGGCTGCGGGGACAAGCTTGGCTCTGGGCCTATCTCCTGCCCTTCGGTGTCCTCCGGAGGCATTGCCAGAGAGGAGAGTCCTGGGGAAGGAGGCCTTGCCAACTCCTCTCCCTCATTCTCAGAGTCGTCCCCTGCTGATGACGCAGGCTCAGGCAACGGAGCCACAACATAGCTGTTCTGTCCTCAATACACGTTAATCTGTGTGCAGCTCAACATGCAGCTAAACCCACCTATCCTCCAATAAAACAGACCGCATGCATAGATCTGGATGCTTTATTGAAAGAACAGGATATGGTGAAACTGGGGAAAATAGGAATACATACAATGAGCACCAAATGCAAGATACTTGGTCTGTTGTGTGGATGTTTGGGTGGGTTAGGGGTGGGGAATTGTGGTGGGTGGGAGTGTGTTTGGGGATTGTTATGTGTGTTGGACCTGGTCTTTGGGTGTTAAGTGAATTTCGTTGTATGGGTATACTGTGTATACACGTATAATGACAATAAAGTTAAATATATATATATAATATATATAATTCAAAGTTGAACAATGGCATAAAACAATGGTAAAATACTACCGGTTCACACCAGTTCAGGCAAACTGGTAGTGATAAAAACTACGGGTTCAGGCAAACCGGTAGTAAAAAAAAAAGCTAGCAGTTCCTCCGAACTGATATCTCCGACAATCAGCTGTGCTGCAAGATTTAAAATCACTAGAAAGCAGGAAATCCTGCTTCCTAGTGAATCTAAATCACGCAACACAGCTGCCCCCCCCCCGCCGCTGTTCTACTTACCTTCCCAAGCTTCCTTTTTCCACATGCAGTGAAATGGTGGCAAACTGGGAAAGATTTCACCACTGGTATGAAAGTACAGCATTGTGACTAATCCTTGCATTTACAACCCATTGGAGTGCCCCAATGGAAATGTGGTTTCCATTTGTATCCTTCACTGTCAGCTTGCAATAAACAATTAATACAAAAACACAGAAATAAAATTGTAACTTGTAGTCTTGTGGTGTTTTGCATAGTGGCTGCAGCTGTTCATTTAATAACCAAAGGAGAAATGTGCTTGTAAGCCT
Source organism: Masticophis lateralis (assembly GCA_030761175.1). NCBI lineage: Eukaryota > Metazoa > Chordata > Lepidosauria > Squamata > Colubridae > Masticophis > Masticophis lateralis. The sequence continues at coordinate 68,343,457 of JAUDYJ010000007.1, read as the reverse complement.
GATATGGTCATCTGATTTTCTACTTAGCAACTATTAAGTTTAGCAACCAAATTACTAGGCCCGATGTGTTTGCTGTGTTTACTCAAAGCCCAGACTTTGAGCTGACTCATTAGAAAAGAACAATATGTCATTTTATTTTATTCCCAGGAATGTTTGTCATTTTCTATGTAGAATCCAGAGCACATTGTGATAATAGCGAAAAAAATCTGAACTATAAAAACATGGCTGGAAAGCAAATACCAATATTTGACTATTTAGGTAAATGTGAAAAACCCAGCAGCAAAAAAACAAATTATATTATCTGTATTATGTTTAAACATCATGTCAGTGGGGAGAGCTTTACTTCCTACATATCGTTTCTGAATATGTGTGGGAGAGATTTTATTACAGTCAAAAAGACCATTTCCTCACTGTAATATAGCAAGTTTCCACTATTTAGCAAATAAAGAAACCCTGAATTTAAGTTTAACATAGTAAAATATGCAGCTCTTTAACATTTGCATTTACCAGCAATTCATGTGCAGAAAAAGCAATTTTGTAAAACATAGTCTTACATGGTGAAAATGCTCAAATTTTGGTAAAGTAATTCAAAAAATTAGAGTACAAACATCATTATATTGCCGTGTTACAATTCCAAATCTCTATAAAAGGGGGGAAAACATATGGCATGACCTACCAATTCTAAAATACAAAGAATGAAAACTAGGACACACAAAATCTTGTGACTGATACATTGTTTTGCCCTAATTGTTTCCTAGAATTGATTATCTAGTTTGGTAATGAAACATCTGTAAGAAACAACTAAGCTCAGAGAGCAATAAGGACCCTACAAATTTTTTGGTATTTTATACAGTGCTGAAATCCTGTGCGGATTGCCACCAGTTTGCTGCCCGCGCATACACAGTGAACGCCAAAAGCACACTGCATTTGTATGCACAGTACATGCCAAATACACGCTTTGGATGGAAAAAGGAGGTTTGGGAAGGTAAGTAGAACAGAGGGGGGGGAAACAGCTGTGCCTCATGATTTAGATTCGCTAGAAAGCAGGATTTTCTGCTTTCTAGCGAATATAAACCGTGCGGCACAGCTGATTGTCGGAAATTCCAGTTCAGAGGAACCAGTAGCTTTTTACCACTAACAGTTTGTCTGAACTGGTGCGAACCGGTAGCATTTTACCCCTGATTTTATATCACAATGGATTATGGGCCATTCTCAGCTACACCAGACCAGGAAAAACAAACTACCACGAAGGCTAAAACTACTTTTATTCAGATTGCGTAATATAGCAGAATCCTGCAAGTTTGATTGTCCTGTTCTTCAATTCCCTTCTTATATACCAATGAATCATGGTGGCATCTGTCTCTTTCTCTGGGCTTAAAGTCTATTTCAGCCCTTCTGCCTAGGGAACAAATTTTGCATATGTCCACCAAGGTCATTTTCTTATTCTCTATAAGCTGCCGTTTCGTATCACGTTGAATTCACTCCACTTTTCTGTAGAAACTAGCAAGAGGAGTTATTATCTACTTTAAGAGTGTGGATAGTGGTGTTATACAATCTAGCTGACACTAATCTTAGTTGCTACATGCAGAAAGGTTTATAAGAGACTTAGTTCTGCTCTGTTCTTGATTGAAAGGTATAATAAAGATTTTGTTTGGTCTTTGGAATGTTTTAAGCCTTATTTGGCCATGAGGATGTAATAAAGTTGATGGGGAAAAAAGTACTTAATAACTTAAAATGTGTTAATTATTACTTCAAACATAAAGATTTTGGGATTATCTCCCTGTAATTTTTTTTAAATCTCATTAGGCATTGCCTCTTATTCCTTTCTGTAGCATGAATTTCTGTCCCTGTAGTCTGAGCATTTTTATAATAAACCTTATTTTCATTTTGTTCACTTAGATAATAAAGTTGAGTAGACAAGAACTCTTCCTATATCTGGACTATTTTAACTATAAGTTTAAACAGCATAGATAATCCTTTGAAATACCTGAATGATGACATTTTAGTTTGGAGGGGTCTTTTTTCTTTTCTGCTTTCCCGGTATTGATAAGAGCACAAGATTTTGAATTTTATTTATTTATATTTCATGTTTCTAGATCAGGGGTCAGCAACCCGCGGCTCTGGAGCCCTCTGCTGCAGCTCCCTGTTGCCAGTCGGCTCCATAATTGATGGGGTTTTGGTTAGGACAGGTAGAAGAAAGAGGATGCCCGCAGGAGGAAAGTATGGTGGGGGAACCCGACTTCTGGTCGACAAGGGGAAAAGGACACTGTGCTAGGAGGAGATTCTATGGTGGGGGGAAACCCAACTTCCAGTCGGCAAGGGAAAGGGGACACTGTGCTAGGAGGAAACTCTATGGTAGGGGAAACCAGATTTCCGGTTGGCAAAGGAAGAAGATGCTGTGCTAGAAGGAGACTCTATGGTGTCAGCTCCAGAATTGAATGGGGGGCTTTGGATTAGGATCTTTGTGGCTCTTTGACTGTTTAAGGTTGCCAACCCCTGTTCTAGATGGTCAATCTCCCTCAAGGAGGGGCTCTGAGTGGTGTAGAGTATAATCTACATAATCCCCAGGAGTCAAGATCAACTCGAAGGTACTCATACACTCAAAGTCTTCCCACATCTGTGGGAAGAGCCAGGGATGCCTGGTGAAAGGCTGAAAAGCAGAGATTCTAGGATGCTGACTCACAGTGACTCTTCCCCATGCCTTTTGTATTCTAACTACTTTTGAGCACAAGTAGCAGGCTCCTACTTAAGAAAGTCTCCTGCATAGATAAAATACAAAGGATTGCAGACTCTTTATAGCATGTTCAAAGAAGATGTTAGGCAGTAAAGCTCAAAGGTGTTGTAAATAAAGGGGCAGAAATAATGTCCGCTATTGTTCAGTACAGATTGTCTTTGATTTACAAGCATGATTGAGCCCAAAATGAAAGGCCCCTCTCAATGGCTCCCTGTCAGAAAAAAGGCTTCAACATCTATAAATACCCGGGCAACATCAGGTTACCAGCTAGTCCATATATAAAACAGTTTATAAAATGAACAATAAAATATTAAGATTAATTTAGGATTTTAAAAAAAAATACAAGGACTGGAAGCATTGGAAGAGCTTGTCAGCAAATGTCCTAGTACTCTCTTCCTATAGGAAAGAAAGTAAAGGTAAAAGTAAAAGTTCCTCTCGCACATATCTGCTAGTCGTTCCTGACTCTAGGGGGCAGTGCTCATCTCCATTTCAAAGCCAAAGAGCCAGCGCTGTCCGAAGACGTCTCCATGGTCATGTGGCTGGCAGGACTAAACGCCAAAGGTGCACGAAACACTGTTACCTTCCCACCAAAGGTGGTCCCTATTTTTCTACTTGCTTTTTTTATGTGCTTTCGAACTACTAGGTTGGCAGAAGCTGGGACAAGTAATGGGAGCTTACCCCATTACGTGGCACTAGGGATTGGAATCACTGAATTGCCGATCTTTCAATCAACAAGCACAGCATTTTAACCACTGAGCTACCACGTCCCTTTATAGGAAGGAAACACTTTGAATAATACTTTCCCCTTAATACCAGCTTAGTTGTGTGTCTGGTTGTTAAACATTTACCTGCACACCACTGGCTACAACCTACTTGTGGGACCACATCCATCAATTGAAGGACATTTGGGGTTACACAGAAAACTACAGGCAATTCTGCTAATTCCTACTTTGATTGTCAGGTTTAGGCAGTTGTCCTCTCTCTGGGAGTTAATTCTGGTAGAAATGCTATTGCTTGACTCCTAGAGCTTCTTGTATAAAAATATTTTCAGGCAGCTCCAATCTGGCTTTCCTTATGCATTGGTCTCAGAACAGAATTATTTAACCCATCCACTTCTTGCACCAAAGTCCCCAATTTACGACCACAATTGAACCCAAAATTTCTGTTGGCTGAGCAAGGCAGTTGTTAAATGAGTTTTGCCCCGTTTTATGAAGTTTTTGGCTACAGTTCAGTAAATCACAGCAGTTGTTAAGTGAATTATATGGTTGTTGAGTGAATCTGGCTTTCCCCATTGACTTTGCTTGTCAAAAGCCAGCTGGGAAGATTACAAATGATGATCCGATGACTCTGGGACAGTACAACAGTCATAAATACATGCCAGTTGCCAAGTGTCTGAATTTTGATCATGTGACCCTGGGGATGCTGCAATGGTTTAAGTGTGAAAATTGGCCATAAGCTACTTTTTCCAGTGTCATTGTAACTTCAAATAGTCACTAATGGTTGTAAGTTGAGAACTACCTGTATTTCATTTTTCCCTGAAATTTGTCCACACATAGATTCTAGAACATTCTACCTTAATTACTCTGAATGGGGTGACAGCCTCCAGTTTTTCCACTGGATACACCATGAGAGCATAAATTTATATTTCAGCTGTTCCTGTTTGTTTCCGTGCCTGCTTGACTCTAAACTGACTTGTCCAGACAAAAATACTTTGAAACCACTTGCAAAATATTCAATCTGAATTGTGGGCTGTCACATTGTACCACTAAAATATGTTGTGTCCTCTCACCTTTCTGTTCCAGGAAAGCAATTGCCAAAAATTTCCCTTTCTGTGGACACATCATTTATAACAATATTGTTATAAATATTGAGGGATTCATTGTGCTATTGTTTTTCCAGAGACCTGAGATAGCAAAATTTTACCTCAGCTCCCAGATAGCCATATGGAATAAAACTCGGGAAAGAAAAAATGTATATATGTATGCATGTATATATGTATATATTCAGTGTGTACAATATATGTGTATATATATATATGTAATGTATGCAAGTCTTGGCGTATTCGGGTCTTTTCCTGTGTAAGATTGAGAGTATCTTGGCGATGTTTCGATGAGGTCCCACTCGTCATCTTCAGGCTGGTATCTTTGGTTTCGTGTCTGTGCAAGCAAAACGTGATCGGAGATGCCGTCTCTCTATAAATACTGATGGGGAGGTGTGGAGTGCTGGCTTTGTTGTTGTAAGTGGGTTCGTTGGCTGTGTTGTTACGTCTTGATTAGTTGATGGAGTTGATGTATGCAGATTAGTCGGCTGTTTCGTAACATCCTGTGTGGGCGAGGTCTTGGCTGTGTGTCCAATCTTACACATCAATCTTACACGGGAAAAGAACCGAATATGCCAAGACTTGCATACCTGTACCCGTGAAAATCTATGAAAACAAATATGTAATGTATATATATACAGTACATGGCCCTTTTTAAAAACAAAACTTTGCCCTTATTATCTGTATAAGGTTTGTTAAAATTATAGTACGCTGGAGTTTTTTTTAAATAGCCCAGTTTATAAGTTAAGTCACCTTTCACCAAATAAGAATCCAACCTATTCACATAACACAAATATCACATGTAGTGATTGATATGCTTTATGCTGTTTAGAGATGACATACATCATCGACAAAATATCCCCAAAGACTCAAGGATGAGTTGTTATTACAAACATTCCAGATAGCTATAAATTAGAAGCTTCATTATCTGCTGAAACTCTTATGCATTCTGCTTGTCAGAAATTCATTTTCAAGGCAGAGCCATAAGGATGGATGTTACATAGGAGTATTATAACCAAACATGTTGTATATCTGTAAGGTGACACTATCATATTTTAGAAGGCTTTCATCAGCAATCTAATGTTTTTCCAAAACTTGAGTTGGTAGACTGCAATATTATGAAGGGATAAAAAATGAACAATTTGCCATGTATTTCTGCAAATTCTATTCGTAGATCAATTCTGGATGATATAAAGTTAGAAGTTTTATATCATAGATTTATATGGAAGATATAAATCATGAATAAATAACTTGCAATTGGATCACAGCTGACCAAATTTCCTTGGCTGGTATCTTTAGAAGTCCTGTTTTCTGAACTTAGTGTTTCCCTTAAGAAAGTAGTAAGCTGTAGGACCTACTATGAACAGCTTTCCTTGTTCACCTTTTCTAAAGGAGAAATTCCAAGTCAATGAATCAGAAACCCATTTATATGAAGACTTGAAGTTTTCGTGAGTTTAGAAGACCACAGGTTTCTTTGAATATCTTGGTGAAGTTCTTAGAATTAAGGAGGAACAGTTTACAATAAATTTGGGGCTCTATACCACAAGTCACATCAAGGTCAAACAGGTATATCTATTCAGGTGATTTTGATTGATTATGTGATATCAAATAGGTGCTGACATCTAGTGACCCCACAGGTAGATTTTCTCCATGACAATCTGTATGCGTTCTCAGAATTCAAAGTAAAACTATCATTAATATCCAATCAAGACATTTAAAAAATAATCAGTGTGGTGGTGTAGAAATGGGGAAACTATGAGTTTTAGTCCTGCCTTAGGCATGAAACCAACAAGTAATCTTGGACTCTCTCTCAGCTCTGGGAAAGAGGCAAGGACAAACTTACAGTAGAATAGAATAGAATTCTTTATTGGCCAAGTGTGATTGGACACACAAGGAATTTGTCTTTGATGCATATGCTCTCACTGTACATAAAAAGACAAGATACATTTGTCAAGAATCATAAGGTACAATACTTAATGATAGTCATAGGGTACAAATAAGCAATCAAATCATACTAGGAAACAATCAATATAAATCTTAAGAATACCAGCAACAAGATTACAGTCATACAGTCAGTCATAAGTGGGAGGAGATGGGTGATAGGAACGATGAGAAGATTAATAGTAATGCAGACTATTAGTGAATAGCTTGACAGTGTTGAGGGAATTATTTGTTCAGCAGAGTGATGGCATTCGGGAAAGAACTGTTCTTGTGTTTAGTTGTTCTGGTGTGCAGTGCTCTATAGTGTTGTTTTGAGGGTAGGAGTTGAAATGGTTTATGTCCAGGATGCAAGGAGTCTATAGATATTTTGACAACCCTCTTTTTGACTCGTGCATATACCGGTCTTCAATGGAAGGCAGGTTGGTAGCAATTGTTTTTTCTGCAGTTCTAATTATCCTCTGAAGTCTGTGTCTGCCTTGTTGAGTTGCCAAAGAACCAAAGCAGACAGTTATAGAGGTGCAGATGACAGACTCAATAATTCTTCTGCAGAATTGGATCAGCAGCTCCTTGGACAGTTGACACAGAAAGAACATTCTTTGTTGTACTTTTTCAAAAAACCTTGGCAAGAAAACTGTAGCGACTAATCCAGGTAGTCATTAGGTGTCAAAATTGATTCATATATACCCAAATCAAAAATAAATAAATAAATAAGAATAACAATATAAAAATAAAGAGTGGTGCAGTGGCCTACAGGTGGAGTTCTTGCCTCACAATCAGCTGTGAGTTCAATCCTAGGTAGAGGCAGATATTTCTCTCTCTGGGCACAATGAGACTATACTGTATCTGCTGAACAAAACTCCGCATTGGTGACAGGAAGGGCATCCAGCCAGTAAATACTCAGCTTCATTCAGTTGCCCAGACTCCACCCTGCAAGAGATTATGGGTTTGTTAAAAGAAGACAATGATGAATATAAAAATAAAAGACAATAAGACTTAATATTCAATCAGCATGCTTCCTCAAGACTCTCATATCAGTTTTGGAAGACAATTTTCTTTTTGCTTCTAAACTGCCACATATTTTAGCTGGGGAAATTGGGAGTGGGTTGTTGTTGGAACGGTAGAAAATTAGTCATAACAACATTCCATACTCGACTTTTCCCTGCATCTGATGCAGACTGTATTAAGATTGTATCTGGTGGAGTGTGAAGAATTGATTGGACAATGTGATGAACTTGTGGGTGTGGGGCAGGGCTGTGAACTCTTAGCTGGGTGGGGGAAACCTGGAAGCTTTCAGGTTCAGGTTTTCCCAGATGTGCAAACATGACATCTCTAATAAATTGGAACTTTGAGGAACCTCAGGCCTCAGAGCCTTATTTTGTTGGGGGTGTCCCTTGGAACCCTGACATTTCACATATACTACATCCCCCCAGTTTTACTGATGGACAAACTTCTCTTTCATTTTTATCAAGCTGAAGTACAACTTTTCAGCTATAGCTACTGCATCTTTACCAAATAAGTCCTTTTGTTGGGCATCACACAGTGGTAACTTGCAGACTGACACTCTCCTTACGCATACCTCTGTGACCAGTCTACCATAGTGGTGTAGTAGTTAGAATGCAATATTCCAGGCTAACTATGCTCACTGCCAGGAGTTCAATCCTGACTAGCTCAAAGTTGACTCAGCCTTCCATCCTTCCAAGGTCGGTAAAATGAGGACCTAGATTGTTGAAGGAAATATGCTGACTCTGTAAACCACTTAGAGTGGGCTGTGAGCACTGTGAAATAGTATGTAAGTCTAGTGCTACTGCTATTTACACAGCAGGATAATATGCAATAGCCCAGAACAGCTATAGAACCAGTAGTAAAATTGGCAGGAGGCTCCACCCACCAACCCTGATGTCATCAGAATGCTTCTGCGCATGTGCAGAAGAGAGTGCGCACGACCCCATTGCGAGCCGGTAGTAAAGGTAAGTAGTAAAGGTAAGTAGAACCCACCCCTGGCCCAGAAGTATTTCCTTACAAAAGTAAGCAGCAGTTGTTTCTATTTTGGCTAACAATTGATTCTAATAATACCTTAATCTAAATCTTCCTAGTTTAAATAGGAATGATTTAAGCAAGGTTTTAAAATAAAACAATAGACAATAAATCTAAAGGAGATCAACTGTAGAGAGTTGGAAAGCCTGGGTAAAGGGACACTCTATACTAGTATAAAACTAAAAATTTAAGTTTAACAGATTATATTATAGAGGATGTCAGGATACACATAATAAAGTGCTTTAGGTAGCCGCAAATGATAGTGTACCATATGCTGGCAAAATTAAACAGTTTTCTAAATTGTAGAAACCTGTATAAATGCTTTATATAACAACAGTCAGCTAACCATACTGTCTGTTGATGTGCCTTATACTGTATATGGTTGAAATATTTTTTTCTCTCCTAAAGTTGTTTGTTTGTTTGTTTGTTTGTAATGTTGTTGCACATGCAGGTTTAAAGCAGGGTGTTACAAGGCTACACTCATGGATCAGCATTTGTATCAGTCCCACATTGTTTGGTTAAGTGACACTATCTTTATTAGCAGTGTTTATTCTGTAGATCAGAGGTCTCCAACCTTGGCAACGTTAAGCCTGGCGGACTTCAACTCTCAGAATTCCCCAGACGGCAAAGCACAGAAATAAGTTAAAACCATTAAAATCCTTACGGTGAATCAGAAAGTGGTTTTGTGTTGTATAAGAGATACATGTGCCTAATGTAAATAAATGTTTAATGCAAATAAAACTAAAGGTTGCTTAAATGTAATAATTGAATTACAAGGGAATATACACTGAAATTATAGAATTATGTAACAATCTTTTTAAAAAGATTGATTTTAGACAGTTGATCTAGATTTATTAATAATACAGTATAACAATAAATATCTAGAGTAAGAAGAGACCATTGCATTCTATTTATTTAATCTAAATACAATTCTATATACCATTAAAACTCTCATGTCTGTCTGATTGTAACCTTCAATCGGGCAAAACAGCACATTATAGGGCAACGATTTTAAAATCAGTATATCTCAAATGAGCTATCCTACAGAATATATCCAAAAAGCAGAGACTTGGGTGGGATTAAAATTTGGAAAAGTTGTGATCATTTCAGAGTTGCCGTGCTACCACAATCAGACATGGTCATATGGTTATCATTTCCATATGACTGTAAAGAAAGCCAGTGTGCAAGCTGGCAGGAATTTAGTAATAGCAATGGCACTTAGACTTATATACCACTTCATAGTACTTTACAGCACTCTATAAATGGCTTTCAAAGTCAGTATATTGCCCCCAACAATCTGGCTCCTCGTTTTACCAACTTTGGAAGGATGGAAGGCTGAGTCAACCTTGAGTCATTCAGGATCAAACTTCTGACAGTGGGCAGAGTTAGCCCGCAATACTGCATTTTAACCACTGCATCGCTCTTGAAAATTGCTATTTCTCCCATTGCTTTTTTGCCTGCCCATGGTCGTTCTGTTTCTCGTAAGGAAATATCTATGAAATGATGAACCTCATGGATTGTGTGGTTCAGGAGAAAAAGAATCCATTCTTCATAACTGATTCAAGTTGTCAGTTAAAATTTTAAGAGTATCATAAGATGCCTTCAGTGAATTTTTGTCCTAATTTAACTTTACATTCAAATAGCTATTAAATATAATAACATTATCATCTGCCCGGAGATAAAATAAATCAAGAATATTTAATACTGGAGATAGGAGTATAGGAAGTCTTCCTATTCAAATTAACTCATCCCCTGAAGATCCTGTATTATTGTAATTGCTTAAGGCCATCCAATGAAGTTCATGGTTGAATGGAAATCTTCAAAGCCAATCTCACCATTCTCTTCTTCCATGGAGCGCTCAGTGAAATATTATTTCAAATCGAGGTCATCTGATTTTTTTGGCTTTCAGTATTCAAAATAGTCTAATTAATGCTTTATATCAGAAACTGAAACAAAGTAATGGTAATAGCTCAAAAATGAACTGTGCTTTTATACAGTCATGCTTAGGTTTCACAACATACTACTGTCACTATTAATGCTTTCGAGATTATACAAATGCTCAACATCCATATAATTTGTAGAAAGGAAGTCTATGGAGATTCTCAGTCATCCAAGTCATGGTTGTCCCAAAGGTGCTTTTTCAAGAGGCAAACAGACTTGTTTGTTTTCCCTTGAAGAAAAACAAAGATGAAAAAATGAGATCCATCTTCTTGGATGAGAAGCGAAACGTCTCTTCTAGGGAAAAGAAAGGAAGCCCAGTTGCCTCTTGAAAAAGCACCTTTGTGTCATATCAGAATCTTACAATTTATTGTGTATTCACAATATTTTTTTTATTATTATTTTTATTAATTTGATTTATATGCCGCCCTTCTCCAGAGACTCAGGGCGGCTTACAATGCGTTAAGCAATACTCTAGTAAGTGGTTCACATGATCACAGAGATATATGACAGGGGAAGCAACTCAGGCTTAGTTAATAGGACCCCTTTATAAACCTGTCCATCTTAAACAAAAAGGGGTAACAACATAGCCTCGGATATTAAACATATATTTATTATGGCTGGTCACACAGTCATTTAGATGTTTACACTGGATTTGGCACTTTTATTTACTTATCAAGTCCTTCGCAAGGACCTGAGATAGATCAGTAGTGGGTTTCACTTTAGTTTGCTACCAGTTCACTTGTGTGAGTGCGTGTACTTGCGTGCATGCATGATGCTTCTGCGCATGCACAGAAGCATCCGAACAGGTTGGCGGAGCCTCCCGCCCCTATCACTACTGGTTTGCCCTATTCAGGACAAACCGGTAGCAACCCACACTGGAGATAGATATTATTTGATGGTATTAAAGATATTATCACTGTGTTTTTTCACACAGTCAGCCAAATATTTATACTGGATTTGGCATTTTTATCTACCTGTCAATCAATTTTGCTTGTCTTTATGGCTATGGTTGCCCATTTATCAATGCCAAATTGGATTCCAATATAAGTTCTGATTTTTTTTAAAAAAATTACTTTGTAATAAGGAATGTAGTTCAGCCTTTGCTTTTCCAAATAATTTTATATCATTCATACAAAAAAAATGCAAATTTTTTACTCCCATTTTGGCCAATTCATATCCGTAGTTTGCCTTGTTGAAAATTGTTATCGGTAGGTCCATTGATAGTATAGCAAGTAAATGTGATGATAAATCCCCTGTGATGATGAATTTCACAGTTGTTTTTGACTTCTCCTAACTCTTCCCCATTACCCATCACCTTCATTCACCAAAATCTGATTGAAGCATTCATGAATTGCCAAATGTTTCTACAGATTCCGAAAACATTGAAACATTTCTCAATCCAGTTGTTTATCCAAGTGGTAAACAAATTAATTCTTCCTCTTTAATTCTTTAAGATCAATTTGTCAGTCAATAACTGGGCCTTCATTCCTTTCAAATAAATGTAAGTTTGATTTGCAGTTATATGTAAATAGTTTGTGTGTTGTTGGCAAGCAGGTTATGAATCTGGAGTTTCCAGATTCATTTCCCATCTCTTTCTTCTAAATTAGGAATGTTGTTCCTTCCAATTCTTAGCTATCTTTCTTCTTCTTCTTCTTCTTCTTCTTCTTCTTCTTCTTCTTCTTCTTCTTCTTCTTCTTCTTCTTCTTCTTCTTCTTCTTCTTCTTCTTCTTCTTCTTCTTCTTCTTCTTCTTCTTCTTCTTCTTCTTCTTCTTCTTCTTCTCCTCCTCCTCCTTCTCCTCCTCCTCCTCCTCCACCTCCTCCTCCTCCTCCTCCTTCTCCTTCCCTTCCCTCCCCTCTCCTCTCCTTTCCCCTTCCCTTCCCTTCACTTCCCTTCTCTCCTCTTCTCCTTTTTTTTTTGTTCTCCAAAAACCCTATTCATCTCATCTGCCAAGCTCAAGTATAGATTTGTCAATGATTTTCATCATAATCCATGGAGTTCATTTGGTCTAAGAGCACTCCAGTTTCTGGCCTTCTGGCAATGAATTGCTTTTGTGCCATTTCTTTAAGTTATTCTAACGTTTTTCACACTGAGTATTTTCATTGCATTTTCAACTTGCATGATCCTATTGCGACACTTATTTTCCCTCAAATTTCCCCAAATTTTAGGGTCTTTTCTTTGTCAGGCTTTTCATTTGTTTGTTTCCTTTCAAACTATCAATGGTTTTGTAGAAACGATGCTGATTCTAAATTGCACACACAGCTGGGATTGAATGATTCGATTGTCATATGATTTGATTTTCTCTGCAGTAGCCAGGTCTGTCCGTTTCAATTGTTCTACAGACTTTGCAAGTCTTTTTGTCCTCAGGTTATACAACACACATCAATTAGTTTTGATTTTCTCTCTCTTTTTTTTTTTAATTTCCTTGCCTCAAATCCTTCAAATTGCTCAAATCTATCTTTATCTTCACACTTTTCATCACACTTTCCATTTAGGGTTTTCCTTTCTTGATAGCTTTATTCCTTTCAGGGGTGGGCGGCTTGGAGTTCGCAGGGGTTCAGGAGAACCTCTAGCTAAAATTCTGTGCAGTTCAGAGAACCCCCAAATCCCACTCCTGGCTGGCCCCGGCCACCCCACCCCACACCTCCCAGGAGTCCCACGCAGCCCATTTTGGATGCAGGTAAGTACAGGGCGCATGTGGAGACTCGGAGAGGGTGAAAAATGGGCCTACCGGAAGTTCGGGAAGGCCGGAAACAGGCCCGTTTCAGGCCTCCAGAGGGCCTCCAGAGCCTGGGAAGGTCGTTTTCGCCCTCCCAGAGGCTGAAGGAAAGCCTCTGGAGCCCGGGGAGGACAAAAACACCCCCCACACACACACTGTTGTGCAGGAGGCTGACTAGGCTGTGCCCACCATGGCCACACCCACCCAGCAACCGGGCAGAGAACCCCTTGCTAAAATTTTTGTAGCCCACCCGATTCCTTTGTATATTAAGCTGCAGCTTTTAGGCATATATAAGTTAGTTTATTTGTGCCAATATTTCATTAGGAACAATTTTAACTTCTTCATTGTTTTAGCCAAAGTTTTTGTGAAAATATGACTCCCCTTTAGCAAACATATTCTTTCAGCTTCTTTCATTCGCACCTTAAATTTCCCTACCAGTTGAGAGCACCTATTTTGTAGGCCTGAACCCTAAACAGTTTGTAACAGGAGAAGTAGAGTCAAACCTTCAGTTTGTGTATCTTACAGGCCAGGAAAAAGCAGAGCAAAACATACAGAGGTGATGTTACCGGTGGGCTTTCGTTCTTTTTTTTTCTTTTTGGCATAAGGTTATGATCCTCTCACTTGTACTCATTTCATTGTAGCCTGGAGAAATGCAAAGGTGGCGTGACTGAGCCTCAGTACATCCCTGAACAGCTACCACAGTTAAAACCCCTTGCAGAATGTCAAGTCATTTATCATATCTTCCTGCCTAAATTCTCCTTTCTTGAGCTGAAAAAATACATTATATTCATTATTCAAACATGATTTCTCCCCACTGTATTAGCAGGGCCTTGGGGCATCCTGCGCTTCAGTGTGTAAAGACAGGAATGCTACTAATTTCTAATACAATATATTTTGTTGGGAATCTGCTTTTGTCCATCACTTTACTTTTGAAACAAGGTTAAAAACTGAAATTAAAGTATGGTGGTACACTTCTTTGGACGTAGAAGAAAATGAGGCATTTTACAGCAAGAGAGCCTACGCGCTTCCTGATCCCTCAGCCTCTTATCCTTTTTGGAGGGTTAGCACTTATTATATATAAAGCAAACAGTACTGAATGCTCAGTCAGCCTAATGTGACATGTTGCTCTTGTTCATTTTTTTGAAAATTAACCCATTGTACCAATGGTGGAATTCAAATTTTTTTACCACTGGTTCTGGGGGCATGGCTTGGTGGGCATGGCCTGGTGGGCATGGCAGGGGAAGGATACTGCAAAATCTGCATTCCCTCCCCATTCCTGGGGGGAGGATATTGCAAAATATCCATTCCCACCCCACTCTTGGGCCAGCCAGAGGTGTTATTTGTCAGTTCTCCGAACTACTCAAAATTTCTGCTACTGGTTCTCCAGAACCTGTCAGAACCTGCTGAATAGCACCCCTGCATTCTACCTCTCTTCAGTGCACAAGACGATTGACTGCTATTTGCATAACTTGCTGAATTTAGTTTATTTCAATCACGGTTGGGTTTTGTGTCTGTGTATGTTTGCTTTAGCCGGTTGTCCAGACTGAGTCTGTCTTTATGCTGTTCATACCTTGAGAATCTATCAGTTCCACCCAGCAGTTCCATGTAATCAGTAAACGGATTTTCCTGACATTCTATCACACAATTTATTTTTGTCTTTTCTTTGTCTTTTCTTTAGAACTCTGATATGGACACACATTTTCAAACCTATGAATGTGTTTTGGTAATGCAACATGGACATGGACATTGACCTGATCACATTTAGTGTGATCTTTCATCACCCTAAATCATAACTCCTAGCATTTGTCCAGTATACTGAGACATTAAATATAGTTTATAGATCACAACAGCCATCTTACCCTATATAAAAGGAACAACAGATAAAATTAGCAAAGTACTGCATAGACACAACATCAAAACCATATTTTGCACAGATAGAAAGATATCGTCTATTCTGAGAAACCCTAAAGACAAAATAGAATTAGAAGATCAAGGCATATATGAAATCCCGTGTGCTTCCTGCCCCTCAACATATATTGGACAGACCAACAGAAGAATGAGTGCGCATCGAGGAACATAAAAACTCAGTACAGAAGAAAGAACACTCATCATCATTAGTACAACACATTAATGCCACAGGACATAATATTAACTTTAATAACACAAAAACAGTTGCAAAAATAGAACATCTCAATGGCAGAATAATCAGAAAGGCCACTGAAATAGAGAAAAGATCATATTGTATGAATAAACGTGATGACACCTCCCGTCTGCCTTCTATTTGGAAACCTGCTCTCATAAATAGACGAATCTTAACACAAAATATAAACCATAGATCAAAGGTTCATCAAAAAGCCTGTATTGCCACCATTTCCAACATAACTTAACCATCAACCCACAACCCAGCAACAGTGCTTCCACCCAATCAAAATACAACTACATCATCAGCCAATCAGAATAAAACAACACTGTCAACCAATCAGAATACATCTTTGCCTCTTTTCATAGAAAAAGGTCAGCTAAGATCACACAGTTTGCCCATAAGCACCAAACCGAGAACATCAGCCAGAAGATGATGAATGTGATTTCATCGAAATGTCGCTACTATCCTTCTAAAGATATGTTTACAATTACACGGGAAGAAACCCGAGATATTACCTGCACACACATATATACCCGTGAAACTTACATACACACACACACACACACACACATATATATAATGGCGTTATTTTCCCAAGAAGAGCTTTACTTAAAATGCACTGGGGAATAAATTAACTTCCTTGCTAAGTTTTCAAAATTTAGCATATACTTTTTCCAACTCAGGGGACACATCTGTATCAGTGGTGAGTTTCAAATTTTTTTACTACTGGTTCTGTGGGTGTGGCTTGGTGGGCGTGGCATGGCTTGGTGGGTGTGGCTTGGTGGGCATGTCAGGGGAAGGATACTGTAAAATCTCCATTCCCTCCCCAATCCAGGCGAAGGTTACTGCAAAATCCCTATTTCCTCCTGATCAGCTGAGACTCGGGAGGCAGAGAATAGATGGGGGTGGGGCCAGTCAGAATTTTTACTACCAGTTCTCCAAACTACTCAAAATTTCTGCTACCAGTTCTCCAGAACTGGTCAGAACCTGCTGAAACCCACCTCTGATTTGTATGATTGTTGCACTTTATCTGAAATATAATATAATTTCATTTTGCTTATATCAAGAAAATTTACTATAGCAAATTTACTATAGATGACCTATTTGGACCCAGTGTTCAAATAATCTCATCTTTGTGTTAATGGAACTGAAGAGCCTCAGATAGCTCAACAAGCTAAGTAGCCTGTTATTAATATTCAGCTGTCTGCAATTATTGCAAATTCGAGGCTCTAGGTTGACTCAGCCTTCCATCCTTTCTAAGGTAGGTAAATTGAGGACCCAGTTTGTGGGGGCAATAAACTGACTTTGTATTAAAAATATACAAAAGTATGAAGGCTATTGCTTAATGCATTGTAAGCCGCCCTGAGTCTCCGGAGAAGGGCGGCATATAAATCTAATTTTTTTTTAAAAAAAACATACTTGGTCCCTCTTTCCTCAGGAACACAAGTTTTGTTTCAGATGTTGCTATGTCCTAGGAAAGGGGTTAGGAAATTGGGGGGGGGGGTTGTTTTTTTTTTGTTTTGTTTTTGTTTTGTTTTGGATCCAGAGACAATAAACACATCAGTGAATAAAAGGATTCTAAGCATTATGATTAGGTCAAGCAAACAAAGTTAAAGGCATAACATAAAAAAAGCATACATATAAAGCCAAAGGTCCTTTTTTCAAAAGGCAACTGGACTTTCTTGTTTTTCTTTGAAGATGTTTTGTTTTTCATCCAAGAATCTTCTTCAGGTCTGAGCCCGAAGAAACTAAAGAAGCTTCTTGTTTCTTCAAGTCCAGTTGCCTCTTGAAAAAGCACCTTTGGACAATGCTGACCTGGATGACTGAGAATCTCCATAGACATACGCATGAAGCAAGGTAAAATCCCAGATTCCAAAAGTGCTTTTTCAAAATGCAGCTGGACTTTCCATGTTTTTTTTCTCTTGAAGATGTTTTGCTTCTCATCCAAAGAGCATCTTCAGTTCTGACTGAATGGTGGGGAATGGAAGAATTTATATTCCTTGCAGTCATCTGGTTGTTAGCGCCCTCTCTGAGAGGCCCTTTGGGGGTTTAGGTGTGCCCTCAGGTTCCAAAATTGTCTGTGAATTGTTACGTTAGAATGCGCCAAATATATTGCCACCCTTCATGTTACATGAAGTTTTCTTGGGTGCAAAACTGTAGCCATGTAACATGAAAGCTTCCCAGAAAGTGGCCATATCAATTAGTCACCAACATGGCTGCTTTTCTGGCTGATGGGAAACAAAGAAGCTACTAATGTATTTTAAATTTTATGGAAAAGACAAGAGGGGTAAGGTAGGAAGGCAACTGCCATTATGCATAACGCAGTGCAATGCAATACAATACAATACTTATCTATCACGAATGAAGGTAAATGCTTATCTATCTAAAGAGCCAAGGTGGCGCAATGGTTTGAATGCAGTACTGCAGGCTACTTCAGCTGACTGCTAGCTGCAGTTCAGCAGTTCAAATCTCACCAGGCTCAAGATTGACTCAGCCTTCTATCTTTCCGAGGTGGGTAAAATGAGGACCCAGATTGTTGGGAGTAATAGGCTGACTCTGTAAACCGCTTAGAAAGGACTGTAAAAGCACTCTAAAGCTGTAAATAAGTCTAAGTGCTATTGCTATTGCTATCTATCATCTATCTATCTATCTATCTATCTATCTATCTATCTATCTATCTATCTATCTATCTATCTATCATCTATCTATCTATCTATCTATCTATCAAATCTAGCTATCATCTAATCTATGATGATCTATTTTAAAGGTTGAGCCAGTAATTTTTAATAGGTGGGATTTGAGCAGAAGGTTGAGGGCAGGAGTTGGATGTGGATAAAACGTTCAAAATGGCTACAGGCAACATGGCCAAAGGAAAAGATAGAGAACCGAAATTAGATGAAGGCACCTTGCAATATTAGGTCTCTTTTAGGGGACCCAAAATTTACCGTATCTTCCATTATGCTCTGTTTCTTTAAGTCTTGAGAGAGATCCCATCCAAACAAATCCAAGTTAAATAACCCCTGGAATTTCTTACTGCCTATAAGCCTAGAATAGCTAGTGGTTCTTTTCTGAAGCTGCACTATGAAAAGGAAACACGAACAATCATATGCCTCTGTAATGTCAAACAAAACGTTAAAGGCAATTTCTGTAGTTCTGTAAGGATCAGCTACTCTTACACACAAACAACACCACTTTTGCTTGAGGCTGACTTTCAGTTCATTCTCACATATCGAAAGCTATTATGTCACCTCCTGCTCACGAAGGCTGCTTACTCAGCTGGAGCTTCAAAATAACACTACCAACATCATGGCATATTTTCTTCCTGTTTTTTAGACAGATGGCCACATACTTCTGAAGTCTGAAGTAGCTTTACCCAGTGATTTCAAATAATGTTTTTCTGCCACACTTCACAAAGTCCTTCTAGAGTAGAAAGCATGGATGAATCCAATAGGAACTCTTGTTTTGTGTTTAAATTGCAAGAAATTCACCATAGCCATTCATTCAAATTTCATTCAATTTCAGCTTAACATCAGCTTAGTTGATCTGACGTTTCCCTTATTAATTGGTGCAGTCTTATGAGCAATTAGTTCATACATTTACTTAGCTTTATCCTACAATGCATGATTACTCTTGACTTTTGAATTCTGTGATGTTTCCTGTTTGAGTTGTCAAATGAATAACAAAACTTGGAAAGGGATAACAACATTCTGATCTGCAAATTAATCCACACCTGTGAAGCACATCGTTTGTGTAAAAATATGAAATGCTAAGAGCACCATGACATGTTCTCTGTTTTCCCAGTGTGTGCCCACTTTCCTCAAGATGTTACATAGTATGTTGTGTTAATTCCATCAGATGAACATTCTGGCTTCGGATCTGTCAATTTATTCACTGAAAGAATAATCAGTTGATAGTATGTCAGTACTATTGCAGGCATTTGCTGCTGAAGTCCTTCCCAGAAATACTGTTTTCCATAATTAAGCTTGTTTTTCTGTCTTCTTTGAAAGTGCAGCTTTGTTTGGACTTAATCTGATTAGAAAACTGATTATGTTAATTTAATGTTTTATACCAATAATGCTGTCCGTACTGTTTTGAAAACTGATGCATTATTGATATTTTAAAAAGCATTCCTCATATCTATTAAGCATTCTTCAAATGTAGTTAAGCACTTCTTTTAATCTAAGCAAAGACTTCCATAGGTGTTTCACTATTAAGAAGATTATTACTACCATATTAAAATTATCATTGAAATTACAAGCCCTGGATGTCATAAACATTTCTGTTCATTGCAATCTCATTGAAGCCTCTATACTCCCTTTCTTTTACCTTAATATTAACTATATTAGACTATTGCAGTTTGTATAAAGATGTATGGCAATTTTTGTGTATGACACAAAACTAGGAATTTTAGCCATAGTTTTTAAGACAAACCAAAATGTTCTGGTTTCCAAAAAAAAAAAAAAAAAAAAAAAGGAAATGTATCGGGTGGGTACACACATTATAAGATCAAACAAATTATATTATGGTTTAATAGGCTGAATTGCTATTAATCTTCTCATTGTTCCTATCACCCATCTCCTCCCATTTATGACTGTATGATTGTAACTTTGTTGCTTGTATTCTTACAATTTATATTGATTGTTTCCTGGTATGACTTGATTGCTTATTTTTACCCTATGACTATCATTAAGTGTTGTACCTTATGATTCTCGACGAATATTTTTTCTTTTTATGTACACTGAGACCATATGCACCAAAGACAAATTCCTTGTGTGTCCAATCACACTTGGCCAATAAAGAATTTTAATTCTAATTCTGAATGAACTCCACCATTTCTGTGCTCTGTGATCTAGGTTTCCCATACTAATAATTAGTATTCAGTAAACATTTTCAGCATAGTACAATTTGATCAGTGGTGGGTTGATACGCCCACCCGCCCGGACGTCTCTGTGTATGTGCAGAAGCATCGCGTGCGAATGTGCGCATGTCTGTGAGCGAACCGGTAGCAACCAAAATTGAAACCCACTACTGAATTTGATGTCATGAATTTAAATGAATTGGACAAAGAGGAAGTCATTACACATTTATCATTGATGATGCTTGGTCTGAGGATAAAACTCAAGATGATCCAGTATATAATTTGAGGGTAGTGTAGACCAACCTCTGTTTGACCCAGAATTTGTCAGGGTCCAAGGATCTGGATCATATGTTAAGTTGTAGTTCAGAAGATTTATTACTCAAGACTACACACAAGAACTAAAGGTCAATATTAAATTGGTGCCAGATAAGAGTCAACGGAATTCAAGAAGCATTAGATCTGGTCTGTTTGTGGCAATGTAATGACTCGAAGCAAGGGGTGTCAAACTCAATCGCGTCGCGGACTGGATTGTGATGATGTTTTTTGCTTTTGTGGAGCTGGGATGGGCATGGCCTCCATGGGCTGTATCCGGCCACCACTTTGACAAGACTGCTCTAAGCTAATGATGTGCTTAACTCCTCCCCCAGCTTTGCCTGCTCATCTCCTACAGAATTTTAAAAATCAAGAATGCCTCGATGTTCCCCCAAAAAAGAGTCATGGGCGTGGATATCCAGGGAAAACCTTGAGATGCCGATTTAATGGGACGGGAGACTCAGATTTCTTAAAATTAGTTAAAATAATAGACGTTTCCAATCACCAGTCAGATGGAAAGCAAGCAATGTAAATCCATCATAAAGGCAATATTTAAAATAATGAAATTATTAATTGTTTGAATTATTGTTTCTTGTTTAATCAAATCCTTGTTTATTGCAGATTTTAAGAAAAAATCTGAAATAAACACCAGTATCTGTCTATGGGTAAAAGACCTTCTTACATTCAGGATGAAACATTGAATGATGTGTTTATCCTCACTGATGGAATATTGACAGATAGGGGCATAGCTAATTATTGTGTTACCCATTAAATTTCTGGTTCTTCTCCCTATTAATTCACACCTCCCACACTCATACATTTCTGTTTCCACTCTTTTGGCTCTCTCTATATACTATAATCTATAGAGCCAATTTGACTAAACTATTTAATTATTCCTGTATAGTAGGAAATTTCTAGTTTATGGTATTAGAATTACATTTCACTTCATATAAAGTAGGGATGAAATTCAGCAGGTTTTGACAGATTCTGGAGAACCAGTAGCGAAAATTTTGAGTAGTTTGGAGAACCAGTAGTGGAAATTTTGAGTAATTCAGAGAACCGGTAAATACCACCTCTGGCTGGCCCCAGAGTGGGGTGGGAATGGAGATTTTGCAGTATACTTCCCCTGTCATGCCCACCAAGCCACACCCACAGAACTGGTACTAAAAAAAATTGAACTCCACCACTGATATAAAGTAAAGGTAAAGGTTCCCCTCACATATACGTGATAGTCGTTCCCGACTCTAGGGAACGACTCCGTTTCAAAGCCAAAGAGCCAGCACTGTCCGAAGACGTCTCTGTGGTCATGTGGCCAGCATGTCTAAGCCCCAAAGGTGCACAGAATGCTGTTACCTTCCCATCAAAGGTGGTTCCTATCTTTCTACTTGCATTTTTTACGTGCTTTCGAACTGCTAGGTTAGTAGAAGCTGGGACAAGTAACAAGAGCTCACCCCGTTAAGCGGCACTAGGGATTTGAACTGCTGAACTGTCGACCTTTCGATCGACAAGCTCAGCATCTTAGCCACTGAGTCACTGCGTCCCTTGTTCAGTTCATATAGTAAAAATTAAAATAGAAAAAATTATGCCCATGGCTCAGTGGTTTTTTTTTTCCTTTAGAGTTTTGTGTCCATATATGATATATACCACATTATTTATCTGAAGAGATTTCAGAGGAAGCTTTTGATGGTAGCTGGGCTCGTAAATCTTTTGCATTTTCTCTTTCAACAGGATAGAATTTACTTTGAACTGATCAATATCCGAGTCTCTGGTTTTCTGTGGGAATCCAGTTCACTTTAAAAGACACAACATTGTCAGAATCATAAAGTACAGACTTCATTCTCTTTCCATCATTCCAACATGAGAAGCAAAACAAATTGAGATCTTGTGTTAAATGATTTTCTGATCATCTCGTAAAGATGGACATGTCAAGTTTGCTTGAGTTTTTTTTTTTTTTACTGACTGAGATAAATGTTGTATAACTCTTGGCACAAAAATAACTGCCTTTTCCCATCTCTGAGCTCCCTTCAGACTTCGAAATGGAACTTGAATAAGTGTTTTCATTTTGCTGCATAGCCAGACATAGAAAGAAAAAAGGGGGAAAAAACTACTGCCTCTACTGTGCTTCATAGGTTAAGAAGCCACTATATAATTCAGTTTTTGAGACAGCACTGTAGTCTTGCAGATTTGTGTTTCATTTCTTGAGTTACATTGTCAAATATTTTATAATGCCACTTTATAATGCCTTGGTAAGGCCACACTTGGAATACTGCATTCAGTTTTGGTTGCCACGATGTAAAAAAGATGTGGAGACTCTAGAAAGAGTGCAGAGAAGAGCAACAAAGATGATTAGGGGACTGGAGGCTCAAACATATGAAGAACAGTTGCAGGAACTGGGTATGTCTAGTTTAATGAAAAGAAGGACTAGGGGAGACATGATAGCAGTGTTCCAATATCCCAGGGGCTGCCACAAAGAAGAGGGAGTCAAGCTATTCACCAAAGCACCTGAGGGTAGGACAAGAAGCAATGGGTGGAAACTATCAAGGAGAGAAGCAACTTAGAACTAAGGAGAAATTTCCTGACAGAACAATTGATCAGTGGAACAAGTTGTCTCCAGAAGCTGTGAATGCTCCAACATTGGAAGTTTTTAAGAAAATGTTAGATAGCCATTTGTCTGAAGTGGGGTTGGGTTTCCTGCCTAAGCAGGAGGTTGGATTAGAAAACCTCCAAGGTCCCTTCCAACTCTGTTATTCTATTCTAAATATGAATGTGATTTGCTTATAGAGTGGCTAGACAGCTTGTGAATGTGTGGTAAAGTTGCACTAAAGGTGATGACCCCTACATAAAGGTAGCAAGAGAGAATCCAAGCATAAGGGGGAAAGAATCCGCTAAGTGGACCTGCGAAAGTGTTTGTAAGATGGATGTTGATGTCAAGTAGATGTAACTGTATTTCCCTTTCTCACATGCTTTCAGATGTTTGGTTTACTATTACTACTTATAGTAGCATTATGTTTTCAGTAATGCTATTTACTTCAAAAAGGAATAATATGTGGCATTACTGTGTAGTTGTTTAGGATTTTCACTCATATCCAGAATGATAGAATTTGTTTTTCCTTCTTGAATAATACATCTATTGCTGTAATGTTCTGGTATTCCAACTCATTTTCTGTTTTGGAAACAGTTATTTTTAGAGAATAACAGAATTGAAAAGGATCTTGGAGATCTTCTAATCCAACACCCTGCTCAAGCAAGAGACCCTATACCAGTTATGGCTAACCTTTTTACGATTACGTGCCAAACGTGGGGAGAGCACAGGGAGCTCACACGGGCATGTGCCCACACCCATTATTTAATGTCCCCCGCCCTCCTGCGCATGTGCGTGCGACCCCCCCGGGCTCCCCCTGCTTTTGACATACAACAACAAAAAGGTTACTGGTGGGCCTGGAAGGCCCTTTTTTCACTCTCCCCAGGCTCCAGAGGCTTTCTTGGAGCCCGGGGAGGGCAAAAACTGCCTTCTCCACCTCCCAAGGCCCTCTGGAGGCTGGAAACAGCTCGTTTCCTGACTTCTGGTGGGCCCGGAAAGCCCATTTTTCACCTTCCCCAAGTTCCAGAGGCTTTCTTGGAGCCTGGGGAGGCAAAAACAGCCTCTCTCCCTCCCACCCACCCCGGAGGCCCTCCAGAGGCAGGAAAGTCTGTTTTCCAACTTCTGGTGGCCCTGGAAAGCCCAAAAGTCAGTGCATGCATGCGTGCTGGAGCTGAGCTAGGGCAGCGCTCGCATGCCCACAGATATGGCTCCGTGTGTAACCTGTGGCACGCGTGCCATGGGTTCGCCATCACGGCCCTATACCATTCCAGACATGTGGCTGTTCAGTCTCTTCTTAAAAACCTCCATTGATGGAGCACTCAGAACTTCTGAAGGCAAGCCATTCTACTGGTTAATTTAAAAAAAAAATTTCCTTGGGTTTAGGTTGCTTCTCTCCTTGATTAGTTTCCATCCATTGTTTTCTGTCTTGCCTTCTGGTGCTTTGGAAACTAGGTTGACCCCTTTTTGTTGATGGCAGCCCCTCAAATATTGGAACATTGCTATCATGTCACCCCAGCCCTTCTTTTCACTAAACTAGATATATCCAATTCCTGCAACCGTTCATCATATAACCAAGGACAATATCTGAAATGAAGAAATGAATGCATAATTGAGTGATTTATCCTTGACACTCGAGCCACCATTTTGAACTCAGTGTATTTGTTTAACTGGATGTTATGGACTACAGAAAAGCTCACTTTAGCACAAAGTAGACATTCATAAAGGATTTTTTTTTTCATGAGTTGACTGGACCTCTATAATGGTACACTGTTCTCTTACATATTCTACCTTCAAAAAAGAGTTGAAAAGAGGATTTTTCTGGACTACCTTTGAAAACTGATGCCATCTATTGTTAAGTATGTTAACAATAGATGGCATCAGTTCTCAAAGTTCTCATGTTAACCATGTCCTCCAGTTAAACAAATGCACTGAGTTCATATTGGTGGCTTGAGTTTCAAGGATATTTTAATGTATTTGTAAAAGATGTTTTAATGTATTTGTAACATTTTTTGGGCTGGTTGTTGTGTTTTGTCTATTTTTGTGAGCCTTTATGTTGCTGTGGGACATAATTAATGCCATCAAGTCATTGTTGACTTTTAGCGACCACCTAGACAGATTTTCTCCATGGCAATCTTTCCTTAAACTGTCCTCTTCCAACAATGCATCCATCGCTACTGTAACCAAGTCAATCCAGTTGTGGCTGCTTGTCTTCTTCTTCCTTCTCCTTCTACCTTTTCCAGCATTAGAACTCCTCCAGACAACTAGGTCTTCCCATAATGGATCTGAAGGAGGAATATTTAAGCCTGGTTATTTGTGTTTTGAGTAAAAATACCAGCTGATTTGCTAAATAATCCATTTGTTGGGATACAAATTTGATAAATAATGAAATAATATTCCGCCCATTTCCCGCCAGTTCTCTTCACAAGGGGTGACTCTTTACTATTTCCTCAATATTCAATTCATAATCATATCCACAAACCGATATGATTAAACTTCAAGTATAGTAGTAACTACAAAGAGATTTTCAAACAAGAATGTCTTTATATTCAGTTGATATACTGATTTTGTAACATACGTTTCTGGGATTCTGAAGGTATTTATTTAATACCAGTTCCTTAACGTATCAACATTAGTAACCCAATGAAGCATAACACAGGCGTGACCATTTGTGCTTCAGCAAAAATATTCTAAATTGTGGTCTTGTGACCTTATGATGACGCAAATATCTATAAATGTAGACTGATTGCTGAGTGCTTGAAAGAGGTAACATGACCAATGTTTGGGGGGTGTTAAGTACCTTTGGGGGGGGGGCTCTGTTGTAACTTTGGTCATTGAATGCCCAGTTGTAAGTCAAGGACTTCCTGTAGTAAAACAAAACAGAGGTCATTCATTTAGGAATACTGCAGTTTGTTCAGATATGTGATGCCTTCAACCTATGGTACAGTTAGAGTTGATATATGTAACAAAATGGAAGCTTTTTTCAAGAAGTTTGAAGTGTTGTTTGTGCATAATTTGAACATAGCAATTCTATTTTGGGTCCATTTTCATGGACATAACTCCTTAAGTCATGTTTATATTTCCATTCTTAGGATTTTTCTTTTTACAGTGCATTTTCTCACTGTGGTCATTATATTGATAGTACTGTTTTTAAGCCTTACTGGTTCTCTTTATATGTTTTAGAAAGCAAATTCATTAACAGTGTCTCTTGGAAAATAGACTTTAAAGTACGATCAAATCATTTTCAAAGAGAGGTTTTGCTATATTGCTATTTTTACATTAAGAACTATAACTATGTTTCTCTATACGCTACTTCTCACAATAGATTAAGACGATGAAAGAATCATTGGCAAATGGGAATTGAAAATCTGATAGTAAGACAGGATTCTTTTATGTTTTGTATGCAATGTACACATCGGTCTATTTTAATAGGGGCAAGAGAGGTCATTAAAATGCGTTAAAATGCTTAGACGCAGGGGTGAAATGCTCTGAAGTCCACTACCGGTCACTTTGCTACTGATTTGCTTTGTGTGTGCATGTGCGTTGCACATCAAATGCATACTTCGTGTGCATGTGCACCGCAAGTGCTACCGCACAGCACTGAAAAAGGAGGATTAAGAAGCCTTTTCTGAAGGTAAGTAGAACAGTGAGGGGGGGGGGAACAGCTGTGCTGTGCAATTTAGGTTCATTAGAAAGCAAGATTTCCTGCTTTGTAGCGAATATAAAACTCACAGCACAGCTGATCATTGGAAATAACAGTTCACCCAAACTGGTAGCATTTTTTACTACCGATTTGGGCAAACCGGTCCGAACCAGTAGCATTTCATCCCTGCTTAGATGGACAAAGATCACAAAAGTTACTTTAGAATCTCACTTCTAGAATCTCACGTAGATATACCAGTGGTGAAATGTAAAATTTTTTACTACCGGTTTTGTGGGCGTGGCTTAGGCGTAATGTGACTGGGTGGGCATGGCCAACTTTTTTGTTTTACTTTTAAAATCATTTTTTCTATAACCTCTTCAGCTAAAGAGGTTGTAAAAAAAATGCTTTTAAAAGCCTCTGACAATCCCAGCTGCGTTGCTTGATCAGCAGAGGCTTTTTTTCTTTTAAAAGCATTTTTTCTACAACCTCTTCAGTCGAAGAGGTTTAAGAGCTTTAAAAGCCTCTGAGATCCCAGCTGAACCGCGCAATCATAAGCGGCTTTTTTTTTTACTTTTAAAAGCATTTTTTGTCTGAAGAGGTTGTAAAAAATTTTTAAAAAAAATTTTAAAAAATGCTTCCGATGATTGTGCAGCTCAGCTGGGCATGGGGGGGGGGGGATTTTTGCTACCAGTTCTCCGAACCACCCACCTCCATCGCTACCAGATCAGGTGATCTGGTCTGAACTGGGAGCATTTCACCTCTGAGATATACCCATATTTATTTTTAATGAAAATCAATAAAAATAGTGTAGAAAATTTGAACTTATTTTCTTTTGAATCTTTTAACAAGTTTAGTTTAGGACTGAATTTAATTAAACTGGAAGCATTGATAATCCCTTTAGCGGGGAACACCCATCGTTTAATGTCAGACGCTTAGACTGAAGAATTGAAGTGCAAAAGAAAGCCACTTTGTAAGAAATGAAAGTGCCTGTTCAAGAACAAGATATAAGTGTTGTCATAAATCATAAGTCATAAGCATGTAATTGCACTATTCAAATTATTTCATTGGACCAATTAGCAAATAATGTTATTACAAAAAAGAAAAGGGGGGTTAGAATTGTAGAGAAGAGTGGATGGAATCATACCCATTAAGTAAAGCAATTACAGAAGAAAGGAAATTATTAAAATAGTAAACCAAGAAGTTTAACAAGGAGCCTCAGGCAGTGGGATAGCTCTATAGGAGGTTTTGTTGATTGAGAATGAGCACAGCTATATGGAGCAAATCATAACAAAATAAATCCCATTTCATCCTCATGACTCTGGGAATGGGTTAATCAAGCTTTGTTGCTTCCTTTCAGCTCATATTCTGAACTGAAATAGTGTCTGCCAATCACCAAATGTCCCCCACCCCCACCCCTATTTCCATCTGTTCTTACATTGCTGCCATAGTGTTTCAAAGATCCTGACCTATATACTGGATTAAACTCTTCAAAGAGGTGAGATCTGGAATGAAAACACAGTGATTTGTCTGTTTCTTTTTTACCAGAGAGCTCAAAGATACTGTATGTTCAAATGTTCATTCTTAAACTCTGGGTTGAAGGCTCATCATAGCTAATGTAGATTCCTAGCTTATGCTGTAAAAGATGAAGAGCAAATGTTACAAAAGGAAAATCTTACTATCATCTATCAATCATCAGTATGCTCGCTTACAGAATTAAGATGGGGTGAGCGTTCCTGCTTCAAGTGTATTGTCAGGCCTGGAAGCCACCTTTTTCATTGGATCTTCAGGCCTGCTACATTTAACTGCTGTGGGAAACTGGGAGGGAGGATTGTATGGAGCCAGGGTGATATATAGTCATAATAATATTCCTTTCTCAGGGAGTCAAGGCCATCTTGCCCTGCATCTGGAAGGCTGGGACTGGGAGGCCTCTCTAGTTGGGACTGTGTTTGGATTGGACCATGTGATGGACATGTGGGTGATGGGCAGGGACTTGAACTTTCCTTTGGGTGGAGAAAACCTGAAAGCTTTCAGATTCGGGTTTTCCCAGATGTGCCAATATGACATCTCTCATAAAATGGAACTTTGAGGAAACTCAAGCCTCTTGAGTTTTCTTTCGTTGGGGGTGTTACTTGGAACCCTGACATGTATTCTTAGGATGAAATTCAAGTTCATTCTTACAAAATATATAAGATAATTCAAGTATTGAGGAAAAAATGATTTAGGCATGTAAGTGACCTGTTTTAGATCATGATTTCTCTGTAGGGATTACTAATGACAACACTCACATTTTGTTTCAATACATTATCGATTTTATTTTATCAAAATTTATCTCCCAACACAACTTTTCATGACCGCTCTGTAATAATAATTGATCCAAGTACAATTGTGGAACAAAATGTGAAATTATTTTGATTTTATTTCTTTGTTATGCAGTATGAATTTCTAAGGATAATGTTATTAGAGTATATTTGGGATGGGATAAGTAAAGATAATGAGTTGAAACTTTCCTTTACCTGGGACTTTGAAATAAATTGAGGAAGAAAATAAGTTCATTTATAGAGTTGGCAAGTTTATTTATAGATAGAACAGGTTCATTGAATACTAAAAGCTGTTTTTTCATGTAATACTAAAGCATATACAAAGTATGCTTTTGTTGTGAACATGATAAATGGAAATATGAGGAAAGCAACAAAAGGAAACATGAGGAAATGCAGTTGAAATGATCTGCATGTTTTGGTCTAGTCCTATATATGTGCTGCTCAAACTTTTCCAGACCCTATGCAACATGAAGACATTGTTCTAGAATTTCTGGAGAAATAGAGAATTCTAAAGTCTGTGATCGTATTGCAACAAGGAAAAAAAAAAGAGAGTTGGGGATAGAACAGAAGGCATGTACAATATTGAGGTTTCTTTCGATTCCCCCCCCCCCCATTCTTATATTGTGTATCTGTTTCTCTTATATGCATAATATTCCTCTTTCCTTTTCTTTCCTCTTCCATTCAGTTCACTGAAGAAAGTTATATATGTGTATTGTACAGTAGTGGTTTTCATTTACCTTCGCTACCAGTTTGGAACTGTGAGTGCACATCCAGGCCGGTGGGTGGAGTGTCCCGCCACCACCACAACTGGTTTGCCCAAACCGGGGCAAACCGGTAAAAATCCACCACTGTTATAGTAGAATTAATTGAACGCATAGAGTAGAATTCTGAACGTCACCCTCCGTTTATAGCTGTCCGCAACATCCTGAGGTGGCACAGTGGTTAGAGTGCAGTACTGCAGGCTACTTCAGCTGACTGTTAGCTGCAGTTTGGCAGTTCAAATCTCACCAGGCTGAAGGTTGACTTAGCCTTCTATCCTTCTGAGGTTGGTAAAATGAGGACCCAGATTGTTGGGGGCAATACGCTGACTCTGTAAACAGCTTAGAGAGGACTGTAAAGCACTTTGAAGCGGTATATAAGTCTAAGGGCTATTGCTATCCCACAGTCATGTGATCACAATTTGCAACGTTTTTTTTTTGTCACAAACAAATGTTTATTTCCCATTTCCAGGAGGAAAAAATGCCCACTGCAGACAATTGATTTGCTTAATGACTGTGGCATTTGTTTAACAACCCTAGTAATTATTTAACACATACATCCCTGTATGTCAGAGAACCCCTGCTAACTTTCTGGAAATTAAAATGGAAGAATGGGAAGGAGGAAGATGAAGGCATTTTTTATAATGCTATTTCCTTCTTTGAGAGAAATGTGGCCAGAGGTTTTCAGTGCTTCTTGGGAAACAAACCAATCTTATAACATCATAAAGATGTATTATAAAAAGACATGAAGTACTCTTAAAATCCTTTTCAGTTTTAAATCTGAAAAACGCATATATGTTCAGGTGTGTGGACAAGGAGTTGCGGAATTGCCTGGATCAGAGTTGGGGAATCAGAACAGAAAATCCACTAGATTTTTTAGAAAAAGAAAAAAGAAAGAAAGAAACACAGATGGCGTGACAGATGGCAGTGGTCTGCTACCATAAAGAGCTCTCTAAAGAACAGAATTCAGATTATACAACATGCAAGTACATTATGATACAGCCCCCATAATTTTGTCTTGCATACAATCTTTAGTTTGATTTAAGATTAAACTCAGTTTCCTGAACTTGTACAAATAAAATTAAACTTTGCTTATCTTCACAATGGATGAAAGAAATGTAACATGCAAATGATGGCTAGATTATATAGTTCTTGCTACAGAAATAAGGGTGTTTTTTTTTCTTAAAGCAAAAACTATCCTTTACTTCCTTTTATTTTTTCTTAGAAATTCCAACTCCGATCCAAGCCTCTGAGAAACAATGTTAGCCAGGGGTGAAATGCTACCAGTTCGCTCCCATAAAAACTACCAGTTTGGGTGAAGCGGCAGTTTAAAAAAGCTACCAGTTCCTCTGAACAGGTATTTTCAACTATCAGCTGTGCTGCAGGGTTTAGCTTTGCTAGAAAGCAGGAAATCCTGCTTTCTAGCAAAGCTAAATTGCACAGCACAGCTGATCCCTCCCCTCGCTGTTCTACTTACCTTCCCAAGCCTCCTTTTGGTGCAGGCTGCGCATGCACAGTGTGTTCTTGGTGCCCAGCACACATGGGCAGCCAGGGAACCAGTAGCAAACTGGTTCAGATTTCACCACTGATGCTAGCCCCGTTATTTCTCAGCAACTTCTCCCTAATTTCTTCATTTTTCTGTTTGAAAGTGGGGCTTAAGTTTTTCCATTGGATTTATATGGAATTGTTCTCTCTCTCTCTCTCTCTCTCCCTCTCTCTGAATGTCTGAATCTATCAAGTCACAAAGAGAGTACACTCACAACAATGCCTGGATAGCTCAGCAGACTAAAAGCATTGTGATTAACTCTAGCTGTCTGCAATTACTGTAAATTCGAATCTCACCAGGCTCAAGGTTGACTCAGCCTTTCATCCCTTCTAAGGTAGGTAAAATGAGGACCCAGTTTGTGGGGGCAATAAGCTGACTTTGTATAAAATATACAAAAGTATATTGCTTAATGCATTGTATGCCGCCCTGAGTCTCTGGAGAAGGGCAGCATATAAATCAATTTTTTTTAAAAAAAATGCCACTTTTTTTTAAAAAAATTGATTTATATGCTGCCCTTCTCTGGAGATTCAGGGCGGCTTACAATGCGTTAAGCAATAGCCTTCATACTTTTGTATATTTATACAAAGTCAGCTTATTGACCCCACAAACTGGGTCCTCAATTTACCCACCTTAGAAAGGATGGAAGGCTGAGTCGACCTTGAGCCTGGCTAGGATTGAACTCGCAGAAATTGCAGGCAGCTGGATGTTAATTGATGCCTTTAGTAGGAGGCATTAGCCCCCTACGCTACTCAGGCTCTCTTTAGGTGTATGCTCTTCCTGATCCCATTTAGAGGTTGCTAGTCTTGACTCAAAACTGTGACTTCCTCTTGTCATTTTGGTTACTCTTTGACTTGTCTGCTCTTAAAGGAGTAGCACCTTATAGAAGTTTGGATATGTTCTTAGTCCCTTATGATCAGTCAATAATTGATAGACCTAAAAATGCAAGCAATAAAAAAATATTGCTTTATTTTAGACCACTCAGCTCATTCTCTAAATTGAATTTCTGTTTCTAAAAGGATGTGAAGGACAGGATATGGGATAGTTTGAGGAATATGGTCTTTTCCCCCATTCCTCCCCCATTCCTCAAAATTATTAAATAACCTCCATCTTGTAATTTCTACATACAGATTCTACATACAGATTTTTGCAGCGCAAAAATCAAACAATAGTTCTGTCAGAAATAAGCACATTGATCAGCATAACTGAAGATTTGCTGAATACAGTGACAGTCCTGGCATAGACTTAATAAGATTATATGACCCCTTCAGAAATAGCTGCAGTATGGGTAATTTTATATAAAAGGGAAACTTTCTTGAATACATAGTGAAGTAATTATAATTACTCTTTGCTTCTGAAGCAATTGCATCTCTTTGTAGGTCAACCTAGGTTAATTTACCAAGATCAGACAAGTTGGTTCCAAGCACACAATAGAAGATTTTTTAAAAAAACCTTTAAATGGCTTACTTTTGAGATCAACAGAGATGGTATGGAAATGGCCTTTGGGCTTACAAAAAGTCAAAGAATGTGAGTGCCAGAATTGAGAATCAAAACCATTTACCACCATCAGTGTTTACGTTTATATCAGACACATCTCTGCTGTGATGAGAGGCTTTCTTTTAAACCAAACCTCGAACAATGATTCAGTTCACCATGGATTGTAACCTTCATGAGGAGTTCATTGACTTTTCAACCCTAAGCCTAATTGCCCAACCTAATAGTTCCCGGCACATAGGAAAAGAACTAAACTTTTTAAAGAGGAAGTTTTAGGAGGTTTTAGGGGTTTTTTGGTTTTTTTTTATTGAAAAGTTTTATAACAATACAAAATATATAAAACATACCCTCCCTCCCATCCCACCCCTTCATCCCCCTCCCCCTCCCCCCTGACTTCCCAGAGTAAAATATAGGGTATTAAAAAAAAAATAGTAATCATCTGCATTAATCTATCAAACTTCTAGTCTACAAACCACCCTCTATAATCTTAACTCCAGTGTAGTAAAAATTACATTTCTATAATTCTTCTTCATTCATACGCGATTTGATGTCTTCTTATTTGATATTTATTCTGAATATAATGAATCCATTTCTTCCACTCCAAAATATATTTTTCCTGAGGTTTTAGGTTTTTGAAAGGAAGGATGGCACTAGAATGCATATCAGCAAGCCTCTTACAGAAGATAAAAATCAGAGGTGATATTCAACCGGTTTGGACCAGTTCGGGCACAATCCTGTCCTATATCACTATGTTTTTGATACCGCATACATGTGCGGATGGTGCATGAGTGAATTGCCATGTTGTTTGACGTCACACCAGAGGTGGGTTTCAGCAGATTCAGACCAGTTCTGGAGAACCGGTAGCAGAAATTTGGAGTAGTTCGGAGAACCGGTAAATACCACCTTTGACTGGCCCCGCCCCCATCTATTCTCTGCCTCTCAAGTCCCGGCTGATCAGGAGGAAATGGGGATTTTGCAGTAACCTTCCCCTGGAATGGGGTCGGAATGAAGATTTTACAGTATCCTTCCCCTGCCACGCCCACCAAGCTACACCCACAGAACCGGTAGTAAAAAAATTTGAAACCCACATGCGTCGCACACATGCGTGGATGGCGCATGTGAGCAAATTGCCATGTTTTGTGACACTGCACACATGTACACATGCACATGCACACTCACATTTCTAGTGCTAGGCGAACCGGTTGTTACAGTATGTGAATCCCACCTCTGATTAAAAACCCGACAAGCATATTCAGCTCATCACCCAGAGGTCTCTTGGAAGGTTTTAATGAGGGGTTCAGAGTGCACTTGGTGCACTCTGAGCCTTGTTGTTTTCTTGAAGATGTTTCATTACCCAAACCAGGTAACATCATCTTTCTAGTCCCTGATGATGTTACCTAGATTGGGTAATGAAACATCTGCAAGGGAAAAAAAAACACATGTTCAGAACGCACCAAGAACTCCTCATTTCAACCCTGAGCTACAAATATTCTCCTTTAAAATACAATACATTGGTTCAAGTGTACATTGGTTTAGACACCCAAGGAATCAGTCTCCGGTGCATAAGCTCTCAGTGTGCATGCAAAACCACAAAGTAATAAACATCATAATAACGAAGGATAAGAATCATAGTGATACCAATAGAGAAGGTAGGGGAGCAGATGAGAAGGATAAAAGTAATATAGACATACTACATGGGTAATAGACATAAGACAGAACTGTGAAAACGGTGTTCAGCAGAGCGAAGGCATGAGGGGAAAAAAACTGTCTCTGTGTCTAGTTGTTTTTGGCATGAATGTCTAATCCCTAGAGATTCCCTTGACTTTATTCACACTAGATTATTCCATCCAGAGTCAAAAATGTCACCTCTCCCCAGCTTAGTGAGGGGGAGAGCAAAGATCCATATTACTAGCATTGAATCAAAGTCAGTTTCTCTCCATCTCTCTCTTATTTCTCTCATGTGCATGAGAGAAATAAGATTGGGATAGAGCTGCTTAATTGTTTGCATTCTTTACCCAAGCCATTCCTGTGGTATCATAATGATAATACCGTATCAAATATCATAATACCAAATACTGTATTATGATTAAATAATCTGACACGTTTAAAATAACTTGAGACTTTCCAGTGGTGCCTTAAGAAAAATATGCTAAGATTCTAAAACTAGATTTTATTTTCCAAGTGTGAAGTTGGTGTTCTCCAAGAGAAAAAAAAATCAGACACCTATTTCCTTTTCCAAACAAACTATCCTTAGTTTGGAAGTGTGAACAAATTTGCCACGCGGGCATTGACGCAGCAACCAAATGCAGTCACCGGAGAGAAATCCGGATAAAGCCAATTTGGCTTTATAGGTAAACAATATCATACAAGGAACAGAAGACAGGTCAGTTTCTTACATACCAGGCAAAGGACTGGAACAGCTAGTCCAGTTGTATAAAAAGATGAAATGTCAGGAGGCAGAAAAAGGGGGGGAAAGATGGTTTAGCAATACAGTGCCCTGCCAGCTATCTGGCCAGTTGACAAGGTTAAAAATAGACCGAGGTTTAAATTCCCAAGTTTCCAAATGCATAGTTGATACTTTGGAAAACTAATCATGTACTTTGTCAGACTTGTTTGAAGTTAAGACCTGAGAGATTTAAAAGAATTCTGCCAGCTAGGTTGAGTGTAGTTCCTTGCTCTGTCTCACCAGGCGGTCTGGGCCATCCCTCCCTCCATCTATCTCCCGCTTCACTTCCCGCTCGATCACTGCAGGTGTTTAAGAGTCTCTCTACCTTGCTTGAGCTGATTAGCAGAGCAATGGAACATCAGGAGGAATGAATGGAATAAATCACCGGCAACAAAGAAAAAACATTTCTGCCTGCAAGAACAATGTGAAAAGCTGCAGAGTTCTATATGCAAATGATAGATTAGGGGATAATGATAGAATTACTTTGTTTTATCAGTGCTTTTGAAGAGGAGAACAATCAGAACAGCAAAAGGTTAGACTGGCTAACAGAATTAACTTGTTTTAATTATTATAAGCAGAGGGGTTACGAAAAATAGAACTAATCACATCTTAAGCTTTTGTGGCAGTTTATATATATAGTGTGCATGTGCTCCCTTTTTTTAACACTGCTACATCTGCCAAGTATGAATTATAATTTCATTTAAACCAACCTTATGATTATTTTTAAATTAATTACAGTCTTAATAAGGCCTGGTGATTATTTATGTCCTGCTTCTTCTTGTTAACTCTTCTGCTTACAGTATAGTTTGTCACTGAAGGCATACTTTTGTGATTTTTTTCAGTAAACAGATTAATCATGCAGATTTATTTTTTCACCCCATTCTGGTTTTCTTGGGCTAATGGTGCAGCCTCTCCAAAACATGATGAGAAAATTAAAGAAGAAAAAGTGTCTATGCATCTCTTCTATATCTTGACAAACAAACAGCAGCCTAATCAAGAAACCACCAAAAACTCTCCCACCAACAGTGACAGGGCAAGCCACTTGCATATAAACAGAGAGCAAACCCCACTCCCTGTTATCACTGATAATGTTATCTAGTTTGGTAATGAAATGTCTGCAAGAATAGAATAGAATAGAATAGAATAGAATAGAATAGAATAGAATAGAATAGAATAGAATAGAATAGAATAGAATAGAATTCTTTACACCAAGGAATTTGTCCTTGGTGCATAAAAAGACAAGATACATTTGTCAAGAATCATAAGGTACAACATTTATTGATGGGGTACAAATAAGCAATCAAATCATACTAGGTGGCTCAGCAGACTAAAGCATTGTGATTAACATCAGCTGTCTGCAATTACTGTAAGTTCGAATCTCATCAGGCTCAAGGTTGACTCAGCCTTCCATCCTTTCTAAGGTAGGTAAATTGAGGACCCAGATTGTGGGGGCAATAAGCTGACTTTGAATAAATGTATGAAGTACAAGTATGAAGGCTATTGCTTAACACATTGTAAGCCGCCCTGAGTCTCTGGAGAAGGGTGGCATATAAATCAAATTTATATATTTGTCTATGTAAGTTTTCACGGGTATATATGTGTGTGCAGGTAATATCTCGGGTTTCTTCCCATGTAATTGTAAACATATCTTTAGAAGGATAGTAGCGACATTTCGATGAAATCACATTCATCATCTTCTGGCTGATGTTCTCGGTTTGGTGCTTATGGGCAAACTGTGTGATCTTAACTGACCTTTTTCTATGAAAAGAGGCAAAGGTGTATTCTGATTGGTTGACAGTGTTCTTTTATTCTGATTGGCTGATGATGTAGTTGTATTTTGATTGGGTGGAAGCACTGTTGCTGGGTTGTGGGTTGATGGATAAGTTATGTTGAAAATTGTGGCAACACAGGCTTTTTGATGAACCTTTGATCTATGATTTATATTTTGTGTTAAGATTCGTCTATCTATGAGAGCAGGTTTCCAAATAGAAGGCAGACCAGAAGTGTCATCACGTTTATTCATACAATATGATCTTTTCTCTATTTCAGTGGCCTCTCTGATTATTCTGCCATTGAGATGTTCTATTTTTGCAACTGTTTTTGTGTTATTAAAGTTAATATTATGTCCTGTGGCATTTATGTGTTGTACTAATGATGATATGTGTTCTTTCTTCTGTACTGAGTTTTTATGTTCCTTGATGCGCACACTCATTCTTCTGTTGGTCTGACCAATGTATGTTGAGAGGCAGGAAGCACACGGGATTTCATATATGCCTTGATCTTCTAATTCTATTTTGTCTTTAGGAGATCAAAACCAGTTTTTTCCTATTTTTCTGCAACCCTAGTTGAGTGAAATCACATTCACTACTTTCTGGGGTTTTTTCCTTCTTTTCATTCTGGCAGCCAGCAGGTTTTATGCTGCCCATTGGGAGACTTAGGGAGACTTATATAGCTATTTCTGGCTCATTAGCGATCATCAGTAAGCCACACCCACATCTCATGTATCCTCTCTGTAAAGGTACAAAAAGTAAGAAAATAGATATTGTACCTTTACAGGGAGGATACATGAGATGTGGGTGTGGCTTACTGATGATGGCTATATATATATATCGTAAGGATACAAAGAACAAAGTTACAGTCATGCAGTAATAAGTGGGAGGAGATGAGTGGTGGGAACGATGAGAAGATGAATAGTAATGCAGCCTTAGTGAATAGTTTGACAGTGTTGAGGGAATTATTTGTTTAGCAGAGTGATGGTGTTAGGTAAAAAACTGTTCTTGTATCTAGTTGTTTTGGAGTGCAGTGCTCTATAGGGCTGCTTCTGCACTTCAAACCGGAATTCTTCCTGATGTCTGCACAGCCCCTAACCTGTTGAGTTTTCTTAAAACCTTGAAGACTTGTCTTTTTTTTTTATTAGCAGCTTTGTAATCTTATTATTTGTTTTTCCTGTTTGTTTTAACCTTCATAACGCATCTTTCTGTAAACCATCTAAAGTTGCTACTGAGACTGACCTGAGATTATAAGTGGCATAAATAAATGATATTGTTGAGATCATCTTGAACATTGAAGATTCAGGAAGGAACTTCAAGAATCACCCTTCCACTCCATAAAAAATTAATGACAAAAGGCGGTAAGCAGATGAACAACTGGCACAAAAATGATGTTGACAGCTTTGGTTTCTGGGAGCACATATAGTCTGTGAATTATCTGATGACGGATTGCTGGCACAAGATTGGTTGCCAGTTTTGCACCAGCAGAAATATGTCAGGGCATGGTAAGATAAACCAGAAGGCCTTTGAAAGTAGCTTGGATATTCAATTAAGACATTGCAGTAAAAGACATCCAAGTGTCTGATTGCGTTTGATAATTTTGACAAGGATGCTTCATTCAAGGGGATAAGAGGTGGATCTTTCCTTCTGCTTGCATTGCATTGTTTCATATCAGTACTTAGCAGTAGTAAACAAGAGTAATTGTGTACCTGCAGCAGAGGTGAAATGCTCCTGGTTTGGACCGGATCGCCTGATCCGGTAGCAATAGAGGCAGGTGGTTCGGAGAACTGGTAGCAAAAATCCCTGCCCCCTCCCCATTGTCCAGCTGAGCCGCGCAATCAGCAGAGGCTTTTTTTTTTAATTTTTAAAAGCATTTTTTCTACAACCTCTTTGGCTGAAAAAATGCTTTTAAATTAAAAAAAAAAACCTCTGATGATAGGGCAGCTCAGATGGGATCATCAGAGTCTTTTAAAAGCATTTTTTCTACAACCTTTTCAGTTGAAGAGGTTATAGAAAAAATGTTTTTGAAAGGAAAAAAAGCCTCTGCCGATCAGGGAAGTCAGCTGGGATCGTCAGAGGCTTTTCAGCTGAAGAGGTTGTAGAAAAAAATGTTTTAAAACTAAAAAATAAAAAGTTGGCCATGCCCACTCATTCCCACCCCCCATCAAGCCATGGGGGGTGGGAATGGGGGGTGGTCATTCCCACAAGCCATGGGGGGTGGTCATTCCCACCCCCCATCAAGCCATGCCCACAGAACCAGTAGTAACAAATTTTACATTTCACCACTGACCTGCAGGTGTAGGCAGGGGGAGAGTTTGGGCAACCCAGAGCTTTCCCAGAAACAGGCCTGGATTAAGAGACTGCACAATCCAGAGCTGGATGGGGAACAGGAAAAGAAGTTCAGGGCAGTGGTGAGTTTCAATTTTTTTTACTACCGGTTCTGTGGGTATGGCTTGGTGACCGTGGCATGGCTTGGTGGGCGTGGCAGAGGAAGGTTACTGCAAAAACTCCATTTCCTCCCGATAAGCTGGGACTTGAGAGGCAGAGAATAGATGGGGGCAGGGCCAATCAGAGGTGATATTTATCGGTTCTCCGAACGACTCAAAATTTCCGCTACCGGTTCTCCAGAACTGGTCAGAACCTGCTGAAACCCACCTCTGTTTCAAGGTAGTTCTGTGTTCATAAGAGCACCAGCATGCCTACCGTCCGTGTCCTAATGTTCCCTTTATTTGTATTCATTTTATGTATTCAATCCATGCTTGTACTTATATATATTATTTAATACATACTTGACAAACAAACAAATAAAAAAAAATGTTAGGATACATCCAGTAGGTAAGAAAGTTATAGCTTTAGGTGGTCAGGATTCTGTCCATTAAGTATAAGCAACGAAAGGACTGAACTAAATTGGATATCACTTCTCACTTTGATGGCCTAACAGCAATCTTTTCTTAACAATTATCTAACACCTGAAATGTGTTTTTATTATTATTATTATTATTATTATTATTATTATTATTATTATTATTAATTTGATTTATGTGCCGCCCTTCTCTGGAGACTCAGGGCGGCTTACAATGCGTTAAGCAATAGCCTTCATACTTTTGTATATTTATATTTATACAAAGTCAGCTTATTGCCCCCAACAAACTGGGTCCTCAATTTACCCACCTTATAAAGGATGGAAGGCTGAGTCGACCTTGAGCCTGCCTGGGATTGAACTCGCAAGTAATTGCAGCAGCTGGATCTTAAATGCTGCCTTTGTAGGAGGCATTACTCCCCTATGCTACTCAGGCTCCTACTAATTTGAATATTAGTAGCTCAGGTTGGTAGTTAGGCTGTTGGTTTGAGCTCTCGAGCGTGACAATTTGGGTGCAAACGTTTCGTCACCATTCGAGGAGACATCATCAGTGCTTTTTGAATTGATTCAAAATACACTGACAACGTCTGCTCGAATGATGATGAAATGTTTGCAACGAAATTGCCAAGCTCCAAGCTCAAACCAACAGCCCAAATTACCTAATTAGCTAACATCTTAATCAAGGTCTGAGTATAATGCACATGAATAGATTCCCTTCCTTCACTTAATTTTTCAAAGCCCTGTGAAATAGACTAAGTTCAGGAAGAGAGCATCCATAGCACTGTAAACCTCAGAGTATTTTGGGAAACAGAATTACAATCCTTTCCCAAAACAACATTAGAACAACTCCATCTGTCTAGGTTCTGGTTTTGCATTTGCTCAGCGGAGAGAGCTATACATTATTCCTGCATTGTCTGTGGGGATTTTTGATTGGGTAATTGTCAGTTTTATTGGATCTGGTTCTTTGCAGGATCTTTGATCTTCACTTAAAGCCCCTAGCTCTGACCATCCAGCCTGATATCTGAGTTTTGACTGGACTGTAGATGTGTGATTCCTGGTTAGAGACGTATGGATAATATAAATCTTTGCTTTCTTTTGCTGCACTCATTCTATCTCTATGTGGCAGGTTTCTGTGATTTTCTCCAATTCTTTTTCTTATATTTTGCTGTCTCTGGGTAGTGTATTATTTAGGTAGTATTCATTAACAAGACTTTTTGCCTTTCATATTGATAATTGTTAAATTTGGGGGTGTTATGTGTCAGGTAATTATCTGTTTGAATTCTAAAGTCCAAGAGCTCTTTAGCTTCTTCATTTTCTATTACTTTACCTATTTTATTGACCCACATTTCTTGCTTGCAGATCTTCCAAAGCACCATTGATGATACTTTGTCATGGCATTGTTTGTAGACAGTCTATATGATGCTGGTGCAACAGTTAAGGAATGGTCCACTGTTTCTTAAAACTTCTTTGCAGAGGTGGCAATTTATTTTCTGTCCTCTCAGTCCTGTCTTTGTATGCATTTGTTCCTAAAGAGTGGTCTTGTGAAACCAGAATTAATCCCTCTATCTCTTTCTTCAACTTTCCTGCTCTTAGCCATTACCTGCCCTTCTTCTTGTTATTTTTTAGTGTACTTTGCCTTACCATGTGTCTTTTCTAGTCTTCATTTGTTCTTTCTCGCACATCACTTTTGTCTCTCTAATATTCCGTAAGCCTCCATGGTATACTAGGTTCAGTGCAGTGGTGGGTTTCAAATTTTTTTTACTATTGGTTCAGTGGGTGTGGCTTGGTGGGCGTGGCATGATTTGGTGGGCGTGGCTTGGTGGACGTGGTAGGGTTAAATCTGTAAAATTCTGTAAAATCTCCATTCCCTTCCCACTCCAGGGGAAGGATACTGCAAAATCCCCATTTCCTCCCGATCAGCTGGGACTTGGGAGGCAGAGAATAGATGGGGGTGGGGCCAGTCAGAATTTTTACTACCAGTTCTCCGAACTATTCAAAATTTTCGCTACCGGTTCTCCAGAACTGGTCAGAACCTGCTGCAACCCATCTCTGGTTCAGTGCATCTTCTCCACTGCCCTTCAGATATTCTTCCAGTGCCTCTTTTTCTTCTTCAGCTGATGGTGTACTTGCAATGTTACATATCCATCTATTTTCCTCAGTAGGTAAAGTCTAACAACATTGCTGCCTGGATGAAGGACGTGATTCATTGTCGTTATTTTTATAGTTTTCCTATCCAGAGCTTTTAGTTCTGCTTGAGTCCAGTCCACTATTCCAGCTGTGTAATGACTGGGATTGCTCAAATGTTCTTTGCCTTAATGTTATTTCCTTCAGTGAGTGTGAACTTTAAGATCTTCTTCACTTTCATAAGATCTTCACTTCTAAACTTCTTGACTTCAGTATGCTTGATGTTAGCTTGAAGGACCACTAGCTATATGTAGTGATTGCCTATATCCAGACATTTGATGTTATTTCTGTAGGGCAACTTGATTCCTTCAGATTTCTCTATCCCCCCCCCCCCAATTGTTAATAAAACCATTTGTCAAGTCCAAACTCAATTTCAATATTTTAGCTGTATTACTCTTTGTTCATAACAATATATGAAGTTGCAGCCGTGCCAGTTATGTAGCTGGGGTAGTCTTCATACATTATTAGACATCATTAAGGTTGAAAAATTGCATTCATAAGTTGCTTAGATATCTGACTGTTTTATTGCCAGAGATGACA
The DNA here is from genome assembly GCA_030761175.1 of Masticophis lateralis. Lineage (NCBI taxonomy): Eukaryota > Metazoa > Chordata > Lepidosauria > Squamata > Colubridae > Masticophis > Masticophis lateralis. Next base: position 68,300,825 of record JAUDYJ010000007.1, on the reverse strand, counting down.
CCACTTTCTTTTTGCTTTTTTGTCAGGAAGATAAATTTTTTACCTATTGGTTGGCAACTAAATCTTTATTTTCACAGAGAAACAGTTTTAATTATAGTTTTAACTTCATCCATGAATACGTTCTAAGTTTTTATCCTAAAATAAAATACATCTTATCATAATAATAGACTATAATAGTCCATTAATTCAATCGAGTGTGATGAAGCTTCCTTCAAGAAAACCGGGTATTGAAATCTATTGTAATTCCATATTTATCTGACATTTATTTTTAAAGGGGAACACACTCAGCACATTGTGACAAATCAAGTGTACTTCTGGAATTTAGAAATGCCAAATATGACGTAGCCCTGGGCTAGTTCAATAAAATAAACAGCATCCAGAGTCCTGTGGACATCAAAGCTGAATATCATCTATAAGACAATCTATATAACTAGAACAGATCTCATATGAAGGTTCTAAGTGATGACAGTCTATAACTACTGCTTTGACAAACTTTTTATGCACTATCATGAGGTGTTAGTTCAATGGCATGGAAAAATATTTGGATGTCCTCCAGGGGTGAAATCCAGCAGGTTCTGACAGGTTCTGGAGAACCAGTAGCAGAAATTTTGAGCAGTTTGGAGAACTGGTAGTGGAAATTTTGAGTAGTTTAGAGAACTGGCAAATACCACCTCTGGCTGGCCCCAGAGTGGGGTGGGAATGGAGATTTTGCAATATCCTTCCCCCAGGAGTGGGAAGGGAATGGGGATTTTTCAGTATCCTTCCCCTGGAGTGGGGTGGGAATGGAGGTTTTACAATATCCTTCCCCTGCCATGCCCACCAAGCTACACCATGCCCACCAAGCCATGCCCACAGAACTGGTGTAAAAATATTTGGATTTCACCACCAATGTCCTCTGTCAATGACAGATTTGCGAGAGAAAGGGAGTAATTTTCTAAATAGGAAAAACGAAGTATACTTTAGGGAATAATGTATACATTTCTACTATACATGGAACATTATAAAATGGCATAAACAAATATGTCTGTATTGCTCACAAACAAAATTTCATTGGAAGATGAAGTCTGCATAAAGAATATGATTCTTCCCAGGATAGTCCCAAACCCTGGAAGTTCAGGTATTGCTTCATCTAAATCTAAACCTAACCAGCCATAATTAAATCTAACCACTCATGATTAACTCACATCAGCTAAGATCAATGAGATGCTGCTATTTGCTGGGATCTTCTCTTTCTTATCTCTAGTAGCATAAGATTGGGAAGGTAGGTTGTGACGTTTCACTTGTAGTCCTCATTCTTTAATTCAGTGGTGGACAATTGAAAACCTATAGATTGCATACATTATCCTAGTGCAGGGGTGTCAAAATCAATTTCATTGAGGACTGCATCAGTGGGCTGGAGTGGGCATGGCCAGGGTGGGCATGGCAAGCTCGATATCACCCATGTCAGGGACGCCTGTGGTGGCCTGAGCACTCTGCTAGAGAAAACGGGATCCTGAGCTCCATTTTCAGCTGTGATGGTCTCCTGTAACCCTCTGCCAGGGAAAAAGAAGTTATATCATAGGCCAGTCTTTTGTTGTTTCCAGGGTGGCCCCATGGGCCGGATCTAAGCACCCCGTGGGCCGGATCTGGCCCCCAAGCCTTGAGTTTGACACCCCTGTCCTAGTGCATCACTTGGATTTCCTACTCAATGCCTCTGAGACTGAATGGCTGAAATGCTAATGCTATCAATTTATGGCTGTGTTATTTTTTTTAGCATACTTCAGTGTAAAGAAGAAAATGATAGAAAGATAAGTCCAACTAACAACTTTGATTCTCCCCAAATGCCCCAATAATGTCCTGCTGAAGTGTTATCATTTTGATAGCATCCGTTTTGAAGCCTTTTGCTTAATTCAATTGAACGCCCGAATAGGAATTCTGATTACTAGAAAATGTCATCAAATTAGCATTCTCTGGCACAACCACACAAAATGAGATTGGTACAATTATAAATATTGGCTGTTGAATTTGCTATCTTGGAGGAACAAATATTTGACATTTTTAATCTATGGATTTCATTTAATTTCATTTAATTACCATCCAAAATAAACAGCCCAACACTAACTCAAGAGATTGATGGAAACCAGACCTCCTGACCAAAAGAGAGAGGCTCTTGTACTGCTCAGGTAGGAGAAATGTGTAAGAATTATGAACCTAAATATAGTAAATTTCATTATAAACAGAACTCTCCTTTGATATGTATCAATCACTGGAATTGTTTCATAATGGCTTTATATATACTGTCTAGTCGTGTCTGACTCAAGTGTTCATCTCCATTTCTTAGCCGATGGAGCCAGCAAAGACTTTTCCATAGTCATGTGGCCTGCATGACTGTATTCTAACTTGCATGGAACACTGTTATCTTCCCCTAAAGTGGTACCTATTTATCTTCTTGCATTTGCCTGCTTTTGAACTTTTAAGTCGGTAGGAGTTGGGGCGAGTAACAGGCGCTCACCTGATTGTGTGACACTTGGTTCTTGAATCCAGCTGTCAATCCTGTTCTTGAACCCAGGCTGTCAGCTTTCCAGCTGGTAAGCTCAGCGTCTTTAACCCTGAGACACTGCGGCTCCTATGGCAGCAAAGGGAAATGTGATCATAATAGTGGAGACAGCGACATTAAGTGTGATCTTAGTCTCTATACTGTATTCTCTGAGTATTTCAGTGCTCACAAACTAACACCATTCTGTCAATAGAACATACTGTAGGCAACGGCTCTCTCTTTTAACCCATCTTCCTCTTTCCTGGGTGTGAAACTGATGTGCTGAGAAAATGGATAAAGTTATTGAACCAACCCCCAAGATCAGGAGTGGTATTCACTTACCTTCTCTACCGGTTTGCAAATGTGAGTGTGCTCATGGGCACGGCCTTCCGTGCATGTGCATGGCCTTATCCACACAGTCTTCTGGGCATGCACTTTGCTCATGTGCACGGCTTGCACGCATGTGCACGGCTAAAAAATGTGCCTAAATAGGATGGCATATAGCCAAGATGGGTGGGCTGGCCCAACTGCGATTTCTGCAACCGGTTTGGGTGAACTGGTTCAAACCGGCTGAATACCACCTCTGCCCAAGATGATTTGAGAGTCTTATCTGATCACTTACATCATGTGAGTATCTTTTTTACACTTGTTATTCTTTCTTACATTGCAAGAAATGCCATTCCTTAGAAGGCTGAGGCTAACAAGGCCTTGGTAATATTTATTGTCACATGTATTTGGGGATGACCTTTGATTTGATTCAAATTTCTGAATACATTTTGAAAGTTAAATTGGTTTTTTTTATTATTTTAGAAAAGTTTTTTATTAATAATTCAAATTTAAAAAACAATGGACATGGTTTGACATCTCTGGTTTCTAATATTTCCGTCTCATTCAAATTAATAAATAATGTATTCCTTAATCTATACACAAATTTACATATATCTTACTTCATTACATGCCAAGCATACTACATAATTCTTCCTAAATAACTATATCTATATCCAATAAATTTATATCTCACATACACAAGTTCAGTATACATTGACATATATATTTCTAGACATTCACTACACTTTCTTCTTGGCGTTCTTCCTCTTGTCTAACCATTCATAAAATTTAGTCCAGATTTCATAATATGTTAATTCACTTTTATTTTTGAGTTCCAATGTGAGTCTGTCCATTCCTGCAGAATTGAAAATTTTACATAACACTTCTTCTTCTGAAGATGTTTCTTTACTCTTCCATTTCTGAGCAAATGCTATTCTTGCAGCTATTAATATATGTAATATTAGTAGATTACATTTTTATTATATTTACCTTCTGTCATTCCCAATAAGAAAAAATCTGTTTTGACTTCTATTTTAATCCTTAACATTTCTTCTAGCCAGCTTTTTTGTTTTATTTTAGGCTATTTATCAATCCTATATATTTAATTCAGTATTTCAGGCCATTTATGGAAAAGGGTGTTCATGTAAAAGCTTATCAAATCTTTGAATTTGTCCGAATGTTGTCCTCTACATGGATTCTAATTTGGATTGCTTCAGAGATTTGATCTGGAAATTTAAATTAGCAGTGAATTAAAGCTCCATATTAAATATTTGCACAACCCTTGTTACTATCATCTGCTGCTGCAATAATAACAACACAGAAGTGATATAAATTTGATAGAAAAAAAATGTTTAACTGTAAGAAACTTGTTCATTACCTGGAAAACATTTGTTTTCATAAAATAATTCACTGGGTATTTAAGTACAAAAATATGTTTTGCTTAAAAGAAATGATTAAGAAAGGTATTTTACACCCAGGTATTCTGCCATATTCAATCAGGATAGTGTAATAAAGATTTATTTTGCTTCAGAAATTAAAAGATGGGGGGAAAAGCTTCCTTGGAGATGTAGAGAATTGCACAACAAATACTTAATGGATTACATCCAAAGCTTCAGCATATGGAGAGATGTAAATAGACTCATTACAGCATCCAAACATGTATAAACACAATCCATTTAACTATATTAACATTAAGATAGTCACGATTACACACTTGAGAGATAATATCATTCCATGGGTCAAGACTTTGTTTATATGTTTATATAAGTATGCTGCAGTAAGTCTGTTCAAGTTTTATTTTTAAAAAAGTGTGTGAGCCATAAGTCAACAAATAGTGCTCTTACGCAGTTTCAGATTTCAAATGAGTATTTGCATTGGTATTTGCCTTTTAAAACCCCGGAATTGAATTGCTTTTCAGGTGCCTTGTTACATCAGTCTTCTGTCTTTTGTCATTCTTAGCCTGCATTTGTTGTTCCTGCTGCAAGTCCTGACACAAAGGAGACAACTGAAAAATAGTTCTCTGGTGGCTAATCCAATAATATTTTTCAAGAAATGTCACATATTAATAAAGGCCAAAGGTCATTTGAATTTTTGCTGGACCTTTCCATCATGATATGTTTCTTCTGTCAGAAACTGAATTCCCTCAGAAGGCAGATCGTTCAAATACAAAACATTATCCAAACATACTGGGTACATCTAGTTTGATGAAAAGAAGGACTAGAGGTAACATGATAGCAGTGTTCCAATATCTCAGGGACTGCCACAAAGAAGAGGAAATCAAGCTATTCTCCAAAGCACCTGAGGGTAGGACAAGATGTAATGGGTTGAAACTAATCAAGGAGAGAAGCAATTTAGAACTAAGGAGAAATTTCCTGGCAGTTAGAACAATTAATCAGTGGAACAACTTGCCTCCAGAAGTTGCGAATGCTCCAATATTGGAAGTTTTTAAGAAGAGGTTGGATAACCATTTATCTGAAGTGGTGTAGGGTTTCTAGTTCTTTCCCCATTCTAGTCTCTGTTCTCTTAATTGTGCATACAGTATCAATATATGTTCAGTGCAGAGAATGTATCAATCAATCAATCAATCAATCAATCAAGAAGGCTAGATTCTCATAGAATCTTATTCATCTGATTACCAAAAGCAAAAAAGGGAGTTGGGAGAATAGATTACAGAATGTCGGAAGTGAAACATGTGTCCTTTAGTGCCCCATTTAGCAGAAAGTTCACTCAGAAAGATGCCTCTCTCTAATCCTATGATCCAATTCTGTCATTAGAGAATAGAGTACTATGTATGCAGGGGTGGGCTTCAAAAATTTCAGCAATGGGTTGCTGGGTGGGTGTCGCTATGGTGGGCATGACCTAGTCGACCTCCTGCACCATGGTGGGGGGGAGCATTTTCACCTTCTCCAGGCTCTGGAGGCTTTCCTTGACCTCTGGGAGGATGAAAACTGCTTCCCCCAGGCTTCAGAGGCTCTCTGGAGCTTTGGGGAGGTCTGTTTTCCCCCCTTTCCAAGCCAAGTGTGGGCACTACACTTACCTCCAATCCAAAATGGACCACATGGAGACTCCTGGGAGGGGTGGGGTGGGCAGGGCCAGCCAGGGGTGGGATTTGGAGGTTCTCCAAACCGGCCATAATGTTAGCTATGGGTTCTCCTGAATCCAGGTGAACCAATAGCAGCCCATCCCTGTATGTATGCCTTCTTGAGAGACATCATCTAGATTTTATGATGATGACGATCTGCAAATCATTGTCTGTTTTTTCAGGCTGCAAAATACATTACATCTCATCTATGTTTCATTTTTTATTTGTAACATTTACATAAAAATGATAAAACATTTAAAACTCCCTAAAAACATATATATATATGTTTTTTTTCTTTTAGCCAGGTTTTTCCTACGTAACCAAGATTTTTCTGCAGCCCTAGTTGAGTGAAATCACATCCAAAAACCAAAAAAAATCTTGGTTACGTAGGAAAAACCTGGCTAAAAGAAAAACAGACATAAATCCTATGAAAAGTAAGAAAATACATATTGTACCTTTACAGGGAGGATACATAAGATGTGGGTGTGGCTTACTGATGAAGGCTAACGAGCCAGAAATAGATCTATTTAAGTCTCCCAATAGGCAGCCAGAAGGCTGCCAGAAGAAAAAAAGCCCAGAAACTAGGGCTGCAGAAAAATCTTGGTTACGTAGGAAAAACCTGGCTAAAAGAAAAACACACATAAATCCTACGAAAAGTAAGAAAATACATACATACATACATACATACATACGTATGTGTGTGTGTGCGTGTGTGTGTGTGTGTTTTCGTAGATTTTCATGGGTAGAGGTATGCAAGCTTTGGTATATTCGGGTCTTTTCCCGTGTAAGATTGAGAGTATCTTGGTGATGTTTCAAAGAGATCTCACTTGTCAGTCTTCAGGCTGGTGTTTTCAGCTTCGTGCTTGTGCGAGGAAAGCATGATTTTACACAGGAAAAGACCCAAATATAACAAAACTTGCATATTTCACTGAGCTATGGCTGTATAAAGATCTTGATTTACGTAGGAAAAAACCCGGCTGAGAGAAAAATACATACATACATACACACACACACACACACACACACACACACACACATGGTTCAGCATATATATATAGAACCATGGCTCATATAAATACCTAAAGATGTCAATGCCTGTATTATTTAAAACCATATCACTATAACACATTGATTAGATGATCAAATGAGACAATACATATTATAGCGGATAAGAATGAACAGCATGCCTGCTGGTGAAATGTACTATATAGCATAGTGTTCAATTATAATTCTGTTCCTTCACTCCAGGAATCATGTTCTTCCCTCCCCTTGATTAGAACCCATGCTGCTTAAAATGTTTAGCAATTATAGATCGGGAGCACTGAGTAATTTATGTGGATGTAATGACTTAAATGGCTCTTCATTATATTGCAATCAGATCTGAGATGCTTTGGAGATGTAGCATATCCATTCTCAGCATGCTGGGTTAACTTCTTCTAGAGGTACAAGGGGATGCCAACAGGTCAGTAAGCTAAAACCTGGCCAAAATTGTGGAAATCTTTTGGGGAAAAGTGTATTTTCTAAAACTAGCTAATAACACCACTTTTTTTTTTTTTTGGAGTAGTGCCATAAAATTATATATCAATGGAAAGATAATAGAATCAAGAATGCAATGCAATAAGTTTTATGAAGGATTTGCTATTAGAATAGCAGTGACAGTATAAAAAAGAAAAGTGAAACACATAGAAAAAATGAGATATACAAAAATTATCAGTTAATACTTAGTTGGGTAACCTTTAGCATGACTTACAGCCTTACAATGTCTTGCCATGGAGTAAAACCAAGTCTTTTAGTTCTGCAGCTGTTATAATGTGAAACCAAGATTGAATGATGGCTTCTATTAACTGGGTTTTATTGCTGGGTCACTTCTGACTAACATGTTTCTTTAGTCGGCTCCATAGATTTTCAGTTGGGTTAAGTCTGGGCTATTCCCAGGCCATTCCATCAGTGGAATATGATTATCTTGAAACGCCAAAAAAGGAAAAAAACGAAGTGTTATTAGCTAGTTTTAGAAAATACATTTTCCTCAAAAGGTTTCCACAATTTTGGCTACTACTGTAGGATAAGGAAATCATTTCCTAGTGTAACAAAGTAAACAGAAAGAGTTTGAAAATGAAAATTGCTTTTATTACTTCGAAGAATTCCATTTTGACCCATGCCAATCAACCACATTGGCAAACCTGTCAGAATTTCAAAAGCAGTTCATTATTAGCATAAGAATAATCATGTATTCTCTCCATCTTCATAAAAATGTAATTGTACAGAAATTATTTGCAAGAAATATTCCAATGTATTTGATAAAAGAAAAAATGTTCTGTCATTTTTTTTAACCCACTAAAAGAAAGGAAGAAAGAAATTCCCAAATATTCAAGTTGCAGCTATCTTAACTTCTTTTATTTCTCACTTCTCCCTCCCCTTCTCCACAGACATCCTTTGGGTTTCTCTAAGCAACAAATGGAAGAATTTTGGGAGATCCTTTTACATAACTTTTTTATTTTACTATTTTGATTCCTAAAATCAATTTGACCAATGACATTTATATTTATTCCAAAGCTAAGCTTTTCAAGTTTTTTTTTTTTAATTTCCACCAAGTCATTGGATTAAAAGCAGAGGTGGGTTTCAGCAGGTTCTGACCAGTTCTGGAGAACCAGTAGTGGAAATTTTGAGTAGTTCAGAGAACCGGTAGTAAAAATTCTGACTGGCCCCACCCCCATCTGTTCTCTGCCTCCCAAATCCCAGCTGATCAGGAGGAAATGGAGATTTTGCAGTAATCTTCCCCTGCCACGCCCACCAAGCCACGGCCACAGAACCAGCAGTAAAAAAAATTTAAACCCACCTCTGATTAAAAGTTATATTGATCCAGAGTCTTTCTCTCTTCTCAGTTTGCATTGAGAGACTCTGATATTTTCTACTTTTGGTTTCAGAATACCAACTGAGAAAAAAAAAAAAACCTTTGTTTTTTTCACTAAACAACTTCCAGCTTCTTGCTTATTACCTTTAGGCAGCGGTGGTATTCAGCCGGTTCTATGTTATCACATCCCCTTTTTGGTGCTCTGTGCATGCACAGTTGTGTGGTCACATTTGCGAATCGGTAGTGAAGGTAAGTTAATATCACCCCTGCTTTTAGGTCTTTTTCTCCTATAAAACCTGTACTTTTTTCCTATGTTACCATAAACTAAAGACTGACTATTTTGGATATATATTTGATATGATAAAATATCAACCAGTGATATCTGATTCATAGATGCAGGGAAGAAAGAGTTTCAACTTGTTGCTGTAGTAAAAGAATAAATGGAATGCTTCGAATGAATTGTCATCCATCATGGATAGTGATGTTGAGGATGAAGAACATGGTCCACCATTATCTCCATTCAAAGTTATTTATTTATTTATTTATTTATTTATTTATTTATTTATTTATTTATTTATTTATTTATTTATTTATTGTCACTTCCCGTCTAGACTACTGTAATGCTCTCTACATGGGGCTCCCCTTGAGGAACACCTGGAGGCTCCAACTGGCGCAGAGTGCGGCCGCGCGGGTGGTGATGGGAGCGACATGGCGTTCCCATGTGACACCTCTCCTGCGCGAGCTGCACTGGCTCCCGGTGGTCTTCCGGGTGCGCTTCAAGGTTTTGGTTACCACCTTTAAAGCGCTCCATGGCTTAGGACCTGGGTACTTGCAGGACCGCCTGCTACCACCAATAGCCTCCCACCGGCCAGTACGCTCTCATAGAGAGGGGCTCCTCCGGGTGCCATCAGCCAAACAATGTCGGCTGGCGGCCCCCAGGGGGAGAGCTTTCTCTGGGGGGGCACCTACTATCTGGAACGAGCTCCCCCCAGAGATACGGAGGATCCCGGATCTGCCCACCTTCCGCCGCACTCTTAAGACTTTTCTATTTCGCCAGGCGGGCCTGGCCTAACTACTCTCCGATTTTAGTGTTAAATTTTAATCTGTTTTAAATTATTTGGGGGGTTTTAATTCTGTCTGGGCCAAATTTATTTAATATGTTTTTAGTTGGTTTTAAATTTTGTATTTATGTATTTTTTATTGTTGGCTGTACACCGCCCTGAGTCCTTCGGGAGTAGGGCGGTATATAAATCCAATAAAGAAAGATAAAGATATTGGTTTAATTTATATGCCGCCCTTTTCCGGAGACTCAGGGCAGGTTACAATGCATTAAGCCAGTGTTTCTCAACCTTGGTAGCTTGAAGATGGGTGGACTTCAACTCCCAGAATTCCCCCAGCCAGCAGCGCTGGGAATTTTGGGAGTTGAAGTCCACCCATCTTCAAGCTACCAAGGTTGAGAAACACTGCATTAAGCAATAGCTTTCATACTTTTGTATATACCTGCTTAGGTATATACCTGACACTTGACAGGACAGTAGTAGCCACACCTGAGGCTACTCTAATAATTATTGGTTTGTTCAGTAATGAATTCCCACTATTTTCATTGCAACAGTTGTGACACTCTTTCTGAAAGAAGATACTGCAATAATATTTTTAAGCCATCTTTCGTAATCATCGAACTTCAAAATTCTTTGGTAATGAAATCTTAATATACTTTATTATACAGTATTAATATATTATATACAGGGAATCTTTCTGTTATTTCAAAGGGATCATCCTATGGCTGGTTTATTCTGGCCTTATTAAGAATTCTTTTCCTTACTTTGCTGCTAAGTCTGTGACTTCATTGCTGACTGTTGATTTACCAAATAATTTATTGTTTTAAGAATTGCGTTTTAGTGGGTTTTTGTTGATAGATGCCAGTGGGGAATGACACAGACCATAAGAATGACAGGAACAGTAGGAAGGAACCATTCCCAATAACTGCTATCTGTTAATTAAATTAGACCAGGGGTGTCAAACTTGATTTCACTGAGGGCCGCATTAGGGTTGCGTTTGACCTTGGGGAGCCATGGTGGGCGTGGCCAGGGTGGTCATGGCCAGCTCAACATCATTCGTGTCAGGGGCATCTGTGGTGGCCTGAGCACTCTGCCAGGGAAAACGGGCTCCCAAGCTCTGTTTCATCTGCGTCGGCCTCCTGCAACCCTCTGCCAGCAAAAACAGAGTTGGGAGAGCCACCCGTGGCCCTCACGATCTCTGTTTTCGGCTGCAACGGCCTCCTGAAATCCTCTACCCGTGAAAACGGAGCTCAGGAGGGACATACACAGCCCTTCTGAGCTCTGTTTTCACTGGCGGAGGCAATGTCGGCCACTCCTTCGCTGTTTCCAGGGCAGTCCTGTGGGACAGATCTAAACACCCCATAGGCCGAATCTGGCCCCCGGGCCTTGAGTTTAACACCCTTGAACTAGACAAACATCAAAGCTGTTGAAACAATTGCAATAGTTTGGGGAAAGAATCTATACCAGAGGTGTCAAACTCTCAATGACACATTGTCATCACGTGACGTATTGCAACTTTTTCCATTTGCTAAACCGGATGTTTACACATCCCGCCCACTGGCCATAAATTTAGCACCCCTGATCTATACAGTATGGGCAAATCATCTAAGAGACCGACTAAGGTATGGCAGAAGACGTCATCTCAGCTCTAGGCAGCTATGGAAGAAACTGATTATTGAAATCCATTCCTTTATAGCTTAGGATATGAACTGAAAGTAATGATCTTTCTGTTTGAACCATTTATGCATTAGATACAAGTAGTGTTGATTATCTGTTCATTTATTTGGATTTTTAAAGAGCTGATCCTTTATTCCATAGGTTTAGATAATCATGTTTTGGTGTGTCTCTTGAACTGAAGTCTCTTTACAGTGGAATACAGTAGTGGCCAAAATTGTGGAAACCTTCTGGGAAAAGTGTTATTTTTGAGGTTTGATGGCTAATAACACCACCTTTTTTTGTAGTTTCATGATAATCATATTTCACTGCTGGAATGGCCTGGGAATAACTCAGACCTTAACCCAATTGAAAATCGATGAAGCCGACTAAAGAAACTTGTCAGTCAGAAGTGACCCAGAAATAAAACCCGGTTAATAGAAGCAATCATTCCATCTTGGTTTCACATTATAACAGCTGCAGAACTAAAAGGCTTGGTCCACTCCATGGGAAAACGTTGTAAGGCCGTAATTCATGCTAAAGGTTACCCAACTATGTATTCACTGACATGGTGATAATTTTTATATATCTCGTTTTTTCTATGGTGATAATTTTTGTACATCTTGTTTTTTCTACGTGTTTCACGTTTCTTCTTTATACTATAGCTGCTATTCTAATAGCAAATCCTGCATAAAAGTTATTGCATTACATTCTTGATTAAAGTATCTTTCCATTGATATATAATTTTATGGTAATACTCAAAAAAAAGTGGTGCTGTTAACTAGTTTTAGAAAATACACTTTTCCCAAAAGTTTTCCACAATTTTGGCCACTACTCTATATGAGAAAACATTTAGTCTTCAAAAGTGGTTTTTGAAAAAAAAACATTCTTTTATCTTGCACTGCGTGTTACCTAAAAGTGTCAAAAGCCATTGTACAAATATCTGTGTTTTTTAAGTTTCAGGGTATTTTTTTATTGTCCATATCAAAATTTGTTAAAAGTAATTACCAAGATGTCTCCAGACTCCTTAGTAACTAAAACTGTGATATTTCACTGGTTTTATTAGAACCCACTCGGAAAAGTTCTATAATATTGCAAATAAATATTTTCTGGCGCCAGTAAAGCAAAGAGTATTCAAAACAACATGGAATAAAATATTCCATATTAAACACACTAAAGTTTAAAAGGCATGATATAAATGAATTTAAATGTAAATAAATCACCAGACTTAATAGCAGTCATTTTGATCAGGTCAACTATTCTCCCTCAAAGTTTTCACCAATTCTATAAATAATTGGTGATCAGGGTTCAAAAAAATTCATCTGATTTGCTATGAGCTTAACTATATGCAGACATGCAAATCATATCACTTTTATAAGACTCTATGCAGATATTTTGTAATAATAAGAAAAGTAAACATCAATGAAACTATTTTTCTTTCAGCCGTTCTTTATTAAATTTACATTTTTAGATTTTTTCCCCCCTATTTTCCTCTTTATTTTTTCTTCCTTCAGGAAATAAAGTAAACTTTAATGATAAACATTAAAATAAATGAGAAAAAAGTGCTCAGAACTGTTCAGGTTATTTTTGAAAGCTATAACTAAATTTTAATGCATAAAATATTAACATTAATGTAATACTAGCTTTGAAATATCTGCCTAAGGTCAGAACTAACATCACCAAAGTAGAACATTATCAGTTCTAATTGAGCCCCAACAGAGCCAGAGATGGGAGGGAGAAAGATGAAATTAATATTGCTAAAAAATCTGATTTAGATTAATTGGAAACAATACATATATACTTCAAGCCTTTTGTGATTATTTTCCCCCTTCCTATGAAAAGTTCTTCTTTTATTAGATATTAGTATTAAAGAAATTAAATATATTTCTTTATTCATTTATGGTAAAGAGCTAGATATTGTTTAACTGTGCAAATGTGTTGCAAAATATTACTCCAATCCAAAATGTGTCTTTAATAATCTGATACACATATATTTTTTTTCAATAAATCATAGGAAAATGTGTTTCTGTTGCATTACAAAGGCTCTCAATCACTTTTCTATAAGATTGGTATTTTAGCCACAACAGAGTCCCAAAACATTTTGCTTCTCATCTAAGAAGCTTCTTCAGTTCTGACAGTTCATAATTCCCCATCATTCAGTCAGAAATCAAGATCCTTCTTAGATGAAAAGTAAAATGTTTCAAAGGAAAAAATCAAGAAAAAAAAAGTCCAGTTTCCTTTTAGGAAAACACCTGTGGGACAACCGTGATCTGGATGATCCATAATTTCCATAGTCAACCACAATAGAGTCTTTTTCTCTTAGTGATTTCTACAAAATTCCCATTTAGTCTTTAGGGTTTTATGTCTATTATAATTTTTTGAGTGTAGCATATGGCATTACATGGAAGATTAAATGTTGTCCATGAAATTGTGTGTGTGTGTGTGGGTGTGTGTGTACACACATATACATACATACATATTAAGTGTTTTTCTATCAAAGCACTCGGTCTACCCCAATATGGGAAGGAAGCATATTACTTCCCTTTCGCCTTTCAGCACCAATCCAAATTTATGTTTTGCTGATAAAGAAATAAAGGGAGACTAGTATGGATCTATTTCAAGCTATTCAGCTCTCATCAGCTAGCCATGCCCTTACTCAGATTCAAACCGAATAAGAGTATATAAGTGTTATAAGGGTATACGTTTGAATCCAAGTAAGGGTATGGCTAGCTGATGAGAGCTAAATAGCTTGAAATTAATCACACAATTAATCACCAATCACATATGAATTTGAAACCATTCAAATTCCATATTCTCTAACTAGAGCTTGAACCAGGAGTGTCAAACTCAAGGCCCGTGGGCTGCATCCTGCTTGTAATGTGGTTGGATTCGGCATGTAGGACCATCCTGGCCTACTCAATGCAAAGATGAAAGATCAGGCCAGGGTAGCTTTGGCCCAGTCTACCCAGTGTGAAGCGGAAAGATCAGGCCAGCGTGGCTCCGGCCCAGTCTACCCGATGCAAAGGGGAAACATGCCAGCAGTTTGGGAAGTGGTGTCAAGCTGGCCATGTCCACCCAGTTGGCTATGCTCCCCCACGGTCAGCCACAGCCCTGATGTGGCCCTCAGTGAACTTGAGCTTGACACCCCTGGCTTAAACCATTGCTGTGTAGATATATATAGTATATACAGCATATATCATAAACATGCTTCAAATAAAATTGTACAATAATTTGATACATACATATACACACAGACATAATGGTATGGCAACATACACATGCTTCAAATAAAAAATGTAGAATAATCAAATATATATTTCTTCATAAATAATAAAGAAGATATGTGAATATTTTTTTTTCAGTAAGGCTCGGAAAGATTTTCTCTTTTTTTTCCTCATGTTGAAGGAACATGGAGGTGAATGCTATCATCTCACTCCTGAAGATAATCAACCTGTTAAGAGGACTGCTGGCATCTTTATAAGCCACACTTTTCACTCAATTTCCTGTTTTGAAATACTTAATTACAACCTCGTTTTATCATTATACCAATATAATTTTACGGCTTTGGCCTGATTAAAGTCTTTGTAAACCGTAAGGAAAAAAAAAAACCATCCCATGAATCACAGAGAGTTCTCACCTAAGGCGCAAATGGTCAAGCTTGGGTATTTATATTTTGGAAGCTTTATGTAAAGACACAACTGTATTGAGATGTCCACAATGCTTGTAAATATAGAAAGAAAGGAGAGGACGAGTAGCAGCAAACTGAATAGACTCGATTGCACTAAGAAAGGATTCGTTAATGAAGACTTAAAGGGGTAGGCCAGAATCAGATCATCCAGGAGAAAATGCAAGTCGTTGCTATGAGTTGACACCAACTTGATGCCATATATAATCAAACCGTCAGACCTTAAGCATTCTCATAATCATGTATCTGTAATACATTTTATCTATTCCCTCACTCCAATCCTTATAATTTATGGTTCAGAAGGCTCAAAAGGTTTAGTGAGATTAAAATTGATCTATGCTTGATTATGCCATTTTGCTAGAGCAAAATAAGTATAGTTCCTCTGCCTCTTTTGAAGTCGTTACACTGAGCATTTTTCAGTCTTCAATCCAGTGGTGAAATTATTTTTTTTTTTACTACCGGTTCTGTGGTTGTGGCTTGGTGGGCATGGCAGGGGAAGGATACTGCAAAATCTCCATTCCCACCCCACTCCAGGGGAAGGATACTGCAAAATCTCCATTCCCTCCCCACTCCTGGGGGAAGGATATTGCAAAATCTCCATTCCCACTCCACTCTGGGGCCAGCTAGAGGTGGTATTTGGCGGTTCTCCGAACTACTCAAAATTTCCGCTACCGGTTCTCCAGAACCTGTCAGAACCTGCTGGATTTCACCCCTACGTCAGTCATAGATCCTGAACTAAGGAACAGTTGAAATTTTATAATCTGAATATGAGTGAAAGTGAGTAAGAAATTCATTATCTGGATATGTGCTTAATAACTCTATGTAGAGAGGTAAGGCATGTTTTTTCTCTAATTGCTGGCAAAAGCTGTAGTAATTGATTTTTGCAGGTGTTGATGGATAATAATATAGTCCTATTCAATGTTTATAATAGAAAGAATAATTTGTCATACATGGAATGAGAGTAATACATTTTGGGAGGAGGAAAAACAAATCTGGAAGAAAGGAAAAGCTGACACAATAGAACATGATTGCAAACTTCTGTGCAAAATGTTAATGGTCAACCTTACCATTTTGTCAGTTAAACAATTAGCATTGGGAGTTAGCATCTTGAACAGAATGGTTCAGATTAGGTTTAAACACTATCACAGGTGGGAGGAGGATAAACAAAATGTTGCTGTCAACCATATGTCAATATTATGGTAAATTTCATAATCCTTAAAAAATACAAATATTTATGAAGTAATCTCCATTATCTTTCACTGATAACAGTGAATAAATATAACATTTAGTCATTTTTCATAATAAAAATATGCAGGTTCTTTCCTGACCAACCTTTGTTTGAATTGGGGGGGTGGATTTTACATCTCTTCCCAAAAATAAAAATAAAAATGAATACAATGATTGCATAGAGATCACCTGATGTCCCAGGCTCAGTCATTCCAGAAATACATCAAGGAAACCCATAATCTGGACCCCTTATAGTAATGCATAAACCAAGAATCAGGTTTCAAATCTTGTATATGAATGTAAAAAAACCTTCAGGAATGTTAAAGAACTCATGACATTTGAGCAGTCTGAACTGTTATGCGATCTCACACGAAAGCAACAATCTCAACCATCTACAATTAGTCCAGAATGCAGTGGTATGTGCACATTTTGTTTCACTCATGTAATTGTGAGCTGCTGGATCTCTGTCAGCTTTTAGGACTAATTAAAGATCCTGGTCCTGGTAATTACCTATGAAGTCCTATATGGTTTGGGATTGAGTTATTTGTGAGACCGCCTATCCTCATGTTCCATTTACTCTAATAGGTTGGGCAAAGTTTTTGTCTCCTTCTTGAAACAGTGCCACATGATGGGATCCAGATGATGTACCTTTATTGTACAGGTAATCCCCGAATTACAAGCGTTCCCTTAGCAAGCATTCAAAGTTACATGATCTGCGCCTCGTAGTGTTTACGAACAAGTCCCAAAACTATGAATCTTGCAGCACCACAGCAGTTGTTTGCCCTTATGAACAACCGCAGGGGCTCTGCAACATTTGTCCTGCACTTTGCTGACCAAAATGGAGGCTTGGAGGGCCGGGGATGGGCCTGCCCTTCTGACATTGTTTTGGCCTGCGCAGTCCAGCAGTTTACAGACCTAAATGGAGCATCGGAGGGACAGGTAGGTTGGATGTGGGGGAAAGCAATTGTTGGGAGCATGAGATATTTCAGTGGGTCAGGGAGGCCTTGGGTGTCTTAAGCTGGTGGCCTGTTCCATCACTAGGCCTCCCGTGGCCTTCTCCACTCAGAAATACCTCATGTGCACTTAATGAGCCACACATTCGATTAGCAAAGGCGTTGGCGAAAGGAGGGAGTGATCATGTTCAAGATACGAGATTCACTCCCACGAATCCTCAAATTACGAATGGAATGGGCAGGCTCCATTACATTTATAACTTGAGGACTACCTGTAGTAGTGACTACCTTTGGAAAGATTTGTCCTCACATCCTTTGCCGATTCTATTTGGTTGGCCTCTTCTACTGGTCTTTAAAGGTAAAGGTAAATGTTCCCCTCACATATACGTGCTAGTCATTCCCGACTCTAGGGGGCAATGCCCATCTCCATTTCAAAGCTGAAGAGCCAGCACTGTCTGAAGACATCTCCATGGCCATGTGGCCGGCATGACTAAACATCAAAGGTGCACAGAATGCTGTTACCTTCCCACCAAAGGTGGTTCCTATTTTTCTACTTGCATTTTTAATGTGCTTTTGTACTGCTAGGTTGGCTGGGACAAGTAAAGCTGGGACAAGTAAAGGGAACTCACCCTGTTACGTGGCACTAGGGATTCGAATCGCTGAACTGCCGAACTTTCAAAAATCCCACTGGGAAAGCTTACGAATTGGATCCCTGATTTTAGTGCCCATATTGTTGATTGTTGTTTTTTTTTATTGTTTTTTATAGGCCACTCACAGTTACATTGTTCAAGTTGCATAGACTTATAAATTATTTCAATAGGAAGTACAGTTCTTTAAATCATTTAAATCGTGAGATTTGGCAACCTTCATGAGATTCTGACTTTTTACAATGTCTTTTGGGGTTCAACGCATTGATAAGCCTGCAGAGCTATTCAAATAAATCACCAGCGGATCTGCTAAAAACAGAAATCAAAACTCTTGATAAAGATTCCAGTTGTGGAGAAGGATCTCTTCTTGTTCAGTGATAAAATAAAAATGCAAGACAGAAACTTATCCTGCCTTGCTGCAGACAGAAAAGGCAAGAAAGTCTGCAACCAAAGAGGTTTTATAGAAACTCAGCAGTGCTTTAGATCAAAAGAGGAGATTGTAAAATGAAATACTCTTGCTTTGTCTGATCACCTTATCTTTTCTTTGTAGTGAAAACACAAAAACCAGACTGATGTGCTATAGTAATAGACTTACAGGCTTAAACTAAGTTCAAATCATTGCCCAACCATGAAATTGATAGTCCAATGCTGGAAAGAGTCTCAGTGTAATTCACTTCACCGTAAGGTAGATTAATTAGTTTTTGGTAGGATTATTTTTTTTTTCTTTTTTGCACATTGACATGTGTTCACTCATTGGCCCATTCATGTTATTTTTTTTTTTATTCACTCAGTTCTCCTTGGATAAAAACGGTAAAACCTGAGTAAGTTAACATGAAGCTATTTGAATTTGGTACCAAAAGGTGAAGGAATAGCCTTTCCAGATGGATTTAGATTTGATTTGGTGGTATTATGTAGGACTAAGTTCTGCCTGGCTAATTGTATGCTGTATTGTAGTCTAAATTGTTGTGATGTGTAATTCAGCTCCTATATTGCTCCATTTCACTTTCTCCCATTTTCTTCTCACTGTCATCACGATGTTGAAATGTTCTATCATCAATTGCAATATCATTTGATGAGTGTGTGTGTGTGTGAGAGAGAGAGAGAGAGAAGAGAGGGAAAGAGAGGGAGAGAGAGAGAGATAGTGGGATAGCTCTGTCAGCATTAGCAAAGATGAAGAATTACATTTCCAACCTCTTCCTTCAAACTATTTGGATAAAGTATAGGATAAAAATGAAATGAATCTATACGTTACATATCATTTAGGGGAGGCTACCTCTGTCCTACAAATGAGCTTAGTGATTTAAATATAAACCAATAATTGTACCTTTCAGAAAGAACAGTGGTAAGGGGATGAATTTGAGCTCAAAGAAAGTCATGCATACAATAACCAAATAGCCTACATAATTTATTGCAGCAGGAAAAGCAGCAAATTGTATGTGATACCGATAGAAGAGAGTATACCCGTGATGGCGAACCTATGGCACGTGTGCCACAGGTGGCACGCGGAGCCATATCAGTGAGCACGCAAGCTCAGCTCTGACACGCGTGCGTGCACCGGCCAGCTGATTTTTGGACCTGTTTCTGGCCTCCAGAGGGCCTCCAGGGGGGTGGTGAAGGCTGTTTTTGCCCTCCCCAGGCTCCTAGAAAGCTTCTGGTGCCTGGGGAGGGGGAAAAACAGGCCTAGCGGGCCCACTGTGCCATTGTATGCCAAAAGTGGGGGGGAGCATGGGGGGGTCACATGTGCATGTGCGGGGGGGACAGGGCGCATAGACTTATGGGTGTGGGCACAGGCACAGTGACCCTCCCATGCTCCCCATACTTTTGGCACGTGATGGCAAAAAGCTTAGCCATCACTGGAGTATACTGTATGTAGCTTAAGGATGAACTGTGGAGTCCTTTAGAGCTTTCTGAGCTTGGCTATTTATTTGCAGATGTTTCATTTCCAAACTAGGTAACTTCGTCAATGCACTGATGATGTTACCTAGTTTGGTAAGAAAACATCTGAAACATACCTAGTTTGGTAAGAAAACAAACTAGTTCAGAGAGCACCAAGGACTCCACAATTGCATGTGAATTGTCACACACACACACACACACACAAACACACACACACACACACATATTTTGGATAGCAAATACAGTTCTAATGATGTTTGTAGAAGATGGCTATTGCTGGAATTAAATTGCCACAAAAATGGCTAAATCACAAACTGAACACTATAAAAAGTGTAGAATAAAGGGCTGCTACAAAGCTGTAGAGCACAAGCAAAGAAGGAATGGCTTGTTCTTTTCATGCTACACTTAAAAATAATGTAGTTAGAAAAGTTGCTGCTTTGTCTCTACAGGGGAAAAAGCTTTCTAAGATGCACCGCTATAGTAATGGATGAATATATCCCATCATTTTCAGCTTATACGAAATAATCAGAGCACTTGAACTGGTGTTGCAGAAGCTTAAGTTATGCAACAATACCATTCCCATAATGACAGTTAGGGTGCTAAGGATACAGTGGGAGATTTAATAAATGCTTCTTTAGTCTTATTCAGTGAGATATGTGCACACATTCACTTCAGCTTCCTTAATTCCTTCTTTGCATGGACTGGAAAGAAACAAAATCATTGAACAATAAATGGTACCCAGTTGGACTGCTACTTAGTTGAGTGCCTTTAAGCTACTTCAATCATACACCTCCAAATAGTGGATCATATACCTCCAAATAGTGGATCAAAGTAAAATAGTGGATTTTACTTGTTCATTCATTCATTCATTCATTCATTCATTCATTCATTCATTCAATTTGGATGCTGCCTGACTCAAATTCAATCTGGATGTCTCACAATAAGAGTGATCTAAAAATATATATTAAAAAATTAACCAGAACAAATATAAAAACAACCATAGAATAATTATTAGTTGGTAATCGAAACAACAAAAACCAATTAAAGCAACAGGTAGACCCATCCATTTTACCCCAAGGTGTTGGAAAATGGCCAGGTTTTCAAGTCTCTGCAACATCAACGTGGAACTAAATATTCAGGTTCCCATTCAAAAGAAACATCCAAGGAATGCTGAGGAAAGTGAGAGGACCTTCTGATAAGATTAGAAGAATTTTTCAGTGTGCTTTCCATATCTGAGAATCACACACAAACTCAGAATCACAGGTTAAACTGTATATCCTGAGTGTTTTATTCTTTTCATTTGCATTGTTAAAATCCACTGGTTGTCAAAAAACTTTCTAGTATGATCAATAAGCCAACCAACCAACCAATCAATCAATAAGAATAGAGCTGGAAGGGACCTTCTAGTCCAACCCTAGACCTTCTTGACCCTATAACCATGATGGTGAACCTAAGGCAAGAGTGCCGGAAGTAGCATGCAGAGCCATCTCTCCGGGCATGCGAGTCATTGCCCATTGCTCTTTCGGCCAGCTGGTCTTCATGTGAATGGGAGTGCTGGCCAGCTGGTCTTCATGTGAACGGGAGTGCCAGAAAGACCAGGTGGACGGTGCGCATGCCAGAAACTGGAAGATTATCTTCCCAGCAGATGCATGTGCATTGGGTAACTGCTCTTCCGGTTTCTGGCATGTGCATGCGCACCACCCAGCTGGTCTTCGCATGCACATGTGGATCAAAAAGCAGAAGACCAGATGGCCGGTGCGTATGCGCACACCGGAAACCGGAAGATCATCTTCCCAATGGCTCATGTGCACTGGGTGGCTGCTCCTCCAGTTTCTAGTATGTGCATCTACGCGTGCGTGTGTGCTCCCGTTTCGGCACTCGGTGCCGAAAAGGTTCACCAACACTGCCCTATACCATTCCAGAAAAGTGGCTATCCAGTCTCTTCTTAAAAGCCTCCAGTGATGGGGCATCCACAACTTCTGAAGGCAAGACATTTCACTGGTTAATTGTTCTCACTCTCAGGAAATTTCTCCTTAATTCTAGGTTGCTTCTCTCCTTGATTAGTTTCCATCCATTATTTCTTGTCTTGACTTCTGATGCTTTGGGAAATAAGGTACCGCTCTCTTCTTTGTGGCAGCCCCTCAAATATTGGAATACTATATAATTACCACAATTTTTGAAGATCCTCTACAATCCTTCCGTGCCACATATTGGTTCGATTTATATGCCGCCCTGGCTTACAATGCGTTAAGCAATAGCCTTCATACTTTTGTATATACCTGCTTAGAAGGGCTTCCCCCCCACCCCCAGCATTGTTCTTTTTTATACAAAGTCAGCTTATTGCCCTCACAATCCGGGTCCTCATTTTACCTACCTCGAAAGGATGGAAGGCTGAGTCAACCTTGAGCCTGGTGAGAGTCGAACTTGCAATAATTGCAGGCAGCTGGTGTTACTTAACAGTACTTTAGTCTGCTGTGCTACCAAGGCTCAAACTACATATGCAGTTTGAAATTTCTTACATATTGTATGTTACGGCTACACAATGAATGATCCAAATCGGAGCATGGATACGGTCAGGTTCCTTACAGTAAATCAAATAATTTAGAGAAGAACTCTATTAAAATAGTTTTACTTCATGATTCCCAAGATAGTTGACCTTCCTGAAGGGTTACACTGCTATTATAGTGCAAGATTAAGAACCTACTAACACGATGGCTTTAGTTATTGCAGATTTTAGCAGAGTCTTCTTTCACTATAATATCTGCAATAAATTCAGACTGGTGTTTTATTTGTACAGTTATCCTTTTAACACACTTTAGCTGGAGAGTGATAGGCTCAATGTCACACAGAGATTCCGGAGAAAAGACTTTTAAACAGAGTTCTCTCTTTCCTTAAGCCAGTTTGGTAGTCATTCTGTCACATTGGCTTCCTTTTTATACTGACTTCAAGGTGAGCTAGGTAAAAGAATTCAATGAACCTTAAGTGTAATCCAGTGTTTGATATAACAGATCAAATGCACAAATTAAAGTAGATGTATCAAACTCTGTGGCAGTTGAGTATCAATGGATAAATGTATCTGTTGGGGCTGGATAGTGCTTGGATGATGACATATTGTACAGATTGTCTACCTCATTAATGGCCAGTGTAAACATATGCATATGCATGGCTGTTATAAGTGTAGGCCAAGAAACTGCCAAATTTAGCAGCCTTTGACTGAAGGGCCTAGTATTTGAATTTGTCCATTTTGTTGTTGTTAGTTGCGAAGTCATGTCTGGCCCATCATGACCTCATGGACAACTTTCCTCCAGGAAAGCTCCAGGCCTTCCTGTCCTCTACCATCCCCCAGATTCCATTTAAGCTGACACCGACTGTTTCGGTGACTCCATCCAGCCACCTCATTCTCTGTCATTCCCTTTTCTTCTTTTGCCCTCAATCTTTCCCAGCATTAGGCTCTTCTCCAGTGACTCCTTCATTCTCATTAAGTGACCAAAGTATTTCAGTTTCATCTTCAGGATCTGGCCTTCTAAAGAGAAGTCAGGGTTGATCACCTCTAGGACTGACCGGTTTAATCACGTTGCAGTCCAAGGGACTCATAGGAGTTTTCTCCAGCACCATAGTTCAAAGGCCTCAATTCTTTGACACTCAGCCTTCCTTATGGTGAATTTGTCCATAATTATGGATTTAGTTATTCATAAGGATTTGTTTATAAGGATTTTCTATAAACAACATCTGATCCTTGACTGATTCTTCCCTTTCTTTCAATTTGCTGTTCCTTGCCAGGTGATTCGGTTCCCATATTATTATTATTAGAATTCTGAGATTTGGAAACACTTAAAAAAGGGGCTCCCTGGGGCTCTTAGAAGTGACAGCAGCAGCTTTATTTCTACTCAATTCCAACTTGAAAGCCAGACAGTTAATTAAATAGCAGTGGTTGTAGTGTAAATTTGACCATTGTAGAATAAATAACTGGCTGATGAATCTTTCTGGATGACTAGTAAATAATCAATCTAGCAATAAATCCATGTAGGATCCCCTGAATTCTTTATTTAGTGTTTTAAAGCAAATTAATGCCGTTTGTAGTGCTTTTGAAAACAAGTGCTGGAATGAACTAAAACAACTGATAAATAGAATACTTTATTTGGCCAAATGTGATTAGACACACAGGAATTTGTCTCTGGTGCAGAAGCTCTCAGTGTACAACAGAGTAATAATAATCATAATAATGATATCAATAAGAGAAGGTGGTAGAGAAGATGAGAAGGATAATAATAATAATACAACCATACCACATGGGTAAATATGCCTAGACATAAGATAGTACTATGGGAATTAGGTGTTCTGCAGAGTGAAGGCACAAGGGAAAATCTCTCTGTGTCGAGGGGAGAAGTTTAAACAGTCCTGAGGGGAGGAGTTAAAACAGTTTTATGTCCAGGATTTGAGGGGTCTATAAATGTTTTCTCAGCCCTCTTTCTGATCTGTGCAGTATTCAGGTCCTCAATAGAAGGCAGACTGGTTGCAATTGTTTTTCTGCAGTCCTAACTATCTGTTGTAAGGGATGCAGTGGCACAGTGGCTAAGACGCTGAGCTTGTCAATCGAAAGATCGGCAGTTCAGCAGTTCAAATCACTAGTGCTGCGTAATAGGGTGAGCTCCCGTTACGTGTTCCAGCTTCTGCCAACCTAGAAATTCGAAAGCATGTAAAAATGAGCAAGTAGAAAAATAGGGACCACCTTTGGTGGGAAGGTAACAGCGTTCCATGCACCTTTGGTGTTTAGTCATGCTGGCCACATGACCACGGAGACATCTTCGGACAGCGCTGGCTCTTTGGCTTTGAAACAGAGATGAGCACTGCTCCCTAGAGTTGGGAATGACTAACACATATGTACGAACGGAACCTTTATCTTTACCTAACTATCCGTTGAAGTCTATACCTGTCCAGTTTGGTTGCTGTACCAAAATAGACAGTTATAGAAGTACAAATGACAGACTCAATAATTCCTCTATAGAACTCTTAGAAATATCAGAAGATTTCTAAGTACATCAGTTTCTAGCTAGAAGTATTTTCTGATTTGCAAATGACCTTTGAATTAGCTATTATTTAATAAATTGAGAATTAAAACCGTGGCCTGTTCAGAAGTTTACTTTCCCAGGGGTATCTTCCTTCAATATCAGTATTTACCGCCAGGTGAAAAAATGATCCAAAACACGGTGTAGGGATTGATTTTTAATGCAACAGTAAAACTGTTAAAAGTTGGTGGCAGGGGGAAACGTGATATTTGGCAAATTCACACAGAAAGCAAAACAAAGATGATCTTTGCAAGATACAAAGATTTATCCCAAAGTCTTGAAAAATAGATGCCAAATTAAACTAGAATTTCATGAGCGACTTCCTAGGAAACCTTTGAGTATTAACTGAGATGCCAAATCCAGGCTAGGACTTAGTCTGATTACTATATTACATGCCCCAATTCCTAATCCCAGCATTCATCTTTAACCTTCTTTCCATAGATGGCTGACTTTTTGATCCACTCAAAATTGCAAGTTTGCATCAGTCTACTGCTCCCTTCAACGTGCCACTTGAAGTGAGCATTTCATCCAGCTGCATTCTTGGGTCACTGACAGCAGAAAATAAGCCAGTTTTAAAGTAAC
This sequence comes from Masticophis lateralis, assembly GCA_030761175.1. NCBI lineage: Eukaryota > Metazoa > Chordata > Lepidosauria > Squamata > Colubridae > Masticophis > Masticophis lateralis. Next base: position 68,275,283 of record JAUDYJ010000007.1, on the reverse strand, counting down.
TCATTAGTCTTGGAACCTCCACATCTTCTCACCATAATCATATTTTACATTTTCCCTATTTTCTAACAAGCATTGTTGTGTTCTACTAGCTCTTCTACCATAACTTGTCTGCCTCAATTGTAAATTGATTTCAGCACAGAGCTGATGGGCTCATGTTGTAGCACATTAACTAAAGTAATCAATATCCTGATATCTAAATAACAAATCTTGCATTTCTTTTAGCTGCAGCACCCATGTGTGTAAGTCTCTATGCATAAAGAAATATGGCCTCCTAGTGATTGTTCTATTTAGTACACCCATATCAGAAGGAAATGTGCTTTTTTTCACATTAATTCTATTGTGAGAGCCAAGTAACATAAATTGCACTTACGAACCAAAATGACTTCAGAGATCTGTTTATTAAGTTAATAAATAAAGGCCTTTGCACGAATAATGAGCAAGCAGGACAATAAAGGAGGCTATGCTTGTTTGTATACGAGTTTGTGCAACACAAGGTAGCTTTTTCTCCTTATAAAAAGGCTCCGTTTCTTTAGTCTTTGGGTCTCTGAAAACAAAATGCTGAACTTTCTGTTTTTGTACACAAAACAAATTCGGTACAAATATTAAAGCAAAGCAAACCCAGACAGAAAGTTTGATGCCTATGAACATTCTAATGAAGCGGGTGTTCGTCTAGGACAGGGGTTGGCAACCTTAAACACTCAAAGAGTCACAAAGGTCCTAACCAGAAGCCCCTGTTCAATTCTGGAGCCAACCAGAAGTCTGGTTTCCCCATCAATCTCGTCCTAGTGTGGCGTCCTTTTTCCTCTGCTGACCGGAAGTTGGTTCCCATATCAAAGAGTCTTCTCCTAGAGCAGCATCCTTTTTCCTCTACCTATCCTAACCGAAAGCCCTGTCAACTGTGGAGCCAACCAGCAACAGGGAGCTGCAGCAGAGGGATGAAAGAGCCACGGGTTGCTGACCCCTGGTCTAGGAGGCCAAATGAGAGATAACCTTTGAGGAAGCTGACTCTATCAGGGCAAACAACTTGGTAGCCTACTGATAAGAGCTGTGATGGTGCAGTAGTTAAAATGCAGTATTGCAGGCTAACTCTGCTCACACTTCCAGGAGTTTGATTCTCTCAATCTTGACTGGCTCAAGGTTCACTAAGCCTTCCATCCTTCTGAGGTCGGTAAAATGAGAACCCAGATTGTTGGGGCCGATATGCTAACTCTGTAAGCCACTTAGAGAGGCCTGTAAAGCACTGTGAAGAGTGCTTTAAGTCTAATTGCTATTGATATTGCTATTCTGAGTTATTCATTAATTGGAATTGCCATGATTGATGCATAGATTTAGAATGAAAGTTCAAGACATCTGGCCTACCTCTTGATGATATGGAAAGATAGCCTTTTGCATGCATGGCAATTCATGTAAGCAAAACTATGTGAATTTAATGTAGTTTTTTACTTTTAAAAATGAACGTAGAGAATGATGATCCTTCATTTTTGGATGTGAATTTGTGCATCTGGAATACTGTTATGGAGTATAACAAAAGATTGCAATAATGGTCTTTAATGAACTGTGTCCTGAATGTGTCTCAGTACACTAAACAAACCTTCTACTTAGGGGTGGGTGGAAACAGTATCTTGCCTTGTAAGGCTGGATTAAAGACAGTGGTGGGATTCAGAAGAACCAGTTGTTAACTTTCTGAGCAGTTTGGTGAACTGGTTGTTGGAAGAAATCTATAGGGCAGAGAACCGGTTGTTAAATTACTTGAATCCCACCACTGATTAGAGATTCTAGTTTTCATAGAAGCAGGTGAGAATCTATGCTCTGGATGGAATGGGAATTTGGTCACATTTGTGGCATGCTGACCAAACTATGGCAAAACTCAGTTGTACTTATATGAATGAGGAATGGTTAACATTTAGAAAGGGAAGGGAAATGCGAAACAGTTTAAATGAAATTAAAACTTTGGGAATTGAAGTCAATAAAGAATCTCCAAAAGAGTTTATGGGATTAAATATAAAAGTGGGTGAAACAACTGGGAATCAGTCTGAAGTGAAGAAATCCTGAGATGGCTGTCTTAGGGATTTATAGTGGTACCTCAGTACGTGATTGCTTCAAACTTCATTGAATTTGGTACTTGACACATTTTGATGTGAAAATATTGTCCTACTACTTGGCATTTGTTTAATACTCAATGCACTGCAATAGGAAGAGGGGAACAGCTGTGGAGAATGGACAGAAAGTCGGTCATGTTGGGAAGGTCCCTATCAAAGGAGGAGAATAGCCACAGAGTGTGGAAATTGGCTTGTTACTTTGATAATGGAGCACTTGTTTAGTGTCAATCTGTCCATCCTATTACATCTTGTAAATCTTGGTGAATTGTTAATATGAAGTTTAAATAAAGCCCTGATTAAGTAAATCATTATTTAGCAGGACTGGAAACCATGAGTTTGAGAACAAGCTTAAAAATGTGTTGTGTCTAACCAGAATGATGGGAAAGAAACAGGCTCATATTCTTATCCAGATATACCTATAAATTATGCATACCAGTTTAATCCAAATATTCAATTAAACTGAGTGAAACAGTAATTTGTAATTTGGAAAAAAATTAAAATGTGATTTCCCTACTCCATTCCTAGTCTGTCAATAAATTCAGTGTTAAATTGATTTTTTTTAAAAAAACAAAATTGATAGAAAATGAAAGTAATTTCACAGGCATTTTTATGAAAAATAATTCCTGAAGATGACAGGTGAATCGTAGTCCTACTCCATCTTCAGTTCTTATTTATACAATCATGAAAGTTGAATCCCATGCTTGTACAGAGGTACTTTGGTACTTAGCTGCTTTGAAACTCATTGAATTTGGTACTCAATGCATTTTGACATGAAAAATTTGTCCTGGTACTCATTGTTTGTTTAGTATTCAAAGCACAAGTTAGAACTTGTTGGTGTCAGCTGCCTTGTGACTAACATGATTCCAATCATGAGTGAATGAACTTCCAAGTAATCTTTGTAAATCAACGATTTTATAATGTTCAAAAACTTGTTTTTTTTTTGTTTTTGACAGTGGTTGCTCTTCAAACTTGTTTCAATTTAGTTTCTGAACGTTTCGTTACCAGACTAAGTAACATCATCAGCAGGATTTTCTTGTCCTATTGTCCTTAGCTTATAAATTTCTTGTGAACTAGTGTGATCAGTTGGTCATGAGCTATATCATGGGTGTCAAAAGCACCACGTCGCATTGCCGTTATGCGACATTTCACAACATTTTCCCCTTCATGGAGCATATGGAGATTGTTCATGATGACGTCTGGGCAAGTGGGCAGAGCCTCCCATCACTGTTATAACCAGTTCGCAAGAACTGGACCGAACCGGAAGCTGGTTCTAAAGCCTTTACATCTTTGCGGTATGCAGATAGATAAAAAGAGAGAGAGAGAGAGATACATACATACATACATACATACATATTTTTCTTCAACTGGGTATTTTCCTACGTAAACCAAGTTTCTCAACTTGCAGCCATAGCTCAATGAAATCACATCCACCTTCCTTTTGCTGCCTATTGGGAGAAAACATGTGTGTGTGTGTGTGTGTGTGTGTGTGTGTGTGTTTTCTGAGGTTTTCACAGGTTAATATAGCTTGTCGGCTATATGATACTGTCTGGACGGCCCATGAGATTGGGCTGAAAGGCAAAAATTGGAGATTTGTGATATCTCCTCCATTCGTGGTAATCCAGGATGACTCAATACAACAAACATACACATAAATCTACCTGGAAATGAGTTGGTAATCGGATAAGAGCCTGTGGCCTGGGGGTTAAATCAACTGCCTTGCAGGCAGACGGCCCAGGTTCAAATCCCAGTAAGGGTATGACTGTCTGACGAGAGCAAATAAGCTCGAAATAGATCTATAACAGCCTCCCTTTATTTATAGAATTATCAGCAAAAATATAATATATATATATATATATATATATATATATATATATATATATATATATATATATATATATATATATATATATATTAAAAATATTAAAAACATAGAAAAATAGCTTGTCGGCTATATGATACTGTCTGGATGGCCCATGAGATTGGGCTGAAAGGCAAAAATTGGAGATTTGTGATATCTCCTCCATTCGTGGTAATCCAGGATGACTTAATACAAAAAACATACAAATATAAATAAATAAATAAATATATATATATATATATATATATATATATATATATATAAACTTTCCATATCTTAAACTTTTAAAGGGACTGAAATCCACTCTTTTTTCTTTAGTTTTTGAACTAATCACTAAGAATACACAATTTATGAAGCAAAAGAAAGCAATCAGAAAATCAGTAGTTTCAGTCTCCCCATCATCTTTTCCTGTGTGATCACCATAATAGCCTGAGCACTTGAATTACTGTTTTTTTTTTCAGAGTGAAATTATTTAGGTTCATCCTCATTGATACCTTCTGGGATCCCTAAAATAGCAAGGAGTAATGCTATTCTCTCTATTTTTGGTTTAGCTTCGGCCTGTTCATATCCTATAAATTGAGAATGAATTAATAGAGTTGGAAGGGACCTTGTAGGTTATCTAGTCCAAACCCCACCCACCCAAGCAGGAGACCCTACCGATTTCTGACAAGTGGCAGTCCAATCTCTTCTTGAAAGTTTCCAGTGATGAAGCTCCTACAACGTCCAAAGGCAACCTCTTCCATTGGTTAATTGGAACCAATCACACTGTCATAAATTTTCTCCTTATTTCCAAGTTAAATCTCTCCTTGTTCAGTTTCCATCCATTATTCCTTGACCAGCCTTCAGGTGCTTTGGAAAATATCTTGACCCCCTCCTCTCTGTGGTAACCCCTCAAATATTGGAACACTACTAGGGGAACATGCAGTATTTGCTTCTTCTACACTGTGAGATTACCAAGAATGAATGAGGTCTCGGTTGCAAGTAGAAATTCTACACATTTGTACCATGCTCAATTAAAAAAAAAAAAAAAACTAAGTTGAGTAAGTAAAATGTTTCCATATGTGTTTCACCTTTTATTGAATTTATTTTAAAGGCTGCCTTTATTATTTTGGCACAGTAATTGTTATGGAAGAAGGTGGTGGCATATTGGTAGACAAACTGCTAATACAAAATGCAGCGTAGAAGAAACAGCAACAAGTAAACGGTAAACAAGATTAAATTAGAATGTAAGTGATGACAGAAACAATGTATTGGGCATCTAAAGTGCAAGCTAATGAACATTCTTCAAAAATCAATTATCTTTTTTACTTGTTGGACCCGAAACAACTGACCTGCAAACTAAGTAAATGAATGTCAGGGCAAATAATAATAATAAGCAATCACATACACAGAAAGATTTTTCTTTCAATGGAACAGGCATTCTAAATAAAGCAAACAATATGCCAGGCAATTTTGTGTTAGACTTCCTCAGTATAAATTTCGAACAGTTCAGGCTGCCTCCTCTTTAATGTCATAGCTGAGCCTGAAAGACATCTGTCTTGTAATAGTAGCAGAATCCTTTAATCTCTAGTTTATAAACTCATATCTTCAATTTGGAAGAGATAGAAGTTCATTCTGGCTTTATTAAATTCTTAGCAAGGCATTCTGCTTTTTTGAACTCCAGTTGTCCTGCTTCGCTAGAACTCTTCAAATATTAGAAAGCGTCTACATTAGGGGTGTCAAAACTCAATTTCATTGAGAGCCACATCAGGGGTGTATTTGACTTGGGGTAGGTGTGGCCAGAGTGGGCATGGCCTGCTCAATGTCACTAATGTCAGGGGCGCCTGTAGCAGCCTGAGCGGTCTGCCAGCAAAAACAGGCTCCCAAGCTCTGTTTCTAGCTGTGAAGGCCTCCTGCAACCCTCTGCCAGCAGAAATGGAGCTCCGTTTTCACTGGCAGAGGGTTGCAGGAGGCTGTCATGCCCCTGTCAGAGTCTGAATCCGAAGGGGAAGATGAACAGCTGACAGATAGTGAGAGAGTGGCTCCGTTGGAAGAAACTGGGGAAGAAACTGGGGAAGGGCAAAGTCAGACTGGGCAGAGCAGGGGAGAGGTAGAACAATGGAGAGGGGGTTCAGATGAAGATCAAGGCCCACCCCTCCTCATCCTAGGCAGCACAGGGAAGAATGGAGAAGAGAGCAACATGGGTTGCATGGCTTATGAGGGAGGAAAGGGCCCCGATTTCCTTCACAAGGCACACCTGGGGATGGAGTTTAAAGGAGAGGCAAATGGGAGGGGTGGTTGTCAGGAACAAACATTGATTTCATCTTTTGTTCACTGTTTATCTGAGTTCCTGGCATTCCCCCAACTGATTTGATTTACTGCCCTGCTACTTCACTTCTGGAACTCCTTATTTTGCTTGTCCTGCTGGACTAATTACCTTTTCTTGCCTTGTTGGGTTTATAGTTGGAAGTTTTCTGCTTACAATGTTTGGGACTGAAGTATTGTCAGCCAAAAACTATTACAGGTTGGTGGAAGAACTCTTTCCAGGCCGGAGAGTTGAAAGAGACATTGGGGGCACAGTTGGTGATAATAAAGGGACTCATACTGGTTCTCTGGCTGTGTTGCCTTTGTGTCATGCCCCGGGTCATCACAGAGGCCGCCACAGCCAGAAACAGAGTTTAGGACCCTGTTTTTGCTGGCAGAGGTACCACGGGCTGGACCCTCACTGTTTCCAGGTGGCCCCGCTAGCTGGATCTAAGCACCCCACAGACCAGATCTGCCCCCCAGGTTTGACACCCCTGATCTACATCCTGAGATTTCAGGATCAGAATCTTCAGTACTAATCTTCATAGTGCTTTACAGCCCTCTCTAAGCAGTTTACATAGCAGCATATTGGTCCCCTACAATCTGGGTCCTCATTTTACCAACCTCGGAAGGGTGGAAGGCTGGTGTCAACCTTGAGCCCGATGAGATTCGAACTGCTAAATTGCAGGCAGTCAGCAGTCAGCAGAAGTAGCCTGCAGGGCTGAACTCTTACCTCTGCGCCACCACGGCTTGTGAGTAGCTTAACAACCGCCTGATTCATTTAACAACTGCAATGATTTGTTTTAACAACTGTTGCAAAAAAAAGTCATAAAATGGAGTATAACTCACTTAACAGGTGTCTTGCTTAGCAATGGAAATTTGCAGCACAATTTTGGTTGTACATTGAAGTCCTTTTTGGCGTGAAAGCAAGTCTGCATGTTATATTAATATAATTATAATTATATTAATATCACTGCATTATGAAATTAAGGATCTTACTGGATCTGTATTGTAATAAACAGGTGTCAAACTCCCTTCAAGATGTAGAAAAATGCAAGCAATGTCTCCATGTTATCAAAGTACAGGGGGAGGACTTATTCCGTGCTTCATTTTTTTATATGCAATGACTTCCAAAATATCAGAGGCTGCCCTTGTTCACTAATAAACATTTCTACAGATCCACTGCCATTTTTTGCAGTAACTGTAGCAATCAATAAGCTACCATGACTTCGTTCATAAACTGGAATGAAAACTATCATTCAAGTAGAACTTAGAATAATTTTATTGTTGCTTTGAATAATCACCAGGCATTAAAATGAAATTTCATTGCATTTCAAAGAGACCTCCAATATACCACCTCCAATATACACTACCTAAACATGACAAAACACAAACATACATACATAAAAAAATACGCATATACCCACATATATTATATGACACAGAGAAACTACACAGACTAGTTCAGATGTATACATGTACCTGGTGAAAAAAAAACTAATCTTGTGAATTTACCAGATGGATGGCATAGGGAACAACGCTGTGACAGAATCTGGTAGTCCTGCTAGAAATACTTCAAAACCTCCTCCCAGAGGGGGCAACAGAAACAGACCGTGAAGTGGGTGTGTGGGAACTCTAACAATGTTTAAGCTCTAAGCACATAGAGCTTATAAGCAGTATCCTGAATAATGGGAAGCGTGCTTCCTATAAAGTTCTCGGCTGTCTTTACCACTCTCTGTATGGACTTTCTAGCTGAGGCACTGCTGCCACAAAACCAAACAGTGAGGCAGTTTGTTAAAATGCTCTCAATTGTGCCTGTGTAAAAAATGGCCAGGACAGAAGGAGAAAAATGTGCTCTCCTCATCCAATGCCGTATATTATCCAGTTTGTATTTGTCTTCATATGCTGATTGCTGGCATTTGAAAATCTGAGTGTCAAGTATTTGGATGTCAAAGTAAAGGGCAGACATCGTAATAAGTGTACAAATGTATGTAAAGGTAAGATTGCCCAAATCTCAAATAATCTTTCAGTTAATAAACTCCTTTCCATACATTTCTACTAGCAACGAAACTGCAATGAAATACATCTAATGAATGTTGGACAATATGCAAAAAATATCAGATGCCTAGCATGAGGTGAACAAGATTAGCAGGAGTCTTTTCCTAAACCATAGTATCCTACCTATCTCAATATCCAGTCAATATCCAGTATTTGTCTTTTTAGTTATTGTTTTCAAGACGAAAGTAAAAATATAACTTTGGCTGATGATATCTGAGGAGTAGCTTAGAACAACGCTGTATGGTGTTGTTTAGAGTAAGTAAATGGGGAACCAGGATCAGAGAGAAACAATAGAGTCATAGTTTTTTTCTCATCAGATGACTGAGGCAGATGGGGGTGTCAAGGGTACCATTGGTTGTGCAGCTTATTCTACCAACCCCTGTCTTTCACTGCATTGTTATCTCATGCTGTGAGGTCTTGAGGTTTCATCATATCTTGTAGCTAGAGAATGAATCCGCACAGAGGGTCTCTAAGTATCTTCATTCAGTATCTTCAAGGGCAAAGCAAATGTTCCTGAAATGTGAGATAATGCTATTAGTTGAAACAACAGATTTCAAAAGTGTTGTTATTTTTGGACATTCTTTTTGTTCTTGTCTTATTTTTGTTCTTCTACGGATTTCTTAGAAAACTACCACCAACACCTTTAATCTCATATACTATACTGCAGGGGTGTCAAACTTGATTTCATTGAGGGTTGCATCAGGGTTGTGTTTTACCTTGAGGGGCTGGGGTGGGTGTGGCCATGGTGGGCGTGACCAGCTCAACATCACTGGTGTCGGGGTTCCTGTGGTGGCCTCCTGCAATCCTCTGCCAGCAAAAATAGCATGGCCCTCCTGAGTTCTGTTTTCAGCTGCAATGGCCTCCTGCAACCCTCTGTCAGCAAAAACGGAGCATGGAAGAGATGCATGTGGGCCCGGAAGTTGGCAAACGGGATGTTTCCAGCCTCCGGAGGGCTCCAGGGGGGTGGGGAAGGCCATTTCCGCCCTCCCCAAGCTCCTAGAAAGGGTCTGGAGCTTAGGGAAGAGCAGAAAATGGGCCTTCTGGTCCCACCAGAAGTTGGCAAATGGGCCGTTTCTGGCCTCCCGAGGGTCTCTGGGGGGAAGGCCATTTTCACCCTCCCCAACCTCCTAGAAAGGCTCTGAAGCCTGCAGAGAGAGAAAAACGGCCTACCGGGTCCACTGTGCCTTTGCGTGCCAGGAGCAGGGGGGAGCTGGGGGGGGCACACATGCATGCGTTGGGGTGGGGTACATAGAATTATGGGTGTGGACACACGTGTGCGCAACCCCCCTCCCCCCCCCCCCATTCCTGGCACACAATGGCAAAAAGGTTATCCGTCACTGTTCTAGATGGTAGCTTGCAGGACTTTTAGAAACTTTTTATTCCTTTTGTCCTGCAGATGAGGGCCAGAAATGAGCTTCTCTATTCCTGCTTGGAAAGAGGAAGAGGGACTATATATTATAGGTTTCATTTTATCTTTTAATTGTGGCACTTAGTATAATATGCAGCATAGTAAATAGGATTCTGCTGGCCATTTTCAAGTACCATTAAACAAAGGGCACCTTAAGATCACTATTTAAGACTCTGGGATCTACACTCCAGCAGTATTGGTCTATTCTCAGTTTTATAGAATGGGGAAGGTTTGGAGAATGGTCCTTTCGGTGTTGGAGATAATAAATTTTCTGATGCTTTGTTTTTCAGTTTTACAAGTATATTATATAATAAATGTGTTCATTTTGCTGATATATTGTACAACGGATGCACTCTTTTCTACATTTGAATGGGGGGCAAGTGTGGGGAATATACTGGGCTATGTCTAGTATTCTGTCTGGACTGCATTTTAATGTGAGCAGTATAAATTATGCTTCCTAGAATATAATGCAGAGTAGGACCCATTTTGACACAAAAATATTTGGAAAAGTTCCATCCAAAAATAAATACAGCTTTTCAAGCTACAGATTTATGCAGGAACCAGATGGGATGCATTAGGATTAATTACATTTCCCAGATCAAATTCATGTATTACTAGTCTTTTAATACATTTTTAATAAATATTATCTCTCTCACACACATATATTCAAACATACTGATATTGTCCAAATACTGCAAGTTACTATTTGATTGTATTTATATTCCACTTTTCTGTGTGAGGGCACACAATGCCTTTTTAATCAGTGGAAATAACTTAAATATTAATTCAAATGTTGGTGTTCTACCGTTCTTTCTTTTAATCTATTAGGCAAAATTATATAGGATCCGTAAATGTCATTGTGTGGACATAATATGGACTGTATATTTGGAGTTCAGAATTCCAGCAAGCTACTTAACTTGCTTTTAAGATATTAAATTCTATCCTTTCATTCTAGTTTTCTGCTTCCCTCTCCCTTTAATAATCCATATCCATTAATCAAGACTAAAATGTTAATAATTTATGGATTTGCGTATAGATAAGGAATGGTTGTGGGAAGAAGTAATACTTGCATCTAATCTTCTTGGAGGTGAAGAATTACTAAATTTGATTGTACTAGTGATGAAGATTAGAAGTCATTTTTTTACATATTTCTTTTCTATTTTTCTTATTTTTCCCCTTTTCTCCTGTTTTTTTTTTCCTTTTGCATTGTCTGTTCTCTATTTTTATTTCCTTTTTTGAGTTTGCATTATTTTTTATTATTGGTTATTTTTTGTTAACAAGCAATAAAATTATTTTTAAAAATAACAATCCATACCCATTGAGGATTCCTAGTTACCTTATAGAATATAAATATCTTAAATATGAATAATTCTCCAGATATTGGATATATGGAGAGAAGGCTGGTGTTTGTTTTTTTATATATATTTGTGATTGCCTGCAAAAAGCCAATTATTTTATTTTGGAAGTAGGGGAGTTTTAAGTGATTTAGCATGATTAATGTTTTAGTACTCTATTTTACTCTATTTTAGTACTCTATTTGAACAGGGATATTTCTTTGGCTGGATTTAATTTGTCCAGGAAATTTGGAACCATGACTACAGGAAAATCCCACTTCAAGAAAATAATGAGCATAGAAATGTAAAAAAAAATGCAGAGCATGGAGATCTCATCAAATTCATTAGAAATTATTGGTGAAAAATAAATGTTTAAATGATGTTTTTCATTGCTAGCAATGAAATAATCTCCCCATCAAAATGTTTGAATGGTGAGTTAATGCATAGCCCAAGACAAACTATTCTGCTTGTAGATTGTCTGATTCTTCAAAGGAAATTTTACAAAAATTGAAGTTTTACCAATTGGAATATTTGAAATGAATACTGAAATAGAGACATTTTCCCCATCATCAATCAAGAAGCGCACAAAAATTAAGTGCACAAAAATTCTTGCTTAACTTGAAGGGTGGCTTTTCATGGATGACTTTGTGTTCACAGAGTAGTACTATGGAAACATCTCCCCAAATATGCATCCATAATGAAGCTTGCTGAGATCTAAGTAATCGGAGTAACCTGCTCATCCACAGCCTTAGGCTAAGTTGTGGAACATTTAATGTGGAAATCAGTGTGTATCTAGTAGGAGAAGAATTTTTACTCACAGTATGATTAATGTTCCTTGCTCTCATATGCTTTACTAGAATGAATACTGAATGCCAAGCAACTCTTAAAATGAATGGCAGAGTCTCTGGAGGCTACCCTGGGAGATGGCATTTCCATCTGAATATTTATAGATCATCTCTTGTTTCTGGTTAGCTATGCTGATGCTTCCACTTGCAACTATGCTATGCATTTTTTAGTTCCATCCTGTTATCTTGCTTTCTCCATTTCCCATTATATAGATTATTGTAGGTGAAAACAATATCCGCTTTTTATAATGAATTTTTGGTCATGGATGCTCTTCAGAATACCCTAGCTAGCCAGCATGGTCATTGATGAGAGTTCTAAAAGTTGAAATCCACTCGTGTGGAAATTTCTCAAATTGGAAAGTATTGTAGAGGAATTCATTTGCTCGGGTCACCAAAATTTAGCAGTACCAACTTGGAAGGAAATTGCAAAACTGAGGTTGGGGCATGGGCATATTTTATCATTAACATCCAATGTAGAATATCTCCTGGAATTAGATTACCAGGCTGGCAAATAGCAGTGTACAAAATACAAAGGTAAGATACTATTCCCTAACACATCTCTGGGCTGGTTTGTTGTTGTTGTTGTTGTTGTTGTTGTTGTTGTTGTTGTTGTTGTTGTTGTTAGTTGCGAAGTCATGTCCAACCCATCACAACTTCGTGGACAATGTTCCTCCAGGCCTTCCTGTCCTCTACCAACCTCTGGAGTCCATTTAAGCTCACGCCTACTGCTTCAGTGACTCCATCCAGCCACCTCATTCTCTGTCATCCCCTTTTTTTCTTTTGTTCTCAATCTTTCCCAGCATTAGGCTCTTCTCCAGTGAGTCTTTCATTCTCATTAGGTGGTCAAAGTATTTGAGTTTCATCTTCAGGAGCTGGCCTACTAAAGAGGAGTCAGGTTTGATCTCCTCTATGACTAACCAGTTTGATCGCCTTGCAGTCCAAGGGACTCACAGGAGTCTTCTCCAGCACCATAGTTCAAAGGCCTCCATTCTTTGGTGCTTAGCCTTTCTTATGGTCCAACTTTCACAAATTGGTTGTACGTTTTTTCGGTGCCATTGTAACTTCAAACTTCAAATGATCACTAAATGAACTGTTGTAAATTAAGGACTACCTATATGCAATTTTCCAGCTTCAAGATCAGAAGTCATGTGTTTTACTTTCACAGTATTCAGTATGATGCAGTCCTGGCAGATAAAGGTTACCTGTCATTAAGGCTATATATTATTTCTGTAGCCCAGTATCAGAAATACTAAATTTCTTTTATATAAGTTTCTGAACAAGAGCTGGCACCTTCATATTCCATCTATGGTCCTGCATCTCCCTCCCTCCCTCCCTCCCTTTCTCTCTCTCTCTCTCTCTCTCTCTCTCTCTCTCTCTCTCTCCATCTCTCTCTCTCCATCCCTCCAGCCCCCCCCCACTCTCTCTCTCTCTCTCACACACATACTCACACATAGCTATTGTATTCAATACAAATACAGTAAATCTATCTTTCAGATAGTTTAGCATGGAGAATTATGTGAGCAAATTTAACATATGAAGGTGTGCACTACTGGTTACATTTACAGCAAGAAAATGTTGCAAATATGAACCTTGCCTACTGTATGTGACAACAATATAATTCATGTTTTGTGCCCTTTTCCAAATGATTCAGAAGAAGTCTTCACAGCTCATAACAGTCTTCACATCTCACACTACAAATTAAAACATGGATCCTTTGTTTTAACACACCTGAAAATTATTTCAGGTCACCAAATTAACAGTCTGAAGCATAAGGTGGATAAATCTGTAGTAAAGATATTATTTTCTGCTAATCATAATAGCTGTATGCTACTTCCAGGATTTAAATATTAGTAAAAAGACAAAAATGGAAAGAAGACACTGATCCTATGTCTGGGAAATAGTGACCTATTCAAAGTTCACAACGACACTGCAAAAAACCTACTTATGATTGTTTTCACATTTACCACCATTGCAGCATTCCCATAGTCATGTGATAAAAATTCAGCTGCTTGGCAACCGGTTCATATTTATGACGGTTGCAGTGTCCTTGGGTCATGTGATCAGCGTTTGCGACCGTCTGACAAGTGAAATCAATGGGAAAGCCAGATTCACTTAGCAACCGTGTGACTAACTTAACAATGACAATGATTCACTTAACAACAGTGGCAAGAAAAGTTGTAAAATGGGGTTATGTCAGGTTTCGAAGTCGTCTCAAATAAATTGCATTTCAAACAAAGTCTTTGATGAAAAGAACTCTTATTTATTAAGCACGAACATTCTACTCCGACTCATTGCAGCCAACTCTGGCTTCCTCAGCCAAAACCCTCCTTTTCCTCTCCCCACTCCTCTGCACTCATTGGCCATCTTCCCAGTCACTCTGCCCCTAATCTACTGCTCCCACTCAAAGGAATTTCCCTCCTCCCATCCCATCTCCTAGGTGATATTCTCTCCAGGGAAAATAAGTAGGTGAAGAGTCAATCGTCCCTTTCCAGATGCCTCCCCTTCTCCTTCTTATGTCAGCATTAGAGTAAGTGCACCATGAAACGCTGACACCAGGGGTGAAATGTATAAGTGTTTGCTACCAGTTTTGTGGGCATGGCTTGATGAGCGTGGCTTGGTGGTCATGTGACCAGGTGGGCGTGGCCAACTTGACATCACTCATTGTTAGAGCCAGGAACTGCACATTTTGAAGCACATTTTGCCCTTCGGAAGCCCCCAACACTTTGAGCTTCCCTCCGCCACCCAAACAAACATCGGGGCCTTCTCTTGCAAAAGCAGAACCCAGGCACAGAAATGGAAAAACGAGGGGGGGGATGGGGAGGAGAAGGTGTAAGGAGCAAAATCAATTGTGATCGTAAATCAAAGATTACCTGTACTGTATACTGATGCCCAGTATTTTTTCTAAAAAGGGGTTTCTTTCTTTTGTCATACGACAATACTGTGTGGCGACTGTTCTCTTACAGTCAGGAGTTAGTGTGAAACAGGGGTCTAGGATCATGTGTAATCCCAGAAACCTGTAACAATTCCCTTGATTTTATCAATGGCTGCAGCCATTCCTTTTGACAATGCAAGGTGAGAACGAGCAACATTAAATACCAAGTCAATTCAGTGAAAGTCTCTCTTCAAGGGGAAAATTACAAGTGGGTAATTAAATGAAAGCCTCTTAATCTTTTTTTTAAAAAATTAAACTACAGTTACCTAGAAAACAAATTATGTATGGTAATTCACAAGACAAGCAAAGTGGGAGTGAGTGGCTATTATTCAGCACAGATGTACTTGCTTTGCTCAAGGTCTTGCCTTCTTGCCTTTGCTCAAGGTGTTGCATTCAGTTTTGGTCGCCACGATGTAAAATAAATGTTGAGACTCTAGACAGAGTGCAGAGAAGAGCAACGAAGAGGATTAGGGGACTGGAGGCTAAAACATATGAAGAACGGTTGCAGGAACTGGGTATGTCTCATTTAATGAAAAGAAGGACCAGGGGAGACATGATAGCAGTCTTCCAATATCTCAGGGGCTGCCACAAAGAAGAGGGAGTCAAGCTATTCTCCAAAGCATCTGAGGGCAGGGCAAGAAGCAATGGGTGGAAACAAATCAAGGGGAAAAGCAATCTAGAACTAAGGAGAAATTTTCTGACAGTGAGAACAATTAATAAGTGGAACAACTTGCCTGCAGAAGTTGTGAATGCGCCAACACTGGAAATTTTTAAGAAGATGTTGGACAACCATTTGTCTGAAGTGGTATAGGGTTTCCTGACTGGGCAGGGGGGTGGACTAGAAGGTCTCTCAGATCCCTTCCAACTCTGTTATTCTATTCTACTCTTTTGTACTACTAACAGCAATTTTGATATAGATGGTACTTCAGGGTGGAAAATCCAATCTCTCCACCTTAACAATCTGTATCCAAATATTGAATCAGCCAACCCGCTTGGCTGGCCAGTTTCCTACAGTGAAAAGGGATTTTTGTCTATTTACTGAAAGTTATTTCAGTGGTCAGGTCAAAAATGGATAACTACAGAAGTGGTATTCAGCCAGTTCGAACGGGTTCGGATGAACTGGTAGTGATGACCAGCCTGGGCGCAATCTCCTTCTATATTGCTGTGTTTTTGATGCCGGACGTATGTGTGGATGGCACACGGGAGTGAATTGCTGTGTTGTTTGATGCCACACGTATGCATGGATGGTATGCACATGAGAAAAGTGTGCATGCGTGCACACATGCTCACATTTCCGGTGCTGGGTGAACCGGTAGCTACAGTATGTGAATCCCACCTCTGGATAACTACCATGATCCTGCTACCATGAAGGGAAGGGCTCCTTCAACACCAGGTGCTGCTTTGAATGGAGGGTTTCAATGAAAGCTTTGTCATCCTGAAGCTCTTTTGCAGCTACTGTATATGCAGTTAAATACTTGAATATGTTCATCAAAAATATCGAACTGACCATGTCCTTTCTTTCCATGAAACAAAAATTGAGATTATCCAACTTCCCCCCCCCCCCCAGTATTCACTCTTTGTTCCTTCTCTTTCTTTTTCAACGTCTTTATTATAGTAGTATTTTATTAATATACATTTTGGCCTCATCATATATCCATTGCTGAAAACATACATTGTCTAGCATGGAGAACTTTCTTGATGCAACCCAAAGCGAATGAATGGTTGGAGAAATGTCACATTTGAATTTAGCAGAATGAAAGCTTAGGTTTCGTCTTGATCAAGATTCCTGATATCTGCACGCAGATCTATCAATCACAGCCTGCCCATTAAAAAAATGAAAAATTGTTCCATGTGCTCTAAGCATTTTAAAAGTAAAATGCATTTACTTCTCCTTTATCTCTCCTTGATCACATAAAACTCATAGTATATTATAATCCAGAGATATTAATCTCCAAAGAATTCATATCATAAAATTGCTTTACCTTCCCTTCTTAATTTTATATTGATTGTTAAGCAGAAATTTAGATTTTGTGAATTAGATGCCAGACATAGGTGAATAGGTCAAATATGTTTTTAATCAGACTTCAAGGTTGATTCATTAATTTTGGGGAAGTAAAGGTTTCCCTATCAGTCATATCTGATTCTAGGGCATGGTGCTAATTTCCATTTCTTGCCCAAGAGAGCCAAAGTTGTCCAAAGATAATTTCTGTGGTCATGTAGAGAGCCGTGGTGGTGCTATGGTTAGAGTGCAGTACTGTCGACTATTTTTACTGACTGCTGGCATCCTTCCGAGGTCGGTAAAATGAGGAGCCAAATTGTTGGGGGGGCGGGCAATATGCTGACACTATAAATTGCTTAGAGAGGGCTGTAAAGCACTGTAAAGCAGTATATAAGTCTAAGTGCTATTGTTATAGCTATACTTCAAAGGGGCATGGAATGCTGTTACCTTCCCACCAAAGTGGGTGGAAGGTAACAATATTATGTACTCACATTTGCATGCTTTTGAACTGCTAAGTTGTCAGGAGCTGAGGCAAGCATCGGGAGCTCACCTTATTGCACGGCGCTCAGGTCTCGAACCTGGGTTGTGAGCTCTCTAGCTGACAAGCTAAGTGTCTTTAACTGCTGAGCCATTGCACCCCTATTAATGTATATCCAGCAATACCTGTGACTAAGTATATATCTAGAAAGGAATAGTATCATATTCTCTTTCCCATGATGAGGATATCTGCTGGATATGCATTTCTGGAAACAAATCTCATGTTCTGGCTTTTTTAAAAAAGCAACAAAACCTGTAATGTCTGAATGATTTCTTGACATTTGCCGGAAAAAGCTTCGGGATAGTTGTTATAGCCTGCCTTCTCAGTTGCTGCAAAGCTCTATAGCAGTCCGTGACTGCTTGCTTTAATTTGTCTACATCCAGCAGCGCCATTCAGTTTCATTCCCTAAAGTCTCTATGAAAGGGCATTCCAGTGTATCATGGGAAATTAAAAAGATGGCTCAGGCAAAGCTGCTTCCCAGGGCTGTTGATACCAGATAAGCTCAAATTCAATTTGGGACCCTCAGCAATAGGTGGGAAGCTCAAGAGAAAACTTCACTTAGATCTTTGCCCAGTTGACTATCCATTCTTCTCAATGAATACACGGCAGGCAACACCACAGATAGAATTTAGAAGCACTAGCCAGGAACTTCCAACCAAAGATACCTCTCAGTTATCTGGTCTCTTTTCACATTGGTTTCATTTTCAAAGTCCAAAGGAAAAGCTGCATGGTCTCTGTTTGGTGAGATTCTTCATTACTGGCCACTTAGCTGGCCCAGATGGGTAGAAATAGAAATAGAAAACACTTTATTTGCCAAGTATGATTACACAAACAAGGAATTTGTCTCCGGTGAATAAGTTCTCAGTGTACATACAAAACAACAAAGTAACAATAATCATAATAACAGGGTGATAGCAATAGCAATAGCACTTAGACTTATATACCACTTCATGGTGTTTTAGAGCCCCCTGTCAGCCTATTGCCCCAACAATCTGGGTCCTCATTTTACCGACCACGGAAGGATGGAAGGCTGAGTCAACCTTGAGCCTGGTGAGATTCGATCTGCCAAACTGCTGGCAGCCAGTGATCAGAAGAAGTAGCTTGCAGTACTGCATTCTAACCACTGCACCACCACGGCTCACTTGATAATAATTATATTAATGATACCAATAAGAGAAGGTAGTGACACAGATGAGAAAGATAATAGAAATACAGCCATACTACATGGGAAAATAGCCTTCGGCATTAGACAGTGCTGTGGGAATTAGATGTTCAGCAGAGTAATGGCACAAGGAAAAAAACTCTCTCTCTGTCTAGCTGTTTTTACATGCAATGCTTTATAGTGGTGTCCTGAGGGGAGGAGTTGAAACAGATTATGTCCAGGATGTGAGAGGGCTGCAGATATTTTCTCAGCCCTCAATTTCTCTGACCTGTGCAGTATACTGATCCTCAATGGAAGGCAGGCTGGTTGCAATAGTTTTTTCTTCAGTCCTAACCATCCATTGAAGTCTGTACTTGAACCTGTCCTGTTTGGTTGCTGTACCAAATCAGCCAGTTATGGAAGTATAAATGATAGACTCAATCATTCCTCTGTATAGAATAGAATAATAAATTGAAAGAAACCTTGAAAGGTCTTCTAGTCCAACCGCCTGCTTAGGCAGGAAACCCTACAACACTTCAGAGAAATGGTTACCTAACTTCTTCTTAAAAACTTCCAGTGTTGGAGCATTCACAACTTCTGCAGGCAAGTTGTTCCACAGATTAATTGTTCTAACTGTCAGGAAATTTCTCCTCAGCTCTAGGTTGCTTCTCTCCTTGATTACTTTCCACCCATTGCTTCTTGTTCTACCCTCAGATGCTTTGGAGAATAACTTGACTCCCTCTTCTTTGTGGCAACCCCTGAAATATTGGAAGACTGCTATCATGTCTCCCCTAGTCCTTCTTTTCATTAAACTAGACATACCCACTTCCAGCAACCGTTCTTCATATGTTTTAGCCTCCAGTCCCCTAATCATTTTTGTTGCTCTTCTCTGCACTCTTTCTAGAGTCTCAGCATCTTTTTTTATATTGTGGTGATCAAAACTGAATGCAGTGTTCCAAGTGTGGCCTTACCAAGGCATTATAAAGTGGTATTAACACTTCACGTGATCTTGACTCTAGAACTGTGTTGACTTTTTTGGCTTTTTTGATATAACTGTATTAACAGCTCCTGGATTAGTCTGAGCTTTTGAGTTGAAAATTTTCAGCGTTGTTGTTGTTGTTTTGTTGTTTTTGTTGTTGTTGTTTTTATTATTATCCCAGCTTCGTAAGTATTTCAAACATAACTTTTAGCAACATCCTTTTCTGCCAGTCTCCTGCTCATGTGCATTTTTTTGGAACCATGTATCCATTAAAAGAGAACATTCTGACAAATGACACAATGGCATCGCCTGTAGGAAAAAGGGCTGTTTAACCCTGAAGTATGTGACGAGCAAATATTGAGGAAAAGAAATGAATTAGGGCATCTTATTTAGAACACGAAGCAAAACTATCAGAAATAAATCAGGGAGATGCTTCCTCCTGGCAGGGTAGGGTAAAGATGGATAATGTTTTATTCATGTCACAAGCTGCTGTTTCACACTGATGCAAATAAAAAGGAGATGTGAACCAGCGGCTGCTGTCAGAGAGACGGCTGCATGTCTCAGGCAGCTAAGGAAGCACAGCTGGAAGAATGCATAGCTGTAAATCAGACTTCAAATGACTCATGCATTGAGTCCTGGACTTCCCTGGCATAAGTGCTTTAAGGCAGAATGTCTCAGGAAGTAAAAACAATGCTGCCAGGTTTTAGATGTGACAGTTTAAATGAAACAGAATGATAGAGCAGGCCATGAAGTTAAACCAAAGTCATATATGCATACATGCATGCATGCATGTATGCATACATGTATGTACTGTATGTATGCACGTAGCAGAGACATCACCTTACTGACAAAGGTCTGTATAGTCAAAGCCAGAAGTGGGTTTCACATAATTTTACCACTGGTTCGCCACGCACCGAAAATGTGAGTGTGCACGCCTTCCTCACATGCATGTGGCTTTCCGTGCATGGACACGGCCTTCTGTGCATGCACTTTGCTTGCACACATGGCTTGCATGCATGTGCATGGCTGTTGTGACCGAGGCTCAAGTAAGTCATAGGAAAATCAGTTAGTGAAAAAACAAACTTTATTCGAACAGCTGAGAATTTCTTCATTCCCAGCGTCGTCCAACTAAATTAAAGCAAATTCCTCCCAACACAAATTCCTCAGTCCTATCGCAAACTTTGATCCAATTAGGCAAATTGCCAAAGGCCTTTTTTGGCCAACATTCAGAAGTCACAGACACAAAAATAAATACAAGACATAGACAAAGAAGACGAAGCTACCAGCGTTGTTTTCCGGCAAAGCCCAAATGCCATTGCTGGTCTTTCAAGCCTTATGGGAGGGGCAAATCATCTCTTGGCCCTACTCCAGAGTTGTCCTCTTTCCTTGAGCTGCTCCTGCCTTCTGGCAGCTCTTCTCATGTGTACACTAGGAATAGGCTCCCCCTGTTCCTCTGCCTCTCTACTGTCAGCCTCTGGAGGCTCTGAAGTCCGTGCATCACTCCCCGATGGCCCTGGCCCCATCTCTGCCTCTGATACACAGCCTTCATCTGGGTCTTCTCAAGCCTCCAGGACTGGCCCATATTCGTCCTCAGCCTCATCGCTGTCTGACTCTGCTGCCAGCTCCACAGGCTGCTGGTGGACCACAACAATGGCTTAGAAAACATGGCCAAATAGAACAGCATAGCGCCGGGGCAGGTGGGCAGGCCCACCCACAGGTTGCCGCTACCGGTTTGCCTGAACCGGTCCAAACTGACTGAATACCACCTCTGGTCAAAGCTATGGTGTTCCCAGTAGTAGTGCATGGCTGTGAGAATCGGACCATAAGGAGGTCTGAGCAATGAAAAATTGATAGTTTTGAATTGTGGGGTTGGAGAAGGTTCTTGAAAGTCCCTTGGACCACAAGGAGATTGAATCAGTCAATTCCAAAGGAAATCCAACTTGACTGTTCTTTGGAAGTACAAATGCTAAAGCTGAAACTCAAATACTTTGGCCACCAAATGAGAAGAGAAGACTCATTGGGGAAGATTCCAATATGGGGAAAGATTGAAAGCCAAAAGAGAAGGGGACGGCAGAGGATGAGATGGTTAGATAGCATCACTGATGCGATGAACATGAATTTGGGCAAATTCTGGGAGAATCTGGAGGGCCTGACATGCTATGATCCATGGGATCGCAAAGAGTTGGGAACAACTTAATGACTGAACAACAAATGTATATCAGTGTACCTTCATCATCACACCATCCGGTGGTGAAATCCAGCTGAATCTATCCAGCTTGCATGATCCAGTAGGGCTGGCAGCAGGAGGCTCCGCCCACCTACCTGGATATCATCACATCCGGTTTTTTACTGTCTGTGCATGCGCAGAAGACTCTGTGCCAGGGGGGGTTCTACTTACCATTACTACTGGTTCGCAGCGGGGCTGCACACTCTTCTGTGCATGCGTAGAAGCGTTTTGATGACATCGGGGTTGGTGGGTGGGGCCTCCTGCCAGTTTTACTACTGGTTCTATAGAACCGGTGTGAACCGGGGGCAACCCACCACTGCTCTGCGCATGCCTGGAGGAGGCACATACGAGCATAGCGAGCACGCGCACATGCATGCTCACATTTGCAATCCAGTAGCAAAGGTAAGTGCATTTCACCCCTGATACCATCCTAGCACCCTATTTTGTTCAAAGCTATATTGACTTCCTTGGTTGCTGAGTTGTATCAGCTTCACTTAGGGGCAAATAAATCTATTTTCCAATCCAGGCTATTTCTGCATGTGTTCAACAACAAGACTATTCAATCTTCCAATTCTACTGTAAAATGACCTGGGTGGGTTTGAAAGTTAAGCAAGCTGGGTCATCCAGGAAATTCTGTGGCTATACACTGCCTTGGAATTTAGAAAACATCTCTGTATAACTTAGTGACAAACTATTTCTATACAGGCAGTCCTCGGCTGATGACCACAACTGAGCCCAGAATTTGGGTCTTAAGTCATTGCAGTAATTCAGCAAGCCACTATATAACCTGACTTGATTTTATGACTGTTTTATATTGGTCATTCAACAAGTAACTGAAGTCATTATGTGATTCACAAAGTCATTATGTAATATGTTGCATTACTTAATGACCCAGATGGTCATTAAGTAATGCAACATATCCAATAGGCATCATTTTTCCTGTTTTCTGTGAGAAAACACCATTCACCTGAATGTGACTATGAGACATTGCAAACATTCATAAATATAAGCTGCTTGCCAAGCGTCCAAAATACAATCATGTGACCTGGGGGGGAGGTCAGATGCAGCAGTCATAACTTTGAGGATGGATTGTAACTTTTTTAGCTGGTCATAATTTTGAATGGCTGTTAAGCAACCGGTTATTAAACAAGGACTATCTATGCTGTTGTTAGGGAAATTGAATGGATGGATTTAGTAGTTTACCAGAAATAAAGTTCAGCTTCAGAGCATCTTTCTTGAAAAACAAGTCTAGGGACTATAGTTCTACCTAAATTGCTAGGCTATTTAGATATAAATAATGGTTCATAATCCGACAACTCTGAACAGACAGTACAATTGTTCTAATCACATATTGTAATATGATTGCTTTGAACAGCATAATAGAATATTCAACAGCATAGCAAGAAATGACATATATTGTTTTCCTGCTGCTACTTTTCCCTCTATTTGAATATTGGAGGGAGAGAGAGAGAAAGATAGGTAGATAGGTAGGAAAGGACATTAGACCAGGTGTGTCAAACTCAATGCCTGGGGGTCGGATCTGGCCCATGAGTCACTTAGCTCTGGCCCGTGGGGCTACCCTGGAAACAATGAAGGATTGGCCAACAGTGCCTCCATTTTCGCTGGCAGAGGGTGCAGGAAGCCATGAAAGCCAAACTGGAGCTTGGGAGCCCATTTTCGCTGGCAGAGCACTCAGGCCACCACACATGCCACTGACACAAGTGATGGCGAGCTGGCTATGCTCATCCTGGCCAAGCCCACCCCGGCCCCCTGAGGTCAAACACAACCCTGATGCAGTCCTCAATGAAATTGAGTTTGACACCCCTACTTTAGACGATAGATAGATAGATAGATAGATAGATAGATAGATAGATGGATGGATGGATGGATGGATGGATGGATGGATGGATGGATGGATGGATGGATGGACGGGCAGGCAAGGTAGGTAGGTAGGTAGGTAGGTAGGTAGGTAGAAAGATATAGATGATAGATAGATGAAATAGAGTCTATTATAATCACAAACCACTGATCAACTAAAACACATTAAAAATAAAAGCCAAATAAGAATATTTCAATTGGTGGTAAGTTCATCAGTGGGAACTCAGGGTACATTTGATTTTACAGAATTTAGCCACATTCAAAGAAACCACATCAGACCGATTTGATAATGACAGTGTACATAAAAAGAGATAAATTTTTTTCAGATGGATCCTTGGATTCTTACCGCATAACAGAGCTGCAATTTTAATGTCCCCTTGACGATATAAGTCTTAGTTTATAGCAGCGGTGAAATCCCTCTGGTTCTATCCGGCTTGCCCGAACCTGTAGCACCAGCGGCGGGAGGCTCCACTCACCCGCCAGGATGTCATTACTTCCCGGTTCTTAACCATCTGCGCATGCGCAGAGGAGACACGTGTAGCGTGTGCAAGCTCCCATGTGGGAGCACACCCAAACCGGTAGCGAAGGTAAGTGGATTTCACTGCTGGTTTATAGGGCATGTTTTTATATTGATCTTCCAAAGCGGCTTAGTGCTGAAGGATGCTAAAATTAGTGCCCTTTAGAATTTGGAGATGGTTATATGATGTAAATGTCCTGCTCATTTGGAAAGCGGGTTATTTCTATTTCTATGAGGTAGGTTAGCAATCGGCTCTGAGACAGCCAACATATTTTACAGCCAAACGGAGCTGGAAACTGAGGCACTTGAAGGTCTGAAAACTTTAACTACTGAGCTTTTATAGGCTGTGTTTAGAATGGTCTTCAGTTTTATTCTGCTTAACTACTGCGGTTTTTATTTTCTTGTATTTTTTAAGTCATCTTGAAATTATCTACTGAATTATAATTAGTATATGAATTATAAATGTAAGGTAAGGTAAGAAGTAGTGTTTCTATTTCATCTTTCTTATTCTTAAAGAGTCTATCCTGGAAAAACAAAATCCTTGTAGAGGAAATAAGTCCATTCACCAAGTAGGTACTGCAGTTAAGGATATTCATCAAGGGGAGCGAAACCTGAAGTTTACAAACTTGTAGCAGGAAATTGCTAACAGATAAAATTTTATCAGCATAATTCTGAAGCATACATTAGGGAAATAATGAATAGACTCCTGTTCTTTTCTGCTATTAGCAACAAAATTGCAAGTACACAGACATTGCTACTTATTTTATAAATATGAAGTGATGGCTTTGAATAGTAATCTTCTTCATTTTAGACCACAATAGTGAGAGGTCCTTGGTGCTCTCTGAGCTTGGTTGTATTCTTGAAAATGTTTCATTACTCAAACTAGGCAAAATCCTCAGTACACTAACCCTGAGCTACAAGTATTAATCAAACAATTAATCAGTGGAACAACTTGCCTCCAGAAGTTGTAAATGCTCCAACACTAGAAGTTTTTAAAAAGAGATTGAATAACTATTTGTCTGAAATGTTATAGGGTTTCCTGCCTAAGCAGAGGGTTGGACTAGAAGACCTCCAAGGTCCCTTCCAACCAGAAGTGGGTTCCACATATTCTTACTACTGGTTTGCTGCGTGCACACCTTCCATGCATGTGCCCAGTCTTCTGTGCATGCACTTTGCTCATGCGTGCACCTTCCACGCTAAACTGGTTCTCCTGAATTGGTATGAACCGGCTGAATGCCACCTCAGCTTCCAACTTTGTTATTCTATTCTATTCTATTCTATTCTATTCTATTCTATTCTATTCTATTCTATTCTATTCTATTATTCTATTCTATTCTATTCTACTCTACTCTACTCTACTCTACTCTACTCTACTCTACTCTATTCTATTCTATTGAGATCACAATAGTGCTTGTCTCTAGGATGATGATACCCTACAAGAAATACATGTTTCTTCGATTTATGACTGGACACTTAGCGATTGTTTGAAGTTATGATGGACCTCCCTGTGCTCATGTGGCCATACTTGGGTGCTTGGAAATTGGCCTGCCTTTATGGCAGTTTTCAGCATTTTATGGTTACGTGACCAAGTTCTACAACAGTTTTATCAAAAACTGGGATATATTTCTAGTTTTCGGCAAAATTAGCCCATAGAGAATCATTGGTTTGCTTAAGGGCTCTTCTGCTTGCTTAACAACCATCACAAAAAAGGTCGTAAAATTGGGTTGATCATGTGAGTGACCCCAATTTATGAGCATCACAATTTATAACCTTTATGGGCAAGCTCTATTACAGTCATAATTCAAGGACTACCTATATAATTGAGCAACATAGATATCTTCTAAGTTACAACTGTGTGAGTCTAACAACACTTTGGGTTACTACTTCATATAAAATAACTAGTGTAGAGACTGAATAAACTGCTGAAGAAAATTCTGGAGACGCAGAAGCTGAAGCTGGAGCTGAATTCCAGGTCTCTATACTGTTGCAATCCCCAAAAGATAATCCAGAAAGCAGTAGATAAGAGAAGCAGTAGCAGAAGGGCCTAATGTTTGAAGAGAGACCCATTGGGTACCAAACCCATTAAGTACCAGATCTTAGATGCTCCACAGAGAACCTCCAAATGTCACCCCTTTTTCTCTCTTCAAAGTTCACACCATGTGCAAGTAGCAAAATGTCTTCCATGACCTTACACAGTCAGGAAACAGAATTTTGGAGATGGCATTTTGTTTCAATTCTAACCAGAAGATTCAGCTCTTGACACCAGACTGAATCTGGCACCTATTCTGTATCAATGTTACTGGAAGGTAATGGATCTGACTTCCTAGCTAAGAATGGATTACACCTTTTTATCTTATTATTTTTCCTTCATTGTGTTCAAAATAAACAGTTAACCTCTTTTTTTCCCCCAAACTGTTTGTTTTGCAGTTAAAACACTATCGGGATGAAAAAAAGACAGACTGTGAAACTATCTGAAAATGAAAATCAAATGTGTAAATGGCTTTTTATGGAACTTGTTATTATATTATTCCTCTTTTAGCATTCCATCAATATACTGTATATGAATTTAAATATTACAGATAAATAAGCTGACTGTAATGTATTTAAAATAAGTATGAAGTCAGGGTTTTGGACAAAACAAATTGTTCTTCTACTCTTTTTTTAAAATTGGAAGAGAAGTTTTTTCATCTCAGCTTAATTGTAAAAGCGATACATTTCTCCAAAAGTGTTTGTATATACATACATATATGTCACACAAACACACCTAGAAAGGTTTTTTTTATATATATAGTAATAATAAAGAATATTTGTAGCTCAGGGTTGAAATGAAGGTCCGACTCCACAGGTTTTTCAGTCTGGAATTTTAAACCATCTTAAACATGTCTTTTGGGTTATTCTGACCTAGGCTTCCTGAGAAAGCATAAATCACTATTTTAGTCCCCAAAAAAACTCTTTTATTGAGACGGCTGTGAATTACAGTCATGCACAGCCCATAAGGATTCAAAAACAGCCTATGAACATTCCCACAGATGTCTGCTCGAGTTGACACAATCTTTCAGGGTAATGTTGATAAGCACCCACCTGTATCTTCCTTGAAACGCTGCCAGAGACTTAATTGCCAATTAGTTTTGCAAGGCCAAACAGAGCACAGAGTCAAACGGATTTCTCAGAGCTTGAATTAAATATATGAACTAATTGCTTCCTGCAAAGGCTCACGTCCATTTGCTCCTCTTTTATGTCTTATGGGAGGGGCCAATTGTCTCCAAGCCTTACTCCCGGGTCGCCCTTTTTTTTCTTAATTGTTCTTGCCTTCCGGCAGCTCTGTGCATGGATGCACTGTGAACAGGCTCACACAGTTCTTCTGCCTCACTGATGTCAGATTCTGGAGGCTCTGGAGGCAGCACATAACTACCAAATGGCCCTGGCCCCCTCTCTGATTCCGACACAGAGCCCTCGTCTGAGCCTTCCCCAGGTTCCAGGACTGGCCCATGTTCCTCCCCACCTCCTTACTGTCTGACTCTGCTGCCAGCTCTGCACACCTTCGATGGATCACAACATGGGTTATCCATGATAATGAATTTATCTCAACAATTTAAAGTTACTTCATTACATCTTATAAATATAAACATAACACTAGCAAAAGGGAGAAAGGACTGTATTTAAAAACTAGATTGTAAAACAGTGGTGGAAAAATGGGGACAGGAATTGGACCCATGGGAACGAGTATAAGAGAATAGATCAGTGTTTCTCAACCTTGGTAGCTTGAAGATGGGTTGACTTCAACTCCCATATTCTGGGAGTTGAAGTCCCCCCTTCTTCAAGCTTCCAAGGTTGAGAACCACTGGTATAGATGGTATCTGGGTATTCTACAGGGTCCAGATGAGGGCAGGAGATTTTATAATTCAAGGTGTTCTTGCGTTATAGTGGTTAGAATGAGTATTGCAGGAAAACTCTGCCCACAGCTTTGAGTAGGATCCTGATGGGCTTAAGGTTGACTCAGCCTTCCATCCTTCAAGATTGGTAAAATGAGGAGCCATATTGTTGGGGGCAATATGCTGACATGGTAAACTGCCTAGAGAGAGATACTAATACCACTCTATAAAGCCTTAGTAAGACCATACCTAGAGTACTTCATCCAGTTTTGGTCACCACACTATAAAAAAGGATTTGAGCCTCTAGAAAAAGTGCATAGAAGAGCAACCAGGATGATTAGGGGACTGGAGGCTAAAACATATGAAGAATGGTTGCAATAACTGGGCATGGCTAGTCTAGTGAAGAGAAGGACCAGGGGAGACATGATGGCAGTGTTCCAATATTTGAGGGGCTACCACAGAGAGGAAGGGATCAAGCTATTTTCCAAAGCACCTGAAAGCCAGTCAAGGAATAATGGATGGACACTGATCAAGGAGAAATTCAACCTAGAAATAAGGAGGAATTTTCTAACAGTGAGAACAATCAACCAGCTGGCCTTCAGAAGTAGTGGGTGCTCCAATATTGGAAGTTTTTAAGAAGAGATGGGACTGCTATTTGTCAGAAATGGTGTAGGGTCTCCTGCTTGGGTGGGGGGTGGGGGTGGGGTTGGACTAGGTGACCTACAAGGTCCCTTCCAACTCAGTGCTTAATCTGAGTGCTGTAAAGCAGAAGCCCCAACCTTTTGGGCACAGGGACCAGTTCCATGGAGAAAGTTCTTTCCATGGACCAGAGGGAGCAAGGTTTTGTATGCTGCCTGCATTCCACGGATGGGCCTTCGCTTGTTTGCATGGCCCAGTTTCTGTCTTGCCACAGCCCAGTGCCAGTCCATAGTTTGGGGATGGGGATCCTTGTTGTAAAGCACTATGGGGCTGTATACAAATCTAAGTGCTATTGCTATTATAATACAAGACAGTTGGCCACTTTTACCCAGTTTATTCTCTTAATAGTGCAATTATTTGAACCAGTTATATCAACCATTCCGTAAAAGCAATTTTATGTCATCACTGTGTGTGGCATTTGAAAAGAAGGACTAGGTGACATATAAAAGGTGAAAGATGAATTCTAAAATGTTTCTGTAGTTTAACCTGATATGAATTACAATTACAGATCTTGAAAAATCTTTTCCCCAGTGTTATAAATCTGTGAAACTGTTTACTAACTCTATCATAATTTAGCTTTTTTTTTCTTTTTTAATTAACTAGCTGTACTGTCTGTTTTCACCCAATTTAACACTAAAATACCTCCTCATTGAATGTTGGTGACAAATGAGGAGAAAAATCTAACATGAAATCTTTACGAAGAATGGAGAATGCCCACTACTGCTTGATTTCACTACTATTGCTTGATTTCACTATTACTGCTTGATTTCACTTACTTATGAATTTAATGCAAGACAATGGCTTTGTTTACACAACATGCTTAACCCAGAATACTAGATCTGGCAGAAAACATCTAGAAAACTGTTAGATCGGATATAGTGTTGCAGCAGGGATCTGGGGCCCTTCATAACTTTCTTTTGGGGATATTCAAATCCCAGGATGGGTCTATTCCAACAAAAATTAGATTAGTTTCTGATTTGTTTTGTTGTTTGTTTAACCCTAACCCATCCCTCTGCAGATGTGAAACATGCAGTTGGAAGTAACAGTATAGATCAGGGGTGTCAAACTCAAGGCTTAGATCTGGCCCACAGGTCCGTCCTGGAAACAACGAAGGACCAGCCCACTGTGCCTCTGCCAGTGAAAATGGAGCTTAGGAGGGATGCATGCAGTTTTCGCAGACTCACTTTCAGCCACGACAGCCTACTGCAACCATCTGCCAGCAAAAATGGAGTTCAGGCAGGCTGCGTGTGGCCTACCTGGGCTCTGTTTTTGCTGGCAGAGGGCAACAAAGTGTTGATAAGTGATATCGAGCTGGCCATGCCTATCCTAGCCACACGCCCGGCCCCCTGAGGTCAAACATAACCCTGATGTGACCCTCAATGAAATCGAGTTTGACCCCCCCTGGTATAAATAAAATATTGATGCATTGGGCAGTCAGGAATAAATCAAGGCAGAATTCTCACTCAAAGTGCTAATGACCAAACTTCAGAAAAATCATATTTTGGACACAACATGCAGACATTCTTAAGAAATCCATTATTCTTGGAAAAGTTGAAAGAAAAGAAAAAGAGGATGGCCCAGCAGCAATGTGGATGGAGTTCATTATGATTGCAATGAGTATACAAACAAGAGATATAAATGGCCCAAGTGGCAATCAGATTCATCTGAGAAAACATGACATGACTTAATGGCACTTCATAAATCAATCATAATCTCATATAAAACATTAATTTCTAAACCGAGTAGATAAAAAAAGGAAATGAAATAAGGAATTGCTTCTTGCCTCAACTTTTTTCAAAATGAAATATAAGGTGAGAAGTGCCAATAAAATGCAAGTTGAAGCCCCAAACATCTGAGAAAAGCAATAATTGTAAACATTGCATAATCTTGACACTTTTGGAGGGTTTTTTTACAAGCAGATATTTTGCAGCCTCAGTTTTATTGATTGTTTACTTTCATTTGCTGGCCAGTCTGATCATAAAATAATGTGCATAAAGTTAGGGGGAAAATGGCTCCAAATATCAAAATGAAATTAAATGCTAAAAAGAAATTAAATGTTAAAAAAACCGGAACACAAAATTTATGTGCTCCTAAATTCAGTCTTCAATCATAACTTACCCTCATCCTGTGCTAGCTAGAACCAATTGGTCTTGATAGTTTTCTTAAAGTCCAGTATGGATGTCCCAAAGATGCTTTTTCTGGAGGCCACTGGACTTTGTTTTTTCCTTGAAGATGTTTCACTTCTTCAAGGAAAGCAAAATGTCTTCAAAGAAAAAACAAGAAAATCCAGTTGACTCCAGAGAAAGCACCTTTGGGACAACCATGCACTGGAAGACTGAGAATCTCTACAGACTTCCAGTATGGATGGAGCTGCCCAAATCTTGACAGGAAAGAAATCTAACATTGAGGGCAGCTATAGAAAAAAACTGAGTGCTGAGTTTCTTGTAAAGAATTTGTGGTCTTATAAAGACTTCTCTTGAGCCTTGTAAAGAAAGGGCCTTGAAGAAGTTTATCCTATTGTAGCTGGATAGACAAATGAATACAGATGAAGTTATCTCTTAAGTTGGCCCTTAACTCAGGACCAACTTAAAGGTGATTTCCTTCACCTTGAATCACACCCAGAAGACAAATGATGCACTCCGAAAACAGTTATCTGGCTATATTGCCATATTTCCATAATTTCCATATTTCCATAATTACCCAGAGGACTGTACCAGCTAAAGCTTCCAAATGTTCCTCAAAGCCACTCCTACATAGAATTTATAACACCAGTCGAATGAAAAGTGATTAAGGGATAATGACTATAAGCAGAATGTCTGTTCTAGGAGTGAATGCAGCCAGTGCCCAATATGTAATTGTGTGAAAATTCTCCTGCTACCGATGCTGCCCTACCTGTGGAACAGGAGCTATGAATCTAGGAGGATCCCCAGATTGTGAATTACCACTGAATGGGTGACTAGAAGGGAATGCCATAGAAAGGCAATGGAAGAAGCTTTACAGAAGGTTAAAGGGTTATTTAGGTCTTCCAGCATCCATGTAAGTGATTCTTACACCCAGATCCATTTCAAACACATACTGTGTAAATGTTTGCTTCAATACTATCAAAAGAGAAAGACTTCAAACTCTGTTACTAAATGTTATTTAATGTTCTGACCTAGGCTTCCTGATATAGTAAAAAGCACACAATTAGTGCCAAAACCCCCCTTTTTTATTTTAACGGCTGTGAATTCCTTTCATTCACAGCATGTGCTGAATCATCCAGAGTTTATAAATAATCCAACAGAAGTCTGCAACAGTCCTTCGGATAAGGCTGGTAAACACCCACCTTTATCTTCTTTGACACGCTGCCAAAGACCTAATTGGCAATTACCTTGGCAAGGCCACATGGAAACACAGAGTCAAAAACGGAGCTTCAAAGTACAAGCTGACACCATCCACAACATTGTTTCCTGCAAAGGCCCACATGCCTTTGCTCTTCCTTTATGTCTTATGGGAGGGGCCAATCATCTCCAAGCCTTACTTCTGAGTCGGCCCTTTTATTTTAACTGTTCTTACCTTCTGTCAGCTCTGCGCATGCACACACTAGGAACAGGCTCCCCCTATTCCTCTGCTTCTCTGATTTCCGACTCTGGAGTCTGCACATAACTCCCAGATGGCCCTGGCCCCATCTCTGCCTCCGACGCACAGCCCTCGTCCAAGCTTTTCCCAGACTCCAAGACTGGCCCATGTTCCTCCCTAGCCTCCTCACTGTCCGACTCTGCTGCCAGGTCTGCAGGCTGCTGGTGAACCACATTTAAAGAGGAGCCACACAACAAGGTATATAAAATTGCTGTACTGAGAAGGTTAAAGCAGAAGATACCAATTTTTAAATAAAACTCTTAAGGAGAAAATTGAATTGGACCTAATGTTTCATGCTATGCGGTGAGCATGCTTTCATTCTATTTGACGTTATTTACTATGGATTGTATATTTATAGATTGAATCTCGTATCAAGAGGCACAAGAGTCAGTTTGATGTTGGGATTAAATACTGGACTGAAATATGGAAGCGTGAGAGTTCTAGTCCTCCCTTAAAGTGTAAAAGCCAGCTCACAGGATTGTTGCTATGGCGAAGAAGGGAGGCAAAACATTATGTACACCTCCTGGAATTATATAATATAAAGGCAGGCTTCTTTATCAATCTTCTTGAGGTGAGATTGAACCCAAGCCTGTTGGTGTTTCAGAAAGTCCTTAAAATATGGTTTAGTAATCCCATGATAGAGGAGAACCTGTTAGATAGTTAAAAGAGAGTTAATTGAACAATTCTATAGGTTTTGCTGCTATTTTATTTTTGGTCTTTATTTTTAATTCAAATTGGTTGTTTTAGTGGGTTTTGTACACTTTTGATTGTTATCATGTATGCCAGGTTACTGTGTGAGATGGGCAGCTATACAAATGTGATTGATTGAATGAATAAATACATTCTATTTATTCTAGTAATAAATAAAATGTGTATTGATTTAATACACATTTAAAAGAACGACACTCCAGAAAGAGAAGGCACTACGGAAATTATTACTGCATCTCTTTTGCGCTGTTAGTGATTTAAACTTTCCCGCTTTATACAATTATATACTAATACTTAGCATTTTAATGATAGGATTCGAACTGCTGACCTTTCGATCGACAAGCTCAGCGTCTTAGCCACTGAGCCACCGCATCCCCTGTCATTCCGTTTAGATGCCATCAATTCAGAAATGAAACGATACAGGAAATTGCTTTGTTCCAAGTCCAGTAATGAACTTCGCTGTCTGAGCGGTGCCAGCACTGACTAGCAGCAGATTCTCAACCCCCTTTTGCAAAAAAGAAAAAAGAAAATCTTGCTCAAACTGCTGTAATTAACTTGGGACCTTCTGCAGCATGCCAGCAAGCTACAACTATACACTTTAATCTAGTCTATTAATTTTAATCTACCTCCCCAATTTCCAAAGGTATATTGTTCTTATGTGCGCCAGCAAAACAGGCAATTAAGTTTATGAATTCTGGGAGAAAAAAAAAATTACATCAGAGGTCTGTGCACAAACTGCAACTGATTATAGAGGGTGCTTCACTGCATGGCATTTAGCTCTTTGAAATAACTCTTCCATCATCATGTTTTTAAAAAGAGACTTGCTTTTGAAATTGCCCTTGAATTTTGAAAACATCTGTACATAATAGAGGCAGTGGATTTCTTCTCGGAAGGAGGTTCTCTACTAGGGTTCATGGATATTTACTTCTAAGAAACGTAAGTATGATTTGCTGCCTCAAAAAAAAAACATATTTTCACAACAAACAGACTCATCCCAATCATTCACTTACTTAGTCAAATCTACTTGGTAGCGGTTCTGCTAACACCAAATCACACAAATTTGGCTTGAAGTTCATTTTTGGGGGAGCAAAACTAAATGCTCACTCTCTTCAGAAGTGCTACATCCATTGGTGAGCTCTAGCACATCCCTGGCCTTTGCTCTTTGCCAAACAGGCAGCCATCGGTGTGGTTGGGTCACTCCATCCAATGAATATTTGGAGTGTGTGTGGTATACTCCTAACCCTTAACAGTTATTTATTTGTGTTTTAAAGTGACAGGTTGCTTTTTCAGCCACTTATATGGGCATTTTTAACCTTAGATTAATTTTTGTGAGAGCTCCAGGGTTTTTTTTTAAATTGTTTTTGTAGTTTTGCCTGTGTAGTTATTTATGTAGCACCTACTGTATCACGGAATATGGTACTCACTTGGATCCATATGGGCCTCTCAGCAGGATCCCTTTCAGCTTTTTTGCAATTCTAACTAAAATTTTAGTTTTTAGTATCTGAATTTTAATCTGGACTGGTTTTATTATTGTGAGCCACCCTGAGTCCTCGCAGAGAAAGGGCGGCATATAAGTCCGATTATAAATAAATAAATAAATAAATAAATTCATTTTAAATACCGTATTTTTCAGAGTATAAGGCACACATTTTCCCCTCATAAAAGAAGGTAGAAATGTTGGTGCATCTTATACAGCCATTTTTGGCCTCCCGAAGCCCCACCCCACTCGTCCATTTTTCTGAAAAATGGGCCTGTTTTTCACAAAAACAGGGTGCGCAGAGGGTTTGGGGGGCCTGCAGAATGCTCCTAGGGGCCGTGGAGGGCAAAACCCTTTTTTTTTCTTACCTTTTTGAAATCTTGTTGCGTCTTATACACCAATGTGTCTTATAGTCCGAAAAATACAGTAAACATACTGCCAAAACTTCCAAAAAGGAGTGGATTTTTCTCATCCCTCAATCTACTGCCCCTCTCTGACTGGAATTTCCATGGATTTGCTTATATTTTACTAAGAAGCAGTGTAAAAACATGTGATCATTATACAGTGGTATGTAAAATCAACAGGAAACAGTGTCTCAAACCAATGTGTGCATGCTAAGTCCCTCTGACCCAAAAGGTATTCCTATATAAATAGCAAGCAACTGGATCAATAATTAATTTCAATTCTTTACACAACTTGTAAAGGTTGACCAAAAGGGAAAATCCAGCAGATAATTTCTCACACCCTGCCCTTACTTTTTTCTTATGTTCTTTACATAAGAAAAAATCTGCAGGGATCAGGGGCAAGGAAAAGTGCATTGTAATATCACAATGCAAACTACATGATTTGTGCATTTCCATCCAGCACTGGATACAAGACACAATCTAACAATTGCATTTCTAATTCTTAATTTAAATTGTTGTTATTATTGGTACTACAATATCAAGTGGGTATCATTGCCTGATGTCATTTCCTCATTACTTATGGCTTTGTCTAATTCCTTCTAACACCATAATTATAGAACCTCCTTGCTCCAGCATGAAGACAGTCCATTAACTATCTCTAAGACATGACTTCACGTCCGTACCTGTATCACATAATCATCTCATAGCAGAGACAAACCAAAGACAGCTTTAGAATAGAATAGAATAGAATAGAATAGAATAGAATAGAATAGAATAGAATAGAATAGAATAGAATAGAATAGAATAGAATAGAATTGTATTGGCCAAGTGTGATTGGACACACAAGAAATTTGTCTTGGTGCATACATTCTTGGTGTACATAAAAAGAAAAGATACATTCGTCAAGAATCATAAGGTACAATACTTAATGATAGTCATAGGGTACAAATAAGCAATCAAATCATATTAGGAAACAGTCAGTATAAATGGTAAGGATACAAGCAACAAAGTTACAGTCATACAGTCATAAGTGGAAGGAGATGGGTGATAGGAATGATGAGAAGATTAATAGTAGTGGAGACTTAGTGAATAGTTTGACAGTGCTGAGGGAATTATTTGTTTAGCAGAGTGATGGTGTTCAGGAAAAAAACTGTTCTTGTGTCTAGTTATTCTGGTGTACAGTATTCTATAGCGTCATTTTGAGGGTAGGAGTTGAAACAGTTTATGTCCAGGATGTGAGAGGTCTGTAATTAGTTACCCATTCTGGATTTTCCTTCTTATCTTGGACAACCCTCACCAGGCTCAAGGTTGACTCAGCCTTCCATCTTTCTAAGGTAGATAAATTGAGGACCCAGTTCGTGGGGGCAATAAGCTGACTTTGTATATATATACAAAAGTATGAAGGCTATTGCTTAATGCATTGTAAGCTGCCCTGAGTCTCTGGAGAAGGGCGGCATATAAATCAAATTTTAAAAAAAAACATACTGCCTGGAGGCGGAGATTTGAGATGACACGCTTGGAGAAGTCATCCAGAAATTTCTGGTTTTATTGTCCCTTCTGCAGTACTGCTGTGGCTAAGACAAAAACAGGAACTCTGGTTTCTGCAATCACTTTTGCTAAACAACAACAACAACTTTAACAACAACAATTAGTTGATCAATCCATCTAGAGAGCTGAATCTTTGGAACTGACTAACCCTTGAAATTTTCTAGCATAAGGCATGTCACTGAAAGTATAATTGAAAGAAACTGGCAATTGTGTTTCTGTAGTTTGGATACTGGGCATTTAATTTTCTTAGAGCCACTGTTCACAGAGAAACCCTGTTTTCTTGTTTGCTTTCTTCACACAGAGGTTTTTTAGAGTGGTTGATATTTCCCACTTCAACTCCCAAAGAAAAGCTATTTGTCCAACTCCATCTTTTCAGCAACAGATCCAGTGGTTGCATCTTGGTTCCACAAAACTGGATGATGATTCAATGTCAAGCAATACAAACAAACAAACAAACAAAAAAAACCCTCCCAAACCCCTCTAAATCATGAACATCCAATCTTTGGGCCTGCCTGGGCTGCAGTGAGTGAAGAAGAAATGTCTTGGGTTACATATTGTTTCAAATATGTAATATAGTTAATGTATATAAATCACACAATGTTAAAAGTTTACAATCTTGTGGGGCTGCATTACTACCCCTGTTTCCCTGAAAATAAGACATCCCCTGATAATAAGCCCAATCGGGCTTTTGAGCGCATGAGCTAAAATAAGCTTCCTCCCAAAAATAAACCCTCCCCGAAAATATTTATATAGAGAGCTGAAAATCAGGTAAGACAGCAAGAGGAGCCCCATCTTGCTCCACGCGCCCCAAAATAATAAGACTTCCCCAAAAATAAGGCCAAGCGCTTATTTCAGGGTTCAAAAAATATAAGACCAGGTCTTATTTTCGGGGAAACACGGTAGCTGCCCAGGGTCTGTAGGTGGGCCTGTAGCTGTGAGTGCTCTAAATGTTTTGTGTCACTAGTGGTTGATAAGTTGAACAGTTGAACACATAGTTGTAAAAATTTCAATTATTTGACATTATAATTGGAAAGAAAAAAGAAAAATAAATGTAGCACTTAGATTAACCAGAGCATTATGTAAGCCAGTGGGAAGACATTTTTCATTCAGTAGATGACATTAAGTAGGTCTACAGTGGAAGTTTAGCTGAAGAAACTACTCATCATAGACCTTAAAAAGTTTGGCACATTAAAGCTGGGACAGCTGCTTCTCTCTGCTGTCAATCATCATCATCATCATCATCATCACCAATTTTAAGAAGATATTTGGTTGATACCTAGGATGCTGGCAGCAACCCGTATCAACCATCAATGCCAACCAATTATATTTGTGATATATTTTTAAATGTTCAGTTGACTGAGTTTCATGTTTAATGAATAAAAGAGATAATAATAATAAATGCTTTTTCCTGCTAATCTCTTGGGAGCTTCATGTCATCATACACATGTTATATTTATTTCAGAGGCCTAGATATTTCAGTGTTATTTTAAATTATGAATATGAATACATAGTTGTACAAGATATAGATTCATATTGATCTTATCTTTGAAATATCTACCTGAAATGATAATTACTATTTTTAGTATTGTTATTTTCATTTATCTTGTATATTCCATCTCCACGAGGTCTTTCATTACAAAGATAAATGAGTCCCATTATTTTTCCATTTTCCAGAAAGAGCCTTGCATTTTAAGAACTGCTCAGAAGAATTCCTACATCATAATATGTTTCTGCCTGCAGCCTTAAGATTTGATTGAACTGTGTAATTCTAAGAGGATAAGACTTCTTGGCAAAAATTAAATGTGGGAAACCTAGCTTTGTCCCTCAAAAGGCAGCTTTTTCTTTCTTTGTCCTCAAATATTTTTGTTTCTGCTGGTGTGGCATTCTCGTCACACTGGGGTGAAAAATGAAAGACTATAATGTTCAGAGTCAACATGGCCTAGTAGTGAAAGACCTGGATTTGAATTTGAGAAACCATCTGCTGTAGCTTTATCATGAGCCCAAGGCAACTCATTAGCAGTAGAGGTTTCCAGAGTTTTGAGTGTGTTTTGGTACTGTGGAGATCTGGAAAGAAACAGATAAACATCATTTGGAAACTCCACTGATTTGAGGTGTTGTTGTGATTGGCATTAAGTTTGGGAAGCAAGTCACTTATGTCTGATTAGCTAATGCAAAATAATTGTATTGCACTGCCTACAACAGTCCCAACTGTATGACAAATAACATTGATATGCATTTTCCCCAAGTCAGTTTACATTTTTACATTTAGGAAAAAGAGGAAATTGACATGGATGGATGGATGCATGGATGGATGGATAGATG
Source organism: Masticophis lateralis (assembly GCA_030761175.1). Taxonomy (NCBI): domain Eukaryota; kingdom Metazoa; phylum Chordata; class Lepidosauria; order Squamata; family Colubridae; genus Masticophis; species Masticophis lateralis. The sequence goes on along the minus strand of JAUDYJ010000007.1, from coordinate 68,236,539 downwards.
GATGGACACATGATAACCTAAAGATACACCTAAATTACACCAATTCTCCGCGAGTTGCACTGGCTCCCTATCAGTCTCCGGGCACAATTCAGGGTGTTGGTTATTACCATTAAAGCCATACATGGCTCAGGGCCAGGCTATCTTCGAGACCACCTTCTACCACATAGCTTCCAGGGACTGGTAAGATCCCACAGAGTCGGTCTCCTCCAGGTCCCATCAGCTAAACAATGTTGGCTGGCGGGCCCGTGGGGGAGGGCCTTCTCTGTGGCTGCCCTGGCTCTCTGGAATCAATTACCTCCTGAAGTCCAGACTGCCCTCACCTATTGGTCTTCCAGAAAGCAGTGAAGACCTGGCTCTTCCGGCAGGCCTGGGGCTGTTGAACTCGTTATAGTGATCTTGCAAGACCCGGCCACAAGTTGGAGTGTATGTGTTTTAACGTTCTAATGTTTTAATGTCTTCTTTTAACTTTTGTATAGGATATTGTTGCATTGTTTTATTTTCTGTTGTAAACCGCCAAGAGTCCCTTGGGAGTGGGGCAGCATAGAAATGCGACAAAATAAATAAATAAATAAATAATAAAGGAAATTGGAGAATCAACAGTAATATTTGAGCCTCAGTGGTGCAGTGGTTAGAGTGTAGTACTGCAGGCTACTTCTGCTGACTGCCAACTTCCTGCAATTTGGCAGTTCAAATTCCACCAGGCTCAAGGTTGACTCAGACTTCCATCCTTCCAAAATGGGTAAAACCAGGATCCAGATTGTTGGGGGCAATATGCTGACTCTGTAAACCACCTAGAGAGGGTTGTAAAGCACTGTAAAGCAGTATATAAGTCTAAGTGCTATTGCTAGTTAGCAAAGCTGCCCCTTCCCCATTTTTAAAAAAGTTTTCCTTTATCTGAAATTCCTTTCACAGCTGATTCTGGCTTTTCTTCTTTCTTTGTGATAATTTGTTCTTAGCTGAACTCAATTGTGCGATGTTATCTTAACCAATAAAATTGAACCAGATTACATTTACATAGAGGATAATTAGAACTGCAGAAAAAACAATTACTACCAACCTGCCTTCCGTTGAGGACCTGTATACTGCACAAGTGAAAAAGAGGACTGTGAAAATATTTACAAAATGACGCTATAGAGCATTGCATACCAAGACAAATAGACACAAGAACAGCTTTTTCCCTAATGCCATCACTCTGCAAAACAAATAATTTCCTCAACACTGTCAAACTATTCACTAAGTCTGCATTACTATTACTATTAGTTTTCTTATCATTCCTATTACCCATCTCCTCCCACTTATGACTCCATGACTATAACTTTGTTGCTTGTATCCTTACGATTTATATTAATTATTTCCTAGTATGATTTGATTGCTTATTTGTACCCTATGACCAGTGGTGGGATTCTGCCAGTTCTAGGGGATTCGGCTGAACCCTTTGTTAAATTACTGGCTCACCCCGCCCCTTGCCCTGCCCCTCCGCACCACTATTTATTGCCAAAAATAGTGGTGGGCAAGAGCGGGCGAGTTAGCAATTTAACAAAGGGTTCGGTGTTTTTTTGTAATTTTATTGGCCCGCGGAGCTTCAGCATAGGCTAATTAGCCCTTGATTAGATCGGCTCCTGACTCTCAGCTGTTTTGCTCCGGGCTCTGTTGCTTGCTGGAGCTGCTTGCTGGAGCAGAGCTCTGCTGCTTGCTGGAGCTAGCTTTGCTGAAAAAGGAAACTGAAAGTAAAGCAAGCTGTTGGCTTTGCTGTTGCTGCAACGTTGGAAAATTAGGCAGGCAGATTGCTTTTCTTTTTCCTCACCAAAAACGGTAGGTGCAAACAATGGGAAATTTAGGGCAAAAGAGGAGAGTTCAAGATTTTAAAACACAAAAGAAAAAAAGCTCTATTTAACTAGGGAATTGTAATAATTGAGATACTATTAATTGTATATTGTGTTGAGAGCAGAAATGGTTAAGTTGTGGTTTGGAGGAATATATGGGGGAAATTATTTGGTTTATTATTATTGGTAAATATAATTAATTGATTTGTAAGAAATTGGATTGCATGGAAATAATTGGAATATTCATGTTCATATTGATTAATATACAAAAAAGGTAGTTATATAACTAATTGATTTTTATTAAAATGTTGAATTTATATAATATTACATAATTAACCAATGTGAGGATGGATATAAAAATAGATGACAATGGGAAGGGGTATAATATAGAATAGAAGGGAAAAATTGAATTTGATTAAGATTAGAGATGAGGATGAAGGGTAATATTGGTTTTTTTACAAAAATAGATGAGGAATAAATATGGCAAAAAGGAAATATAGAAATTGTAAATTTAATTGAAATGACTAAACACTGTTTAAATTTGTGAACCTGCCAAATACTCTGTTCAAAGAAAATACATTGTATGTTTGTATGTGTGTTTCTAATTATTGTTACAAATATTGTTATATTTGTTCTCTTTTATTCTTTAAAGTTTAACAATTCATTCTTTATCTTAATATCTTTATATTTGTTTGGGGTTGGCTTTCTTCCCTTTCATCTTTTTTATTGTACAGCAATCTTTCTCCTCAAACCTTAAACCTCTCTTTTCTTTCCTTCTTACTTTCTCTTCCTCCCCCTCTTCTTCTCCTCCCTACTTCCTCTTCCTTTCTCCTTCTCCTCCTCTCTTCCTCCCTCTCTTACCCTCACTCCTATTCTAATTTCCCTTCCCTTCCTTCATCCCTCTCTATTGCTGTATCCTTTTATGCATATGGACTACTCAGAGGGCTGAAAAAGTTATTTTTGACTGGTCCTCGCACTCTTGACCAGTCACTTTTTACGTTTTTTGCCCTATCTTATCACCACGGTGTAGAGAAGCAGTTGTGAAATGATGACATGGTTGTTAAGAATGCTGCACGGGCATAAATGTGAGGATGGTCATTAGTGTGAGGACCAGTCAAAAGTGTGAGGACCTGTCAGAAATCACTTTTTTCAGCCCTCTGGGTAGTCCTTTTGTGCATGTGGACTACTCAGAGGGCTGAAAAAGTTATTTTTGACTGGTCCTCGCACTTTTGACCAGTCCTCAAACTTATGACTGTCCTCACTTTTTACATTTTTTGCCCTATCTTATCACCATGGAGTAGAGAAGCAGTTGTGAAATGATGACATGGTTGTTAAGAATGCTACAATGGGCATAAATGATGACCAGTCATAAGTGCGAAGACCAGTCAAAAGTGCGAGGACCTGTCAGAAATCACTTTTTTCAGCCCTCTGGGTAGTCCCTATGCACATAGCCACGCCCACCCGGTCACATGACCAGCTAGCCATGCCCACCCAGTCACATGACCAGCTAGCCATGCCCACCCGGTCACATGACCAGCTAGCCACGCCCACTCGGTCACATGGTCACCAAGCTGCACCCCCAACTAAGTCACACCCACAGAACCGGCTGTTAAAAAAATTGAATCCCACCACTGCCTATGACTATCATTAAGTGTTCTACCTTATGATTCTTGATGAATGTATCTTGTCTTTTTATATACACTGAGAGCATATGCACCAAAGACAAATTTCTTGTGTGTCCAATCACACTTGGCCAACAAAGAATTCTATTCTATTAAACTCTTAAGTTCTGACAAATGTATACCATTTTATCTTCTTATAGTCCTAGATGCCACTGGGCATACAACTGTTCATTTTTCTGGAGCCGGGTTGCAATAGATTCCTTACCAACCATGAAGATTTAATAGAATAGAAAAGAGATCCTTCTTTGCCATCCCGATTGGTTCCCAAATAAACTCATTATCAGATACTAGCTCATGTTTAATCAGTTTCAGAAAGAGTTTGTGTACAATTCAATTTAGTAATATATTAAGATGAAATAGTTTTGAAAATAGGACGGGAACATTTAAACTCAATTGTCTTAACTATTAGGAATGGTCTGGGCTCTAAGTATCCAGTATGGTCATAATTCCAGCAGATACAAAGAACACAATCATATTTGTAGGTGTTTTAGCTAGTTTGTTAGGGACAGGCTGACATTGAACAATACCAAGCAAAAAAGCTTGCTATAATAAATGGTGCTCAGTTAATATTTGTTTTAATTCTCCATAGCTCTTTTTGAATACCAACAATCTTAAAGTGGGTAGTTTTCTGCCTTGGTATCCCAGAATCCTTTTTTGTTCTATCAGCCTATATAGTTCTAGGCTGCATAAACAGAGGGATAGAATCAAGATCACGTGAAGTGTTAACACCACTTTATAATGCATTAGTGAGGCCACACTTGGAATACTGCATCCAGTTTTCATTGCCACGATGTGAAAAAGATGTTGAGAGCCAGAGAAAAGCAACAAAGATGATTAGGGGACTGGAGGCTAAAACATATGAAGAACAGTTGCAGGAACTGGGTATGTCTAGTTTAATGATAAGAAGGATTAGAGGAGACATAATATCAGTGTTCCAATATCTCAAGGGCTGCCACAAAGAAGAGGCAGTCAAGCTATTCTCCAAAGCACCTGAGGGTAGGACAAGAAGCAATGGGTGGAAACTAATCAAGGAGAGAAGCCATTTAGAACTAAGGAGAAATTTCATAACAGTTAGAACAATTAATCAGTGGAACAACTCGCCTCCAGAAGTTCTGAATGCTCCACTGATTAATTGTTCTAACTGTTCTAACTAAAAGTTTTTAAGAAGATGTTGGATAACCATTTGTCTGAAGTGGTATAGGGTTCCTGCCTAAGCAGCGGGTTGGACTAGAAGACCTCCAAGGTCCCTTCCAACTCTGTTATTCTATTCTATTCTAGCCTACAATGAACAATAGAGAGAGCATGGAGAGAACTAGAAGCTCTCGTTGTGAAGGAAACTAACTTTTCTGAGCAATATATCAGGAAGTAAAATATCTCATTTAAAGAGAATCAATACTGTTAAAATTGCCAAAGTTACCAAGATAACCAAAATGTCAGGCAGGAGGAGGATCAGACAGAGTCCTTCCATGGGAAGACAAACTTCCACTCTTTAACAGAGATAATTAAATGCTCGGGCAATAACATGGCTCAATAGTAATTAGAAAGGAACTTCTCTACATGAATTTCAATCCTGAAAGTTGTATTAGTAAGGGGTGTGGATCAGGAACACTGGGGGAAAAAAGAAGATGACCTACCTGTTTGTTTTATCTAATAGGAATCTGGTCGTTTACTTGATCTCCATTCAGATTCATTCAAAATAATATTTTAATGGCATTGCAGCAGCCACTCAACCATTAAATAAAACTTGAAGGAATTCTAGTACCTCTCCTCTTTATTAAATTAAAAGAACCAAGGAACAGTGATTGAAAGCATTTTATCCTTTTATTTTTTTAAAATTCTGTACCTCAGTCCTTTTACAATTCTTCTTAATCATGAATGCAAATGACATTCAAACTTTAATCAGAAACTGCCTTAGGAGAGCCCTTTGCTGCATTTCCATGGGAACACACAAGTCAGCCTTGCCCAGAAAGAGAGTAAATATATCTACCCCTTATTTCTCCACTCCAATACATCTTAAAACCAATATTTAGCCCCACTAATACATCACAATTAGCATGAAATAATCCTGCCCACATACTCCCTGCTAGTGAGTTCGTCCCACAACTTTTCAAAGAGAAATTTGTTAGTCTCTCTACAATAATCATTATTTAAACAGGTGTGTTTCCATGGAGAAATCAAGTAGCATTTTTAATTTTGTCAGATTTAGTTTTATTCAAGCATTTAAATGAAGCCCTCAAAGTTGAGAGGTAAGGGAATCATTCTTACAGCCTGACTAGCCTCTTTCCAACCAGGACGTCTGAAGGCAAGCTGTATTACATAGATATGAATGGAACTACAGGTACTCCTCCACTTACAACAGTGTGTTTAGTCACTCTTCAATGTCACTGGAAAAAAGTGACTTATGACCATTTTTCATACTTATGACCATTGCAGCATCTGCATGGTTCACATATTTTACATTTGGATGCTTGACAACTGGTTCATATTTATGACCGTTTGCAGTGTGATCCCCTTTTGCGACTTTCTGATAAGCAAAGTCAATGTCCCTGAGTGGCCCAGCAGACTAGTGCTACTGTTAAAGGTAATATTTAGCTTCCAGCTGCCTGCAATTACTATGAGTTCAATTCTCACCATGCTCAAGGTTGACTCAGCCTTCCATCCTTTCTAAGGTAAGTAAAATGAGGACTCGGTGGGGGCAATAAACTGACTTTGTATAAAATATACAAAAGTATGAAAGCTATTGCTTAATGCCTTGTAAGCCGCCCTGAATCTCCGGAGAAGGGTGGCATATAAATCAAAATAAAATAAATAAAATTTAAAAAAAATGGGGAAGCCAGATTCATTTAACAACCGAGTTAATAATTTAACAAGTGCAATGATACACGTAACAGATAGGATAGGATAGGATAGGATAGGATAGGATAGGATAGGATAGGATAGCATAGGATAGCATAGGACAGGACAGGACAGGACAGGACAGGACAGGACAGGACAGAACAGAATTAGAATAGGATAGAATTCTTTATTGGCCAAGTGTGATTGGATACACAAGGAATTTGTCTTTGGTGTATATGCTCTCAGTGTACATAAGGAGAATAAAATACATTCCATCAAGAATAAAAAGATACAACACTTAGTGATAGTCAAGGTTACTAATAAGCTATCAAATCATACTAGGAAACAAATCAAAACAATATAATTGAAAGATACAAGCAACATAGTTATAGTCATAAGTGGGAAGAGAGTCTTGGTAAATTATTTGACAGTGTTGTGGGAATTAGTTGTTAAGCAGAGTGATGGCATTCGGGGGGAAAACTGCCCTTGTGTCTAGTTGTTCTGGTGTGCAGTGCTCTATAGTGTCGTTCTGAGGGTAGGAGTTGAAACAATTTATGTTCAGGATGGGGTGGGGGGTCTGTAGATATTTTCACAGCTCTTTTTTTGACTCGTTCAGTATACAGGTCCTCAATGGAAGACAAGTTGGTAGCAAAAAATGTGGCAAGAAAAGTCATAAAATGGGACAAAACTCTCTTAACAAATTTCTCCCTTAGCAAGATAAATTCTGGACTCAGTTGTGGTCGTAAGTTGAGGCCTACCTGTACAGCTCTCAATGAGATCCAAGACTATAACAGAGAAGATTCTAGATCAAACCAGTTGCTATATCATTTTCAAGCAAACACCAAGATGGTTCCTATTCAGAGCTTCTGTTAACACATGTGGAGGAGAGGGCGGGAGGGAGAGAGAGGGGGGGGGAGGTTAAAACTGGATGACTAGCCCATTCTTTCTCTACTTTGAGCTGTCATCATATTCTCTACATGCCGTAGGAAGCCTATGAAACATTCATAAAGTTCTTTGTAATAAGGATTTAGAGGCTGCTATACAAGAAAAAAGTTTTCACATGGATAATTCCATGGAGAAGTTTGCTTGAGATCGTACCACACATTACGATGTGCAAATCTTTTTGGCTGGGGGCCATAGTTTTTTTGAGTTTTAAGGCACGCTCATAAAAAAAATGACAGGGCTAGAAAAAAAAATTAAATTTGACTTTTAATAAAAAAATAATAATTAAAGTCAGCTAATACGATTGCTCCCAGTGCGTATAATAATGCTGTTCTTCTGTTATATTAACAATTGCAAAGTGCCTCTTGGCCACAAATTGTGGTTTTGTACTACATCATCAGTTTTCAAGTTCTGCAGTTTTTGATTTTCCCTATTTGTAAATTTGTTTTCCTCCTGATTCATGAAGAAACAAACTGAGATTAACATGAACTTCTGGGGAAAATCAAAAGTGAGAGATTAGTCCATCTACCTAGAGGACTTTGAATATTTTGTCTTGAAAGACAGAGAGAGAGAGAGAGGGTGGAGGGAGGCGAGAAAACAGTCTTTCATGTTTGGCAATGAAATAACCAGACCGGTGTAACTGGGATATGTCAAACATTTCTTATATCATTTTTATTCAGTTTGATGGAAAAATAAATTGCTCTGGAAATTTATTTCAAAAATAAAACATTCTTAGTGACTTTCTGATGGATGGGGTTGAATTGTGGGTATATTTTAGGAGATGGTGGAAAGGCGTAAGAATGGAAACTGCCTTTCATTATAGTCTCCTCATCTCCTGAGTTTATTAAATTCCATACAAAAATTACTATATTGGAGACCCTGTTTTCCAGATACCCAAAGGAACTGTGGACTGATTGAGAGAGAAACAGAAAAAAGATAATTCATAATAAAATATGTGAGGGGGAAAAAAAACGTGACAAATTTGTTCATCCGCTATCATTAAAAACATTATTTCAGCCTTTTACCAATGCTCATCCACCTCTTTAAAGTCACTTTTTATATTCTAGCTCTTACTTTTCTTCGGCACAGACTCATTAACAAATTCTGGCCTGCAGTTTTTTTACTTTCCTCAGAGGTGGTATTCACTTACCTTCACTATCAGTTCGCAAATGTGAGTGTGTGCATATGCGCAGAGCCTTCCGCACATGCTCAGAGCATCAAAAACAGGCCATGATGACATCCCGCCAGGTGGGTGGAGCCTCCCGCAGCCACCGCTATTGGTTTGCCCAAACAGGATAGAACTGGCTAAATACCACTACTGATGTTCCTAGGAAAAGCTACAGCTGCTTTAAATGGGGCTATGTTTGAATAACTATCCATGCTGAAGAATCTTTTAGGAATCAGATCTGAAAAACTACGCAGTCCTAGTACTGTCTGTAATTCAGAGTCAGAAGCCGGGTTCCGTGGCTAAAACAAGTTTAATCAGTCAAGATTATTTGTTATATATGCTGAACGTGATTGGCAGCTTCATGAATTTAATCTTCAGCCTTTTTTTTTTTTAAAGGGGGGAATTTACATATGCAAAATCAGGAAGCTGATCACATTTTTCTTATAAATGAAGTTAAAATCTAGAAAATCTAAGTATAGGCTTTACTCATTTTTAAATTTATTTTTCTGGTTACTAGATTAATGCTGTGGTTCAGGAGCCATAAAATGATAAAATAATGGCATATAAAAAATCCCCGAGGTTTCATTTGGAAACATGCAGGTTTTTTTCTGTTTCTGATTGTTCCCCCCCTCCCCCCAAAAAATACACAAACACAGGTGCTATGTTTGATGTAGATTTACCTTGTAGAAATACTGAATTCAGTATTCAATGAATTGAGGAGCCTGGATAGCTCAGCAGACTAAGCATTGTAATTAAAACCCAACTGTCGGCAATTACTGCTAGTTTGAATCCCCAGGCTCAAGGTTGACTCAGCCTTCCATCCTTTCTAAGGTAGGTAAATTGAGGACCCAGTTTGTGGGGGCAATAAGCTGACTTTGTATAAATATACTAAAGTATGAAGGCTATTGCTTAATGCATTGTAAGTCACCCTGAGTCTTCGGAGAAGGGCGGCATATAAATCAAATTAAAAAAATAAATAAATAAAATGCAGTCTATTCTACTCATAGTTTTTTGAACAAAGAATAGTGCTCATAAGAATAGTAGTCTGGCTTTAGATATAGTGCTAAACTCATAGTTTTTTTTAACAAAGAATAGTGTGCATAAGAATAGTAGTCTGGCTTTAGATATAGTGCTAAGATATATAACATGATCCCACCACCACCACTTTGGCATTCAAGTAAATGTAGGCTGAAATCAGAGGTGGGTTTCAGCAGGTTCTGACCAGTTCTGGAGAACTGGTAGTGGAAATTTTGAGTAGTTTGGAGAACCGGTAGTAAAAATTCTGACTGGCCCCACCCCCATCTATTCTCTGCCTCCCAAGTCCCAACTGATCAGGAGGAAATGGGGATTTTGCAGTAACCTTCCCCTGGAGTGGGGAGGGAATGGAGATTTTACAGTAGCCTTCTCCTGCAATGCCCACCAAGCCACGCCCACCAAGCCACATCCACAAACCGGTAGTAAAAAATTTTGAAACCCACCACTGGCTGAAATGTTCCCATACTGTTCAATAAAGCACTTGTACTCTAATAGTCTGTAGAGATTCTCAGTCATCAGGTCATGGTTGTTCCAAAGGTGTTTTGTTCAGGAGACAGTTGGACTTTCTTGTTTTTACTTTTGAAGACATTTCACTTCTCATCCAAGAAGCTTCTTCATCTCTGACAGGGTAGTGGGGAATGGGAGGATTTATATTCCTTGCAGACAGATGGTAATCCGCATCCTTTTAGAGCAAGGGTGTCAAACTCATGTCATCATGGCAGTGTCATGTAACATATCAGGACTTTTTCCTCCTTTGCTAAACCAGGCGTGGGCATGGCCAGCATGTGACACATCTGGCTCATAGACAGGGAGTTTGACAGCCCTGTTTTAAAGGGTCATTAAAGCACTTGGAAATTAATTTGTATCTTCAGGATCACCTGAGTAGTGTTCCTGGTTCCTGTAGTCTGCAATATTTTTTCCTCTGGAAATCCATTCCTGCTCTCACAGGATTCAAAGGGTGTTCATCCCAAACTGTATAGCTAAAAGTCTGTAGAGATTCTCATTCATCCAGGTCAAGGTTGTCCCAAAGGTGATTTTTCTCTAATCTTTCCTTTTTATTGGAAGCATACATTCAAATGTCTAGAAAATTGAAGCAGAATTGAAGCGATAGGAAGCATGGCATTTCTGAATTATTATTTTCTTTTTCCAAATAAACTCCTGGATAATGATGATTTCTAAAACATCACCTTTTTTAATGGGCAAAGAAACTTTCTAGGCAGACCCAAGAATCTCCAAGCTTCTAATATTTGGCAAAAACATATCATAATATATTTGGAGAATTTGTTGAGATTCATAGAATTCCCAGGCCCGTTCCTTGGCTGATTATTACCTCTCAAACTGTCTAGCCTTCTAGACCTGTGGTAGGCTAAAATGGTGGAGTAGGATTAATAATATACTGTACACATAACATGTTTGGGTCATCATTTTAGAGGTATGTACTTACTTAAACAGAGAAACAGAATGGATAAGGATGAACAAAAAAGCAGTGTATGTTTTTGGGAGCAGTGGGGAATTCTGATTTCCTGCTGGCTTCCCCATTGACTTTCCTCAGGGGAGCATGGCAGAGAGTATTGGAAACAACAATCACATGACTTCCCTTCCCTTCACATTGGGCAGGTAATTGGCTATTGCCGGGTGGAATGATGGATTACAAAACCGGTTAAGAAACTGTCACACAATATTGAAAATGAAACTGTGGTAGCCACGGCAGCAGCCTAGCAGTGTAACAGCAGACAGTAGCACTGAACCAGCCACAACCTTCCCCAAATTTCATTCCATCAAGAGTTTTGGGTCCCAGATTTTGGACATATTCTGTTTGTTAGCCCATTTGAGGTACTTCAGCTGATCTACGATGCACTATTTTGTTCAGTTAAAGGTCAGGACGAGAGTTTTAGAAATATGTAGATCACCCCCTGAGGAAAATTGGTATACAAATAAAATATAAAATGTCAGTGTTGACCTTTACAGCTTGCCCCCCTACAAATTAGCACGTACGCACCCAGTACTTGCGCTATTTACATTAAACCTCTAAAGTATAACCGACTTTAGAGAGACTATATCCTATGTCAGTGTAGGGCTTCATTTGTTAACCTTGTTACTACCCTTGCCGTCTTCATTTTTATGAATATTTATAAGAGTTGTAGCTGCTATTAAATGAAGAAGCAATATATATATACATATATATGCAAGGTTATGCTTAAGGAGACTTTTTTCCCTCTTAAAACCATGTTAAAGCAATTATTTCATTCAGGATCTAAACTGCAGAGTGTATAATGTGCTTGTTTTTAATGCTTCATCTTTCTTCACTTCATTTTGTTCTAAATAGCTCTATGCTCTCTAAATTTCTGAGTAAGAGGCAGTTTTTACAGTTCCTAAATCTGGAGGTGTTGACTAATTATTGTTCTTATTAATAAGACCTTTCATTGACATCTGTGAACCATTGGCGAGCACCGAGATGAAGTGTTGCCAGATTTAACATTTCTCTCTACTTCTCTGTTGGCACTTGCTGTAGAGTTGGGAGTATATCTTAATATTTAAACAGCTTGGGCCTTAAATTATAATGGATTGTTTGGCTTTCATGCAGGCACCTCATGCCCAAAAGTTTTGCTTGTTTGTTTTCCAGTTTTAAGGAGAGAAAGCAATAATTGGGAGACCAAAGTAACTAAAGTAACTTGTAAGTGTTTTGTGTGTGTAGTTTCTCCATTTCTGAGAAGTTTCACACAAAAACTACAGGTAGTTCTTGGCTTATGACCATGACTGAGCCCCAAATTTTTGTTGTTAAGAGACATTAGTTAAGTGAATTTTTCTCCATTTTTCAGTTTTCTTGCCACAGTTGTTAAGTGAATCACTGCCGTGGATAAGTTAGTAACCTGGTTGCTAAGTGAGTCTGGCTTCCCCATTGATTTTTCTTGCAAAAGGGGATCACATGACCTTGGGACACAGCAAATGGTCATAAGTATGAACCAGTTGCCAAGCATCTGAAATTTGAATACACGATCATGGGAATGCTGCAAAGGTCGTAACTGTGAAAAACAGTCATAAGTCACTTTTATCAGTGTCATTGTAACTTTGAATGGTGATTAAATGAACCATTGTAAATTGAGGACTACCTATACTTGTTTCATTCCTGGAATCTGGGAAGAGAGTCAGATCTTTCTTCAATCTGTAACTATTTTGTATTTTCCCATTGCTTGGGAAATATATTTTTAATACTAACATTGGAGATACAAATGGAATAACTTCATAGTGTCTGTTGATTAGGAACAGAGTCAAATGACTTAGAAACTACTAGATAGGAAGACTTGCTTGCTTCCTTTTGAAATAAATCATACCTGGATTAATTTGAAGGTAGTTAAAAATTATACTTCCATTGGTTTTACCAGGCATTGAAGATGACCATCCCAACTCTAGGAGATGAGATAAAATATAAAATTCTTCTGATGTCATCTCACTGTTGAACCCTATCTAAAGTGGCAATTCATAATCTCTTTGTGAGGGTTACGACGGATGCCCTAATTAATCATGAGCCAAGTTTCAAAAGAAGTCCAGTTATTTATTAGAAGCAACTTGTTGGCACTTATCCAAGTGGAGTCAGCTCTGCCCCATGTAATTTACGTCCTCACTATGACCCTGTTTCCCCCCTCCTCCCTGGGTGTGTCATAAATCACATTCTCCAATGGAGCACTTTCATGGGCTGTAGAAAACACGTCTCTCCTGCTGGCTCTGGTAACCTGGGATATAATCTGGAAAAGGTATGCTTGGAATTTGCTTCTGGTTGTGGCAGCCGAGCTGCTCCATCAGTTTCTCCCCACTCTTTCCTATAGCAACTCGAAAGCAGGCCTGGAATGCTTTACGAGTTGACACTCTTCACATTTAAGAACATTTGTTCATGCAAGTGATAGCTGTTTAAGGCCTATCCAATGACTAACTTGTCTAATTAAAGTCCAGAACAAATGTTTGAACTTGCAAGCAAAATAGTAGGCAGAGAAATAGGGCTGTGATTTCTTTGAATTTTTTCCAGAGGTGGGTAAAGTATTTGATCAGTTCCTCAAAGGAAATATACCTCTCTGCGGTCATAGTAGGATGACTCCTAAAACAAAAAAGACCATCAGAAGAACTATCATGATGGCACCGCATGGCATTTAACTTGAAGTGGAAAAAGCCAAAAAGATTAGAGACCAATTATTGATAAGTATGCAATGAAAGAACATTTATTCATATTCCTTGATAAATACAAGAAAAATGCAAGTTCATGTACCATATATGATACAAGCTACAATAAGTTCAGAAAAGTTATTTTTCTGTCATTAGATTGAATTGGAACTGGTCAAAATAATTCATGATTTATCTGTGTCTAGCGCTAACATGAATTCGTTCAATTAATTTAATGTCAATCCACATAAAATGGACATTATATCTATATGTAAAAATAGATTGTTATTTTGGGCATGAAAATTCTACCAGGATGTAATCACTGAGATTATAGCAGGATGCTATAAGATAATTACAAACTATGACTTGGTAGGTAATAGCAAAATCACCTATCTCATATTCCACAAGTCAGAGATAAGTGTGCAATTGAAACTTGCTTTCTGCAGTTTGTCATACATTTATTCCAAACCAAACTAATGTTATTCAGGTCTAACTAAATGACTCCTTGCTGTCATCACTGGCAAAAAAACCCACCAAAAAGTAATAATAATCAAATTACGTAAAAATGCTATACTGTCTTTTAAATTCATCCAACCTTTTCCATTTCCCTTGCACGTATTCATTGATATGCCTTTAAGGTTAGAAGTTTTTTGTTAACATTTAAGTCTTTTAAAGCTGTCCTATTTTCTAAAGGGCTACAGTACATATTCTTAACCATCTTCTTTCTGATGGAGGAGGTGCTTCTCCCATCCCTTCTACATAACCAGTAAAATAAAAAGAACTTTCTTTTTAATGTATATAGCTTTAATCAACTATTGAATCTTGATGGTGCAGTGGTTAGAGTGCAGTACTGCAGACTACTGCTGATTGCCAGCTGCCTGCAATTTGACAGTTCAAATCCCACCAGGCTCAAGGTTGACTCAACCTTCCATTTTCCCGAGGTGGGTAAAATGAGATATGGTAAAATGGGCCATATGCTGACTCTGTAAACTGCTTAAAGAGGGCTGTAAAGCACTATGAAGCGGTATATAAGTCTAAGTGCTATTGCTATTACAGTTTTGCTTCTGTGCAAACTCTAATTATGTGGTCAGCCAAGCTAGGTTTTTGTGATGTTTGTTTGTTCAGAGTATCGATGCAATATGTTTTTTTTTCTTCCCAGAAGTCCAATAATTACATTAATTGTAGATGAAAACAAGGATTATTTCAATGTATCATTGCATCTTTGCAAGGTGAGCCATTGAGCACCAGCTGAGTTATTCACAGAGGTACACAGTACCGAAGAAAGAAAAAGGAGCTCTCCAATTTTCCAGCTCATTTTGAAGTTGTTTGTATTTATATCAGATTATTATCAGCAACAATCCCCTGAGAAACTGTTTAATTAAGCAAAAAGATGCTGTGGAGATTTTGTTCAATCACAATGGCTTGTTAGACAGCAAAAGCGTAGCTTCCTATTTGCTTTCCATAGCATACATTTAAAACATGGGCAATAGAGATACATGCAGACATTTCTTATTTTCTTAGATGTTTCTGGGCAATACTATAGGTTGTAGGTAATTCTCAGTACTGTACTAGGTTAAAGAACACTGACATCTCATTACCTTGCATATTACAGTGTACTATGTGAGCTTTGTTTACTGTCTGATGAACATGAGTATAAATATGTGATATACAAGTGGCCAGGATTGTGAATTTCAACTGATTTGTCCCTCTGATATATGACTGTACATTGGGAACCATAGCATACTAGATAGATTCATATGTACCATTGTATGGATGCAGTTTACAATTGTTGGAAGAAATGTCCATCTGGATTCAGTTCCAAGTGGGGAGAAAGACACTGGAAACATGGTGGCTGCTTGGAAGGGTGGTTCAATGGTGAACAGGACTAGATGGGTTTTAGGTCCTGGGCAGCTGACCACATGGAGTTGAGAGAGAGGGTTATTTATACCCTCTCTTGGGCTTTGACTTTGAGCTTCCTGTTCCTGTGGCAAGGGCAGGTATCCTATTGATTACAGACTCCCATCTGGAGTCATGTTTGTCTGAATCAAGTTTGGTTGAACCTTGCTGGGTGATGTAATGAAGGGGTTTGGTTCTGGTGCAGCTGCCAAAATAGAATTGAGAGTGAAGGGTTTTTTTATACCTTGTTTGAGCTTTGCACTTGAGCTTCCTGTTCCTGTGCAAGAATGTGTACTCTATTGACTGTTGTCAGACTCCCATGGGACCATGTAGGGGTTATGTAGGAGTTATAGCTGGCTCTGTAGGTTGTCTGAGAAGTTTGGTTGAATTTTCTGAGGGTGATGCAATGTCCTTAGGAGATTGTGTGATGTATTGAGTTCTGTGTCTCAGTGGGTTAATCCTATTGTGTCCTGAAGGGTCATGTCTTAATTCCTTCACCCTGGATCTGAAAGTCTTTTGTTTTGTACATAGACTGGCCCAGTCTTAATGTGCACCAAATATCTGCTAGGGGCAGGGAGCTGCTCTTTGTCTTTAAAAACCTGTTTCTCCTTTTCTCATCCAGAGAAATAAAATATTCTGCCTTCTTAATATTTCCCAAAATATTTCACTCTTCTAAGAAGAGTGGGTGCTAACTTTCTTCACTGTTTACAATTTACTTTATTGATTATCCTTTGGGCCATATCAAAGTGCAGAGTTCCAGATACAAATTATTACTAAAATCTGATAAAAACAATTTAAAATGGAATTGGATAAAGTACAATGATTTAATATTTTGTAAGGTCCCAAAATATACTTGAGTCACCAGAATGCCAAAGAGAGAGACTCAAGACGAGGCTTGCAAAAAGAAGCAGATTTTATTTATGGCCAAAAACAAAATACTATATCCAGAACATACAGATACAATGCATGTGAGGAGATAGCCACACCTTGGAGAAGGTATGGCATCCTTTTTATACCCTCAGAGACATCATTTTAGTAAAGGAATTAGTGTTATCTCTTCCTTGAGCATTCCTTTGTTCTCCCAATTGCTCATTTGGCCTCCTGATTCTGCAAGGAATGATCTTATACAGATCAAAGGTGTAAATTAGAGCTGAAGTGTAAATTTTCCCTCGGATTATATCTGCAGTTCCAACTATGATAGGTACCATGCTCTTAGATGACACAAGAAAAACAGGAAGAAGATTGATATGGGTTCAGATCAAATGGCAGGGACATATGTTTAATGTACCAGATACATTACAGAGGCCTAATAACAGAATATGTTTGTTACAGGAGATACAAATATAAAGGCATAATATATGTGATACGAATACAAAGGCATATTTGTGTTACAGATACAAAGGTGTGTTACATACAAAGGCTATATATGTATTACAGGAACCTAAAGGTTACAGAATAACAAGTTTCTACTAATTCTAATATACCAGTATATCATATTCTAGTATTATTTATTATATCCTTATTACTGTTTCCCTTCAATGTAGATAGATAAAATATGATAAAATTATATTTCTGAATCACCCCTACAACCTACCCAGTGGTGGGATTCAAGTAATTCAACAACCGGTTCTTTGCCCTAATGATTTCTTCCAACAACCAGTTTAACAAACTGCTCAGAAAGTTAACAACTGGTTCTCCCGAAGTGGTGCAAACTGGCCAAATCCCACCATTGATCAATCCCATATTTGCTGATCAAAACCGAACCATTTTTGCTTAAACCATACTGCACTGTGTTAAATGTTATTTTCAGATACTGGCTGCACATAAGGTAAATTGTTTTGATATGGGTCATTTGTTTGGTATGTAGACCGATGTATCTCTCTCACCCTCTTATACAGGCAACATTCAAGTATGCATATCCCAAGACACTGAATTATCAATGGGCATCATATTTCGAAGTATGATTGTTGGTGGTTCATAGGCATGCATTCTAGCTTGGTTTGGAGAGTGATTTCAAGACCGGCTCAGAATAAAAAGATCTGTTTTCTTACAATACTTATGTCAGAAAGTGGGGAGAAGTATGTGAGTTTATTATGCCCTGAAAAGAACATACTCAAAAGATCCTTGTAACAAGACATACAGTATGAAGCCTTTATGCTTACAATGTCACATTTAAAATTGCTAGAAGAAATAATTTTAACCCAACAAAGTAACATCATCAGTGTGGGTGAAAATGGAATTTGCAAACATGGGGTATTAAAATGTCTCTACAAAACAAAGAACTACGCTCCGATGTCATGAAAAACTCATAGCTCAACCCTGAGCTACAAATATTCTTTTCTACTGAAATAATTTTTAAAAATGAAAAGGTAGTTTACGTGAGGTGAATTCAGAAAGGAATTTAAGAGTTCTGAGTGCCACAAAGCTTTGCCTGGTACCAATGGAATTTTTCCCCCCTCATACTTTAAAAGAACAGGGGAGAATTGCACACATGCAAATTGGCAGACTGGTCATCGTGATCCAGTCACGATCCTTTTGGAAAGTAGATGTATCTATGAAAGATATGGGGCTTGGACTGTAACCCCACATCTAAAATTTCAGGAGTGGCATTTACTTACCTTCGCTACCAGTTTGCAAATGGGAGCACCCACCTCCCTGCATGTACAGGGCCTTCCGCGCATGCATAGAGCATCAAAAACGCGATGTGATGACAACTGGGTGAGTGGGCGAACTCTCCCACAGCCGCTGCTACCGATTCGCCTGAACCGGATAGAACCAACCGAATACCACCACTGCAAAATTTTGCCTGTTTTGATTCCTCCTGCAAATGTTACTGCAACAAACATAAATGAGAGTGATTATATATATATGTGTGTGTGTGTGTGTTTTCTGAGATTTTCGCGGGTGTTTGTATGTAGGTCTTTGGTTATTTGGGTCTTCTCCCGCGTAGAATTGAAAGTATCTTGGCGACGTTTCGACGAAGTCTCATTCGTCATCTTCAGGCTGGTGTTCTCGGCTTCGTGCTTCCAGGAGCATTGCTGAGAACACCAGCCTGAAGATGACGAATGAGACTTCGTCGAAACGTCGCCAAGATACTTTCAATTCTACGCGGGAGAAGACCCGAATAACCAAAGACCTACATATATATATGTATACACACACACACACACACACACACACACACACACACACACACACACACATATATATATATATATATATATATATATATATATATATATATATATATATATGAAATTTACACTTGAGGGGGGTTTTTTTCAACTTAAGAAGTGCTTTCTTAATGCACAGGTACATGTGTAGAACTCATAGTCCAGATTTATAATGGCCATTTGGACTAAACAGGCGAAAAGTCATACTGTTCAAAGAACTTGCAGTGTAGTTCTCTTCACATATACTTGGTATGAACGTGGAGAATTATATACACTACAAGGTATTTTTTTCCTTGCTTTAAAAACAAACAGGTATATCTTCCCAGATAACATTGTCTGAGAATACGAACTTCTGCCTTAATTTTCAGAAGCTTTTTCCCTTTTAATAAAACTTTAAAAAAAACACATAAGTTTGTAATTCAAACCACATTCAAAGAAGAAGAATCAAGAGTGGGTTTTCCCTCCCTTACTGCTGAAGGACAAAGGACATGTTTTTTTTCTCTCTCCTTTTTTTGCGGAATGACTATAATAAACAAAGCCTCATAGCATTCAATTTGTTTATGATTTACAATATTGTGCTTTAAAGACAACTAGGTTAAAAAAAAGCAGCAGTAATATCATTTACTCATTATACTTAGACTTGAAAGAAAGCATGTTTATGGATACCTCAAAACATTTATAATGCCCATGAGCAATGATTCATTTTTGTGCCTTTGAGTAAATGTAGTTTTCTGGATAACATTTTTGAAAATGGTTCATCATTGCTTTTGTTTTATAGCTTAGACAGAGTGACTGGCTCAAAGTCACCCACTTGTTTTCATGCCTAAAACTCAAATAGAAGTCCATCTTTCTAATCCAGGGCCTTTAATTACTACACCAAACTGATTCTCACCTGGTTTTTGTAAAACACTACAAGCCTAATCTCAGGAGGTAAACATACACCCCCCCCCCAAGAAAAAGGACTAAATCAAAGTCTTGGGATTTATAGGTAATAATCCTTTAAAAAGGGGGATCAGGGCAAGCCTGATATACTGGGTTCTTTTGGATAGGCAGAAGCCCCTCAGAGTAAGCAGTCTCAGAGTTATCCAGGCTCTGAGCCACCAATGGCTTTGAAAGTGACAGCCAACACACTGAATTGCACTTGGAAGGCAAAATATCAGCCAGTGCAGTTCCAGAATCCTGGAATTCCCCTCAGTATTTCAGCTGCTCTATTTCATTAAGATTCTGCTAAAGTATTTATTTGGATCTATCCTAATCATGATTAAATGCCACTTGAGGCAGTACTTTTTTGATCAGTACCTTTTTGTGAATCTAATCTTCAGCTCCCAGAATTCCTGAGCCAGCCATGGGAGTTGAAGTCCACAAATCCATAACTCCTAAAAGGGCCAAGTTTCCCCAGATTAATCTAGAGGATCACAGTTGATAACAATGGCTGCATCCTATTCTCTGCAGAATAACTACAGAAGAAGGTTTATTTTTAATCCCCTCTTTTTATGTTCTTGACATTATCTCTTCCAATCCCAGATCATTGCCAGTAGCCATACTAATAACAAAAGTAGTCAGGCAGCGTCTCCTCCTTTCGACATTCTAATTCAGAGCCTTGTTTCATTATAAGATAATCAAACATTTATATATTTCTATTCCTTTTAATATATCACTTTGTCTTGAAATGACATCTTACTTTTCTTATGATTCTTCCCATGTTCTTCAAGAGGCAAAAACATTTCTAACAAAGTTATCTGATGACCAACCTAAAGATATTGTCTGGTATCTCCTTTACAAACCTTTTCAGTGTTACCTATCAATAATCAGTTATGTTAAATTCTGGCACCTGTTAAAAACCCTTTTTTTCTCCCAAGGCTCCAGAAAGTACAGTTAGTAGGAATCATCTAGATCAGTGGTCACCAACTGGTGGTCTGTGGACCACTGGTGGTCTGCGAGAAAATTTTCGTGGTCCGCAGAAAAATTGTT
Source organism: Masticophis lateralis (assembly GCA_030761175.1). Classification (NCBI taxonomy): domain Eukaryota; kingdom Metazoa; phylum Chordata; class Lepidosauria; order Squamata; family Colubridae; genus Masticophis; species Masticophis lateralis. The sequence continues at coordinate 68,215,862 of JAUDYJ010000007.1, read as the reverse complement.
TGCATTTTTTATATTGCACTAAATCAGGGGTCCTCAAACTACAGCCCTTGGGCTAAATACACGCAATGAATGTTTGTGTTGCTGCAAAGAGTCTCCCCCTATGGGGTTTTTTTGTAGGGGTCAGAGGGGGGGGAGAAAATCCGACTTGCAGTCTGCTTCAACCTCCTGGTGTGGGGCTTTGGGTGAAAGCTGGAGGGAAATGCCGCTGGTGGCAAAGAATTGGAGGGCTTTGTTCCAGTGGGACAGCATCATGGCCTGGAACTGGCTGACCATCTCAGCCCGCTTAGCCTCCAGGTGCCAGTACCTGCCATGCACTCCCACAGGTCTTCTCTCTGCTTGGAAAGCCTATGCTCGTAGCCCTCAGTCAGGTGCTTCTGCTGAACCTCCTTCTCCATCAGATCCAATTTGAAATGAACCAGCTGTTTTGCCAACTCTTTCTCATGATGGTTGCTTAGCTCCAACAACTGCTTCCTGTTGGGGCCCTAAGGAGCCCAGGCAGGGAGGCGAGGAGTGGCTGAGAGGGGAGGGGTGAATAGAGGCCGGCAAGGCACCCCTCGATGTGAGTAATATTGAATGACACGCCCACCCAGTCACATGACCACCTAGCCACGCCCACCCAGCCAGTCATTAGGCAGATCATATTAGTGATCCTCGGAATTTAAAATTATGAATTTAGTGGTCCCTGAGGTCTGAAAGGTTGGTGACCCCTGATCTAGATATGCATTTCTCAACCTCAACAAATTTAACCTCTACAGAACTTCAACTTCCAGAATTCCCTAATCAAGAAACAATGATTTAAACTTTTGACTCCAACTGAATACTCCTTTCAATAATCCAAATTGAAGCAGCCATGACAAATTGTTTCTCATATAAATGGTTCCACCATCAGGGTGCCGTTCTTCTTTTTTTTCCCCCATAACATTCAATTAGAATTCATCTTTTTAACATATGGGCGTCCTCCTGGACCCACGGCTGTCTTTGGAAGATCACACGACAGCTGTGGCCAGGGGAACCTTCTATCAGGTTCGCCTGATACGCCAGTTGCGGCCCTTTCTAGATCGGGACTCCCTACGCACAGTCACTCAGGCACTCGTCACCTCTCGCCTGGACTACTGCAATGCTCTCTACATGGGGCTCCCCTTGGGATGCACCCGGAGGCTCCAACTAGTGCAGAATGCGGCCGCACGGGGGATTATGGGAGCGACGGGACGCTCCCATGTGACACCTCTCCTGCGCGAGCTGCATTGGCTACCTGTGGACTTCCGGGTGCGTTTCAAGGTGTTGGTGACCACCTTTAAAGCGCTCCATGGCTTAGGACCAGGGTACTTACGGGACCGCCTTCTGCCGCCAATAGCCTCCCACCGGCCGGTGCGTTCCCACAGAGAGGGTCTCCTCAGGGTGCCGTCAGCCAGACAATGCCGGCTGGCGACCCCCAGGGGGAGGGCCTTCTCTGTGGCAGCCCCTACCCTCTGGAACGATCTTCCTCCAAAACTGAGAACAATTGCTGACCTCCGGACTTTTCGTCGGGCCCTGAAAACTCATCTCTTTCAGCTTGCTGGTCTAGCCTGACCCCGCTGAATTTTTAAGATCTGTATTATAGGGTTGGGTATTTTAAATATTTAATGGTTAATGGTTTTAATTTTTAGCCAAAGTTATATGCTTTTTTAAAGAAATTGTTTAACTTTTGTGTACTATTTTATTTGGCTGTTCACCGCCCTGAGTCCGCAAGGAGAAGGGCGGTATACAAATCTAAACAAATAAATAAATAAATAAATAAATATACATGATCTTCAATTCTGCAAGCCAGCATAATTTAAAAACAACAACAACAGATCTTCCACATTGCATTTTTTCTGGTATTTGAGTACCACCCTTTTCCTCTATTTCAGTCATCTTCAGTAGAACTTTATTCAGAGTTACAGTTGCAATTTTAATTTACCAAGAAAGCAAGATATAATTCCTTGGAATGCAAAAGTATTCCGTTTGCTCCTGAGACTCATAAGTGAGAAACAGTGTGATTGTTTAGATAAATCTTTAACAAAGTCATTTGTTAAATTCTAGGGTAGTATATTTCAATACATGTTTTTATTAACATAGGAGACACACACACACACACATACACATACATACCGGTTTCAATATGTCTTTGTTCTGAGATGAGAATCCTGCGTATTCATTATCGGCAACAACATGCCAATCAACTTTCATTCTAATCGTTTTCATTGTTGCCGAGCCAAGCTTTTTAACAAGATTATACAGCAATGATTGCTTCTTACATGTCAATACATACGCAGAATTCTTCCATTTTCTTGAAATATTGTTATCTCAATTTATGAGAGTATTGCAAGGTGCTGGTAGCTTGCAAAACAGTGTATGGTTTTTTTCATTTCATTTTTTCCCCCTCTCAATGTTTCATGTCATTATGAACACAGATGCTTTCTACATTTAGATCCAAATATCCTTTTTTTTTTTTTTTGAAATAGATAGAAGGAAGAGATAGACAGATCACCTTTGGCACCGGCTCTCTCTGTTCTTTTAAGAGTTCTTTATGTAGTCCAAGATACTGTGGAGGCAAAAGACAAACAAAACAACAAGCATTAAGGAGCAAGGATAAGTAGCTCACTGCTGGATGATGAAGCAAATAATCTCTCTAAATCTAACTGTACCAGAGGAGAGTTGAAGGACAGGCCCTTGAGAGACTTCAATAGCACAAGAAGAGCTGGCCAACAGCCCATCTTCTGAGGCCTTTATTTCTATGATATAAATAAAGGAAAGGAAGGCAACTCAGCAAATGCCTGATGAATTAATGGAAGACTGGCATCCTTTAGGAGGCTGGTTCACCACTTCTATTTTACTATCCTTAACAATTTCCAAGGGATGCGGTGGGTCAGTGGCTAAGGTGCTGAGCTTATTGATCGAAAGGTCGGCAGTTCAGCAGTTTGAATCTCTAGTGCCATGTAACAGCGTGAGCTCTCGTTACTTGTCCCAGCTTCTGCCAAACTGGGCTTGAGTCTCAAGCCAAGCTTCAAAAGAAATCCAGTTATTTATTAGGAGCTTCATGTTGGCACATTCCCAAATGAAGCCAGCTCTGACTCTACGTGATTTACGCCCCAATTATGCCCCTGTTTCCCCTTATCCCTCCAGGATGTGTCATCAATCACATCCGCCAACAGAGCAATTTCGCGGGTTGTAGAGGTCACTCCTCTCCAGCTGCTGTGGGTAACCCTGGGATAAAGCCTTGAGAGAGATAAGCATGGAATGTGCATCTGCCTTTGTCTGCCGTGTTGTTTTGCTGGTTTCCCATCCCCCCTGGTTTATGGCAACTCGAGAGAAGGCCAGGGATGCTTTGCGAGTTGACTTTCAGCTCCCCTCACTTCCTGAAGGCAACCTGTGCAAAGCAAAAACGATTTGTGTACAGTATAGATTTTAGGGTTGTGACCACCCCCCTAGGCTCGTTTGGGTTGTATGCATGAAGTTTTGCTATGAGGCGGTCAGCCTGGATGTTCCTACTCTTTATCCAGGATGCCTCTGATAAGGGGTAGCTCTTCCAGTTGATTAAGTATTGGAGTTGCCTCCTGTGCCACCTCGAATCAAGGATTCATTGCACCTCATAATGGGTTTAGCCCCCTAAATAGTTGGAAATGAACATTGTGAATCTATGCTTTCCACAGTACTGAGAAGGTTATGGAATCTACCCGTTTTTCTATCCTATGGTGCTGAAGGCTATGAAGATGAAAGCTTTGGTGATCCTCAGTGACAAATTCACTACATCGCCATAAATAAGCTAGGAACATTCACTCTATAGCTTTAAAAGAGAATAGAAAAATAATATAACCTATCAAATTGCAACGGTTTCCATTTCTGCCAGAGCCAGCCCTTTGCGTAAAAGTTGTGTACTTTAGTAGGGTGAGGCAGTGTTTCAAATTAAATTTGGAAGAGGTACATCTAGGACAGGGCTGTTGAACTCGCAGCCTGTGAGCCGGATGCATCACATGCTGGCCACACCCATGTCTGGTTTAGCGGAGGGGGGAAAAAGTCACAATATGTCACATGTTGACGTCATGATGATGTGAGTTTGACACCCCTGGTCTAGGACGTGAATGCAGTGTGTATCTTTGACTCATTAAACCAGCTGTGCCTTTTGCCTGGTTCCTAGAAACAGATGAAGCCACATTAATGAGTCCCAGATACTGGCTGCATTTGTGTTTCCATGTATTCCAGAGTACCTGTTCCAAATCAGATCCAAAACAGATTTGTTGCAAGAGATCATGACACCGTGAGGCAACAGGGATAGATATTTCACATCATACCACTTCTGAAAATATCCATCTTCTTCGCCACTACTGTATGGATTATAAAGGCACAGTGGAGCTTGGAATGTTGGTGGGAGCACATAATAATATTGACCCTGTTAATAACACCAATATATCTTGATGCTTTGATGCTCCGTTGCCTGGTTTCATAATACTAATTTTCCACTACACAAAAAGCAAAAAGCCAGGCTAAATGCTAGAGCTCTAAGCCGTGAGGGAGAAGTAAATAAGTATAATGGGGCAAGTGATCCTAGCAATCACTTCCAGGCAAGCAGGTGTAGAAAGCTCTTGTGCCTTTATGTATTCTCAAGGGCTACAATATATTAAATGACTAATAGGCTAGAAATGACTAATGCTGGCAAGTAGAAAAATACCGTATTTTTCAGAGTATAAGACACACCGGACTATAAGATGCATCTACCTTTTTTGGTGAGGAAAAGAAGAAAAAGAAATCTGCCTCTGCCTCAGAGCAATTTTGCCTCATTGCAGCAAACAGCAAACAGCCTGCTTTACTTTCGTTTTCATTTTTAGCATAGCTTGATTAGTACAAAAAAAAAAACTGCTCCCAGCAATTTACCTCCTTGCACCAAGCAGCAGAGGCCTGTGCAGCAATAGGCAATGGCAATCCCTGCAGCCAGCAACAGCTGGAATCGGGGACAATCAACTTGTGCTAATTAGGCTGTGCTGAAGCTGAAATGAGCTGTTTCTTCTTGCTGCTTGCTGCAAGGAGGTAAATTGCTGGGAGGCAGAGGCCAAAGGGTGGGGGCCAGTGGGTGGGAGGGGCTATATTCGGTGTATAAGACGCACCCAAATTTTCACCCCCTTGTAGGTGGGAAAAAGGTGCATCTTATACTCCGAAAAATACGGTATGTCGTTCCCTCCCTCCCTCTCTCTCTCTCTTTCCTTCCTTCCTGTGTGTATGTTTATATGTTTGTGTGTTTGGAGCTACCATCTGGATCGTAAAACAAAGAGAGCTCAAAAAATCTCTCAACTCTTCCATTAATTTAGAATACCTGCCTCACTCATTTTTGTCCACGATAAATTCCACTTGTTTTCTGTCTCTTAGTTTTCTGTATCGCTGCGAGGTTAATGCAATATGCCTCAGAGTGAAATAGGCCAGAAGTTTGCCTCTTTGGGGCTAAGGCTAAGAAATGGAGTGAAGCTGATCACTGACAATTGATGACTATGGTTAACTTCTCTTCCGTGGTGGCCTTGCCATCAATCAACATGAACCAGTTCCTTCAGAAGACGCATTCTAAAAAAAGGATTGTTTCTTTATCTGTGACCTCTTTTTCTGTGTACTATTAAAAATAATGAACAGAGAAAATGAGTTTTTTTTTTTCCAGGTGGAAAAAAAGGGCTAAAGTTTTATCCGATTTGTATCACTGGAGGTTCAAAAAAAGACTAGCTATTATATGTTCTATTCTTCCCTTCATTAAAACACACATTCAATGTTCTTCAAAAAAAAGAAGAAGAAGAAAAACAACCTCTGACCAAAACATCACAGATTAAAAAGCTTCAGGATTTAGGGAAAAATATCTTTATTCTTTGGAACAATTGGATAACAGCACCAACTCTTGGAATTATGACAGGAGCTTTCCATAGAAAGCTTTTTTTCCATAGAAAGCTTTCCATAGAAAGCAATTTTGGCCTTTAGAGGCCAAAATTGTGGAAACCTTTTGGGAAAGTGTATTTTTTTAAAACTAACTAATAACACCACTTTTTTTTTTTTGAGTAGTACCATAAAATTAAATATCAATGGAAAGATAATTTAATCTAGAAGGTAATGCAATAATTTTTATGAAGGATTTGCTATTAGAATAGCAGTGACAGTATAAAGAAGAAAAGTGAAACATGTAGAAAAAATGAGATATACAAAAATTATCACCATAGAAAAAAACGAGATATACAAAAATTATCAGTTAACACGTAGTTGGTTAACCTTTAGCATGAATTACAGCCTTACAACGTCTTCCCATGGAGTGAACCAAGTCTTTTAGTTCTGCAGCTGTTATAATGTGAAACCCAGATTGAATGATTACTTCTATTAACTGGGTTTTATTGTTGGGTCGCCTCTGCCTAACAAGTTTCTTTAGTTGGCTTCATAGATTTTCAATTGGGTTAAGGTCTGGCCTATTCCCAGGCCATTCCAGCAGTGGAATATGATTATCTTGACACTCCAAAAAAAAAAAAAAAAAAAAAAAAGGAGGGGTGCTATTAGCCATCAAACCTCAAAAATACACTTTTCCCAAAAGGCTTCCACAATTTTGGCCACTACTGTAAAGTAACAATGGTTTTCTAGGACATGGGGATATCCATGGTAGTGCTTTATTCTAAGTCCCCTGCTGGGCAGCTCCACATTTAGATAAAATTTGTCAGCTTGCCTTTTTACCTAAAAGAATTATTTGAAATGAATGTATCCCTATCACCAGAGGTGGGTTTCAGCAGTTTCTGACCAGTTCAGGAGAACTGGTAGCGGAAAATTTGAGTAGTTCGGAGAACTGGTAGTAAAAACTCTGACTGGCCCCGCCCCCATCTATTCTCTGCCTCCCAAGTCCTAGCTGATCAGAAGGAAATGGGGATTTTGCAGTAACCTTCTCCTGGATTGGGGAGGGGATGGAGATTTTACAATATCCTTCCCCTGCCATGCCCACCATGCCACGTCCACCAAGCCACACTCACAGAACCGGTAGTAAAAATTTTTGAAACCCACCACTGCCTACCACTGGTAATTTATAAGCATGCGAAATATTTCAAGTCAGGGAGTTCTAACCTGAATCATCTCATCTCTGATCTTTGGGTGTCCTTTCTGTATGGTGTCCTGCAGATTTGTAGATGTCATGGAGATGATCTTCCATAAACTGCTTAGAAACCAAAAGCATGCTCTGAATCCGAGAAATGGGGAAAATATTAGGAAGAGACTCATATTGGCTCCTCCCTGACTCCCTGGGATATAAAAGGTATGAAAGGGAAAATAGAATCAGGCCTTCAATACTGTGTTATAATATAAAAGTATTTTCCTATCCCTCCTGTAGAATCTATCCCTTGATCTTGTCAGTCTTGAAGGACTGAAATACATTTCATTTTCCAACACTTGTTTATTTTACTTGGCGTATGAGTCTTCGTGACACAGTGGTTAGTACTGCAGGCTGCTGGCTGCCTGTAATTTGGCAGTTCAAATCTCACCAGGCTCAAGGTTGACTCGGCCTTCCATCCTTCTGAGGTGGGTAAAATGAAGACCAAGATTATTGGGGACGATATGCTGATTCTGTAAACCGCTTAGAGAGGGCTGTAAAGCACTGTGAAGCAGTATATAAGTCTAAGTGCTATTGCTTTTGCTATATTGTCCATTATTTTTCTCCCATTTACTGTACTTCATGTTACTTCTTGGAACCTTGGGTATTATGTATTATTATACATAATACACTACTAAAACTAATAAAGAAGAACATTTGTAGTGCTCTCCGGCCTTGGTTGTTTTCTTGCCGATGTTTCATTATACAAACTAGCACTGATGATGTTACCTAGTTTGGGTAATGAAACATCTCTAAGAAAAAAAACCAAGTCACAGAGCACCAAGGACCCCTCAGTACTAAAACTGCTTCATTATTTGTAACGTGATACAAAATGGTACATCATAGGGCAAAAATTTTAAAATTAGTGTACCTCAAATAGGCTAACGGAATGCTCCAAAATTTGAGACCCACGGATCTCGTTGGATTGAAATCTGGCAAAGTTGTGGCCACTTTGGTACTCCTACAGTCAGCCATAGTCATTGCTAACATTCCCTGCCAGCTTCCTATAAGGAAACTCAATGTGGAAGCTGGCAGAAAGTTGGAAATTACTTCCACTCACGCTATTTTGTTGCCCACCTGTGATGATAACAGAATAAGAGAGTTGGAAGGTACCTTGGAGGTCTTCAAGTGCAATCTCCTGCTCAATCAGGAAATCCTTTACCATTTCAGATAAATTGTTGTCCAATCTCTTCTTAAAAACTTCCAGTGATGAACTCACAATTTCTGGGGGCAAGTCATTCCACTGATTAATTGTTCTAACATTCAGGAAATTTCTCTTTAGTTCTAGGGTTGCTTTTCTCCATTGCTTCTTGATTCCCTCTTCTTTGTGGCAGCCCCTAATGTATTGGAACACTGCTATCATGTCATCCAGAAGTGGGTTTCAGCAAGTTCTGACCAGTTCTGGAGAACCGGTAGCAGAAATTTTGAGTAGTTCAGAGAACTGGTAAATACCACCTCTGACTGGCCCCGCCCCCATCTATTCTCTGCCTCCCGAGTCCCAGCTGATCGGGAAGTAATGGGGATTTTGCAGTAACCTTCCCCTGGAGTGTGAAGGGAATGGAGATTTTACAGTATCCTTCCCCTGCCATGCCCACCAAGCCACACCCACAGAAGCAGTAATAAAAGTTTTTGAATCCTACCACTGATGTCACCCTTAATTTTTCTTTCATTAAACTAGACACCCAATTCTTGCACCCGTTCTTTGTATGCCTTCCGTCCCCTACCTATCTTTGTTGCTATTCTCTGCACTCTTTCTGCAGTCTCAACATATTTTTTTATATTGTGGTGAGCAAACCTGAATGCAATATTCTGAGTGTGATCTTACCAAGGCATTATAAAGTGGTGCTAACATTTTATGTGAACTTGAATCTATCTCTCTGTTAATTTAGCCTAGGACTTTGTTGGCTTTTTTGGCTCATATTTAAATGATTGTCCATTAGGACTCCAAGATCCCTCTCACAGTTACTAGTATTGAACCAGATACTACCTATTCTATAACTGTCAGTCTATTTCTCTGTTAAGTAAAGAAATATTGTATATCTGAAATGTTGACCTGGTATATAATTATATATTTGTGCAAACCTTTAATAACCAGCCCTTATTCTCCACAACTTTCATCATTTCCATGTATCTCTCTATAAACACATTCATATTCCATCTACTGAAACCTGATTTTTTTTTAATATTTACCATCTCTTAAACTCCACAACTCTATCAAACTTATTTGTTTAACCTTTTGATTCCCAACTGAATTCTCTCACCTATCATTTGTCTTCCTTTGTGTATTTTGTTTTATATTTTTAGCTGCTACCCTTCAGATCTCATACATGTCTTGCATGTTAATATAAAACCAATATATTTTAGGCATTTTGTTACATTCCTCATCCCTCACAATTCCATGGTATTTATCTTTGTTTTAAGCATTCTGTCACACCTATCAGCCTGAGATTTACTGAGTTACAGTAAATAATATAGTAAGTAATATAAATTATCAGGCAGTCAAAGACTGGGCTTGCAAACATTTAGAAATCAATAAGGTGATGACACAAACTGGCATGGATTTGTTAAAAGACTTGAAATATGGTATTTCTTTCGCCAATATCATGATCACTGACAAAGGGATGGTAGATGATTAGATTTTAGAAAGGCAATTGATGAAGTAGATTACAGCCTCCTTCATATTGAATGGAATAATATGGGATAGATGAATTCTACAAGATGGATTCTAATAAAAAATATTTTTAGATTGTGCAGAAATGAATAGATTAACTGATGATTAAGGATAAGGAAGAATCAGAATATTTTAAAACATGGAATCATTTTTATAGTTGGTTGGAAAAGAGATATAAATGACTAATATTATAACTATGTACAAATGATGATTACAATATTGTTTTAGCAATGAAATGTTAGAATGGTTTGGATGAAGATGAAGATAGAAGAAACTTATGGAAGATGGAGAAGAAGCCTAGAAGATAACACCGAGATGTCACAGGGAAGGGAGGATTGATGTATTAAATATTTGTTTGTCTTAAAAAAATTTTAAAAAATTACTCAAAAAAAAAAGATGGGTTCTGGATGAGCTGAACAAGCACAAGCACAAAAATATAGTCTTAAATGGGATGATATTCATATGGAAAGGTGTATACAGTGTACCTCATTGTTCATCCAGGGCCCTTTTTTTTTTTAACAAATGACTTAGATCAGGGGTGTCAAACTCAATTTCATTAAGGCCACATCAGGTCTGTTGTTGACCTCGGGGAGCTGGGCAGTCATGGCCGACTGGGTGGGCATGGTGAACTGTATGGGCGTGGGCAGATTGACACCATTCCCCAAACTGCTGGCATGTTTCCTCTTTACATTGGGTAAACTGGGCCGAAGTGATGCGGGTAGACCGGACAAAGTGATGTGGGTAGACCAGGGCAAGGTAACATGGGCTGACCTATTACATTTTCTAGGATGGCTCCACGGGCCAGATCTGACCCTGACTTAGATGTTAGAAAGAATGCTTATAAAATATGCAGATGCCATAAAGATTGGTAAGAAAATATTTGAGGGTTTTGGGGGTTTGCCAAACTGGGCAGAATCCTAGCTAGAGGATCACCCAAACCCATGTGAACCCCCAGCAGCCCAGCCCTGAGGAGGAGACAGTTCTTCTTCATCTCCAACCTATTCTCCAAAGGGCAGCTATGTACCTTCTCCACCCAAAGCCTCTGAGCTTCCCAGCTGCAGCTGTGCTTCTCTTGTCTCTGGGCTTCCCTGTGTTCGGCCCTTCCACTCATGGCTCGTCACCCTCAGTTGCCGGCTGACCCTCCTCCAAACTAGCATCTGGAGAGCCGTCTCAGGGAAGCATCCAATCCTGAGAGGCAGAAGGCATCTTAATTGTCAATTGTAAGCATGATGGGTGCATTTGTTGTTGTTAGTTTGGTTTTCTTTATATTTAATTTTAGTACCATTTTTTTCACTCTTCTTCTTGACTTTCATTTATGGAGTTTCTAATTCATTGCATTTTCATCTTCAGAATAGTGTTATTAGCATAACATAGGTCATTGAAATTTATTCCTCCAATTTAAAGCATTCATCTTCCAATATCATCTGCCTCATCTCTCTTTCTTTGCTGCCTATGTAGTCGCATTATTGCAGCTGGATCAATCTAACATGTTCTTTTCTTTTTGATAACTATTTTTTTAAAAAATAAACAAAATGTTACCAAAATGTAAAGATGGTGTGGAGATTCTAGAAAGGGCGCAGAGAAGAGCAACCAAGATGATTAGGAGACTGGAGGCTAAAACATGAAGAACGGTTGCAGGAACTGGTTATGTCTAGTTTAATGAAAAGAAGGACTAGTAGAGATATGATAGCAGTGTTCTAATATCTTAGAGGTTGCCACAAAGAAGAGGGAGTCAAGCTATTCTCCAAAGCACCTGAGGGCAGGACAAGAAGCAATGGGTGGAAACTAATCAAGGGGAGAAGCAACTTAGAACTAAGGAGAAATTTCCTGACAGTTAGAACAATTAATCAGTGGATCAACTTGCCTCCAGAAGTTGTGAATGCTCCAACACTGGAAGTTTTTAAGAAGATGTTGGATGACCATTTGTCTGAAGTGGTGTTGGGTTTCCTGCCAAAGCAGGGGGTTGGACTAGAATACCCCCAAGGTCCCTTCCAACTCTGTTATTCTATTCTAAACTTTCACCCTTCACTACCATTTGTCCATTTGATCATATTCTTATGTACTACTTCTGTTATTGAATTCTGCAACACCCTGGACTTTGTTGCCTACTGTAGGTTTAGTTCATCCTAAGAACTCAAATTGCAGATTATAAGAAATGCAATAGGGGAAGAAAAGCACCAACTTACTTTAGTCAGAGTTAATTGAGCCATTGGTAGAACAGCTAATGCTTAAATACGTTAACGTATCCTTTGCCAAAAGGTAATTGGCAAGGTGGAAATGAGAACAAAGAGACCTTGGCACCTCTCCACCTTTTTTTGAGACAATATATAAACAGTTTTCCTGCCAATGTATGTAGTAGATGACATATTTTAGGAACTCTTGGCCTTAGGGACCTGATTTATGAAGAACTTTCTGATGAGTGTGACTATATTGATATGCTTGCCTTGATGTTGGCCTCTCCTTATGAATCTATAATATATATAATTATAAAATGAATACAACACTGTAATTTTGCTTTGAATTTTCCATTTCCACCTTAGTGCCCTGCTTTCTTTTCTTTCATGATCTCTGCCTTTTGGTCTCTGCCTATTGACTGTGACTTTTTGTTCTTTGTCATTTTACTCATGCCTATTGGTATGTTGTGGCACAGTGGCTCACTGATGTAAGATGCTGGGTTTGTTGGCTGGAAAGCCCGCAGCCCACGTTCAAGACACAAGCTCCACATGACAGGCTGAACTCCCGTCCTCGCCCCACCTCCTAACAACCTAGCAATTGAAAAGCATGCAAATCAACATCATCATCTCCTTTCAACAATCCCATAATCCCTTGCGGGGTGGAGTCTGTGCAGTTGAATGGAACTAGCGGAGTGTTTAATGACCAGATACCCTTCCTATTGCCAATGAGGAGTTTTGTTCAGCGGATATATTCTCATTGTGCCCAGAGAAAGAAATATCTCCCACTACCTGGGATCGAATTCACAGCCTCCTGATTATGAGGCGAGACCTCCACCTCTGGGCCCCCACTCCAATTGGAAAGCATGCAAATGTGAGTAGATAAATAGGTACCACGTCAGTTGGAAGGTAACAGTGCTCCATGACATCATGCATGACCACATGATCAAAAGTGCTGACCACATGAGGAGATGAGTGCCGTCCCCTATAATCGGCAATGACTAGTGGAGTAAAATCCATAGGGACTCCTTGACCTTGACCTTTTTATTACTATGTATAACTGTCATTTATGTCCCACTGCTATATTTTTTGTTTTGTATTATTTTGTGTAAGAGAGAGAGGAGACAGAGACAGAGACAGAGACAGACAGAGATAGAGAGAGATTTCCATCTCTACATCCTTGTTGTGCATTATTGCCAGTATTGACACTTCATTCCTTGAAGTCTCCACTTGCCTGGAAAAATAGATGCAGAAGTGTGTGTATATGAGTGGACTTGTGCGTATAGGCATAAAAACCTAGAACCTGTTTCAAATTTCTTCATCAATCTTTAATGAAGTAACAGGGCTGCTGTTCATAAATACATAGTACTGTACATGGGAAATACTGTATATAGAGTGGTGCAGTGGCCTAGAGGTGGAGCTCTTGCCTCACACCAGGAGGCTGTGAGTTCAATCCTAGATAGAGGCAGATATTTCTCTCTCTGGGCACAATGAGAATATATCTGCTGAACAAAACTCTGCATTGGCGACAGGAAGAGCATCCGACCATTAAGCATTAATGCATTAGGCATTAAGTATTAAGTTGACCAGACTCCACCCCGCAAGGCAGAGATGGGTTTCAGTAGCTTCTGGAGAACTGGTAGCAGAAAAATTTTGAGTAGTTCGGAGAACCAGTAGTAAAAATTCTGACTGGCCCCGCCCTCATCTATTCTCTGCCTTCCAAGACCCAGCTGATCGGGAGGAAATGGGAATTTTGCAGTAAGCTTCCCCTGGAGTGGGGTGGGAATGGAGATTTTACAGTATCCTTCCCCTGCCATGCCCACCAAACTACACCTACAGAACCGGTAGGGAAAAAAAATTGAAAACCACCACTGCCGCAAGGGATTATGGGTCGTTAAAAGATGATGATGGGAAATACTCTATGTGGAGGGTTTTAATTCCCTTTGCTAGGTTGTCAGAAGAAAGATATAAAAGAACAATAAAACAAATCTAAATCCACCACATGGTTTAAAAGTCAGGCTCTTTGTTTGAAATACTTGGACAGAGATGGGCACTATCCATTTCAGGGTTTTATATTCAGATAAAAAGAGGACAACATGAAGAAAACACACTAGCAGTTGAGAATAAAAGGATGTGGAAAAATCCTGTTACTTACAGGAGTTCAAGAATGCAGGATCCATTGTAACTCCCACTCTGGGCGACACAGAGAATCCTCCAGAAGTGCTAGCTAACTGTCACTGTTAATTATTTGGCAAACAGATGTTGCAGTTGGTGCTGGCAAGACTGTCACTGTTTGTTGTCCTTAGTGAAGAACTTTTGAACTAAGCAAACGAAAAGGAAAGATTCCGCCTGGAACCTTCTAGATGCAAATTCAAATTGCAGGCTCACAAAATAAACTTGGAGGACAAGAGAGGCATACAAATTGAATGGAGGCAAAGTTGAGGGCCAGTGTGTGAGCAGGCTGGCGTCTTTCCTAATGGAATGAAAATCCGTCCTTGGCTTTCTGTCTACATTGTTCTGAAAGAGCATTTTAGAGGTCTAGCTACAGAATTATGGATTTGGAGTCAGTTTACCAGCATGGTCTTAGACTGCAGGAAGATCCAGTCAATCATTTCCAACCACAAAAAGATTGGCTGATCCCTTGAGGCAATCATCAGTATGATTCAGACATTTGCATACTTGAGCACATGATGCAAATTGAAGATGGACTAGGAAAACAAGATGTGTTTGGCAGGACTGAGGGAAATAGAAAGAGGCGGAAAAAACCAGTGGGTTCAGAACCAAACAAATTAGTGGGATGTCCTTGGGAAAGTTGTCACTAGAATAAATTGAGATGTCAAAGATCTTTCATGCAGTCATCAGGAGTATCCATGAACAATAGCAGTAAGAAGACATGATGAAAGTTCCATAATTTCACAACATGTGGATAACTCAGACATAATTCCAACTAGGAAACAGAATTCTAAATCAAGGCAAATCCCAAAATACTAGAGCAGGAGTGTCAAACTCATGGTGTCACATTGTCGTCACGTAATGTATTTCAACTTTTCTTCCCCTTTGCTAAACCGGGATGGGCGTGGCCAGCACATGACACATCTGACCCATGGACCACAAGTTTGACACCCCTGTACTAGAGAGTTCCTGGAGACCAGGCACTTGGACAAATCAGTCACCAACAGGCACACAGAGATAAATAACATCTACTTACCATTCAAACGAGATAATAAAAAAGCTAAAAAGGAAACAAAAAGACCAAATCACCTCCTCATCGGCACTCAAAGCCCAGATCAACAGAGATAAACACCAAGATTAACATTAGACCAACAATCAAGAAGTTAGAAATACCCCAATCAAGGAACTGCCAACTCAGACAAACTATTGATTAGTAAACAGCAGCCTAATCAAGGAACCACCAGGAACATTCCCACCAACACTGACAGGGGAAGTCAGTAGTATGTTAATAGAAAGCAAACCCCATTCCACTAGGCACAGATGATGTTACCCAGTTTGGTAATGAAATGCCTGCCCCCCCCCCCAAAAAAAAGTTCAGAGAGCACCAAGGTTCAACCCAGAGATACAAATAGTTTATCAGCCAACAGGAGTCAAACAGATCTGACGCAATCTAGTTGGATGCTCAACTGACAGCAATACCAAACAGAATAACAGAGTTGGAAGGCACCATGGATGTCTTCTAGTCCAACCCCTTGCTCAAGCAGAAGACCCTGTACTATTTTCAACAAATGGTTGTCCAGTCTTTTCTTAAAAGTTTCCAGTGTTGACACACCAACAACATCTGAAGGCAATTTGCTCCACTTGTTGATTGTTCTTACTGTCGGGAAGTTCCTCTTTAGTTCTAGGTTGCTTCTCTCTTTGTTCACTTTCCATCCATTGCTTCTTGTCTTATCTTCTGGTGTTTTGGAAAATAAATTGACACCACCCCACCCCGTCTTCTTTGTAGCAGCTCCTCAAATATTAGAACATTGCTATCATGTCACCTGTAGTGCTTCTTATCACTATATCACCTAATCAGCCTTGATTTACCTTGAAAAGTTTGTGAGGGTCAGATCTGGAGCATACATAAATTTTATAATAGAAGACATCCCAAGATTCCAGGCTAGATTGGGAAACTGAAAGAAATATCTTTAAAGAATCTTAATCCCAAACCACTATTTTGAATTGAGTCCAGAAATGAGCTGACAACCAGTAGATCTGGCATACTGGCATAATAGGTTCCTATTAGCTAGTCCCAGTGAGAAGTCTAGCTGTTCAATTTTGAACTAACTAAAGTTAGTGGACCATTTTCACAAGCAGTCCCTGTGTACAATGCATTGGAATAACCCAACTGGAAAATTACCAGTGTTGCAAGAGGGACGTAAAGGGCAATGAGGCTTGCAAGATTGATATCAGCTCCTTCAGGGTAAACCAGATCAAAAAACAGACTCCACTGGAAGAAATGAACTATACCGAGATAGGCTACAATAACAGAATCTTGTAAGCTTGGTTGCACTTTCCCTTCCCTATCTCCTTCTTTTTTCTCAGGGAGGAGCCAGTCTGTGTCTCTTCTTAATACTGCATCATTTTCCAGAATTTAAGGAATGTTTTAGCTCTCTTGGCTTACATAACCATTCCTTCCTATTCTCACCAAGGTTATCTCCTTGATTTGCTACACAGGGTCATGAAAGTGATACCTGTTCCATCCAAACTTAATATACAAAGCACCTTACTTCAAATCCACAGTCAAGAAGTAGGATGATAGGAATGTATTTGTTAAGACTCAAAACAGGAGTCAAAAACGTATGTTGTTCTAAGACGTTGAGACAAACACAGGAATTTCAAGATGGCCAGGGTTGCTACTGCAATTATGATGTGATACAGGCTTTATAGCAGGGATCAAATCTAGCAAGTTCTTACATGTTCTGGAGAACCGGTAGCGGAAATTTTGAGAAGTTTGGAGAACCGGTAGCAGAAATTTTGAATAGTTCAGAGAACTGGCAAATACCACCTCTGGCTGGCTCCAGAGTGGGGTGGGAATGGAGATTTTGCAGTATCCTTCCCCTGGAGTGGGGAGGGAATGGAAATTTTGCAGTATCCTTACCCTGCCACGCCCATCAAGCCACACCCCCACGCCTACCAAGCCACGCCCAGTAATGGAAAAATGGAAAAAAATTGGTAATGAAAAAAAAATTGGATTTCACCACTGCTTTATAGTTAAAACAGGCTTCAAAAGACTATTGACTTCCACTAATGTCAACCTACATTTAAGTAGCTGCAGTTTAAACTATCTTTTATGTAAGTGCATCCCCTTTAGTTAAATTAGATATCATTAGTGAACCAATTTTATAGCACAATTAATCCACTATTACATACCTGGAATAAGGGCATTGCCTTTCTAAAAAACAGTTTGTAGGCACAGTCTTCCTGCTAAATTATGGCAGCTGGTTGTTATTTTTAAAAGCATGCTACGGGGGTCATATTCTAAGGATGATGCTGTAAGATTTATATAATTCCTCTTTTATTTCACCCATTATAGACAAATTCACATTGAATCTGGGTTATGTACTTTGGATTGTTAGGAAAGCTCGGACACACGGACCTTCTAAATCAACAATCCTTTGCTCAGTTCAAGGTTTTCAGATTTTTAGTGCCTTCTGTAGACCATATATGAGGTTTCTCTGGCTTGTACATTGCATGAACCAGGTTAATTAAATCATTCACTGCAAGACAAATCGTTTGAGTAATCAGTTTAAATATGTCACGCTTTTCAAAGACTGCCACAATCTGACATAATTTTGAAATAGAATATAGTTGGGATTCATGGACAGAGATAGATCAGAAAGATAAACATAACCAACAGGGTTGGTATTAACTTACTTTCCCTACCGTTTTGCAAATGTGCACACGTGCCCCATCCATTCATGTGCCCGTCCATCCGTGCATGCAGTTTGCTGGCACACGCGTCTTCCATACATGCACCCAGCCTCAAAAACATGCCTAAATAGGATGGCATAGAGCTGGGGCCACCCGTGATTTCCACTACCTACTGGATCAGGCAAACTGATCCGAACCAGCTGAATACCACCTCTGATAACCAAGAGGATAAAGTACAGAGCTAAATAGAAATTTGAGTTATAGGATGATAGCGGTAAACAGAGAGATAATGATAATAGCAATAATCATAATACAAAGCAGTAAAATAACCAGTATTTTTATACTCAAAATAGTTTTATCAGTTCTTAGATCATTTCAAGATGTACTACTACTGTTGTGACCAGGCCCACGTAGTTAATATTAAATGCAAAGCAGTTCCAAAAACAAACAGATTTTATTAAAAAATTTTTTAATGAATGTCCTGGTTAGACTGCAACAGAGGTGGTATTCAGCTGGTTTGCCCGAACAGGTAGCGGAAATCACAGGTGGCCCCAGGTCTATGCCATCCTATTTAGGCACATTTTTTAGGCCGGGCGCATGCTCAGAAGGCTGGCGTGTACATGAACCAGTAGTAAGATAATCCTAAACCCACTGCTGGACTTCAAGTACTCAGAACTATGAGGTATGAGCAATTAATGTACTTACCAAATAAGTAGAGAGCCAGCTGGTAAAGTGACAAAGGCATCAATCTAGAAACCAGGAGATTCTGAATTGTAATCCTGCCTTGGGCACAAAGCCAGCTGGTTGGCCTTGAGGCAATCACTTTCTCTCAGCCATAGGATGAGGACTATGGCAAATCACTTCTGAAAAACCTAACCAAGAAATCAGCAGGAACTTGCAGGCAGTCTCAGAGAATTGGACACAATTAAAGAACAACAAACCAATAAGTTACATACTGCATTAAAGTGTGTGAACTTTTGCAAAACTGGCATGGTATATTTGTAACAGTAATGCAATTTCATATGGCTTACTGTAGGAATAGGAAACTGTGGCCCTTTACATGTTGCTGTATGTCCAACATCCTTGCTATTGAACACACTAGCTATATATAGTTTGGCATCATATCTTCTTCTTGTGTCATATCTGTCATCAGATGTTGGCAATCATATTGGCGATCCTGTTTTTATCAACAGCCGCATGAAAAAGTGCTGCTGAGTTTTGTCCAAACCAGTCCCTTAGATTTTGAAGCCATGATGTTTTTCTTCTGCCTGGACCTCGTTTAACTTCAATTTTTACCTGGAGGATTAAGTGAAGTATGCCGTATTTTTCCGGGTGTCACATCACAAATATTCTAACTTTCGCTTTCTTATGGTTTTGAGGATTTCCCTTGGCTTTCCCAGGCAGCTTATCACCTCCTCATTTCTGATTTTGTCAGCCCAGCTTATACATAACAGCCATCTGTAAATCCACATTTGAAATGCTTCTAGTCTCTTCAAGTGGCTTTGTGTCAGAGACCAACTCTCCACTCTGTAGAGCAGGATAGAAAAGATGTAACATCTGACAAGCATCATATTCAGTAGAGAGCCACAATGTCCACAATCCAACTATAGGGATTTGCATACCCTATATAGTGTTCTACCTGAATAAAGTTTTCAGATCATGCCCCCCTCACCACCACCAATGGATACATCTCTACTCAAGTTTTGATTCAAAAGTGGTTTCCAAATGCAGAGGTAAAACACTGGGCTGCCTTTGAGAATTAGAAAGATTTGTTGCTCAATTCAAAACTAAAGATCTTCAGAGTTAATTCCCTTTTGAGTTTAACAGCAAGGGATGATTAAAGACCATCATCAGTGAGGCCTGATGTGGCAAGGTATTTAGCATACATGTCTTTTACTCCATAGAGGTGCATAGCAATGAGCAATTTGTTTACCGTGGGCATAAATAATCTTCCTTGTCCCAGATAACTGGAAAAAGAATTGCACCTGAAGACCCTAACGTGACTCCCATTTCCTTCCATTCCAGAGTCGATCAAGATAAAAGTGAAAGAAATGCATAGAGAATTTTAGCCTTTGGAATGCAATGCCATTAAATGATGTCAGGCATCATTCTTTCACCCCGGAGTATTTAATGTTAAAATACCAGATGAACTGCACATTTATATCATTGCCACCAGTAGTTCAATCATAATTTATTCTCATATATTTTATACAACCCATAAATCTATCTTTAATGGTTTTAAAATAGTGTTTCAATGGGATTTCTCAGCGGTCTATCGCTGAGAATATCAGCAGTTGCCTGAAAGAATGCTTGCTGAGTGCTATAGATCATTTATGTGCAAGGTGCATCTGGAGGGAAGTGATTGCTATGTTCAGCTTAATCCATGCTCTAATTTCACATATGGCACCACTGAGAACCACCAGGGAGGGCTAATATCCTGCGTGAATACGGTATGCAATGTAAAATATTCTCTTGACTTCTCTATTCTATCAAATGATTTCTGGGTAGCAAAAATAGATAAAGAATAATCGAAAGGGTGTAAGACGAGGAAGGTATTTAAATAATCTAATGTGCTGAAGTTAATTAAGCTAAATTAAACTAAATGCCTCTGGAGCAAAAGTGCTGGTTCTCGTCCAATGGTCGGTGTTTGGTTGCTTTTAAACCTGGAATTTCCAGTTTGGGATTTGGGTTGATTACCTTCTAAATCGCATAATTCATGATCGTAATCTCAATATAAGACTCCAAATTCCATGTATTAGTGAGCCATCTGGATGAACCTCATTCCAGGCAGAAATATTGACATATTTTAGGAAATAGCCTGAATGAATGAATGAATGAATGAAATAGCCTTATTAAATACTTTGTTCTTTACATAGAGTAGTTTATACACTGCTCAAACAACTAAAGGGAACACAAAACTACTGTATGTAACGAACAAAGTATTTAAACTATTTCATTCATTCAGATCTTGGATGTCTTCTGCTTGTGTTCCCTTTATTTTTTTGAGCAGTGTATATAACCTTGATCCTATTCTTAACCATAGACTGGTGAGACAGCTACCATCTTCTCAGAGATGAGAGAGCTGAAATAGATTTTCTTTCTTAATGATTAGCAGTGCAGTGATTATTTTTTCTTCCTTCTGGTTTAATCATAGCTAAAGAAAACCTTATTCTTGTTAGCATGCTTTACCAGCCTCAATTCATTCAGTTTAAGTTTTCCTGAAACCATTTATGAAATTATAGAATACATATATGCAATGTTTCTTGATGACCTATTCATCTCTCTCTCTCTCTTTCTCTCTCTCTCTGTCTTTATATGTATTATTTCCCATTTTCAGATACGTTTTCAGTACATTTCTCCTGCATCTTTTTTCCTATACTTTGTTTTCCATGAGAACTGTCTAATGAAGTGAGCATAAACCCGTTTGACAAGGAATGTATTGAACTGCCAGCTGTTCTGTGAACCAACATTAAGCTGCAATACACTACAAACCCACTGAATACAGTTGACATTAGTTGTGAGTGCAGTAATACCAGAGTTCTGAAAGGAAGTGTATGATAAGAGATATGGTCCTCCTCAAATTTATTTCTAAAATAATTCCGCACAGTGATGAAGAAGAATGGCTGCCCCAGGTAGATCGTATGAGAAGTAGAGATAAATAAACATAGAGAGGATAAAAAAATCATATTTACTTATTTAATATTTCAGAGAGGCAGAGAAGATCATTTAAATAAGGTAAAATTGATAAAAAAATATTAATAAGTTAACAATAACAATTACATATGTAAAATGAAAGACAACGCAAAGTCATGTAATACTGTGCTGAATGTAAAGCGGGTGTGAGCTTCAAAAATTTTAGAAAGGGATTCTGTGCCGGGTTGCTGGGTAGGTGTGGCCATGGTGGGCATGGCCTAGTCAGCCTCCTGCACCAACCTCCTGTGGGGGGGTGGGGGGTGGGGGGCATTTTTGTTCTCCCCGGGCTCCAGTGCAGTGGTGAAATGTAAAATTTGTTACTACCGGTTCTGTGGGCATGACTTGGGGGGGGGGAGGGGTAATGTGACATACCAACATACCTTCCTCCTCCTATTTTCCCCATAACAACAACCTTGTGAGGTAGGTTGGGCTGAAAGAGAGTAAAGGCATTCTAAAAATCTGGTCCAAAATTGAACTACCAAAAATTAATCAGGTTGTTGGGACAGCGCATTTATGAAGCAACTGACATTCAAGTTGTCACAACATAGACTTAGTATAGGAGAAAGAGTGTCAGAATCTGGGGTCAGAGTCAAAAGCGGAATCAACCTACAATCTCTAAATAGCCTTAGGTGGACTGAATACACACCTCTTGAATTCCATTGACCCTTATCTGACACAAGATAGTGTAACAATTAGTTAAGTAGATTCTTGTGCATAAGCATGATTAGTAATAAATCAATTTAATTGGAACTTCATGTGTGATCTTGATCTTTCCTGCCTGACATCTGGTGCTATATTATGTGGTTTGTTGCTGGCAGTTCTATTTGGTACAGATAGACACAAAAAGTATTTGGTTCCTATTTACTATGAATTAATCTAACTTGCATCTTACAAACATACAAACTGGAACAGAGTTTAAATCTGGAACAGAGTTATCTTCAGCTTCCTGCACATTTTTTTTAACTTTTTCCCCTCATAATTAAAAACACACAAATAAAAAGGTGGATTCAAGGTATTTCAAAGTATTCAAAATCATTGATGAAGATGTAAAAAACCATTGTTTCAGAAATATGCTGGAACAAAATTGTGCCTGATTAAAGTTACGCTTCAAATACACTTGTGAAAGTTTTAATTTTTGTTCAACAAACAAAGCCATTCTTGTTTGCAGCAGGAGGTTGGGATATTTTAATGGAAGCTATTCAAGCATTTGGAAATAAAAAATATAAACCGTATATAGAAATCTAAATATGAGTTGGAAGCATTATAGGGCAGAGGATTGCTTTGGAGGAATACATTTTTATGTGAGATGAAGACTAGAGTTCTAATCTGCCTACTTGACAAGTTGTCCAGAGAACTTAGTTCTGAATAGACATGCTTATCCTGTGTTGTACATTAGTTTAAACATTTTAAGGCTTTCTAAGCTAAAGTATGGGGGGAAATCCTTACTTCTAAGTAAACATATAGACTATTTCAGTGTAAAAATGAAAACCAGTACTTTGCAATCGATTTTTGGTAAAAGAGAAGGGAGTATACAATTTGCATAAAATCAAATCCCTTATATTTTATCTGTATGAAGACAATGAATTGAAGGAGCATTTTTTTTTCAGTTGAGAAGGAAATTGTGATTGAGGAAAAATCAGGAAAATTAAATGCTCCTACGCTACCAACGTTTCCAATCCAATCCAGTCACAATCACCTTCATGATTTGAAAATAGCTGACAACTCAAAACATAAAGAATAGATTGATGAACCAATTAACATTCACCCTCTTTCCTCCCACTTGTCTGAAAGAAGAATGCAAAGAATCAGAAAGAGCTAGCACTAGCCATGGATTGACAATAATCCCACCAACCCCACTCTACCTAAAATGAAAATAATTGTTAACATCTTCCTAACTAGGGAACATGTTTGTTCATCTACATTTATCTACTTGCAGTTACCTGGACATAGATGATAGCAATAGCCCTTAGACTTATATACTGCTTCACAGTGCTTTACAGCACTCTCTTAAGCGGTTTACAGAGTCAGCCTATTGCCCCCAACAATCTGAGTCCTCATTTTACTAACCTCAGAAGGATGGAAGGCTGAGTCAACCTTGAACCTGTTGAGATTCAAATTGCCGAACCGCTGTCAGCCGGCAGTCTGCAGAAGTAGCCTGTGGTATTACATTCTAACCACTGTGCCACCACGGCTGACAGACAGTCAGACAGACAGACAGATAGGAGAGAGAGAAAGAGAGTGATGGATAGATAGATCGATAGATTGATAGATCGATAGATCAATGGATGGATGGATGGATAAATAGGAGAGGGGGGATGGAGAGAGAGAGAGAGAGAGAGAGAGAATGGATGGATGAATGGATGGATAAGATAGATAGATAGAAGAGAGAGAGTGGGATGGTTAGATGGATAGATAGATAGATAGATAGATAGATAGATAGATAGATAGATAGATAGATAGATAGATAGATAGATGAGAGATAGATGAGAGATAGATGAGAGAGAGAGAATAGATAGACAGACAGATATGAAATGCATCTATGAGGAGAATGAAAGTTGACTGTAAAATATGTAAATAACTGCATGGAAATCCCCTAAACAATTCCTAGCCATGTTCCTATCTTTTGTCTACGGCACTGCTTTACAAAGCCCCTGTGATATGAAAAGGTGAAATAATAACATATCAGTAATTTTGCAACTAAGCACTTTTCCTAAATCGCTTTCACCAAGGTTTCATATTGTTAAGATGACTCTATTGGGAACAATCCACTTCTGAATAATGTATACATGAAGAAAGAGATAACCTCCAGGATCAAGATGCTGAAACTCCTGGGGCAAAAATAATAGCCAGTCAAGGCCTAGAAGCTGGGAAACAGAGCAGGGCAAGAATCTCTACCAGCGGGAAAATACAGCACACACCGAGGCTTCAGAACAGTTGAACTGCATCAGTTCAAAATAATGTCCCAAACTTTGTGCTATGCTTTCCAAAAAAAGTGGATCAGCGCTTGAAATAAATTGATTCAGTCTCCCAAAAAAGATGCAATTGTGAAAATATTCTGTCAGAGAGTTTACAGTGTGACTACTATTTTGAGACAACCCAGGGGCAAAATACAGGACACAGAGGTTTTGTCATTACAAACAGTGGTTTATCTACACATTATATACAGTATATATACATACCAGGGGTGGGTTCTACTTACCTTTACTACTGGTTCTCAATGGGATCGTGCACGTGTGCTTGCTTCGCTCACATGTGCGCCAAGTTTCTGCACATGCGCAGATCATCTATGATGACATCCGGGGTGGTGGGCGGAGTCTCCCACTGGTTTTACTACCTGTTCTTGCGAACCATCCGAAACCGCCACTGTGTTGTGGCTCCGTTGCCTGAGCCTGTGTCATCAGCAGGAGAGGACTCTGAGAGTGAGGGAGAGGAGTTGGCAAGACCTCCTTCTCCAGGCCCTCCTCTCTGGCAATGCCTCCGGAGGACACCGAAGGGCAAGAGATAGGCCCAGAGCCAAGCACGTTCCCGCAGCCACAGGTGGACAGTGATGAGGGTAATGAGTTTTGGTTGGACCCTCACCAGCGTCGCAGAGACAGGCATGCGCAACAGAGGAAAAGGCGTGCCCGTGATTAGCTGATGCACTGGACCACACCCCACAGGCTATAAAAGGGAGTGAGTTAAGCCTTCAACTCTGTGACGGACAAAACTTATAAATCCCTTGGAGTCTTTAGTTTTATTCCTGCATTTCGGCTTCAGCTATTATTTCTGGACAATTGTGGTGTGTATTTTCTGCTAAGTTGATAAAGGTCTTGGCAAGCAGCTGCTGGGATTGCTGCCAAGCGTCTTATCAGACTAATTGGTTGCCTGCCAGTGTATTTAACCCCCGACTGTCTGAGTGTGTGTGTGTTTGTATGGCGTGGACAGAACACACTGATACATACACATGCTAAGCACAGCCAGGCAAGCTCTCTACACGGAGAACTACAATGCAGATACAACACAGCGAGGACAGTGATACATGAGGAGAGAGCAAGACGCCCTCTAATGGCCTCCTTTATATAGGCAGCTTCTTAAAAGGCAATAACCCTGCTGACTCATCCTGAGTCTTAAAGGGCTGGCCAGCTTTAAATCATCATTATCTTGACATATTCCATCCTGGAGCTAATCCAAAGATGGTACAAAACTTCATTGGGAAAGTGCCTTATATTGTGGCTTGCAAGATCATTAGAATCTTGCAAGTACCTGATGACTATCATTAAGTGTTGTACATTATGATTCTTGATGAACATATCTTTTCTTTTATGTACACTGAGAGCATATGCATCAAGACCAATTCCTTGTGTGTCCAATCACACTTGGCCAATAAAAAATTCTGTTCTGTTCTCTTCTGTTCTGTTCTGTTCTATAAAAAACCCTCAGGACAGCATTTAAAATGAGAAGAACAAGCCATATTTTCTAAGCTAACCAAGTTAAGGGTAACTGTTTTCTTGCAGGCTGATTGATTTCAGTACTGCCAATCATTTAGAGAGGAGGAATAACTCTTCAAAGAAGGAATCCGATTTGCATTCGAACATTTAGGGATAGAAAGGGGGGAAAAAAAAGTACTTCCCATAAAACAGAGCCCTCCCAACTACTAAACAGCATTATCTTTCTGCATCTGTATGGATTGTGAATCTGTTGGGTGACAGAAAGAAATTTAGTACCATATTTTCCGGCATATAAAATGACTGGGAGTATAAGACGACCCCCGACTTTTCCTGTTAAAATATAGGGTTTGGGCTATACTCACCGTATAAGACTACCCCTCTTCCAATGCACACCAAATAAAAATTAAAAAACATCAGATTTGATTTCAATATGGTAATTTTAATTCAAATGCTTATGACATGCAGGTGCTTAGCAGGAAAACTGTCACTTATAAACATAAGGCTGTTTGTCATCAAACATGTAAACATAAAACAGTGCAATTGGATTAAACTTTTCCTAATTCATTCTAAAGCTGAAAGGAAGGATAAGACAATAAATCCATGGGAGCTGCCATGCTGTTTGATTTCTAAACTGTCAACCAAACTGGATACGATGATGTGCTAGAACTCTGCTAGACCCAAAATGGCCCCTGCAACAAGCAGGAACCTCACACAGCCACAAAAAGCCCAAAAACCCAACTTTCACACTTTATACACACAAAATTCCACATACAGCTTTGTAAGATTTTGTGTGTTTGTGTAGTTAGAGTGAAACACTACAGAAGCACACTAAATCTCAGAAAGCTGCACAAATATTATTTTCTTTTAATTTATTTTTATTTTTATATGAAAGCAGCTAAATTTAAAACTTCCTAAATTTTAAATGGCCAGGTCTAAAAAAAGAGCAACTAAAGAAACCCCCAAATTAACTATTTTTTTTTAAAGCTCCCAAAGAGGGGAAAAAACTTACCCAATAGAACAGGGGTCTCCAACCTTGGCAACTTTAAGACTTGTAGACTTCAACTCCCAGAATTCCTCAGCCAGCTTTGCTTCGCTGGCTGAGGAATTCTGGGAGTTGAAGTCCACAACTCCCTGCCTGCTTGATTGCAGGCAGGGAGATTCAGTTGCTTTCTGATGCAATGGATTGCAGGCAAGCGAAGCAAGGCGAGCGTTGCGAGTAGCAGCTAAGGTAAGCAAGCTGGAGTGGGGGCGATTTTTGCTAAACTCAGGCAACTCAGCTGGGATCATCAGAGCTTGGATCAAATATTATTAGCAGGCAACTCAGCTGCGATGGTCCGAGCTTGGCTAGTCAGAGCCATTTAAGGCTCATCAGAGCCTTTCGGGCTGGTCTGCCTGGTTACAGGAGAACGACACCCGGCGTATAAGATGACCCCTGATTTTTGAGAAGATTTTCATGTGTTGAAAAGTCATTTTATATGCCGGAAAATACGGTACTCTTATTCTACTCAAATTCTATACCTAGGCAGAACAAATTGGCAAAAGGACAAATCCATTATACCAATCAATTGTATTAAAACCTATCCTTTTAAAATCCTGGGAAGAGAGAAGAGACTTGTAGAGGTGTAAAGGATAATATATTTTATTTTTAGATATCTTTTCTAACTAATTTGCCTTCTCCTGGAAGAAGATGGCAGCCATGGAGAGTGGAATTATGAAACAAATATTATGGAAGAAGAATACATGCTACTCCATCTGCCCTGGTCATTAGGTGGTCAGCAATACAGAGAGAGATTTTGCACAAGGATGGGTAGGATGGTAGCCAATTTATAAACTTTGCCCAGCAAACCTTCCTAAAGAAATACACACAGCATCCGTTGGTCGCCATGATGTGAAAAAGAGGTTGAGACTCTAGAAAAAGTAAAGAGAAGAGCAACAAAGATGATTAGGGGACTGGAGGCTAAAATATTGTTGGAACTGGGTATGTCTAGTTTAAAGAAAAAGACTAGGAGTGACATGATAGCAGTCTTCCAATATCTCAGGGGTTGCCACCAAGAACAGGGAGTCAAGGTATTCTCCAAAGGACCTGAAAGCAGGACAAGAAGCAATGGATGGAAACTAATCAAGGAGAGAAGCAACCTAGAATTAAGGAGAAATTTCATGACGGTTAGAACAATTGATCAGTGGAACAACTTGCCTCCAGAAGTTGTAACTGCTCCAACACTGGAGATTTTTAAGAACAGTTTGAACAACCATTGGCCTGAAATGGGTTTCTTGCCTGAGCAGGTGGTTGAACTTGAAGACCTCCAAGGTCCCTTCCATCTCTTCTCTTCTCTTCTCTTCTCTTCTCTTCTCTTCTCTTCTCTTCTCTTCTCTTCTCTTCTCTTCTCTTCTCTTCTCTTCTATTCTATTCTATTCTATTCTATTCTATTCTATTCTATTCTCTCTTCTGCCTAAAACATCAGTCCATATCAGTCCACTGGTACTTCAGGGAAAGTTATGGATTGTTGTCTCCCATTCTGGTTGACTATGGATTGTAGAGAGATTTGCTTTTCAGGGTCATAGTCTAGGATTAAAATATATTGACTGAACCAGCTTCCAAAGCCGAAGAGAGATTCTGGCCAGAATTTTTTTGCTGTTATCTTACCCTTTTCTAAACAAAGTCGAAGTATTCATAGTTCAGAGGACTTTGTTCCCTTGGTTGTTCATTTTGAATAAAGTTTGTTGTTACAAAGTTCTGACAGCAGCAGATCATCTCTACACAAATAATTGTATCTCACATCTCTTGATTCTCCTTTTAAATTAGAATATTTTTTCTTTTCTTTGATCATACAAAAAAAGTAGACTTTCTTCACATGACATGAGTTTCTATTCTTCAAATACAACTCATATTTCAGACATAAGAGGGGCAATGGCAGCTGTTTCTTTTATGAGAGCAATATGCAACATTTGAATACAACACCGAGGATAAAAGTATAAGAGTAATTATTTTAAACTAGCTGATAACCCGGAGCTGCCTAGACGTCAAAGCATTTTTCTGACAGGGAGCCATTGAGAAGGGCCTTTCTTCCCCCTACTCCCATGTCCATCATCCCTACCCTCTCCCTTCCCTCTCTCATCCCTCTACCTGTGCCATCATCTGTTTTACCATTTCCTCAAACTGGCCTTGGGATGGGAACATAAATCCCTGAGTTGGACCATGCTGTGCCTCCTCCACTCCTGCTGAAATAGGCTGTGGCCTCCATGCCTGTTTCACCTCTGTTGGTGTGGTCCCGTCCTTCATGCAATGAGTTTGGGCAAAGGATGATCCTGGGAAAACAAGCCAAAGCTGTGAGGAGGGGGGTGGATGATCCAGTTAGGCTGTGGCGTGCTCAATCAAAGTCCTCTGTACTGGCCTAATCAGGTTCCCTTCACTTCATAAGCCTATTGTGTGAGGGAGGCCTAGGCCTTAAAGGCCCACTGTCTGAAGGAGCACGTTCAATCAAAGTCCTCTGTACTGGCCTAATCCGGCTCCCTTCCCCCTTCCATAACATCATGAACAAATGTCGGTCTAGAACACCACACTCACTCTCCTTAAACGCCCAGTCTTTCCAGAGTTAGGCTGGAACACACACACACACACACACACACACACACACACACACACCAGGAGTGTCTTAGCCCCACAGTGCTTGTCTCCAGAGGGTAAGTCATCTGTATACCAAGTTTGGTCAAAATTGTGTTTAAATATATCTGGTGGTCACAAAAAATGGATAGGTTGACACACTGCATTAAGTAGTGATATTAATGTCTGGATTTGGCTTAATGAAATTTGTAAACTCAGCCAATTGTGTATTAGTAATCAAGTCATTGTTAATGAATCCCAGCGAAGTGTAATGTTAAATCAAGTTTTAAAATATTGACTTGAGCTCTCCAACTGCACGCTTTAGCATGTCTTTTTCTTATCTAATGCCACAAGAGGCGTTCAAGAAAAGTACACCTCATTCCTTCAGTGATAGTGCCAATCCCTGATGGTTCAAGTGTACTTCCTCCAGCATGTGAAAAACCTCTTCTTCCAACTATAGCTGCTGTTAGCCCAAGGGCAAGAAACACACATTCCTTATGGAGAGAACAGGAGCTGGAAGGCAAAGAGACAGTGTTATAGAAGTGTTTGGCGGGTTAGAGCAAGGAGTGATCCAGTTCACACACAATGTGAAAAGAAGAGAATAGGGAGGAGGGAGAGATATAAAAGCATGAGCAACAACAACCGTGCCACCTGTCACATGAAAGTCATACCTTTCTTATTATTATTATTCAGATTATGCAATCAACTTTTCACTGCAGGAATTGCAGAATGTTGTTTTTATCTTCTTTTTTTCCTCTTACCTTCTTCCTTTTCCCTCTTACCTTCTTCCTATCCCATATGCATTTTACACTATTATTAAAGCAACCTCTTCTTGGTAGATCCAAAAAGATGCAATACCATATGATCCACTACCATATGAAAAATGAAGATATGGCAGCCAGGGTTGCAATTTCACATTCTGATTCTAATCTTAAATTCAAATTACTGTCTTTGGCAAAGGCTGAGTAAACATATATCAGTGTCTCCTTTTTTTTGAGTGAACTATTGATGGCTTCTGTTAAAACCATTGATCAACTGTACTGGACTGACTTTTATGGGCCAAATCATAATTCTGCACTCCTTATATTTTAGACAAATGAAATTGTGTTTTACGTTAACCAAATCTCTTACAACTGAACCTGTTACTAAATATTTGAGGTTATTTGATTGTATTTAGATAACAGACTTAACTTAAAGATAAAGGTAAAGGTTCCTCTCGCACATATGTGCTAGTCATTTTTGACTCTAGGGGGTGGTGCTCATCCCCGTTTCAAAGCCGAAGAGCCAGCGCTGTCCGAAGACGTCTCCGGAGTCATGTGGCTGGCATGACTAAACACCAAAGGTGCACGGAACACTGTTACCTTCCCACCAAAGGTGTTCCTTATTTTTCTACTTGCATTTTTTACAGCTTTTGAACTGCTAGGTTGGCAGAATCTGGGACAAGTAACGGGAGCTCACCCCAATACACGGCACTAGGGATTCGAACCGCTGAATTGCCGACCTTTTGATCGACAAGCTGAACATATTAACCCTAAAAAATAAATTTTGCTGTAAACTGAACACCTCGGGGGAATATGGCTTTTTGATCCTGACAATGTAGTTCCAAGTGTTGATATTAAGGTGAATATGATAATACTACTGCAACATGACAATGAAGTAAAAACTATAGGAAGTTAATACTGAGGGCATGTTAATGCAACCTGAGTTATTAGTTGCTTCATCTCCCAACTGTCCTCTTTTTATGGAAAGTTCAAATACAGTTCCCCAACTGACTCAGTATAGTTCATTCAATGACTCTATCAGTAGTAAAGGAAAAGCCAATATTCAGAGTACACCTTTTAATAAATTTAATAAAAACTGAGTTTTCCTGGCTTTGAAATAGTGTTGCATGTCTGAGTCCTGACTCAAATCCAATCTTTATTTAATTTTCTCCAACCCTTGCTGAATTTATGAATTTTCAATATGCTCTAAATTTTCTGAGAAATGAGTGAATTCCCTTGACTAGAAAAATATATGCATCTGGTCAAATTTGACAGCATATATACAGACAGAAGCAATAGTTTAATGTAACAGTTCATTAAATGTGTAGTTGCCTGCATTGAATCTTGAAGAACAGGTCAGTTCCCCATGTTGATGGGGATAAATCTGGAATGAAAAATCTTGGATACTGTGCAAACACTCTGAAAAAACTGCATTGCTTTCTCCTTCCGCCTTCAACTTTATTACAAAGCCAATGTAAACACTTTACTGTTTTCATATTTCTCACAGGAGTAATATGTCCAAATTAGGGACTTAATCATTATTAATTCCTTTGATATTTATCAACCGCATTAACATTAATCATGATAAACACTTCTAGTATTAATGTGGATGTCATTAATACAGCACTTCAAGTGTTTGTACGGCTGCTCAGCCTTCATTAACCGGACCATTAGTTGCAAGGTGTTAACTTTTTGCATGAAGAACACTATGTTTGTTATAGTGATATTTTGATGTATTTTTAAAGTCCTGTGGATCCTTCTCTACCGTGGTTTACAGTACGCTGTGCAAAGCTTCAAAAGAATGCCTTGCTTTGAAATCAGTAATTTCCTTCAGGATGTTTTGGAAAACAAAATTGCTTTCTTTTTTCTAAAAGTGAAGCTGCTGCATTGCTTATGGATTGCTACGTTTGGCAGATCCTGTTGCCATCGTCAAGTTCTCGTGCATGTATTCTGCCTGCATAGGAACATTCTGCATTAAACATACCTGAGGAGTTCCCATAAACTAAAGAAAAGTACCTCCATAGAATGAATTATATTGTTGCCAAACTTTAAGGAAGCAAATAGTGATTCCTTCAAGACACAAAATGCCTTTTCAAGGTAACAAGGTGACATTTTCCATATGGCTGTGCACCCATGGAATACATCTGTTCCGTTCCTATTCTATTCTATTCTATTCTATTCTATTCTATTCTATTCTATTCTATTCTATTCTATTCTATTCTATTCTATTCTATTCTATTCTATTCTATTCTATTCATGCCTTGGTAGGGCCACACTTGGAATATTCCAGTTTTGGTCGCCACAATGCGGAAGAGATGTTGGTACTCTGGGGAGAGTGCAGAGAGGAGCAGCAGATGATGATTGGGGGACTGGAGGCTAGAACATGTGAAGAACGGTTGCTGGAACTGAATATGTCTGGTCTTATGAAAAGAAGGACTAGGGGTGACATGAAAGCAGTGTTCTGATATCTCAGGGGCTGCCACAAAGAAGAGGGAGTCAAGCTATTCTCCAAAGCACCTGAGGGCAGGACAAGAAGCAATTGGTAGAAACTAATCAAGGAGAGAAGCAACCTAGAACTAAGGAGAAATTTCATGACCAGCTTCCAAATTGTCTGGCCAAAAGCTCATAAAGAAGTTGAGTGAATCCAGGCAAGAAATGGCCTACTTCAATTAAAAATATGAGTTTTGACAAATAGTGTTAAAAATAAAGTTTCCCCTTCTTTTTTTAGGGGTGTCAAAAAGACCGGCATGCTTGGTTGGCAAGTTTCATCCTTCCTAGGAAGAATTCCTTCAACCTGGGTCTTAGGTTGAAGATACACTGGGAAATTTTCTGGATAGAATTAAAAAGTATTTGCTGTTGTTGTTAGTTGTGAAGTCATGTCCGACCCATTGCGACTCCATGGACAATGTTCCTCCAGGCCTTCCTGTCCTCTACCATCCTCTGGAGTCCATTTAAGCTCACGCCTACTGCTTCAGTGACTCCATCCAGCCACCTCATTCTCTGTCATCCCCTTCTTTTGCCCTCAATCTTTCCCAGCATTAGGCCCTTCTTCAGTGAATCCTTCCTTCTTATTAGGTGGCCAAAGCAGGGGTGAAATGCTCCTGGTTCGGACCGGATTGGTTGACTTAGTAGCGATCGTGATGTGTGGTTCAGCGATCCGGTAGTGATGGTGAAGCAAAGCTCCCCCCACCCACCCTGGTGTCATTACTTCCTCGTTTTAACCTGGAAGTAATGTGTTTTTATCTTCTGTGCATGCACAGGTTTTGCGCATGCACAGAAGGTTTTGTGCATGCACAGAAGGTTTTGTGCGTGTGCAGAAGGTCTGTGCATGCATGTAAGGTAAGGAAGGTAAGTAGATTTCACCCCTGGGCCAAGAGTTTCATCTTCAGGATGTAGTCTTCTAAAGAGCAGTCAGGGTTGATCTCCTCTAGGACTGACCGGTTTGATCGCCTTGCAGTCCAAGGGACTCGCAGGAGTCTTCTCTAGTATCATAGTTCAAAGGCCTCAATTCTTTGGCACTCAGCCTTTCTTATGGTCCAACTTTCACAGCCATACATTGCAACTGGGAAAACCATAGCCCTGATTATACACACTTTTGTTGGCAGGGTGATATACATAAGATATACTTAAAAAGTATATCCACTGTCTTATCCTTACAGAGTGGTTAGCTATGATGCTTGTTCTGTCCACTGGATTTTCTGGCACGCCAGGAAGATTGATGGCATAACTGGTTGGCAAGCTGGTGTCCCCTGAAAAAGAAAAAAAAACCCTTTGTTGTTGGCAAGATTTGTTCGTCAAAGTTATTGCTTAGTGGCCATATTATTTGTTAGAAATTTAGGAGAGGAAGTGGGATGGGGTAGAATGTCACAGAGATAAGAAATCCTGAGAATATGAGCCAGCAAAGTGTTAGCCTCATGTCCATTTCACTCATTGTCAAGAGATTTAAACCTGTTACAATCGTGCAACATGAAGTATATTTAGAATATTGAGATCCCAGTTGGTTTGACAAAAAGCCAGCAAAGAACTGCAACATTCTATTAGTACAATGGAGAGAAAAGTAAGGGCATATGGCTAGATGTGTTAAAGGAGGAAGTGAATGGTCCCAAAATAACCTTAGTCTTGCCACCTCAAAAACAGCTCTGTTAGTCAAAGAAGGTAATGAGGTGATAAATCTTAATGGACAACTGCTTACATCAGTATCAAAGAAGCTACCGTAACACTCAAGAGCTCCTCACTAGTCTTCATATATGGAATTTAAGTTGCAACATTCTATTTTGCTGAAAGCAGCAGAAAACCTTTTGAATCTTCAGAATGCTTCAGGAGCCCTTGGATTTCACTTACTGCTTTGAACAAAGTGTTCATTTTGATTGACAGCTCTGCTTCAGTAAGGTGATCTGATCAATGTTTCTTTCAAACAAGCCAAACAAAGCTTCCTAGAATGCAGCATTCCCCAACTTGGTGCTCTTCAGATATGTTAAAGACTGCATTGCATGGCAGTTGGAGGATGATGAGAGTTGTTGGCTGAAGCTTCTGGAAGGCAGAAAACTGAATGGTTAATATATAGGAGATGAATACTCTCCACTTAAATACTTTCATGGGCAAAAATTATCAGGGCTCCTGGTAGTTCTCATAAATGAAGGCAAATATACATGGCCCAGGATAATATTGCAGGATCCAATCTGGGTCATTCACGGGATCAGAAATTTAGACTTACAAGCTTTTGGACTCATGCTGGAGCCCATTCTCAGGGAACTTCTTTGTACCAGAAGTCTGCTTTGAGCTACTCTCTGAGTCACATTTATGTAGTGCCTGGTTGGTTCTGGCTTCCTATTGGTTGATTGGGGTGTTGATGGTTGACTATTGGCTGTTGTTTCCTTGTGCTGCCAAGTTCTAGAGTCCTAACTATTTGATAAACTGGTGGTAAATCAGCATTCCTGTTGACTGACGACAGGCCCATTTCCCAGGCTTCAATCATTTTCCTGGTTATCCACAGAAATTTTCCTGTACATAGATTCTGATAATTGGTGATGCCAGAGATTAATTCTAGGGACATCACAGATATTTATTTATTTATTTATTTATTTATTTATTTATTTATTTATTTATTTATTTATTTATTTAATGACAGATACAAGTGTAAACATAATTATAAAAACATGAAAAGGATATGAATAAAAGAAAATATTAGGGACAGTAGGCCGACAGTAGGCAGTCTAAGGTTAAAGTTTTGGGGATTTGGAGAAGAAACCACAGAGTCAGATAGTGCATTCCAGGCATTGACCACTCTGTTACTGAAGTCGTATTTTCTGCAGTCTAGTTTGGATCGGTTTACCATGCGTTTGTATCTATTGTGTGCTCTTGCATTGTTTTGGTTGAAGCTGAAGTATTCATTGGCTGGTAAGACATTGTAGACATTGAAATCCATTGCCATACATGAAGAAAGATTTCATGACATAAATTAGGAATCAAGCATTTATTGAGCTTAAATTACTTCTGTTTTATTCATGTTGACTCTGCCATCCTTGATTCTCCTACAAGAACATTCCCCCCGTTCTCCTGCTCCTTCACCAATGAAAAAAGCACAAAATTGTGACATATAGATCTGCAGTACCACTTAACGCAGTACAAATACTCGGGATGTTAAAATCATTCCTCATTGGCCAATTTCACTGGCTATCATACCCAATTCTTTTTTAAAATGGAATTATACTTGAAGCATTTGAATGGCCCCCTATGGAAAAAAAAATGGAGTGTAGCTGAAATATGCTGCCTTGTGGTTGTGTTTGTTGTTTTAGGGTTTTATTTATTGCACCAAAGTAATTTAAATTTTGGTTTCTTTCTTGATGAAGATGCATATATTACATTCCACTATGTACCATTATTCTTTCAAAATCTCTCCAGATCTAATACAAAATAGCTTCTCTCCAGAGCTGACATGTTGACTTTGAGCTGCATTTATCTCTCCTATAACTCGGTTTAATTTAATATGGGGTTCTATTACTAATGTCTATCCAGAGTCCTCCAAAGATAATATTTATGGACATTGCTCCTTCTCTGGCTCTCCCCTGTTTCCAGCCTGTAAAGGATAGGCACCATATAGGTTTCATTAACAGTAATATGTTTGGCAGTTTGAGATGGAGGGACAAACCTCTTGGCTTTTATGGCACCATGCTGATTTTAAAACAAGCCCTGTTTTCAAAGATACATCAAATTTATGGAAACGCTGGTGCCTTGCCTTGCTCAACTGAATCTGTTGCATGTCACCTTTCGCTGTTTTGTGTTAGCAGGATATTTGCTTTTTTTTTTTTAAGATTAAAAAAAAGAAAATCTCTTACGTTCCTCTTGTCATCTTGACTCTTATTTGCCTTTTTTCCCCCTTTTGCTTTTTATTTTGCAGCTTGTGAACTCATGAACCATGGGATCCTAGCTCTGGTCAGCTCCATTGGTTGTACATCGGCAGGTTCCCTCCAGTCTCTGGCAGATGCCATGCACATTCCTCACCTCTTCATCCAGAGGTCAACAGCTGGGACCCCAAGGAGTGGCTGTGGCACTACCAGGAGTAACCGGAATGACGATTACACCCTCTTTGTCCGCCCACCCGTCTACATCAATGATGTCATCTTGAGAGTGGTCACCGAATACGCCTGGCAGAAATTTATTATTTTCTATGACAATGAATATGGTGAGTGTTTACTGTTTCTGATCTCTACATAAGGGGTAAATTGCTGTTGTCCAATGGAGGTAATGCTATTAAGCACAATAGCATTAAAAGCTTTGAATTTTTCCTCTAGATTACCTTCTTCTCTAAGCATTCGGTGACAGCGTTAACATTTCGTGTAATCTTTAGTCTTTAAAAAGAAACAAAAGTTTTATAAAAAAAACCCTACATCGACTTTTGGTGCCTTTGCTTGATCATTCCTTTGAAAACCGCTCAGATAAATAATTACAGATTGTTTTTTTAGGAGCAACACTGATGAGCTCACTTGAGCCCCTTCTATTCTCTGCAAGACAAAAAACATGTGGAGCCTGTTCTTTTCTTTCTTTTTTTAATTCAACATTAAAAGGACGTTTGTGAAGTTGATATAACTGATGCAAGATTGCCTTTGACTTACCTTGCACCTTGCCAACTTCTATGAAATGATGTTGGATGATGAAGAAATGGAAGAGAATGTTTTAGAACACCACATGTATTATGCATATGTATCTCATATAGAACTTGAAAGGCAAGAACTTAAAACAATAATGAAAGTTGGAAGAAAATGATTGCATGATATGAATTTTAAATTCCTTTTTTTTTTTTTGTACTTGGTCTCCCTCACTGCTTATGTCATTTTAGAACAGAATACAATAACAGAGTTGGAAGGGACCTTGGAGGTCTTCTAGTCCAACCTCCTGCTTAGGCAGGATACCCTACACCACTTCAGACAAATGGTTATCCAACATCTTCTTTAAAACTTCCAGTGTTGGAGCATTCACAACTTCTGAAGGCAAGTTGTTCCGCTGATTAATTGTTCTAACTGTCAGGAAATTTCTCCTTAGTTCTAGGTTGCTTCTCTCCTTGATTAGTTTCCATCCATTGCTTCTTGTCCTACCTGCAGATGCTTTGGAGAATAGCTTGACTCCCTCTTCCTTGTGGCATCCCCTGAGATATTGGAAGACTACTATCATGTCTCCCCTAGTCCTTCTTTTCATTAAACTAGACATACCCAGTTCCTGCAACCGTTCTTCATATGTTTTAGTCTCCAGTCCCCTAATCATCTTTGTTGCTCTTCTCTGCACTATTTCTAGAGTCTCCACATCTTTTTTACATCATGGCGACCAAAACTGAATGCAGTATTCCAAGTGTGGCCTTACCAAGGCTTTATAAAGTGGTATTAACACTTTTTTAAAAAAAATTGATTTATATGCCGCCCTTCTCCGAAAACTCAGGGCAGCTTACAATGCATTAAGCAATAGTCTTCATACTTTTGTATATTTTATACAAAGTCAGGTTATTGCCCCCACAAACTGGGTCCTCATTTCACCTACCTTAGAAAGGATGGAAGGCTGAGTCAACCTTGAGCCTGGTGAGATTCAAACTTACAGTAATTGCAGACAGCTTGTGTTAATCACAATGCTTTAGTCTGCTGAGCCACCAGGCCCTCACGTGATCTTGATTCTATCCCTCTGTTTATGCAGCCTAGAACTGTGTTGACATTTTGACATAAGCATTTTCATAGTGTCATAGCACTATCAACATTTACATCACATCAGTCAGTGTTGCTTTTCTCATTCTCTTCGATATGTAATTTGGGCTGCCTTTTTTTATTTTTTTTTGTTCAATTTCTTGGTTTTATATCCTTTCTCATATTAAATATGCCTTCTAATTTACCCTACAACAATACAGAACCTGGAGATGGAAACCTAAGAGGTATTTTTTCAGCCCAACATCAGACCCTGAGCTTTCATGATTGAGAACAATCTTGAATCTCAGTTTCTCTAACCACTACACAACATTGATATTCTGGAATACAAGATGTTGTATATACACACTTGGTATACTCCAAATTGTAACTGCTGGAAATGTCTTCAAAAGGAATTCCGTGGAGGAGCACTATGCTGTTTGTTTACTTATTTATTTGTTTATTTATTATTCCTGTGTGCATACCTTCAAGTCAGTCTTGACTCCTGTAACTACATGAACTACATCGGGGTGTCAAACTCGTGTCCTGCTGGCTGGATGCATCATGCGCTAGCCACTCCCATGCCCGGTTTAGTGAAGGGGGGAAAAGTTGTGATACATCACATGACAACGCCATGACGATATGAATTTGACACCCCTGAACTACATGATTCCTAGCAACATTTTTTTAGAAGTAGTTGGCCATTGCTACTCTGCCAGTGCTAATGGAGAAAATAAAATGCCGTAATACCATCTCATTATAGAATTTCTTCATACCTTACCTGCAGAAATCTCCAATTTACAGCAATGCCAGGGTGGTGACTTCCTTTTTAGTTTAGATTGTAAATTACATCATTATCAGTGCTGAGTTGCCAGTGCTGTATACAGTAGTAAGCAGGGTATATATTTTTGTGTAACTTCAGTACAAATAATGATTTAAAAAAAACCCATAAAAGACATAAGATAGCAGGGATGCTCTTCAGGGCATTTGCAAGAGTGAATGTTGCACTCCAGATGGTGCCGAGATGCAGCTCTTGTTATCTGTATAATAGATAGGCAGGTATAGAGCACATTGAGAGTTCAACCACAATTGAGGTACTATGATTTGCCCATCCTTGAATTGTGCCCAGTCTAACAAATATGGTTGGAATGAGTTTTCTCTGGAATGAATCTCTGTCCTTTAAAGAGCAGTTCATTCTCTTGAGACCAAAGTAGCTTTAGGTACCTAATATTCAAAAAGCAGGCTTTAAGATAGGCTAGACGTGAGCCCAGAAAATGTAAGCTCATGTGGAGGTTATATGACATGATGCTCTATTTGAGATACAAAGTGTATTATTGGGTTGGTTTATTTTATTGATTTATTAATTTATTGATGTTGCTTTATTCAGTATTATTCTGAGCTGCCTAGAATTATCTTGTGTAAAATAGGCAACCATATATGTTTTTTACGCAAATAAATAGAATTGTGGTTCTGTACAGAGGCAGCAATTCTATAGTATAGAATTCCATAGACTGTCCTTGACCATATCTGCTGTCTAAGGTTACTGTACTATAGTAATAATGTCAGTTGACATCAAATGATTCCGGGAAATGTTTCAAAAAGGAATCCAAGCAGAGGGCATCAAACTGTTTTTTCTTCTTCTGAGTGTTGTATTTTTGCAGCTAGGTATCTTTGAGGTAGCCAAGTCAAGGCTGCATGGATTCACCTCACAAGTTGCGGTGAAGAGGTGAAGCAATTTTTCTCAATGAGTGGTTTTCATCACCTGAAAGCATCAAACAGGCAGTGCCAAGAGGTGTTTTTTTTTTCCTGGCACTTAAAGCAAGCCAAACCTGTCAAAAGGAACTTCTGTTCAGGCGCAAATCGCATTCAGAACTCTTTGCCAGATCTGAAAATGCCAAAGGAGGCCTCAGAAGTGAGACAAAGCAAAGTATGTGGCCCATTTCATTATTAAACCATAAACTGATCAAACTGTGTGTTTTTCTAACTGTTCTCTTCTTTTACTGTGACAAAGCTTTCATGTAGCTTGTGAGTTCATATTTTGGTCTGAATTAACGGGAAGCCTAATTGTTGCATTACAGTTTCTGCTAAAAATCCTGAGATAAGGAATCCATCAAGCTACTGAGATGTGTTCATAAATTGCTTGACAATCTGGAAGGATGCGGTAGGGTGCTGATCTATCCGTTTCATATGTTTTGCTGCTTTGACTTTTGGGTATTCAGCTAGATGTGGTATGTGATGTAGCAGCACTGTAATTACTTCTGAGTTTTGATCTGATCAAGCTCGTTTTGGCTTGTTCGGTGTGAAGAGACTTGTGATATTAAAGGATATCATGATTTCATTCTCAGGTTAGGTTTTTTTTCCCCCTGAAGTAATTATAATGTTGAGCTGCTGAAGTATTCACAGCCATCTATTGAGTGTCCAGGTTTCTTGACCATATTTCTTGGATCGGTTACATGTAGAATTCTCATTATAATACGTTGAATTCATAGAAATATAGGTGGGTAGGAACATTACTTTTGATCTTCTGTTACTCTCATCTTCTGATTTATACTGAGTGTACCTGACTTCA
Organism: Masticophis lateralis; assembly: GCA_030761175.1. NCBI lineage: Eukaryota > Metazoa > Chordata > Lepidosauria > Squamata > Colubridae > Masticophis > Masticophis lateralis. The sequence continues at coordinate 68,174,831 of JAUDYJ010000007.1, read as the reverse complement.
TTGTCTATTTTTTCAATAGGTTTAATGTTCATTGGAACACAGTTTTCCCTGTTAAACAATTATTTTTGCATTTGTAGTATATTATGCTTTGTCTGTTATGAGTGTGGTGAGCCATTGCATACTTCAAGGCGGGAAGGACTACCCTTCATTCAAAGATGAATTCATTGCTATGTAAACACAACTAACAGGAGCATAGATCTAACAGCAATAGCAATAGCACTTAGACATATACCGCTTCACAATGCTTTACAGCCCTCTCCAAGTGGTTTACAGAGTTAGCATATTGCCCCCAACAATCTGGGTCCTCATTTTACCCACCTCAGAAGGATGGAAAGCTAAGTCCATCTTGAGCCTGGTGAGATTTGAACTGCCAAATTGGAGGCAGCCAGCAGGCAGCAGAAGTAGCCTGTAGTACTACATTCTAACCTCTACACCACAATGGCTCCTAATACATAAATGATTGTATTCACAGCTCCAGGGATCTTGTCCACTTCCTTGTGTTTTATAGACTCTAACTCTTCCCAGATAACAATCCAGACCATGCCTCAAGCACTTCAACAGGGCCTGTACAGTCAAAGTCCAAAGTCCATCTCTGGACAAATCCATACCATTTTATCACTGAATGGCTAAATTAACCTTCACTGTGGTCCTTAAGATGTTCCATGAACTCTTTCTCCCCTGTTGTGGCCCATCAGCGGCCAGCAGAGCTGGCAGCAGGTTTGGACAGTGAGGAACATGGGCCAGTCCTGGAGTCTGGGGAAAGCTTGGGCGAGGGCTCTGAGTTGGAAGCAGAGAGGGGGCCAAGGCCATCTGGTAGTTCTTTGCTGTCTCCGGAGCCTCCGGAGCCTGACATCAGTGAGACAGAAGAACAGCGAGAACCTGTTCCCAGTGTGCCATGCACAGAGCTGCCAGAAGACAAGCACAAATAAGAAAACAGGGTCGACTTAGGAGTAAGGCTTGAAGATGATTGGCCCCTCCCATAAGACATAAAAGAGGAACAAATGGGATGTGAGCTTTTTCAGGAAGAAATTAGTTCATCTGGTCGGTTTGGAAAGTTCTGTTTGACTCTGTGCTAAGTTTGGCCTTGCCCTGCATTTGGCAATTAGTTCTTTGGCAGCATTCAAAGTAAGATAAGGTGGGTGTTTATAAACATTCCCCTGAAAGACTGTTTGAGAAACCTTTCGAACTGTGAATGACCATAATTCACAGCCATATGAATAAAAGAGGTTTGTCAGGACTAAGATTGTGCTGTATGCTTTCTAAGGAAGCCTAGGTCAAGGCAATCCCTAAGAGGGGATAGGTTTCCTAAACAGACCTGCCACCTGATATTCTGCAGACTGAAGGATAGAACAATAATTACATATTGCTATTTTTATTGCCCACAGTATAATCCTTAGTACAGATAAACATAACGTCTTTTAAAATAACTTATTAATAAAAATATACTTTCAAATTAGGAATGGCCACCAATCACAAATTTTATTTTGGCTCCTAATTCAGCCATTTGGAAAATAACACATTTACCATTGAAATGTGACATCCTAGGTGAAAGGAGATACTGAGATGAAATAATCCATTTTTAAGAGCTTTTAGGACTCCATGCCTGCTTGGAGAATTGGGATTAGCAACAGCAGCCACTACTCGCTGAATAGCCAACATTCAATAAAGACATCTACCAATTTAATGCCAATTCTGAAATGAAGCTATTCCTAGAAGTCACTGCTGCTCTTACAAAACACAACAGCAATTTAGGAGTATTTCTTTCCAAAAACATTAGAGCAGGAAGTGGAAAGATAGCCCATATAGAGTTATTCCTTGGTAGAAATATTCTTTCAATCTTGTTTTCGATCTGGCATTTCTTTTATGTGGAAAGTTTTAGAAATACATTTTGGAAATACATGATTCTTATACTAACCTGTGGCTTGTTTAAACAATGCTTATTGCATAACCAATATTGACACAGTTTTTCCCATATGCTAAATTATAAGCAATTATTTTTAAAGGAGTGAAATTATACAATATATGAAGCAAAGAGCAAGAAACCATCTTTTTCCTGTCTAGGAGCCTCTATGTCTCACCAATGTTTTGGGAAGACTCAGGTATATTTTGAAAAGTTTGGGATGACTTTCTTTCTGCTTCAAAGAAATGCAATTTATTTTACAAACCTTCTGAGTCTTGCCTAAGTATAATTATCAACCTCATTTTGAACCCCTGCTTCATATTCTCCATATTTGTTTTGTTACACAAAAATTAGGCACCAGATACTTTCTTCTTATTGTTACTGTTTGAACCTGAATCTGCTTTTTCCATTTTTTAAAAAACACAACCATTCCTTCTATAATTCAATTTCTGCTGCATATTGCATCACCAATAACCCAGTCAATTTATCTCATTTAATTCAGTGCTCTTAGACAACTGCATAGGAAGACATTCTGTTATGTCTTATATGTACTGCAAGTACAATTTTTCTCATTTTTAATGTTTTGAATTATTATTGTTATTCATCTATTATTCCGGAGGTATCCCTCAATACTGGAAGTATTCAGCAGCTAGTTCGCTGCCCAGTTGCTGGGTGGGCATGACCATGGGGGTGTGGCCTACTTGGCCTCCTGCACCACAGAGGGGGGTTTCACCCACCCCAGGCTCTGGAAGCTTTCATCAAGCCTCCAAGAGAGCGAAAACAACCACCCCCAGGCATCAGAGGCCCTCTGGACTTCGGAAATGGGCCCTTTTCCGGACTTCCAGTACTTCTGGTAGGCTCATTTTTCACCCTCCCCAGGCTCCGGAGGCTTTCCTCAAGCCTCCAGGAGGGCGAAAACAACCTCCCCCAGGCATCAGGGGCCCTCTGGACTCCGGAAATGGGCCCTTTTCTGGACTTTCAGTACTTCCAGTTTTTCACCCTCCCCAGGCTCCGGAGGCTTTCCTCAAGCCTCCAGGAGGGCGAAAAAACCTCCCCTGGGCACCAGAGGCCTCTGGAGGCCAGAAACAGGCCTATTTCTGGACTTCCGGTAGGCCTGTTTTTTGCCCTCCTAGAGCCTCCGTGTGCATCCTGCACATACCTGGCATCCAAAACAGGCCATGTGGAGACTCCAGGGAGGGGAGGGGTGGGTGAGTGGGGTTCGGCGAACCAGATTAAAATTAACTTCTGGTTTGCCTGAACCAGTCCGAACCGGCTGAATCCCACCCCTGCCTCTGTCCTGTTCTGAGAAATACAGAAAAATACCTTCTTTAAATCAACATCTGCTCCTAGTCATCAAATAGATATAAATATAGATGGAGTTTTCTAGGCAGGATATACAAGTGCTTTGTTGTTGATTTCTTTCCATTGGTTTCCCCCCCCCCCCCTCCAGAATCCTAACAATGTCTCAGAAGAGCCACAGTACCTGGTGTTCTCTCAACCAAATATTAAACACATGGGACAACCAAGTTCTACTAGATGTTGATGAACTGATGGAAAACAGAGAGAGAGAATACAGATATATTTGATTGAACTATTTATTTTAATAATAATAGGAATTATATTTAAGGATCATGTATTAAAATGTAAGCCTTTCCCCCATATTATTTAATATGTCCATTTAAAAGGACATACTTAGCTTGTGTTATTGAAATCATGCTTCCAATATACTTACTCGCTAGAGGAAAATAACTTTCTGAAATTTATAATAAATTTCACTACAACAAAATTGGGCAAAATATCATGCTAATCCGAAAACCTAACATTGAACAAAGGCACTGTGCTCATTTACATATCCATTTATCAATGTCAAAGGTTTTAAGTTCAACACACTGGGATTGCATTTGACTTTTATCTTTGCTATCAATGATTGCCTTTCATTAGAGGAAGGATGGAGAATAATTTATATTTGGAATTATGTATTTCAGCAGGGCAAAGAGTTATTTGAATTTTCTTCTCTTTGTAAAATAGCCCAAATTCTTTTTGAATGCAACTGACCCTATTCATTTGATTTATTAAACTAGTGGCAGGAAGAGATGGACAGGCCCTATTATTCCTCATTGGTAGAAGCCAGCAGCCAATTTAGAATTCTCATTCCAACAAAGAAAATAGCAGCTTTTCAAAAGAAGTTATTATTTCCATATAAGTCCTAATTAGAGGGTTCAGCAGAAAATGATTTTGAGAACTCACTTCGCATCCACAGATAAGCTCGCCCATGAATTGATTACACATTTGAAATGAAACTTAAAATGTGATGGGTATGGAAAACAAACGACATCTCATCAAACCAGAGCATCAATTTTAAAGGAGAGCAAAGCTCCGTGCAGCTATTTGCTACATTCTAAATATTCTAAAACAAGTAAATGGCCTGGGCACATGGCAGAATTATGCAGCATCAGAACTGTGGAATGATAGAAAAGTGTTTGGGTCTCCACATAATATACCCACCTTGCATTTCTATTCAAAGGGAGTATATTTCCTTGTTGTCACTATTGAAAGATTACCAGCTGAAGCTTTGGTGGACTCTGAGCTTGGCTGTTGGTATGTAGATGTTTTGTCTATGGAGATTCTCAGTCATTCAGGTCATGGTTGTCCCAAAGGTGCTTTTTCAAGAGTCAACTTTCTGGACTTTCTGGTTTTTCTTTGAAGATGTTTCGTTTCTCATCCAGCTTTGATTGGATGGATTGGGGAATGGAAGGATTTATACCCCTTGCAGCTGGTCATTTGCATTCTTGTAGCGAGTCATTAAGGCTGCCTGGAGGTTTATCTGTGTCATCAAGGTCACCTAAGTGGTGCAAATGAGTATGGAGCCTTCTTGGAACTATTGAAAGGACTGTGTTGTAGACTGGAGATAGATGATGTCAACAAAAGGGGAGGGATATGACATTACCTATCTCTAGTCTATAACACAATCCTTTCAACAGTTCCAAGAAGGCTGTACACCCATTTGCACTTCTTAGGTGTCCCTCATGACACAGATAAACCTCCAGGTGGCCTTAACGACTCGCTACAAGAATGCAGATGACCAGCTGTCTGCCAGGAATGTAAATCCTTCCATTCCCCACCATCCAGTCAGAATTGAAGAAGCTTCTTGGATGAGAAGAGTAACGTCTTCAAAGGAAACCCAGAAAGTCCAATTGCCTCTTGAAAAAGCACCTTTGGGATGTTGATGGTTTTTTTTACCCAACTAAGTAACATCATCAGTCCTAGAAGGGAGTTGTTTGCACTTAATTTATATTAAGTAATTTTCCTATCAGGGTTGGTGAAGATGTTGCTTTCTCCTTGGTAATTCCTTGATTAGGCTGTTGTTTACTGGTTGTTTGGTGTTAAACCTTTGATATCTGGGTGTTAATTGTGGGTTAGGAATGTTCTGGCCTTTTTGTTTCTTTTTAGCTTTTTAAATGGGCTTGGACATGCAAAACAGACAAGGATCCTCCTTATATTCATGCACTGTTACCACTCCATACCCATTCTGTTGAACAGGGGTGTCAGACTCAAGGCCCGCAAGCAGGGGTGAAATCCAGCAGGTTCTAACAGGTTCTGGAAAACCAGTAGCGGAAATTTTGAGAGAACCGGCAAATACCACCTCTGACTGGCCCCAGAATGGGGTGGGAATGGAGATTTTGCAATATCCTTCCCTGCCAAGCCCACCAAGCCACGCCCACAGAACCAATAACGAAAAATTTAAATTTCAGCCCTGCCCAAAGATCTGGCCTGCGGGAAACAGCAAAGGACTGCCCTATGGTGCCTCTGCCAGCGAAAATGGAGCTCAAGAGGGCGATTTTATTGGCAGAAGGCTGCAGGAGGTTGTCATGGCCAAAAACGGGCCCCGGGGGGGGAAGCACATGCACCTCCCCCCCGGGCTCCGCTTTCACTGGCAGAAAGCTAGCAAAACAAACTAAAAACAAAAACAAAAGGAGAAATGTTTTCCCTTTTGCATTTGAGCATGTAAAAAGGGACAGGAAAAGAGAAAGAGGAACGTCAAAGAAACAGAAAAAAAGGTGGGAAGAGAGCAAGGAAGGAAAAATAAAGAGGGGAAGGAAGGAAGGAAGGAAGGAAGGAAGGAAGGAAGGAAGGAAGGAAGGAAGGAAGGAAGGAAGGAAGGAAGGAAGGAAGGAAGGAAGGAAGGAGATTATAATGAGAGTGAGGGAGGATCTGAGGGAAGTCCTGTCTTAGCACTTGGCCACCATAGGTGCTCCTGACACAATTGACATTGAGCTGGCCATACCCACCCTGGCCACGCCTACCCTAGACACACCCCACACACCCCTCAAGTCAAACACAATCCTGATGCGGCCTTCAATGAAATCGAGTTTGACACCCTGCTGTTGAAAGAATCCATTTATTTATTTGCATCCTGACTTTATTATTTTTACAAATAATTCAAGGCAGCAAATATATTCAACTCTTCTTTCTATTCCTATTTTCTCACAACAACAGTCTTATGAGGTAAGTTGGCTGAGAGAGAGTGACTTGCCTGAAGTCACCCAGCAAGCTAAGGCAAAGTCAAAGTTTCTTGCTTTCTAGCTTGGTGTCTGTGGAGATTCTCAGTTATCATAGTTATCAGTCATAGTTGCCTCAAAGGTGCTTTTTTCAAAAGGTGTCGGGACAGTTTTTTTCCTTGAGGAAGAACATGTTTCGCTTCTCATCCAAGAAGCTTCATCAGTTCTGATGGTGGGGGGGGGGGATGGAAGGATAGGTACTTGAGACTGGATGGTGGAGTGTAGGTTCTGATAGAATGGGAGAGATGGAAGGATTGGATTTCTTTGCAGTCATCTAGACAGTAGTACTCCTTCTGAGAGCTGTAGAGGCCTTATCCACTGGCTGTTGATGCCTTAACAACTAGACTAAACTGACTCTATATATCCGTGATGGCGAACCTATGGCCAGCACGCCACAGGTGGCTCACAGAGCTCTCTCTGCGGGCACACCAGCTGTCAACCCAACCCAACTCCACCATGCATGTGTGCGTGCCTCCCACCAGCCAGCTGGTCTTTAGGTCTCTGCTGCACATGAACAGAGGACAGGGCCTTCCCCGATCTCTGCAGGTTCCCACCTCCCAGCGCGCCCTACCTTTCTACTCCATTTTTGCCGCCTGCACCAACCTGGAAGCCAAAATGGGGCACAGGGGTACCATGCAAGGGGCCCCCCAGCACCCTGTTTTGGGCCTGGAAAGCCTCCTGCACCAACCTGGAAGCCAAAATGGGGCACAGGGGTACCATGCAAGGGGCCCCCCAGCACCCTGTTTTGGGCCTGGAAAGCCTCCTGCACCAACCTGGAAGCCAAAATGAGATGTGGGAGGAGCTGGGCACATGCGAGGGAGCGCTTGCATTGCATTTTGGTGGTTCAGGCATGCGCGGGTGCATTCGCACATGTATGCATGAGCTTTGGGCACTCGGCACCAAAAAGGTTAACCATCACTGCTATATATGGTCGAATACGTCACATTACTTTGATGCAAAGCTATAGGCTATAGATCATCACAATGTGGGAAGAAGGAAACTTTAAATGTTACCAATACCCTAAATTCAGCAATTTTTCTAATTCCAGCTGTCTCTGGGTAATTTCACCTTCACTTGCTAAAATGTCATGAACATCTTCTGTAAGAGCATACCAAAATAATTGCAGAATTTTTTTGTATCATCTCGTGAGATTTGGAAATTTTTTAAAAAGTTCTCAGCAGGCACAGGGCATCCATTAGCACCATGTTGCTAACCCAACTATTATCTTTCTAATAAGAGACAGTTTCTGGGTAGCATAATGATACGCTGAATAAAATGAACCAACCCTGGAGAAAATGAGAAATGAAGTGGTTATTCGCATACATGCCTAAAGAGTCATCCAGGAGCAGTTTTAATGTACCAGCTGCTTTAATGACTTGAAAACAAGTGTTACATTTTCAGCTTCTATGATCATCTTCTGAATGATTTGTACAGCCATAATCTAAATTATTATATGAAAATAGTATACAGGCCTAAGATGGTCAAAACTTCCCCTAACAGCAGAAATTAACACTTTGAAGACTTATTGAGTAGAATCTGCTGTTTTTTTCCCCCAGGCTCTTCAAGTGAATAACAGAATGACAGAGTTGGAAGGGATTTTGGAGGTCCTCTAGTCCAACCCCTGCTCAGGCAGGAAACCCTATACCATTTCAGACAAATGGTTGTCCAATCTCTTCTTAAAAACTTAAAGTGTTGGAGCATTCACAACTTCTGGAAGCAAGTCAATCCACTGATTACTTGTTCACATTGTCAGGAAATTTCTCCTTAGTTCAAGGTTGTTCTCTCCTTGATTAGTTTCCATCCATTGCTTCTTGTTCTGCCTTCAGGTGCTTTGGAGAATAGCTTGACTCCCTCTTCTTTGTGGCAGCCCCTGAGATATGGAAACACTGCTAGTCATGTCACCCCTAGTCCTTCTTTTCATTAAACTAGACATATCCAGTTCCTGCAACCGTTCTTCATATGTTTTAACCTTCAGTCCCCTAATCATCTTTGTTGCTCTTCTTTCTAGAGTGTCAACCTCTTTTTTATCTCATGGTGAACAAAACTGGATGCAATATTCCAAGTGTGGTTTTACCAAGGCACTATAAAGTGGTATTAACACTTCACATAACCTTGATTCTGTTCCTCTAATAATGCAGCCTAGGATTGCATTGGCAGCTACAGCACACAATTGGCTCATATTTAAGTGATTGTCCATTAGGACCCCAAACTACTGTTGAGCCAGGTACCAACTATTCTATACTTGTGCATTGAACTTGAACTCTAATACTGCCTGCTAGGTAGGTGAAGAAAATAAGTAAAGCATGAAATCTATAAATGGGTTTTCAATGGAAAAGTTACTATAAACAGGTGTGCTTATTTCTTAAATAAGAACAGGTAAGAGAAAGGGAAGGGAGTTTTAAGGAATTTCTATGATAGGAATTGATTACAGAAGTAGTTATCTATCTAACATGCTGCAAAGGAGAAAAAGTAAGAATTTTTGTTTGCTGATTTTCAATTTCAGATGAGGGTGGGTCATAGGACCCGTAATGTCTCTTTAATATTATAGTGTGGATTATTCAGTGGATAAGAATGTTTGTGCTTGCTTTTGCTTGGCAAGAATTCTTGAATTCAGAGGTTTTGCCATGTATGTTAATTCTTCATGAAAATGTCATATTTATTTATTTATTTATTGTTTATTTATTGCTTCGATTTATATGCCACCCTTCTCTGGAGAATCAGCGCGGTGTACAATGTGTTAAGCAATAGCCTTCATACTTTTGTATATACCTGCTTAGTAGGGGTTTTGCCCTCCCCCCCACCAAGCGGTGTTCTTTTTTATACAAAGTCAGTTTATTACCCCCACAATCCGAGCCCTCATTTTACCTACCTCGAAAGGATGGAAGGCTGAGTCAACCTTGAGCCTGGTGAGATTTGAACTCGCAGTAATTGCAGGCAGCTAGCAGCTAAGTGCTACTTAACAGCACTTCAGTCTACTGCACCACGAAGGCTTATTGGTGTTGTCTTCAAGGGATGCGGTGATTCAGTAGCTAAAACGCTGAGCTTATTGATTGAAAGATCAACAGTTCAGCAGTTCAAATCCCTAGTGCCGCATAATGAGCTCCCATTATTTTTCCCAGCTTCTGCCTACCTAGAAGTTTGAAAGCATGTAAAAAATGGAAGTAGAAAAATAGGAATCACCTTTGGTGGGAAGGCAACAGTGTTCCGTGAGCCATTGGCATTTAGTCATGCCAGCCACATGACCATGGAGACGTCTTTGGACAGTGCTGGCTCTTCGGCTTTAAAACAGAGATGAGCATCACCCCGTAGAGTCAGGAACGACTAGGACATATGTGCGAGGAGAACCTTTACCTTTACCTAAGTTGTCTTCATTGTGCGATTTGTGCCATCTTACAACTCTTTAAAGCATATGCATCTTTTCCTGAGATTGTGTGGAATTCTTCTCCGGAGACTCAGGGCGGCTTACAATGCATTAAGCAATAGCCTTCATACTTTTATATATTTTATACAAAGTCAGCTTATTGCCCCCACAAACTGGGTCCTCAATTTACCTGCCTTAGAAAGGATGGAAGGCTGAGTCAACCTTGAGCCTGAAATTCAAACTTGCAATAATTGCAGACAGCTGAATGTTAATCACAGGCTTTTAGTCTGTTGAGCTATCCAGACTCTCTATTTTCTTAGGATAGTGTGGCAGAAAACACTTCAATTCAGCAAAAAGATCTAGCTGCTTTTAGGAACTACATATTGATTCTGTGTTCATACCTCTGAACATTCTGAATTGATTTAGGATGTCCCCCACCCCACCCACCCCCAAAACTCCAGAATGATTCTGAGCAGCTCACAATACAACAAAGAAAATAAAATACATTACAATTGTAAAAGGCAAAAAGCAAAATAAGGACATGAGAAAGAACAAGATGGTGGGATAATAGAATAACAGAGTTGAAAGGGACCCTGGAGGTCTTCTAGTCCAACCCCCTGCTTAGGCAGGAAACCCTACACCACTTCAGACAAATGATTATCCAACATCTTCTTAAAAACTCCCAGTGTTGGAGCATTCACAACTTCTGGAGATAAGCAGTTCCACTGATTGATTGTTCTAACTGTCAGGAAATGTCTCCTTAGTTCTAGGTTGCTTCTCTCCTCGATTAGTTTCCACCCATTGCTTCTTGTCCTGCTTTCAGGTGCTTTGGAGAATAGCTTGACTCCCTCTTCTTTGTGGCAGCCCATTAGATATTGGAACGCTTTTATCATTGGATAGCTACTTTTATTAAACTAAAAACTAAGAGAAAAATAGTGAACGGACACGACTCAATTTCTGTATTCTTGACATACAATAAACCATATTTATAATTGAGATGATAATTATTATGATCATCATTTATTTACTGATTTTAGTTTTATTACCCCACTCAGGAGTTATGTTATGGTTTGTAAATTTAAAAATTAAAGGAAAACTGGCATGCAACTATATCATAGAAAAATGGCTCAATAAATTGTGACTAAATTGCCTGAAAATAATTTTCTCTGACACTCTTGCAGAAGAATGTTTAAATGTTTCCATATATTAGCATTCCGTTCTAGTTAGGAATAGATTTGTTCCCCCTTTATCCTATCACTACAAGTTTATGACAACTGTAATTTCTTTAACATTATATATTTCCTCTAAAGGAGAAGGATGATCCTTAAGATGACTTTCTTTCATAATTGCTTATATACTGAGTGGCTTAGAATCACTAATTTAATTTCCCACAATGATATAAAATAGAAACAGGCAATATAATGCACCAGTTAGAATGGCCAATGGTAAATAATTGTGGAATGCTATCTTCTGAATTAAAAACAAAGATAGAGATTGCAAACTTCTTAACATAAGAACACGATGTTCAGCGAGATGGGCATCTTATAAATTTAATAAAGAAAATAAAATATATATTTAATACATAATAATGTTTTCATCATTGAGGATCTTTCAGTGAGCCTCAATGATTTTTAACCATTTTGCTAACCAAAGGGTAAAAGTCCCTATGGATTTTATTCTGCTAGTCATTGCTGACTATTGGGGGTGGGTGAGTGAGAGGGGTGCTTATCATCATGTCCAGGCCATTGAGTCCAGGCCATTGAGCCACACAGTCCTAAAATGTTTCCATGATCATGTGGCCAGTATGACATCATGGGACACTGAATGCTTCCCACTGAAGCATTTGCATGCTTTTGAACAACTAAATTGCAGGAGCTGAGGCAAGTAATGGGAGCTCAGTCCATCTCATGCTGCTTGGGTCTCGAACCTGGGCTGTTGACTTTCCAACCAACAAGTCCAGTCTCTTAACTGCTGACCCACCACACTGCCCAACCAAGAGAATAAGCATATTTAAAAGACTGAGTTTATGCACATAAAACTTTTCAGGATGGGGGCCTAAGAACAGAATGGCATAGAGTGTGATAGTGATGTGTATGTGTATGAAGTTAACTTCAGTGAGAATACAGTTGGAAGGGACCTTGGGGGATTTCTAGTCCAACCCCCGCTCAAGCAGGAGACCCTGTACAATTTCAGACAGGTGGCTGTCCAATCTCTTCTGAAGACCTCCAGATCCAAAAGTGATACAACTTCTGAAGGCAAGCTATTCTACCGGTTAATTGTCCTCACTGATAGGGTGTTTCTCCTTAATTCCAGGTTGCTTCTCTCCTTGATTAGTTTCCATCCATTGTTTCTTGTCATGCCTTTTGGTGTTTTGGAAAATAGGTTGACCCCCCCCCCACTCCCTTCTTTATAGCAGCCCTCAAATACTGGAATATCACTGTCATATCACTTCTAGTCCTTCTTTTCTCTATGCTGGCCATTCCCAATTCCTGCAACCATTCTTCATATATTTTAGTTTCCAGGCCTTTAATCATCTTAGTTGCTCTTCTTTGTACTTTTCCCAAAGTCTCAACATCTTTTTTTGAATGTGGTGACCAAAACTGGATGAAGTATTCCAGGTGGTAGTTGGAAGTAGTTGGTTAGAGAAATATAAAATGATGTGTGTGCATGTGTGTGTACTTGCTTGTCCCTGGATCTGACTGTAAAGAAGCTGTTTTGGAGAGCCAGAAGGATATTCTTGCTTTGAGTGATGGGGACATTATGTTATGTTAAGAATAATGCTGACTGCTGGGTTTTTGCACACCATCTGTTCTGTACACGAACACAGCAGATATGTACATTTTATCTGTTTAAATCATTTGCACATTATCTTAGAGAGCCAAGCCTTCCCAAGTCCACATCCATCCCAGAAATATAAAACTGCAATATTTTGTAAAATATGTTTTAAAAAATTATGCAGTGCATTAAATAAAAACAGCAATACAGTCAAAACAGCAATGAATAAAACAGCAATAAAAAACCCCCCAGTAATGATCAAATAGCTTTGATCAGAATAGATTTGATATATTCAAATTTGAATATATCAAATTCTTGCTATATTCTTATAGCAAGAATAAACAGCAGCCCCCATCAAATGATATCTTTAACATAGAATAGCCTCCAGTCAAATTGTGGCATAAATATATTGCAAATGAATGAATAAATGAACAGGAATTGCAAAGGGGAGGAAAATCACCATGTTTTAAACAATATTTCCTTGCAACAAGGAATCTGTTTTCACAAAATTGTCCAGGGATATCTTTCTCATCCAACTCTCTAGTTAAGTGTGAAAATCGTAGGTTTAAAAATATACACTACTTCAAAAATTATAGAAAGCTTTTAAAGTGATTCATAAAGACCCCGTCAACTTAGTTTTGTGAAAAAGAGTTTTCCCGAGGTAAAAACGCACTCTGATTCTCTAAGGGTTAAACACTCTGGGTTACACAAAGTTTTTATGTGTCAAGTGGCATTGTGAAAACTATACCAATAGAAGCCTCAAAAGTAAATAAACAATACAGTTAAGCACCTACATTAAGTAAAACTCCCAGCAGATTTGTCTAGCATACAATTTGGGGGATGACAGCTGCATTGTAACAAAACTGAAGTAAATGAGAATTACGCAGATGTTACTAAGGTGTTTTCCATGCTAGTATTACGGATAAATACAGGACCTTGGACAGGTCAAAAACTTGTTTACAATCAATTCAGGGGTGGTATCCACTTACCTTTGATACCGGTTCGCAAATGTGAGAATGCATGTGCATGCACTTGCTTTGCTCGCATGTGCCACCTCTGCGCATGTGCAGGGCCTTCCGTGCATGTGCAGAACATTAAAAATGGGATGTGATGACATCCAGGCAGGTGGATGGAGCCTCCCGCAGCTGCCGCTACAGGTTCCCCGAACCAGATAGAACTGGCTGAATACCACCACTGAACCAAGTTCATCCATGTGTCTTGGAATGTTTCGAATGAATTTTCCTGGGTTTCTTGCCACCTGGACTGAGTTGCTATTTATGAGATAAGCTCATATTTAATTGATTTTCCCTCTCACCCAATAGAGCTGCAGTGGTGCAGTATAGAATAGAATTCTTTATTGGCCAAGTGTGATTGGACACACAAGGAATTTGTCTTTGATACATATGCTCTCAGTGTACATAAGGAGAATAAAATACATTTGTCAAGAATCATAAGGAACAACACTTAATGATAGTCATAGGGTACAAATAAGCAATCAAAACATTAGGGAACAATCAATATAAATCATAAGGATACAAGCAACAAAGTTACAGTCATGCAGTCCAGTGGTGAAATCCAAATTGTTTTACTACCTGTCCTGTGGGTGTGGCTTGGTGGGCATGATTTGGTGGGTGTGGCTTGGTGAGCGTGGCAGGGGAAAGATACTGCAAAATCTCCATTTCCATCTCACTCCAGAAGAAGGATACTGCAAAATCCCCATCCCCCCCCCCCACTCCTGGGGAAGGATACTGCAAAATCTCCTTTCTGGTTCTCTGAACTACTCAAAATTTCCACTACCGGTTCTCCAGAACCTGCTGGATTTCACCCCTGATACAGTAATAAGTGGGAGGAGATAGGTGATAAGAACGATGAGAAGATTAATACTAATGCAGACTTAGTGAATAGTTTGACAGTGTCGAGGGAATTATTTGTTTAGCAGAGTGATGGTGTTTGGGAAAAACTGTTCTTGTGTCTATTTGTTCTGGTGTGCAGTGCTCTATAGCATCATTTTGAGGGTAGATGTTGAAACAATATATGTCTAGGATGCGAGGGGTCTGTAAATATTTTCACAGCCCTCTTTTAGACTTGTGAAGTATACAGGTCCTCATTCTAATTATCCTCTGAAGTCTGTAGAATCAATTCTGTAGATTGCAGAACCAAACTAGACAATTATAGAGGTGCAGATGACAGACTCAATAATTCCTCTGTAGAATTGTATCAGCAGCTCTCTGGACAGTTTGAACTTCCTGAGTTGGTGCAGCTTTTTAGCCTAAAAGCATCCTTTGAATGAACCTAGGAAGCTGTAGCATTAGGTGCCATGTCTACAGAGCAAAGAAAAGGGAATACTTGTAGAACCTTTTTTCCAGTGAATTGGTTCTATCAAATCACTTGTATATCATCTATTGCCATAGTTTACAAAAAAAGAAAGAAAGAAAGAAAGAAAGAAAGAAAGAAAGAAAGAAAGAAAGAAAGAAAGAAAGAAAGATGCAGATTAAAATAAACTAACATCAACAAAAATGACCAGGATCCATAATCAGATCAAAATTTAGGTTGCAGTTTTAAAAACTTACAAAAGCTGAACAGAATATGGAGACAAAGCTTAAATATATTCATACTTTTGGAGCTACAACCAATAAGGCACACCTCCAAGTCCTTTTCGTCACTTCACAAAAATTGAAGAACCCCTGCAGGCTGGACTAAATCTGAGTAAGAGAGAGAGTTCTTTCAGTATTATTTATCCAGCCTGAAATTGACATATAATTTTACTGAGGCTGACTTCAAATAACAGCTGTAGAAAATTATTTCTCCATGAGAGAATTTATGTAAATCTACAGAGGAATCGCTCATAACTTTATTCAAAAAATATTTTTTTAACCCATTCATAGAAGAAGGAGGAGCCAGCAATATATTAAGTCTTTTCATTTCAGTTTGGCATCAAATTATTATTTATTTTTATTTTTATTTATTTATTTCGTCAAGCATGTATTTTATGACAGATACAAGTGTAAACTAATTACAAATATATGAAAAGGATACGAATAAAAGAAAACATTAGGACAGGGACGGTAGGCACGCTGGTGCACTTATGCATGCCCCTTACAGACCTCTTAGGAATGGGGTGAGGTCTACAGTAGACAGTCTAAGGTTGAAGTTTTTTATTTATTTATTTGATTTATATGCCGCCCTTCTCCGGAGACTCAGGGTGGTTTACAATGCGTTAAGCAATAGCCTTCATATTTTTGTATATTTATACAAAGTCAGCTTATTGCCTCCACAAACTGGGTCCTCATTTTACCTATCTTAGAAAGGATGGAAGGCTGAGTCAACCTTGAGCCTGGTGAGATTCGAACTTACAGTAATTGCAGACAGCTGGTGTTAATTACCATGCTTTAGTCTGCTGAGCCACCAGGCCCCAGTTTTGGGGATTTGGGGAAGAAACTACAGTCCAGTAGTGTATTCCAGGCACTGACCACTCTGTAACTGAAGTCGTATTTTCTGCAGTCTAGTTTGGATTGGTTTACCATGAGTTTGTATCTATTGTGTGCTCTTGTACTGTTTTGTCTGAAGCTGAAGTATTCGTTGGCTGATAGGACTGTCAGTGTTCCAAAACTGACATAGAAGCAAGGAGGAGAAAGTTTGACATTTCACCTAGAAAAACTTTCGGTGAATTCGGTCTCCTGGGAGATGTTGGGAGGGGTGACATTCCTGTGTACTGAAGAGACAGATAAGAGAGAGTATCTGGAAGGCAGCCAATGGAGAGCAGTTTTGGGGAAGGAATAGGAGGGGTTTTGGATGGAGGGGCCAGTACTGTCTGCACCGTTGTCTGGCTTGGATGCATCTCTCAATAAAGAGAATATTTCCTAAAGATACTGCTTGGAAATTAAATTATTTCGAGGATGAAATCACAAGCTCTGACAAGGACATTGTAGCAGATGATTTTATGTACTATGCTTAAATCAGACCGAAGATGGCGAAGTTCTAGGTTGTCTAAGCCCCAAATTTCAAGCCTGGTGGCATAAGGTATTCTACTGTGAGCAGAGGAGCGGAGGACTCTTCTTATGAAATATCTCTGGACTTGTTCAATTGTATTAATGTCTGATATGCAGTGCGGGTTCCTGACAGATGAGCTGTATTCAAGAATTGGTCTGGCAAAAATAAAAAAAATTATTTCAGTTGTTCTTAGTTTTTCTTCTTTAGTTCTTTGCCCAATTACATAAATAACATATCTTAATCATCATAAAAATAACTTAGAAATTAGAATTAGGTTTTTATACCATCTTGGCACCTTAGAGATTTAATGGTCCTCATTTATCACGTATAATTGCAAAAGGAATGTTATTTTCAATGTTTGAGGAAAGCTGTTGGAGTGATCAGAAGAGATAAAATCAGAAATGAGATCGTAAGAGAAAGAATTGGCAGAGAACCAATCCTAAACTACATACAAAGACAGCAAGTAAAGTAGTTTGTTTGCCTGAAGAGGATGTCTTGGGATTCCATACTGCACAAGGCAGGCATCTCCAATCTTGGCAATTTTAAAACTTGTGGACTTCAACTCCCAGAATCCTTTGCTGGCTGAGGAATTCTGGGAGTTGAAGTCCACAAGTCTTAAAGTTGCCAAGATTGGAGACCCCCGGCATAAGGCATATACAAAAAGTGGAAAAGGTCAAAGAACATGAAGCAGACCCAGAAGAAGATGGAGATCAAAGACAAACTACAACAGCATCAGATAACAACAATGGTTGAGGCTGCTGGAAGAGCAAGAACCATCACTCTGTATCTCCCTCAACACCTGAAGTGGTAAAAGAGAAAGTAAAGAAAGAACAAGTATGTTAATTATTTTTCCAATTCCTTTTTGCATTGTTTTGTGATTGTAGCAAACAAATACCTATGCAGATTCTCAATCATCCAGGTCATGGTTGTCCCAAAGGTGCTTTTTCAAGAGGCAACTGAACTTTCTGTTTTTTTTCTTTGAAGATGTTTTGCTTCTCATCAGAGCTGAAGAAGCTTCTTGGATGAGAAGCAAAATGTCT
This sequence comes from Masticophis lateralis, assembly GCA_030761175.1. Lineage (NCBI taxonomy): Eukaryota > Metazoa > Chordata > Lepidosauria > Squamata > Colubridae > Masticophis > Masticophis lateralis. The sequence goes on along the minus strand of JAUDYJ010000007.1, from coordinate 68,157,206 downwards.
TCAAAGAAAAACCAGAAAGACTAGCAAACAAATAGTTTGCACAAACATCTTTTAATATATGATTTATACGTGAACTTTTTCATAATATTCTTATTTTTGCTTTAGTTCCAAACAGCCCAATTCTGAAAAGTGCAGATTTTGACATAAGTGCATCAAGGATTTTTTTTCTTCCAATATCTTTCAACCAGTTTATTCAACCAGTTTATGGCAGGAAAAAAATTTGTTTGAGAACTGAAGCTTCATACCTTTTATTAGCATCAACAGGTTCAAGCTGTTTAACTTAATGCAATAAATAAAATACCACACAAGGTTGAGTGAAATCAGTTATATTCATTTCAACCAGGGTCCATGCCAATCAGGGGTCAAATTTAGTTGTGGGGCTGCCTCTCCCTTGAGGTGTCTATCCATCATACTTAGAGTGCATAGGCTGGGCATTCGCCAGATCTCCCCTTGTAAATGTTGTCACCTGCTGGGGCCTTGGAGGTGTGCATTCTTGGTGGCTGCCCTAGCTCTTTGGAATAGCCTCTCACCTGACATCTGACATAACCTGAACTCTTTAATCTTCAAGAAGGCCATGGCTTTTTATGCATTAGGCTGGGATCAGGGGTGCTATTTAGCAGGTTCTGACAGGTTCTGGAGAACTGGTAGCGTAAATTTTGCGTAGCGTAGTGTAGTTCAAAGAACTGGCAAATACCACCTCTGGCTGACCTCACAGTGGGGTAGGAATGGAGATTTTGCAATATTCTTCCCCCAGGCGTGGGGAGGGAATGAGGATTTTGCAGTATCCTTCCCCTGCCATGCCAACCAAGCTACGTCCACTAAGCCACAGACACAGAACTGGTAGTAAAAAAAATTTGAATTCCATCACCGGCTGGGATGTGGGTTTGGCTGGGAAGTTGTTAGGTCTGGCACCTGAGGATAAGTGTAGCTTGATTTTTATCCTTATTTTTAATTGATGGTTGTGAGCCACCTAGAATCATTATATATGGGCAGCTATATATATGTCATATAAATAAATAATTGAGGTTTTCCCAGTGTGTCCGTCATCACCCGTTTTGTGGTGATGTTCTATATTGAGAACTGCTTTTAATCGGTCCGCCTGAATTACACACAGAACGTAATTTAGGACGCAGGATTATTGAATGAACATGCATAATTGACGGAGAGCAAGCCAAGAAGATCCTCTTGTGCCAATTACGCATGCTAAAAGTTTCACGTGAATATGGAAGGCATCTTCAGCATTTTGTCCAGAGAACTGAAATTCCACCTCAGCCATTTCACTCTGCCTGAATAGTGTGCAATTCATTCCTGTGATGAAGCACCTCTGTTGCTGCAGCAATCACTGGGCAAAGAAGAATGACTGCAACAGGTTCACAAAGCAATGTTGATAAGAATTTGGACAGTGTCGTTTGTAATACGGTGGCTTTCCTGGGAACAAAGCAGCCTGTTGCATAAATCACCTGGTGGTGTGTGTGTGTGTGTGTTTTTAAATGCATTTCCCTTTAACTGAATAATTTGATCCCTGCAGAAGTGGCAGGAGAAGAAAACATTTTATTTGGGGGAAAATGATGTTTCTTCTATAAAATTTAATGATGGTATACTTGAATTATGGCAGCCTTTGTTGGTAATGTATAGATTTTCTGTTACCTTACAGTTGATTTGTTTTTGTAGGGTTTTTTCCCCCCTTAAGCTTAGGGGAGAAAAAGTAGGAAAGATTGTAGCTTTCTTTTTGTTGCCCTTATCAAGACATACCCTTTTCCACAGTTTCTCCCTCTTTGATTAGATTAGATTATTCATTATGAATGCAACTTAAATATTTGGGATGTGTGTGCATTCATCCTTCCTAAATTTCAGTGAACACAGTGTAACTTTACAGCTCATCATGGACTGTGTCAATTATTTTTCATGACCAATGATAAATTAACTTTTATTTTGGTTGGCTTAGAATTTAACTGCAAGAATCAAGATATCAAAGCAACAATCCACTGTGACATTCTTTAGGACATGCCATAGTGAATGAACTGTAATCTTGCATAGATTGCCATCTGTCAGTCAAATTTTCAGCTGAGAATATTTTAGTTTTCAAATCCATTTATTGTTTGCTTTAAGATTAGCAATGGAGCTATTTCTTTCCCTCCTAGTCCAACTGGATGGGCTCCAAAATATTTTCTTCCTTACTTCTTTTCCAAAGTGAGAAACATGTCAAGCTCTTTTCCAAAATGAAAAATATGTCAACTTCAAACCAATTTGAATTTGGAAGCTGAACTGCTATTGTTGTAGCATTTCAGTTAAGCACAACTCAAAGGACTACTTGGAATTTTTTTATATATACAGAAGTATTAACAGTACACTGAAGAGGAAAGGATGATTTATTTCCTTCCTTTCCATTGCCTTTCTATTGTTGAAAGGCTGCCATATATATTGAATTGTGACATATGGGTTTTAGCAGCTTGCCATGGTTACTATTCTGCTGGCATGAGCTAGCCATTATAATGAGTAAAAAAATGAAAAAGCAACTCAATTCTGGTTTTGATGAGAAGCTTTACAGCCCAAAGGCCTAATGAGCTGAACTTGGCTGCTAGCAAGTTTGGTATGGTGAGATGTTGAGAGAGCAATCCCATTGGTCCAGCCTGGTATATAGGTGTTGGGAAGTTGAGCTGGGGGGAGAGGGAGGCAAATATTTATCACGTCAGTTGCTGGGACACATGCTACTGGTCTAACCTAAAAAGTGGAGAGAGGGTAAGATGCAGAAGGAAATAAGAGGAAAACTCTGAATAAAGTAACTAGAGAGAGAGGCTGAAGAGACAAGTTATGTGTGTGGAGCAGTTGTTGGGTCTGGTCAAGTATAGAAGTTAATAGATGACTTCCCTGGAAGAAGAGAAGGAAAGAACTAGACCAGCAGTCACCACTAGTGGTCCGTAAGAAAATTGTGGTGGTCCACAGAAAAAATATTTGCATTTTTTATATTTATATTATACTATTTATCTTCTTTTAAAAAATCATATTAGTGGTCCGCAGGATTTAAAATTATGGATTTAGTAGTCCCTGAGGTCCCTGATCTAGACGGATGTGACCTCCACTGTAGACCCAAGAATGGGCTGGCTGGCTGGCTGCATGCACTAGCTTCACTCAAGACCCTAGAAGAGAAGGAGAAGTTCAGGTGTTGGTAGAGAAGCTTTTAGCTCTGGGGAATGACTGGGCAGAAGACCCTGAGAAAGGTTCTTATCTCAGCAGAGATAAGGCTGTTAGGCTGAACAGGTCCAGGAGACTGCAATGAGGAGACGACAGTAAATTCCAGCCCATTCCTTTCTTTTTACTCTCTTGTCAAGGACAAAAATGGACAAGGGAGACAGATAGAAAGGAGGAGGAAGCAAGAAAGCTAGAGGAGGATAGTCTCTGGAAAGAAGACTTATGAGAAGGCTGACACTGGGTGAACACCAGTATTGGGTTGTATATACTTACCAGGAACCCTAGTGGAACAGTAGTTAGAATGCAGTATTGCAGGCTAACTCTGCCCAAGCCAGAAGATCGATCCTGTCCAGTTCAAGGTTGACTCAGCCTTTCATCCTTCTGAGGACAATAAAATGAGTACCCAGATTGTTGTGGGCCATATGCTGGTTTTGCAAACTGCTAGAGAGTGCTGTAAAGCACTATGGGGGGCGTTGTATATACAATATGACTAAGTGCTATTCTATTGTTTGTTGTGAATGCCTGCTATAAATAATGCCACTGTATACTGTAAAAAAAAGCATAACAGCCTGCAGTGCTGTTTTTCTGTTTCAATTGCTGCCATTAACAAAATTATAAACCTCTAGTTCAGAAAAGAACTCTATCATGTAGTGACTTAAACAGAAATTATACAGAAGAGAATTGACTTTTTTGGGGGAAAGATGGTTAAGGAAGCAGTTTTGATGGGGACAATTCTTTTGGACATCTAATAAATGAGCTAGAGTCCCAATTTCTACTTTGGTTGTGTAGAGTTTAAATTCAGTTAAAGCTTAACTTATCACACCATCCTATATCTATTTTTTTCTATAATTATTTCACCATTAACTGAAAATATAAAATAATGTTCTAGCAACATGCAGAATGGGTTTCTGTTCATTGCTTTTAATGAGCAGGACAATGAAAATGTGATTGAAGGATGAAAGTTTTAGCAGTGAAGATAAAGGTCTCTTTCTGGAGGATTTGGCTTAGGAATACTATTGGATGGCATCCCAGCATGAAAGCCTTTATGCCAAAAAAAATTCACGTGCGTTAGATTTATCACATTAAATCCTGATAGCTCCTCCTCATCAGTTTCTCTGTCTTTTCTGCCCTCTCTTCTTCATATTTGTTATCCAGGTAGCTGCTCTGAGCTAGATACAAGATATTAGACCAGAATCTCAATTACTTCAGTGCTTGATTGTTTTGATAGAAACTAGTCTATTGTTAGATACAGTTTTATTCTGGCCTGAGTTCAAAATTGCCTAATGCCTCTTATCTATGGACTGTTTCAGTGGTGGGTTGCTACCGGATCGGGCAAACCAGTAGCAGTGACGGCGGGAGGCTCCGCCCACCCACCTGGATGCTTCTGTGCATGCGCAGAAGCGTTGTGCATGTGAGCAGGCATGCGCCCATGAGTGAACCAGTAGCGACGGGTTTTGAAATCCACTACTGGACTGTTCCCTTTAAATTTATAATGCTGGCAGAAAATAGAAATTTAAAGACAGAGATGATCAAAAGGGGATGTAGAGGAATTAATATAATTTTTTATCTTTTAAGTAGTGGATATGGAAGAAAGTTAATGCTATAATTCTGTTAAAAGCTGTTGGCGGCATTCTAATTCTACAGTGTATAATTATCACTTATTTTAGTATGATTTAATAATAATACTTATAACAATAATAATTACTACTTCTATAATATTTTTGGAATATTCTGAAGACTTCGGTACATTATTTTATTGTAATCCTTACAATAGCCATGGAAAGAAGATTGTAAATATTACATATCACTAATGAGTCTTACTAAGTACTTATTTCTCACACTAGATATGAAAGTGTATTTAGGGAAGTGTACATTTCCTAAATGTATTTTTCTATGAATTATATCTCTTTTTATCATTTTAAATTTTATATATAATACTACTATTCTATACTACTAAAGTATTCTATTTTTAGAATAGTTTGTTATATATATATATATACATGAAGACCAGATGGTTCTGGTCTTCATGTATGGATCTCCAATCCATACATGAAGCAGACTGACACCCACCATGAACAGCTCTCACGGCCACAAACACGAAGCCAAACAACAACAATGCAGCTCACTAGCTCAAATCCCCCTGCAACTCAGACTAAGCCGAGCACAACCAGGCCCCCACCCAAACAGAACACACCCCCAGCCAATCAGAGCACAACCAACCCCCCATCCAATCAGAGCACAGCCAAGCCCCTAACCAATCAGAACACACCTCCATCCAATCAGAACACAGCCAAGCTCCCACCCAATCAGCTCACACCCCCACTAGCAGTTAAAAGGAAGAGACAGCTGCGATCTCACATTGCTCCTGGAAGCACGAAGCTGAGAACACCAGCCTGAAGATGACAAATGAGACTTCGTCGAAACATCGCCAAGACACTTCCAATTTTACACGGGAGAAGACCCGAATAACCAAAGACCTACATACAAACACCCACGAAAACCTCAGAAAACTATATATATATATATATATATATATATATATATATATATATATATATATATATATATATATATATATATAAATAAGTAGGTAGGTAGGTAGGTAGGTAGGTAGGTAGGTATATATATATGAGGATATACCTCATATATATCCTGTTTCCCTGAAAATAAGACATCCCCTGATATTAAGCCCAATCAGGCTTTTGAGCGCATGGGCTAAAATAAGCTCCCCCCCCCCGAAAATATTTAAACACAGTGCTGGAAATCAGATAAGACTGCAAGAGGAGCCCCATCTGCACCATGAGCCCAAAATAATAAGATAATAATAATAAGACCTTCCCAAAAATAAGGCTCTGTGTGTGTGTGTGTGTGTGTGTGTGTGTGTGTGTGTGTTTATATGTATATTTGTTTTCTGAGGTTTTCACGGGTGTTGGTTATTCTGGTTTTCTCCCATGTAAAATTGGAAGTGTCTTGGCGACGTGTATATATGTATATACACATACATATATACACACATACACATACACATACACACACACACACACACACACACACACACACACACACATATTCTTACTTTTCGTAGGTTTTATGTGTGTTTTCCTTTAAGCCAGGTTTTTCCTACGTAACCAAGATTTTTCTGCAACCCTAGTTATATATATATTTTCTTGGTAAATATTTTAATTTCTTATTTCCAGTACTGCACAAGTTCTCCTAAATATATTTTTCTATGAATTATACCTATTGAACTTTGACAACATGAGGGGAAAATAATAATTCTCTGTTTGGGTATAAGCTATATACAACAAAAGGATATAAATTCACTCATGCCTATTTTTTTAAAAAAAATCTGAAACCTTATTTCAAACTTTCTACTAATTCTGCAAGTCTGCAGGAATACCCTTAGATAGCTATATATTCCAGGGTTAAAGATAAAACATATATTTTTATGATGCACTTTAAATCTGGCACATTTCTAGTGGTTTAGATAATTGTGTTGCTTCTTAAATTGTCCTTGAAGTGCCAAAAAGACCTCTAACAGTGCTGATTAGACTGAATTTAATTTCCCTGATTTAGACATTAAATGGGAGCTGCAATTAACCATCACCGACTATCTTTTGGAAGTATATTTTTAGAATGAGCGTATACTTTAGCAGCACTAAGCCATTATTCAGTGTTTAGTGCTACTTGCAACTTACTGAAGGATCTAGCTAAATACTTCAATTATATCCCTTGATTTATCTAGAAAAGGCCATTCTCTTCCTTGGGCTTGTGTTCACATTCATATCTGCTGGCTGGGGGAGAATTGTAAGTCCCAATTTCCTATCATGTTTCCCCAAAAATAAGACCCTGTCTTATATTCTTTTGAACCCTGAAATCAGTGCTTGGTCTTATTTTTGGGGTGGTCTTATTATTTTGGGGCGTGGAGCAAATGGGGCTCCTCTTGCCATCTTACCTGATTTCCAGCTATGTTTCCCTAACTCTGATGAGAGGAAATCGCCGGGACCTGCTATGCATGCGTTTAAATATTTTCAGGGAGGGCTTATTTTCAAGGAGAGATTATTTGGGGGGGGCTTATTTTAGGGGGAGGGGTTATTATCAGGGGATGTCTTATTTGGGGGGGAAACGTGGTAAAAGCACAGATTTTATTTTTGTTTTCAATTAACTATTTCCATATTAATCCTTTTGCAGAGGAAATAAACTCTAAGCAAGTATGTCAGACTTAACATAATACAAGTAGCCCTTGGCTTTTGAACAGAATTGATCCCAAAATTTCTGTTAATAAGGGAAACATTTGTTAAGGGGGTTTTGTCCTATTTTACGATTCCCCCGCCACAGTTGTTAAGTAAATCACTGCAGTTTTTAAGTTAGTAACACCGTTGTTAAGTGAATCTGGCTTCCCATTGACTTTGCTTGTCGGAAGGTCACAAAACGGGAGCACATGATCCAGGGAGGGACCCTGCAGCCATCATAAAAATGAATCAGTTGCATCTGAATTTTGATCATTGTGACGATGGGGATGCTACAACGGTTGTAAGTGTGAAAAATAATCTTAAGTCCCTTTTTTCTGTGCCATTGTAACTTTGAACAGTCACTAAACGAACTGTTCTGAGTTCCTTTAGACGATGTCTAAAGAACCTTTTTTCCTACAACATTTCACCATTTTGATCATTTTAAAGAAGAACTCCAGGTTGGCTTAAAGCCACGAAGTAAGTGTGAAATCTCTCACATAAGCAAAGAATTAATTAATGCAGTAATAAGCTCACTTTGAACATGCAGAAGCTATTTTGAATGGTTTCAGATTAACAGATTAACAGAGTTGGAAGGGACCTTGTAGGACCTTGTAAGTCTAACCCCTGGCCTAAGCTGGAGACCTTACACCATTTCTGACAAATGGCAGTCCAATCTCTTCTTGAAAAGCTTCCAGGGAGAAGCTTCCATGAAATTCTGAAGGCAAGCTGTTCCATTGGTTGGTTGTTCTCACTGTCAGAAAATTTCTCCTTACTTCTAAGTTGAAGCTCTCCTTGATCAGCTTCCATCCATTATTCTTTGTCTGACCTTCAGGTGCCTTGGAAAATAGCTTGATCCCCTCCTCTCTGTGGCAGCCCCTCAAATATTGGAACACTGCTATCATGTCTCCCCTGGTCCTTCTCTTTACTAGACTAGCCATGCCCAGTTCCTGCAACTGTTCATTGTATGTTTTAGCCTCCAGTCCAGGGGTGGTATTCACTTACCTTCGCTACCAGTTCGCAAATGTGAGTGCGCACACGCACGTTTGGCTCACACGCACCACCTCCACGCAGGCGAAGAGCCTTCTATCCATGTGCAGAGGGTCAAAAATGGGATGTGATGACATCCAGGCAGGTGGGTAGAGCATCCTGGAGCCGCCGCTACAGGTTCACCCAAACCGGATACAACCGGCTGAATACCACCACTGCTCCAGTTCCCTAATCATCTTGGTTGCTCTTCTCTGCACTTTTTCTAGAGTCTCAACATCTTTTTTATAGTGTGGTGTAAACTTATTAAGGCTTTATAGAGTGGTATTAGTACCTCACTTGATCTTGATTGTATCCCTCTGTTAATTCAATTAAGGATTGCATTGGCTTTTTTGGCTGCCGCCACACTGCTGGCTCATACTTAACTGGGTGTCCACTAAGACTCCAAGATCCCTCTCATAGTTACTGCTATTAAGCCTGGTTTCACCCAGTTTATATGTGTACTTTTGCTTTTTCTTACCTAAGTGTAGGACTTTACTTTTCTCTACGTTGAATTTCATTTTGTTAGATAGAGCCCAGTGTTCAAGTCTGTCGAGATCAATCTGGATCTTGAGCCTATCATTTAAGGTGTTTCATAATGTGGCTGCCATGATAGGTGGCAAGCCACAAAGTAATCATTAAGTAGAAAACAAGCTGGTGTCATTGCTGCTGATTGTATCCTACACTGTGGCCAACAGGAGGGTTTTTGGTAAAGGTTCCCCTTGCACATACGTGCTAATCATTCCTGACTCTAGGGGGCGGTGCTCATCTCCGTTTCAAAGCTGAAGAGCCAGCGCTGTCCGAAGACGTCTCCGTGATCATGTGGCCATCATGACTAAATGCTAAAGGCGCACGGAATGCTGTTACCTTCCCACCAAAGGTGGTTCCTATTTTTCTACTTGCATTTTTTTACGTGCTTTAAAACTGCTAGATTGGCAGAAGCTGGGACAAGTAAAGGGAACTCAACCTCGTTACGCGGCACTAGGGATTCGAACCGCTGAACTGCCGACCTTTCGATCAACAAGCTCAGCATCTTAGCCACTGAGCCACCATGTCCCACTAGGGTTTTTTGTACCCTAATGTTTTTTTAAAAAACCTTTTTCTGAGCAAATGAGTTTCCAACCCTACTGGACTGCAGCCACTTATCACTTTGATGTCTTAAAAATGTCAGTGTAGCTCAATGTGAGTGTTCTCAGGTATAAAAATGATGGGCTCTGCTGCTTTGCTTTGTCATACACCAGCTTCTCATTTTTAAAAATGAGAAACTAAAGAAACTCAAAGGCAGTCCATAAATGTCTCCTTTGGCACTGACAGACTTTTTACTAAAGCCTGTCCCCTGTAAAAAGTCTGACTTTAGTAAAAAGTCTGTCAGTGCCAAAAGAGACATTTACTGTCCATTGTTGCTCAGGGACATTAAGTTGCCTAAATACGCATTTATATGTATTTATCTACACTTCTAAATTGTTCTTCCTTTTTAGAAGGTTAGTTTGGGCTGCCTAATTATCTTCAAAGGTCTCGGTAGCTCAGTGGCTAAGACACTGAACTTGTCAATTGAAAGGTCAGCAGTTCAGAGGTTCGAATCCCTAGTGCCGCGTAACGAGGTTGAGCTCCCATTACTTGTCCCAGATTCTGCCAACCTAGCAGTTTGAAAGCACGTAAAAAATGCAAATAGAAAAATAGGGACCACTTTTGGTGGGAAGGTAACAGTGTTCTGTGCGCCTTTGGCATTTAGTCATGCTGGCCACATGACCACGGAGACATCTTCAGAGAGCGCTGGCTCTTAAGCTTTGAAATGGAAATGAGCACCACCCCCTAGAGTCAGGAATGACTAGCACATATGTGCGAGGGGAACCTTTACCTTAATTATCTTCAACCAAAATTCTGGCATCCAGTTCTGATTATTTCCATTCCTGAGGTCAGTCCGAGGAAGGCTAAGCCCAAAGTATTTTAGACTTTCTATGAAAGCAGATATATGTAAATCAGTCCTTGGTCAAATAATTATTGCAACAGTGCTAACAAAAACAACTGTTGGGCTTTTTTTAACCCTTCACTATACTTCTGGCATTTCGATATGATACTTATAACTAATATTGTCAACTCATACCTGAACAAAACTTTAAATAAACAGATGGAAAGGAAGAGCTGCTTTCAAAGTAAGAACTAACACTCATGTAAGGTCAATTGCTTGAGTGAGTTTGTTTTTTTTAATAATCAAACCTGGGAAATTTCAGGTAAGTAAGAGTAGAAACAGAGAACTTTAAGTATTTTTCTCCTTAGAATAGACCTGACAGATATCATCTAGGGTGCTATCTGCATTTCAGAAAAAGTCTGAAGCACTCTAATTTTAATTTAAGATGTAATTAATCAGTTTTAGAAACTTATTTTTAGTCAGAGTGACAAAGAGAGGAATTATTTTATTCCTACCCATTACCATTGTGTAGCCCATTCTTCTCAGTTCGTATTAATTTGTACCTGGCTTCCTTTTTTAAAATTTTTCCTATCATTAGATTTTGAAGGTGTATCCATGCAATTGGTCTCAAGGTATGACTCTGCTTGGTATAAACACTCGTTTCAAATTCTCAATTCTTTTGACGTATTTATTATAAGTGCCATTGCTGTAAATATTTTCTACTTCTAAATTACATATTTCTTTCTGTTGACAGGGGGGGTATTGTTATAATGTGATTTCTGGGTTCTATCAGGTGGAGTAAAATCAGTGGTAGATTGCCTTTTGATAACTTATTGTCCCTTTTCTTGGCAGGTGTTACTTAATAAGCAACACAGTCTGTCAGGATTTGGTCTCATACTATGAGCATCCAAGGAAAACAAACCAGGGATAATTAAATTCTTTTTTTTTTAATTGTTCTTTTCAAAATAAACTAGTGCCTAAAAATTTCCACTCACAAATTAGCCCTTTAGGACATGTCAGGAATGTAGCTAACAAACAGTAGCAATGAATATTAAGTTAATATGGCTTCAGGGGTGGTGGTTGCTTAACGTGATGCACAATACCTTTCTCCAGATAAGACAAAATTGGTTTTGTCTGTGTTCTATTTGGTAATTAGCATTCTGATGAGTTTTTGATGTTCCCAGATATCCGTGGAATACAAGAGTTTTTGGACAAAGTATCTCAGCAGGGAATGGATGTAGCACTTCAGAAAGTGGAGAACAACATCAATAAAATGATCACAGGACTCTTCACCACCATGCGGATTGAAGAACTCAACCGCTATCGGGACACGCTGAGGCGGGCCATTTTGATAATGAACCCTTCGACAGCCAAGTCTTTCATTGCTGAGGTGAGTGAAGGTACCAGCTGACACTTAAAATTCTGTTCCCTTTGAAACTTCTGACAAAGCAAGTTGATTTTTGTGGCTGAGAAGGAATTATTATGCAATCCCCCCCCCCTTTTTTTAATTCGAACAGTATGTGTAGGAGAGTATGCATCAGTGGTGGGATTCAGATTTTTTTACTATCAGTTCTTTGGGCGTGGCTTGGTGGGCATGGCAGGGGAAGGGTACTGTGAAATTTCCATTCCCACCGGTGGTGGGTTGCTCCCGGTTTGGTCCGGTTCTATAGGACCGGTAGTAAAACCAGCAGGAGGCTCCACCCACCCGCCACAATGTCATCAGGGGTGATCTATGCGCACTGCTGCGAACCAGTAGTAAAGGTAAGTGGAACCCACCTCTGATTCCCACCCCACTCCAGGGCAAGGTTACTGCAAAATCCCCATTTCCTCCTGATCAGCTGGGACTTGGGGCAGAGAATATATAGGGGCAAGGCCAATCAGAGGTGGTATTTACCAGTTCTCTGAACTACTCAAAATTTCCACTACTGGTTCTCCAGAACTGGTCAGAACCTGCTGAATACCACCTCTGGTATGCATGCATTAATCTGCCCAAACGTTTGAAATTCAAATCCAATAATCAGCAAATGCTGTATAGAAATTAAAATTCTAACACATTCTAGAGAACACCAATTTGAGGAACGAATATATATCATTTATTATTATTTATAACATAAAAATTGTTCTTGAACTAAGACATTATGAGAAGTTTGGAATTTTGTCTTATTAGATTTATTGTTCATAAATTATTTTCCTGTACAGTTTATTCCACTGTTGTGCTGTACTTATTATTGGTTTAACTTTCAAATATCAAATTATTAAAGACACAGGTGTTCATTCCTAATTACAATGATGCCAAAATGATGAAATATGTGTCATGACATCATGATGCAAATCATGATGCAGAGTTGATATCATAACACATTTGTTTCCCTTGCCCCTTCTGTGATATGTGAATTGGAAAATACTTTTCCATTAATATCTCCATCAATTTAATAGAAATTGAGAGCAAGAACCACTTCATTCAAACTTTTAAGTAGAAGGGAAACATTCATAATTTTCTCATAATGACTACCAGTGGGATATTGTAACTGACAGCTAACCCATTGACCACAATGATACTGGAAATAATGCTATAACAAGGCACAAATGGCTTTTTTGAGATTCTTCCTCAAATCTGTGGTCGAAACAAAACAAAACTCAAAATGGTGGGTTCTCTAGGAGAAGAAAATTCTTCAGCAATTTCTCAAAGGCATTTTTTCCCCTTTTCTTCCCCACCCTTTTCTCTCCCCCCCCCCCCTTTCTATTTTCTTTCTTCATTCCTTATTTTGTTTCCTCACATTTCTATTGCTTTTCTCTAGTTAAATTTTCTTCAATAAAACTATAGTAAGAAAAATTATGGACTTTTTGCTGAACAAAAGAAAAAACTGAATGTGTGATTGATGGATTTGATGGTTAGAAAGATTGGCTAATGGAGGAAGGAAATTACGATGTAAATTTAGAGGGAGAGGGGAAAATATAAATGCATTTACAACAACCCACGCCAAAAAAAAAAAAATTACAAGCCACTTCTTCTATAACTTTTCTTTTTCTAAATTTTATCTTTCTTAGTATTCTTTCTTATTTTCTTTCCAAATATATATTGCTTTCATATTGTTAAAAATTATTTAATAAAATTTATATTTTAAAAGCAACAGCAATTGCTCAAAGGCAAGATTCACCTTACGCTGGGTTATTCTCTAAACACAGTGATTCCTTCCTGTCCTTCTCAGTTTTATAATGCTCCCTTTCATCACTGCCAGTATTACTTTCTGTAAACAAAGATAAAAGATAATAATAAAAAAAAAGAATTAATAGCTCCACTAGTGTATAGTGCAGTGATGGCTAACCTTTTTGCTATCGTGTGCCAGGAGCTGTGGGGGGAGGGTCACGCAAGCGCATGCCCATAACCATAATTCTATGTCCCCTGCCCATGTGGATGCGCACATGACCCCCCCCCCCCAACCCCACGCTCCCCCCACTCCTGGCACACGATGGCACGGTAGGCCTGTTTTTTGCTTTCCCCAGCCTCCAGAGCCTTTCTAGGAGTCTGGGGAGGGCGAAAACAGCCTTCCCCATCCCCCCAGAGGCCCTCCGGAGGCCAAAAATGGCCCATTTACCAACTTCCGGTGGGATTGGAAGGCCTGTTTTTTGCTCTCCCCAGCCTCCAAAGCCTTTCTAGGAGTCTGGGGAGGGTGAAAACGGCCCGTTTTCCAACTTCCAGTCCCACTGGAAGTTGGCAAATGGGCCATTTCTGGCCTCCGGAGGACCTCCGGGGGGGGAGGCCGTTTTTACCCTCCCCAGACTCCAGAAAGGCTCTGGAGGCTAGGGAGAAAGAAAAATGGGCCTTCCCACCAGCCCCTGAGGCTCTCCGGAGGCTGGGCCCACCACAAGTTTCCCTACTTGTGGTGGGCCCAGAAGGCCCGAAAATCAGCTGATATGGCTAGGCAAGCCACCTGTGGCACGCATGCCATAGGTTTGCCCTCACGGGTATAGTGTATGAGCCCTGCTGGTGTAGTGGCTAGAATGCATTATTGCAGGAAAATTCTGCCCACAATCTGGAGTTTGATCCTGAATGGGCTTAAGATTGACTCAGACGTCCATCCTTCTGAGGTCAGTAAAATGAGGAGCCAGATTATTGGGGACTGTATGCTCAGAAAGTGCTGCAAATATAAGTCTAGGCACTTTTGCTATATTCTAAGTGCTATTGCCATATGGAAATATCATTTTACTGCAAGATTTAATAGCAAGTACCTGGTGCTCACAAGGGACGTGATGCTGAGCTTGTTGATTGAAAGGTCGGTAGTTCAGTGGTTCAAATCTCTACTGCCACTTAATGAGGTAAGCTCCCGTTACCTGTCCCAACTTCTTCCAACCTAGCAGTTTGAAAGCACATAAAAAATGCAAGTAGAAAAATAGGGACCACCCTTCGTGGGAAGGTAACAGCGTTCCATGCACCTTTGGCATTTAGCCATGCTGGCCACATGACCACAGAGATGTCTTCAGACAGTTCTGGCTCTTTGGCTATGAAACAGAGATGAGCACCACCCTCTAGAGTCAGAAGTGACTAGCACATATGTGTGAGGAGAACCTTTACCTTTACCTTTAACTGGTGCTGACAGGTGACTTCAACTAGGATTCGAACACTTTCCCAGCTACATTTTTATTCTTCCTGGGCTTCTGCTGGTCAGTTCTTAATTTCTGTTAATTATGAAGCTTTTGAAATAAAACTAATGATGGGGTAGCAAACTATTTTGTTTAGCTTAGTAACCATCATGAATAAAGTAATAAATGATACAGGGGAGTGGAATAGTTCTTTTACTGATTCTTGAAAGGGTAAGATTATTCTGTATGAATATACTGATGTCTTTAAATCCATCCATTTAGTATTGATACTTATGAATGAATAATCATGGATAGATTCACAGGTAAGTATGTTTTATTCTTTCATGGCACTATCTGTTCTGACCTAGGCTCCCTTAACAAGCAGGAGACAGGAATTACTGGCAAACCCTCTTTTGTTTACACAGTTTTTCAAAGGAATATTTTTCAACACACCTTATCTCATTTGGCAAGCTGTCATGTAAATTGCAGTACAAGGCAAAATTTGGCACAGAGTCTCTCAGGGTCACGGAATGAACAAATTGTTTCCTGCAAAAGCCCACTCAGTTTGCTCCTCTTTTATTTCCTATGGGAGGGGCCAATTATCTCCAAGACGTGGCCTTACTCTGGAGTCGACCCTGCTTTCTGAATTGTTCTTGTCTTCTGGCAGCTCTGCGCATAAGCACACTGGGAACAGGCTCCAGCTGTTCCTCTGCCTCGCTGCTGTCTATCTCCCACTCTGCTTCCGACACAGAGCCCTCGTCCAAGCTTTCCCCAGCCCCCAAGACTGGCCCAAGTTCCTCCCTGACCTCCTCATTGTCCAACTCTGCTGCCAGATCCGATGGCTGCCTGCGGGCCACAACGCTATCTTGTTCGGGATGTTTAAATGATAACAATCTATATTGTGCTTATATAAGTAACATCTGTTAACACTGATTCTATCAAATTACCTTTTGTCTCAGGGATTGCATATATTATAAAAGATCTATGTAGAACATTGAAATGATATATAACCATACTGGGCATCACCACTATTAACAAAACATGCATTTCAAAGCTTTCTTTCTATATTCGTTTCACCTCCTAAAGTTGCAAAACTGAAATATTTATTGTTTTTCTTATTGTGCTCTCAATATTTTTATGTTAAAGAATTTAAATGAGCTCCCTTGCAACCTTCAGAAGTGAACAGCAACTTAATAAATAAAGTTGTAAATATTCAGTTAAATTACACTTAAAAGAATCTTGCCTAATTCATTTGAAATTATGGGGGGTGGGTGTTGAATGTATTTGTACTTATTTGAAGAACATAATGTATGTGCATACATTAAGAACAATTTAAACTGCTTTGTAGGATTACAGTATTTACATTTTCAATTCTACTTGCCATATTTCATGTAGTTAGAATAACAAATTGCCTGCATGGAATATTGAACGTACTGTATATAATGAAATGTAAACCAGCCAAATTTATAACATTCCACATTTAAAACATTGAAGTTGGATCGCTATTATTTATTTGGATATTTCCACCATCCCATACTAAAATACCTGCGAAGAAGTAGAATGTCTGTATTCTTATTCCTTTCACAAGAATTTTTTTTAATTTAGCTTTTTACCCAAAAAACTTGAGTCTTATCATTTTTCCTGTACAGTATATGTCGCAAGTACTCTTAGATCTGTTTGCAATATCTTGATTATGCTTTTAGTAAGTGATTAGCTCAAATATGTAATATCAGGATCTGTATTTCTTTTATTTCACAAAGCTGTCTGTCTGTATATCGGTCGGTCGGTCTGTCTATCTATCTATCTATCTATCTATCTATCTATCTATCTATCTATCTATCTATCTATCCAGAGGTGGGTTTCAGAAGGTTCTGACCAGTTCTGGAGAACCGGTAGTGGAAATTTTTAATAGTTTGGAGAACCGGTAGTAAAAATTCTGACTGGACCCGCCCCCATCTATTCTCTGCCTCCCAAGTCCCAGCTGATTGGAGGAAATGGGGATTTTGCAGTAACCTTCCCCTGGATTGGGGAGGGAATGGAGATTTTACAGTATCCTTCCCATGCCACGCCACCAAACCACACCTACCAACCATGCCATGCCCACAAAGCCATACCCACAGAACCAGTAGTAAAAAAAATTGAAACCCGTCACTGTTTCTATCTATCTATCCATCCATACATACATCCATACATACATACATACCATCTATTTATCTTTCTCCCTCCCTCTCCCTATCTAACTATCATAAAATTCCGTAATGGTCTTTAACCGGATAATTCCATGTTTAAAATATCTTGTTCTATGTTTTGATCTTTCTTGGTAGAATGGCCTGTGTAAAAATTGAATGTACTTTCTTACAATTTGCAGATTGAAAAAGGGACATTATTGAGTGTTTAGATCTTGGTAGCTGTTTCTTATCAGGTGGTTCATGAGAGTGATTCTTAAGCATCTCAGGTAGCTTCTTCTCATGATATAAAAGATTGGAATACATGGATCTGTGTCCAGAGAGATTTTATTCTACCATCTTCAGTTTTTCCCCTACACTAACCTGTAGTCAAATCCACCTAACCTTTCAACAGATGAATCAGAGGCATCAGCATGGTAGGGGCAAGGGGAGGCAAAAATGGCAAAAACAGTGTTGTATTGTTATGTCACAAGTTGTGTACAAACGCTCTCTCCACCCCACCTCTCCCCAATAACATTAGACCAAAAAGGACATGATCATTCCAGTGTATTTCTGGATTCATTAGTATAGAGGTCTACAAAACTCAAGTGCTGGTCTTTCTTTTGGTGAGAGATAAAATGGATTATTAAAGTTCAATCTTTTCAGTCCTTGGAAACCAGCAGAATAACCCATTCAAATTATCTCCAGCTGAGTTAAGATCATAATAGAAATTAGAAATGTTATTCCTTTGAATTTCTGCAATATTATAGATTAAATATAGGGCAAAATTAGAATAAATCAGAGCATCCAGTGAGTTTATTATTACAGTCTTTTATATTATTATTACAGCCTTAATTGTCTGTGTGATGGTTAAGACCTACCAGACCTAACAAGGGCAAAGTTGAGATGCCAATGGAGGGGCTTAGCTCTACATGTGTTTAGCCTAGGTACCTGCTGGGAGAAAAGGTTTTTGGAAAAAAAAGATTTTTGCATTACTTTCCCAAGTTTATTGTTGCAACGATAGTGCTTTTTGTTCATTTGCTTGCTTGCTTGCCCAGAAATCCATTGCAGCAATTCCAATCAGCAAACTGATTTTGCAATTCAGTTTGAAGGAAGGGATTTGATCAAATTCCCTTTAAATCAAAACTTCACTAAATCCTATGAGTTATGACATTACTGTTCTATTGAGAGATGGTCCAGTACTTCTACCAGGTGCCAGCTTGGGTAATATTGTAATACATATCTACTAGAGAATGTCTTATTGAATTCAAGGTCACAGGTGCAGGTTTCTGAGTTTTAAAAAAGGAAGCTAGGAGCAAAGAGCAGAGCTTGGTTACCTCTCAATTATTTTAGATTCAAGTATTGTATTCTAACTATACAAAACAGTCTTTTTTAATCATAAATAATTCCCATTGTTTACAACAATAAAGAGTAATTGGAACTTGCTAGACTAGTGAGAAAAAAACCAAAACACATTATTATATATTTCTGTATACCCGGCGGGCCACCGTCTGTAGATTTGTTATTGAATTCCTATAGTGTTCGTTTGAGTTGCAGGTTTTTTATCAAGAAAATGGTTAATCTTCTCTGAATTAGTGGACAGTAGCTTTAAATTTCCTGAGTTAGTAGACAGTAGATTTAAATTAGATATTGTCTTTTCAAATCTGTTGCTTTAATTATTCATTATATCACTTGGTTTGTCCCCTGGAGGAAAACTAAGTTATTTTATTAATAGCATTTACAGTCTTTATTTGTCTATTCAGGAAAATCAGCTATCAGCAGACACATAGACGTAAACCGTGTGTACATACAATTCAAAGAGATAACAGAAAGTTAAGAACGAAATAACAATTAAAAAGACCAGAACATACAAAAAGGATGTTGGTACCCTGGAAACTGTGCAAAGAAGAGCAAAGGGCCTGTAGGCTAAATCATACAATGAATAGTTGAGGTGCTAGGTATATCTAGTCTACTGAAAAGAAGGATTGGGGCAGTAGTGAAATTCTCCACAGTTTGCCACTGGTTTGCTGCCCGTGCATGCGCAGTGAGTGCCAAATGCATGCTGTGCATGAAAAAGGAGGCTTAAGAAGGTAAGTAGAACAGTGAGGGGGGCAAACAGCTGTGCTGCGCAATTTAAATTTGCTAGAAAGTAGGATTTCCTGCTTTCTAGTGGATCTAAATCACGCTGCACAGCTGATTGTCAGAAATACCGGTTTGAACAAACCGGTAGCTTTTTTTTAACTACTGGGTTGCCCGAACCAGTAGCTTTTATTACGGTTCGCCCGAATTGGTGTGAACCAGTAGCATTTCATGCCTGGATTGGAGGGATAGGATACTTCCTGTATTTGAGAGGCGGTCACAAAGAAGAGGGGATTGACTTATTCTCTAGGACACCAGAAGACAGGACAAGGGTGGAAGCTTGTCAAAGAGAGATTCAACCTAGAAGTATGGAGAAATTTTCTGATGGCAAGAACAATTAATCAATGGAATAGCTTGCCTCCTGGGGTTGTGGGTGCTATATCACTGGAGGTTTTCAAGAATAGACTGGACAACAAGAATTAACACAAGAGAAACAGTGTGGAAAACAGTTCTAGATCACTTTTTTCAGTGCTGTTGGGACTTCAAGCAGTCACTAAATGAATGGTTGTAAGTCGAGGATTATCTATAAAATGGGTGCAATCAAAATAAAGGGGAAAAGATATCTAAGGTTTCTTTGAGAAAAGGTTTCCTACTTTATTATTTGAGAGGGAGGAGGAAAAAAAACACCCCTTTGTCTCTTCTTTTAATGGGAGGGCTGGAGGACCATAATAAAAATAGCCATGTCATGAAAATGGCTGAATTAAAGTAGAGGTATTGTCAGCGTTGCAAGTAATGCACCCATTGAAACTTAGAGGCAGGCAGATTCCCAAAGAACAATTTATTGGATACATCATATTGGCACAACTAGGGAAAAACAACTCTGAAAGTTCCCACAGTTTTTACCTAATTAAAAAGTGAAAGTTCCCCCTTTCCACCCTCCCCATGCGTCAGTCACATTGTCCAATAACATTTTGAGCCGGTTGCATGGTTACTCTACTCCTCCTCTTCCTCGCCACCTATTGAAATGTCATTGGTTCCCACAGGAAAACTTTTTGTTTTCACTACAAGACCCCAGCTAACTATTTTCTCCCCCTCCCTCTTTCATGGCAACCCTGAGGCCGTAAAGATGGCCTCAGCCAGGTTCACTTCAGGGGTGACAGGTATATCAAGACTCCAACATGCAAAAGCTTTTTCCCACGGTTGTTGTTCCTCATTTGGAATTCAGAGGCTTGCTGTATCTAATCCTGGTAGCCATGCATAGCACTCATGTCTAACAACCACAGATAGTTTTCTCATCTATCAAAGTAAGTAATCCCTTATTATCAAATTACCTAAGTAAGTAACCATTGCCCCCTTTTGATGAGAGCAAATCCCTTGGTTTAAATATATGCTGTGTGAAGAAAGGATATTAAATATAGACAGTAAGAAGTCTAACATTTGGTTTCATTGCATGACTCTGGATTTAGTATTGTGGGAAAGAATTAAACCTCTTTTTTTTTCTGTGCACTATGCATCATCTTAATCATAAAACCTTTTTTTCAATTTTCTTATAAGCAATTTGTTATCCTACCCAAGTCCTTAAATGCTATATTCATTCATTTTAGGGGATATACTCCACACACTGGTGGTTTTTTTTTTTTTTTTTTTTTTGTGACAGCTCTTTCCCTTAGCTCCCTTAATCTATGCAACATCATTTGATCTTCTACTTGTAGTCTATGGAATGGAATGGAGTGGAGTGGAGTGGAGTGGAGTGGAGTGGAGTGGAGTGGAGTGGAATGGAATGGAATGGAATGGAATGGAATGGAATGGAATGGAATGGAATGGAATGGAATAGAATAGAATGGAATAGAATAGAATAGAATAGAATGGAATAGAATAGAATAGAATAGAATAGAATAGAATAGAATAGAATTCTTTATTGGCCAAGTGTGATTGGACACACAAAGAATTTGTCTTCGATGCATATGCTCTCGGTGCATAAAAAGACAAAATAAATTCATCAAGAATCATAAGGTACAACACTTAATGATAGCCATAGGGTACAAATAAGCAATCAAATCATACTAGAAGACAATCAATATAAATCATAAGGATACAAGCAACAAAGTTACAGTCATGCAGTCATAAGTAGGAGGAGATGGGTGATAGGAATGATAAGAAGATTAATAGTAATAGTCATGCGGAATAGTGAATAGTTTGACATTATTCATACTATTATTTGAGGGAATTATTATTGAGGGAATTATTTGTTTAGCAGAGTGATAGCGTTCAGGAAAAAACTGTTCTTGTGTCTAGTTGTTGTGGTGTGCAGTGCTCTATAACATTGTTTTGGGGGTAAGAGTTGAAATAATTTATGTCCAGGATGCGAGGCATCTGTAAATATTTTCACAGCCAAAGAACAAAACAAATACAAATAACAATAGAAGAGAAAAATACCTTATAGCGCTTAGTTATATAGTTAGGATGAACTGTCAGAAATTTAACTAACAGTTCTACACATTAAGGATTTCGGAGCCCCACTCCAATCTAGTTTGCATCAGTGTTGACCAGAAGGAGAGGACAAAGGCATAAGAAGAACACCTGGGGTGTAAACCCAATTATCCATTGCAACAGCTGGTCACACCTGAAAAGCATGAACAGAGGTATTGTAAACCTATCTGGCTTGCTTCTACTATTTCCCACAGAGGAACAAATTCTTACTGATGAAGCATATCAAGAACTGCTAAAAGAGCCAACTCTCAGCATGACCACTTTGAATCTTTCCATTTCAAGGAAGAGAAAATTGGTCCAAAAGTAATTACTTTCTTCCTATGGTCTTGGTGAAAAGGCAGAGCAACGGAGAATTGAATAATCATCCAAGGCATCTTTCAGTTTTCCGAATGAGGTCAACATTTTGCTACCCTCTCTACACATACACCTATAGTAGGGCTATCCACGATATGCATGAAAACCAACTTCAGATAAACTATAAGCCCAGCACTTTCCTGCACCTTTTTACAGCAGCTCCTTCCCCCCACCCTCAAACTTACATTAAAGCAGAAAAAGTGTGGCTGCTTTAAAGGGTCAATTACTTAATTAATTTTATTATTAACAAATTAATTGTAATTGCACCATAAAAGGCTGAAAAAAGGATGAGCATTTTCATAAATAGTAAGGAGTTGCTGTGCTCATGATGGAACACATTCCAAACCAATCCTTTCTAAGCATTTTCCAAGTATATGCAGCCCTGCTTTTTTACTTCCATGGTAGATTCTGCATAATTACTATATATGCATATTATGATACACTTCTTGGTTTAAGAAAAGATCAATTTTAAAAGGAATTTTAAATCTGTGCACATTCATTAATAAAGATTCCAGATCTGTTCTTGAGTGAACATACATGGCAGTGACATGATATCGTAGCAGAAAGTTATCTTCTCTCTGGTAAATTGCATGGTTGCATTGCCAAGCTCCTAAAACAAAGAAGTGAATGATTAAAGTTTCAAAATATATACATAATATCCATTCATAGCTGAAGAACATTATTAACAGTATGAAGAGCCACAGTGGCACAGTGGTTAGAATGTAGTACTGCAGGCTACTTCTGCTGACTGCCAGCTGACTGCAATTTGGTAGTTCAAATCTCACCAGGCGGAAAGTTGACTCAGCCTTCTATCCTTCCGAGGTGGGTAAACTAAGGACCCAGATTGTTGGGGGAAATATACTGACTCTGTAAACTGCTTAGAGAGGGCTGTAAAGCACTGTGAAGCGGTATATAAGTCTAAGTTCTATTGCTATCAGCTTACAAACACTGCAAAAACATATAATTTTTAAATATAAGATAAGATTTGTAAGCCAAAGTTATAAAAGTGTGTCTGTGGTTCATAAAGGAAGTGATAAATAGGTCCTTGACACCACAATATACAATTGCAAGTCTTGACAATCACAAATGCAGTTGTATCTGAAAATGAATGGAAGCCAAAACACTTATCTCCTCCAATTATCTTGTTATCTAGTCCTTTGTTTAAATCTTCTATTTTTCTTGCCCCATTGAGGAAAAAATGCTTACATTTCCCCCAAAAGATTATGTTAACAACTCAAAACAAAGCACATGTTATGCATATTTTTATGATGGTCACTTACCTGTAAGTGTTCAATATAACACTTTCTGTTCCATATCTTATGCTAAGGTGAGATTTCTTATTTTTGGTTAAGGTTGATACCACACCTTTTTAACACCCAAAATGATTCATGACTCAAAAAACCAATACTGCTCTTCCTCATCTTACCACAATTTATCTTCTCTCCACCATAGTTTTCAATGAAAAATTTATAAATTTAAAAGCACTCACTTTTTGATAATGATCAGATGCAATGAAAAGAAGATTTTATCCATATATATCTGAACCGAAATATAGAATGAGGAAGAGAATGTATGAAACTTCAGTTTAATGTTGTAACATTAAACATTTTGGTCCCACATTAAAATGCCAAGATAGAATTCTATTTCCCTCAATTATAAAAGTTGAGTGCTTGTTTTATTTTTGGATTGCCTTGCATATAAATATTTGTTTAAAAAACAAGAAGCATAGTGCTTCCCAGAATGAATATAACTTATTAAGATAAATGTAATTTCCAACTTGGGGTTCATCAGATGTTTAACTGTTTTTTAAGCTAGCACGGATTTCTAGAAATTGTAATTCATTATAATAGGAAATAACCTGATTTGGGCAGAGATAATCAGAATGGAAATGAATATGGTTTATCTGTTTTACTAGGTGCAAAACAATTCAGTTCAGAACAATACAGGAAAAAAATATTACATACATATCTAAGCTAAAAAGCTAACTAAATATGTCTTGTGTCTTTGGAATAAAGGAAAATAAAAAAGGAATATGAGGGCACAAATTTGAACTCCTGAGTTTTCCCATAGGATGTTTAATAATTTAGCAGTGTTTGTTGTTTCTGTTGTTATATTTCAAGTACTACCCACTTGTCAGGCAGTACGAGACCCCTGAGGTAGTTTACAAGCTGTATTATTGATCTTATGTTGTCAGCTTCTCTAATAATGATTTTTTGTTCCATACAATTGTTATGGTCTTGTACAGAGGCATCTAGAAAACTCTTATGAATTTTTTTTTAAAAAGAGTGTGTTTAATATTGCCTAATGCGTATTTACTCACAAGTAACCACATTTTTTAATTATTCTGGTTAATGCTCCTGATTTGGGCTCAAATTTTCCAGGCCAATATTGACATTCCCAATACTGAGCTCTGTTCAATCATGTCTCTTACCTTAATTGTTTTTCTCTACATTTAGTGACAATGGAAGATATGGAATTTAGTTTGTATGTCCAGTTGATGGGTATCAGTTGCAGTAGCCCTTGCTTGCAATTGCCTCATATTATTCAATTCAATTCAATTCAGTTCAATTCAGTTCAATTCAATTCACTGTTTTCAGGGCGATCCCTGAAAGTCTAAGTCTCCCACAGGTCAGATCCGGCCCATGGGCCTTGAGTTTGACACCCTTGACTTAAAAACTGCTTTGTGTAATGATAGAGTTGCCAGTCACCATTATGGTTGCTAAATGAGGATTACCTATACTTGATTACAATGACTATATCTGGACTGTGAAAATCCAGATTAACATTGAATGGGAGTGAAGAGATAGAGAAAAAAAGTAACTCTTTACTGCCTAGACTACAGCCCCAAATATTCTGCAAGTGAATTAGTTGTCCAAGTGACAGGTTTTCTTTTAGGGTATGCTCTTTCCTTTTATCATAGCATATATCGATACCACAGTAATAATTTATTGCATTTCAACCTACTTCCCTCACTAGTCTCTCCACAGTTTACAGTAATAAGTACAACATGTCAAATACAAAAATTAAAACATCCACAGTAAGGTTAAAGGGGGAAAACTGGAAAAACTGGAAATAGCAAAGGAATGGCCCACAGTGCCTCTGTCAATGAAAATGGAGCTTTGGAGGGCCGGCCCCCATTTTCGGCTGTGATGGCCTCCTGCAGCCCGCTGCCAGCAAAAAAGTGCACAGCCCTCCTGAGTTCCGATTTCTCTGACAGAGGGCTAGCAAAACAAACTAAAAACAAAACAAAAGGAGAAATGTTTCCCCTTTTGTATTTGAGCATGTAAGAAGGGACAGGAAAGGGGAAAAAGGAAAAACAAAGAAAAAGAAGGGAAGATGGGAAGAGAGCAAGGAATGAAAAATAAGGAAAGAGGGGAAGGAAGAAGAAAGGAGTATGAAGAGGGAAGGAAGGAAGGAGGAAGGAAGGAAGGAAGGAAGGAAGGAAGGAAGGAAGGAAGGAAGGAAGGAAGGAAGGAAGGAAGGAAGGAGATTATAATGAGAGTGAGGGAGGGTCTGAGGGAAGTCCTACCTTAGCACTTGGCCACTACAGGTGCCCCCGACACAAGTGATGTTGAGCTGGCCACACCCACCCTGGCCACACTCACCCTATCCCCCCCCTCCGAGGTCAAACACAACCCTGATACAGCCCTCAATGAAATCATCTCACTTCTCATTTCTAACTGGTTGTTTAATATCAAATTGTGTTTTGGGATAACCTGATAACATGTTTTGATTGTTCTTTTTCAATTTTCTCCAACTAGTAATCAGTAGCCAAATGAATTTTGTCAATTGGTTTTGACTTCCTGATTCTCTACAAGACCTACAAGACCTAATTCCCCAAGGACCAATTTTATTTCAAACACAAAACATTTGCCTTGTCAAATCAGCTACAGTTAAACAACGGTAACAACAGATAGATTAGCCTATATCTAATCTGTGTTGATCATACTTAGTTTGAAGTAACTGATGCCATACTTTAGACACGCTAAAGTATGTCATATATCATTAAGACCATGCAACGCATAGCTTTGCTATATGTTTGAAGTTGTCCTGAAAGGTTCTTCCATCTCCTTGTAGGAGAATTCTATTACAAAACCAGTGTTGATGTCTTTCCTTCCCATTCTCAACCCTTCTGGAATGGCGTGCTTTGATGCAAACAAGCTGTTCACGAAGTAAAAGATTATGAAAGAAGGAAAGAAAGAAGCTTAAAATTAATCTAAATCAATCCTAAAGCTTTTGAAAAACATAAACCATGCCCTATAGTTTAAGCCTTGAAAATTATAAAGTAGGTAAATTGGATTTTTATGGAAATTTCAGAGAAGGATTATATTCCCAAGCAACAATATAATATCTGAATCATAGTAGAATCCACAGGAGATTTGCTGACTTTAAAAATTCAACACCTTTTGGTACCTTCAGCAAAAAACTAATTTATTTTTTTTTAATCTGTGTTGCATAAGTAACAACATTATAGCTTACCCTCTGTTGATTGGCAGCACCTTGGCAAAGATGAAGTAACAAGAAAAGCATGACAAAATATTGTGCTACAAAATCTTCTGTGAAAGTTCCAACATTATAGAAACTCTGAAGTTAAAGAAATACAAGCTTTCAGAGAATACAGAAAAAAATGATGAAGGAAAACATCTTGATATAAAAGGTATATAAGCCAAATTACAGAACATAGTAACTGCTGCAGAATGTTAAGTAAACTATATATATGACGGAATAGCAGAAGTCTTATAGGAACAACAGAAACTCCAGTAGTTTGTTTAACCTGATTGGTCTTCCAAGATGTTTCTAGAAAACAAGAACTGAGTGGTAAGCTTTTCAAAGTAAAAAAAAGTAGAAAGGAAGAATAATTCAGTGATGTTATATTTAAAAGAAAATCTTCAGGAAGAAACAATCGAGAAGTAACTCTATTCAACAACAGTATGAGCTAATGGTAGGATTCAGACATTCCTACCTTACCTACCTCAAGCACTTACGCCATGAAGTAAGTGCTTGATTTTGATTTAGCATATTATGTGAATTACAGTCATTATGGCTTGCAATTCATAGTTCGTTGCTTAACACAGTGCGTAAACTCAGCCACGCTAGTGCATTTATCAGACCATGATTACAGAAAGCATGGCTTCATATTATATAGACATCAGGAGTTAAACAGGAGTTAAAGCAAACAGGAGTTAAAAAGAGGAGAATATAACTGATAAAAAAAAACAACAGTAAAGCAGAATATCTCAACAGCGTCAGATGACGAGAGTACATCTTTCTCCTTCTGTCCTGGCCACTTTTTACAGAGGCATGAGTGAGAGCATTTTAACAAACTGCATCACTCTTTGGTTTGGTGACAGTAGTGCCTTAGATAGAAAGTCCATATAGAGTGTAGTAAGGACAGCTGAGAAGATTATAGGAAGCTACAATACAACTCAAATAAATAAATGGTAGAGAAGCCAAACACCAACCTATTTTCCAGAACACCAGTGGATAAGACAAGAAACAACAGATGGAAACTAATCAATGAGCGAAACAACCTAGAAGTAAAGACAAATTTCCTTCCAGTAAGAACAATTAATCAATGGAACAGCTTGTCTTCAGAAGTTGTGGGTGCTCCATCACTGGAGGCTTTTAAGAAGAGACTGGACAGCCACTTGTCTGGAATGGTAAAGGATCTTCCTGCTTGAGCAGGAAGTTGGACTCGAAGACCTCCAAGATCCCTTCCAACTCTGTAATTCTGTTATTTATTCTGTTAACGTGAGCCACCTTCAGACCAGTTGTAATTCTCAAAAAAAAAAAAAAAGTAAACACTTCTTTAAAAACAATTGTTGCAGAAATACTCACTCTATACACAAATTGCAAATCAAGTCAAAGACAAAGTAAAAGGAATTAAAGTGCTGAAGATTCTGTAAAAGACAGGTATCAGGCAGTCATCAAGATGACAAAGATACCGGTTTATTTAAAATCTTTGAAAGGCAGCAATTGTTGCGCTCATCTTCCCACTTGAATTTCTGATCAAATCAGATCAATCACTAGTTTATTTATTGCTATCGCTACTATTTTAATAAAAGGTCCTAGAAAGGTATAAAGGTATGTCAAATGAATGTTAGAAGTGTAAGAATAAAGAAGGGACTTCTTTATTCATCTATGGTGGATATGTGATAAAGCAAAAAAAAAAAAAAAATTGAAGTATGACAATACCAAAAATCCTGAAAATGGAGATATAAATGAAACCAGAACATTTCCTTTTGGGACTAATGGAAAAAAGACCTGGAGAAAATAATTGGAAGTTTGCTACTAAACATGTTGACAGCAACAAGATTATCGTATGTACAAAAATGGAAAGACACTTCGATACCTACCATAGAAGAATGGATGCATAAATTGATGGAGTTGACTGAAATGGCAAAACTGACCACTCTGATTAAAGAAAAAAACATAAGTACTTTTGTTTCCACATGGAAACCATTTCTGAGTTTTGTGCTTGATGTGGAAAAAGAATGTAATTTTGACTTTGAGTTTTACAGATTAGATGGATCGATCTTTACAGAAATGACTTGTTCTGTCAAGAAGGATCTTGACAGACTTGAACATTGGGCGCTATCTATCAAAATGAAATTCAATGGTGAAAAAAGTAAGGTTCTACATTTAAGCAAGAAAAAAAAATTACAGGTAGAGTGTATGTGGTACCTTGCTCAGTAGTTGTAACTGTGAGAGGGATCTTGGAGTCCTAGTGGGCAACCATTTAAATATGAGTCAGCAGAGTGCAACAGCTGCCAAAAAAGCCAACACAGTTCTAAGCTGCATAAACAGAGGGATAGAATCAAGATCACGTGAAGTGTTAATACCACTTTATAATGTCTTGGTAATTATAAACAATGTAAAAAAGATGTGGAAACTCTAGAAAGAGTGCAGAGAAGAGCAACAAAGATGATTAGGGGACTGGAGGCTAAAACATATGAAGAACGGTTGCAGGAACTTAGAACTAAGGAGAAATTTCCTGACAGTTAGAACAATTACTTAGTGAAACAACTTGGCTCCAGAAGTTGTGAATGGTCCAACAATGGAAGTTTTAAAGTTGTTGTTGGATAACCATTTGTCTGAAGTGGTGTAGGGTATCCTGCCTAAGCAGGGGGTTGGACTAGAAGATCTCCAAGGTCCCTTCCAACTCTGTTATTCTATTCTATTACTATTATTGTTGTTATTGTTGTTGAAAAACAAAAAACTGTGATTTGATGTTATTGACCTATTCCAGGGTTATCAAACTCGCGGCCTGCAGGCCGGGTGCATCACCTGCTGGTCCCGATATGTCATGTGATACCACCGGGACAACGCGAGTTTGACACCCCTGCCCTTCTATTCTACTGCAACGAGAGTGTTGGAAGTCAGTGCTTCTTTTTCTTTTCCCTAACCTTCCTCACTTCTCTCTTCCTCTTTTCCTCCCCGTTCACTACTCTTTTATTTATCTTTGTATTTTATAATACTTTCTAACCTAATAAAAAATGTTTGAAGAAAAATAAAAAGTCCTAGAAACAGCCACAACTCTGAAAGGAACATTTGTCATATTGTAATTAATCAGACATTTAGGAGAAAGAGTACTCTGATATCTGAAAAGAATAATATTTTTTCCCCTGAAAGGCTATTTTCATTTTCTTAGAAGCTTACAGGGCCTCCAAACTTACATACATCATAAGCACCATTGATAATCTTTAGCAGCTTTTAAGCTCTTTAAACTCTTAGTTTGATTCAAAGAATAAGCTTTCAAGAGCTTTTTTCATACTTTGGAAACATTATTATTCTTACTTTTTTCATGGGGGAGACCAGCAAGTCTTTTGTTGTTGTTGTTAGGAGATGCCTCATGAATGAATGAAATTTGGAAAAGGGGATTTTTTTTGGCTGTGGCTTGTTATTACAGCATTTATTTATTTATTTTTCGCAAAAAAGACAAAACAAAACTTTCATCCACCAATGAAAACAGTTTAATAGTTGCAAATGGATTTGTGCTGAGAACATTGGCAGTTGTAGCATGAAAGGAATGCTGAGAGGCTTAGCACGCTTTCAACCCAGCTTCAGAACAGATAATATGTTGCAGAAAGACATGAGGCCTCCAGCTAAAGGGTTTAGCGAGGTTTTGGTTTTTTTAGCAAAATGTCACTTCTTTCTTGCTGTTCCTATACAATACAGTCTTTTTGTATTTCCTTGCAGTACGTCCCCCTCCCCCCCCAAAATGCTGAACTTCAATGAGTAAAAAAGCATGGAGAACCGCCAATGCGTAGACTAACCAATGCATTTGAATCTGGCCTATTTAAGTCTGCAAAGAAATCCATTTTTTTTTTCATGAAGCCTCTCTGCTCCATTTACAGAGGAATCACTGTTTTACAACTTAGTGACGTGACACAGTAGTTAGAATGCAGTATCGCAGGCTAACTCACTGCTTACTGTCAGGAGTTCAATCCCTGACCGGCTCAAGGTTGACTCTGATTTCCATCCTTCTAAAATGAGGACCCAGATTTTTGGGGGCAATGTTCTGACTCTATAAACAGCTTAGAAAGGGCTGTAAAGCACTATGTAGCAGTATATAAATCTAAGTGCTATTGCTATTTCCTATTTGGACAAGCGATTGGCTAGGGATCTACATTTTCAAGGACCATCATCTTTTCTTTCTGTACCAAACAGTACAAAAAAACAAAACAAAACAAAAAACCCAGTTTATCCATTCCAGATGAAAAAAAAAATATATCAGGTTCTAAAAATCATGCAGTTCTACATGTGAAAGTGTGAATATGTAGCAATGGGTGCTAACTGTAAATTGAATTCCACTTACTTGAAACTGAGACTCCATTCACTTCTGAGTGAAATCCTGAAGAGTTCGGATGAAAAAAAAAATCCCTACAATTACTCTGTTTCCCCTAAAATAAGATATCCCTTGATAATAAATCCAATCGGGCTTTTGAGTGCATGTGCTAAAATCCCCCCCCTGAAAATAAGCCCTCCCTGAAAATATTTAACCGCATGCGCAGCCACTCCCCATCATTTCCTTTGGTTAAAGTTAGGGAGACAGAGCTGGAAATCAGGTAAGATGGCAAGAGGAACTCCATCTTGCTCCATACCCCAAAATAATAAGACCTCCTCGAAAATAAGGCCAAGCCCTTATTTTAGGGTTCAAAAAAATATAAGTCAGGGTCTTATTTTTGGGGAAACATGGTATTATTATTATTTTTTTTTATATTGCGATTTATATGCTGCCATTCTCCCGAGGGACTCAGGGCGGCTTACAAAAATGACAATTTACAATACAAATCACAATGAAATTAAAATCAACAACCCAATTAAAACAATTTAAAATTATGACAATGTAAACCCATAACGGATCAGTTAAGTTGATGGAAGAGCCATGTGTTCAGCTCGCGACAGAAGGAAAGGAGGTCAGGGGCTGTCCTGAGCTCGGTAGGCAAACCATTCCAGAGGGTCAGGGCTCCCACTGAGAACGCTCTCCTCCTGGGGGCCGTCAGCCGACATTGTTTGGCTGACAGCACTCTGAGGAGGCCCACTCTGTGAGAGTGCATGGGATGGTGGGAGAGCGGCAGGAGGAGGTCCTGCAAGTACCCCGGGCCTAAGCCATAAAGGGCTTTATAGGTAAGCACCAGATTGTGCTTACTTGAAATGAATCCGGAACACCACCGGCAGCCAGTGCAGCTCACACAGGAGAGGGGTTATATGGGAGTAACGAGAGGTCCCCATAATTACCTGCACGGCTGCGTTCTGGACTAGCTGGAGCATCTGGATGCATCCCAAGGGCAGCCCCATGTAGAGGGTGTTACAGTAGTCCAACCTAGAGGTAACAAGGGTGTGAGTGACCATGGCGAGGGCATCTCGGTCTAGAAAAGGGCGCAACTGGCACACAAGACGCACCCCGATCACTAAAGAGGGAACCTCCAGATCCTGAGATGCCGGCATCCACAGCCACTCTGTCTTGGAAGGGTTGAGTCTGAGTCTGTTCATCCCCACCGCTTCTAAGCAGTGGGACAACATGGAAAGGGCATCACTAGGGTGGTCAGGGGTGGAGATATAAAGCTGGGTATCATCGGCATATTAATGATACCTTACCCCAAAACCAAGAATGATCTCACCCAGTGGTTTCATATAGATGTTAAAGAGCAGGGGGGAGAGAACAAATCCCTGAGGCACCCCACAAGTGAGGCGCCTCTGGGAGGATCCCTGACCCCCCCCCAGCCCAAACAGACTGCAAGCGACCAGAGAGGTACGAGGAGAACCACCGTAAAACAGTGCCTCCTATCCCCATCCCCCTGAGCTGCTGCAGCAGGATACCATGGTCGATGATATCGAAAACCGCTGAGAGGTCAAGAAGGACCAGGATGGAGGAGCAACCCCCATCCCTGGCCCACCAAAGATCATTTACTAGAGCAACCAATGCCATTTCCGTGCTGTGACCACACCACGGTAGTCTAATAAATTGTATATATAAAACTATATGAGTTTTAGACAATTATTATTGCTGTTGTTCATCGCACAGGCAGCCAGATGTTCACACTGGGTGTGGCATTTTTGTCTACCTATCAAGTCTTCCCGAGGATCTGGGATAGGCATATCTGGATGTTTGATGGTGTTGCAGATATTGTCGAAGGATGGAAGCTGTTCTGAGTAAAGCTGCCTTTTGTAATTGACTGATGGTGAATTTGTCAATGCCGATGATGTTCAAGTGGTGTTCCAGTTGTTTTGGAATTGCACCCAAGGTACCTATTACTTTTGGGACTATCCTTGCTTGCTTCAGCCACAGTCATTCTATTTCTATTTGCAGGTCTTTGTGTTTTGTAAACTCCTCCACTTCTTTCTTTTCTATTCTGCTGTTTCCAGGTACTGCTATGTCCACTATCCAGACTTTTTTTGTCTTTCTTATCGACAGTTGTTAAGTCTGGGGTATTATGTGGCAGTACTGGTCTGTTTCAATTCTAAAGTCCCAGAGCAATTTAGCTTCTTCATTTTCTATGACTTTCTTTATTTTATAGTCCCCTCAGTTCTTGCTTGCAGACAAATGATATTTCTTGCAGCTCTTCCAATGCAGCATTGTTGCTACTTTGTCATGCTGTTGTTTGTCGTCAGTATGTGAGATCTTCTTGCAGCAGCTAACCAGATGGTCCGCTGTTTCTTCAGTGTCTTTGCATAGGCAGCATTTGCTGTCTGTTGCTGACTTCTCAATTCTGATTTTGTATGCATTTGTCCTTAAGTTGTCACTATTGTTATGATATGGAAGAAAATAATAGAATCTGGAGCATTCCTGTATCTTACCCAGTGGTGGGTTGCCCCCGGCTCGGACCGGTTTGCAAGAACTGGTAGTAAAACCGGCAGGAGGCTCCACCCAGTGACCCGGACATTATCATAGGTGATCTGCATATGTTCAGAAGCTTCTGCGCATGCACAGAAGCATGTGTAATGCGAACTGGTAGTAAAGGTAAGTAGAACCCACCTCTGATCTTACCACAGAGGTACAAACTTTCTCCCTGGTGATTCTACCAACTCTTCCTCTCTCAAATTTTTGTTGGATTTTTATGGAATATAAAATGAGTGGTATGACTATTGAAAAAGAGCTGTATGCATTCAGTACCTGCATAAAAAGGGGGAAAGAAAGGAAAGATAGAAGAAAGACATCACCTGAGGGCAGGACAAGAAACAATGAGTGGAAATTAATCAAGGAGAGAAGCAACCTAGAACTAAGGAGAAATTTCCTGACAGAACAATTAATCAGTGGAACAACTTGCCTCCAGAAGTTGTAAATGCTCCCACACTTTAAGTTTTTAAGAAGAGGTTGGATAACCATTTGTCTGAAGTGGTGTAAGGTTTTCTGCCCGAGTAGGGGATTGGATAGAAGACTTCCAAGGTCCCTTCCAACTCTGTTATTCTGTTTTCTGAAATAAAGGACTTGTCTTCAGGAAACAGTTCTTTAATCCAGTAGCTGGATAACAGCTACTGATATCTCCAGGAGATATCAGTAGCTGTTGTAGATAATAGCTAGATGGATCAGCAGCACCTGGGAAATTATATTGTTATATAACATTTTAAAATGATCACATTTATTATGGCATAATGAAATGAAATGGAATAAAATCAATTTCATGGGGTACAAAAAGCATTATTCTATATTCTATTAAATTTATGCCATAATAGTCTTGCTTAGTCTTGAAGGCATCTCAAAAGTTTATTCACTCTTCAAAGTCTTTTGAATTGAGGAACTATTCTCTGCTTCATCTAAAGTGAAAACGATTAACCCGAGTCATTTTCTAATTAAAAGAAGAGCAAGTAAAAAAGCTGCTAGCTACTTTCTTGCCCTTGAAAAAGATTTTAATTTATATCATATTAAATCATCAAATTGAAATCCAAACTATTATAATTTAACAGTAAAATCTTTATAGAAGTTCCTGCTAACCTGAGACTGCACTTTGAAATTGGCCAGCAAAATGGTTTTCAATAATACGATTAGTTTTAGAGAAAGTCCCTCTGAAATGAAAGTAGGAAAGGGAGCAGGTGGCCTTTCAGATTTTTTTTTTTAAAAACCACACAATTTCTACACTTAATTCCCCAAACAATCCAAAATCACACCATCAACACATTTGCTCTACCACTACATAAGGTGATGATTTAATGGATCAGGAGCTGCTTGTTCAGGCACAGAACTTCCAAAATTGCCACAAAATGCTTTAGTCTTTCTTTAAAAAAAAACCCTCTTCTGGCCTATAAATATCAATGTATAGATGTTAGCGGTGAGTGAAAAACTCCTTTTTGAGCAGGTGGTGTGTAATTACCACTTTCTTATTAAGGAACATCTGATAAACTTCGGCAAATCCTTTGGGTTTCTCAGAAGATGATTAAAATTGTCCAATATAATAAGAGACTTTCATATATTCAAATCAAAGGAAATTGTAGAGGCGTATGAATCAAATCATATCTCAAACAGCTTGTGCTAAAGTCTATGTATTTTGCCGAGTTCCTGTATACAGCTTTGGCTTTTCTGCTATTAATTATGATAAATATGAAATCAGACTTTAAAGCAATTTACTGGAGCCTTTTTTAATGTTAAGATTTAAAAAAACCACAACAATCAGTGGAGGTACTAAAAGTATTACTTATTGTTTGTATGGTCACATCTGACTGCAGATCTTTTGAGTTAAATCTCGAATTCTAAAAAAAAACAAAACAAAAAAGCCAAAGAATTGATGGTGCTCAAAGCAAAACTCATCCTTCATCCCGTTTTTTGCAATATTTTTTTTCCTGGAAAGTCTCCAGATTCAAACATTTTGTATATGTTTAGATTAGAGATTTTCAGATCAGTATATCAAGGAATGTTGATGCCAAAAATCTCCCTGCAATTATTTTGAATACTGAAGCCTAGGATTTTATGGAGTCATAAAATGGAGTTGTGATGCTTGTGTGAACTATGACAATTCTCAGGTGCAGGATGCTGCAATTGAGAAATGGGCAAAGAAACTTAGATCCAGCCTAACTGATCAGGTACTAAAGAGATCCCGTGGGAGATTTGTACTTTCAGAGTTGCAAGATTCTAATAATAAATTTTTGTCTATCTTCCTGAGAGGCTGACACTTGCTGTCTGTGTGTGTGTGCGTGCGTGTGTGCATATGTGTGTGTGTGTGTGTGTGTGTGTATACAGTAGTGACCAAAATTGTGGAAACCTTTTGGGAAAAATGTATTTTCTAAAAAAGTGCTAATAACACCACTTTTTTTGAAGTAGTACCATAAAATTATATATCAATGGAAAGATAATTTAATCAAGAATGTAATGCAATAACTTGTATGAAGGATTTGCTGTTAGAATAGCAGTTACGGTATAAAGAAGAAAAGCAAAACCCACCACTGATGGGGATGCTACAATAGATATGTGAAAAATGGTCATAAGTCTCTTTTTTTCAATGCCGTTGTAACTTTGAGCGGTCACTAAACTGTTGTAAATCAAGGACAACCTGTATGCTGTTATATGTATAGTTTTGATTGTGAGGTCTTTTTTTGCTCACTTTTAACAAGCTGTTTCAATTGACTCCTTTTTATTCATCAAAATATTGCTTGTTTGAAACTCAGCTGAAACATTTTTTGAAAATACTACCTTTTTTTCCAAATGACCTTTCCTTTTTTAAAAAACGTAGGTTATCTATATTTCAGTCCCCTGAGATAGAAGGGTTTTATTCCACTAAAAAGCCTCTTAGATTTTATTCACTTTGATGAAAGAGATTTCGCTTTCCTAATGTTTCAAACAGGGGGCGGGGGGGGGGGGGGAGTGGTGTTTTTGCGCTTATTTAGTTACAAGCAGGGTTGGGTTCTACTTATCTTTACTACCAGTTCGCGGTGGGGCCGCTTCGCTTGCGTGCATGCGCAGAAGCATTTTGATGATGTCAGCGTCGGTGGGCAGAGCCTCCCGCCAGTTTTACTACTGGTTCTATAGACCTGATGCAAACCGGAGGCAATCCATCACTGGTTACAAGCTAAACACATATGATGCCCTGTTGTTCATTATATACTAAGTTATCCAACGGGCTGCAATCTCTCTTGTGTGGGATACATCTCTTATAGAGGTGGGTTTCGGCAGGTTCTGACCAATTCTGGAGAACCAGTAGCAGAAATTTTGGGTAGTTTGGAGAACCGGTAGTAAAAATTCTGACTGGCCCTGCCCCCTTCTATTCTCTGTTTCCAGAGTCCCAGTTGATCGTGAGGAAATGGGGTTTTTGCAGTAGTCTTCCCTGGAGTGGGGTGGGAATGGAGATTTTACAGTATCCTTCCCCTGCCACACACCCCAAGCCATGCCACGCCCACCAAGAAACACCCACAGAACCAGTAGTAAAAAATTTTGAAACCCACCACTGGTCTCTTAAATCCCAGTATAAT
This sequence comes from Masticophis lateralis, assembly GCA_030761175.1. Lineage (NCBI taxonomy): Eukaryota > Metazoa > Chordata > Lepidosauria > Squamata > Colubridae > Masticophis > Masticophis lateralis. The sequence goes on along the minus strand of JAUDYJ010000007.1, from coordinate 68,120,283 downwards.
ATTTGAGATGGAAACTCATTTCCAGGGGCATTTTTAGACCAAGAAGTATGGGGATGACTGCAAAAATTTAGGTTGGAAAAATATGTATCAGAAAACTAGAACACTAAACACTCCTCACCACCTTCACCAATAAACCACTAAACTCTGAGAAGTTGAAAGAAAATCTCAAATACTGTGGAAATACAAGAGGGGGAAAAAACTCTTTTCAGACATTAAAGGAAAATTTCAGAATAGCACAGCATTGTTCTTTAATCCAGAAGGGATGTAGAAGATAATGGCATTAAAACAGTCTTAGGGTAAACATCTGTCAGCAATGTGTGTGGGCATGTCAGTTTGTGATATCTCATATAGCTCATCGATACAATAAGTGCCAACACAACCAAAAGAGCCATCACTATGCAGAATGGGCTATTCATAAAACCACAGCTCAGCATTTCATATAAACTTTAGCTCTTCTCAGCTCTCTCTGCTGAAACTGACTGTCTACTATATATCCCTACCAATTTTATTTTTACTTTATTTTATTTGCAAATGCTTGATAGATTTCTGCAATGAATGTTTTTAGTATAAAGATCTCTCCCCATCTGTTTTCCCACTTCTAGAATATTTCCAGCAGCTGGTCTGCTAATTATGATGAAAATTGATGCCCTGTTTGCAATCAGGATGTCTTTTGGTTAGAAAAGGTTCGGAGATATAATGCGGAGAGATATCACTCCGTAAACTGTACAGATTGGTATCTGACCTGCCTGTATGCAAGAACTTGGAATATCAGTATAGTTCAAATTGGAAAGTGGGTTGAAGTGGATCCTCTACTAGGATCGAACTCACAGCCTCCTGATTGTGAGGCAAGAGCTCCACCTCTAGATCACCGCACTACTCCGTTTAGAATCAATATCAGTAGCTGAAATTACGTCTATACCTGCAGATCATTCAGAACCTTGTGCGGTGATCTCTGTAGTTTCCTACCCGCCATATTTTATATCACATGCAGTTTCAGAAAACTTTTCAAGGGCAGTGCTTGAGAGTTACAGCTGGCCAATGTGCCTCTCGCAATAACCATCACTTGCACATCAAGTGTGATTTGGGAGCCAAGGAACATTTCCAGAAAAACTGCCTTGTCAGGAGGTGTTAAACCTCATCCACAACAGCTCAGCAAAGTCTCTTTCTTTTCTTTCTAATCACATCTATTATTTATTTATTTATTTATTTGTTCGATTTATATATGCCGCCCTTCTCCAGAGACTCAGGGCGGCTTACAATGCGTTAGCAATAGCCTTCATACTTTTTGTATATACCTGCTTAGTAGGGCTTTTTGGCCCCCCCAAGCGGTGTTCTATTTTATACAAGGTCAGCTTATTGCCCCCACAAACCGGGTCCTCATTTTACCTACCTCGAAAGGATGGAAGGCTGAGTCAACCTTAAGCCTGGTGAGAATTGAACTCGCAGTAATTGCGAGTTCAATATCTCTTGTTTAGATTTAATTTCAAGCTATTACTAAACTTAAGTATTATTCAAGAATGCTAATTGCTTCATTAGTATTAGAAGGTAAGGAGTAACAGAGCAAGCTGGATGTCATCAGCATACACAGACTTATGCTCTTTTCTGTTCTCATCATTATATACACAACAATGTGAAATCGCAAGAAATTCTTTAGCTGGTGTTGGCTTTCATATGCATCAAGCCAATCAATCAATCAATCAATCAATCAGAATAGAGGTGGAAGGAACCTTCTAGTCTAGGGGTGTCAAATGGGCTGGATGCATCACATGCAGGCCACTCCCACTCCAGCTCTACAAAGGGGGAAAAAGTCACAATACGTCACGTGACGGCAACATGACTCAGTGAGTTTGACAACTGAGTTTGACTCAGCGAATTTGACAACTGCGAGTTTGACAACCCCCTGCTTAAGCAGGAGACCCTTTACCATTTCAGACAAATGACTATCCAGTCTCTTTTAAAAAATCTCCAGTGATGAAGCACCCACAACTTCTGAAAGCAAGCTGTTCCATTGGTTAATTGCCCTCACTGTTAGGGACTGTCTCCTTAATTTCAGGTTGCTTCTCTTCTTGATTTGTTGCCATCTGTTGTTTCTTGTCCTGCCTTTAGGTGCTTTGGGAAATAAGTTGACCCCCTCATCTTGGTGGCAGCCCTTCAAATACTGGAACACTTCTATCATGTCACCTCTATTCCTTCTTTTCTCTAGATCTGGCCATACCCAATTCCTGCAACTGTCCTTCATATGTCCTCTCAAGAACTTAGCATGTTGCAATATGTGTGCGGGTCCAAGCAGAGTTGCCTACATAAATTGACAGATGGAAATTTTGTCAATGTGGAGGTTTATCATTATCAGTATTACTATTTTCTAGTTTGATGCTGCCTGGCTCCAGATCAACTCCGCATGGCTCATGATTTAATAAAATGAAAAAAGCCTTTCCATTAGCGAATGCGTAGTGAATATGTAAGTCATTGTGATTAAATTTAAGACTGAGCAGAGAGAGAGAGAGAAAGAGAAGGGTGAGAAAAGAAGGGTAATTAAATGCAGTGTCATGATGCCGCTGTTCATATTTCATTGCGGTTACTACAATTTCCATGTGGCATTGCTCTGTCTATTTTAAATTACCTTGTTCCCTTCATTGACAAGAAGTTCTAAAATTATTTTCATACTTAAAAAAAAAGAATATTCAACACAATTATTCAAGGGTATTTCTATAAATACCCTAGATTAAATAGGATTTATATTTTCTAAACTTTCAGTATCAGAATTATTAAATTAATCATGGTAGCGTATTCAATAAGTACTTACAATTGCAGGATGTGATATGCAAATGGTTTTTGATTACTGGTGTTTTACTAAGCAGTGCTTAAACAAATGGATTTGGTTTGCGGATTAAAAACGGGAGTAGATTATAGTAGTGATCTGATACAGCATTTCAAGATGAATTTAGCATAATAATAGAATAACCTGGTAGAATGAATTTTGTCTGAGAAAGTGCAGCATGTTGCAAGCTCAGATTATACAGAGGAGCTGTTGGAAAAGAGGACTTTATGATTTTTATAAGCTAAGAACATTATGCCATGTGTATGTTTTAAGAAAAGAAACACTCTATTATTACTTCTATAAAATCAACACTCATAAGTAAACTGAAATCTACTAAATTGCATTTAGGAAGAGTGTAATAATCAGGTCTTAATCCAGTGCTAAATTTAAACTCCCTCAAAGGATGGATGGATGGATTTATTTATTTAACTTTTTTAAAAATACAAGATTGATAGTTACCATATTCAAAAAGAAAAAAAACCTACTGGATTTAAAGTATCAAATGGATATTAAGTCAGGAATGTGTAATACTTTTTTCACTTGCTTTTTGGATAAAGGAACAACCTCTTTTGAAAGAACAACACATTTATGGATTGATTTTATTTTGATCCTACCTTTATTTATTTTTTCCATAAATACCTCAAAGTAGTGAACATACATACATCATACTCCTTCTTCGTCCTATTTTCCTCACAACAAAAGCCCTGTGACAACTCAAGCACATTGAAAGCAATCACCTGGCTATTTATTTTCATGTTTCTATCATTCTAGTTTTGTTTTATTCAAATTGATGGTATCTTTATAAAATAGGAAAGAGAGGCTCACTAAAGCCCTTCAGCCCAGTGAAGATTTCATAGACTTGTACAAGTTGTCTTGAATAAAACTTCTTCAGTTAAACATCCCTTTCAAAAAAAAAAAAGCTGCATAATTTTATCAGTGACAGTGATAAAAATAGCAGAACTAGACAAATTCAAGATAGCCTTAAACCAGGCACACTTTCTCAGCTCAACCCATCTCACAAGTTTGTAAGGAAAATAGGAGGAGGAACGGATATTACATATGTTCACTGTCTTTTATATGGAAGAAAAATGAAGGCAGGATAAAAATCAGATAAATAGATCTTTATCCTGTTTTTGTATATCACATTAGTAATAGAGATAGAATTAAGAGATGGTTACTGGCCCCCAATCATCCAATGAACATCTGTAGTTGATGTCTACTTGATATACTTGATGTGCAATATCTTAACTATCTATCATATAAAAAGCCAACACAATCCTAGGTTGCATTAACAGAATTAGAATCATGGGAAGTACTGCTACTCTACTGCTCCTCTACAAAGCCTTGGTAAGACCACACTCAGAATACCGCATCCAGTTTTGGTCATCCAATACACACACACAAAAATAATGTTGAGACTTTGAAAAGAATTCAGAGAAGAGCAACAAAAATGATTAAGGGCCTAGAAGCTAAAATATATGAAGAACAATTGCATGAACTGTGTATACCTAGACTAGTGAAAAGAAGGACCAGGGATTGCATGATAGCAGTCTTCCAATATTTGAAGGGCTGCCACAAGGAAGAGAGGGCTACATTATTACCAAAGCACCTGTAGGCAGGACAAGAAACAGTGGGTGGAAACTAATCAAGGAGAAAACTGATGTAGAACTAAGAAGAAAATTCGTAACAGTGAGAATAATTAACCAGTCGAACAAATTGCCTTTAGACGTTGTGAGTGCCCCATTGCTCAAGGCTTTTAAGAACAGACTGGACAGCCATTTATCAGAAATAATGTAGGTCTCCTGTGAGAGCAGGGTTGGACTAGATGACCTCTAAGGTCCTTTCCTGTTACTGTTACAAATGGGGTAAAGAAGAACCACTACATGTAATCCACAATTTACAACAGTTTATTTGGTGATCCTTCAAAGTTACTTCAAAGGGACATGACCATTTTTCACACTTACGAATGTTGCAGCATCCTCATAGTCATGTGATCAAAATTCAAATACTTGGCAACCGGTTCATACCGTGTTTTGCCTGTCTTATATTTTTTTGAACCCTGAAATAAGCGCTTGGCCTTGTTTTCGGGGACGTCTTATTATTTTGGAGCAAGATGGGACTCCTCTTGCAGTCTTACCTGATTTCCAGTTCTGTTTCCCTAACCCTAACCAGAGGAAATGGCGGGGACCGGCTGCGCATACATTTAAATATTTTCAGGGAGGGCTTATTTTAGGGGAAACAGGGTATTTATGACGTCGGCAGTGTCCCAGTATAATGTGATGAACCTTTTGCAACTTTGTGACTAGCAAAGCCAATGGGGAAGCCATTTAGTTAGTGACAACTGTGTTACTAACTAAATAACTGCATTGATTCACTTAACTACTGTGGCAAGAAAGGTCGTAAAATGGGGCAAAACTCACTTAACAAATGTCTCACTTAGCAACATAAAAGTTGGGCACAATTGTGGTCGTTAAGTCGAGGACTACCTGTGTAATGTTGTATTTCCTCTAGCTATATGGTAGCCTTTTTCCTATAAACTTCACATACTCAGAAAAATGCCAAGATGTCAAATGGCTATAGAATTAGTCCTTTTCTTTTCTTTTGTTTTTCCAAATAAATAGGTTGATAACCTTTTTTAAGGCAATAGAATTTCATGAATTTAAAATATAGTTTTAATTGGCTTCAGGCTCAACGTGTAAACAAAAGTGAGCTGACCGTATTTTAAAAACATAGTACTGAAGCTGAACATATCCTCTGAAATATTTGCTTTGAGCAGACAAGTACTATGTGAACCAGAAAAGCTACTCAGCTCATCTTTGTTTCTGCTGCTGACATTGTGGGCATCCTACACAAAGCGTAATTTGCAATGAACTTATCTGTCTGAGACATTCACTCTTAGAAAGACTACTGGATTATGCCTAGATCAAAATGCCAGGCTTCCTAAAAGTGAATATTAGAATTCTACTATATTATGTCAAGCCTCTCTTTAGGAAAGATTTCACAGGATGCCATCACAGCTGAACGAGCACATTTAACCTTCTAACTTTATCTTAATAATACTGTGCTTTGCACTCATCCTTCAGCTAGTCCCTTTTAAAACTGTGCAATAAAACCTTAGGTTCAAGTATTGCATTCTAGAGAGCTGGTAACTTAATCCTGTGATTTCAGAACTGGGTTGATATATTCAGTTCCAAACCCCCCCCCCCAAAAAAAAACCCATGTGTGCTTTATATAATCTGCCTACAGATGTGTTGAATAAAGTCTGAAATGTCATTATACGCTTTTGAGAAAGTAAAAGATCATCCTGAAATTGGATTATAATCCTAAACGTACAATTGTGTTTGAATGGATAACACACTTCTTGACGAAACAGAAACACTTGCTTCCAAGTACCGTTTTCAGTGTTGGTTCTGAGAGTGAGAGAAGGTGAAAGAATATAAAATGGCTACCTACCAAAGGATAGAAAATTAAGGAAGGAAAAGGTCTTTACATAGATTTCTTTGGATCAGTTTTTTGCTGATGCAGTGGCTCAGTGGCTAAGATGCTGAGCTTGTTGATCAAAAGGTCGGCAGTTCAGCAGTTTGAATCTCTAGTGCCACATAATAGGGTGAGCTCCAGTTATTTGTCCCAGCTTCTGCCAACCTAGAAGTTTGAAACTTCAACCTAGAAGTTCGAAAGCATGTAAAAAATGCTAGCAGAAAAATAGGGACCACCTTTGGTGGGAAGGTAACAGTGTTCCATGTGCCTTTGGCGTTTAGTCATGCCAGCTACATGACCATGGAGACACCTTCGGACAATGCTGGCCCTTTGGCTTTGAAACAGAGTTGAGCACCGCCCCCTAGAGTCGGGAACGACTAGCACATATGTGCAAGGGGAACCTTTACCTTTACCTTTAAGTAAACTGCACTGCTGAGTTCTTGCTAGAACTTAGTTCCTGCTAGAAAAGTCTCCACACGCATACACACACACCCTGGAGACTGATAGTTGAAGTTTCATCAAAATATTGGTGCCCCGTAAAATTCAGAGATGCCTTGGACAGTCAATAAACTATTGCCATGCTCACCTTCCTTTTAATGCAGTGCTTTTCACCCTTCAGAAGACACCTGAGTTATTGACCAGATAGTAAGCTAGGAGTTCTTTGGAACCCGAGCGGAAAAAGACTTCTGATGACTGTAATCAAATACAGCAGAGTTACTGAAATAAAGACATCTATGGATTTAATAGAAAAAGTACTCCCAAAGCACTGGTGATATAAAGACCGTGCTGTTATTTTATTTCCTCTGTCTGCTACATCAAGGCACGTTGGAATCTTTTGAGTTTTCATGGTTTGAGGTGAGGGTGATCTTTTCATTATCTATGATGATTGGATATAATCTAACACAAACAACATCAGATGCTAACTCGGTACCCAGTCAAGAGCTTCCTTCTACGAGTAACTATGAATGAGGGCCTTATCTGTCCTCATGTTTGGAATTCTTTCTGCTTTTCCATATCCTGTTTCCCCCAAAATTAGACATCCCCTGATAATAAGCCCAATTGGGCTTTTGAGTGCATGGCAATAAGGACAAGCTCTTATTTCAGGGTTCTGAAGACAGGGTCTTATTTTCGGGAAACCACGGTATTTATTTATTTATAAATTTATTTATTAAATTTATTTATTTATTTATTTATTTTGTTTTATTTAGTTTGTCAAGCATGTATAAGGTAACAGATATAAGTATAAACATGATTATGAATACAGGAAATGGATACAGATAAATAGGGACAGTAGGACAGGGATGGTAGGCACATTGGTGTGCTTATGCATGCCCCTTATACACCTCTTAGGAACGGGGTAAGGTCAATGGTAGACAGTCTAAGGTTAAGGTTATGGGGGTTTGGGGATGTAATCATATTGTCAGGTAGTGCATTCCAGGCACTGACCACTCTGTTACTGAAGTCGTATTTTCTGCTATCGAGTTTGGAGCGTTTTACCTTGAGTTTGTATCTATTATTTGCTCGTGTATTATTATGGTTAAAGCTGAAGTAGTCATTGACAGGTAGGACATTGTGGCAGATAATTTTATGTACTATGCTTAGGTCAGACCGAAGTCGGCGTAGTTCTAAGTTGTCTAAACCCAAAATTTCAAGTCTGGTGGCATAAAGTATTTTATTGTGGGTAGAGGAATGGAGGACTCTTCTCATGAAATTGCCAAACTCAGATAGATAGATAGATAGATAGATAGATAGATAGATAGATAGATAGATAGATAGATAGATAGATAGATAGATCCTATTTTATTTTGGCGGGTTTGGAGTTTTTTTTTTTAAGATTTGGCTTTATGAAGCATTCCAGGCGACTCAGAAACTACACACTCTTTTGTGTTATTTTGGTTGGCTTCTGATAAGATTAGCTTCCAGCTATGGCTTTATGATGAATAGCTCAGCTACAAAATCATTACATTAGTTTCTTGCTCTCATCATCTGTTCTTATGACGCCAGGGACCATTCGTCCTATAGTACCTTGCCTTCATGTTTTAGATTTTCCATCTTTTAACAATAGTAAGCGGGGAAAACCCCACTAGATAAACCAGACCGGAAAATCAACTAAAACTACTTTTATTGAGATTGGCTCTAATAATAGAAGTTTGCCTGTCTTTCTTTCTTTTTATATAGTTCAGTGAATTAGAGATGTATCTTCCTGATACTTTCCAAATGTTATTTCCTTGTTCTGCATATTTTCTTTGCTCTCTGACATGACAGCTATGGTTGGGAGAATCATGGTATTTTCAATTGATTTCTTTCTTTTTTGATAAGTGTCTTTCTTCCATGTGACAATGGATATAGTTTTATATAAATAAATGTATACATGTGTGTGTTTCAGTCTTTATACAAATGAGATAGTATATACAGTAATTACTTCAGAAATATTACACATGTGCAGTACATACACATTCCCTTGCATTAAATATGTATTAACATTGGGTTGTTTTTTAAATACGTGTTTACAATGCATTGCTTCAAATTATATATTTCCAAATATAATTTTCTTCAAAGTATATGTTTAGGAACGTACAGTACTTTGAAACATATTTTCATGTATTCAGACTTTCAAAATTCATTTTGTAATGTTTAGAAAAATGTGAAAACTAATATACAGTATATCTCAATTACTACCAGTAGTGATTATCTAAAGTTTATACTAGAAGTATAACTAGAAGTCAATGCCTGGCGACCTCATGGGCCTCCAAAACAGAGATGGCAAGGCACCATCAACAAAGATATGCAAGCCATGGACCTGTGGCCCTGGAGACGCAGATTACCATGCAAACTGGTGTGCTGTTCAATGATCTGAAAAGCAGACCCTCAACTTGTGGGGATAAGCTAGAGAGGAGCATGCTGAGTTGTTATGAATGCCAACCCCACTCCACTCCAAAAAATTTGTCTTTTATTTTGTCCGTAACAAGAGAAAAACAAAGGAAATTGTTGGCCTAATGATTGTAGAGGATGGCAAGATGGTGACAGTTAACAGGGAGAAAGTTGAATTGTTTCATTCCTATCTTGCATCTGTCTTTTCACAAAAGAAAAAAAGCAGTCTATATTGTCAGAAGTGGCACTGTGGGGAGCATCAGAGAAATGTGGATCAAAATAACTAAAGAATTGGTGAGAAAACACCGAGCTGCTCTGTCCAAATTCAAGTCTCTTGGACCAATGTATTACATTCCAGGGTGTTAAAGGAATTGAAGGATGTCATCTCAAAGACATTGACTGATTTTTTTTCAGAAATATTGGCACATAGAGGAAGTGCCAGAAGACTGGAAAAGAGCCAATGTTGTTCCACTATTTTAGAAAGATGAAAAAGTGGGCCTATTTCATTTAGACCAATCAGCTTGACGTGTATATCTTAGAAACTCCTAGGGAAAACAACAGTGGGTTTGCAAGCACTTAGAAATAAACATGATGATTACCAGATATTAGTATTGTTAAAAAGAGATCATGCCAGAAAAATCTTTTTGGTGTCTTTAACAATGCATACTAGTAGCCTTTATTGTCATTGTACATCATGTATACAACCAAATTGGTTATGCGACTAAATTAGTGAACCTACAGAAAGCTATGAATGTAATGTATGTAGACATTGTCTATGGAGATTCTCAGACATCCAGGTCATGGTTGTCTCAAAGGTGCTTTTTCAAGAGGCAAGTAGAGTTTCTGTTTTTTCTTTGATGATGGTTTGCTTCTCACCCAAGAAGCTTCTTCAACTGAAGCTTCTTGAAAAATCATCTTCACCTGAAGCCTCTTGAAAAAGCACCTTTGGGATATGTAGACATGGTAAGCTATTTGATAAAACAGACCACAGTTCCTTCTTGATAAATTGAAATATAACATGTTAGTGAACTCACAACTGGATAAACAACCATAACCAAATGTGGTTCTTAAAGGATCTGTGGAGATTCTCAGTCATCCAGGTCATGGTTGTCCCAAAGGTGATTTTTCAAGAAGCAACTGGTTTTTCTTTGAAGACGTTTCACTTCTCATCCAAGAAGCTACTTCAGCTTGGATGAGAAGTGAAACATCTTCAAAGAAAAACCCAGAAAGTCCAGTTGCCTCTTGAAAAAGACCCTTTGGGAGTTCTTAAAGGATCTGTATTAACACAGAGGAATGTATGCATTGGGGTATCTCAGTGTTTTCTTCTAGGCACAACAGTTTTCAACATGAAAGAACAGAAGGGATGTTTATAAACATGTAGATGACACAAAGCTGGGGAATTGCTAATGCACTAGAAGTTAAAGCTTCAAAATGATCTTAATATATTTGAACGTCTAGCTAACAAAATGGTCAGTGGTGGTGTTCAGCTGATTCTATCCGGTTCGCTCAAACTGGTAGCGGTGGCAGCGGCAGGTTCTGCCTATCTGCCCAGACGTCATCAGGTCTCATTTTTGATGCTATGGACATGCACGGAAAGTCCTGCACATGCACTGAGATGGTGCGTGCGCTCACATTTGTGAACTGGTTGCGAAAGTAAGTGAATACCAGCCCTGAAAATGGTGTTCAGTTGTGAGAATGGTATCAGGTTCTATGCTTGAGCAGGTCAAAGCAGACTAAGGAGAAATGAAAATAAATTAATTAAACAGCAAACAAAGCATCAATATCAATAATGCAGAAACATCATTCTTTTTAAGGAAGCAAAATATGTCACCAAAACAACAAAAAAAAGAGATTGCATTGGTTTTGTTAATTACATTGCTGAATTCTCTCATATTTTCCCTGGCTTTCTTTTGGTGTGTTTGTGTAGGCTTCCTAGCTAATTACTGCTTTCCAATAATGCAACTGGGAAGTTATATTAATCTCTATTTCTTAATAGCACATGCAGAAAGCATACAGTATAGTGACTGTTGTGACAATAGGTTTGTGAGCATAGCAACAGCTTTAGGAGCATCCATTTCTGGTGTACAAGAGTGTGTTTTATAAATTTATGAGTGATTTCTCCCCTGAGAAGCTCAAGTGCTAGAAGCAAAGACATTGGATGGGGACCTGCAGTGGACCCAGCACGAAGCTATGATACAGATAGTCAAGTTACATGACAACAGTTTAATAAAACAGCAACTGCGGAAAGAAAAAGGGCAAGGCTCACTCTGAGTATCAAGGAATAAGGCCTTCAGGGGAATGAAAGAATTTCTTCCAGTTCTTGACTTTTCAATAGACTATCCAACAGACAAATAGAAATAGAATAACAGAGTTGGAAGGGGCCTTAGAGGTCTTCTATTCCAACCCCCTGCTTAGGAAGGAAACCCTACACCACTTCAGACAAATGGTTATCCAACATCTTAAAAACTTTCAGTGTTGGAGCACTTACAACTTCTGGAGGCAAGTTGTTCCACTGATTAATTGTTCTGACTGTCAGGAAATTTCTCCTTAGTTCTAAGTTGCTTCTCTCCTTGATTAGTTTCCACTCATTGCTTCTTGTCCTGCGCTCAGGTGTTTTGGAGAATAGGTTGACTCCCTCTTTTATGCGGCAATCCCTAAGATATTGGAACTAGCTATCATGTCTCCCCTAGTCCTTCTTTTCATTAAACTAGACATACCCAGTTCCTGCAACCGTCCTTCATATGTTTTAGCCTTCAGTCCCCTAATCAGTGGTGGGATTTAAGTAATTTAACAACTGGTTCTCTGCCCTAATGATTTCTTTCAACAACCAGTTTACCAATCTGCTCAGAAAGTTAACAATCGGTTTTCCTGAAGTGGTACGAACTGGCTGAATCCCACCACTGCCCCTAATCATATTTGTTGCTCTTCTCTGAATTCTTTCTAGAGTCTCCATGTCTTTTTTACATTGTGGCAAAAAACTGAATGCAGTATTCCAAGTGTGGCCTTACCAAGACATTATAAAGTGGTATTAACACTTCACGTGATCTTGATTCTATCCCTCTGTTTATGCCTAGAACTGTGTTGGCAATCACCTCTCTTATTTTTTTCTTCTGTTTCTTTCTTGGTATTAAATCTGTTAAACCAGCCTCTGTTGATTTGTGCATCCTCTACATATGTTTCTTAAGCATTTTTTCTCTTTCCTTTGTCTTTCTGGAGGCCAAAATGTAGATTCAACTTTTACTTTTGTCCTCATGTTGATGGGGAAGGAAAGGAAATTACTTGCCACTTGGATATAGTACTGCTAGATTCTTCTTGTTTTTCTTGAGCTGAATTGATTACCAAATTGGTGTGTAAATCTCAGTTCTGGCAACTTATTTTTATTTCGAGAGAAAGTATATGCCGATAAATAGGAGCACAGAATGATGGCAACAACTAGCCGACGGAGCTACAGACAATACCAGCATTGGGAACATTTCCTAGCAGTTGGGATCAAAATTTTGAGTGTTCTTTCTGTTGAAAGATTCATTGTGTTTGTGAACAAAGAGACATTAGTTATGGAGAATGGATGTTTATTTCCCATCCTGGGAAATACAAAAAGAAGATACTATCTTGATAGTTTTGTTTCTGCCCAGCAAATTCTAGCACTGGGAATTGTGTGAAGCCATCTTATGTTGAAAAACAAGTTGTGTTATATTCCACAATGGTAATAATTGTATTTTTGCTGCAGAAGCACAGGCTCATTTGATTGTGGAAAAAAAATTAAAGCCAAATTCAAGCTCAGTGCTTTCTAATCAGTGGAACAACTTGCCTCCAGAAGTTGTGAATGCTCCAACACTGGAAGTTTTAAAGAAGAGATTGGACAACCATTTGTCTGAAATAGTACAGGGTTTCCTGCCTGAGCAGGGGGTTGGACTAGAAGACCTCCAAGGTCCCTTCCAACTCTGTTATTCTGTTATGGTAATGGCAATAGTACAGAATTTAGGCATAAAGGAAGGAACTATTAGTGCCAACTATCACTTCAATAGTACATGAGCAACTGTTTCAGTAGTTTCATCTTGGCATGAACAACTGTTGAGAGAGTGGGACTCAGAACTTAGAATTATAGTTCCTTTCTAGTGTTTGGAACAGTGCTTCCCAAACCTGGGTAAATTGTCCCAAATTGGATAAAAGTGGTTTTTCTTTGGGTAACAACAAACAAACCATTACTCACAGGGACATTTAAATGGATTTAAAGTGTTTTACTTACATTGGATAAAAAGGACTTCCTGATAAGCAATTTGGGACCATGAAGTAAAACGCTTGGAAAGCACTGATCTAGAGGGTAAAATATTTAGCTTTGATAGAAAAAAGATTCTTCTGTGAGGAAAAGGCAGACAGACAAGCAGGAAGGAAGGAAGATATAATAAAGATATAAAAGAAAACTTGAAAAGGAAAGTCTATATTGCGATAGTCCAAGACTTTAAATCTGTTTCTCTGCACAACCAAATCAAGGATTTTTTTTTTTAGAGGTCTTTATTAAGACTTTTTTCAGGGCCAAGCCACAGTGAGATATATCTTATACCAGAGTTGCTATTCAGCAGGTTCTGACAGGTTCTGGAGAACCGGTAGCGGAAATTTTGAGCAGTTTGGAGAACCGGTTGCGGAAATTTTGAGTAGTTCGGAAAACCGGCAAATACCACCTCTGCTGGCCCCAGACTGGGGTGGGAATGGAGATTTTGCAATATCCTTTCCCCAGGAGTGGAGAGGGAATGGGGATTTTGCAATGTCCTTCCCCTGGAGTGAGGTGAGAATGGAGATTTTGCAGTATCCTTCCCCAGAGTGGGGTGAGAATGGAGATTTTGCAGTATCCTTCCCCTGCCACGCCCACAAAGCCACACCATGCCCACCACACCATACCACACCAACCAAGCCACACCCACAGAACCGGTAGTAAAAAAAATTGAATTCCACTACTGTCTTGTACCATTTTTCCATGATGAGCAAGTCTAGATTGATTACTAGGTTACAAGATAACTTGTACAAAATTACTGGTATAAGATTAGTAGAACCAATGACTCACTCCAAAATACTAGTTTTTCCCAATATTTTAAATGGCAGAATGAGAAACCATGAGATTGATACCTCCTATGTAAAGATTGAAAGTAGATTCCCAAGTATTTAAATATTTTAATTAGCTATTGAATAATTTCAGGAATTATTATCTTCTTTTGTTTCACTATTATTCTGTTTAATGACTGTTAAATGTCACTTTTATGTCTTTGATCTTTCTCCTCCTCCTCCTGTTCCTCCTCTTTTGCCCTAAGTAAATAAACAAGCAAGTAAGCAAATAAATGAAGTAACACTGTCTTACAGTACAGTGCTGTATTGGAGTGGTAGGAGGCAATAGAATAGCAATAGCACTTAGACTTATATACCGCTTCACAGTGCTTTACAACTTTCTCTAAGCGCTTTGCCGAGTCTGTAACCCAACAATCTGGGTCCTCTCATTTTACCAATGTCAGAAGGATGGAAGGCTGAGTAAAACTTGAGCCAGTGAGACTCGAACTGCCAAACTGCTGGCTGTCGGCAGTCAGCAGAATTAGCCTGCAATACTGCATTCTAACCCCTGCGCCACTACGGCTCTTAATAATACTGATTTAAGAATAGATCTACAGACTTGAATGAATAAGACCATGAGTTTTATAAAGTGTGATCCTGGGAATCAAGAAGACAGAGTTGAAAGAAATTGTCTTGAAAACATAATTAAGGGTTTCAGCATGCTGATATGTCAAGTCCATGATGGAGAATTTGGAATTATGTTGAGTTTGAGGGAGAAATGCCTTGCAGACAGATACAACACAACACTCTTCATTGTGATTCCACACTGTTATGAATTCATACTCAAGAGGGCTACTTAGAGTTGGAAACCAGAATACAATAATATGGTGAAAGTAATGTAGACCATATTGTGGTAGTGAAGTACTTAATATCTCAAGCAAGTATCCATGATATACAATAATATTTATAACAAAGCACATTATAAGCAAGGGGCTTAACATCTGGCCTAAGTTGCCACCATATTCTACTTGCAATAAATACAGTATAGAACATAGTCAAAGCTGCAAATTTTTCAACTTGGAATGTGGCGTCTTTTATTTAATAAACAAGTTATCTGGGCATGTAGATTACTCTTAGTTGGAGGCAAAACACACACACATGTATATAAAATTTATATTTGCTGATAAAGAAATAAAGGAAATTATTTGCAGGCAGCCCAAGTCCGAATCCGAGTAAGGGTATGACTAGCTGATGAGAGCTAAATAGCTTGAAATAGATCTATACTAGTCTCCCTTTATTTCTTTATCAGCAAATATAAATTTGATACAAAATAGTTTGTTCTGAAAGCGACTGCCTGAGGGCTCCTGGATTGGAGCTGAAAGGCGAAAGGGACGCAGTATGCTCCCTCCCATATTGGGGTAGACCAGGTGCTTCAACAGAAAAAACACTTTATACACACACACACACACACACACACACACAACTATAAAGCAGAATGCGCATCAATGTTTCAATGGTTTCTATCATTGCAGGAGATGTCCCTTTTAGCCTGAGGTTAGCAATTAGTTTCCCAAGTATAACTTGGCAAAAGAATTTTACAGGCAGAAATTGCAGAAGTTCTGTTAAGTGTGTTCCAAATGGCATTGTGTGTGTTTTTCATATCTAGCTATTCCATAGGTCAGGATCACAAATATGACTTGGTATCCAGATGCGGCCTTTCAGCAACCCCGTTGTTTCTCTAAGGATACCCCAAAACTGAATTGTACTCAGAAGTCACCTTTTTTTTTTAACACACACAAACAAAAACTATTATTTGGGTCATGGGGCAAAACAGGTGCTTTATGCCTTCTAGAATGTGGAGTGTTCCTTGGCCAATAGAAATTATTGCCCTCAGGCCAGGAACATTGTCACAGGAAATAAAAATAAATGAAGTTGGTGGCCACAATCGTGCAATCAATGAAAGGCTTCATTCATGATGTTGAAACCACAATATTTACATTTTGACCTCCTCTGCCCTTCACTATTCCCATGTCTACTTAAGCTCCAGGCTTTGTCATAGACCATGTATGATAGGCATTCTTAATCTTGACACATCAGAAAGAAAGAGAGAGAAAGAGGGACAGAGACAGAGACAGACAGGGAGAGAGAGAGACAGACAGACAAGCAGGCAGGCAGGCAGACGGACAGAGAAAGAGAGACAGAGACAGAGAGAGACAGACAGACAGACAGAGAGAGAGAGAGACAGAAGAGAGAGGCAAAGAGACAGAGAGAGAGAGAGAGACAGAGAGAGAGAGACAGAGACAGAGAGAGACAGAGAGAGAGACATTGGGAATGACAGAAAACTCTTCCATGGGAGAGGGGGGAATGGTTTTGTTCTACTAAACTGAGAGGTCTTCATTTTCAAATAATTGGGAGAATTTTCACTTTCTTTTATTTATTTGTTACAAATGAGAGGACCTTGTAAAGTGGCAGCATTGCCAATTTGTTTGCGTCAAATTGTCTTCCCTTTAGCCCGATTTAAAATAGAACGACAGAAGAAAACACTGATAAATTGTTAGACACTTCCAAATATTCAGAAGTTCTGGAGCTTCTGCCAGTGACAGATGGCTTTTCTTCTTTCATCCCTTGTCTTCTTGACAGGCTTCTCCGCGCACTGCAAAATCTCCCCAGTGTGCCTACCCGTAAGGAAGATAATAATCTGCTTTTTTTTTTTCCTTTCTCTCCATCCACTTTTGTGCTCGCTGGCCAAATGGCACTCATATCTTCACAATACAACAATGCCAGTCTGGTGTATTCAGTCAAAAAAAAAAATGCACTCCTTCTTCGACAGACATACTGCTAATCCACTGCAGAATGGAAGCCTGTGGTTTAGAATGCCGGTTTATTATCCTTCTTCAGCCTTCATTAAGAATGCATTCTATAGTTGAGCTCCGTATTTCTTCTCCTTTTCAGCTCATGATGTGAGTTGCATAAACATCATTGCAGGCTTTCTGTCTTATATGGAAATTTCCAATCTGTCCCTCCTTTTTATATATATATATATGAAAGCAGGGCTCTATTTGCCATCCCAAATCCAGCAATAGAGATGAATTCCAAGCATGTATTTATATTTGTATTTATTAGTTTGTCAAACATGTACAAGATAGCAGGTGTGAATATGAACATGGACATGAATGAAGTAAATGAATGCAAATAAATGGGGACAGTAGGACAGGGATGGTAGGCACGCTGGTGCGTTTGTGCACGCCCCTTTTACACACCTTTTAGGAATGGTGTGAGGTCCATGGTAGACAGTTTGAAGCTTTGAGTTTGAGGTTGTAACAACAGACCCAGGTAGAGCATTCCAGGCATTGGCCACTCTGTTGCTGAAGTCGTATTTTCTGCAATCGAGTTTGGAATGGTTTACCTTGAGTTTGTATCAATTGTTTGTCCATGTATTATTGAGGTTGAAGCTGAAGAAGTTGTTGACAGGTAAGACATTGTAGCAGACAGTTTTGTGTATTATGCTCAGATCAGACCGCAGGCGGCACAGTTCCAGATTGTCCAAGCCCAAAATTTCAAGCCTGGTGGCCTAAGGGATTCTATTGTGAGTAGAGGAGTGGAGTACTCTTCTTGTGAAATATCTCTGGATCGCTCAATCATATTAATGTCTGATATACAGTGTGGATTCCAGGCAGATGAGCTGTATTTGAGAATTGGTCTGGCAAAGGTTTTGTATGCATATGCAGTGCAATTCCAAGCATATGCAGAGATCTGAGGTGCATCTCATAAAAAACTACTGGATGCCATATATTCCTACAATGGAAAGGATTTGGTGTGTGTGTGTGTGTGTGTGTGTGTGTGTTTTATATATTTATAAATCTTTTTGTTGCTGCTCCTTGTGCCTTGCACAGCCTTATGAAAATACAGTAGACGAGGCATTATACTTAAACTTCCTTTGTTCTGCATTGCCCACTGTTCCTCGCTGGAGGAGACTGTTAACCTCCACAAAGCCAGAATACTGAAGTGATTGGATTTGCCACATAGATCTCCATCTTCCTAACAGTACTGCCTTAAATGATTTTGCCAGCATGGGGAACCTATTGCTTTTCCTTCTTTTCCCGCTAAATAGCTACTGCACCAGCAAGCCTATCAATCAGGTATTGCCTGGATACATATCATATATAACTGATTTGTTATAGGCCACCCTAAGTCATATATTATAGTTCTTTAAAAAAAAACAGCAATTCTACAATACCAGGTTGATATATGGCAGAATGTTGAAATCAATAACAAATCCCATTATAGATTAGTGTAATGAGTGAACCCAGCAGTTAGGTCTAGAGTAAAGTATGTGCGGCTTTGTAAATGTTGTTGAACTACAACTCTCAGCATCTCAGCCTAGTGTGATAATGAAGAATAATGCTGGCGTTACAGTTCAGTTGTATCTAGCAAGCTATGGATTGTCCTCCATGGCCCTATACAGATATCATCCACAGTTATTACCCAACAATCTTTTATTCTATAAAACCCCAAGAACCCCTCATTGCTTCATCCCTTTAAAATCAGGAGTCTGGGATTTTTTTTAAAAAAAAAAACAAGTTTAACAGCACTATGACCCTTTCAGCAGAGACACCAAACCATCACAACAGAGTTATGATTTTCAGTGATTTTGCTAGCTTTTGAATCTGTTTCCTTCACAGCACTGAGGGAGTCCAGTAACAGCTCTGTTCCAAAAGCTTTCCCTTCTAATATAGCCGCAACCATCTCCTTTCTCCATATACAAACCAGTGGTGGGTTCCTCCTGGTTCGGCCCAGTTATCCCGAGCCGGTAGGGGTGATGATATGACGTCACTGAACCAGTTCTGCCCTCGGTTCTTATATCCAGCATTAATTTTCTCATTTATATTTTTGTCCAACTTCCAGGTTGCCAAAACCTAATGCTAAAGTGAACTCGGTCTTTATTTTTTATTTTTTGTTCAAAACATTAGAAGTGGAATGTTCTTCTTCCCACCTCCTTTTTTAAAAAAAGAGACAAGAATGTGATCCCCCAAATGGAAATGTAAAAAGAAATAGTAACCAGAGCTCATAGTTTGTGTCCATGCTGTTTAAAATTCTGTGCAACTGCATGTCAACAATAGAGCCATTCTAAGGGTTTACAAGACTTGTGACATATGTCAAGTGAGGATTAGTTTCCGCTGGTGTGGAGATGGGGCAGGAGCCAATACTATGTTCAAGAGATGAAATGTGAGACTGAATAAGCCACAAAAGGATCAATTGATGCCACCAAAGAGATACAATACTGCTGTTTAGTAGTCATTCAGATTTTTTGTAATCCCCATGTCATAGTGCTACTTTGAGGAAGATTGCAGAAGTTTCCTACCAGAACACACTCCTGGACCTGTATTTTCCATAAATAATTCATGTGGTAATTTCACATGAATCAGTTGTGGAATCTAGGAAAGATAGTGACACAAAAGTGTTGTGGCCCGCCAGCGGCCTGCGCAGATCGTGGCTGATCCCGATGGTGAGGAGGCTTGATGTGGAGTCGCGCCAGCAACCTGTGCAGCTGGTGCTCGCGTCGGACAGCGAGGAGGCTAAAGAGGATGTGGTGCCAGAGGCAGAGACTCAGCCTGGGCCTTCAGAACCTCAGAACCTTCAGAGTGGAGAGAGCAAAGTGGAGGAGCCTCTCTTCAATGCTCGAGCATGCAGGGCTGCCAAAAGGCAGGAGTGGCTACTCAGGAGGAGGAGGTCTCCTCGAGAGTAAGGTTTGAGGATAATTGGCCACGCCCTTAGCCTATTTAAGTCACATGCAGTTAGTAATTTCTTGCTGGAAATAATTATTAAAGAGCATTTTTGAACAGTGAATGTCATATCGTATCTTGTCTTCTGGGCTGATTGCCAACTTTTGCTGGACTTTGTTTATTCTTGGTATGTTATAACTTTGATAAGGACCGTTGTTGTTTGTCACAATCCTTGGGAATCCGGAGCTGGGGCAGAACACAAAAGTTTGGTTACTGTGTTTACTATAGATGATCAGAAAATCTGGTATAATGGATTCATCCAAGTAGCTAAAAGCAATGGTGGGATTCAACTGGTGTAACAACCGGTTCGCTGAGCACATGCTCCACATGCGTGCAGTGTGTTTGAAAATAGTGCTAAAACTTACCTTCTGCTGCAGCTCTGATGAGTAAAACAGCTGAGGAGTGGCAATCCACTCTGCTGCGTCTATCAGCTGGGCTTCAAACAAAGGAAATATTGGTCGGTATAGCGCAGGGGTGAGCGGGCGGGCCCAGCTGATTATCGGAGTGAACCGGTTCTCTCTCAGGTGATTGTTGGAGCTACAGGTTCACCCGAACTGGTCCGAACCGGCAGAATCCCACCCCTGCCTAAAAGATTACAAGTTTGCTCACTTATAAAACAATAACTATCATCTTTAAAGGTAACATAGTTGTTTGATCATAATATGTCATGGGGAAAAAAATTCTGCTTGGACTTCAGAAAAGAAGTAAAAGAGCCTCAGATAGCTCAACCGGCTGAATAGCCTGTTATTAACATCCAGCTGTCTGCAATTACACCAGTTCGAGGCTCAAGGTTGACTCAGCCTTCCATCCTTTCTAAGGTAGGTAAATTGAGGACCCAGTTTGTGGGGGCAATAAGCTGACTTTGTATAAAAAATATACAAAAGTATGAAGGCTATTGCTTAACGCCTTGTAAGCCGCCCTGAGTCTCCGGAGAAGGGAAGCATATAAATCTAATTAAAATAATAATAATAATAATAATAATAATAATAATAATAATAATAATAATAATTATTATTATTATTATTTTAAAAAATGATATCGGACTTCATCCATTATGCTATTATGTGGTTTTACCTAGTGTACTGTATGAAAATGATGGTTTTATGATTTAGCAGAATTTTATTAAAATTAATGTAATGAAGTATGAAAAACCTCCCTTTATTCAAGGTAGAATCAGGGCGATTGGATAGAGCTGAGCATTTACTGTCCAAATGCCCTTCCTGACACCATGTAGAGTTCACAGCAAATATTTTTTTTATTTGAACTCTCAACCTTCCAAGTGGGAGGTGAGCATCTGCACCCCTAGGCTCTATGCTGCAATTTTTCCACTATTTTTCTTTAGTGTACTGCAATTAAGGAAACCATGGCTTGTATAATGAATGAATGAGATAATTTCTGTTTAGGATTCAACACAACTACTCAATGGAACCAGGGGTGAAATCCAACAGGTTCTGGAGAACCGGTAGGGGAAATTTTGAGTAGTTCGGAGAACTGGCAAATACCACCTCTGGCTGGCCCCAGAGTGGGGAGGGAATGGGGATTTTGCAGCATCCTTCCCCTGGAGTGGGGTGGGAATGGAGATTTTGCAATATCCTTCCACTGCCATGCCCATAAGCCACACCACGCGCACCATGATTTTGCAATATCCTTCCCCTGCCATGCCCACAGAACCAATAGTAAAAAAAAAATTGGATTTCACCACTGAATGGAAGGTCTGTATCGACCCATGTAGGATTGTGCTATGCAGGTAGTTCCAGAATTACGATCTGTATTTTATGAACTTTCAGAGTTACAACCACCTCAGAATGAATACTTTATGATCTACAAAGCAATTCTATTCATCATAAAATGTTGCACCCACTCACCCACCCACCTGCATTTAGGCATTTGCCAACTAGTTTGCCTTTATGTCACATGCCTACAGTTTGTAACATTTTTTGCCAGTTTCTGGTGGGGTTTTTTGCCAGATTTCAGCAAAAACCACCCACTTGGATTCTCATAATAACAATGGATTTACTTAATGACTGCAGTGTTTCACTTAATGACCACCATGAGAAATATCAAAATTAAGAAGATCTGTTTGGGTAGGTGTCTCAACTTGTGACGGCAACGATTTATGACCTGATTCCCAGTGTGATAAATAACAACCTACTTGTCCAGAATTTCTCAATATTGGATTTCTACAACAGCCCTGCAGAATGTAATTTTATTCTTTATTTAATAGATTTACATTTAGCCTCTTTTTTTCAAGAACTTAAGATAGCGTATATAGTATTCCCACCTCCAAATTTCCCATTGGTAAGGGAGTTGACAGAAAGTGACTGGTCCAAAATCACCTAGTTAGCTCCCATTTAGTGGTGGGATACAAAAATTTTTACTACTGGTTCTGTGGGCGTAGCTTGGTGGGCATAGCATGGCTTGGTGGGCATAGCAGGAGAAGGATACTGTAAAATCTCCATTCCCACCCCACTCCAGGGGAAGGATACTGCAAAATCCCCATTCCCTCCCAATCAGCTGGGACTCGGGAGGCAGAGAATAGATGGGGGTGGGGCCAGTCAGAGGTGGTATTTACCAGTTCTCCGAACTACTTAAAATTTCCACTACCGGTTCTCCAGAACTGGTCAGAACCAGTTCTGGAGATTACCACCTCTGCTCCCATTGCTAATTTTTTAATTTTTTAAAATGTTTTTTTTAATGTCATAGCCAAGATCTTCACAAGAACAATATTTGTGCTCAATAACATCAACCTACCTGACAGATTGGTTGCCCAAATTACTGAAATGATTTAGATCAATCTATCTAAATGCTAATTCTGATATTCCTGCTGTTTTATAATAGGCCAATCCCTTATCTTTTCTCAGAAACAATCAATGTGTTAAAGTGACATGGGAACATCTGTTTTATTACTCCTGAAGTTTTTCTTCTTGTACAGTATACAGTGCAGCTGTTTTGTTCTGAGTAACTACTAATTTTTTACCTGTTAATAATCAGGTTTTTTAAAAAAATATACAGGAAGGTCTCAACTTACAACAGTTTATTTAGTGCCCTTTTAAAGTTACAATGGCACTGAAAAAAGTGACTTACGCAGGTTTTTCACACTTGTGTGGATCCCCATGGTCATGTGATCAGAATTTGGATGCTTGACAAATAGCATGTATTTATGATGGTTTCAGGGCTCTGGGGTCATGTGATCACAGTGCTCTGGGGTCATGTGATCACCTTTTGCAAACTTCTCACAAGCAAAGTCAATGGGGAAGCCAGATTCACTTAACAACCACAGTGGCAAGAAAGGTTGTAAAATGGGGCCAAACTCACTTAACAATGCCTCACTTAACAACACAAATGTTGGCCTCAATTGTGGACGTACATTGAGGACTACCTGTAGTTAATCAAATGGTATATTCACTTCACCTTTCCAATCTTTATATAAAGTACTCAAGAGAATTTATCAATGAAGAATATTCTCCTATTACAGTGATGGCTAACCTTTTCTGGACCAAGTGCCCAAAAGTGCGTGTGCACGCCCAAACCCCCAAAATACAATGTGCGTGTGATCCCCACGCATGCAGCTCCCCACATGCACCCTGTCTCCTGCGCATGCCCATGCGGACCCCATGCATATGTGTACAGACCCCCTGCATGCACTCCACCCCTGCACATGTGCGCACGCCCCCCGCACATGCTCTGCCCCCTCGCATGCATGTGCACCCCTCCATACATGTCCCGCCTCCACACACACGCGGCAGAGACCTGAAAACCAGCTGGCAAATGGGAGGCGCACGTATATGCGCGGCGGAGCTGAACTAGGGCAACTGCTCATGTGCCCACAGAGAGGACACTGTGTCCCACCTCTGGCACATGTGTCATAGGTTCGCCATCACAGTCCTATTACCTCATTAGCATTATTCTATTTAATCTCTTCCCTCTCAGGTGAGGGTACAGCGATCTACCTGAGTCAGGTAAGATTGGGAAGGGACTACTCTTCTAACTAATTGGATCTGGTCTATGTTAGTGCTGCTTTTGGACTAAAAAAATAGAGAATGAATTATATGCTAATGGAGAAAACAAATTACATTCATTTTAATATAATAATAAATATGTAAACAGCTGTTACATAACAGCTGATGTATGGAATCCCTTGCTTTTATTAAATTATTGTAATGAAGAGAAGGAAGGAAACAAGTAGACTTCTTGTTCAAATAATTTTTAATCAGATGGAGGTGGAAATAAAGTGGGTGAATCATTTAATTGATTGAATTAAACTTCCAATTTATTTTGGTCAAAGTAGTAGTAGTTGCTGTTTTTTCTGACTAAGTTGCATGATACTTGTTACTCTGCATTGGTCATGATTTTGACTTTATTATACTACCGAAAAGTCTGAGTCTATTTAAGACACAGGTGGATTCAGGTGCTAGTGGTGCTTATTTACTTGTTATTTCTGTTACACATCATTCTACCATTTTCCAGTTTCCCCATCTGTTTATTTTGTTTAGTCTGAACAGCCCTTTATATTTCATTAAAACTGGGGTGGCCACAATAACGGAACTTTTGATTTTACAATAAAGTTTAGGAACATCACATTTCATCTATTGACATCCAGTTTTGGTCACACTATAAAAAAGATGTTGAGACTCTAGAAAGAGTGCAAAGAAGAGCAACAAAGATGATTAGGGGCCTGGAGGCTAAAACATATGAAGAACAGTTGTAAGAACTAGGCATGGCTAGTCTAGTGAAGAGAAGGACCAGGGGTGACAAGATAGCCGTGTTCCAATATTTGAGAAGCTGTCACAGAGAGGAAGGGGACACCTATTTTCCAAAATATCTGAAGGCCAGACAAGGAACAATGGACGGAAGCTGATCAAGGAGAGGTTCAACCTAGAAATAAGGAGAAAATTTCTGGCAGTGAGAAGAATCAACTAACGGAACAGCTTGCCTTCAAAAGTTGTGGCTGCTTCATCACTGGAGGCTTTCAAGAAGAGAACAGCCACTTGTCAGAAATGGTATCAGATCTCCTGCTTGAGCAGGGGATTGAACTGGATGATCTACAAGATCCCTTTCAACTCTGTTATTCTGTTCTGTTCCCTTTGTGCCTCTTATTGCTCCAGGATAGAGGATGAGTTTTCCCTAAACTCAGTTCAGGGAAGGGCATTTATTAACCAAACATATTTCTACTGTAGCTACGGTGGAAAATCCATTTTTTTAAAAAAAAATGGTGCATCTTGAATATTTTAGTGTTTTTCAATTCATCAGCAAACATTAAGGCTTAAATAATCATATGGACTTTTCATGGATGGATGGATAGAAGGGAATTACCTTCTTCATTCTCTAATCTCATAGTTTAATTAACAAACCAAACAATAATCCAAATGTTTTGGGACTGTTCTTGCACCAAAAATGCTATTCTATTTCTACAGAATGGGTGAAGGGAGCCTTTTCAGATCTGGGGTTTCATAATTATTTTGTTTTTAATGCGTCTGCTATGATTCTTGTCTCCATCCCCACTGCTGAGTTTCTGTTGTCCTTTGTGGCAAGCATCTATTTAACAATCACTGGCTTTGGTATATATAAGATGACTGATGGCTGCATTCTTTTCTATTTCAGGTTGTGGAAGCCAATTTGGTTGCTTTTGACTGTCACTGGATCATTATAAATGAGGTAACTGTCAACAAAACATGTATCCTGTTTTTAATCTAAGGGTGAGAATATTCCTAGTGGTCTTGTCCTCGCCAAGAAGAAACAAGGAGCAGAAGTAAAAGTTCAGCTGAGCTAGTGGACAGAAATGTTGCTTAAATAAATCAGGGAAACAGAACGGAAAAGATTGTGCGCTCTAAATGAAAATTCCACTGAAGAATTTATTTGGTTTTTTTGTCGTTTTTCTTCATTTTTTATTTTTTTAGTTATTTTCTTCTTTCACTGAACTGATATTTCCAAATCTGAACTGCTAATCAGTCACCAAAGATCCTAAGGCCAACCACCTTGGTAAAGTTGATGAATCTTTTCCAACACTAGTTCCTGCTTTATTTGGCTTTACTTAATTGAAGTAAAGGGGCGCAGTGGATCAGTGGCTAAGATGCTGAGCTTGTCGATCAAAAAGTCAGCAGTTCAGTGGTTCAAATCCCTAGTGCTGCATAACGGGGTGAGCTCCCGTTACTTGTCCCAGCTTCTGCCATCCTGCAGTTCGAAAACACATAAAAAATGCAAATAGAAAAATAGGGACCACCTTTGGTGAGAAGGTAACAGCGTTCCAAGTGCCTTTGGCGTTTAGTCATGCCGGTCACATGACCACAGAGACGTCTTCAGACACTGCTGACTCTTCGGCTTTGAAACGGAGATGAATACCGACCCCTAGAGTCGGGAACGACTAGCACATATGTGCGAGGGGAACCTTTACCTTTTAATTGAAGTAAAAGTTTTACTTCAATTTACTTCAACCCTAAAAGGGTTGAAAAAGGTTTACCTTAAAACAAAAAGTCCTCCAAATTTTGAACAGAATACCCAGACCAGCTTGCATTACCATTTGTAAACCATTGCTACAGGTAGTTCTCAACTTACAACAGTTTGCTTAGTGACCGTTCGAAGTGATAACGGCACTGAAAAAAGTGACTTATGACCATTTTGACCATTGCAATATCTCCATGGTCGCATGATTTATATTTGGATGTGTGACGACTGACTCATATTTATGAAGGTTGCAGTGTCCCGGAGTCATATGACCACCTTTTGCAGCCTTCTGACAAGCAAAGTCAATGGGAAGCTAGATTCACTTAACAACCGTGTTTATAATTTAACAACTGCAATGCAACTGCACTTATCAAATGTGGCAAGAAAAGTTGTAAAATGGGGCAAAACTCACTTAACAAATTTCTCACTTAGCAACATAAATTTTGGGCTCAATTGTGGCCATAAGTTGAAGACTACCTGTATATCTTCATCGTATTAATTTTCCTTGTCATTTTTTTTTTTTTTTTTTGTGGGGGAGCCTGGTTAGTCTTTTGAAACCAAGCAAACAAATGAAGAAATAATAAACAATAAACATGTGGTGCTTCAGAGACGAACCATTTTACCTTGAGTAATGAATCATCCTTCATCTATAAAGTTCATTTGCTGTCACCAGTTCTCAGCCTACCATGTTTCCCCGAAAATAAGACCCTGTCTTATATTTTTTTTGAACCCTGAAATAAGCGCTTTTTAAAAAAAAAAATTGATTTATATGCTGCCCTTCTCCGAAGACTCAGCTTGGCCTTATTGCCATGCACTCAAAAGCCCGATTGGGGTTATTATCAGGGGATGTCTTATTTTGGGGAAAACAGGGGTAGGTTAATTTAAATTTATGGCAAGGATTATATAAACTAAGAATGAATTTGAATTTTTGGGATGAGTAAATAGTAAGTAAAGTAGAATGGATTGGGCCAGATTTAGACATACTTAAAAATAAATCTTCTTTGTACATTGTGTCAATTGTCATCTTTAACTAGCTTTACAAATCCAATGCATTTATATAAGTAAATCCAATATATATTTAATACACAGTCCTTTTGAAATAATTAAGCTCTAAATCATTATTAACTTAAACCCCCCATTATTTCTGATGGATTATGGTATATTCTGCTTATAGCTGAATGTTCAAGTGATAAGTGGCAATTCAGCTGAATGTCTTTTTTTTCATTTTAAATGATAATAATTTAAGTGAAGAGATTATTTGAGAAAGATTTTTTATTCTGACTTTCATTTAGATTTACATACTGTATATTTCATGGGAGCTCTCTAATTTCTCTGCCTTTGTACTGAAAATGTGAAAATGTAAAGATAGTAATAAGGAACTGAGGTTTAGTTTCACAACATATATCTATAGTTTACTTATAGTTGTATTTTATTATCATGAAAAATAATGCAATCACAGCAAATCGTCTTAAAATGTGCTGTTGTAACAAAACTTTACATTTGATTTGTTTTTACTGAGATGCTTCCCAGCATTCTATTATTTTTGGCTTGTACTTTTCCTATCTGTCACCGACTTCTCTATGTTCAGATATATTAGTTTTCCTTTTTGCACAGTTTTGTGTGGGTTCAGCAGTACCCCACCGTTTGAATTAAAGATATCTCCTTTGCAAGTGCCATTTTTTTGAAAAATAGAACTCAGTTATTGATGGAATATGAACTGTTGGGGGTTTTTTTTAAAAAAATTGCTGGTTGCTCTAAGAAAAATGTTGGGATAAAAAAATATATAAAGGGCATGTTTGTATAAAAATCACCCAAAGAAAAAACAAAAGTCATATCTTAGAAATTTAAAATAATTTTTAAATACTTAATTAAGCATTTGAAACATTTAAGCTAATGTTATGCTTGCATTTGGGTCTCGAGTCTTATATCAACTTTAGACTTTATCTTTTCTTTAACAAAACATCTGTGTTTTTTAAATTGTATCACATCTTATGGGGAATAATATTAATATCTGGAATCTAGAATGTCTACAATAAAATATGATGATGCCCATTTTAAGTGAAATTTCATTTTGTATTTGATAGTCAAACTAAAACTAGTCATGTTATCTTTAATATTTACATTATATTTGTTTATCCACCCATCTTAAAAAACATGCACTTAAAAATCTTAAAACCACTAAATTGTGTTTTAAAAACATAATCAGTCATTGCTTAGGATATATATTTCCTAAAGAAATATTATCTAAGTAGGTTTTATTTTGATGATAAGCATACATGTTTTATCAACTAATATATTACACCCATATTATCCTATTTTAATTAACTGACGAGGTAATTTGCCCCCAGAGGAAACTATGTATCCTATCACCTACTATGCCACTAAAATGGGCATCTCCTATTTATTCTGTTCTGTGTCAGCAAGTTGAATTTAAATATCCTTCTCCTTTAATTGTAATCTTTAACTCCTATGGGTTTCTTCTAGTGTCCAACCTTCAAAGTCCCATCCTATGATGTATTTTTTCCAGAATTCAGAACAACAACTGTTTCCCACAGGAAGACTTCTTATAATTAATTTCAAAATCTTATTTCAGATCTATCTGGACCATTTATATCTTTCCAAAAACATCACTCTAATCACCCATGTGCTATTTATCCTCCCCACCAAAAGTCATCTTCTCCCAAGACCTTCTTTCATTAAGGACTGAACGAAAGTCACCCAGGGAATACCCTAAAACTTGCCATTCCAAAGATTCTTAATACAGTATTTGAAAAGCAGTAAAAATGTAATTCCAAACATGATTAAGAAATTAGGCCGGGCTAAGATTTATGGTCGATATTGGCTACATTATGTCTGTAAGCTTAGATAGAATTTCAGAATTTATCGTAGGCACCAATGCCACAGCTACTCATATGGCTAAACCACAAAATCCAGTAGTGGATTTATCATTAATGATAGAACGAGTTTTGTAACTTCATGGCACAAGATCCATTTAGGCTTGTGATGTTGCAATGTATATACCAGTGGGATGGAGCTTGTGTTGCCACACTGTGATGATTATTTTTAAATTCTTCTGGCACCTTTAATGGATTAGCATTGGGATTTTATGAACTACAGAATAGCATTTCCATACAATTCATGCTTCAAATATGATTTGGAAGAAGTGTGTTGAATCCTTCATGAGGTTAAACACAGCATCTCTCTGCGGTTCATTAATGAAATTTGCATATGAACCTGAAACAGGTGTCCTGGTTAAGGAATCTACTCATTGACGATTTATTTATTTATCATATTTCTATGATGCCCAGTCTCCAAGGACTCTGGGCGCTTACAACAATTGACAGTATACTAAATAGCATATTGCCCCCCAACAATCTGGGTTCTCATTTTACCCACCTCGGAAGGATGGAAAGCTGAGTCAACCTTGAACCGGTGAGATTTGATCTGCTGATCTGCTGAACTAGCAGTCAGCTGAAGTAGCTGCAGTACAGCACTCTAACCACTGCGCCACATCGGCTCATAAAATAAGATTATTCTTAAAGCGACAACCACTTTTTCTCATTCTCATATTATTTTCTGATATATTTGTTTAGACTGGGAATAAAACCATGTGTATAAATAAAGAAAATACTGTTCTACATAACAATTCTACATTTACCACCAGCAATTAAATCCAACTAGCAAACCCAAAACAAGGAAACCCTCTTGGGAGATTTGAATTCCCAAAAGTAAAACTTTATTGGATACACCGTATTGGTACAGAAGAAACAAAACCAGATCTGGTTTTCCAGCGCAAATGCTTGCCTAGTTAAGCAATAGCTTCTTCTTCTCCCCACCCCTAGATGATCACATTGTCCAATTATGAGATGTCCTTTTGTTATGGGAACAGTCCATTTCTTTCTCCAACACCTACAGTGGTGACCTTGATGGTTTCCATGTCTCTCACACTCTTCACATTCCATTTCCCCCTTCCTTCCCCCCAATTCATTGACAAGTTGAAAAGCATTAAGGTTTGAAAAAATCAAAATGCTTCAAACTTGACATAAACAGTTTCTGAAAACAAAAATGCTGAATTCAAGAGAAAGACCCTTTATTTTACTCCTCTAGAATCTCTGAAACCATCCAAGGGGCTTTCTAGTATCTTGTATCCAGTGAATCGAGGCTGGTCACTGCCATGCTGCTCCCTGATAACTCAATCCAGAGCATTGCAGTATAATTTCTTATTACATCGGTGCTCTTAAGGAAGGGATAGATCACGGATAGATGAGTTAATTGAACTCACCCACAACTGTGCCCTGTTTCATCTTTGGCCTGTGCAGGGGTGAAATGCTACCAGTTTGGACTGGTTCACCTGAACCAGTAGTAATAAAAGCTATTGGTTCAGGCGAACCAGTAGTAAAAAAAAATGCTACCAGTTCAGATGAATCGGTATCTCCAACGATCAACTGTGCTGCGTGATTTATATTCGCTAGGAAGCAAGAAATCCTTCAGCTGTGCCCCCCCTTGCTGTTCTACTTACCCTAGAAAAGGCTTCTTAATCCTCCTTTTTCAACGCTGTGTGGTAGCACCTGCGGTGCGCATGTGTGCAAAGCACGCGTTTGGCAGGCACTGCGCACGCGCATGGGCACATGCAGCGAACCAGTAGCAAAGCAAACCGATAGCAGACTTCAGAACATTTCACCCCTGGGCCTGTGGTATACAAGACACATTGGTGGATGGTCTTAGTGTCCATCTTTCCAGGCTGTGATGAAAGGGCTTGCAAATGGCATGCAGAATATATTCCTCAGATCATCATAATTCTAGATCATAATTCAAGGTTGTATTTGTGCTAGTGGAAGAGGATTTCCTTTTGTCTGCAGTTCTTATTCAATCTGGAAGAAGATTCCAAGAAGATGCGATGATAATGATTGATAAGGCTTTGCTTTATTCACATGGGGGGAGGGGGGATGGAATTTTCCCAGGGAGGGTTTGAGGCAGGGTGACTTCAAAGTCACAGCTGTCTGGAAAGCCTAGGTCAGTTGACAGGTATGATATTTTAAATTTACAGATTAAGCTGTGAATAATAATTTTATTTTATTAACAATTAGCTAATTAAAACTGGAGAAATTCAACCCAACACCATTTTACCATTCTAATTAGAGTTGACTTTTTTATATATTCATAGAAAAATGAATATGTGTGTGTGTGTCTGTGTCTGTGTGTAGGTCTTTGGTTATTCGGGTTTTCTCCCGCGTAAAATTGGAAGTGTCTTGGCGATGTTTCAACGAAATCCTATTCGTCATCTTCAGGCTGATGTTTTCGGCTTCGTGCTTCTAGGAGCAATGTGTGATCGCAGCTGTTTCTTCCTTTTAACTGCTAGTGGGGGTGTGAACTGATTGGGTGGGAGCTTGGCTGTGTTCTGATTCGGTGGAGGTGTGTTCTGATTGGTTGGGGGCTTGGCTGTGCTCTGATTGGATGGGGTTGTGTTCTGTTTGGGTGGGGGCTTGGTTGTGCTCGGGTTAGTCTGAGTTGCAGGGGGATTTGAGCTGGTGAGCTGCGTTGCTGTTGTTTAGTTTTGCGTTCGTAGTCGTGCCACATCTTCTTGGTGGGTGTCAGTCTGCTTCATGTATGGATTGGAGGGGGTTAAAGCGGCTAATGATGCAGCTGCGGTCTGGCTTCTGGTCCGTGGCCGTGCCTCAACATCGGTGTGGGTTTGAGTCTGCTTTCCATGTGGATGTGTGGTGGTGACATCCTGTGTGCCCCTCGTGAGTGTGGGTCTGATGTCATTCCTCGTGTTAGGGACTCATTTGTCAATAAGGATGTTTGTCAATAAGGACGAATGAGACTTCGTCGAAACGTTGCCAAGACACTTCCAATTTTACGTGGGAGAAAACCCGAATAACCAAAGACCTACATACAAACACCCGCGAAAACCTCAGAAAACATGTGTGTGTGTGCGTGTGAGTGTGTGTGTTTGTGTAGTCATTTTTATATCCTGCCTTTCTTTTAAGAAGGGTAGTTTTACACACTTCTCTTCTGCTCAGAAACAATTTACTGTGTATTCAGAGGTAGAATAACCATGAATGTTTCAGTCCTGGGAGAAAATAAAGGAGTGTTAAAAAGTGATTCTTACCAGTCCTAATATTAAACTGTTCTCCTCAGCTAAGGAGAAGGAAAACTAAGCTCAAAATTTTGAGTGGCTCATGGAATGATTTTTCATTTTTTGCTTTCAGATGTTTCTGGTTTTTGATGTTCTTAAGAAAAAACTTGAGAGCACTTTGGTTTTCTGAATTCACCTCTATATTACCCAAATCATTTGATCTGCAGCATCAAACACTGTCAGAAAGACAAATATTCATTCATAGTAACCTCACTTTTCCATTAAAAGCAGCTTCTAATCACAAAAATAGATAGTTTGTTGTTAGTTGCAAAGTCTTGTCTGACCCATCGTGACCCTATGGACAACTTTCCTCCAGGCCTTTCTGTCCTCTACCATCCTCTGGAGACCATTTAAGTTCATGCCGACTACTTCAGTGATTCCATCCAGCCATCTCATTCTCTGTTGTCCCATTCTTCTTTTGCCCTCAATCATTCCCAGCATTAGGTTCTTCTCCAGTGAGTCCTTCCTTCTCATTAGGTGGCCAAAGTATTTGAGTTTCATCTTCAGGATGTAGTCTTCTAAAGAGCAGTCAGGGTTGATCTCCTGTAGGACTGACCGGTTTGATCACCTTGGAGTCCAAGGGACTCTCAGGAGTCTTCTCTAGCACCATAGTTTAAAGACCTCAATTCTTTGGTGCTCAGCCTTTCTTATGGTCCAACTTTCACAGCCATAGATTGCAACTGGGAAAGCCGTGGCCTTGACTATATGCACTTTTGTTGGCAAGGTGATGTCTCTGCTTTTTAGTATGCTGTTTAACAGGAGCAAACGTCTTTTAATTTATTGGCTGTAGTCCCCATGTGCAGTGATCTTGGAGCCCAGAAAAATAAAATCTGTCACTATCTCTATTTCTTCCCCATCTATTTGCCAGGAATTGAGAGGGCTGGGAGCCATGATTTTAGTTTTCTTAATGTTGAGTTTCAAGCCAACTTTTCCACTCTCCTCCTTCACCCACACTAAAAGGCTCTTTAGTTCCTCTTCACTTTCTGCCATTAGAGTGGTATCTGAGGTTGTTGATATTTCTTCAGCTTGTTAATTAATTCCAACTTGTGATTCATCTAGCCCTGCCTTTCTCATGATGTGCTCTGCTATAAGTTAAATAGACAGAGTGACAGTATACAGCCTTGCCAAACTCCTTTCTCAATTTTGAACCAATCAGTGGTTCCGTGTCCAGTTCTCACTGTAACTTCTTGACCCGCATATGGGTTTCTCAAGAGACAAATAAGATGGTCTGATACTTCCATCTCTTTGAGTACTTGCCACAATTTATTGTGATCCACACAATCAAAGGCTTCAGCATAGTCAATGAAGCAGAAGTATATGTTTTTCTGGAACTTCCTAGCTTTCTTCATGATCCAGCATATTGTTGGCAATTTGATCTCTAGTTCCTCTGCCTCTTCGAAATCCTACCTGCACTTCTGGTAGTTCTCAGTCCACATACTGCTGGACCTAGATTGTAGGATTTTGAGCATAACTTTGCTAGCATGTGAAATGAGTGCAATGATACGGTAGTTTGAGCATTCTTTGACATTGCCCTTCTTTGGAATTGGAATGTAAACTGACCTTTTCCAATCCTGTGGCCACTGTTGAGTTTTTCAAATTTGCTGTAATATTGAATATAGCACTTTTACTGTATCATCTTTTAAGATTTTGAATAGCTCAGCTGGAATACTGTCACCTCACTAGCTTTGTTGTTGCTCAGACTTCCTAAGGCCCATTTGACTTCACATTCCAGGATGTCTGGTTCAAGGTCAGTGGCCACCCCATTGTAATTATCAGGGACGTTAAGCTTCTTCTTGTATAGTTCTTCTGTGTAATTTTATCACCTCTTCTTAATCTCTTCTGTCTCTGTTAGATCCCTGCCATTTTGGTCCTTTATCATGCTCATCTTTGCATGAAACATTCCCTTCATATCTCCAATTTTCTTGAAGAGATCTCTGGTCCTCCCTATTCTACTGTTTTCTTCTATTTCTTTGCACTATTCACTTAAGAAGGCAGTCTTATCTCTTCTAGCTATTCTCTGGAATTCTGCATTCAATTGGGTGTATCTTTATCTTTTTCCCTTGCCTTTCGCTTCCCTTCTTTTCTTAGCTATTTGCAAAGCTTCCTCAGACAGCCATTTTGCTTTCTTGCATTTCTTTTTCTTTGGGATGGTTTTAGTTGCTACCCCTTGAACAATGTTGCGAACCTCCTTCCATAATTCTTCAGGCACTGTGTCTATCAGACCTAATTCCTTAAATATATTTGTCACCTCTACTGTATATTCATCAGGGATATGATTTAGTTCATACCTGAGTGCCCTAGTACTTTTCCCTACTTTCTTCAATTTAAGCCTAAATTTTGCAACGAGAAGCTCATGATCTGAGCCACAGTCAACTCTTGGTCTTGTTTTTACTGACTGCATGGAGCTTCTCCATCTTTGGCTGTGGAACACATAGTCAATCTGATTTCTTTGTTGACTGTCTGGTAATGTCCATGTGTAGAGATGTCTCTTGGGTTGTTGGAAAAAAGTGTTTGCTATGAATTTTTTCTCTTGACAAAATTCTACCAACCTGTGCCCTGCCTCGTTTTATATTCCAAGATCAAACTTGCCTATTATTCCGGTTATCTTTTGACTTCCTATTTAGCATTCCAATCCCCCATGATGATAAGGACATCATTTTTTGGTGTTAATTCTAGAAAGTGTTGTAGGTCTTCATAGAATTGGTCAACGTCAGCCTTTTCAGCACTAGAGGTTGGGGCATAGACTTAGACTACTGTGATGTTGAATGGTTTGCCTTGGATTCGAACTGAGATCATTCTGTCATTTTGGGGATTGTACCCCAATACTGATTTTCCTATTCTTTTATTGACTGTGATGGCTACTCCCTTTCTTTTGAGGGATTCTTTCCCACAGAACTATATCTGATGGTCATCTGAATTAAATTCATCCATTCCTGTCCATTTTAGTTTGTTGACTCCTAAAATGTCGATGTTCAATCTTGTCATCTCTTGTTTGACCATATCCAGCTTGCCTTGATTCATGGATCTTACATTCCAGGTTCCTATGGAGTATAGATCTTTACAGCATTGGACTTTCCTTTCACCACCAGATGCATCCACAGCTGAGCGTCCTTTCGACTTTGGCCCAGTTGCTTCACTCTTTCTGGTGCTACGAGTACTAGCCCTCTGCTCTTCCCCAGTAGCATGTTGGACACCTTCTGACCTGAGGGGCTCATTTTCCAGCATCATATCTTTTTTTCCTTTTGGTACTGTCCTTGGGGTTTTCATGGCAAAGATATTGGAGTGGGTTGCCATTTCCTTCTCCAATGGATCACGTTTTGTCAGAACTCTCTGCTATGTCCTGTCCTTCTTGGGTGTCCCTGCACGGCATAGCTCATAGCTTCATTGTGCTGCGTAAGCCTCTTCGCCACAACAACGCAGTGATTCACGAAAGGGAGAAACAGATGGTAAGATCAACATTAACATTGCTATAAAATACAGTCTGATAAATCAGTGCAGAAAATTGCTATTAAAAATCCACTTTATTTACCATATTCTCAGAAAAGATAGATAATGTTGACATGCTACCTAAAATTAAACAGATTAGATGCCAAGATGAACATATTTGGGAAGGTATGTCATAACTGAAAAGGCCCTCTCTCAATTTTCAAGTGCCTAGCATATGGAGGAAAACCCAATTATAGAAATTCAAAGTGTATGATACTATAATTATTGTGAGTTCATATGGGAATCTTTCCTTAACATGGGAGATAATCAGAAATAGTGATGAGAACGAGCCCAGGAATGAGGATGGGAAGAAGAC
This sequence comes from Masticophis lateralis, assembly GCA_030761175.1. NCBI lineage: Eukaryota > Metazoa > Chordata > Lepidosauria > Squamata > Colubridae > Masticophis > Masticophis lateralis. The sequence goes on along the minus strand of JAUDYJ010000007.1, from coordinate 68,083,915 downwards.
AAATTTTAATGAATGGATAGACATCAGGTAACTAAGGTTATCACTTTAGACTAGTGTTTCTCTATCTTAATTATTTTAAGATATGTGGACTTCAACTCCCAGAATTCTCCACATGACATGCTTCAATGGAAGTTGAAGTCCACGAAAAGTTGCCAAGGTTGAGAAACACTGCCCTAGACTTTGTAAAATCCAGATATCTGTGGGAATCAACCTTTTTGCAAGAAAAGAGCACACCATATTTATTTTCAGCTTCTTGTCCAACCTGGTTCCAGGAGTGGGGAGGGAATGGAGATTTTGCAGTATCCTTCCCCAACCATACCCACCAAGCCATGCCCACCAAGCCATGCTCACCAAGCCACACTACATCCACCAAGCCATGACCACAGAACCAGTAGTAAAAAATTTTGAATTCCACCTATACACACACACACACACACACACACTTATTTATTTATTTATTTATTATTTTCTATACCGCCCTTCTCCTGAAGGACTCAGGGCGGTGAACAGAATAGGATTTCATATACATATAATAATTTTTTTTTATAAACAGTGAGTAATAAATTGAGTCAATTTAGTGTATCTGTTAAGACCTTGGCATAGGATTTAGATGTTTATGCTAGCCCAGCTTGTTGAAACAGAAAGGTCTTCAGGGCACGTCGGAAAGTGTGAAGATCTGGGATTATTTGTATTCCAGGGGGTAATTTGTTCCAAAGAGTAGGTGCCCCCACAGACAAGGCTCTCTCCCTTGGAACTACTAGACAACATTATGGTACTATGAGTAGGCCTACTCTGTGAGAGTGTATTGGTTGGTGGGAGGTTATTGATTGCAGCAAGTGGTCTCGTAATACATGTTAGTTTACTGTTTTCTTTTTTTAATATTAACTCTAATTTCAAAACTCTAACTCCACAACTACAGAAAATAACAGAGAAAATAGAAGTGTTTACGTCTTAAAAAGTATAAACAAAAGAAAACTCAGTATAATCTATATTTTAAATGAGAATCTGTTCTCTACAGTACTTATAATGCCTCATTATGGTAACAAAACATATATTACTTATACTTTCCTAAACCTAGTGTTTAGGAAAGTATAAGTAATACTTATAAGTATATAAGTAACTTTTCTCTGTGTATTTTTATTCACTTGATAATATATAAAAAATACACAATATGTCTTTGGGTAGCAACTGATATACAAAACAAAAGTTGTGATTTCTAATTAAAATTGGGGTGGGCTCTAAATACTAAGGAAGTATTTAGAGTCCTGAGAAACAAAGCACAAGTGTTTGCAGAGATTTTAAGCATCCAGACATTTTAGAAAGTAGATGCCAGCTATTTTGTGGGTCCTGTGAGCATGAAGTTTCATATAAAAAATTGCTCATTTCTTATTAGTATAGAGACATAACCCAATTCACTTATCTTACCATATATGCAGTGATGCTATTTAACATGTAGGAAATCCTAGCTGCATGGGATCTGCCTATGTGGGCAAAGAGAACAATAATGTGTAATGAAAGGAGAGTTGAAATCAGAACTCTTTGCTTAAATGGTAGAACTATTTATCCAGATAATGTTAATTTATAACATCTTTAGCCTAAATTCATATCTGACGTTTTAATGCTGCAATGATAGGGTTGAGTGAAGCAAGAACAATGAAAGGGACAAAGTTATGACATAAATTTATTTTTTAAAAAATTGAAATGAATTTAAATAAACACTGCTGATTTTTCCCTGTTAATTTAGCAACTTTTCTTGAAAAATGAAAACCCATAGCAATAGCACTTAGAGTTACTCTATATACTGCCCCATAGTGCTTTACAGCACTGTCTGGGCGGTTTACAATGTCAGCCTATTGCCCCCAACAATGTGGGTCCTCATTTTACTAACCTCAAGAAGGATGCAAGGCTGAATCAACCTCAATCCCCTAAAGCCGTATCAAACTCAAGGTTGTGGGCAAAGTTAGACTGCAATAGTGCTTTCTAATCACTGCAGCACCAGGGCTCTTATTAAGGGAAGAAGACATGTTTGTCTTAGCAGCCTCAAAGACAGCTTGGACAAGGACCCTGGAAAACGTACAGAACAAGTGGAAGAGTCTATGACCCTCTTTAGATCCTGGTGGATATATCTAGGGCAGGAGTGTCAAACACAAGGCCCACAGGCCAGATGTGGTTGGAACTGGCCTCCGGAGCTGTCCTGGAAAATGTCAGAGGCCAGCCTGCACTGCTTCGGCCCAGTCCACCCAATGCAAAGAGGAAACATCAGGCCAATATGGCTGTGGCCTGGTCTACCCAATGTGAAGAGGAAATATGCCAGCAGTTTGGGGAGTGATGGCAAACTGGCCACACCCACCCAGTTGGCCACACCCACCCAGTTGGCCATGCCCGCCAGGCACTCCGAGGTCAGCCACTGCCCTGATGCAGCCCTCAATGAAATTGAGTTTGACACCCCGGATCTAGGGTGTAAAGGAAGAAGAATCACCCTAAAATAAAGAGTGTCATAAACAGCTTCATGTGTTAACAGTTGTCCCATGGAGAGCTGAGGTGGATTGTTTTCCTTCTCACCTGTAAAGGTGGTATGCCTCACTCTTGGGCCTGGTAGAGGCCTGAGAGATTGAGGATTCTGTGTAGGATTTTAGCTCTCCTAACACTGTCCTCTTCAAAACAGATAGCTCTGAAGTTGTTCCTAGAATCTGTTGGAGCTATTCTCCCAGTTAAGGAGTCTCAGGCCTAATGTATTATTAAATTGATTCATGAATAAATAAATATATATTCATCTATCCATCCTCAAAGCTTTACATCAATAGGAACTGCTAAATTTAGGATTCATCCGAAAGCTCGGAATACAAAACTTCTGACCCCAGTGACCGACCCAGATTGGATCCTGCAACATTATCCTGGGACACCTATATTCACCTTCATTTATTCAACTTCCTTAAAAATTTGCTTTTCCATTAATAGTCAAGTCAATATCTGCTTCTCAATATTATATATACTATTTAATCACTTTCTTTTCAGTTGAATTGGTTTGTAAAATGACTAATAAATTCTCTGAAAATTTCATCTCTAATTATATTGCTGCTCCATAAAAATGGTTTATATTTTGTAAAAACTGGTAACTTTGCTCTCCATCTTGTGGCTATTTGAAATGATACAGACTAAATGATAAGACGGTTTTGTAAGCTGAGAGAAGCCATTATCTATGGTACATTAAGGATTAATCGACCAGAAATTCAGGATATTACACTGGACACAGCTGATGCCAGGTGTTATTTTGTTTTCTGAAAAATCTATATTTCATAAAGAACAAAAATAACAGATGGCTTCGGAAGTCTATGACAGTCTATGAAGAAGAATAAAATAGACTTAGTGTAGTCAAGATGATTTATGTTTAAAATTCATGGCTCTTCACATTTATTTGCTGGACCATTAAAGAAATAAAGGCATAGTATTATATCTGACCTGCTTGTGGAAAATTTAAATATAGGCATGTTTAAATAGCAATATTAATCATTATTTATACTTTAATCTATATCCATTTTTCATAAATTATATTTATATAATCAGCTAAGAAAATGTTAAAGTAACTTTGAATTACAGCCAGTTTTTTGGTTATTTTCTTACATATGATTATTTGCATTATTTTTTTTTATAAAAGATGGACCTTCAGCATCATAGATGTGGACAAAGATTGCCATGAATTAATATGGGACTTAATCATGTTCTTCCCTGCCAAAATAAAAAAAAAAAAATCTAAATAAGTTTTTTGATTAACCCTTTGATTTGTTCGGAATCCAAGTTAAAGTAGGGCAGGGAACGGGGTTTAAAACACTTTTTATTTATTTTAAAATATCAAAAAGTAAATAAAAGACTACAGTAAAGGAACAAGTCTGACTGGTAATGTTCTGTAAAAAGCAGCTCACTACTCACTAGATTTAGAGGTGTGGTTTAGTAGCTTAATGACACTGGAGATTGTCTCTGCTCTGGCTGTACAAGTCTTAGCACCACATGGCAGGATGAGTTCCCATCGCTTGCCTCAGCTTCTGTCCATGGAACAATTTGAAAGCATGTTTTATGCAAGTAGATAAATAGGTACCATTTCAGTGAGGAGATAAGTTGAAGCTCTGTGTCAGATTCCTGATGGCTCTGAACCTTCCCAGTTGCAGTGCCCATTTGCGAGGCAGATCCAGGAAAAGACGTGGCCTTAGGTGACCCTGCAGGAAGAACCTCTCGTCTTTCTCTCTGGTGTGAAGCCAACTTGCCCTCCTGTGATACGCCTTGGGAAGTGTGCAAGCATGTCCTACAACAGGGCTGTTGACTTGGCAAGCCAAACTATATTTTGCACTTGCATTGTGTCTCCTGACTATTGTAATAACGCTGATAATAATATAACTTTAATAGGTAGCTAGTTCTATGATTAAGCCACTGTAACTGGTTGGAAGGTTTTCTATTTTCCATAACATTCAGTTAGAAACTGCTTTTCTGCAACTTAAAATCTATTATACATGTCCTAGTCATGAAAAGACTTCATACCTTTTGCATGATGTACTTTCAGGTATTTGAAAGGCAACATCACATCTCCCTTCAGTCTTTGCTTTTCAAGGCTAAGCATGTCCAATTACTTCCATTTCTCTTCATAAATCTTAATTTGTCCCTGATCGTCTTCACTGCCTTTCTGAATCTGCTGATGTTTCTCTGAGTCCTTCTTGAAAATCCTTCTTAAAACCCAGAACTAAACAAAATACTCGAGACTTCATCTGATCAATACAGAATAGTAGGAAGCTATCATTTTCTATAGTTTAGAAACAAAACTTTTCTTACTGGTACCTTAAAGACAGTTTTTTGAAAATTTTCTTATTTCTTATCAAGAATTTATTTCTAGCTCATCTTTATTATTTTTATTATAACTCAAGTCAGTGAACACATATCATCTTTGTTGAATCAGGCCTTATCCATGGGTGAAATCCATTTACCTTCACTACCAGGTCGCAAATGTGAGTGAGCACATTCGACTCCAGCACACATGCACAGAGGGTCAAAAATAGGTGTGGTGATGTCTGGGTGGGTGGGCGGAGCCTCCTGCCACCGGCACTACCGGTTCGTCCGAGCTGGATAGAACCGGCTGCATTTCACCACTGACCTTATTCCTACTGCCCAACTGTTCAGCCAACTGTCTTTGGAGGACAAAAAGTGATAACACATCCTGTTTTAATACTGTGCACATCATCAAAGTGAACTCAAGACAGATTTTGTTCTGTTTCCAAACCACACTTATCCATGTGAGATCACCTCAAGCACTTTTTATCTATTTGGGTTAGTGTACTTCCGTTGTATTACAAGACAATTCCAAGATTGTTTTTCCCCCAGAAAGCTTTCTACTCTTTCCTGTGTTTTTTTTCTTGTGGTTTTTTTTTTAATGTGGTAAACCGAAGTACCTTTCTGCCAATAATCTAAGGAAGAAGGCTTATCACCATCTGGATTGATGCAGGATTTAAATTGGGTTGAGGTGGAAAAGGAGAGGAAGATAGAGGTTTTTTTTTTATTGAAATGCAGATTACATACAATATAAAATAGATTACAACAATCTTATCAATTAATAATAGTGATGTATTAAAAATTATTGTAGTTGTTGAAACCATCTAAGATTACCTAAAACTTTTTGCTATTCAGCGATTAATTCTTCAATGCTGCCTTTAAACTGTTGTTGTTTTTCAAAACAGTCAGTTTGAGATCCGTCATATATTGTCCTTGGAGACGGAAATGCTCTGATATTACTTTGTCCAGTATGCTCTGTCACAGAAGAGACTTGTCTTGTTCATCATCTTATCCTTTCTCTCTGTCTTCTCTCTCTCTCTACTTTCAATGTGCACAATATCTCTCCTGCTTATTTGGCTTCTTTGCCTTCATATCTGCATATGGGGGGGGGGGAATTAAATAAACTATAAAGTGAATTTCCTTTGGGTTCTTCTTGGCTATAGTTTCCATTAAGCTTTAAGTCAGGGAGTGTCAAATTCAAAGCCCATGGGCTGGATCTTGCCCACGGGGTGCTTAGATCTGGCCTGCGGGCCCGTACTGAAAACAATGAAGAACAAGGTGCCTCTGCCAGTGAAAACAGAGCTCAGGAGGGCTGCATGTGGCTTTCCCTGGCTCCATTTTCAGCCACAATGGTCTCCTACAACCTTCTGCCAGACAAAATGGAGCTCAGGCAGGCTACGCATGGCCCACCCGGGCTCTGTCTTTGCTGACAGAGGGCTGCAGAAGGCCATCATGGCTGAAAACAGAGCATTGATGAGTGACTTCAAGCTGGCCATGCCTGCCCACTCTGGCCACACAGCTACCCAAAGTCAAACATAACCCTGATGCGGCCCTCAATGAAATCGAGTTTGACACCCCTGCTTTAAAAAAAATGTAAATCACAAGCTTTTTGGATATTGATAGATATTTCAGCTTATTATACTAAGTGTATCCCACACTTTACAGCAGGTATTTTTAGTTTTCCAAATATTCTGTGTTTTCTCTTACAGGAAATCAATGATGGAGACGTACAGGATCTGGTGAGAAAGTCAATTGGGAGATTAACAATTATTCGGCAGAGCTTTCCTGTGCCACAGAACATTAGTCAGCGCTGTTTCCGTGGGAACCACCGAATATCTTCATCACTTTGTGACCCGAAAGACCCGTTCTCTCAAAATATGGAGGTATCTTCTGAGCTTATTCTATAACCATTACTTAGGTGGATGAAGAAAGCTTTTTATGTAATGAAATTTTTACCCATCTTATGCACTTAAGTAGATGTTCATAAACCCAAACAAAGAAATGCATACATAAACACACTTACATCCCCTACATTTTTCATAATGAAATCCCATATATTCACAGCTTTCTGGAGATCAATATCTATATTCATTTGTTTTGCAACTATCCTTGCTCAGAAAATCTGCTGTAAAGGGCCAGACTTTTTAATTAAAATGTGATTTCTCATTCTGAGTGCCATTCTGCTGAAATCTGTACCCTTATAATATTACATGAATGATGCCAGACTACAAGGGGAATGAATGAATAGAGATTTGTTCAAAACCGTAAGTCATCTCAAGGTGAAAATTCCAAAAGGAAAAAGAAAGAAAGAAACTCTGAAGTCATGTATTTTTTTAAAATGCTTTTCTTCTTTTTCTGCACACCAAAAGGAGTTTTGCACACCATGTCCACGTATATCAGTCGTCTCAAACTTGTTTTCCTGAAAAAGGGGTTAACAATATCAATCAATGGTTGACAGTTAACTCTGTGAATTTACAGATTTTATGACTCATAACAAGGATATTTTAAGGTGTTAGACATGTTTTTACTACACTATTTTAAATATTTTAATTTTTACTCATTATTTCATAAGCTATGAAATGCAACATCCATAGTTATTGTATAACTTAAATACTTTGCTTTATATAGTAAGCAAGAATAGATATGATCAGCTCATTATAGATGGGCAGTCCTGCCAGGAATTCCCAAATGGAAATTTGTTGAATGCAAAATGTAATAGATGGTGATACGTAACATGACATATGGACAGAAAGTCTTGGAATATAGCACATGCCGTTATTCCAATCTTACCCAGCTGCACTGTCTCAAATCAAAGGATGATAAAAGCTTCTTGCAGAGAGGAGTATCAAAATTCCTAACTAGTTTTCAGAAATACTTTTGATGTTTTATGACCAACATCATGGAAGAAAGAAAAAAAGAAAGAAAAAAGGGAGGGAGGGAGGGAGGGAGGGAGGGAGGGAGGAAGGAAGGAAGGAAGGAAGGAAGGAAGGAAGGAAGGAAATAGATTGATACTTGTCTTCACAACCTGCTTCTTGATAAGACAGAAAAATGTGGAGTAAACAGCAACATCATCAGATGGATTCATAACTGGATGACAAACACACTTAGCATGTAGTACTTAATGGAACTACATCTACATGAAGGGAAGCATGAAGTGGAACTTGGGAACAGGTTGGATTAGAAGACCTCCAAAGTCCCTTCCAACTTGTTATTTGATTGTTCATTCTAAATCCTGAATTTAATTATCCTTTTTGCCAAATCTGTAAACCTAGTTTTAGGTTTAGACTAGGTTTGAGACGTAATCTTAGATTTGGGGGGATTTCAACACTTTTTCATATCTGTTTTGCCCTAACTATTCAATCTTAAGTATCCATTTCATTTCTTTCTTTTCTGTTATGCATTCGCTAGACCTTGTCTGCTTCTAAATTCTGGTATGTTTAGTACTTATAACTACACTATGATAGTATATATATCTCTATCTGTCTGTCTGTCTATCTATCTATCTATCTATCTATCTATCTATCTATCTATCTATCTATCTGAATATTAACTCTGCTGGCAGATCTTTTCAGTATGGTAAATATAGACAACATACTGTATGACAAAATCATCACCATGTCCAGCTAATAGTAATTTCAGCTGTTCAGTTGTGCTCTGAGGTAACTAAACCTGGGACATATGGTGAACTAAACCAGTATAATCCAAAGCAATGTAATCAAACATAGGCAAAGGAGATTGTTACCAATTCTATCTTTAATCATGGCTAATTCCCACACTAAAAAAAGAATCATTCTATATATTTCTCTCTCTCTCTCTCTCTCTCTCTCTCTCTCTCTCTCTCTCTCTCTCTCTCTCTCTCTCTCTCTCTCTCTCTCTCTCTCTCTCAGTGTTTGAAAAAACAAACATAACAATTGGTCAGTTCATTGGCTATTCTATTCCATTCCACTCGATTCCGTTCCATTCCATTCCATTTCTTTCCATTATCCTCTTTCTTCCACTTTGAAAACTCTGGTTAAAAAATGCACATTAAATCAATTGTCTTTCGCTGAATTATACAGGACATTAAGCAACCACTTTTGATTACATATGACCACAATAAATATGTGAAGCAGAATTCCAGTTCCCAAAATATAATACACTTTGAGGTTATTGTGATTAATACAGTATTCTAAAGTCACAGGGGAAAAAATTGAGATATAAAAAATAATGTAAAATAAATTAGCATACATGAATTCCTGGTGATTAACAATGACACAGGTGTTTATCTACAATACACATAAAGACTTAAAATATCTATTTCTTGGCTCTATTTTTTTTATGTTCAATGAAGAAATATAGGTAGAGCGCTCCATGGCTTAGGACCAGGGTACTTACGGGACCGCCTTCTGCCACCAATTGCCGCCCACCGGCCGGTTCGCTCCCACAGAGAGGGCCTCCTCAGGGTGCCGTCACCAGACAATGCCACTGGCGACCCCCAGGGGGAGAGCGTTCTCTGTGGTAGCCCCCACCCTCTGGAACGATCTTCCTCCAGAACTGAGAACAATTGCCGACCTCCGGACTTTTCGTCGGGCTTTGAAGACTTATCTCTTCCAACTTGCCGGACTTGCCTGATCCCTTCTACTTTTTAAAATTTTTAGAGTTTTATTCTGTTTTAAATTCTCAGCCTAATTATATTTGTTTTTAGTACGATTTTAACTTTTTTGTATTGGTTTTTTAGTCGGCTGTTCACCGTCCTGAGTCCGTCAGGAGAAGGGCGGTATATAAATCTAATTAATAAATAAATAAATAATAAATTGACAACTATAACTGTGCTCCTAAATTGAGGCATCATATAACCAGACCCAAAGTTTCCACATTTTTTGCAGCAGTCATTAAACAAAAGCAGTGGTCATTAAGTACCGTATTTTTTGGAGTATAAGACACACCTTAGTTTTTGGAGAGGAAAATAAGAAAAAAGCTAATTGGCAGGTGGATCAGCTTCCCCAAATACCCCCAATCAGCTGTTCCCAGAGGTGAATTTTAGCAACAGGTTCCTTGGTTGTGAGCTCTGTGCCTTGCTTTTTTTTTTTTGCTTTTTTTCTGCCTCCGAAATTTCTGAAACTCCATTTCAGAAAAAAAAAAATTTCCTGTCTCTGAAAGCCTCCGAAATAGCTTCAGACAAAAAGCCTCTGAAACTCTGTTTGGAGGCTTTTTTTCTGAAGCTTCTTTTCTGGTGTTTTTTTCAGCCTCTGAAACCTCCGTTTGAGAAGCTGGGCGTGGCTACACTCGGAGTATAAGACACACTCAAATTTTCACCCTCTTTTTTGGGTGAAAAAGGTGCCTCTTATACTCCAAAAAAATACTGTAAGCACTGCTGTCATTAAGCAAATCAGTATTATCAAATGGGTGTTTTTTTGCTGGAAACTGGAAGAAAATGCCAGAAATCAGCAAAAAAAAAAGTCATGAGTTGCAGTCATGTGACTGTGGGAAGAGCAGGTTGCTAGGTGCCCAAAATATGATCACATGATCACAAGCAGGGGTGTGTGTGTGTGTGTGTGTGTGTGTGTGCATGTATGCGGCAGCTGTCGTAACTTTGAAAGCAGGTCATAAGTACTTTTTGTGGGGTACATCATAACATCAAATTCTCATTAAATGATTTAGACTTTGACTTGGAAAAACTTTATTGTCACTCTGAATGCACACTAATCGGCATACATTAAAATGAAATGTCGTTGCATACAGCTCTCAGAGGGTCACAAATCTCCAATATACACTACATAAACATGACAGAATAAATAAATATATAAATACAAAATTATGCATATAACCACATATATTATATGATACAGAGAAACAGCACAGTCTAGTTCAGATGTATACATGCACATGGCAAGAGAAATGAATCTTGCGAGTTTACCAGACGGATGGCATAGGGAACAAAGCTGTGACAGAATCTGGTAGTCCTGCTAGAAATACTCCAAAACCTCCTCTCAGAGGAGAGCAACAGAAATGGACCATGAAGTGGGTGTGTGGGGTCTCTAACAATCCTTTGAGCATTAAGCACATACTGCTTATAAGCAGTATCCTGAATAACAGGAAGTGAGCTTCCTATAATCTTCTCGGTTGTCTTTACTACTCTCTGTATGGACTTTCTATCTGAGGTACTGCTGCCACCAAACCAAAGAGTGATGCAGTTTGTCTAAATGCTCTCAATTGTGCCTCTGTAGAAAGTGGCTAGGACAGAAGAAGAACAATGTGCTCTCCTCATCCGACACAGGAAATGCAGATGGCGGTTTGCATGCTTCATTAAGGATGACGTGTGGAAAAGCCAGTTCAGATTATTAGTTATCTGCACCCCCAGATACTTAATATTGCTGACCATCTCTATAGCTGCATCTTTGATACTGAGTAGAATATGACTATGCTGGCTCTTTCTAAAATCTACAGTGATCTCCTTTGTTTTACCAACATTTAGAACCAGGTTACTTTTATTGCACCAGTCCACCAGGGCCTTCACCTTTTCCCTATAAGCATCTTCATTGTCTCAATTGATCTTAAGTTGAGGACTACTTCAGGGGTGGGTTCTACTTACCTTTACTACTGGTTCACATCGCGCCTGCACGTGCGCACTCTTCTGCGCATGGGCAGATCACTTATGATGATGTCCAGGTCAGTGGGCAGAGCCTCCCACCAGTTTTACTACTGGTTCTTGCGAACTGGTCCGAATCGGGGGCAACCCACCACTGGACTACTTGCATAAGAATGATTTTAAATGCACAGGTATATGATAAAGTTGTGCAGAGCACTAAAAACAAGTTTTTCACAATGACCATTAGCATGAGCAAACACTTCTATAAGAATCATAAAAGCAGCCATATCTTTTGCAAGGTTTATTTGGCTGCTTTAAAAACTTGATTTTTTGACTGTCAAAGATGAGAGAGTCATGCAAGCGTTGCAAAATATGTGGCACCTTTAAGAAGTTGAAGATAAATATTTTGTTCATAGTAAAGTACTGTGAGTAGACCTTGTTCCTGCCCTTCATTCATTAGCCCCGACATATGAATCAACATGAACTGTGAGAATGTCCCAATATTCCTCAAAACTAAGGAATTGCTTTTTTAAAAATCATTTTATTGGGAGAAGTTGCCAATTATCTTAATGACTTTGACTTAATGACTATTTTAAGACAAAATGCATCATTTAAAAAAAAAGATTAGTTCTACAAAGTCTATGTATAAATTAGGATGATGATGATAAACACTGAGTTGGCCAGAGACTTTTGATTGCCTACTCTGTAAAAGCTAGAAGGAAGATTTCTTTTCTTTTCTTTTCTTTTTTGATTTGTTCCTATCAAAACCTTTTGTTCCTATTCTATTCTTTTAGGTAGAAGTTGCTAAAAGAAACTATATGCTTCTCCAAGTAGATCTTTCTCTTTCATTCCTTTTTCTCTTCCTTTCTCATAATCATGTTCTTTTCCTGCTCTAGAACAAAGTGATTATTTATAGAGAGAAAGTTGACTTAAGGACTACATGCATTTAAATTATTGATTATGGTTTGTCCATCACAGCCAGAAGTTCCTTTTGTTGACCGAATTGTAAATCCTAAATGTCTACAATAAATATCCTTTACTATTACTTATATAAAGGCATTGCTTTTTTTTTTAATTTAGAAAAGAAAACTATGCTGAAGTATTAAAATGGACCAATCCATTTTAATACTCATTCATTTACAAAGATCTTTACAGATTTAAACTATTTCCTTGCTTCTCATTCTGAATGTTTGCCTTCAAGCATACAAAAAAATGTGAACATGAATTTTACCCCAATGTACAATGATGCTTTTTAAAAAACAAAAGACAAACAAACAAACAAAACTAATTTGATACATATTTACCGGTCTGAAATGAATTCTGTCTACCTGGTCCAAATGTACAGTTGGAATTGCATGGTAGGAATAACCAACATTCTCTGTTTGTCTCTGTAAATATGCATGTCAGAACGTTAGACCTTGGACATGTCCTTATATTGAAGGATTCCTTTGGAGAAGGCTTCTTTGAAATACTTGACCTGTTAGGAATGTTAATCTGAAACATGAAACTCACAGAGGATGAAGTGTAGAAGTTTGTCATACATCCTCCTTAACTGTATTTGGAAATCAGAAGGATGTCCTGGTGCAGTTAGGACTAATACCTGGAGAACAAGCTGTCGGCAGTTGTTCATTCATGAGTATACAGACATCAGACCTTATCAAGACACCATTGTTCTGACCTAGGCTCTCTTAAAAAGCATGAAGCAGAGTCTTGGTCCCGGCAAAACCTCTTTTATTTACACGACTGTGAATTACTTTCATTCACAGTCAGCAAGGCTTGTCCAAACAGTCTTTCAGAGGAATATTTATCAACACACCTTATCTTGCTTGGCAAGCTGCCACGTAACTTGTTTCCAAACGCAGTGTAAGGCAAAACTTGTCACAGAGTCTCATAGAATCACAAACAGAACTTTCCACTCTTGAAATTAATGAACGAACGAATTGTTTCCTGCAAAAGCCCACTCCCCGTTCGCTCCTTTTTTGTTTCCTATGGGAAGGGCCAATTACCTCCAAGGTGTGGCTTTACTCCCAAGTCGACCCTGCTTTCTGAGTTGGTCTTGTCTTCTGGAGGCTCTGTTCATGTGCACACTGGGAACGGGCTCCAGCTGTTCCTCTGTCTCACTGCTGCCTAGCTCCCTCTCTGCATCCAACGCAGAGCCCTCGTCCAAGCTTTTCCCAGGCCCCAGGACTGGCCCCTGTTCCTCCCCAACCTCCTCACTGTCCGACTCTGCTGCCAGCTCCTCTGGCCACCAGCAGGCCACAACAACCATAAAAGCCTTGATATACATTGAAATAACCCTTGGATCAGAAAAATGTAACATTTTTCTAATCCAACTTTTCAAATTGCAGCCAGGAACATGCCTCGACTTATGAAATGCAAACTGAATTAACTAGTAATCACATAATAGCCTCTGGGCCCGAGTGGTTTGTAAAATGTGAGGCAATCTATTGTGGTGGTATTACATTTAAGTTCCTGAAAGCTTGAGTGGTGACAGCTAAGACAAACTACCTCTGAATTCTGCCAGCATGTGGGTGCTAGTTACTTATAATCAATTCTTAATCTCTTTGACAGATTACCAACCTTTACATATATGATACCGTGTTGTTGCTGGCAAATGCTTTTCATAAGAAGCTGGAAGACCGAAAGTGGCACAGTATGGCTAGCTTGACATGCATTAGGAAGAATTCAAAACCCTGGCAAGGAGGGAGATCCATGCTGGATACAATCAAGAAGGTACTTTAAATCATGATGTTTGGGTTTCAGCAGGAGGTCAGATTTTTATAGAGTTAATGGATTGCATTTGTTGATGAAATACATATGAATTTTGTTAAGACATATGCCTTTTTTAATCATGGTTGGTGAATTCAGAAGTGGTTCAGTTCTCTTTTATAACTTTGAATGGGTTTGTGTGTGAGTGTGTGTGTGTGTGTGTGGCCAGTAGACATTCCTATAGGATAGTCAGTATAGCAATATGCCTCACGAATGATCTGCACAGGTTTAATATATATAAATTAGACCTGTGCAGATTATTCATGAGGCACATGCTGACTATCCTATAGAAGTGTCTAAGGAATGCGGTGGCGCAGTGGCTAAGATGCTGAACTTGTTGATCAAAAGGTTGGCAGTTCAGCGTCAAACTGCTGGGTTTGAACATCCCTAATGCTGCGTAACAGGGTGAGCTCCCGTTACTTGTCCCAGCTTCTGCCAATCTAGCGGTTCGAAAGCACGTAAAAAATGCAAGTAGGAAAATAGGGACTATCTTTGGTGGGAAGGTAACAATGTTCCATGTGCCTTTGACGTTTAGTCATGCTGGCCACATGACCACAGAGATGTCTTCAGACAGCGCTTTGAAACAGAGCTTTGAAACAGAGAAGAGCACCACCCTCTAGAGTCGGAAATGACTAGCACATATGTGCGAGGGGAACCTTTACCTTTATAGAAGTGTCTAATGACAATATATATACACAGAGAGAGAGATAAACCCATGCTAGAGGTGGGTTTCAGCAGATTCTGACCAGTTCTAGAGAACCGGTAGCGGAAATTTTGAGTAGTTCAGAGAGTTGGTAGTAAAAATTCTGACTGGCCCCGCCTCCATCTATTCTCTGCCTCCCAAGTCTCAGCTGATTGGGAGGAAATGGGGATTTTGCAGTAACCTTCCCCTGGATTGGGGACGGAATGGAGATTTTACAGTATTATTCCCCTGGAGTTGGGTGGGAATGGAGATTTTGCAGTATCCTCCCCCTGCCACGCCCACCAAGTCATGCCATGCCCACCAAGCCACACCCACAGAACCGGTAGTAAAAAAGATTGAAATCCGCCACTGACCCACACATAGAGAGAGAGAGAGAGAGGGAGAGAGGAAGAAAGAGGATAGATAGATAGATTGATAGATAGATAGACAGACAGACAGACAGACAGATAGATAGTTAGAAAGATAGACAGACAGATAGACAGATAGATAGATAGAAAGATAGATAAAAAGATAGAAAGATAGATAAGACCTGTGCAGATCATTCACGAGGTGCATTGCTATGCTGACTATCCTACAGAAGTGTCAACTGGCCATGCTCCAGGGCCTAAAAAAAGGTAAGTACAGGTAGTCCTTGACTTACAGCCATTTATTTAGTGATTGTTCCAAGTTGTTGTAAAAGTGACTTACCACGATTTTTCCCGCTTACGACTTCATTCCCATGGTCACGTGATCAAAATTGGGAGCATTCCCATGGTCACATGATCAAAATTGGGACACTTGGCAACTAGCTCACATTTATGACAATTGCAGTGTCATGAGATCATATGATTACCTTTTGCAACCTTCTGACAAGCAAAGTCAATGAGGAAGGCCGATTCACTTATAAAACCATGCTGCTAACTTAACAACTGCAGTCATTCGCTTAACAACAGTAGCAAGACAGGTTGTAAAAATTCACGCAAGTCTCACTCAACAATGGAAATGGTGGGTTCAGTTGTGGTCATATGTCAAAAACTACCTATAGATATTCAATTTATATTAGCATTCAGTAGGAAATTTAATATTTAGAATATATACTTTGAGTATATATATATGCATATATTCAACCATTTAAGGATATGTCATCCAACTGGTTACCTATCACTTTTCACAACCCAGTTAAACATGGAAGTTTTCCAAAAAAGGTAAGAATTAAAACAATAAGTATAGAATGCCAACAGCAAAATCTCCATTGCCACATTCCTCAGTCACTGGTAACTCACTAGTAAACAGGAAGCCAACTGAGTTTCTGGATCACTGAGATCCACAAAGAGCATTTATTATTCTTTCATGTTGTTGACATCTGATCCAATTTTAGATGTGAGAGGCTTAAAAATTGGCCTGGGTTTTGTTGTTGTTGCTAGTGGGGTGGTGGTGTTAAAAGCCTCAGTGCACAGAGAAACATTGGGGTATTCTTGAACAATGATTCTACAAAATCTTATGAAGCTTGCTGATTTTGTTACTTTAAAGTGGTAGCTGAGCTAATCCATCTTTCTGAGAAAGGTGAGCTTCAGAACTTCATGATTTGTATTATTAAGATAATTATTAAGTCGCTGAATCCTGGCAATCACAATGTCACTGAATCATTTACACTGATGTATATCTACAAAATCACAAACATGAATGCTAACTTTATTTATGAATATTAGAAAGCTGTCTCTTTTTGGATATTTTATGGATAAATTGATCTGACCCTAGAGGTATGCGGTTGGGGATGTGAAAGTTGTATAGTTCTTTTGTAACTGTTACTATTTAATTGGCTGCGATCCTAAACAATTTGCAGTGAATACTAGTTGGATTGTATGATGCAACAAAGAGATGAATCTGAGAAGTAGAACAAATATTTACAAGTTATACATACACGGTAACAAATTAGGAAAAATAGGTATCTTTGTAACTCCTGGTAAAATGTTTACTAAATATAAGGAAGTAGATGCAAAAAATTGACACCCGAATGCTGGTAGACAGTCAGTTTGTGGTAGGTTATTAGGAATAAGTGTTTGTCAAAAAATTATAAAGTGTGTACTTCTGTCTACTTTCTTAGATAAAAAAAGTTGACTATATGAGAAGGAACCTAAACTAAGTTTAATGCAAGGATAAGGGACTATTTGACAATTGTGTATTGTAATATATAGAGATAGGTTCAAGAATGAATAGATGCTGAATGAAAGGAGAAAAATGTAAGACTGACTACATTTAATTAGATTTCTTTTTCTTTCTTTTTTTTATCACCTTGTTTAAATTTATTCTGCTTACTACTTTTGTTCCTTGCAAAAGTCTGAAAGGGAATATAATACGATATGTATGTAAATACACCCTCCGAATCCTTGTATTCACAAACTTTTTCACCCTGTTTTCTGATATTATCAGCCTTTGGAAAGTAAGAAAACAAAAGTATCTTTTTAACTCAGGATTGCTGTTCAGAGTAATGATTAATTTTTTCTCCACAATGCAGAAACAATGACCAGCCACATACAAGTTAAAGGGAGAAAGAAAATGAATAACCTCTGTATTAAATGTTGAGGTACATCATTAGTGTCATATAGAGAACAAATCACTTTTGTCTTTCCAGTTCTCATTCAGGAAAGAACATTTCCTATATGCATTTATTTCAAAGAATACAATTGCAGTGAAATCTTCATAAGTGGAATTTGGTGCTCTTTCTTTATCTTGTTATGAATTGCCCAAAGTCTATAAAGGAGTGAATGTCCTTTCATTGTACAAGTCTCTATAACACAGGTGTCAAACTAGATTTCATTGTGGGCTGCATCAGGGTTGTGTTTGACCTCGGGGGGGGGGTCATGTGCAGGTGGGGGTGCCCAGAATGTCCATGACCAGCTCAATGTCTCTCATATCTGGGGCACCTGTGGTGGACCGGGCGGCCCCCCGAGGCTTCGTTTTTTGGCTGGGTTGGCCTCCTGCAGCGTTCAGCCAATGAAAATGGGTGCGATCCCCCTGAAGTCCATTTTCGCTGGCAGAGGCACCGCAGGCTGGTCCTTTGCTGTTTTGAGAGCAGCCCAGTGGGCCAGATCTAAGCTCCCTGTGGGCTGGATCCAGCCTTGAGTTTGACACCCCTGCTCTATAAGGTTGATCTGCATCCTCTCTGGCTACGCAGATTTCAATTCATTTTCAGAGGAAAATATTTGACGAAATTCCTTCTACTAGTCTTTATATAGATTGAGAAGAACAATCAGCATTAGCACCTTTTGCCATTTACAATAATGATATAAACAAGCAATACTACCCTGTTTCCCCTAAAATAAGACATCTCCTGAAAATAAACCCAATTGGGCTTTTGAGTGCATGCGCTAAAATAAGCCCTCCCTGAAAATAAGCCCAGCCTGAAAATATTTGAACACATGCACAGCTGGTCCCTGCTATTTACTCCGGTTTCCTCCATGTGTCCCAAAATAATAAGACCTTCCCAAAAATAAGGCCAAGGGATTATTTTGGGGTTCAAAAAATATAAAACGGTTTTATTTTCAGGGAAACACAGTAGGAAGGCAAAAAAAAAAAATCTCAAGGATTTGGAGAATAAAATACAAAAAACATGCCAAAAAAAGAGCATTTGAGAAAGAAGTTGAACTAATTGGCATTGGATTAGAATTTAGTTCTCGAGTTATGACCATAATTGAGCCCCACAACAATGGCCATAAGCCATGATTATAAGGCCAAACATGATTTTATGATATATATATATATATATTTTGCAGTGGTCATTAAGTGAATGCCACAGTCATAAAGCAAATGCTGCAATCGTTAAATGAACCCATTGTTCTCAACGGAGTGGTTTTGGCTGGAAAGCAGAAGTAAATATTGGTTTATGGCAAAGATGTCATAAACTACAGTCAAATAAAGAGGACAAATAAAGAGCTGAAAATGGCCACAAATGTGGGCCAGTTGCTGAGCGCTCCAAATGTGGTCACGTAACCAGGGGTAGGGGCAGATGTCAGAATTAGAAACCGGGCCATAAGTATTTTTGGGAGAAAACTAAGCAACCATTTGTAAATCAAGAACTACATGCAATTCTTATGCAACTCTGTTTTAAGGAAAGCATCTAAAAAGCAGCTGCAGAGTGATGACTTTTTAATGTGAACAGAAGCAGGTGTGAATGTGAGATATCTGCACACTTTGTCTAGCAAAATGCACGGTTTGGCCTTGCTATTTACCTGTCCAGTGTAACTGCATTGTTTTCACAATCTCCAGGAATCCTTCTTTACAGCAAGGCTACAAGCGGCTTAATGTGCCAATGGTTTTATTTTCTAGGGAATGATATGTCTGATCTTGCATGCAGAGAGTGTCCAAATATGAAAAGGCCAATGGATAGGATCAAGCCCCCAGTTAGGATGGCAAATGATTCAGCTTTCTTTTTACTGTTGTCTTTTTTCTTTCTTTATTTATTTCTCTTAGACTCATCCCTTCTTTTGAGGCTCCTTCGCTTTCTTCTTTTTTTCCCCTCTCTTTCCCTGTCCGCTGCCTTTCTATCTGGATTTCTTCTTTGATGCCCTGCTGGAAAAGAAATAGAGTATTTTGGCTGAAGCTCTGAACTGATTATTTGCAAAGAGATTTTGTAATCAGGCTGAGTTTCAAAGTTTTTTTTTTTTTCCATTCCTGCTTCTCAATCTATGTGCCTTCCAAAAACATGGACCCAGAGAACTTCAAAGTTGATGTTGGTCACTTTCCCATTATTTAATATTAATCGTGGCATAAGACTGGGTATTTGAAACAAGCTCTACCGGACCGATTCTGCTTGCCTGACTCAGAGGGCCAGAGAATGCCTGCAAAATATCCATGCCTATGTGGAGGTGTGACAGGTGATACTCCATTGATGATCTTTGAGTAGATGTTCTCCAATGGAATAAACAATCCTTCTTGAGAGAGGGTGGCCTTCACTCGTAGGACTTCCCAGAAGGTGGTGAAAACTGCCTTTTCCAGAAGGCCTTTGAATAGCAATTGTGGAGCTGTGGAGCAATTGATAACAAAATTACTGTATTATATTACATTATTTTCTGATATCCTTATAAGAGTGGTGTGGTGGCCTAGACGTGGAGCTCTCACCTCACAATCAGGAGGCTGTGAGTTCGATCCTAGGTAGTGGCAGATATTTCTCTCTGTCCTCAGTGTGAATTTATCTGCTGATTAAAATTCCTCATTCGTGACAGGAAGGGCATCCGGCCAGTAAACACTCTGCTCCATTTAGTTATCCAGACTCCACCCCAAAAAGGATTATGGGGTCATTAAAAGGAGATGATGATTTTCTGATCTCATTATCATCTGTACATTGTCTAGAGCAGGGCTGTCAACTCCCGGCCCACGGGCCAGATGCGTCATGCGCTGGCCACATCCATGCCTGATTTAACAAAGGCGGAAAACATGATGCCGCCATGACGACATGAGTTTGACACCCCTGGGGTAGAGTTTGATTGAATTGATATGTCAGGAAAGTGCAAAAATGTACACATAGACTTGCATCATTGTCAAAACTTTGTAACTAAATACCTACATGTGTACTTAACATACAGAAGAATTAATGTACGGTACACCAGATGCCTCTTCAAATGAGGATAAGCCAACTTCATTTTGTTTTCATTGCTTCGTATGCTTTTAAATTCTTGAACAAGAGCCAAAGTAGCTCAGTTTTCATGGATGAATTCCTTTACCAATTCTGCCTCATCATGTATTATCATTTTCCTTTCTGGAACAAAATTTTCATCCAGACTTAGAATCAAGAGATTGTTCTGACCTAGGCTCCCAGGAGCATGAAGCAGACTCCTTGTCCTGACAAAAAACCCTTTTTATTAAGTTACTGTGAATTCCTTCCATTCATATCCAGCAAAGTCTTTCAAGGGAGAATTTACAGTCACAAAGACCTGAGCGCTGCCAGGCCGATATCTTCAAAACTTGGCAAAGAATCTCTGAGAGTCACAAACCAATTAAGTGAACAAATTGTCTCTTGCAAACTCCACTCCCCTTTCGCTCCTCTTTTATTCCCTGTGGGAGGGGCCATTCATCATCCACCTGTGGCCTTATTCCCAAATTGACTCTTGGTCCTCAGCTGTTCCCTTCCATGCGCACACTAGGAACAGGCTCCAGCTGTTCATCTGCCTCACTGATGTCTGACTCTGAAGGCAACTAATAACTGACATATGGCCCTGACTCCCTTTCTGCCTCTGATGCAGGGCCCTCATCAGAACCTTCCCCAGACTCCAGGACTGGCCCATGTTCCTCCTCAACTTCCTCACTGTCTGAATCTGCTGCCAGCTTTGCTGGCTGCTGGCGGGCCACAACAGAGATACAGTAAATGAGTGCACCATACTCCTTTACTTTCTCTATGTGTGAGAAAGAACTAAAGCACTGCAATTGATCAAAGTGGCTTGTATCAAAATGGCTGTACATTGAAATTTCTTTTTCAAACTAATTTTGTGGCACTCTTCAATTAGAGAGAGTGGGATGAAATTGCCACAGCTTGAGAGCTGTCTCCTTTTCCTTTCTTCTTCTTCTTTCTTTTAGGCTGAGATATTTATTCCCTATTTCTCTATTGAGGAGAAGATGACTCAACCATTTTGAAGGATGAGGGATTTCTTCATTTATCCTGCACCTTTTGAAGGCTAACACTTGCTATCTAAATCAGGGATGGGTTCTTCTTACCTTTACTACTGGTTTGCAATGGGATTGGGCGTGTGCGCTCGCTTTATTCATGTGCACGCTGAGCTTCTGCGCATGCACAGATCACCTATGATGACATCCGGGGCAGTGGGCAGAGCCTCCTGCCGGTTTTACTACCAGTTCTTGCTAACCGGTCTGAACTGGGGGCAACCCACCACTGATCTAAATATGAAAAACCACTGTAGTTTGTCTTGTCCACAATAACAAAAGCATTATTTGATCTCTTCAGATAACCCTATCAGGCTTGTTCTACTTTTTGTAATTCCACCCTCCTCCTCCCAATTTCTATTATGTGTGTATATCTAGCAAGATTTAGTAAAGATTAGAAAGGCATTGATTTTTATGAAAACATATTATCCAGATAAGCTCTATTACAGTCAATACTAATGAAAATGTTTTCAGAATATCACAAAAATTGGATTGCGCGTTTGTCTGTCTGTCCATTGACCATTTATAAAAACAATAAATCTTCAATGATGTTGCTTCTCAAATTACTCTAGGGGGGCTAAATTGTGCTTGATAGATAAAACCAGCTCTTAAGTCTGGAGCTTCAGTTGCCCGAAAAGTTCAGAAATAAAGATTTGCTCAGGTTCTAGCCTTCGCTTTCCTTATAACTTCTAAGTGGGAATAATCAATTTCTAATCTCTTTTCTGGTTTCAGGCTATTACCTCTGGGCTTTGGGTTTTTAATGCTTTTCCTTCAATTTTTAGAAATTGTCAGAAACACACAGCACCTGTACCACATAAATAACAATTGGAGTTTCTGAAGGTTCAGGCCTTCAGGTAGTTCGGTGGCTAATTTTCCCTCTGCGTTTGACAGATAAAAAGTCTGCAGGCTTGGCCATGACCTATTCCCCTCTCTATAAAAGCATAGCGCACACAGGTGACTCTAGCTGTTAAATTCTGCTAAATTTCTTGTTTTGTTTTTAATTCCTCACCGGTCGAAACTACCAGACTACTCCAATTGCAATCATGGAAAGATCACCCATATTTAATATTCATCTAGCTATTTAGCAATGAGACACTGTAATTTCCACATGGTTAGACGGTATGACTGACTAAGGTACAATCCAGAATCATTAAAAATAAAATGGAAACATGCCACCCGGCCAAAGTGCCCCTAGATAAGCAATTACAATTCAGTAATTGCAGCTCTCGGGATTGGAAATGAGGTATGATTTAAGCAATTTGAAGGATAATTGATTTGGACTGCAAATTTGGTTTTTTTAACGGTGGCAAACGTTTTTAGGAAAAAACCCCTGCCCTTCTGAATGGGAAACATTCATTCACAGCTAGTCTATATATGTTAAAATAGGCAATCAGTTTTCCATCTCAAATTCTGGGTGTCCAAATGCATTTTTTCCCCCAAAGTCCATTATTTGAAATTGTGTTTGTTTCAATATGTACTGCTTTGATGCATTTTAATACATTTTAAATTAAAAATTCAGTGGAATGTTTTTTTAAAAAAAAATAATAATAAAAGCCAGCGTTTATCTAAGTTATGATGCTTTTTGTAGCCTTTTGATTGGGGATTAGCTGGGTATTCCAGAATTTATTAACATCAAATTCAGGATGAAACTCTTGGCACCTTGAATTGCAGTCATCACATTGTTCACAAACTGTGTTCATATTAATCACATGATTGCTTGCTGTTTTTTTTAAAGGACTTGTCATATGAACAAGCCAATTAATACAGATATAGGTAGTCCTCAGCTTAGGACCACAATTGAGCCCAAAATGTATGTTGCTAAATGAGAAATTTCTTAAATGGCTTTTGCCCCATTTTATGACTTTTCTCACCACCTTTGTTAAGGTGCAGTTCTTAAATTAGTAACACGGTTGTTAAGTGAATCTGGTTGCAAAAGGGGATCACATGACCCAGGTCACTGCAACCGTCATAAATGTGAGTCAGTTGTCAAGCATCCAAATGTAAATCATATGACCAAGGCGATGCTACAACGTCAGAAGTCAAAACGGTCAGAAGTCATTTTTTTCAGTGCCGTTGTAAATTTGAATGGTCACTAAGTGAACTGTTGTGAGTCAAGGAGTACCTGCAGTCCTTGATTTATGATCGCAACTGGGACCAGAATTTCTGTTGCTAAGCAAGGCAATTGAGTTGTGCCCGATTTTATGACCTTTTTGCCATTGCTGTTAAGTGAATCACTGCAGTTGTTAGGCAAATCATGTTGTCATTAAGCAAACACAGCTTTCCCATTGACTTTCCCGTGTTGGAAGCCGGCTGGGAAAGTCACAAATGGCAAACACATAACCCCGGGATGATGCCACTGTCGTAAATACAGTACATGCTAGTTGCCCAAGTGACTGAATTTTGATCGTATGACAATTATAACTCTGAGGACTGATCATAAGATACTTTTCTTAGGGCTGTTGTAAATTGGAATGGTTGCTAAATGAATGGTTATAAGTCAAGGACCACCTGTATAAAGTTTTTGGTTGAACAGTTTATAAGATGTTTCTTATAAACATCTAAATGTTTTATTACTTGTATGATCTGGTTAACGTTATGTATTTCATTTGGGTTACAACATGAACTTGAAATAGAACCTACAAAAGAGTGAAATCCAAAATTTTTCCTTACCGGTTCTGTGGGCGTGGCTTGGTGGACGTGGCAGGGGAAGGATATTGCAAAATCTCCATTCCCACCCCACTCTAGGGAAAGGATACTGCAAAATCTCCATTCCCACCCCACTCTGGGGCCAGCCAGAGGTGGTATTTACCAGTTCTCCAAACTATTCAAAATTTCCACTACCGGTTCTCCAGAACCTGTTAGAACCTGCTGGATTTCACCCCTGAACCTACTGTCATCTGAATATACAGTAGAACATCTGGTCATAACCATAATTCCATAACTTTGGTCACAACCTGATTTGATTGTGAACCGAATCTAATTTTGGAAATTTGGTGTTTACAAAAAAAAATGGCCGCAAAAAAAATTGTGCATTTTTTGGTCAGAACCTGATTTGGTTGTAGTCAAAAAGGTTTGTGACCAGAGATTATACTGTATACTGTAGGAATACACCTGTTGTCAAGAAGGAATCAGCACAAGTTACTTTTAGATTCTCTATCCCGAGGTATCGGGACTTTTTTCCCCTTCGCTAAACCAGGCATGGGTGTGGCCAGCATGTGATGCATTTGGCCCGTGGGCCGGGAGTTTGACAGCCTTGCTCTATCAGGTCTAGAAAATTTGTAAAAGTAAAGATCTTCGCAAATCCCATTTGAACCAAAATTAAAATCTGGTCTCATATCTCAAAACTGGGAGAAATATAATAAATTAGATCATTTTCACCATTCCTTTCTTATTCTAAGTGGAATCCATCAAGGTATTTTGGGTTTAAAAACTCCCTATTTTCATTATTCAAGCTTCTGACAATTTTCCCATTATTCAGTAAAGACACTTCAAGAAATGGTGACTGGGGCAATCGTGGGAAATAATAGTGGTGCCATTCCATTTGTAATCCATGTAAATTATTAAATAAGGCTGATACAAACAATACACTCTAAAGAAAAATGATGCCACCTTATTATATCTAACTGCCCTCTAGGTTTTTTCAGTCACATTTATCTAAGTTCTTGACAAAAAGCAAGACTTTTTTTTATGTGCCCTATGGAAAAGAGAGCTGTGGCTGCTGTTTTCCCTTGATCTCAAGAATGATCCATAGATCTAACATCCTGCATACCAATTTTTGGTCTTTATTGTCAGTGATGGATAGTGTGGATGAAGGAAGACACCCGCCCTCCTAGAAGAATGAAATATTTTAGGAAATATTAAAAAGGCAGAATATTATATTTCCCTGCATGATAAAAGAAGAAATATGTTTTAAAAACAGAAAACAGCTCCCTGCCCCCAGCAGATATTTAGGGCCCATTAAGAAAGACTGGGCCAGCCTATCTACAAGACAAAAGACCTCCAGCTCCAGGGTGATGGGATTAAGATATGACCCTCGAGGACATAATAGGATTAACCCATCTAGCAGCAGAGCTCATCACATTGACGCAATCATCTGGGGACATTGCATCACCCAGCAGACTTCAACCAAACTTGGGACTCAGACAACCTACAAAGTTAGCTATGACATCTACCCAATTGAATACATGTTCTTGCATAGGAACAGGAAGTTCAAGTTCAAAGCCCAAGAGAAGGTATAAAAGCCACCCACTCTCAACCCCATGTGGTCAGTTGCCCAGAACCACCCATGTGCTTCTGTTCCATCAATAAATAGACCCACTTTCCAATCAGACTCCAGCCTCCATTTTGTCTCCCGGCTTGGAACTGAACCAGATGGATATTTCTTTCAACATTGATTTATGAAATAGGAGACACAAAAGCTCATTTTTATCTTAGCAAATTAGTCTTCAGTCTCGAAAAATCAAGTTTTGGATTCTAGATGCACTGTGTTTTATAGGGAAAATACAGGAAGTCCTTGAGTTACAACCACAATTGAACCCAAAACTTATGTTGCTAAGTGAGACATTTGTTAAGTGAGTTTTGCTCCATTTTACGAATTTTCTTGCCACATTTGTTAAGTGAATCATTGCATTTGTTAAGTTAATAATAGGGTTGTTAAGTGAATCTGGATTCCCCATTGACTTTGCTTGTCAGAAAGTTGCAAAAGGAGATCACATGACTCCAGGACATTACAACCGTCATAAATATGAGTCAGTTGCCAAGCATCTGAATTTTGACTTTGCTTGTCAGAAGGTCGCAAACGCTGATCACATTATTCAAGGACCCAGAAACCATCATAAATATGAACCAGTTGCTAAATGTCTGAATTCTGGTCATGTGGCCCTGGGGATGCTGCAATGGTCATTGATCTGCCCCAGCTACGGACCCCAAAGAACGCAGCACACACAAACTCTATACAAAGCTTATTTTACTCAAATAACTTAGTCTTTATCAATCAAAGGCTGTTAATAAACTGTCTTAACAGCCTACCAGAATTCTAAGATAACGTAATCACAGTCTTACTAGAGTTGGCAGAAAGCCCAGAAGTAATTTTGCAGACACAAAGGACAGTGAACTAAAGTTGTTCTCTACAGCTTGTTGCAAGCGGCATTCCTTCTTAAATAGGCTAGGGGAGTGGCCAATTAGCCCCAAGCCTTGCTTTCGAGGAGACCTCCTCCTGAGGAGCCACTCCTGCCTTTTGGCAGCTCTGTGTGCCCGTGCATTGAAAAGAGGCTCCTCCTCTTCGTCCTCTTCACTTAAAGGAGCTTCTGGAGGTTCTGAAGGCCCTGGCTGAATCCCTGCCTCTGGCACCACATCTTCTCCAGCCTCCTCACTGTCTGACTCGAGCACCAGCTGCACAGGCTGCTGACGCAGCACCACACCAGCCTTCTCCTTGTCGGAATCAGCTACAATCTGCACAGGCCGCTGACGGGCCACTACACTCATAAGTGTGAAAAACAGTCATAAGTCACTTTTTTGAGTGCTGTTGTAACTTTGAAGGTCACTAAATGAACTGCCGTAAGTCGAGGACTACTTGTACTCATAAATAATACAAGCAAATAAAGGCAACACAATTGCTTTGTTTATGCAATATTTTTTTTTAGATTCTCTTCTTTTAGAAAAATACTAGGCCATATTAGGAAGACATTTTTTTTTCCTAATCTACTTTTTACAGTCTTCTCAAAGACTGTTCAGTGTTCTCTTTTATACCATGTGGAACAATTTAAAGAGTTGACAGATCTAGTTCAAAGGTTGGTGTTGCAAGACCAATCAGTAAAGTAATAATAAATGGTGAAATGACAGAGAAAGTAGATATAAGAAAAGGAACTAGACAAGTATGCCCGTTATCTCCACTATTATTTATTCTGACCCTAGAAATTTTAAACAGGAAAATAAGACAAGACAACGAAATAAAAGGAATGAGAATAAAAAGAGAAGAATATAAACTACAAGCATTTGTGGATGATTTAGTATTTATTATGGAAGAACCAATAGAAACAGGTCCAAAGTTAATTGAGCAAATAGAGGAATATGGAAAAGTAGCTGGATTGAAAATAAATAAAGATAAAACAAAAATTATAGTTAAAAATATGAGAGAAAAACAAAAGAAGCAATTAATGGACACGTGAAACACATTTAAAGAGTTGACAGATCTAGTTCAAAGATTGGTGTTGCAATCCTTTTAAAATTATTCCTTTTCCAAATACAAGCTGCCCTTATAGCTAGCCTACCAGAGGATGCGCATCTTTCTACCTGCCTGGCAAAATATTCATATTTTTAATATTCATAAAATGTGAACCTTTCATCAACTTAATCAAATGTTGTTTTCTGCAGAGGCTTCAACAATTGCTTGCGTTACACACGACTGATCAGACGGAGTACTGGAAAGTTAGCATTTAGATGTAAGCTGCCTAAACTCATTGATTGAGAGGGGCGGCTATAGAAATTGCATACATACATACATACATACATACATACATACATACATATATATATATATAGGTCTTTGGTTATTCGAGTCTTCTCCCGCGTAGAATTGGAAGTATCTTGGCGACGTTTCGACAAAGTCTCATTCGTCATCTTCAGACTTCGTCAAAATGTCACCAAGATACTTCCAATTCTACGTGGGAGAAGACCACGTTTGTAAGAGTTTGCACAGGGTGTTTTTTAAAGGAAGCATAAAGAAGTAAATGAAAGGCATAGCCAATATATTAAAATTATTGCAACTGTTTTACATTTCTTTCAGGTTATTATTCTACTTTTTGTAGTTATTAAGAGTTCACAGATGCATAAAACATTTTGAATAATGAATGTTGAACGTCTGTATTTTGTTGTAAGTAATGTTCATAAGGGCAGGAAGCTATATTTGAAATGAAGTATACATCTGAAGTGGGACGTGGTGGCTCAGTGACTAAGATGCTGAGCTTGTCGATCAGAAGGTCGGCAGTTCGAATCCCTAGTGCCGTGTAGCGGAGTGAGCTCCTGTTACTTGTCTCAGCTTCTGCCAACCTAGCAATTCGAAAGCATGTAAAAAATGGAAGAAGAAAAATAGGAACCACTTTGGTGGGAAGGTACACAGCGCTCCATGCACCATTGGCATTAGTCATGCCAGCCACATGACCACAGAGATGTCTTTGGACAGTGCTGGCTCTTCAGCTTAGAAACGGAGATGAGCACCACCCCCTAGAGCCGGGAACAACTACATATGCAGGGGAACCTTTACCTTTACCTTTTATACATCTGAACGTTTTCTCCTGCTTGTTTTTAAGGGTGGAGTGAATGGCTTGACAGGAGACCTGGAGTTTGCAGAGAATGGTGGGAATCCAAATGTTCTGTTTGAGATCCTAGGGACAAACTACGGAGAGGAACTAAGCAGAGGAATCCGCAAGGTAAAATTCTTTCCTCGTCTTTTTTTGGAAATGTTTCAACAGTGTTCAAGAACATTTTGGCAATAAAACAATTGCAATAAATATAGCTAACTGACCGGAAAAATTGCTTTAGAAAAAAAGATTAAAGGTTGCTTTGAAATGTGTTTTGGATGTTTGTTGTTCTTGATAAGGTGATCAAAATATCATTAAATTTTTCACAGATCCATCTGTGGAAATATGGCCCTTATGAGTAGTTTCTGGCAAGTTGTGGTGAAGACCGCTATTATATAGTAATTATGTCCCCCACAATGATATTTTGCATTGACATGAACGCAAAGTCTTGAACTGAAAGGATGCACGTCTGTTTCAAAATGTTAATTATCAAATGGGAAATCAAGTAGAAAATTAAGTATTGTAGCTTCTCGTTTTCTTATAAATGAAGGTACATATTTTAAGAAATTGCTATAATTGGTGACATCTGCTGTTTTTTTTTTTAAAAAAATATTGATATTAAATATACAATGAGTTGCTCTGTGGGTAGTCTGATGGGTGTTATTTAAGTTTTATATGTAAATAAAAACAAAGAAATAAATATGATTTGCATAAGAATTAAATTTACAGTTCTCTCCCTGTTCAAATTGTTTCATTCCCTAGAAAAATAGAAAATGAACTTGGTTCATCTTAAAGCTTGATTTTTTTTAATTTTAGCTTTTCTTCGGATTATGCTGCAAAGGAAAGAAAAATAAAATTTTGGATTATTAATTCAGAATAAAAAAATATCAGTATTTCATTCTGAACAGCTTTTGTTAATGAGGTATTGCTGAAGTCAAAGGAATTGACTTCTGAGGTATTGTTGAAGTCAAAGGAATGCTAATTGCATGGTTTGGGATGAATTTCATTCGGAAATCTAAATGTTATCTAGTGTGTGCATAAACATTATTATGGTTCATCACACAGTCAGGCAAATATTCAGATTGGATTTGGCATTTTTGTCCACCTATCAAGTCCTTCCCAAGTACCTGGGATAGGTAGGTGTGGATGTTTGATGGTGTTACAAATCTCATCACAGGATGTAAGTTGTTCCAAGTAAAGCTGCCTTTTGCAATTGACTGAATTTGCCAATGAATAGAATAGAATAGAATAGAATAGAATAGAATAGAATAGAATAGAATAGAATAGAATAGAATAGAATAGAATAGAATAGAATAGAATTCTTTATTGGCCAAATGTGATTGGACACACAAGGAATTTGTCTTGGTGCATAAACTCTCAGTGTACATAAAAGAAAAAGATGCATTTGTCAAGAATCATAAGGTACAACACTTAATGATAGTCATAGGGAACAAATAAGCAATCAAATCATATTAGGAAACAGTCAATATAAATCTTAAGGATACCAGCAACATACAGTCGTAAGAGGGAGGAGATGGGTGATAGGAATGATGAGAAGATTAATAGTAATGCAGACTTAGTATGTAGCTTGACAGTGTTGAGGGATCATTTGAACAGTGTTCAAACAATAATCCAGTTGTTGTGGGCTTGCACCCAAAGCATCTATTACTATATGAGAATCATTCTTGGCATTGTGTATAGGTAATATTTTTGTTTCTCATTAAATTGGGATCATGTTACATTTTATTTTTATATATGGAAATGGGACCTTACCTTAGGGTAGGATAAGTTAAAGTCAATTGAGATCAGCTGCATATATTTAATTTATTTATGCTGTATTAAAAAGGGGGGCCTATAGTTTTGAGAGATTTCTTGTTTCTTGTCAGAAGTCTAACTACTAATCTATAAAATTAATGTCCATTTTGGTGGGGAGTTTTTTGTTTTTGTTTTTTTTGCTATACTGTATCTTGTTTTCTAACCACTGGCTTAGATGATGTCAAGTTCTATCATAATGAAAATCAGGCTGCTACAAGTGTTTGTTAAATGTCAGCCATTTTAATAAAAGAGCTTTGTGTGAAAAAAAGAAATAATACCTTTTTCTGTTTTTTTGGAATTCTAAGTGACTGAGGAAGCTATGTATTTTCAATATCATTTATTGAGGCTAGTTAGAGTAACAATAAAGGAGAATTTTAAACTGAGAATGAGTTGAAAAAATATTTTGTATTTCAAAACACAAATTCATCTTGGATTTGTATTTAAAGGAACACTTTGGAATATGTATATTAGTAAACTCCTCAAGCCTTTTTTGTCAATGTTCATTTTCATTTTCTAGAAGTAATGTATGCTTCATTGCTTGGTGCCTGATATCATGGATATTAAGAACCCCTTTTTATGGACAAAGAAGATGGAGAAAAGCTTAGGATGATAATGGTTTGGTATAAAGGACATTATAATATATATAGCCAGGTTCTTCCCATGTAAACCAAGATTTTTATGCAGCCCTAGTTCAGGGAAATCACAATCCACTAGTTTCTAAGCTTTTTTTCCGGCAGTCAGCAAGCACTCTGCTGCCCATTGGGAGACTAAAAGAAAAGGTTAGGGTTAATACATTGAAAAATTGTTTGTGTATGTGTATATATAATTTTTGATAAATGAATAAAATATTTCCCTATCCAATTTAATAGGTATTTAATAGATGTAATATGTTATACATATACATATTACATATTTCACTATCCAATTTAGCAGAGCAAAATATTATACATATTTAATAAATGTGTATAGATAAGACTATGAATATAGGATATAGAACGTGTATTTTTATATGTTAGAAACTACCAGCAGATAATCCTGGTGAAAATATTGCTGTTTATTGCATTTATTTAGATATTTATTGTGTTATAAATGTATTTATATTTATGTATAAGATTTGCTCTGATTTCTATCCTGTACTAACAAGTCAGTGGTATATAATCTTTGGATCAATTTGGACCCAATTTATTTAAGTGATTATAGTTGGATGACTTTTACTTATATATCTGATTCTTTGGAATACCAGATATTCAATCTTTACTTACCTATCATATCAGACAATAGCTAAAAAATAACTAGGTAAAGAATAATTGCTAATTAGAAGGAACTTTTATTCAGTTAATTCTGGTTAATTCATATTACATTGATATAGAAATAGAGAAAATGATAAAATACCTTTATTATTATTATTATTAAATAATCACTCCAGAGAGCTAATTCCATAGTTGAATGCAGTGGTGGGTTACCCCTGGTTCGCACCGGTTCTATAGAATCAGTAGTAAAACCGGTGGGAGGCTCCACCCACCGACCTCGATGTCATCAAAATGTTTCTGCGCATGCGCAGAAGCTTCTGTGATTGCGCAGAAGAGCACGCATGTGCCCAAGCGAAGCAAGTGTGTGTGCACGGCCCTGCTGAGAACCGGTAGTAAAGGTAAGTAGAACCCACCCCTGGCTGAATGTTGATAAATGTTGATGTGGAAAACCAATCTTGAGACATTTCCAACACATGCTGAGACTGCAGAATAATGCCAGATCCTGTTTGATCTTGTTTGATCCCAAGACTTTTAGCTTAACATGTGGGTAACCCACCATTTTCTACTCTCATGCTAACCAGCCTTCCCACAAGTAGCAGATGCGTTCCCCAGAATATACTGCATATGGCAGGTACTTGGAATGCAGAAAGCTAACTATTGCCAGTTCATGGATTAATCCAAGCCACGTGTCTTTTGGGGCTTTTCAATATGATCTGAGACACAGTGGCACAGTGGTTAGAGTGCAGTACTGCAGGCTACTTCTGCTGACTGCCGGCTGACTGCAATTTGACAGTTTGAATCTCACCAGGCTCAAGGTTGACTCAGCCTTCCATCCTTCCAAGGCGGGTAAAATGAGGATCCAGATTGTTGGGGGCAATATGCTGACTCTAAACCATTTAGAGAGGGCTGTAAAGCACTGTGATGTGGTACATAAGTCTAAGTGCTATTACTATCTACAGAAGGAATGTTTACTTACCTTTTTGAATTCCAAAAGTGAGAGTTTATTCATTAGTGAATACGTCAATAGAAAATGTCATAATGTTTTGACATTGTTAGATGGCATTTGGCATTTGCTCTCTGTGTCTCTGTGTTTATTTTTCATGCAGCAGTAAGCCCCCCCTCCAATCCTTCCATTATGACTTTAAAGAACAAGTCTAACAAGATTACAGATAAACAACTACGGGAAAAAATTAAATGTTAGCATCATTTCAGAAAGCAAAACAAAGAAAAAGGAAACAAAACAAACACAAAGATCCCTCTTCATTTATTTTATTTATTTATTTATTTTATTTATTTATTTATTTATTTTATTTCTGTGCTGCCCAACTCTGAGGACTCTGGGCGGCTTACAACAAAGACAGTATGAACAATATACAATAAGGGATGTTAAAAACCCATACACGCCGCTCATGGCCGGATCTCACAAGATCACAATGGTGAGATCAACGGCCCCAAACCTGCCGGAAAAGCCAGGTTTTCACCATTTTCTGGAAGGCCAGTAGGGTGGGAGTGGTCCTGGCCTCAGGAGATAGCTGATTCCAAAGAGCCGAAGCAGACACAGAGAAGGCCATCCCCCGTGGACCCGCCAAGTGACATTGTTTAGCTGGCGGGACCCGGAGGAGGCCAGCTCTGTGGGATCTTACCAGTCGTTGGGAGCTATGCGGTAGAAAACAGTCTTGAAGATAGCCTGGCCCTAAACCATATAGGGCTTTAAAGGTAATAACCAACTCCTTGAATTGTGACCGGAGACCAATAGGAAGCCAGTGCAGCTCACGGAGGATTGGTGTAATGTGGGAATACCTAGGTGCACCCACAACTGCTCGAGCGGCTGCATTCTGGACCAACTGTAGTCTCCGAACACTTTTCAGGGGTAGCCCCATGTAGAGCTCATTTATCATTTTTTAAAAATGCAGTGATGAAGGATATTCTCTTTTATATACACTGATTCTTCTTTCCTGAAGTCATTCATTGTTATTTATTTGCCACTCCATAAATACCAATGAAAGGGATCTATTTATAATAAGAGGTTGAAAATTATAAGCCATTTGGTGATGCTGCCAAATTTGTCAGAATCCTGGGCGGATTGTCTTAAATATCCCCTAAACTGTTGTAGGAAAAATGGGAAGACAGATATTCCATAGGTTGCTTTGAGCTCCTAGTGATGATAATTGAAGCCTCCTTTTAACTTAGCTGGTTTGTTATTCTATTATCTCTACCCTGTTTCCATGTTGTAAATCATTTGTAAATCACCCAAAGATGCTGGAGCCAGTGGCTTATAAATTTAAATAATAATAACGACAACAATCTGACCTCCCTTTAAGACAGGGGTCTCCAACCTTGTCAACTTTAAGAGTTGACAAGGTTGGAGACCCCTGCTTTAAGAGACTTATATGGCACTGAATTTGGACCAGAGGTGGGTTGCCCCCGGTTTGAACCAGTTCACAAGAGCTGGTAGTAAAACCGGCGGGAGACTCCACCCACTGCCCCGGATGTCATCATAGGCGATCTGCGCATGCTTCACTCACGCACACGCAGGATCCCATTGTAAACTGGTAGTAAAGATAAGTAGAACTCACCCCTGACTTGGACCCTTCAGCCTTTTCCTGCCTAGCACCACCAGTGAAGGCAACTGAAAGAAATCAAAGCATGTCAAGGAGATACTTTCCTTCTGATCAGAGGAGTCCTCTTAAGCCCAATAGTGTCTTGAAATAACAGGGTTTATTTTTCCTAAGAGAGAATAAAATCCATTCACGTAACCAGGGAAGAGAACAGCTATTCTTTCTCCCTAAAGTCCCACAAAACATAAAAGATCAATGCTATGCAGTATCTGCATAGGCCACTTCTGGATCACCCTGGGGTGCTATGAATTGTTGGAAACTGTTGGATATTTATGGTCTCTGAAACGTATTTCAGAGAGTGGAAAAATAGAAAAATAACCTTTTAAGATCCTGACTTTATACCATCTTTGACTTTGTACAAACTTTATAGTTTATAATGTGTATCCTTGCCATCATTTGGTAGAGTTTGATGCCTTGCCTAAGGACAGTTTCAAAACTGCAAATCTCAGTGGGATTTTTTTAAAAAAAATAATTTTGATTTCCCTTGTCCTAACTGTCAAGATTCCTGGCCTGGACTTGGTGGTAAATCTCAGAAGTGTCACTTCATGGTTCAGTTACATTGCTTGGCTTCACTTGGAAGGCTCAGTTAGATTAGTATCTCTATTGTAGAGAATGACAAAGTGATACCAAATTATTAATTTCCCACTGCCAGTGAGAAGATGTAATTTCAGGGGCATTAAACTTGGATTCATTTCTCTCGTCCTTCTGAATTGCAGGTGGTCCTCGACTTACAACAGTTTATTTAATGACCCTTTAAAGTTACAACAGCCCTGAAAAAAGTGACTTCTGTCCGTTTTTCACACTTACAACTGTTGCAGCATCCCCATGGTCATGTGATCAAAATTCAGAGACTTGACTCTATTAATGTTGATTGCAATGTCCCAGGGTCATGTGATCCCCTTTTGCGACCTTCTTATAAGCAAAGTCAATGGGGAAGTCAGATTCACTTAACAACTGTGTTACTAACTTGACAACTGCCATGATTCACTTAACAACTGTGGAAAGAAAGCTTATAAAATGAGGCAATTTCACTTAATAAAGTATTTCACTTAACAACAGAAATGTTGGGCTCAATATTTATTTATTTATTTATCCAGTACGTATTAGATAATACATGAAATGAATCCAAATAAAAGGGACATTAGGACAGGGACGGTAGGCATGCTGATGCTCTTATGCATACCCCTTACAGACCTCTTAGGAATGGGGTGAGGTCAACAGTAGCCATTGACTTAGGTCAGTGATGGCTAACCTTTTTGCCATCATGTGCGGAAGTAAGGGAAGTAAGGGGAGCAAGGTCGCGCGTACGCGTGCCCACATCCATAATTCAATGTGCCCTGCTCCCGCGCATGTACGCGTGACACCCCACCCTTTCTGCTTTTGGCATGTGATCCCTGCTTTTGGCATGCGATGGCACGGTGGGCCCGATAGGTCTACTTTTCATCCTCCCCAGGCTCCAGAGGATTTCTTGGAGCCTTGGGAGGGCGAAAACAGTCTTCCCCATCCTCCTGGAGGCTGGAAACGGCCCATTTCCCGACTTCCGGTGGGCCCAGAAGGCCCGAAAATCAGCTGGCCAGCGCACGCATGCATGCTGGAGCTGAGCTAGGGCAACACTCGTGTGCCCACAGATATGGCTCTGTGTGCCACCTGTGGCACTCGTGCCATAGGTTTGCCATCACGGACTTACGTAGTCTTAAGTCAAGGACTACCCGTAATTGGTATTTTGTTCAGCCCTTGGTGGTTTTGAAACCAAGTGGTTGGTGGTATGGTTATAAAATGGTCTTCTGTGGATGGGCAGTTGCTGGTCTTCACCTTAATTTTCACTCTGATTCTTACCATGGTCCACATGTCATTTTCCTACAGTTTTCCAGCTCCAAATTTAGGGAATAGGTTTGAATTGTGTCTATCAGTTATGGGGACATAATTGAGCCATCAATGTATGTTTAAAGTCATAGCTGTACTGAGCCTGGTAGGGTTTGATGTGAACAGTGTCAGAACTGAAATGTGATTGATAATAAAAGAGACTGGGATGTGATTTAGGAACAGGAAGCATTAAGGAAAAAGAGCTTTTCTACAAAAATACATACACTGTATAGGCTCTCTGTAGGGACTGAGAATCTTCCACCATCTTATCAAATACTTTTAATTGTGCTTTTATAAAAGCAAGATGGCATAGTTGAACATGTCTACCACCTTTCATATCCACATCTATAATATTGTCACCATCCCATCTTTTTTTTAACAACCAGTTAAAATTATGCAGAAGAATCATTTTCACACCAAATATAATCATCAGTTTCCATCTATTGTTACATTATGGGATAAATTATTTCCTTTCTCTGGATTCTTTCTGTAATGTCTCTAGACCTTCATAATATCCTGTTCCTATTGGAATATCTGAGTTGTTTAGCATTTGCTCAGTTTGGGTTTCCTAGTTGTGTTGCTCAGTGAGAAGCAAATGAAACTTCAGATGACTGGGTCTTTGTAAGCATGACTTTAGCTACTTGAGGAAACACACTTTGTTATTTGAAAATCATGGTGCTATGATTACCACTGTTGTTTGACCTTGAGTGGCAATCATTGAAAGATTTGTTCTGTTGCTGTTCTTGGTAGAAGGGACATCTGGGTTATGGACTGTGCTGTGAATGCACTGAAGTAGTGAACTTGTGATTATGATGCTCCACACTGATTGAGGGTACTTCATTCAACCTTGTTTCAATGCTTTAGCACTGGTAATTGATTGGGAGTCAATTCTACTACTGTACAGACTTAATGTAAGGAAGGATTTTAAAATCCTCTTAGGAACAAGCAGTAAATATGAATGGAGATGGATAAAAATACTGATTTTGTTTCAGCAACATCAATACACCGTTGATTATTAATTTTTTTGGGTAACATATATAACACATGGTGGAGTGGTGTGGTGTCCTAGAGGTGAGGAGGTCTCGCCTCACAATCCGGAGGCTGTGAGTTTGATCCTAGATAGAGGCAGATAGTTCTCTCTCTGAGCACCCTGAGAATATATATCCTGAAAAAAACCTCCACATTGGTGACAGGAAGGGCATCTGGACATTAAAACACTCTGCTAGCTCTATTCAGTTGCCCAGACTCCATCCCACAAGGGATTATGGGGTCATTAAATGAAGATGACGATATATAACACATGGCAGGTATAATTCATTTTTCCTTCTCAAAATTCTGAATGCTGAATTTATATGCTATGCATGAATTTATATGCTATAAATGAAAATCTCATTATATATATATATATCAGATTGTGACAATCCTTAAAAGTTCTTAGTGCCACTCTATGATTGCATTATTAACCAGGATGCTAAATTCATACGATTCGTTTATCTCACAACCCCATGTACAAGAAAGCCAAAATCTGTGAGGCTATCATAAGAGAGTTTATCATTGTTGTTGTATTAAATCTCATAGGATGAATGCCTATTGAAAAAGTCTAACCATTTCTACATTTTAAAAAGCAAAAAAAAAAAAAAAGAGGAGGGGGCGGTACACAGGAGATGGCAGAGGTAATTTGAGTAATGAGCCAATTCTGCACAAAGAAAGGGTTTGAGTTGTTTTTTTTTTCTTGTTTTAATTTGCCACTATCACACTGAACTGATGGTGTTCTTTCTCCTGTAATTATGAAGGATGAGCCAATCTTTGACAATGTGAGTGAATGCTGCCAATTTCGATGCTGTTAGGTTTAGGCTGGAATATCACGGCATGCAAAGTTGCAAAATAGCATAATAGATTATTATGAACACCGATTTTACAAACCATTAGGTAGAGCTGAGTTTTTCAGCTGCTATTGAAGCCTGGTGGTGCAATGGTTAGAAAGCAGTGCTGCAGGCTATATCTGCTGACTGCCAGCTACCAGCAGTTCGGCAGTTCGATTCTCACCGGCTCATGATTGACGTAGTCTTCCATCCTTCCGAGGTGGGTAAAATGAGGACCCAGATTGTTGGGGGAAATATGCTGACGCTGTAAGCCACTTAGAAAGGGCTGCAGAGCACTGCAAAGTGGTATATAAGTCTAAATTATATTTCCAGTATAAAGATTACACCTGTGAATGAAAAGAAATTAATAGTGTACAAATTATCTGAGAAGCTAACTGGTTAAGAAAAACCCTCAGAAATTCTCTTCAGTTTTAACATAATCATTAGAATTGTATGCCTTCTGCTGCAAAGTTCCCATCAGCAGATAAATCTATCAATCCGATTCTGCTCCCATTGTTTCAATTCCATATTGCTGTACCTCCAGCTCCTGTGGAGAACCAGCATATTCTAGGCCTCTTTTTGCTTGAATTCTTTTGCTCAAATTCTCTTGAATTTGCTTGAATTCTCTCTGTTTGGAAAGGTCAAATTAAATTAATGGCCAAGTGGTATTACAGTATTTGTATACCTGGAGAAGTTTCATTATGTAACTCATAAGGAAATTGAGAGTAGAATATTATCCCAGCTATTTGTACTTACATCCAATGGTGAAATCCTCCGCGGATCGCCACTGGTATGCTGCCCTCACATGTGCGGTACGTGCCGAAAGCATTCTGTGTGTGCATTGCACATTGTGCACCAAACATGCACTTCGCATGGAAAAAGAAGACTTCACTAGGTAAGTGAAACAGTGAGGTGGGGAGGACAGCTGTGCTGTGCAATTTAGCTTCGCTAGAAAGTAGGATTTCCTGCTTTCTAGCAAATATAAACCTTGCGGCACAATAGATCATCAGAAATACTGGTTCAGACAAACCGGTAGCTTTTTTAAACTACCAGTTCACCCGAATTGGTAGCTTTTTTAACTACTAGTTTGCCTGAACTGGTAGCTTTTTTTTGCTATTGGTTCACCCGAACGGGTAGTTTTTATCACTACCGGTTTGCCCGAACCGGAGCGAACAGGTAGCATTTCACCCGTGCTTACATCCCTGCTTTTTCTGGTTGATGAAGGCAGTTCCCAGAAATTGGATACAAAATGTTTTCCTTAAGGGAAGAGTTATTTACACTTGCCTTAAAGGAGGCAGTGATATTTTCCCATCTAAATATGCCATCACTGGATCCAGTTGTCAAGGTTTTTGACCAATCTCCAGCCCTCCTTTCTAGGAAAGATTGTTCAGAAAGTGGCCAGGCTGTAGCTAAACTGCAGCTATTCTAGACCTCTTTTAGTTGAATTTTAGGTTGAGACACAATATGGAAATGGCATGAATAGATCCAATGTTATGACGATTTTTATGACAGTCATTTAGCAAATCATGGCAGTCATTAGTGAATCACACAATTGTTAAGCAAATCCAGCTTCCCAATGGGAGTTTTTTGACAGAAAGTTTTGGCAAAGCAGATTGCAAATGGTAATCATATATTGTAGGATGCTACAACCAGTTGAACTGGATGCCAAGTGGCCAAATTCTAATTTTATAACCCCAGATTGGTGTGATGGTTATAAGTGTGAGTAAAGGTCACAACTCACTTTTTCCAGGGTCATCATGACTTTGAATAGTGGTACAGTGGCCTAGAGATGGAGCTCTTGCCTCACAATCAGAAGGCTGTTAGTTCGATCCTAGGTAGAGGCAGATATTTCTCTCTCTGGGCACACTGAGAATATATCTGCTGAAAAAAACCCTGCATTGGTGACAGGAAGGGCATCTGGCCTGTAAACACTCAGCCCCATTCAGTTGCCCAGACTCCACCCTGCAGGGTATTATGGGGTCGTTAAAAGAGGATGACGATCATGACTTTGAATCTTTGTTAAACAAAAAGTCATAAGTCAAGGGTTACCTGTAGTCTCATATCTTTGGATTAGGTGATCCATCACTGTAGAATTGAATACTGTCAGTACAGATCTCATAAGCTTTGCATTCTCCCAGGTATTCAAAAAGCTCATACCTTGTTTCTCCTTCAAATGAACACATATGCAAAATTGGTTGTGGGTTGCTCCTTCCAAATTAATCATTGTTTTCTAGGTTAATTGTTTCCATATTTTTTTATTATTATTGTAGCCTCCCAGAGCTTTCTGGAGTTGGCAGCCCTACAAGTATGATTTATAAATAAAAATAAATTTGAAAGTTTACACAACGGGCTAAGTCATAAATCATGGGTTATAGACTATGACAGCATAGTAGGGTGTGTGAACCCAACCACAGATAGCTTCCCCAACCTTTTATTCTGCCTTTCTCAAGCTAAAAGCTTAGGAGTTTCTGCAGCTTTCTTAACTTAGTGCTCTTCAGAGGCATTGGGAATTGAAGTTTAAAAATTCCAGGCAGGCATGTGTTGAAGTCCAATATATCAGGAGGCCACCGGGTCAGAATAGAAACTATTAGAAATAAATTGAGAAAGTGGAA
Organism: Masticophis lateralis; assembly: GCA_030761175.1. Classification (NCBI taxonomy): domain Eukaryota; kingdom Metazoa; phylum Chordata; class Lepidosauria; order Squamata; family Colubridae; genus Masticophis; species Masticophis lateralis. Next base: position 68,043,112 of record JAUDYJ010000007.1, on the reverse strand, counting down.
GGAGAGAAATTATAAATTTATCTCAAAGCTATTTAGCCATTATTTGTGTAGTAAGTGTGTTTTCCTTTTATAGTTTAGGAAAAGGAAAATAATTATGATTGAACTGGGCAGATGTAGAAGAATCTGTTTGCCAGGAGTATCACGGAAAGTTTAAAAAATTACAGGATAAAACATTGCCACCAGGTACTCTTACCTCAAATCCATATATTTTCTTGTAGCACAGAACTCTGACTTTTACCAGAATGCCAGAATGATCTAAAGGTTAAAAATTAAGGAATGTACCAGGTTGGCAGCATCTAGAAATCTTTGACTGATTTCAGAAATCTAAAGAGAGAAGCAAGGAAATCTCAGGGTTTTTATCTTAGACTGGGAAATCAAACACTTATCCTAGAAGAAAACAACTGAAGAAAACAGTCTTTTCTATACTGTTGCCAAGATAACTGCAAATATATCCATGAACTCACCAGCAACTGACCTCGAACAGCCTTGTTTCTCCATATTTCCCACCTTAAATAGGAGTAGGACAGGGGTGGGATCTACTTACCTTTACTACCGGTTCGCAACGGGGCCATGCAAAAGCAATCTGATGATGTCGAGGTCAGTGGGTGGAGCCTCCCGCCGGTTTTACTACCGGTTCTATAGAACCAGGGCAAACCAGGGGCAACCCACCACTGGAGTAGGATTATATTCTATGCTATGTTGCCATCTTGCACAAAGTAGAATTCTATTGTTGTTGTTTTCACCGACATGACACACACACAAATATTTGCAGAAGATTTACATGAAGATTTCATGTAAAGGACTTAAATCCCTTTCAGTTTCCAAGTTAACCTGCTCATTTGAGTTCAGCAGTGAAACAGACACTAGGACTAATATTCCATGGCAAAACTGACTGAGCTGCCCACAGTGAGGTTTAAAACAGCATAGAGAGAGGTCAATATTATGAAATACTGACATGCCCTCCTAATTGCTCTGCATGCCAGGGAATGAACTTAAGACATACAGGTACATTAAGTGAAACTAAGTGTTGTTAGGGCTTCTAGATAAAATGTGTCTGATTTAGTAAAGAAAAATATGTTTACCACAGAGGTTTATAAAATTCACTTTTCCATTGTTCCTAGCCCACAGGAATCTTTGGGAATATGAACTTTTATGTATCTGCTTTATAGATATTTATTCTCTTATACATTTATCATCAATGAAGTCCATTTTCTTTTTACACTTTTTTCCCCCTCACCTCTCTTATGTAATTCGTATACTTAATTGTACAGTGTTATGTTTTGACTTTCTTTGAGGTGCAACTCAGATAGGTGGGTGGAAATTTGTTACAGGCAGCTGAAAATTATTTTAATAAATCTATATAACATGTATGAAGTTATGGGGAAAACCTAAACATTACCAGGTTGTTACTAGAGCGGTAGAAGCTGTTGCTTCAGAAAACAAAAGTTCTATTCAGAACTACCCCAGGATACACACATACACAGAAGGACATTTAATAGGCTTCGTGAAGCCAAAGAACTGAATACAGGAATACCTTAACCACTTTTAGTACAATATTGAATTACATGTGAGTCTTCCAGTTTAAAAGAAAAATATAAACAAACGGGTTTTCAAGAACCTGCAGGTTCTGCAAGCTTCAGGTTCTAGGTACATCATACAGTATAAATTTGTTTCTGAAGATCAACACGAGTCGCCCTTAATAATCACTTTTCGGCCTTTTGGCTAAGATCAAGTGCAGTATCATACACACAAACACACATACACAGAGAGAGAGAGATTCCAGAAGCCATATTCCCAGAAAGGACATGGCCCAGAACAACAACAAAAAGAAAAAGAACTGTTAATTAATGAAGGAGTCTGCAGTCTGCATATGTGCAGGAATTTTCCTATCTTGGATGGCAAACCTTAGATAAGGAAAGTTACTTGCACCTAGGCAGCATTTGGCATTAGTAAATAAGACCCTAAGTTTGTAAATAGGAGGAGAGGAAATGGGAATATGTGTATTAGACTTTAATTAAAGTCTAACATTATAAATGCCTAAGCAAAGCAGTAATGATTAACCAAAGATGCTAGTTACCTGGAATATTCTGTGAGCCAGTGATATGCCACTAAGTACGTTGTAACTTGTAAGTAACAAACTATATAATGTCACTATGTAAGACAATAAATTCACCACATACATCCTCAACCTTTGTGTGTGTGATCACTCTACAAATTAAGTCTACTGATTAAAATTAATTGCCTATAAACTAAGGTACTTACTTTACAAAATTAATTGTGCCTTGTTTCAAGATATCATCCATTCTCATTCGTGTATATGTAGTTCTCCACTTTTAACAGTTCATTTAGTGACTGTTCAAAATTACAACAGCACTGGAAAAAATGACTTATGACCATTTTTCACACTAATGACCATTGCAGCATCTTCATCAGTGGTGGGTTCCTCCCGGTTCGGCCCGGTTCTGCCGAGCTGGTAGTGGTGACAATATGATGTCACTGAACCGGTTCTTCCCCCCCGCCCCCCACCCCCGTGATATTCTTACCTTTTATTTGGCCCCACCTCCAATCTATTGCTGCCTCCTGAGTCCCAGCTGATGGGCTATAAGGAAAAACTATTTAAACTCTTGCCGTGGGGCTTCAAAGGGCTGCCCTGTAGCTGATAAGTGTAAAAGACAGTTTGGTGGTAGACAGTCGCCTGCAAAAATAAATGGGTAGACTAGTGTCTGCAAAAATACATAAGTAGTCCAGTGCCTTCAAAAATACATGAGTAGACCGGTGCCTGGAATAATAAATGGGTAGATTGGAACAGCTCTGCAAGCAGTAAAAAGCCTGGTAGACCAGTACCTCTGCTAAATCCTAAAGAATTGTCACATGACCATCAAGCCACGCCCACAAAATAAGCCACACCCACGGAACCAGTAGTAAAAAAATCTAGAACCCACCCCTGATCTCCATGGTCACATGATTTACATACAGATGCTTGGCAACCGACTCATATAGTATATATGACGGTTGCAGTGTGTCCTGAGATCATGTGATCACTTTTTACAAACATCTGGCAAGCCAAGTCAATGGGGAATCCAGATTCACTTAATGACGGTGTGACTAATTTAACAACGGCAGCAATTCACTTAATAAATATGGCGAGAAAAGTTTTGAAATGGGGCAAAACTCACTTAACAAATTTCTCACTTAGCAACATAAATTTTGAGCTCCATTGTAGTCATAAGTCAAGGACAACCTATGTACAAACTACTCTCAGATTGCACACAGGCACATTGAGCATAGAATCTCTCACGTACTCCCTTCCAGGGGAAACATGAAAAATAAAAAGAAACAGCATGGAAATGGAGAAATGAAATGGGACAATAAGCACAAGAATGAAAGGTAGAGACAAAACTGGAAGTAATCAGGGACAGAAATCATCTCCAAAAGGAAAAGACAAGAAGCAATGGGTTGAAACTAATCAAGGAGAGAAGCAACCTAAGAGAGAACTAAGGAGAAATTTCCTGACAGTTAGAACAATTAATCAGTGGAACAACTTGCCTCCAGAAGTTGTGAATGCTCCAACACTGGAAGTTTTTAAGAAGAGATTAGATAACGATTTGTCTGAAATGGTGTAGGATTTCATGCCTGGGCAGGGGGTTGGACTAGACGACCTCCAAGGTCCCTTCCAACTCTGTTATTCTATTCTAAGGATTAAAATCAGTAGGCATTATTTTAGAAAATCCATACTATTCAGCATGAATATCTGCAGTCATTTGCATCTCCTCTTCATTCCTTTACTTTACACAGCTCCTCCTACATATCAACAAATGCAACCTATTCCCCTCCCCTTCTCAAACAATTAATTATTTGGAGAAAGAAATATTTCATTCTATAGGTAAATAAGGTGTTAGACTGCACTAGAATGTGAAGTGCATCTAATTTGTTCTTTTATTCATTTACTAACCAAAATGTATATCTTGTCAAATTCCCGAGACTCTTTCTCTTAACAGCAAAAGCCATCTAAGTGATTTTAAGCCAACTTAGATCAAATTGAAAAAGCTTGTTCTCAGTGCAGGCAGAATGAAAAATGGATGAGTGAAAAGATGGGGCAAAATCTACTTTTGTCGCTTTGTCTGCCTTTGTGAATAATTAAAATTTCAGAGCTGGTCACGTATATCATGTGTAGTGTTCAAGTTTCCTTAGACATTTTCAGTTGTGGAACTGTATTTTTTTAAAAAATTTCAAGTATCCGCACCTTGCTTGGAAAACCAACTCAGCCAAGGATCTATTTGTTTGTTTGTTTGTTTGTTGATTAAATTTATTTGCCATTTATTTGCATCTCACCACAAGGTGACTCTGGATGACTTACAAATTAAAAGCAATAAAGCTATACTCCTTAGGAAGAAGCCTGTGGAGACCCTGAAGGTGACTCAAAGTAAGAGCACCAAAAGCTGAAGAAGAAAGATTGTGCTGGAACTCTCAATGGAGCCTATAATGGAGTGACCTAACTCCACTTTCTAAAACACATTTGCATTATAATTATTTAAAAGCTACAGAGATCCTTGGAGCAGCAGAGTAATTAGACTTCCTGGTGAGTGTTCATGTGACCCAAGGCATGAATAAGGGGAAATGGAAAGAAATAAGTACTAGGATTTAAAAATAATCCACAGCAAAAAAAAAAAAAAAAAAAGAGTTTGGACTAAGAAAATTTAAAATGGATTTATTTATTTATTTATTTATTTATTTAGCATATGTCATACAATGTCAGGGAAATCTACAAATGCTCAATACAATGCAGTCCTGATGGCCTAAATTGCTAATTCATTCTGTTTAGCACTTGCCTTCCTATCCTTAGTGCACCGCAGGAAAGGGTTTCGATCAGGGGTGTCAAACTGGATTTCTTTGAGGGCCGGATCAGCATTGTAGTTCTCCATGGGCCAGCCGGGGTGGGGGAGAGAGACAGCCTGGATGGCCTCCTACAGCACTTTGCCAGCCAAAACGGGGCGTTTTTGGCCTGGACGGCCTCCTGACTGGCAGGTAGGGTGCTTAAATCTGGCCTGCGATGCCAGCCTGGAAATAGTAAATGACTGGCCCATGGTGCCTCTGGCAGCCAAAATGCACACAGCTGCCCCACACCCCGTTTTGGCCAGCAAAATGTTTTAGGAGGCCATCCAGGCCAAAAATGGGCCTCCTGGGGTCACATGGGGACCGCACATGGCCCCCTCATACTCCATTTTGGCTGCCAGAGGCACTGCAGGCCAATCCTTTACAGGCCTGATTTAAGCACCCCGCGGGGCAGATCCAGTCCATGGGCCTTGAGTTTGACACCCCTGGTTTAGATGAATTTGGATTTAGCTTCTTTAAAAGTATTTGTGAATTAATTAAACAAATAAAATAAAATAGACTTTCATGGAAAACAGGATGCTTGAATTGTTCAAGAGAAATAATGGTCACCAAAAAAAAGTCAAGGGAGTGTTGTTAAAATTCATAAACTATAGAATATAGTGAATGGGACTAATGAATTAACAATACAGAGAAACAAAAAAAGAAAAAAAGAGAGAAAAGAACTCATTTTGGCTGTTGTTTTCCCTTGTTGGGAAAATTAAAAAGAAAGAGATTATTTTAGGCTAGTAGCAAGGGAACATAGGGGATCACCACTATCTCAGCAAACATCAGAAAATGGTAATACACTAGTGATGTTACAAAGAATGTTTGAAGAACAGGGGAAGAATATTATAAAGTCAGTGGCAACTTTGTTGGCTAAAAGATTTGAAAATATGAAAGAGAAATTCAATTTTAAAAAATGGAAAAATCTTCAATACAAATGATTGGAAGGGTAAACTAATGAAAGAAAAAAATTAACTTGCACTTATTCCTGAAAATAAGTGCAAAATTTTAAAGGGGGAAGAGAGAAAATAAAATTGTTTGGAACTGCACTGAAAATCAGAAGCCTTTTTCAAATATAGTTTTTTTTTCTTTTCCGCTAACTTTCTGTTTCATATGTTACTTTTATTCATGTAAACAGTTTAAATAAAAGTTGTATTTATAAAAAAAGGAAAGGCCAGAGCTCTTTTAGTTCTATTCGGTTGCAGAATCAAACTTCTCCCAAAAGAGAAGTTTGATTCAAATGGAAATAATTTACACAAGAAAGGAATAGCAACGTAAAGTAAATAAATAGTTAGAGAAAGTTTAGCTACCATGCATAAATTTAAATTTCCAGACCAATTACATTTCTAACTCTTGAAGGAGTTAAGAGTCATTTATAGAATTGAGAGACATTAATACAATTAATGTCAAATTCATTGTAATTAAATTAAATTAAAATAAAATAAAGAGACATTAATACAATTGAGAGAGTCCAGAGATATTTTAGGAGAAGAGTCTTCCATTCCTCTACCTGCAATAAAATACCTTATGTCATCAGACTTGAAATTTTGGGCTTAGACGATTTAGAACTATGCCACTTTCAGTCTGACTTAAGTGTAGTACATAAAATTATCTGCTACAATGTCCTACCTGTCAATGACTACTTCAGCTTCAACCATAACAATACATGAGCAAACAATAGATACAAGCTTAAGGTAAACAGTTCCAAATTCGATTGCAGAAAATATGACTTAAACAACAGAGTGGTCAATGCCTGGAATGCACTACCTGACTCTGTGGTTTCTTCCCCAAACCCCCAAAACTTTAACCTTAGACTGTCTACTGTTGATCTTCCCACATTCCTAAGAGGTCTGTAAGGGGCATGCATAAGCACACCAACGTGCCCACCTTCCCTGTCCTACTGTCCCCATTTATTTGTATCCATTTGCTATATTCATTATATCTGTTATCTTATATATGCTTGAAAAAATTTAAAAAATATATCTGAAGGAAGCTCTGAATAATTGTGCCAAAACAGGAAAAAAAGAGAACCCTCAAAACTACAGACTGGTCAGCTTGACATTAATACCATACAAAAGTCTACAAAAATTACTAAGCCATCATTTTGTGAGCATTTCGTAAAGAATGCACCCCTTAGCAGGAGTCAGCAGGAGTTGATCAATAACAAGCAAATTTTGATAGGACCAAATTAAATGATCACAGGATGTAATGTGCCTTCACTTCAGTTATACATTTGTCAAATATCCCATGAAATTCTAATAAAGAAGATGTCAAAATGAGGATGCAAAACTCGTTGAACAATCATGCCCCAAAAGTTTACATTAATATTGAAGAAGGTACCAAGTGCTGTATTGCAGGATTCTGTTCTGGGCCCTGTTTTGTTCAACTTGTTACAAATCATTTGGATAATGGATTGGAAAATATTATCAAGTTTGCAGTTCGCTCAAAGAATAGGAAAAACAACAAATAGTTTTGAGGACATTACTAAGAATCAGGAGGGTTTTGACAAGCTGCAATTAATTTTGCAACCAGCAAAATGAATTTTAACAAAAACTGAGAAGTCCTTCATTTGGGCAGGACAAATAAAAGCTGGGAGGCAATATATTAAGCACATATTTTATATGCAAAATTATTTCAGTGGCTTGATAGATCAGATGTGCAATATGAGCCAACAATGTGAAATAAATGCCCATGCAATCCTAAACAGCATGAACAGAAATGCAGCATTGATTTAAACAGAAGTCATTGTTTCCTAGCCTTTTGCGTTGATCAGTTCACACTTGGAATATTGTGTCTGGTAAGGGCATACATCAATAAGAAATTGTAGTTGCTGGATATGTTTAATCTGGTAAAGAGATTACTGCAGTGTGATACAATAGCTGTCTTCATGTGTCTGAAAGGCTGTCATGCAGAAGACAGTATATTTGTTCGGTACTGTTCCAGGATAAGCAGCAAGTTTAAATTATAAAGAAATAGATATCTATTGGGAATCAGAAAGAATGTCTTAACAGAACTGTTTAGCGACGGAACAAACTGTTTTAGTAGATGGTGATGTATGATTCACCAAGAGTTAAGCAGAGGATAAATTGTAATCTCTTAGTAGTAGCTTCTTGTATTGCAATGTCCTTGTGCTGTATGAAAGAATTATTTCCCAAATCCCTTCTAACCTGATGTTCTACGGTTCCAGCAATTCCAGAACAGGTTCCTAGCTATGTTACAAATTCCAAACTGAGTCTTGAGGCAAATGTGCTGAATATAAAAGTCAAAAAGTCAGTGTCTATTTTCAACTTTTGATTATCTTTCTTTCCTATAGGGCAGTGATGGCTAATCCTTTTGCCATCACATGCCAAAAGTGTGGGGAGCGTGCGGGTGGGGTCACACGTGCATGTGCCCACACCCATAATTCAATGTCCCCGTGCCCCCCCCTGCACATGCGCACCCCACACTCCCCTCGCTTTTGGCAAGCAACGGCAAAAAGCTTACCGGTTGGCCTGGTAGGCCTGTTTTTCACCCTCCCCAGGCTCCAGAGGCTTTCTTGGAGACTGAGGAAGTGAAAACAGCCTTCCACATACCCCCAGAGGCCCTCTAGAGGCTCTTCCGCTGGGCCCAGAAGGCCTGAAAATCAGCTGGCCAGTGCACACATGCACTCTGCAGCTGAGCTAGGGCAACACTCGTGTGCCCACAGATATGGCTCCACGTGCCACCTGCAGCATCCATGCCATAGGTTCGCCATCACAGTTATAGGACTAGTTAGCTCTTCTAATGTTGGAGAATGGATTCCTATCTTTATGGAAGTGAGCACAGATGGCAAAATTAGCACTACTGGTTTCCTCTCTCTCTCTCTTTCTCCCTCCCTCCCTGGTTCTCCTGTTTACTCTTCCTAGGCTAGGAACAAGCTATATCTTTTTTAAAGCTTCAAACACTGAGCACAGACTGTCAAGCTAAATTAAGAACACAGGTGTAGTTTTCTTCATGGTGGTTCCTTGATTAAGGTATTGTTTTCTGTCTGACTTCTGTAGACAAACAATCAAGTAGAAAACAACATCCTAACCAACAATCAAGGAGAAAACCACACTCCCACTAACACTGCAGGGCAAGCTATATATATAAAAATGGTAACAAACCCTACATTCACCAGCCATGATATTACATAATCAGGTAATGAAACATCTTTGAGCAAATAGTCAATCAATTAAACAATCATAGAGCTGGAAGAGACATTGGAGGTCTTCTATCCAACCTCTCAACCTATTTGAAGCCTCTCAAATTCTGGAATACTGCTATCATGTCCCCCCTAGTCCTTCTTTCCTTTAGACTAGCCAAACCCAGTTACTGCAACCATTCTTCATATGTTTTAGCCTCCAGGCCAGATGATTATCTTAGCTGCTCTACTTTGCACTTTTTCCAATATTTCAACACCCTTTTTGTAATGTGGTAACCAAAACTGGATGCAGTATTCCAGGTGTGGCCTTACTAAGGCTTTATAAAGCGGTACTAATACTTTATGTAATTTTGATTCTATGCCTCTGTTTATACAACCAAGGATTGTATTAGTTTTTTTGGCTGCTCCTGCACACTGCTGACTCACATCAAACAAACAATCTCAGAGTATACCATGAATTCCACAACATCATCAGAGCTAGTGAATGGGATTTACTCCCTGCTCATCTCCAGAGGAACATGAAAACAGTTAATCCTCTCTGCTGTTATGTTCTACCAAGTGGCCTTGTTCTTGGTATGGATGCTGATATTATCCTTTTGGTGGTACAGAAAATAAGGACCAGTTTAGTATAGTAGTTATGGTGGTAGCCTAGATACCAGGAGACTGTGAGTTATAGTACCATCTTAGGCACGAAAGCCAGTTGAGTGACTTTGGGCCTGTCACTCTCTCTCAACCCACCTCACCTCACAAGGTTGTTATTTTGAGGAAAATAGGAGGAGGAAGTAATGTGATGTATGTTTGCCACCTTTTATTTATAAAAATAATAAAGGAGGGATAAAAAAAATTAAATAAATATTGTCCAAAGAACGAAGGGAGAACAAAACTTACATTTCTCAAATTCCCCCTCCTCACTTTTCCTCAACTGTATTTTTATTTACTTCTTCATAGGTTGCTTGGAATTTCTTCCACCTGTCTAGACCATCAGTCACTCCATTAGTCACTAAAGCTGTTTGCCTTCCAATATGCTTCTTGCTGGGACAAATCATTTCTCCACAGAAATTTACATCAGAGAAAATGAAAGCATCAATAAAGTAAACACAAAACCTGTGATATAAAGCTGGCAAAAGGCTTCTGTTTCTGTTATGTTTCTTCTCTCTTTTTTGGCCCCCTTTTATGTGTATGTGTATGTGTGAATACATCTGTAGCTAAATTCAAAGGAGTGAGAAATCTATATATGTATAAAATATTTATGGTCTGATAGGAATACATATATACAGCAGAGATTTAAGACAACTGTTCAACCTTGTAAGATCAATGGGACTATAAAGTGAGGATTTTTCATGGCTTCCTTTTAAATGCATTTTAGAAATGGGAACTGAATAAATGCAAATATTCAAATGAACTTGAGGGTGGGAAGAAAGGTAAGGTTATATATTATCATTCTGTCACCATAGTATTCGGAAAATAAAAAAGAATTAAAGACAGAATCCTCATAAATTGGATTAACTTCCCTATATACCTGACAGAAATTCCTAGTTTCTTAATACCCTGGAATCATAACTGGTCAAATTAAATTAGTATGCAGAACTTGAGATGAAATCTAAATTAGATTATATTACCTATGTCTAAAAATGAATGAATGAATGCAAGGTGTGAAAGGGAACATAATTTTCTTTACATACTTTCTTTTTCATTCATGAAACCTGGGGGGGAAATAAAACTGAAATACTTGCTATGTATTTTTTTGGAACATGTAGATTATCCAATGTCTTGAGCTAATTAAATTCCTAAGCAATGACTCTGAAAGTAGGGACAATTAACTCTACTGAGAAATTTAAGAATTCAGATGCAACCCCTTTTTGTTTCCACTTTTTTTTTTAGTTTTGAAAAAAAATATGTTACATTGCATTTTCATACTAACCCATCTAGATTCATTCAATGCCAGCATGAGACAGCACTATGAAATACACCTTCCTTGATTAAAATTTATTTTCCCATCAAGCAAAAAAGGAAATTAAAATGGAATAATTATTCACCTAAACATTTCACATCTTTGCATGCTCTTCTGTAATCAAATTTTTATGAAGGTTTATATCAAATTGTCCTCTAGTTCAGAGATGAGATTTTCTGACTGAAGCTGGCATCTCTGTATGTGTGTTTGCGTGGGGGTGGGTGGGGGAGAGATAGTGGGTATCACACATTTATTTCCTTTTGAATGCCCTTTCCTGCTGAAGATCTTTGTTTGCTGTGGGATGGAGGTGTGGTCTTCTTGACAATACCTTGATTAAGGTATTGTTTTCTACTTGATTGTTTGTCTGCTTGGTTATCTATCTCCTTAGTAGTTTTTTGACTAGGATATTGTTTTCTCTTTGATTGAAATCAGTGCCCTAATCAAGGAACTACCAAGGAGAAGACCGCACAACCATCAGAACATCAAGGATAAGCTTCTGTATATAAACAACGACCACACTCTCTGGCACTGATGATGTCATCTTGTTGGATAATGAAATGTCTACAAGATAGCAACCAAGCTCAGAGAGTACCAAGGAGTTGACACTGAGCTACATATATTTTCTTCTATTGATGCCTGTATGTTGCCCAGAGTCTTTATAATATCAGGTAGTCTTGTACATTTGATAATAAATAATGGAAATGACCCATGTACTATGTATTGTCAACAACTGTCCAATCTCTTAGGGAGCTTTATAAGTGAGGCACAGTCATTAAATATCACTTTCTTCACTATGATGATAATATATACCTGGCCTTTACCAGTCTCAGGACCAAAGCAGGGATAGTCTGTAGAGTTTCTCAGCCATCCAGATCATGGTTGTCCCAAAGATGTTTTTTTCAAAACAACTTTGGGACATCCATGACCTGGATGACTGAGAATCTCTACAGACTTTTAGCTTTACAGTTTGGGATGAACACCCTTTGAATGGTATGGGAGTAGGAATCAATTTCCAGAGGAAAAATTGCAGACTGCAGGAACCAGTAGCACTACTCAGGTCACCCTGAGGACTCAGATAAACCTCCAAGTGCTTCAACGACCCTCTAAAAGGATGCAAATAACCAGCTGTCTGCAAGGAATATAAATCCTTCCATTCCCCACTATCTCATCAGAGCTGAAGAAGCTTCTTGGATGAGAAGCGAAAAGTTTTCAAAACAAAAATCAAGGAAGTCCAGTTGCCTCCTGAAAAAGGACCCTTGGGACAAAGCATGGATAGATTTGGTTACGACTTGGATGAGAAACTTTCCAGGACTGAACACTAGATTAGGAAGTCAAGACAATTTCAGGAGAGCCAGGGACAAAGCATATCTATATTGTCACCAAGAAAACTCCCGTACAAAGTTGAGCTCAAGCTATTGAAAACAACTTGCTCAAGCTGTTGTTTTCATTGGCTCACTGTCAATTGTAGAGCCAATGGACATGGCTTGTTTGTTTTCTTTTATACATTTTTAATCTCTTCTGAAGATTTTTTTTTCCCCTTCAGTATAAAGTGTTAGTAGTAGAATTAGAATAAGACGCCAAGAATTATTTATTTCGAAAGTAGAAATAGAAATAGAATAACAGAGTTGGAAGGGACCTTGCAGATCTTCTCGTCCAACCCCCTGCCTAGGCAGAAAACCTTACACCTCTTCAGACAAATGGTTATCCAACCTCTTCTTAAAAACTTCCAGTGTTGGAACATTCACAACTTCTGGAGGCAAGTTGTTCCACTGATTAATTGTTTTCACTGTCAGGAAATTTCTCCTTAGTTCTAAGTTGCTTCTCTCCTTGATTAGTTTCCACCCATTGCTTCTTGTCCTGCCCTCAGGTGCTTTGGAGAATAGTTTGATTCCTTCTTCTTTGTGGCAGCCCTTGAGATATTGGAACACTGCTATCATGTCTCTCCTAGTTCTTCTTTTCATTTAAACTAGACATACCCAGTTCCTGCAACCGTTCCTCATATGTTTTAGCCTCCAGTCCCCTAATCATCTTTGTTGCTCTTCTCTGCACTCTTTCTAGAGTCTCCACATCTTTTTTACATTGTGGTGACCAAAACTGAATGCAGTATTCCAAGTGTGGCCTTACCAAGGCATTATAAAGTGCTATTAACACTTCATGTGATCTTGGTTCTATCCCTCTGTTCATGCAACCTAGAACTGTGTTGGCTTTTTTGCACACTGTTGGCTCATATTTAAATGGTTGTTCATTTAAGATCCCTCTCCAAGATCCCTTCCAAGATCCCTCTCACAGTTACTACTATTGAGCGAGGTACCACATATATTGTACTTGTGCATTTTGTTTTTCCTGCCTAAATATAGAACCTTAGTTTTTTTCATCATTGAATTTCGTTCTGCGTATCATTGAATTTCATTCTGCATATCTGAACTGGGAGGATATGCTCCTTGAAAATCCACTTCAAATGACTGAAGTGGATTTTCAGGAATACAGCAAAAATCCTGTAAAGCACTTTGGAAGAAATAGCAGGACAGCTGCATAATTTTAGATTTTGTCATCATGAGGATGGAATTTTTTTAGGATGAACAACTTCCTTGGAACTATGTGTTATTCTCTTCGTTTGGAGAAGAGTATCATAATTTTATAGAAAACAGCAATATATATTGAAGGAACAGATAAATAAATAATACATACATCTGCATCTGTATACATATTTTGCTAGCCAACCCTCAGCTATCAATTGCATTTTAAAAAATGAGAATAATAAATCCATCCAGGATCCAATCCTTCATGACAGTTGTTGCTTCTTTCCTTTTATGGGAATCATTATAAGGCAATGAATATAAGAGCTCAGCTTTCCTGGACCACCAATGCATTTTTCATCGTATGAAAATTAAATTAGTTTTTTTCCCTGTTATTTATCATGGAAAGTTCTCAGGAGCTGTTCGCTTATCTCCCATTGTTCTCAAGGCAGACCATAGTTAATGGCTTTCTAGATTGGCATGACATTTATCTTTCCTTCCAGCATAAGGCATGGGAGGGGGAGAAAAAGTTCAAGAAAAAGAAGCTAATAAAATACAGAAGGAAAGTAGCATTGCTGTATTCAGATGTATGTGCAATAACCACTGCTTTAGCTTGAGATTTTTGAGAATTGGGTAACTAAATGTTTCATGAACCGATCTTGGAGGCTACTAAATTGACTTTGATTGATCTGAACATCATATTGATATTTATAAACCAATAAAGGGGTTTTAAAAACCTCTGTGCATTAAGCTCAACTTCTAGTTATGACTTGGAAATAGCCATATTGTTCTCCTTGCATGGAAGTAGTTTGGAACTAACTTCTTCCAGTATGTTTCTTGAAGTCCCAACTCCAGAATTTCCTACAATTTTCTACTAAGGTAGAGGTAACTCGACTTACGATCACTTCTAAGGTCAATAAAATGAGGAGCCAGATTGTTGGGGGGAATATGCTGACTTTGTAACCACTTATGGAGGGTTGTAAACAGAGGTGGTATTCAGACCGATTCAGGCGAACCGGTAATAGCGAAACCCACTACTCTGGAAACCCGGCACTATGCCGTCCTATGTAGCCACGTTTTCAAGCCATGCGCATGCGTGTAAGCCGCACGTGTGAGCAAAGCGCATGTGTGGAAGGCCATGCACGCTCACATTTTTGGTGCTGGGTGAATTGGTAAGTAAATTATGCAAATTCAACCTCTGGTTATAAAGCACTGTGAAGTGGTATATAAGTCTAAGTGTTATTGCTATTGCTATTGCACTGAGCAAATCTAATGCATTCCAGTTGAGCTGATGTCAGGGGTGAAATCCAGCAGGTTCTGACAGGTCCTGGAGAACCGGTAGCGGAAATTTTGAATAATTTGGAGAACTGGCAACTACCATCTCTGGCTGGCCCCAGAGTGGAGATTTTGCAATATCCTTCCCCCAGGAGCAGGGGGGGAATGGGGATTTTGCAGTATCCTTCCCCTAGAGTGGGGTGGGAATGGAGATTTTGCAGTATCCTTCCCCTGCCATGCCCACCAAGCCACACCACACCCACCAAGCCACGCCCACCGAACCGGTAGTAAAAAAAAATGGATTTCACCACTGGCTAATGTGGATAATTGAACATTCTGTTATAAAAAGCTCCGCATTGAAATAGCCCACTGTGTACTCAATTTATTTATCTGAACTTCTGAACTTCAGCTTAACTTTCAGTTGTCATCTCTGCTTAATCCTTTGCACATAAAAATGGTGACTTTATTATTCAGAATTCTTTTACTCTTCTTCTGGTATCCCTGCTGAAATTGTCTCATGTTTCCCCAGCCTTGATTTATCATATTATTTTTAATAAGGACTGGACATTATGCACATTATGAAAATTCAACTGCCATAGCTTCAAATGATCTAATTGACCATGTTGTCTAAACTTAGACCTTGAGAATCTTATAGAATATTTCAGATGATTTTTCATAGTTACTAAATGTAGGTAAGGAGAATTGTAATGCCATGTATATTCAGAGAAAGAAAAAAGAATTGGTTTTGCTATAGAATGTAGGTTTCGCAGGAGAGCTTTAAAAAGGAATAATATATATACTGCAAAATTCTATAATGAAGGAGTCAGCGAATGCAGGAGATGGGGGGAATAATTAAATCACAAAAGATTCTTACAGCCAAAGAGATATCCAAGCTCTTCTGGGCCGGTGCTCAATTATAGTCACACATAATTAAATTGTGTCACAGGTGCAAATCAACTCACGCATAGTGTGCCCCCTTTAAAAGTTAGTCTCTTTCATCTGTACAGAATAAAAACATTGCTGGAGTTCCATATGATCATGCGCAGTACTGGTTTTCCCTATCTGTTCCTTCTTGTCTTGTCTTATCTTTTCTGTCATGGATTGCACCAGTAGAGGCTAAACCAATATATCATGTATATTGTATACATGATGTACAATGACAATAAAGGCTATTATTAATATTATTTACTTTATTCATTAAACATGAACCTCAGTCAACTGAACATTCAAAAATGCATCACAAATACCATTGACTGGTGCTAATGGTTGATACAGGTTGCTGCCAGTGTCCTAGGTATCAACGAAGTACCTTCTTAAGATGTATGATGTTCCAAGTAGCGCTGTTTTTTGCAGTTCCACTGGTGTTATTGCAGGAAGCTGCAGTTTCTTGATGTGTTTTGTAAAATTCTTGGACATGGTACCAAGTGCCCTGATGACAATGGGTATCACTGTTACATGTTTCATCCATAGCTGTGTAGTTTCGATGGCCAGGTCGTGATATTTCGTGATTTTTTCCAGTTCTTTTTCTTCAAATCTGGCATCTCCTTGTACCACAATATCAATAAATTGTATTATTACAATTTACAATTTACAATTGTATTATTACAATTACAGTATTATTGTTATTATTTGCAAAAAAAAGAAAGAAGTATTTGTCCTATGTAAACTAAAGAATACTGTTGACAAGCAATGGGTTTGGATTATAAAGGTATTTTAGAGGCACTGGGTTGTCAGTGTATTAAAAGCTCAGCTCCCGTTTATTTTCTGTGTTCCTAGTGAGAAGGATCAAATACAAACGACTGTCTATAGAATGTAATTCACTATCTTGCCTCTTGTCTTCAGAAACCATTCATCAAATCTATATCAGCTTCACAGCTCCCTTGTGGTTTCCAATACTGTGTATTAACATCCTTCCTGAAAGGTTGCATTGAATTTCATAGAGTGCTTTATTGAGACTTGGGAAAAAGTGCAAAGAAGAGGAACTAAGATGATTAAAGACCCTGAAGGCTAAAACATATGAAGAACGGTTGCAGGATTTGGGTTTGGCTAGTCTAGAGAAAAAGGAGGACAAGGGGGGACATGATAGCAGTATTCCAATATTTGTGAGGTTGCCACAAAGAGGAGGGGATAAATTTATTTTCCAAAGCATCAGAGGGCAGGAGAAGAAACAATGGATGGAAATTAATTAAGGAGAAATGGAACCTGGAATTAAGGAGAAACTTCCTAACAGTGAAGACAATTAATCAGTGGAACAGCTTGCCTTCAGAAGTTGTGGAAGTTTTTAACAACAGACTGGACAGCAACTTGTCTGAAATGGTATAGGGTCTCCTGCTTAAGCAGGGGTTTGGACTCACTAGAAGTCCTCCAAGCTCCCCCCATCTATTCTGATTGATTGATTGATTGCTTGATCGATTTTGATTGATTGAGTTTACACTTAGCCCAAAAATTGTTTATTGACTTTGCCCTCCTGACTAAGCACAAGGGAAGGGAAGGGAAGGGAAGGGAAGGGATAACTGAATATTGAAGGCAGTTAATGATTAACAGCATAAAGCAATGTTAACTTGATTTTTGCAACAGAGCTGTAGTATATTGCTTAAAAAGACCTGTGGTTTTGAATAAAGAATGCAATGTTTAATTAACTCACTTGGCCATAAAGATAACCATGCAGAATATTTTAATGATTCATAAGTGCATTGTCAAAATTGTATACTTAATTTTGCAAAGAACACCAACATTGGGATGTGGGGAGTTAGAAGAATCCAAGGCAGAAGGGAACAGCTTTGCACCTCTTTATTGTGGCATGCTGTTTTTGTTTGTATATCAAAGTTATTATTAAAATTGTGGTTTGTGAACTGTTTCATTGCCATCTAGTGGTTTAAGTTCTACATCAGCACGATTTAGTTTTTGAACAGCAAAATCTGCCCTGCAAGTAGGGTTTACATCAGTTTGATCTGTAAATTCACTGCAGATAATTTCAAAGAAAAATAACTTACTAAAGGATTAATAGTATGTTAGGTTCTTGTAGTGGCTTTAGGGCTTCTGAAGGATTTCATTGGTATTTGAGTAGGTAAGGTATTTGAGTGATAGACTATTCACCTATCATCCTTAAATAACATTCAGTAAATGATAATTTTGCATAGATGGTGTGAATGTGAATCATATGACTTACTTTTCCAAGTTGTGAAGCGATCACAAGTTATTGTGATTTTCTCTGGTTCTTTCTCTTTTGTACTGCTATTCCCAGTTGCTGCAGTATCCACTATCCAGTCTTCTTTGTGTTTCTTATTGACAATTCTTAATTCTTATGGTGTTGTGTGGCAGATGCATATCTGTTTGAATTCTAAAGTCCCATAGCACTTTAGCTTCTTCACTTTCTACCCTGTTTCTCCCAAAATCAGACATCCCCTGATAATAAGCCCAATCAGGCTTTTGAGCACATGGTAATAAGGCCAAGCGCTTATTTCAGGGTTCAAAAAAATATAAGACAGGGTCTTATTTTCAGGGAAACATGGTAGTACTTTGACTAAATGTTTTTTCCAGTGAGATCAGTCTATCAGGGCAACGTGGTCTACGCAATTATGGGACGGGGCATACTGCTTTTGCTTTCTTTGGATATTACTTTGACTATTTTGTGATCCTACCAATTCTTGCTTACAGGCAAGTGGTTATTTATTCCACAAAAAGCAATGCTCGACTGTCGTAACCAGACTGTATGAATTGCTTACTACCACAGCTAATTTGGTGATCCATTGTTTCTTCAGCTTCTTTGCAGAGGTAGCATTTGCTGTCTTTTCAATTCTGGATTTATATGAATTTGTTTTTAGGGCTTGATTTGTGCAGCCAGCCCCTCTGCCTTTTGCTATAGTTCAATTTTCCTGATCTTAGCCATTGTCAGTTCTTGATGTTATCTTCTTTGCCTGCTAGTTGTTATTGGGTGTTTTTTTTTAAATTATACTGGCCATGGAATACTTTGCCTTGGCATGTTTCTTTCCTACCCTTTATTTGGTCTTTCTTATATAGCAATAGCACTTAGACTTATATACTGCTTTACAGTGCTTTACAGCCCTCTCTAAGCTGTTTACAGTCAGCCTATTGCCCCCAACAATTTGGATCCTCATATTACCAACCTTGGAAGGATAGAAGGCTGAGTCAACCTTGTGCCTGGTGAGATTTGAACTGCCAAATTGCAGGCAGCTGGCAGCCAGCAGAAGTAGTCTGCAGTACTGCATTCTAACCACCGTGCCACCACAGCTCATTTAGGCCAATTTGGTTTCTTTGGGATTTAGTAAGCTTTCATGATATACCAGCTTCAGTACAACTTTTTCACTGTCTTTCAAATATTCCTCCAACGTCCTTTCTTCTTCTTCAACTGTCTGGTATACTTGAAACGTTCTACATCCACCCATGGATTCCCTGTTAGTAGAATCTGTCAAAATTACACAGGGAATGAAGGGTATGATTCATTGCCATTATTTTTCTGGTTTCTCTATTTGCTTTTAGTTCTGCTTGAGTCCAGTCCACTATTCTAGCTGTGTATCTAATGATTGGAATTGTCCAGGTATTAGCCTTGATGTTATTTCTTCCACTGAGTTTGGGCTTTAAGATATTCTTTACTCTTACAATGTATTCACTATAGCCTTCTTCTTGACTTCATTGTCCTTGATGTTGCCAGCTTGAAGGATGCCCTGATATTTCCAATGATCTTCTTCATTCAGATTCCACCAGTTCATATTTAAGTGCAAACTGGATTTTAAAAATGCATACTGCACTCTTTTTAGTGTTAAGATCCTGTTTAGGCTGCATAATATGATGGTAAAACGTTGAGGTCTACCGCCTCAAAATTCAAATGCATATATATCATCTTTTAAATCCTTTGCTAAGATAATTTAGAACCCTCAAATTTGATTTATTTTTTTTTCATTCATTTATTTAAAAGCCAAATACAAATACATTGGGACAAAAGAGCTACTGCCAATCAATAGGGAACATTAAAAATGAAATCCCTTTTCCATTTGGTGGACATACGAAGAATCATTACTGGGAATTGGGTATGTCTAGTCTAATGAAAAGAAGGCCTATGGGAGAAATGATAGTAGTGTTCCAATATTTGATGGGCTCCTACAAAGATGAGAAAGTCAAACTATTTTCCAAAGCACCAAAAGGCAAGATGAGAAACCATGGATGGAAACTAACCAAGGAGAGAAGCAACCTAGAACTAAGGAGAAATTTCCTAACAATGAGAACAATTAAATGGAATGGGTTGCATTCAGAAATTGTGAGTGCGCCATCACTGCAAGTTTTCAAGAAGAGACTGGACAGCTATTTGTCTGGAATGGTATAGGCTCTCCTGCCATGGGCAGGGCGCTGGACTAGAAGACCTCCAAGGTCCCTTCCAACTCTATTATTCTATGTAAGAATGCACAAACATCAAATCCTGGAAGCGTCCCAAAACCGTCCAGTTGAGAAAGTCACAAGTCCAGCCAAGAATGGTAATGCTGCAATGATAATGATCATAACAGTCTGTTTTTGACCATCTCATTCGCACCTCACTGCAGTGAACTTCAATGTCTTAAATCAGGGTGTTAAACTCAAGGCCTGGGGGCTGTATCCAGCCCCTGGGGTGCTTAGGTCTGGCCCATGGGACTGCCCTGGAAAGAATGAAGGACTGGCCCGCCCAAGTTCCATTTTTTCTGGCAGACAGTTGCAGCCGAAAAAGGAGCTTGGGAGCTGATTTTTGCTGGCAGATTGCTCAGGCCACCACAGGCGCCCCCAATATGAGCAACGTCAAGCTGGCCACACCCAGCCCAGCCCCCTGAGGTTAACACAACCCCCATGTGGCCCTCAATGAAATCAAGTTTGACACACCTGTCTTATAATAGGTTTCATAAGTTTTCAAGAACACTTTCATATGTTGTATTCACTGAAAAGACTCTTCTGTATGTGGTCTTCACTGAAAACATTGAAATCAAACTTTTTTGGCCAAGCATTATCTTGGCTTGGCAGATGATATTGCTTTGTTTTCTGTTTTTCTTGTGATCTGTATCCTGCCTGAGTCTTTTCTTGTGGCTACTTATTTGTAAGAAGCTTTCCACCCCTCCCCCCTTTCCTTTCTTTTCTTAGCAGTAATAGCATCATGAGGTCTGAATATATAATGGATGAAGGTCATTCTTTATAAGAATTCTCTCAGTTTCTCAGTAGTTTAGCCTATCAATCTGCACGAAGCTTCGGAAAATGTCACCTTGCAAAACCATATGGTGTGCTTTGGCAGGAAATTAGAAAGAGCAAAAACAATTTGAGTACCAGGTCAAAAGATGGTTATTAATTTTCCATTTCTGACTTTGTTGACAGGGAGAACAATTCTATCTTTTTTACCCAGAGTGGAAGGAATAGAAACTTTAAAAAAAATTGAATTACAATACGCCCACCTTAGTTGGCTTTTGTATTTAGTAACACAAGACCCTGCGGGAGATTAATCATTATTTGAAGAGTAGAGAAAATATCTAAAATGGGGTTTAATGCAAGAAGGAAAAAAAAACCCCGAAAAGCTTAAAGGAAGAAATACATTATATACAATAAGTACAGAAAGGAATTATTTGGGATTAGTCCAAGAAGAGAAATTTTATTTCCTTTTGTTTTTCTGCCAATCCTTTTCAATTAGCTGAAAGAGAATTTAATTTAGAAATGATTCCAGAGGAGAGAAAAATTTGAGTGAAATTCTCATGAGTGAATGTGTTGTTCCAAAAAAATGTGGCAAAGTAAATGATCCATTGTATTTCCCTCACTACTCTCTCTCTGTCGTTCTAAAACTCCATTAAATACTCACCATGCATTCCTCCACTTCTTGTTGGTTTATGTAGTGGTCCATTGTTCTTCTCTGTGAGGGAATTTGTCTTTGAGAAACTGCTGGAAAAGTCATCCTTCCCCAGAAAAATTCAGCATTATCATGAATTTGGGTTATTATCATGAATTATCATGAATTTGGGTGCCAAGCACCCACAAATATATTGAAATACAGGTAGTCCTTGATTTACAACTGCAGTTGAGCCCAAAATTTCTGTTGCTAAGTGAGACAATTGTTAAGGGAATTTTGCTTCGTTTTACGACCTTTCTAGCCACAGTGGTTAAGCAAATCATTGCAGTTGTTAAATTAGTAAAACGGTTGTTAAGTGGATCTGACTTCCCCATTGACTTTGCTTGTCAGAAGGCCGCAAAAGGGGATCACATGATCCCAGGACACTGCAACCGTCATAAATATGAGTCAAGGTTTCCTGCCTAAGCAGGGGGTTGGACCAAGACCTCAAAGGTCCCTTCCAACTCTGTTATTCTATTCTATTATTCAAGATACCAAGAATATGAATTTTGATCATGAGACCATGAGGATGGTCTCAAGTGTGAAAAACGATCATAAGTCACTTTTTTCAGCGCCATTGTGACTTTGAATGGTCACTAAATGAACTGTTGTATGTCGAGGACTACCTGTATTTCAAAAGGCCATTAATGCCTAGATCTACTTGGGAGCAGCATCACTCATTTCTAGTAATAACATGAATAGCTGCAGACTTGGATAATCAGCTGCTTAGCAGAATAACATTCAGACCTGTGACAGGTTCTTTACAGCACACCTAAATACCAATGTTTGGCATATGCTATGATTTTCTATCCATATCCCATTTTATACCACCAATAGCCCCTGATTTAAGTAAGGATGCTCATTATATAATGTTCGCTATATAATGGTCTTGATCTCCATGGGCTGGCATCCGTCACTCCTAAAAGTTTAATGACTAATAAAGGAGAATACAGTATTTGCAGCACAGGGTTGATACGAGGGGTCCTTGGTGCTCTCTGAGCTTGCTTGTTTTCTTGATGTTACCTAATTTGGGTAATGAAATGTCTGCAAGAAAACAAGCCAGCTCAGAGACCACCAAGGACCCCTCACAATTTAATGACTGACCAAGCAAACAAGCAAAGATAATGATGTGTAGGAATGACTTGAGAGACAGGAGGGAGAGCCAAAGACCGGGCGATTGGCATGCAGAAGATAAGGAAAGGAAGTGAAAAATAGTTTCAGTCTTGCAATTTCCTGTCAGTGAGAACAATTCATCAGTGGAACTGATGAATTGCCCCCAAGGCTTGCCTTCAAGTTGTGGATGCATCATCACTGGACATTTTCAAGAAGAATATGGACAATCCAGAATTGTGTAGGGAGGAGCCGCATCAGGCCTGTAGTTGATCTCGGGGGGGGAGGTGGATTGGGTGGGTGTGGCCAACTGGATAGGCATGGCCAACTGGGTGGGTGTGGCTAGTTTGGCACCCCTCCCAAACTGCTGGCATCTTTCCTCTTCGCATTGGGTAGACCAGGATGGCCCCATGGGCTGGATTCAACCACATCGCAACCCAGATTCAGCCCATGGGCTTTGAGTTTGACATCCCTGGTGTAGGGTATCATGCTTGAGCAGGGATTGGACTAGAAGCATTCGGGGTTCCTTCTAACTCTGTTATTCTGTATTGTGTTAATGAAACCTTAAAATA
Source organism: Masticophis lateralis (assembly GCA_030761175.1). Classification (NCBI taxonomy): domain Eukaryota; kingdom Metazoa; phylum Chordata; class Lepidosauria; order Squamata; family Colubridae; genus Masticophis; species Masticophis lateralis. The sequence continues at coordinate 68,019,801 of JAUDYJ010000007.1, read as the reverse complement.
AAGGTGGAGTTAATACTAATATTTTTGCCGGCTTCCGGTCAGCGTCTCCGCCATTGTTGGGCGGTTTTTTATGACCGCCTGCTTCGGTGTCCATATAGAGCCATCTCAACAGCTGTGAGGCGGCTCGGAAAGTCTGATCTCCATACGGAAGATCAGATGGAGCTGGCGAGAGGGGGTAGAGCCCCCTGAGGAGCCCCCAGGATTGTTTTCTTTTCCTGGGGAGGAATCAGGGAAAAAGGCTCCCCTTTCAACTCGCCAGAGCTCCGGACATCGGGGGATCTCTGCTTGCAGAGCAAGACGGCATGAGTAATACCTATCAAATCAATAAAAGCCTGCACTAGATGAAACAAGTTGAAATCCGGACTTTAAAGCCTCAAAACTGCAAGTATTTTATCTTTCTAAAAAAAAGGATTTAAATGGGAGAAAAGAGAAACTAAGTAATATAAAATGGCGACTGACCCGAACGAACGGAAGAAGGGAGAGTTGAAAGCGAAAGTGTGAAAGTTTGTTTGCTAGTAGCGGATAATTGCGACATTTACAACTTAAGAAGATAGATTCATTTTTTGCTCTATAAAACTGGGGAAGAAAATTGAAAAAGGAGGGAAATCCTCTTCTCTGGAGAAGCTAAGACTCTGTGGAAGTATGACTCCGAAACAAAAACCAGGGGGTGGGGCTCCCCTACCCATCAGACAAAGGAAAAATCAGAAAAGCCTCAAACGCAGTTTCAGGAAACTGGAAATGAGGATTTGAAAGGCTTTATAACCAAGGCTTTGGGAAGTGTTCTTGAAAAGATAGAAAGATCTCAGAAGCAAATTAAGGAATTGGTACAGGAAAAATATGACAAATTGAACCAAAATATTATTAAAGTAGTTTCTGGCCTTTCAGATGTGATGATGGTGAAAAAAAAGTGGGTGGACTTAGTACAGAAGTTGAATCTAAGATGAAAGTAACAGAAGAAAACTTTTTTAAAGCTGATCTTAGAAATCAAAGAATTGAAAATGATGTGATGATGCTTCAGTTTAGAGCTATGGAGTTTGCGATAAGACTAAGAGGTATAAGAGAGAACAACAGAGAAGACTTAAAAACAGTCTGTGCCAAGGCATTAGCTGTATTGTTAAAGGTGGAAGATGACCAAATTTTTAGCTATATTGATAAAGCTTACAGGATGAACTCACGTGTGGCCAGACAAAGGAATTTGCCTAGAGATGTTGTTGTCTACTTTACTGATAGAAGATTGAGGAATGATATTTTGCAGAAGTCTTACCATGCTACCGTTCAGGTAGAAGGTAATCAAATTGGTGTTTACAAAGAGTTACCACCTAAGATGTTAAGAGATAGAAAGGATTTTGGATTTTTGGTAAATGAACTGAAAAGAAATCAGATTCAATTCAGATGGGATGCCCCGGTTGGTATAATTCTGAGATATGAAGATGTGAGATACCGTTTAAATACTATTGAAAAAGCAGAACATTTTTATAATAACATCTTTAAAGGGGCTCCCACATCTCCACGTTCATCCATGTCGTTAATTATAGAAGAAGGCATTAAAGATAAAGAACCTGAAAGAGAGACTGAGGAACAATGCAGGCAGATGGAATTAGAAACTCAAAGAGCAATAGAAGAAACGCAAGGAGCAGCAGGTGGTTTTTCTTATGGATCTTCCAGAGCCGAAAATAAAGCACCCCAGAGGTACAAGAGAGGTGGTACTGGGCCTTGAACTGTTGAAGCAAGAACCGAAAGATAAACGTATAAACCGAGCTGAGAAGCAAATGTTAGAAAAGCAGAAACAGCAGAGGCCCAGTACTTCACAAGAGGAAAAGGGGGGGCAATGGCAAACAACAGAAATCAGAAGCCAAGGGAGGACCTAGACTGAAGACCACTGCTCTGCAACAGAAACTTTGTCAATTGCTCGATTCGCTTTGTGAAACTTAAATGACACTTAAATTTTTATTCTGGAATGTGAATGGATTGAATTCTCCATAGAAAAGATGGCAAATATTTTATTATTTCAAATAGTTTAAAAGACAATTTTTTCAGACCGCTATAGCTCTTTTTCAAGGATTGACTTCATCTTGATTACACTTGATTTATTTATAAATATGGATTATAAAATTTCTGCAAATTCATCATGATTAAGTTGGATTTATAGAGGGCAGATATATGAAGGTCAATGTAAGGCAACTCATAGGTTTATTGGAACATCTTGAGAAAAGCAAACAGATCCCTGCAGTGGTGGTGTTTTTGGCAAAAGGATAACAGAATAAGACTATCTGCAGATGATCTGGTGGTTACCCTATTATAGTCTTTGGAATTAATCATCCAGATGAAAAAACAAAGGTGATAGTTAAAAATATGTCGGAAACCCAAAGGATGGAACTGGAAAGGTTGGCAGGATTTGAAATAGTCTTAAAGGTGAAATATCTAGGACTGCAGGCCGCAGCTTCAAATTTAAAAAGACTTGGATAATTGGAAAGAACTGCAACTGTCTTTATTTGGTAGAATAGCACTAATTAGGACGAACGTTCCACCTAGAGGATTACAAAATACCTTTGTGGATCCTGGGCATATTACAAATATAAAGTCACTCGGGGGGATTTTATATAAAGAGATACTCTTTACTGATGGGGGCAGCTGGAATTTGAAGTCCTTAAAAACTCGGTTGGAAGAAGAGATCGACTTAATTTGGTTATAGTATACTTAACTTCAATCATGATGGAGAGAAGATTAAAAAATTGGTTTAATGTTGTATGAAGACGATTTGGTGATAAAGATATTAATAGGGTTTACAATATATTGTATGTAATTAAAATTAGAACATAGATTGATATATGGATAGAATATTATTTGATATAGATATAGATGAGGTTATATATTATATCTTATTATTATTATACAATATGGGGGATTGATTTAAGTAAATAATTATTATTATTAGATTAGAGAAATGCTTGATATCTTTTACTTGGACTTAAATATTATATTATTAGATGAGAGTTGTATTGATTGATAAATGAATATCGATGGTTGATAAATGAGGCAAACACTATTACTATTTGGATGTTAATTTTAGGATTATTTATAGGTTTATTTGTTATGTTATCTTCCGGATTTCACTGTATTTTTCTAGTTTAATATATGCAGACTGTCTAAAAATAATTTTTTTTGCAAGGGAAGCCAAGGGGGGGGGAATATGGGGTGGGGGGGAATTGGGGGGAGAGAAAAATGAAAAATTTGTATGTGTAAAACTTTTTCAATTAAAAAAAATACTAATATTTTGCCCAGCTAATACACAAGGCTAACAGCAAGCAAGTAAGTATTGCACAAGAACATATGCAAAAGTGTATTTGCATGAAAACGGGTAACTGTAGACGGGGGGGGGGGGGAAACCTATACCCAAAATAATACCTTGATTTCTTAAATGGACTTTTTAAGAAGATACAATTTTGTTGAATATATATATCCTGCCTAATTCCAGCTTTGTCGCCATGATATTTCTGGAATATTGATGAGAAAAAGAAAAACAGAAGTAATGTTGTCAGTGTTCACGTGATGAAGAGATATCACTGGTCAGAAACCAATATATTATTCCCCCAAATCTGCAACGTTTTTACTACTGCCTATTAACAGTTCTAAGAAGCTTCTAGGAAATTGAGTCAACAAGGCCCAATACATACAAATGATTTTGAAAAATATCTTGGCTTATAATGTAAATTGCTAATTAGAAGTCCATCTGAGTTATGTATTTTATTCCTGTAAAACAACTCAAATATATTCTGTCTTCACACAAAAGTAGAACAGACATATCGGCTTATATACCCTGAGTTTAATTAAACATGTGTACTTGTAGTAGTCATAGCAACAAAAGAGAAAGTGCATCTCTTATGACACTTTTAAAATTTTTGTGTCAAACTACTATGAAGATGGGAAAAAATACATGGACAGCTCTAAACAGAAGGAAATAAATGTTTTTAAGTTCCAATTTTTAAGCTTCAAAAGAAGCCCATGGATCTGGTTAAACAAACATCCATTTAATTCAGTGCTGCCAATTTCATAATTTAGTTGTACACTAAATAACCTGAACTATATCACAGTTTCAATCACATAAAACAGATCAGGAATATAAATACAAAACCTTTTTCCTTTTACTGACAATCTATGATGTACATATCAAATATTAAGCTTTTTGTCAAAAGATTAAAAGGCAAAGTAAATGCTTTCAATACATTTTTCCTTTTCAATCAGTTAATGTGCGTCATGGCTGGACTTTATTAATTTACTGTGGCCACTTTATTCCATTTACATGCAATTAATTGATTGATTAATTAAAAACACTTTCTCCAACATTGAACGGTTTAACTATTTACATTATAGTAACACTTTATAGATCAACTGATGTATTTTATTCAGTTTGCATAGTTATTTTCAGTAATCCTATAAAGCTGCTGCATTACTTGATAGTCAAATGCTTTTGCTTGAAGAGAATGTATTCATGGAATCCTAGAATTGAAAGAGGCCATTTAGGCTATTAAGAGGAACCCTTCTTCAATACAGTAATGCAACATACAGCATCCTTGAAAGATAGTTGTCTAATCTCTGCATAAAGATATCCACTGACTCTCTCTCTCTTCTGTGAATAATTGGTTCTCTACTGGACTTTTCACCCTGTTAGGAACCTTGTTTTCTAATGTTTAATCCAGAGGTGGGCTTCATATACTGTGGTACTGTGGTGCGTCCGGTGTTCGCCCAGCAGCGGAAATATGAGAACACGCCATCCATGCATGTATGCAGTGTCACAAAACACAGCAATTCACTCCTGCGCACCGTCCACACATGCATATGCCATCACAAAAAATGGCAATTCACTCACGCGTGCCGTCTTCAGATATGTGCGGTGTCAAAAACACAACAATATAGGATGGGATTGTGCCTGGGCAGGGGCGGGGGGGGCGGGAGCGGGGGGGGGGCGGCACCCACAGGTCACCACTACAATGCCCAAACTGGTCCGAATCAGCTGAATCCTACCTCTGGTTCAATCAGAACCTGTCTTTCTGTCAGTTAAATCTGTTATTCCATTCTATGTACTCTGGAATGACAGAGGGAAAGTCTTGATGTCTTCTGAGCAACACTTTTCAACTAGCTGAAAAGAGTCTCCTTATCTTCCTCTGTTCTAAATTAAGTCTTCCCTTCTGAAGATGAAATATTCTGACTCTTTCAGTCTCACTCCACTTCTAGTTTCCTGCTCTCTGAAGCTGTTCCAGTTTTTCTGAATCCTTCTTTAGAGTTCAGAGCCCAAAACTGGATATCATACAAATACTTGCAAACTAAAATGGAACTTTTCAGAGGTGGAATTCAGTCAGTTTGGGTGAACCGGTAGCGCCAATGATCAGTTGGCCTCGCCCACCCACCCCTGCTCCTGTCCTTTATTTCCTGCATCTCAACCATGTGGCACAGCTGATTTCTCCCCCCCCCCTTGCTGTTCTACTTACCGTTGCTGACTTGAAAGTTAAGCAGCTAAGCTTCTTCTAAATGCTCCATTTTCAGCGTAAGCGCATACTCACCAAACTGGTTGTTAAACCAGCACCATTCCACCACTGGAATTTTTACTTCCCATGTTGTGGAGACTATATATCTGTTGAAGCAGCCAAACAGCTCTTCGAATAGTTGATGGTTGGTCCCACTGCTAACTCATATCCAGTTTGCAATGTAATCATGTCCAGTTCTTGTTATTCCAAGAAGTTTTTCACAAGCACAATTACCAAGCTGTATATACTCATCCTATAAGAACATTTGATTTTGTTGTTGTTGTTTCCCTGGAGAAGAAATTGCATTTGCTTCTTTTAAACTTCATTACATTATTTTAAGCCTGTTTTTCTAATCTATATAATTTTTTTTAATTCAGCTTTTGTCTTTTAGTACATTGTACCATCTGCAAATTGAATAAGTACTCCTATATCTTTTCATCCAAAACATTAAGAAAAAGGTTGAAAGGTAAAGCACCAAATACTGAACTTGATGACATCTTCCTGAACACTTTAGCTTGAAAAGGAAAATTAGACTACAATTTTCAATCCAACTAGTGTTCCTATGTGCTTTATTTAAAATTAAATATTTAAATGATATTGATTACACTGTTGCCTTGATTTAAAATTTCATTGCTTTCAATCCTTTGTTCTTCTGTTTTACCATAGGTATTTTACTTACTATAGCGGTCTTGACTGTTGTATAAAAAGTGGGATGTCTATGGAGATTCTCAATCATCCAGTCATGGTTGTCCCAAGGTGCTTTTTCCAAAAAACAACTGGACTTTCTTGGGGGGGGGGGGGGTTCCCTTTGAAAGCATTTTGCTTCTCATCCAACCAGCTTTTTCAGTTCTAATTGTTAGGACTGACAGATCTTCTTGGATGAGAAACAAAACATTTTCAAAGGGGGAAAAAAACAAGAAAGTCCAGTTGCCTTTTGGAAAAAGTACCTTTGAGAGAAAAGTGGGATATAATGTAATAATAATTAGGTATAAATTCACCAGAGGCATTGCTCTCCTTTAAGACATGGGCGTTGGAGTCAAAATGGAGGAATGTAGTGTCCTTCTGTCGCATATGATCCTAAATTTCTATTATCCAAATAGGTAAATAGAAATTCAGATTTCAGAGAAAAAAAAATTCACATACAACTGCTCAAATTTCACTTTATTTCACCAATAGAGACATCAGAGTCAAAGGATTCTAAGAAGTATTAATAATGGCCATTGCAGAATATAATTATTCATTTTTTGCTATTCATTCTTGTACTTAATTTAAGAGCTAACTAAAATAAAATATATTCACATTTTATATTATTCCCTAGAGATTGTGTGTAAGCCTTATAATATGAGGTTGGTGTTGACACTTTGATCTCTTTCTTTTAAATTTTAGATTATATGGAGACAGGCAGCTGACAGATCTGTTCTGATATATTGCACAAATCAAACATATTGCTGCCAGAAAAGTTTTTGTGCTTCTTTCTAATAAAAATCTAAATGTATCTTTCTTATTTCTTCCAAAAATCAGCCTAGGCTTTGGGTTATTCTTCTCTGTTTCACCTTTGTAAGAGATTGGATGAAAGAATGACTTTTGAACCTTGAATTTTATGAATTAGAATCAAATGTTAGTCTTCTGTTTTGCAGAGTCGAGCCTCATTCATGAATGTTTTCATTCTGGCATGTTCTAAAATATTTTATATTCTTTATCTGTTTTTTATAATCCATTTTCTTGTATTTATTATTCCTTACTATTGGAATAATGGTGGTTTTGATAAATTCAGAAGTATATTTCCCCTATGGGAAATTGAATCACTTTTTTATTTTCTTATTGGATTATTTCTTACGATTTCTACTCAATTAATCTTTATGAGCATTGACTCCCATTGAAACAGCTTGTCTTTTATCTTCCTTCAATTCATATATGATGTATTTTGTTGTTGTTTTTCTGAAACATTATTTCATCCTTCAATAAAAGAAATACTTGTATGAAACAGAAAACCTGTTCAGGTTAATGAATATTTAAAATAATCAGTTTAACATGACAATCCTAGCCTTTTCTAAGACAGAGATAAGTATTGTGTTTCAACTTATTTTCCAAAGCACCAGAAGGCAAGACAATAAGCAGTGGCTGGAAACTAACCAAGGACAGCATGCCTTCAAAGGTTGTGGGTGCTTCATCACTGAAGGCTTTTAAAAAGAGATTGGACAACTATTTGTCTGAAGTGGTACAGGATCTCATGCTTGAACAGGGGGTTGGATTAGAAGATCTCCAAGGTCCCTTCCAACTCTGTTATTCTGCTTACCCTTGTACTATATAGTATTTGTCCACAGACCAGATTGTGATGACATGATCCAATATTTGATGGACTGCCACAATTATAGAGTCTCCTGCTTGAGCAGGAAGGTTGGTCTAGAAGACTTCCAAGGTCTCCTTCAGTTTAGATGTTCTGTATTCTTTAACACCCAAAATCACCAGCCACCATGCTGTAAATCAAAGACCAAAAACATGTGGAAGATGAGAAATAGTCCACACTTTTACCTCTGCCACTGAAAGTAGATAAATTAGTCTTGCTGGACAAAACATCATAAATAAACACCAAAATGAATTTGGTAATCCAAACATGAGTAAATGAAGCATTAAAACTGAATAACCTCTACATTTAGGAATGATTATCAACAATATACAAACCAGGGTAGGATAGCAATGTACGGTTTGGGGGAAAATATTTAGATGCAGTGATGTCTCTGTACCTACTAAAATCAGAATTATGTAATTAATGGTTTTCCTATGGTAACTTTATGGAAGTGAGCCTTTGACTTTGAAGAAGTATTTTATAAAGAGTTGTGATGCTTTTTGGCAATGAAAAAAAAATTCTTGAGAATACCAAGGATAGCCAAGAAAGCAAGCAAATGGAACACCGAACCAACTGAGATTTATTACCCAAGACACAAATGATCAGTCTCAAACATAAACATTTTGAATGCAGAGAAATTCAGCTTTGAGAAATCCACAATTTGGGAAATGTGCAAAGAAAGAAAAAAAAGAGAATTACTAGAATCATGGTGGGTGAACTCAATTACAATTGTGATGGGAAATTACACAACCAGGTTGGAAAGGAAACATCTTGAACAAGGTCTATCTATATGGTTGCTAAGAACCATTTATCAAGCTTTAAAGCGCGTTTATGCTATTGCAACTATTATCACCTCTCAGCTTGCCAATGAACTAAGGGGGAGGGGAAGGGAAATGGAAGGTAGTTTCCAGATTTCAGGAGAGCAACCTTTGGGAATCAAGGACACTTCAGCAGGCGGCTAAGATCCTCAGAAGCATTTTCTCATAACAACTTGAATGCATTTAATTGGACAATGTAACCTACACCAAGACGGGGAGGGAGAATTTCGTACTTTAATTATACAGGATTGCACGGGAAATAACCAGAGCTGGTTTTGCCTTAATCTGTGCCAAAATGATGTCCTCAAAAAAGCTTTGCCTAAAAAAATTGGATGGTCTCCATTGTGCTTGCTCGGTTGGGTTTGTCAGTCCTTGACACCATTACCAATCTGATGGCCCATATTCAATCAGTTGACAAAATACAAGATCAAAGGAGTGATAGCAAAGTACAAAGTTGAGGGCCCTTTGTCTATCTTAACAGGTGACATCTGGGTCAGAAATGGGCTAAGAATAGATATCTGGAAACACAGCAAGGGAAGATTAGGAAGTTATTAGAGTCATTTGTTTCGGCTTCTTCTGTTCTTATATTGACTGTGACAGTTTTGGAACATTCTGCTTTTAGTCAGTCTCATTCCTGCTTCTGTCAGCTAAGGATATTACTATTGTAGTTTCTGATGTTTGACGTACACACTGTAATCTTGTCCTCTTCACTCTGTTCCTTGTTGCTGCTTGATATAATTTCTATTTCGTTTCAGGACAGTTCCCCAGAAAAAAAATGCCATTTTTTTTTTCCTTTTTCGTTTCTTTTTTGTCACTTACCAACAAGGCTGCCCTGTTTTCATAATATCGAGTTTCCTACCCACATTGAGAATGCATGGACACTAGTTTTCTGTTTCGATTTTAAGGCACTGCTCAGGAATTGATTTATTGTGTCACCCACGTAGTCTTTATGAAACCCACAGATGGTGATGCATTAGTCAGCTTGATTGGGACGTTCATTTAAAAAAAAAAGGTTGTTGTGAATATTGTTTATTTAATTATATTTAGGATTTATAAGGCTGTCCAACTCAAACAATGTGATTCTGGGTGGTGTAGAGCATAAAATGCAAATAAGAGAGAGAAGTAGGGGAAGGAGGGAAGGCGAGAGAGAGAGAGATCATGTAGCAATAAACAAATGCAATATAAAAACAAAAAAAAATGACCAGCACCTAACAAAACAAGCAAAAGGAGAACTGATTCAATTGTTCCCTAATGCATCAGGTAAGACTCTTAACCCATTTCCTATTGGTGAGAAGAGTTAACGCTTATTCTATATCAGGCAGGAGTACAGAGGCTATCTCAGAAAAGATGTACTTCTTACTTAAGTCTCATAAGATGTCAAGATTTAAAGGAGGGTTTCTGATCCATAACCTCCCTTTTGTGTGAGTCATGGACCAATGTTCTTGGGAGAAGACAAACCTACAAGTAACCTGATCATACTTATCCCAGAAAGGGCTACAAAGCAGGGGTGGGTTCTATTTACCTTTACTACCAGTTCGCAACAGGATCGCATGTGCAGATCGCCGATGATGACATCTGGGTCGGTGGGCGAGGCCTCCTCCCTTTTTACTACTGCTACGAAGGCAATAAATCAGGATCAAACCCAGAAGCCTGTTGAAAGCCAATGCAGCTCACAGAGTAGTTACAATGGCATAATGATTGGTCCATCTCATTATGCATTCTGTAACAGCAGAAGCTCCCAGGGCAGTCCCATGTAGAGTGCACTGTAACACTTCAATCGGGAAGTGGTGAATGTATGAATGACCATGAATACTCCCCCCCCCCACCATCCAAGAATGGGTGCAATTAATCCTGCTCTTTGAGAAGGATTTATATTTCTGCTGGGGATACTACCAGAACAGTATAATAAAGCGAATAAAATATTTAATTTTGCATGTAGTAACAGCAGCAAGAATAGTATTTGCACAATAATGGAAAAATGAAGAGCTCCCGACAGACGAAAGTATAATTAGGTCAGACTGAGGTCTGACCTAAGCATAGTACATAAAATTATCTGCCACAATGTCCTCCCTGTCAATGACTACTTCAGCTTCAACCACAACAAAACACGAGCAAATAATAGATACAAACTCAAGGTAAACAGTTCCAAACTGAATTGCAGAAAATATGACTTCAGTAACAGAGTGGTCAATGCCTGGAATGCACTACCTGACTCTGTGGTTTCTTCCCCAAACCCCCAAAACTTTAACTTTAAATTGTCTACCCTTGACCTCACCCCATTCCTAAGAGGTCTATAAGGGGCATGCATAAGCACACCAGCGTGCCTACCATCCCTGTCCTAATATTCCCTTTTACTTTTCATGTATTCAAATTGTGTTTATACTTTTACCTGTTATCTTATATATGCTTGACAAATAAACTTATTATGATTAATTAAACAAATATTAAAATGTGCTGAGATGGATAGATTGACACTTAAGATAAAAGAAAAGGAAGAAACAGAATACTTTTTAAGATGAGATATACTTTACCAATGGTTAACTAACAAAAACAGAGGTTAGAACTTTAAAACAATTTAAAGAGATAACAAAAAAATGTATTAAAATATTGTAAGATAGACAAACTAATTGTTTTATAATTTTATGATTAATATTGATACGTTTATTAATATTACTAGTATGATTATGGCTATTGTTGTAGTTTTACTCAAAATAAATTAATGCCCAGACAACACACTGCTCAGACAGACATGGAATTTTTTATGTTTTTAAAGAAACAATGTACTAATAAAACACATTCAAAAGAAGAGAGAGAGAAGATCTGTAAATCCATAAAAACTCCAGATTACGCACTAAATCTGGATGGAATAGTGCCATGACATCCAGAACCAAATATGGAAACCCTGCAACCAGTGGTGGGATTCAAGTAATTTAACAACCGGTTCTCTGCCCTAATGATTTCCTCCAACAACCAGTTCACCAAACTGCTCAGAAAGCTAACACCTGGTTCTCCCGAAGTGGTGCAAACTGGCTGAATCCCAACACTGCCTGCAACACACCCAGATTTGGGGCACTCAAAGCTTACAACTACGGTTTTGGCGAGGTTAAGCTCTTCTTTCCCATTCCATATTAAGGGATAATTCATACGTTTGAATAGGAATCCCTTCATTCAAAGCAGTTTTCCTCCTGTATATCTTTTTTTTAAACAGAAGAGTAATCAGTAGTACAAAATTAGATAAATGTAGATTATATACTTCTTCCTTGTCACATTCTGTGTCTGTGTTTAACCACTTGATTTGTGCCCCCTGCCCCAGAACAGGTGTCAGAATGCCAAACGTCACTTGCATTTCAATGAAATTACTTTCATACATTCTTTTAAAAACTTAATTAGTCTGTTGATTCTTTTTTTTTTCATGAATATCATTGTTTCAAATAAAAGGAGGGATGATTTAAACAGCTACAATTATCAAATAATGACTTTCCCTGGGTTGAATTTTGCAATAAACATGATGACTTTTATTGGAAGAAGAATTATGTTATGTTATGCCTTTTACTGAAGTTGTTTGATGGCCTTTCATTGTATATAAGGACCATCTTTAGCTGTCTATATTGATTCACCTTAGGGATTCACATTAGAGATGCAGGTTCCCAGCATGAACTCATGAACACTTCACCACTTTCCAATCAATTCTATTCTTTTCCTGCCAGAACACTTCAATTATTCCACAACTTAACACCTGAAAGAGCTATATACATTTTTAATAAGTGCTTGCACTCCTCTGACTGAAGAATCTTGATAAATAGATTGCTTTTTTTTCATTTAGCAGCAAATTAGAAATGAAAATGAGCAGTAATAAAGCAAACATTTACTTCTTCAAGTAGACTAGAGGGGGTTGAAAATTGGCAGTGATAAACAGTCTGCATAGAGAGATATGACTTATTTATTCTATAGGATTTTATTTTAAAAAATCAGATGCATTTGAGCAGTTTGAAAAATGACTATTTGAAGATTGCAGAACGCCTGGTACACTTTTTAAAACTTTGCAAAAGTTTTTGTCATAGTTGGTTTCTAGACTGCTAACAATTCAGGGGACCATATACTGCATTAAAAAAAACCAGCTGCAAGCTTCTCTGTTATCAGGGAAGAGAGTTACTTCCTTGTTAGATTTTAGAGAAAGCTGTTAGAATGAAAACCAGAAAGTTCTAAATGAAAAATATTTCAGTTGCTAGGATTCCTGTAACCCCATTCTGTTCATCTCAAAAAAATCTTGCTAAAGAAAACTCTGTAGAAAACATGCTTGGAGAAGATTCACGTTTTTTAATGGAAAAAAAAATCTGTTTATGAAAAAAGGCTGTTTAAGCATGTTGAGACACTGTGTGGATTATTACTGCAATATTACATGAATTTAGTCACATGAATAAACCAGCAATCACTTCCTAGTTAAACTGGTAGCTGACCAGGTTTCATTCCTCCCTTGTTGATTGGATCACAGAGATAACCTTCCCTCAAAGATACTATGATTATTTTTTTACAGATTAACAAACTTGGAAGGGACCTTATAGGTCATCTAGTCCAACCCCCCCCCCCCTCAAGCAGGAGAACCTATTTTTCTAAAAGGCTATTTCACATCATCTTCAGTAGCTTGTAAGGGAGGCGGTAGCTCAGTGGCTAAGACGCTGAGCTTGTCGATCAAAAGGTTGGCAGTTCAGTGGTTCGAATCCCTGGTGCCATGTAACTGGTGAGCTCCTGTTCCTTGTCCCAGTTTCTGCCAACCTAGCAGTTCAAAAGCACATAAAAAATTCAGGTAGAAAAATAGGGACCACCTTTGGTGGGAAGGTAACAGCGTTCCGTGCGCCTTTGGCGTTTAGTCATGTCGGCCATATGACCATGGAGACATCTTCTGACAGCGCTAGCTCTTCGGCTTTGAAATGGAGATGAGCACCGCCCCGTAGAGTCGGGAACGACTAGCACATATGTGCGAGGGGAACCTTTACAGTAGCTTGTGGAAGCTCTGCAATTTCTTATCTATAGACAATAACAGCCTGATAATTTATTATTTTGCTGAGCGCCAGTTTAGTCTGGTGGTTAAGGCACCAGGTTAGAAACTAGAAGACTGTGAGTTTGTAGTTTCATCTTAAGGATGAAAGCTAGCTTGGTAGCTTTGGGCTGTTCACTCTTCCTAAACTCACAATGTCAGCCTCAGACAATAGGCAATCAGTCAGTTCCTATCACAACAAATGGATCAACATTCAGTTGAACTGAAAAAAGAAAAAATACAAATTCTGCATTTGCAGGAAAAATGTAGGAAGAAAAAAAGATCTTTGGCAGCCAATTGTCCCAGCCGAGAAAAAGACTCCTCCTCTTCCCTTATTTTTTTTTTGAAGATAGGAACATTTGCTTTTCTCCAATCCTTGGAGAACCATACCATCTTCTGTGTTTTTTCAAGGTTCTACAGTAGCCTTGTAATTGCTAGTGATCTCTGTCAAATTGATTTCCTGGTATCTCCATCCAAGAACTAACTCTTTTTTTTACTTTGAGGTCCTCCAGATTTGGTTCGGTACTATGCTACATCAATGTGATCCAATTTACCATAACATGATATTTTGTTCAGATTCGCTTTAAGTTAATTATTCTTAACTGCCTTGAATCTGTTAGGTTTGACTTTTCCTTCTTTCTAGTTTCCAAGTTTTGAAAAGTTCTAAGTTTCAAAAAAGCGGATATGTCAAGCACAGAAAATCAGGAAGTCCAGGCAATTCAAATGAATATAACGATCTATTGCAAGCTTAAGCTCTTTGCAAGAACCTGAATTATTAATGGTCAAAGCAAATTGGTAGTAGATAATAGTCAATGGAATTCAAGCTGGACTGGAGTTAGATCTCTCGTGGGCAGGAAAAGATTCAAGACTGATTATATGTTTAACCTCTCTCTCAAGCTCAGCCTGGTCATCTCCTACAAGATAGCTACTTTCAAAACTGGGAAGATGGCCAGTTTATTACCAAACCAAACTGCATTCCCTTTCTATCTCAATTTTTTTTTCGTTTCCATGACCTAATATTATCACAGCCTTCTCAATCCCATTACTTCCACCATACGTACCAGTATTGGAAGGCAATTTCTTATGCTTGGTACATTTCATATTATTTGTTATTAGTTTCAGGCCAATGGCAAATACTTCTTAAATAATAGCTAATAATAATTCATTTTTCTTTGTTTGTTTTTTCAATTCAAGCATAACAAAGCTAAAGACAATATGGTATTTATATTATGACTCCCTTTCTCTTCCTATTTCCCCCCCCCCCCATTCAGTCTTCCTATATTTTTCAGTTCATTTTTATCAGTTGTACACGGATAAAAATTTATAGAATTTTGCTTTTGTTCAAAACATTCATGAAGGCTGATTACATAGGATTTAGTGGTGGGATTCAGCCAGTTCGCATCTCTTCGGGAGAACTGGTTGTTAATTTTCTGAGCAGTTTGGCAAACTGGTTGTTGGAAGAAATCATTAGGGCAGAGAACCAGTTGTTAAATTACTTGAATCCGACCACTGCATATTTACTACTATGTTTCTCCGAAAATAAGACCCTGTCTTATATTTTTTTGAATCCTGAAATAGCGCTTGGCCTTATTGCCATGCACTCAAAAGCCCGATTGGGTCTTATTTGGGGGGAAACAGGGTAGAATTACTGTGATATATACTATTATACTTCTTCTTTGTGATTTAGAGTATGCAAAACAAACTAATTACGAGCTGAATGAAATTCAGCATTGTTATTAGGAAGTTTTCCAAAAAGACACAAGTAATGCAATATGCAAAGCAGATATGGAAGCATTATGTAGGAAAAAACAACCGACATCTGTGCCAAATTAGTTGATAGCTGGAACTTTATTCTAATCTGTGTCTATTACGACTGTGCAAGATTTTGGATTTGAAGATTCTGTGTGAAGATTATTTTAATGAATTTCCAAAACAAATCTCTCAAACACCTCTAATTTCATTTGGATTCAGAAGGGCTTCTGTACATGCATGGCTGTCGCTTCTTTGAATCAAGTTAATCCAACACAATTTGAAGCATCACATTAACTGTTTGATTGAAACCAAATCAGTGATTCAGATTTGCTGGATACAAGATCACAGATGTGTTCCTCTTTACTATAATTATTGGGCCATTTCCAGAAGTTCTTATTTGCTTCAATACCTTTTTTTTTTAACCAACTGTAAAGCATTTTATAGCAATTTTCCTTAAATCGTTGCTTGGAATAACTTTGTCAATAAATACCAAGATGGGTGAGTTATATAAAAAGAAGTGTTGGAAATGCCACAACGTTTTGGCATTTGTGATGATCATATGAAATAATCCAAACCTACTGGGAAGAAATACCTTCAAATTATAACAACATTCTAAAAATAAAACAATTATCACATTATTAGGTATAATTCCAGAAAATATAAATTACAATTTACCAAGTTATTTGCTTGGTGAGCTGAGGTGGCGCAGTGGTTAGAGTGCAGTACTGCAAGCTACATCAGCTGACTGCTAGCTGCAGTTTGGCAGTTCAAATCTCACCAGGCTCAGCATTGACACAGATCTTCCATCCTTCCAAGGGTAAAATTGTTGGGGGCAATATGCTAACTCTGTAAACCACTTAGAGAGAGCTGTAAAAGCACTATGAAGTGGTATATAAGTGAAAGTGCTATTGCTATTGCTGACAGCTGGGGAAACACACTTGGCACAACACTGGAAGAGAGCAACTATGCCAATGATATCAAATTGGAATAAACAAAGCTTGGCCAAGTCTAAACAGGAATGGATCCCTTATATATGCACACTACACGGCAAGGGAAATTAAGTAATTGGGGCTACGGTTTCCAAAAAAAAAATTATGAGATCAATTGAAAGAACAACAATGAAATCATTTAAGTAGATATTAGCAATAATAGCAATAGCACTTAGATTTCTATACCGCTTCACAGTGCTTTACAGCCCTCTCTAAGAGTCAGTCCATTGCCCCCAACAATCTGGGTCCTCATTTTACCTACCTGGGAAGGATGGAAGGCTGAGTCAATCTTGAGCCGGTGAGACTCAAACTGCCAGCAGCCAGCAGTCAGCAGAAGTAGCCTGCAGTACTACATTCTAACCACTGCCCCACCACGGCTCATAATAATCCCCAATTTCCATATAAAAAATAAATATTTGCATGAGGGTTTGGTAGAACAAATCGAAGGGAAGTTGAGAAAACATTGCTAAAAAGGCTTTCCACAATGCCTTTTTAAATTCTACAGTTGTTTTTCTTTACTTTGCATTTTGTATCTTTAATCTTCTAAAGCAGCCGTCCCCTACCTTTGTAGCTTGACAGCCCAGTTGGGGACAGTGAAACTGGGCAGTGGGCCGGCATCAGTGGTGGGTTGCCCCCAGTTCGCACTGGTTCTATAGAACCAGTAGTAAAACCAATGGAAGGCTCCACCCACAGACCCCGAATTCATCAAAATGCTTCTGCGCATGTGCTGAAGCTTCTGCGCTTGTGCAGAAGAGAGCCCATCCGCACGGCCCTGCTACAAACCAGTAGTAAAGTAAGTAGAACCCACCACTGGCCGGCATGCACAAATGAATGTGCACCTCGATTTGTGGCAGCAGCAGGCCTGGGCACACATGGATGTACATACAGCTCAACTTGTGTGCATGTGCACGCTGGCCCACCAGTTGCACAGGTTGAGCTGCACACGTGCAGCCCAGTTGCAAATAGGACACAGTCTGGTAATCAGCCGCAGCTCAGAGGTCGGGGAGCCCACTTCTAAAGAGACCACCAAAAGCTCTTAAAAACTTAGATTAGAAAAAGAGTATTTTAAAAAAAATTACATTGTCCATGTTGTCAAGAAAAACACATTTTTACCAAATTTTGCCTAGATATGCATGGACATTTTACTGTTGACATGGCTATTCAGTATATCCAACAAATAAGAGACAAGAACTATTTCCTTCTTCAACAACTTAAAAAAGAGCCTTGGATAGCTCAACAGGCTAATAAGCCGACTAAAGCCTGTTATTAACATCCAGCTGTCTGCAATTGCACCTGTTCGGGACTCACCAGGCTCAAGATTGACTCAGCCTTCCATCCTTTCTAAGGTAGGTAAATTGAGGACCCAGTTTGTGGGGGCAATAAGCTGACTTTGTATAAAATATACAAAAGTATGAAGGCTATTGCTTAACGCATTGTAAACCGCCCTGAGTCTTCAGAGAAGGGCGGCATATAAATCTAATTTAAAAACAACAACAACAACAAATACCCTGTTTCCCCCAAAATAAGACCCAACCGGAAAATAAATCCTAGCATGATTTTTCAGGATGCTCGTAATATAAGCCCTACCCCCCAAAATAAGCCCCAGTTAAGATTGTCAGCCAGATGGATGCGTTTAGTACCCTATTTCCCCCAAAATAAGAAAATAACCAGAAAATAAGCCCTAATGCATCTTTTGGAGCAAAAATAAATATACGTCCCAGTCTTTATTTTCGGGGAAATACGGTAATGGAATATCTTCATTGATCTGAAGCATACATGAAAAATCTCCTATCTCCAATTCCCTTCCCCTGCCCCCTTAGAATTTGAAACCCAGTCTGTTTATGTGGCAAGTTG
Source organism: Masticophis lateralis (assembly GCA_030761175.1). Taxonomy (NCBI): domain Eukaryota; kingdom Metazoa; phylum Chordata; class Lepidosauria; order Squamata; family Colubridae; genus Masticophis; species Masticophis lateralis. The sequence continues at coordinate 68,001,484 of JAUDYJ010000007.1, read as the reverse complement.
CCAAATATTATATTCGTGTTAAAAAAAAAAGTCTGTTCATTTCCTTTCCCTTCTTGTTGATTAACGGTTCTTTAGTTGGAGAGCAAGAAAATAGCCATTCACTGATATGCTAGTTTCCAATTAGAGCAGTTAGTATTGCACTGACATTTTACTACAAATACTAATGGTTTGTGGCATTAATGTTTTATTTTTATTAATGGCACAGTTTACAATTTTCAGTGTTTAGCATTTATTGCTAATTCAAAAATACAGAGTTGAATTGAATCAATAAATTTAGAAGACAAGCTCCAACATTATCATAAGATTTAATATGTGCATGGAACTGGAACACATCAGAAAAAAATGGATGCTACACTTATTAAGAATATTCAGCTGAAAGGCATGGTATAAATCTGATTCTCTGGTACTCCAGAAACAAGGAAGAATAGCATTTTACCTTATGTCATTGTCTGCTATCTTCTGGGCTTCTTTGACATTGGTTTGATCCCCGTGACATACTAACATTTGGTTAATAGATATTCATTAGTCCCACAGGTCAGCTAATTTAAATACCACTTGCTTTTGTTGTTGTTGTCATTGTAATGACTTTCACTTGTACAGGTAGTCCTTGACTTACAACAGTTCATTTACCAACTGTTCAAAGTGACAGCGGCACTGAAAAAAGTGACTTATGATCATTTTTCACACTTATGACCATTGCAACATACCCATGGTCACATTATCAAAATGTACATGCTTGAGAACTGGTTCACATTTATGACAAGCAAACTCAATGGGAAAGCCAGATTCACTTAACAACCATGTTACTAACTTAACTGCAATGATTCACTTAACAGTGGCAGAAAAAGTCATAAAATAGAGCAAAACTCACTTAACAAATGTTTCACTTAGCAACATACACTTTCAGCTCAATTGTGGTCGTAGGTTGAGGATTACCATCTGTACAAGTATTTAAGTTATCATAAGAGCTTCCAAACACTTAGATACTACACCTTCTGTCATAGGCTCAGCCACAAACTCAAAATCAGAGTGGGATAAGTTATATCAGCAACCGAGGAACCGGATTAGTTTTTGATAATGAACATGATGCTAGAAGCCAGAAGTTTGGAGAACATAAGCCACTGAGCAGGATCCACTGGAGGAATAAAACAGTTCCTAGGCGTGATCACTCTCTTTAAGGGAACTATCTGAAAAGTGGTGGAAATGTCATCAGATACTGGGCTCATACTACCATATGTGGTGGACATGCGTAGAAGCCAAAAGATATTGGACTAAAATACACACATGGTTGGAAAAAAAATGACAAGAAAACATATAGACTTTAAAGCAGAGATTTTTTTATTAGGGATTTTGCCAGAAATATATAATAGAGAATTGAGATACTTGATTGTTGAATATATTAACAGGGGTTAGAATTGTGTTTGCTAAAAATTGGAAAAATGAGGAAATACCTAAACAAGATGAAATTATTAAGAAAATTATGGAATGTGATGAAATGAGTAAATTGACATTTGAAATTAGAGAACAGGAAGATAAACAATATTATAAGATATGGAATTTATTTTATCAATGGCTAAATAATAAAACATGGAAATGAAATATGAAATATGAAATGAATGTTATAATACAATATATGGAAGTGATTTTTATGGGATGAAAATGCCATTGTTAAATGGATGACAAAATAAGAATAATAATATAAAGGTGTCCATTAGATTGATAATATGAGAAATTAGAAAATTAGTAAATTATTAATATGAGATGAAGCACAAAAGATTTGTAACCGACTGACACACTATTTGCAATTGTAATGGAGGATGATGTTTTATGTTTTGTTTAAAAAAATAAATAATTTTTTTTTAAAAAATAAAGGGAACTATCTGTTTAGAGTTTTACACTTTTTACACTAGTGTTTCTCAACCTCAGCAAATTTAAGATCTGTGGGTGTTAGCTTCCAGATATATATCTGATTCTCCAGTATTAGGTGAAAGCAATAAGGAAGGATACCATTGTATCTTACGTCATTGTCTTCTGGGATAGTTTGATATTGATTTGATCCAGTGTATCATACTACTAGCTCTTTCAATTTGATTTTCTGTATTTTCATATTTTGAACAGGGCTTACATCCACAATTGAGCCCAAACTTTCTGTTGCTGAGTGAAACATTTGCTAAGTGAGTTTGCTCCATTTTACAATGTGGTGATAAAGACTCAGAGAATTAATCAGGAGATGCACTTATATGATGTGATATATTAAACATTATTTCTTCAGGATTTTATCTATGAATTTGCATATACATCTCCAGAAATGAAGGTGGTCTTTTTTTAATGAAAAATAGATTGTCATCCCTGAGAAGGAATATCCCCCTTTATCGATGCTTTTGGACTAGAACCCAATCTAGAAGATGAAACTTTCTCTTATCCCTGTTGAAGAGAAGGTTTGAAAAAGCAGATTACGGTTGCAATCCATGTCAAAATTAATAATTTAAATTATTTCCTTTTTTGTGCCTTTAGGAAGTCCTGTGTAATATGTAAGCACAATTAAGCTAAACATGAAAGGATTCTGATTGCAAATCAAATTGTGATTTGTGAATCAAATAGGTTTTTGATTGCAAAATCAGATTGTATTTGTGAATCAGATCAACAAAGACAAATCAGAAGCGGAGGGAGTAACCCAAAGCATCTGTCTGTGCCTTCTCTACATACATTATTCCCCTCCCTAAAATTTTAAGTAGTTTGTGGATATTAATGATGAAGAAACAGTTCATCTTTATTATAGATTTGGTATTTAGAGAAGTCTCTTAGGGTGATATTTTAGTTCAAATTAGTGATGGCCACTGATTTAGATGTTTGTAAAGTAGGATTAGTGAAAAATATGTTTATGAAAAGCTATTAATATCTGTACTTAAATTTCCATAATGAACAGAAGCTATTCAAATCAAGGAAGAAAGATCATTTTGTTTTTAAGTTTGAGTATGATTATTGAACAAGATGTCTGCTTGGCCATGATGGATTAAAGAAACCTTTTGTGGATTTGTGAATTTTTAAGTATGTTCTGTTTCAGGGCTTAGCTCTGGAATAGGAGGAATTATTCAATAAAGGACTATAGGCTGTGATACATAGAGGTTTTCATCCCCATGTATCAATGACTGCATAATAGATGTTAAAAGAAAGTTTATTATTTTCTAAAAGAGACCGAAATAGTGAGAAAGACTCAAGTGTTGACATTTTTCAATTGATAATTGTCTGAACAAAAAGGAAGATGGAGAAGAGCAGAATATTCCAGCAAAGGAGGAGGCTGTGTCCTTTGGCTGAATATGTGCAGCAGCCAAAAAATGCTAATATGATCCTGGGTTATATAAACAGAGCACAGAATCAAGATCACATGAAGCATTAATACCACTGTATAAGGCCCTAAGAAGACCACACCTGGAATACCGCAACCAATTCTGGTCACCATACTACAAAAAAAGATGTTGAGACTTTGGAAAAAGTTCAGAGAAGAGCAACTGATCTGATCAGAGGCCTGGAGACTAAAATATATGAAAAATGATTGCAGGATTTGGGTTTGGTTAGTCTAGAGAAAAGAAGACTTAGGGGTGACATGATAACAGTATTTGAGGGGCTGCCACAAAGAAGAGGGGGTCAAATTATTCTCCAAAGCACCAGAAGGCAGGACAAGAAACAGTGGATGGAAATTAATCAAAGAGAGAAGCAACCTGGAATTAAGGAGAAACTTCTTAACAGTGAAGACAATTAACCAGTTTGCATCCAGAAATTGTGGGTACTCCATCACTGGAGGCTTTTAAGAAGGGATTAGACAGTCACTTGTCTGAAATGGTATAGCTTCTCCTGCTTGAGCAGAGGGCTAAAATAGAACACCTCCAAGGTCCCTTCCATCTATTCCCTTCCCTTCCCTCCCCTCCCCTCCCCTCCCCTCCCATCCCATTCGATTTGATTCGATTCGATTCGATTCAGATGTCTTTTTAGATTTTTTTTTTTTTGCTCCTTCCTCTGAATTGGCTTGTAGGGTGACTAAAGGATCACTCCTTCATAGTCATATAAAGAACTAAATGAACAAGCCTTGATATACAGGTAGTCTTTGTTCATTTAGTGACCATTTGAAGTTACAATAGCACTGTAAAAAATGACTTACGACTGTTTTTCACCCTTAGGACTGTTGCAGCATCCCCACGGTCACATGATAGAAATTAAGACACTTGGCAACTGATTCATATTTATAATGGTTGAAGTGTCCCAGGGTCATTTTTTTAAATTTGATTTATATGTCGCCTTTCTCCGGAGACTCAGGGCGGCTTACAATGCGTTAAGCAATAGCCTTCATACTCTTGTATATTTTTACAAAGTCAGCTTATTGCCCCCACAAACTGGGTCCTCAATTTACCTACCTTAGAAAGGATGGAAGGCTGAGTCAACCTTAGGCCTGGTGAGATTCGAACTTACTAATTGCCGACAGCAATTAGTAATTACAGCAATTACAGCATTGTAATTAAATTACAATGCATTAGTCTTCTGAGCTATCCAGGCTCCATATGATTCTCTTTTGTGACTTTCTGACAAGCAAAGTCAACAAGGAAGCCAGATTCACTTAACAACCGTGTTACTAACTTAAGAACTGCATTGTCTATAGAGATTCTTAAGTCATCCAGGTCATGGTTGTCCCAAAGTTGCTTTCTCAGGAGGCAACTGGACTTTCTTGTTTTTTTCTCTGAAGGCATTTCACTTCTCATCCCTACCATCCAGTCAGACCTGAAGAAGTTTCTTGGATGAGAAGTGAAATGTCTTCAAAGAAAAAAACAAGAAAGTCCAGTTGCCTCCTGAAAAAGCACCTTTGGAATCAGAACTGCATTATTCAGTTAACAACAGTAGCAAGAAAGGTCATAAAATGGGGCAAAATTCACTTAAGAGACGTCTCACTTAGCAACAGAAATGTTGTGCTCAAATGTGGTCGTAAATGGAAGGCTACCTGTATTTATGCAATGTCGCTCCTGTATTTAAATATACCGTTTCCCCGAAAGTAAGACCCAACCAGAAAATACGTCCTAGCATGATTTTTCAAGATGCTCATAAAATAAAACCCTACCCCCAAAATAAGTCCCAGTTAAGATTGTCAGCCAGATGGATGCATTTAATACCGTATTTCCCCTAAAATAAGACCTAACCAGAAAATAAGCCCTAATGCGTCTTTTGTAGCAAAAATTAATATAAGACCTGGTCTTTTTTCAGGAAAACATGATTATATATATGTAGGTCTTTGGTTATTCGGGTCTTCTCCTGCGTAAAATTGGAAGTGTCTTGGCGACGTTTCGACGAAGTCTCATTCGTCATCTTCAGGCTGGTGTTCTCGGCTTCGTGCTTCCAGGAACAATGTGAGATCGCAGCTGTCTCTTCCTTTTAACTGCTAGTGGGGGTGTTAGCTGATTGGGTGGGAGCTTGGCTGTGTTCTGATTGGGTGGAGGTGTGTTCTGATTGGTTAGGGGCTTGGCTGTGCTCTGATTGGATGGGGGTTGGTTGTGCTCTGATTGGATGGGGGTGTATTCTGTTTGGGTGGGGGCTTGGTTGTGCTCGGCTTAGTCTGAGTTGCAGGGGGATTTGAGCTGGTGAGCTGCGTTGTTGTTTGGCTTCGTGTTTGTGGCCGTGAGAGCTCTTCATGGTGGGTGTCAGTCTGCTTCATGTATGGATTGGAGGGGTTTAAAGTGGCTAATGATGCAGCTGCGGTCTGGCTTCTGGTCCTTGGTCGTGCTTCATTATCAGTGTGGGTTTGAGTCTGCTTTCTGCATGGATGTGTGGTGGTGACATCCTGTGTGGCTCTCGTGAGCGTGGGTATGGTGTCATTCGTCGTGTTAGGGACTCATTTGTCAATAAGGGCGGGTTTTTATATATATAAAGGAAGCGATAGACATCACGATCTCCGGAATGTTTTAAAAAGTTTAAACATTTATTTAAAACTTATGCTAAGCTTTCGTCGGCCCCTACCGACCTCGTCAGAGTATAAAATCCCCATTGAAGGGATGCTTGCTTTTATGTAATGCTGATCAATTTGGTCATTGCACGTGTAACAGGCCCACATCCTTCCTTTCCCCCTGTAATTATCTTTTTTCCTGCCTTAGTCATGCTGACAAATGACGATGCACTTTCTCCTACTTCTTTCCCCATTGTGTATTGCCTCTTTCTCTCCCTGGGGGGTAACGCAGGGCTATCAGGCATTGCTTTGAAGGTATTTCTCCCAGCTCCCTCTCCCTCATTGTTATGCCTTTCCCTTTTAGGCACACACATTGCCTCCTCTAAACCCATTTGTTTTGCCCATGATCTTGTGATAGGTTTGCATTGTTCTTCCTCACCCTCCCTGTCTCTCTCATTCTGCTGCTTCCCTAACATACTCTCTTGCCCTCTGTCAGGGTTTGTCACACCTTCATTAGGCCAATCTCTATGCCTAAAGGAGGAGATTTGTCCACGATCCCCATTCAGACTTAGTGATCGGTCCTCCTTAAGTCCTTCCTGGTGCTGTAAAGCCTGGAAGCACGAAGCCGAGAACACCAGCCTGAAGATGACGAATGAGACTTCATCAAAACGTCACCAAGACACTTCCAATTTTGCGCGGGAGAAGACCCGAATAACCCAAGACCTACATACAAACACCCGCGAAAACCTCAGAAAATATGTGTGTGTGTGTGTGTGTGTGTGTGTCTATTTTCTTACTTTACAGGGAGGAACATGAGATATGGGTGTGGCTTACTGAGGATGGTTAACGAGCCAGAAATAGCTATATAAGTCTCTCACAATGCAGCACAAAATTTGCTGGCTGCCAGAATGAAAAGATGGAGGAAAAAACCCAGAAAGTAGTGAATGTGATTTCACTCAATTGTGGTTCCAGAAAAATCTTGGTTACGTAGAAAAAACCTGGCTTAAAGGAAACACACACACACACACACATATATATACATACACACACACACACACACACACACACACATATATATACATATATACATACATACATACATATATATATTATATGTATGTATGAATGTTTGTATGTTTGTATGTATGTATATCCAAAGCTAGTTGCTGGCAATAACTTCTTTGCTTTGGATAATTTGGAATCAAAGAACAGCCCAACAGATGTTTAGTTCCCTCAAAGCAATATCTCATATGGAACATTGTTGTATGTAGATCAGAAATGAGGTAGTGAAGCTGAACTTGGCATAAAGTCTTATTTAGGGTGCCAAATTGTATTTCACAGTTACTGATAGCAGGAAGGAGGAGGAGGAGGAGGAGGAGAAGGAAAAAAAGGAAGAAGATGATAAGAATTTTTTAATGAAAAAAACACAGAAAGGAAATGATATTTTCCTGGTGAAGAAAGAGCATGTTTATATACTTTTGTATAAATACATTTTTTCCTCCTTAAAGAAATAAAGGAAACATCAAAGTTGGGAAATGATTCTGTTTATTTTTGCAGCAAGCGGGGAAATCCATAGATTTTTTTTTCCCAGAGAAGAGAAAATAAATAGATTTTTCTCACCAACTCAAATGAATTGTGACATTGCAATATAGAGAAATAAAGTGTTGGTCTAAAACACTAAATTATAGGAGTCTGCCTTGGCTGAGATTTTTATGAGAATCATTATGTTGTCCACAATTCAACCAAGGGATAAGCATTCTTAAGGTCACTTAACCCTGAATCTCATTGTAACTATTGGCTGCATCTTGTCTGTTAGGGAACTGGGATGTTGAAACATCTCCCAAATATCTTTGTGTTATGGTAAAGGGAGGAAGTAAAATGGTGTGCCAGCAGTGGTAGCATGCCACCATATGCATCCTGTAATGATTTCTGAGAGCCAGATAGACAAATCTGAATAGGTGCTGAAAAATATTGTATTATCTGTATAACAAACTATTACTTTTTGAACGTAGTAAGATAGTATCAACACAACCACATCCATTCCACTTAATGGAAGGCTATAATCATTTTCCTTCCCCTGTCCTTCCTTCCTTCCTTCCTTCCTTCCTTCCCTATCATTTTCCACACAAATTTCTACACTTATTTCCATGGATGGGCTTCAAAAATTTTAGCAAGAGGTCCTCTGCCCAGTTGCTAGGTGGGCGTGGACATGGTGGACATGGCCTAGTCAGCCTCCTGCACCACGGCAGAAGGGCGTTTTTGCTCTCCCTGGGCTCCAGAGGCTTTCCTCATGCCTCCGGGAGGGCGAAAATGGCCTCCCCAGGCTCCGGAGGGCCAGAAGGCTCTTTGGCCTTCTCAAACTTCCAGTAGGCCCGTTTTTCCTGCCCAAGCCTCCACACACACCCTGCACTTACCTGTATCCAAAACAGCATGGGGATTCCTGAGAGGGCTGGGCTGGGCCAGCCAGGAATGGGATTTGTGGGTTTTCTGAACTGCACAGAATCTTAGATAGAGGTTCTCCCAAACTGCTGTGAACCCCCAGCAGCCCACCCCTGCTTATTTCACTGTTATTTATTTGCTTCTTTTAATTGATTTATATGGCTGCTCACTCAAAACAAGTCAGGCCGAGTTACAATTAAAATAAAAATAAACTATAACAAAATATAAAATATAAACCACAGTTATGTAAATTCTGCTAATGTGATTTTTTTTTTTAAAAAAATGAAGATCATCCTGATCTTGAAGGGAAAACTAGGTCTTTAAGACTTCAGGAAAACCAGATAGAGCTGGGAACATCCAGATTTCAAGATAATGTATTTCATAAGGCAGGCACAGTGACAGAGAAGACATGTGTTCCATAAGGCAACAGGACCTATGAAAGATTTAAAGGAGACAGACTGAATCATGAATTGCCCCAGAAGCCCACCGACAATCTTTGTGGCTTGAAAGTTGGAAATGTTACATGCATACTAAGGTGAGCCTATGCCTTTGCTATTGCATTTTAGACCAGCTGCAGTTCCAGAGTGGTCTTGAAGAATTGCCTTATGTAGAGCCTAGATAAGAGGTGACCCAAGCAAGAGAGGGTATAGGGCAGGGCAGTGGTGGGTTTCAAATTTTTTTTACTGCCAGTTCTATGGGTGTGGCTTGGTAGGCATGGCATGGCTTGGTGGGCATGGCTTGGTGAGCGTAGCAGGGGAAGGATACTGCAAAATGTCTATTCCCACCCACCTCTAGGGGAAAGATACTGTAAAATCTCCATTCCTTCCCCAATCCAGGGGAAGGTTACTGCAAAATCCCCATTTCCTCCCAGCTGGGACTTGGGATTTTCTGCCTCCCAGCTGAGACTTTCTGCCTCCCAGCTGGGACTTGGGAGGCAGAAAATAGGTGGGGGTGGGGCCAGTCAGAATTTTTACTACTGGTTCTCTGAACTTCTCAAAATTTTCGCTACCGGTTCTCCAGAACTGGTCAGAACCTGCTGAAACTCACCTCTGGGGCAGGGGTGTCAAACTCGCTTTCATGGAAGGCCACATCAGGATTGTGTTTAACCTTGGGGACCAGGGAGGGCCTGGCCACCGTGGGTGTGGCCAGCTCAATGTCACTCATGTCAGGGGTACCTGTTGCAGCCCGAGTGCTCTGCTGGTGGAAACCGGTTCGTGAGCTCAGTTTTCGGCTGCCACAGCCTACTGCAACTCTCTGCCAGTGAAAACGAAACTTGGAAGGGCTATCCACAGCCCTCCCAAGCTCCATTTTCACTGGCAGAGGTAGTGGGCCAGTCCTTCACTGTTTCCAAGGGCCAGATCTAAGCACCCCAGGGACAGGGATGGCCCCTGGGCCTTGAGTTTGACACCCCTGGTATAAGGACTCCTAATTCTGGAAAGAGAACAAGTGGCACACAAAATGGATTTGTTCAAAGGATGTCTGAGCCGTAGTTGCCTCTACTCTGTGAGCAGGATTTGTGAGACTAGGAGGACCTCTAGATTGTGCGTCAAGTCTGTCTGTGGAAGTAAACCCCTATTTGGAACTACAGGTGGAAACTATTATTCAAGAGATCTCAACAGTCATAGCCATTTGCTCTCTTACCAGGGCTGAAGCCAAGTCCTCCTCCCTTCATAGTCAATTGAATGAAAGATCATTGTATTCAAAGAATAACATACGTTTGTTTCTTGCATTTAAACATTATTTCCAATGCTAAGGAAATTCATTAGGGTGAATTATTTAAAAATATATATTTTATAATGATTTGTTGATAGATAGACCAGGCTTATAATATGCAAAGTTATATCATAGTCCTTCACAAGGGGACATTTTGGAGTCTTGAAAAGTTAGAACTGTCCATAAAAAAATTAAAATATTCCTTCTGGCTCCTAATTACACGTAGGACATTTTAGTATCAAGGACAGCTTCCCCTAAGCTCATATCCCCCCAGATGTATAGAAATTATAATTCTTGGAATTTCTATCTAGCATGACCAACAGCTGATAACTTTAGCCCCAATGTATTCAAAGTGCCCCAAGGTGAAGAAGGATGAACAAGGGCAACTATAAAAGATTTAAATCATAATTAGAAATGCAAAACAACAGAGTGACATTTGGGTAGGCTCGCCCCGTTCACCGCTTAATGTACTTTGAAGTGTGTTTTCATTTAACCGAGCAGATAATTTTTCCAAAGCACTGTATCTTATTCAATAAAGTATCATTTAAAAATCATGGCTTGGTGCAAAAAATGCACTGAGGTGCTTATTATACCTTCTGTGCTTATCAACAACACAACCATTGCTCTAATAAATGAAAACTTTATTTCCTTGATTTCTTTATCAAATGCATCAGGGGTGCTATTCAGCAGGCACTGACAGGTTCTGGAGAACCGGTAGTGGAAATTTTGAGTAGTTCAGAGAACTGTCAAATAGCATCTCTGGCTGGCCCCAGGAGTGGGGTGGGAATGGAGATTTTGCAGTATCCTTCCCTTGGAGTGGGGTGGGAATGGAGATTTTGCCGTATCTTCCCCTGGAGTGGGGTGGGAATGGAGATTTTGCAGTATCCTTACCCTGCCATGCCCACCAAACCACGCCCACCAAGTCATGCCTACAGAACCGGTACTAAAAAAAATTGAATTCCACCACTGAAATGTATGTAGTATCTTTACTGAACTAAAATTAGTTTGTGAGATAACATTGTATATGTAACCCTAGAGTTTATCGTTAAAACAGGCAGAACTTGTTTTAGTAGACTTTGCTTGTAATTACATAATCTGTATTCAGGCTTCAATCCAAATGGAGTTTTGTCAGTACAAGCAAAGTACATTTTATGTACATTATGTGCACTTCATGCTTATGTAAAATACATTAATGATTTAATGGACCTTTAGCTCTGATAGACATTTACTAGTCCACTCAGTCAAGGGCTTTAGCATATTTAATAGCATAGGTATGACATTATCTGAAAAACAGTAAAAATTTATCTTTACCAAGTTTGTAGTATCAGCTTCTTAATATAGTACAAATGAAATTAAATGCATAGTTCTCATTTATAAGAGCGAACCCTGAAATTCAAGTTCTCTGTGTACAAACTATTGGGAAAAATCTGTTCTTATATTAACTCCACAAGTCAATTAACAACCACTGTTAATAGGAGTCCATCTGCCCTGTCTACCAATTTTGTGTATTTCTTCATATAATTATCCAACTGTCTTTCTTTATATTTTGAAAAAGAACGAACAAGTGCAAATGTTCAATTAATTCTTCTCAGCGGAAAATGGAAGCATAAAATCCTCAGCAAATGCAACCATTAAGTGTTTCTTGCCTCCACAGCTGTAGTTATCACAACAGCTTGGAATACCCAACCTCCTCGTGAAAATGTTCCTATCTGGAAACAGGATTGCTGCTGTAATCCTGTAGGAGTGATTTCCTAAATTATAGTTCCAGTGGACAAAGTTTAACTTCAAAGATATTGTCCTTCTGGTGGTACAGAAAATAAGAGCCAGTTTGGTCTAATGATTAAGTCACCAGGCTAGAAATCAGGAGCCTATGAGTTCTAGTCCTGCTTTAGGCATGAAAACCATCTGGGTGACCTTGGGCCACTAATTCTTTCTCAGCCCAATCTACCTCACAGATGTAGGAAAAGGAAGGAGTGTTATTGGGGCATTTATAAAAATAATGAAAGTTTTTTAAAAAAAAAAATTAAAAAAATTAAGGACTAGAGATGCAGAAGAGAGATAAATAATCCAGTTTTTAATGTCATAAACTATCTGCCCCATCCTAATGTGAATATTAACTCTTGTTATAAACTTGTTGCAAATTTCTAAGAGGCCATAAAATGCTGAATATTTTTGTAGAAAGAATCATTTCACAATTTACTTAAGCTCTTGCCACTCATATCTGATTTCCATGGAAATTTCTGGAAAGAGTTTGGCTCATCCCTCAGAGAATAGGCAATGAAAAAAGGGGGCTAATTTATCAACACAGTTCTATTGTCATGGCTCCTAGTAAATTGGATATTTCAAGAGTCTAAAGGAACTAAAAGTTCTTTCCTGTCACTTGGTTATTAGTATGTGGCTTTCAGCTGCTTCTCTTTTAAGAAATAAAATGTTTTCCTGGATAGATTCAAAAGAACGTGGTACAAGCATAAAAGTAAGTTTTGGTATGCTATCAGTTGAATCATAGCCTATAGGAGTTACAAGAGTTCATAAAAAGATGAACAAGTATCATTTCCATTTTCTAGAATTTTTTATTAGCCAAGTGTGTTTGGACACACAAGGAATTTGTCTTGGTGCATATGCTCTCAGTGTATGTAAAAGAAAAGATACAGTCATCAAGAATTATAAGGTACAATACTTAATGATAGTCATAGGGTACAAATAAGCAATCAGGAAATGATATCAATATAAACGTAAGGATACAAGCAATAAAGTTACAGTCATACAGTCATAAGTGGAAGACATGAGTGGTGGGAATGATGAAAAGATTGATAGTAGTGCAGACTTACTAAATTACTTAGTAAAAGACTTAGTAAATATTGCAGACAGTAATTTTAGTAGATAGTCTGAGTTGGCACAGAAAACCATTTAACAGTACATAATTTTATTGTTGTTGTTTTCTTTCAACTCCACACAGTTTGCTTGATGATAGCATGCAAAAAGTTAGTAGCGGATGATGTTAGAAAGCAATCATGGTCCTTGTAAAAACAGTGCATTCATCTGAAAGTATTACAATAAAGTCATCTCATTTTTTTTTCATTGTAATCATTTAAAATGATAACTGTTTAGTTGTAATTGTTCATCCAACATGGCAGCGTTTACTTGGGACACTGTGCATTATGCATTCAAAGAAAGACCCGCATCTAGAAAATGAAAGGCTGGGAATGACTTCTTCTAGTACTCTAAGCTATTTTCTGCCTTATGGAATAAGACATTCTATCCAAAGCACAGCTGGGGCCCATTAATTTCTAAGGAACATATTCTGCTCTTGAGAAATTTTTTTGACTCGAGTTAATGTATTAGCCTCAAAATCTTGAAGACTTGTACTTCTCTTCTGCCCTTACTTTGCTGAAGTAATTTTGTTCTCATGGGCTTGGGGGGCACCAAGCAATGTTCTCAAGATCAGGCAAATGAGGTTGTAGGTTCAGAAGTGGGAGAATTGCTGCCATTTCTCCCAGTTTGGAGATTTCAGACAGACTTCTACTGCCATCAATTCTTTTCTCATTCTCTTGATTGACACTAGTAGACCATGATATTATTATTTTTTATTCCACCTGTTGTGTGTCTGTGTCTGTGTCTGTGTCTGTGTACAATATATAACACTCAAGGTGGCAAACAAACCTAATATTTCCAGTGGTGGGATTCAACCAGTGTAACAACTGGTTCGCAAACATGCTCTCCGCACACACACACACAGTACAATTGAAAACAGCTCTAAAACTTACCTACTATTGCAGCTCCGGTGAGTAAAACAGCTGAGGCACGGCAATCGGCTCTGCCGTGCCTATCAGCTGGGCTTCAAACAAAGGAAATATAGGTTGGTATAGTGCAGGAAGGGGCAGCTGATCATTGGAGTGAACTGGTTCGCTCTCAGCTGATTGTCGGAGCTACTGGTATGCCTGAACCAGTCCGAACCGGCTGAATCCCACCCCTGAATATTTCTGCCTTCTATTTTCCCTACAAGAAACATTCTGTGAAGTGGGTTGGGTTGAGGGGGAATGACTGTCCCACAGTCATCTAGCTGGTTTTCATGCCTAAGGCCGGACTAGAACTCACAATCTCCTGGTTTCTAGTCTAACACCTTAACCAGTACACTAAAATGGCTCTCTACTTTTTATCCTCAGTATTGTTTCAGGAAGTGATCAAATGACCACATGAACTATTGCTTGGCCATACAACATTATACAGACAACATGATTACCACACTTCAGTGCGTATGGTCAGGTGATCACTTGGTCATTTCTCAAGAATAAAAGAGTGTAAAAAAAAGATTTCAAATATACACAGATGTTTTTAAAAGATAAGCAAGTGTTGGATAACTAAGTTAAAATCTCATTGAAAGTTTTCTGATTTAAATTTGGACTGCATGTCAATGAAGATCTCTTTCAATTTTCTTTTGATGAACAGGTTACAATCCGATTAGAACTAACCTTGGGTATGTTATTAATTCTTGCCAGTGGAATGAACTGAGTGTATACATGGGATGAAGTCAGGGGTTGGCTTCAAAAATTTTAGCAAGGGGTTTTCTGCCCTGTTGCTGGGTGGGCATGGGCATGGTGGGCGTGGCCTAGTCTGCCCCCTGCACCATGGCGGAGGGGGGCATTTTTGCCCTCCCCAGGCTCCGGAGGCTTTCCTCGAGTCTCCAGGAGGGTGAAAATGGCCTCCCCAGGCTCCAGAGGCCCTCTGGAGACCAGAAACGAGCCCATTTCTGGCCTTCCCGAACTTCTGGTAGGCCTGTTTTTCGCACTGAGCCTCCAGGCACGCCCTGCACTTACCTGCATCCAAAATGGGCCATGTGGGGACTCCTGGCAGGGGACGGGCAGGAGGGCGGGGCCAGCCAGGAGTGGGATTTGGGGGTTCTCCGAACTGCACAGAATCTTAGCTAGAGATTCTCCCGAACCCCTGTGAAACCCCAGCAGCGAATCCCTGGGTGAAGTATTGGTAATGTTAGGAACTTTCATTTGGTAAAGTGCCTGAGTTCATTCTAAAAAAGCTGAAATAATTACAAAATCATATGTAAATTCCAAAAGTCTGCTCAGAGAAAAGAAGTAAGAGAAGAGAAATTAGAGAGCATGACTAAAACCTGCTATATTGCTCTTTCTTTAGCAATTAAAGAAAATGAAGGTACACTAGAAAAGTGAAAAACTGGCGAGAGAAAGAATAGGAAAATGTGTTCTTTCTCTAGTGCAGGATCACTCTAATTGGAGATCCAATATGTTCTTCGACCCAAGTCATTGTAGTTTACATGCTACTCTGTTTACAAAGTATAAATTCAGACACATCATAATTCAGACAATTGTGGTAATAAATCATTGATTAGTGCACTCTTTTAATTCAAATTCTATATGTCTGCCTGCAATACTATGCTTTACAAATTACATAGAGTTTAAATATATCAGATCAGTGGTAGCCTTAAAAATGAAAGTGTTCCTGATAGTAATTTTAAGGTGAGAAAAAAAGGAGATAGAATTTTTTACACTTTGTTGGAAAAGTGGTTTTGAATTAGTATGGCATTATGCAAAGATTCTGAGCTCCAAAAAAATGTGTATTTTTCCAATAGGCACATTTTTTTTGCAACCAAATTGCTTTCATTCACATTTTTCCTTAATGTATGCAAATGTCTATGCCTTTTATGTTAAGAGAAATGCATTGTAATGTTCAGGAAAGTGTGACTATCAAAGGGCAATTGCACTCCACTTGGCAGATAGTTTTGTGAAGTGCAAAACTGATAACACATTCCTTTCATATCCCTGCAACCTAGTAATTGTTGTGTTTGTAATTGCTCTAAAACCCATGTGACGTGAAAGGACAGTGACACGAATTTTTTTTTTTGAACCAGTAATATTATGGAAGGCTAAAGTACATCCTCAGTCCATAGACTAAATACAGGGATAAATTTCAAATGATCATCCTATGAATTACATAGATTATTAGACACCATGGTTCTTAAATTCACTGAAGCACTGAAGTACTCAGATCTGCTTAGCTACAACAGAGTTGTCACAAACAGGTGGCTCGCATGTGGCTTTCAAAAGCTCCATGCCAAGAAGTTATTCTATGGGGACTTATGCCTGTTACTCTTTCATTGCTCTTACATTTTCTTGTTAGAAATCAAAGAACTGAACATTTCCCTGTTGCTATGGTAACCTCAATTCTTGAAAAGTCCAAATGAACAAAATATAGTTAACCTGTCAGTAAAAGAGAATCATGTTATCCAACCTATTCTGTGAAATCGGCTGTATTTTCATAAACTACAATCAATAAACATTATTAGCACACAAACCAAGAGAGAAAATTATTGCTTGTATCCAGAATTTGGATTGCTATTCATATAAAAGTGAAAAGTGCAAATTTTCTTTACATTTTCTTCATACCTTTTTTTGTCAGAATCCAAACAGACGGATAAACAGAAAATTGAAAACAATTACTCCAATGAGGAAGGTATTTGGGATACCCAGAATGCCATTTCAAACTGCACAGAATACATAAAGAGCCACGGAGGTGTGGTGATTAGAATGGTTAGGTCTATAATGCCAACAAAGCTGGCTTTTGGAGAATCATTTCAATTGAAATATAATAGTTACAGTTAGCTGGTAGCTGCCAATCATACAGTTAATCATCAGCCTTTTAATAAAACCCAAAAGGGCAGACATTAAATATCATCTTCAGTACGGCTGTTCCAGGAACATTTAATATTGGCGACTCTTCTCTAGAGAAAAGAACAATGTTTTTATCTCTGAAGCTGCCTGTAATGTGAATGGTAAAAAGAATTAAAAGCTGAAGTCCAACTGTTGTGTTCAGCAGCTTACTAATTCTATCCCTCTACAGAGGAAAACGCAACAAAGCAACTTTATAATTTATACAGACTTCAGCGATATAATCCAGTTTATGGTTATGAGATCAGTTTAAGGGAAAATAGGGAAACGAGTTCTTTGGAACTACTTTAATAAAAACACTGGGGAGTTAGAGATGCTTTTCAGAATTTAACCTTTATAGGAAAGGAAAAAGAAAAAGAAAAGAAAGGCCAAACTCTCCATATTTGTATTTTTTTAAAAAAAATAAAAAAACCCTCCTATTTTCTTAATGTTTGAGGTCATTCGTTGTGCCCACTGCTGACTTTTTGTAAGAGGGCTCTATGGCATCTCTACAGAAAAGACAAAACTCATTGCAAATACTTTCCCTTCCATTCTCTGCTTATCAGCTTTCCTGAAGTTTAATTTAATTTAATATAAATTAATTTTTTTAAAAAAAAGTGGCTGTTCAGAAAAGCAGAATCCTATAAGATGGAATTTATGCTTTGGGGGATGCTTGTGGATTTCATCCTGCTTTTTGAAGCAAAAAAAAATAGTCTTGAAGCAAAGTAAATACAGTTTAGCTGCACAGAATTGGACTTGGGAGTGATGTCATCTCTTCAAGTCAGGTCAAGCATTCACATTCTTTCTTCATTCTGATTGTTTTTTAAAAAGAATTTTATTTATTTATTTATTTATTTTTGGTGGTGTTGGAAGAAATATCCTTCTGGGTTCAGTTCCAAGTGGGGAAAAAGACACTGGATTCACGGTGGCTGTTTGGAAAGATGGTTTAATGGTGGGCAGGATCACATGGCTTGAGATCCCGGGCAAAAAGGGCACATGGAGTGGAGAGAGGTATATATTTATACGCTCTCTTGGGCCCCGCCTTAGACTTTGGCTGTTTCCCGTGGCTGTCAGACTCCCAGGAGGTTGGGGTCTTAGCTAACTTTGTAAGGTCTCTGTGTCCCAGGCTTGGTTGAGTCTTGCTGGGTGATATAATCTTCCCAGGTGCCACATGGTGAGATGGATAGAGAGCTAATGCTATCATGTCCTGATGGCCATGTCTTAATCCCATCACCCTGGTGCTGAAGGGTGGGGGCAGGGAGCTGCAGGAAGCGGCTTTGTCTTTAAAAACACGTTTCTCCTTTTCTCATCCAGGAAAATGTAATATTCTGCCTCTTTAATATTTCCTAGAATATTTCATTCTTCTAGGTGGGGGGATGGGTGCTAACTTTCTACAGTGGTTTCTATTTAATCTTAAAGAGAGGAACAAAAAAATTAAAATGACACAAGAGGAAGACAAAGGGAAAGGGAGAAGAGATTGCGAAGATCCCCTTGCAGGAACAGAGAGAAGCCATCTCTTTCCTTGGGCTTCTGTGTTCGTTCCTGTCCCTTCTAAACCACGCAGGCAACATTGACAACAGCTTCAGGAAGACCCGAAGGAAACTGGGCCAGCAGAAACCAGAGCAGAGATCTCTCCACTTGCTCTGCAGGACATTACAACTCGGCCTGAGAGGAGCTGAGTGGTGGCTGTTCCCACATAGCCCCTTGCGTGTTATTTGGGGCAGAAGGAAGCTGCAATGCAGTAGAACATGGAGATGGTGAAGTAGGCTGCAACCCTTCTGGCTGCAAATGTGTGCAGAACCTAATTTAGCAAAGCAAACCACATTCTTTAAAAAAAAAAAAAGCAGAAAGGTGGGAAAAGGCGAACCAGGATTCGCTTTATTTGTTGTTATGTTTTAATTGCAAAGTTTTTTTTAATGTAAACATTAAAGAGGAATGGTGAATAGGTCATTCCCAAGATCATTCCCAATCTTGCCACTGAATATCACCAGAAAGTAGAAGTCAAATTCTGAGATGGTAAAGTGAGCTGTACCAACTAACCAGGGGTGGAATTCAAAAATTTTAGCAACTGGTTCTCTGCTTGGTTGCTGGGTGGGTGTGACCATGGTGGGCATGGCCTACTCAGCCTCCTGCACCACGCTGGTGTGGGGGGAGTTGCCCTCCCCAAGCTCCAGAGACTTTCCTCGAGCCTCCAGGAGCGTGAAAACGGCCTCCCCCTGGCTCCGGAGGCCCTCCAAAGGCAGGAAATGGGCCTGTTTTTGGACTTCTAGAACTTCTGAGAGGCTCGTTTTTCACCCTCCCCAGGCTCCAGAGGCTTTCCTTGAGCTTCCAGGAGGGCGAAAATGGTCCCCCCCCCGACTCTGGGTCCCTCCAAAGGCTGCAACTTCCAGGAAGTTGCAAAGGCTGCAACTTCCTCCTGGAACTTCCAGGAGGCCTCTTTTTCACCCTCCCAGAGCTTCCACGTGGGCCCTGCACTTACCTGGCATCCAAAACGGGCTGCATGGAAACTCCTGGGAGGGGCAGGCAGAGTGGGAGGAGCCATCCAGTTCTTGCAACTACCAGTTCGGCAAACCAGATGTACAATTAGCATCTGGTTCCCCCGAACCTGTCTGAACTGACTGAATCCCACCCCTGCAACTAACGGACTACAAGCGTGTGCCTTCTGATTAAATTGTAAGTGCTTCTTAACTCTAATTTGATAAAAACGAATGCCTTTTGGAGGTGCTGTCTCAGCCCCACACTAAGTCCGGTGCCTGGAGTACCTATGCCTAAAATTGAAAATGCCAAGATGAAGATCCCTAACAAAAAATTTTATTCTTCAGAAAATGACACAGTCTCCCTCAAAGCTCGTCTCCCCATCAGTGTCCCATGGTAGGTTTTATACAACAGTTACCATCAGTTACACGTCACAAAGTCACAAGATGTTCCCTTTACGATAATCCTTGCCCCTTTATAGTTCTTTTTACTGTTTTAAGCAGAAATGCAATCATTGTGCTCCTAAGCTAACCATAAAGCTTTCAGAATTAACACATCAGCAATACTGGAGCACAGCTTTCTGTAACATGCTTCCATTTTCCTTCTAACCGTCTACAGGTTCACCTCTTTCCTGCTTGTGCCTTTTGCCTTGTCCCGTGATATAGCTGGGGTTAAGATGAAGCACTTAAGCTTTTATCGGAAGCTTTAGCCTTTTAATTAAATCCCCTTTCATCCCTTCATTCGGGTTCTGACCTTCCAATTCTCTGAAGCTATACTGAAGCATATGGCTTTGTTCCCTGGAGTGCTTGAGCCGTAACATTTCCCAGCCTTCCCCCTGGAAATCTCAGGCTGCTTTCACCAGAGGCAGCTCATGCAATCCAAAAGAAGGAGTAGAGAATAGCAGTCTGCAATTGTTATATTTTTCTAATTTTTGTAGTCATGCACAGTTCTCATGAACCCCCCGCCACACACACACACACACTCCAGTTCCTTTCTTAGTCCTTACACCCATTTCCTAGATCTGCGTGTTCTACATCCTGTTCTTTTGTTAGAGATTTGACATTTTATTGTAGATGATCTACTGTAGTTGTAGATGTGATTGTTGTTGTTAGTTGCAAAGTCATGTCCGACACATTGTGACCCCATAGACAACGTTCCTCCAGGCCTTCTTGTCCTCTACCATCCTCTGGAGTCCATTTAAGCTCACCCCAACTGCTTCAGTGTCTCCATCCATATTAAATGTATGAATGAAGCTAGTCCAGATCCGCCTCATTAATGTGTGGACTGAAGGTCAGTTATTTTTCGGATGATATATTTCTTTGAATTTTGCGAAGGAGGCTCTTCTGCAGGTTTTTTTATTTGTTTGTTTATTGTTATTTTGATGTTCAAATCAGTGTTAGCAATTCCTAGTGCAGGGGTCAGCAACCCACGGCTCTGGAGCCTCATGTGTCTCTTTCATCCCTCTGCTGCAGCTCCCTGTCGCCAGTTGCCTCTACAATTGATAGGGCTTTCAGCTAGGACCGGTAGAAGAAAAAGTACGCCGCACTAGGAGACTCTATGGTGGGGGGAACCGGACTTCTGGTTGGCAGGGAGAAAAGGACACTCCACCAGGAGACTCTATGGTGGGGGAACTGGACTTCCGGTCTGCTCCAGAATTGAACGGGGGGCTTCTGGTTAGGACCTTTGTGGCTCTTTGAGTGTTTAAGGTTGCCAACCCCTGTCCTAGTGACTGTTTGGGCAAGTCCGTGCTGTTTTCTTTGCAAATTTTCAAAAATGGTTTGCCATTGCCTAAGGGCTGAGAGAAAGTGATTGGCCCAAGGTCACCCAGTTGGCTTTGTATCTAAGACATGACTAGAAGTCATCGGGTCCTGGTTTCTAGTCTGATGCCGATAGTACATCAAACTGGCTCTTACTTAAGTAATTACTAATTGTTGACTATTATATAATGAAACATATTGTCATGTTTACAACATGAATCACTATGCATTTTAAGAAAAATATATTTAAAAGGTTTAATGTTAGGGTTACATTTGTGTCTACATTTGTATATATACTTTGTGAAGGATCCAATATTCAAGTGCATACTTCAAATTTTTTTCAGTATTTTGGTTTTTTTTTAATCAAACATTAAGATAGCGGGAATCTGACTTTGGCATGCATAAATTTACAGAGGAATAGAATGATTCATCTATGCTAAATAACAATATGCTAAATACACAGACTTGCAAATATATCCTGTTTGGTGGCTGTTAACTGTTTTATGAAACACCCGCCCCATATTATCTTTATTTTTTTTAATGGTAAATGATTAATGGAGATGGGATCAGAAAATGAATGAAAAAGATAAATGCATTGCTGTAGGATCCAACTATATTGGATTGATCTTCAGTAGCAGTAGAATAATTTAACCATATTAAAGCAGGCTCATCTGCATCAAACAAGGTATTTCTTAATTTTTTTCCCACATCTAAAATATAACATTGCATATTAAAACTGCAATTAAATGCAGGTAAAATGAATAATAGATAGTTTCTGTCAACTCAGTTAATGAAAGTGTCTTGAGAAAAAGTATTTAAATCAGGACTAATGCCAGTATGCTAATTGCTTTTGTTTATGCTTTATATAGCGAGTAGGCACTATAGCATATAATGAAATTCCAATGCATTAGTCTTCCCTTCACTGTGAGATATTTGTCGCAGAGAAATTGCAGAAATATACAGAACATTACTCTTTTCAGTAATGTTCGTTTCTTGAAAGAGAAGTTGGGATAGGACAAGTAATTGCTGAAATCATTACCAAACTAAGGACTCACTTATATATCTACTACTTTGATTGGGCAATCCATAGTCTTTGTGTCACAAGCAACTATGAACCAGTGGTGGGTTGCTACCAATTCGCCCTGAATTGGGTGAAGCGGTAGCGGTGGCTGGAGGCTCTGCCCACCCGCTCAAACGTCTCTGCGGATGCGCAGAAGCATCATGTGCGAATGCATGCATGTCCACGAGTGAACCAGTAGCAACCGGATTTGAAACCAACTACTGTTCTGAAAGCATTCTTGCCAGTATAAACTTTCCAAGATTTCTGTACTGAAATTCAGTGACAAAACACCAGATACCAATGGCACAGTTTTTAGATAAAAGATGTCAAATGGGTACAGGAACCTTCTGAATAGAAGAAAACAGAATAAGTTGGAAGGCACCCCGGAGGCCTTCTAGTCCAACCCCTTATAGCAGTGATGGTGAACCTTTTCGGCTCCGAGGGCTGAAAAGGGAGAGCGTACGCACGCATCTGGGCCACAACCCGGAAGAGGAGCCGCCCAGGGCACATGTGCGCACCTGACAATGAACTTCCGGTTTCAGCTGCTGAACTTCTGGTTTCAGCCAGCTACTCTTCCGGGTTTCTGGCACACATGCGCACGCGACGTTCAGCTGGCCGGTGCTCAGGAAAACGGAAGATCAGCTCTTCTAGTTTCCAGCATTGCAGCATGCAAAAAGACCAGCTGATCATCGTATGCACATGTGCGCCAGAAATCCAGAAGAGGAACGGGCAATGCCGCATGTGCCAGGTGACATGGCTCCATGTGCCACTTTGGGCACACATGCCATAGGTTCATCATCACGGCCTTATAGGAAACCCTACACCATTTCAGACAAATGGTTATCCAATCTCTTCTTAAAAACTTCCAGTGTTGGAGCATTCACAGCTTCTGGAGGCAAGTTGTTCCACTGATTAATTGTTCTTACTATCAAGAAATTTCTCCTTAGTTCTAGGTTGCTTCTCTCCCTGAATAGTTTCTAGCCATTGCTTCTTGTCCTACTGTCAGGTGCTTTGGAGAATAGTTTGACTTCCTCTTCTTTGTGGCAACCCTGAGATATTGGAACACTGCTATCACGTTAGTCCGCCTTTTCATTAAACTAGTACATGATACTCCTTGCTTAATGACTGAATGCTTAGCAACCTTTCAAAGTTAATGCTTAGCAATCATTCAAAGTTAAAATGGACCTTTCCAGATCTACTTATGATCTGTTATCAAAGTTCTGAAAGTCACGTGATTGTCTTTTGGACACTTGGCAGCTGGTTCACATTTATGGCCATTTGCAGCATCTGACAGTCACAGGACTGGAATTTGTGGTGGATTTTTTGCCAATTTCTAGAATTTACTCCCAGTGTCTGGCAAAAAAAAATAGTCATTGAGGAAATCAAACTCGTTTAATGACTACTGCAATTGCATAATGATAACTCCAAAAAAAGCTTGTAAAATCATACCCAGTCACATGGTGACTTGCTCAATGACCATTCTAATCTACAATTGTAATACCTGGCTCATTTATGGTCTTATGTCCAGGACTACTTGTATCAATTCCAGCACCAGGTTATCACTGCATCTTAGAGACATCACTACCCCTAAACCACAGATCTATTTGTCCACCCTCTTCGGCATATGGGAGAATTCTAACATTTGATTGAAACCAACCCTGCATCCTGCCCTGGATTTTTTTAGGAATATGTCTGAGGGATGATGCCCAATTTCTTGTTTAATTTCTCACTATTTCCTGGGATAGTGATAGTCAGGAAATTAAAATTGTGGCTCACAACTAATGACATAGATTTTAAAAAACAGTTGCTTCTGCTGCCTTAGAAACTATAGAGAAGTTGATTAAGGAATGTTTATGTCTGGAGATGTCATTGGTTATAGAATAGAGTAGAGTAGAGTAGAGTAGAGTAGAGTAGAGTAGAGTAGAGTAGAGTAGAGTAGAATAGAATAGAATAGAATAGAATAGAATAGAATAGAATAGAATAGAATAGAATAGAATAGAATAGAATAGAATAGAATAGAATTCTTTATTGGCCAAAATTCTTGGCAAAATTCTTTATTGCACACACAAGGAATTTGTCTTGGTGCATGTGTTCTCAGTGTACATAAAATAAAAGATACGTTTTATTCTATACAGATAGATAGATAAATGATAGGCAGGTAGATGGATGGATGGATGGATAGGTAGGTAGATAGATAGATAGATATACACACATAAACATAAATATATATATGAAATCTTTTTAAAATGTGCATATCAGAGGTGGGTTTCAGCAGGTTCTGACCAATTCTGGAGAACCGGTAGCAGAAATTTTAAGTAGTTCAGAGAATCGGTAGTAAAAATTCTGACTGGCCCTGCCCCCATCTATTCTCTGCCTCCCAAGTCCCAGCTGATCGGGAGGAAATGGGGATTTTGCAGTAACCTTCCCCTGGATTGAGGATAAAATGGAGATTTTACAGTATCCTTCCCCTGGAGTGGGGTGGGAATGGAGTATCCTTCCCCTGCCATGTCCACCAAGCCATGCCACGCCCACCAAGCCACACCCACAGAACCAGTAGAAAAAAAAATTCAAATCCATCAGTGGTGCATATGTGTACAAGGGAAAAAAATTGCCAAAAAATTATTTCTGTGGGAAGCATAGCTAGAAGATATGGTACTACAGTACTACTTTGGTTACTTCTTGTTTTGTAGCTGGTTATGTTCCCTGTGAAAGCTATTTGTGAAAGGGCAGGATCTCCCTTCAGATATTTTAATGGAATTGTTTTCATTTAAGAATTTGCAAGATTTGCTCAAGTGATGTAAATGCCCTGGAAGAATTGGTATTAATTTTTAAAAAATTAATTAATTAACTTCACCTTAATAAATATTCAGTGACATAGTAACACTAATCTTAATCTGATTAGAGAATATTATGTCCCAAAGAATGAATTTTATTTCCTTTAGAAGAAAATGTTATATTGCAACTATAAACTAATTTCTGCGACAAATTGTTAGCTTATGTTTGCGAGAAACCTTGGTATCATTACTGCAGTGATTTTTCTTCATAATAAAAATAGATTGCACTCTTTCAGCTACTCTAGAAGCTGACAAGAATGTTACTGTTCCATCTCATCCTTTAAATAAATGGCTGACCATTTTTCCCCATACCAGAATTCTCTATTACTGGTTTTAATAAAACTCTTGTGATTCTTATCGTAAGTTACCAGCTATTTAAATTATTATAGAAGGTAGGTTGTTCTGACAAGTATATAAATGGTAATGGGAGCCAGCATCATTCCTGCATTCAGAATGAAACCTGTAATGGCTTCAAAATGATTGCCTTAAGATGCTTGTCTCTGTAAGCCAAACAAAGCTTATTCTTTATGTCCTTTCCTGCATTCTTTCCCTAATCCATTATATTGGACTTAACAACTGACACAATCATAAGCCTAGTTTCTCTCAAGTTCTGAAACCTTATATTCTTGGTTTACTCTGCTGAAGGCTCACTTAGTAACCTTTGCAGAATTGAAAGAAACCATAGACAACAGGAGATCTTCCTAATGCAGTTCACAACAGTCCAACCTGTGTGTGTATACAAGGGTGTGCATGTATGAATTTCTGCATTTCCTTCCCCTTTCTGAGTCAAGGGACCTTTTGCTCTTCTCTTCCAGAGCATAGGAAGTGGCTGCAGCTAAAATTATAGTACTCTTGAGCCTGGAACTAACGTCATTTGTTGCACACTGAAACAGTTACGAATGAATGCAAAATTCATTTCCATTGGGGACCTGTATACTGCACGAGTCAAAAAGAGGGCTGTGAAAATATTTACAGACCCTTCACATCTTGGACATCAATTGTTTCAACTCTTACCCTCAAAATGACGCTATAGAGCACTGCACACCAGAACAATTAGACACAAGAACAGTTTTTTCCCCAAACGCCATCACTCTGTTAAATAAATAATTCCCTCAACACTGTCAAACTATTCACAAAGTCTGCATTACTATTACTATTAGTGTTTTCATCATTCCTATCACCCATCTCCTCCCACTTATGACTGCATGACTGTAACTTTGTTGCTTGTATCCTTATGATTTATATTGATACTGTTTCCTAGTATGATTGATTGCTTATTTGCAGCCTATGACTATCATTAAGTATTGTACCTTATGATTCTTCACGAGTGTATCTTTGCTTTTTATGTACAGTGAGATTATATGCACCAGACAAATTCCTTGTGTGTCCAATCGCACTTGGCCAATAAAGAATTCTGTTCTGTTCTGTTCTGTTCCGTTCCGTTCCGTTCCGTTCCGTTCCATTCCATTCCATTCTAAAAGTGTGAAATGGAATTGTTCTTAGGAACAAGGGAGTGGGGGGGAAAACCTCTCCAATCAAAACAGAGCTTGGAGCTATGCCCATTTGAGTCCCTGGACTGTTAGTATTTGGTGAGCTTTTATGAAGTGTTCTTGAAAATTATCAGAATGTGTAGGCTAGATAATGTGCCCATTACTAGCAATTCTGGCTTTTTTTCTAGACCTCAAATGCTATGGTGAAGCATGACTAAATGATGGATTCAAGGACCAGACTTAGAATATCACCCTATGGCTTCCTCTGCACTTCTAAGAGAAGAAATCAGTTAGGAACGTTTGGGAATGCATTTTCACTTTGGACTTAGCAGTAGATCCAACATGTACTGACAGAATGTCCCATAAGAACAGAATTATTAGAACATTATTTCATCCTCAGAAGTCTATGCCAAGGCTAAAGAATTCTTCAGAAATGTTCCTCATCAACTTTATTTCGAGAGGCTGGGGATCATTTGCTAGCCTCTTTTATTGTCACCATGACAGTTGGCTCCACCCATTGGTTTCAGTGGATCTAATAAATTCTTTTGGGCATCAGTTGAAGAAGCCAGCTGTCATAAAAAAGGGTTGAAGAGGGCTTTGGCTGACAAGTAGATGTAGAAAGTAATTCTTCAAAGTAAAAAGCTTGCAAGCCATATATCTATGTGTGATTATGATTAAAAACATGTATTAGTGAAGCTGATTGTGTACAGTTTTATACAGACAAGCCCAACAAAGACGATTAGGGGACTGGAGGCTAAAACATATGAAGAACTGTTGCAGGAATTGGGCATGTCTAGTCTAGTGAAAAGAAAGACTAGGGGAGACATAATAGCAATGCTCCAATATTTGAGCAGCTGCCACAAAGAAGAGGGGGGGTCAACCTATTTTGCAAAGCCCCAAAAGGCAAGACAAAAACAATGGATGGAAACTAATCAAAGAGAGAAGCAACTTGGAAGTAAGGAGAAATTTCCTGACAGTGAGAACAATAAACCAGTGGGACAGCTTGCCTCCAGAAGTTGTGGATGCTCCATCACTGGAGGCTTTTAAAAGGAGACTGAATAACCAATTGTCTGAAATGGTATAGGGTGTCCTGCCAAGGTCCCTTCCAACTTTATTATTCTGTAATTCTAATTACATAGCAAAGTGAAAAGGCTGAAAATGGGTAAGAAAGATTTCACAGCAGGAGTTAGGGAAATCGAATGTCTGGCTACCGTGGCCAATGGTAACAGTGTCACAGCTCTGGTTCCAAATATTTGAAGGACATCAAGTGGTCTGAAGATTTCTGATGGGAAATTCTAAACAAGCAATTTCAAGAACATAAATTCTAATTTACAGTATATGGCTATTAGGGATTTGAAAAAGTAAACGAGTTGTGAAAATTGCATAAGAAAAAAGAAGGGGAAAAGCCACTAAAAGATTTGAGACAAACAGTATATCGATGTTTTGTTCTGAAGCCATGATTCCATTAACTGATTCATATAATGATACCCTTTGAGAATTTTAACATTTGAAAAACAGAGAAGAGAAAAATGTCACTCGTTTCTATCAGGACCTTCCTCCTTTTTCATATCGTGATTCTTGCCCCTCCTCTCTGCCATTGAAGGAGCTACCTCATTTATCATGGACCAGCCAGGAGGCATCAAGATTAAAAGGAAGGGGGAGAATAGCCCTATCCATAAATCTACATTTTCTTGAAGCAATAGGTCTCACTGGTATTAGCAATCTGGCTGGCAATAGCCAATGATTTGCAGTGTTCAGACTAAACATAGGTGAGCCAGCTGCCCTATATTATCAGGGCCATTAGTCATTTTAAGATGGTTATTTCATCTTACAGAACATCATATTACCAGAGAATGAATGAGTTCCTTAATGTCTTAGGATCAGATGCAATGATAACAGGATGGAGGCTTGCAAAGCTAATAACTTGGGGCTTTTCCTATGGAGAGATCTAAATTAATTGTACATTTTGGTGTGGCTCATGATCCCCTGGAATTCACCCTCTTCCGTTTCAACCCTATTAATTTGGATAGATATTCCATTAATTTCAATACTTCATCTCTATAAATGTTCTTGGGATTGTAGCCCAAAGATCTAAAAGTTTTCTTCTGGTTAAGAAACATGAAATTCATTATTGATTTCAAGACTACTGGAAGGCAATCTAAGAGCTATAAACCAAAAATATGGGGCGATGCTGTGGTATGCAGAATAGATCATAAATCATTCAGTTGTGAAGAAGTATATCGATGTAAGGCATTGCCATATGCAAACTCAGGCTAATGGTTTGTAAATCCATTATTAGCTATATAGACCAGAAACCTTCACCAGAAATCTTTTTCTGATCTTTTTGTTGGAAGAAAAATCCATCTGGTTCAGTTCCAAGCTGGGAGAAAGGCACTGGAAACAAAATGGAGGCTGGAAGCTGATTGGAAAGAAAGGTTCTCTTTATTGATGGTTCTCTTTATTGATGCAGCAGAATCACCAACCACATGTGATTCTGGGCAGCTGAAAAATGGAGTTGAGAGTGGGTCGGTTTTATACCTTCTTCAGGCTTTGTATTTGAGCTTCCTATTCCTGTGCAAGAGGCTCCTGTGCAAGAGGCCAAGAGCATCTCCTTTTTTTTTATTTAAAGTTTTTATTTTTATTTCTCATAAACACATTTACATGTATAGTCATTTCCATCATTTTTCATTCATCTTTTCTTTTAACTTTCATTTTTAATTTTTACTTTTTCGGGGCTGCTCTTTTATCCTTTACTTTTACTCCAACCTTTCTTCTTCTCCTCACCTTCTCTTCCTTCCTGTTTCTCCTACTACTTCCTTCGTTCTTCCTCTCCTTCTTTTTCCTACTTCCCTTTCTCTTCTCCACTCCTCTCATCTTTCCCCCCTTCTAACCTTCTCCTCTGCTCCTCTATCCCCTTATGTTATGGTGTAAAGGAAATGTTTAATTGATGGACTTCATCCCTATGCTTATATAAGGTTTATAGAGGGAATTCTTTGACTAAAAGAAGCAAAACCACTATTACAAGGGTCTCCAACCTTGGCAACTTTAACTTGTGGACTTCAACTCCCAGAGTTCCTCAGCCAGCAAAGCTGGGAATTGAAGTCCACTAGTCTTAAAGTTGCTAAGGTTGGAGACCTCTGCACTATAACAACATTTTCTAAGTAAGGCTGAGCAAATGTGAAAGCAATTTAATATGCACTGATGATCTTATTTACACAAGTGGTAGCCAAAGGATGGTTCAACAACTCAGAAACAGGGTGAAGTAGTGAAGAGATTAACCTTTTATATCCTGGGACCTCGTAAAAATACCCCCCCACACACCATTTGCTTTTTACATTTTAAACCAAGCTTATATTAGAAAGTCAAACTAAATGAAAAGATTATTGTGGGTGAAACAGAAAACCAATTTTAGATTAAAGAAATATAGGAACGAACCAACAGGTTTTAGATGCAAAAGAAAATATGTTTAATAACCTTCATTTCAACTTAGTATTAAGAATCGAATTAAGAATTACGATAAGAATTAATAAAATAGTACTAAGATTCCTTGACTTTAGAACTTATTTTCTGATTGTAATTATCTAAGATAATTATGTAGTCACTTATAATAATAATGCCCTGAAAGTTCACCCTTCATCTTTCAATTAATTTTAACAGTGTTTAATCGTTAATCAGGATCCATGGTTAGAATGCAGTATTGCAGGCTAATTCTGCCCATAGCGAGAAGATCAATTCTGACCAGCTCAAGATTGACTCAGCCTTCCATCCTTCCGAGGCTGGTAAAAAGAGGACCCAGATTGTTAACAGCAACATGCTGACATTGTAAAGCTCTCAGAGAATGCTAAAAAGCACTATATAAAACTGTATATACTGTAAGTGTAAGTGCTATTGCTATTGCTATTCTTGCCTCTTTGTAAATTTTTAACTTTTATACACTGTTTTTATATTTTAACATTTTAAAGTCCTTCTCTGAGACAGATGGTCTGTAAGAAATATTTTTTAAAAAATAAATAAAAATAAATATTAACAGTCAGAAAGTATATGTATACTTTTCCCACACAGGCATTAATAGAGAGTGAGGGACTGGGATTCTAGAGCTTGTTGGTACAATTTCACATATATTGCTTTTCCTGTTATGAATCTCCATCTTTATTGCGTATGTCCAAGGTGGGATCTTGCTCTCCAATCTTCACATGAAGAATTCCTGTAGTGCATGAAGGGGACTATTGATATATATAAATATATTGAGGAAAAACATCATGCTTAGCAGATGATCAGAAAAGAGTTTAACAATGAAAAAGGTATATCCCATATGTTCTAATATTCAGTACAGTGATTAAAAGTGCTTTGTAAGTCCATAAAATCAATCTACAAATCAACTTTCTTTAAAAATGCCTATTCCTTGCTATACAATTCCAGATGGTGTAGTATAGTTTTGGTTTTTTTAAAGTGAAATAGATTAGAAAGCAAGAATATGGAAGGGAAATTTTATGACCTTTGAAAGAGAGAGGAGAGAGGGATGGGGGGAGAGAGGGAGGGAGGGGGAGAGAGAGAGGGAGACAAAATCATTTACCAATTTGATGCATTATGTACAGCAATCCTCAGACCTGTTTAGAAAAAGAGTGATTCAAATGATATTCTTCCCATAAGAAAAGACTTATTCATATTAATGCTATATTCATCCTATCAGCGGCATGGTACTCACTCTTAGTGTACATCGTATTTCCAGAATAATCCTTAGGTAGTTCTCTAGTATTGGAAAGAACCATTCAAACCTAATTTATAAAAGATGATCAATACTAATGAATCTCAAGCAAACAACTCGAGTCCTGAAAAATCAATGTTATGTTTTGCTTTGCCTACAAGCACGCATTTGTCATGAGTTTGACTGCCATTAAATGCCAGTAGAGAATTGAAAATGAAATGTGGACATTGGAAAGCAAACAGTACCAATTTAAACAAGGAAAGGAGATTGAGATAAAATGTTTATTTTATCTTAGGGCTGTGCTATCATTTCATCTCTCCCATAGCCTCCTCAAACATATCTTAGAACAGAGCTAGGCTAAAAAGTTAATTATATAAAAATAGAGATTAATGAACATAAGAAAAATAGGCTTTTGTTGACCTCCAAAAAGAACAATTTTTGTATTCTTCACTTAGTTTTATATTTGGCAAAAGCAGTACAGTATCTCTGGTAATCAGACTATCCTCATGTTTGACTGGGCTTATTGGATCTAAATTCTAATTAGTTCCTTTATGTAACTAAAAATAATAATTCAGAATAAAAGTAATGTGCTTATAGAGCTCAACCTAGCAGTTTTAATGTCCTTTTTTGTTAAGGCAGAAGGGTAGCTTTTCTTTCATCTGGGAGATGGCAGTGATTAAATTGTAGGGGTGGGGGGAGAGCAAAACCTATCTGTGAATACTTTGAATAAAAACTCATTACTTTTCTTTTAAAGATATTTTTCTGCAAGCAGGAGCAGCATCTGGCTTTGAGCAGTGGGAGGCTGCTACAGAATTTCCCCATCTAGTCCATCTTGCTATCTCTTGTCCTAGGAAATAGGGAGAAATTTCCTGACAGTGAGAACAATTAATCAGTGGAATGGCTTGCCTTCAGAAGTTGTGGGTGCTGGAGGTTTTAAGAAGAGATTGGACAGCCATTTGTCTGAAATAGTATAGGGGAGGGGTGTCAAAATGGTGGCCTGTGGGCTGGATGCATCACATGCACGCCACGCCCACCCTAGTTCCGGGAAAAGGGAACTCTGCGAGTTTGAAAGCCATGGTATAGGGTCCCCTATGTGAGCAGGGGTTGGACTAGAGGACCCCTAATGTCCCTTTCAAGTCTGTTTTTCTATTCGGTCCCTCTGAGCTTTACCAAAACATTGAGCTGCAAAGTTGAGCATAGAAGTAGATATCTTTGTGCTGGAAAAGAAGATGGCAGTTGCTGCATAATCTCATAAAATGTCAAAGGAGGAAAAAGTGACACCAAAATGCTTAAGAGGATCGTTCACAATTGTTCCCCATTCCTGGCATTAAAAACAAAAAAGATACATGTTAGTCAGGATTTCATGTAGTCAGGGAGACATTATAGAGATTTTCAATCATGGGCTCTGCAGGAGGCTGATATCGAAGAAATCATTTATTTATTGGTTCTGTATATTTCATCTTTCCTTCCACCAGGCTTTCAATTCAAAATTCAAAGCAATTTTAAAAGGCCAAAAAGTCACATGAAGTCCAAGAAAGTCTGGCTGAAGAAGAAAGTTGCATAGGGATTATTAAAGAATTACTTGCGTAGGGATTATTCTTTATACTATTTATGTTGTTTGTATTTTTTTGTCATGGGTTGCACCAGTGAGGCTAAAACCAATTCCGTTGTATACATGATGAACAATGACAATAAAGTATACTACTATACTAAATCTAAGTCAGGAGTATCCAATCTTGGCAACTTTAAGACTTGTGGACTTCAACTCCCAGAATTCCTCAGCCAGCTTTGCTGGCAGAGGAATTCTGGGAGATGAAGTCCACAAGTCTAAAAGTTGCCAAGGTTGGAGACCACTGATGAGTTTCAAATTTTTTTACTACCGGTTTTGTGGGTGTGGCTTGGTAGGCATGGCAGGGGATGGATACTGTAAAATCTCCATTCCCACCCCACTCCAAGGGAAGGAAAATCCCCATTTCCTCCTGACTTGGGAGGGAAGAAATGGGGTGGGACTTGGGAGGCAGAGAATAGATGGGGGTGAGGCCAATCAGAATTTTTACTACCGGTTCTCTGAACTACACAAAATTTCCACTACCGGTTCTCCAGAACTGGTCAGAACCTGCTGAAACCAACCTCTGTTGGAGACCTCTGGTCTAAGTCATTTCCTGAATGCAGAAAGAGTGAGAAATAAATACAAGTCCAGAGGGAATACATTTCTTAACTTTGAAGCAATATAAGAAAGAGATCCTTGACTTCCGGTGGCGCCTTCCTCGTCGGCGGCGGGCTCCTTCATGCCCGCCGGCGTCTCGCTGCGTATAGAGCCGCCTCACAGCTGGCAGGCGGCTCGAACAACCTGCTCCTCAGCGGGAGGAGCAGGCAGAGCTTCTGGGGGTGAGGCTGGGCCCCCTGAGTCGCCCCAGGATCGTCTCGTTTGTCCTGGGGAGGGCTCAGAAGGATGGCCCCCTCTATACCTCCAGAGAGGCTCCGCGACGAGACTGTCCTCCGCTAGTTAGTTAACTAGCGGAGCCAGATGCTGGAAGCAACACCACAGCGTCTATGGAGCAAGCCGAAAAAGAAAGAAGCAAAGATGAAGCAAGTATGGATTTTTTTTTTTTTTACTAATTTTTTATTGAAGAGGAATGAGAGGAGGGGGGAAGGAGAGGAAGAGAAGTGAAAGTTTCTAAAAAAGTTTTTTTAAGATGGCGACTGATCTTAATTGAAAAAAATGCCAGAGGGATTGAAAATGGAGGCTTTGAAATGAATACTTTGCTATGGGAGAGTCACTTAAAGTAAGAAGAAAAAAAATTTTTTTCCCCTTTTTTCTGGATATTTTTCTTTAAAACAAGGATTAAAGTAAAGTATGGCAAAGTGAAGTAAAGCATAGTAAAGCCATTTAAAGTAAAATAAAGATGACTAAAGGAAGGGGGGGCTCCCCCTTGAGCCAGCTGAAGAGCAAAGCTGAGATGGTGCAATTGTCTGGATTGGCAGAAGGGGACTTAAAAGAATTTATAACAACTTCTTTATCGAGTGTAGTTGACAAAATTAAAAATTCACAGAAGAATCTTGTGGATTTGACTGCTGGAAAGCATGACCAATTAAGTCAAACTATTGTTAAAGTAATTTCAGATCTTTCAAATGTGGTGATTGAAATGGAGGAGAAAGTAACTGAAATTAGCAGTAAATTTGGCTCCCAGATCCAAGAAATACAAGAAAGGTTTGTGAAAGCCGAGATTTGTAATCAGACTATACAGAATGATATTATCATGCTTCAAATTAAAACTATGGCCTCAGCAATCAGAGTAAGAGGTATTAAAGAAAACCAGAGAGATTTAAAAGCAACTATTGCAAAGGTTTTTGCTGAACTACTAGAGTTTGAGGATGAGATAATTCTTGGTTGTATAGAGAAAGTTTACAGAGTCAACTCACGAGTAGCTAAACAAAGGAATTTATCCAGAGATGTTGTTGTTTACTTTACTGATAAAAGGTTGAGAGATGACATCTTACAAAGGTCCTATTCTGCCAGAGCGCAAGTAGAAGGTGAACAAATTAATATCTTTAAAGAGTTACCACCGAAGGTTCTAAAGAAAAGGAAAGAATTTGCTTTCTTAACTAAAGAATTGAAGGAAAGTAATATCCCATTTAGATGGGATTTACCAGTTGGCATAATTTTTAGATATTATGGCGTGAGATATTGTTTGAATACTATTGAGAAAGCGGAACATTTTTATAAAAATATTTTTAAGGGAGCTTCGGAAGACCTCAAGAATAAGAAGCAAGAAAGAGAGTTTGTAAAAGGTAAACAGAAGGATGAGACTCAAAGAATGAATCAAAGAATGTTAAAAGCACAAGGAGTGCAATCTGGTTTCTCTGAGGATCTTATTATGGACCACACCAGTGAACCTAGACTAGGAGCACCGGACCTTGTACTGCTGGAGCAAGATTTAAAAAATACTATAATTCAAGATGATCAGCAGCAGAGGTCCAACGCTCCGCAAGAAAAGGATGGTGATATCGAGCAGCAGGAACCAGATTTTAACGAGGAAATTCGAGAGGTAACTAACGAGTGTCGTAGAGTCCTTCATCAGATGCAGCTGTTATCAGAAAGCTTGGATAATTGTGAAAATTGGTTATAAACTTCCTAAAGTTTATATGGATTTGGATTTAAGGATTATAAAGTCTTCATCCTGATTTGGAGTTTCTTTTTCTTATTTTTGAATTGGATTTAACATCTTGAGCAAGCTTAACAGAGGGCTGCAATGGTAGCAGCGTTCTGTGATTATCCTACCATAGTTTTTTTTTGGAACTTATCATCCAGGAGGAAAGAATGGAAAGGAGAATATCTAACAACCAGAAGGAGTGAAAGGGTGGCAGGTTTTGAAACAACTTTATGAGAACATTTGGGCATGCAGTTGCTAGGATTTTCTTCTTTTTTTGATTCTTTCTGTCATTAAGGTTTGGCGGAGCTGCATTGGGTTTCTTTTTGTCGTAATAGAATACGCTAGTTTGAATGTTTCTACCTAGAGGAATGAATATCTTCGTGGTTGGATGCTATCTATATAGTAGTAGCGTTTTGTGATTACCCTATCATAGTTTTTTTTTTGGAATTTATCATCCAAGAGCAAAGAATGGAAATGAAAATGTCTTACAACCAAGAGTGAATGACAAAGGGTGGCAGGATTTGAAACAGTTTTTATAAGAACATCTGGGAATGCAGTCTATAGGATTTTTTTTCTTTTTTCTTGATTTTTTTGTTTCTAAGGAGCTGCATTGGGTTTTTTCTCGTTGAAATAGAACACGTTTGTTTGAATGATTCTACCTAGAGGAGTGATTATCTTCTTGGTTGGATGTTATCTATATAAAGTCACACGGGGGGTTCATGTGGAATGTTTTGTTTTACTGATGGGGGCAGATAGAAGATGAAGAGTATTGGAATTGGATACAGGTGAAGAAAGAAGACCTAACTTCAATCAGGAAGAAGAGAAGATTGTAATTTGAGTTATGGAAAATTATAACAATATATGCATAATTATATTATATTGTATACTTTTTTTTTTCTTCTTTGAAGGGGGGATTTCTGGGCTTTTGAATTAGGGGGAGTAGTTCGGATTAAAATATGTGGCATTATTTAATATGAACAAGTAAGTTATATAATTTTGGAGTGATTGAGTATGGTATATGATTAGTAATGTTAGTAATGTTTCTTTCATTTTTATTTTTCTCTGTTTTTAAATTGTGTTAAATATTATAATGGTTATTTTTTCTGGTGTTTTTTTTATTACAATACTGTTAAGCTTAGACAAATATTTATGTTTATGGGTCTTTCTTTGTACTACTTTATTTTATTTTATTTTATTTTTTTATTTTTTTTATTTTTTTTTTAATTTCTTTCTTTCTTTCCTCCTCCTCTTAACTTAGAACTGAATATATAATAGTATTTGTTTTCTTTGTTGTTATAAATTCTTGTTGTTTTTCTTTCTTAAGAATGTGTAGCGGAAGTCAGGGGTGGGTGGGAGAGGGTGGGGGTGGGGTTGGGGGGAGGTTGGGGGGCATGAGAGGGTGGGGGAGGGGGTAGGGGTGAAAAAAGGGGGAAAAATTTTTTATTGTAAAACTTTTTCAATAAAAAAAAAAAAAAGAAAGAAAGAGATCCTTCAAGCCCAGGTTGAATTCAATCCATTGATGAATTTAAAAAAAAAAACATCCTTTTTTGTGTATCTGCATACGTGCACACACTATCTAAATAGAAGCAACTGACCAGGTTTTATAACCATTGATGTGACACATCCTTTCTTTTTCTTTTTTCTATTTTTCAGCTTGGCTGCTGGAATCCTGGCACTGGTCTGAATGGGTCACTAACAGATAGAAGACTGGAAAATAACATGCGAGGAGTAGTTCTTCGTGTAGTCACTGTGTTGGTAAGTGGAATTACATTTTTTTTAAAAAAAACATAATTTATAGATATAGATCTATTGGAGCTATAGAAATCATCAGTTCAGAAATCATGTGGGGAGATTTCCTTAAATCTCCAAAGTGAATGTGAAAATAGGACCAGGACAAAGTGAAAAGACAGACTAGGGGTGACGTGATAGCAGTGTTCCAATATTTGAGGAGTTGCCACAAAGAAGAGGTGGACAACTTATTTTCCAAAGCATCAGAAGGCAAGACAATGGATGAAAACTTATCAAGGAGAGAAACAACCTAGAACTAAGGAGAAATTTCCTAACAGTGAGAACAATTAATCAGTGGATTCAGAAGTTGTGGGTGCTCTATCACCGGATGCTTTTAAGAAGAGACTGGGCAGCCACTATACCTGGAAGGGTATAGGGTCTCATGTTGTATAAGGGGTTGGACTAGAAGACCACCAAGGTCCCTTCCAACTCTGTTATTCTGTTATAATTAATTCTCCAAAACAAAATGAAAAAGCGGCCTGGGGCCATTAAATCAGACTGGGTGTTCGTGAATCAGTTTGCTTATTTGGAATGACTCAAATAAGATTCCAAAAATCAGCACACTTGTCTTCCCTCTAACTACTTTTGTTGGGTTCTCTGGTTTCCTACAAATAGTTTGTTGATTAAGGGTGTCTGAAGAATTAAGATAACACAAAACAGAACTGTAATCAAACATGTGTGGCCTTTCTGTAGAGCAGAGGTGTCAAACTCAAGGGCCATGGGCTGGTTTCCAGCCCGCGATATGATGGGATCATCCTGAAAATGTAAGGGGCTGACGCAGATTGCTTTGTCCCAGTCTATCCAATGTGAAGAGGAAACATGTCAGCAATTTGGGGAGTGGCATCAAGCTGGCCACGCTCACCCATTTGGACACACCCACCCAGTTGGACACACCCAGCCAGCCCCCTAAGGTCAACCATAGCCCTGATGTGGTCCTCAATGAAATTGAGTTTGACACCCCTGCTGTTGAGTATTAAATCATTGGTCTTAACATTTATCAATATTGGGGACCATTATCAAATATTTCACCATGGATACAAATGTATTGTTCCACTGTGCCAAACTATGTGGCCTGTGCACATTAAAAGAAGCAAAAACTGACGGATCCAAGAACAAAAGCTCTAACTGATGCATTAAAAGTATCCAATTATGGTAGTAAAAGTGATTGCAGTTTCACACAAATTACTGCACTCATATTATATTAAAGACTACAAAAGGTTGGCTAAACTATCTTAATTCACTTAATTAAGATGGTTTGGCCAATTTTTTTAAAATCTTCCAACACATCTCAATTTTATCTTCTCTCTACTTTGTCTCACCTCCTGGGCATCAACAAGCCCTCTTAAATTTACTACTAATTATAGAATAATATTTGTAATATTTATGAAGTAAAAAGGTAAAAGTTCCCCTTGCACATTTGTGCTAGTCGTTCCTGACTCTAAGGGGCAGTGCTCATCTCCATTTCAAAGCCGAAGAGCCAGTGCTGTCGGAAGACGTCTCCGTGGTAGCAGGCATGACTAAACGCCAAAGGCACATGGAATGCTGTTACCTTCCCACCAAAGGTGGTCCCTATTTTTCTACTCGCATTTTTTACATGCTTTCGAACTGCTA
Source organism: Masticophis lateralis (assembly GCA_030761175.1). Lineage (NCBI taxonomy): Eukaryota > Metazoa > Chordata > Lepidosauria > Squamata > Colubridae > Masticophis > Masticophis lateralis. The sequence goes on along the minus strand of JAUDYJ010000007.1, from coordinate 67,962,861 downwards.
GGTTGGCAGAAGCTGGGTCAAGTAACGGGAGCCCACTCCATTACGCAGCACTAGGGATTCGAACCGCTGAACTGCCGACTTCTCAATCAACAAGCTCAGCATCTGAGCCACCACATCCTTATTTATGAAGTAGTGTACCCCAATTAAAAATGAGATAAATTTTGCCCATGGTGTAGAGTTAAAACACCTCATCCCAATATTTGGGGACACACCAGAAATTTAAATTATGGAAGCCAATTTCTGATATTGGAATACTGGAAAAGGTGGTTAAGAATGGAGTAATGGATGCTGACAATACTGTTGATCTGAGCCCATTTCAATAAAATTTGGGGTTAGGATATGTTCTAAAATAGTTTTATTTACATTGATGTAAGACCTAAGTTGTTAAATGAACAAAGTGAGTACATCCTTTATGCTTCTCTTGGACTAATGATGGTATTCTCTACCATTGATTACAAAACACTTCTGGATAATATGGACAGATTAGACCTTTCTACTGAATGAGGATGATTGAACTTAACTTTTATTCAGACTATTGGAGATAGAAATGGAGGTTTGTCTTCTTTTGTATAAACTGTCATTGGTTTTGCAAATGGGAAAAAGCTACAGCAAGGGACATAATTTAATGTCTGTCTGTCTGTCTATCTATCATCTATCTATATCATCTATCATCTATCTATATATCTATATCTATCTATCATCTATCTATCATTTATCTGTCAAGAAGCACGGTGGCTCATATGGTGGTTAGGACACTGGATTAACAGGCAGCAAGCCTGCATTCAAGACCCAAGTGCTGCTGTGAGATCGGGTGAGCCTGTAGCATATGCTCCAGCTCCTCCTGGGGATGTGAAAGGAGCCACCAGCTGGCCATTCCCTGGGCAATGGTGATATCACTGGCTAATCCTTTCAACCTGGAAGCACCTCAGTGATTCTGACATGAGTGTGATCCAATCTATCATCTATCTACCTACCTACCTACCTACCTATCTATCTATCTATCTAACTATCTATCATCTATCTATCTATCTATCTATCTATCTATCTATCTATCTATCTATCATCTATCTATCATCTATCGTCTGTCTGTCTATCATCTCAAACAGTGGTGAAATGTAATATTTGTTACTACCAGTTCTGTGGGCGTGGCTTGGTGGTGAGGAGTATTGTGAGTGGGTGGGCGTGGCCAATTTTTTTTTTCTTTTAAAACCATTTTTTCTACAACCTCTTCAGTGAAGAGCCTTTCAAAAGGCTCTGATGATCCCAGCTGAGTTGCTTGATTGGCAGAGGCTTTTTTTCTTTTAAATGCCTCTGCTGATCAGGCAACTCAGCTTGGATCGTCAGTGGCTTTTAAAAGAAAAAAAAGCCTCTGTCGACCAGGCAACTCAGCCTGGATCGTCAGAGGCTTTAAAAGCATTTTTAAAAGCAAAAATGCTTTTAAAAGCCTTTGACAATCCCAGCTGAGCTGTGCGATCATCAGAGGCTTTTTTTTTTACTTTTAAAAACATTTTTTTGACCGAAGAGGTTGTAGAAAAAATGCTTTTAAAAGTAAAAAAAAAAAGCCTCTGATGATTATGTGGCTCAGCTGGGCCTGGGGGAGTGCAGGGATTTTTGCTACCGGTTCTCCGAACCACCCACCTCCATCGCTTTCCAAACCACGAGCATTTCATCTCTGATCTCAGAATAGAATCAGTGGCACAAGGACATATGGGGGGTGAGTGGGTGGGTGTCAAAATGTTGTCTAACCAACAATTTGTTTCATATTCCTGGTTTTTACCAGGAAGTTATGTGTTTTTTACCCTCTGTGCATGCACAGAAAGCTTTGCATATGCGCAGAGTGTGTGTGTGTGCATGTGATGCGAGCAAAGGTTTTGTGCGTGCGCAGAGGGTGTGCACACGCATGTGACACAGTGCTTGCACTTCCGAACCTGTAAGGAAGATAAGTAGATTTCACCCCTGTTTTGGGGGTTCGGACGCGTGCTTTCGGCACTCGGTCTGCAAAAGGTTAGCCATCACTGTTCTAGAATGTCCTTGAAAGAGCTGGATTATTACTAAAGGCAAGTATTATACTTTTGACCATGTAGTCAGCAGCAGTTGAATTAGCATTTCCATTAAGCATGAGGTGCATCAGATTAAAGTGACAAGCTAGCTGTTCCTTTGTGCAATTCTTTCCAGGATTCAAAATGTTCTTCCTGTCATTATGTGTTTTTTTTTTAGTGAACCTTTCCCTATTCTCAGTCTAAGCCATTTAATAAATGTCTTATCTTGACAATTCTGCTGCTACCAGGAGGAAAGGCCCAGTAGTTTACATTTCTAAAATATGTACAGGTAAGCAGAAAAAGGTTGAACATTCACATCAATATAATAGGTGAATTTTCAGCATTCCTCCCATACTAGGGATGGGCTGCTTCTTTTTGACCGAGAAACACATTTCCTCAAGAGTCAAAGCTAAGTTAGCAATATCCTAAAATCATATTATCACAAAATAGCTAATATGAGTCTCACAAAATAGCTAATATGAGGGGAGGAAAATGTCTGTTCTAACAAATGACTGCCATAATGGGTATATCCTGTTATTAAACACTTGAATACAAGAAGGCAATGTTCCAAGAATATTCCTCCCCACCCTGTTACCAATGCCAAACATGGACACTTACAATAAAACATAAGTGAAAGTTAGTCACCATGGAAATGAGATGTGTGAGGAAAGCTACTGGAGTGACCAGAAGAGATAAAATCAGAAATGACATAGTAAGAGAAAGAATTGGCATAGAACCAGTGATGGGATTCGGCCCGGTTCAGGCAAACCGGTTGTTAAATTGCTGGCTGGCCACACCCCTCCCCCTCCTGCCCCTTCCAGGAGTCTCCACACACCCCGCTTTTGCTCTCAGGAGACTGAAGAGAGGCCTACTAGGCCCAAAACGGGGCACGGGAGGGTGCAGCGCGGGCCCCCCTGTGCCCCATTTTTGTTTCTAGGAGGCTGCAGAGAGGCCTACTAGGCCCAAAACGGGGTGTAGAGGGGGCTGCACAGGCCCCCCATGGCCTGTTTTTTCTCCCGGGAGGCTGCAGGGAGGCCTACTAGGCCCAAAACGGGGTGTGGGTGACAGTGTGCCCCCCCCAGCCTGATTTTGCTCCCAGAGGGGTGCAGGAGGCCAAGTGCTACCTGTCACATCCCCTGGCCATGCCCACCATATCTATCAGCCGGTCATTAGGGCAGAGAGCCTGTTGTTAAATTATTTGAATCCCAGCACTACATAGAACCAATTTTAAAACTACATACAAAAACAGCCAATAAAGTGCTTTGCTCACCTGGAGAGGATGTCTTGGGATTTCATATCGTACAAGGCATATGCAAAAAGAGGAGAAGGTCAAAGAAGGTCAGAAGAAGATGGAAAGACAACATCAAAGATACACTACAAGAACATCAAATAACAATGGTTAAGGCTGCCCGAAGAGCAAGAACCAGAACTTTGTATTTCCCTCAACATTTGAAGGGGTAGAAGAGAAAGTGGAACAGGAAAGAAGAGGAAAGAAGAAGGAAGAGGAGGAGGTTGCTTCCTGATAGCAGGTCCAAAATGCTTTGTACTAGTCCAGTTGTTTTTTGAACAGGTTGGCTTACTTCCAAAACATGGAAGGACCTTGTCTATGCAGGGCCTTGAAGTGATCTGATAAACAGAAAAGTGGATGCTTTGCAGAATGCCAGATTTCAATTTATATTCATGTTTAATTAAAGGAATATTTTAAAATTTAGTCATACAATGTAGAAACCGTGGAGCTTCTGAGGGAGATACACAAAGCATTTTGTTGCCTCCTACAGTAGAATTTTGTTGCCTCCTACAGTAGAATTACCGTGAATCAAAACTCAAATAAGTATCATTGCATGGACTCACATTTGTTCCTTGCTACATGAGTATCCCCTTTTCCTCCCTGTTTCAAAATGTAAGTTTATTAGATCATAAATTGTTGCATTAACAATAGCGCTTAGACTTATACACTGCTCTATACAGCACCTTTGGAGCAGTTTACAATGTCAACATATTGCCCCCAACAATCTGAGTCCTCATTTTACCAACCTCAGAAAGATGAGTCAACCTTGAGCCCATCAGGATCAAGCTCCAGACTGTGGGCAGAATTAGCCTGCAATACTGCATTCCAACCACCAGGGCTCTCATGCTTTGATTTCCACTTAAGAGTCATGTTTGCATGGGGCCATTTATGAACAAATAACAGCATTAGTCATTATTATAGTGACACTTTTGTAAATTGCAGAGTATCAATGTAAAATGTCTTCTGCAGTCATGGCATAAGCCTAAGATTGAAAATCAGGCTTGTCAGATCTTTTCTATCCTGCTCTACGGAGCAGAGAGTTGGTCTCTGACAGAAAGCCACTTGAGGAGACTAGAAGCATTTGAAATGTGGATTTACAGGTGGCTGTTACGTATAAGATGGGTTGACAAAATCAGAAATGAAGAGATTATAAACTGCCTGGGAAAGCCAAGGGAAATAATCAAAACCATAAAAAGCGAAAGTTAGAATATTTTGGACATGTGATGCGACACCTGGAAAAATACGGTATCCTTCACTTAATCCTCCAGGGAAAAATTGAAGGCAAATGAGGTCCAGGACGAAGAAGAACATCATGGCTTCAAAATCTAAGGGATTGTTTTGGACAAAACTCAGCAGCACTTTTTCATGCGGCTATTGATAAAAATAGGATTGCCAACATGATCGCCAATGTCCGACGATGGATATAGCACAAGAAGAAGAAGAATATAAAATTTGGTGGGGAGGGGAAGGGAATGATGCTACTAACCAATCAGCCTATGACATGAGAAAAAACCTACTTTTAAAAAAGCATTTGAGCATTATGTTAAGATTTATTGAGAACCTTTAGCTGACTAAAGTAAAGAAATGGCAAGGCAGCAGATATTTTACTCATCACTTTTCACTGCTTGTTCTTATTTATATTCGTCTGAGAAGAAAAAGCATCAGGATGGACAACCTTAAAAAAAAACCTATGAAGATTTCCCCCACCCCTCAAAGTGTTACTAATTTACAGCATCCCTGATAAATAGCCTCATTTTATTTCTGGGAGAATAAAATCATCATGAGGATTAATATGTGACAGAAGTGCTTCACTATTTGCTATTCTTTCTAGCCATACCAGGCGTTGGATTGGAAGCTGCCACTAAATATAAAATACATTCCCTGAGATTTCTGGGAGGCTGTCATTTTTAATTTAAAACAGATAACATGCAGTAAGTAATAGAAGTTGTGAAATCCTTGACATGGCTAAAAATAATATCTCAGGTAGTTTAGTATCTAAACAGAAGGAATTGCTTCCAGTGCAACTATTAGCAGGAGCTAAACTTTCCTGAGGTCACTGTTCACCTTGACAAGATAGCTGTGAGCCAATGTGGTCCATGATAAACTAAGAAACAAGAACTAGGTGTTCATTTAAATTTAGAACGGAGACATTCTCCCCATTTTGATTTAAATTTGTAACCTTAGCTCCAGTTTAAGAGAGACCAGCCGCTGCATAGTTTCTTCTATTTTTTTTAACAATCCTGTAGTGTCATCCCTTGCATTGGAGTAGAGTCAGGGGGACTGAATGGAGCTAAGTATTTACAGTCCAGATGCCCTTCCTGATGCCTACACAGAGCTCACAGCAGATATATCTGTGGCTACGTAGGATCGAACTCACAGCCTCCAGTGAGGCAGGAGCTCTACCTTTAGGCCACCACACTACTCGCATGTTCTCTTCTATACTGGAGAGAAAACAATTTCACTGTGTGACATGATCTGCATGGGAATAAGGCTTCTTTAAAAAATTAATTTAAGGAACAAAAGATGACAGAAACTATGACCCAGTCAAAGAAATATTTAATCCATGTCATAGAGGACTTTAGTTTTGCTTTAACAGGTAGCTGCCCCTAAGCAATCTTGGCTGATCATGGAAGCTAAGCAGAATCGGTCTCATTGGAATGGGAGACCTCTGAGAAATTCCAGGGCTGCTCTCTAGTCTAGAAAGTTAACAAATAAATTACCTCTCCTACCTCACAGAAAACCCACATCAGTAAAACACTGTCAAGAAGTCAGGTCTATGGTATAAAAGGATATCAGAGTTTCTTCCATAAATCAAATCCAGAAGCACACACAGATAACTGATAGCCAGATAGCTGGATTCAATAACTTTTTTATATACATAATAACAGATGAAGTATTTACATTACCAATAGTTGATTTGAGTAGAAATTACAGGCAGAACACAAGGCAGGAGAGAACAGTTAGTTTCATTTCAGCAGAGCAGATCAGCAGACAAGTTCACATACAATGATTTCAGTTTCATTTCTCTTTACAGACTCAGAAACTGCAGACTAAGACATGCCCTGGCTTTAGTCTGTCTCAGCTCCCAATTGGCTGATTTAGTTGCTATGCCTATTCATTGGCTGACCTTGTTACCATGTCTCTGCTAGTTCATGAATAATCTGACAAGGGAAATTTTTATTACTTAGGATTTAATTTTTTTCCTAAGGATTTTAATGTGTTAGTAGGCAAAAGCTGGAGAAAGAAGACTAAAAGTATTTGAGAGGAATGGTTTTCTTTTGCTTTTTAATAGAATCAATTTATTATTCAAAGTATGAAAAAAGTTATCCACCATCAGAGACTCAGCCTAGATCAGTAGGTCATTGAATCTACCTCCAACACAGGAAGAAGTGAGTTTCAAAAAAGAGCATTATCCCCTTATGGGTTAAGAGAATTGTAATCTCAATCAGAGTGGCAGGTGACACTATTAGGAACTGAATTCTGGCACCTTTGGGAAATTTTGGGCTTCTCATCTTTACCAATATCATAAGAATTATTATTTTTAAGATACGTTTCCTCAGCAGATCATAAGAAATTTCTGCCAATTTCAAGTATCTGCAAGCATGTTGTTGTTGTTTTTAAGTGTCTTTCCTGTGTCTTTAAAGTATTTGGTAGCCTTTAGAAGAAAGACTGCTACATCTCCTATTGTTCTTTGGTCATAATCTGAACCTGAAGTACAAGACAGTTTGAGAAAGTGCACTGAGGGGCCAAGTGTTTATTGATATAGACATCTATGGATATATCTCTCTAGGACAGGAGTGTCAAACTCAATTTCATTGAGGGCCTCATCAGGGTTGTGTTTGACTTTGGAGGGATGGGGTGGGTATGGCCAGCTCAAAGTCACTCGTGTCGGGGTTGCCTGTGGTGTCCCGAGCACTCTGCCCAGCGAAAACTGGTTCCTGAGTTCTGTTTTCAGCTGCGATGGCCTCCTGCAATCCTCTACCAGTGAAAACGGAGCTCGAAGGAATCATGCAGCCCTCCCTTCCCCGAACGGGAAGGAATCATGCAGCCCTCCCAAGCTATGTTTTCACTGGCAGAGGCACTGCAGGCCAGTCCTTTGCTGTTTCCAGGGCGGCCCCACAGGTCAGATTTAAGTACCCCGAGGGCCGAATCTGGCCCCTGGGCCTTGAATTTGACACCCCTGCTTTAGAGCATGAAAGTAGAATTAATAAGAGTACATTGTCTTTTAATAAAAGTTGTTCTCAGTGATTTCATTCACCAACTGCTTTAACTTGTAACATTATACTCTCCATAACTTTATGATGCATTGCTTCTGACAGGTTTCATTGACTAGTTATTGGAATGCAGTTCAAAATCTTTATGTTGTTTTATTTTTCTGTAGCTCATTATATGATCAGTCGTTTTCTTTTAAATATTGTTTTCTTAACCATGGCTAGCAAGCTTCCAGAAGGAGAATATTAAATGTTTCGATTCAATTCTGGCCATTGATTGATTGTCAACATCATGATAATACATTTTGCTTTCAATTAAAAATAACAAGCTCTAATGCCATTCTTGGTCCCAGTGTAAATGAAAGGAAAAGATGGTCAATAAAGCAACCAAGGAAAGAAAGAATCAGTATCTCTTTATTCTTTCTGAAAACTTATGGCAAAGAAATTCAGTATGATTAATGCTAAGATTAAAACTTTTGAGGGATCAGAAGAAGACTGTGCCATATAGATAAGAAATCTTCCACGATTTGCGTAGATGTTATTTCTGCTGCTGTGTTAAAATACAGGTGAATTAATGGAATAATAATGTTAAGTAGGTACCCAAAGGCTTGTATTGTTTACATGTACGTCTTCACTATCTCTCGGCTATTCTAGTCATGAAGCAGAATGAGGTCTGGCAATAAGTGTCATTTTAAACAGGACCAGCTGCAGGGGTGAAATCTACTTACCTTCCTTACCGGTTCTGAAGTGCATGCACCGCATCACATGCGCAAGCAAACCTGCGCATACGCAAAACCTTCTGAGCATGCACAGAAGGTAAAAAACACATTACTTCCTGGTTAAAATCAGGAAGTAATGATACCCAGGCAGAGCTTTGCTCTGCCATTGCTACCAGATTGCAGAACCACCGGCCAAGATTGCTACCGGATCAGGTGATCCGGTCTGATCCGGGAGCATTTCACCCCTGACCAGCTGTGAGTACTAGCTCTCACATAAACAAAAATAAGAATACCTGATCACAGCTCTGTCTTTTACTCAGGCAAGAAACTGGGCTTCCAAAAGGAGCAAGATAATCATTACATTGTACTCCTCAAGAGAGAGAAAGGAGGGCACAAGAAATTTGACCCTTGATTTTTCTATAAATAGAGCTTGTATTTGATACATGACAGATGTCCTTTCATAATGATCAATAATGTTTTGACACTAAATCTAGGCTCCTTAGTTTTTGTTGTTATTGTTGTTTGACTTTTAATGATCCTTTGCATCGGGGTGAAGTCAGGGCTACTGAATGGAGATGAGTGTTTACTGGCCGGATACCCTTCCTGTTGCCAATGAGGAGTTGGCAGCAGATATGTTCTCATTGTGCCCAGAGAGAGAAATATCTGCCTCTACCTAGGATTGAACTCACAACCTCCTGATTGTGAGGCGAGAGCTCCACCTCTAGGACACCGCACCTCTCATCTAAGCTCCTCTGTTCTTGTAAATATTTCTAAGTTTGCTTGGCTTGGATTGAGGTTTGGTTTTGTTCTAATTTTGCATTGCCAGCTGACCAAAATCTAACATCACTCCTACCATTAGGCAAAACTAATGGTAGGAGTGATATGTATGTGTCACCTTGCCTGCCTTACAGCTTCTAAGTTAGTCTGTGTCTTCAGATGCGGTAGATACTACTCCATCATTAGCAATGAAGTGGAAACCATCAGACTAGCCCAAGGATGTGAAACTTGCATTGTCACAGCGCTATCACGTGGCGTATCGCAACTTTTCCCTGTTCGATAAACCGGATGTGGGCGTGTCCAGTGCATTACGCATCCATCCTACAGGCCATGAGTTTGACAGTCCTGGCCTAGCCAATCAGTTTTGTTACTGGTTATCTTGTTCTTTATGTACAATAGGAAATTGTCTTGGGACATTGTAAACCTGAACATCTAAGATCAGAACTAGCAGCTGCCATTTGTAATTTGTCTCCTATAAAACCATTGGGTGGTTTTATACTGGCAGTCAAGTTTGGCAGAATAGAAAATTACATTACTTGCAGAGTTCAATTTAATGGATTAAAATATCAGTATTAAGATCTATTCTGGTTTGATCAGAAAAATCTAAGAGGTTGGGCCATTTTGTATGCTCTGTGAATGCTAGCAGTCTGGCTAATTATTTGACCTTGCTGTTTCTCTCAACAGGAAAGTAAAAGGTTATGAGTTTGCAATCAAACCTTCAAAAGTGCTTGAGACCTCTGTAGATTCTATCTTATATTTCTCATTGATCACCACCTCTTTCTCTGCTTTCATTTTGATTTTGCAGACCCACCAGAAGGTGTCTTTTAAAGAATTTTTAAAGAAGATTCATTGTAAAATGAATAAAATAGGCAGTTCTTCTTTTTTAAAAAAGGCTGCAGATTGCATAAAATTTGCATGTGCTACATTATATAGTGAAATGCATATACTCTATAGATCTAGATACCGACACAATGTGTAAAGCCAAATTTGAGAAGGCTGTATGTTGTATGAATATTATTTGTTTATGAACAACTTCAAAACAAGAGCTCTCTCTTCTTTCATTATCTTACTAAAGTGGAAGTAGTCCTTCAAATAAAGGATTCCTTTGAATCACAATAGATTATCCTCAGTAAAGTAAGATAGAATCATGTTTCCAATGGAAAAGAGGGCTTTAAAAACTATTGTCATTAAAGTAATAGGGTTCTTAGTTATATCATAGCTAAATTTTGGATATTGGAGCTTAGAAGATACTTAGCAACGCATACTGGGTGTTTCACAGTAGAGTGATATGATAGCCAAGATTAAGGAGAAGTTGATTTCATTTCCATTGGATGGTTTTAGTAGTTAAGAAGAGCCGACAACTTCTTTCCTCTAGTGGGATTATATTTCAACACCTGTATCAAGTAAGGCACTGAATGTTCTAAGCAACAGGTTCCATCAGCCCAGCCAGAATGGTCAGTGACACAGAACTCCTAAAGCTTAAGTCTGGAACATTCTGGAGGGCCTTATTTTGTCTGCCCTGGTGTATACAAATAAGAGAGTGTACCATGTTTCTCATTTACAACATCAGGGCAATTGTCAGTTTGGAAGCGGCATTCTCTAGACACCTGTATAAAAAGGTAAAGGTTCTCCTCACACATATGTGCTAGTCATTCTCACCTCTAGGGGGCAGTGGTCATCTCCATTTCGAAGCTGAAGAGCCAGCGCTGTCCGAAGAAGTCTCTGTGGTCATGTGGCCGGCATGACTAAATGCCGAAGGTGCACGGAACACTGTTACCTTCCCACTAGAGGTGGTCCCTATTTTTCTACTTGTATTTTTTATGTGCTTTTGAACTGCTAGGTTGGCAGAAGCTGGAGCTCACCCAATTACGCGGCACTAGGGATTCAAATCGCTGAACTGTTGACCTTTCAATCAACGAGCTCAGCATCTTAGCCACCCAGAAACAAGCCCAGATGTTAGAAAACTCAGGACCCGTATAACTTTCTAATTAGGTCACCTGAATAAAATGGAAAGGAGTGTAAAGACCATTTTTTTTCTTGTAGAAAATGTATTTGGAAATGTCAACACAAATTTTCCAAATGGCTAATAAATAATGAAGTAAAATAGAATCACCAAAATGCACTTGTGAGTAAAGAAAAGTAGCACCACAATAAAAACACATTGAGATTCAGCAATTTCAATAAAAGTGACCAATTAAAAACATCAGAAAAGATTTAATGCACAGACAATTTTATGTGATGCCAGACGGGCATTTTCATTTTATTATCAGACTATTTTCTTTAATATGGATATTTCAAATATGGGATGTTACAGCTGAGAAATCCTTTCTTTAGACCCTATTTAGCTACTGTTAAAAATGGGAGGAATATCACTAGGGATCTGGAATATTGACCATAATACCCATGCATTTTTATGCAGGAATGCAATATTTCAAACATTCTAGTCCTAAAAAAAGATATTCTTGAAAAAACCAATGTAAACCCAAGAAATCCTGGACCCAAGCTTAACTTCTGGTGACTTTATGGACACATTCATTATTTTTCCTGGTAATAATAAATGAGTAGTTTGTCCTTGCGTTTTTCAGATGTTTTTTTCAAATACTCTACAGCTCTGGGATTACTTGCTGGTCTCCTGTCCAATTACTATGCACACATGTTCCTGCTGAGCTTTTTCTAGATCAGCCATGGTTGGCTAAGTGCTGCCACCTCTGTGATTAAGCTGTTTAAAAAATAATAAACCATGTTTTCAGTTTTACTAGAAACAAATTTTCACCTGAAATTTTATGACAATGAAGAGAGAAGTTAGCCGCACTTAGCAGTATTTTAACCTACATTTCTGAGCAGACTTCAGAAACATCCCTACACATAGCATGATTTGAATTTGGAGTGACACAGATCTAAGATATTTATGTCACTCTAAGAAGAACTACAAATCATGGTGAGATTGTGAAAATTATCATAGTGCTTTGATTTAATTTTCTCTATTCCATTTAGAGAATGTACATGTAGGCCAATTGGTTAACTTCCACTTCCACTCAAATCATCCCTCCATCACAGAACCAAAGAGTAGCTAGAGAGTGTGTCCTCATTTGTCTCCAGTTTAATCTCCTCTCTCCTGTATCTGTGCAATGATGCAACAAATATAATACCCTGTTTCCCCGAAAATAAGACCTCCTCTGATAATAAGCCCTATTGGGCTTTTGAGTGCATGCGCTAAAATACCCCCCCCCGAAAATAAGACCTCCCCGAAAATATTTAAACACATGTGCAGCCGGTCCCCACCATTTCCTCTGGTTAAGGTTAGGGAGACAGAGCTGGAAATCAGGTAAGACGGCAAGAAGAGCCCCCTCTTGCTCCACATGACCCAAAATAATAAAACCTCCCCGAAAATAAGGCCAAGTGCTTATTTCGGGGTTCAAAAAAATATAAGACAGGGTCTTATTTTCGGTGAAACACAGTAGTAATAGCAACAGCACTTAGACTTATATATCACTTTACAGTGCTTTACAGCTACTCTCTAAGCAGTTTTACAGAGTCAGCATATTACCCCCAACAGTTTTGCCCACCGTGGAAGGCTGAGTCAACCTTGAGGCTGGTGAAATTTGAACTACTAAATTGCAGGCAACCGGCAGGCAGCTGAAGTAGCCTGCAGTACTGCACTCTAACCACCATGCCTCCGTGGCTCATTTAAAATAGTGATATTTTAAACCACAGTTTGATCAGTTGCAGGTACCAGATAGTTTGCAGTGGACAAAGCAAAATAAAAGATAATCTCTGGGATATTTTGGAACAAAATAAATTTAAATTTAAACACAAATTACTTGTGTGTCTAATCAAACTTGGATAAATAGTGTACTTTTCTTTTTTCTTTTCTTATTTCAGTATAAAATACTCCTTTAAAAATGCTGCTCTGAGCCTCTATGGATGTGTATGTTACCTTGTTACTTGTTTCCTGACATAGAGCTATGAAAACACAACTTTTCTGGTTCCTCACAGGAATGTAAAAGTTGAAGTCAGCAAAAAATCTTTCTACTCATTCTCTGTAACCCAACAAGAATATCAGTGATGCTAAGTTTCCTAACTTAATGTGTACTCAAGCGCACCAATGGATCAGGAGATTATTGTGTTTGGGAAATTTTATGGAGATCCACCACTCAATTTTTGCTATTAATTGACCTTTAAAAATTCTTCCTATCATACATGATATGATACATACATTATCAGGAGACACCTACTTTTTATCTTCATCATTGTCAAGCATGTGAAATAATGAAATAGTTACCCTTTATCACTAGAAGGAAAATGGAAAATGCTTTCAGTTGATCAGAATCTCCTATTTGTGAGAGCTGTCTACTTTAACAGGCACAAAATGATGATACAGTGGTGTGTTACAATAGGTCTTGAGCCAATTTTAATTCAAAAGATTAAGTATTTCAAGAAAGGTTTCCTCAAAGTACTTCGATGTTATCAATATCATGATGGGTTCATCAGTGCCATCCTTTCTTTAGTGATTTGTTTATTTTATGAAAAGCAGCATTGGTAAACTAATGAAACTAAGTCTCGCTTCTTCTGAAACTCTTGTGGAAATAATCTTCACCCTGACCTTCTGAGGACCCTACAGAAACAAGCTATGGATTTGGTACTCTAGACAAAAAGCAGTGAAGAATATGTTTCCTCTGGCAGGACCATGGAGGGCACGATATGGAAGGTTACATGGTCTGAGATAAATCTCAACAAGATGGCTTTATATCAGGATCTAAGGCCACCTATGGGTGTTGGAAGCTTTCCAAGACCAGATTAACAAGAATGGTATTCACTTACCTTCCCTACTGGTTTGCAAATGTGACCGTGAGTGCGCTTGTTTCGCTCAGACACACCTCATCCATTGGGTGGACGCATCTCGTCCACCCAATGCACACGACCTTCCATACATGCACTTTGCTCGCACACGTGGCTTACATGCATGCATGCAGCTAAAAAACATGACTAAATCGGATGGCATAGAGCCGGGGTAGGTGGGTGGATGCACTCATGATTTCTGTTACCAGTTCAGGCAAACCAGTCTGAACCGGCTGAATAACACCTCTGCAGATTAATAGCTGCTCTATCTCAGACTGTTATTACCCTTGGATACACAGAGTCCCTGACTTTTTTGAAGCCTCATAGTTGATAAAATATGTTAGTTATAGAACCATTATCTTCTGGATTTGAGAAAACTGGGGAAGAAGCCTATAACTTAAACCTCAGATAGTAAAGAAAGATGTGCAGGATGTTTTCCGAATTGGCGTGACCTGAGATATTTAGAATTCTCTACACGAATTCAGTGGTCACTAGTGAAAATGTAATTCTCTTAATCATTTGCAGAAAATCAAGGAAAAAATGCTAAGGCAAATACATAGGCGTATTGTGACATAAAAGTTGAATTCAGCTGATAGAGGGAGGGAGGGAGGGAGAGAGGGAGGAAAGAAGGAAGGAAGGAAGGAAGGAAGGAAGGAAGGAAGGAAGGAAATGTGTTTGCGTATGTCTGGTTTCTCATTTATGTATATAAATTTTTACAGAATAACTCTTGTTACTGCATCCTAACTTTAGAAACCTTTTCCAGAATTGTTCTTTCCTTTTTTTCCTGAATTTACCCTTCATTTCTAACCATGGACAGATTGTGTGAGAGCCTTAAGATATGGAATTTTCAATAGAGCTATTTGGTCATTACAGAAATGACCACATTAATGAGCATTCTTTGCAAGCTTCCAAGCACAAAAAATTCTGCAATGTGCACTTCCCCTGGAGCTTAACATCTGTAGTGAACATTTGGATGCTCTGAAAAATGAAACATCATAAATCAGCTGAAGAGTTGAAAAGTTGTCTATTTCATGCTTGAGCAAAATGTTAACACCCTAACAGTTTGGGGATCTTTAATTTGTGGCTAGCTGTTGTGGAGTAGAAGTTATCTCTAAGTTCTTCACCTGCCTACTTTTGTCCTTGGTTTCCTGAAAGTTGAGCATAAGCAGCGAAGGTATACAAGCCTTTTTAAAAAGCCTTTTTATAAATCAGAGGAGAAATTAGTGGTCACTTTTAACTTAATTCAAATTCTGAACTATTAACTCTTAGTATCTAATATCCCAACAAAGGAGATATGAATAAGTCTTTCCTTTTGTGAAGAATATCCTTTGAATCATTCTTTTTCTAAACAGATCCAAGGAATGCTGCACATAATGCATTGAATTAGTAAATGAGTGTGTGTGTGTGTGTAAATATTTTTATTAACTGCAGCATATCAGATTTATTGAACAGGAAAATAAGCTATCTTTTTATCTGTTCTAAATCAAAATGTGTTTATGTATAATACGCTTGCTGTTCAGTGTTGCAGTAACTCTTATCAGTCATTTGACTGTGTATTCTCTGTATAAAACCAAAATGTGGAAATTTTACTTCCCTAAATCCTGTTCTGAGATTGTATCACATATGTATTTAAAATATAGCTGGGTGATCATTGCATGCTTTTCTGGAATAATGTCTTCAGAGTGATAAAATTCCTTGGATTAAATGTTGTTGAGTTGTCCCAACAACATTCACAGCTCTACTGAAAATAGATCTAACCAATAATTCTGAACATGGAAGCTAGAAATAGAAATATAAAAACTGAGCATTGCAAGATGAACAATTCAATGCATACAGAGACCTACTGAATAATGTGAAAAGTGTCCTTAATTACTAGAGCAGAAGCTGTGGTTTATCAGCTATAGAAATTAAGATATAATTAAGATGAGTCCCTGCAAGGTAGCCTTGAAAGAAGCATAATCTACCTATGCTTAGGGAAGCATAATCTACCTATGCTTAGGGAAAGAAGTTCCCTAAGCATAGGTAGATTAACTACTCAGCAAACTGTGATACAAGTTGTGTAGTAGAGGGATTCCTGGAACACAGCTTCTAACTTTATGCTTGGTTTGGACAACCTCTACAGTTGGTGATTTCACAAACAGAAATTCCATGTTAGCAGTTATTGTGAAGGACCAATAACAATAAAGTTGCCAGTATAAATTATACATCTCAAAGTGGATACAATACAGGAAGGAAGATATTGTACGATTAAGGGTCTAAACAGTTCATCTACTCAGATAGGCCCCTATAGTATTGGGGATCTTGGTTTACAGAAAATGCAGTTGAGGGGAAACATCTTATGGACATTATTACGATGTGAAAGTAAGAGAGAAGAAAGTTCTCCATTCTCATGAAATTAGAATTATTCATGTGGAAAGATGTAGCTCCAATAAAGAGAACTCATTTTTTATTTGACTCATTGTCCTGAAATGTATACAAGCCTCCAGTATGGTGTTTTCCCAAAAATAAGACCTATCCCCAAAGTATTAGGTAGGCCTAATATAAGCCCTACCCCAAAAATAAGGCCTGGTTATGACCCCACCTATTCCGTCCCTCTGTCTGGTGCATATGCCTCTGGGGCGAGGCATATGCATAAAATTCATATGCACCCCACACCCACTTACCTTAGGACCGCTGCAACCAGGCCTCCCACACTCCAACACCTGTCACACCAATGCCTGACTTCTTCTGCAGCCACTCGCAGCCAGACGCTACATGGCACATCACACCGATGCCGCCACTTGTGGCAGGATGGCATATGGCGCATTGTTCCAGTGCCTCTACTCATGGCAGGAAGCCATGTAGCACATCAAACCACTTACACGCATAATGCACTCCAAGCAGCCTCTTGCCATGAGTGGCGGCACTGGTGCAATGTGCCACGTGGCCTCCTGCTGTGAGCGGTGCCACTGGCACGATGAGCCAGGTGATGCCCTCCGAGCAGTTGCAAGTGGCTGAAGAAATCGGGCCATGGTGCAATAGGTGTCAGGACATGGGAGGCCTGGCTGTGGTGATCCTAAAGTAAGTGAGTAAGACATCCCCCGAAAATAAGACCTGGTGCTTATTTTTGGGCCCAAAAGAAAATAAGACCAGGTCTTTATTTTCAGGGAAACATGGTAGATTATATTAAATGAAGATGATATAAATTAAAGGAGGATATGGCTAACAAATAAGTCTTTAAATTGATAGCCATTAATTAATAAATTATTGCTAATTAAATATTACTATATTCATACTTTTTTGATTGATTGATAAATTAATGGAGAATAGACCTGTCAACGGCTACCAGTTCTAGGTACTGAATCGTAGGCAGCATAGATTAAATATCAATTCCTAATGGACAACAGGAATTGTTGCACTTATCTGCAAGACTATGCTTTTTCCAGATGCATTTGTTTTATTATTGTGGTATCTTGCTGTACATACATCTTTGGCTTGATCCATTAGGCTGCATAATAATAACATAACTATACCTTCAATATATAGCAGAGTAAGACTGGTCATGAATTAGTATAGGAGTATTCTTCACCAACTCTTGTCACTTATATAATTCCAACTGAATGCATTAAAGAGGCTCTGAAAGAGGATATATAATTCCATTGTCGTGTAAAAAATGTATTTGATAAGTTTAATTGCATTCTGATCTTCTCTGTCCAGAAGTGCATGCTTCTTCATAACAACACCACTCCAGAGAATTGGAATATATACTTCAGTGTAATGGGCCATAGTTGGATGCCTACAATGCATAGTGCCATGCTCTTTGACTTTATATTATGAAACAAAAAGAAGGAATAAGGGAGACATAATAGCAGTGTTCCAATATCTCAGGGGCTCCACAAAGAAGAGAGAGTCAAGCTATTCTCCAAAGCACCTGAGGGCAGGATAAGAAGCAATGGGTGGAAACTAATCAAGGAGAGAAGCAACCTAGAACTAAGGAGAAATTTTCTGACAGTTAGAACAATTAATCAGTGGATCAATTTGCCTCCGGAAGTTGTGAATGGTCTAACACTGGAAGATTTTAAGAAGATGTTGGATAACCATTTGTCTGAAGTGGTGTAGGGTTTCCTGCCTAAGCAGGGGGTTGGACTAAAAGACCTCCAAGGTCCCTTCCAACTCTTTTATTCTGTTCTGTTCTGTTCTGTTCTGTTCTGTTCTGTTCTGTTCATGCTTTCCAAGAAAATTAGACTGTAAACTACAAACTATTAACAATGTTATTTTTAATGGGATCTAGTAAAACACGTTGCTACTCATTTGAAGTACTGTTATTTGACCATAAAGAATGGAGTACCGGTACTTCATTCTAACTCTAGACTTGAGCTGCTTTACAGTTCGTAACCGGACACCCCTTCTGTGCTACATAAAATAGAAATAATAGCCTATGATAGTCAGCTTTGAAGCACCAGAATCCATCAATAAGCACTCAAAGTTCTACAAGTTTAAAAAGGAAAAGAGAGGAGAAAGTTGGTGTAAAGAATAGTGAAAAAATGTTTGAAAATATGAATTTCCTGTGTCCTAAGTGTCACTCTTTCTCTCTCTCTCTCTCTCTCTCTGTATAGGAGGAACCATTTGTGATGGTGTCAGAAAATGTTCTGGGCAAACCAAAGAAATATCAGGGTTTCTCCATTGATGTCCTGGAATCTTTATCTACTTATCTTGGCTTCACATATGAAATTTATGTTGCACCAGATCAAAAATACGGACTTCCACTGGAGAATGGGTCTTGGAATGGACTAATTGGAGAACTAGTATTAAAGGTAAGGAGATTCCTAACCATTGACTGAGAACATATAGTGGGCAAGTGCTTGTATGTAACTTTAATTACCTAATTAATTCTAACCATTAGATAACGTCCAAATAAAAGGGGATTCAATTAAATATTACTGAAATTAATTGAATTCCGAACGTTTTCTGCTTTAGTTCTTTGTAACATTTCCAAACTGAACTAAGATATTGTAACTATAATTACCATAATAAAATGGAAATAAAGTAGAACAGTAATTAGAGCACGTTTAATTTTAAACAGATCAATAAAATGGACAACCCATTATAATCTGTATGGGTGTTGCAATGTGTCAGATTTTTGTGATGGAGTTCAAAAAAAATTCTCCATAGTAATTGGAAATCATTTCTTTTATTTAATAGAATAAATATATTCCGATCATTTATCTTTCAATATGCAAATAAAAAAGCATTTTGAGGAGGTTGAGAACAATTAACCAGTGGGATGGCTTGCTTTCAGAAGGTGTGGGTGCTCCATCACTGGACACTTTTAAGAAGAGACCTGGACAGCCATTTGTCTGGAATGGTATAGAGCAGGGGTGTCAAACTCAAGGTCCAAGGGCTGTATCCGGCCCACGGGCTGGATTCAGTCTACGGGGTGCTTAGATCTGGCCTGTGGGGCCACCCTGGAAACAACAAAGGACTGGCCTGTAGTGCCTCTGCCAGTGAAAATGGAGCTAGGGGGAGCTGTGTGTGGCCCTCCCGAGCTCTGTTTTCACTGGCAGAGGGTTGCAGGCACCGTTACAGCGGAAAATGGAGCTCAGGAGCCCGTTTTCGCTGGCAGAGCTCTCGGACTACCATCCCCAACATCATGCTGGCCACACCCACCCTAGCCATGCCCCCCAACCCCCAGGTCAAATACAACCATGATGTGGCCCTCAATGAAATCGAGTTTGATACCCCTGGTATAGAATCTAAAGTCTAGTTACATAATAACTCTGTTATTATCTACTGTTCCATTATAGTCTAGGCCAGGGGACTATAAACACTCAAAGAGCCATTTGGACCCGTTTCCCAAAGAAAAGAAAACACCGGGAGCCACAAAACCCTTCCTGTGCCTGGCTATTTCCTGAGTGGCCACAAAACTAGCATATACAGTTGAATTAAACATTCTGTTTTCTTTTGAAACTTTTCTTTTCTTGGATTTATCCATGGTTGGTTTACCAGGGATCAAAAAGCTCAATAAATTGCGTGCCGGTGGGTATTGCACATTGGCGGTTGGTGACCCATATTTTGAGCGACAGGGAATCGCAGCCGAGGGATGAAAGAGCTACATGGGGTTCCAGAGCTGTGGGTTGCTGACCCCTGGTCTGGGCACAATAGGAAGAATCCTATTTATAATCCTGCATTTTGTGTCTAATTGTTTCTACTCAAGAAGGATTAAAATAGGGTCTGTGAGCTAATTTACTTCCAGTGTAAGCATTCAAGTAACTGATGACTGCTCAGGCTTTCCATCCATCAAGATGAAAGTTGAAGTTGCAAGGAGGTAGAAGGTGCTTCTAAAATGGGGCTATGTTACACTGACAAAAGGAAAGTTGAATGAAGAGCTGAATTAATAAACTCCACACACACCTTTTCTTCTTCTTATACCACTGCCAAGTGAAAATGGACAATTTGTTTTCTTCTAATCTTAGGATAATTATAATCAAATACTTGTGATCTATAATGCCATCATCCATTAGAATAAGAGCAGGGCTATCAATCACTAGTCCTCATTTTTCATATCTTTCCAGTCATTTTTTGCCCATATTTGATAAATACTACAGTCTATATTAGAATGTCCTCCTGGTCATTTTTCAGATTTGTTTTATCCTTGCCATGGATAATATTTTTTTTAACCATCATGGTTTTGGTCAATTGAGGCTTTCACAGAAGTCGTAGAATAATCACGGTGGCGCAGAGGTTAGAATGCAGTATTGCAGGCTAACTCTGCTCGCTGCCAGAAGTTCGATCCTGACTGGTTCAAGATTGATTCAGCCTTCCATCCTTCTGAGGACCCAGATTGTTGAGAGCAATATGCTGACTTTGTTAACTGCTTAGAGTGGGCTGTAAAGCAATATAAAACACTATAAAAGTCTAAGAGCTACTGCTATTGGTATGCTAACAGCCTTGGTCCTATCTACTGATCCACATGCAGAAGTTCCTGCAAATACTAAGGACAGTACCCATCAGTTGCAGATTTTGGCACATTCACTGCAGCACAACCGCAATCCAGTTTTACCCAATATATGCTACTGCTATTCTGTGCAAGCTAATATAGAAAGTACAGTGCAATATAATACATTGTCGATCACAATCCCACAAACTATGAAGTATACCAATACACATTCAGAATATAATGTACAGGTTTAAACACATATGTGATGAGGGCATTTACAAATGCAGTGGTTATAGTAATAGCCCTTAGACTTATATACCGCTTCACAGTGCTTTACAGCCCTCTCTAAGCTGTTTACAGAGTCAGCATATTGCCCCCAATAATCTGGGTCCTTATTTTACTGACTTTGGAAGGACAGAAGGCTGAGTCAACCTTGAGCCAGTCACAATCAAACTGCCGAACTGCTGGCAACCGGAAATCAGCAGAAATAGCCTGCAGTACTGCATTCTAACCACTACGCCACCACCGCTCATGTAATTTGGAGGTTTTAAAAAAAGATGTATTCACTAGTCTTCCCCTTATCCCATAACAATTATAATTTTAAAAGGACATAGTTCATAGAAATGTTCCAGCAAAAATTCTGAAAACTAGATTTCCTAGCCTTCAGTGCCTTTTTAAAAATGGGGGAATAAAAATGTAATTTCCTGCCACTACAAGCCTGGGAATTAAATCTGCATAATTCCAGCAGTTTCAGAACAGGCAGAACTGGAAAGTTATTAGGAAGGAAACAACATTTGAGTCTTGGGAGAATCTTGAGGAAAATATTGCAGTTTTTATCAAAGTTACTGGCTGGAGTCCCATCTCATACTAAACTATTTTTCCATTACGGAAGTAGCAATTGTCTAGATTCATATCACAGTGCCTAGTTTTCAGAGATAGGGGGGAAAAGGTCCTTTGGGCTTAGTATTTATACGAGTATATTAGTATTTCTTGTTTGCTTCTTGCTTTCAAAATATCCAAAATTGATTCAAAATGGTGAAAGGCACATTCTATTTCTAAATCAGGTGCGCATAACCAGTTTGCGTCCAATGTAATAAGAAATTGCCCTGAAGTCAAGGGAATGTTGCACAAATCAGTATCTCCCCTCTCCCTATTCCCTGGGATTTAATTATCAAGAATTCCAGTTCTACAATATACTGTATATATTTAGCTTCCTACAATTCTTCTTACAGTGTGACTCAGTTAGCTTGAAGGACTGACACAGTTTCTTTCTGCTAGTGTAAAGTAATATGCCTTACTAGACACGCGAATAGCACAAAATTCTATATTTCCTAAGAATGAATGGCTGAGAGACCTTTACATGCTTTGAAATGGAAGTGTTGTTAATCCACTTCAAGGGTGTATAATCTACTTCAAGGGTGAAATGCTATCGGTTCGGACCGGTTCACCCAAACAGGTAGTAAAAAAAATGCTACTGGTTTGGGTGAACCGATAGTAAAAAAAATGCTATCAGTTCAGGCGAACCGGTATTTCTGATGATCAGCTGTACCGTGCAATTTATATTCACTAGAAAGCAGGAAATCCTGCTTTCTAGCTAATCTAAATCGTGCAGCACAGCTGTTTTCTGCCCCCTCGTTGTTCTACTTACCTTTGCAGACTCAGAAAAGTCCTCCTTTTTCAGTGCTGCGCTGTAGCGCCCACAGTGTGCATGCGCACAGAGCTTGCATTTGGTGTGCATGCATGAGCAAAGCAAAGCAGTAGCAAAGCGAACTGGGAGCAGACTTCAGAGCATTCCACCCCTGATCCACTTGTTCCATAAAGACATGGACCTTATTCCTACAACACACATTGATAGCATTTTAAACCAGCAGAACAGAGCAGCCAATTTTCACAGCTTTTAGTTCATTCCACTGGAAGGATTCTTCTCAGAAACCATTCCATGGTAATGGTTCTTCTCTTGAACAAAAGAAACCCATGATTTCTGTAAGGAAGCAGAGAAGTAAGGACTGTGAGATAGATGCTGGTTTGTCAGAAAGAGTGTAATGAATCAATAAGGACACTGTTTAATATTCTTGTGAAAAGCACCCATTGATGCTGTCCAATGAGTGAAGAAGTTGGGTTCAGCTTGTTTTATTTGTAATAATCATTAAGCCTTTTTTTTTTCCAATATCTGGGCATCCTGCATTCTGAATCAAAGCTATTTCAAGATGTTGGGACTTCAACTTCCAGGATTCCCCAGCCAGCCATGCTTCCAATATTTGAGGGGCTGTCACAGAGAGGTGGGGGTCAACCTATTCTCCAGAGTACCTGAAGGCAGGACAATAGAAGATCATTAAAAACAGACCCAATCTAGAAATAAGGAGAAATTTCCTGACAGTGAGAACAATTAATTTGATTTGATTTGATTTTGAATTTATTAAATTTATATACCGCCCTACTCCCAAAGGACTCAGGGCAGTGAACAGCCAAAAGATAAAATACAGACAATACAAACATTAAAAAACCCATTAAAATAGATTAAATATTTTGGCCCCAAAACAAATTTAAAACACCCAATTTATAAAACAGATTAAAAACCAGATTAAAAGCAATTTAAAAAGGGAAATTAGGCAAGGACAGCCTGCTGGAATAAAAATGTTTTGAGAGCACGGCGGAAAGTGCACAGATCCGGGATCCTCCGTATCTCCGGGGGGAGCTTGTTCCAGATGTAGGTTCCCCCACAGAGAAGGCTCTCCCCTGGGGGCTGCCAGTCAACACTGTTTGGCCTAAGGAGCCCCTCTCTATGGGAGCATACTGGTCGGTGAGAGGCTACTGGTGGCAAAAGGCAGTCTTGTAGATACCCCAGTCCTATGCCATGGAGCGTTCTAAAGGTGGTAAACAAAACCTTGAAGCACACCTGGAAGACCACTGGGAGCCAGTGCAGCTCGCGCAGGAGGGGAGTCATATGGGAGTGCCACGTCGCTCCCATAACCACCCATGTGGCTGCATTCTGGACCAGCTGGAGCCTCCGGGTGCTCCTCAAGGGGAGCCCCATGTAGAGAGCATTGCAGTAGTCCAAGCGGGAAGTGACGAGAGCATGAGTGACCGTACTTAACAAGTCCGGATCCAGAAAGGAACACAACTGGCGAATCAGGCGAACCTGATAAAAAATCCTCCTGGCCACAGCTGTCAAGTGCTCTTCTAAATACAGCCATGAGTCCAGGAGGACACCCAAGTTGCGAACCCTCTCTGTGGGGGGCAGTGACTCGCCCCCAATAGTCAGTGATGGCACCAACTGACTATATCAGGACGTCGGAAACCACAGCCACTCTGTCTTGGATGGGTTGAGCCTGAATCTGTTTCTCCCCATCCAGATCCGCACAGCCCCCAGGCACTGGTACATCACTTCAAGGGCATCATTGGGATGGTCCGGGGTGGAGATGTATAGCTGAGTATCATCAGCATACTGGTGGTACTTCACCCCCAAAACCTCAGATGATCTCACCCAGTGGTTTCACATAAATGTTGAACAGAAGGGGCGAGACAGCCGACCCTTGTGTCACCCCACATACAAGGGGCCTCGGGATCGATCACTGCCCCCCTGTCAACACAAACTGCGATGTTGATAGACATATAAGAACAATATTTTTTTTGCAAGGGAAGCCAAGGGAGGGAAGGGAGGGGAGGGAAGGCAAGGGAGGGGGGGCGGGTAGGAGGGGGTGGGGGGGAATGATAAACTTGTATTGTAAAACTTTTTCAATAAAAAAAAAGAATAATATAATTCTTTTAGAAAACTTTTCAATTGTTTCTGCAGAAGTGACAATGTTGGGGAGGGAAAGGGTGTGTGTTGTGTGATGACCTTTCTGACATTGACATGAATGACACGTTTTATCACCTCGGTAGGCTATCAGCCCATCGAAAGTCTTCTGGAGTAGTAAGGCTAACATTGTTTGGATTTAATTCTTCTTCATCTCTTTCATATGTTCAGCCAACAACTTTAATATGGTACTTACGAGGACAATATAATTCATCTCTGCTGGTTCTATGAATATAATGAGGAATTCAGCTGAACTCTGATTAAGGGCTCAGGCAAATTCAGTTAGGTCTTGGGTCTAATCTTTATATTTTCCAAAACTGGGGCAGGTTTAAATCTCTCAACAATAATGAATGGATGCCAGGCTAACTCTTACAGATACTAGACCAAGCATTTAATTCCAATAGGAATCGGATTAGCAAAGCTTAACATACCACTTTCATTGGGCCAGCCTATTTTTTGTGAACTGACTATCTCTATGGCATTGTGTCTCACCATACACTACTTTCGTGCTTCTGCAAGCTAATTAACGTGGCCAGCAAGTCCATGTTCAGAAGGAGGCAAGCTTTTCCAATATGTCCTGCCTAAACTGTGTGCCAGAAAACAAAGGAAGCAAACATATATTGCCCTGCAAGAAAAAGTCAAAGTACAGTTTTCTCAGATCATCCCAAAGAGACATCTGTAGAGATTCTCAGTCAGCCAGGTCATGGTTGTCCCAAAGATGCTTTTTCAAAACACAACTGGACTTTCATTGTTTTTCCTTGAAGATGTTTCGCTTCTCATCCAAGAAGCTTCTTCTGTTGTGGTCCGCCAGCAGCCTGCAGAGCTGGCAGCGGAGTCAGAAAGTGAAGAGGCTGAGGAAGAACATGGGCCAGTCCTGGAGGCTGGGGAAGGCCAGGACGAGGGTTCTGAGTTGGAGGCAGAGATGGGTCCAAGGCCATCTGGGAGTGATATGCAGACTCCAGAGCCTCCAGAGGCTGACAACAGAGAGGCAGAGGAACAGCAGGACCCTGTTCTTAGTACACATGTGAGAAGATCTGCCAGAAGGCAAGAGCAGCTAAAGCAAAAAGGACAACTCGGGAGTAAGGCCAAGAGATTATTGGCCCCTCCCATAAGACTTAAAAAACCAGCAATGGCTCTTGGGCTCTTTGTTGGAAAACAACGTTGATAGATTTTTTTCTTGTCTTGCTGCATTTATTTCTTGTTGGTATCTTCTGCTTCTGAACTTTTGTCAAGAAAAGCCTTTGGGAGGTTGCCACAGCAGACCAAGGCTGGTGATAAGGCTGAAGAATTGTGTTGTGAAGAATTTGTTTCGAATTAGTTTGGACTACGCTGAGAATGAGTTAATTCTCAGCTGTTCTAATAAAGTCTGTTTGTTTCGAACTGTTTGCATTTGATAATACCTACCTGGGCCTGGGTCACAACATCTTCAGGGGGAAGCGTACAACACCACCTATCTATCTCCTGCTTACAACAGAGTCTTTTCAGCAGTTCCTAAATGGGTCCACACCCATTTAAACTATTCAGGTGATCCCAAGGGCAGGGACTAAACCTCCAAGTGGTCTCAACGACTCTCAGAGAGAGTGCTAACAGCCAGATGACTGCAAGGAGTATAAATCCTTCCATTCTCCACCATTCAGTCAGAACTAAAGAAGCTTCTTGGGTGAGAAGTGAAATGTCTTCAAGGAAAAACAAAGTAAGTCCAGTTGCCTTTTGAAAAAAAAACCTTTGGGATCCTGAAGAGACCTGCCAGGTCTAAGATTCCTCTGGTGATAAGGGGTCATTCTTAAAAGAAGCCAAGTTCAACAACCAGGTATTCCAACTAAGGGTGCTATTCAGCAGGTTCTGACAGGTTTTGGAGAACCAGTAGCAGAAATTTTGAGTAGTTCAGAGAACCGGCAAATACCACCTCTGGCTGGCCCCAGAGTGGGGTGGGAATGGAGATTTTGCAATATCCTTCCACTGGATTGGGGTGGGAATGGAAATTTTGCAGTATCCTTCCCCTGCCATGCCCATCAAGCCACATCACGCCCACCAAGCCACGCCCATAGAACTGGTATTCCACCACTGATTCCAACTCTCCTGGAACCCATCAGTGATCAGAGGCAAAAAAAAAGCAAATGGAGAACTAAGGAAATAGAACTTAAATTTCAATTGAAGCAGGACACTTTCCTCATTACTTCAAGACTCAGAACATCCATCAATTTGCTTGATACCTGCTCTCTTGTCTTTTTTTCACCCCAGCTACCTCTTTCTAAATAAAGATGCAGTGCAATTATTATAGTGAAGATATCCTACTGAAATTTGGCAGAATTGGTCTCCTCTAAAGTACCTTCCTTGTTATTTATATCCCACTCCACAAATAAAAATAGCTGCATGAATTTTAATGCCTCCTCATTATAACTGATGGGCAATTTCCTTTTCTTTTGCACATCTCAGAGTGGCTGAAGTTTAATTGGTTTGCCCTCAAAACCTTGAAGTGCACATTTGAACTGAACTATATCATCTTCTTAGACTTCCTATCTGAATGGTATCAAGGCTGCTTTCCATAGATCAAATAACTAATGCCTGTATATTTTATAAATTTCGCCTACTGTCACGTTGCAAAAAGAACTCGCAAGCAATTTTTAGAAATTCTAAATTCTAGAGGCCCCATCCAAAATTGTAGGGATTAGAATTAAAGCTCCCTCCCCTCAATATTGTGAATTCTGGACTAATGAAAGAAATATCCAGCAGTCAACACCCAAAGTCTCCACGCTACTATGCCTCCAAATTGTTTGTTAAACATGTTGATGCTTGCAGCTTAAAATAAGAATAGCACTTAGATTTGTATACCGCTTCACAGTGCTTTACAGCCCTCTCTAAGCAGTTTACAGAGTCAGCACATTGCCCAGCACATCTGGGTCCTCATTTTACCGACCTCAGAAGGATGGAAGGCTGAGTCAACCTTGAGCCTGGTGAGATTCAAACTGCCAACTTGTAGGCAGCTGGCAGTCAGCCCAAGTAGCTTGCAGTACTGCATTCTAACCACTGCACCACTACGGTTCTTCCTGCAAATGCACATATTCCTGAAATGTAGATTCATTGTTCGATCACAGTGCTTTTTCCCCCCAACTACAGAAGAGATTATTATAAATTAAGGAAGACTAGAGAACAGGAGAAAGGAATGAATATTTGTGAAAACTAGAAAATAAGGTGAGGATAGATTTAATGGAAAGCCGAGCTAAGAGGCGTTTTAGTCTTCTTAGATTTTGGTCACCAGTGTACCAGTGGTGGGTTTCAATTTTTTTTACTACCGGTTCTGTGGGGGTGGCTTAGTGGGCATGGCATGGCATGGCATGGCATGGCTTGGTGGATATGCCTTGGTGGCATGGCAGGGGAAAGATACTGTAAAATCTCCATTCCCACCCCACTCCAGGAGAAGGTTACTGCAAAATCTAGATTATCAGCATAACATGAAACAGAGGAGGTGAGAGTGAGACAGGTTGCAAAGAGAAAAAGAATGCATTCGATGAATAAAGTTAAGAGGATTTTTAAAAAAAAGCAGACTTGCAGGCAGGGATGGTTTCAAAATTTTAGCAAGGGGTTCTCTGCTTGATTGGTGGGTGGGTTTGGCCATGGTGACCGTCGCCTAGTCAGCCTCCTGCACCATGGCGTCGGGGGGGCATTTTTGCCGTTCCTGGGCTCTGGAGGCTTTCCTTGAGCCTCTGAGAGGATGAAAATGGCCTCCCCAAGCTCCGGAGACCCTCTGGAGTCCGGAAACGGGCCCATTTCCAGCCTTCCTGAACTTCCGGTAGGCCCGTTTTTCATCATCCCCGAGCCTCTGCACTTGCCCTGCACTTACCTGGATCCAAAATGGGCTGTGTGAGGACTCATGGGATTTGGGGGGGTTCTCTGAACTGCATAGAATCTTAGCTAGAGGTTCTCCCGAACCCCTGCGAACCCCCAGATGCCTACCTCTGCTTGTGGGAAAAGAAAAGGGAGTGAATAGAGAAGTGGGCTTGAAAGAACATTGATCAGTTTAAGTGTTGCTTGCTTCTTGATTCCCTCCTGCATTGGAACGCTTGCTTTGTAATTACAGGTAAACCTTGACATACATACACTATTCATCTAGTGACTGTTTGAAGTTACAATAACACTGCAAAAAAGGGACTTGCCATCAGTCCTCTCATTAAAACTGTTGCAGTGTCTCCATGGTCACATGATCAAAATATAGCCGCATAGCAACTGGCCTGTATTTAGGACCGTTTCCAGCATCCTGGGATCATGTGATTGTCATTTGCAACCTTCCCAGATGGCTTCTGACAAGCAAAGTCAGTGGGGGAAGCTGTATTCGCTTAAGGATATCATGGTGATTCACTTAACAACCTTGGCAAAAAAGATCATAAAATTGGGTATGATTCGCTTAACAATCACTTTGCTTAACAATGGAAATTCTGGTCTCAATTGTAGTCGTAAATTGAGGACTATATAACAAGTTATCTAATCAGCTATAAAAGCAATTTGCTACTCACTCTATTAACCACCCATATACAACATAGATTAGACAACATAGCAATAGCACTTAGACTTATATACCGCTTTACAGTGCTTTACAGCCCTCTCTAAGCGGTTTACAGAGTCAGCCTATTGCCCCCAACAATCTGGCTCCTCATTTTACCCACCTCGGAAGGATGGAAGGCTGAGTCAAACTTGAGTCTGGTGAGATTCCATCTGCTAAACCGCTGTCAGCCAGTGATCAGCAGAAGTAGCCTGCAGTATTGCACTCTAACCACTGTGCCACCGCCGAACATATAGCCAACTAAGTCCCCTTCCAAATGTTTTGGGATTCAGCCCAAACCAGTGTGGCTTGTGGCCAGTGTCCATTGCCAAGAGATTGTGAGAGTTGGTCCAAAATATGTACAGATCATCAGATTGTCAGCTTCTTGGAATTGTATCTGAAATATATTTCCTCTGTTTATTTATTTTCTCTGTCTTCTTCCAAAAGATTTTCTTGGATGTAGATGGACAACGTATTTACTGAGTCCCTCTGATGCACATATTTTCCTTTTCAACAATAATATTAGATTAGATTACCAAAAGCAATCTGATAGCACTTTTTGTGACAAGCAAATTTTATTACCGGCAGTAGCTTTTGCAAGCTGCAGCTAATGTCATCAAGATGCATCAAACTTCTCACACAAGTCCCCTTCTCTATTTTGGGCTACTGTAAAGAGCTCTCTTCCTACATAGATTAAATTATGAAAATGTCAGCGTTCCAGAAAACCCCCGAATCCCAGTAAAGACACTGAAGCAGGCATTTTCCAAAGTTCTCTTTACTAGAAATAGGTAACCTGGCACATCTGGGAAATTCCGAATCTGAAAAACCCAGGCTTTCCTTCAGTAATTCAAAGCTCCCAAAACCACCCCCTTTCTCCTCAATCGATCACATGCTCCAATCATCATCCGTTCCACCTCAAGCCAGCCCCTGACCACTCTCCTCCAGATGCTGGCTCACTCTGACCTTGACCGATAGGAAGAACGCTATTATGTCTACTAACTCCCCTCTCCTAAATCCCCCCTCCTACTTTCCCACACATGAGGAGGTGGCAACATTGAAGCTTCTGGCCTAATATGGCTCCCAAGGCTGGCAGGTGTCCCCCACCTCTGCAAAAAGAACCACATCCTGAAAAGTATATTCAGGTCCAAAGTTAAGCAGTTGTTTCTTTGCTCTGAGAAATGGCTGAATTTAGTCTGTGTGGGACAGACACATAAATAGCTGCTGGATATCTATTCTTTTTCAAGTATTGAGACAATATGGACTATTGGTAAAACGACAAGATTACAGGTAGTCCTCAATTTACAACCAAAATTGAGCCCAACATTTCTGTCTCTAAATAAAAGATTTGCTAAGTGAAGTTTGCCCCCATTTTGCAACCTTTCTTGCCACAGTTGTTAAGAGAAACACGGGCAGTTGTAAAGTCTGAAATGCGTTTGTTAAGTGAATCTCGCCTCCCCATTGACTTTGCTGGTCAGAAGGTCACAAACAGTGATTCTATGATCCCAAGACACTGCAACCGACATAAATATGAGTCAGTTGCCAAGCATCTGAATTGTTATCACGTGACCATGGGGCTGCTGTAAGGGTCATTAAGTGTAAAAAGTAGTTATGTCCTTTATTTCAATGCTGTTGTAACTTTGAACAAGGTCACTGAATGAACTGCTGTAAGTCAGTGCTATCACAATGGAACACAATGTACTATGATTGTGTACATATAATTAGCCAGCATAAAAAAACAGAATAATGGATTAGATTACCATTAGTTTATCAAGGATGAGTCCCACTGTTGACCTACTCTTCCATTTTTGTTAAGTCTCTTGCAAAATGAGATTTGACTTACATTATAAGACATTTGGAAAGCTACATTAAAGTCCTACCAAGTGGCTGTTTGAAGCAGTTCTGGGATGACTGCTCCATCAGGAGATTCCTTTAAAAAATGCAGTGCAAGGAAGTGCTGAGACATGAAATTATGCAGCCCTCCCATTTTGTGGAAAATAGTAGGTTTTTCATGAAGAGTTGCTGAAGGCACCTTGCTGAGAAGGTGTGTCAAATTTCAAAGGTGCCATTGCAAGAGACATAAGGCAGTGGAGTAGTTACAGTTCCTACATTAAAATAGAACATTATTCAACACAACGCACCTGTATGACATGTTCTCCATGAAAGATACAATTTTTAGGCATTTGAAGAACTCCCAATGAGGTTCAAAATTACCTTCTTGTTGTTTATTTAATATTTCAGTTGAAAGCATTTATTTGACTATTTAAGTGTTTAAGATTGTTCACTTGAACCACATAAACACGTTCTAATCTAGTTATTTAAGCAAGGATGCTACCAGCTTTCACCCAGAACATACCAGCAAATCTGCAACCAAGTGCTGCTTTTTTCCTTTTGTTCTTTTCCCCCTTTTTAAGTTTAAGTTTAAGTTTGGGTGGTTTAGGGGTGGGGAATTTGTGGTGGGTGGGGGTATGTTTGGGGATTGTTATGTGTGTTGGACCTGGTCTTTGGGTGTTAAGTGAATTTCGTTGTATGGGTATACTGTGTATACACGTACAATGACAATGTTGTCGTTGTCATTGTCGTCGTCGTTGTTGTTGTTGTTGTTATTCAAATCGGTTTTGATTTCCAGTGACTGCTTGTACTACTCCTGCATTTTTATTGACAACGTTTTCAGAAGTAGTTTGTTATTGCTTTCTTCCTAGGGCTGAAAGGGGAGTGTCTGGCTCAAAATCACTTAGTGGGCTTTGTGCCTAAGGTGGGACTAAACCTATGGATTCTTGGTTCCTAGACTGTGCGTTAACCACTACACCAAACCTGCTCTCGAGGATTTTATTACAGTTGCATTTGTTCTGAATCACTGGTACAATTCAGAATTTCAGCTGATGAAATTAAGCCAGGCACTCAGGAGACTGGAGTAATCCCTTAGAAAAGTTCAATAGGCAAACCAATTGAGCCAGATCAGTCCTCCCAGAGAGCTATTAAAAGACAAAACAGAAAAACTGTGTCACCTAAATTCACATTCAAAGCATTCAGACCTATTATTAATGTTGAAGTCAACCTGGACAATATCGCTGTCCTTTCTCAGGCACTGTGTGGCAAGGCCACACTTCCATATTAGCAACCTGACAACCTGAAGCAGAGTCACAAGCAACAAGGACAACAATGCTAACATGGCAATCAGATGCTGCAACAAACCCAGATGTCCAATCTGCTCCCACATCTGCAGCACCATCAGCACCTAGAACTGTCAGAACAATTAATCAGTGGAACAGCTTGCCTCCAGAAATTGTGAATGCTCAACACTGGAAGTTTTTAAGAAGAGATTGAACAACGATTTGTCTGAAATGTTATAGAGTTTCCTGCCTGAGCAGGGAGTTGGACTAGAAGTCCTCCAAGATCCCTTCCAACTCAGTTATTCTATGTTCTGAGTCCTACGTATTGCCTGACACTTCATTCTGTTATTCTGTTAGGCCCCAACAAGTATACACACAAGGGTTATGTTCCATTCCAGTCAGTTATTCAGTATTTCTTTCCTTTTTAAAAAGTTAAATTATTCCTTGAAAACTCTATAAAGGTGTGGAGTTTTAAATTTTGGGAGTATGTTTGTGTGCCTGTTTGTAATGCCACATGTTGAAAAAGTAATGTTAGACCTATTAAAATTGTGACAGCTGCCTCTTGAGAATCTCTGAACAATAAGCTAGTTAAGGAATATATTAATGGTCCCCTTCATATCTTAAATGGATCTAGAAGGACCAAAAGCAGCATGGTTGATACGTACAAGACAGGAAGCCATATGGCACAGCTGCTTCATTTCGATATATTATTAAGCATCTTTCAGAGAAGGGAAAAGTATATTATTCGGAAGTTATTTTGCAAAAACAATATCCACAGGACAAATTAAACGAACAGCATTTTGTGACTTTTAAACATAACCTTGTAATAAAAGTTTGGCACCATTTCATCAAAAATAGAAGAAGTGAATTTTCTGACTGACAATTGAGCTCCAATCCCCATGTAGGCAGCTGTGTTGTTTTCAAAAGGCTCTCTCTGACCATGAGGTAAAAGAACTAAATTCAGCATAAATCCTACCTGTATTTTCTGACAAATCTGTAGGGCTATAGTTACTCTTGGGAAAGATTTTGGAGACACAGTGAGGTAGCTTCACTGGAGAAGGAAGTATCCACATGGATTGAACTAGGTTAAATGAAGGATTGCAAGTGCAACCCCAAAATTTCAGGCTTGATGCCCAGTGCTTACAATATCACCGGTTAAATTGGAAAGCACAGTGTGTCATGCTATACATCCAGATTCAGCATCACCTTCTAAAGAATTATCAACAGCCCACAAAGAGCAACCATGTGTCAGGTTTAGAGGTCATCTCAAGTAAATTGCATTTCGAACAAAGTCTTTGATGAAAAAAAACTCCCATTTATTAAGCACGACGTTCTAACACCGACTCATCGTAGCCAATACTGACTTCCCGGCGCCAACCTCTCCCTTCCTGTCTCCACTCCTCTGGTCTCATTGGCCATCTTCCAAGTCACTCTTTCCCTAATCTACCACTCTAGCTCAAAGGAATTTCCCCCCTCCCATCCCATCTCCTAGGGGATATTATCTCCAGGGAAAATAAGTAGGTGAAAAGTCAAAACGTCGCTTTCCAGATGCTCTTCTTCTCCTTCTTATGTCAGCACTAGATTGAATGCGGCTTGGAGTGCTGATACCATGATTTTGTTTCTGTCACTTCCAAAACATTGTCACCCAGTGAATATCATTTTACCAGAATTTTCTCTCAGTTAACTGTTTTGTTGAGTTATTATAAACTACTACTGTCATCAGTAATAGGATCCAGACACATCTTCTGTCTGTTTCTTTTTATTGCTTCCATTACTCCAAGTATTAAAGTTTTCTTTCATGGCTCCTCTCCTTCTCTTAAGGTACCTAATAAACCTTAATTATTACTGCTTTCAATAAGCAGTCTGGTTTTACTTCTTCTAGTATTGAAGTATTTGCTCTTCTTGCAAGCCAAGGTCTTCTCCGGAATTTCCTTCAGTACCATTCAAAAGGCATCAATTTGCCTTCATGTAACCTTTTTTTATTTAAGTTTTTTATTTTTTAGACAAACATCTAGTACATCAATTATTTCTTCCCTGCGATATCTCAGTGTTGTCTTCCATAGTTCTTTCTTCTTCTATATAGTTATTATTTCTTCTATCTTGATACATATTCAATCCATGATATCAATTTGTCACTAATACTCTACTCATCACATATTTATACATACTTATATACGTAATCATTTATATCTCTTCTCCAATCAATGATAGAAATAATTCCAAATTTTAATATATTCTGAGTCTTCTCTATCCTTAATCAACAAAGTTAATCTGTTCATTTCAACACAGTCTAAAAAAAAATTATTACTTTTTCTTCCAAAGGTATTTTCTCTGCTTTCCAATTTTGTGCAAAAACAATCCTTGCAGCTGTTATTACATGTATTATCAAATAAACATTTTCCTTGCTCATTTTTTCTGATAGGATACACAATAGAAACAGCTCTGGTTTAAATTCAGTTCAGTTATGTATCATTTCTTCCAACCATGTCTTAATTTTACCCCAATAATTGTTGGCTTCTGAACATGTCCACCACATATGATAATATGATTCTGAAAGTTGATGACACTTCCAACATTTGGCTGATTTATCTTTAAACATTTTTGCTAATTTCTCAGGTGGCATATGCCATCTATAAAACATTTTATATTAATTTTCCTTGTATGCAGTGGACATCATTAATTTATAATTCCTTTCCCATAGTTGTTGCCATTTTTCCAAATCAATTGAATATCCAAAATTTCTTTCCCAGGCTATCATTGTTTCTTTTACATCCTCTAATTCAATACTACCGTATTTTCCGGCGTATAAGACGACTGGGCGTATAAGACGACCCTCCTCAGAGCCATTTAAGGCTCGTCAGAGCCTTATGGGCTGGTCTGCCTGGTTACAGGAGAATGAGACCCGGCGTATAAGATGACCCCCGACTTTTGAGAAGATTTTTGTGTGTTAGAAAGTAGTCTTATACGCAGGAAAATACAGTAAGTAAAAACTTATAAAACTTTTTTATTAAATTATTGTCCGTTCCTGTGAGTATCCCATCCAACTCAGTCTTTTCCATATAAAAACCATATAATTTAGCATCTTTCTCATATCTTGTTTGTATCTGCACATACATATACCAGTCTGTCTCAATCCCCTGTGTTCCTTTTTTCCTCTCAATTCCCCCTTGTCTGTTAGTAAATCCTTATATCTAACAATATTTCCAAAATTAAAGACATTTGGGTGTATTAATGCTTCCATAGTTCATAACCATGTTGGTATTTTCACATAATATTTATCTCTTACTTTCTCCCATACCAATAACAATGCATTTCTTACATAATGCCTATGAAAATATGTATGTATCTTATTTCTACTATACCACAAGAAAGCATGCCATCCCAATTGTAAGTCATAACCTTCCAGTGTTAACAACTTTGTATTTCTTAACTCCTCCCATTCCTTTAACCAAGTCAATGTTGCTGCCTGGTAATATAATTCCCAATTTAGTAAATCCACCCCTCAATCTTGTATCTTGCAGCATTCTTATGTTTATTCTTGCCTTTTTTCCCTTGCCATATACATTTCCTTATTGTATTATTAAGATGTTGAAAGTAAATCTTTTCAATTTTTATCAGCACAGTCTGGAATCAAAATAATATCTTCGTAGTATGTTCATCTTTATGCCTTCATGTAATCTTTGATAGTTTAGAGCAGGGGTGTCAAATTCAAGGCCCCGGAGCCAGATTCGGCCCATGGGGTGCTTGGATCTGGCTCGTGGGGCCACCTGGAAACAGCAAAGCCCTCTGCCAGTATAAATAGAGCTTGGGACGACTGCATGCGGCCCTCTCGATTTCCGTTGTTGCTGGCAGATGGTTGCAGGAGACCATTGTGGCTGAAAACAGAACTTGTAAAGGCCATAGGCGGCACTCACAAACTCCATTTTCACTGACAGAGGGTTGTAGGAGGCCATCGCAGCCAAAATGGAGCTCGGGAGCCCGTTTTTGCTGGCAGAACGCTCAGGCAAGCACAGACGCCACCAACATAAGTGACGTTGAGCTGGCCACGACAGGGGTGAAATCCAAAATATTTCCCTACCGGTTCTGTGGGTGTGGCTTGGTGGGCGTGGCAGGGGAAGGATATTGCAAAATCTCCATTCTCACCAGCCAGAGGTGGTATTTGCTGGTTCTCTGAACTACTCAAAATTTCCGCTACCGGTTCTCCAGAACCTGTTAGAACCTGCTGGATTTCACCCCTGGGCCACGCCCACCGTGGTCCCCCAAGTTCAAACACAACCCTGATGTGGCCCTCAATGAAATTGAGTTTGACACCCCTGGTATAGAGTCTAGAGTCTAGTTGTAGAGCTTTATGTTACATCAGGGAAAGTCAATGCTTTACAAGTACATGCCTTTGTTGTTAGCCTATGCACATTAATATTTTATTCAGATCCATCTTTCTTCTAAATAAGAGACATTTCTTTATTTCCTGGCTCTAAACACAATCCTTGTGAAGTTTTGAGCATGGGAAGATCAAGTCTTTCCAAGTTGCCATCCTGTTCTGTTTCTGTTCTTCTCCGCTTGTTGGCATGGACTTGGGATTGCTTGGTGACTTGATCTTTTTTAAAAAAAATACTGAGCAGAAAAATCCTTTCCCCTCCAGCAACAGATTCCTTAAGCCTTTCTCCCTTCCAGTCTTCAAAGTGGTGTCATCTGCACCTCTGACATCTGAGATCTGAGACCTCAAACATCTGAGATTGTTGAGGTTCCTCCTAGCAATTTTGATTCCAACATCTTTTTTTATTTTCTACTTCAGCATTACTCATGACATATTCTGCATATAAATTAATTAGGGGATTGCAGAAAACATCTCTTGATTCTGAGGGGCTCGGTTGCTTTGGTTTTATTACATCTTAGACATCATACAAATTATTCAACAGGCAGATGACATGGCTCAGTATATCCATGTTTTTAAAGCTATCCACAAATCTTTCTGAAGGGTTTTTTTTTTTTTTTTTTTTGCCCTTTCCACCATCCACTGGATGTTAACAATGTTCTCCTTTTGAATTCAGTTTATATATCTAGCAGCTATCTCATTCCATGCACTGTTGAAGTCTGGAGTGTTAGCATCTTGAGGAGTTCTTATTCGTACGCGAGATAGAAGCAGCTGTTTGGTAGTTCAAATATCATTAGCACTGTCTTTTTTGGTATTGGAATCGATCCTATTCCATCTCTTGATCATTACTGTTTTTCATATCTGCTCACATATCCCATCATCATTTTAAATGCATCATCTTGTAATATTTTTTTTAAATGCAGCTTTTTTGTTAGCAACATTTTCTAAAATACATTTTACTTCCCTTTCCAGAATATGGGATATCATACCTGATTAAACTTTCATGCATATCATTAATGTTTAGATCTTTTTTTAAAGTTCTTCTGATTGTTTGCAATATTGCTTCTTTAGCTCTACTTTATTTTCCAAAGTAAATTAATTTATTTCATTGCATTTTTTCCCCAGTTTATTACAGTCATAGACCGGAGACCAGAACAAATAAAAACACTCAGTAAATATACAATTAAAAATTCTAGTATAAAATAATGAATAACAACTAAAATCTATGATAAAATCCAGTCTGTCGATTATACATGGTCTAACTATACTAAAATTACAATCCATTAACTGTGTGGCCCGTTGTAAGTTTAATACTAAAAGGGAAAGAAATAAGCAGAGCAAAGGGTTTGCCACATTTGTTATAAAACATAACTATGGTGGCTCAGTGGCTAAGACACTGAGCTTGTCGATTGAAAGGTTGGCATTTCAGCAGTTCCCTAGTCTGTGTAATGGGGTGAATTCCCGTTACTTGTCCCAGCTTCTGCCAACCTAGCAGTTGGAAAGCACATAAAAAAAAAAAAATGCAAGTAGAAAAATAGGGACCACTTTTGGTGGGAAGGTAACAGCGTTCCGTGTGCCTTTGACATTTAGTCATGCCAGCCACATGACCATGGAGATGGCTTTGAAATGGAGATGAGCACCACTCCCTAGAGTCGGGAACTTTATTTTATGGTGTATTAGACCTGTGTTTCAGATGAATGCCCAGTGCTGCTGCACAGAATCTAGCCACCTGTGCTGTACTTATGGACTCTTCATCCTTAAGCAGCCACTTTCGTTGCATTTAATGGCCACCTGACTGCCCAATGATTCTGAGTAGCTAATAGAAAGAAAATAAGAAAACAGTGCATATAAAAAGACCATAATTGACCACACAACCAATTCAACACACTGTAAAAACAAACTCAGCTAATAGGGTCTCCACAATGTCCTGAGCCCAAGACCTGGGGGAACAACCAAGTTTTAATAACTTTCTGAACATCATTAGCATAAGGACTCTATGAAACTCTATCTTTCCAAAGACAAGGTGCCAGAACGAAGTACATTTCCTGAATCCCATTAGATAAGACTGTTTATCAGTGGGATCCAGACAATTCACTTTGCTTGATCTCACTGGAGATATTTACCTTGCCTTTTATCCCATCTACCTTCGCATAAATTTTTCCTTGGTTTTCTGTAATTGTCTTAAATAAAACTTTTGTCTTCCCATTCAACTGTAATCATCTTTGCATTGCTTAGTTAGAGGTAACTCCTTGCTCTTCTTTGAAAATTCAGCATTTAGGTGGATGTTTTTCCCCCTCTGTTTCTTTTGTTTGCTTTTTCCATTTCTTCAGCTATTTTCAAATTGACCAATTTAGCATGACTTAAATAAAATTGCTTCAAGATACAGACCTGGCTAAGTGGTTACCTGTCATTAGGAAGGAAAATGGATGAAATGCTCTTCTCAATTCTTTTTAATTTCCCACTTGCATTTGCTATCATGGACAATAGCATTTTTTTTTATTGATGTGAATTATGTGGAGACACTGATTCTAACAATGGCTATATTTTTGCTTTACCCATTTGTCCCATCATAAAGTTTTGGAAATTATTGTTCTTCTCCATTAGAGTTATGATATAGCTAATTGCAGGGCAATAGAATTTGTTTACCAGTTAATTATAGAGACAATGACAGTACTACCTCTCTCTATTCATCCTCCAATGCACCCAGCTGGTTTTCCTTGCTAATAGATGCCTTCAAGTGTCTTCAAATGACTTCAAGTGTCTGTCTTGGGTTGAAAGCTAATGCCATACAGAAATGTGCCTGGAAGTTTCCTATTGTTGTGAAATAAGTTTCCATTTTCCAAACCTATTCTTGAGATGCTTAAAACTTTATTTCAATTTTCTCTTGTTGATGTTTTCTAAGCTTAGTTGCTTGTGGCATCTTTCGTATGGCTTTGTTACATGTCTTTCTATCACTTTCAAGGTTCCCTTGGGGAACATGGTACTTTATGTAGTTAGGTCGCTAGGTTGGAGGTTAGCAAATGCATGTTCGAAACCCAGCTGTTGCGGGAGGGGGTGAGCTCACGTCGTTCATTCCAGTTCCTTGACAGCTAATATTTTCAACCTGGAAACTCCTTAAAAAGTGCCTCCAGCATGAATGGGAATGGTAGCTTCCCTTGTTGTCCACATTTCCTAAACTGAATCTGGAATTTCAGATTAACTGATATATGGGAAGTCAACAGACACTGGATATAGAACAGTAGTGAAGTCCAGGTTCCTTGAAAGTTCCTTAGCTACTTCATTAGTTCAAGTACACCCCACTCCATTGCAACATTCTCTTGCCTTTTAAAAAGACATTTTGGAAATTAATTATATTTCATTAAATTGGCAGGGGAAAAAGTTTTTCTTTCTTTTGCACCATGGTGGTAAAAAATTTAAGTAGACAAAATGTATTGATTTGCGTCAACGGAATCTACTAGGCATTATTCAATCAAAGTTAAATATTTTGCTGTTCCTGTTGATATAAATATGGATTTAACCATCAAGCACAGATTGGACCAATATCGTTGGCAGGCAACCAGTTTCTGCTAGTCATTAGGCAAAATTTCCTCATGATAAAACATGTGCAAAGCATGGAATGGCTTTCAGTTGTTATGAACATGGAGAAACTGAATTGACAGATGTTAGAGATCTATAGATGTGGTTAGAATTTCCGAAATTCAGAATAGAGTTTGCCTAAAATGACTTCTTAAATATTGTTTTAGGATTCAATTCATACTAGGCTGCAGTGTGCCTTAATTGATATTGGCTTAGTGATATATGAATTCTGTTCCTGTGGTTTGTAGTCTAGAGAAAATGGCTGTCTGTAGCTATTTATTCAAAAGTAGAGTCAAACAAGCCATGGTTTAGTGCGGCGGATGAACCTGACATGATTCTATTATCGTTATGACTAAGAAGAAATCCAATCGTGCTGTCATAAGCAAAAATACGTTTTTTAAATTTTCTACTGAATATAAAAATAAAGGCAACCTCTTACCTCCCATCTTAATTCCTTTACTCATTCTGGGTTCTTTGTACCATACTTGTTTTTTTGCTTGTTAGTTTAACTTTTACCATAACATGAAAACATCAATTAAATAGAAAAATTAAATTTGATTTCTATGCATGGGGAACAAGACTAGCAAAAAAATTACATTAAAATAGAAAACAATTATAAATTGATTTTTTTTCCTGATCTATGTCTCCTCTGTTATTAATTCTATAATGGAGAGATCTAAAAGGTTTTCAATCCAATTTTGACTTAAAAGCACAGAAAATGATTTCCAAAACCATAAATCAATATGTTTCCCTACAAACAAATTCTGAAAGTAGAAAAAGAAGTATTGTTATCTTTTATCTTTTTAATTTTTTTTTTTTTTTGTATTTTCAGATTGCAAGGAATATTCCAGAATAAGGCAATTGAATTAAAATTCTGATTTTAACCCTGGATATAAATTATCACTGTCACCAGATTAAAAGACAGAATTGTAATTAATTGGATCATATTCTCTTGTAACATCAAATCATCTCTATCCCCCTGCTTTTGTTTAGGGATTTTTTTGTGTGGTATGTGTTAGTTTTCAAAATGTCTTTTGGAAGATCAAAAGTATGATGTATAGTCTTCTATTCAAGGATGCAGTTGGGTATTTAAGCAGAGTCTTCCACTGTATTTACATAATATATTCTGACTCATGACCCCAATTAGAACTTAAATAGTTCACATTAGGGTTGAGACTATATATGCTTTTTTGACATTTACCGCTGGAGTTTCTGTACTAGCTTGGATATTATATTTTGTAATATTCTAAAATCTATTTTATTATACCAAGATTGTGCTATATTAGGGTATAAACTATGTAAAT
Organism: Masticophis lateralis; assembly: GCA_030761175.1. Lineage (NCBI taxonomy): Eukaryota > Metazoa > Chordata > Lepidosauria > Squamata > Colubridae > Masticophis > Masticophis lateralis. The sequence continues at coordinate 67,921,377 of JAUDYJ010000007.1, read as the reverse complement.
CAACACATGCATGGAAAAATAATTGTTGGGTCTAAACAACTAATCTGGTTAAAATGCTGTAACTGTCACAATTTCCCTTACATTTTAAAAGAACATTTTTTTTCAAAAGCTATGAAAAATATTACTCCATGGTAGCTTTACATAACACATATTACAGTTGTCCATTCTTGAGCACTTAGCCAAGAAGGGATCCTGCTCTCTGAATGTGCAGAAGTACACACTAGATCAGGGGTGTCAAACTCAAGGCCCTGGGACCGGATCCGACCCGCGGGGTGCTTAGAACTGGCCTGCGGGGATGCCCTGGAAACAGTGAAGGACTGGCCCGCGATACCTCTGCCAGCAAAAATGGAGCTTGAGAGGGCCAGTGACAGAGGGTTGCAGGAGGCGGTCGCAGCCGAAAATGGAGCTTGCAAGCCCGTTTTCATTGGCAGAGCCCCCGACAGGAGTGACGTCCTGCCTTGACCATGCCCATCCCGGTCCCCTGAGGTCAAACACAACTATGATGCGTCCCTCATTGAAATGGAGTTTGACACTCCTGCGATAGATGGAAAGGCTTTCCGCGCCACAATTGCCATCTTTTACGTGCTTTCAAACTGCTAGGTTGGCAGAGGCTGGGATAAGTAACGGGATCTCACTCCGTTACGTGGCACTAGGGATTTGAACTGCTGAACTGCCAACCTTCTGATCAACAAGCTCAATGTCTTAGCCACTGAACTACTGTGTCCCCTCATGAGAGTGCATCAACTCCAGCCTTGAACACATTGAAGAAAATTGCAACAGCAATGCAAAGGCTTCTGGAAGAGGACATATCTTCTTCCCAAAGTCCCACCCATGGCTTTAATTTCGCTTCCTAGAGATGTGAAGCAAAGTCATTTTCTACCTTGGAATAGCTGTTAGCAACTTTGTGACCCTCACTTGTGCAAAGCATACTAAAGGAAACAGGCATAACTGCATGCAAAAATCACTTCTCCCTGAGGCATTAAAACAGCCATGTCCTCTAGAAGGCTTAGCAAGTGGCTTCAGAGGGTTTCTCCAATTGTCTATGCAAGTAAGCATTCACAAAGATAAGTTACTTGGGAATTGATTAGGACAATACAATGCTTTGGATTACATTTAGAATAACAGAGTTGGAAGGGACCTGTTGGAGATCTTCAAGTCCAACCTCCTGCTTAGACAGGAAAGCCTATACATTTCAGAAAAACATGAAGGGTGAGCGGGCAGCATGCTTACCTTTGGTGAGCTGAGCAGAGCAAGTGAGGCGCGTAGGCAACTGGCGAGGCGATTAGTTGGGTTGTGTGGCGAAGGCAACATATACAGGGTGGGGGTGAGTGGGGTGAGCAGACGATCAGGCGGGCATGGGTCAGGCCAACCGGAGGTGGTATTTACCAGTTCAGTGAACCAATTCAAATTGCCGCTACCAGTTCACCTGAACTGGTCCGAACCATCTGAATACCACCTCTGCTTCTCTCCTTGATTAGTTTCCATCCATTGCTTCTTGTCCTGCCTTCAGGTGCTTTGGGGAATAGCTTGACTCTCTCTTCTTTGTGGCAACCCTGAGATATTGGAACACTGCTATCCTGTCACCCCTAGTCCTTCTTTTCATCACCCAGTTCCAGCAACCGTTCTTTATATGTTTTGATTCAAAGGCCAAAAAAAAGTGTGTGTATCTTTTTTCAAGGTTGTACAGCTACTTGCTGCTTTGCAATGCCAAGGAAAGAGGCATTTGGTTTCAGAAGCTGAAAACAGTTCAGTATGAGTGCCCTTCAAGAAATCTCTTGTTATTGAATCCAAAACACTGTTAGCCTGTTTAGGTTAGGTTGTATCTTTTGGAATTGGCAATTGCTAATAGAATAAGAAATGAAAACAACAATAGCAGCAATGAGCAAAAGTTATTTTTACAGTCTAAGAATGAGTTTTTGTTTTATTTATCAAACTGTAGGGTTTTCCACATTGTTCCACTATAAAGGTCATATAAATAGAGATAATGGTATTATGCAAATGTAATAATCCATTAAAAATCTTTGCTGGGCAAAAGTCTTAATCAACATACTATTGAAAGGAACTTTTCAATTTTTTTTCAGTTATATAGTTTGGTGTCAATTTAAAAAATCAAAAATTAATAAATGTTTAATTATTAAAAAATATTTAAAAAATAAAAATAATTAATTTTTTCTAGAAGCTATATTTATTTGAAATATGTTCTTCTGAATCAGTTAAAACTCTTTAAACGTGACCTCCATGAATTCATCTGGTCGTTTATAGTCAACTTTGTGTCTGTTTTTTTCCTACTTGCTCCCCGGGTTGTTACCCGCAAACTGCAAGGTAAGCAAAACTTGGCAACTGTTTTTCCAAGAGAGGTTTCAGAGGCTGTAAATCAGACAGAAGTGATGCTGTTTTTCTCTTGCCGAGGGAAATGAATTTTCTGTCTCTTTTCCTTTAGAGAGCTGATATAGGCATTTCTGCATTAACAATTACACCAGACCGGGAAAACGTGGTCGATTTTACAACTCGCTACATGGACTACTCGGTGGGAGTCTTGCTGCAAAAGGCTGAAAAGACCATGGATATGTTTGCCTGTCTGGCACCGTTTGACCTCTCCCTCTGGGCTTGCATTGCTGGCACAGTACTGCTCGTTGGACTCTTGGTATATCTTCTCAACTGGCTTAATCCTCCACGTCTTCAGATGGGATCGATGACCTCCACAACCCTCTACAACTCCATGTGGTTTGTGTACGGATCCTTCGTGCAGCAAGGTAAGAAACGTATATGGATCTCATGACGCAGTTGGTGGAATTCAGGTAGTCGTCGACTTACAGCAGTTCGTTTAGTGACCATTCGAAGTTACAATGGCACCAGTGGTGGAATTCAATTTTTTTTATTACCAGTTCTGTGGTGTGGCTTGGTGGGCGTGGTTTGGTGGGCATGGCAGGGGAAGGATACTGCGAAATCTCCATTCCCATCCCACTCCAGGGGAAGGATACTGCAAAATATGAGCCTCAGATAGCTCAACAGGCTAGCTAGCCTGTTATTAACATTCAGCTGTCTGCAATTATTGCAAGTTCGAGGCTCAAGGTTGACTCAGCCTTCCATCCTTTCTAAGGTAGGTAAATTGAGGACCCAGTTTGTGGGGGCAATAAGCTGACTTTGTATTAATATACAAAAGTATGAAGGTATTGCTTAACACATTGTAAGCCGCCCTGAGTCTCCAGAGAAAGGCGGCATATAAATCTAATAAAAAAAAAAATCCCCATTCCTGGGGGAAGGATATTGCAAAATCGCTATTCCCACCCCACTCTGGGGCCAGCCAGAGGTGGTATTTGCCAGTTCTCCGAACTACTCAAAATTTCCACTACCGGTTCTCCAGAACCTGTCAGAACCTGCTGAATAGCACCTCTGAATGGCACTGTAGAAAAGTTACATGACTAATTTTTACAGCATTGCATCATTACCATGGATATGTGATCAAAATTCTGACACTTGGCAACTGACTCATATTTATGACAGTTGCAGTGTCCTGGGGTCATGTAATCCTCTTTTTCAACCTTCTGGCGAGCAAAGGCAATGTGGAAACTAGATTCACTACACAACCATGTTACTAACTTAATAGCTGCAGTGATTCACTTAACAACTGGAGCAAGAAAAGTCGTAAAATGGAGCAAAACTCACTTAATAAATATCTTACTTAACAACAGAAATTTTGAGCTCAGTTATGGTCATAAATCAAGCACCACCTATATATCTCTTTTGAATTAAGGTAAGTATATAGTGTATTAATATCTTAAATATATGCTATGAAGACAGTTAACAAATTCTCATTTTGACAAGAGACGTTATTCACAAGGACATGTCTGGGAAAAGGAGAAATGAGGGAACAAGTTGTGTGAGAAATTCTTGTGATCTATCCTTAAATGCTTCTTGAAAGTGGGGATGGATAAGCTGGAAGAACTATTGATCTTCCCATAATAGTAAACAAGAGAAGGGAATAGACCACAATAAGAAAGAAGTATAGGAAACATAAAGAAAAATAGTGATCAATAAGCAGGAAAATGCTATAGAAAGAAAAAGACCAGAAGATAATAAAGGATGGAAACAGCTAGATATCAGAGACAAGTGGCTGCAGATCTGACATCTTTAAAGACAGGAAACAGGGTAGTAAAACTCTGTGGGCTGAAAAAAAATTGAGATCTTAGTCCATAGTAATCACTAATACTAGATAGGGCTCCATCTAATGCTCGATCTCTCTCGGCAGGTATTGAACATTTCCTAGCAGGCTTAAGAGCAAGCACCAGTTTTTTGGTCTTCAAAAAAAGCCAACAGCTGGAAAGGATATCAGAACAAAGACACTTAAATACACAGAACAAATAAGAAATAGGAAAAATATGGTGTAGAAAAAAATAATACCTAGCTAGTCATATAGGAAAAGGCAAAATTCTAAGAAAAGAGCAGCAGTTAACTGTCAGAGAATGGATCCATATTGAACTGTATTTGAGCTGCAAAACCCCAGAAACATTAGATAGCAGCACACAATTTGGATGTTCTGAACTTGCAGCTTCCTGATAGTAGAACCAGGTGGAGGGTGTGACCTCTGCACAATTACATCTTTTGCGCCCCAGCTGCAAACATACCTGGGTCAGGAACTTGGTGCGTGGTCACCTGTGTCTCCATCACCTTATGGTTAGACTACTGCAATTCACTGTCCATTGGGTTGCTGTTGAAGACCATTTAGACATTTCATGTGATGTAACATCAGTTGCCTAGTGGGAAGTTTCCGAAAGATGCCCTAATTAAATCAGGAACCTCAAGCCGAGTTTCAAAAGAAATCCAGTCATTTATTAGGAGCACCATTCCGGCAATTACTCAAATGGAGTCAGCTCTAACCCGCCAGGTGATTTGCGGGCTCCTATGACCCTGTTCCTCCCTTCCTCCCTGGGCATGTCATAAATCAAGTTCTCCAATGGACCACGTTGGTGGGCTGAAAAACCCCACCCCTCCTGCTAACCCCTGTAACTTAGGATACAATCTTTGACAAGGCATGTGTGGAATATATTTTCCATTGGGGCAGCCGAGCAGCTTCGTCAGTTCTCCCCCTCCTGCTTATGGCAACTTGAAAGCTGGTCTGGAAAGCTTTGCAAGTTGACACCTTGATTGTTATGGTCAGATCTAAATTTGTCCATGTACCACTACTATTTTGGGAGCTGCATTAGCTACTTAGCCAGTTAGCTTCTGAGTGCAATTCGGGATGTTGGTGGTCATCTTTAAAGCCCTTTGTGACTTAAAACCCAGGTATTTGATCGCTTTCTCTGGGTTGAATCTTCATGAAACAGGAAGAGTGGGCTTCTGAGAGTAATTTCTGTGGACCTGGGGACAAGCTTTCCCATTGATGTTCCTGGTTCTATGGAACAATTTATCACAATAGGGAGGGGCCTGGTGGCTCAGCAGACTAAAGCATTGTGATTAACATCAGCTGTCTGCAATTACTGTAAGTTCGAATCTTACCAGGCTCAAGGTTGACTCAGCCTTCCATCCTTTCTAAGGTAGGTAAAATGAGGACCCAGTTTGTGGGGGCAATAAAGCTGACTTTGTATAAATATACAAAAGTATGAAGGCTATTGCTTAATGCATTGTAAGCCACCCTGAGTCTCCAGAGAAGGGCGACATATAATCATTTTTTTTAAAAAAATAGTCAATTTACCTCCATGTTATTGGGCTTCCAAAAGACCATAAAGAGCTAACTCTTCAGGAATGTATTTAGGGATGTGAAAGTCTAATCTATATCTAGATATGGTGCTATCATTAAACATTCATTGATTGGTAATGTATATTTTGGATGTTTTAATCTAACAATTTGGCATTTGGTAGACCACTTATAGAGGAGCGGTGACTCAGTGGCTAAGACGCTGAGCTTGTCGATCAGAAAGGTTGGCAGTTCAACAGTTTGAATCCCTAGTGCCGCGTAAAGGGGTGAGCTCCCATTACTTGTTCAGCTTCTGCCAACCTAGCAGTTCGAAAGCATGTAAAAAATGCAAGTAGAAAAATAGGGACCACCTTTGGTGGGAAGGTAACAGCATTCTGTGTGCCTTTTGCATTTAGTCATGCCAGCCACATGACCACGGATACATCTTCAGACAGGACTGGCTCTTCAGCTTTGAAATGGAGATGAGCACCGCCCCCTAGAGTTGGGAACAACTAGCACATATGTGTGAGGGGAACCTTTACCTTTACCTTTTAGACCACTTATAGCTTACAGGAACTGATTAACATAGAAGCTTTAATAAATAAGCAAATAAAGAATGAATGAATGAATGAATGAATGAATGAATGAATGAATGAATGAATGAATTTCTTTGTTGCCTCAGATTTTTGTAACTCAGATATATATACCTGCATTCATGAGAATAGACAGGTAGGCATGGTATATAAACAATGAATTGTTGAAGAATAAGAGCAAAATCCAAGTTATATACTACATTATTTCTGTGGGTAGGTCACCGCTTCCCCTATACAAACTTTTCCTCCATAATTTCCTCAGTTATGAATCCCTTGAAATGAATGTGAAATATATACTACAATATCTTAATATTTTTCTTCCTAATTTTAACATGTACCAACACTGCCATCAAATGTGCCTCTTCTTTTTCCTTTCCGTAACCAGAAGTTTAGTATAGTTATTTCATCAGGATCTATGGTCTTGTTAATTTGAACATATAGAAGAAGAATGAAGGTTACCTGAGATTCTACTCTCCCATGGACTGGTAAAACATAATTAAAAGTACATATTGTCAACTTTCCTGTGATCGTAAATTCATGGCAAAATTTCCCATCCAATCCATGTCTTTAAAATAGAGCTTTTTCAGGCCATAGATTTGTACAATTGAGTACATGAAAGTGGAGTTTCTCTGTTCAGTGGGGTTTTTCTGTTCTCTTTTCAAAGCCCATTTGTTGGATCTGTTAACACATTATTCATAGCATGAAGAGCACCTTTTGCTTAGACACAGTTAAAAACCAACCTCTTTGGCCTAAGCCACAGTAGAGCTTGTGGATCTTACTTGACATGCATCAATCCTCTACTGACTTGTCTTGCTTCTACTCTACTTCTCTGAGACCTACTAAGTCTTCTCCTGACCTCATTTCCCCTGTTCTCTCCAGCCTATGCCCACTATTCTCTCTTTTTTAAAAATTTTGGCTTGCATTTAATAACAAAGTTCCTTCCTTCCTTCCTTCCTTCCTTCCTTCCTTCCTTCCTTCCTTCCTTCCTTCCTTCCTTCCTTCCTTCCTTCCTTCCTTTGTCCCATTGAACACTATGTAAGGTTGAGCTCCGAAAATTAGTAAAAAAAAAAAAGAATAAGAAATTCAGCTTTTCCTTTTTATAGTCAATGCAAGCATTTTCATGCCAAAGATCTCTTATGCTTTCTAATCAAGCAATGTCATTGTTTGTTTCAGTTTCATCACCGATAGAGAGGCATTAATTCAGGTAAAATGTCAAGCATTACAAGCCCACAGAAAGATGTTAGCTTATCATTAATCATTAAAAATAAAATGTAGATAATGGCTCTGCTTTCCACTCTCCTAATATTGCAGTAATTATCTCCAAATTATAAGAAAATTGGAAGATAATAGCCAGTATACTCTTCTGGAAATAAAACTAGAATACCAACATTTGCTCTTTGGAAAGCCATCTCTTCGAATAGATAGGTCAATAAATAACAGAGAAGGGATCCATCTACTATATAGGCCAGTCAAAATCTCCTGAACTGGTTTCTGTGCAACGGAGGTTCTCATTTATCATTTGCTTGAGATGGCTCTTTCTTCTCACCGAGTTGCCTTTTGTAGTGCATCATAAATAGCCCTTATACCGACTGAGTGAACAGGTATAGACCATTCCGATCACACAATTCAACTGGCATTGTTTATTCACTCACATTAGTTACCTTCGGCTCCTACTCTGCACGTTTGTTCAACTAAGCACCGGAAGGAATATGGCAGAATAATAAGCAGGCAATGGCAGTGCTCAAAGAAAGAAGTATGTGTTATGTCTTATATAGCTATATATAACTTTGAACTGAGGATTCATCTCGGTGAAGAGTCTGCAACCACCCACATTGGTCGAGTGAAAAGGAGTGGTTCCTGTCTGTGTGTGCACCAAAGATACTTCCATTGAAGGTAGCTTGACAATTTACCTTCTCTATTCAAACAAACAAACAAACAAGCAGACTCTAGAAAGAGTGCAGAGAAGAGCAACAAAGATGATTAGGGGACTGGAGGCTAAAACATGAAGAACAGTTACTGGAACTGGGTATTTCTAGTCTGATGAAAAGAAGGACTGGGGTGACATGATAGCAGTGTTCCAATATCTCAGGGGCTGCCACAAAGAAGCTAATCTCCAAAGCCCCTGCAGGTAGGACAAGAAGCAATGGATGGAAACTAATCAAGAAGAGAAGCGACTTAGAACAAAGGAGAACATTCCTAACAGTTAAGAACAATTGATCAGTGGAACAACTTGCCTCCAGACATTGTAAATGATCCAACAGTGCAAGTTTTTAAGAAGAGATTGGACAACCATTTGTCTGAAGTGGTGTAGGGTTTCCCGCCTAAGCAGGGGATTGGACTAGGAGGTCCCTTCCAATTCTGTTATTCTATTCTAAACAAAAAAACCACACACACAAAGCTGAACAGACCTTTTAAATGTACAAAATTAGAAACTTCTCTGTTTTAGAAGATACCTTCTGTAGTTTCTGTAAGGGTAATGGTTCTAATGTTTTCCATAATTGCTGAACACAACCTCATATTTACCAAAGAAAATTGCATCTCATTTTTAATATATATTCTATCACAGTCCTTTTGAGCCGAGCAGAATTAAGGGAGATGTATCTCCTTCAAACAGCTGAAAGGAAAACAAGCTTTCATTTGGGTGGAAAGAAAAGAACAATAATTTAATGGCGTTCATATTGAAATATATAAATGTACAGAATGCTTGAATAATTAAGGCACAAAGGGCCTTGAATTCAAGTAGGGCAGCTCAGGAGATTCATTTATAATGTCAGCCTGCATTTCATATTCAATTTGAATCTAGCAAAAACTGCATGAGCAGAAGCCCAATTGTTTACTACTCTCAGTGAATTCAGAATTAGGATGAGGGGGAAATATGGTAATTCCCAGTGACAGATTGACTGGCTAGGAAGCTAAATCTAACTTCTGTGTTCATTCCTCACCCACTTTCCATTCTGCAGAAGAAGTATCGGGGGGGGGGGGAGTATTTATTTTAGAATAACTAACCTTCTGTGATTAATTGTGATTGGCACATCTTAACCAAGGCAATACGGGAAGTTTTAAACATTGCCATGTTCATTTAAGAAATCACTGTCAACAATTGATTTCAAACATGACACAGTAGTAATTTCAGAACTGTACCTGAGTGTACATATGCTGAAAAGTGACAAACTACATGTGATTCTAGTGACTAAAGCACTATCAACCCCACCCCCCTATTTTATTCCATATTATCAGTTTATCTAAAAAATCTGTATCTTCCTTATTTTCAATGAATTGTCATTGCACAATCCTGAAAACATATTCTTTCTTGAAAGCAGGAAACAGCTCGTTCAGAGTAAAAATAACCATATTTGGATTCAGCTAAGATGTTGTGATCTAGGCTCACTTAATCATTACAAGACACACTTAGTCCCAAACAAACCTATTTTATTGTAACAGCTGAGAATTACTTCACTCCCAGCGTAGTGCAAATTAATTGCAAAACAAGTCTTTCAGAAGAAGTCCTTCGGGCTTATCACAAGCCTTTATCTTCTTTGGCACCCTGCCAAAGGCCTTTCTTGGCAAAGCCCCACAAAGTTCAGAAACAAGAGATGCCGACTGGAAACAGATTTAGCAATGTTGCTTTCCTACAAAGAGCCCAAGAGCCTTTGCTGCTCTTTTAAGCCTTATGGGAGGGGCCAATCATCTCCTGGCCTTCCTCCCGAGTTGTCCCTTTTGCTTTAACTGCTCTTCCCTTCTGGCAGCTCTGTGCATGCGTGCACTAGGAACAGGCTCCTTCTGTTCTTCTGCCTCTCTGCTGTCTGACTCTGAAGGCTCCAGAGTCTGTACATCACTCCCAGATGGCCCTGGTCCCATCTCAGCCTCTGACACAGAGCCCTCATCCAGGCCTTCCCCAGACTTCAGGACTGGCCCATGATCCTCCTCAACCGCCTCATTGTCTGACTCTGCTGCCAGCTCTGCAGGCTGCTGGTGGACCACAACATAAAGGGGCAGACTATTTCATTCAGAACATCAGAACACTGTTTCCACCTGTAACAGATTTTATATTTGGTTCAGCTCCATGCGTTCATGCTACGTGGCGGCAGCAGAGTTCACTTGTAGATTTTTTTGGCAACTGGATTTCTAAACCTTTGAAATACAGTTTTCAGTCATATTTTCTTTTTAAAAGTAGCCAGCACTGGAGTCATTTCAGTTCTGATCAAATGTGCAGGATGAAAGCAGAAAACAAGAGCAATAGAACAAGGCCCTCTGTTTCACTAAGCAAGAAGGTGACTGGAATGTTATGCTGGCTGGCTGAATTTTATTTTTGATTGTCAGAAGAATAATTTGGGGTTCCAACTCAAGCCGGGGTTGTGCAAGAATAAATAAAAATGAGATCCATACAGTTGTAAGGAAAGAAGAAATATTTATTCCTTAAAGCAAAGAGTTTGCCTTTAAGGGCAGCTGCAGAGAAATGGAGTACAGCTACACAGTTAAATAAGGGAGCTTGTCCTGGGTGTGTAAATTTCTATGTGCTGATTCTAGGGTGACACTGATTGAGGGGCATAAGCAGTGGTGGGATTCAGCCAGTTTGGGCTGGTTTGGGTAAACCGGTAGTTAAACTGCTGGCTGGCTCTGCCCCTCCCCTCCCCGCCTCTTCCAGGAGTCCCCATGCACTACATTTTGGCTCCCAGGTAAGTGCAGGGAGGCCTACTAGGCCCAAAATGGGGCACGGGAGTGTGTGGTGCCCCCCCCATGGTCCGTTTTCAATCCCAGGAGGCTGCAGGGAGGCCAACTAAGCCCAAATGGGATACACCCCCTGCTGCCCGTTTTACTCCCAGGGGGTGCAGGAGGTCGAATGCTGCCTGTTACACCCCCTGGCCACGCCCACCCAGCCGGTCATTAGGCAAAGAACCAGTTGTTAAATTATTTAAATCCCACCACTTCCGCATGAGTGCCTGTAGGTACGTGTCATCTATGATGTTTATTCTTGTGAAAACGCAGTTCCAGACCTAATTTAATTAACTCTATTTGTGTTTACTGACCTTATCCTTTGATGTATGGATTAGAACTGGGTAATTTATTTGGGGGAAGTTTGAGTAAAAGATTTTCCCTCATTTGCTATTTTTGCTTTACTAATTTAGTTTCAGTTTGACTGACAATTATCTAGCGGAGACGCTGATTCTCACTCCATTGTGAAGTCTGTTAATGTTTTAAGGGAAGATGGAAACAGTATAGCAAATAAGGTATATTTTGATATAAAACCTCTCACATAACATTTCTGAATCGCCTTGTCAGTTCACAGAAGGTATTCCAAACTACTAAAACCTATTGCATTCTAATTTAAATCAGTGGAAATCAGGCTTATAAGAAAACTGTTTAAAAGCAACTAATGGAATTGCTTCTTAGTGTACTTTTACAATAGTGTTCTGTAAGAACCTCTACTCCAAGCTAACTTTACAAATGGCCAAATTGCTTGTGTGAATTAATATTCTTGAGTTCAACCAAGGGGTGATTGGAACAGGCAAACCTCTCACTGATTGACAGTAACTGTCTGCACATTTTAAAACAAAAAAGTCAGACACCGTGTGGCCTTATGTAATGGCCTTTGCTATATACGTCTCCTTAAATTGCCACTTTCAAAGAAGATTGCAGTTAAGAGAGATCATTTCCACTGATGAATGAACTTGGAATTATAATCTACTAAAACACTTCCCCTTGACAAAAGGAAAGAATGTTCATCTTATTTCTGTTTCCTTATTACGCAAGTCTTATTTTAATTGGTCCATATTTACAATAGTAAGTATGAGAAAGAATAAATAAGCACATGATGTTAAAGTGCATATGATTGCATTGAAAAGTTTTGGTATTAAAAACAAACTCAGGCTAGCAAACAGGCTTTGCATTGTTCAATAATTTTTAAACCATCTTAAACGCTGAACATTCTTTAGAACATCTAATGCAGGGGAAGCCCAAAGCTTTTGATTACTTGGGAGCAGATTTGAATTTTGAGGTCACACTACAGTAGTGGCCAAAATTGTGGAAACCTTTTGGGAAAAGTGTATTTTTAAAAACCAGCTAATAACACCACTTATCAATGGAAAGATCATCTAATCAAGAATGTAATGCAATAACTTTTATGAAGGATTTGCTATTAAGATAGCAGTTACAGTATAAAGAAGAAAAGTGAAACATAGAAAAAACGAGATATACAAAAATTACCACGTCAGTTAATACTTAGCTGGGTAACCTTTAGCATGAATGACAGCCTTACAACGTCTTCCCATGGAGTCAACCAAGTCTTTTAATTCTGCAGCTGTTATAATGTGAAACCAAGATGGAATGATTGCTTCTATTAACTGGGTTTTATTGCTGGGTCGCTTCTGACTAACAAGTTTCTTTAGTCGGCTCCTTAGATTTTCAATTGGGTTAAGGTCTGGGTTATACCCAGGCCATTCCAGCAGTGGAATATGATTATCTTGAAACTCCCCCCCCCCAAAAAAGTGGTGTCATTAGCCATCAAAACTCAAAAATACACTTTTCCCAAAAGGTTTCCATAATTTTGGCCACTACTGTATGTTTTTTCTCCCAAAAATATGTCACTCTAAAAATGGCAAATCTCAAAACAACAAAGAAAATGCATTGGAATGCTTGCTTCCCTTTAAAAAAAAATTGAGCTTATTTTTGTCTATTTTTCTCCAAATAATAGGATAGGATCTATCTCAGACTAGAGGCCAGATTATCAAGAGTGCCTGGTGTCTTCAGATTTGTTCTCCAAAGCACAGGCATGCATAGGAAGACAAATGGTAAGGTAGCATTTACCTTCAACACCTCAGAGATGTTTGCTAAGATCTTGCAAGTCCTGCCAAGTCATCCCAAGGAAAGGTAGAATTGTTTTAGGTCTTAAGGTGCTTTAGGTAAAGGTAAAGGTTCCCCTCGCACATATGTGCAAGACGGTCCTGACTCTAGGGAGTGGTGCTCATCTCCGCTTCAAAGCCAAAGAGCCAGTGCTGTCCGGCAACATCTCCGTGGTTATGTGGCCAACATGAGTAAACACCAAAGGCACATGGAATGCTGTTATCTTCCCACCAAAGGTGGTCCCTATTTTTCTACTTGCATTTTTTATGTGCTTTCGAATTGCTAGGTTGGCAGAAGCTGGGACAAGTAATGGGAGCTCACCCCGTTAACATGGCACTAAGGATTCAAACTGCTGAACTGCCAACCTTTCGATTGACAAGCTCAGCGTCTTAGCCAATGAGCCTTAGGGAAATGTTACCAGTCACATTGGCATATTTAGGAACTTGGGACCTAAATTCAGAGAAATCTTTTTCAGTGTAAAACCATAGGCTCAACTAGCCCAACAGCCTGTCTCCAGTTGTGATTTTCAAATGCCTCCAGATACCCAGAGGCAGGATATGAAAGTAGTCATTGTATCTTGGAGTTTTATATATATATATATCACCCCTTAATTATTTTTAAAAATAGCTCAAGGTGGCAAACACTTCCAAAATACCTTCTTCGTCCTACAAAGGTTGAGTAAAAAGAGGGGAAAAAATCAGCAAAAACCAGTAAATTTTATAAACAGCTTTTATAAAGAGTTTGGTACTCACAACAGTTTATGCCTTTTAATAGCATTTGTTAAGTTGAAGAAAAGTGTTATTAAACTCCTGAATATTTGCCACTGCAGACTAACGTGGCTCTCTCACCACAGTAGATGTTATACATGCCCCTTTAGCAAAAGGACAAAGGAATGGACCTCTTTTTCAGCAGCAGTTTGTCTGATTGTTGTGCAGTGCATATGGGTCTTTTCATCTCATTATGTTGTTCCTGGAAGCCAGGCATTCAATCCCTTTTAATTTGTTGGAAGAAAAATCCATCTGGTTCATTTCCAAGCTGGGAGAAAGACACTGGAAACATGGAGGCTGATTGGAAAGATGGTTTAATGATGAAGCAGAAGCACCAACCACGTGTGATTCTGGGCAGATGACCAAATGGAATTGAGAGTGGAGGGGGGAGTTATACCTTCTTTGGGCTTTGTATTTGAGCTTCCTGTTCCTGTGCAAGAACATGTCCTTTAATGTTTTATTGGCTGTTATCAGATTCCTAGGGGAATCATGTAAGGGTCATGTAGGGGTCCTAGCTGGCTCTATAGGCAAAAGAGGAAGTACAAATCCTAGGTGTTTGTCTGAGCTAGGCTTGGACTGGTCTGAGGGTGATGCAATAATTCTTTTGTGACATTATCTTGTGTGAGCTAATTTTGTCAACCTCTGGTTTATTGTCATAGTATATTGTTTATCTGAGTTCCCAGGTGAAGTTTGGACTGCTCTGGACCAGTGGTGGGTCTCAAAAACTTTTAGTACCAATTCTGTGGGTGTGACTTGGTGGGTGTGGCATGGCTTGGTGGGCATGGGAGGGGAAGGATACTGAAAAATCTCTATTCCCACCCCACTCCAGGGGAAGGATACTGTAAAATCTCCATTCCCTCCCCAATCCAGGGGAAGGTTACTACAAAATCCCCATTTCCTCCTGATCTGAACTACTCAAAATTTCTGTTACTGGTTCTCCATAACTGGTTAGAACCTGCTGAAACCCACCTCTGCTCTGGACTGCTTCTAATCCTACCATTCTGCCTTTCTTTCAAAATATCCTGTCTTGAATGGATTTCTAAAAGGTGGCCTCCTCAGTTTCTGCTTGGGGGGCAGGAAGATTGGGGCTGCTTTCTGTCTCTAAAAAAACCCCATGTTTTCTCATTTTGGGAAATATAATATTCTGCCTTTTCTAATATGTCTCAAAATATTTCATTCTTCTAGGAAGAGTGGGAGGCTTCCCACAAATTCATCTCATTTTTGTTATTTTTTTTAATTTTATTTTAAACAAAACAAGAGGAAAAGAAATCGAAATGGTTAAGTGAGGATCCTTTGAGAATTCACAAGAGAAGCTCCTCCAGAGAACATTCCTATGCAGTATTCATTTGCAAATCCATGTGGGGTCCATTTCCCTCTTGTCATTTATTTCTGAGATGGTTATCTGGCCATACAACAGTTAAATGATGATGCATGTCTTGTTATAATTTTTGGAAACAAAGTTCCAAAGGTTAAGGATGTTAAATAAATTACAGATAAAATGACCTTCTTGCCTGTATTTTTCCCCCCCTCTCTGAAATACGCAGACATGACTTTGCATGATTCTTGCAAGAAGACGAAGTAATTTTGCAAAAGCCAGGCAGGAGTCTGCCCATTTTTACCGTGAATTATTTTCCTCATTTCCCCCCCCCCCTAGCTTTTTTCTTCTGCAGAGGGAATAAAAGAAAAAGTGATAGCTTGTATTGCAGGAATTGTGATTTATAATATTCTTTGTTCTCCACATCCAGATGGAGTCTTTTCTTTAAACTCGATGAATATTAAAATATGTAGCATATTGATCTAA
Organism: Masticophis lateralis; assembly: GCA_030761175.1. Lineage (NCBI taxonomy): Eukaryota > Metazoa > Chordata > Lepidosauria > Squamata > Colubridae > Masticophis > Masticophis lateralis. The sequence goes on along the minus strand of JAUDYJ010000007.1, from coordinate 67,905,702 downwards.
AACAGAAAGGAGAGTTTTGGATGTCCTTGTCAATCCCATCTTACTGCTAATTAGCAGTAATTGAGATCAATTGGGTGTTTTATCAACTGATAACACACCATACTTTTGCCAGGCAAGAAAAGAAATAACTACAATTATGTGCCCCATACACACATACGGAAGAGTTCTATAGTGTTCTGATCTAGGCTTCCTGAGTCAGTAAAACACAGGAGTAGTCCCAAAAACCTGTTTTATTTTAACAGCTGAGAATTCTGTTCATTCACAGATGAGTTCCAAATAGTTGTAAAGAGTCCTTTGGGATAAGGCTGAGAATCACCCACCTGTCAGCATTGGAAAGCATATTAGGCCGGACGCTTCAATGCTGCCACCTCCTCATGTGTAAGAAAGTAGGAGGGGGAATTTAGGAGAGGACACCACTTTTATCTCCCTTGACATGCTGCCAAAGACCTAATTGGCAAAGCCATACAGAGTCCAGAATCAAACAGAGCTTAGGACTTTAAACTAAACAGAATTAACAATGTTGCTTCCTACAAAGGCCCATGTGCCTTTGCTTCTTTTTTAAGTCTTATGGAAGGGGACAATCATCTCCAAGCCCTACTACCAAATCATTCCCTTTTGTTTTAGCATTCCCTTTTGTTTTGTTTTAGTTCTTGCCTACTGGCAGCTCTGTGCATGTGCACACTGGGAACAGGCTCCCCCTGTTCCTCTGCCTTGTTGAGGTCCGACTCTGGAGACTCTGGAGGCAGCACATACCTCCCAGATGGCCCTTTCTCTGCCTCCGATGTAGAGTCCTCGCCTGAGCCTTCCCTAGGCTCTAGGACTGGCCCATGTTCCTTTCCAACCTCCTCACTGTCCAACTCTGCTGCCAGCTCCACAGGCTGCCGGCAGACCACAACATACAGGTATTTATTAACCTCCCCCAAACAGGTCCTTGGAAAGCACCCCTGTTGTACAGGTCCAGATTACAAGAGTCACTGGATAACCGAGTCCAACAGGCACACACAAAATCCAGGAAAGCAGTCCAGGACTCAAACAGGCCAAAATATTATGGCACATGCACACAGGGCACAGAACTGGGGACGTAGCTCCATCAATGCTCAAGTTCTCAGGGTGTGGTTAAGTAGGCAATGCTGGTACAGCCCTTTATGAGAGGTGAGGTTGCCTCCTCATGAGTAGCGTAGCTGACTGGCATTGTGCCTGTCTTCTCTTTGCTCTACGTGTCATTGGAACAGGAGGAGGAGGAGGTGTGGATTCCACTCCACCTCATTGCTAATGGGAGGCAGCTGTTCCCAGTCCTCTCCTGGAGCCTCCTGTCCAATTTGCTGCAATTGCGGCTCACCTCCCTCAACCTCTCATTCGTCCGATCAACCCAGCTAAGGCTCCTCCATCAGGCTGAGCCCCGATCCTGACCATCTCGACTCCACCCTTTCTTCTGCAGATTCATTCTCAACCTCCTCCATTGAACTTGCATTTGGAGAGGGATCTGGGGAAGATCCATGACACAATTCCAGTTTTCTGTGACTAATTACTCTGTTGCTTTGCCATATAAAGCATGGCATGATCACAAAAGTTATATAGAGAATATAGGGGGTGGAAATCTGCCAGAAATTTGATGAAAATTTCAAAATTCCAGCTTTAGCTTTGGTTACTCCTTAATTCCTTGAATTAATTAATTGAATTAATTAATGGCTTAACTAATTAATTGAATTAATGGCTTAATTAATTGAATTAATGGCTTAATTAATTAATTAATGGCTTAATTAATGGCTTGAAACTCAACATTAAGAAAAGTAAGATCATGGTAAATGGCCCTCTCAATTCCTGGCAATTCCATAGATGGAGAAGAAATGGAGGTAGTGACAGATTTTATTTTCCTAAGCTCCAAGATCACAGCAGATGGGGATTGCAGCCAAGAAATTAAAAAACGCTTTCTCCTGGGGAGGAAAGCTATGGCAAATCTAGATAGCTTACTAAAAAGCAATCACCCTGCCAACAAAAGTGCGTATAGTCAAGGCTATGGTTTTCCCAGTTGCAATGTATGGCTGTGAAAGGTGGACTATAAGAAAGGCTGAGCGCCAAAGAATTGAGGCCTTTGAACTATGGTGCTGGAGAAGACTCCTGCGAGTCCCTTGGACTGCAAGGTGATCAAACTGGTCAGTCCTAGAGGAGATCAACCCTGATTGATCCTGAAGATGAAACTCAAATACTTTGGCCACTTAATGAGAAGGAAAGTTTCACTGGAGAAGAACCTAATGCTGGGAAAGATTGAGGTCAAAAGAAAAACGGGACAACAGAGAATGAGATGGCTGAATGGAGTCACTGAAGCAGTTGGCGTGAGCTTAAATGGACTCCAGAGGATGGTAGAGGACAGGAAGGCCTGGTGGAATGTTGTCCATGGGGGGCGCGATGAGTTGGACACAACTTCACAACTAACAACGACAACTCCTTAATTCCAGGATTTTGCACTGGAAAATAACAGTAGTGTGTCATTAAGAAAAAGATTTAAGGGTTGGTTCTGTAGAATTCTGTTTCCATTTCTTTTATAAAACAGTATTGAGTTAATTATTGTGGACTAAGCCTCTTATGTGTATTTTTACAGCTTTGATAAATGTGGGATTGGGCTCTTAATTTATGTCATAATGGTAGTCATTTTAAAATAGGATCCACAAAGGCAATTTATTTAGTTGCTAACAAATGAAGATGGATCATCTCATCCCTTAGGTATCTGCCTAGTAATTAAGAGGAAGAGTGAATGTGTTGTTGAAGATACTAAACATTTATGTGTATGCTTTTGTTTGCCTTAATATAAATATATTAGAATATTAGAATATAATATGTATACCACCCGACGTCTTTAAGATTTTAGACAGGCTGTAGTATATAAAATCTATAAAGCAATCATATGAAATAAAAATTAATAGCACTTTTAATACCCGTTACCATGATATAATCGTCAACAGCATAAAGATAGAAAGTTCTGCCAGGTTATGGCTATTAAGACAGAAATTGGGATGGAATGTTGTCGACATCCGCAGGAGGAAGGGAGTGCATTGCAGAGTAACAAAAGACAGCAGTTTATGTGGAAGAAAGAGAGTTAAGACGGCCCCCTCTAGTATATGTTTAATGGTGCACGTAGCCTTCTTTAGTTTGGCAAGATTTTTGCCTATAGGTGAGAAACAATAAAAGAAACTTCTTAGAAGAGTCTTAAAATTTTTACCTGGTTTTTGGAGCCTGACAGAACTGCATGGGTAAAAAGTAAAATCTTCCATTGTTTAAACAGCAACAGCAACCCCAAAGATGCTTTTTCAAGAGGCAACTGGACTTTCTGTTTTTTTCTTTGAAGACATTTCTCTTCTCATCCAAGAAGCTTCTCCAGCTCTTCAGATATACTACTCTTCGGAGATGGAAAAATCAGAAAGACCAGTTGCCTCTTGAAAAAAAGCTCCTTTGGGATAACCATGACCTGGATGACTAAGAATCTCCATAGACATTCAGCAACAGCAGTATTGGTACTCCAAAGTTAGTGTGTCCTAACAGAGAAGGTATTTTCCCAAGTCTCTGCTTAGGGTGGCTCAAGTGGCTAAGACACTGAGCTTGTCGATCAGAAAGGTCGGCAGTTCGGCGGTTCAAATCCCTAGTACAGGTCTCCTGCGTGAGCAGTGGGTTGGACTAGATGACCTCCAAGGTCCCTTCCAACTCTATTACTATTACTGAAGATAGTGATATGGACGGTATATGAAAAATAAAAATGATGTATCTCTTTCAGCCATAGGGGTCCATATAATAGGTACATACTGGGAGAGACATAATGCTTAAGATACAGCTTCTCTTGTATTTGTATTTATTAGTTTGTCAAACATGTACAAGATAGCAAGTATGGACATAGGCATGGATGAGGGAAATGAAGACATATAAATGGGGACAGTAGGACCGGGATGGTAGGCATGCTGGTGCGCTTATGCCCACCCTCTTTATGGACCTCTTAGGAATGGGGTGAGATCCATGGTAGAAAGTTTAAAGTTGAAGCTGTGAGGGTTAGAGGATGGAACAATGGACTCAATTAGAGCATTCCAGGTGTTGACCACTCTGTTGCTGAAGTCGTATTTTCTGCAATCGAATTTGGAATGGTTTACCTTGAGTTTATACCGATCGTTTGCCCATGTATTATTGAGGTTGAAGCTGAAGTCGTTGACAGGTAAAAACGTTATAGCAGATAATTTTGTGTACTGTGCTTAGATCACACCGCAGGCAATGCAGTTCCAGATTATCGATGCCCAAAATTTCAAGTCTGGTGGCCTAAGGGATTCTATTGTGAGTAGAGGAGTACTCTTCTTATAAAGTACCTCTGGACCCGCTCAATCATATTATTGTCTGATATACAGTGTGGATTCCAGGCAGATGAGCTGTATTCGAGAATTGGTCTGGCAAAGGTTTTGTATGCCCTAGTTAGCAATACAATGTTACCAGAGAACAAGCTTCGCAAAATTAAGTTAACAACTCTTAATGCCTTTTTGACAATGCTTTACAGTGGGCTCTGGGGCTTAGATCCTTTGAGATGAGTACTCCTAGGTTCTGTTTAATTTTCAACAATAGTGAATGTTCCCTGCAATATTCCAACCATTGTTGATCATAGTATGGATATTGTGCTTAAATTGCTCCTGCTCATGAAGGAGCACAGCAGGTGGAGCAGTTATAGTTGGCCAAATATATTCTGAGCCACCAACGTTACTTAGGTCTTCAATGAAAGACATCAGTCTAAGTGAACACAGAGCTTCCTGCTTTTTCAGGCAGAAATAAGGCTTATCCAGTTTGTAGACTTGTGAGAATGGTCCATTTTATCAAGATTCATCTCAAATTATCAATGATCATCCAGCCCAATACCAGTCCAATCATTTCACCTAGGACAGTAATGACAAAGTAATGACAGAGTTTCAGTATCATTCACATGAAGATGCGTGTAAAAGTGAAACTATTGAGAAACATGACTTTTACTTCAGTTTTACTTAATCGATTTAACAGGCTCCCATGTCCAAGAAGATTATCCTCCCGTCCCAATAAAAAGTCATCTTTCAGGACAATCCAAGAATGTTGGTGATGAAACTTATCGTGCTGATTGAAGAATAGTTCCTCAGGGATGTTCTCCTTAAGAGACTCTATGTAACTGTCTATTTTAAGGCAGAGACTATGCACCCTGATGTTATAGAGGATTTTCTACTTGCACCCTGTCAAATTCTTGATCTGAAGAGTCAAGATAAAAAAGGGCAAGTCTGCATGTGCCAAATCCGATAAAAGCAAGTGTTTTTTCATATTCCTAGGCTCTGAATTTTTTTTTAAAAAAAATCCCAGCTATCAACTTCAGAGATTATTGCAAAGGAGCTCCTGGAAAACCTTTCTATTGGATGGATCCTTGCCTAAATAGTGGGGATAAAACTTTTGGCCTTCTTCAATATTGTATAGCAAGCACAACATGATGCTAAAGTAAACCAGGGCCCAAAGGCATTCCAATAATTTTTCTAAAATACTTCAGTAAGCCTGACTAATATGCAGTGGTGGGATTCAACCGGTGAAACAACCAGTTCGCTTCGTATGTGCTTTGCCACTCTAAAACGCCTTCTACTGCAGCCCCAGTGAATAAAACAGCTGAGGCGCGGCAATCCGCTCTGCCATGCCGATCACCTAGGCTTCAAACAAAAGGAGTATAGGTCGGTATAGTGCAGGTTCGGGCGGGCGGGCCCAGCTGATCATTGAAGCAAACCAGTTGGCTCTCAACTGATCATCGGAGCTACCGGTATACCCAAACAGGTGTGAACCGGCTGAATCCCACCCCTGCTAATATGCCATTAGGGAACATGGAGAAAGATACATCAAAGATGTGTCTGTCCTATCTTTCTGTCCCAATACCAGCTATATGCCCACAATGTTGTCACCATAGCAGAGTTAACAATGATTCTATCCTGAATTAATGAAGAATCCTGTATCCAGGTGGACAAAACTGATAAGATCAACTCTATTTAGACCATTTACGTATTCAGTCATTCACTGTTAAACAATGTAAAAGAAATGGTGAATTGATATGGCAATATATAAGTGGGATGGATGGATGAATGGATGGATGGATGGATGGAAGGAAGGAAGGAAGGAAGGAAGGAAGGAAGGAAGGAAGGAAGAATATTCTCAAAAACAAAAGAATAACAATTATGAAATGTTTATTGGCAAATCAATAGAATCAAGATATTTTACTGTCCATTAAAACCTGTTTGTCTTAGCTTTTCCGTGGCCTTAGGGTGCTGGGTTATTATTTTGTTTCAGCTATTATTTTGTTCCTGTTACTATTTTCCTGACTTGCTTTTCCACTTTTAATATATTTTTAATGAATAAATTATAGCAATTTATTCAGTTTAACTTTTGAATTGGTGGTATTGTATCGCTTTTCTTATACATACTTTAAAAATTGAGTTATAAAGCAAACAAACAAATATCACTGTTTGAAAATCTTTAATTGTTCATTGACAGCTTTTGGGGAATTTATGCCTTTTTTTCCCGTTTGCCTATGGAAAAACAGTAGGAAAATGGAGCTTCAAAATTTATTCCTTTGCTGTCAAAGTTTTATAGCCTGCTCTTAGGCAAGGTTCTTAGATCATAAAAAGATGGTTCAGAGACTACATATAACAACTGCAGCAATTCCCTTAACTGTGGGGCAAAAGGTTGTAAAATGGGGCAAAACTCACTTAATTGCCTTGCTCAGCAAGGAAAATTTGGGTTCAAATATCAAGAACAACCTGTAATGGAAATATCTGCATGCATCCAAATGATAATGGCAGGGATCTAGAGCAGATGTGTCAAATATGTGACCTGCAAGCCAGATCTGGCCCGCGATAGGTCCAGAGTTCTCCCACAGGGCCATTCCAGAGATGGCAAGGAATCGGCCAGTGTCACCCCAGCCCACTCTGGCCACACCCACCCCATTGATCGCAACAACCAGGCCACACCCACCCCAGCCCCCCAAAGGTAAACAAAATCCTGATATGGCCTGCAATGGGATTATGTTTGACTCCCCTGATCTAGGGTATCAGAGGAGCCATATTGTCCCAATGGGTTTAGCTCCTCCCACTTGTACTAGTGGAAGAGATTTGGTTCAGACATGATCTATTAAGAAATTTCAACTGGCAAGGTCAAAGAGAAAAATCACAGTGTCTCATTTTCTGTAGAATTTTCTACCTTCAGAAGTGAGATCTGCTCCACTTTCCTGGCCTTCAGGGAGTGCTTTCAAATTTTGTTTTGTCAGTTGGAAGTACTTTTTGCTGGGATAAGAAGACCTTAACCTATCCCCTTGGTTCTAATTTTTACATAAGTCTTTCCATTCTAATTTTTTTTATATTTACCTTTTTATTGTTTGTAAGCCAGCCAGAGTTGCCATATCGATGAGATGGATGGCATATAAATTTAACAAATAAATAAAGGACTCTGCTTTAAAATGATCATCTAATAGGCCTTGGTTGAGAGAACCAATAAATCTTAACAGACTAGTTACACGTTCGACATTATGGTTCTCAATGAAATCAGTAAAAGTCCATTGTAGCTTATATTTGTAATGAAAGAGCAGAGCTGGCTATTTTCTGTCCTTATATTTTATTACAAAAGAGCAATAAGAGATTCAGCAAGGGACTTGCTATGGGGTGATTATGGTTTCTTGTTTCTCCTACTTAAAGCCACTCATCCTTCAATCTTGCTCCTTATATTCCCACCCAAGGCGTGGAATAATCTCCAAAAACGTACTGCCTGGAGTGTACAGTTGCTTAATAAATTACTCTGTCTTACTTATCTTTCTTTTGGCATATCCCTGCTGGCACAAAGCTATTATCCTGTGAGAATATTCTTTTCTATTGACATTTATTCTTAATTAACCATGCAGAGTCTCTTTAGGTTTGTAATGTTCCAGGAGAAAATTTGTCTGACCAAAAATGTTTTGAATGAAAGCCATCATCGTTGGCTTCACAAAACTTGCTATCCAGCTGTATTGTTTCGTATGATTGGAAATGGGCAGCCATAGAATTAATCCAAAGCATAAATAACAATAGCACTTAGATTTATATACCACTCTACAGTGCTCTACAGCCTGCTCTAAGCAATTTACAGAGTCAGCATATTGCCCCCAACAATTTAGATCCTCATTTTACCAACCTTGGAAGGATGGAAGGCTGAGTCAACCTTGAACCTGGCGAGATTTGAACTGCCAAATTGCAGGCAGCCAACAGTCAGCAGAAGTAGCCTGCAGTACTACACTCTAACCACTGTGCCACCACAGCTCATAAAAATATAGATGTTAAGATTTCAATAAATTGTTTTATAGTCATTTTCCAAATATTTTTATTGGGTTCAGCCAACAGCAAATAGGGGAATCCACATTAAAAATATTCAAGGAAAGACATTCATTTTCCTAAGGAACTCTACCTCTGGAGATACACGTTACAGGTAGTCCTTAACTTACTACCAATTTGAAGTTACAACAGACCCTGAAAAAGGGACTGACAATCCAGTTTTGAAGTTCTGATTTCATTCCCTCACACCCACCCACACACCCTTAATCATATGACTGAATTTTGGATGCTCAGTAACTGGACCACATTAATGGCTGTTTGCAGCATTCCATGGTCAGGATGTTTACTTATTGTTTCTCGTTAAAAAAAAAAAGCACTGAGCACAATGAGATTGCTTTACAATCACAGGCTAACTCAATGCTCACTCCAGGAGTTCGATTCTCACCAGGCTCAAGGTTGACTCAGCCTTCCATCCTTCCGAGATTGGTAGAATGAGGACCCAGATTGTTGGGGGCAATAGGCTGACTCTGTAAACTGCTTAGAGAGGGCTGTAAAGCACCATGGGGCAATATATGAATCTAAGCGCTATTGCTTCCTGAAAAATTCAGCAGTTGGCTAAGCTAATTTGTTCTGGATATAATTAAAGAAATAGTTTTTTTAACATCCTGATCATTTTTTCTATAAACTCATTCATGTAACCCCATCATTTTGAATTAGCATCAGAATATGTTATTTAAAAAATTGAAGGTATGGACTTGTCAAGATTACGTGTCTGCTAACATTCACAGGTATAATTCCCATTTCACTGAGGGGATTAAAGAAACTTAAATGTGCAAGCAGAAAGTACAATTCAAACTAATGTATTTCTCCCATCCTAAAATTTAAAATTACATTAATTTTTCAATATGCAGTGAGCAGAAGTCTCTGGTTTAAAAAAAAAACAAGTGGAAAGAAAACCTTTTCATATATTGACATTGGAAAAGAAGAATTCATAATTTAAAATTTAACCTTTAGGGAGTGAAAGACATTGTGCGGAAACCAAAAAAATTCAGCCACGGGTATGGCAGCACAAGGAAACAACAGTTAATGACAATAGCCAGCCATCAACACCCTAATTAACAATTAAAATCTGCACACAATCACCAACTATAGAAATATAAAATGTACAACAACCTGGTGCACATATTCTGGACAAAGAAAATCCCTGAGGATGGGTTCCAACACGAATTTGAAAGCTTGGTAGAATAAACCTTTGGTCTCAATGACCAACTCAGATTGGATCCTGTAACATTATTCTGGGCAGGGGTGGGCTGCTTGGGGTTCACAGGGGTTCGGGAGAACCTCTAGCTAAGATTCTGTGCAGTTCGGAGAACACCCAAATCCCACTCCTGTCAGGCCCTGCCCCTCTCAGGAGTCCCCACACGGCCCGTTTTGGATGCAGGTAAATTCAGGCCATGCATGGAGGCTCAGGGAAGGCAAAAACAGGCCTAACAGAAGTTCAGGAAGGCTGGAAACGGGCCCATTTCTGGTCTCTACTGGGCCTCCAGAACCTGGGGAAGCCATTTTCGTCCTCTTGGAGGCTCGAGGATAGCCTCTGGAACCTGGGGAGGGCAAAAATGCTCTCCCCACCATGGTGCAGGAGGCTGACTAAGCCATGCCCACCATGGCACCGCCCACCCAGCAATCAGATAGAGAACCCCTTGCTAAAATTTTTGAAGCCCACCCCTGATTCTTGGACACATTTACTTGCCTTCTTTCGCCCCTCAAAAAATTCAGTTTGCTGGGTATGGAATTAATTGTAACCTTAGATTTAAACAGGATGTTTTTCTGACACCTAACCAAGTAATTATTTAGCCCTCTAACTTCTAACAAGGGAGTGAAGTTATTGTACATTGGGAAGAAGATATATCTACTTAAGGAATAGCATGGCCCCTTGCTACAAAGTCCTCCACAAGGGGAAAAGTGAGAAACTTTATTTCACTGTCTTCTACCTCAGTGAAGAACTTCGCAATTGCTCTCCTCAGGATATCTTGCAACACTATATATTTGTCCCAACTACAGGGATAGGATTAAGAGCATTACAATAGAGTGGAAATCCTTCAGCGGGGGATATATATATATATATATAGTTCAGCAGGGGACATGTGGGAACAAGTGTTTCTTCATCTGTTATTTGTTTGACAAGGAAAAGACCCACAATAGAATATTAAGTGAAAGCAAAGTTTAGGTGCTTTCCTGCCATGAAACTGAAGCATGAGATGAGAAATGTGTTATAAATTGCCAGGTACAAATGGTTATCCAATCTCTTCCTAAAAATTTACAGTGTTGGAACATTCACAACTTCTGGAGGCAAGATGTTCCACTGATTAATTGTTCTCACTGTCAGGAAATTTCTCTTTAGTTCTAAGTTGCTTCTCTCCTTGATTAGTTTCCACCCATTACTTCTTGTCCTACCCTCAGGTGTTCTGGAGAAAAGCTTGACTCCCTCTTCTTTGTGGTAGCCCCTGAGATATTGGAACACTGCTATCATGTCTCCCCTAGTCCTTCTTTTCATTAAACTAGACATACCCAGTTCCAGCAACCATTCTTCATATGTTTTAGCCTCCAGTCCCCTAATCATATTTGTTGCTCTTCTCTGCACTCTTTCTAGAGTCTCAACATTTTTTTTTACATTGTGGCAACCAAAACTGAATGGAGTATTCCAAGTGTGGCCTTACCAAGGTTTTATAAAGTGGTATTAACACTTCTAGTCCAACCCCTTGCTCAAGCAGGAAACCCTATACCTGTGATGGTGAACCTGTGGCATGCATGCCCGAAGGGGCACGTGGAGCCATGTTGCCTGGCAAGCACGGCATTGCCCGTGCCCCATTTAGGTTTCTGGTGTACATGCACACGCAATGATCAGCTGGCCTTCGTCCGTGCGGCAGTGCTGGAAACTGGAAGAGCTGATCTTCCGTTTTCCTGTGTGATCATGCACACCAGCCAGATACCCAGAACACTAGCTGGCTGGAAGTTCATTGTTGGGCACGCGCATGCGCCCTGGGCAGCTCCTATTCTGAGTTGTGGCCCAGATGAGCATGCACATGTGCTCCCTTCTTGGCACTTGGTGCCATTCCAGACAAATGGCTGTTCAATCTCTTCTTTAAAGCCTCCAGTGATGGAGCACCCACATCTGTAACACATCTGTGTTACACTGCCTAATTTTTCTCACTGACAGAAAATTTCTCTTTACATATATCTTCTCTTCAGGTTAGCCTGCATCTCATTTACATCTTTGTAAAATTTTCCACATCTAACTGGACAGAGATAATTTAGCAAAATAGCAAACCATACTTCAAGAGTTCGATAGATATCCTCCTTGAGAAAAAGGATATTCTTTTCATGTCCTAATGGTCAGTGATCCTCCTTTCATATATTGTTTGAATCCATTTACAGTGAGGTGGAAGACTAGAAGTCTTTTAGAAGTTGCAAAATTACAAATCATAACACCATAAGTGGCATACTTTCCTTTGGAGCTTTTCAATTAGGCCTGATTTTAAACATTTGTACCTATAAATACTCTGGGTAGGAATTGTGAGCAACAGACAGAATTGGGCACATGTCAAATGCTGTGTTAAGTTGGGCGATGGAGGAGGCAGAAGCAAGGTAGTGACAACAGCTCTTTAATGTATAGTGAGACTTTAGCAAAAGTTACAGGCAAACAGCTCTCCTTAAATACCCGGCCAGCCGGGGAGCTGACCAATCACAAGTGACCTATTGTAGTTTAAATCTCCTGCCAAAACTAATATATACATAACATGCTGCAAATAGGATAGCATAGCATAGCATAGGTGAAGCTTCAAGGTAAAATTACAGGCCCGATATATTGCAAAGCAGATCTCACATATTGCTCAGGCTTAACCAGCCATAGTAACCAAAAAGCTACAGACATTTTCACTGAGCTAGACATTGCTTGCAAAAGCTTTTATAACTGGTTGTCTTTATAAGACCTTTTCTGTTATCCATCTACATCAACTCCACGTTGCACAGGTTAATCCATTGCAATCTGGGATTGTTTTAGATTTCAGCATTGGTTCTTCTTCTTTCGATATTTATTCTTTCCAACCCAAAGAAAGAAAAAGATGATGTGATTGGTCCTTTATCTATCTATCTCCCTGTTCATTGGCAGAACTGGACCAAAATAGGATCAAATTTGGCCTTGGGGAGAGGATAAATTAAGGTGGAATGAGATCTAGAATTATCCAGAGAGATTGGGAAAAACAAAATTCAATTGCCTAATGCATCCCTTGCTTTTGAATTGTGGTGTTTGAGAAGACTTTTGAGAATCCTTTGGTTTTCAATTCTTGATCAAGAATCCTTTTTTTTTACTCTTAAATTTTTTATTTTCTTTTAATACAAAACATTCCTTCATTCAATAAATAGTGTATTATCTGAGTACATATTTTTTGTATCATAACAGTTAAAGCTTACCTGTATATATCCATTAATGCTTAATACTTAACATTCTATTATCATAACATTTCTCTTTAACTTATTTGGTTTTATTATACGTTACTTTCATATTTCTTCTCTAACCATTGATAAAATAAATCCCATCTAATATAATAATCAGATTCTCTTTTCCTTTAATTGCTAATGTTAATCTATTCATTTCTGCACATTCCAATATTTTCTTAATTACATTTTCACCTAAAGGAATCTCTTCGTCTTTCCAATTCTGTGCAAATACAATTCTAGCCACAATTATTATATGAATAATCAGGTATATATTTTCTTTACTGTATTTCCCTAGTAAAATCTCCAACAGAAATATCTCAGGTGTTAAATCAGTATGCTGCTATGTCATCTTCTCCAACCACATACAAATTCTTGCCTGGTATTTTTTTGCTTCTACACACATCCACCACATATGATAGTACGATTCCGGTGTCTGGTGGCATTTCCAACATTTAGTTGATTTATCTTTAAACATTTTTGCCACTCTTTCAGGTGACAAATGTCATCTATAAAACGTCATATACAAATTCTCCTTGTATGCAGTTGACATTGAGTTTATAATTTCTATTCCATAATTGCTGCAGTAGATCAAGAATTCTTGATTGTTCTTTGGAAGGACACAGCCTGAAGCTGAAGCTCAAATACTTTGGCCACCTAATGAGAAGAGAGGACTCCTTGGAAATGACCTTGATGTTGGGAAAGATGGAAGGCAAAACGGCCCAAAGAGGCAACTGGACTTTCTGGTTTTTCTTTGAAGACATTTCACTTTCTCATCCACGAAGCTTCTTCAGATTCAGACCTGAAGAAGCTTTTTTTTTTTTTAATTTGATTTATATGCCGCCCTTCTCCGGAGACTCAGGGTGGCTTACAATGCATTAAGCAATAGCCTTCATACTTTTGTATATTTTACAAAGTCAGCTTATTGCCCCCACAAACTGGGTCCTCAATTTACCTACCTTAGAAAGGATGGAAGTCTGAGTCAACCTTGAGCCTGGTGAGATTCGAACTTACTAATTGCAGACAGCTGGAGTTAAATTACAGTGCATTAGTCTGCTGAGCTATCCAGGCTCTATCCAGCTTCTTGGATGAGAAGTGCAATGTCTTCAAAGAAAAACCAGAAAGACCAGTTGCCTCTTGAAAAAGCACCTTTGGGACAACCATGGCCTGGATGACTGAAAATCTCCATAGACATGGAAGACAAAAGGAGAAGGGAATGGCAGAAGATGAGATGGTTAGAAACTATCATCAATGCAAGGAATGTGAATTTGGGCAAACTCCGGAAGATAGTGGAGAACAGGGAAGCCTGGCATCCTATGTTCCATGGGATCATGGGGAGTCAGACGCTACTTAGGAGTTGAACAACAATGCTTCCCTATGGGAATGAGAGTTGAAGAACAACTTGGAATGCCCCTGATCTCTCCATTCTAAACCCTCCCCCATCTTCTTTTGGTTATGTGAGCCAGAGCAGTATATTGTTGCAGAAATCATATTCTACAGATTTTCACTGCTTCTTCTATGGATAGTCTCATAGGACGCCATCAAGAGTGCACTTCAGATACTTTAGCAACATGTTCTCTGCCCCAGTTCTGGGTGGGCATGGCCACAGTGGGTGTGGCCTAGTCAGCCGCCTGCACCACGGGGGGGCATTTTTCACCCTCCCCAGGCTCCAGAGGCTTTCCTCAAGCCCCCGGGAGAGCGAAAACTGCTTCCCCCAGCTCCGAAGGCCCCCATTTCTGCACTTCCAGAACATCCAGAAGCCCATTTTTGGCCCTCCCAGACCTCTGCATGGCCCCTGCACTTACCTGGAAAGATGAACTGGCCACGTGAAAACTCCTGGGAGGAGAGGGGCGGTGTGGGCATAGCAAGCCAAGGGTGGCATTTGGGGGTTCTCCAAACCCCAGCAATCCTTGGCTAGAGGATTGCCTGAATCATGCTGAACCCCCAGGAGCCCACCCCTGGACGCTATATATCTTCATCTGAACAGGATTTTTCCAGCTTTGATTTCCAGTTCAAGCATCTGGCCCACCTTTAAAAAAGAAAAGTCCAAGAAAGAGTCTTCTGATCCAGAAACACTTCTGGAGTGCCTTATTTAAGCAGCTTTAATGCTCATCTGACTTGAGTGTAGCTCCTGACATTTGCAAACATACAGTATAGTTTAATTATATAAATATATAATTAGGTCAATAATATATATAATAATATATAATTAGGTAAACATAAAAATCCACAGCTACTTGCCTTATTTACACCTTTGCTCCTAGATCAACTGTTCAAAAATATAATGTTTGTCTATGGGGCCAGGCAAAGAGGTGCGATTTTTTAATCAGTAGTTATTTATTACATTTTTTTCTTATCCTTCAACTAGAATTAATGCTCAAGTGGCTAATAGCAATAGCATTTTAAATAAAATAGAACATTCATGTTGTCATAGAGCTATGAATCAATTTAAAATAAACAAAGAACAAAAAATAAGCACACCCAGTAATTAAAATCATTTTCTGTACCAATACAAAGGCCTATATTTATAAAAATACTGGTAAGAAGAGAATGAAGAGTGGGCTTGTTTATTATTATTTGGTTAGGACAGAGGTGTCAAACTCAAGGCCCATGGCCTGTGGAGTGCATAGACCTGGCCCTCAGGGCCGCCCTGGAAACAGTGAGGGACTGGTCCGCGATGCCTGTGTGCAGCCCTCCTGGGCTCTGTTTTCAGCTGTGATGGATTCCTGCAGCCCTGTGCTACCAAAAACAGAGCTCAGGGAGCTCTGTTTTCCCTAGCAGAGGGCTGCAGGAGGCTGTTGCTGCCAAAAACGGACCCTATGTGGGCTGCATGCAACCTCCCTGAGCTCTGTTTTCGCTGGCAGAGTGCTGCAAGAGGCCGCTGCGGCTGAAAACAGTGTCTTGATGGGTGACATCGAGGTAGGCCATGTCTCCTAGCTACGCCCTCCAAGGTTAAACACAAACCTGATTCAGCCCTCAATGAAATCAAGCTTGATATCCCTGGGCTAGGAGATCCCAAAGGGGACTTCCCTCCTTCTCCTTCCCTCCCTCCCTCTCCCTTGCTCCTTTCCCTTGCTTCCTCAACATTCCACCATGTTATTTCTCTGACATTGCTGGGATAAAAAAAATTGGAAGAATGCTGTGTATAACATACTATATGGGATAAAATCAGAGCCAAAACTATTTAGTGTGGAGAGATGGGATGGGGGTGTTTGTATTTCCATCTATATTCCTGTGCGTGGGTATGTCAAAACAGTTACAGATTTAGTGATCCATATAGTGTTCTGCATATAAAGGCAGTTTATATCAGAATTGAAGCAGAAAAAAACCTCTTGAACGTATAACAAGTTTCAAATCAGAAACGTTACAGAATGCAAACACTTATTGTTGCAGAAGACAGAAACGAGCGATGAATTTCTACTTTCTCTTATTATCCGTTTTGCTGATTTCCACCTCGATGCCATGCAAACTGTCAGCTTCTGAGGCTCATTATAGTTTTCTTTTTAAGAGCTGCAACATTTGTCTATGTGCCCTATAAATACATTGTAGTGGAGCTTGTCTAACTGAAATAATTGGTCCTCTCATTATTCTTCTGCAAATCATAGCTAGAAAGGAACTTGAGCAGGCTGATAAGAGTTGTAATATTTTTGATGGGGATGGGGCATGAGCTGTTAAAAGAAAAATATTACTAAAAGTCCCTAAAATATTACTAAATATTGCTAAAAGGTATTATTTGGATAAAATATCCAAATAACACATTTTCTCCAACTTGCTCCTGGTTAGATAAACATGAAAACTATGAACTTTTGATAGGAAATAGTGGCATCTGAAACATGTAGTAGACAGTCTTGGTATACTATCAACCCAATAGTTTGGGGCTGACAGTTTTCAGAACTGCAGCTAGCATGACTGACAATTTTCCTAGCTAAGAATTGTGGGTGTTATAATTACAACTCATCTAAAAATCAGCAGGTGGGAAGGCTGCAGTAGATTTTGCAAGGTTAGGAACATTGAGGAAGGTGCTGGAGAGCAGAGCGTTCATCCAAATCTTGTATGAATAGCTCAGAATTAAAGCAAGTACAGAAAGCTACTGTGGTTAAAATGAAGAGACCTACTCAGGGGTGAAATTTACTTACCTTCTCAACCAGTTTGGAAGAGCACGCAGGCATGGGCGCGTTATGCCCATGCATGGGCCCTCTGTGCATGCGCAAACCCTTCTGCGCATGCACAGAGGGTAAAAAACCTGTTACTTCCTGGTTAAAACCAGGAAGTAACGATGACCGAGCGGGTGGGCGGAGCCTCATGCTGCCATCGCTACTGGTTCTCCGAACCACCGGCCGTTTCTGCCAAACCAGTCTGAACCGGTAACATTTCATCCCTGGACCAACTGTATAGTGAAAGCCAAATCTGGCTCTGGGTTCTGCCATAAGCAACTGAGTTGGAGGATCATTTAACAGCCGTTTATTCGGATAGCCTGATAGTGGGATTCTCTACGAAAAAAGGGAGAAAGAACCCCAAGCCCCATGTTTCCCTCCTTTTTATAGCTAACACAACAAAGAAAATGCAAGAGGAAAGTTGATTGGACAGAATAAAAGTAACCTCCTCTTTGCATAGGAAATCAGTTACATGTAGTGAAACATGTTACGTATTTGTATCCCATAATATCACACGTTCTGATGCCAGACGGGGAAAAGGAATTGTAAGGAAAAAGATTGTTTAGAGTTCACGAAAGAGATAAGCCAGACCCAAGTTGTACTAACAATTTTTTCTTATTTGGAGGTAGTCTCCAGCTTGTTTTATCAGTTTAGGAATGTTAAAAGCTAATGAATCTGAACAAGAGAGAAAACAAATCAAATTAAAATACAAGGTAACTATGTTAGTTAACAAATAACAAAACCCATGCTATTTGCCCCTCAGTAGATAGAATGGGGCAAATAAGAGAAGATTGTTGACTCGTTTTAAAACAGTAACATGTTCCATTTGGCTATATTTTAGGATGGGGGGTGGAGTTGTAAAAGTAGGGGCCTAGCCTTAAAAACATTGAAAATCCCCACCTCCTCCCCCTTCCCATTAAGAAAGCACTCCAACAAAATTTTGTCACTGTATATATCAATTATAGCAAGTTAATCTCAGGGTGCTGGTGGAACAATAGAAATGGCTGGAGACCATTAGCTGGACAATGGAAGCTTGGGACGAACCCGTAGGGAAGGTAAGTAGATTTCACCCTTGGTTTGTACTTGCAAGTAATTACTTGCTAAGTCTGGGTTAAAACATAAATACTGAACTCTGTGCCCCCCCCCTCACAAACTTACTTTAAAAAGATTCCAAACGTCTGCATGTGTCTTTCTCATAAACATACATAAAATCCTTTATTAAATTAGGTTTACTTACCTTATATTATATACCTTATATTATAAGGTAAGTAATATGTAATGTAATTATATAATATATATTAACATATAAACTTATACAATATGTCATTCAAGTTTCCTGGCAGACCAATTTAGTGATTAATAAATATGATAAGTCAAAGCCCTGCCCTCAAAGTGGACTGGAAAGGACAATATGAAATTATAAAACCAATATAAAGTATAATGACCAGTGATAGTTCGAATTTAAAAATGTAAGCTATGTTCATTGTTCCATTAAACGTGAAATGAAATTGTGGTTCACCCATGGCCCATTTCTGCTCTCATGTCTCATTGATGAAAATAGATACTATGCAGGAACAGTCCAATTTTTAATCATGGTGATTGAACTCCCTAATATAAATGTATGTGAATCGCCTATAGACATTCTTCAAGAATCATCCTATTCTGCTGAATAATCAAAAGGGAGAATTGATTTTGTTAAAGAAAAATGTAGGTAGCCTCTTGCTAAAGAAAGTTATTTGCATATAAGATACTCAGTGCCTGTTATTTTACAAATGCACATGTACAAATGCAAATACCGTATTTTTTGGAGTATAAGAAGCTCCGGACTATAAGGCACACCTACCTTTTTTGGGGAGGAAAACAAGAAAAAAAAATCTACCTCAGCCTCTGCCTCCCAGCAATTTGCCTCCTTGCAGCAAACAGCAAACAGCGGAGGCTGAAAATGGGGTGTGCGGAGGCTGCAATAGGCAATGGCAATCCCTGGAGCCTGAAACAGGTGATGGTCGGGAGGCCAATCCAACCGACAGTCAGCTGCTTGTGCGAATCAGGTTGTGCTGAAGCTGAAACTGAAACAGGATGTTTGATGTTTGCTGCAAGGAGACAAATAGTTGGGAGGGGGAGGCCAAAGGGTGGGGGCCGGCAGGTGGGTGGGGCTACATTCGGTGTATAAGGCACATACAAATTTTCACCCATTTTTAGGGGGGGGGGGTCTCATACTTTGAAAAATACAGTAATGTCCTTGAATTATTAGTTTTGTGTAGCAGTTCATTAGAGGCCTTTAAAATGGATAGTAAGAGGTTGAATATTCAGTTCTGTGTCCTACCTGCATATATTCAGGTGGAAATCTGAAGTGGATGTATATTCTTATTGGTCTGAGAGTTTTTCTTGCAGACTAAGACTCTAATGCAGAAAGTTTTAGAATTGCTCCTAATGGAAGAGAATAATGTGACACACACACCCCAAAAAATGAAAGTAGGAGAAATCTCCTCTTTATAGTTTCCTCCTTTGACAACTTATCAATACTTCAGATTCCATATCTACTCACATATTCTACCATAAAAAAAAAAACCAACATACAGGACCAGGTAGTCCTTAATTTACAACAATTCATTTAATGACTGTTCAAAGTTACTTATGGCCACTTTTCACACTTACGGCCATTGCAGTATCCCTATGGTCACATGATCAAAATCCATCCACTTGGCAATGGATTCATATTTATGATGGTCAGAGGGTTCAGGAATCCCGTGATCAACTTTTGCGACTGTCTGACAAGCAAAGTCAATGGGGAAGCCAGTTTTACTTAACAGCCGTTAAGTAAACTTAACTTAATGGTTGCTGTGATTCACTTAATAACTGTGGCAAGAAGGGTTGTAAAATGGGGCAAAATTCACTTAACAACAGAAATTTTGGGCTAAATTGTGGTGGAGGACTACCTATATAGTCATTCAGAAGTCATATGTTCATTGGGACAATAATGTATATTTATTGACTTAATATATACAATTTAATAAATATATTTAAGAATTCAAGAGAAAGGTAAGCATATTATAGTACTACCGCATCTCCAGTTCATGTTTCATCATGAAAGTGATGAAGAGGAGAAAAATGGCTGTAGATTAGGAGTGTTAAACTGGCGGCCCGCAGGACGAATGTGTCACGCACAGGCTACGCCCACCTCAGCTCCGCAAAGGGGGAAAAAAATCACAAAATATCACGTGATGGCAACGTGGCACCACAAGTTGCTGTAGATCTATTTAAAAACTCTATTCAACCTTTCAGAAACCAAAAATGGCCTTCAATTTTTAATTTTGCCTAGTATGATAGCCTCATGATATCATCCACCATTAGAGGTTTTTTAAAAGATGTTTACAGGTAGAATACTCTTCTCAGTCCAAAAATGATTACCTGTTTCTGTTCTTAAGGAATTTATCTCACAGTTATCTCTCCTACCTACGGGATCGCCTTCTGCCACCGATAGCCTCCCACCGACCAACACGCTCCCGCAGAGAGGGGCTCCTCAGAGTTCCGTCGGTAAAACAACGTAGACTGGCGACTCCCAGGTGGAGAGCCTTCTCTGTGGGGGCACCCGCCCTCTGGAACGAATTGCCCCTTGGGATACGTATGATTCCTGATCTCCGTAGCTTTCTCCGGGCCCTTAAGACCCTGCTATTTCAACAGGCTGGCCTGGCTGAATAAGAACCTGGATGGGGATTTAAAATTTGTGGGTTTTTAATTGGCAAGGCCAAATTTATTTAATTTGTTTTAAATTGGTTTTTAAATTTTGTATTGTATATTGTTTTAATATGGCTGTGCACCGCCCTGAGTCTTTCGGGAGAAGGGCAGTATAAAAATCTAATAAATAAAATAAATAAAATGAAATAAGTTCTTGGAAGTTCTGTGGTTATTAAGTCTTGATAGAAAAGAACACTTATAGCTCAGGGTTGAACTGTGGGATCTTTGATGCTCTCTGAGCTTGGTGGTTTTCTTGCAGACATCTTATTACCATTTTAGCACTGATGATGTTAATTAGTTAGGTAATAAAACATCTGTAAGAAAAACACAAAGCTCAGAGAGCACCAGCTATTAAGTCTTTTGAAAAAAGATAGCTCCATGACATCATCCCCAAAGGGGGTTAGTAAATTGAAAATCATTTGTATTGCACACAATTTCTCTGACAGAATGTCAGTCCAGCATGATCCAATTCTCAGCTCCACCTCTAATTTCCAATGCAAAAAAAATTATTTGAGAGTTTCATTTATGGGTAAAAAAAAAAGCCTAAGATTGATTTTCATTTCTTCTATTTCTCCTGCCGATTCACCTCATATAAAGAAGGTAGGGAACAGCTTTTAGTTTTTATTCAAGAGCTTTTTTAAAAAATGAGAATGTGATTGAAGAAATATCTGGAGAAATTACAGGTTTTCCCTTTTACCAGTCTACTCCTTTCAATTAAATTCACAGCAAATTATGGAGATTGACGCTGGATGGCAAAAGGAACAATCAGATCTATTGGTTTGATTCTATATGTCTACCTAAAGAAGTATAATTCAAATGTAATTTGCTTTTTGACTGAAAAGTTTTTAAAAATCATAAAAAAGAGGATAAGATAAAAATATTCTTTTTTTAAAAAAAAAATCTTCAGCTCTGATATTAGGTTTTCAGAAGTTAGACATTTCATCTTCCTGGAGTCTTAATATCAAATTAAACTATCCAGATAGAATCAAGATTTTTTTTTTTTAACAATAAGTTTTCAGAAGTAGGTAGAAATTCGAAATATATAAGATAGTAATGGTTATTTTCCTATGTTATTTAATAATGGCTTTTGTTTTTAAAGGCAAACATGCATCAAAGACACAATTTATAATTAATTCGGCAGTTGCAGGAGAATAGGGTGGACATAGCAGTCTTTATTAATTTTTTTTAGTAGACAATTCTTTCTTAATGTACACCTAGTAATCAAATGGTTATAATCAAGGAAGTGGTAAAGCTCAATGGGGTCATCATAATAAATAATTGATTTAGCATTGATGGAAACAAAGAACCCTGGAATTCATAGACAAATCCTTCCATGATTATCAATGCTTTCACTTCCAGACTTTTATGAGTGAATATCGGATATGTATTGGGGAGTGGCTTGGTGGCTTTGAGGTGGAGCTCTTTTCTCACAATCAGGAGTTCTGTGAGTTTGATCCTAGGTAATAGCAGATATCTCTCTGGGTGCAAAGAGAAAATACCTGCTGCGAACTCCACATAGGCATCAGGAAGGGCATCCGGCCAGTAAACGCTCAGCTCCATCCTGATGTAAGGGATTACAGGGTCTTTAAAAAGAGAGGGAAAATGGATATGTGTTGGAAATTAAATTCAAAATGCTGGGATTTGTCCCCTATATTTATCATTATGATAAAATTGAAAAGTTGCAGTCAGGATAAGTTGGAACCTCTTTGGTTCACATACACAACCAGGCATGTATCCTACAGGCAATTGTTGTCTGTTTCACACAAGGAAATAGAACATTTTGGTGGAAACCATATATGATTGATGTCATTTTATATATTTAGGAGTCCTCTTGCCTTACCTCCCATTCGCTGACCATTTTCTTTAGCACTGTATTGTATTAAATGGGCAAGAAGTTGACCATGCTAGATACAATTTCAAAATAAATGAGAAGAAACTTTAAAGTATTTTGGTGCATGCTTTATGCAGTTTACTGTCCATGTTTGTTCTGTGTCTAGGTTTATAACCAGCAAAGTAGGTGATTAATAGATTCAGATACAACTGAGATGGAAAGGAAAGGAAACTGAAAAAACGTTTTTGCAGTATCGTGTCTTTTTTGTTCACAGATTCATGTCCATCATGCTGACACTTTCCTGACTTTCAGAATGGCTTTCATATTAATTTCTGTAAATGTAATAATTTTTCCCTAAGATAAAACATATTGTATATTGCAACTGCAGAATGAGTGAATGAAATGTATTCCTTCATCATTCTGACACATCCATCTATTCTATTGGTATTTCTGCTGTGTTCTCAAAGCCAAAGCTATTTGAATAACCTATTTTTCTATCTCTATATTTATCAACCAAATTATTCATGTTCACTGAATGAGCAATCTACGATCACAGGTGACAGGGTGGGTGTGTGGATGGGTGGAAGGGAGGGAGGGAGGGAGGGAGAGAGGAAAGAAGGAAGAGAGGAAGGAAGGAAGGAAGGAAGGAAGGAAGGAAGGAAGGAAGGAAGGAAGGAAGGAAGGAAGGTGTTTTTCTTTTATCAATGCAAATATATATATTTATCTCCAGATATCAAAAATTTATAAAGATATTATTTGAATGACTGCATTGTATAATAATTGGTTGGACTTTTCCATTGATTTTATTTTATCAATTAACTTAACCACAAAAAGAAAAAAAAATAGCTGAATATAAATTTAGAAATATTTAGAAATAGAATAACAGTTTGAAGGGACCTTGGAAGTCTTCTAGGCCAACCCCCTGCTTTAATTCCCTTATTAATTATTTATTAAATCAATACCTCCCTCTTTCTCTTTTCTGCCTCCAATGTCTGTATGTGCATTATTGCATTTAGAAACTCTACTTGTGTCTTTATCAACTAAAGAACAATCAGATGGTGTGTTGATATATAGATGTGTTGATACCAGATCACTTTCTGAAAAATATCTACATTTCCAGAGAGTTAATTAAAATCAATAGCAAAAAAACATTGCAAAGTAATAGAAATACTTTTGGACTATTGCACTTTATATTAGATATTGAACCAGGTTTCTTGATAAATAGCAGAAATCTATTTAAGAGGATCCTCTTACTAAGTATCATGGAATGGTGTTCTTTGATGGGCTTCATCTATAGATGTTAATTGTGAACTCCTACCTAGAACTCCAAGATTCTTTTCCTAAACTGATATCAATGATGCTGCTTTATATGAACAAGTTCCTTAAGAATAAAGGGATTTTCTTCTGCAATTAAAATTCTTATCATTCTACCCTTCTTGCTCCACAGGAGGAGAAGTTCCCTATACCACACTGGCAACGCGAATGATGATGGGTGCCTGGTGGCTGTTTGCCTTGATCGTCATCTCATCCTACACTGCAAATCTAGCGGCTTTCCTCACCATCACTCGCATTGAGAACTCCATCCAGTAAGTTTGCACAAACTTGGGAGTAAAAGTCAACCAGGAATGGGAGAACCTCTTTGGCCAAAATCCAAGCCTAACCAACTAGAAGGCTAGACTGTAGAAGTAGGAGATGACCAGGCTGAGCTCAAGGGATGGTTCAAGCATGTCATCAGCCTTGGATCCCTTCATGCCCACCTGAGATCTAAGTCCAACCCACCTTGAATTCCATTGACTCATATACCGCCAATTTGACCATTAATATTTCAGGTTCTTATAGAGAGTGCTAGCATGCAATAAACCTGTTAGTTATTTGAACTGCCTTACAGGAACGGTAATACAGTAATTAGGGGGACGCATTGGCTCAGTGGCTAAGACGCTGAGCTTGTCGATCAGAAAGGTTGGCAGTTCGGCAGTTTGAATCCCTAGTGCTGCGTAATGGAGTGAGCTCCCGTTACTTGCCCCAGCTTCTGCCAACCTAGCAGTTCGAAAGCATGTAAAAATGCAAGTAGAAAAGTAGGAACCACCTTTGGTGGGAAGGTAACAGTGTTCCATGTGCCTTCGGCATTTAGTCATGCCAGCCACATGACCACGGAATTGTCATCAGACAGCACTGGCTCTTCGGCTTAGAAACAGAGTCGGGAACAACTAGCATGTATGTGCAAAGGGAACCCTTCCCTTTCCCTTTTACAGTAACATTCTATCTCCCTTGCCTTTTGTTCCCATTCCTGTACTTTTTAAAATAACACTAATCATAGTGAAACACACACATACACACAAATAAGTCTGGCCAGTAAGTATGGCTGATGGCTGCCTGCACCCATCATTTCAGAATAATAGAATAACAGAATAATAGAGCTAGAGGTCTTCTAGTCCAACTCCTTGCTCAAGCAGGAAACCCCGTACCATTTCAGACAAATGGTTATCCAATTCTCTCCTTAAAGATCTCCCATGCTAGAGATCCCACAACTTCTGGACGCAAGTCGTTTCACTGATTCATAGTTCTAACAGTCAGAAAAATTAAATAGTTCCATAATTAATCTGATGTAACCCTAGAACAATGATGGCTAACCTTTTTGCCATCGCGTGCCAAAAGCGGGGGGAGCGTGGTGGGGCCACATACATGCATGCCCACATCCATAATTCTATGCGCCTGTCCTCTCCCCCTGTGCTCCCCCCTCTTTTGGCACACGATGACACAGTGGGCCTGGTAGGCCCGTTTTTCGCTCGACCCTGGCTCCAGAGCCTTTCTAGGAGCCTGGGGAGGGCGAAAATGGCCTTCCCCACCCACACCAGAGGCCCTCCGGAGGCCAGAAACAGTGTGTTTCCTGACTTCTGGTGGGCTCAGAAGTCCTGAAAATCAGCTGGTCGGTGCATGCATGGGCGCCGGAGCTGAGCTCGTGTGCCCACCGATACGGGTCCACGTGCCACCTGTGGCACCCATGCCATAGGTTCGCCATCATGGTCCTAGAATATATTCTCAGATACAGCATTTCGACAAAGGTACTAAACAGCGCCTTGAGACATGATTAGATTATGAGATAGATTAACAGTGATTACAGTAGTAATGTTGGTGACAACACTAGAATGCTTGTTGGGATTTTTTGCTTTGTTTCTTTTACTTTTTTTCTTCCCTGTTTTAATAACAGAGGAAAAGGAAAACAAAGAGTTTAAGAATGGCTGGTGGTCTCATCTTATCTGCTGGGAGGTGAAAGGTTTCCTAGCTCTCACGGTTTTACTACTTTTGGCCACTGTTTTACTGTCTGTGTGGGAGAGAATTATCCTCTTCTCCTAAGGGCAGCTCCATTTATTCTGAAGCCACTGCCATAGGATGGTCAAGGTCTCTGCCAGGGGGCAGGAGAGGAATTACCTGTTCCCTAAAATTGCAGTTATTCCCTATATAGAAAAGCATACCTAGGCATTTTCGCTATCGTGTCTTTTTGGGGGGGGGGGGTGAAAAGTATGTCCTGCATCTTTATTATTGATCTTTGCAGATCTTGGCAAACCTGCAAGCGAGAGAGGATGTAACAATTCAAGATGGTTTGGGTCAGCATTTCTCAGCCTGGGCAACTTTAAGAGGTGTGGGTATCAATCCTCAGACTTCCCTAGCCATTGTGGTTGGCCAGTGAACTCTGGGAGTTGAAATCTACACTTCTTAAAGTTGCTAAGATTGAGACATAGTGGTCTAGGTATAACCATACTCTCTCTCTCTTCCTATAAAATTAAAATTCCTCTCCATTCAACTCAAGGGTGAAATCTATTTACCATAGTTTGAAAGTGCATATGCCGCATGTGCGTGCTCGCTCCACGTGCATGCATCACATGCGCACTTGGACTCTCTGTGCAAGCGTAAACCCTTCTGCGCATGCACAGAGGGTAAAAAACAGGTTACTTCCTGGTTAAAACCAGGAAGAAACGACAACCGGGCAGGTGGGCAGAGCCTCGCACTGCCGTCGCTACCAGTTCTCTGAATCACCCACCAGCATCACTACCAGTTCGGCTGAACTGGCCCAAACCGGTAGCATTTCACCCCAGCTTCAACTCCCTAAACAAGGAGCACGGTGGCTCTTATGGTTAGGATGCTTATTGGAAGTTAGCAAGACTATATTCGAGACTCGAGTGCTGCTGTGGGTTGGGGTGAGCCCGCGTCCTTTGCTCCAGCTCCTGCCAATGACATAAAAGGAGACTCCAACTGAATATCCCCCAGACAGTGGTCATGTCACCAACTAATCTTTTCAACTTGGAAGCGCCTGGATACTTCTAAAATGACTGCAAAACCCCCTAAATAAATGCATTCTGTTGTCTTATGCCACAGTTCTCATTAGACTAAATATCTCTGGAAAGCCTTTGAACATTTAGGCAATGGCTATTTATTGTGTGATCTTTGGCTCTGACTACTGAAACTGAATGCCAATAAATTTATTATTTTCTCCAAAAGGAAAATGAACTGTTCTTTCTACTGTTAATTGATTCATCCAAATCTCTAAGCCACCCAACAAGTGTTCAAATTTGTAAGCCACCCAGACAAGGCAGAATGTAATTCTTTTTGTGTCCTGTCTATTCAGTCTGTATTAGAATCAATTCTCATAACCATATAACTAAAGGGGAAAAAAGGAAAGGAGAATAAAATTGCTTAGGCAAAGCTTTATAGGAATAAATGAATGCGTCATAAATAAATGTGCTTTAGAATAAGCAGTTAGATGTTCATCCTCATTATTGGGTGACTAATTGTCTCTGTGCAGGCAGTTTCCATATTATAAGACAAACTTGTTCATTCTGCAGGCATGTTGTTGTTTTCTATATTCCATTATAATACATAAACTTTAATGCACTCTTTCTTTTGGGGTGAATTGTTTTAATCTATGTGAAGCAGCGCCTTTGCAATCTGATGAGAGCTATATTGTGCAATTACAAATTGTCAGGAGCTAAATTAGTTCGTATGTTTTTGTTCTTGTTTTGTTGTGCTCTTATTAAAATGAAATGCTCCTGAGTTTCTAATACCCAGCATCCCAATCTTACGAGCCATTTCAATTGCAAGCCTCGGATCACAGTTGCTTAAGCATCATCCCTAAAATATGAAATAAGCGAATGGAAATAAATCAAATGGAGCTTGCATTAAGATTCCAACCATTCCTTAAGACACGCAATACCACAGATTTTAACCATCTTGGTCGTTATTTCCTTTACCCACCCATACTTCCATGGAAGAAAGGGACAAAGACTAACCTATCAGGATCGCAGGAACTTGAATTAATCTCTGTGGTCCTTTTTGCACAGCACATAAAAATATTTATATTCCTTGTCTCATCACAAGCTGGCATTCTGTCTCTCACAACCTTAGAAGTTAGATCCAAAACACAAATCATTAAGTAATGAGTCTAAAGTAATATTTGCTCTTTGGGGGGAAAGTTTTCCCCAAACTATCCCGAAGAGGATAGAGAAGGAAGAGAAAGAGAAATAGGGGAGAGGGGGGGGAGGAGAGGAGACAAGAGGAGGGAGGGGAGGGGAGAGAGGAGAGGAGAGGAGAGGAGAGGAGAGGAGAGGAGAGAGGGATACTGTGTGCTACCAAATTAAGGTTGGCAACCACATAAATAAGGTTTTTCTGTGATGATCTATCTGTAACCTGGTCTCTCAGGTCTTTAATAGTGTACCGAACTTCTTAGATGAGAAGCAAAACATCTTCAAAGAAAAACAAAGTCCATTTGCTTCTTTAAAAAGCATCTTAGGGTCAATCATGACCTGGATGACTGAGAATCTCCATAGACTTCTGGAAAGAACTAACATCTCGGTCAGGCGACAGCTGTAACCAGCAGGCATTCACCTTGTGCAGTGTTTGTATCTCTTTCTGAACTGAAAGAGTTTGAAGGGACTTTGAAGTCTTCTAGTCCAACCCGTTGCTCAGGCAGGAAACCCTATATCATTTCAGACAAATGGTTGTCCAATCTCTTCTTAAAATCTTCCATGTTGGAGCATCCACAACTTCTGGATGCAAGTTGTTCCACTAACTAATTGTTCTAGCTGTCAGGAA
Organism: Masticophis lateralis; assembly: GCA_030761175.1. Classification (NCBI taxonomy): domain Eukaryota; kingdom Metazoa; phylum Chordata; class Lepidosauria; order Squamata; family Colubridae; genus Masticophis; species Masticophis lateralis. The sequence continues at coordinate 67,877,083 of JAUDYJ010000007.1, read as the reverse complement.
ATTGTGAGAAATGCCTTCTCACAATCACTTGTACCATGACCATCTTTCTTTTGGACAATTACAAGGCATTCTACATGGTGCTACCTTTGAAGATCACTAGAAATCTACGAGTAATCCAGAAGGCAGGAACTAGTTATGAACGCTTCTTATTTTCTCCATGTAACACCACGGGTCTGTGGGCGGAACTGGTTACCATTAGACTTCCAGATAGAGTTTATTTTAACAGTTACCTACTGTATATAAAGGGATGCAGTGGCTCAGTGGCTAAGACGCTGAGTTTGTTGACCGAAAGTTCAGCGGTTCAAATCCCTAGTGCCGCGTAATGGGGTGAGCTCCTGTTACTTGTCCCAGCTTCTGCCAACCTAGCAGTTCAAAAACATGTAAAAAATGCAAGTAGAAAAATATGGACCACCTTTGGTGGAAAGGGAACAGCGTTCCATGCGCCTTTGGCGTTTAGTCATTCCGGCCACATGACCATGGAGACGTCTTCGGACAGCGCTAGCTCTTTGGCTTTGAAATGGAGATGAACACCGCCCCCTAGAGTTGGGAACGACTAGCACATATGTGCGAGGGGAACCTTTACCTTTACCATACTGTATATAGCTCATCATGGCTTGGGACCTGGTTACATACTGAACTGTTTTCCTCCTGTTATTTCTGCCCACCCAGAATCATTTGATGTTCTGCTGATCCCAGCTGTACATCAATGTCATCTTGCAGGACCGAAAAGGCATGCCTTCTTGCTAGCTGCACTTGTCCTGTGGAGCAGTTTTCTCCTGAGGTCCACATGACCCTGTTGGCCTTTCATAAAGTCATAGAAACTGAAATGCTTTAGAGTACAATGTAGAAATGGGCTTCCTGACAGTTGAGGTTAGTCATACTCAATGCATGGCATATATTTTACTGGGAGGCTTGTTCCTTTTTTTTTTGCTTGATGTTTTAATCCTATTCTGGGTGCTACCTGTGCTACAGTTCCTAACTAAAGTAGCATATAGGTTTCTAGTACATTATAACATATTTAGGCTGGTCTATTGAATATTTTGGATTTCAAGGACCAAAATTAATTGATTGCAGTGAAAATTGCATAGAATGATGCTTCTCCAAGTATTTTTGGCCAGGCTGGGAGCAGTTTTCTTTTCATATAATACCAGGAAAATTCCTGCATAGATAATATATGTTTTATATTTATCTTCTGCTCTTATTAGTCTGTTTTCTAGTTATTTGCTATTGGGGTGTGGGGGGGACTCATACCTATCAATGAAGAAACAATTCCTGGAGTTTGAAGATGAAGTATATTCACATCACCATAACTCAGTGGTGTTCCCCAGCGTCTGTTACAGTTATTAATTATTCTAACAGCGGTATATGTAGGCAAGTGGCTATGTTAGATCTTACCTTGATGAATGTTACGGCTGTGATGAATTCTGGAAGCAATGGTGGCCAATTGGCAAGATATCCTCATTAGAAACCATAGACTGAGGAATGGCTGTCTCCTATTCCATTATCATTAGGTGCCCTGCAAACTACATTGGCAATTATAGAAAACTCTATATGTGATCTGATGTTGGAAAGATCACTCTCCGGAGATGCAAATGCTTATTAAGAGAATAAGTGGCAACTTGAAATTGAATAGCTAACTTTTTTTTTTTACAGCATCTTTCATTAGCTTTTATACGGTTTCCTTTTTGGGGACACATTCTTCCTTTTCTGAGGACAGAGATATATGGTTTATCTAGATTTTTGAGAGATTGGGGAAAGCTTTGGGTACACACATCAATTCCGGTTCTAAACAAATTATTATGGTGTCCACACTGCTTATGTACAAATAAACCAAATCCAAAGGGAAGTTGTAATCTAGTGTAGTTTTTATTAGGCTATTATTTTTGTCTAGCAGCTCCTTCTTGCCTTTAGCAAATTGGCCATTAAGTTGATTTGGCTGGTGCTTTTAAAAAGGCAGTCCTCTAAAAGACAGCAAAAGCTTCCCATCCATTACCATTGGCCTAGATATCAGGTTCATTTTCTGGACATAATTGCTCCATTGGTGGATTGACAGGTCAATTCAGAATGAAACAGAACATAAACTGAAATACATTGTCCTGCATTCTTGCAAAATCGGTCCCGTCTCTTGATTAGGGCAACAAAAACCTGTGGATTTTTCTGAAGCAAATCACTGCCTTGATTGCAATCCTTCCAGATTTTGATAGATGATAGATAGAGATCAATCAATCAATTGATCAATTGGTATAGAGCAGGAAGATCCTCTAGTCCGACCCCCTGCTCAACAAAAAACACCTATAACATTTCACACAAGTCCAAACTCTTCTTAACAACCTCCAGTGATGAAGCACTTACAACTTCTGAAGGCAAACTGTTCCACTGGTTAATTGTGCTCATCGTTAGGAAGATTCTCCTTAATTCCAGGTTGCTTCTCTCCTTGATTAGTTTCCATCTCTTGTTTCTTGTCCTGTCTACAGGTACTTTGGTAAATAAGTTGAACCCCTCCTCTTTGTGGCAACCTCTCAAATACTGGAATACTGCTTTCGTGTCACCCCTAGTCCTTCTTTTCTCTAGACTAGTCCAACCCAAATGCTGAAACCAGATAGATCATGTGTGTCAAACACGCTGCATCACGTTGCGATCATGTGATGTTTCATTATGTTTTTCCCCTTCGCGGAGATGGAGTGGGCATGGCCTGTGAATGATGTATCTGGCCTGCGGGCTGCCAGTTGGACACCCCTGAGATAGATGATAGGTGATAGATGGATGGATGGATGGATGGATGGATGGATGGATGGATGGATGGATGGATACTGTAGATAGATGACAGATAGATAGATAGATGACAGATAGATAGATAGACAGACAGACAGACAGACAGACAGATAGATAGATAGATACTGTAGATAGATGACAGATAGATAGATAGATAGATAGATAGATAGATAGATAGATAGATAGATAGATACTATAGATAGATGATAGATAGATGATAGATAGATAGATGATAGATAGATAGATAGATAGATAGATAGATAGATAGATAGATACTGTAGATAGATGATAGATAGATGATAGATAGATAGATGATAGATAGATAGATAGATAGATAGATACTGTAGATAGATGATGATGATAGATAGATAGATAGATAGATAGATAGATAGATAGATAGATAGATAGATAGATAGATAGATACTGTAGATAGATAGATAGATAGATAGATAGATAGATAGATAGATAGATAGATAGATAGATAGATAGATAGATAGATAGATAGATAGATAGATGATAAGCCTGATAAGATCTGTGGTTGTAAATTCACCCTTGAAAGACTGTTTGCCGGAACTTTGCTGAGTGTGAATGAGAGGAATTCACATTAGCTTAATAAAAAGAGGTTTTGTCAGGACAAGGATTTGCTTTGTGCTTTTGTGAAGCCTAGATCAGAACAGTAGTCTCAGATGGAAAATGCTTATCAAAGGTCCCAGTCTACCAAGAGGGGGCTGAATGGTGAGCATTCATGATATCAACTCCACTTCTAAGACATAGTTTGCTTCCTGGGACAAAAATATCCATCCATTTCATAGTCTTCTAAAGCTAGTAACCACTTGAACTTTTCTGGAAGACCTTTTCTGGAGACGGTCACAACTGCCTACATCCATATGCCAATGAGTATATTTTTCTTATTTGATATTAATCATTACTAATTTGGTATTGACATTTCTTAAGGTAATTTTATGTTATTGTTGTTTTACTAGCTATAAACTGCTTGGAGTCCAAAGACTCAGGCAGTAATAATTGTGCTCATAAATAAAGAATAAAAAGTTAAATAAAATTACTGAGCACCCAATAGGTCAGGGTTGTCAAACTCAAGGCCCGAGGGCTGGATCCGGCCCATGGGTGTTTAGATTTGGCCTGCAGGACCACCCTGGACCAGCCCGTGCCAGCGAAAATGGGCACGCGAGCTCTGTTTTTGGCTGCAACCCTCTGCCAGTGATCTCTGTTTTCATCGGCAGAGGGTTGCAAGAGGCCATTGTAGCCAAAAACAGAGCTCAGGAGCCTGTTTTCACTGGCAGAGTGCTTGGACCACCACAGGCGCCCCGAACACGATTGACGTTGAGCTGGCCATGCCCACCCCAGCCACTCCCACCCCAGCCCCCAAGGTCCAACATAACCCCGATGCAGCCCTCAATGAAATTGAGTTTGACACCCCTGCAATAGGTTATAAACTCCATGCTCTCCCACCCACTTAAGGGAAAGGATATTATACTAAATGCATATTAACCTTAGTGCCCAAAACTAAAGGTGTGTTTAGAAACAGTACAGCTATGTCCTGGTTATAAATGATAGAATTGACTGTTCAATGATTGTAAAACCAGTGTGTGAGTCTCAAAAGACAGATAAAGAGATACTACTGGGCACAGCTTAGCCCAGCAAGTCAATTTTTGTGTTTATTTTATGCACTTCCTTCAGGAACCTTAAAATGACATACACCACCACAATGGCAGGAAATGAGTAGCTCACCTGTTGCTGGATTGCAATGAAATCCTATTTTTCTATAGGATTTATTGAATTCTATAGAAGTATACTTCCATAATTCAAAATAGTAATTTTATGGCTATAGAAGATGGCAAAATAGCTGTTCCCAATTTGTTTCCTCTACAAATCCTGGACCTACAACCTGTGTTATCTTCCAGCAAACGGGAAGATTTTTGTAGTTGAATGTATCTGAAAGATTGGAGGGACTGTTTCTTACATTTCAGTTCAGGTTCTGCAATCTCTTATGTGTGCATTTTTAAAAATAATTTTCCGTTGGCTTTGCAAAAGTCTCTAAACATCCCATCCCTTTTATCTGCCCTTAAGTGTCATCAGCGAGATTTGTGCACTTGGCATAAAGCTAATTTGTGCCAGCAAATTCTTAATGGCTCCTAGCTGTTAGATTGGAGGGGTTCTTCAGAAAGTCTAATGAATGTCATTAAAAAAAAAGAAGGCCTGCCTAAGTGGTCCATAAGGATGGGTAAATAAAGGGAAATATGTCAGGACTGCAGACTTTCAGCCTGAAAATTGATTTGAAGCTGGTGGTATTTCAGAATTCCATATATATATAAAGGCTCTAATGTGCATGTGCTGATGAAAAAAAGAAAAAGAAAAAAGAAAACACTAGGGGTTGGAAGAGAAGCTGTGAGAGTAAGATGAAGAAGCTAGAGGACTACCAAATGAACAAAAGGTTCAGAAAGTCCCTATTTATTAAAATGAAATCTTTCTATGAAAATATATGCAGCACAGCATGTTCCCTCTCTGTTATTTGGGTATATAAATAATATAAAGCTCATGAAAAGATAGATTAAAAGAAAACTCGGCTATTTTATGCACTGTTTGAGGCTGAAATATTGAAACCCCTTTCTGTTCTTGGGAGAGGTGGGTATTAAGGTGACGGGACTCACTCCACACAGTTCAGCTCAAGGTTGATATGAAATATCTTCACACAATGTATTTTGGATTGATGGATTTACCGCAGAATGCAGGAATTTTATTTTTATTTCAGTTTGAACTTCAATGCACACTAGAGGTGGGTTCCAGCAGGTTCTGACCAGTTCTGGAGAACCAGTAGTGGAAATTTTGAGTAGTTTGGAGAACCAATAGTAAAAATTCTGACTGGCCCCACCCCCATCTATTCTCTGCCTCACAATTCCCAGCTGATTGGGAGGAAATGGGGATTTTGCAGTAATCTTCCCTGGAGTGGGGTGGGATTGGAGATTTTAAAGTATCCTTCCCTGCCACACCCACCAAGCCACACCCACAGAACCGGTATTAAAAAAATTTGAAACCCACCAGTGATGCACATGTATGCAGCACACTATTCAATTTCTGTTACCCAAAGGAGTAAGGAAAGGTAATTCAAGTAAATTAAAGGAACGGGGTAAGAAAATATAGCTTAAAATGTAAGTAAAATAAAATGTATTTCTATCTCTTACACACATCCACATTTGATATGTTTCTTACATCTTTCTCAACTTGCAATCATCCTTCTTTCCATCTGCTCCATGCATTGTTTCATACTTTTTGATCTTTAAATCTCTACCTCTCTCAAGATGCTTTTTTTTTCAAGAGACAACTGGACTTTCTTGTTTTTCTTTGAAGACGTTTCACTTCTCATCCAAGAAGCTTCTTCAGCTCTGATTGGATGGTGGGGAAAGGGAGGATTTATATTCCTTGCAGACAGCTAGTCATTTGCATCCTTTTAGAGAGTCATTGTGGGCACTTGGAGATTTACCTGTGTCCTCAGGATTTACCTGAGTCATTGAAAAGTTGGAGCTGTGCTTTCTGCAGGAGAGCTGAAGCTCGTATGAGAACTGAAATGTCTTCAAAGAAAAACAAAATCCAGTTCATCATCATCTTTTAATGATCCCATAATGCTTTGCAGGGTGGAGTGTGGCCAACTGAATGGAGCTAGCAGAGTGTTTAAAGGCCAGATGCCCTTCCTGTCGCCAATGCAGAGTTTTGTTCGGCAGATATATTCACATTGTGCCCAGAAAGAGAAATATCTGCCTCCAATCTAGGATCGAACTCACAGCCTCCTGATTGGGAGGTGGGAGCTCCACCTCTAGGTCACCTTACCACTCACAAGAAAGTCCAGTTGCCTCTTGAAAAAAGCACCTTTGGGAAAACCATGACCTGGATGATTGAGAATCTCCATAGACACTCTACCTCTCTATTTTAGAGACATTATCAATCCCATTCAACCATTTCATATGTTGGTTTTAAAAATGTGATCCCCTGTTCCTTACATCTATAGGATCAAACCACTTCAATATATGCCTCTTGTTTTTATATTCAGACCACTTTCAGTCAGCACTCATTCATGGTGACTTTTACCTTTTTTCCTAACATGTGCAACTTTCTCTGCATATAAACAATTGGATGCAAACATCTCCTTATAAACAACAATTTTAGATTAGTTTCAGCAGATCGCTTACCATCCATAACTTTTCTACCAGCATTTTCATTTTAACATTTTCTATCAATTTTCCTGTATTTTTTTTTAATTAGATTTATATGCCGCCCTTCTCCGGAGACTCAGGGCGGCTTACAATGCGTTAAGCAATAGCCTTCATACTTTTGTATATTTTATACAAAGTCAGCTTATTGCCCCCACAAACTGGGTCCTCAATTTACCTACCTTAGAAAGGATGGAAGGCTGAGTCAACCTTGAGCCTGGTGAGATTCGAACTGGTGTAATTGCAGACAGCTGGATGTTAATAACAGGCTTTAGTCTGCTTTTAGCCTGTTGAACTATCCAGGGTATTTTATATTGTATTGTATTTGGTAAACAGTCTATCGGAATACAAAAATTCACCTGCTTATTATTTTTTTGGCATGATTTATATATAACTTACAATTATTTATTGCATTTTCCCCCATCAAATATAGCTACCTTGGTTGTAGATTCATTAATTTTCAGAACCATACTCTTTATTGCATTATGCAATATACAGCTTATCTAACATTCATTGCAAATCATTTAGATGTTCAGCTAACAACACAGCATCATTAGCACACAGGTGAATGCATACATTCACATCTTCAACCTACATCAGTGGTGGGTTTCAAAATTTTTTACTACCGGTTCTGTGGGTGTGGCTTGGTGGCCGTGGCATGGCTTGGTGGATGTGGCTTGGTGGGCGTGGCAGTGGAAAGATACTGTAAAATCTCCATTCCCTCTCCACCCCAGGGGAAGGATACTGCAAAATCCCCATTTCCTCCCAATCAGCTAAGACTTGGGAGGCAGAGAATAGATGGCGGTGGGGCCACTCAGTGGTGGTATTTACTGGTTCTCCAAAGTACTCAAAATTTCTGCTACCGGTTCTCCAGAACTGGTCAGAATCTGCTGAAACCCACCTCTGACCTACACCCATTGACTGTCACTGAAAGCTCTCCTTATCTATCCATACATTAAATAATCTTATTCTATGCTCAATCCTGAACCATTTGCATTTCATTTTTTATTCATGTTTTGATTGATTGATTGATCAACTATGTGTCATTACTTCAGTGTAAACTTTTCATGACTTTATAAATAAACCTTCTTTAGGAGAACCTGTTTCCAGCCTAGAACTTCATGTCTCCAACCATGCACCTATTATCATCATTGTAGTTGAATTAGTCCAGCTTGCAGGTGATCTTAATCCCCCCCCTTCTACCTTTCCCAGTATTGTGTGCTTTTCATAGGCACCATTATATATATATATCACAAAATATGGTACATAATTCAAACCAAGTCATTTGGGTTCCAAGTGGGGATTCTGGATTACTTGGTGCTTCATTTATCTATTTTCTTAGCTATTTAGGGTATTTTCCATCATCATAGTTCCAGAGCATTAACATTCTTTCAGCTTCTTCAAAGTTCAATTTTTGCTTCCATATAGTACCACATGATAAAGTATTGCCTGACTGATTGTAATTGTTGTAGGAATAGACACAGCAAAGCATCAGAATATCTTTTCAAAGACCTTTATTTCTCTCCTACTATGTGAGATTCTGCCATGAATTTCTGAGTGGCAGGCAGGCAAGCAAGCAAGCAAAAGAAAGAAAAAGAAAAAAGGAAGGAAGGAAGGAAGGAAGGAAGGAAGGAAGGAAGGAAGGAAGGAAGGAAGGAAGGGACAAATGATGAGTTAATAAATAAGTTAGAGTTAATAAATAAGTCACTTCCAACTTTCTTTACAACAGATAATTAAATCTTATTATCCTTGTTACTAAATAGCAATAGCACTTAGACTTATATACCACTTCACAGTGCTTTACAGCCCTCTCTAAGTAGTTTACAGAGTAAGCCTATTGGCCCCAACAATCTAGGTCCTCATTTTACCGACCTCAGAAGGATGGAAGGCTGAGCCAACCTTGAGCTGATGAGAATTGAACTGCCCAACTGCTGGCAGCCGGCAGTCAGCAGAAGTAGCCTGCAGTACTGCATTCTAACCACTGTTCCCCCATGGCTATTATGCATTATATACATTTATATATACAATTATATGTTATACAATTCCCTTCACACACACACCCATATAATCCACGTATTGCTTAATCTTCAGATTCAAATATCAGCATATCATTTCTTTCTTCTTTCAGCAAAAAGATTTCCACTCTTTAAAAGAAAAAAAATGTTGTTTTTTTTCCTTTGACCAAATAGGCCAGTTTTGCCATTTCTCTTAATTTCGACATTTTTAACAATCCACTAAGAGGGATGTTTGTTTTTATTTTATTTATTTATTTTATTTCATTTTTTATTTTTTTTATTTATTTGTCAAGCATATATAAGATTACAGATAAAAGTATAAACATGATTATGAATACATGAGATGGTTACGAATAAATGGGGACATTAGGACAGGGATGGTAGGCACGCTAGTGTGCTTATGCATGCCCCTTACAGACCTCTTAGGAATGGGTTGAGGTCAACAGTAGACAGTCTAAAGTTAAAGTTTTGGGGATTTAGGGATGAAACCACAGAGTCGGGTAGTGCATTCCAGGCATTGACCACTCTGTTGCTGAAGTCATATTTTTTGCAATTGAGTTTGGAAAGCGGTTTACCTTAAGGTTGTATCTATTGTGTGCTTATGTGTTGTTGTGGTTGAAGCTGAAGTAGTCATTGACAGGTAAGACATGGTAGCAGATAATTTTATGTAGTACACTTAGGTCAGACCGAAGGCGGGGTAGTTCTAAATTGCCTAAGCCCAAAATTTCATTCCACAGCTTGACACAATCAAAGGCCTTTGGCTTTCTCAATTATCGGTGTGAATCAGCAACAACATATCTTGTTTCTCAGCCTTTTCTAAAACCAGATTCATTTCCCTTTCCATCCAAAGCTCTAACCTACATCGCTGATGTTTAAGATCACTGATGTTTAGGATCACCAATGTGAATTAGAGCTTTGCTTCCATGTGAAATTAAGGATACATGTGATAAATTTGCACATTCTGTTAAGTCTTCTCTCATTGATACCGGTATGCCGACTGGTATACCTGTCCATCTGTTGGCCCTAGTCTCATTCTCCATATTTGCCAGTATAGTTTGATTAGAATCTTTTCCTGTTTTTGTTAGCTGGACAAATTTCCTTTCTGTAGCCTTCCCATCGATAGTGCCAAATTGAAGCTTTTCTGAATTCAGAGGCCTTTTGGCTGGCTTGATTTATTTTCTGTGTCTGATCCCATTTTAGGTATCTTTATAGATACCATAATAATTCTTTTGGTCTCTTTTCTCTCTATGCATCTCTCTCTAATTCTTTGATAAGTTTCTTGCTGTGGTTTTCGTCCTTGGCTTTGGCTTTTCTAATCTTGGCAATTCTTACCATCTGTTTGGACATTCAGTTTGTTTTCTTCTGTTTCTTAAAATTTTGGCAGTCTCTTTTCACACTCATTCTTTGAATTCATTCTACAGTTCCCTTGGCTCCCTAACAATAATGTTCAAGACTTCAAAGTGATTCTTGATGTTCTCCTTGAAAATTGTGTGAATATATGCTCAAGAGCATACTGTGGAAACCAGCTGTCTTTGTTCCTCAGCTTTAGCTTGATATGGAACTTGCGCATTAGCAATTTGCGATCTGTTCCACATTCAACCTATGGGATTATCTTTGTTGTTACAACCGAGCTCTTCCATCTCCTTCTACCAGCTTGATGTCTTCATGCTTTATCTAGCGATGTCCTTGTATATTGGCATCATTTTGGTTGTTGGACGATTGTATTAGCTGTGAAGAAGTTGGCAGATGCTGATAAGTTATTCTCCTACATCACTTCACTTGCCTTGGCCATACAGTCTAATTACATTCGCCTTCTTATTTCCAACTTTGGCATTTTGCTTGCGTATTCTGGCAACTTCAGATTGAACTCAAGTTCATAAGGGGGATCATAAGGAAGGATCATAAAACCTGTCAACCTTCTCTTTTTCTGTATCAATGGTTGGAGCATAAACATGGCTAATCATCCTATTAAAGGGTTGCCCACAAAATGGAAGGGATGTTATTTGGTCACTTAACTGCATCCTGCTGTTATCATTACATCTTTTTGACTATGAAAGCAATGTCATCCCTTACTTTTCACAATGTCATATCTTGGTATTTGACTACTTTGAAACTCATTGAATTTTGTACTCAACACATTTCTTTTTGAAATGTTTTTTAATTTATTTTTAAACATAAAACATAAAATACATCTTTTTAGAGCAAAGTTTTGATCTGGTATAGAATAGGTACAATTGCTCACACTCCCTTAACCAATTCAATTCCATATTTCATCCATTTACATCTTTAAAAAAAGAGAAAAAAATAGGAAATCCAATCCCAGTTTTTTATCACACATTCTAACATCTTATTCTAAACATTTGGCATTCTACTGTATCACCGTAAATCTTTAATTCCAAATATACACAGCTCCTTCTTATATTCAATCATTTCCAAATAAACACCATTCTAGATCTTTAACATTTTAACAATCAGTATTTCATATATATTCCTTAGTCCTAAGACCCATTACATCAAATCTATATTTTACCTCTCTTAAATGACACCTAGTGTCCATAGTCGTAACATAAAATATTTTTATCCTCTCTTAAAGTCATTTCAGAACTGATTCATTTTAACATTCATTCAACATTTCCATCTATAATCTATCACTCCCAAAATATTTTATTTTTGCTTACTTCAGGCTTTTTCTCCATTACTACTACTACTAATACTACTAAATCTAGTATTTAGCTGGTTCGTGACTTAAATAGCTATTTCCCAGCAGTGCTTTCCTCCACTCCTATCTTTGTTTGTTTAACTGGTTCACAGTTTTGCTTTAACTATTCTCCAGTATTATCTCCTCCTAGGTTTATTTTTTTGGCTGGTTCACAACTTAATTAGCTGTTTTCCAGCAATGCTTTCCTCCACTCCTAACCTTACTTATTTGGCTGGTTCACAGTTTGGCTTTAACTGGTCTCCAACATTATCTCCTCCACTCCTCCTAAATCTATTGTTAAACTGGTTCACAACTCAATTAGTTGTTTTCCAGCAATGCTTTCCTCCACTCCTACCTCTATTTGTGACTGGTTCATAACTGTTCCAGCTGATCTCCAGAATCATGCTTTCCTTCACTCCTAACTTTTATTTTTTGGTTGGTTCACAACTTTGCTTTAACTGTTCTCCAGCATCATGCTTTTCTCCACTCCTAACTCTATTTGTTGGCTGGTTCACAACTTTGCTTTAGCTGTTCTCCAGCATCATGCTTTCCTCCACTCCTAACTCTATATGTTAAACTGGATCACAGCTTTGCTTTGACTGTTCTCCAAAGTCATGTTTTCCTCCACTCCTAACTTCATTTGTTTAGCTGATTCATAGCATTTTATTTTAACTATTATCCAGCTTTATGCTTTCCTCCACTCCTGCATCTATTATTTGGCTATTTAGTTTTAACTAATTAACCATGTGTTACCGGTATTATTTTTCAACATATTCTCCTCCATATCTCCTACTAATTTAAAATAGAAATGTATTGTAACAAATATCTTCTCACCTGCTCTCTTCTAAGCTATAAATTTTCTCTAAATTTCTCCCATTTCATGCTGATTTCTTATTTTTCTATGAAAAGCAACATTTTGAACCACTTTAAAATCAATTTTCTGTAATTGTTAAGTCTATAAATAGTTCTTATTAATATTCAAAAATTCATTCATTCTCTTCATACTTTTTATAATTTTTCTATAGAAATCACATTTTCCCCACCTTGAAAACACTTTCCTCTAATTATTCTGTAAATAATACTTATTAAAAATTCAAAATTTAAATTAAGCATTAAGATATTCAAAAACCACAATCATTTATACTCTTGTTTCCTAATCAAATTAATATTTATATGTTTATAAAGTCAACTTCAATTAAGATAAAAATAAAGAGAGAGAGAGGATGGTAAGGATAGTAGTAATGACAGCAATAAAAATAAAAAGGAAACAGAGAGAGGGAAAAAAATAAAGATATAACAGAAAAAATTAAGAAGAGAATTAAAAAAGATAAGAGAGGGGAAAAGAAATAAAGAGGGGGAAGAAAGAATCCACTCACCCGGCGTTCAAATGCCTTGCTCTGTTCTCTGCTTTTCCTCCTGCACATCACTTGTCCCAGTTGCCACAGTCTCGAAGCAGCTGCCATGGCTGCCGCTCCCACCACCGCCGGCACAGAGGGCAATCCTCCAGCCCCAAGGAACCTGCCCATTCCTCTCAGCCATCCAAGGGGTCCCTCTCTAACCCCCTGTCCCTACAGGACAGGGTAGGTCCACAGACCTGCCAGCGGCGGGTTGACAGACGGGGTTTTCGTGGAGCTCCTAGGAGGCCCACTAATTCCCCGTCTGAATCACCGCCGCACCAACCGGAAGTTGGTACTCAACTCATTTTGATGAGAAAATTTTGTCCCACTACTCATCTTTTCTTTGGTACTCCGCCCACAAGCTAGAACTTGATGGTGTTGATTGCCTCATGACTCGCTACCCTTTCCAACCAAAGCAAAGGGTGTGGGTTACCATTGTCATTTTTCCAGGATAAAACTACATCACATTCCCAAATTTTGTTCATTGTCCCTTTTTGATCAGACTTCTGACAAAAGGCTTGGCCAGTTTTTACATTCACTAACTTCCCCTTCTTCATTCTTGCAATCATCCAGTACAGATTCACACATATTTGAATAAATTGCACAATGTCTCTACAAGCATTTCAACTTTTTTCAAATTACACCATCTGCAACTGCAACCTTTTTTCAAAATCTTCACAGTCCAATGGCTTCCTGTTCATATTTTTTCTTGCACACTAACATTGACAGCATTCATTTAAATAAAACTCTATCACTGTTCCTCCAACGTCTCCTCATTTCAACCCTATTTCAAATGATTGCATAATTTTTGTTTTTAATCATATTCTATTGGATGCTTCTGTTTACCCAATTAAAGATATTTTTTTTAATTTCTCCCCAATATATTCTGCATTTTTTCTTAGTTTTTTAATCATAACAGTCCCTCGGTTTTGTTTTGCTTTTGTGTAAGAAAAGAAGACCAGTTGCCATGACTCAATTTCTAGACCCTTTGCAACTGTTTGGAAATTGAGTCATGGCACCTGGTCTTCTTTTCTTTTTGGTTTGAAACTTTTAACTGCTTATCCAAATAGCTTCTTCAGTCTTTGCAACTATTTCTCCTTATATACTTTTGGCAGTATATTTCTCTCGTTCTGTTACTTTACAGCAATCATCCTTTCACACACACTTTGACCCACAGCCTATTTCACATAGATATTGTCTATGCCCCAGTGCTCATCATGGCCTTAATCAATCAAGGCTTTCATATAGTACTTTAATATAATACTGTAATATAGAGGTTACTAACCAAAAATCATATCCATGCCAATACAACCTTTTTTTTTTCTAATGATAGGAACAGTATCAATTTTGACTAGATTGACCAGTATGCCACAAGCACAGGTTCAGCCCAAAATACATGCTTGCACTATTCCATGTATGACAAACTGTCTCATTTAGAGCAATGTTTCCCAATCTTGGCAACTTTAGGATTCTGGGATTGAAGTCCACATAATTTAAGCTTTCCAAGATTATTGTTAAAAAACGTTAATGTAGAGGCTACCTTGCAAACCTGTCTCTCAGATCTTTGAGGGATGTGCAGTGCACTTACACACAATTTGTGTGTGTGTGTGTATATATATGTATATATGTATACACACACACACACACACATATATATATATATACATATATATATGTATGTATATGTATATATATGTATATGTGTGTGTGGGTATGTGTGTGTGTGTGTGTGTGTATGTATATAGAGATAGATAGATAGATAGATAGATAGATAGATAGATAGATAGATAGATAGATAGATAGATGATAGATGGATAGATGGATAGATGGATAGATGGATAGATGGCAGGCAGGCAGGCAGGCAGACAGACAGATATTGCTCAGGTAGCAAATAATTTTCCAATTCTGTTCTTTAAAAATCCAGTTTGATAGTTATTTTTGAGAGAGCTAAGGACCAGATTAAAGATTTTAAGATGCTGAATACCTAAACTGTACAGTATATTTACTACCATCTGTGCTTAAAATTTGCATCCATGCAAATATGTAGTTTTACTTAAACAAGTGCAGTTCCACTTTTCACTGAATATGCAGAGATTTAATAATATATTACAGGCATTTTTATTTTATTTATTTATTAGGTTTTTATCCAGGGCTTTATTACTTCGTAAGTAACTCAAGGCAGCAAACATGCATTATATACTTGCCTCTTTCTATTTTCCCCACAACAGTATCCCTGGGAGGTGAGTTTGGCTGAGAAATTAAATGATACTAAATTTATCAGAAAGGTCTGTGGATATTTATTTTCTAAGCTTTCTTTGTTTTGTGTCCCAGGTATAACAGTACCACTTCTAGTGGGTATTCAAAGATTTGTTTTGTTTTTAAAAAATAGCTTGTATTCTTTGATTAGAACACATTGGTAGCCTTCTGTAACTTCTTTCCTTTTCTTTCTCACCTTTATTTCAAAACCATTCATTGTGATAATTGCTGGTAACATGCAAGAGCTGGTTTGTGTAAAATAGCTAATTGAGTTCCTTGATTGCAAAGATGTAATTTCTGACAAGAAAAGACAAACAATTAGAATTTACCATTGTTCTCACTATCAACATTTGAGAAGATGCTTATTTTACTATTGTTTCCTTTCCATGCCCCTTCTATAGAGGAAGACAGTGATTATCATGTTAAAATCAACTTTTTGACAGAGGAAGTTAGTGATTACCATGTTAAGACCAAATGTACTATTAGATTTTCTCTGGTTCCCATTACATATGACATCAGATACTTCATGAGCAGATTAACTGCAAGAGATGACTACCACTAACAGCAAATGAATCATGTTTAAGCTTAAGAATGCTTAAGAAGGACCAGAGGAGACAGGATAGCAGTCTTCCAATATTTGAGGGGCTGTCACAGAAAGGAGGGAATCAACCTGTTTTCCAAAGCACCCAAAGACAAGAAGCAATGGATGGAAACTGAACAAGGAGATATTCAATCTAGAAATAAGGAGTGATTTTATGACAGTGAGAACAATCAACCAATGCCTTCGGAAGTTGTGGGAGCTTCATCACTTGAGACTTTCAAGGGGAGATTGGACTGCCATTTGTCAGAAATGGTGTAGGGTTTCCTGCTTAAGTGGGAGGTTGGATTAGATGACCTACAAGGTCCCTTCCAACTCTGTTAATCTGTAAATCTGTAAATTCAGCATAACACAATTATTTTTGCAGTGACCAGGCCATTCTAAAACTTAATGTAATAATCGTTCACTGATTGATCTGCTCTCCACCAGTAGCTGGAGCAGACAACTGATCACAGGTAGTCCTTGAATTAAGACCACAACTGGCCCAAAATTTTGGTTGTTAAGTGAGACATTTGTTAAGTCAGCTTTGCCCCCTTTTATGTCCTTTCTAGCCACAATTGTTAAGTGAATCACTGCAGTTGCTAAGTTATGGTTGTTAAGTGAATCTGGCTTTCCCTTTGCCCATTGTCAGAAGCTTGCAAAAGATAATCACAGCAACGGTCATAAGTATGAACCAGTTGCCAAGCATCTGAATTTTGATCCTAAGAACACGGGGTTGCTCCAAAGGTCGTAAAACTGTGAAAAACAGTCATAAATCACTTTTTTCAGTGCCGTTGTAACTTTGAACAGTCACTAAACTGTTATAAGTCAAGACACTATATTTTCACTTTAGTAAAAAAAAAAAAACAAGCTGTACATGTCAATTGTAAATTCTTGATAATGAATTTATTGTCTTATTGATAGTGAAGATTATTGTCTTGCTTGATCACTCAAAGATCCGAGTTCTCATTTACTTCACCCAAGAAAAACATATTTTTGTCATTATTTCGTTCGTTTTTATTACCGAAGGCTGTTTCTTTCTTCAGTTATTCACTAATATTTCTAATATTTCACTACATCGAATCGTTGTTGTCGCTGCTGCTTTCCTGGCAGAAACAGCAGCAAAAAAGCTGCCTTGGAGACAGCTCTTCACAACCACAGTTGTATCCAGGGATTTGCTGCCTATTTGTTAACAAGAGGGTCTCCAGCCAATGGAGGGAGGCATGCATTATCAGTGTAGATAAAGCTGAAATAATTGAATCAGTAGGTTGACCCACAGAAAGCAGACTCATAATTCCTATGTATCTGTAGTATGGTGATTTTTCACATGTTCCTCCAGCTAATTCTTCCGATTATAGAGATACTAAAGTTTGGTTTTGCCCTGCTTATTGATGCTTTCTCCCTTTTAGCACTTTAACGTAAGAAAAGTAACTTAAGAAATGGTTTGCTGTGTTTATGATATAAGCAATCTTTGTAGAGATGTGATTTATCAGTGCTAGAGGAATGCTTTTACTTTGGTGTCCAGTGGCTAAATCAAATAGATGATAATGGTATGATTCCTATTTCTGGTTATTGCTTGACATCTTGAGGACTGTCTGATGGAAAAGTGTCATATAAATTGGACAGATAAATGTAACCAATCAATTTTAGCCCTTGCTCTTTTCTTTTGTTGGTTTTCCTTTGGATGATGCTAGGTTTTAAACTGTCAATTATGATTTCCATTTTAAAAAAATATTGCAATGGTGAGTCACTGTGGGAATGTCATGTTCCTTAAATCTCAAAAATGGGATATGAATGAAATAAATAATATTGAACTTTTCTTCTATGTTGCTCTTTCAAAGAAGCTGCCCTGATTTGTGTAGGTCTCTCTTTAAAAAAAAAAAGAAGAAGAAAAAGAAGAATCCAATCCTTTCTTTTCTCTCCTTTACCCTGTAGCTCTGTTCTTTCCCTTGTGTCTTAAAACATAAAGGTAATTCTCCTAGCCTTGCTTTGACTTTTAAGAATCATATAAAAACAAAATCAAAATGCCATAAGAGCTGTTGTCATGAGTGCTGTCCTTTGCTTGCCAATAGCCTGGAAATGTGAAATTGAAAATATCTTGTGTTTCTTGTCTTCTCTAATATTTAAGGTCTCTTCAAGATCTCTCCCGGCAGACAGATATTCCTTACGGCACCGTTTTGGATTCTGCAGTCTATGAACATGTACGGGTGAAAGGGATGAATCCTTTTGAGAAGAACAGCATGTATTCGAAGTTGTGGCAGATGATTAACCGAAGTAACGGGTCTGAGAACAACGTGCAAGAATCCCAGATTGGCATTCATAAGGTAAAGCTGGTAGCCCAACCTTTTTCTTGATCATTAGAAAAATCCTGAGGATTAATGGATTTGTTTTACAAAGAGTTTTACCACAGAATTGTTAGGACATGAAAAATAATCACCTTAGAGCAGTGGTGAAATCCAATTTTTTTTATTACCGGTTCTGTGGGTGTGGCTTGGTGGGCGTGGCTTGGTGGGCGTGGCAGGGGAAGGATGTGCAAAATTCCCACCCCACTCCAGGGGAAGGATATTGCAAAATCTCCATTCCTGCCCCGTTCTGGGGCCAGCCAGAGGTGGCATTTGCTGGTTCTCCAAACTACTCAAAATTTCCGGTACTGGTTCTGCAGAACCTGTCAGAACCTGCTGGATTTCACCCCTGCCTTAGAGTGATTTCAGTTTTTGGTTCATTCTACTGCATCCTAAAATTGGGACTGATTTATGTACTTTATTTGGGGGTATGGTGTTTTTTTTTCTTGAAAAGATTAAGTCAATTGTTCACCACTTTTTTTATGTATATGTATCTTTGTGTAATTTAGCTCTACAAGTAGACAAGGGCAGCTATTTACAGATAAGAACTTTGCCTTTGGCTTAGAACAGTGTTTCTCAACTTGAGGTATTTGTTAATGTGTAGCTGTTAACATGCCTGGCTGGGGAATTCTGGGATTTGAAGTTCGCACATCTTAAAGTTACTGAGGCTAAGAAACCCTGCCTTAAGGTGACAGATTTCCCCTATTCATTAAGAGAAGCAAGATTAGCAGGTTGCTTGTGATTTGTATTGCAGCTTTAGGGCTACCAATTACACTAGAAGTACAGAAGCCACGTTCATGAACTTTTTCACAAGTCTTGCCAATTTTCTTTTGCTGACCGCGGTAAAGATCAAGACCTTAGGAATGCCAAACAGCAAGTGACAAAGAAAGAAGGAAAGTAATCATAAATGTTCCATTGTGCTTCAGAGTTTTACAGCAATAGTCGCAAATTGGCAAACCCTAAAGAGCTTCTTAAATGAGAATAGTTCACCACTGAGCCAACTTGTTTAAAGAGATGAGGAACTCTTTTCCTCTGAGTTGGAGGAGGAGGAGGAGGAGGAGGAGGAGGAATTTAGTAAAGGATACGGTTTTCTGATTTTAAAAAAAGGGTTAACCTGCTTTTTTAAAAAAAAAAAGTTGGCATGCTTCAGAGAATCTGAAAGTCTGGTTCTCCACAGGCTCAGGCTTCTTAAATAACTAATTTTATATATATTTATATAAAAACTGAGTCCAATTGTTTATCCCCGTTATTCACTGTCACTCCTTTTTGCCATCTGAAGTTTGCAAATTTCCTTTATGCCATTTATGTTAGTCTATAGATACATGGCACCCAACATTGCCGCTTATTCTTCCCCATTCCCTCCTGCAGATATCTGCAGCAAAAAACGTATCTTTTTCCCAGTGAATAGACAGAATCACAATGTGCTTAAATAATACCTCAGTACATTTAACTTGGTATACAAAATATTTAACTAGCAGGAAAACTGTGAATTACTGTCAAGTGAAATAAAGCTTTTGGATTTCACAATAAAAGAAGGTCTATTTTGCAAACCAGGATGTTAATATTCAAGCTACAGCTCAGCAGTAACTGAAACACAGAAATAATGGCTCTTCAACTCTTTTTTCTCTCTTTCTCTTTTTCTCCCCCCTAATTCTTACTGGGATAAAGAATGACTTTCTTTATTTTGCTGACAAATAATCTTTTAACTATGATAGTTAAATTCCTTGCACTGACAAGAATTTCTAATGCTAATGATGCCACAATGCTTTTCTGAGTCACACACTAAAGTGGAATAGATTGGAAATCTTCCCTTTTGTACCCAATCGAGGTTGACCCTAGGGACTTCATTGGTGCAGGGCTTTTCAGCAATATTACGCAAGAAAGTGTGAAGGCCTTCTTCCAAGCTGTTTTTCAACATCCCAGTCCAGCCTATAGCCCAGAATTTTTAACTTCCATCCAAGTATTATATGGAATTGTCCCTGCTTATCTTCCAAGAACACCAGGAAATTACAGGATTGTAGACCAGACTGGAAAATAAAAATCACAAACTTTCCAGTAGATAGCAAGTAACTTTTTTTACTGTTGTCACAGTAAACATAACAGATATGTTAATGTAGTCTCCATTAATCAAGCTTGATGGATGTGCAAGTCTAAGAATTCTATGTATAGAATAGGATCATGATATCTATGAATAATTTGTCTACATGTATTTACACACGTAGCATGTTTGTAGTATTATTTATGCCTCTTATTATCTTCTTTACTTCCCCCTTTTATTGATATGATGATGATGATGATGATGATGATCATTATTCTGTTGCTTTGCATGTACACTGAGAGCTTCTGCCCCAGAGACAAATTCCTCTAATCCAGGGGTGTCAAACTCAAGGCCCGGGAGCCGGAGCTGGAGCCAGTCCGCGGGGTGTTTAAATCTGGGCCGCCCTGGAAACAATGAAGGACCAGCCTGTGGTGCCTCTGCCAGCGAAAATGGACCTCAGGAGGGCTGCACACATGGAGCTTGGAAGTCCATTTTCTCTGGCAGAGCGCTCGGGCCACCACAGGCACCCACACACACATGATTGACATTGAGTGGCCACACCCATCCTGCCTACACCCACTCTGGCCCCACAAGGTCAAACACAACCCTGATGTGGCCTCAATGAAATCAAGTTTGACACCCCTGTTCTGTTCTAATCACACTTGGCCAAATAAATATTCACTTCATTTCAATTCAACATAATACATCATGAATTGGAAAATTATGCCCTAATCGTTAATCTAATACTATCAACATAGAAGAGCGGATCTAACTAGCATACTTGTTAAATTTACCTAGGTTGCTAATTAACTATGTAGTTATAGACAATTATGAACAATGATTGTTAAGATGTTGTTAATAGCCATAATCCTCAATTTTCTTGTCTGATGCTGAAAAACTGATTCCTTATACTACTAAGTATAGTTGTAGAGGAGAAATCCATAGAGTCCCTCTTATAGTCCATGGCTTGGAAGTCATGGACCATAAGAGGCCCAATCCAGTGCCCTTGTTCCTGCCTCTACTGCTTCATCCTTTGCTGTCTGCCAAGAATCCATGGGGAACCCCTGTCTGGCACTTATTTATTTTTAATTGAAGCATCCTTGTGACACAAAGCACTCAAGGACTTTTCAAAATACAAGATTGGAACAGTCAGCCTAGTTTTACCCAGATGTTAAGGAGGTTTTTTTTTCACACTCATGGACTATTGTATAACTGTACAGTATCACCTTTCCACTTGATTAAAGCAGGTAATGGATGCCTAACTTTAAAGATTGGGATGGAGTAACACAATTTTCCAAGCCAAGCTACTGCTTCAGATTGGATCACTGCAGGGGTCTGACTTGAGATAACATCTTAAGATGGAAAACAGGCACTTCCTGCAGGTCGAATATATAAATTAAATGTAGCATTTATAATAATTAACCAATCCAACACTGTAATGATGATTGGTAGTTTAAATGGAAGTCTGATTGAACTGTTCTCTGTGTATGAACAATGTAGAAACTTATCATATTAAACAATTCCATATCTAAGGACTGTCTTGCATTTTTCATTGTACAGTCACTTAACTGTGAGGTCAACAATAACAGTAAAAAAAAGACTGGTTCCTAGAGAACTGAAAGTAGAAGTGGCTCCAGCCATTTTTAATACAGTTAATCAATCTGCCATTTTAAATATTATTTTTAATTGCAATACTTGTTTACTGATCATCTCCAATATATTTGCAATATATTTTTAAAAGCCTACCAAGTTTCCCCAAAAATAAGACTGTGTCTTATTTTTTTTCCCACCAAAAAAGGCACCAGGTCTTATTTTTGGGGGAAGGGGATGTCGTCCACTGACTGACCTCACTTGCAGCCTCCTTTTCATTTTCAGAGGCATTCAGGAACTTGGCAAGGCAGGCAAGGCCTTTCTCAAAGGCTCTGCAGCTGCAAAGGCTTTAAGGAAAGCCTTGCGGGCAAGGCAGGTGTCAGGGTGTGTGAGGCCTGGCTGCAACTGTCCAAAGGTAAATAGTAGGGCAGCTCCACCCCCCATCCCCACCCTTGCTTAATTTTTACCTGTGCCCCCTGGAGTTGATGGGGCTTAATTAGTTCTTATTTTGGGGGTAGGGCTTATATTGGGTGCACGTGTAAAAATCAAGTTAGGACTTATTTTTGGGGTAGGTCATATTTTGGGTGAAACACAGTAGATGACAAATGATTTATTTTCTATTAAAAAGATAGAGATGGCAAATAAAATAGATGAAACTGGTTAGAGTCCATTTCATAATTATTTACCCTTGTCAATGTTGGATTTTGATTAACAATTGAACAAATGTAGACTGGGATAAATGTAGACTGGGATAACTGCATTAGATTACTTTGGTTTCTCCTGAGCCAAATATATTCATGAAATTTTGATAACACAGGTACAGTGGTGGGTTCCTCCCAGTTCAGCCAGGTTCTCCCAAGCTGGTAGCGGTGATGATATGACATCACCAAACCGGTTCTGTCCCCCTATGACCCCCACCCCCCGCCCCCACCTCACCCCTCCACAGTTTTCTTACCTTTTATTTGGCCCCACCCCCAATCTATTGCTGCCTCCTGATTCCCAGCTGATGGCTAGAGGGGAAAAAACTGTTTAAACTCTTGCCGCGGGACTTCAAAGGGCTGCCCTACAGCTGATCAGTGTTAAAAGAAAACAAATGAATAGACCAGTGCCTGCAAAAATAAGTGCCTGAAAAAATACATGAGTAGATCAGTGCCTGCAAAAATACATGGGTAGACCAGTGCCTGCAAAAAATAAATGGATAGATCGGTACAGCTATGCAAGCAGTTAAAAGCCTGGTAGACCAGTAGCTCTGCTAAATCCTAAATAATTGTCACATGACCATCAAGCCACGCCCACAAAATAAGCCACGCCCACAGAACCAGTAGTAAAAAAATTTAGAACCCACCCCTGCACAGGTAGGGAACAATCCTAATCTCCTGTCAAGTTTCCACCACCCAAATTTTGCATCATGCAATCTGCCAACACATGAAAGGTGCTTTAGCAAAACTGATGCCTAATAGCAATGACATTCAATATCTATCAGCCAGCTGGAAAGAACAGCCAACCGGAATTTCTTTAAAAAATAAAGATAGGAGCAGGGACATTGTTTTTGTGAATACAGAAACCTAGAATATTTTATTAGAAACATACTTTTTAAATCAATAAAGTAACCTTGGTATGCAGGCTTTACAATTTGAACCATGCTGTCCTATTTCCCTGAGGACTATATCTTCGTAAATGCAGTCATACAGCAACCATGTGCACAGGTACACATTAAATGACAGAAGTAAACTGTGTTTGCATTTTATTTTACCTATCTGCTTTCAAGTATTTGTTGCTGTTGGGCCCAAGCAACCAGGAATGACACATGAAGTTACTTCTGAATAGGCCTTTTTCGTTGTTTGCCTACAAATAATGCTAGACTAAAGTAACTATTTGAATAACCATTAGATATATTCTGTATATTGCTAGGGGGAAATCTGCCTTCACTCTAGCAGACATTCGGAAACTCCATTGTTGCTTTGTTTTCAGAGGGAAAATCCTCTCCCTCTGTGACCCCAGACTACATTCCATAGTTGCTGTAGGTGCAATGGAAAAGGGACATCCCTGGTATTACTATGGTTAAGACTAAATGGTCTTTCTAGTCCCCTTTTTTAAGACTTACCTGATGTGGTTATCATAAAATGATAGCATGCAGCCAACATGGCTATATGCCAAAGGTGCATGGAACATTGTTACCTTCTCACCGAAGTGAATTAATCTACTTGCATTTGCATGCTTTCCAACTGCTAAGTGGGCAGGAGCTGAGGTAGGAACAGGAGCTCACCCCATTGCATGGCACTCAGGTCTCGAACCCGGCCTGAAAAGCTTTTCACCTAACAAGCTCAGCATCTTTAACTGCTGAGCCATTGCAATTAATCAGTATTCAACTAGGGGGATAATATGTGTGTGGGTATGTGTTTCCTTTTTTAATGCACTTTTTTAGATGTCTCGTTTGCTTTGTTTTTTCTTTGTTTGATTTTTTTAAAAAATAAAATTTTGTTTTGTATTTTAACTTTTTCTGAATAAAGTAAAAATAGAAGCAAAAAAAGTAACAGTAAAAGAAAACATATATTAAAGAAAAAGAATACACGAATGAAGGTGGATATGCGTGTTCCAGGATAATGATGCAAAATCAAATTTGGATCGGTCACTAGGACCAGAGTTTTATCCTTCCAAGCTTTCAGACTCGTACTGGGGCCCATCTTCAGGGAATTTCAAATTTCACTACTGGAATATGTGCTTTAGGCTGTTCTGTGAGTCATGTTAAGGGAGTTTGGCAGCACAAGGAAACGACAGCCAATCATCAGCTATCAACACACCAATCAGCCAATAGGAAGGCACCACATAGACACAACTCCTAGAATAGCCCAAAGCACATACAGAAATTGCCTGAAGATTGGCTCCAGCATGAGTCCAAAAGATTAAAGAGTAAATCTCTGACCCAGTGATCAACCCAAATTCAATTTCACACACACACACACACAAAAACATTGTCTAGAAGACAGAATCCCAAAAACAAAACAAAAACCCAGAGGGATCAACCACCACTTTAGCTCAAGGCCTGAAAGAACAGCCAAGTGTTTAATAATTTGCAAAAAGTCAAAGGCTGGGAGCAGCCAGGAGCCATCACTAGAAGCCAGGAGCCATCACTGAGAAGGGAAACTTCCTAGGTCACATTGCTTAATTGACATGACCTGGAAAATGCCCGCTTATGGGTCCTTTCCTTCCCTTCCCTTCTCTTCCCTTCCCTTCCTTTCCTTTCCTTTCCTTTCCTTTCCTTTCCTTTCCCTTCCCTTCCCTTCCCTTCCCTTCCTTTCCTTTCTTTTCCTTCCTTTCTTTTCTTTTTCTTTCCTTTCTTTTCCTTCCCTTCCCTTCCTTTCCTTTCCTTTCTTTTCCTTCCTTTCCTTTCCTTCCCTTCCCTTCCCTTCCTTTCCTTTCTTTTCCTTCCTTTACTTTCCTTTCTTTTTCTTTCCTTTCCTTTCCTTTCCTTTCTTTTCCTTCCTTTCCTTTCCTTCCCTTCCCTTCCTTTCCTTTCCTTTCTTTTCCTTCCTTTCCTTTCCTTTCTTTTTCTTTCCTTTCCTTTCCTTTCCTTTCCTTCCTTTCCTTTCCTTTCTTTTCCTTTCTTTTCCTTTCCCTTCCCTTCCCTTTCCTTCCCTTCGCTTTCTTCCCTTTCCTTTCTTTTCCTTCCTTTCCTTTCCTTTCCTTTCCCTTCTCTTCCTTTCCTTTCTTTTCCTTTCCTTTCTTTTCCTTCCTTTCTTTTCTTTTCCTTTCCTTTCCCTTCCTTTCCTTCCCTTCCCTTTCCTTTCTTTTCACATTTGCATTAGGACTGCTTTATGGTAAGCCTTTTTCTTACCTGCTTTTTCTTTTCTATAAAACACTTCTGGTGCTGAGGCCAAAAGTATTTTTAAGCACAGCTTGGGCTCATATCTAGCCCATATCTGTACAATGGCACTCCTAATATAATGATTTTTGAATTCTACATTAACTTTAACTTTATCATACTATTAAAAAACACATTCATCCCAAACCTCAAGCTGTACTCTTCTAATCCTAACATTCTCTTATTTTTAACAACATCCATTCCTTCATCAAAGCAAACAGCAGGCAGCAAAATACAATTTAAAATCAGGCAATCAGCCTCATCGTAAATCTAGATGAAGTTATACGTAAATTACTTGAATTAGGAACAGCCACATAAAATGTCTAACCCTCTACTTCTAGCCAACACCTCATACATCTCATTGGCATGATGCCAATTGTTTCTGGATTAATATATACTCTCAGCTACTTTGGTTTAGGACCAAGCCCCAAGTCAACATGAGTTGTTCATGAAAGTACAGTTTTTTTGTTTGTTTTTTTTAAATCTGACAATGTTATGACACTTGTAACTCTAAGAGGAATTCAGCAGTGGAAGCAATTAACTAGAGATGTAGCAGGCTCATCTTTACTTCACTTCAAGTAAAGTTTTTATAGACGTTTGATGGAAATGCTTTAATAGAACTCCACTGAGCAGGAGGTTGGATCAGTGGCTAACATGTCCCCTTTTAATTCCATTATTCAGCTCAAATGCATTTAATGTTCCTTTATATAACTCCCTTTTTATGACTCTCATCCCTTAAGTAATTCGGGGTAGAGTTCTGATGACTGGATGGAGCTGTGCACTTACTGGCCGGATGCCCTTCCTGACGCCACGTGGAGTTCACAGCAGAATTTTTTCCTTTGCACCCGGGGAGAGAGAAATATCTACTCAACCTAGGATTGAACTCTCAATCGTCCAAACAGGAAGCTATTAACTTCACCACTAGGCCACTATGCCTCTCATTTAATGTTTTTTGATATACATAATCTTCAATTGCTTTTAATAAAGAGAAATGTTGACTATAATTTTCTTTGAACCGATCTTCCCTTGCTTTCTATTCTAACCATATTAGTTAACTTAATCATGGAAGCGATGCTCAATATCCTGATGAGAAATACTTTATTTTATTTATCTATTAGAAAATGTTAGAAACAAAGTGCTTCAGTAGAAGTTTTGATGCAGCTCAGTAGCCTTTTAGCTTGATTGTTACTGTAGCTTTTCAACTCTATGACCTTCTTACTATTTCAATCTTTTTTATCATTATTGTCATTTAATCATATTAGCTGTACATGTCAATGAGGCTTGATCACAACAGATGTACTACTATATTTTCAGTATAATTCCACAGATCACCTCCATCAGTGGGATTAAATAGCATGAAAGTCAGTGAAGCCAAGAAAATAAAGGCAAAAAAAGGGAAAACATATAGATTAAAAGTAGGATAATACTTCATCCACCCCTCAGGATGGAACCCGCAATATTTCTTACCTCCCTACTCTGATGGATCGGGTAGATGTGACCGGCAATAGACGGTTCCTCAGTTAACCTTATTAAAGGTTGTGCTATTAAAGGGTGTAGTTTTCTTCTGCGTTGTGATTTTTTTTTTTTTTTTGGAGGAATATTTCTTTTTCTGATGATGATCCATTCTCAAATAATCCATTCTCGATGAACCCCACTGGCATCAATGGAAACTTCAAATCTGGAGTAGATTACTGCTTGTGGGGGACACTAGTGTCCACGTGTTTAAAATGGTAAAGGTTACCTTCACACATATGTGCTAGGCATTCCCGACTCTAGGGGGCCGTGCTCATCTCCGTTTCAAAACCGAAGACAGCTTCAGCACTGTCCGAAGACATCTCCATGGTCATGTGGCCGGCATGACTAAATGCCAAAGGTGCACAGAACGCTGTTACCTTCCCACCAAAGGTGGTCCCTGTTTTACTACTTGCATTTTTTACATGCTTTCTAACTGCTAGGTTGGCAGAAGCTGGGACAAGTAACAGGAGCTCACCCCATTAAGCGGCACTAGGGATTTGAACTGCTGAACTGCCGATCTTTCGATCAACAAGCTCAGCATCTTAGCCATTGAGGCACTGTCCCCTTCTACGGGTTTACAACAATCTAAAAAAAATGTATCACCATTTCCCATGTCCACTGTAAACTGTCATGAAGGGGGAGGGCGTCACACTGGCAATTGTGTTTATTTCGGTTTGCTTCACATACTATGGCTATGCCTTGAACCATTGCAGGTGTTTGCACACATTGCTATGCCTTTAATATGCCAGAGTGGTAGATTTCACACAATATGTTAAGACAGAAGCAGCATGTTACTTCTCAGAAAAATGTGCAACCCTATCTATATATGTTATTATACAGATTATAAAGATTATAAATTACTAACAGTTGCCAAAAACTTATGTCTTTCAATAAAATTAAATGATAATGCTGATTCCATCCGAATGTTGCGACCATAGACTGACATAACTCTCCTCTTACAACATTATGATCTGGGCCCAAGGTATAGAATTTTGATTCCAATCCTGGAATGGATTCTTAAACATTTCTACCCCTCTTTTCTATTATTTCAATATTTCTACAATAATAACATAGTACCCTGTTTCCCTGAAAATAAGACATCCCCTGATAATAAGCCCAATCGGGTTTTTGAGCGCATGCGCTAAAGTAAGCTTTCCCCCCCTGAAAATAAGCCCTCCCCGAAAATAAGGCCAAGCGCTTATTTCAGGGTTGACTCAGCCTTCCATCCTTTCTAAGGTAGGTAAATTGAGGACCCAGTTTGTGGGGGCAATAAGCTGACCTTGTATAAATATACAAAAGTGTGAAGCCTATTGCTTAAAGCATTGTAAGCCGCCCTGAGTCTCCAGAGAAGGGCGTCATATAAATCAAATTCATATATATATATATATATGTATATGTATATGTATATGTATATGTATATGTATATGTATATGTATATGTATATATATATATGTTTTCTGAGGTTTTCGCGGGTGTTTGTATGTAGGTCTTTGGTTATTCGGGCCTTCTCCCGCGTAGAATACTACGCGGGAGAAGACCCGAATAACCAAAGACCTACATATACCTATACATACATACATACATACATACATACATACATACATATATATATATATGTCTTTGGTGATATATATATATGTATATGTATATGTATATGTATATGTATATGTATATGTATATATCACCTTTAAAGCGCTCCATGGCTTA
The DNA here is from genome assembly GCA_030761175.1 of Masticophis lateralis. Lineage (NCBI taxonomy): Eukaryota > Metazoa > Chordata > Lepidosauria > Squamata > Colubridae > Masticophis > Masticophis lateralis. The sequence continues at coordinate 67,848,091 of JAUDYJ010000007.1, read as the reverse complement.
GGGCCAGGGTACTTACGGGACTGCCTTCTGCCACCAATTGCCTCCCACCGGCCGGTTCGCTCCCACAGAGAGGGCCTCCTCAGGGTGCCGTCAGCCAGACAATGCCGGCTGGCAACCCCCTGGGGGAGAGCCTTCTCTGTGGCAGCACCTACCCTCTGGAATGATCTGCCTCCAGAGTTAAGAACAATTTCTGACCTCCCGACTTTCCGGCGGGCTTTAAAAACTCATCTTTTTCAGCTTGCCGGCTTAGCCTGATTCCTGTAAATATTTTATCACTTTTAGAGTTTTTATTATCTTTTAAGTGAACTAGTTTTAATCTACGGCTATTTATATTTGTTCTTTTACGAAATTTTTAACTTTTGTGTATTTGTTTTTTAAATTGGCTGTGCACCGCCCTGAGTCCGTAAGGAGAAGGGCGGTATATAAATCTAATAAATAATATATATATATATAAGACAGGGTCTTATTTTCAGGGAAACACGGTAATATATTATTGTTGTTCTAATTACATTCAATGAGCAGCTTGTCAGTAGGTTTTATGAGAATCAGTATGCTATTTATTTATTTTATTTTATTTAATGTATATTTAATTTCTATGAATACCTTTATATTTATTCATATATTTATTAAATTTATGTGCTGTCCATCTCACCAACAGATAACTCTAGGACACCTTAAATAGAACTACTGGCTTGTTATTATTAATTTTTTTGGGTTAAATTTCTGCTCAACGTTGTTTACTGTTGTAATTTATTGTTATGTTAAGCTTACACAGAAAATGATATGAAAATACAGATCTACCATTGAAGCCAGCCAAATTTGGTTCTAACAAGAACAATAATATTCTTACTCTCTATCTGCCAAAAACTCAGAAAGGAGTATTTCTCGAAGACTGTTACATAGTTTATGTAATCCCTTTTCTATTCCTTGGATGAATGACAGAACAGTATCACCGAATAACAGAGTTGGAAGGGACCTTGGAGGTCTTCTAGTCCAACCACTGCACAAACAGGAGATCCTATATCATTCCAGACAAGTGGCTGTTCAGTCTCTTCTTAAAAGCCTCCATGATGGAGCATTCTCAACCTGTTCCACTGGTTTATTGTTCACACTGTCAAGAAATTTCTCCTTAGTTCTAGGTTTCTTCTCTCCTTGATCAGTTTCCATCCATTGCTTCCTTTCTACCTTCTGGTGCTTTGAAAAATAAGCTGATCTCCTCTTTCTTGTGGTAGCCCCTCAAATATTGGAATACTGTTATCATGTCACCTCTAGTCCTTCTATTCACTAGGCTAGACATAGCCAATTCCTGCCACCATTCTTCATATGCTTTAGCCTCCAGCCCCCTAATCATCTTTGTTGCTCTTCTCTGCCTTCTTTCCAGTTAGGTCTATGTAATCACTAGAAGTAAAGCACAAATCAAGGCAGACTTCAGTTTTATTGAAAGGGAGGGTCATTCACCCTTAAAAGCCTATGATCATAAAAACAAAAGTAAATGCAAACCTCCTATAATATTAAACTTGGCTTAATTCATCAAACAGCTGTAATGACAGCCCAAGGGCTGTCCTTGGCCTTGAAGTACTTTACTGGCACTTCACTCCAAAGTATTAGGAGGGATAAAATTAAATGTGTTTATATTTAAATTTACATATAATTAGTATAATTAATTTCCCTTCTGTCACATGAAAAATTACCACTTTTGGAGATATCTGGAGGCTGCCTGAAGCTCTGGGATCACAATTAGTATACCTGTCAGGGTTCCAAGTAACACCCCCAATAAAAGAAAACTCCAAGGCTTGAGTTTTCTTGAAGTTCCATTTTATTAGAGATGTCATATTGGCACATCTGGGAAAACCCGAATCTGAAAGTTTCCAGGTTTTCCCCACCCAAAGGAAAGTTCAAGTCCCTGCCCAACACCCACAAGTCCATCATATGGTCCAATCAAAGCACCGTCCCAACTGGAGATGCCTCCCAGTTCCAGCCTCCCAGGTGCAGGGCAAGACGGCCTTGACTTTCTGAGAAAGGAATGTTATTATGACTATATATCACCAATGCTCCATTCAATCCCCCCTCCCAGTTTCCCACAGCAGTAAATGTGGCAGGCCTAGAGGCCCAATTCAAAAGATGGCTTCCAGGTCTGACAGGACCTCTAATTTAGATCACAATCCACAACATCATCTCTTCTCTGACTATTATCAAGGCCTTGTTTCTTTGTGTAGCTATCTGGGGTTCAGAGTACCATGAGTATCTTGCAAACCGTATCTTTAGGAAAGTGACATAAAATTGCTCAATGGGAGGGCAACATACTGAGCTTTATTTTTTATTTATTTTTAGTTTATTTATTTATTTTGTCAAGCATGTATAACATAACAGATATAAGTATAAACATAATTATGAATACATGAAATGGATACAAATAAATGGGGACAGTAGGACAGGGACGATAGGAACATTGGTGTGCTTATGCATGCCCCTTACAGACCTCTTAGAAATGTGGTGAGGTCAACAGTAGACAGTCTAAGGTTAAGGTTATGGGGAAGAAACCACACAGTCAGGTAGTGCATTACAGGCATTGACCACTCTGTTACTGAAGTCGTGTTTTCTGCAATTGAGTTTGGAGCGGTTTACCTTAAGTTTGTATCTATTGTGTGCTCGTGTAATGTTGTGGTTGAAGCTCAAGTAGTCATTGACAGGTAGAATGTTGTAGCAGATAATTTTATCTACCAAGCTTAGGTCAGACAGAAGACGGTGTAGTTCTAAGTTGTCTAAGCCCAAAATTTCAAGTCTGGTGGCATAAGGTATTCTTTTGCGAGCAGAGGAGTGGAGGACTCTCCTTGTGAAATATTTGGTCTCATTCAATTGTATTAATGTCCAATAAGCAGTGCGGGCTCCAGGCAGATGAGCTGTATTGGAGAATTGGTCTAGCAAAGGTTTTGTATGCTCTAGTTAGCAGTACAATATTACCAGAGAAGAAGCTACGCAAGATTAGGTTACCAACTCTTAATGTCTTTTTGGCAATGTTGTTACAGTGGGCTCTGGCACTTAGATCATTAGAGATGAGTACTCCAAGGTCCTTGACAGAATGAGGGTCATCTATGAGGTCATATCCGCCCAGCTTGTATTTTATGTTCTGATTTTTTTTGCCAATGTGTTAGAGCATTTGTTGGTTGAGATTTGGAGTTGCCAATTGTTTGACCATTCTGACACAGAGTCAACGTTGTTTTGAAGGGCAGCAGCATTGCTGGTGGTGTTGAATAGTTTTATATCATCAGCGAAGAGAACACAGTTATTTATAATATGATCACAAAGGTCATTTCTGCAAAAAAAGGTCATTCCTGGAAAAAGAAAGGTTGATTGATTGCTATCTGTATATGAATGGCTAATGAAGGAAAGGGAATGAGGGCTACATTGAGCTATTTAGCAATAGTGATAGCAGTTAGACTTACTATATATGCTGCTTCACAATGCTTTACAGCCCTCTTTAAGCTGTTTACGGAGTCAGCATATTGTCCCCAACAATCTGGGTCCTCATTTTACCAACTTCGGAAGGATGGAAGGCTGAGTCAACCTTGAGCCAGTGAGATTTGAACTGCCAAATTGCAGGTAGCCGGCCAGCAGCAGAAGTAGCCTGCAGGACTGCACTCTAACCATTGCGCCACCACAGCTATTTAATTGATCCTTCCCATGAATTGCATTTCCTATATAGTTGGAACAAATAAAATCATTCCATACTTATATGACTTAATCAATCAATGTTTGATATCTAAGCTAAAAATGTCTGGAAAATGTGACTTGGAGTATCTTATCTGGGTTGCAATCAGACTTTATTGGTCTGTAGGAGAAGGTATCAACACTGGACTTGCTGAATTTGATGCCAGGTGAGGCCTAGTCAGCCTCCTGCACCACGGCGGGGTGTGTGCGTGTGTCTGTGTGTGTTTGTGTACATTTTTGCCCTCTCTGGGCTCCGAAGGCTTTTCTCGAGCCTCTAGGAGGGTGAAAACGGCCTCCCCAGGCTCCGGAGACCCTCTGGAGGCCAGAAATGAGCCCACTTCCAGCTTTCCGGTAAAACTTCCGGTAGACCTGTTTTTCACCCTTCCCGAGCCTCCACATGTGCCTTACATTTACCTGCATCAAAAACGTGCCCCGGGGGGGGGGGGGATTCCTGGGAGGGAGAACCAATCTAGAATATTTTTTCTTCCTAAGAATTTAATCTTCTCTATTTCATTGCTAGGGCATGGTGGCAACTCTTTTGATAGATAAAAGTTACACTTTGCCTTTTGAGTTGGAGGCTGGGTCATTGCCTGACAGCAAACATTCTATATGTAGATACCTCAAGCATAAGCAGGAGGCAGGCAAAGCTTCATTCTTTTCTCAAGGCACATCTGCTGAATAGGAAGGTCTACAGAACACGATATATTTTCAGCAGCGTTCCTCAATTTGGCACCCTTCAGTTGTAATCAAACTAACTCAAAGGATCTTCAGCTAGCACAAAGGCCAAACACATCTGCAGGGGGACATTAGAAAGGGAAAGTCTCTACTATCTGTAATTTCAAATGCCATGCTGAAACTCCTCATAGACTTTCACACAGTGTTCCTAATAATGACCAATCAAGTCAAAGCCATACAAGAAATAACCCAGATAAGCCAAATGTCTCTCTAAAATTAGATGCTGGCTTTCCAGCAATTAAATCCAGAAGTAAAGAAGAATGCTTTGTCAAGACATATCCCAGCTAAAGAGCTGACATGACACGTGTTCTGCTTCCCAAAGCTGGCGAGCTTGCCAGTTGTCTCCGACTCTTTCAAATTAATGGGACATGTTAGTTATGAGTCCCAGGGGCATTGTACACAAGCTGGAACTTCTTTTCATAGGAAAACCCACGTGAAGACATAGCAAATGTCACAACTGGGATTTACAAAGCCATGGATGAAAGATATCAGTATAAAGGAAGTCATAATGTGCAAGTTGGATGATTCAAACAGCTGGCATCTGAGCTTCTAAACTCAGCAGACCAACAAGTCTTTTAAGACTAGTCCCGCCATGGTTACAAATATTTTCTTGGTTTCCCATTCCCCCCAGATCAGCAAAATATATTGGAAAAGGGCACAGCATTGAAGAGACTCTAGTTTTCTCTTATTTTAACAAATTAAAAAACAAGTGCAACATATAGTTTGGTACTTCATTCTCACGTGCACCCAAACAAGAATTGGGCTGTAAGAATTGTATGTGTGGCCTTTCATCTTAAGTGAGCTGTCAGGCAAAACCAAACACCGGCTGGGACATAAAGCATGGCAAAACATATATAAGAACAAATAAAAGTGCTTGAAGAAGAGATGTATTGAATGGTCTGTCAAAATGAAGACTATAAATCACATAATGGGTATAAAACATGTCACATAGTGTAATAAACATCTGCTTCAATATACATTTCTTCACGTTTGATAGATAAAGTATACCGAAATTGGTATAGTGCAAGTATCATGTAACTGATGGCATAATACAGTACAACTTGGTCCAACATATATCACAAGGGATTGTTTGATAGGAAAAGGGACATACCGTAATTCCTGTAAACCATGCTGGTCATTGTTAATTTTTGTGTTCAACCAGAAATAGAACAAGAAGTTCAAAATAAAGCATTACAGAGACTGATTTCGATAACTTCATCTCTTTGATACTAAAGGACTCATAAAGTACACATCTAAGCAATCAAAGGATTCTTCCTAGAATTAAGCTCTGGGAGAATGTTGCTGAAATTGGGGAGGAGATTGTCATCTTTCTCTCTTTCTCTGTCTCTGTCTCTTTCTTGAGAGAGAAAACATTGGCCTCTGTAGGTGACATTTCCTTCCTACCTACCTACCTACCTACCTTCCTTCCCTCTTTTCTTCCCTCCCTCCGTTCCTTCCTAAGAATATACCGGTAGTAACTGTAAAAAATTATCTAGATCCAGCATCAATTTGAATCATAAAGTAAAAATGCAAAATACAACTGATGTTGAGAACAAAAGATTAGGCTTCATCTACCCTTATTCTGATTTCATTTATTATTAACCATCATAGCCCTAGCTGTTTTTTCAAAAACTGCACATTCTCTGCAAAGACACATTTAATGCCACATGTAGTTTGGCTGTAATTCAAAGCAAAGTAGTAAAAGGTATCTAGGTACCTATAATATTCATAATAACTGAATTTTTGACATGGTTAGGGAGGAGGAGGAGGAGGAGGAGGAGGAGCAGGAGATGTGTAATGTTAACATCTTCAAATATACTGAATGGTCAGAAGGCAGATGGAGACACTTAACATTTAACTGGATGATTTCCCAGTTGTTGTTGTTTTTCATAAAAGCCTTCCTCATAAAACTCCTGCAGTATAAATTGCTAAAATAAGGTTGCTAGATTCCTCTCTCACAACAATATATTGCAATTAAAATTCTGTCACCTACCTCTATTTGAGATATGAGATTGTTTTCAGCTACTTTACACAGTTGGGAGCTTTTTAAAATTCTGAACCCATTTGTCAATAGCCATAACATATAATCGTGTCAGCAGCATGAAGAAGGTAGGAAAATGGATACTGGCCACGAGTTGCAATTCTAACAAGCAGAAGTAGGTTAGATGGACACACTTTTTTGTTTGTTTTAGCTAATAGTTGGTGGTGATCCTATGGCCTGACTGCTGGTGACTATTTGTTTTAGCTAATAGTTGGTGGTGATCCTATGGCCTGACTGCTGGTGACTATTACTCTACTAATTTACATGTTACAGTATTACTAATAGAGAACATAGATGTTCCAGGTACACTATAGCATAAAATAATACAAGGGCCTCTTCTGTAATCTGAGTGAATTAAGCAGGCAGGTCAGTCAACAAGACTGAGCCTTTGTAACAGACAGAAGGTATAAGCTTGAGGAATAGAGAGTCTGAAGAAGATTTATAACCTGAATAAGCAACCAGGGAGACAAGATCCTCCCTAATTCTCACAAAGATAAAGGGAAGGAAAGGGGAAGACCATTCAGACTTCCAATATCCAAAATCCAATATACCTTTTTAAAAAAGTAGTCCCAAATGTGCTTTTTCAGGAAAATTTCTTGTTTTTTCTTTGAAGACATTTCGCTTCTCATCCAAGAAGCTTCTTCAGCTCCGACAGGATAGTGGGGAATGGAAGAATTTATATTCCTTGCAGACAGCTTCAAGGTTATTGAAGCACTTGGACATTTATCTGTGTCCTCAGGGTCACCTGAGTAGTTCTCCTGGTTCCGAGGTGGTATTTGGCAGGTTCGCACCAGTTCACGTCAACTGTTGGCAGAAATTTGGCCAAGGGCACTGAACCGGTAGCGATGGCCGGCTGGCCACGCCTCTGAACTGGTCCCCTGGTCACCGCTTATTTGCCCCAACCACCATGTTCGTTGCTGCCATGTTTTTCGCACACGCACATCCCATTGCCTTGCAAGTCCAATGGGATGCGCATACGCGAAGGACGTGGTGGTGACAGCAGCAGCTTTTTCCATGACCTCTGGTACTTTTTGGCCATGGCCTCAAAGCAGCTCTCAAAGAGGTGGTGGCTGGGAAGCTTCTTTGCCAGCTGCTTTCCAGTAGCAGCAGCTGGCTGGGGGCCACCAAAAACTCCAGTCAGCTTGCCTTCCGGACTCTGGACCAGCTGCCACAGAAGATAAGCAGCCCGAACAAAGAGGCGGTGGTGTGGGAGGAAGCAGAGCTAGGGCCGGGCCCACCAAAGTGAGAGAAATGGGAGTGACTGGCAAAGGGAGGGCGGGGGTAAATAGGTGGAAATTCCAAAACTGTTCCTACCTTTTCCTGTGGGCATGGCTGGGGGGGGCATGTGACTGAGTGGGCATGGGCGTGAGTGATATCAAGTTGGCCACACCCACTCAGTCACATGCTCCCCCCACCTAGCCACGCCCACCAAACGGGTAGCGAAAATTTTTGAAACCCACCACTGTCCTGATTCCTGTAGTCTACATTTTTTTTCTCTGGAAATCCATTCCTACTCCCGCACCATTCAAAGGGTGTTCATCTCAAATTGTATAGCTAAAAGTCTGTAGAGATTCTCAGTCATCTAGGTCATGGTTGTCCCAAAGGTGCTTTTTCAGGTGGCAACTGGACTTTCTTGGTTTTTTTCTTTGAAGACATTTCGCTTCAAAGAAAAATTTGCAGACTACAGGAACCAGAAGCACTGCTCAGCGCTACTGAGGACACTGATAAACCTCCAAGTGCTTCAACAACCCTCTAAAAGGATGCAAATGACCAGCTGTCTGCCAGGAATACAAATCCTTCCATTCCCCACTATCCTGTCAGAGCTGAAGAAGCTTCTTGGATGAGAAGTGAAATGTCTTCAAAGAAAAAACAAGGAAGCCCAGTTGCCTCCTGGAAAAAGAACCTTTGGGACAACCATAACCTGGATGACTGAGAATCTCTACAGACTTTTTTTTTTTTAAGTAATGTTAACATATGTAACTGGTTTCTAGTCTGGTCTATGTTGGAGGGCTGACAGCCTTAGAGGCAAGTTGTCCTGAGACCCTTTATGGCAGAGGTGGGCATGACCATATGTCAAGTGCCATGGAAATCAGAAGATTCAGGCAGTTCAAGTGAATATAAAGATTTATTGCAAGTTTAAGCTCTCTACCAGAACCTGAACTACAAACAATCAAAGCAAATTGGAAGTAGATAAGAATCAAAGGAATTCAAGTTGGGCTGAATTTAGATCTCTTGTATGCATGAAGGGACTCATGACTGATGATGTATTTGAACCCTCCCTTGGGCTCAGCCAATCATCTCCTGCACCATAGTCTAAATTCCCAAATCTTCTAAAAGCAGTGTAAGAACTTTTAGCAAAAGTTATAGGTCTCTTCCCCAATATTTCATCTTTGATCTTCCAAATTGCTGTCATGCTTTGGGAGGATTATATGATCTTCCCATCCTGGAAGGTTCACAAGTTGATTATTTTTTCAATTCATGGCATTTAGCTTATTCTCATAGCTAAGCCTAGTTATAGTTTCTTAGGGCTGAGTCAAATCACACTGATTCACCTTGAAATAGTGTCTTGTCTTGGACGTTGGCAGTAGTTCAGTTTGAGAAAGTTTTTCTACTCCGAAAGTAAGTTGCTTAGCTTTATGTTTCAGATTCATTTGGCCAATTTGGAAAAGACCATTTTCATGTGTGCAGTTCATCTGCAGAAGGTCTTCAAATATCTGAACTGGAATGGCCTGGCTGAAATTTGGGTAATTCTTTGTCAATATGAAATGCCCTTAAGTGCCCCTAAGAACTGTAGTAGTGTTATACCTGCAAGGAAATAGGGGGAAATTACTTAATGGTTACAACACCATTCAGAATTCCCTCCCAGAAAGAAGAAATAATTATTTCCTCATTTATGTAGATTACATGCATTTGAAAATCCATGTCACAATAGGGCCATTTGGTTGTTAGCTTTGTTTGTTGCTGCTTTTGCTGCTGTTGTAAAGCTAACACAGCTGCTGTTCTGGAATGTATTCCTGAAATATTTCTCAGCTATTTAATGAAAAAAAAAGGAAATAGATGCTGAATGTAATTATTTTGGATTAACAGCTGGCAGGGACCCAGAGAAATGGACAAAAAAATGAACACACAAAAACCTGATCAAAGGAAACCTACAGGACTGCGCAAATCTGGCATGCTTGGGGTTTTCTTGCAATTGCTCAGATGCCCACTTGGCCTAAAGCTATGAACTCAAGTAAAAAGGATGTCACTCCGTGTTCCATTTTACGAAAATATCTCTGTGATCTACCTGTCTAATCTCAGAGCATCCCTGAAGCATTTTGGTTTTTTAGCACCAGAAAACAATTTATAGGACACACAGTGATGAGTGGGGGGAAGATCTATTTGTTTACTGAATACCAAATTTGAGTAAGTTTATATTTCATACTGTATATCAAGGGCTAACACTGTATCATTCATATACCGTGAATGCAAATTTATCAACAATGGTTACACTTATTTATTGCATTAGAAATGCTTCAAATTTTGTTCAACTGTGGGTCACCGTGGTAACTAGAATTTGACTGTTTACTCTAAATCCTAACGTTATGGCAGAACGTTTGATATAGATAATCTTATGCACTTAAAATATATTATTTTAACAAGGAAAGGAAGCATTCCTCTAATGAAACACTTCATAAACTTGTTGGAGTGAAAAACTGTCTCTTCCTGTTGTTTTTTTAACTATCATGTTCCAATGTCAGCTTTAAAGAAAAAAAAAAGGGAATCATATAAGAGGTTTAAAAGTTTTCCAAATGATAAAAGGAAAAATAGACTATCTAAAAGAGAAGAAAACATCAACATGATCTTCTTTCTGACCTTTTTTCAATCAGAAAAAAGCATTTTAGATCAAAGTGCTAAGAGAATAGACAGCCCAATACGATACGTGTTGAAAAGATAAGGAAAACACCACCGCATTTTCCACTGTATTTTCCTTATCTCACAAAGTTCCTAACCTAAGAAGAGAGGGGCCTACAATAGAATCTTTTTTTTAATTGAAAAAGTTTTACAATACAATTTTAACATGCCTTCCCCCCCAACCCCCCACCCCAACAACCACCCCCTCTCCTCCCCCCTCAGCCCCCCCTTCCCCCCCCCCTGACTTCCACTATTAAACAATCATGTATTACAATCAACAACCAACAACTTTTTAGGTAAGATCTGGCTAACAATAAAACAATTTTAAACTTATTTAGTACAAAAAATATTCTAAACTTTTAAAATCTATTACCCCCTCAGATATATAACCAAATAGATCATTTATAAAAAATCATAGAAAATTTTCGCATACAAAATATAACACTTATCTTTTTTTTTTTTAAATGATAAAATAATGTTGGGCATCTTAAGTTTTGAATTAAAATATCATATAAATCCCACAATTTACTCTTAATAATATTTCTTAATCATTCAAGTATAAAAATCATATTTAATATGTAGTCCTCAAATAGAGGACATATCAGATATTAAACTGATAAGAACAGATACTACACTTGATCTTAGCCAAAAGGCCGAGAAGAATCTTTTTGGAGCAGTAGTGGGATTCAAAAAAATTTTTACTACTGGTTCTGTGGGCGTGGCTTGGTGGATGTGGCATGGCTTGGTGGGTGTCACAAGGGAAGGGTACTGTCAAATCTCAAGTTCCCACCCCACTCCAGGGGAAGGATACTATAAAATCTCTATTCCCTCCCCACTCCAGGGGAAGATTACTGCAAATTCCCCATTTCATCCCGATCAGCTGGGACTCGGGAGGCAGAGAATAGATGGGGGCAGGGCCAGATAGAGGTGGTATTTACCGGTTCTCCGAACTACTCAAAATTTCCACTATTGGTTCTCCAGGCCTGATCAGAATCTGCTGAATACCACCTCTGTTTTGGAGATCCAACATCTATGGCCAAATTGTCTCAGAAGTGCTTTTCCAAAAGGCAACTGGACTTCGTTTTTCCTTGAAGACATTTTGCTTCTCATCCAAGAAGCTTCTTCAGTTCTGACTGAATAGTAGAGGCTGGAAGGATTTATATTCCTTGAGTGTTTATCAAAGAATTCAACATCCTCCACCATGCATTCAGACAGAACTGAAGAAGCTTCTTAGATGAGAAGAGAAATGTCTTCCAGTAAAAACAAAGTCCAGTTTGAAAAATCAGCTTTGGGACAACCATGTCCTGGATGACTGAGAATCTCCATAGACATCTACTGCCAAACCTCTTTTAGTCCTTTTGAGACCTAAGATGATCTAATATTGGCTAAAGAGGCCACATTGACTTTCCTCTCCCAATTTGGCATTTATTTCTATTGTTTGAAGTTGAAGCAAGTGCAAACTTTCATGAAGAATCTCCTGTTGTATTCTCCTGCTAACTACATCTATAGCTTTGTGTTTGAGTTTTAATACAGTAGTAGTTTAAGTACAGCTCTATGTTGCTCTGCTTATTTATATTTTTATTGTTCTTGCGAATAAGTATTTTTTGTCAGGGCAACCTGGTTTTTACCCAATTATGGGACGGAGCATCCGTTTTTGCCTTTCAACCCTATCCAGGAGCCTTCACAGGCAGTCACATTCACGACAAACTATTTTTGTGTTAAATTTATGTTTTACCAACAAAGAAATAAAGGAAGATTAGTATAGGTCTAAAGGGGATGCAGTGGCTCAGTGGCTAAGATGCTGAGCTTGTCGATTGAAAGGTCAGCAGTTCAGCAGTTTGAATCCCTAGTGCTGCATAATGGGATGAACTCCCATTACTTGTCCCAGCTTCTGTCAACCTAGCAGTTTGAAAGCACATAAAAAATGCAAGTAGAAAAATAGGGAACACCTTTAGTGGGAAGGTAACAGTATTCCATGTGCCTTTGGCATTTAGTCATGCTGGCCACATGACCACGGAGACCTCTTCAGCTTTGAAACAGAGATGAGCACTGCCCCCTAAAGTCAGGAACAACTAGCACATATGTGCGAGGGGAACCTTTACCCTTTACTAGTATAGGCCTATTTCAAGCTATTTAGCTCTCATCAGCTAGCCATACCCTTCTGGGATTTGAACCCAGGCTGTTTGCGTATTAGATAGACGTATTAACCTCTAAGCCATAGGTTCTCCTCCCTTTGTTGGCTCTACCAGGGGAAAGATTAAGTATCTTTTGTCAGGGCAGCCTGGTCTACTCAATTATGGGATGGAGCATACTGTTTCCATTTTTGCTTTTCAGCCCTAATCCAGGAGCCTTCACTGTTCTTGCTGCTGTTTGTAATTGTTATAAAGTGCCCATATACAACAGAATCTTGAAAATCTGAAAGGGCTTCCCCCTGTTCTGCCTTTGCTCTCCAGAGAAGCAGTGGAGATGCTTTCTGAGATGCTTTGTCTACCCCCATCCTTCCTTTGGACTCAAAATTTTGTTTAGCAGACCCTTGTCTGTAAACAGCTTTTCCTCCTGTCCTCCAAGTTATTGTCACAGCCATAGTGAAATTCAATTTTTTTTTTACTATCAGTTCTGTGGGCATGGCTTGGTGGCCATGGCAGGGGAAGGATACTGTAAAATCTCCATTCCCATCCCACTCCAGGGGAAGGATTCTGCAAAATCTCCATTCCCACCCCACTCCTGGGGTAAGGATATTGCAAAATATCCATTCCCACCCCACTCTGGGGCCAGCCAGAGGTGATATTTGCCAGTTCTCTGAACTACTCAAAATTTCTGCTACCGGTTCTCCAGAACCTGCTGAATTTCACCTCTGCTTACAGCCCATCATAACAACATTGTGAGCTGTCTAGCAAGCAGCATCATTGCTTACTTTCTGTTTATTTCAGTGAATTGAAGCAGTACCATAGCAACTTGCATTGGGTAGATTGTACCTATAGGTCAGTGTGACATTGTCATCTAAGGTTATTATTTTTCATGTTATCCCTATGAATACGATTCTACTTGGAGAGCTCCCGTCTCATCAACAGTGCTTCTTCACTGTATCCAAGCAACCTGAAAGCAATACTTAAAAAGGGCAGCAAAGATTTACTGTGCCGAAAGTAGATATTTCTCCCTTGTTAAACTGGGTTAATTGCATCGGAGTTAGTAATGAATCACTGACATTAAGAGAGGAATACTTTCTTGATACTTCAGAAACCAGTTTGTGGATCATAGCAAGAAAGCTCTAGGACTCGTATGTTTAATTAAAAAACAATTAAAATCAGAAATATCCTTCATTAGATGACTATGATTATTCTTTTGATTTCATTTCATTATATTTATTTTAAACATTCCTACAGTAAGTACAGTAACTTTTTCAGCCACCATATGTCATTAGATAGGGCAATTTAGGAATTCTCAGCTGCCCCTTCACATGCTTCATTATCTAGGTATCTGATACCAGAAAAGAACTGACTGATCCTATAATAAATTCATTCTGAGATTCATAGGAACTCGTATAATCCTGCATTCCTACCTTTCTAATTTGGTGCAAACTCAGCAGTGGAGTAAGTGAGATGCTCTCAGCTAGGCTGTGTATATATAGCTGCAGGTAAAGGAAGGCTTGGGAACAAGCTATCAGTAACCACTCATGTGAAAATGATTGGTGTATCACTAGCGTTGTTCTTAGAAGCTATATATACATACAAACATACATATATATATACATTTATACATATATATACATATACATATGTATATGTATATATATAATTCAAAAATATATTTCACAATTAACACAAGTTATATGAGCCACAAATATATCTAGTAGCTTTACTTCCAATTCAGCGCAGGAATAAAAATGACTGTTATCAACTCAAGCATTATCTGGTTTGTAATATCAACTGGGGGATTTTCATCAAATGATCATACTTTTCCTTTTGATCTCATGCACAATGACTCCCTGGCGGTAGCAGATGTGTATGAGTGCTAGCAAAATGTGATGGAAATGAAGATTTAGTTGGTAGCGTTCATACTTTTTACCCTATTTAACTGGAAAATCATGATTCCTGATGAATGACAATATGTCTCCTTTATGCTAGTTCTGCTTTGCTGATCCCAAGTGGTTATGGAAGAAAGCCTGTGTCCCAAATTCCAATTTTCTACTCCTCTGAAATACCATTATCTCCACATGAAATGGCAATATAATAATGTAGAAATGCGGAATGTAGGAATTCAAATGTTCTCTGTGCAGGATATGATATTCAGATGATTGAGTCCTATCTTGAACAGCTTTTCTTTACTTCTACTGGGTAATAGAGTTGCAGCGCTGGAGAAAAAAACTTAAAAAGTTCGTCTATTTCGGATGATAAAACTGAGATTAGTCCTAAAAATGCTATAAGCAACCAGAAGTGTCTGCCTGTCTGCACCAATAATACATCTGCATTATAATTTAATGAAGGTGACTCGTATATCTTGAATTTAAATTCTTAGTATAGCCTCTTTTAGCATTCATTGGTATGAACTCAGACTGCAAAAATCTAAAGATCCTCGGTAATATGTAATGTGGCAGGTAAATCAACAATGGTACCTCTGTTACCTCAAAACAAATTAATCAGTAATACAGGGATGGTCAACATACAATTCTGAACTGCTTTTTTGGTTCTCTTCCCTTCCCTCATTATGCTACTAAGATTCACATCAATATATATATATATGGCGCTGAGCTTGTCTATCAAAAGATTGTCAATTCAGCGGTTCGAATCCCTAGTGCCGCATAATGGGGTGAGCTCCCGTTACTTGTCCCAGCTTCTGCCAACCTAGCAGTTCGAAAGCACATAAAAAATGCAAGTAGAAAAATAGGGACCACCTTTGGTGGGAAGGTAACAGCGTTCCATGCGCCTTTGGTGTTTAGTTAGTCATGCTGGCCACATGACCATGGAGACGTCTCCAGACAGCGCTGGCTCTTCGGCTTTGAAATGGAGATGAGCACCACCACCCCCTAGAGTTGGGAATGACTAGCACATATGTGTGAGGGAAACCTTTACCTTTAATCCATTGTATCTGGGTGGAGTAAGGGCAACTGAATGGAACTGAGTGTTTACCAGCCAGATGCCCTTCCTGTTGCCAATGCAAAGTTCGCACCAAATATTTTCCCACTGTGCCCAGAGAAAGAGAAATCTCTGCCGCTACCTAGGATGGAACTCAAAGCTTCTTGAGTGTGAGGCAAGAGCTCCACCTCTAGGTCACTGCACTACTCATTCACATCAATGTATATGGATTTGGAAAATTCAAATTAGCAAGATTCACATTAAATGCAAATGTTAGGTTTCGAAGTCGTCTTGAACAAATTGCATTTCAAACAAAGTCTTTGAAAAAAAACCTCTAATTTATTAAGCACGCATGTTCTATCTCCGACTCATTGCAGCCAAGTCTGGCTTCCTCAGGCAAACCTTCCTTTTCCTTTTCCCATTCCTCTGTACTCATTGCCCATCTTCCCCGTCACTCTGCCCCTAATCTACTGCTCCCTCAAAGGAATTTCCTCCCTCCCATCCCATCTCCTAGGTTGATGATGGTGAACCTATGATACGGGTACCACAGGTGGCACACGGAGCCATACTGGTGGGCACGCAAGTGTTGCCCTAGCTCAGCTCAAGTGCACATGTGTGCACTGGCCAACTGATTTTCAGGCCTTCCGATCCCACTGGAAGTCGGGAGATGGGCTGTTTCTGG
This sequence comes from Masticophis lateralis, assembly GCA_030761175.1. NCBI lineage: Eukaryota > Metazoa > Chordata > Lepidosauria > Squamata > Colubridae > Masticophis > Masticophis lateralis. The sequence goes on along the minus strand of JAUDYJ010000007.1, from coordinate 67,831,959 downwards.
CCTCCGGAAGGCTTCCTGTGGGATGGAAAAGGCTGTTTTTGCCCTCCCCAGGCTCCTAGAAAGCCTCTGGAGCCTGGGAAGGGGAGAAAATGGGCCTACTGGGCCCACGGGGCCATCACGTGCCAAAAGCAGGGGGAAGTGTGGGGGGGTCACGTGCGCATGCGTGGGAGGGCGGGGCACATTGAATTATGGATGTGGGCACACGCACCCATGACCCCCCCATGCTCCCCCTGCTTTTGGCACGCAACGGCAAAAAGGTTAGCCATCACTGTCCTAGGTGATATTCTCTCCAGTGAAAATAAGTAGGTGAAGAGTCAAATTTCTCTTTCCAGATGCCTCTGCTTCTTCTTCTTATGTCAGCATTAGAGTAAGTGCAGCGTGAAATGCTGACAACAAACCTTTGTAGTTTTTCTTCTTCTTCAGACTTATCCTTCCTGTACCTTGACCTTGTTATCTTGAATTTTTCCATCTTTAAATCTGTCTTTTTTCTTTTCTTCCCTTTTCCATTTCATGAGTTGGATTCAAGGACAATCATTGCCTGAAAATCATAGCCAATAAATGAAATCATATGTTTCTTTTCTCCTTATCTAAGATATCTAACGTGTTTATAACATTCCAAGTAGAAAGATAGTAGCATTTGCTAAAAGAAAGAAGAATGTTCATCTTCTAGCTGAAATTACATTTACCACTAAGCATCAGAAACCAGGCAGAAATAGAATTAACCGATATTTCCATTTTCCACACCTGCTGATCTACTCATCATTTTTAAGTTAATGCTTCTCTATATATTGATTTCTTCCTGCTCATGACTGCTATGAAAAAATCTATGAGCAACTCTGAATTAATATATTCTATGCCTAAAATAATAAGTAAGGCTGAAACCTTAGATATCTTCTGAAAGAAAAGTAGTTTGAGGATCTAAATCAGGGCTGTCAAGCTCCCGGCCCACTGGCCAGATGTGTCACATGCTGGCCATGCCCATGCCCTGTTTAGCGAAGGGAAAAAAGTCCCAATACATCACATGATTCCACCATGATGACGTGAGGTTTTTTTATAGAATTCTTTATTCGTTATTGGTCAAGTGTGATTGGACACACAAGGAATTTGTCTTTGGTGCATATGCTCTCAATGTACATAAAAAGAAAAGATACATTCATCAACAATCATAAGGTACAACGCTTAATGAAAGTCATAGGGAACAAATAAGCAATCGAATCATACTAGGAAACAATCAATATAAATTGTAAGGATACATGCAACAAGTTAGTCATACAGTCATAAGTGGGAGGAGATGGGTGATAAGAATGATGAGAAGATTAATAGTAGTGCAGACTTAGTAAATAGTTGGACTGTGTTGAGGGAATTATTTGTTTAGCAGAGTGATGGCATTCGGGAAAAACCTGTTCTTGTGTCAAGTTGATCTGGTGTGCAATGCTCTATAGCCAGTGGTGGTTTTCAAATTTTTTTACTACCGGTTCTGTGGGTGTGGCTTGGTGGGAGTGGCGTGGCATGGCTTGGTAGGTGTGGATTGGTGGGCATGGCAGGGGAAGGATACTGTAAAATCTCCATTCTCTCCCCAATCCAGGGGAAGGTTACTGCAAAATCCCCATTCCCTCCTGATCAGCTGGGACTCGGGAGGCAGAGAATAGATGGGGGTGGGTCCAGTTAGAGGTGGTATTTACCGGTTCTCCGAACTACTCAAAATTTCTGCTACCGGTTCTCCAGAACTGGTCTGAACCTGTTTAAACCCACCTCTGTCTATATCGATGTTTTGAGAGTAGGAGTTGAAACAATTAATGTCCAGGATGCCTGATCTAAACCACATCAAAAAGCATGATTAAGGAAGTGTAAGGGTTTGTTTGATGCATAACCAACTTTTCTCTAAGACCTCTAAGAACAGTTTACCTGGAGATCCTCCATTGGTTTAGCTCAGCAATGCTGTAAACTAGCCCAAGAACAACCAGTTAACCCACAGACATCCAGGGAGTTCTGTCTTTCCAATTCTAGTCCAACACTGTGAGCAACATATCACACTAGCAATATGTATTAAATGGAAATATTCTGAGGCTGAAAATGATAGAACAAATTGAGCAGTTGGGAAACTGGAGCTCTTACAAGAGCCCTGGTGGTGAAGTGGTTAGAATGCAGTACTGCGGGCTACTTCTGCTGACTGCTGGCTGCCAGCAGTTCGATAGTTCAGTTCTCCTTGGCTCAAGGTTGACTCAGACTTCCATCTTTCTGAGATTGTTAAAATGAGGACCCAGATTGTTGGGGGCAATATGCAAACTACTTAGAGAGGGCTGTAAAGCACTGTGAAGCAGTATATAAGTCTAAGTGCTATTGCTGCTACTATTTATACTATTATAAATAGCTACTGCTATTTGGATACCTGGAACTAATGGTGTCTCCTATCCTTGTATTCATGCAAATACAACTCATTTTACATTTCAGTCAGGGAATTTCCAGTTCACAGCTTCGAGGGAATGGTTGTGAATCAATACTCTAGATTTAGAAAGCAGCCGTAAAAGTCAAAGATCCTGAAAGAAAGAGAAGAAGAATAGCATACATATATACTTGCTTTCTTCTAAACTCTACAGATTGATGGCATAAAATACAGTCCTGTAAACAAACCATTCAGTATCAACATTATAAGAGTTTGAAGCTAGCAAAATCAACCCAATGTTATCTCATTGGATATCTTACTAAAGTTTATCTTCAGCGCTAAAGCCGTGAGCAACTTCACCCCCTTATACATACGTACCCTTTGGTTTGTTTATTCAAGAAAACATGAAAAATGCTTTTGGGGTAAAGATAGGGGTCAAATCATGCATCGCAAGGCAAAAATGTCTCTGGTGCAACTCAGAAAGGAGGAACTAGGCTGGTTCAGTAATTTCAGTAATTCCTACAAGTAAACAGATTTTGAAAATATCATCTATAACATTGAACAGTAATCTAATAATGATAGGGTGTAATTTAATATTCTGCCAGGATTTTCTTTGTTATAATTCCCCTTTGATTTACCTAGCCCAGGAAGCCTGTTTTGTAAATTGTGTTGTTTATTTTGTAAGTTGTTACATATTTATTCCATGTTGACTTTACACATTTAATGAATTTCTCTTGGCTTTCCTTTACAGGTATTATTGATTGATTGATTGATTGATTGATTATTTTTTAGTTTGTCAAACATGTACAAGATAACAGGTACAAGTATAAACATGGACTGTTCTGCCCCAGCTACGGACCCCAAAGAACGCAGCACACACAAACTCTATACAAAGCTTATTTTACTCAAATAACTTAGTCTTTATCATTCAAAGGCTGTAAATGAATGGTCTTAACAGCCTATCAGAATTCTAAGATAAAATAATCAGAGTCTTACTAGAATTGGCAGAAAGCCCAGAAGCAATTTTGCAGACATGAAGGAGAATAAACTAAAGTTGTTCTCTACAGCTTGTTGCAAGCGGCGTTCCTTCTTAAATAGGCTAAGGGAGTGGCCAATTAGCCCCAAGCCTTACTCTCGAGGATACCTCCTCCCGAGGAGCCACTCCTGCCTTTTGGCAGCTCTGCGCACCTGTGCATTGAGAAGAGGCTCCTCCTCTTCATCCTCTTCACTTAAAGGAGCTTCTGGAGGTTCTGAAGACCCTGGCTGAATCCCTGCCTCTGGCACCACATCTTCTCCAGCCTCCTCATTGTCCGACTCGAGTGCCAGCTACACAGGCTGTTGGCGCATCATCACACCAGCCTCCTCGTCGGAATCAGCTACAATCTACACAGGCCGCTGACGGGCCACAACATGGACATGAGCACATGAAATGAGTACAAATAAATCGGGACAGTAGGACAGGGACAATTTTGTGTACTATGCTTAGGTCAGACCAAAGATGGCTTAGTTCAAGGTTGTCCAAGCCCAAAATTTCAAGCCTGGTGGCATAAGGTATTCTACTGTGAGCAGAGAAGTAGAGTACTCTTCTTGTGAAATACCTCTGGCCCTGTTCGATTGTATTAATGTCTGATATACAGTGTGGATTCCAGGCAGATGAGCTGTATTCGAGGATTGGTCTGGCAAAGATTTTGTATGCCCCAGTTAGCAGTACAGTGTTACCGGAGAAGAAGTATCATTGATGGGAATATTAAAGAAAATGTACAGTGTGGGACCCATGAGAGAAAGCAACCCCCTTCTTCAGACAGCTAGAGAAAAGGCAGTGTGCAAAGAATCAAGCTGACAGAACTTATAAAAGAATTTATTTGATGAAATAACAGATATACATGAAGATACCCAGGAAATAGTAGATGTCAAGATGAGAGAGGGTTGGGGTGGTCCAGGTTAATACGATAATTTCCCATTTTTCAGCAACTTTTAAGTGAAGGTGCTACTTTTTTTTTTATTAAAAGGGAAACTGCGTGTTTTGAGGAATATATTACAACTATTGTTAATTAACAATCTGTTCCCTTTCCCCTCTGTACCATCTTGTTCAGCCTATATAATCCTGTGAGCCATTCAGAATCACTTAGTATTTACAATAGCACTTATATACCGCTTCACAGTGCTTTACAGCTCTCTCTAAGCGGTTTACAGAGTCAGCCTATTGCCCCCAACAATCTGGCTCCTCATTTTACTTACCTGGGAAGGATGGAAGGCTGAGTCAACCTTGAGCCGGTGAGAATTGAACTGCTGGCAGTTGGCAGAATTAGCTTGCAATACTGCATTCTAACCACTGCTCCACCACAGCTCTTAGATACCATATTTTTCTATCTATAAGATGGCCACATGTATAGGACACCACCCCATATTTTTTTTACCCAAAATTCAGAAATCAGTATTTTAAGCAATCGGAAGTTTTGCTCGTGATGCTAGTTTGCAGAGCTAAGGTATCGGGAGTTTCGTAACTGTGGTTGTCTTCTCGACCCCCTATGTATAAGATGTCCCTCCATTTTTCAGTAAATATTTTAAATAAAAAGTATCATCCTATACGATAATATACTGTAGGTAGTCATGCATATTGAATTAATAATAATAATTAATAATCCCAGGCACTATCTTGATATGGTTCTGGGGTTTGTGTGCTCTGAAGAAGATGAGTCTCATCAGAGGACCAAGACAAAGAGTATCTCTCCCATAAACTTTATGGTGAGACATAATTTACACAAACTCATACTGGATGGGTCACTGGCCAGGTCAAAGACCAGGCTAGATCAGCAGGTTCTGACCAGTTCTGGAGAACCGGTAGCAGAAATTTTGAATAGTTCGGAGAACCAGTAAATACCACCTCTGAGTGGCCCCGCCCCCATCTATTCTCTGCCTCCCAAGTCCCAGCTGATCGGAGGGAAATGAGGATTTTGCAGTATCCTTCCCCTAGAGTGGGGTGGGAATGGAAATTTTACAGTATCCTTCCCCTGCCATGCCCAACAAGCCACACCCACCAAGCCATGCCACACCCACCAAGCCACGCCCACAGAACCGGTAGAAAAAATTTTTGAATCCCACCACTGAGATGTTAGATTTCCTAGACATCTAGTGACAAATGGGCTGTAGAACTCAGGACTGTTGGCTGATCAGTCAGGGCCAACAGCTGCAGGATTATTGGAAGAAAAGCTGTTTATTTGTTGCAAATATAAAAAGGTTGAAATAATGAACTGTATTACCAATCAAGTCCAACAAGAAGAAGATACCTGAAAAGAATGTGCCACTTCTGGAAAGAAGTACATCCAGAATCAAGAAATAACAGAACAGAGGCTAGTAGATCAACATCAATTTATTATATGAAATAAAGTATTCACAAAAGCAGAATTGGAAGAGGCAAAGGTCTACCAGGGCAAAGAAATCGAAGACTTGCTAGAAGTAGCTCAGACTGCAGAGGCAAACCTGGAGGAGTCAGTGGTGGAGGAAGCCAACACAGCTATTGAATCATCTTTAATATCAAACCAGGCACTCTTTCTTCTTCAGAAAGAACAAAGCTCTCTGAAAATGAGGAATGGAGACAAAGGATAATTGAACATCAGAACAGCACAAAATCGTCAGAATAAGGTTGCCTGCATTGATGCTTGTTCTTTATATTTAAAAGAAAAAAAGAAAACTTTTTAAAAGTAGGTAAAAACTAACAAAAAACTAATAGGTAGTAAGCAAGGAAAAGAATAAATCAAATAAAAAGCAAAAAGTGTGAGAAAGGAAGCAAAGTTTTTTTAAAAAGGGAAACAAAGTGGCTTCTGATTTTTGTCACAGCAGTCGTAAGTACAAATATATTTTAACTTCTCTCTCTAAAGATACATCATATTACCCTTCTTTCTACAGTATAATCTATCCTGTCAATTCACCCAAATTGTAAGACACATGTTCACTTTTTTCATTTTTACACAAAATAGTCCATAAGAGGCTTCCTGTCAGAAATAAATATAGATAATGTCTTTAACTTTCATATTTTTCTCAGAACCTTTTCATTGAGAAACCACCATTCCAACCTCCAAGGAAACACCCATTTTCATATAAAAATTCCAAAAGTTTATAATACATTTTCTTATAAAATGCTGATTTATTTCATTTGGGGCATAAATTCCTAATATCAAAATCTTAACTCCCTGTAAAGTTTCATCCCAACATACCGTATTTTTCGGACTGTAAGACGCACCTAAATTTAAAAGAGGAAAACAACAAAAAAAGGTTTTGGGACTCCGCGCACCCCATTTTCAGCCTTTTTTTCAGGCCTTTTTTCGGTCTTTTTCTGGCCCGTTTTTGAGGCTTTTTTTTTTTTTTTTTTTTGGCCCATTTATTCTGAAAAAAGCCTTGAAAACAGTCCAAAAAAGCCTCAAAAACTGAGCATGGAGAGGCCAAAAACTGGGCAACGGGTGGGCGAGGTTTTGGCAATATTCAGTCTATAAGACGCACAGACATTTCCACTCCCTTTTGGAAGACAAAAAAAGTGTGTCTTATGATCTGAAAAATACAGTATCTACCAAAGTCATCAGTCAGTGTAAATTTTGGATGGGAGGTTTAAATGTAGAACACCTCCATTTTTTTTTCCTTACAAATCTACTGAAACAAATTCCTTAGTTTCCATCTGTTGCTTCTTGTCCTCTCTTGAGGTGATTTGTAGAATAGATTGAACCCCTCTTCTTTGTGGCAGCCCTTAGATATTGGAACACTTCGATGGACTCCAATAGAATTTCGTTGAAAACAAGCTTTTTTCACTTGAGCAAAAAAGAAACTATTCAAACAGCGGAGGAATAAAAGATCAGCTCATAATTGATATGATTCTGGAAAAGTGCAAGAGAAGGAAAACCAACATGAATGTAGCATGGATGGATTACAAGAAGGCATTCAATTACTTACAGCATGATTTGGGGATCAAGTATCTAGAAATAACAGGACTGAATAAAGTTGGGCCATGGCCGGAAATGCTCCCAGTTCGGCCTGGTCTAGCCAAACCTGTAGCGATGGCGACCAATGGTTTGGAGAACCGGTAACGATGGCAGCCGGTGGTTCAGAGAACCAGTAGCGACCGGTGGTTCAGAGAGCTGGTAGTGATGGTGGTGCTACTTCCTGGTTTTAACCAGGAAGTAACCTACGTTTTACCCTCTGCGCATGCGTAGAAGGGATTGCACATGCTCAGAGGGTCACACTTCCAAACCTGTTGGGAAGGTAAATAGATTTCATCCCTGTCCATTACTATCAAACATCAAGAAATCTTCTATGCTATCCCACTTCCTTTACATGGACAATTTGAAACTGCATAGAAAAACACCATCTGAAATTGAATTCCTGCTCAATACTATCCCCTATATGCAGCCAAGACATCACAATGGTGTTCGGACTGGACAAATGTGCTACTCTCACTCTCAACTTGGCGAAAAATACTGAGAATTGAAGGAATCAAGATGCCCTATGGAAATAACATCAATGGTCTGGATGAAGAGGATCATTTCAAATACCCAAGCATCCCTCAAGCTGACAATATCAAACACATTGAAGACAAGAAGAAGGTTTGCCTGAAAGCATGAACAGCTTGGAACCACAACATAGACAAAGTAATGCAAAATGAAAAAGCTAAGTGCTCTGGGATTGTCAAATTCAAACAGACAAACATCTGCCAAATAATAGATCAAACGTAACAACTGTCAATAAGAAAGACAGAATAGTTCGGATAGTAGAGGTTGCAATTGCTAGAAACAGGAATAGAAGAGAAGAGACAGAACCAGACAAAACCATGAACTACAAAGACCTGCAAATAGAGGGGAATGACTATGGCAAAAGAAAGAAAAGTTATTAGCCTTATTATAGGTAGTCCTCAACTTATAAGCATTCATTAAGTGACCATTTGATATTACAACATCAATGGAAAAAGTGACTTATCATCATTTGACTATTGTAACACCTCTGTGGTCACATGATAAAAATTCAGATGCTTGGCAACTGGCATGTATTTATGACAGTGTCCCAGGGTCCCAACCTAGAAATAAAGGAGAAATTTTCTGACAGTGAGAACAATCAACCAATGGAACAGAAGTTGCCTTCGGGAGCTTCATCACTGGAGGCTTTCAAGAAGAGATTGGACTGCCATTTGTTAGAACTTTGGTTTGACACTCCTGTTATAGTCTATAGTCTATACCTAAACTACCTAGCTGGAACATTCTTTCCCATACAGTGCACTTCAGTATTTTTTTATTTAAAACAGGGGTGAAGTCCAGCAGGTTCTGACAGGTTCTGGAGAACTGGTAGAGGAAATTTTGAGCAATTCAAAGAACCAGCAAATATCACCTCTGGCTGGCCCCAGAGTATGATGGGAATGGAGATTTTGCAATATCCTTCCCCTGGAGTGGGGTGGGAATGCAGATTTTACAGTATCCTTCCCCTGCCACGCCCACCAAGCCACACCCCCAGAACCAGTAGTAAAAAAAAATTGGTTTTCACCACTGATTTAAAATATAAGGTTTCTCCTTATTATTTATTGGTCTTCTCGAAACACTTAAACATATAACCCTTAGGATTGGAGTGCTAGCAGAGAGGAGATCATTGACAGAATTGGTGCCACTTCAATTAGCATTTGCGTTGATCATCCCAAATGGTAGCCTTCGTGAAGATTGTAATAGCTTGGGGGCTGGTGTTATTGAGTTGTTTAGAATTTCATCTAATAATACCTTGGACTTTGAACTTGGTTTAGTCACAAAGAGGCAACCCGTGTATATATTTTAATATAGTTGACAGGCCAGTTAATAACCTGGCCATTGTATTCAGCATTAATTGTATCTTCTGAATCAGTATCAAGGATAATTCCACATACAGCACATATCATTGCATGAATTGTCCTAGCCTAACTCTTCCTTTACAGTTGGCCACTTAGGTTTCATGAAATAAGGTGGCCTATAAATGAAACAGGTTTCTGGCTGGGATATCTTTCATTTTCATTTCACAGAAAATGAAGCTATAAACCCTCCCATTCTTTCAAATAGCCTGTAAAAGGTATTACTGCTTCTGTTTTTTCCCCCAAAACATTCGAAGCAAAATTGCGTCATTTATTTTCTTTTCTGGTTTCAGGTCAAATATGGAAATTACGCCTTTGTTTGGGATGCCGCAGTTTTGGAATACGTTGCTCTGAATGATCCAGACTGTTCTTTCTACACCGTTGGAAATACTATTGCAGATCGAGGATACGGAATTGCTCTTCAACATGGAAGCCCCTACAGAGACGTCTTCTCACAAAGGTAATGTTGTTTAGAAGAATACCAAAGTTGCCTGAGATTTTTGGTTTTGTTTGTGTCAGAAAATATATCGCCTTATTTATACCTGAATGCACTGGAGCATAATTACGATGCTGAGGATAGTTTATATGGGTTCTACTTACCTTTACTACCGGTTTGCAATGGGATCGCGTGCGTGCTCTCGCTTTGCTCTCTTGTGTGCGCTTCTGCACGTGTGCAGAAACTTCCTGATGATGTCCGGGTCGATGGGTGGAGCCTCCCGCCAGTTTTACTACCGGTTCTTGCGAATCAATCCAAACCAGGGGCAACCCACCACTGAGTTGACTGTAAAGCACCTCAACATAATCATAGTGATTTTGATTGGGGGTAAGGATAGGAATCATCAATTTTTTGCTAAAACTAAAAAAAACATGTTTGAATGCTCAGAAGACAATGATGTCATAGTAAATGAACAACTGTTGCAATAGGAAAAATTATGACAGTGGTTCTCAACCTGTGGTCCAACCTTGCGGGGGGGGCTGCGATGTCATTGCAGAGGGTCAGCAAAGGCTTGAGGAAATGTTATGATTTAAATCTTGAGATAAGTCTTGGGGGATCATGTCCATGATCCATAGCTACAAAAGATATTTAAAGAGAGTTCATGGTAAAGAAAAGGTTGAGAACCACTGGATTGTGAGATTAAATCTTTTAATCTCACAATCTTTTTAGATTAAAAAAAGAGGCAGAGTTTTGATTGTACCATCATGAAAGTTATATTTCCTTTTTGGACCATACCCTGCAAATACTGAAGGTCTTATGGGTGCTCAAATACTTTGACTAGTTGCCTTATGATTTCTGGCACAAACATAGGAAACTTGAAGCATGGATCTTGCCCTGTGGTGAAATTCAAATTGTTTTACTACTAGTTCTGTGGGTATGGCTTGGTGGGTTGGGGTGGCTTGGTGGGCGTGGCAAACAGCAAAATCTCCATTCCCACCACACTCCAGGGGAAGGATACTGCAAACTCCCCATTCCCTCCCCACTCCTGGGGGAAGGATTTTGCAAAATCCCCAATCCCACCCCACTCTGGGGCCAGCCGGTTCTCCAATTTTCGCTACCGGTTCTCCAGAACATGTCAGAACCTGCTGGATTTCACTTCTGATCTTGCTTCATCCAGATCTCAGTATTGTAATTGTGGATATCAGCAGTGGCTAGTCTGATCAGAGAGAACTGGGCCTGTCCCAGTTCTATTTAAAACAGTGGTTCAAAATTTTAAAGCCATGTAAATGTGCTTTCTAGAAAAGAGAAAGAAAAAAGTTCTATCATGGGCTGGTGTTTATAGAGGATGCCTGCAAAAGAGGTGCATATAGATTGTGAATATAGGTTTTTAGAGATTTCTTTAGGAGTGAATATAGATTTCTGTGGATAAAAAGATTGACCATGTATTGGCATAATATGTGAATGGGCAAAATACAGTTTATTACTTCTCTGCAATCTGTAAAAAGACTTTATATGGTTGCATAAATTGAATTTACAGATCTTGCTTTAGAATTTAGAACAGGGGGTTGGACTAGAAGACCTCCAAGGTCCCTCCCAACTCTGTTATTCTGTTTTGTTCTGTTCTGTTCTGTTCTGTTCTGTTCTATTTTACCCTACCCTACCCTACCCTACCCTACCCTACCCTACCCTACCCTACCCTACCCTACCAAACCATAGTATAGTATAGTATAGTATAGTATAGTATAGTATAGTATAGTATAGTATAGTATAGTATAGTATAATGATTGATATTGTGCTGTCAAAATAGTTAGTTAAAGCTATTGTACTATCACTGGAAGCCAATACATCTATATCGCAGGGTGTAACAACAAAGGTGGCACCATGTCTGTTGCTAATTTTGGGCAGTACTGAAAAAGCATGTAAGAGACTAATTTCTAGAGGGTTTGGATTGCAGGGTTGATCTATGGAATTAATACATTAGTCAGATTCTACAGTAAAGTGACATATATAACAGAAGCCTATAATCTGGAGAACAGTCATTTCAAAACTAGGGGATATGGAACTAAGTAATTAATTCTTGTTGTGTTGTTTATATTTTCTAAATTTACATCGTAAATATTCTTATCATTTTAATTGGGACAGTGGATATATGGTTATGCTTAGCCCTTTTGTGTATTGCTTTTGTATGAGTCTTGCTTGCAATAAACAAACAACAGCAAATTGGAAGGATGAGCCACAAAAAAAGCAGAACGAAACCTGAACATCTGGAAGTTCAAACCATAGCTTTACTTATCTCCCGTAGAGGTGTAAATCATGCTCTTGAATACATTTTGCATTGTCTCATGCCTCTTTCCAAACTGCCCTTAGAAATATGCATATATTATAATATTAGCATATATTCCACAACAGCAGCTTCAGCGTGAGGTCTCGTGCTGAGCAGCCATCATTTCTTATCATATTAAGTTTGTAGCCTGTGTTACAAGTCACCGCGTAGCGCCTTGTAACACAGGCTTGTTATTAACAAGCCCCTGTTACATGTAACACAATAACACGTCTTGTTATTGTGTTGAATGGTTATGTTTTTCTGAGACTGTTCTGTTAAATGAGGAAATACTTTATGTGACATTATTAACACTATTTTTTACAGAAATGGATTAAAAAAACGGCAGAAGGTATTTTTTGTACTGAGTTGAGCCATATTTATTAAGTTTATCACTTTCAGCCTGTTTAACGGCCCTTTGTTTTCATGTGATTTATATCTTGAAAAATACTCAGAAAGCAAGATCATGTTTCTTACGTGTTTTCCTTAATAGCCTTGCTCTTTTTTCTCATCTGATATCTTCTTTATTCATTAAATATATGATATGATATTATTATTGGTATGATATGATATGATATGATATGATATGATATGATATGTTATTTATTATATTATTGTCAGTTTTGGAAGCCATTTTTCTCCCTCTCTTTTAGCTTCCTGATTGCCACGTATTTTAGCCTGGGAAATGGGTTTTTTTGTTGGAGCGGTGGAAAGATAGCCATAGCAACATTCTTGGTTCTGGGAGTAAGGACATTTGCCTGTACTTGGATGGGAGTGACTGGGGTTTTTTTCCAGTTGAGCCTGAAGGATGGATTGGACCATGTGATGAACTTGTGGGTGTGGAGCAGGATTGTGAACTTTCAACTTGGTGGGGAAAACCTGGAAGTTTTCAGATTCGGGTTTTCCCAGATGTGCCAACATGACATCTCTAATAAAGTGGAACTTTGAGGAATCTATTGCCTTGGAGTTTTATTTCGTTTGGGATGTTACTTGGAATCCTGACTTATTATATTGTATTATATTATATTATATTATAATATATTATATTATATTATATTATATTATATTATATTATTATATTAATATTATAAGTATTATATTATAATATTATATTAATATTATAAGTATTATATTATATTACCGTGATGGTGAACCTATGGCGCACATGTGTGGCACGCAGAGCCATATTGGTGGGCACGCGAGCTCTGGTCCGGTGCCGGCCAGCTAATTTTTGGGCCTTCTGGGCCACCCAGAAGTAGGGAAACAGGCTGTTTCCTGCCTCCAGAGGGCCTGGGGAAATAGGGAAAGGCCTGTTTTTTGTTCTCCCCAGGCCTTTTTCACCCTCCCATAATTCTATGTACCCCGTGCATGTGCGCACGACACTCTCCCCCACCCCACCCTCCCCATGCTTTTGGCACACGATCTCCCCAGGCTCCAGAGTCTCTCTAGGAGCCTGGAGAGGGTGAAAACAGCCTTCCCCACCCATCCCCCAGAGGTCCTCCAGAGGCCGGAAATGGCCCATTTGCCAACTTCTGGAAGTCGGCAATGGGCTGTTTCTGGCCTCCAGAGGCCTCCAGGGGGTGGGTGGGGAAGGCCGTTTTCACCCTCCCCAGGCTCCTAGAGAGAGACTCTGGAGCCTGGGGAGATCACGTGCCAAAAGCATGGGGAGGGTGGGGTGGGGGAGGGTGTTGCGCACACACGCATGGGGCACATAGAATTATGGGTGTGGGCATGCATGTGCACAACCCCCCATACACACTCACCCCACTTTTGGCACATGATGGCAAAAAGGTTAGCCATCATTATTATATTATATTATATTATATTATATTATATTATATTATATTATATTATATTATATTATATTATTATATTATTACTTATTATATTACATTATTATTGTCAGGGTACCAAGTATTACACCCATAGAAAGTAGAATTCCAAGGCAGGCAAATTCCTCAAATAACAGTTTTAATTTATACATCATATTAGCACAACTGATGAAAGCCAACTGAAAGTTCCCACGGCTTTCACCTAATTAAAAGTTTCCCTTCCCCCCCCCCAAGTCACTGGTCACGCTGTCCAATCCAGGAGCTGGCCAGCTGCTTGGTTACTTCACTCTTCCTCTGGCCAGCCACTTGTGAGAATATCCTTGGTTCCCACAGGAAAGCTTTATTGTTTTGGCTACAAAACCCCATCTAACTGTTTTCCCTCTCCCTCTGTTGTGTGGCAACCCCAAAGCCTCCAAGATGGCCTCAGCCATGTTCACCTCAGGGTTAAAAATTAGCTTTTTAGTGGCAAATACTCTAGCCCAGGGGTGTGAAACTCACGGGCCATGGACCAGATGCATCAAGTGCTGGCCATGCCCACCCCGAGTTTAGCAAAAGGGGGGGCGGGAAATCATGATACTTCACGTGATGACAACGTGACGCCACGAGTTTGACACCCCTGCTCTAGCCAAATGCACAAATATTGATAGATCCTAGAGGGTGAAAAATTAAAGAGAATTCGAGTGGAATATTTACATATGGTATATATTACTGTGCAAGTATAGGGATAAGTAGCATCTTCAAAGCATATAACATTTTTATAGTCAAACCACGTGCATCATGGATTTCTGTTCACCATTCATATTTTTCCTATAATTTAGCCATGAATGCACTATTCATAAACTGCACATGTATTCTTTCTATACATTTGGAAATTGATATATGCTGATTTTCATCTTTTAAAAAATTGGATTTGTATCCAGGTACATTAGTGTAGTGGCTTACTTAATATTGGGATGAATCCCTAGATGAGCAGATGTTTGAGAGAACTCTAGAGCTAGAAGAGACTAAAGATGAGAGTTATTAGCATAATGAGAAAATAATTAGATGATCAGTATTGAAAACTGAGCCTTAGGAGACCAGAGGGCCATAGTTGCAGAAAGGGCCAGTAGGAATGTTGCTGATTTTAAAGTGGAAAGCAGTTTTTAGCAAGCAGATGCATCAATGGGAAGCATTCTTGTGAGAGAGGGTTTTCATAGCTCCCTTGGCACAGTTTTCCATGACTGCTCTCATGTGGGTTTTTCAAATCATCCTTTGCCTCTCTGATGAGGAAGCTGAATCGCTGCCTCTGAATTCTAAGAAGCAGCAAAAAAAAAAAAAAATTTCTCAGTGGAATTAGCAAACATTCACTCCAATACTTCAAATTCTTCCGTGTGAAGGAGAGCAGTTTAAAATGCATCAGTGAGTCATGCCTTCCCCTCTTTCTTAAGATAAGAGGAGGAAAGGCGTGCTTTCTTTGATATGAAATACTGGGGAATACTGGGAGCCGGGAACCCTGTAATATTGGGCATCCCTATGTGACCATGACATAGGACCTTCACAGGGGTGGGCTTCAAAAATTTTAGCAAGGAGATCTCTGCCCGGCTGCTGAGTGGGCGTGGCCATGGTGAGCGTGGCCTAGACGGCCTCCTGCACCATGGCAGGGGGTGTTTTTGCTCTCCCCAGGCTCCAGAGGCTTTCCTCGAGCCTCTAGAAGGTTGAAAATGGCCTCCCCAGGCTCCGGAGGCCCTCTGGAGGCCAAAGATGGGTCCATTTTTAGCCTTCCCGAACTTCTGTTTTTTGCCCTCCTTGATTCTCCCCGTACTCCCTGCACTTACATGCATCCAAAGCGGGCCACGTGAGGACTCCTGGGAGGGGTGGGGTGGGCAGGGCTAGCCAGGAATGGGATTTGGGGGTTCTCCAGACTACACAGAATCTTAGCTAGAGGTTCTCCCAAACTCCTGCGAACCCCCAGCAGCCCACCTCTGGATCTTGAATTGTGGAGAAAGCTTAGACTAAGAAAGGGATCTTTCTTTCTGACGTGGGTGGAGGTTAAATCCAAAAGCTGAAAATTAAATGGCTGATGAATTCAAGAAGGGTCAACGTAAGACAAAATCTGGATGAGGATGTTCAAAAAGAAAGAAAAACAAATTGAAGGAAGTAGACAGAGTGGAATGTGGACGTAGAACAGTGATGGGCCCCTGAAATTTCACAGCAACATATTTCATGTCATATCACGTCATGTCTCGTTATGTCATGTCACATTTTGTTAAGTTACTGCAGGTTCATAGAGCCTCCTAGGAGACATGAGAAGGTTAAAATAAAATCATTTTTCCCACAATGACCTTGGATCAAACATTGCCTGTTTCTGACAACACATATAGCAATAGCACTTAGACTTACATATCACTCCATGGTGCTTTACTGCATTCTCTGAGCAGTTTACTGCATTCTCTGGCTGCGGGCAGAGTTAACCTGAAATACTGCATTCTAACCATTGCACCACCACAGCTCTTACATATGGCAAATTCCAAAAAAAGAAATTAGCAAATTGTAATGTGCAAAAATGTATTTAATGGAATAGGCAATATGACTATGAAATATTTTATTCCCACAATATTACTCACACATTTTTAATTTATAAACTACTGAAAAGCATTAGTTTGCCTTCTGTTGGGCTTTAAATTTTTTACTGTTTGCATACTCTACTTACAGCACTTGGCAGAAATAAGATTGGGTGACTAAGTATGGGATTGCAGTCTTAATTTTAATAGGATCAGATAACTGTGGAGCTAAAATGCCATTTTACCCAGTATCCTTATCTTAATTTAATTTGGAGATGTCTTTATGTTCATATACTATCCCAGCTAGAGAGGTTATGGTTTACTTTCTTCTCCAAGGGGGAACTGCAGCATTTTTTGTTTGAAGATTACTTAAACTTCATTAGGCCATTTGTAAATTCCATTAAGATAATAGAAAGAGATGTGAAACTGGAGGTAATCATTAATAAAACAAATTACACTAGGGAAATACTTTGCTTGGACAAATTTTGAGGTGGATTTTACAAACCGTTGGCATTTCAGGGTAAGAAACACATTAAGCCTAATACAAATTAGCCTAACTGTTCGATGGGGGAAGAGAAGAGAAATGCCGGAAGGATTTTGTGACTCATTTGGAAAGTCTTAAAGAGATCAGAATAATTCACTGAGCTGGTGTTTGCCATTAACTTTCCTCTAAAGGGACTCCTTTGCATCTTCTGCCTCTGTGCACAGTTTAATGAATAACGTGGAACCATATTCTGAGTATCTGTACATACTTGCTTCTTGTATTTCTTCAGGATCATGATACACAGCTAGCTTAGTAGTCAACGCCAAATATATATATTGCCCACCTGAGTGAGCACATTATTCTTTCTGACTCTTACACCTCCTTTCTTTAATGGACATGCCTCCTTTTCTTACACACAGATTTCTCTCCCTCATAATTGACTAGCTATATGCCAAAGCCTCTCTCTACCACGTACTTTCCAAGTGTTGTTAGACTACAAGTTCCAATATTTCTAGCCACTAGAAGCCAAAAGCCAAACTCTTAACATTTGGAAAGTTATAACCCCAACAAATCTGGTTAGGAAACATGGGTATAATTTTCAACCATATGTTTTTAAAAGCAACCAATAGGTAAAAATTATGATCCAGCTGTCACACATACTCTTATTAAAATTAAATCCAACTGTATGCTGTTGTTTATATGTGATTAAGCCATAGAAGAGAAAGAGACAGACCCTAACCATGTCAACAGCATACAAAGAAAACCTGTACAAAATGTTCTATAGATGACACTTGCCACCAGCAAGAACGGCAAAAATGTTCCAAAATATGTCACCAGAGTGCTAGAAATGTAAATAGGTACCGGGATCCTATTACCATATGTGGTGGACCTGTCCAATGGCAAAAAAAAAAAAAAAAAAAAAATGGTCAAAGATAAAAAGATAGTTAGAAGAGATGACAGCACAACAAATAGATCTAAAACCAGAACTGTTCTTATTAGATATACTACTGGGGAAATACAACAAAATAATTACATACTTAACGTTACACGTAATAACAGCAGCGAGAATCACTTATGCACAAAATTAGAAAAATGAAAGTATACTGATAGATGAAAAGGTAATAAAGAAAATATTAGAATGCACTGAAATGGACAGGCTAATGATGGAAATTAAGAATAAAGAGGAATCAGAGTATTACTTAACCTGGGACTTATTGTACAAAGGGTTAGATAACAGGTGCAGAGATTAGTAACTTAATAACAAAAGAAGATTAACAAAATAGAAATAAATACATATATAGATATAGATATAGATAAGCATATCTACTATAAGTAATATTACCATTGGACTGTACTCGACTATAGAGTAAAGTGTATAGAGTGACAAGTGTATAGAGTGTTATGGTATAACTATAAGAATAACAGTTTAACTAGGATGTACAAAATTATGTATATTTAAAAGAGACTACATTGTATAATTATGAGAACAATGGTTACAATCAGGGTGTATAATACTATGTATACTTAAAAGAGATTTGATACAGACAGTACACTGTCATTGCAGAAATGGAAATGTGATGTATAATAAGAGAAAATGTATAATAAAAAAAGCAGTGAGAGGAGAGAGGGATGGGGGAGAGAAAAAGAGAGAGATGGAGACATTAAGAGAAATAGATAGATAGATAGATAGATAGATAGATAGATAGATAGATAGATAGATAGATAGATAGATGATAGATAGATAGATAGATAGATAGATAGATAGATAGATAGATAGATAGATAGATAGATATACACATATATATACACATACATAGTACTACTACCAGTAGTTTCTATCTTCCATATCACTGGAATTAAAAAGTATGAAATGTCAACAAAGTTGGAAAAGAAACTACATCCTAACAATCCTGAGTGTCACTTGCTTAAAGCAAAATATCCCAGTGACATATCATAATATCACACCCAATTTTACAAAGGACCATATATGTCCATGACCAAAATCTGTCGGCAGACAGCTCTCTTAGTGCCTATCAAATTCCAAGGTCCATCTCTTGATTTTATGTTAATATATTTTTGGTTTTACAAATTAACAGAAAGCTAGCTTGTTGCAAAGCAAAGCGCCAGACTTTGTCTTAATTTTTACTTCTAACAATGCTTCTGGACACCCCACGAAACTTGGACGCTATTCTTAGAAAATAAATATGTAGAATGATGTAATTCAATGCTTAAAATGGCAGACCTTTTTGTGCTCTTTGATTTTTCTTACTAGAATTTGATCATTTGTATTTTTTAGCTATCAAAATAATGCCATCGCGTAGTATAGGCGATTGATATTTCTTTTTCCAGTATCAAAACCACATCCTACCTTCTCTTGATATATATTCAGCTAAATAAATAAAGACAGAGTACAATATGCAACAATATGTGGAGCTAGTATGTTTCGCTATGATCCAGCCAGATGGGACTTCCTATCCTGTGTGTAGGATTCACACGAGGACAATGGGATATTCTGGAATTCCTGTTTTCCTAAATTCTTTGAGCACTATTAATGATGTCTAGAAAAATAATATTTAGGATCATCCAGTGCAGATTAGAGCCCTTCCTGGAAAGTGAAGTGCCAGGTGTTTAAACTGATTTTACAATAGGGCGAGGAACAAAAGAAATTATTATGATGAATGCTGTATAATTGAGAAAGTCATTAATATTAAAAAGAAATTAATAGGTGTTTGTGGCAGCCATGTAAACTTTGGAAAGTCTTTAGGAAAGGCTATTTGAAGACAGTGTTTAGCAATGGAAAAAATCATTGTCTTGACAAATTGATAAATGAGTGGCCTCCTTAATTTCTCTTTCCTTATATCATACAGTCTTCCTTATTATTTACAACTTTGGCATTTCAGTCTCCAACTACAAGCAGCATATCTTGCTTGCATTGGTCAGATTGAACTTGGCTATAAAGTCATCAATTTTTTTGGATAGCTACCATATTATGGGGCTATTCACAAAGTATATATGATATTATTTTGTCATTATTACACTGTGTCTGAGTACTTTTTTAATTCTTCGTATATGAAAATAACACTGAACCGTCTTTTATTTTTATGTCATAAATAGTAAGATCTTGTGTCTGCAAGTTTCCTTTCCTGCCAAAGGACATCAGCAATTAACATTTGGAAGTCTCTAATCTAGCTGCATCATGAACAACATTAGTATTCAAAAAAAAATTCTTAGCTCTTCCTTAATAGTATGTTGAATGCCATCTGACATGAGGGGCCCATTATCCAGTACCATGTAATCAGTTGCTTTATAGTATTTATCCATGTAGTTTTCTTAGAAAGTTAGAATATTTTGGACATATGATACAACACCCAGAAACATATGCCATACTTCACTTAATCCTCCAGGGAAAGATTGAAGGCAAACAAGATCCAGGCAGAAGGAGAATATCATGTCTTCAAAATCTAAGGGATTTTGTAACAGCACTTTTTCGATAAAAATTGATAAAAAATAGGATCGCTTACGTCCGATGACAGATATGGCAGAAGAGGAAGAAGTAGTTTTCAAACTAAAATACAAAGGTGGTTTATCACTGCCAACAGAGTATGAAATCATGCTTTTTTACAGTGATGGGATTTACAGTGGTGGGGTAAGAACCAGTTTGCTGCACGCAGTACGTTTGAAAACAGCTCTAAAACTTCCCTTCTACTGCATCCCCGGTGAGCACAACAGCAGAGGCACGGCACTCCGCTCTGCCGTGCCTATCAGCTGGGCTTCAAACAAAGGAAATATAGGTTGGTGTAGCAAAGGGGTGGGTGGGCGGGCCCAGCTGATCATCAGAGCAAACCTGTTCACTCTCAGCTGATTGTCAGAGCTACCGGTTCACCCGAACCGATCCAAACCGGCTGAATCCCACCCCTGCCTTTTTATAGTCATCGTCCTTGATCATCTTCCTATATGGCTGTGACTTGATATAGGTGCCTCTTACTTTAGATAGGCAACTGGGATAACTCTCATTCATCAGACATGCACAGATAGCATTCTTCACTCCTTCCTTCAAACCACCACTACCAC
The DNA here is from genome assembly GCA_030761175.1 of Masticophis lateralis. Taxonomy (NCBI): domain Eukaryota; kingdom Metazoa; phylum Chordata; class Lepidosauria; order Squamata; family Colubridae; genus Masticophis; species Masticophis lateralis. Next base: position 67,811,043 of record JAUDYJ010000007.1, on the reverse strand, counting down.
CATAACAACAGAGAACTATCATAGAAGGATTTGGAGATAGGTTGCAGGACTTGAAAGGGATATTAGAAAGTACAGATTTCCATCAGCAGTTATCTCATGTGGTTCCATCAGCCTGATTGGGACTGAATGTCATTTTGTTCTCAATTTCGTTTCAGTCTCTTGCAGAGACCATTACATCCAACCTTTATTTCACTTTGCTCAGTACAAAAGAGTTGGTAGAATCTAAGTAGCAATCTTCCTCTTCTGTCTCATTTCGCTAGATCACATCCTCAACTCACACCCCCATATATTTTATATATAAGAGTACCTACATTTTAAAGCCAGAGGCCACGCGTTGGATGTGAATTCTGAGGCAGTAAATAGAGTAAATTTGTTTATTTTACGCTTAAGGAAAGGAAGAGTTACGTCTTCATCAGCAAAACAATGGAGAATGAAACATCTGCTTATATTAATCCTAAAGAACTCAAGATCCATGAGGTAGAATACAGCAAATGTAATGACAGTTCATCTGAAGAATCTGAATACTGTGTTTATATTGTCAGCCATGGACTGCTGCCATACCTATGAGTTGCAATTAGTTGTAAGAATCATGTAAGATTCACGTTACTGCCTTTGGTGATGATGATGCTCAACACTTACCATTCCATATATATATGATGCTCAACACTTACCATTCTATATATATATATACATATACATATACATATACATATACATATACATATACATATACATATACATATACATATACATATATATATATATATATATATATATATAAAATATTTTTGCTGATAATTCTATAAATAAAGGGAGGCTGTTATAGATCTATTTCGAGCTTATTTGCTCTCGTCAGACAGTCATACCCTTACTGGGATTTGAACCTGGGCCGTCTGCCTGCAAATCCCAGTAAGGGTATGACTGTCTGACGAGAGCAAATAGGCTCGAAATAGATCTATAACAGCCTCCCTTTATTTATAGAATTATCAGCAAAAATATTAAAAACATAGAAAAATAGCTTGTCGGCTATATGATACTGTCTGGACGGCCCATGAGATTGGGCTGAAAGGCAAAAAATTGGAGATTTGTGATATCTCCTCCATTCGTGGTAATCCAGGATGACTCAATACAACATACATACATACATACATACATACATACATACATATATATATATAAAAGAGCTTGATTTGCAAGCGAAACAAAACATGCAGACTTTTTGTGCTGTTCCCTGTTTAGCTCTAAACCTACCCATCCCCAAGACACTGCTGCTTCTAAAGGTTGAATTAGAGTTTTTCCGATTTAATCTGAAACCAGAGCAAAATGTTGGCATACCAAATCTGCCCCCCCTCAAAAAAAATCCCAAGGAAGACACAGGAAACACTTTGCTGCCATCTACTGTTCATGCAGATTTTTGCAACCTCCTATAGTAAGTGGAGGACACGGTGGCTCAGCGGCTAAGACGCTGAGCTTGTCGATCGAAAGATCGGCAGTTTAGCGGTTCAAATCCCTAGTGCTGCGTAACGGGGTGAGCTCTTGTTACTTGTCCCAGCTTCTGCCAACCTAGCAGTTCAAAACCACGTAAAAAATGCAAGTAGAAAAATAGGGACCACCTTTGGTGGGAAGGTAACAGCGTTCCGTGTGCCTTTGGCGTTTACTCATGCCGGCCACATGACCACGGAGATGTCCTCGGACAGTGCTGGTTCTTCAGCTTTGAAACAGAGATGAGCACTGCTCCCTAGAGTCAGGAACGACTAGCACAGATGTATGAGGAACCTTTACCTATAATAAGTATTCCTACTATACCTAAGGATTTTTATTTTATTTTTTGCTTCTGGGAAATCCATTGTCCTTCTATTTCTTCTCACTGTTGATTTGCTGTGCTTTCCAACTTTTCAACTTCAAGTTCCTGAAGTTCTTGCTTGTCAAATCCCGAAAACTAACTACACCAGGAGAGAATACAGACAACCTTATTAATGAATCCAATCTTCTTGTCAGCAGCTGCAGGGATATGCTGCCATGGTATCCTTCCAATACCACAACAAACAGACAGATTTTGTAAATGGCCAGGCAGATGCCTATAACATCTAACAAAAATGGGAAGAGAAGTGCACTAGCAATATTTTTTTTTAAACCACAATTGCATGGAGTGGAAGCAAAGAAATGTTGGGTACCCAAGCAGCTAAATCCCACTTTCTGAATTCTCTTGACTGGTTATCTGGAAGCAGAACTGATTATAGGTAGTCCTCAACTTACAGCAGTTCATTGAGTGACTGTTCAAAGTTACAATGGCACTGAAAAAAGTGACTTATGACTGTTTTTCACACTTATGACCTTGGTAGCATCCCCATGATCATGTGATCAAAATTCAGACACTCAGTAACGGGTTCATACTTATGACCGTTGCTGCGCACCAAGGTCATGTGATCACCTTTTCCAGCCTTTTGACAAAACCAATGGGGAATCCAGGTTCACTAAACGACCGGGTTACTAACTTATCAACTTAACGACTGTGGCAAGAAAGTTCGTAAAATGGAGCAAAATTCACTTAACAAATGTCTCACTTAACAGCAGAAAAGTTGGCCTCAATTGTGGTCGTAGGTCAAGGACTACCTGTATCTTTTATAGCTATTTGCTTGGACTCGGCATACTGATGCCAGCAAAAGTGAAAAGGATCAAAAGTCATCTTCTAATTGGTTTGTGAGGGAGTGTGGGGAGTGAAACAATGGGAAAACGAAGAATGTTCTTTCTGCGCCAACTCAGAAAGCTCAAACTGCCCAAAGAGCTGCTGATCCAGTTCTACAGAGGAATTATTGAGTCTGTCATCTGCACATCCATAACTCTCTGGTTTGGTTCTGCAACCCAACAAGACAAGACACAGACTTCAGAGGATAATTAGAACTGCAGAAAAAACAATTACTATAAACTTGCTGTCCATTGAGGACCTCTACACTGCATGAGTCAAAAAGAGGGCTGTGAAAATATCTACAAACTCCTGGCATTCTGGACATAAATTGTTTCATCTCCTACCCTCAAAACGATGCTATAGGCCACTACACACCAGAACAAAAAGACACAAGGACAGTTTTTCCCCAAATGCCATCACTCTGCTAAACAACTAATCCCCACAATGTTGTCAAATTAACTACTAAGACTGTATTACTATTCTTCTTCTCATCCTTACTATTACCTACCTCTTCTCACTTATGGCTACATCCATGTTGCTTGTATATTTACAACTTATGTTGTTTTTATTGTTTCCTAGTATGATTTGATTGCTTATTAGTATCCTATGACTATCACTAAGTGTTGTATCTTATGATTCTTGACGAATATATTTTATTTTTTCTTTAAGTACACTGACAGCATATGCATCAAAGACAAATTCTTTGTGTGTCCTATCATACTTGGCCATTCTGTTCTGTTCTGTTCTGTACTGTTCTGTTCTGTTCTGTTCTGCCATACGAAAGTGCATTTCTCCTGTGCCGGCTGTAGGTTAGCTTCTCCCATTGGATCTGACAGCAGCCACGTATGATCAGATCATCCATGCAGCATTTGCAATTCTTTTCTTTAAGATAAGAAAATGTTCTCAGAAATAATATTTCCAATAATTGAGGGGCTGCCACAGAGAGAAAAGGGTCAAGCTATTTTCCAAGGCACCTGAAAGGCCAGACAAGGAATAATGGACGGAAACTGACCAAGGAGAGATTCGTCCTAGAAAAAAAAGGAGAAAGTTTCTGACGGTGAGAGCAAATCAACCAATGGAACAGAAGTTGCCTTCAGGAGTTGTGGGAGCTTCATCCCTGGAAGCTTTCAAGAAGAGACTGGACTGCCATCTGTTAGAAACGGTGTAGGATCTCCTGCTTCGGGGGTGGGGGGGGTTGGATTAGAGTGTAGGATCTCCTGCTTCGGGGGTGGGGGGGTTGGATTAGAGTGTAGGATCTCCTGCTTCGGGGGTGGGGGGGTTGGATTAGAGTGTAGGATCTCCTGCTTTGGGGGTGGGGGGGTTGGGGTGGGGGAGCCTACAAGGTTCCTTTCAACTCTGTTAATCTATTTATCTAATAGTTTTCTAGCATCCATCTCCCCAGACATTTTCCTCACTCTGTATGAACGCTCAATTAATTTAAGCATTTGGAAAAATAAGGAAATATTTGTATTGTGTAGTGGGCTTCAGTAGGCACGAGGCAGACAAGCATAGCTACAACAGCATTTATTGACTCAAAACTGGAACTGAGGAACTGCAGGCAATTGCCTGTAATTTGTACTCTAGGCCCACAGGGCCTTAACCAATCATAGTACTTGAAAAAGCCTGTCCAAATATGAATGTATCAGGTTTCCTTCCAAAACAGTTGGAGTTAACAGTTAGGGTCATCTAAAAGTTAGTTTCACTTTAGCAGGGCTTAACACAACTATATATAGTCAATACATAACAATTTGCATCCCGTTTGTTTCTTCTCTGCTTTTCAGTGCCCATGGAGAAAACTTTAAAAGGTTACCATAGCTCTTATTTATCTCTTCATTGGCCAGCTTTTCGATGAACGAGAATTCTTCCACTTTACCAGAAACATCATTCAAAGAACGGTGGTTAAGATTGAGTGGATAAAAGCAGGAAAGAGAAAACTGGAAACATGAATACATACCGACAGAAAACAAAAGAATCACTAAAATCACAGAATGCGCAGAAATGGATAAATTTACAAAAGAGCTACAAGAGAAAGATGACACAGAGTACTATTTAGCATGGCAAAAATGGTATAACTGGTTGGAGAAAAAGTTAGAAATACATTCATAGGGACACTAAAGAATAAGGTCAATTTTGAGACAAAACTTTGAGTACCAATTAGGGAGTGTAACAATTTTAAAGATGGAACGTACATTAATGCTTGACATGTAAATATGTAAATAGATATATAGATAAATTTGGGAAAAATAAGTCTACCGATGTGACAACTTTAAGAGCAAGTCATCAGACTTGATTGATGTTTGTTTGTTTTGCATGTTGTATCGTTGTATTTATGTTTGTTTGTACTTTTAACTAATAATTTTTTTAAAAAAAGTAGGAAAGAGAAGTGATGCAGTTCTATTTTCAGCAACTTTTGGAAAAACACCCCACTAATACATAATTTTATATATCTGTTAATAAGCTGGAAGATGAATGGAATTCTACCACCGTTGGTGTTCTTTTGTACTACTGTTTCTTTTGTTATTTATTATTTGCCGTGTACAAATATCAGACTTCTGAGAATCATAAAACTGCTATTAATATATTCTTGCAAGCTCCCAGTAAATTGAAGAGCGGTGTGGAATATTAAGTGGCCCTGAGAAGGTTTCATAAATCCTAAAATATTATGGGAAAGGTTCAAAAGTGCTTTGCTTACTTTCCCTCATGCACTAAAAGCATATATTTCTTGTTAAGAGCTATCTACTTACCTTCCCTACCAGTTCGGAAGTGTGCATGCCATGCGCATGTTATGTGCAATTTTAGACCCTCTGCGCATGCGCAAAGCTTTCTGCGCATGCACAGAGGGTCAAAAACAGGTTATTTCCTGGTTAAAACCAAGAAGTAACAACGTCCAGGTGGGTGGGCGGAGCCTCACGCTGCCACTGCTACCAGTTCGCCGAACCATCTGCCGCCACCACTACCGGTTCCCTTGAACCGGTGCGAACCGGTAGCATTTCACCCCTGGCTAAAAGTATATAATTAGACACCTATATTTCATATGTAAAAACAGCATTGGCATACAATTTGATAACTGGATATACTCTTAGAAAAAGTAGTCCTTGACTTACAACAGTTTATTTAGTGACCGTCCAAAGTTACAAAGACACTGAAAAAAGTGACTTATGATTGTTTGTCACACTTATGACCATTGCAGCTTCCCCGTGGTCATGTGCTCAAAATTCAGATGCTGGGTAACTGACTCATATTTATGACGGTTGCAGTATGCCAGGGCCGTATGATCACCTTTTGCGACCATCCAACAAGCAGAGTCAACGAGGAACCCAGATTCACCGAACAACCGTGTCACTAACTTTACAGCTGCAATGATTTGCTTAACAATGGTGGCAAGAGAGGTCTTAAAATGGGGCAAAACTTATTTAACAACTGTCTCACTTCACAAGAGAACTTTTGGGCTTAGTTGTGATTTTAAGTCGAGGACTACCTGTACAGTAAAATAATGTGAAGTAAAGCTTCACCTGATGAATTCATAGACTTGTATTTCTCTTTGTAACAATATACAAATGCTTAACCATTTGCATTTCTAGTTATTTATTGTATATACTAACCTAGTCTTCAGTCTTAGAAGTTTGGTGGCTCTCCACCTAAGTAGTAGACAATTATTTCTGAGATAACCAAGTTGGATAGATGTAGACATCTGCTGAGACATGTGATAATAATATATAATAATATTATTATATGTGATAATAATATATTAAATATATTATTAAATATATGCTTATTGTACTGTTTCAAGGATTACCTGCATTTCATGAGTCTGAAAAATTATGTACATCTATCTATCTATCTATCTATCTATCTATCTATCTATCTATCTATCTATCTATCTAATCTATCCTGTTTCCCCAAAATAAGACATCCCTTGATAATAAGTCCAATCAGGCTTTTGAGCGCATGGCAATAAGACCAAGCACTTATTTCAGGGTTCAAAAAAATATAAAACAGGGTCTTATTTTCGGGGAAACACGGTAACTGTTTATCAATCTATCAATTTATCTATCAATCTATCTATCAGTTTATCCATCAATCCATCCATCCCGTAGTTATCGTCTGTCTGTCTGTCTGTCTGTCTGTCTATCTACTTTCAGGATCTTAGGGTGTTCATACATAGCATTTTCTCCCATTATTTTTGTCCTCCATAGCAATCATATATGGTATCATGGATTGTAAGAAAATGACTATCCTGAAGTTATGGTGGTTGAGGGTCTTAATCTCTACACCACAAAGAGCTTTATCAATTGTGCAAGATAGGGTAGTATTATTCTCACTCCAATACAGATATATGGGAAGTAGAGAGAAACCAGTTTAGTCCAAACCAGTTGGTAAGATCATAACACAGGCAAAATTCATATGAGGGGGTTCCAAACTCATGATGTGTAGTTATGAATGCCAGCTCTTTTGCTAATGTTAGTTCCTGAACCATGTTTTGTACAACCTCACAACTGCTACATTTTGGAATAGAAGAGGGAAATAACCTTTTTGGGGATAATGCCTTTTTTCAAATGTCTCATAACAGGCTTTTATTTAAATTTCCTCTGAAATCTGCACGCTGATGCTGAATGTCTATATTTCACTGAGGATATTGTGAATTTTGGGGACTCATCTTTCAAGCTTTCTTTTTCGCAGCGCTCTTTAGAATTCTTCATTCTTTCTGCTTGCGACTCAGAAAAATTGATTCTTAAGAATAGCTACAACAGAAGTACAGTACTTTGCAGAAACAGAGCGAGAGAGAGACAGATGGAGTACAGTAATTTCTAAAGTGGAGATTTTTGTTTTGTTTTGGTTATTCTTAAAAGTCAAAAAAGGGAAGGGGAGGGAAGAGAAGGGGATGATGCATTTAATTTGAATTGATATTTAGAAGACTGGTTTTTACCAAGACAGTAATTGTCACCATGGAACCAGACAGTTTTTCTTTAACTATTGTCCTTGGAGTCAGAAGGATTTTGTCAGCACGTCAAGATGCATTTATCCTAGTGCTGACATAAGGAAGAGAACGCAAGCATCTGAAAAGGGAGAGTCACCTTTCACCTACTTATTTTTCTCTAGAGATAACGTCCCCTAGGGAATGGATGGGAGGGGGGGAAATTCCTGTGAATTGGAGCAGTAGATTAGGGGTGAATGATTGGGAAGATGGCCAATGGATGCAGAGGAGTGAGGGAAGGAAGAAGAGGGGTTTTGGGTCAGGAAGGCAGTCCTGGCTGCATGGAGTCGGTGTGAAAGTTTGCCGTGCTAAATAAAAAATGAAAATTGGTTTCATAAAGACGCTGTTCAATGTGCTTTTTATTTGAAGACGGCCTGAAAACCTGACAGATTTAACATAGGTTCTCCAACTGAATAGGGCTTATTAATAGAAATATGTCATCCTTGGATACTCTGTGCTTATGCATAGCAAACATAATTTTTTTATTTAAAAAAAAACCAAAATAGGTAATCTCACCAGGGTTCTTGTAGTCACAAAACACTAAGAAATACGTGCTTCAGATAAATAAATGTTGTTTTGTCTTTTTCTCGTAAGTGTGGTAAATTTGGAGTGTTATTTCCAAAATTGCAGGCAAGTCCTAATGGACCAAAAGGATGCCAACCAATTAGTGGTGAAATCCAATTTGTTTTACTACCGGTTCTGTGGGTGTGGCTTGGTGGGCATGGCAGGGGAAGGATATTGCAAAATCCCCATTCCCTCCACACTCCTGGCGGAAGGATATTGCAAAATCTCCATTCCCACCCCACTCTGGGGCCAATCAGAGGTGGTATTTGCCGGTTTTCCGAACCACTCAAAATTTCCGCTACCGGTTCTCCAGAACCTGTCAGAACCTGCTGGATTTCACCCCTGCAACCAATAGTGTGCTGGAACAGGTGAAGTGGCTTGTGAGAACTGATAGTTACATTCCCTGGAATTTTACAAGTCAAGTTGAGAGTAGAGCGGAGCCCTATGCTTGCTAATTAGCTACTCCACAGCTAGTGGTACAGTGCAGTGGTGACAATTATAACTGCATTATAAACAGCTAATGTTAGATAAGTAAGCAAAATACTTTCAGAGTCATCAATCTGTATTTTAACATAGGAGAGACTGTCACACCTCCAGTCAGCTATGCACAAAACGACAGGTGGCTAATTTGCAACCTTTCTGCTTCTTAATATAGGTTGATAGAGATAACTGATGCTAAATTTATATCTAGGAGTAAAAGGCCATTTGTGATCTATTAACAAATTTTCAACATATTCCTTTGTATCGTTCCTGTGATATGGATGTTTACCTTGAGGGAAATGATTGAGATTTTTAATTACATTTGCCAACCAACCCAGTAGTATTTAAATGAATTATAGCTGGTTTTTAACTAAAGTCACACCCTTTGGGATAAAAATAAATCTTTAAAAAGGAAAATCATCAGCATTGATGTTATGAAAGACAGCATGATTTCGAATCAGTCCCTCAAGTAATTCCTGTTCAGCTTAAGTGAATTTTAGTTGAAAGATTTTGATGTAGAAATCTATATTTCCAGATTCAAATTTCAACTTTCAGATTGGAGCCAGGTTTTCTTTCAGCTCTGACTAAAACCTAGTTTTATTGTATAAAATACAATTTTATACCCAATGGAAATTGATGTCTTGGCCTTAGATTTGTTGATTTTGTTGTGTTTTATTAAAAGGGGGCACTTCTCAACTCTTCTCCTTTTTTTGCTTCAAAATAATTTCATTTGGCATTTTGAATTAAAGTCCATTTGGAAAAAGGAAAGGAGGGAGGACAGAATTAGGTACCAAGAAAAAAGAATCAATGTACATCTTTTTATTCATAAAAACACTTTAGTGGGGTGCATTTAGTAATTTACCACTGTAAGTATATATACCCACTGCTTTCAGTGCAGGTTTCTGACACTGTACTTAGTTCACACTTTGACAGCACAGTTAAAACTTCCATTTGTATGCATTTATTCTGCTTTTCACATTATGTTATCAGTCACTTTCAATATTTTTAAGCCATAGCAGTCTTTCTTCTGACTCACATTTGTCAGAATAAACTGCCTTGATTGCTATTATTATATTCCCCAGTTACTGAGTAAGGGGGAAAAAAGACTTCTGGTAAACCAAGAATATTGAAATAACTTGATAAAACAACATATTGAGCAATATAAAAGGTGAATAAATTAATATCCAATTATACTTTAAATAGATAGAGAGTGGGAGATCTGTTACAATAAGAAAGCCAGCATAGAATTTGTGAAACTTACATAAAACAATAATTAAAAGTAAATAAAGGAAAGAAATTATGTGCATTGTATTGGAAATCCATTCATTGTAAAGCCAGATGAGTTAGCACTCACAAAAATCTCTTACTTACAAGTTACTGAATCTTTGAAGCTTTTTTCAATGGATACCGTCTCCAGAGAAAGTTCTAAAAGTGTAGATTAATATGTTTGGAAAACTGGACAATCTGATGCACTTTTAATGCCTCATCACTAAGGATTCAATTATATGTCAACATAGCATGTTTTTGAAGAACAGGTTCTTCAAAACATGCTCTGTTTTGCAAAACATGTAAAACATTCTTGGGTTCAACAAATAACAAATAACAATTGAGTATTTCAAAAGGAAGAGGCCTGTACTACATAGGTAAGATGAGTAGCAGTTGTAAAACAGAACCATGCAAACATCAAAAGCATGCTTTTCATCCATTTAAATTGGAATTAAATGATGCTTATTTTTAAGAAAAATTGAAACCTACATCTTTATATGATAGGTGTGAAGACTTAATAGCTTCACTGGCTCTGTGAACAAAGCAAGAAGAAATTGTAACTCTTTGTAGAGTCACCCTTGCCAGGAAAATGAAAATGAGAAGGCCACGCTACAATATAAGAACAGTGGGGAATCTGCAGACACAATGGAAGCCAAGTCACCTTGGAAGAGGAATCAAAAATGAAAAGTCATGACAAACTACAGTTGCCCCCAAAAATTGAATGGACATGATTGAAGCATTGGAACAAGGGTGGATGCCAGATGGTTATTGATCTATAGGAAAAACAATGAGTTTCCTTAAGTGGATCTGAAAGGAATGATAGACTTGCAAAGAAGCCTTGTGATTGATAGAGTCAGTATTAATAGAGGAACTCCTTTTTTTTTTTACAAAGACAGATGCCATTAGAATATGAACGTGCAGAGAATTACTTAATGAAAACTGAAAATGGTCAAAATAGAAATGAAACATTCTGTATTGAGTGTTTTAGGAATTAGTGAATTTAGGTGGATGAAAAAAAGCTACTTTAACATCAGATAATTACATGGTATATACCATGGGTGTCAAATTCGTGGCATCACGTTGCTGTCATGTGACCAGCTGGGGTGGGCATGGCCTTTGCATAACGCATCTACCCCACAGCCCGCAAGTTGGACACCCCTGGTATATACTGTACTGTTGAGGGCATATAAAATATTGAAATTGCAAATATACTTCAAATTGTCATTACTAAATATGTCTATGGAGATTCTCAGTCATCCAGGTCATGGTTGTCCCGAAGGTGCTTGTTCAAAAGACAACTGGGCTTTCTGGTTTTTCTTTGAAGATGTTTCGCTTCTCATCCAAGAAGCTTCTTCAGCTCTGACTGGATGGTGGGGATTTATACTCCTTGCAGACAGCTGAACATTTGCATTCTTTTGGCGAGTTGTTAAGGTCACCTGGAGATTTATCTGTGTCATCAGAGTCACCTGAGTGGTGCAAATGGGTATGGAAAGGATTGGTACTGTTGAAAGAACTGTGTTGTAATTGGAAATAGAGCATGTCATATCCTTTCCCCTCTGTTGAGAGAGAGAATTGTTCAATTTTGACATAGATGCAACTTTAGGACATTACTAAATATGTATTCATCCATAATCCATGATCATATCCATCAGAATTAGCAGATATCCAGGGCTTATCTTCATGGGTGTTCTCAGGAGACTAGAAGATAAGAACATAATGTGTGTTGTGTCATCACAGAAATTACACACTTCTTTTCATTTGTGGAATGATGTCATTATGCATATGTTATCATGGCTAATACGAATACCCCTAAAATAATTGTTATTCATGTGAATGCACCTACTACACATACAGTGATAAAGGACATTGACGACTTTGATGGCAAACTGCAAGAAACTTTCAATGCAATATCAAGAATTTATGTAAAGAGGAGATTTAAATGTAGAGGTTGGAGAAATGAAAGTATCAGGAATTACAGAAAACAAGTAGATAGAATAAATATGATCCGATTTGGCTCAGTCACCAGGACCAAAGGTTTGATCTTCTGGGCTTTCAGACTGTGCTGGAACCCATCTTCAAGAAACTTCTCTGTAGCATGAATACAAAAGCTCGGAAGACTAAATCTCTGGTCCTGGTGACCAACCTAGATTGGATCCTGCAATATTATCCTGTGACACGTATATTAGCCTTCATTCATGAATAAATATGACAATACAGGAAATTGGAAAGAAGAACAGAAAAATTCCAAAGAAAATGCAGCTACAGTGGAACTGCTCAAGAATAATTATAGAACGTATGAAGGCCAGCAAGATTAAAAGACTTTAAAAAGGCTATACTAAGCCATTTTAATAAAAAGAATGATAGAATGATAGCAGCATATATTCAGGAACTCGGTTCATTAGAAAGTGAGAGGTAAGATAGATAGCAGTCAAGTTCTCAAATAGGAAAAGACCAGCTGTAGATAAAATTCTCATTGAAAAAAAGCAGTTAATGTTCAATTTCAACATGTATGGACTGAGCCATCTGGTTTAAGGAAAAAGAATCTGACAGGCAAAGAGACAGAAAGATGATAGATGGATGTTCTCTAAACACATGCATGCAAATAACAGCCTCCCTGAAAAAGGAAGAGCCAAGAAAACATATAAGTGATTGAACCACTGTATTTGATTATCTGAAAGTGAAGCCTTAGAAGACTTCATAGAAAATAGAAAAGAAAAAACTGGATTAATGTCAAATATTACATGAAGATTAAGCTCATGTCAAATAGACTACTTAGTGGCAGTAAACTACAAATGGTAGCTAAAACCTCTTTACAAATTTTATGAACTATAGGACTTTAGCAATCCAGGAGAAATGGTCCAATTATTCACTCAATTGTTTCTGGAAACTATAAATACCTATAATTGTTATTTTCTGCACTGAATTTAAGAATGATCTCCATAAATGATCCCCAGGGTTTGAAATACTATGTGTTTTGTTTTCTTCCCAACCTGTCCCAGAACATATTCAACAATCCTGAGATATCAAAATGCTATCATTTTGATATTTTCTCACTATAAAACTAGTGATAAATTGTTGATAGCAGCTATTGGTTCTCTGAAACAGAGCTTATTTATTTTATTTATTTATTTAAAACATTTATATAGCTCTCCATTTTATATCAAAATCTAGGCAGCTCCCAACCAATAGTTAGAACCACATCAAAAACAAAACAACACAGTACATGCATAAATATATCTGAGTCCTGGTGGTGGAGAGGTTAAAATGCAGTATTGCAGGCAAACTCTGCCCACAGCCTGGAGTTTGATACTGATGGATCACAAGGTTGACTCAACCTCCTATCCTTCCAAGGTCAGTAAAATGAGGACCCAGATTGCTGGGGGCAATATGCAAATAATGCTTCTACATTGTAAACTACTTAGAAGGTGTTGTAAAATGCTATGGAATGCTATGTAAGTTTAAATGCTACTGCTATTACTATGTAATTTGCATATATCTATTAAAAGCACAAGCATGAAACCTGGCACCAAAGTTAAGCTTTCACAGTCCATCACTAAATCCTCCCCTCCACCTCACCTTACACCAGAAGTTTGGGGAAAGTCTTAAGTAGGAGGTATGATGTCTCAAAGTTTAAAAATGCTGAGCTTGTCAGCCAGAGTTCAAGATCTCAGTACCGGTGACAGAATGAGCAATCCTTACTTGCCTCAGCTTCTACCTAGCAGTTCAAAAGCATTTCAATTTTTTTTTTTACTACCAGTTCTGTGGGTGTGGCTTGGTGGGCATGGCAGGGGAAGGATACTGCAAAATCTCCATTCCCTCCTCCCTCTGGGGCCAGCCAGAGGTGGTATTTGCCGGTTCCCCAAACTACTCAAAATTTCCACTACCGGTTCTCCAGAACCCGTCAGAACCTGGTGGATTTCACCCCTGGCTGGGTCTCTCAGCTAAAAAAAACAGTGATAAGCACTGGCCCCTAGAGTCAGAAACTTAAGTGCTTTTTCAGAAGCGGGGAGAGTGGGGACTTGCTGAATTTAAGGGACAAAGGTGTTTCATAGGGCAGGGACTGCCACACCTTGATTCCATAAGATGGCAATTCTTAGTTCAGCAAGTACTGTATTAATTTAACAGAAAAATATGCTGTGTTCAATAAATGTTCTTGTCCCTTTTCTATGCCGATATAAATGGTTGTTCAGAATCTTGGAGGCTGGCTTTAAGAGGGATAACAGAAAATAATGTTTGCCTGCCTTCTTTTTAAAATAGAGATCGAGCTGTGCAAAACTCTTTCATGTTAAGATGTGCTATTCCCCAGTGCCGAGGTAAAGGATGACACCTGCTGGTGCAGCAAGCACCAAATTCAAATTCAAGCTTTGTAGGGCATGTTTTGCTTTAAAAAAAGGAAAAACACAGGTAAAGTCAAAGATGGAAAATCTTGGAGGGGAGGCTTTAAAACCCATTGACCACTCATTTAAAGCCCATGACTGCCAAAGTCCAATCTTCTCCATTCAATCCCCCACAGCCTAGAGATAGAATGAAATTTGATGAGCTGTGGAACCTCAGGGAATTATCCAGGAAGTATCTTCAATTTCTCCGTTTCTTGATATGTTTAGGTAATTAAATGGTAGGCATTAAAGTTTATATTTTGCTTTATTTGAAACAGCGACTGGCATTTTTCAACCCTCTTTTTTGTGTTTTAATAGTATTGAATAATATTGTTCAATAAAATAAAGGTATTGAAATGGAAATTTATGTTGATTTAGTGATTTTTTGCTGAGAAGAGCGGAGAGATTTACTGATGTGCCAGACCGCTGGATGTACTTTATTCTTAAAGAGAGAAAAAGAAAGGATATGTTGAGACTCTAGAAAGATTGCAGAGAAGAGCAACAAAGAGGATTAGGGGACTGGAGGCTCAAACATATGAAGAACGGTTGCAGGAACTGGATATGTCAAGTTTAATGAAGAGAAGGACTAGGGGAGACATGATAGCAGGGTTCCAATATCTCAGGGGCTGCCACAAAGAAGAGGGAGTCAAGCTATTCTCCAAAGCACCTGAGGGCAGGACAAGAAGCAATGGGTGGAAACTAATCAAGGAGAGAAGCAATTTAGAACTAAGGAGAAATTTCCTGACAGTTATAACAATTAACAAGTGGAACAACTTGCCTCCAGAAGTTGTGAATTTCCAACACTGGAAATTTTTAAGAAGATGTTGGATAACCATTTGTCTGAAGTGGTGTAGGGTTTCCTGCCTGGGCAGGGGGTTGGACTAGAAGACCTCCAAGATCCCTTCCAACTCTGTTATTCTATTCTATTCTGTCTCTAGAAGAGCAATCCTTAGGCATGTGCCCAGCCTCAAAAATGTGGCTAAATAGGATGGCATAGCGCTGGGGCAGGTGGACAGGCCCACCCGTGATCTCCACTACCAGTTGGTCTCAACCAGTCTGTACTGGCTGAATACCCCCACTGCATATAGCTCTTACCTTGTTAGCCTTTATAATATACTGAAGCCCTGGTTGTTCATTTGATCAGGGGATTGGGTGAATTCTGTTAGGAGTGCTGTTTTAAAGAGTTTAATGTATTGCTTTGACTTTGGGCATTATGGTTTAGAACTTCAGATGATTATGTGCTGTTCTAATTATCTACACCACTCAGAGTCATTATTGTAAGGTGAGCAGCTGTATATATAATATAAATAAATAAACAAATATGGATATTTAATTATGTGAACTCTGAAAATACTGACTATTCACAGGCCCTGAATTTAAGATGCGTATTCATCTAAAACAGTACAGATATTTATAATCTTCTAAAGATTAAGTAGCAATTCTGTGAAATTGAAAGTGAATTGAAAGTTTATTTTACTTAGTGTAATTTACTCAGTGGGACTTATTTGCAAGTGAAACCTGCAGAGGATTAAGCTTCATGGCTCATTGATTTCAGTATTTCATGCAGCAATAACCATAAAATACTCCTTCTGTAAGCCTAATTTATGTGGAAACTGCAAACAGAAAACACTAACAAAATGCTACTAGAAAACTTGTAAATACATACTGGTACTACAGTATATATCATATAATATATGATATATTCCAATAGTTTTATGTCCACCTTATAATATGGTTCCGTGGCTGCATCTGATTAATTTTCACAAAAGTCAAATTGGAAGATATGACTAGGACCACAGCAAGGGATACTGTCACGCACTGGGTATCCCTGTCAATAAATAACATCTCAGAAATTATTTTTATGACCCTTCAAAGCTTGATACTCTCTTTTTTATTAATGAAGCCAGCAGCTTCATGTAATGCAGTTAATTTATTTCTATGACAGAAAGCAAAATCAAAAGGCATGTTCCAAGGTGTAATTCCACAGCTAAATCCTATAATCTCGGAGAGACTTAATTGTGATACATACAGAGACCATATCCATTGTGTAACATTTCTAAGTTCAAGTGATTTCAACTGGTGAACAACACAATTTTGTGTTGGATGTCCAGATTATGCCTTCTTTCCTAAGACTTGACTAATTATTCCAGTGACTTGATCCGGAGTGTTGTGTCTTCTAGGGCATTCAGTTGTCCCAATTCCACTCTGATGCAAAGGATTACAAGGTCATTAAAAGACAAATCAATGATCTGGTTAAAGTGGAGCAATTGGATTTGACTTGAACACATTAGTGGCCTGCTTGAATGAAAATTGTCTGCACAATGCTGTCGCTTTTTTCCCCTCTCAAACAAGGGGAACCTTAATCTTAGATGGGTTTACTTAGTAGAACTTCATTCTAGAGAGGCTTCATTGGGGCAACACATCCTTTAAACTGCCCTGAAATATATTACATCCCCACTCCTGTTTCTAACAATGTCTATGTTGTTACGCTTTGATTTGTTTGTTTTTATGTCGAATCCGCTTCAGTGGTGCCTGACTCCAAACCAATTCGGCCTTTCTTCTGGAATTTCTTCCAGCAGAACTGTCAATCTAGCCTTTGAGATGATATGAAAGGACTCACCAAGCCAGATAAAGTTGTCTCTTCATCTCAGCAAAGATGAACATTTCACCTCTATGTCCTTTCACTGACTGGTTTCTAACTCACTTGAACAATTTTGTACAGGCTTCATAAATGGATAAAACATTGTAACCTAAAACCAAAATCTAGAGGCCTTCTCATGTCACCTTGCCTGGGTGATTCCTAAATAACAGAGTAGGTTCATTTTGAACAGAAAAATAAACTTACGTGGGCAGGTAATAAATGAAAACAGTGATTTTTCTCAACACCCAGCGCAATCCCCGAAGAACAAAAAATACAGCCTGTGGTTTGAAAACAGAACATTTGATGGTCTTCTCTTTTATAGCTCTTATTCTTGTTATGATTATTACTACATCCCCATGAAAAAAACATCTTCGTGTGGTACTTTAATAAACTAGGGAATTTTCTGTACCCCCAATGTATATAAATGGCCACTAATTTCAACCATTTATTTTAAAAAAAATAACTAATCAAATTTACAAAGGAAATCCTTGTTACATTGACTATATTATTACAAACTTGACATTTGGAAACCACATGTATCTGGATAGATACTGCTGAGAAGAAAGATACCGCTTGTGATTTCCTGTAAACACAGGGATGTTATCGGGAATTGGATTCTTAGTTAAACTGATTCTCACCAATGCCTTTTAATGTTTTTAATTTTCACATAAACCGGGGGTGTCAAACTTGCAGCCCGCAGGCCAGATGAATTATGCACTGGCCACGTCCATGCCCTGTTTAGTGAAGGGGGGAAGTCGTGATATGTCACATGACAATGCCGTGACAACACGAGTTTGACATAAACCAGAGGTGGGTTTCAGCAGGTTCTGACCAGTTATGGAGAACCGGTAGCGGAAATTTTGACTAGTTTGGAGAACCGGTAGTAAAAATTCTGACTGGCCCTGCCTTCATCTATTCTGCCTCCCAAGTCCCATCTAATCGGGAGGAAATGGGGATTTTGCAGTATCCTTCCCCTGCCACGTCCACCAAGCCACACCCACCAAGTCATGCCATGCCATGCCCACCAAGCCACACCCACAAAACCGGTAGTAAAAAAATTTGAAACCCACCACTGACATAAACGGTTTTAATTTGTAAATTCATTCTGTATTTATGGTAGCAAATATAGAATGAAACCATCACTCTACATATAACAAGGAATCATACACACAAAAGTTGGCATTTCATCACTCTAGCCATTAGGATTATAGATTAACCAGGTTCAGGAAGAGTTAAGGGGTAATTTGGATGTCCTAAATTATTTTTAGTATAGTTCAGTGGTCCCCAACCTTGGTGGCTTGATGGACTGGTGGCGGGAGGGGAGAGAGGAGAACTGGACCATGCAACTTGCAGCTGGTGTGTAGGTGCATGTGTGCATGCACACAGCTCAACTTGCATGAGCAGCAGGCCAGTGTGCACATGCGTGTACATGCAGCACGATTGAAAGTTGCACTGCACATACATGTGTATGCACCCCAGTCTCCCGCTTGCAGGAGTTGAGCTGCATGCACACGTGTGCATCGACCCACTGGTTGTGCAGCCCAGTTGCAAATAGGCCACAGCTCAGTAGTAGGTCACGGCCTGGGGCTGGGGACCGGTAGTTTAGATCATTCAAAGACAGGAAGCAACCCTACTCACGGATAATATTAAAGTGATACATTCCATCATTAAAAGCATTACATACTACTAGCTAGCTAGACAAGTAATATGCAATGTATCTTAAAGAGTTCAAACATACTGTACTTTGTTTAAATATAAATTGTATTCATTCTAAAAACTGCTGTAGAGGTAGCCCTTGACTTACAACCATTCATTTAGTGACTGTTCAAAGTTACAACAGCACTGAAAAATAGTGACTTATGACCATTTTTCACACTTACAACTATTGCAACATCCCTATGATCAAATGATCAAAATTCAAACACATGGCAACTGGACTGTATTTGTGTCAGTTGCGGTGTCCCAGTGTCATGTGATCCCTTTTGTGGCTTTCTGACAAGCAAAGTCAATGGAGAAGCCAGATTCACTTAACAACGATGTTACTAACTTACAACAGCAGCAATTTACTTAAAACTATGGCAGGAAAGGCCGTAAAATAGGGCAAAACTCTCTTGCTTAGCAATGGAAATTTTGGCTCAATTTGGTCATACGTCAAGGACTATCTGTACATTATTTCATTTGTTCAAAAGACCTCTATTCCCTTCCTCCTCCTTTCCCATTAACACCTTTGGATCACTCTATATAGATGACATCCAAAAAAAAAAAAACATGTTTAATAATGGCATAAATTCTAACTGCTGGTTAGACACTGATGTATAGAATTCTCAATTTTATCTGTACATTCGCAGTGCATTCCATATTAATCATATTAATTCACTTGAGAAAACACTGAGATGCTTGGAAAAAGATTAAATCTGATTAGTTTTCTCATTATTTGAGTGGAAAAAAGAAGAAGGTAGCCTATTAAAAAGGAATGAGCTTCAACTAAACTAGCATTCCATCGTTCCAGTTTTCCCAGAGGATAAGAGCAATGATATGACATTTCATTGAACTATTGTCATTGGGTGAGACTTTTATGATTGCATTTATTCAAGCTAGGGATAGTTGATGAATTATCAAATACCAACAATTATTCATAAACTATTTTTTTTCTGTCAGCATACGCCCACACATTTTTGATGGGGGAAAAAAATCACTGTGTATTTTTAAAAAAGTGAATTTTGAAAAAGAGTTTGAGGAGGTAGGATAGAAAGGGTATTGATGTTTTTGAACCTTGGGATTGAAAAAGACTTCTGAGAATATCCAGAATTTTTTTGGATAACCAAAAAAAATAAACAAATGTATTATTGAACAAATCAACACAGAATTTTCAATCAAAACATAAATGCCCAGGCTTTGTAAGGACTGTCTAAAAGCCTAGCTCTTGGGAGAAACCTATAATGGTATTATTTTATAAGAGTAATTTGGAGGGAGGGATCTAAATTTAATATTGAATTTTAAAACTTGTATGTTAAGAAGTCAAAGAAAAAGATGCATTAGAAAGTTTTGATTTTTAAAAAATGTTTAAAGAAAGTTTAGCATTTCAAAAAAAAAGTGGGGGGGGGAACAGTGTTTTGTGTTTTGATTTTCCAGTAAGGTCAAAGAATTTGAAAGATTACAATGAATTTTGTTAATAAAAATGGTGACTGTTCATAAAGATTACTAGGTGCAAATACTAGGCCAGTACGCTCTCATAGAGAGGGTCTCCTCCGGGTGCCGTCAGCCAAACAATGTCGGCTGGCAGCCCCCAGGGGGAGAGCTTTCTCTGTGGGGGCACCTACTATCTGGAATGAGCTCCCCCCAGAGATACGGAGGATCCCGGATCTGCCCATCTTCCGCTGCGCTCTTAAGACTTTTCTATTTCGCCAGGCGGGCCTGGCCTAACCACTCCCCGTTTTTAGTGTTAAATTTTAAAAAAATTTAAATTATATTGGGGTGTTTTAATTCTGTCCGGGCCAAATTCATTTAATCTGTTTTTAGTTGGTTTTTAAATTTTGTACGTATGTATTTTTATTGTTGGCTGTACACCGCCCTGAGTCCTTCGGGAGTAGGGCAGTATATAAATCCAATAAATCCTAATCCTAATCCTAAATAGAAATACATACTATTTGCATAGCAAGGAAGATAAGGCAGGAATAATTAAATTGATTATTTTATGTGTGATGTTCTGGGTGAAGAATGGAGGTGAGGCCAGAGTGATTTCTAACACCTCTTTATTCAATACTGCCTGTGAGGCAACTGTTGTTCCCTGGCTGACACAGCTCCTTTTATAAGAAAGCTGATCAGCCCACAATCAATCAGGACAGAGTATTTTCCCGCTCCAACAGAGGACCAGATTGAAAACTTCAACTGACAACTATTTACAATACATCACCTCCATTCTTCACCCAGAACGTAACACTATTCAAAGTGGGATATATATTTAAACATGTTTTTCACTTGGATATTACTTCTGGATTTTGTGCTTGTGATGAAAAAAAAATGAAACTTTGGCTTTGGCTTTGTTGATCAGAAAGATTTGTCCTTGTAGAAATGGCTACTTATATATTAATGTGTAAAAGCAGAAAGTTGAGGCTGGAGTGTTTTCATCTTGTACTGTGCTAAGAAGAATCTGAAATCAATGCCTTTTTTTTTTCCTTGTATCTCACACTTTCCTCTCTCTGCTCCTTTTCCTTCCCTTAATTTCTTATTTTTATTTTTCTTCATATTTTATATAATTAAACAAATAAAAAATATATTATTCAAGAAACTTATAATGTTGAGAAACATAGAAACAAAGGGAAGAATAGTACAATCAGCAGCTAGGTGCCTGGGATGAATTAAACGTAGTCCTTGACTTGCAACTGTTCATTTAGTGACCATTCAAAGTTACAACAGCACTGAAAAAAGTGATTTATGACCATTTTTCACACTTATGATGTTTGCAGCATCCCCACATGATCACATGAGAAAAATTCAGACTCTTGGCAGCTGACTCCTATTTATGACAGTTGCAATGTCCTGTGATCATGTTTTGCACCTTCGGACAAGAAAAGTCATTGGAAAACCCAGTGTTGTGACCTAGGCTTCCTGAGTCATTAAAACACACAAGTAGTCCCAAAAAACCCTTTTATTGCAACAGCTGTGAATTACGTTCATTCACAGCTGAGTCCCAATTAGTTGCAAAAAGTCCTTCGGGAGAATCACCAACCTTTATTCCCTTGACACACTGCCAAAGACCTACTTGGCAAAGCCACACGGAGTCCAGAATCAAACAGAGATGCCGACTGGGAACAGAATTAACAATGTTGCTTTCCTACAAAGTGCCCATGTGCCTTTGCTCCTCTTTTAAGCCTTATGGGAGGGGCCAATCATCTCCAGGCCTTACTCCTGAGTCTACCCTTTTGTTTTAACTGTTCGTGCCTTCTGGCAGCTCTGCGCATGTGTGCACTAGGAACAGGCTCCTCCTGTTCCTCTGCCTCTCTGCTGTCCATCTCTAGAGGGTCCGGAGTCCACACATCACTCACAGATGGCCCTGGCCCCATCTCTGCATCTGACACAGAGCCATCGTCCGGGCCTTCCCCAGACTCCAGGACTGGCCCATGTTCCTCCCCAGCCTCCTCACTGTCTAACTTCACAGGCTGGTGGCGGACCACAACACCCAGATTCATTTAACAGCCATGTTACTTCTTTAAAAAACTGCAGTGATTCACTTAACAATTGAGGCAAGGAAGGACATAAAAATCACTTAACAAATGTCTCACTTAGCCACAAATTTTGGGCTCAGTTGTGATCATAAATCAAGGATTACTATATAGCGGCAATGAGAATACCATTGAAGGGCCAGGTTGGGAACATTAACCTGAAGAAATTTTTTAAAGCAACATAATGCACATAAATAATTTGCCATGACACCGAGGTAAACTAATCTGTCAGTCCTTTGCATAAGATTATGCATTTTATTTATTTATTCAGGGTATAGTATCTACAGAGGTCATGCAGTCACTATGCATTGATCGATTTACTTTCTATGTATTTACAATATTTTAGTGGAGGTTTTCAAGAAAACACAGGTAGGTCAGAATGGAATCAGATACAGGTACAGGTACGGATTAACAGAGTTGGAAGGGACCTTGTAGGTCATCTAGTCCAACCTCCTGCCCAAGCAGGAGACCCTACACCATTTCTGACCAAATGGCAGTCCAATCTCTTCTTGAAAGCCTCCAATGATTAAGCTCCCACAACTTCTAAAGGCAACTTCTGTTCCATTGGTTGATTGTTCTCACTGTCAGAATGAGGATGGCTACATTGGGCAGGGAGCTGGAGTAGAACACCTCCAGGTTGCCTTCCCACACTATGATTCTACTTCTGTACTAGTGACATTAGAATTAGAGTCTTCATTTCAAAGGCTTAAAAGACATGTGAAAAATATTTTTTAAAAATGATCTGAAAAATGATTAAAAAGAGGCTCTCCTTTCTAATCCTGTGATAAGGAGAAATTGCTTAGATGCAGTAAGTAGATCACAGTTGTTTTCTTCTGTTTTATCTTCCGATGCTTCGTGTTTGAGCAATTTCTGCATACATTTTGCTTTATTGATTATTCTTTTCTAATACAAAGATAAACTTTGGACAAAGTTGAAGAAGCAGAGTTCATGATGCCTCTCCCTTTATTCCATTTGGCATCTAACACTTCAGTGCTTTCTCCTATTTTAATTAATTAATTAAATAATTGTTGTTACATCATAAAGCTCCATTCCTGTACAATTGTTGTTCCTCAGGGTTTTCTATTTTAAAGCTTCATTTATGAATAATTGTGAAAATATTGTTCTTGCTAATATATTATTTCATCAATTTTTTACAGTCTTTTAAGTGCATTGCATCCATAAATCACAAGTCCACAAATTCCCAAGCTAGTTGAGAATATTTGGAGGCCAAATGCTTATTGAGTTTGTAATCTATCCATATAAAAAATGCTGTAGGTATGTATGTTCCAGCATAACTCTGGAACACCTCGAACAATTTCAACAAAACTTGGTACACAGATGACTTACTACCTGGAAACAAATACTGTGGGGGTAAGACACCCCCAGTGTGTGTGGGGGGGTGTCTATGTGTGTGTATCCTAGTGCAGCAATTGTTTGTCATGTCATGGGAGGGGGAAGGGAGAGCCTGGGTCGTTAAGGAGAGTGAGTGCAGCATCCTTGAGTGGCAATTGTTTGTGATGTCAGTTCCAGGGGTGGGTTCTACTTTTACTACTGGCTTGCATCATGCCCGCGCACCCGCTCACTTCACTCACACACGCACTCTTCTGCACATGTGTAGATCAACTTTGATGATGTCCGGGTCAGTGGGCGGAGCCTCCAGCTGGTTTTACTATCGGTTCTTTCAGTTCCTTTGCAACTTCCTCTGGAAAGGCAGCTATGAAGTTCTCCCTCCAGTGGAGCAATGGGGAAGTTTTTGATGGATTTGGGGCAAAGTGCTAGGATCGTAGACAGGGCGGGAAAGAGGAGCGCATGGGAGGAGGAAGGGAGAGGGCAGGGATGATGGGCATGGAAGTAGTGGGAAGAAAGGCCCCTCTCAATGGCTCCCTTGTCAGACAAAGGCTTCTACATAAAGGCTTCTATAAATACCCGGGCAATGCCTAGTTACCAGCTAGTTGTTATATAAAATAAATTGATTGCAGTACATTGTACTGTAATGCAGTACATTAATCAAGCTATATATGAAATAAGAAATATTTTTTTCTTATAAACATAACCTTGCTTTCCCTTCTCTACACACACACTGCCCCCAGGATTAAATCTGGATCAATTCAAGTCAGAGTTTCTGTGTTATGGTCAGCATATGAGAGAGAAATAAAAGCAACTTGAGTGTTGTGAGCCTTTACTGTATATGAAGCCTTGGGCCATTGGGACAAAAAGAATTATTGCATAAAATATTCTTACAATCTTTAATAAGGATGAGAATAAAGAATGTCCATAGATCATCTACTTCAGCATTCTCCTTTCTCTGAAACCCATTACATCTTGTATTAGAGACTTGATATAACATATTTCTATTTCATTGGATTTCCTTATCTCCGAAGATGAGCATGTTATTTAGATAAATTGAGCAATTCCACAATGGTGGAGAACATTCTGAACTCTTGCTTGATTCCTCAAAGTAAAATCACCTAGAGGGAAAAAAACGTTTCTCTAGCTCATTTTTCAGCTGAAATCTTGACACTTCCTATTATTTTATACTGCCCATTCTCAGTCTCCGGTTGTCAGGAATAATTCAGATTGAAAGATGACATTTCAGAGAAAAGGTGGTATAGTATTTGTTCTGATACAATACTTTAAACAGTAACAATAAGTATTATCCAACTATTTTCTGAAATGCAAACAATTTTGGAATTGAGCAATTTCTCCCTTCAAGTACATTTTGCAAAACCTCAATGTTGTCCAAGGAAATGCTACAACTACGCTGTGAGTAAAACTCTATATCACTGTGACATCCAGTCAGGGAGCTAGAAGCTGCTTTATCCGACTGAATCCACATAGCTTTGTGCGATGAAGTCTCCACTGGCTTTCAAGACAAGCACCGCCAAAAACAGAGAGAAAATCATGAGCTGTGTCACAGAATAACACCCACAGTTATTGCAACAATGAGTTTGCAGTGCCCCGGTTGTGCTAGACTGTGTTTCCAGATAGAGAATGAAGAGCCACCTCCATGTTCACAGATAAACTGCACAACAATGTGTCTTCTTCATACTTGAAGGACTACTTATATAAATAAGAAACAGTGACGTCTTACATGTTTCTTTTTTCAGTTCTTTATTTAGATAAGTTAGAGCAAGAGTGTCAAACTGGCGGGTCCATGGGCCGGATGCGTCACATGCAGGCCACGCCCACCCCAACTCCACAAAGGGAATAATTGCCATGAAACATCATGTTTTGTGACAGCACAAGTTTGACACCCATGGGTTAGCGCTATACCACCATGGAGAAACTGTATGTGAATGGTCGGAATTGAAAACAACTTGATGGCAGATCAATCAGTCAATCAGTCAATCCACCTTCTTGATCTTGTGTATTCATGTCATCTTATAAATACTGGTATAAGAACTAGTCTATACCATGTTTTCCCTAAAATAAGACCCTGTCTTATATTTTTTGAGCCCTGAAATAAGCACTTGGCCTTATTTTTGGGGAGATCTTATTATTTTGGGGCACGTGGAGCAAGACGGGGCTTCTCTTGCCATCGTACCTGATTTCCAGCTCTGTCTCCCTCACACTAACCAGAGGAAATGGCAGGGACCAGCTGCACATGTGTTTAAATATTTTTGGGGAGGGTTTATTTTTGGGGGAGGGCTTATTTTCAGGGAAACATGATATTATTTCTATGATCATCTGTTATTTATAATAACGTATAGTAACAAAGCAACAAAGGAATTCATTGTTTAATATGAAAAATTAGTTGTTTCCATGACTTCTTTACAATGTTTAAATACTTCAGCTTGAGATGAAATATGAGATAAATGTACGATTGTCAGGGTGATTCAGAGTTTCAAAAGGGCATTTTCAGTCGGCAAAGCTTTGACTTCCTTCAAAGCCAAGTGCTAAATTGAACCAACACTCAGGATTGATAGATCACAGCAGTTGTACTGTTTTGATCCAGACAATAAAAAGGGGCTTTTCCATACATGCATAAAAGGGCAAAATCCTGTTTTCTTCAGAGCAAAAAGCCTGCCATAATGTAAATGTCTCTCTCTGATGTTCTGATTAAAAGTGTCAAAACAGAGCAATTCAGCCCTCCAAATTATAGCTACACTCCAAATTAGTTCACTTTCAAACACAATCAAAGAAATACTTTGAAATATGCCCATCTCAATGACTTCCAAACTTGTCATAGGTTACAGTACTGGAGTAGTAGAAATCTTATAAGCAGTACTGAAAATGAATGGCACTATTAATTATAATAATTTAGAGACCTTCACACTGTTTCCTTTTGCTATTGGTAAGGGAGAGAGTGAATCATTCAAAAAGAAATTGAATTGTTCCTTGGACAAAGACTCTTGAAAACTAGCATATACCCAGCCAGACATGGGGAGCCAATGAAAAAATAAATAGAAACTAGAGGCAAGTGGAAACTTGTTGAGAAAAAAAAAATGGGAAGGCAGAATTTAAGATGAACAAATGACTGTATGGATATGTTCAGCTAGTTTTCCTGGCAACAATAGAGAAACAGTTTGTTCAAAAAAAATAGATGTATTCACTTCACTAAGTAATTGGCTCCGTTATGAGATGTGAAACAAATTTGAAAATGTCAATGATATGACACTCAACAGCGTTTCCTACAACTATTTGAAGAAGAAGATTGGGGATAACAAAATGCATCCAAGGCAACCAGTGGTGGGATCCTGCTGGTTTAACAACCGATTCGGTGATGGCGTGCTTCACTGTGCGCTTTGCTGTGCGCACAAACTTACCTTCTGTGTTACTGAGAGTAACACTGTGTTACTAGAGAGTAACACAGCGGAGGCGCAGCAATCCGCTCTGACGTGTGAATCGGCTGGGAAGATATAGGTCAGTAAAGCCCAGGGGCAGGTGGGCCAGCCCACCTGATTGTTGGAGCAAACCAGTTCGGTCCCATCTGATCGTTGGATCTACCAGTTCGTCTGAACCAGTCCAAACCGGTAGAATCCCACCCCTGAAGCCAACCCATAGCACTACCCAAATCAAGTTTGAAAGAATATCCTAACGTGTGTTGTCTACACTCATAGGCTGAGCTATGCAGCTTCCACTAAGTTCTGTCTTCCTATTAGAGATGCCAAAGACTGAATCTGGGACTTTTTGATTTAAAATATGCATTGTATTACTAATTGCAGCCTTCAGTTGTCCAGGCAAAATTATTTTCTGCACTATAATTGCAATGTATTAATCAATCTCAAATTAAGGAGCTCCTGAGTAGTTTTCTGATTTAAACCTGGTCATATTACACCACTATTCAACCAACAGATTCAAAGAAATTACCCATTATTTTATTTCTTCATTATTTTTACTGCTAGCAAATTAATGGCACAATTCCCTTAACAATAATTTGCTACTCTTAGCAATTAAAGTGTTTTACCTGACTTTAAACTTTCCTCTCTTCAGATATTGAATGGAGAAAGGAAATCTCCAATTAAAAGTGAAACAGAATCACAAAACTATGGAGAGTTGTTAACATTATTCTTAATGTCAGCACATTGCCCACTGGATTTAGAAATAGTGCAGCTTAAATTAAAATGTCATCTTGGACTTTGTCCATTTATCTGGACAAATATTTTCATTTTGAATCTTGAGAATTTAATAGCCATTTCTGAATGGTCTGAGTTAAGGTGTCTTCTTAATTTTGACAAGGCAAAGACTGGTGCGAAACTAACTTTTCGTACGCTTTAGTGAGAAATAATTAAAATCTTCTTTTATTTTGCACCCCTCCAAGGAGGATACTAGATTGGCAACTTCTTTCTCTCCTGAAGTGACATTATGGTGTCAAAATGAGAAAAGCTATTTTTGCATCCTCCTTCAGATAATTCTCAGGTTTGTAACAAGAAAAGATATTAATTTGTATAATTATTCATTATTCCAAGGCCCACAGGAATTCTTGTTTATCTGGCTGGCTCAATTATGCAGTAGTCAAATGCTTATTATAATAGGTGGGAGGAGGAGGAAGAGGTGGAGGAGGAGAAAAGAAAGCTTCAGTGTATTGCAAGAAAATTTCATGTCAAAGGGGAGAGGACACTTACTCCTGTTACTTCACATCGCAATATTGCCTTATTTTGATTTAATGCCCATAATTGTGTTAATGTGCTCATAATACAAAGTTCAGCATAGCTTCAAGGTATAAATGTACTTTAGAATTACATAACAAAAATGCGGAATTTATCACTTAGCAATTATAGATTCACTGAGATGGAACACTCCAAAAAGGAAGTTAATTTCAATGTGCCATTTTATTTAGCTTAATAATACTAACCTGGATGGAATCATTCCTATATCATAGATAGTAGATCAGGGCAATAGATGAATTCTGAAAGAGCTTAGATCGAGTTACCTACCTGTAAAACACCCGTTTCAGATTTTACTTCTGTTCTCAGCCACTAAAGTTTCTGATTTTGGCCTCTTGGCTGAAATTCTTCAAAATGTTTATTTATCAAGACAGCCAAGAAAAGATAGCTCTTAGACAATCATATTTGGCTAGGGCTGGAACACTAGACTTCTCTCTATTTACTCAACTTCTGAAGCAATGAAAATTGTTTGACATCTGCCTTGACAACTGCACATTTTATGTTCTAATATGAGAAGACAAAACTGTTTGATGTAAATGGAAACTGGTCAAAGAATTGTGGCCTGCAGGCTAGATGATCCCATGTGGGATTTCTTGTCCATTTCAATTTTTATATTCATATTGCTGAGCTTTTGTTCTCGCTATTCTTTTTTAGTCCCTATTAACTGCCAAGAAAGTGGCTGTGAAGTAAACGGGGAGAGCCATTCTGATCATTTTTAAATATTATCTCAGCTTTGTTGAAATATTTGATAAGCTCACTGATAAAGTATAAATGGGCCACAGAGGATTGTGTTTAATAACATAATCCAATGCTGAAAGGACTTCAGCCTGAAATTAAAATTTGCAATTATTTGGGAGAAGACACATCTGACTTCAATAGAGTGTACAAGTATTAAATACTAACCCCAAGTGTTTTAGATTTAGGGGAAACGTGTCACAGGGATACAGGCAGTGGTGGGATTCAAGTACTTTAACAACCGGTTCTCTGCCCTAAAGATTTTTTCCAACAACCAATTTTCCAAACTGCTCAGAAAGTTAACAACCGGTTCTCCCGAAGTGGTGCGAACTGGCTGAATCCCACCACTGGATACAGGTAGGTGAAAGTATCTACAACATGGGAGTCAAATTCAAAATCCACGGGCCAGATTCAGCCCATGGGGTGCTTAGATCTGGCCTGCAGGGCCACCTTGGAAACAGCGGAGGACCAGCCTGTGGTGCCTCTGCCAGCAAAAACAGGCTCCCAATCTCCGTTTTTGGCTGGGACAGCCTCCTGCAACTCTCTGCCAGGAAAAACGGAGCTTGGGAGGGCCGTATGCACTGGCAGAGGGTTGCAGGAAGCCATCCCAGCCGAATACGGAGATTGGGAGCCCGTTTTCACTGGCAGAGCACTCAAGCCACCACAGGCGCCCCTGACACGAGTGATTTCAAGCTGGCCACGCCCACCCTGGCCATGCCCACCCCAGCCCCCCAAGGTCAAATGCAATTCTGATGCAGCCCTCAATGAAATTGAGTTTGACAGCCCTGATCTGGAATATGGATG
Organism: Masticophis lateralis; assembly: GCA_030761175.1. Taxonomy (NCBI): domain Eukaryota; kingdom Metazoa; phylum Chordata; class Lepidosauria; order Squamata; family Colubridae; genus Masticophis; species Masticophis lateralis. The sequence continues at coordinate 67,781,187 of JAUDYJ010000007.1, read as the reverse complement.
AATTGAAAAGTCATAGAGGAACTATTTAAAGAAGTTAAGAATCCCAGCTTAGTCAAAATGCTAAATACTAGATTTAAGTCCATGCAGAGCTTCATAGGAATTTTATAGTTCCATAGGGATTTTTTAGCATGCATTGGTGAAAGATTTCTCCAACCCTCCTTCTGTAGTCATGTTTTGAGGAAAATAGCAGAGTGGACAAAGCAAGGAGATAAAAGAAGCTTGTTATTTTGTCATTATTATCCAAGTAGCACATGTGTGATGGAATGTGCACTATGCAGCAACTAAAAGGGAGGAGTTTGCCAACACAGAAGGAAACCCAGATCAAAAGACTGAGCACTACCAAGTAGGAGGGAAAAGTGTGAGGAAGAGGTTCAGGGTAACCCCACCCTAGATTCTCTCAGGATATAGCAAGAGCACTTTGACTTATATACTGCTTTACAGTGCTTTACAGCCCTTTCTAAACAGTTTACAGAGTCAGCATATTTTCCCCAACAATATGGGTCCTCATTTTACCAACCTCGGAAAGATGGAAGGCTGAGTCAACCTTGAGCCTGGTGAAATTCAGACTGCCAAATTGCAGGCAGCCAGCAGGCAGCAAAAATAGCCTGCAGTACTGCATTCTAACTGCTGGGCCACCACAGCTCTAATAGGATAGAAGGTTATAATTTTAGTTTGGCAAATTTGGTAACATTTAGAACAATTAATCAGTGGAATGACTTGCTTCCAGAAGTTATGGATGTTGGAACACTGGAAGTTTTTAAGAAGGTTTTAAGAGTGGACAGCCATTTGTCAGAAATGGTATAGGGCAGTGATGGCTGCCATCACTGCCCTATACCATTTTTTTTGCTATCGCGTGTCAAAAGCGGGGGGATCACGGTGGGGTCACACACATGCATGCCCACATCCATAATTCTATGCACCCTGCCTGCCGTGCTCCCCCCACTTTTGGCACACGATGGCATGGTGGGCCCGGTAGTCCCGTTTTTTTGCTCTCCCCAGGCTCCAGAGCCTTTCTAGGAGCCAGAGGAGAGCAAAAACGGCCTTCCCCACCTCCCCAGAGGTCCTCTGGAGGCCGGAAACAGTGTGTTTCTTGACTTCTGGTGGGCCCAGAAAGCCCGACAATCAGCTGGCTCTGCATCTAACCCCTAAATCAGATGGCATGCATGCCAGAGCTGAGCTCACATGCCAAGCAATATGGCTCCGCGTGCCACCTGTGGCACCCGTGCCATAGGTTCACCATCACGGGTATAGGGCTTCTTGCCTGAGCAAGTGGTTGGAGTAGACTGCTGTGGCTCCGTTGCCTGAGCCTGCGTCATCAGCAGGGGAGGACTCTGAGAGTGAGGGAGAGGAGTTGGCAAGGCCTCCTTCCCCAGGACTCTCCTCTCGGGCAATGCCTCCGGAGGACACCGAAGGGCAGGAGATAGGCCCAGAGCCAAGCTCGTCCCCACAGCCACAGGAGGACATTGACGAGGGGAGCGAGTTTTGGTTGGACCCTCGCCAGCGTCGGAGAGACAGGAGAGCCCAGCAGAGGAAAAGGCGTGGTCGTGATTAGCTGGTGGACCACGCCTCCTACCAGACTATATAAGTGAGGGATTGTAGCCATATCTTTGTGATGAACAAAACAAAGATACGTGGATCCTGGTTTTGAATCGGCCCGGCATCTCAGCTTTGGTGTTTATGTGACGGACCTTTTAAATAAAATGTTGGCAAGCAGCTGCGGATTGCTCCGACCTTTGTTATCATCTCACTTGGTTGCCTCCAGTTCCTTAGCCTCCGGTTGTCTGTGGGGGGGGGGGGGTATTTCTGGGCACGGGGCCAGAACATAGACCTCCAGGGTTCCTTCCAATTCTGTTCTGTTCTGTTCTGTTCCGTTCTGAAGATTATCTCCATTAGGAGTAAGCAATGAAGGATTTGATCGATCTCAATGTCTCATCTCTGGACTTGAGTCTGACATGAACACATTTATTTAGGCACGAGGTCTGTTAAACTGAAACATCTGGCTTTGTTTTAACTTAATAATCATTATAAAACTGTAATTACCACTGACATTACAACTGGGTATACTACTGGAGATTTTTATGTGGGCCAAAACTATATACCAATGATGGCTAACCTTTTTGCCATCGCATGCCAAAAGTGTGGGGAGCATGGGAGGGGCGCATGTGCCCACACACATAATTCAATGCTCCCTGCCCCCCCCCCACACATGCACACGCAAACACCCCCCCCCCCCCGCATGAACCACGCTTTTGGCATGCGATGACACGGTGGGACCAGAAGGCCCGTTTTTCGCCCTCCCCAGGCTCCAGAGGCTTTCTGAGCTAGAGCAAAGGTCACATGCCCACCGATATGGCTCCACATGCCACCTGTGGCACGCGTGCCATAGGTTCGCCATCACGGCTATATACTGTTGCTACCACTTCACTTTGTTTGTCTCCCAGCCCTCTTTTGGTTTTCCACCGTTTTAGGAAAGAAATCAGGTAAAAATGATAGTGGGAGCTTAAAATAAGCTTAATAGTCAAAGAAAAACTTTCACCTCTGTGCCTTATACAGGTAGTCCTCAAAGTTTCAACGGCACTTCAAAAAGTGACTTAGGACTATTTTTCACATTTACGATCATTGCAGCATCCCCATGGTCACGCAAACAAAATTCAAACGTTTCATATTTATTTCTGACGATTGCAGCCTCCTGGATTCATGTGATCACTTTTTGCGACTTTCTGACAAGCGAAGTCAATGGGGAAGTCACACTGACTTAACAATTGTGTTACTTTTGTTGTTACTACACAACAATTGCAGGTGATTCACTTAACAATTGTGGCAAGAAAGGTGCTAAAATGGAGCAAATCTCATTTAACAAATGCCTCACTTAGCAACAGAAATACGGGGGTCAATTGTGGTTGTAAGCCGAGGACTACACGTCCATCTACTATCCATCATTGTCTCATCTATTGTAGTCTTTGATCCACTCATATAATGTTACAGCATTATAGAAACATCTGATTTATATAATGAGGACCATGAACATTAGATACATATTCACCATAGCCTCAATATCTTTATCAGTCCTACTAAATAAATATTTAACCACTCATAAATTGCAATATAAAATATGCTTTGATATGTGGCTAAAATAATCAATGAAGAATAGAAGCTAATAAATGGGTTTACACTAAGCTATGAAGCATTATTTCCTGTTACTGGACTGCAAAAAAGCATCAATTGTCATCAGTTTTCGTCGTAGCTTTCGAATTAAATTGAATGGTTCATATCAGAAATGCATTTTCTTCTATGAAGTTGCAATGGCTGATTTCTTTAAGGCTCTTAATCAAAAGGGAAAGATTAAATAACCATTTTTATTCTGCCTCTGCCAAACTACTTTTAATTAAGAGAGTCCACAAAATAGTTTAAAAATAGACATTTATGTAAAAGCTGTAATTTGTTCCTGGCGTGTATTCATTTATTAATCTTTTAGTTGTTCTTCAGTCTTTCTGACCCTTCAGCTTCCCAGCTTTGCATCTATAGTCCTTTTCTTTAATATTAATCAGACGTCTCTATTGAAAGCACATTACTTCCCTAAATTAGAACACAGAATAGTTAACAAGTATAGCACATAACCTGTTTGCTTTCAATGATGTTTAAGCAGATACCAACAACAGATGGTCTGAACATTCAGAAATCTTTAACAAACAGGGTTTATGCATAGTTCCTGGGGTGGGGAGGGTGGAATTAAGAACCATAACAGAACTGCAGAAAAAACAATTGCTACCAGCCTGCCTTCCATTGAGGATCTATATACTGTACGAGTCAAAACGGACATAAATTGTTTCAACTCCTATCTTCAAAACAACGCTATAGAGCACTGCACAGCAGAACAACTAGACCCGTGATGGCGAACCTATGGCACATGTGCCTCTGGTGGCACGCGAAGCCATGTCTGTGGGCATGCAAGTGTTGCCCTAGCTCAGCTCCTGTGCATATAAGCGTGCTGACCAGTTGAATTTTGGGATTTCCGGGGCCACTGGAAGTCAGGAAATGAGCCGTTTCCGGCCACCAGAAGGCCTCTGGAGGGTGAGGGAGACCTTTTTCGCCCTCCCCAGGCTTCTAGAAAGCCTCTAGAGCCTGGGGAGGGCAAAAAAAGAGCCTACCAGGCCCACCGGTAACCTTTTTGCCATCGTGTGCCAAAGGGGGGGAGCGCAGGGGGGTTGCGCATGCATGTGTGGGGGGAGGGAAGGGGTATGGGGGATACATTGAATTATGGGTGTGGGCATGCATGTGCATGACACCCCTGTGCTCCCCCTGCTTTTGACACGCGACAGCAAAAAGGTTAGCCATCACTGAACTAGACACAAGAACAGTTTTTTCCCGAACGCCATCACTCTGCTTAACAAATAATTCCCTCAACACTATCAAACTATTCACTAAGGCTACATTACTATTCATCTTCTCATCGTTCCCATCATCCATCTCCTCCCACTTACGATGTATGACTGTAACCTTGTTGCTGTATCCTTCCAATTTATATTGTTTCCTAGTATGATTTGATTGCTTATTTGTACCCTATGACTATCATTAAGTGTTGTACTTTATGATTCTTAACGAATGTATCTTTTTATGTACACTGAGAACGTATGCACCAATGACAAATTCCTTGTGTGTCCAATCACACTTGGCCAATAAATAAATAATTCTAATTCTAATTATGTGACTCAAACATATGCAAATTATTTTCATTATCAGGTAGGTAGGTTAATCTGTAGATCTGTCTTCATTTTGCCTCCCTCCCCACCTAAAATATTGGTTTACAGCACATGATCAGAATATACCATCTTTTAAACAAAACGTTTATTTAACGTTTTCATATTATTTCCCATTAAATTCTATCTATTCTTAAAAATGTCTAGGCTAGAAGACAGAATAGGCCCAAATTTCTTTTCTTCTTTTTTTGTTATAAAGTTTTTTATTTTTTTACACAAACAAATAAACAAACATACAACGTATTTTTTTCTGAACAGAATATTGGCCGGTTTACAGATTTAGACAATTTTGGGTCATTTCAACTAAATGTACAATTTATATATTTCCTTTTTGCCATAATATTTATTCTTTCTATATTTTTTTAGACGAATATTACCCTTCATCCTAACCTCTAATCTTAACCAAATTCAATTTTTCTCTCATCTCCATATTAAACTCCTTAAATTTAAAATCTTACATAGTATAATTCCTAGTATTCCCTTATATTCCCTTAATATAATCACTAATGTTTTCCATTGTCAGCTATTTCAATATCCAACATCTTAATACAAATCAATTAATTATGTGATGTTACAATCATTCATTTCTTATAAAAAAATAAACCCAATTGTTTTATACCATATATTTCCTTAAATCTTATTCCAATAATACAATCCAATATCTTAATAAAAATCTGTTAATTATATAGCTCTAATTTCTAATAAGAAATTGCACTTCACAATGTTTTAGGGTGGTGTCAGGTTGTCCTTAGTCCTTTTTTAAAATGCTTCTAAAGCACAGTTTAAAATTTTAAGATGCCCTGCATGTGTATGTTATGGGTTCATGGTTGGTTTTTAGTGAGAATGGCTAGTTTACTAATATAACAATAAGTATTTATAATGAACTTTTAAAGATGAAATCCCAGAACTAAAAAGAATTTTAGGATTTAGTTTTTATTTTAAAATTAGCTGATAACCCGGTGTTGCCCGGGTATTTATTTATCCCAATCCTGTATTAGACAGAAAGAGCAACTTCACCCTGAGTCCTGATTTTGGCAAGAATTAAATTAGTTAAAAATGTTTTCCCTGTGCCCCCAGAAGCATCAAGTAAAATGATACCATGTGGTTGTTTTACTAGCTGATCCATGATTATTTAGTATGATTTTTTCTGATCTTGATTTAGAAGTGGCTTCTTGTCCACGATATATGCACTAAGCTGTTCAACATTGTACTTCTTTCTTGTATGTAATCTGCGTGAAGTATGACGTGTCAGTCTCATAGTGGTCATGGGCATACATTTGTCCTCAAGAATAATGAAAGCCTTATTGAAAATGTCCGGACCAAATGTAATTTCTAATGTTGGATTTTCCCCCTTACCAGAGAGTACCCTTATGAAGTACTGTAAAGCTGTTACCATGGCAACTCCACTGTACAGTAGAAGCCATTTTAAGGCACAATCTTAACAGTTAAGGCTGTATCTTAACAGAACACACACTTCGAGGGGTGTTGGGGTGTCTTACCCCCACAGTATTTTTTTTCCAGAGAATAAGTCATCTGTGTACCAAGTTTGGTTGAAATTGCTCAATGCATTCCAGAGTTATGCTGGAACTTATACACACACTGAGACATTTTTATATATATAATTTTTAGTTTTTAGTTTAATTATAGTCTTTAATGGAACTACATATGCATGAGGGGAAGTATGCATGAGGGGAAGTTCTCTCTTAGGCCCAGTATTCTCCAATGTCTTCATAAATGATTTAGATGAGGGAATTCATCAAATTTTCAGACAACACCAAGTTACAGGGAATAGGAAATAGTAATTTTAGATTGATATTTCTTTATCATGGCTTGTAATAAAGCCAAAATCTATTACAACTGTTGACATACTTTCAGAATAAATAAAACCTGGTGTATCCATCACAACATTGCAAAAAATTTGTACAATTAAATAGCATGATAAGTCTGTGGGCCTTTAATTTTTTTCAAAAGCACTCAAATATGTTTGCATGCATAATAGGTGAAAACATAAACCATACTCTGTATGAATATAATTGGGTTAAGAAATCGAGAACAGAAAGACTGATGACTTTGATAAATATAAATTTTGGAGCTTTGAATATATCCATAATTTGTGCTTTCCCTTGGGGCTAACAAAATCTATTTTCTATTTCTCTCACTAGAAACATAAAATCACATTTTGGGGCATATTTTATGAACCTTTGAGAGGCAGACGGATTTCTTTTTTCTGTTTTTATATGGTGTGCATATATTTTGCAATAGTTGGCACTTAATAGGTGTAGGTATGGGTCAGCTGGTAATTTTCACAGCTCATAAAAGGATAGTTTTACTCACAATAAAACTATGTAAAAATCATACATACCAGGAAATAGTGTCAGTTTAATGTGTTAGAACAAATTTTCATATTTTATCTACGAATCTATCTGCCCTAAAAATATGCTACATAAATCAATTCATTATTTATCACTGCAAGTCTGTAAAACTATGGGTGAATGCAAAGGTGTGTAAGTAGACAGTAGCCATTTGAGTCCATGTTTGAGCACTAATTACAGTGGCGTTCTTGGTAGTCTTTGAGCTTGCTGATTTTCTTTGCAGGCATTTCATTACCAAACTAGTGACATCGTCAAGGTTGACCATGTTATCTAGTTTGGTTAATGAAATGTCTACAAGAAAACCATCAACCTCAGACACCACCAAGCACCTTACAATTCAATCTGAGCTACACAGTTGAGTTGCATCTATTTCATTTTCTTGGAGGCCTGAACTGACTTTCAAGTTGAGCTATTTTCCTATGCTGTTCTCCCTTACAAATTTGCTCTTGTGCCATTTGAAGATCCCATCATTTCTGTAAGCAAAAAAAGTGGTTTGGAAGTATCCCAGGCAGGGGTGAAATGCTCCCGGTTCGGACCAGATCGCTTGATCCGGTAGCGATGGTGGCAGGTGGTTCGGAGAACTGGTAGCAAAAATCCCTGCGCCCCCCCCCCCCACCATGCCCAGCTGAGCCGCACGATCATCAAAGGCTTTTTTTTTACTTTTAAAAGCATTTTTTCTACAACCTCTTCCAATGAAAAAATGCTTTTAAAAGTAAAGAAAAAAGCCTCTGATGATCACGCGGCTCAGCTGGGATCATCAGAGGCTTTTCAAAACATTTTTTTCTGTAACCTCATGGCCGAAGAGGTGGTTAAAAAAATGCTTTGAAAAGTTTCTGACGATCCCAGCTGAGTTACCTGATCGGCAGAGAGATATTTTTTAAAAAATACCTCTCTGCCTAACAGGCAACTCAGCTGGGATCATCAGAGAGATATTTTTTAAAAAGTCTCTCTGACAATCCCAGCTGAGTTGCCTGATCGGCAGAGGCGTTTCAAAGCATTAGAAAAAATGCTTTGAAAAGTTGTTTTTTTTTTTAAAAAAGGTTGGCCACGCCCACCCAGTCACATTACCCACCACCACCAAGCCACACCCACAGAACCAGTAGTAACAAATTTTACATTTCACCCCTGATCCCAGGTTAGAAACCATTGCAATCCTACTGGCTTGCAAAGACCATCACTTTTTCGTCCTGTTGGAGGCTAATGGGCCTTCATTAGCTTTAAAATCCTCAAGCTCATCTTTGGGAGATGAGTCTCATATGGAGATGAAATCAATGGGTTTTGGAGGTGCCAAGAATCTATGAAAATGTAGTCCACCTCCCTACAAGGGGACTGACTTGATTACATATTAGGTATTAGCACTGGGCATAATAAACTGATTATATTTTCACCCATAATTGTCATTTATTATTTTTTTGCTTTGGACTTCAATTAACACCAATACACAAATCATCATCATTATCATCATCATCATCGAATATAGCCACTGAATGAGGTTTCCTCTAGATTCAATTTAGCCTTGAACCATTTCCTCGGTCTTGTCTTTTCTTTTTTAATTTCTCCATGAAGCCTCATAGACGAAAACATGCAAAAGATAGTTTGGCACAAGTCCCTTGCAATATTACTCACAGGGCCATTAAGAAGTTTCGAGGTCAATCTCTGGTCCATCTCAAGGTCATCTCCTCCCAAAATGCATTAAACCTTCAAAAGAATAATTTCCAGGACGTATCTAGCATTGAGTCTTGAGGGAGCTTTTGGCACCTAGTTCACTCCACTTTATGCTGTATTGACCTACTTTTCCACGAGTGTGTGTATGTGTGTGTGTGTGTGTGTGTGTGTGTGTGTGTGTGTAGGAGAACCACAGCAGTCTGAGAGCAAGAAGCTCTCTCTCTCTCTCTCTCCCTTATGGCGCTCTCAGAAGTAAAGTTCACGATCAGCGTAGTCGGTGAAGCGGGTTGAACTGTAACCTAATCAAGCCATTTACTCTGTGGTAGAAAAAGACACTGCCAGAAGCATTTCATGTGCAAAGTGAGGACACTGAACTAGATATCCTCACTTTGCATATTGTCCATCCATAATGAATGATTAACCCAGAGCAAATGCAAGCCCACTTTCATATTGTACCATTTAAAACAGAACAAGATGGCTTGCCATTGTCTGGAGGCATCTTTATGGCACAGTGAACTGCCTCCGTACGGTTCATTTAAATAGTTATAATGTGAGCATTTGAACGTTCTGCCTCAGGACCAAAATATCCGGGAGTGTCTTTGCGTAGGCACTGACCGCTTGCTCTTGTCTTGAAACGCTGGCACATGATCTGAGAGGAAGAAATATGTTTGCGCTACTTAGACAGATGAGGGCATACCGTACTGCCAAGTATGCCTCGGGGAGAACTGTCTTCTCATACCACATGGGTGACAGCATGTGACTGCTGAGTGCAATTTGTAGGGTTTGATAATGAAACCTGCTTAATCTCCGAAAAGCTCCAGATGCCTTTGCAAGCTCCAATTTTCGTGCTTTGCCTTCTTGAATATCAGCATGAATTCATCCCAAGCCATTCATCGGTACTCTTAACACCTCGGAATAAGAAGGTGTCGTTAAAAACCAGCCATGGCAAGGTTCGTAATAAGCTGCCTTCCTGATGCTTATTATACTTGAGGACATTACTTTGTGGCGTTCCTTTATTGGCTTCATGTAGAAAGGCACCTTAGTTTCAGGCATGGTAAAAAAGCAGCGAGGGAAAGTAAAATCATTCCATGGCTGTTAAAAGTTGTTTATACAGGTAGTCCTCTACTTACGACCTCAATTAAGCTCCGAATTTATGTTGCTGAGTGAGAAATTTGTTAAGTGAGCTTTGCCCCAGTTGCAATTTCCAGTAGCTCCTCAACTAGGATATTCATTTTATCACAATTCAAGCTACCATGTATGATTGCTATGGGGAACAGAAAAATGGAAGGAAATGCTATGTATGAGCACCCTAAGATCCTGAAAGAAGATACATAGAGATAGATAGATAGATACCGATAGATAGATAGATAGATAGAGAGAGAGAGAGATTAAAGAGAGAGAGAGAGAGAGAGAGAGAGAGAGAGAGAGAGAGAGAGAGAGAGAGGGAGTAGATTTTAGCGAGAGAGAGAGACGTGGGTTCTAAAATTTTTTACTACCAGTTCTGTAGGCGTGGCTTATTTTGTGGGCGTGGTTTGATGGTCATGTGACAATTCTTTAGGATTTAGCAGAGGTACTGGTCTACCAGGCTTTTAACTGTTTGCAGGTACCGGTCTACCCATTTGTTTTTGGAGCATTCCAGTCTACCACCTCACTGCCTTTTACTGCTGATCAGCTGTAGGGCGGCCCTTTGAAGCACCGTGGCAAGAGTTTAAACAGTGTTTTCCTTCTAGCCGATCAGCTAGGACTCAGGAGGGCGGGGCCAGGCAGAGGTGGTATTTACCGGTTCTCTGAACTATTCAAAATTTCCACTACCGGTTCACAAGAACCAGGGAGAACCGGTAGCAACCCAACACTGGATGGATGGATGGATGGATGGATGGATGGATGGATGGATGGATGGATGGATGGATGGATGGATGGATAGATAGGCAGGCAGGCAGGCAGGCAGGCAGGCAGGCAGATAGAGACAGATGATAGATAAATCTACATAATTTTTCAGACTTGTGAAAGTGCAGGTAGTCTTCGACTTATGACCACAATTGAGCCCAAAATTTCTGTTGTTAAGTGAGACAGTTGTTAAATGAGTTTTGCCCCATCTTACAATCTCTCTTGCCACAGTTGTTAAGTGAATCATTGCAGCTGTTAAGTTAGTAACACGGTTGTTAAATCAGCTGGGTTTGCCCCTTGACTTTGCCTACCAGAAGGTCGTAAAATGGGATCACGTGACCCCGGGACACGGCAACTGTCATAAATGTGAATCAAGTTGTCAGGCAACCAAATGTAAATCACATGACCATGGGGATGCTGCAATAGTCATCAGTGTGAAAAATGGCCATAAGTCCCTTTTTTTCAGTGCCGTTGTAACTTAGAACGGTCACTAAACGAACTATTGTAAGTCAAGGACTACCTGTACTTTTTTTTCTATGAAGAAACTCTGGACGCATGGAATTTTTGTCTGTACAAATCCAGATATATGAATTTCTGCATGCCTTTAAGTCAGTCTGACCATTATATAGACGAGTCTCTGCCATTTTATTGGAAACGTTGTTCAGAAGTATAGGTAGTCCTCGACTTACAATCTTTCTTGCCACCATTGTTAAGTGAATCAGTGCAGTTGTTAAGCTAGTAACACAGTGGTTAACCCAGTGTTTCTCAACCTTGGAAGCTTGAAGATGGGTGGACTTCAACTCCCAGAATCCCCCAGCCAGCACCGCTGCTTTACCAGATACTCCCTCCTTTACTCCCTCCTTTACGCACTCTGTATTACGTTTGGCGTTTCAAAACATATTAAGTGTGGTCTTCAACTACCCGTTTCATAGGGTGCTTGAGGATAACTGAGGCACCATGTCTTAGGTAACTGAGGGACGGTCCCTCTGAGGGACCGTCTCTTGCCGGTCACATCTACCCGACCCACCAGAGCAGGGAGACAAGGAATGTTGTGGGTCCCATCCCCTAGGCAGATATAGCTGGTGGGACCCAGAAGAGGGGCATTCTCCGTGGTGGCTCCCTCTCTCTGGAACATCATTCCCCCAGAGATTAGAATGACCCCCACTCTAACACTCTTCCAGAAGGCACTGAAGGCATGGTTCTGCCAGCAGGCCTAGGAAACGTAGAGTGGGATGGAGCCCGTTAAATGGTTTGTATGAATATGTGTTATCACCACGACGGGGGTGAGTGGAAGGCTATTTTATTATGTTATATTATTAATTTATTGTTCTCTCTTTTATTAGTTTTATTGTTTTTATATTGTTTTTATATATTACATATACATATACATATACATATACATATACATATACATATACATATACATATACATCAGAGGTGAGTTGCCCCCTATAGAACTGGTAGTAAAACCGACGGGAGACTCCGCCCATCACGCGTGTGTGCGAGCAAAATGGGCCCCGAAACGAGCAAAGCGTGGTCCCATTGCGAACCAGTAGTAAAGGTAAGTAGAACCTAACCCTCATATACATATACATATACATATACATATACATATACATATACATATACATATACATATACATATACATATACATACACCTACACACACACACACACACACACACACATACCGTATATATATTTTCTTAAACCAGGAAAATACCCGTTTCAAGAAAAATACATACTTTTTAAACCTATGATAAGAGAAGAAAGCAAACATATATTATGGTAGAGTGGAGTCTGGGCAACTGAATGGAGCTGAGTGTTTACTGGCCAGATGCCCTTCCTGTCGCCAATGCAGAGTTTTTCTTTCAGCAAATATAGTCTCATTGTGCCCAGGGAGAGAAATATTTGCCTCTACCTAGGATCAAACTCACACCTGATTGTGAGGTGAGAACACCACCACTAGGCCACCACACCACTCAAACACATGTGCACACATTATTCCTAGGAAAAGCAACTGTATTCATTTTTTTGTAAAGGACATCTCAACTGATAAGTACCATTGGACATATGTCAAGTTAAAGATACGTGAGACCATACCCGATGAATTCTTAAATGCCACAATACTTTATATGTTTATTATTAACATATAAGCATGGCTTGATGTAGGACAGGGGTATCAAACTCAAGACCCAGGGACCGGATCCTGCCCATAGGGTACTTAGATCTGGCCCAGGGGTCACCCTGAAAACAGCGAAGGATTGGCCCATGGTGCTTCTGCCAGTGAAAACAAGCTCACGAGCTCCGTTTTCGGCTACCACAGTCTCCTGCAACCGTCTGCCAGTAAAAGCAGAGCTTGGGAGGGCCACCACAGGCGCCCCCGACCGGAGTGACATTGAGCTGGCCCAGCGCGCCCCCCCCCCAAGGTCAAACACAACCCTTGATGCGGCCCTCAATGAAATTGAGTTTGACACCCCTGATGTAGGGCAATTAAGAATCGAAACAGGCACTAACCATCCCAGTCTGTTTTCGCAGTGTAAGAAAATGCAACCGTCAACTTTAGATGCATTATCTCAAGGCAACAATTTATCCTTACTCTAGCAAAGGTGATTCAGGTACTTTCCAGTGTTTTGAAACCAAGAGCAAAGAAATGCCACTGTGCTTCCGCCGAATAATATATAAATAACAAATCGCTTCTGCTAGGAGTAGACTCACACTCTGTGTAAGAAGCTTACCAACACTGAGCAGGGAGCACATTAAACATTCTAAGTGTACTCTAGCTAAGAAAACAGCAAAGATCTTTTCTCTAGAATTCCATGCCAGTATAATTCTTAGAGTAAGAATTGATTCCAGCTAATAATACAGGTAATCCTTGACTTATTCCCATTCGATTAGTGATCATTCAAAGTTACAGTGGCACTGAAAAAATGTGACTTATGACCAGTTTTCATACCTAGGACCTTTCATACTTGTGACCATGGCAGCATCCGCATGGCCATGTGATCAAAATTAGGGTGTGTATTTGTGACGGTTGTTGCTTTTTTCCCTGCATTGTGTCATCACCATTTGTAACCTCCCCAGATAGCTTCTGACAAGCAAATCTGGGCGAAGCCAGATTCACTTAATACCTGCATGATTCACTTAACAACTGCAGTGATTTGTTTAACAATGATGGCAAAAAGTTCATAAAATGAGGCAAAACTCGCTGAACAACTGTCTTGCTTAGCAATGGAAATTTTGGGCTCCGTTGTAATCATAGGTTGATCTGTAGCTTGCTTAGACCATTAGCAACACACTGACTCCCTGTAGGACAGAAAATTGACAGTCTAAAGTAGGGGTGTCAAGGCCCGGGGGCTGAATCCTGTCTGTGGGTGCTTAGATCTGGTCCATGGGGCTGCCTTGGAAAGGACTGGCCCATGTGGCCTCTGCCAGTGAAAATGAAACTCGCAAGGATCACGTGTGGCCCTTCCGAGCTCCATTTTTGCTAGCAGAGGGTTGCAGGATGCCGTCACAGCCAAAAACGAAGCTCAGGAGCCCATTTTTGTTGGCAGAGTGCTCAGGTCCCCACAGGTGCCAGACACGAGTGGCATTGAGCTGCCACACCCACCCTGGCCATACCCACCCTGGGCCCCCGAGGTCAACTGCGGCCCTCAATGAAATCAAGTTTGACACCCCTGGTCTAAAGCAATCTCTCTCAAATGCTTTTTAGATCTTCACATTGTAGTTCTGCTACACTACAGACAGTACTTCTTTTGAAGTAATGTGTTAGTAGCTGCTGCTGCTACCACCTATGGTTCATTGAGCTATTAAAAGGGGAAAGTGAGAAGAAAATGAATTACTTTGTCTATAGAGGAACCTCCCGGACACATAAAATACAGCCCTTCCTTGGAGATTATTTTTTAATTAATAGACAAAGGGATCCATTACAAAAGCCCCTATGTGGCGGGGGAGAACACACATATTAAAATACGTAATACACCACAAAATAGTACTGGACTGCTGCAAATCTGCAAACAAATGAAGCTTTAATAATGCAGACCTCAAAATATAATAAATAAAATTAATAGCTTCGTGCCCAGCCCAGGCTGAAGTATGGATAATTAAAAACTGACATTAAGCATCCAATTTTCCATAGTTGTTTAGAAGAACAGAGCTGCTTAGTGTCAAGTGTCTTACGCAGCTCACAACTACAGCTCTTCAAAAGTAGAAGGCCCTTGAAACAGCTGCTCCTTCTCTCTAGAATGTTTACGTTAATCAGAGGCTGGAGCAAAACATTTCTAGCTTCTTCCATTTTACAGCCTTCGTACACATGTTCTTCCTCAATCTCTTTTGGAGTTTGCCCTTGATATTTAAATATCAAAGCCAAGGCTTTAACTAAAGAAGGGATTATGTTATCCCTCTGGGCCTATATGGAATTTCTCCCTTATGAAGATGTTGATTCAAATTCAGATGCTGGCTGGCCAGCTGTGGATGACAGGTGTGATTTATGACCTACACTTCCAGTGCATATACACAAGCTCTTTTAAATATATCGTGTATGTAAATAAAGCAAGTTTATTCCCTGTCAAGATAAATATTTAACTGGATCTTACAAATGGGTGCCCAGAAGATCATTCCTGCGTGCAAAAATACAGGATTTGAATGTAATCATAAGCCTCTATTACATTATAAACTATTACTTTTATTATGAGGTGTAACTAATAGAAACTTGCAAATTTGAACACAGTTCTATCCTCCCTGCCTTAATCTTTGTGAGAACCAAGAAGAATCCTGTATGAGATGCTTTCTCAAATTACATTTCTATACTGCACTCAGATTTCTTTTATCTCGGTTGCTCCTTAAGGTTATCTCTTCTGTCTATTACAGCCTGCCAAAACTTTCCATTTGCCTCTTCTAATAGCAAACTGAATCAAAGCTGGGTTATTATGAGCTTTTTCTCATGCTTTCCCCCTTCCTAGGACTAAGTTATCATTTCTCCTCCCTTAATAGTCCCTGCCCTTCTTCATCAAAGATATCCCCATATTTTTCTACAAAGTACCGAAGGTTTTGTTAACTGTAATTTTGAACCAAAGTAATGGTTCAATTCTTGGCTATATATAAAAGCCAAATACCATTCACTCATCACAAAATCTCCAGAACAGTAAAGCCTACCGTTTGAAATTTGGTATGTATGTTCTTCTTGGCTTCTAGGTGCTCGCTAAGAAAGGATTTTTCGAAATGACCATCAGATCATTAGTATTTCATATACAGTATTATATTCACCCTCTCCAATGCTAAGGAGTTAGATGTTCTACTCCCCCTCCCCACCTGAAAGGAACTCTGTCCCAACTGCCAGTTGTCTTATATTAACACACTCTGATGCTACGGAGTTATACATTCTACATTAAGTTTCAGGATTTAAGTGTCAAGTTATCACACCCTATCACATAGTTTCGTAGCGAAGCACAGGCGTCCAGCTAGTATGTATATAAATAAAGCAATATACAATATGTATATAAATAAAGCAAGTTTTCCCCTCTCGATGTAATCGGTGATTGCTCATAAGAGAACTTTGATTTGACTAATTTTATGCTATTAGATCAAATTTTGTTTACAAAACTAAGAATGGAAGTGAAATGGGTATGGTAAAAACCTGCAGAGTTCCAATTTCTGATTGCGGATTACCCTGATATACACCTGGACAATTTTTACAGCTGAATTTAGAACAGGACTTATTATTCTAGATCATGTGTAGTATTATACAGATGATTATACAGATGAAACCTGAACAGTATTAGCAAAATGCCAGATTTGTTTTTAGCTTTGTAATTGTGCAGCACGGAGAGATGATGAAGCAGCGAAGTTGCCCCTATAAACTTTTTATTGAAATTCTGCTGTAATGGATTTCATAGTTTCAAATCCACCTAATCCTAAAAAAAAACTAGGATTATCCAGAAAAATATTTAGGTTAATTAGACGGATCACACAAAAAATAGAAGAGAAAAATACATAACCCATAAACCTGTCTGGATTATGTACTTTCCTAGCATCAAAGGATCAAGGTTGTTAACTGGAAAAGCAACACAGATTAAGCTCAGGTAAACTGGAAGTATTATTTTATTCTATAGATATACAAAGAGTCAAATTATCTGGACACTCGCCCTATGACTGAAGAAAAGCTTATTTTACACATATATTTTATGTTTTGTTATGAGAGCCTTGGTCATTCCGTTTTTCTATTTGGGTAAGAAAATATCTCTGAAACAATAGCCCAGTGATAGCTAACCTTGTCTGGACCAAGTGCTCAAAGCACATGAACCCCCAAAATGCAATGTGTGCTCACCCTCCACGCATGTGCCCCGACCCCCGATGCAGCCTCATGCATGCCCCCTGCCCCCTGTACATGCATGTGAAACCCTCCCGCCTGCACCCCGCCCTCACGCATGCAGACGTGTGCCCCCTGCATGTGCCCTGCCACCTGCACATGTGCATGCAGCCCCCCTGCATGCACTCCACCCCCCTTGCATATGCAGCAGAGACCCAAAGACCAGCTGGCCGGCGGGAGGCGCACATACATGAGCGGGGGAGCTGAGCGGGTGATGGTTCACATGCCCACAAAAAGGGTGCTGCATGCCACTTCAGGCATGCATGCCATAGGTTCACCATCGTGACTATATATGTTCACAGCAGCAAGACTATTGTATGCACAAAAATGGAAGGACACTTCGATTCCTACCATGGACAAATAAATGGTTGATGGAGTTGGATGAAATGACAAAATTGACTACTTTGATTAAAGAAAAGAATACAAGTACTTTTGTTTCCACATGGAGACTGCTTCTGAACTTTGTGCTTCAAGTGGAAAAGAATGAAACTTTGATTTTGGATTTTATCGAGTAGATTGATAGATTTTTATAGAAATGGCTTGTTCGTATTATTATGAAAAAACAAAAAGTTGTGATCTGATGTTAATGCCCTATTTTACTGCAACAGAGTCAGAAGTCAATGTTTCTTTTTATTTTTTTCTTAACCTTCCTCACTTTTCTTCCCCCTCTTCCTCCGCACCGTTTTTCTATTTACTTTTATATTTTGTATCTTATTTTATCTTATAGCTCAATAAAAATGCTAAACCAGGCTATTAGCCTATTAAATTTGCCTTTTAGAGGAAGTTAGAAAAATCACATTTTTTTTTACTTTGCTTCTCTTAGTTTAAAGCCCTTCAGATGTTCTTGGGAAGATCAGATTGGTTGGCAAAGAAGCAGCTTTCCATTTGTGAAAAACTGCTGAGATTATTTTAAAAAATCCTATTAAAATGCACCCACACAGGCATGTTCTTAGACAAATATTTTCTGTTTGAATTTTCTCTTGACAGAATTCTTTATAGTATCTGTATCAACTAGTCCTCTTCTGATTTTATAGCAGTTCCCCCTCCATAGAACAACTATTATAGATTTACAAGTCACATCCATTTTTATGGATGGCATTGTTCTCCAAAGAGTCTAGCTGTTTCATTGGATGCCGTTTATATATTAGGAGATTGGCACTCATAAAATAATTTAATATAGTTAATTGGAGCAATTTCTCACTCTGCAGATCTTCATCTTTTTCATGAAGGATATTTTGTAATTAATGAAGCGGGCTATAGACGGATAGGCTAATGTTAAATACTAGGAATGTGGAGTTTACCAGATCCTTTTCAGTACTTTTCAGATAATTTGGAACTGGATGACATCATGGACAGTTCTGAATTTAAAGTTTCCCAAAAGTTTTAGAGTGCAGTTTATACGGGAAAGTCTTAAATGCAGAATAGTGCTTTGCTCTGCTTTTCCAAATACAGAAAACAGTTATATGGATTAAAGGAAGATGAGGAGGGTGGAGAAGGAGTGACAGATAAGTGTAATAACAGAAATAGTTTTCTAGGATGTTCCATCCTACACTCAGGACATGTTATTAAGTACAAATTTTATTTGGGTTATTCTATATTTTTTGCTTCTGGGGAGGAAAGTTATGGCAAATCTAGACAGCTTACTAAAAAGCAGAGACATCATCCTGCAAACAAAAGTGTGTATAGTCAAGGCTATGGTTTTCCCAGTTGCAATGTATGGCTGTGAAAGTTGGACCATAAGGAAGGCTGAGCGCCAAAGAATTGAGGCCTTTGAACTAGGGTGCTGGAGAAGACTCCTGCGAGTCCCTTGGACTGCAAGGCGATCAAACCAGTCAATCCTAGAGGAGATCAACCCTGACTGCTCTTTAGAAGGCCAGATCCTGAAGATGAAACTCAAATACTTTGGCCACCTAATGAGAAGAAAGGCTCACTGGAGAAGAGCCTAATGCTGGGAAAGATTGAGGGCAAAAGAAGAAGGAGACGACAGAAAATGAGGTGGCTGGATGGAGTCACTGAAGCAGTCGGCGTGAGCTTAAATGGACTCCAGAGGATGATAAGAGGACAGGAAGGCCTGGAGGAACATTGTCCATGGGGTCGTGATGGGTTGGATATGACTTTGCAATTAACAACAGCAATATTTTTTGCTAGGAATATTGGAAGACCTTTGGTTGAGTGAAGGAAGCATTATTTCATCTTTGGATATTTCAACCTCCTTAATTCCCCTTGCAACTGACTTCTTTTGTTCAGACCAGTTCAAATCCCATTTTTACAATATAGAGATACTTCTGATGAAAAGGGCTTGGTCTCATCACAAAGAGTGGAGAAGAGTGCAAGCAGCAAAAGGAGTAAAGTGTATGTTCCAGTAATGGAAGAGCATGGAAGGGCATCGTCCATGGAAGTGGATTTTCCAGTAATGGAAGGGCATGGAAGGGCATCTTTTTAGACCCTGAGATGTCATGGGAACTCTCTAATGTGATAAAAGCACATGAGGAAGGCATCTTTTACAGGATTTTTAACTTCCAGAAAAGACATTCTGGAGGAGGGCTGATTGAGGCTGTTGCATTCACCCAGAGTTATTCTGTGGTAAAATGGGTAGCCAATCAATTTAATAAATAAAAATTAAAAATAAAATGTAAATTTGGCAAGCTTATCTGATTTGTCCATGTCACAGGAGTCCAAGAACTAATCAGAAACTAGCATACAAATTTGATACTCTGGGCTTTCATCTCTGTCAGTTAGGAACACACCTCTTCTAACATATGGAGGATTATAGGCAACATCCCTAGAAAGATGATGTCACAAAAAGAGACAAGCCCAATTCTGTTTTTCTGGACTTTGAAGGAGAGCAGAGGAAGAAGAAAATATATCGGAGATTACACCGACTAGCGCAGCACACATTGTTTGTACCAATTAGAACAGCAACACTTCCAGTGATCTGGTTCTCTTTTATCAAATCCCTTTCTTTACAAAGCACCCTGTTATTATAAATTAGCCTTTCTGAAAGACCAGCATTTCCTCACTTCCTTGTCCAGCATCAGAGTCAAGCAGTGTCGAGTATCATTCAGAGGTGGGATTCAGCAGGTTCTGACCAGTTCTGGAGAACCGGTAGCAGAAATTTTGAGCAGTTCAGAGAACCGGTAGTAGAAATTCTGACCGGCACTGCCCCCATCTATTCTCTGCCTCCCGAGTCCCAGCTGATCGGGAAGAAATGGGGATTTTGCAGTAACCTTCCCCTGAATTGGGGAGGGAATGGAGATTTTACAGAATCTTCCCCTGCCATGCCCACCAAGCCATGCCAATCAAGCCAAGCCACGCCCACCAAGCCACACCCACAGAACCGGTAGTAAAAAATGTGAAACCCACCACTGCTGTATGTACAGAAAAACAGGAGATAAACTAAAGTATGTGTGTACGTGCATACACACTCAACATACATAAACTGAACACTTGTTGACTGAGGGTATCTTGACAAGTGATCAGATCTTGTCAAGATACCCTCATCAAGCCATGCCAATCAAGCCATGCCATGCCACGCCCACTAAGCCACGCCCACAGAACCGGTAGTAAAAAAATTTGAAACCTACCACTGGTATCATTGTGTTGTGTTGATCTTACTTTGGTTCTATTGTTTGGGACTTCTAATATGTAAGCTGTCCTGAATGGTTTGGAGTCAAACAGCCTCTATATCTAAATAAATGAAAATAAAATAAAATAAATAAAACAAACACTGCTTCTAAATATATATATATCTTTCTCATCCGCAAAACCGTGGCCCTTTTATTTATGGCTTCTGCCTGTGCTTCAGAGGGGGAAAAAGATTGTTTATGAAGGTAGGGAAGCATTACTGAAAGGGCTTTTCATATTTACAAGTAAAGAGGAATGAAATGCCATTTTTCTTCCTATTCTGTGCAAAACAATGCATCTCAACACAACATATCACTTGCCTCCACAAATGTGAAGTACCTCTTCTTCTTTTTTAAACAAAAAGGGAAAAAAGAAATATGGCAAGAGAAAGAGGAAAGCGATTAGAATAATATGAATGGATAAAGCAAACTATTTGCAAACATAGCAGAAATTGCTGCTGCCAACTTCCTAAGTGGAAGCCATAATGTTAGGGTGTGTTTTTTTTTCCAATGTAACAATAATAAAATAATATACCATCTAGGTGTCCCAAAGGTATTTTTTTCAAGAGGCAACTGGACTTTCTGGTTTTTCTTTGAAGACGTTTCACTTCTCATCCAAAAAGCTTCTTCAGCTCTGACTGGATGGTGGGGAAGGGAAGGATTTACACTCCTTGCACTGAAAATCCTTCCATTCTCCACCATCCAGTCAGAGCTGAAGAAACTTCTTGGATGAGAAGCTTCCTTTGAAACATCTTCAAGTGAAGAAGCTAAAAGTTTTTAGAATTCAAACAGCCAAACCCCTGCCACATCACCAGACTTAATCATTGTCAACAAGAAAGACAAAAAAAAATCTGGACGGTGGACATTACAATGCTTGGAGACAGCAGAAGAGAAGAGAAAGAGCTGAAGAAAACCCCAAAATATACAGATCTGTGAACAGAAGTAGAATGACTGTGGCAAAAGTAAGCAAAGATAGAACCAATAATAGTAGGGCCTTTGATAAAATCCCAAAACATCTGGAGCACTACGTGATCATATCAACATTGAGAAAACCATCATCGGTCAATTGTAAAAGGCAGATTTACTTGGAACAGCTTACATCCTGTAATGCTGTTGTTGTTGTTATTGGAGAGAAAAAAATCTAATATTATTAATCAAAGCCAGAAATTAAAAATCATCAAATGATTTTCTGTGAAAGAAGCAGAAGGAACAGTAGATATATACTCGGTTATTGCAAAAAGCTTGCACAAATTCATTATAAACAACAATATAACACAGTCACCAAAAAAGATTCATTCACTTGCCCTTAATGAAAAATTGGTGGGAACAGACAGTTGAAAAAGTAGTTGAAAATGGGCAGATTAAAATATAGTGGATTTCTGAATACAACGTGATTAAGTCTTGGCACTCAACACAACAGATTTAAGAGGGTGTGGATAACTGATGTGGCAGCACCAGGGCGTAATAGAAGATAAAGAATTGGAAAAGATCACAAAATTGCAAGATTTGAAAATCAAAACTGAAAGATTATGGCATAAACCATAATTAATTGTCCCAGGGGTTATTGCTATTCATGGTGCTATACCAAAATCCCTTGGACAGCACTTAGAAAATCTGTGAATTGACAATGTTTCCATTTGTCAATTATAAAAAGTTATACTACTTGGAGCCTCATATACACTCTGCCAATACATTATGACATCCTAGGTACTCAGCCAACACTACCTAAAGAACTGCCAGATTTGATTTCACATAGTTGTTTTACTGAAGGGCTGACACCAGTTTATCAGTTCTCACAGCCCACTACAAAATGGGAAAGTTCGTTCTTTCTTTCTTTCTCTTTCTTTCTTTCTTTCTTTCTTTCTCTTTCAACCCACCCACTCACCACCCCATCGATCTATCTATGATAATTAAGGGTTTTTTCCCCCGTTAAAATGTTTGCACCAAACCTCAGTTGTGTTATAGAATGTTTGTATTCCTGCTAGACAGATCAATAGCCTTAGAATGTTTTCTCTGTGAAGTGTGAGTGGACTCTGAAGATTAGCACTGTAGAAAAGACACTTTAGAATCTGTATTTACCTTCTCCAAGCAATTCTGACTTCAAAAATGGGCTGGCTGAAGACAGGGATTTTTTTTTTCTTCATAATATTTATCCTCTGCCAACTTGAGACCTCATTCAGCCATCGCAATCAACTTATCAGGCCAATTAACTAATTCAAAAACTATCTGGAAAAAAGGCAATGAATTATTCATCGTTGTTCTTTTAACATGAGCCTAAAATCATATCATAAAGTCATTCTCTCAAGGGAGAGGGGTTATGGGGAATGAGGCTGGCCAATTTTGTTGGAATTCTTTTTTTTCAATTTTTCCCCCCTGTTACTTTTTTTTTTTAATTTAATTTATATGCCGCCCTTCTCCGGAGACTCAGAGCGGCTTACAATGCGTTAAGCAATAGCCTTCATACTTTTGTATATTTATACAAAGTCAGCTTATTGCCCACACAAACTGGGTCCTCATTTTACCTACCTTAGAAAGAATAGAAGGCTGAGTCAACCTTGAGCCTGGTGAGATTCGAACTTACAGTAATTGCAGACAGCTGATGTTAGTCACAATGCTTTTAGTCTGCTGAGTTACCAGGCCCCTTGGGGCATATTTGGGGCACATTTCAAAGCACAACTCTATAAAAGTCTATAAAATTATTTAGCATTGCCTGCATTCATTGAGAAGCATTCATTCGCTTGCAACACAAATATATATTTTCTTTATCTATGTAATGCGTTTGAAGGAAATCTTGAAAAAAAATCATGAATTACCTATGCCATGATATTTCACTTCAAGAGCAAGAGCAATATCAAAGCAGAATATGCTTGGATAGTGACAATCCAAGTTCAAAGACTATCTCAGTCACCTACCTTTGATTGGATGATCTTGGATAAATCTGTCAATCAATATAGCATCCCACACAAGTTGACGCTCCAAATGGAGAAAAGAGCAAAGATATACATCACCAGCTGCTTTCAACTCAAGCAGCAAAAATTCCACAAGTGGATACTTCTAGGAAACCTGAAATCAAACTAACATCATTTCCTACCAGCAATGCTATTCTAGAGACTTGTACTGATGTGATACGTTCTTATTAGCATGCAATGTATCACCAGATCCAGACGGAATTGTTTCCTCCCAGAATGCTAAATAATTCCAACACAGCTGCAAGAAGAGGTTTTCCAGATTAACACTTTTAACAGAACGTATATACAGTTACTGGTGGGCATGTCTATTTTCCCAACAGTATATATTCACTGGTTTTCCTCCCAAGGGTTGTTGCCAATCACATGTTGGATTCCTTTTTCTACAGCATAAAGGTAAAAGGTAAAGGTTCCCCTCGCACATATGTGCTAGTTGTTCCCGACTCTAGGGGGAGATACTCATCTCCGTTTCAAAGGTGAAGAGCCAGCGCTGTCCAAAGACATCTCTGTGGTCATGTGGCTGGCATGACTAAATGCCAAAAGCGCACAGAACGCTGTTACCTTCCCACCAAAGGTGGACCCTCTTTTTCTATTGCATTTTTACGTGCTTTTGAACTGCTAGGTTGGCAGAAGCTGGGACAAGTAATGGGAGCTCACCCTGTTACGCGGCACTAGGGATTCGAACTGCTGAACTGCTGACCTTTCAATTGACAAGCTCAGCATTTTAGCCACCGAGCCACAACATCCCTTTTCTACAGCATGGGCTATGTTAAATACATGTATACATCAGTGGTGGGTTTCAAAAAAATTTACTATTGGTTCTGTGGGTGTGGCTTGGTGGGCATGGCATGGCTCAGTGGGCATGACTTGGTGGCCATGGCTTGGTGGGCATGGCAGGGGAAGGAAACTGCAAAATCTCCATTTCCTCCTGATCAGCTAGGACTCGGGAGGCAGAGAATAGATAGGGGCAGTGCCAGTCAGAATTTTTACTACCAGTTCTCCAGAACTGGTCAGAACTTGCTGAAACCCACCTCTGATATACATGCACCCACCTAAAAAGAATGTTTAGACTGTGACGCCTTCATTCAATTTTAAGAGCCCTTTTAAGTCTCTGACATAAAATAATCTGCAGACAGCAAGAAAGAAACAGAAGAAAATAATGGATGCCCCATCTTTTAGCCAGCAGCCTCCGTAGAACTTCAGATGAAGCTAGATATCACAAGGGATACAATGCAATACCCTTTTAGGGTCATCTTAAAACCAAAGAGTAACTACAGCAATGTTTCATTTGATGCATAAATAGCATTCATGGTCAATCTGAAGGTATCCTATCGTGGTCCAAATCCACTTGCCATCAGTGAAGCTTCCCCAACAACTGAAATGAACTTGGAGCTAACCTTGCTCAGAAGGCCTGCATGGAATGACAAAATCACTGAAACAGTCATATAGGTCATGCTTAGTGCAGATAAACCTATTCAGAAGGGAGTGGAAAATACAAGCTAAATAATGTATTTCTTTCCTGGATTCTTTATGGCAGGCTCAAAGCAATGGGAAGGGGGAGAGAATAGCTCAGCTACAGCCCAGTCAAAGCCTATTCTCCAAATACTCGTCTCTAAATTATGCATCTACATTCTTTTATATGCCTTTAGACATGTAATGAAAAACAGGAAATTAGTGCTAAACGCAAAGAAGTGTGTCTGCTGGCTTTATGAGCAAGAACAGACAACTACGGTGCCTGTGAAGGTGCTGTAAAAAGTCCATTATCAATGCCAAAAAAGGAACAGTTGCACTTATTGGATTGCTTTTTAAATAGCCAGCAAGCCTTGTCAAGTTGGCTGACATCATTGTTATTGACAGCTCAACGCCATCTTGTCAATGCACAGAACTTGTTCCATGATAAAAGTACAGTATGTCAAAGAAAAGGGCAAGGTTGAAACTCAAGTTAGAGCAAAATTGATCCTTGTTTTCTACCCTTGTCGGCATTTTCCCAGTGAAAGCTGCCTTTGAAATCCTGGAAGTTCAGGCTATTTCTACACCTCGGAATGTTGACTCAAGTTTAGTCCAAATGTTTACCTCTCTTTCATCCTTTTAAATATATATATATCTTTTTTTCTTCTGTTCAATTCAGTCGTGTTCAATTCTCAGAGATTGGACAAATCCCTGCAGTTTTCTTGGCAGGATTTTTAAGAAGTGGTTTACCATTGTCTCCGTCCTAGGGCTGAGTGAAGGTGACTGGCTCAAGGTCAGCCAATTGGCTCTGTGCTTAAGGAAACACACACATACACACACACACACACACACACACACACATATACATATACATATACATATGCATAGACAGATATAGATAGATAGATAGATAGATAGATAGATAGATAGATAGATAGATAGATAGATAGATAGATAGATAGATAGATAGATAGATATAGATATAGATCAGTGGTGAAATCCAAATTTTTTTACTACCGGTTCTGCAGGCATGGCTTGATGGGCGTGGCTTGGTGGGCAAAGTAGGGAAGGATACTGCAAAATCTTCATTCCCTCCCCACTCTGAGGCCAGCCAGAGGCGGTATTTGTCAGTTCTCTGAACTGCTCAAAATTTCCACTACCGGTTCTCCAGAACCTGTCAGAACCTGCTGGATTTCACCCCTGATATAGATATAGATACACACACACGTGTATGTGTGTGTGTGTGTGTTAAAAATGTTGTTAAAAAGAGTATCATATATGTGATAGTGTGATAAAATATAATTTAGTCATTGGATTCCAAGAAGAAAGAGGATTTGTGTTTTGTGCTCAAGAATGCTGCTCTACTTGCAGATGCCATGTTGCTTTTAAATTATTACACAAATAAATGAATGGAAATATTGCAATCAATGCACATAGGTTTTTTAATATGATCCACTTCTGTTTTAATGTAATCAATATATAACTGAACATTTCCCAGAAGCTCATTCAGAGTAGTCAGTTATGATGGATGCTTAGAACTGAAATTCAGTAATATCTGAATAGCCTTCGTTTCCATCTTGACACACAAGCTAATAGGATAGAAAATACAAATGATATGAAATGGCATAATGCGTAGCGCATGTTTACTTCAAAATAAGTTCCACTGACTTCAACGGAATATACCTCTCCAAAGCAATGGTTTACTGAATACAGATATTGCATGATGCAATTCTCATATTTATATGTGTTTTCTTCTATTGACATGCACTGGCTTTTCACATTTTTCCCCTTCATTACAAACAATGGGGCTTTTGATGGAGGTGAATAGTTTCCTTCCTGTTCAAATTTAATCAAGAGGAATGTATTCAAGACCACTTACCAATGATAGAAAAATGTGGAGAAAGTGGTAGGAAAGATCAGAGCTATCATGAATATGGCTACAAATTCTCTTGTTGATCTTCCATTCTTCTCAAGAAAGTAACTGTCAGAGAAGATAGCAAACTCTCATGAGAAGTGACTATTGCAAAAGACTTACCAAACCGAGTGAACAGCAAAGCAGATAAAGAACCACTCATCACACATAACACAACATAACATTGCTAGACTCTGCATGACAGCAATTAAAATCCACAAACAGATAATTAAGGGTACTATACATAGCTAAACTCAGGGAGAACCTCTCTTTTTTTAAAAAAAACAAATTTTTAATTGTCATTACAATTGATGAAGGTCTGCCCTCTAAGTAGAGACCAATTCCATTCGAATTTTTACTAAATTACATTTAGGTTCCCACCCTGGATTGATCAAATCCTTCTGATTTTAATGGAAGCTCACTCTCATCTTTGATTTTTCTGTTCTGTCATTCCTCCGATTATTTGGGAGATTATAATTTATAATGTTTTTCTTAGCCTGCTAATGTCTGGAGGGGATTTCTTAATATAGGTCTTAAAACACAAGTAATTAAATTTTATTGTTGTTTTTAACATACATATCTAACATCTGTTTAATTTCATGTTATCCTTTTAGTGTCTTGAGGACTACACTTAAAGACTTTATTTTACCTTTCTCTTTAGTTCTGAAGTTCCTGGGTGTATTATAATTTTTGATATGCATAAAACTTTGGTCAATGACTATAATAAACGTGGATTTGAATTTGCCTACCACTGTTTTAATATAATAAGAATGTTCCTGGAAATTCAGGAATGGGCAGTTTCGTTAGCAGGTGTTCTCTGAGATGATGATATGTCCTATTAGCATTCTGTAGTATGGCATTACTATAAGTTGCAGTTTCAGAGCACAATACACTATTGATTCTAGGCTGAAAACACAATTGGCTTCTCACATCTGGCAACGTGCTTGTTAAATGTCCCCATTTCTATGATGTTTTTATGGTTAAAACTGTGGCCGAGAACATGTGGAAGGCACAATAATATAGCTAGTCAATAAATGACAACAGACCTATAGTAGTTGTTGTGAATGATGTGTGAGGGCTGAGCTGGTTTTTACATCATCGGTCTCATATTCCTTCTTCAAGGTTATCTTCGTACATTTTAAACAAAGGAAGAAGGAAGAGAAAAGAAAATAAGGATTAGCTGCAATTTGGGAGGGGGGGCAGACAATATAAAACTATCTATATCATTTATATATGATTTAGTATTGCAGATGAATCCTAATTCTAACTTGGTATGTTCTGATTAAGTTACACCAGCCGATCTACATCATTTAGATCATGGGTGTCAAACTCTTATTGTTACGTGATGACTTTTTCCCCTTCGCTAAATGGATGTGGCCAGAGCGTGACGCATCTGGCCCTGGGCCATGAGTTTGACAGCCCCAATTTAGATCATCCTCGTCTAGAGCTTTTTTTTTTTTTTTAAAGAATGTATCAGAAAAAAATATATACAGGTAGTCAACATTTCTCAATACAAGATCCACATCTCTGTTTTGTTTCATTATTCTCTGAGAAGGTCCTGCCCAAATTTGACAGCATTATCTTTTCAGGAAATGAGAAGCAAATTTGATGCACTCCAATTTTATGTGTGTGTTTTTTTTAAAGCAAAATAAAACAGCTGAAGATTTTGATTCACTTTCTCTGACAGCTTCACTACATCATTGTCAACTTCCTTGCAGCCTTTGGTGGCCCATTATAAAATAAAACAAGTACAGCCTTAGCCACAAAAAGGCTATATTTCCTTGTTCTATTTGAAGGCATCTTTAAATCAGTCCCAGGTGATAAACAGAGAACTCCAAAGTTAGAGCAAAGTCCTTAAAATGGCCCATCAGCAGCTGACATTTTCCCTTGTTCTGTGAGATACAATTTCCCTTTAACTTATAACAATATTTTCTAAATTTGCATTTGTCTTTATAAATTAGCATCTGAAAAGACCATGAATAACTGCATCTTTTTTTGATCAAACAAGTGTATTAATTAGTTACATTAGGGGCCACGATCTTCTGAAAACAGTTGGAAAAGTTCAAGCTTTGTTCATTTGGGTTTTTTTCCCCCTAGCGTTGGAGTTGGGCTGGGGAAATATTTTGGATGTATAGCGTAAGGTTTTGAAATCTTATTCAAGCTCATAAATAAGATTTCTTGACTGCTTCACCTTGCATTTCCTCCTCCTGTTTTCCTATATTTACTCACTCGTGGATGTTTGAGCTTTCAGCCATGTCAAACAACTGTTAGTTTTAAGGGTGAGACTCCCTTTAGAATTATTTATTGCTACTCTCAAAAGAAGGATGGTAATATACTAGACTTTTTCACCAGCAGCTGTGCATTGACAATCAAGGTTCAGACCATTTTGTACAATCCTTTCACCTTGAAACAAAAATTAACAAGCAATAATATTAAGAGCACTTAGACTTATATACCATTTTTCAGTGCTTTAACAGCTCTCTCTAACCAGTTTACAGAGTCAACAATATTGCCCCCCAACAATCTGGGTCCTCATTTTACCAACCTCAGAAGGATGGAAGGCCAAGTCAAACTTGAGTCAGTCAGGATCGAACTCCAGACTGTCGGCAGTGTTAGTCTGCAATGCTGCATTCTAACCACTGCGCCACCATGGCTTTTACTGTCTTATTAGCTAAATTAGTAGTTTTCTCATATAGCTATGAGAAGGCTCATCACTCTGAAGAACGTATACAACATTCAGGACAGGACAGCAGAAACATTGCATAAAAAACCTTGTAGGTTCAAGGCCTGCATATGCTTGCACGCACATTAACTGTCATTCTTTCACTTAATCGTTAAATATGTTTACTATTGACAGTATACTGAGTTTTGTTCAGTGGTGAAATTCAAATTTTTTTACTACCAGTTCTGTGGGCATGGCTTGGTTGGCGTGGCTTGGTGGGCATGACAGGGGAAGGATACTGCAAAATCCCCATTCCCACCTCACTCTGGGGCCAGCCAGAGGTGGTATTTGCCAGTTCTCTGAACTACTCAAAATTACTGCTACCGGTTCTCCAGAACCTGGAAGAACCTGCTGAATTTCACCCCTGGTTTTGGTCTTCCTTTCAAACAGCAGTAGCCCTAACTCCCCACACCCAGTGGCAAATCAATAAAATAGATAAAATGCAGTGGGACACAATTACTGGAATTATTAAGTCCAAGTCCAAGACTGATACTGCTTAACATTATGCATCCTGTCTCAAAGGTGCTTTTTTCTTCAAAAGGCAACTGGACAGTTTTTTTCCTTGAGGAAGAGGAAGAGGAAGCTTTCGCTTCTCATCCAAGAAGTGTCATCGGTTCTGATGAATGAGAAGCAAAATGTTTTCTTCTTCCTCCTCAAGGAAAAAACAGGCCAGGTGCCTTTTGAAGAAAAAAGTACCTTTGAGACAACTATGAACTGGATGACGGACCATCTCCACAGACAGTAAGGCATCTAAAAAAGAGCCACTAAGATGATCAAAGGCCTGGTGACTAAACCATATGAAGAATGGCTGCAGGGTTTGGCTAATCTTTTAAAAAGAAGAATTAGGGGCAGTGGTGGGATTCAAAAAATTTTACTACTGGTTCTGTGGGCGTGGCAGGGGAAGGATACTGTAAAATCTCCATTCCCACCCCACTCCAGGGGAAGGTTACTACAAAATCCCCATTTCCTCCCAATCAGCTGGGACTTGGGAGGCAGAGAATAGATGGGGGTTGGGCCAGTCAGAGTTGGTATTTACCGGTTCTCCAAACTACTCAAAATTTCCGCTACTGGTTCTCCAGAACTGGTCAGAACCTGCTGAATACCACCTCTGATTAGGGGGTGATATGATAGCAGTATTCCAGTACTTGAGGGACTGCCACAAAGAAGAATGGGTCAAATTGTTCTACAAAGCACCAGATGGCAGGACAACAAATAATGGTTGAAAATCAAAGGGAGAAGCAACCCGGAATTAAGGAGAAACTTCCTAACAGTGAGAACAATTAACCAGTGGAACAGCTTGCCTTCAGATGTTGTGGGCGCTTCATCACTGGAGGTTTTTAAGAAGAGACTGGACAGTCACTTGTCTGAAATGGTATAGGTCCGTGATGGCAATCCTATGGCACGTGTGCCACAGGTGGCACACGGAGCCATATCAGTGGGCACGCATTGCCCTACCTCAGCTCCAGCATGCATGCGCGCGCTGGCCAGCTGATTTTCAGGTTGGGAAACAGAATGTTTCTGGCCTCCAGAGGGCCTCCGGGAGTGTGTAGGGAAGGCTGTTTTCGCTCTCCCCAGGTTCCTAGAAAGCCCCTGGAGCCTGGGGAGAGTGAAAAATGAACTACCGGGCCCTGTGTGCAATCATGTCCCAAAAGCGTGGGGAGCGTGGGGGATTATGCATTGAATTACGGGTGTGTGCACGCACTCACGCAACCCCCCCATACTCCCCATGCTTTTGGCACGTGATGGCAAAAAGGTTAGCCATCACGTGCTTGAGCAGGGGGCTGGACTAGAAGACCTCCAACCAGGGGTCTAAATTTTTTTACTACCGGTTCTGTGGACGTGGCTTATTTTGTGGGTGTGGCTTGATGGTCATGTGACAATTGTTTAGGATTTAGCAGAGGTACTGGTCTATCAGGCTTTTAACTGCTTGCAGAGCTGTACCGATCTACCCGTTTATTTTTTGCAGGCACTGGTCTATTCATTTATTTTTGCAGGCACTGATCTACTCATGTATTTTTGCAGGCACTGATCTAATCATGTATTTTTGCAGGCATCGGTCTACTCATTTGTTTCCTTTTAACACTGATCAGCTGTAGGGTGGCCCTTTGAAGCCCTGTGGCAAGAGTTTAAATAGTTTTTTTCCCTCTAGTCGTCAGCTGGGACTCAGGAGGCAGCAATAGATTGGGGGTGGGGCCAAATAAAAGGTAAGAATAATGCGGGGGGTGGGTGGGTGGGGTGCAGGGGGCTGCTGGGGGACAGGGGGGGCAGAACCGGTTTGGTGATGTCATATCATCACTGCTACTGGCTTAGGACAACCGGGCAGAACCGGGAGGAATCCACCACTGCCTCCAACGTCTCTTCCAGCTCCATTCTATTCTAATTCATCTTGCTTAACAGCCTGAATACCACATTTAATCCCCAGTAAGACATTTCATAAAGAACAGTGCTAATGTCAAAGATAGGTTTTAGTAAGTCACTAAAAGAATCCTGCTATCAATAAAGGAATGCCTTAGGTCTGGATATTAGAGAGATGGATAACTTAAAAGAT
Organism: Masticophis lateralis; assembly: GCA_030761175.1. Lineage (NCBI taxonomy): Eukaryota > Metazoa > Chordata > Lepidosauria > Squamata > Colubridae > Masticophis > Masticophis lateralis. The sequence continues at coordinate 67,748,919 of JAUDYJ010000007.1, read as the reverse complement.
CTGATTGGTTGGTTAGAAGAAAACACGAACATCCAAAGTCTGTTCCTTAAACAGCGCAGCAAACCTTATAATGTAATTTTACTGGAGAGAAAAGCTCCCTGCATTTTAAGTAATCATTTCTTTATTCGTTTATTGACTTTGCAGAAAAGAGCCAAACGTAACAAAAAATGCTCTAAAATAATTGTCTATATCTCTGTCAGAAACCAAAATAGACAGATTATCACAGCAGCTTTGTTTGGAAATAGGCCATTTTGTTGAATTAAAGGGAGAAAAAAAATAAGATGCTCCAGCAAGCAATGTGATTGCATTACACTGAGCAGCTAAGTGCTTGTGATACTTAATTACTTGTTTGGGAAGCTGAACACATTCTAGTGCAGGAAAAGCAGCAGTATTCTTATTGCGAAAAACCCAAAACAAAACTCTACCACTCACACATAAAAAAAGAAAAAGAAAGATACCATCCTTGGAGTTTTCATTAAAAAAAAATGAATTATAAGATTATGCGAACAAGAAACTTATCTGAGGAAGGAAGTTCAAGCAACAGAGCATGCAAAAATTGAGGGAAATTGGGCCCCTGGTAGTGGGCTGTTCTCATTAATTTTTTTCCTCTAGGAGACTGCCGTGTAATTACAAATATCTGCAGCCAAGTGAGACATACTCTCAGGATATAAATACACTTGGAATTTTACTGCCTTATATTCCTCAGGGACAGCCAGTATTCCCAACTGGGGAATGTGTGTGTGTGTGTGTGTGTGTATTTTCTAAGATTTTCGCGGGTCTTTGTATGTAGGTCTGGTTATTCAGGTTTTCTCCCATGTAAAATTAGAAGTATCTTGGCGACGTTTCGATGAAGTCTCATTCATCATCTTCAGGCTGGTGTTTTCGGCTTCGTGTTTCTAGGAGTAATGTATATATATTTTCATTTTCATTTTCATTTTATTGGATTTATATACCGTCCTACTCCCGAAGGACTCAGAGCAGTGAACAGCCAAAAAATAAAACACATAAATTAGAAAATTGAAAACGACAATATAAAACCACATTAAATAATTTGGCCCAGGACAAATTAAAAGACTCCCAATGGTTAAAACAAATTTAAAATTACACTTTAGAAAGGAAAAGTTAGGCCAGGCCAGCCTGTTGAAATAAAAAGGTCTTGAGGGTGCAGCGGAAGGTGTGTTGATCCGGGATATATATATATATATATACATACACACACACACACACACACACACACACACACACACACACACACATTAGATGAGGAAACAAAAACAAACATTAAAAAGACCAAAGACCAAAAATGCAAGCCATTTGAATTGTTAAGTCCCATAGTTCCTTCAAGGTAGGAACTTCAACTCTGTAGAGCAATGTAAGACAAGTAAAAATGGAGCTTTCATTGATAATCTGGGGATAATGTGGGAATGCGGACATTGAAAAACAGAAGTCAGCAAATGAAAGGTTCTTGTGCTTGAACCCAGCTCCTATCCTATCCTATCCTATCCTATCCTATCCTATCCTATCCTATCCTATTCTTCAGTTCATTTTATTCATTTTCATTAGTCATTTAAGTGACTAATTTGCCCTGTAGATGGGTAAAGATAAAAGTTGCTGTCCAATCATGTCCAACTCTAGAGGACCATGCTCGTGTCCAATACTCAAAGACATTTCTTTGTGGCAGGCATGACTATTTGCCTAGGCGCAGAGAATGCTGTATCTTCCCACAAAAGTGATACCTCTTTATCTACTCGCATTTGCATGTTTTCAAACTGCTAGGTGGGCAGGAGCTGAGGCAAGGATGGGAGCTCACCCTGTCATGCAGTGCTCGGGTCTCAAACCCATACTGTCAGCTTTCTGACAAGCTCAGTGTCTTTAACCACTGAGCCACCGTGACAGATAGGTACGCTATTTCTAATCATAGCAATAGAATAAAAGTTAGCCGATTACTAAAAGAATGCTCCTAAGACACAATCAGATAGATACACTCTGAAGAAAAGGGTGCCATGAAGTGTGCAATAACCTGTTAATTTGTCATTTATAGAGGAATCAGAAATGTTTATTATCAAGTTTATACACTGGTCAATTCTTTATGCTGCTTGAAATTTATTTGGTGATTCAAAAAATAGAAGGAGGACTTGCATTTATTCACTGTTTTCCAAACCTTCTAGGAATTTATTTTATTAATGGAAGTGGAGGTTATCCTTGCCTTAGGGCCATAATTGAGCTGGCAATTTTGATCACACCGATGTGATGATTGTTATCATCCCATGACTGGACCCAATTTTATGAGTTTTTTTCCAGCGGTCATTAAGGAACCCGTTGTTTGCTATGGGCAATTTTTTTCTAGAAACTGAGGTTTCCAACAAAAACATCACGTGACCATGTGAAGTGCTGCAAACAGCCATAAATGTGAGCTGATTTCTGAGCACCCAAAAGGCAGTGACGTGGCCAAAGAGGGGAGGGCGGACATTGAAACTTTGAATCTGGGCCATTAATCCCTTTTTCAAGATCTGTTCTAACTTTGAAAGGTTACTATTGGTCTATTGATGCGGGACTTATGGTACAATTGGCTAGACAATAGATGCAAAGGTTAGAAAATGGATGATGAAAGAGGATCAACAAGTTAGAAACATGTACAGAATACATAAATAGTACAGAAGAATACATATTGTAAGCAATATTGGTACTAGATTGTATATAATTGCAAATCAAAATATAGAGAGTGGTAAATGTATAGAGAAGTACTGTATGTTATAACCATGGATATAATAGATATAAGTACCATATTTTTCGGAGTATAAAATGCACTGGAGTATAAGACTCACCTATCTTTTTGGGTGACGAAAAGAAGAAAAAGAAATCTCCCTCTGCCTCTGAGCAATTTTGCCTCGTTGCAGCAAACAGCAAACAGCCTGCTTTACTTTCATTTTCGTTTTCAGCATAGCTTGATTAGCACAAGAAAAAAAAAATCTGCTCCAGCAATTTACCTCTTTGTAGCAAGCAGTAGAGCCCCGCGCAAAACAGCTGAGAGCAAATCAGTTGTGAGTCGGGAGGCTGATCCAATCAACTTGTGCTAATTAGCCTGTGCTGAAGCTGAAAGGAGCTGTTTTTTCTTACTGTTTGCTTGCAAGGAGGTAACTGCTAAGAGGCAGAGGCCAAAGGATGGGGATCTGTGGGTGGCGGGGCTACATTCGGTGTATAAGGCGCACCTAAATTTTCACCCCCTTTTAGGGGGGGGAGTGCATCTTATACTCTGAAAAATACGGTATGTTTTATTCTTTTTTCTATGGACTATACTGTATGAACAAGACAAAAATGGTCATAACCAGGCTGTATAACATCATGTATACTTAAAAAGGTGCTGATACAACCAGCATATCGTTGTTGCAAAATTGAAATTGCAATATAAAATAAAGGAAAATGTACAATAAAATATTGTTTAAAAAAAAAGACTATCTCTACAGATTATGAACTGCCATTTCTGCAAATACAGATTTATTAGTCTTTCAAGTCTGGTAGTTCCTACTGCCATCATTCCATCAGGCACGCTATGTTCGACTGTACAAAAGACATACTAAAAAAGGGCCACAAACTCCAGATAATAGTTACTCTGCAGCCAGATTTTTTTTTCCCCTCAGAAGTTCACCAATCTTCAGAAATCAAGGGCAAAACCAACTTACCATCTTACTTGTAGCCAAAATTGTCTATGCACTATAATCAGTGGTGGGTTGCTCCCGGTTCGCAAGAACCAGTAGTAAAACTGGTGGGAGGCTTCGTCCACTGACCTGGATGTCGTCATCCTGTTGTGAAGTAGTAAAGGTAAGTAGAACCCACCCCTGGCTATAATCATGTAAATGAACAAAACCTGTGTTTTGTCCAATGCCTCCCAATTGATGGATTCCAAACCAGATTTAAATCTTGAATTTCCTAGTCCAAACCCCAATTTTGACAATCTCTTGGCATCTTTTGGGAACTCACATGGAAGAAGTAATGTTACATCAATATTTGGAAAACGGAGAAATGCCTTTTCACATACAATAGTTTCAATCTTTGGCACCTAGGGATGCTTGTGGAATGAGATACATAGGGGGGTGTGTATTTCCTTTCATAAACAACTAATTTTCCCCATCTAGAGCCAAGGAATTGTTTTAATCTCTTAATCCAGAGCAGACCTCATTATTACAATTGCAGAAGAGCAGAACAAATTAATTTCATAAGCATTATGAAGACAAGGATGTAAAATAATCCAAGCCTTATCTGCATATTTCACTCCTTTCATTCACTATATTGCCAGAAGGATTTGTGTATCAATAAATGAGATAGTGAATCTTTTGTTGGATTGTCATAACCTTAGACTTGTACAAAACTCTTTCTCTGCGTTTTTAAAAATCACAGTATCATCATTATATGATTTTAATACAGAAAATAGCCCATCGTCCTTGAGGTATGGCGTTAAGAAACCAATCATCCCATAAAGGAATCCCCCATCCTGTTTATAATTATATTTATAATTATAGGATATGCTCCACAGATAGGTTACTAGATTTTATACCTCTACAGATAATAGTAATTGAGTCTTGTATTTGAATTTCTCATCAAATTTAATTCAATCACGACTACTTAAAATTTAGAGAGCAAATATCCCAGAACACGCAGTGTGCTAAAATAGCTGGCACCTTCCAGTTTCTTTAACTTATTTTTTGTTATTTGTATTCATAGCTACTATTAACCCTTTTTACTATTTTACATTTCAGTCCCCTTTTTGTCTTCATTTGTTTTGCTGCTTTAATTATTTTTAACAGTACACATCAAAGTTGTACAGCAAGTGATATGGTGCAGGAGTGGGTTCTACTTACCTTTACCACCGGTTCGCAATGGGATTGCACGCACATGCTCACTTTGGTCATGCACGCACCTTGCTTCTGCGCATACGCAGATCACTGATGATGACATCCAGGGTGGTGGGCGGGGCCTCCCGCCAGTTTTACTACCAGTTCTTTCGAACCAGTCCGAACCGGGGGCAACCCACCACTGGTATGTGGCCTAGAGGTGGAGCTCTCGCCTCACAGTCAGGAGGCTGTGAGTTCGATCCTAAGTTGAGGCAGATATTTCTCTCTCTGGGCATATGATATATATCTGCTGAATATAACTCTGCATTGGTAACATGAAGGGCAACCGGCCAGTAAACATTCAGTTGCCCAGGCTCCACCCCGCAAGGGATTATGGGGTCATTAAAAGATGATGATGATATCATTGTTGTGCAACATTTGGATCCGAAGTAGGCAATGGTGCTTTAGAACTGGCATGGGCACCCCACTGCATGGGTTGGTGGTCCTTGAAAGAAGCTATGCAAGAGCCATGGTGGTGCAGTGATTAGACTGCAGCATCAAAAAAAAAAGGAGCATATTTGTAGCTCAGTGTTGAAATGAGGGTTCCTTGGTGCTTTTTGAGCTTGCATGTTTTCTTGCAGACTTTTTGTTAGGATATGGTGTGAGCCTAACAGGTTGTCCTAATATGAGCCTAATATGTGTTCTGTGACTTTAACATGGATATGTATTATATGACTTTAAGTTTTATTGCTGTATCATTGTAATACTGAGTCATGCTGTAATTAGATAATCACTAGTTGTAACCGTATTAAAGAAGGCATCTGTATTGTAGTCAGTTGATGATATGCTACCATTGTGTGAGGAGTTGCTATCATTGTGCTATCATCGTGGGTGGATCTGCTACCATCGTGGTTTGTTACCAGAGTGAACTTGTTATTCTAACCAACTACTGTTTTTTGGTAAGAAGATTTTTGTATCACTGGACTGATTTAACTGGCGAAGACTTGGATTGTTTAAAAGACTATGAGATTGTTTTTTCACTATAAAGTAAACTTTGGATAAACCAGTTTGCACATCTCTTATTCATTGCTCTCAGCAACGTTTCTCTGTTCTACACTCTGCTGGTTGGTAACACAACAACAATATCCTTAACACCTTTCATTACCCTAACTAGGTACCATCATCAGTGATAGTAAGGAGTACGGTTTGCTGTCAGTTTATAGTGTCTTGCTTGTCTGTGTGGGTGGGGGCGGTCATAGAGATTCTTGGGTTGGGCTGTTTATTGATGTCTCTTCGGCAGTTTCTTGACTGGGGTATTGCTTTCTTGACTGCTGATCTGAAGTTAACCTTGGAGTTAATCTATGCTGATCTGTGCTGATTACTGGTGGAGAAGTGCTGGAGTCTTTTCCTCTTTTGGGCTGGTTGATTGCTTCTTTTACATAGTCTATAGATGTTGTTAATGTCTATGTGTCTATTGATGGCTAATTGTCAGAGTGATAGGCTTCTAGAAATTCCCTGGCATTTTTGGATTTGTTTGGATTTGGCCTGGTCTAGGATTGTCACATTTTCCCAATTGAAACTATGGTTAAAATTAACTCCAAAGTCAACTTCAGACCAACAATCAAGTAAGCAATACCTGTGCTGTTACAGATAGTGAGTGGTGGTGAGTTAGTTACCTTAAGGATTAAGAGCTGTCTCCTTAAGAGATTGCATTGTAGGAGATGTAGTGCCAGATTGCATTATGGGAAATGTAATCCAGGCCATGTGGCCATATCTGTGTGTCTAATTGGCTACTGAGGCTTTCGGCCTGGGTTTTCGAACTACAGGCCTAGCTAGATGTTGAATTACCTCAGAAGAGAGAACGTGCTTTCTGAAGAGGGGGACAAACTATCATCCTTTTACACTAGGAAATGGGACAGATTATGAAATAAGGATGCGCCTCAACATGACTCCCAGCTAATCTTGACTGTAAATCTGTGTTTGAGGATTCCCTAATAAACGATCTGTATGAAACCTGTTTGCTAGAGTCTAGCTGCCTGTTCCCAGTGGAGCCAGAGGCCTTGTGAGGCCTGGGGAACAGAACAATACCCCAATTAAGAAACTGATGAAGAGCCAGCAGTAAACAGCCTAACGCAGAAGTCTTCAAACTTGGCAGCTTTAAGACTTGAGGACTTTAAGACTTGAGGACTTCAACTCCCAGAATTCTCCAGCCAGCTGGCTGGAGAATTCTGGGAGTTGAAGTCCACAAGTCTTAAAGCTGCCAAGTTTGGGGTCCCCTGGCCTAACCAAAGAATCTCTAAGACACAAACACACAGAGAGAGAGAGAGACAGACAGACAGACAAGCCACCAGAATATAAGCTAACAGCAAACATCACTCTTTACTAGCACTGATGACGTTACCTAGTTAGGGTAATGAAACGTCTGCAAGAAAAAATAAAAGCAAGCTCAAACAGCACCAAGGACCCCTCAGAATGCAGTATTGCAGGCCAACTCTGCTCACTGCCAGGAGTTTGATCCTGACCAGCACAAGATCGACTCAGCCTTCCATCCATCCAAAGTCAGTAAAATGATTGTTTGGGGGCAAGATGCTGACTCTGTAAATTGCTTAGAAGCGGTATGTACGTCTAAGTGCCATTGCTATCAGCTATTACCGATAATAGATAATAGCCGAGGTGACGCAGTGGTTAGAGTGCTGTACTGCAGACTACTTCAGCTGACTGCTAGTTCAGCAGATCAGCGGATCAAATCTCACCGGCTCAAGGTTGACTCAGCCTTCCATCCTTCCGAGGTGGGTAAAATGAGGACCCAGATTGTTGGGGGCAATATGCTATTTAGTATACTATCTTTGTTGTAAGCTGTCCAGAGTCCTCGGAGAGTGGGCGGCATAGAAATATGAATAATCAATCAATCAATCAATAAATCAATCAATAAATCAATAAAGGTGTTTTTTTCAAGAGACATCTGGGCTTTCTTTGTTTTTCCTTGAAGACGTTTTCACTTCTCATCCAAGAAGCTTCTTCAGTTCTGCTTGGTGAGAAGAGCACCTTCCTGAAGAAACATCTTGGATGAAAAGCGAAATATCTTCAAAGAAAAACAGAGAAAATCCAATTGCCTCTTGAAAAAAGCACCTTCGGGACAATCATGATCTGGATAACTCAGAATCTCCTTAGGCATATTGCTATTGCTATTTCTGGGCTCATATAGTAAGCATAGGATCTCTAGGAAAATGCATGTTTTAGTTCAGGAATAATTACAGAAATGGCATCCAAGTGCAATCAAGTCTCTGCCTTTTTACTGCCCTGTCACCAGCTCTTGAATGCCTCTTTAACTCAAACACGTTTTTGATGAGCTCTAAAGCTCCAGAAAAAGGCAGGCTGCCTTTAAGCAAGTGTTGTCAGTAACAGCCAGAGCGCCTAGGGTGGATCCAAGCGCCTCACACTTTGATAATTCGGAGGCTGGGAAGAAAAAGAAACATCGCTGAATTAGCTGGAGGTTTTCAATTTCTCCAAAGCAGTCCAAAGCGAGCAAGCAATTTCTGAGTGAAGCCACTTCATTCAGGCAGGAAACAAAATAGATAAATGGAATTCTTTTTCCAGTGTAATGTGTTAGATCATTTAGAGCTGACTAGGTGGCTCAATGGCTAAGACACTGAGCTTGTCAATCAGAAAAGTCGCCAGTTCAGTGGTTTGAATCCCTAGTACAGGTCTCCTGCATGAGTAGGGAGTTGGACTAGATGACTTCCAAGGTCCCTTCTAACTCTGTTACTTTTACTTAGATCAGAGAATGTAGTAGAACCAAAATTGGAAAAGCAATGGCAATAAACTTTTCCTCTTCTAAGGATTCCCCTGACAGAATATCCATGCAATTTTTTTTAACAGCTCAAGGTGCAATTACATTTCTGAACAATTAGCAGCAGTATGCGTGAAATCGACCAGCTAAAAATATTACTTTGAATCCTTTATGCAAAAACACTCAGCTCGAGTGATTGCTTTATAAAAACTCAAGAATTGATCTTCAAAGTGTTTGACTACTGGGCACATTAGGTAACCAGACACAGACCAATTACCAGAAAAAGACTAGATCCGCAAAATGTAAAAGAATGAACAAACAAGATTATTAACTTCAAACAAATCAGAGCATGCCACAGATTCTATTCAAAACAGCTAATAGAGGAGACCCGTTCACTATGAAAGTGATTCTTCAGAGTTTGAATCAACTCCTTCACTGCCAATATCAGCATTGTTTTAATTTTTTTACTATTTGGGGGATATTGTAACCCATGCAAAATCTTCTGAAGTGGGCAGCCAAAATAAATCTATTAAGTCCAATCAGCAAGACTGTTACCAAATGGTATAATTAATTAATTAACTATATATAATTATACCATTTGGCAACATTGGTGTGTGTGTGTATATATATATATATATATATATATATATATATATATATATATATATATATATATATATTTTCTGAGGTTTTCGCGGGAGTTTATATGTAGGTCTTTGGTTATTCGGGTTTTCTCCCGCGTAAAATTGGAAGTGTCTTGGCGACATTTCGACGAAGTCTCATTCGTCATCTTCAGGCTGGTGTTTTCGGCTTCATGTTTCTAGGAGCAATGTATATATATTTTCATTTTCATTTTCATTTTATTAGATTTATATACCGCAATGTGTGGTATATACACACAATAGGAGCAATGTGGGATCACAGCTGTTTCTTCCTTTTAAAAGCACGAAGCCGAAAACACCAGCCTGAAGATGACAAATGAGACTTCGTCGAAACATTGCCAAGACACTTCCAATTTTACGCGGGAGAAAACCCGAATAACCAAAGACACACACACACACACACACACACACACATATATTCTTCAATTGTTCCATTGTGTAGCTCCTTCTTTTATCAACTGTGTTCTGCATTTTTGCAATACAGATGTTTAATAATGAGAACAGATCCACAGATACAATAGTTGTAGTCAGAGAGGTTGATACTAACTGCATGAGTGCAGTGTCAATTGGTAACATCCCCAGGGCTCCTGTGCTACCCATGAAGTTAACGAACCAAAATTTAAGCAGTCCATCCGTTTCTGATCCAAAAAAATCTTTTAATGACCTCTTAGAAGTCAAGTTTCAGTATGCTACCAAAGTATAAAGACCTCTGTAGGCAGGAGGACTTGACTTAAGCTTATATTAACATCAGTTATTGGTACAGTTGGAGCTTACTCCATTTCAACAAGCCTTGTCTATTGCTAATGCTTTAAATCAGTGAATACTTGTTCCAGTTGAAACTGCTAAAATGAAGAGCTGGGAAGATTTGCCAAACAGCTCAGATAAGCAGATGAGTACAATACCCAAATAAAGACTAAGCCAATAATCTCTGCACTAAGACACAACTGTGATACATTAAGCCAACTAACTATGATATATGTCCATCTGATTATAGAACAAGATCTGAGAAGTGTTAACTCCTCAAAGAACACAAAAACAACTTCAGCTCTGACATTTGATAGCTTTGGTATCAACCTTTGAATGCCCTTTAAGATTGCGTTCACAGCTGTAAACCCTTATGAGTGGTCTTGAAGAATCTTGAGATAATTTCCCTACCATACCTGCAGCTGCTGATAATCCAATATAATGTATTCCTCACTAATGCAAAACCTTCATTATCTTAACCCCCATTGATGATGTGACTGAGTAACTGAGAGTTTCTATTTCTATTGGTTTTATTGGTTTTACAATAGAGGGGAATATTTATAATTGGGGTTGAACTGGGGAGTCCCTGGTTCTCTCTGAGCTTAGTTGTTTGCTTGCAGGTGTTTCATTACCTAACTAAGTAAGATTACCATGTTAGTATGGGGTTTTGTTCCTTGTTCTTCTAGAGAACAAATCCCACCCTCACTAGCACTGATGACATTATCTAGTTGGGTGAAAAAAACATCTGCAAGGAAACAACCAAGCTCAGAAAACACCAAGTACTCCAAAGTGAAGTTAGTTTTATGATTTTGTTTCCTTGAGATCTAGGCTGTAAACTAAAGTTACATTTAGCACTAGGCTGAGTTTTTATGTTGAATGGAATTTTTGCTCTAGGTGATGTAAGTTAAGATACTGGCATAGAAACCAGGAGACTGTGAGTTCTAGTCCCACTTTGGGCATGAAAGCTGGCTGGATGACTTTGGGCAGGTCAATTCCTCTCAGGTTAAATTACCTCAGAATGGAAGATGTGGGTGAAAAGAGGAGGACGAGGAGGAAAAAGATTTGTTGGATATGTTCACCGCTTTTTTGTTTATAAAAATAATAAAGGCAGGTACAAATAAATAAATAAAATGTATGTTCGCCACCTTGAGTTACTTATAAAATTTAAAAATCTAACAAAGTTAAATTTCCCAGCATACATGCATAAGCAAACAGGGGTTTCAACTAATTTCAAAAAAAATCACAAAGCATTGCTGTTATACTTGTTATAGGCTTCATAGAATATCATATTGATATAATATATTGATATAATAAAAATATTGGAAAGTTCTGCTAAGAAAGAGATAAGGTAAGAAAAGGGGTACATATAGAGTACCAACTCTTTGAGACCTGACATTACAGATTGTTATATAAATGGATGCATTCAGAAAGTCCAAAATCCAAACTATAATTCATCATCATCATTTTAGCCATTGTCTACCCACTACAGGATGAAGGTCTCTTCCACATGTTTCCAACAAACGTGATCCTGAGCTTTCTTTTGCCAATTAGGTCCTATAAACTATAATTCATAATTCATACAATTTATTAAAAGCTGGGTTATTATCTTACAGGACAATCAAATAAATATCCTGATTATATCTTGTTATTAATTCCCACAGCCCAGATAACTGAACAAGATGTGTATAATCAAATAAACACTTGCTATTCAACAGGAACAATTAATAGTTTGCAGGCTAAGCCAGAGATAGTATTCAATTAATAATCTATGAGCTAATATGGTGGCTTTAAACAGTTAATTGTTTACGGAGAATTTAATGACTGAAAGACAATAAATTGAAAGACATATAAGAGCAGCAGGAGATTTAGCATTAATAACTTTTGACACATCATAGAAAATACCAATTTTTGCCTTTTCTTTGGGGAGTTAGGAAATCAAAGGAAATCAAAACCAAATTCTCATGCCATGATTTGGAAAGTCATCAATAAGATACCAGACAGAAAGAAGAAAAGGGAGAAAATTGGATTTTGCATTTGCTTCCAAGGCAGAAGTGAATGGGAACAAATGAGAAAAATTTTAAGAAGACGAGAAATATCAGGAAAATTCATGATGCAACTTGCAGCAATTAAAATATATATACCAGCAGTGGGTTTCAATTTTTTTTACTACTGGTTCTATAGGTGTGGCTTGGTGGGTGTGGCTTGGTTGGCGAACGATACTGTAAAATCTCTATTTCCTCCCGATCAGCTGGGCCTTGGGAGGTAGAGAATAGATGGGGGTGGGGCCAGTCAGAATTTTTACTACCAGTTCTCTGAACTACTCAAAATTTCCACTACCAGTTCTCCAGAACTGGTCAGAACCTGCTGAAACCCACCTCTGATATATACTTTAAAGTATTTTATCTGAAGAGCTGTCTTTGGAGCCTTCGCTAAGCTGGAATTCCATTCAGCTGCAAGCTATCTTAACTCCACATGTTTGAGAGCTTTCTAATAATTACACCTTTACTACAACAAAGACATCACAATAAATAGCAACACAGATCCGTTCTACCAATATTACCTGGCATCCAAATATCACCACCATGCATCAGACCGGTATAGAATTTTAACTGACAGGATGAAGTAATTATTTCATCTTCGACTAAAATATCATTGACTTGTATTGATTTTGTATTTGACCTAATTTATAATCAACCATGTTGACTGAGAAATTCTAGCTTTGAAGTCCACATATCTTAAAAGTTGCCAAAGTTGGGAAATACTGTATTAGACTGATGTTCATTTGATTGCCTGCCAGCCCCTTCTAGTATACCAAATAATAATTTCCCCTGGAAACTGGTTTATCTTGGAAAATGCTTGTGTGCTTTTTGGCCCCGTGGCTTTGGTCAGAGTATTAAGACCATGTAAATCTAACTTAAGGGATGCAGTGGCTCAGTGGCTGAGCTTGTCGATTGAAAAGTTGGCAGTTCAGCGGTTTGAATCCCTAGTGCTGCGTAATGAGGTGAGTTCCCGTTACTTGTCCCAACTTCTGCCAACCTAGCAGTTTGAAAGCACGTAAAAAATGCAAGTAGAAAAATAGGGACCACCTTTGGTAGGAAAGTAATAGCGTTCCATGCACCTTTGGTGTTTAGTCATGCCGGCCACATGACCATGGAGACATGTTCGGACAGTGCTGGCTCTTCAGCTTTGAAAGGGAGAGGAGCACCACCCCCTAGAGTTGGGAACAACTAGCACATATGTGCAAGGGGAACCTTTACCTTTACTTTTTGAATCTAAAGTAAATTGAAAATGCGGAGAAGAAAGAGCAACATCATATAACAAAGACTGGGAGATGCCCCATTCAGGACTACTGGCAGCATTTTGGAATAAACATTTGGATAGCTACTTACAGTGACACAGTAGGAAACAGAAGAAGCAATGCAAGAGATTAAACCTTTATCAGTGTCTATTTTTAAGTGTCTTGATTACTATAATCAACTAGGTTGACTCAATCTTCCATCCTTCTGAGGTCAGTAAAAGGAGAACCCAGATTGTTAGTGGCAATATACAAATAATGCTTCTACATTGTAAACTTCCCCAGAGACTTCTATGAAGCGCTATTCAATGGTGTATAAGCCTAAAAGCTATTGCTGTTGCAATCTTTACATTGTCCACACAACAGATACTGAGATATCATCAAAAAGTCTTCACATCTTTCCATGTAATTGAGTTTAGTGAAGCTATAAATTATATTTTGTTTATTTCGTAAACATTTTGGGGTTTTTATAAGATAGAAAAACATGACCTGTGAAATGTCTTAAGTCCAATTTTTGTAGACTGCGTAGCAGGTCAAACAGAAAGGGAATGATACCCTGACTGAACTTTTTCTTAATTTTTTATTTTCTGAATCCTTCTCTAAAACCTTTTTTCTTATTACTTCTCACCTTTTGGCAGGATAGATATTCACAGGCTCAACAGCTAAAGGCAAACTCAATTCTGATAACAACTCAGGGTTTGTTTTCCTATTGCCTCTGGAGAGTTGTCATTAAAGTAACAGATTACAGTCCTGATGCGTATTATTATAAGTATAGATTTTTAATGCAAGAGACTGCCATGAATTTCTTGGACATTTATAGAAAGTCTGGAGTTTCAGTTTGTGAAAATATTGCATTGGTATTTCCATTTTCGGTTTCTAAATGCCATCTCTGAAATAGGTCTATTAATGATGATAATGGAATAACCGCAAAATCATGCTTGAGATGCTACATAAGTTTGAGCTGCATTGTCTTACCAGCCACATATTTACTAAAGTGGGTTTTTTTAAGAGAGAGAGAGAGAGAGAGAGAGAGAGAGAGAGAGAGAGAGAGAGAGGACATTTGCAAAAAAATATTTTCCCCTATTTTATTTATATTCAATGCTATTAAAACTGATCTTTAAATAACAGGCTGTATATGTTATAGGCAGTGGTGGGTTGCCCCCGGTTCGGACCGGTTCGCAAGAACCAGTAGTAAAACTGACGGGAGGCTCCTCCCACTGCCCTAGATGTCATCATAGGTGATCTGCGCATGTGCTGAAGCTTCTGCACATGCACAGTAGCTCAGCACGCGTGCAAGCAAAATCAGTGCATATGCACGATCCCGTTGTGAACCGGTGGTAACGGTAAGTAGAACCCACCCCTGGTTATAAGCCATTTTGACCTTGTAAATACCATAGTTTGCAGACTTAAAGAAGTAATTGTAACCACCAACCTGGAACCTCTGCAGACGTTTTGTCATATACAGGTAGTCCTCAACATATAACCACTCATTTAATGATGGTTTCAATTAACAACAGCCTCAGAAAGGGTGCTTTATGGTCTGTAAAGCATTTCCAACAGTAACAAAATATCACACACAGACCCATTGTGGACATGATCACGATTTGGGTCTGTATAAACTTCCAACCAGTTGCCAAGCAGGTGTCAATCATGTGATCACCATTTGCAATATTCTATGACGCATCCCCAGAAATAAGGAAGCCAGAAAGGATGCTTGCAAACTGCTGCCACCTGCCAGGAGGACTCCCTCTCATCTCTAGGATCTGGTTGAAAAAAACTGCCTGCCGAAGGATTTCAGCTCCGTGCCTTTTGGCCATCCAAACAGAAATCCTTCAGCAAGCAGTTCTTTTAGCCAGCCTCTGAAACAAAAGAAGCCGAAATCCAACTAGATTTTCAGCCCCTGAGTGGAGAGGTAGTACAATGAGGTAAGGAGTGTTAGGGAATGCCCAGCACAAGCCACGCAAAAGTGTATCTCTATTCAGGTGCTGAAAATCCTGTTGGATTTCATCAGGGAAGATTTTCAATTCCTAAGCAGAAACATATGCATGGGCTGTGCATCAGGGGTGGTGATCTGTCCCCTCCCTTCAGAGACCCACAAAAACACAGCCAGCCGAGGGTTAAGAATCACTTGGCACACTCCGCAGTTCTTATCTCAACCTTGGCAGCGATACGCACACCGTCTGCCAAGGACTTTATTGGTTTACACAAACAAGAAAATCACCTACGTAGCTTTGCCGTTCATCCAGCTTCCAAGACTACGAGGTTGCTCCGTTTGTTTAGCTTTGTTCGTCACGAACTTCGTGACCCACCGTACTGTCTTATATAGATATGTTTCTGGGTGTGGTCCAGTGAGTCATTGATCCTGTGACTCCAATCCAATGACTCAGGATTTCCTCATACGCCGCAGCTGCAGTACCCTTTTCTCTCGCCTTCTTTGGCGTGCGTCCAGGAATGACGTCTCTCCCTCACTCTCATCTGAGACACCTGTTTCCCCACTTCTTGGCTCTCTTTCAGCTGGCACCTGAGCCGGTGCCAGAGGGGGAGGGCTGGGAGATCTGGCTGGCTCCTCTTCCTCCGCTCAGAGCTGCCTTCCTCCAAAGGGATAGGCTCAGAGGACGGGGCCACAACAGGTGGGTTCTAAATTTTTTTACTACCGGTTCTGTGGGCGTGGCTTATTTTGTGAGCGTGGCTTGGGGGGGGGTAATGTGACTGGGTGGGCGTGGTTTTTTCTTTTTTTTACTTTTAAAAGCATTTTTTTCTACAACCTTAAGAGCTTGTGGAAAAAATACTTTTAAAAGCCTCTGACGATCCCAGCTGAGCCACGCAATCATCAGACGCTTTTTTTTTTTTACTTTTAAAAACATTTTTTTGGTCGAAGAGGTGGTAGAAAAAATGCTTTTAAAAGTTTTTTTTTTAAAAAAAAGCCTCTGATGAAGTGGGTGGCGTAAGCGAGCAGCGACCGGGCCAGAGACCAGTTGGGGGGCGTGGCCAGCCAATGTTATTACCGATTCTCCAACTACTACAAATTTTTACTACCAGTTCTTGCGAACCAGTGTGAACCGGGAGCAACCCACCACTGCTGTGCATAGATGCTGGTCCTCCCAAGGTCTCTTCCATTCCCCAGGTACCCCACATTCCTTACCTAGGACTCTATCCACTTAATCACCCACAAGATTGTTTAAGAATCAGATCTGGGAGTGCTGGGAATAAAATCATTAAGTGAAGCAGTAACATGATGCCTTGCTTAACTACAACTTCACACAACAATTGAGATTCTGGCCTGCATGGCAGTCATAAATCAAAGACTATCTGTATAGCTTTTATAATGCCTGTAATCTCAACGAGAGGTCATTTCAACTCCCTTTACACTGTAGCTGCTTTGTTTCTTGAGGAGGTCCTATTGCATCTAGCTGTGATTCTTTACACCAGTGTTTCTCAAGCTTTGCCACTTGAAGATGTGTGGTCTTCAACTCCCAGAATTCAACTCTGGACATATTAAGATGTGTGGACTTCAACTTCCAGAATTTCCCAGCCAGAATTCTGTGACCTGAAGTCCACTCCTTGCCAAATGGCCATGGTACATGGCTGGCTGGGAAATCCTGGGAGTTGAAGTCCACACATTCTTAAGTTGCTAGTGTTGAGACATAGTGCCTTACATGATCACTATGTTTTTTTTTTCTTGCAATGGATTCTTTAAAGGATTCTTTAAAAGTGTGTATGGGAGGGTGAAGCTTGTTGCCCCTGGCAGATTATTTAAATTATGCACATCATTGTGACTATAAACAAAAACTTCTTAAACCAGTTTAACCTCCACTTACCCACTCAGTGGCCTGATGCTGTTATGTTACTTTTCTAAAAATCTCAGCTATGCAGAGCCTGAAAAGCTGAAATTATTGGCTCTGGATTCTCATAATTAAATGGTTCCCACCACTACCAGTCTTTAAGCCTAAGTATCACATTGAGTGTAAGAATGATGTTGATAGCTCAAAGATGTCACCCTACTGTTTCCTTTTTTCATCTTCCATTATGGTTTCTCTCTCTGCGGGAACTAGTGCTGAATCCTTTTTCAGCAGCCCCATATATTTCTGAGCATTGATTATAATGACCATTATCTATTCGTTTCAACTGCAGCTTCCATATAATGAAATATTACGCCTGACATTTCTGTAATAAGTGCTTGACTTTTGCAGCTTTGGCACATAATAAGCACATAACACAGATATAGAAATATTAAAGTCTACTAGTCAGCATAATACTTGAGAGCCAGTGAGATACTAATTGCATTTTGTTTTTTAATGGTTTGGGGAAAATTATTGTGTACTGTTTAAAATTAAGGCAAGGGTCATAGATCTCTCTCTCTTTTTTTTTTTCTCTCTCTCTCTCTCTCTTAGTCTGGAAATGATGAAGTCAGAGAAAGCCCATGTTGTGAAGGGAAATCCTTTTACTAAAGCAGAGCAGCAGAATATAAGTATTTGCAGCAGGGGTGGGCTTCAGATCCTTTAGAAACGGGTTTGCTGCCCTGTTGCTGGTTGGGTGTGGTCATGGTGGGCGTGGCCTAGTCAGCCGCCTGCACCACGGGTGGGAGGGCGTTTTTCATCCTCCCCAGGCTCCGGATGTTTTCCTTGAGCCTTGGGGGGGGGGGGGTGGCAAAAACTACTTTCCCTAGAGTCTGGAGGCCCTCTGGAGGCTGGAAACAGGCCCATTTCTGGACTTCTGGAGTCTCCGGTAGGCCCATTTTTTGCCTTCCCAGACCCTCCACGTGGCCTCTGCACTTACCTGAAATGATGAACAGGCCGCATGGAGACTCCTGGGAGGGGAGGGGTGGGCGTGGCCAGCCGGGGGTGTCATTTGGGGGTTCCCCAAACCCCAGAGATCCTTGGCTAAAGGATTGCCTGAACCCTGCCGAACCTCCAGGAGCCCACCCCTGATTTGCAGGTGAGATGAAGCAACTTGCTGCGACCAACTCGCATTACCAATTCACTGCAGCCAACTCGCCATGAGACAACTTGCCACAGGATAATTCAAAAAATACAAAAGTTGAATTAAGTTTGATGGAACCATGGCCAATAATAATAATAAAAGAAAGAAAGTCAATCCAGAAGTACAAGAGCTACAATATTTTTGATGGAAACGTGGTCACCAGTACCAAAAGTAACTGAATGAAACAATTAATACAGCAGTGGATTAAACCCTGCAGGTTGGTCCTGCCAAGTTGTTTTAGACCCCAATGAAGGAATCCAGATGCTAAGGAAGATGATAAAAGATAACAAGAAACGTGCATTATTTATAACTTTTTTCATCTTTGAAATAGTGGCGAATAGTAGCTTGGGTATATAGGATGAGGGTGAAGGTTCATTCTCTGAACTTTTGGGTTGGTTTCGGAACATTTCATTACCAGGCTAGGTAACCTCTTCACCAGAGTTTAGGAGATGTCAGTGTCTGTGTTCTTCTGTTTATAAGGGCTTCAGGTTTGGGTGTCAAATGAGGGTCTTGTGATGGGTCAGCTGTGAGTCATCAGTGAGTCTTGTGATGGGTCTTGTGATAAGGAGGTTACATCAGGTCAGGGTCATTGGGAGGTGAACTGCTAGCGGGGTTGTGTGGGTTGGTTAAGGGCCGGTGCTGTCTCGGTTAGCTGTGCGGATGATTTAGATTCTGAGAGGTTCATAGGCTGGTTGTAGGTCAACCTGGCTATTGATGGAATTGCTTGTGGAGTGCCAGGCTTCAATCAACTCATGAGCGTGGCGGGTGGTGGCATGGCTGATGACTTTTAAGTTGCTCCAATCGAACTGATGCTGTTCGGTGTCAGATAGAGATTAAGGATTTAGGATTGTGGCATTTGACTGCAAGTCAGTGTTCATGGATCCTGGTTTTTTAATTGACGTGATGTTTGTCCCACGTAGAATTGTTCGCAATGGTTGCAGTTGATTTTGTAGATTATATTGTTTGTTTCTTTCATCCTTCTTTGTTTTGTCTTTGGTTCTTTTCACTTTTCTATTCTGCGTGGCTGAGACCCAGTTCATTGTCCAGGAAGAGAAGAGAGCTTGTTCATTAAGCTGGAAAGCTTTCCTCATTTGGAGGGAAGGAAGAGGCCAGACTAGGCAAGGAAGGTATTATTTACATGTCCACAGCTGGAGCAGGAAGCCTTACTGAGACTGTTGGTGCAAGAATAAGAGAACAATCCTCAGACTCTTGCTGCCAGATCCATTTATTTCCTTGGTTACATATTTTGAGAATTGCAGTAGAGGAGAATTTGAGTTCTTGATTTGGACTGCTGAGGCTGCAAGAATCTGATTTTGCTTTCAGTCTCTATCCCTGAATGCTCAAGGACTGGAATGAATAAATTCCAGCAACTTCTTTGCATCTGTGAGATTCAGGTGTTTGCTTTCTGTTACACATTAGACAGCTTACTCAGGGGTGAAATCTAAAATTTTTCCCTACCAGTTCTGTGGGCGTGGCTTGCTGGGGGGGGTGTCCTGTGACTAAGTGGGCATGGCCAACTCAATGTCACTCACAGCCACTCAGTCACAAGAACCTCCCCTCACCAAGCCACGCCCACAGAAACCGGTAGGAAAACATTTTAAATTTCTATTCTGCCGCCCGCTCACCACCCGCTCTCCCTTCGCTTTGGATCGGGGGCTGGGGCCCAGAGATGCGGCATTCACTGAAGCCCCGGAGCTGCCGCCTGCTCACCGCCTGCAGGCGGCAGCTCCAGGGCTTCGGTGAATGGTGGGGCAAAGCCGGAGTCTCTTTCTGGGTGTGTCGCTTCTGCCTGTTGGGCCACTTCCTGAATTTGGCAGCTCTGCAGCCAGCTGCTTTGCTTTTTCCCTCTTTTTCCTCATGGGAGGCTTGCGTGGTGGCACCAGCAGGAGCCCTGCGGGGAAGTGGCCCAACAAGCATAAGCGCTGCACTCAGAAAGAGAAGGACAAGAGGGGCCAGTGGGCTGAAGAGGCTAAGGCGAATGGGTGGAGCTTCCAGCTGCCATCGCTACCAGTTCTCTGAATTAACGGCCATCATTGCTACCGGATCGCCAGATTCGGTCCAAACCAGGAGCATTTCATCCCTGAGCTTACTACCTTTCTGTCCATAAGGCTCTCTGCTGTCGTCACGAATTTTGGTTCCTGTTGTGGCCCCGTCCTCTGAGCCTATCCCTTTGGAGGAAGGCAACTCTGAGCAGGAGGAAGAGGAGCCAGCCAGATCTCCCAGCCCTCCCCCTCTGGCACCGGCTCAGGTGCCAGCTGAAAGAGAGCCAAGTAGTGGGGAAACAGGTGTCTCAGATGAGAGTGAGGGAGAGACGTCATTCCTGGACGCACGCCAAAGAAGGCGAGAGAAAAGGGTACTGCAGCTGCGGCGTATGAGGAAATCCTGAGTCATTGGATTGGAGTCATAGGATCCATGACTCACTGGACCACACCCAGAAGCATATCTATTTAAGACAGTACAATGGGTCACGAAGTTCGTGACGAACAAAGCTAACTGCACAGCTAAACAAACGGAGCAACCTCGTAGTCTTGGAAGCTGGATGAACGGCAAAGCTACGTAGGTGATTTTCTTGTTTGTGTAAACCAATAAAGTCCTTGGCAGACGGTGTGCATATCGCTGCCAAGGTTGAGATAAGAACTGCAGAGTGTGCCAAGTGAGTCTTAACCCTCGGCTGGCTGTGTTTTTGTGGGTCTCTGAAGGGGGGGGGGACAGATCATCTTGTTCGTCACCCAAAACTCCATCGTTAACCCACGATGGACCAACAGCTGCAGCAGCAGGTACAGCAGATGCTGGAGGCCAATCAACTTCTGCAACAGCAAGTAGCACAGCTAACTGCACAACTTGCTTTGGGAAATGCTCCTGTAGCAGCTCCACCTGCTCCCCTTCCCCGTCCAAGATGCCCAGTGAACATGCCAGATAAGTTTTCTGGACAGCAGGAAATGTTCCCGGCCTTCTTGGGACAGTGCCAGCTGTACATGGCAATGCGGCCGGAGGATTTTCCGGATGACCGGGTTCGGGTGGCTTTTATTATCAGCTCCCTCTCTGGCACTGCCGCCCGATGGGCCACGCCCCTGTTGCTGCAAGACAGCCCCTTGCTTCTGGACTATCAGGGCTTTTTGCAACACCTGCGCACCATGTTTGAGGACCCCCTCCGGGTGCAGACGGCAGCGAGGCGCATCAAAGACCTCCGCCAAGGCAAGCGCCCCCTGCAGGACTATATTGCGGAGTTCCGATTGCTAGGCCAGGATTCGGCCTGGAATGAGGCGGCGCTGATGGATGCCTTCCAGGACGGCCTCTGCGATGAGATGCAGGACGAGCTGGTTCGGGTGGAGGCGCCACAGACCCTGGACACGCTGGTGACCCAATGCCTGCGCATCGATGCCCGCCTACAACGGCGACGGCCCCGTAAGGCTCTTCCGGAACCACCGACAGTGCCGGCACCCCCGCGTTTCGTACCAACAGCGCCCCGGACCGTACCGCGTTTGGTGGCGACGGCTGAGGAGCCCATGGAGCTCGGAGCAGCCAGACCTCAACTGACGGCCCAGGAGCGGATGCGGAGACGCCAAGGGGGGTTGTGCCTCTATTGCGGCGAGGCTGGACATTTCGCCGCCTCGTGTCCCCGGAAGCGGAGTGGATCGCTCAAGCCTGTTCCGGAGCCTCGGCGTGACCAGCCGGGAAACGGGTCAGGCCTGGCCTAGGGGAAACTCTGGGTCAGGCAGGTGACCATGCCCCGCCGGAGGCGGCGGCTGTGGACTGTGAGCCCCCTCGGCACCTGATTTTGAACACCCGGGTGTTGTTGGCTAACCGGTCGGAGGGGCTCCAGGCGCACGCGCTGGTGGACTCGGGGGCCACCACGAACTTTATGGACCAGGCCTTTGTGGCCCATTACAAGGTTCCCTTGGTTCCAGTGGACCCTCCGTTGAGGGTCGAAACTATTGATGGGCGGGAACTTGTGGCGGGGCCCATCAACTTCGCTACTCAGCCCTTGCGCCTTGCCATTGGGAACCATGAGGAGGCGATCCAGTTTTATGTGACGGCGGACCTGCACTTCCCCTTGGTCCTGGGGATGGCCTGGCTTCGGGCGCACGACCCTCAGGTGGCGTGGTCGAGAAATGCCATCTCGTTCCCCAGCCTGCAGTGTGTCGACCACCTTCGCCACACCTGTGCCGGCCAGGACGTCTCTGCCCCGAACGTCTCCTTGCCTCCGGAGCTGACATCCTTCGCCGACGTGTTCAGCGAGAAGGAGGCGGATCGCTTGCCCCCGCACCGACCCTACGACTGCGCGGTGGACTTGATGCCCAACGCGCCCCTGCCCTCGGGACGCCTGTACTCCATGTCGGAGCCCGAGCTGGCCGCCTTACGGGACTTTCTGGACAAGAACCTGGCCCGTGGGTTCATCCGGCCTTCGACCTCCCCGCTCTCGGCCCCAGTCCTCTTCGTGAAAAAGAAGACGGGGGACTTGCGCCTGTGTTGCGACTACCGGCGCTTGAATGCCATCACGGTACGGAATCGCTATCCCCTGCCGCTGATCCCGGAGATGATGGAGAGGTTGCGGGAGGCCTCGATTTTCACCAAGCTCGACCTCCGGGGAGCCTACAACCTGGTGCGGATGCGAGAGGGGGACGAGTGGAAGACGGCATTTGGCACCCGATACGGACACTTTGAATATACCGTCATGCCGTTCGGGTTGACCAACGCCCCCGCGGTCTTCCAGCACTTGATGAACGACGTGTTCCGGGACATGCTGGATCGGTTCGTGGTGATCTACCTGGATGATATTTTGATCTATTCCCGGACCCCGGAGAGTCACCTCCAGCATGTCTGCCAGGTCCTGCAGCGCCTGCGGGAGCACCAGCTCTATGCGAAGTTGGAGAAATGTTACTTCTTCCAGACTTCCATAGAGTTCCTCGGGCACATCATCACCCCCGAGGGCATCGCGATGGACCCACACAAGGTGGCGGCCTTGCGCAGTTGGGAACCCCCGCGTCGGGTGAAGGACGTCCAGCGTCTGTTGGGATTCGCCAACTACTACCGGACCTTCATCCCGGGCTTTGCCACCCTGACCGTGCCGTTGACCCAGCTCCTTCGGAAGAAGGTTCCGTTCCAGTGGGGGCCCCCGCAGCAGCAGGCCTTCGAGGTTCTCAAGCAGGCCTTTGTCACGGAGCCGGTCCTGAGGCACCCCGATCCACACCGTCCGTTCGTGGTTGAGACAGACGCGTCCAACGTGGCGATTGGAGCGGTGCTGCTACAGGCTCCGGTGGATGGTGGCACTCTTTTTCCCTGCGCTTACTACTCCCGGAAACTCACTCCTTCCGAGCGCAACTACACCATCTGGGAAAAGGAGTTGCTGGCTATCAAGGCCGCGTTCGAGGCTTGGCGACATCACCTCGAGGGGGCCCGACACCAGGTGGAGGTGCGGACGGACCATCGGAACCTGGAGCACCTCACCACGGCCAGGAATTTGAACCAGCGGCAGATCCGGTGGTCGTTGTTTTTCGCCCGGTTCAACTTCCACGTCACATACATTCCGAGCCACCTCAACCAGAGGGCGGACGCGCTATCCCGTAAGCCGGAATACTTTTGCCCAAAGGACTCCCTTTCCCCCCGGACGGTGCTGCCAGCGGACTCCTTGGCCGCGGTCCAGGAACCGGTGGACCTGCGGACTCAGGTGCTGGAAGCGCAGCGACGGGACGACTGGTCGCAGCAGCGGAGAGCGGACGTCGGCCCCGCGTCCCCATGGACCGTGGAGGAGGGCTTGCTCAGGCACCGGGGTCGGCTGTACGTGCCCACAAGTCCGCTCCGAGCCCTCGTCATGAACCAGTGCCATGACAACCCCGCGGCGGGGCACTTCGGCTTCTTTAAGACCTTGAACCTAGTGACGCGGACTTTTTGGTGGCCTCGGGTACGGCACGACGTGCACGCCTACGTGACGTCCTGTGTGCCATGCCGACAGGCCAAAGCCGCGTCCGGCCCCCCTCCTGGACTCCTCCAGCCGCTGCCGACACCGGAGAGACCGTGGGGAGCCATCTCCATGGACTTCCTGACTGACCTGCCCCTGTCCGCTACGTTCACGACCGTCCTCGTGGTGGTGGATGCGCTCACGAAGATGGCACATTTCATCCCGTGCCGCGGCCTGCCCTCAGCTCGTACCACGGCTCGCCTGTTCCTGCAACACATCTTCCGCCTCCACGGCCTGCCGGACCGGGTGGTTTCGGATCGCGGGGCCCAGTTCACGGCCCGCTTCTGGAAAAGCCTGATGGCTGCGCTGGAGGTGCAGGTGTGCCTGTCGTCATCACACCACCCGGAGACTGACGGGGGCACCGAGAAGGTCATTGGCATACTGGAGCAGTACCTCCGCTGTTTTGTCAACCAGCAGCAGGACAACTGGGCCGAGTACCTTCCCCTGGCGGAGTTCGCTTTTAACAACTCCCAACATACCTCCACCCAGATGACACCGTTCCATGCCAACGTCGGGTACCATCCACGTTTTTTTCCGTTGACCATCATGGACTCCCCTGTTCCTGAGACCCGGGACTTCCTCTCGGAGCTGCAGGCGGTGCAGCAACTGGTGCGGCGGCAGCTGATCCGGGCGAAAGAGGACTATAAACGGTTCGCCGATCGCGGCCGCCGGGCGACGCCACCGCTGGAAGTTGGAGATCGGGTGTGGCTGTCCACGAAACACCTCCCCACGGACCAGCCGGTGAGGAAACTGGCCCACCGCTTTATCGGTCCCTTCCCCATCGAGGCGGTCATCAACCCGGTGGCCTATCGGTTGACTCTACCCCGCTCCATGCGGCTCCACCCCGTTTTTCATCGGTCCCTCCTGGTCCCTGAGACTCCCACTAGCCGTCTCCGCCGCCCGCCGCCGCCTGCCCCCCCAGCCGCAGCCGACGAGGACGACGCCTCGACGTATGAGGTGGACAGTATTCGGGACTCCCGTTGGCTGAAGGGGCGCTTCCAATACCTCATCGCTTGGAAAGGGTACGGGGCCGAGGATTTCACCTGGGTGGACGCATCTGCCGTTCAGGCCCCTGACCTGGTGCGGACTTTCCACGAACAGTTCCCGTCCCGACCCCATCCCGACCGTCAGACCCGGGGGAAGGGCCCTGCGGTGGGGGATAGTGTTGTGGCCCCGTCCTCTGAGCCTATCCCTTTGGAGGAAGGCAACTCTGAGCAGGAGGAAGAGGAGCCAGCCAGATCTCCCAGCCCTCCCCCTCTGGCACCGGCTCAGGTGCCAGCTGAAAGAGAGCCAAGTAGTGGGGAAACAGGTGTCTCAGATGAGAGTGAGGGAGAGACGTCATTCCTGGACGCACGCCAAAGAAGGCGAGAGAAAAGGGTACTGCAGCTGCGGCGTATGAGGAAATCCTGAGTCATTGGATTGGAGTCATAGGATCCATGACTCACTGGACCACACCCAGAAGCATATCTATTTAAGACAGTACAATGGGTCACGAAGTTCGTGACGAACAAAGCTAACTGCACAGCTAAACAAACGGAGCAACCTCGTAGTCTTGGAAGCTGGATGAACGGCAAAGCTACGTAGGTGATTTTCTTGTTTGTGTAAACCAATAAAGTCCTTGGCAGACGGTGTGCATATCGCTGCCAAGGTTGAGATAAGAACTGCAGAGTGTGCCAAGTGAGTCTTAACCCTCGGCTGGCTGTGTTTTTGTGGGTCTCTGAAGGGGGGGGGGACAGATCAGTTCCTTGCTTGTTCTAGAGAGCCAATGACAGAGCAGATATCAAGACGTACTTTAAAGAGCCTGGATAGCTCAACAGGCTAATAAGCAGACTAAAGCCTGTTATTAACATCCAGCTGTCTGCAATTGCACCGGTTCGGGTCTCACCAGGCTCAAGGTTGACTCAGCCTTCCATCCATTCTAAGGTGGGTAAATTGAGGACCCAGTTTGTGGGGGCAAAAAGCTGACTTTGTATAAAATATACAAAAGTATGAAGGCTGTTGCTTAACGCATTGTAAGCCGCCCTGAGTCTTCGGAGAAGGGCCGCATATAAATCTAATTTTTTTAAAAAAACATTCTGATTGAAAACAAGTTTACCGGTGTGCTAAGATTTGGCTTAATTTGTAAGCATGATTAAAGAAAATTATGTGTCGAAGTAGAAATATTACTAATGGTAGTCCCAACCAGAGCAAAAAGTGGACCATTCCTCTCTAGTATCATAATTCTGTTTAATCCTTCAAAAGATGTAGGAGGATACAGTTCAAAGTAGATTCCTAAACCATTATGGAAGTTTGTGTGAATCAGAGGTGGGAAATTAAGTTTCCCAAAGAGCACAAGAGAAACTGGGACTGTGGTGGAGGACCAAACCAATGTAAATTGATTTGATGTCCTCAAGCTCCATCAGCTCAACTCCAGGTAAGGGGCAAATGCAGAAAAGTGCTTTCTCTCTTTGCCCTTTCACATCTGCCAACCAACATGATAGCTGTGTGCAGGGCCAGACCCAATTTGGCTTCTTCTCCTGCCCCCTGAGGTGCACTTATTTACATTTGATTTCTAATTAACAATTGATCTCATGTGGGTCAAATAAGGACAGTCAAAGAGCCAAATGTGGCCCAGGGCCCATTAAATGCCCAGGTCTGGTATGATTGATGGAAAATAGAAACCCTGTACATGCATACTTTCAACTTTAGCAACCAGTGCGGCACAGGAGGAAAGAGGCAAGGGAATAAAGTAGATAGAAGAAGTAAACTAGATTGGGAAAGTTTGAGCAAAATAATCCTGTAACTTGGTGTTGGATGCATTAAACAAGCACAGGCCTAAACATGTTATTGTATTCAGGTTGCATTCATTATCTTAAAGAAATTATATCTTTTTCTGCACAAAAGCAAAAGAGAAAAATAATTTGGGCACAGCAAGATATCCTTCTCAAAATTATCAATAATTTTGATAACAACACTGGCAATGCCCATTTACAATGCAACCTAGCGAATGCATTGTTGTTTCCTACAAGAGCAATAAATACAGCTTTCATGATTTCCTGAGATTATATAATTTAGGGACAGCAAATGGACATCCATGCCTCTATTCATCTTCTCCTCTGGGCAGGCGATATGTGAACATAATTTCAACACTTTCTGAATTAAATCTGCGGAACATCTTTCCATTCTGACTTTTAGAAATGTGGTACTCAGCGGAATAGAAAAGCAACTTTGGGACACTATACTAGTGCTACATTTAAGAGTTTCCCCCCAGTGCTTCTTCCAACAATAAACATAATGAACATCTCATTTCATATCAATGTGCAGATACTTCATTATAATTTAATGTAATGAGTCTTCCTTTTTTCATAAAAATAAAAGCAGAGGGCTTAATCTAGTACTAAGCCAATGTCGGTGACATCAGACTTCCATCTTCTGGAAAAAGAAGCCTCCTCTATGAAATGACTGTTCAAGCATGCATGCATGCATTCATTCATTCATTCATGATATTTCTTAACTGGGCAATAAGAAGGGATGTGCAGAAAGACAGGTTGCAACCAAGAGTTCCACCAGAAAATAAATCCCAGTTCCCAAGGTCCCAATGTGATAGACTGCAAACTCCCATTATCCTCAATTGGTTGCTTTTTAAAAGAAAAGACCATCCAGATGTACCCAAATATGTGACGGAGCATACTGCTTCCGCTTTCGCCTTTTAGTCCCAATCCAGTATGCTACGTCCCATATTTGGATAGACCAGGTTGCCCTGATAGAAAAAAAAAACCACTTAATCTTTCCCCTGGTATAGTCAACAAAGCAAGGAGAACCCGTGACGTAGAGGTTAATACATCTACCTAATATGTAAGCAGCCTGGGTTCGAATCCCAGAAGGGTATGGCTAGCTCAGGGGTGTCAAACTCAAGGCCGAGGGGCTATATTCAGCCCGCAGGATGCTTAAATTTGGAAATAGCAAAGGACCAGCCCACAGTGCCTCTCCCAGCAAAAATGGAGCTCAGGAGGGCCGTGGGCAGCCCTCCCGAGCTCATTTTTGCTGGCAGAGGATTGCAGGATGCCATCACAGCCAAAAATGGAGCTCAAGAGCCTGTTTTCACTGGCAGAGCACTTGGGCTGCCACAAGCACCCCCAACACGAGTGACGTCAAGCTGGCCATGCCCACCTTGGCCCCCCGAGACCCCCCTGATGCAGCCCCCAATGAAATTGAGTTTGACACCCCTGGGCTAGCTAATAAGAGCTAAATAGCTTGAAATAGATCTATAGTAGTCTCCCTTTATTTCTTTGTTGGTAAATATAAATTCAACACGAGCCATTTTCTTTAGGAAGGGAATTGATTGACTGACTCTCCATTGGGCTCAATTCCAATCTTTTCATAGCAACTCTTGTCTTCACTGTTGCAGTGACTAATTAGCTTGTTCTTTACTAATGTGTGTGGGGGGGGGGGAGAAAAAAGCCCTTTCCACATAGTATCACATTATTTCCTTGTCATTTTATGAGACCTGGAGTGTTAACATGGCTTCTCATCATTTGCTCTCAATGAGGAAAAGCAAGCAGGCTGAAATAATGCTTCTTGGTTAACATGGCCTGGTACAAAGAAACGGGCATTTAGTCTTGCGTGCCATTCCCAATCATCTGTGAAAAGAACTCGTGCCCCCACTCTGAATGTGTCATTAAGCCTCTTTGCGTCTCAGCAATGGATGAACTGAATTCCTAGAAAAAGTAAAACTGGTATGGACTCATAGCTGGCTAAAATTTTTTAAAACTCTTTGCATTCCTAATAACGCCACCATTTGTTTGAGTGCCTTCAAGCCTTAAAGAGTACACAATGCTTAAAAGAGGGCAAAAAATGGCAGGCACTAATTTGACTGCCCATGGCCTAACCGGATTGTCTGCCCCCACCTCACAGCTTCAGCCCATTTTCCCAGGATCGTCCTTTGCCCCCAAGCCATCCCGCGAAGGACGGGACCACACCAACCAAGGTGAAACAGGTATGGAGGCCACAGAGGAGACCCAGCTTATTTCAGCAGGGGTGGAGGAGGTGCAGCATGGCCCAGCTCAGGGATTTAGGTTCCAGTCCCAGGCCCAGTTTGAGGAAATGGTAAAACAGATGATGGCACAGGTAGGGGGGTGGGAGGGGGAAGGGAGAGGGCAGGGATGATGGGCATGGGAGTAGGGGGAAGAAAGGCCCCTCTCAATGGCTCCCTGTCAGACAAATACCTGGGCAGTGCCGGGTTATCAGCTAGTTTATGATAAAAAAACACAGGCAGGTTAGCGCTGCATATCACAAGAATAGTACCCTCTGGAGGTCAACATGGCTTTTAGTTTTTCTGAAACCATGCACTTTAATGGACTATGGTCTGGTTTGCCTCCAAACTGAGCAGCATAAAAGGTTTTCCACAATGTTATTACACTCTGCTTGGCATCTATATTTTACTGTAGTCAATGCATGCATAATGCATATATTTCATCCGTGCAAGATGTTTGCCCTATGCTTTTACAGCTACGGATATAACTGGTATTTGCATAATAGCTCAATCTTTACCTCTAGATGACACGGCGGGAGGGCAGTCTCAAACCAAGATAGCTGTCATTCGGGCTTATTTCTCTCCTCAATAACTACTATACAGTCAATGTTATAATTTGAGAACCCAGTCCGCTGAGCGAGCACCCAGTTAATGGAATTCAACCCAACTGCTGGCTACCATAAACCATCAATCAGGGGTGAAATTCAGCAGGTTCTGACAGATTCTAGAGAACCGGTAACGGAAATTTGGAGCAGTTCGGAGAACCAGCAGGAGTGGGAAGGGAATGGGGATTTTGCAGTATACTTCTCTTGGAGTGCGGTGGGAATGGAGATTTTGAAGTATCCTTTCCCTGCCATGCCCACCAAGCCACACTACACCCACCAAGCCACGCTCACAGAACTGGTAGTAAAAAAAATTGGATTTCACCACTGCCATCTTAGAAAGCCTTAGTTTTGACCTTATATCTCAATTTAAGCATCTCAACTTTTGAAGGAAAATATTTCCTGGCTAAAATTTTGTCCTTTTTCTTCTATCTTCACTTTCTTTTGTTCCACCTGGTTCATCTATATAATTTCTGTTCTTGGCATTCAGCCTTCCCTGGCTGATAAACCTGTGACCAACTAGAATGGCAGCTAACTCATCCCATTCCCTGTGATTCTCACTTTATTCCAACTGGATCCCAACTCTTGTAAAGCAAAGCAAGCTTTTGGAATGTTTGAGGACATAATCCCAATATGCCAGAGTGCAGATATAATAGTCATTTTTTTATTGGCCAAGTGTGATTGGACACACAAGGAATTTGTCTTGGTGCATATGTTCTCACTGAACATAAAAGAAAAGATACATTCATCAAGAATAATAAGATACAACACTTAATGATAGTCATAGGGTACAAATATGCAATCAGGAAACAATATCAATTTAAATTGTAAGGATACAAGCAATAAAATTACAGTCATACAGTCATAAGTGGAAGGAGATGGGTGGTGGGAACAATGAGAAGATTAATAGTAGTGGAGACTTAGTAAATAATTTGACAGTGTTGAGGGAATTATTTGTTTAGCAGAGTGATGGCGTTCGGGGGAAAACTGTTCTTGTGTCTAGTTGTTCTGGTGTGCAGTGCTCTATAGCATCGTTTTGAGGGTAGGAGTTGAACAGTTTATGTCCAGGATGCAAGGGGTCTGTAAATATTTTCACAGCCCTCTTTTTGACTCACGCAGTATACAGGCCCTCAATGGAAGGCAGGTTAGTAGTGATTGTTTTTTCTGCAGTTCTAATTATCCTCTGAAGTCTGTGTCTGTCTTATTGGGTTGCAGAACCAAACCAGACAGTTATAGAGGTGCAGATGACAGACTCAATAATTCCTTTGAAGAAGGAATATGGTCCACAATTTGAAAAAGCCCTGTTAAAGTGATGCTTCTAAAAACTGAGTATCTGTATATTCTAATTATGATGGTATTATATGCTTGCTTCCTGATAGGAAAATATTTACTTATTCTTCCTGAACGCTGGAGTATGTGTGAAGGCTTATTTGTTATTGTGGACAGGGTGCCATCTTGTGGGAAATTCACACACTACAAAAAGTGAATTACTGTCAAATTTAACGCTGACTTTGCCTGAGGTCCCTTTTTTAAAAAATGTGCTTTCCGGGGCTAATATTACCCTCCAAACTGTTTTTTTTAAAATTATTATTATTATCCTCTCATGCAAATCACTTTGAACATTAATGGAGTTTGTTCACCAACTAGACCAGGTGGAAACCCTCGCTGTGTTCAAAAACCTCAGCATACAAATGAGTTCCTTTGACTAAACACCTGAATTAAATTGCCAGAACATCCATGATTTTGCAAAGGGCAAATGTGATCCAACTTTTGGCCTCATTAGACAAACTAGTCACTTTGAAGCTACTGTAATTTGCCTTGATATATAATTTCCCTAACTGAAGGATTTAATCATTCCTTTTCATATCTCTGCTTTTCACAAAATCTGCATCTCTCAGTAGTCAAAATTTCTGATAGCCGGAGAGGAATCTTTCTTATCTGCAATATTCCAATTGGTGTGATACATTTAGGAAGAAATTTCAGTCTCAAAAGTGTTACAAACATCATGCAAGATCTGAACGTCAAGAATACCAGAAGTAAACCGAGCAATGTTTAGTGAGGAATCTTTAGTGAGAAATTAGAGAGAGATTTTCCATTGCTGAATAAATTAAATAAACAGTTTAGTGCATGTGTCTTATCATTAGGATGACAGGCATTGCTGCCATGACCCTTGACTTCTGGAATACAGACGCAACAGTGTTGAACAAAAGTGCTGAAAAAAAGAGTTAAGCAAAATTGCCCTTTCTGACCATTTGTGTGTGCGTCATTGTGTTTTGTTCGGATCTACCAAGAAATTCATTGAGATGAAATGTCAGACCTTGGAAAAGGTGGCTAAATTTCAGAGGTGGATTTCACATAATTTTATAGCCAATTCACCACGCGGCAAAAATGTGCAGGTGCGCATTTCTGCACATGCGTATGACCTTCTGTGCATGCGCTTTGCTCGCATGTGCAGCTCCCGCGCATGCGCATGGCTTAGAAAACGTGGCTAAATAGGATGACATAATGCCGGGGTGGCCGCAGGTCAACACTACCGGTTCGCCCCGAATCGGTCCAAACCAGCTGAATACCACCAGCTGAATACCACCATTCCTGAATACCACCATTCCTGAACTTCAATTTTGAAGGAAATGAGTTGTCTTGGTTCATGGTATTCAGATTTCAAACCTATAGTAGTAAGGTGACCACCTTTTTTACAATGAGAAGGAGGACACATGTGTGTGTGCCGTGTCGTGTTTTGGTAAGAAGTAAACAAAACCACGTGCATATGGCGCACTCTTTCAAAACAATTTTCCTGTGCAAAGCGCATACATCTCATAATCGCATCTCACCACACTGTACCGAGCCTTGACGAATCATCATGTCAAATACAAATACGTCACATCACACACAACAGATTGGATCAACGAATACGGAGATTTACAGATAAGTCTTCAAATATCAAAAAGGAGGACATGTAGGAGGACACTTTTTGAGAGAGGACAGGACTTACAAAAGAAGGACTGTCCTAACTAAAGGAGGACAATTGGTCACCATAATAGTAGCTATATAACAGAATTTGCACTAGTAACCCATCAATGAGCTCCACTAAGCCTGGACAGAGGAAGTGCAGCTTTTTTAGTCCTGTTAGATTACCCAGAAGCTCTTGAGCTATGAGAATCCTATGGAGTACCCCAGTGGTGGGTTTCAAACTTTTTTACTACCAGTTCTGTGGGTGTGGCTTGGTGGGCGTGGCATGGCTTGATTGGCATGGCTTGGTGGGCGTGTCAGGGGAAGGATACTGCAAAATCTCCATTTCTTCCCAATCAGCTGGGACTTGGGAGGCAGAGAATAGATGGGGTTGGGACCAGTCAGAATTTTTACTACCAGTTCTCCGAACTACTCAAAATTTCCGCTACCGGTTCTCCAGAACTGGTCAGAACCTGCTGAATCCCACTTCTGGAGCACCCCAAGTCTTGGGACTTGCAGGCATTGTAAAACATGAGTTCTATTCCTACTCTGAGGGCAGTTCCACTCAATAAGAGACAGCAGATAAATGGTTGAGTCCTTTGCCACTCCTCTCCAATGTAACTTAATAATTACATGAAGCCACTGGACAGAACAATTCGTGATTTGGAGCGAAGTATCATCAATACTCAATTGATTTCGAGTTAGATAGAATCACTCTGTGCCAGGCAGGAGATGCAGGAGGTGTCCCAATATAGCCTTGATCCAGAGACTATAAAGGATTGAATGGGAACAAAGTAGGAGAAAATTATTGTTCATTCAGAAGCCATCTAGTCTGTCATGGGGCTCCTGCTTTGATTCTTGATGGGTTGGCACTTGAAGAAGTTCTGCAGTATGGTGGCACAGTGGTTAAGTGCAGTATTGCAGGCTAACTCTGCCCACAGCCAGGAATTTGATCCTGATAGGGCTCAAGGTTGACTCAGCCTTCTATCCTTCTGAGATTGATAAAATGAAGACCCAGATTAATGGGGGCAATATTCAAATAATGCTGACATTGTAAACCATCCAGAGAGTGCTGTAAAGCACTAGGGGGGGTATATAAGCCTAAATGTTATTACTATGGAATTTCATGGGTGGACATGGCTCCTACTCCACTGGCAAATGAAAACAGTAGCATGAGGAGCTTTTGCCCAGCTTCATACAGTCCACAAGCCCTTCTTAGAGTTTGGGATCCAGGCAAGGGTGAAATCCAACAGGTTCTCACAGGTTCTGGAGAACCGATAGTGAAAATTTTCAGTAGTTCAGAGAACCAGCAAATACCCCCTCTGGCTGGCCCCAGAATGGGGTGGGAATGGAGATTTTGCAGTATCCTTCCCCTACCATGCCCACCAAGCCACACCACGCCCACCAAGCCACGCCCACAGAACCGGTAGTAAAAAAAATTGGATTTCACCACTGGACCCAGGCAACTATCATTCACATCCTATCAAGCCCGTTGAAGTAAATCAGGTCAGGAAGCTGACTCCACAAATCTGACCGAAAGCATATTTTATTGAGCAAGGCAAAAATAACACAACTTTGAAAGTCTGAATTTCCCCCTTTCCCTCTTATACTACAGAGAATTAGGGAGGAGTCATCCCGAGCGTCATCCTCCTCACACTTGTAGCTGTTGCCCGGCTTAACAAATGCTTTTGTTGATGTAACCATCTGCCTCCGCTTAGCTTCCCCAACATCATCTCTGTGGTTCTCTACACGTCCTCATTATTTTGACATTGACATTGACAAGATGCTCTATATGGGGCTGCCCTGAAAGACCATCTAAAAACTACAGTTGCTACACAATGCAGCAGCCCATATGTTGGCAAGCGAGAGTCATTTTAGCTTTGTTGGAGCCACACTGTGAAAAGTACATTGGTTGCCAATAGACTTCTTTTTTTGGTATGCAATCCAGGGAGCTGGTTGTAATCTATATAGCTTTTTAATAACTAAGACATAAGTTACCATACCACCTGTCTGATTAGAGCATCCTGCCCAGAGTCCCTGGGAATTTAGTGGCAAATAAATTTAATAAATTCTTCTCCCAGAGTGAACATGGAAAAATGCTTTGACTTTAGGAGGCTGAGAATCCACTTATCCTTTTCAAAAAGGCTGCTCTAATAAAATCTGAATAATTCCTGTGCTGTTGACGTTCTG
The DNA here is from genome assembly GCA_030761175.1 of Masticophis lateralis. Taxonomy (NCBI): domain Eukaryota; kingdom Metazoa; phylum Chordata; class Lepidosauria; order Squamata; family Colubridae; genus Masticophis; species Masticophis lateralis. The sequence goes on along the minus strand of JAUDYJ010000007.1, from coordinate 67,713,908 downwards.
CTGGTTTTTATGACATTCTTTTTTTAAAAGTTTTTTTATTTATTTTCCATTTTAAAGAATATAAACATTTAATCTCTCCTATAGCAGTGTGTCGTCTGGGTACAAACAGTGGTGGGATTCAAATAATTTAACAACCGGTTCTCTGCCCTAATGATTTCTTCCAAGAACCAGTTCACCAAACTGCTAAGAAAGTTGACAACTGGTTCTCCCGAAGTGATGCGAACTGGCTGAATCCCACCACTGGGTACAAATATTTCTGTGCAACATCCTTCCACAAATGATATACATTGAACCTTTGTGTATCTCTTCATTTCCTTCATAATATACCTTCTAATAAAAATACAATAATAACATTAAACATGGTTATTCTCATCATACTCTTGTTATCCATTGCCATTTTATTCTTATCTTAATGTATTTTCTATTCTTCTTTTTGTCTTCTTCCTTTATTTCCAATTTCCTTTTTTACTCTCTAACCATTGGTAAAATGCTTCCCATGTCATATAATAATCAGTTTGTTCTTTCTCTTTAATTGCTAGTGTTAGTCTATTCATTTCTGCACATTCTAATATTTTCCTAATCACCTTCTCTTCAGTAGGAATCTCTTCACTTTTCCAATATTGTACAAATACAATTCTAGCTGCTGTTAATACATGAATATATATATATATATATATATATTTACATTCTGAAAGCCACTAAAACTTTGCACATAGACCATGAATCTACAGATCAGGTTGCTTTTAACCCTGTCTTATTTATATGCTATTGGAGTTACTACATCATAAATTTACTGCATCATAATTTAATCTTTAGTCTCCTTTTTATCATTTGGGACCTGTTTTCATTTACTGTGAAATGTATTATTGTTAAAGTATTTAAAATTGTGTAGACTATGAATCTTATAAGTACATATAAGTGAGAGATATTTGCTTGCTGTTTAGAACAGTGAGCGTTGACTAAAGCAAAGACTTAAAACGGAAGTACTTTAAAGTGCATTGCAGTTCAATTGATCTAAATATGACACATTTAAAGCAGGTACTTAAAATCAATAGAATACAACGCATGCTTTTGTTTGGGCTTATTGCAACAGGAACTGTCTGCATTTCTGATGCTGTGATTGCTAGTGAGAGCACATGACATGGCTCAAGGAAATGCATTTATCTTGTACCCCAGAATGTTGCATAGTTATTAGAGAAGTATTTCTCAACCCTGACAACTTTAAGATGTATGGACTTCAACTCCCAGAATTCCCTAGCCAGCACACTGGCTGGAGAATTCTGGGACTTGAAACCACATATCTTAAAATTGCCAAGATTGAGAAACATTGAATTAGAGCAGGGCTGTCAAACTAAAGGCCTGGGGGGCCACCATGGAAACCTGCGGGGTGCTTAGACCTGGCCCAGTGGCCATCCTAGAAACAGCAAAGGACTGGCCCGCGGTGCTTCTGCCAGCAAAAACGGAGCTTGGGAGGGCTGTGGGGAGCTCTCCTGAGTTCCGTTTTTGATGGCAGAATGTTGCAGGAAGCCGTTGCAGCCAAAAACGGAGCTCAGGAGCCCATTTTCATTGGCAGAGCACTTGGGCCACCTCAGGTGCCCCCAACATGAGTGATGTTGATCTGGGCACACCCACCCAGGGCCCTCAAGGTCAAACACAACCTTGATATGGCCCTCAATGAAATCGAGTTTGACACCCCTGAATTAGCGCAAGCAAGCCTTTCTTCTCACTCACCATGTAAAGTAAAGCAAAGATCAGATCAGCTGTATCCCTCATGTAGTTGAAAAAACATATATCACTATGCAATCAAACTGGGATGGGCTTTGAAACAAGTGATACCGTGACTTCCTATCTCACTTCTAAAACATTTTGAGCCACTTTCACTCTCTGTGTGCTAGTACTGAAATGATTTATATCCTCATAAATATATGGGGTATAGTCACACACGAGCTGTGATGGCACAGTGGTTGGAATGCAGTATTGCAGGCTAACTCTGCCCACAGCCAGGAGTTCAATCCTGACCAGCTCAGGTTGACTCAGCTTTCCATCCTTCCAAAATTGTTAAAATGAGGACCCAGATTGTTGGGAGCAATATACTGACATTGTAAATTAAACCTCATTTCAACGGTGCTTGACTGAACCTGGTTACGACCCGTAGTATCAGTGTTAAGACTATTTAAGCATCAGCAACTTCAACGAAACATAGGCACTAAATTATTATGGACATTGTATAAAGTTTATATTTTAATAGTTTAAACCTAATTCTCACTTCTATATTTAGAATTGGAATGCTAAGTGGTTTTATACAACTGCTTCTTGAATCATTCCACAGTTTGGACATATGTCTGGCAATTTATAATGCTCAACATGATAGTTATCATGGATGCAGTCATCTCATGATGTCAGTATGACTATACTTAAGGGGCCTGGATTATAGGTGATGCTGGCATCAGGAATGTTTTCACATGGATGAGATTTTTCTGTGTCCGGAACCATACAGCTGTTGTGGCCTGCCAGCTGCCAGCAGAGCTGGCGGCAGACTCAGATGATGAGGAGGTTTGGAGGAACTTGGGCCAGTTCTGGAGTCTGGGGAAGGCTCTGATGGATGCTCTGTGTCAGACACAGAGATAGAGCCAGAGCCATCCGACATTTCCCAGCCACCAGAGAGGCAGCTGCCTTTGGAGGCTGAGATGAGTGTGGAGGAAGAACATCTGGGGCCTGTTCCAGATGTACGTATGCACAGAGCAGTTAGGAGAGGAGAACAATAGAGGACAAGAAGTCAACTCGGGAAGCAAAGCACACGTGGATGTTGAATGGCCCCTCCTTGGCTGGGGAATAAATAGAAGGAAAGGGGAGTGGTTGTCGTAGGAGACAACAGTTCGCATTTCTGAAGAATTTCGTGCCACAAAGACTGCTTGCCAGAACTTAATTTACAGCTTTTCAGCTGGGAGCTCAAGGCCTTGCAACAGTTATCGCAAGGAGCTGATAAGGTCTGTTACTGCAGTTAACTCCTTGAAGGACTATTGCCTGGACTTTTCGGTGGGTGAATGCAATTAATTTACAAGAGGTAAATAAAAAGGGATTTTTCATGACAAGAAGTCTGTTTCTTGCTTCTGCTAGGTTCTGTTCTGGGCCAGAACAACAGCTGTATAAATGCTCTATGGCTCTTGAAGACATTCATGACTCTGTGATTTCTTTCCAAGGATTCTAGAACTTCAGCAGAACGGACACATGGATCTACTGAAGCATAAGTGGTGGCCAAAGAATTCCCAGTGTGATCTGCACTCCTCTGTGGACCCCAAATATAAAGGGGGAGCCTTGGACATAAAAAGCTTTGCAGGTGTTTTTTGCATTCTGGCAGCTGGGATTGTTCTCTCCTGCTTAATTGCCATGTTGGAAACATGGTGGAATAAAAGAAAAGGCTCGCGGGTTCCTTCAAAAGAGGTATGAGACCCTTCCATTTCATCATAGCACTAGAGGTGAGAAGGAAAATGCATCTTCTGATATGTTTTAATGGCATTTTAATCACCAATTGTGAACCATTTGTCTCTGAAAAAAAAAAAACATCAAGAAAGAAATATTATAATGTCGTACTTATGAAATACTTATCCTAATTAATTTCCGTGGGATTTACGAGCACATATCTTGTTCACGAGCATTTAGTGAATAATAATTGGCTTTCATATTATTTATATAAAGTATTAGCAATTAAGTATTTTATTACTAATCTGGATAAGATCTATCTTCTAACCAACGTACGATGCAGCCTGATCCTACATTCAAAAGGAAATCCTGCTAATTCCATAGGGCTTACATCTAAGACTGCATCCTTAATTGGCTTAACTGAATTTTATCTTTAGTTGATTAAAGCAGGATCAAATGTTAATCAGTTTTGACTTCTGGTAAGATTGTACTTCCCTGTTTCATAAGATGTGAACAAGAAAAGAAGGCCTACAACTGATGGTATATTAAACTGTACGTTGTTACCGTATTTTCCGGCGTATAAGACGACTTTCTAACACACAAAAATCTTCTCAAAAGTTGGGGGTCGTCTTATACGCCGGGTGTCGGTCTCCTGTAACCAGGCAGACCAGCCCGAAAGGCTTTGACGAGCCTTAAATGGCTCTAAGGAGCCAAGCTGAATTGCCTGCTGAGTTGCCGCTAATCAGCTGAGTTACAGGCAAGCCCCCTGTAAAAGGAAAAAACTTTCCTTTTACACAACGCTGGCCATCCCAGCTGAGATTAGCAGGCAACTCAGCTGGGATCGCCAGAGCTTGGATGGCCAAGCGCTGTGTAAAAGGGAAAAACTTTTCTTTTACACAACGCTGGCCATCCCAGCTGCTAATTTTTGCCTGCTAATTGCTCCGTAGCAAAAATCCCCCCCCTCCAGCTTGCTTACCTTAGCTGCTAGCCGCAACCCTTGCCTTGCCTGCAATCCATTGCATCAGCAAGCAACTAAATCTCCCTGCCTGCTTGATTGCAGGCAGGGAGATTTAGTTGCTTGCTGATGCAAGCAACTTGTGGACTTCAACTCCCAGAATTACTCAGCCAGCAAAGCAAAGCTGGCTGAGGAATTCTGGGAGTTGAAGTCTACAAGTCTTAAAGTTGCCAAGGTTGGAGACCCCTGTTCTATTGGGTAAGTTTTTTTCCCCCTTTGGGAGCTTTAAAAAAAATAGTTAATTGGGGGGTTTTTTAGTTGTTCTTTTTTAGACCTAGCCATTTAAAGGCTAGGTCTAAGTTTTAGGCTAGGAAGTTTTAAATTTAGCTTTCATATAAAAATAAAAATAAAAATAATAAAAATAATAAAAATAAAAATAAAAATAAATAAAAATAAAATGTGTGCAACTTTCTGAGATTTAATGTGTTTCTGTAGTGTTTCACTCTAACTACACAAACACACAAAATCTCACAAAGCTGTATGTGGAATTTTGTGTGTGTAAACCCACAATGTAAAAGTTGTTTTTTTGAGCTTTTTGTGGCTGTGTGAGGTTCTTGCTTATTGCAGGGGCCATTTTGGGTCTAGCACAGCTGCTTTTACATTGTGGGTGAGCCAGTTGATGTTTTTTAATTTTTATTTGGTGTGCGTTGGAAGAGGGGTCGTCTTATACAGCAAGTATAGCCCAAACCCTATATTTTTACAGGAAAAGTTGGGGGTCGTCTTATACGCCCAGTCGTCTTATATGCCGGAAAATACGGTATATATATTTCCTTACAAATCAGCTACATTCGGAGGTTTTGTGCTCTTTCTTTTTTTGATGATCTGCAACTGATTGCCCCAAAGTTAAATTTAATGAGCGGACCAAGTAATCAAATGGCAGATAATTATTAGAATTACTTTAATCGGTTGACGCTTCTGTCTATCGTTTCTGCGATGTTTGAATGCAAAATTCTGCCTTAAATTGTTCTATAAAATTTTTCAAGAGTGTTAAGCATTTTTCAGAACTACTCAAGTAAAGTTGTGTTCAGATTGGTGGGAACACAATTCTCTTTAGATTTAATCACTAGATTTCTCATTTTTTGCAAGTGTTGATGACTATATGTCTATGAAGGTCCTCAGTCATCCACGTCATGGTTGCCCCAAAGGTGCTTTTTTTTCAAGAGGCACCTTTCTTCATTCCCTCTTGAAAAAAGCAAATTTGGGGTTTTGATGATGATACAGTCTTTTAGTCAGATGCACATTTAAGAAAATGTATCAGTTTTGAGCAAAGGATTATGTGCTTAAACAAACCACCCGCTCTTGGAACAGTAGATCCCCAACGCCCTTCCTGCAAACAACTTTAAATTTCCCCTGTTTCCAAATAAGATTTTAATGAAGAATGAAAATTGGTTAAGAAAGGTTCACTTAAAGCACCTACAGGCAGTCCTCAACTTACAACTCCAATTGAGCCCCAGATTTTTGTTGCTGAGTGAAATGTTTGTTAAGTGAGTTTTGCCCCACTTTACGACTTTTCTTGCCACAGTTGTTAAGGAAATCACTACAGTTAGTAAATTAGTAACGTGGCGAAACTGGCTTCCCCATTGATTTTGCTTGTCAGAAGGTTGCAAAAGGGGATCACATGACAATGCAACCGTCATAAATACGAGTCAGTTGCCAAGCATCTGAATTTTGACACATAAGCATGGGGATGCTGAAATGGTTTGTAAGTATGAAAAATGGTCTTAACTCGCTTTTTGTTCTGCCCCAGCTACGGACCCTAAAGAACGCAGCACACACAAAGTCCGTTCAAACCTTAGTTTACTAAATAAACCAGTTTTTTACAACAATAAGTTGTAAAACAGTTTTTACAAAACAGTTTTTTACAAACTGCATTAACAGCCGCCAAGAATTCAAAGAATAATACTGAAAGCTTACTGTGGTTGGCAGAATGCCCAGAAGCAATTTGCAGGAAGCTGATAAAATAAGCAAGACAAGACACAGGATGTGAACAAAGTTGTTCCCTGCAAATTGCTTCAGTCGGCGTTCCTTCTTAAATAGGCTAAGGGAGTGGCCAATTAGCCCCAAACCTTACTTTCGAGGAGACCTCCTTCTGAGGAGCCACTCCTGCCTTTTGGCAGCTCTGCGCGCCCGTGCATCGAGAAGAGGCTCCTCCTCTTCGTCCTCTTTACTTAAGGGAGCTTCTGGAGGTTCTGAAGGCCCTGGCTGAATCCCCGTCTCTGGCACCACGTCTTCTCCAGCCTCCTCATTGTCTGACTCAAGTACTAGCTGCCCAGGCTGCTAGCGCAGCACCATACCAGCCTCCTCACTGTCTGAATCAGCTACTAGCTGCACAGGCCGCATACAGGCCACAACATTTTTTTCCATTATGTTGTAATTTGGAATGGTCACTAAATGAACTGTCGTAAGTTGAGGACTACCTGTGCTATATATAGGAGTAGCTAGGCAATTGTTTGAGTTTGTGAGATTCGTTGTCTAGTTTTGAAATTAACAATCACCAGTCAAAACTTGTAAGAGAAAACAATGGTAATTTTTTTTTACTACTTTGCAAAGGGGGTGCTCCCATGCACACACAGGTACAGTGGACACACCCTAAATCATCAACATGTTCCCATTATATTCCCTATTGCTGTTACAAATTTACCTTCCATCCCCTAATTGGCATAGTACAGTGATGGCTAACCTTTTTGCTGTCGTGTGCCAAAAGTGGGGGGAGTGGGGGGGGTCACGCGTACGCGTGCCCACATCCATAATTCAATGCGCCCTGTCCCTCTGTGCATGCCCACGCGACCCCATCGAGCTCCCCCTGCTTTTGGCACGTGATGGCCCGGTGGGCACGGTAGGCCCATTTTTCGCCCTCCCCAGGCTCCAGAGGCTTTCTTGGAGCCTAGGGAGGGCGAAAACAGCCTTTCTCACCTCCCCTGAGGCCCTCTGGAGGCTTGAAACAGTCTGTTTGCTGATTTCTGGTAGGACCTAGAAAGCCTCTGGAGCCTTCCCTCCCCTAGAGGCCCTCCAGAGGCTGGAAACAACCTGTTTCCCAATTTTCGGTGGGCCCAGAAGGCCCGATAATCAGCTGGCTGCCGTGCTCATGCGTGCTAGAGCTGAACTAGGGCAACGTTCGCATGTCCACCGATATGGCTCTGGGTGCCACCTGTGGCACGCGTGCCATAGGTTTGCCATCCCGGGCATAGTACTTATGCTCTCACAACCTATCCCAAACTTCTAAAGTGAATAGATTATCTCCACCCCTGATTACATCTCCCATTACTCCAATTACAAATACGCCCTTATTTACAAATTATCTTTTATAGTCCTAGTTCCTAGGGGCTGTCTCGAAAGTAACTTTGAATGGTCACAAGTGAACTGTAATGTTCTGACCTAGGCTCCCTTAAAAAGCAGGAAGCAGAGTTTTGGTCCTGACAAAACCTCTTTCATGACTGTGAATTACTTTCATTCACAGTCAGCAAGGTTTGTCCAAACAGTTTTTCAAAAGAAGATGTATCACCTTATCTTGCTTGGCAAGCTGCCACATAACTTGTTTCCAATCACAGAGTAAGGCAAAACTTTGCACAGAGCCTCTTAGAGTCAAGAACAGAACTTATCCACTCTTGAAACGACTGACCGACCGAATTGTTTCCTGCAAAAGCCCCCTCCCCATTCGCTCCTCTTTTGTTTCCTATGGGAGGGGCCAATCATCTCCAAGATGTGGCTTTACTCCCAAATCAACCCTGCTTTCGGAGTTGTTCTTGTCTTCTGGCAACTCTGCATATGCACACACTGGAAACGGGCTCTAGCTGTTCCTCTGCCTTGCTGCTGTCTAGCTCCCTCTCTGCCTCTGACGCAGAGCCCTCATCCGAGCTTTCTCCAGCCCCCAGGACTGGCCCATGTTCCTCCCCAACCTCTTCACTGTCTGACTCTGCTGCCAACTCCGCTGGCCACCAACAGGCCACAACTTGTAGTAAGTCAAGGACTGCCTGTATATGAGCCTAATTCAGCAAATTATGGTTAAGACCGGTTTCTAGTGTAGCAGAGGCCTTCTTACATACAATTCTCAGGCTTTGGCCTAGCTCATGAGATTAGAAATATATACATTGTAGTTTCTTCACAGGCTATCATGTCTTCTTACAGTTCTGTAAAACCAATAGGCTCTCCCTCCCACAAGTTTAATCCATGTGCTTCATTCTGGTAACTTCTTACTAGCACTTCAACCAGCAAGTCGTTGTGAGTGTAATCAACACAACCGCCCTTTCTTTCTTGACTTCATTTTCTTAATGAAGAGCTGCTTCACACATGAAATGTCTGTATGTAGACCTCAGCAGTTTTAAGCGGCTGCCTAACATAGACAAGGTAATGAACATGGTTAGCAGACCAGTGGTGGGATGCTGCCAGTTGAACAACAGGTTCGGTAATCACGCGTGCGCAGTTTTACAAATACTAACCTTTTGTGTTACCACTTGGGAGTAACACAGCTGAGGCATGGCAATCCGCTCTGCCGCACCAATCAGCTGAGAAGATAAAGGTAAGTAAAGCGCAGGGGAGGGTGGACGGGCCGACCTGATTTCGGAGCGAACCGGTTCACTCCCAGGTGATTGCTGGAGCTACTAGTTCGCCTGAACCGGTCCGAACCAGTAGAATCCCACCCCGTAGCAGACATAGTATTTCTGAAAGGCAAGGTTGCTATAGCTCTCTGTTGAACCTACATTAGGTGGCAAATCCGCATCTAATAAGAGCCCTGCTAAGAGGAGGCTAAATTAGTGGCATAACATGTGTGTAGACCATACGCCCAGTATCTCCAGATGTCAAGCTCTTTCAAAGTTGTCCTATATATTTCAATGTAAAAACCAAAAGATTGTTGTAAACGTATAGCAATAGCATTTAGTCTTATACACCACTTTACGGGGCTTTACAGCCCTCTCTAAGCGGTTTACAGAGTCAGGACATTGCCCCCAACAATCTGGCTCCTCATTTTACCCACCTTGGAAGGATGGAAGTCTGAGTCAACCTTGAGCCTGGTGAGAATCGAACTGCCAAATTGTTGGTAGTCGGCAGTCAGCAGAATTAATCTGAAATACTGCATTGTAACCACTGCGCCACCACGGCTCATATACAGGCAGTCCTTGACTTACTACAGTTCACTTAGTGACCATTCAAAGTTACAACGGCACTGAAAAAAGTGACTGATGACCATTTTTTCATAATTATGACCCCACCCAATCAGGTGATCAAAATTCAGGCAACTAGTTCACACTTAGGATAATTGCTGTGTGTCCCAGGGTCACATGATCACTTTGTGCAACCTTTTGACAAGCGAAATCAATGGGGAAGCCAGATTCACTTAACAACCAGGTTACTAAGTTATCAATGGCAATGATTTACTTAACAACTATGGCAAGAAAGATCATAAAACAGGGCAAAATTCACTTAACAAATGTCTTGCTTAACAATCAGCTCAATTGGGGTCGTAAATCAAAGACTACCAGTGTATAACTATATATATAGCAGACTTATTGGCAGGAGCTCCCCCTTCAGACCTTAGAACTAAATGTACAGTAGACTTCTGAGTACCATGCATGGTCAGAAATCCAGGAGGAAGCTTGCATGAACATCCCTTTTCTCTATTCAGGTTGAGCTCCCACGTCCTTGACTAAAAGTAAGTTTTCACTGGGTTAGCAAAGTTCCAAACCACCTCCTCCTTTCGAGAAAACGGGACATAGTTATAAAATTCATCACCCTCAAAGTGTCAAATATAAATTATGGCTTAATTTTCACAGCCCTGAATTGTTTATTTTTAAATTTCTTTTCTGGCCTACTTATAGAGGGATATCTCTGGGTTTTGTTTAAATCATTCTCTTTAGGCAGGCTCGCAATTCATCAGAGTAAATGTGAGTCTGCACTTCTAAATCAGAGTACTGACAAAAGAAGAACGTGACTGTATCGGAAAGCCAAGGGATCAATTTATGAGATTACTGTTTAGAAGAAACTTCTACAAACGTTATCCTTGTGATTTACAGCCTTAAGAATAGGTGGGGAGAGAGGAGGGGGGAACCATTTAGCTACTGCAAACATTGGCAATTTAAAATGTGGGTGAAATCTACATGAAGTAGTATCTTGGAGCATCCTATCATAATTTGGTTGGCTTGCAACCAAGTGTCTATGGAGATTCTCAGTCATCCAGGTCATGGTTGTCCCAAGGGTGCTCCTTTTTTCAACAGGCAACTGGACTTTCTGGTTTTTCTTTGAAGACGTTTCGCTTCTTGTCCAAGAAGCTTCTTTAGCTCTGACTAGATGGTGGGGAATGGAAGGATTTATACTCCTTGCAGCAGGGGTGGTATTCACTTACTTTCTCTACTGGTTCACAAATGTGAGCACGCCTATGCACACATGCTCACTTCGCTCGCGTGCACCCCATCCACACATGCACCCGGACTTCCGTGCATGCCCTTTGCTGGCATGCGTGGTTTCCACACATGCACCCGACCTCAAACGCGTGCCTAAATAGGAAGGCATAGAGTTGGGACGATTTCCGCTACCAGTTCGGGAGAATTGGTCTAAACCACCTGAATGCCACCTCTGCCTTGCAGACAGCTGGACAATTGCATTCTTTTAGCTAAATCATTCTTTTAACGAGTCATTTTTTTTACCTTAATGACTCGCTAAAAGAATGCAAATGTCCAGCTGTCTGCAAAGAGTATAAATTCTTCCATTTCCTACCATCCAGTCAGAGCTCAAGAAGCTTCTTGGATGAGAAGCAAAACGTCTTCAAAGAAAAACCAGAAAGTCTAGTTGCTTCTTGAAAAAAAAGCACCCTTGGGACTTGTCTTTGTTTTATTTTGAGAAGTCTTATTTAAAAACTTCTGATGGCAACTACATATCGAATCCACTCTATCCAAAATATTTTTTAAAAAGTTCATCAGTTCAGCAAAGATTATGAACTAGCATTCATTGTAACCATCAGGAAATCCATTGGCATCTTCCGGAATCGCCGGGTAGAGTTTAAAAGATAAAGGTTCCCCTCGCATATATGTGCTAGTCGTTCCTGATTCTGGGGGCGGTGCTCATCTCCATTTCAAAGCCAAAGAGCCAGTGCTGTCCAAAGACATCTCCGTGGTCATGTAGCTAGCACGACTAAATGCCAAAGGTGCATGGAATGCTGTTACCTTCCCACCAAAGGTGGTCCCTATTTTTCTACTTGCATTTTTTACGTGCTTTCAAACTGCTAGGTTGGCAGAAGCTGGAACAAGTAATGGGAGCTCACCCCGTTACACAGCACTAGGGATTTGAACCGCTGAACTGCCTTTCGATCGACAAGCTCAGTCTCTTAGCCACTGAGCCACCACATCCCTGTTTGGGTGGAGTTTACATTGCATCAATTTATCCCAAGCCCACTGGAATTCAGAATGCAGCCTTTTCATTCTAAGAAAACAAATAAATGCCTTAAGGTTGTAAAAACTAGCTGTGAAGTTGTGAACCAAAGTAACCCATGCAGTCATGTCTGCTTGTGTCTGCAGACGGCCTTATAACAATAGTTCTGACAGAAGTGTGACCTGTCCACATTAATCTGAAAAGGACGTAAACTCTGGAGCCGCGGGTGATAATTTAAATGTCCATATGGCTGAATATTTCACTGTTGACCGAGGCACATTTGAAAGAAGAGGAGCAATCATTTTGTGAAGCTATGCACAAGCCATCCTGTGAGTGGTGTCTCATTTTGATGTCTTAAGTGGGTGGACTATGGGTCAAGGGATGGCATTTGGAAATTACCACTTTTAAAACTCGCCCATTCATTTTCTTATAAACAATGGGGATTACGTTCAGCAGTCGAATTAATCTTAAAAGACCACATAGGCAGGGTGGGCTTCAAACGTTTTAGCTAGGGGTTCTCTGCCCGGTTTCTGGGTGGGCGTGGCCTAGTAGGCCGCCTGCAGCCCGGGAGGTTGCCCTCCCCAGGCTCTGGTTGCTTTCTTCGAGCCTCTGGGAGGGCAAAAACCGCCTCCCCAGGCTCTGAAAGCCCTCTGGAGTTCTTCCCAAATTTCCGGTAGGCCCATTTTTCACCTTCCCAAGCCTCCGCGCACACCTTGCACTTACCTGCATCCAAAACAGGCGCGTGCCAGCCAGGAGTGGGATTTGGGGGTTCTCCGATCTGCACAGAATCTTAGCTAGAGGTTCTCCTGAACCCCTGTGAATCCCCAGCAGCCTAACCCTGCACATAGGAATGTCGTGGAGGATGGTTATTTAAGGTAAAATAGATGTTACTGCAACAATAAAATTAAGAGTTGGTTTAACTGAACCCAATGATAATGCTTTAATTACCAAAATAATTCACGTACGAATTCTTTAGTATGAATTCACGCATACTAAACCAAGTTAGTAAATCCCTCTGTATAATAGCAACATGTGTGCTTAAATACGTGAACCAAAAGAGCAAGTCTTAAACCCCAAACGATCCTTAAATATAGTAGTCCTCAATTTATGAATTGCTTAACAACCATTTGAAGTTATGAGGATCTCATTCCCCAAAAGCTAGTTACGATCTGTTTACTTATGATGTTAGGGTAGTCCCAACATCATCGCAAGCTACTTACGATGATGTTAGGACTACCCACAGTCACAGTGATTGCACTTTGGGTATTTAGCAATTAGCTCATCTTTATGGCCATTTGCGGTGTCCTGATTTGTGACGTTTTTTTGCCAGTTTCCAATGTTTACTTCCTGTTTCTAGCAAAACATGCCCATTGGGGAACATTGATTTGCTTAATGACCATGGCATTCACTGAATGACCACCACAAAAAAAATGGTGAAAAATAGGATTTGGTCATATGATACTTTGACTTATGATTGCAATAACTTATGTCTATAATTCCAGACTCAGTTATGATTCTAAATCAATTGTACCATATCTCTATCCTATCTGCCAAGTGGCTTCTAGGCAGCAAAAAAAGTGATGGAACACAAGTGTGCATATATGCAGTGTAAATTAGCAGTTAATGTATTTGGACAACCCCCCCATTAGACTTTATTTCATACATCCACTGTATCAAATAAAGCTTAATTAATGCATATTAATTTCTGCAGAATTCTCTGGTTCCCTTACAGCTGTTTGAGGACATGGTAAAAAGTGGAAATGGCAATGCAACCAGTGAAAATAATAGTAGTGAGAAAGAAAATGTATTTTCAGTATGTGGGAGTGTATACACACACATACACAAACACACATACACACACAATGCATGTAATTTATCTTTATTGTTGGTTTTCCGTTAGTTGGCACACTGTTGCTTGATTAGGTTAATATACTCATTTATACTGAATTTTGATAAGGAGGCTTTGAAAACAAAAAGGAGTAAGCAAGCCATGTACAGAGTTTGGTATATTTAAAAACTAAGGCAATATTAAGACATTTGATCAACTAGATGGCAGAAATGGCTATAATTTTTACCAGGACAGAACACCTAATATTAGCTCTTTCTCCTCCAGAATATATAATAAGGTTGTAAGCTGTAAATTGGGTGTAAATAAATACCGTATTTTTCAGCGTATAAGACACACTTTTTCCCCCTCTAAAAGAGGGGGAAAATTTGGGTGCATCTTATCCACCAAATGTAGCCAAAAACGCGGGGCATGGAGGCAGCGATGGTCTATAGCAATCCCTGCAGCCTGGAACAGCTGGCTGGGGGTATTCTGGGAGGCTGATCCACCCACCAGTCAGCTGCTCATGCTGAATCAGGCTGCAATAATGTGCTGAAGCTGAACTGGCTGTTCGCTATTTGCTGCAAGGACATGTCAGAGTTTGCAACAGCAGTCACATCCAGAAAGCACACACAAGTTCATCAGGATTCAACAACTTCTCTTTATATATAAAATAACACATGAAGCAAATATACAATATCAAAAGTAGGTTTTCCAATGTAGTAGTAAATACAAGCAAAACACAAGCAGAGGAGAGGAGTTTTAGTTTTGAGCAGCAGACTAGCACTAGCTCAGCACAGACTCAGAGCTGCAGCGTTAAGCCACACCCAGGCTCCTTGCTGTCTCCTTCCTTGTTGCTCATACAGCAAATACTGTTTCAATTTCCAATCAGCCCTCAACTCTCTCACACACTGACAGGACGCTAGCCAGATGAATATCGATGGATGGTGGTAGGCAGAGGCGGATTTTTTTTTCTTATTTTCCTCCCCAAAAACTAAGGTGTGTTTTATACTCCGGAGTGTCTTATACACCAAAAAATACAGTAGATAAAATGTTACAACAATTCTATATTTAAGCATTACATATATAAATATTTTTTGAAAAAAATAACATTTTATAGTTACAAAAGGAATGAAACTTAATTTCAAAATGTATTATTCGTATAATGAAAAATGCTCCTTAGGGCTAAAAATGTGCTTTCATTCAGCAAGAGAGCTTCCAGTTTTAATCTAGCGTCATTATAAATGCCATTTTTTCCAAATGCACATATCAGCCAAGTCTGAATTACCTTCAAAATAAAGCACTCAGAATTAGCAGTCAAAGAATTGCCACATTTATTCTGATCAATATATGCAATTTACGTGTAGCCTTTAAAACCCACAAATTCCCTGTTAGAAATTTTCCTTAGCTTTTCATTTATCTTCTTATTAACAACACAATTTTGTCCTTAAAGCTTCTGTGACATTTCCTTTTGCATTATTTCATATTATCTTCATCTCCATTTTCCTCTTCTTCTTTCTTGTATTGCTTTCCTTGCCCGAAATCAAGCAAAACTTTAAAGAAGATCTAGACTTCCATCAGGAGTAGCAGTCATAGCATTCAGTAAAGTGCAAAATAACTGCACTCAAAAACCAATGAAAGATTTTGAGTCGCCCTGCTAGTGAGGATTTGGATGTTCAGAGTCTACAATTTCTGAAATATAGAAAAGAAATAAGTTGTGATTTGGTATTGCCACTGATCGTTTTGTGGGAGAAGGCCTTACATAGTCATCATCAGAACTGTTGATATCTGGGCAGTACAGGTCGTCCTTGACTTACGACCACAACTGAGCCCCGAATTTTTGTTGCTAAGTGAAACATTCGTTAAGTGCCCCGTTTTACAACCCTTTGAGCCACAGTTGTTGAGTGAATCACTGCCGTTGTTAAGTTAGTAACACGGTTGTTAAGAGAAACTGGCTCCCCCATTGACTTTGCTTGTCAGGTCACAAAAGGGGAACACATGACCACGGGATAGATAAATACACGCCAATTGCCAAATGTCTGAATTTTGGTCATGTGATAATGCTGCAGGGGTCTTAAGAGTGAAAAATGGTCACAAGTCATTTTTTTTCCAGTGCTGTTGTAACCTCAAACAGCCACTAAATGAATGGTTGTAGGTTGAGGACCGCCTGTATATACATTAGGGTAAGAATAATAAAAGTTTACCCTGACAAGATTCTATCTGTTTGATGTAAGGAAATAAAGAACAGAATTTTGGCTGGATTGATCTATGTCGTGCTTGGGCTGGATCTGACAGTAATAGAATGAAAAAAAATGTGTCAAAACTAAATTTTAGGAACCTATTAGCTAATATCCCTGTAAGTCGCTCAGAATCACTGGGAGTGAGTTGGGCAGCTATATATATTTTCTTAAATAAAAATAAAATAAAACATAATATTTCAAAGTAAAAGTGGATGATAGCTACCTTAGTGAAATAAACAACTGATAAGCTAAGGTCACTTTTTTTTTTTTTTCAGACAATATTATGGGTTGCACCAGAGGTGGGATTCAGTAGGTTCTGACCAGTACTGGAGAACCAGTAGCGGAAATTTTGAGTAGTTCGGAGAACCAGTAGCAAAAATTCTGACTGGCCCCACCCCCATCTATTCTCTGCCTCCCAGGTCTCAGCTGATGGGGAGGAAATGGAGATTTTACAGTAACTTTCCCCTGGATGGGAGAGGGAATGGAGATTTTACAGTATCCTTCCCCTGCCATGCCCACCAAGCCATGCCACGCCCACCAAGCCATACCCACAGAACCGGTAGTAAAAAAATTTGAAACCCACCACTGGATTGCACGCTTTGTAATGTGGGATGAACAACTAAGATTTGCTGTTGATATCACTAATGTTTGAGTTACATTTAAAAACGATGCTATGTATGACTGCAAAGATTGCAATAATTCTTAGGAACCACTGAAGCTCAGATATTCCTAGAGAATAGGAACAATAGTCTAATACTCAGAATTTATTCTGCCTGAGAATTAATTTTTAAGTCCAAATTTGTTATCAGTATAGGCTAAAAGCTACATAGGGAGCGGGAAAATAAAAATGGGTATGACACCATGGATACCATAGGATGCCATACCCCAACAGCAGTACCATATGGAACAAACTATGCCAACTTATTTTATTTAACGTAAGACGTGGCAGAATCTGGAAGAAATTGCCAGCCTGATCACTGTACTGCTCTAGGAAAATGTTGAAGACAAAAGCTACAGTACATTGAAGCTACAGTACATTGAAATAGTATGACCTCTAGATCAGGGGTCCCCAACCCCTGGGCCACAGCCCACTATCAGGCCACGGTCCGTTTGGACCTGGGCTGCAGAAGCAGCGGATGAATGCACGCACACGTGCAACTCCACTTGCATGAGCAGGGGGCTAGCGCATGCACAAAGCACCATTTGTGCAAGCGGTAGGCTCATGTGCAGACCACTCGTGCAAATGGAGCTGTGCGCACACATGCTTGCCCACTGTTCACATGTAACCATTTCCTCTCCCTCCCCACCCACTGGTCCGCAAAACCAGAAAGGTTCCTCTAGATAGTTGGCCTGATCAACGCTCTGCCAATAGTTTGGATTACATTCTGTTTAATTTTTGAATGTGGTGGCGCAGTGGCTAGAATGCAGTACTGCAGGCTATTTCTACTGACTGCCAGCTGCCTGCAGTTCAGCAGTTCGAGCCTCACCAGCTCAAGGTTGACTCAGCCTTCCATTCTTCCGAAGTCTGTAAAATGAAGACCCAGATTGTGGGGGCAATAGACCGATTCTGTAAACTGCTTAGAGAGGACTATAAAGCACTGTGAAGTGGTATGTAAGTCTTAAGTGCTATTGCTATAAGCTATATAGAGCAGGGGTCTCCAACTTTAGCAACTTTAAGACTTGTGAACTTCAACTCCCAGAATTCTGGGAGCAAAGCTGGCTGAGGAATTCTGGGAGTTGAAGTCCACAAGTCTTAAAGTTGCCAAGGTTAGGGACCCTTGATTTAGAGTGTGCTTATTGGCATGTGCTCCCCTTTCAGACCTTAGAACTAAATATACAGTAGACTTCTGAGCACCATGCATGGTCAGCAACACAGGAGGAAGCTAAACAATTGACTAAAAGTAAATTTTCACTGGGTTGGCAAAGTTCCAACCACCTCTTCCTTTCAAGAGAATGGGACGTATTAATAAAATTAATCACCCTCAAAATGTCAAATATCCATTGTAGCTTAATTTGACTCTGTAAACCGCTTAGAAAGAGCTGTAAAGCACTGTGAAGCAGAATATAAGTCTAAGCACTACTGCTATTGCTGTTGCTATTTCCTAATTCTGGTTCAACTTCTTTTTCCCCCTCACTGTGAAAGACTTTCTGTTTTTGGTTTGGAAAATGAAGACATCGAAGAGTAAACGTATTCACTTTCTCCCTTTTTGCTTTGCTCCTCCCAGGACGACAAAGAAATTGATCTAGAGCATCTCCACAGGCGTGTGAACAGCCTCTGCACAGATGATGAAAGTCCCCATAAACAGTTTTCCACTTCCTCTATTGACTTGACTCCACTGGACATTGACACTTTGCCCACGCGTCAAGCCCTGGAGCAAATCAGTGACTTCAGGAACACTCACATCACTACCACAACTTTCATACCAGAGCAGATCCAGACTCTTAGTCGCACACTTTCAGCTAAAGCTGCTTCTGGGTTCTCTTTCGGCAACGTGCCTGAACACCGGACTGGCCCTTTTAGGCACAGGGCTCCAAATGGGGGCTTTTTCAGAAGTCCGATCAAAACAATGTCTTCGATCCCGTATCAACCCACTCCAACTTTAGGGCTTAACATCGGCAACGATCCAGACCGAGGCACGTCCATCTAAAGCTTCAGACATTGGCTTTGTCACTGTTTCTTCTTGGGACTCCCTTTGCAAGGAGCGGCTGTGATATTGTGGAACTAACTTGGATGTAACTTTTTTTAAAAAAGAAACCTGGAGTATTAGTAACCACTCATTATCCTTCCTCTTGCCCTCCTCTTTTTTCATTTTTCTCTCTTCTACTACGTTAGGCCCGTGATTTTTTTTTTCCAGCCCAGTTTTAGGGTAGCTGCATTGGCTGAATTGAAGCGGTTCTAGAGTATGTCTTTTCTAGAACATATTGTAACTTAGCTTTATAACCATCAAGCTGGTGGGACTCGATGGTTGCATTTACTTTACTCTGAAGTAAATGCAACCTGAGCTACTGTAGGACAACTGCCTACCATCCTTCTAAAACTCTTATTAGTAGTGAATCAGCTGTGCAGGTCTTCAATTATGATTCCAATAGGCTGTTTCTGAGTGCATCAGGATGTAAGTGTCACAACTGTTTGCAGTTCTGTAAAGCAGCCGTGTCTGTTTTTTTAGGCATTGTGTAGCAGCTTTTAAGATCCTGGGGGCGGGGAGGGGAATAGCAAGTGTTTACATGTTCATACAGGTGCTATGCTTGTATTCCCACGTGTTCCAAAGCACCATTCTGGAAATGAACCCGAAGGTCTATACGGCATTATGTCATAACACTTGAAATATAGGAACTCAATATGAAGTCTGTATCAAAAAAAAAATTACAATGTTATTTCACTGGAATTACATTTGAATTGGTTTTATTTTATATATATACATATATATATATATATAAATTGCAATAATATCTGTTCTCTGACATCCATTTCATGCTTCTCTGCGACGGAGTGTCCTTTTTAACTGTGGACCAAAGGCCAACCTTGCAGTTTTTGTAGGGAAAACGAAAATGAGAGAAATGGTAAAGGAAAGAGGAGAGACCATTTAACGTGAGAATGCAATTTTGTAGAATTTTCACAAAGCCATTGCTATGCCAGTAAAGACTACAGTTAAATCTCCTTTTTTGCACTGCAACAGTGCATATGATCTTTCTGGAATTGTACAGAGTTTAAAAGGTGTTTTTTTTTTCTTATGTACAGAGAACTGTATCATATGGCAGAATCTTCTGTTAAATAAATTAGTCTCTCATACATACATATATATACCTATCTATATATATACATGCTTTGGTATATGTGAGTGGGCGTGTGTGGGAGGATATATATGTATATATACATGTGCACACACACGCGCGCACACACATATATATATATCTATAAAATGGCAGCCAGTGCTATTGCAATTTGTCTAATAAAGCTTTAGTAAAAACAAGTGTATTCTGGAAAGATGTACAGGGCAAAGAGTCGTGTTTTTTTTTTCAAAGATGGGGTGCTTTAACACTATTCTGATTTACATTGTTTGATTGAACGTATTTTATACTGTTCCTTTTTAATTAGATCATCCAGGGCAATTTAACATTTGTACCTAGATGTGCAAGTCACTAATTTAGATTGGGGTTTTGTTTTGTTTTTTGCGATCGCTATTCAACAGTGTTTAAGGTTGTGGTCAATCATGCTTTTACATTAAATTGCAAAATTGGAAAGCACTCATTAGGTTAAAAATACAAATACATATCCATGGGGATGTCTGATTTTCAGCTCTCCGGAGCATGAAAAAACAGATCGTGAGAGTCAAATAAGCCCTATTGCAATCAATACTGTCAATATTTGGAAAAGAGAGGTGAGTTTACGGGAAGAAGGCTGTTGAGAATGACTGGTGTGGCCTTAAATTGCAGTCCTATAGTGCTCCAAGAAAGAGGGAACGGGGAGCGAAAAATAAGCTTTTGTTTAAATCTTTATTATATATTCAATTATAGATGTATTTTTGATGTGAGTTCCAATTGTATAGAATGAGAAGCTGATGACAGCAAAAAGAAAAAACAGCACCTGGTGACATTTTTGAAGTTAACACTCTACTTGTTCAGAACTGTAAAAATGAGCTTCAGTTGTAATCTTTATAAACTAAACTGCGGTTAAGTAGAAAGCAAGCCAACTTATTACGTGTTTTTTCTTTGTTTTAATTTGATATGATATTTACGTTAATCTAACTCAGTTATGTGGATAGGACTTGATTATAAGAACCAGCTTAGGTGATCTGCTGTAGGAAAAAATTCAAAATATATTCTTCAAATCTATTCTATTTTGATGCCTAATTCTGTTCTGGGAGAACATCTTGTAATGTCATTGTTTTTTGTATGAAATCTGCATAATATTGTCTACTGTGTAAGGCAGAACAATTTTCTTATCATGAGAAAGGCCATTCTGTTTCCAGGGTACAAGTGTTTAAAAAGCATGCACAACTTGTTTCCCCTTGTACCATTCATGAACATCTACACAACTGATTTATAAAAGAAAAAAGAAAAGAACCAAAAAAAGGGAAAAAATTCTTTACAAGCTATAGGGGTATAGCAGATGTTGCGGCGGTTTTAGTGATAATTCAATTATTTTCATGTGTTGTCTATTATACACAAACACATTTTGGAGGCCTCGGTTGCAAGTGGCAGAGCTTTCTGTGTATAATTTGTCTAAATAATTTGTCTAATAAAATGGTTTTTTAAACTTGCCTCCCTGCCTATTTCAACTATCATGTGGGTAGAAAAACAAGTAAGTATGAATCCAAAGCATCCGTTCACTTGGGGCCATAACTGTGTTATAACTGCAGAACAGGGGTGAAATGCTCCCGGTTTGGAGTGGATCACCAGATCCGGTAGCAATAGCAATGGGTGGTTCAGAGAACTGGTAGCAAAAATCCTTGCGCCTCCCCCCTCCCATGCCCAGCTGAGCCACACAATCATCAGAGGCTGTTTTTTTTTTATTTTTAAAAGCATTTTTTCTACAACCTCTTCTGCCGAAAAAATGCTTTTAAAAGGGAAAAAAAGCCTCTGATGATCTCGTGGCTCAGCTGGGATCATCAGAGGCTTTTAAAAGCATTTTTTTCTGCAACCTCTTTGGCTGAAGAGGTTGTAGAAAAAAATGCCTTTAAAAGCCTCTGACGATCCCAGCTGATTTGCCTGATCGTCAGAGGCTTTTAAAAGCATTCTGGCCACACCAAGTTGGCCACACCCAGCCAGTCACATTACGTCCCCACCAAGCCACGCCCAAAGAAATGGTAGTAAAAAAATTTACATTTCACCACTGCTGCAGAATCATTGCTCGGTTTCTAATTTCTAAGAAAGGCCTCAAAAGGAATGTTTAACTTAATATTTATATTTTTAAAAGTCAATGTCCTCTTCTCTCAACTGGTTAGATCAAGGATCCCCAACCCACAGGCTGCAGCCCCGTACCAGGCTGCACCTGTTTGGAACCGGGTCACACAAGCGGGGGGGGGGGGGGGGGGCAAGTGCACAAGGGTGCTCAGCTCCACTTGTGTGAGTAGTGGGAGCACACACTCAAGCATGAAGCTCCATTTGTGCAAGCAACAGTTGCACACATTCATGCCTCTCATGCAAATGGAGTTGCACACACGGGAACATCTCTTTTTTGTACACCCTGCCGCCGCCAGGCCACAAAGCCGGAATAGTTGGAGATCGCTGGGTTAGATCTTAGAGTAACATATGTGGTAAAACAGCTCTGAGAATTACTAATTTGAAACCGATGGCATTCATTGAATTCACTGGAATAAAGAAATAAATCAAGGGAGGAAATTTACAGTGACATTTCCCAGAAGTAGGTGGGTTTTACCAGGCAACTTCCCCAAATAAAATGTCCATCAAATGTCATACAATAATGCTTCATTTATTTCATCTAGCCAGGCTGGCTTGATCCCATCTTTCAGTTTTAATTCGTAATTGATTTTAATTGGGGTGTTTTAAATTGTGGGCCAAAATTATTTAATATCTTTTTAAATTGTTTTAAATTTTGTATGCTATGTTTTACTTTGGCTGTTCACTGCCCTGAGTCCTGCTGGAGAAGGGCAGTATAAAAATCAAATAAATAAATAAATAAATAAATGCTTCACTGTATTTAACAATATTTAATTAGCTTCTTCACAGATGTCAATTCTCCTGTACTTAGTAGCTGACCAAAGAAATACATGTATTTTTTAATTATCAGGTGAGTTGCACTTCCAAACTTAATCAAATGCACATTTTTTACATGTAACAATTAAATTAAATTAAATTAAATTAAATTTAAAAAATTAAAAAATAAAATATAATTAAAAAATAAAATAAAATAAAATAAAATAAAATAAAATAAAATAAAATAAAATAAAATAAAATAAAATATCTAAGACTTTACTTACTATGATTCCAAAAAGCATGTTCTGGACATACTACATTTAGCCAATGCTTATATAGAACGTGCTTTGAGGTATGAAAAAGTCTGGACAATCAAATGTTAAGATGTTTTGAAATTATAGCAAACACACTTCCAAATTGGTATCTTATGAAACAAAAACTATTTGCTTTGATAGAAGAAAATCCCCTAACTACTTTCAGTAGGACAATGCTTTCTTAAAAGAAAATAGACTCGGGGGGGGGGGGGGGAGTGGAAATGTCACTCTGTGATTTAATATTCCATTAGTCCCGAATAATCTATCATAAATCATATATGCAATAAATGCCAAAAATAGAAGTCATTATTGTCAGTAGCTTGAACAAAAAATGGCAAATTCCCCACATTTAAAAACCATTAGCATTCAACGTGGATGAAAGATTGCAATTTCTACACAGATAAGTTAGAAATTAAAAGTCATACTTTGGAAGCACCTCATGAAAGTATTTTATGGTTATGTTGAGCAATGTACTTTTGCAGATCAAATATGTAGAGGTGGGTGGGAGGGAGGCGACTATCATTTATTGTATGTTTAATTAAGATAGCAGTGATTATCTCTGTTGGACTGAATCAGCCAGACAGCTATTAGGGGAGACAGGCACTCCTCAAATTAATTGGGCACTATGCTATGTAATCAGCAACTTGAACTGCACCTGGAAGCAAACTGGCAACTATTTATTTATTTATTGAATTTATATTGCAGCCTACTCGCCCCGGCGACTCAAGGCGGCTTACAGAATAGAAAACCACATTTAAAACAATAAAACTAATAAAAAGAATCAAATAAATTAATATAGTATAATATAATAAAGTCATCCCCCACCCCCTGCCCCGGCAGCAGCAGATCGCATGAGACATTTAATGGGCTCCATCCCGCTCTGGGTTCCCCAAGCCCGCTGGCAGAACCAGGTCTTCAGCGCCTTCAGGAAGAGTCTGAAAAAGAGCCTGAGTAGTGTAGGGGGCTAATGCCTCCTACTAAAGGTAGCAATTTACATCCCGCTGCCTGCAATTTCTGCGAGTTCAATCCTAGCCAGGCTCAAGGTCGATTCAGCCTTCCATCCTTTCTAAGGTAGGTAAATTGAGGACCCAGTTTGTGGGGGCAATAAGCTGATTTTGTATAAATATACAAAAGTATGAAGGCTATTGCTTAATGCATTGTAAGCCGCCCTGAGTCTCCGGAGAAGGGCAGCATATAAATCAAATTTTTTAAAAAAAAGAGTATTAGAGTTGGGGCCATTCTAATCTCTGGGGAGATGATGTTCCAGAGAGAAGGAGCCACCACAGAGATGGCCCTTCTTTTGGGTCCCACTAGGTGTATCTCCCTTGGGGATGCCCCAAGGTGCTTCCCTATTGGCACAACTATTGTGACTCATGGAGTAAAGGTGTTACATGGCATACTGAGAAATACCCATTATGCCACTACATTCTGGACCAGCTGAAGCTTCTGGATGGTCATCAAGGACAGCCCCATGTAAAATAAATTGCAATAGTCAAGCCACAATATAACCAGAGCCTGAATTATCATCATCATTTAACAACCACTCTAATCCCTTGTGGAGTGGAGTCTGGGCAACTGAATGGAGCTAACAGAATATTTAAATGGCCAGATGCCCTTCCTGATGCCAATGCAGAGCTTTGTTCAGCAGATATATTCTCCTTGTGCCCAGAAAGAGAAATATCTGCCTCTAACCTAGGATCAAACTCACAGCCTCTTGATTGCAAGGCGAGAGCTCCTCCTCTAGACCACTGCACCACTCAGCATGATCAGCCTAAAAGTCCACCTGATCTTGGAAAGAGTGCAACTGGTGCACCAGAGGAACCTTGGCAAAGGCCTTCTGGGCCAGAGCTGCTACCAGGAATTGTGTGTCCAGGAAGACCCCAGATTATGTACTGCTGTTAAACAGGGAAGCACTACCTCCATCCAAGGTTATCGGATAGGTTGTATAAAGCACATGATTAAGCGTGTGTGTGTGTGTGTGTGTGTGTGTGTGTGTGTGTGTGTTTTCTGAGGTTTTCGCGGGTGTTTGTATGTAGGTCTTTGGTTATTCGGATCTTCTCCCGCGTAAAATTGGAACTGTCTTGGCGACGTTTCGACGAAGTCTCATTCGTCATCTTCAGGCTGGTGTCTTCGGCTTCATGCTTCCAGGTGCACAAAAAAACATACAAATATATATATATATATATTTGTATGTTTTTTTTTCTGTTGAGTCATCCTGGATTACCACGAATGGAGGAGATATCACAAATCTCCAATTTTTGCCTTTCAGCCCAATCTCATGGGCCGTCCAGACAGTATAATATTATTATACAATATAGTATAATATCATTCCAGAAAGTCCATAGACAGCCTCCCTTTATTTATAGAATTATCAGCAAATATATATATATATATATATATATATATATATATATATATATATATATATATATATATATATATATATATTTGATTTATATATTTGATTTATATGCCACCCTTCTCCGAAGACTCAGGGCATCTTACAATGCGTTAAGCAATAGCCTTCATACTTTTGTATATTTATACAAAGTCAGCTTATTGCCCCCACAAACTGGGTCCTCAATTTACCTACCTTAGAAAGGATGGAAGGCTGAGTCAACCTTGAGCCTCGCGAGATTCGAACATGGAGTAATTGCAGACAGCTGGATGTTAATTAGGGTGGTTAGTCTGCAGAGCTATCCAGGCTCCTATACCGATAATACTTATAAATATTCAGCCAGCTTCTTGAACCTTAGCCATTATTATTATTATTATTGATTTTTTAAATGCTTAACTTTCGGCGTATTTTAGTCTCACAACCTTTACTCTTAGAAACTTGTAAACTCCTGTTGTAGGGATTCCAAAGGTATATTCAAATAGAAGAAGTGTTAAACTTCTTTTTTTTTTATTAGAAAAGTTTTACAATACAATTTTAACCCCATTAATCCAAAGTACTTTACTAATAAAAGGAGAAACTTAGACAGATAAAAATTATAAATACCCCATTAAACCTAACTCAAACATAAATCATTATAAGAAAAAACTCAACCAGTATTTTTTTTAAAAAAAATCCCTTCTTTTTGTTCAAGACAGCGGTATAGCCAAAATATATAAATTTATATCAGCTTAATAATTATCTAAATGATAATATAATGTATATATTTAACATGATAATGACTTTAAAATAATTCTATATATATAATCTTCAACATATATATTATGCCATACTAATAGTTTCAAACCCTTAATAATTATAAATCAAAAAACTAACTGAAGATTCTTAGTTTGATATTTATTCTGCACATAATCAACCCACTTCTTCCATTCCCTAACAAAAACTTCATGGGTCCTATCTTTTAGGTATGCAGAAATCTTAGCCATTTCCGCAAAACTAGCCATCTTTGACATCCATTCACCTATGGTAGGCACACTATCTTTTTTCCAGTATTGACCAATCAGTAACCTAGCTGCAGTAATCATATACAAAATCAATCTCGTATCACTCGGTGAACAATCCTTAACTATACCTAACAAAAACAGTTGCGGAGAGAATTGAAGCTTCTTTTTCAAAACATTCTGCATAACCCACCAAAGTCTAATCCAAAATGCTTTCACTTTTCTACAGGTCCACCAAATATGAAAGTATGTAGCATCCAAACAATCACACCTCCAGCATTTAGGTTGAACGTTTGGATACATACATGATAATTTCTTAGGATCTAAATGCCATCTATAAAACATCTTATAAAAGTTTTCCCTCAAATTCGGTGCTTGTGTAAATTTAACATTCTGGACCCAGATCTTTTCCCATGTTTCTAACATCACTGGTTCTGCAAAATTTTGTGCCCATTTTATCATACAATCCTTAACTAATTCACTCTCTGAATCTCTTTCTAGCAATAAATTATACACTCTCTTAATATGCATCGGCCCTTTTCGTTTCATCTGTATCACCAAATCTTCTTCATGTAGCATTAATCCAATTTTCTGGTCTTCTCTCCATCTCGATTGAAGTTGAGAATACTGCAACCAAGTTAAATTCTTCCCTTCTTCCAACAGAGTTTTCAAAGATTTCAAATTCCATCTATCCCCATCATTAAAAAGCATCTCTTTATATAAAATCCCCCCAAGTGACTTTATATTTGGCATAATCTGCCCAAGATCCAACCACAAAGGTATTTTGTAATCCAATTGAAACTGGTGCTTTTTCCAAACTCTCATCAGCGCCTGTCTCAGTATATGATTTTTAAATACATTCTCCAGCTTGTCTTCATAAAACAAGTATGCATGCCAACCATAATCCAAGTCGTGGCCTTCTATATTCAGAATATCATTTTTCATTATTCCAAACCAATCACCCACTTGTGTCAACACTGCAGCTTCATAATATAAACGTAGGTTTGGAACTTTAAGGCCACCTCTTTCACGAACATCTTGCATAATTTTGAATTTAACTCTTGGTTTTTTCTCATTCCAAATAAATTTATTTAATCCTGACTGCCATTCAACCAATGTTTTATCACTTCTAAGTGAATCATTTGAAACAAAAACAAAAATCTAGGTAGAACGTTCATCTTAACTGCTGCTATTCTTCCAAGTAAAGATAGTTGCAGTTTCTTCCACGTTGCAAGGTCCTTTTGAATCTTATGCCACAAAACCTCATAATTGTTTTGAAAAAGTTTTTTGTTAGACGCTGCAACCTGAACTCCTAGATATTTCACCTTCGTAGCTATTTCAAAACCTGCCAACCTTTCCAATTCAGTCCTTTGTGGTTCCAACATATTCTTAACTATCATCTTAGTCTTTTTCTGGTTTAGTCTAAAACCTGAGACCAAACCATACTCCTCTATAGTGTTTTTCATCTGAATGATTGATTCCAAAGGTCGTGTTAGGGTTACAAGCAGATCATCTGCGAATGCTTTTATCCTATAATCTTTTTGCCCTACAACTATTCCCGTAAATTTGTTCGAGTCCCGTAAAGAATTCAACAAGACTTCTAAAGTTAAGATAAACAACAGTGGAGATAGCGGGCAACCTTGTCTAGTTCCTTTCTGTATATGAAAATTGGTAGTTAAACTTCCATTAATAACCATTTGAAGTGTTAAACTTCTGTTGGCAACTTACAATCTTCCAAAATAACATGACAAAGTAGCAATAACAATTCCTCCTGCATTTCACTGTTACTAACAATTGGAGATGGGTAATTCTTCTGATAAGTCAGGCTGAACTCCTCTGAACCAATCTGACTACTTATGTTTCTTTTGTAGGATGCCCAATTCATGTTTCAACCACAAGAACAAGAGGGAAGTTCAAAACAATCCCAATTTCTTGCCAAGCCGCTCACTTGGTACATGATTTATATTTTTCCCTGGCATCTGATGTAACAACTGCTAGGTAGTCACTCATCAGAGTTAATGGTTGGCCCTACTTCAGGGGTGGGCTCTTGGAGGTCCAGCAGGGTTTGGGCAATCATCTAGCCAAGGATCGCCAGGGTTCGGTGAACCCCAAAATGCCACCCCTTCTGGCCACCCCATCCCACCCTGCCCCTCTCAGGAGACTCCACGCAGCCCATTCATCATTCCAAGTAAGTGCAGGGGCTGCGCGAAGGGTCTGGAAGGGCAAAAACCGGGCCTACTGGAGGTTCCGGAAGACCAGAAACAAGGCCTATTTCTAGCCTCCAGAGGGCTTCCGGACCCTGGGGGAAGTTTTACCCTCCCGGAAGCTCAGAGAAAGCCTCTGGAGCCTGGGGAGGGTGAAAAAATGGGCCTCCTGGAAGTTTCAGAAGTCCAGAAACAGGCTTGTTTCTGGCCTCCAGAAGCCTCCAGACCCCGGGGCAGTTTTTGCCCTCCCGGAGGCTCAAAGAAAGCCTCTGGAGCCTGGGGTAGGCGAAAAATGCCCTCTCCTCCCCAGCCGTGGTGCAGGCAGCCAACTAGGCCATGCCCATCATAGCCACGCCCACCCAGCAATGGGGCAGCAAACCCATTGCTAAAGGATCTGAAGCCCACCCCTGCCCTACTTCCCATCACTCTTTCTGCTTCAGTTATAAAATGTGGTGTTTCACTATGGGATTCTAGTCCTTATTTTCTTTCTTAACCTTCTTTATTTTATCTCACACATTCTTCTGTTGTCCAGAATACAGGGCCACCATAGGCAATAAAGAAAAGTTTCTAAAGCAGATTTATCCTACTGTGTAGCTACTGCTGAAATAACAGAGTATCACTTTATTCTTTTTCTTCAGGGTTGTTCTGTATCTTTTATTTCGGCACTCTTTTCTGAGAAGTTCAGCAAGTTCAACTGTTGACTTTTAAATGCACTTCCTGAATTCAAAACTTACTTTTGAACAAGGATTTTTTTTTCTGCACAGCAGCAATTGAATTTTGCTGCTGCTCCTGAATCTTACCTGCATCACAACTGCCTTTCATGCTGTTTTGATTTTTATGTCTGAATCTGCTACATGAGGAGACAGGGATAGCTTTCTGAATCTTTGTAATCATCAGGAACAATATACTTGATGGGTAAGTATGTGTATGTTTGCAATTTCCAAACGGACTATAAAGTTACAATAGAATACAAGTGTGAAATAGTAACGTTGAAGGGAATTAAAGATGCTGATATCCAGTTAAATCTGGCATCTCTTCCCAAGAAGAGATGTATACTCCTAATTGGTTCCTTCAACCTCTTTAGATCTGCCAGATACCTAAATAAAATGATAATCCCTAAATAAAAGACACTTTTTTGGTTGACTTTGACCTTTCTACTACAAACTTAGGAGGAAGTTACCAAAGTGTCCTATAAGGACTAAGGTTTTGCACATGTAGAAAGTTGTTTTCAAAACAGTTAAACGTATTTTGTTATATTGTTTGTTTATACCAGCAAACAGTCAAGAGTTGAGAATCCCACATCGAAACACATTTCCAAGCAATTTTACTTACTAATTTCACTTTCCATTGATCTATGACTCTTACCCAAAATGTAGCTAAATTGTGTATGTCGTATGCAAAAAAAAAAAAAAATGCACAGCCATCCAATTGCTAAACCCAGTTAATTTTACAATTTATTCTTTTCTTTTTATATGTGATCTGTTTTGTATTATTGAGGCAGATTGCTCAAGTTTTTATAGCACTTGGTAAGTTATTACTTATAGTTCATATCTGGTGCGTTGGATGACCAACCGGAGAAAGAAATCATCATAGGTATGTGGTATCTATGTGCAATTTCTCTCTAAATCTGCCACAGATCATTTGCAACAGTTAAATCTCAGATGGCCGCCAGATGGCACTTTAGTATTTTACTTAGCAATTTCCTTTTAAAATATGGTTTTTAAATATCAACCATTTCCCAGTTTGTTTCTAACTCTACAGGGGATAGATACCACCACTGATCAGATGTACCTAGAAATCATGCAGATTAATACTACCAAACTCAGATCTATTTAGTAAACAGATTAAGGAACTGCGAAGCAGAAAATCCAATAATACTATGATTTTGTAAAAGTACACAATATAATGTTAAAAGTACTGTAACACATTTCAATCCAGCAATTCCCAAATGAACAATCCTGAAGCAACACAATCATCGTGTATCTTCCAAATATATATTACAGTATTCTCTTTGACTTCTAAATATTGATATATGTGATGTGATATAGATGTATAATATGATAAATATGATATGACATGATACATACCGTGTTTCCCCGAAAATAAGACCCTGACTTATATTTTTTTTGAACTCTGAAGTAAGTGCTTGGCCTTGTTGCCACGTGCTCAAAAACTCAATTGGGCTTATTATCAGAGGATGTCTTATTTTGGGAGTAACGGTATATTTTAGATAGATGATAGATAGATAGATAGATAGATAGATAGATAGATAGATAGAGAGATAGATAGATAGATAGATAGATAGGATAGATAGGAAAATCCCTGGCATAAAGAAAGATACACATAAAGACCTACGAAAATAAAATAATAGATAGATAGATAGATAGATAGATAGATAGATAGATAGATAGATAGATAGATAGATATTATATAGAGAGGGGGGGATCATATATGTAATAATATTCTATTTATTTATTTATTATTGTGATTTATATGCCACCATTCTCCCAAAGGACTCAGGGTGGCTTACATAGAACAATCATCAATACAAATCACAGTGTGGAAATTAAAATAAAATTAAAACCCCCATTAAAACCATATTAAAATTATAAAATTGTACAACCCCACGATCAGATTATTGCTGGAACAGCCACATCTTCAGACCGCAGCGGAAGGAGAGGAGGTCGGGGGCCATCCTGAGCTCGGTGGGCAGACCATTCCAGAGGGTTGGCGATCCGACAGAGAAAGCCCTCCCCCTGGGGGCCGCCAGCCGACATTGTTTGGCTGATGGCACCCTGAGGAGGCCGACTCTGTGGGAGTACACAGGACGATGGGAGGAAGGCAAGAGATGGTCCTGTAAGTATACTTTATTATACAAGCAATCCTTGACTTATGAATGCACTTGAGCCCATCAGCCTTAATCAATTGATAGAGGGATTCCCAATGCCTCCCTATTGTATAGTTGGGATTGAAGGCTGCAAGATTGATGAGAGAGATTGGTAGGGAAATGCTAAGTGATTGTATGAGCATTGATTGTGCCAATTTCCAACCTGCCCACAGGCTTGAGTTAATTGTGTGTCCCCTTTGCATGCATTGATAGCAGGGAGTTTTGTCCTGTGGGGATAAGGATTACTAAAGGTTGAGGAACTTCTTCCTGGGAAAGTTTTAAGGACATTAGCCTTTCCTTCTGTTTGTGTTGCCTTCTAGCTTTTGGTGGGCATAGTGAATTGCCACCGTTTTTACTTGATCAGGTATAGTTGCTTCCCAAGCCGCCTTTATGGATACATCAAAATATGGTTAAAAAAAATAGGTCTTTCGAACCTATTTCCCCTGGAAATACGCAAGATCTCCGACCTCCGTGTGACCTCCATGTGTTTCGCTGTGCCATCAAGACCCTACTTCTGACAGGCGGGGCTGTCTATGTAAATGATTTTTAAATTTGGAGTTTTAAATCTTTGGGTTTTAATTCTGGCCAAAATTGTTTAATAATTTTAAATTATGATGCTTGTATATTTTGTGTTTTTAATTGACTGTACACCACCCCGAGTCCTCCGGGAGAAGGGCGGTATAGAAATAAAATTATAATAACAATAATAATAATAATAATAAAAGGTCAAGACAAATGGATTGGAGATTAGTAGTATGGTACAATCTAAACCACCCCTGCCAGTTTAGCCATTACTGAGAATTTAGGAAATTGAAGACCCCATATTTGAAATTGGCATAGCTGGGAAGTACTAGTCTACAGATTATAAGACATGGATGATTGCTGTATTAAGAGCGACAAATGTATTAACTCCTTGAAGTTAAATTAAAAAAAATATTACATAAAAATAAGATGGTTAGACTGGATGGTAACAGATAGATGAATAACTAAATAAATAATTCTAGAGGAGATGAAAGGAGCACCTTAGGAAGGCAGTAGCAGAAATTTTGGGGATTGTATTGCAATCTTTCCCTCCAAAGTTTGCTTCCATTGCCTATTTTTCTTGCTTCTTGTGATGAAGAAACTAGCATGCTGGTTCTGGTGGAGATGGACAGGATGATGGAATCATCTGGTTAAGTAGCGTCTTAAAATGATTACCTTTCTACTGTATTTCATTTTAATATTCCATTAGTCCCAAATAATCTATTATAAATCATATATGCAATAAATGCCAAAAATAGAAGTCATTATTGTCAGTGGCTTGAACAATAGAAATGAAAA
Source organism: Masticophis lateralis (assembly GCA_030761175.1). Classification (NCBI taxonomy): domain Eukaryota; kingdom Metazoa; phylum Chordata; class Lepidosauria; order Squamata; family Colubridae; genus Masticophis; species Masticophis lateralis. The sequence goes on along the minus strand of JAUDYJ010000007.1, from coordinate 67,681,271 downwards.
TTAAAATGTCGTATGTGAAACAGAAGAATTTTGAATAGGCCAATAAACGGGAAAAGGGTTAGTCTATAAATTGAGAAAGGAAAAGGAAATGATTCAGAAAAGAAATAAAATTTTGCTTTGTAATGTGAGTATTCAGAAATCTTTATCACCAAATTTGCTTCTTGGAAAGAAGCAAATATACATTAATTCCAAATAGGGTCAAGATATAACCTCTGCTAAGAACTATCGACCAATTTCTCTTTTGAATAATGATTATAAATTGTTTTCAATGATATTATCTGAGAGGCTAAAACAGACTTTACAGGATTTTGTGCAGGAGGATCAATGTAGATCAGTTGAAACACATTGTGGGAATGGTGGTTGATACGATAAAATTTTATCTCCTGATTTCTCCTGATCATTAGAAAAATGTAAAAATTTAACTGGTCAGAAATACATTTATTTAAGTTCCATCTTTGATACATATAACATTATTGTTGTGGTTATTTACGCAGTCTACCAGATTGTTATAATTGGATTTGGTACTTAAAAGTACGTAGATCAAGTAGATCCCTAAGGATCTAGTGTCAGAGCGGCAATCAGCCCCGTTACCTTGCGTGGGGTAATTGCCCTCATTCTGAGTTGGATCGTGGCTTTTATCCTGCTGCATACTTTGATCAATAAAACTGAAGAAACATCTTCTAATTAAACTCATATTTATTATAAGAAAATAAAAACATCTCACTATCTCACTAGCTAAATTAGATTACATGTTGGCAAAGAATCCCCAGCCTGACCTTAGCTGGCTGGAGAACAAAGGAAAATTTCTAGAAGAAGTACAAAAGAATGCAATGACATGCGTAGTAGGTGCTGATAAGGAATTTTAGTAGGTGCTGTAGGTGCTGATAAGGTGCTGTAGGTGCTGATAAGGAAGTTAAGTCTGATAGTCCAGAAATATTAGCTCTGCTGGTAAATATAAAAACGCAGTGACATCTAGGAGTCCATCTAGGAGAGTCATAGGGATCTAAGAGGGTTAAATATATCATTGCAATATATGGGCAGCTCAGGGTCATGCAATGTTTAACTTGAAGTTCTTAACCAATTTTATTTATTTTTTTCCTTCTATTTTTTTCTCCAGTTAAATTGTGTAAAATTATGTGAGATTGCCTGATAAGATACGGAGGATCCCAGATCTGCGTGCTTTCTGCCGGGCCCTCAAAACATTCCTATTCCAGCAGGCCGGCCTGGCCTAACTTCTCTTTTATGTTGCTTTTAAATTTTAATTTGTCTAAACTGGGGTGTTTTAATTTGTATCTTGGGCCAAACTATTTAATATATTTTAAATGACTCCTTTAATGTTTGTATTATATGTATTTTTATCTTTTGGCTGTTCACCACCCTGAGTCCTTTGGAGTAGGGCCGTATATAAATTTAAAAAGAAAGAAAGAAAGAAAGAAAGAAAGAAAGAAAGAAAGAAAGAAAGAAAGAAAGAAAGAAAGAAAGAAAGAAAGAAAGAAAGAAAGAAAGAAAGCCCTGCAGTTTTCTTGGCAAGGTTTTTCAAAAGTGATTTGCCATTCCTAGCCTTCCTAGGTTAAGAGAAAATGACTGCCCCAAAGTTACCCAACTTTGTGGCAAAGACAGGACTAGAACTCATATCTCCAGGTTTCTAGCCTGATACCTTAATGACTAATTACATCAAACTGTCTCATTCCTATTGTATCAAAGCCCTTTCTAACATACCACCAGGTGCCATTGCAAACCTATTGTCATTATTATTGATATTTATTTGTACTACCCAATTTTGGTCATCATTAATGTAGACTGCTATTAGTTAATATAGAGCAGGGGTGTCAAACTCAAGGCCCGGGAGCTGGATCCTGCCCGTGGGGTGCTTAGATCTAGCCCGCGAGGCCGCCCTGGAAACAACAAAGGACTGGCCTGCAGTGCCTCTGACAGCGAAAATAGACCTCGGGAGGGCTGCCGGTGGCCCTCCCAAACTCCATTTTTGCTGGCAGAGGGTTACAGGAGGCCACCGCAGCTGAAAATGGAGCTTGTTAGTGCCACAGGCAACCCTCCCGAGCTCCATTTTTGCTGGCAGAGGGTTGCAGGAAGCCGTTGCAGATGAAAACGGAGTTTGGGAGCCCAATTTCGCTGGCAGAGCACTTGGGCCACCACAGGTGCCCCTGACACGAGTGATGTCAAGCTGGCTATGCCCACTTTGACCCCCTAAGGTCAAACACAACCCTGATGTGTCCTCAATGAAATTGAGTTTGATACCCCTGATATAGAGCATGGTTGTTTCAACCTTTTTGCTTACCTGGGCCACATTGAGTGAAATAAGCTTTATATATTTATATATATATATATATATATATATATATATATATATATATATATATATACATACATACATACATACATACATACATATAAATAAAGCTTGTTAGTTTGCTCAATGTGGCCCAGGCAAGCCAAAAAGTTGAAACAACCATGCTCTATATCGACTCATAGCAGTCTACATTAATAATGACCAAAATTGGGTAGTACAAATAAATATCAATAATAATGACAATAGGTTTGCAATGGCACCTAGTGGTATGTTTGCTACCATAGCAAAATATTTGGAAAGCGCTTGGATACAATTCAATCCAGCAATTCCTTTGTGAACAATCCTGAAGCAATGCAATCAGCGTGTATCTTCCAAAGATATGTAATACAGTATTATCTTTGACTTCTAAATATTGATATACTGTATGTGATGTTAGATATATGATATGATACATATGTTATATCATATGATGATACATATATTTTAGATAGATGGATAGATATAATTAGTAGTAGTAGTAGTAGTGGGGCCACATTACTAGCTGTCCAGGGCTGCATGTGTCCTGCAGGCAGGGCACGCCTGATACTGTGAGTATACACACTGCAGTAGGTATACCTAGATGGGCAAAGGTTCAACAGGAGCAGAGAAAACTTTGTATAATACTGTTTTATGGACTTCCTATAGAAAGCAGACACTTCCCAAGAAAGTTTTGAATTCGAAACAGTGCTGGCAGCAAATGAAAGTTAAGCCTCTTGCAGATTCTCCTCTTTACATTGTATAAGCAGATTCACCCACTGCATTAAATAGTAATGCGTTTTGTTGGTATTCAGTGAGGTACATCATTGTCTGAAAGCTCATTTGCACCAATGATACCAGCGAACACGAGCCTAATTATGAACTTGTAATTAAAAGGACATGAAGTGTGCAAACCACAACTGTGATAGTTCTATTTGATTCTTCATCTTAAATTCAAGAAAATGCTAGGGAAATATGAAGGAAAGTATTGTACTAATTAGAACTAGAAAATTCTAATTAGAATAGGCTGGATAGTTTTAACAAATATGCTAGCTGCATTTGAAAATTATAAAATCATCCACTCAAGTAGATTTCTTCATCATCATACCCACTACTTCTGAAATCTCCGTGAACCAATAGAATTGTAAACAAAAGTTTGCAATACAAATGCATTTTGCATTCTATCATGTGTTATTTTTTCTGAAAAAGTAATACTTCATTTATCAAGACCAAGACCTTAGTTTGGATAAGATAAACTTGCTTTTAAGAAGAGACTGGACGGTCCCTTGTCTGAGATGGTATAGGACAGAGGTGAAATCCAGCAGGTTCTGACAGGTTATGGAGAACTGATAGTGGAAATTTTGAGCAGTTTGGAGAACCAGCAAATACTACCCCAGAGTGGGGTGGGAATGGAGATTTTGCAATATCCTTCCCCCAGGAGTGGGGAGTGGAAATTTTGCAATATCCTTCTCCTGGAGTGGGGTGGGAATGGAGACATTGCAGTATCCTACCCCTGCCACACCCACAGAACCGGTAGTAATAAATTTGGATTTCACCACTGGTATAGTATCTCCTGCTTGAGGAGGGGGTTGGACTAGAAGACCTCCAAGGTCCCTTCCAGTTGATTCTGCTGCTATTCTACCGTCTATTTTTCTCCACAGAAACTTTCCATCCAGAATTACTAGTGCTAGGGAAATATTTGCGTTAAATTTTCAGCCTGCAAAATGGAGGCATGAGAGAGACGGGGATACTTTTGGGGGATACCCACAAGCTCATCATCTTTATGAAATAAAACAAAAACACAAACCAACCCCAGGCATGTAATGGATTTTCGGATTAATTAAGGGAAAGGGAAGAGAATCAATTTTTTTTATTAAAAAAAATTCTGCGGGCTTCTTTGCCCATCACTTCATGGATCTCGCAAACCGCGCTTGAGGGTCTCTAAATACAAGGCATCTTCTTAGGTGCCGCAGCTATCAATAACTCTCCGCGTAGTATCTCTCCGCGCTCCTTCCGCGCAGCGCGATTGCCAAGGAGACCGGGTAGGCGCTGCTACTATGCAGACTGCCTCACGCTGGAAGTCAACCGCGCGTCCCATGGTGCGCGCCCTTTTTCAAAGAGGAAGTCAAGTGTGGCGAATGAGACACAGACTACCATTGTCCGCGCGACATTTTAATAACCTGCACCTACAATATTCAACCTGTTGTTTGCACAGGGGACAACCCCGCGACACAAAAAGCCACCCGAGGGGGCGGCAGGCGAAGAGCTCGGGCAGAGACTTGGCGCTCCCCGGCGCCATGGCTCCGGCGCTTGGGCTCCCGCGCGGCGTGGGCACGGAGCAGGCGGAGGGAAGGGCCGAGGTTACCCTCAACAACCAGCCGGGCTTTTTGCCCAGGAACGACGCTGAGGGCGCCCCCTGCCTCCGCCTGGGAAGGGCTTCGCAAGGCTTCGTGGAAAAGCAGCGTCCTCTCAAGAGCTTAATTGTTTTGGCTTGCAGACGTTTCCTTACCCACTAATACTAGGTATTATATCGACAATACGTGATTGGGCAAAGAAACGTTTCCGAGAAAACAATCAAGTTCAGAAATACCCAGGACCCCTCATTTCAATATTCTACAAATATTCTCCTTTGTGGAAACAGTGTCCCAATATTGGAGGGGCTGTCACAGAAAAATGGGGGTCGATCTGTTTTCCAAAGCGCCCAAAGGTCGAACGAAGGAATCATGGATGGAAACTGATCAAGGAGAGATTCAACCAAAGGAGAAATTTTCTGACATTGAGAACAATCAACCAATGGAACAGAAGTTGCCTTCAGAAGTTGTGGGAGCTTCACCACTGGAAGCTTTCAAGAAGAGATTGGATTGCCATCTGCCAGAAATGACGTAGAGTCTCCTGCTTGGGCAGGGGTTGGACTGGATGACCTACAAGGTCCCTTCAAACTTTGTTATTCAGTGAGCCCAGCTTAAAGTGATTTTTCCAGGGGAAGAACAACAGACTCAGGTTGGTCACCTCAAAGAACCTTGAGGGACACTACTTCGAGGATGATTATGTACTTTTCTTTCCCAGTGCCCTTTTTCTGGATTTTTTAAAAACTTGAGTTTTCTGGTGGTCCCCCATCCAAGAACTTTCCAGGTCAGACTCTGCCTGGTTTCAAGAAAGGTGGGGGGGGGGGGGGGGGGTTAGTTGAAGTTATTTGTACTGGAAGGGTCTGGGTAAAGAACCTTTGTAGAAGAAAAAAGCCATCCCTTGATCTAAAGACACCTACAAGTACTCCTTGACTTACGACCACAACTGAGCCCCAAATTTATGTTAAGTGAGAATTTTTTAAATGAGTTTTGCCCCATTTTAAGACATTTCTTGCCACAGTCGTTAAGTGAATCCCTGCAGCTGATAAGTTAGTAATCTGGTTGTTAAGTGAATCTGGTTTCCCCATTGACTTTGCTTGTCAGAAGGTTGCAAATCACGTGACCCTGGGATGTTGCAATGGTCATAAGTATGAACCAGTTGTCAAGCATCTGAATTTGATCACATGATCATGGAGATGCCGCAAATGCCATAACTGAAAAACGGTCAGGTCACTTTTTTCAGTGTCATAACTTTGAACGATCACTAAATGAACTGTTGTAAGTTGAGGACTATCTGTATTACTGGAACCATCAAGACCACTCCCATCAATATTGACAAGGCAAGCTGCTAGAATATACAACGAGAGTAAAACTCCACTCCCTACAAACATTGATGAAAATAGTAATGAAACATCTGTAAGAAAATAACCAAGTTCGGAGAACACCAGGGACCCCATAACTAATACTGCTTTTCAATATCCTTTCCCCACCCGTCCCCTCCAACTTATAACTCCCATTATTCTGTCTATCCTAACTTATGCTGGTCAGTGAAAGACACATGAATTGCTGCTTCCAGAAAAAGTGGTAGGAAAATATACCAGAAGACTCCCAAGCAGAAAGTGACTCCAGATCTTTAGTTTCTTTTTCTCTATTCCTGAAGCAGAACTGTGCCAATGTTTTTTTAAGTGCATTGTTTTTTCAGGTACAGTTGAATTGCATTGAGTGGCATAGCCCTGTTTGAGAAGCAGAGGATTCCAATCTGAACTGCAGAGGCATTTAGTGAAATTTAAACCTCAAACAAAATCATGAAGAACTAAAAGCCTCTGAAAAATCAAAGGCCTTTAGTTCTGATATGCATGGAAATTTTGCTCAAGATTGCCTCCTGAACTAAGCAAAAAGTATGGGTGTGAATTACAAATATTTAAGCATTATAACGTGTCAAGGTGTTTTTTTTAAAAACCACTTTTTTTTAAATAGAACCACCGCATTTTTGCTTTTATTGAGACATTAGAAAATAAAAGTTTCCCACAAAATACATCAGAATCATGTGATTTAATGCAGCTAATTCACTCCAGTTTACAGGTGAGCCGTTTTAATCAATATAGTAATGGTTTCTGAAACCACCAGAGGGCAGAGCTGAAATAGCAGGAAAGTCCATTTTTTTCTAAACATTAGGAGAATAGAATGAATGAAATAATTCATTCATTCATTTCTTTTAGCAATGAAATAATATATCTTGAGAACTGGTTAAAATATGTTCCTGCAGTGAGAAATATTTAAATCAAGTTAGCCAATCCTGTCCTAGAGATGTTGTATTTTATTACTTTATTTTTTTAGTTGTTAAATTTATTTGCAGCCTATCTCACCATGGGGTTACTCTAGGCAGGTTACAATAATAAAAATGAAGAAAATGAAAAGAGCGTAGAAAGAATCCTAGTACTTGCACATACTTACAATTGTTGCAGCATCTGCACAATCACATGTTCAAAATTCAGGCACTTGGCAATCAGTATGTATTTACAATAGTTGGAATGTCCCAGTGTCACATGATCATCTGTGACCTTCCCAACTGCTTCTGACAAGCAAAGTCCATGGGGAAAGCTGGATTTGCTTAACGGCCACATGATTCACTTAATAACAGCAGTGATTTACTTAACAACCGTGGCGAAAAGATCACAAAAGTGGGCACAACTCACTTAACAGTCACTTTGCTTAGCACGAAATTATGGTTCCAATTGTGGTCGCATTGCACAATATATATATTGTATTCATATCTGGCTGGCAAATAGATGGGGAAGAAATGGAGGCAGTGATAGATTTTATTTTCCTGGGCTCCAAGATCACCGCAGATGGGGATTGCAGCCAAGAAATTAAAAGACGCTTACTCCTGGGGGGGAAAGCTATGGCAAATCTAGATAGCATACAAAAAAGCACAGGCATCACCCTGCCAAGAAAAGTGTGTATAGTCAAGGCTATGGCTTTCCCAGTTGCAATGTATGGCTGTGAAAGCTGGACCATAAGAAAGGCTGAACACCAAAGAATGGAGGCCTTTGAACTATGGTGCTGGAGAAGACTCCTGTGAGTCCCTTGATCGACTGCAAGGTGATCAAACCTGTCAGTCCTAGAGGAGATCACCCCTGACTGCTCTTTAGAAGGCCAGATCCTGAAGATGAAACTCAAATACTTGGGCCACCTAATGAGAAGAAAGAGGCTCACTGGAGAAGAGCCTAATGCTGGGAACGATTGAGGGCAAAAGAAGAAAGGGATGACAGAGAATGAGGTGGCTGGACGGAGTCACTGAAGCAGTAGGCGTGAGCTTAAATGGACTCCAGAGGATGGTAAAGGACAGGAAGGTCCGGAGGAATGTTGTCCATGGGGTTGCGATGGGTCAAATATGACTTCGCAACTAACAACAATTCATATCTGGATAGCTTCAACGGCCATTAATGGCTGCTCTGAAAACAAAATAGAACATTGGTTTGACCTGATGATAGATTTCTGTAACAACATGGAATCTGTGGATAAACTCTATGACAGATAATGTGGTTTCTTAGATTTATGATTTAGCAGACTGACCATAGTTTTGTTACAATTCTGGGTACCCCTTCATTTTAAGTATTGGTACCATTAGTTAAGACATTTGATGTTGTGGTCGTGGCTGATCTCAGAAAATTGCTACTCTAGAAATAACCTTATTCTTCATGATCAATTTTGTGATTGCTTTCCTTCATATGATTAGTTTTCATATTTGCATTCTAATCATGCTCTGGTAATGTTACATCCTTTTAGGATATTGTGTTTTGCACCTCTTGCAATTTGTCACTGAAACCTTCAATATCTTCTAACATGCATGTCAGTTACGATGTTCGCTTTTATTAACATTGATATTCACTGGATAGTCCATAATTCCATTAGATAAACCGTGTTTCCCTGAAAATAAGACCCCGCCTTATTGTATTCTATTTTTTTTTAACCTTGAAGTAAGTGCTTGGCCTTATTGCCATGCACTCAAAAGCCCAATTGGGCTTATTATCAGGGGATGTCTTATTTTGGGGGAAACAAGGTACTATATTAATTGTACCTAGCTTATAACTGAGTGTATATTTAGCAGTGTCCTCTATGAGTATTACAATGAGCCCATTATTTCATAAAGTCTCATGCACTTAATCATATATTTGTGATTTGTGATTTAAAGTGATCCATGTCAGCCTTCTAGGGTTCAATATACCTATAATATAATAGAATAATAGAGTTGGAAGTGATCTTGTGGATCATCTAGACCAATCCCCCGCCCAAGCAGGAGACTTTACACCATTTCTGACAGATGGCAGTCCAGTCTCTTCTTGAAAGTTTCAAGTGATGAAGCTCCCACAACTTCTAAAGGCAAGCTCCAAGTTCCATTGGTTGATTGATCTCATTGTCAGAAAATTTCTCCTCATTTCTAGGTTGAATCTTTCCTTGATCAGTTTCCATCCATTATTCCATGTCTGGCCTTCAGGTGCTTTGGAAAATAAGTTGACCCTTCTTCTCTGCGACAGCCCTTTAAGTATTGGAACACTGCTATCATGCCATCCCTAGTTCTTCTCTTCATTAAACTAGACATACCTACGATAGTTCCTGCAACCATTCATCATATACTTTAGCCTCCAGTCCCCTAATTATCTTTATTGTTCTTCTATGCACTCTTTCTAGATCTCAGCATCTTTTCTGTATCATGGTTACTAGAACTGGATGCAGTATTCCAAGCGTAGTCACACAGGTGCAGTATAAAATGGTACTAACACTTCATGTGATTTTGATACTCTCCCTCTGTTGATGCAGACTAGGAGCCCAATATCAATATGAATATAATACCTCTTTTGGCCATATTTTTAGCCTCACCAGCTCCAGCCCTTACACAGATATTCTATTTAGGATCTCTTATGTAATGACCAAGAAAAGCCAGAGGTGGCTCCTTGCAAGACAAATGTCTGTGACATCTCCAAACAAAACAATATAATTTTAATTCTGAAATTATTTGGGGAAGGTATGAAAGTTAGGCAACATTCATATGCTCAGAATTCCAAACCTGGCATAGCTAAACAAGGTACTTACTATTTCTTTGAATAAGATCTTGCATTTCAGCACGTTCATCACAAATATCTTCTTTAAGTTATACATCCAAAATAAAATTGAATAATAAATTGAATAAAGTTATTGCAATTGTTAAACTCAATTACAAAGTTATCCTACTATATATATGATTCTAACATTTGTATGAATTGTTTGATTTGGGCTTACCAAGTCATGTTTGTTTTCCAGTATCAACTCTGATTGAAACTTCTGCCTAATTCCCACTTTTATTTTTCACATATTTTAGCTTAGAAAAAAGTCCATTAAATTTCAGCAGAAGAGATTTCCAAATAGCTATATTTAGATCAAGATACATGCAGTAACTCCCTGGATGATAGTTTGTTCACCCAGATTTTGTAAAAAAAAAAAAAAAAAAGTATATCTTGAGGCTTTCAGATTGTCTCGCTATTACACAGTGACTGTTCCTGAGTTGTATGCTTATATTTCCGATTCCTGTGAAGTTGACTCTGTAGCAGGGCATACTCTGAATAACATCAAAAGAGTCAAGTCTAACAAAAGAGGAAAGAAACTCAAGTAGGCTTGAACATACAATGAGAACTGGTAAAAGCAAAAAAGGAGAGACATTTTTGAATACCAAATGAACTCAGCCAACCCCAGGAGTTCTTCAGCACTAACATTCATCTTATTCTGGGAGAACAGAACTAAATCCAACTCTACAAGAGTCACCTACTGCCTTTGACTTTGATGTCTAGCTCATATACATAGTGGTAAACGATATATACAGTATATACCTAATAAAGAGTTTGAATGAAGTAGTGAGTCTATTATGACATTATGATGGGAAAAACTAATATATGAGTTATTCTTGTATTCCTCCATCCCACCCCTTTCCCAAGTTAGTGAAAATGGTACAATAGTTCTACATTGGCCTATACAGGCCTCAAAACACTTGTTTTATATTACTATTACTACGAGGATTTATTCTCGTTGAAACAAATTGGATTTCTCAAGAAAAAACAAGCTAATTTCTACTGAATTAAGAGATGCTATGAATTCAGTACTCTTCCCCTCTCCCATGACTTTTTAAAGTTGTGAAATAAGATTCAGTATTTGCTGTTCCATTTATTTTACTTATAGATGAAACAAATATTTTGCATTTTTTTAGGAATTAGTAGAAAATATGGCCATAGCTTATTTTGTAAACAAAAAAACTGTTGCTTACCCTGTGTGACCCTTTTTTGAGTATTTGGGTAATGTAGTGGTGTTGTTTTTTTAAAAAAAGATAATAAAGTCCATTATTTACCCTGACTTTAAATCACTAAAGCATGAGTTAACAAATTCAGATAAAATACCTGTTCATGAAGTATTTTCCGTATCCTTGTCAAGAAGATATAAACGATAGGGTTGTTCCAGAAAGATTAGAACCATTCCTCAGTCAAGGATTTCATGCTGCTTAGTCAAGTGACATGAAGTTTGCCATGCATATCTGATAAATTCCATTACAAAACTAGTGACACTTTTCTTTATTAGAGTCATTTCAGGACCTACCTTACTGTTTTCATATGATCCTGGCTTCAGAATGGCAGGAAACAACATCAACTTTGAGTCTTTGACGTCAAGAAACAAGGTAGCTCCTAGGACCACAAGTTGCCCATCCATGTTGTGATGGAGAGCTTGTGGATAGTGGTCATCACACTGCACAATTGTTACAGACATGCATTTATTATCTACTGCATTTTTCTGGTTCTGAGACAGAATTCCCTTGTTGAAGTTTCTTCTTCTTCCTCCTCCTCTTTTCTTCTTCTCTCTCACTCTTTCTCTCTCTCTCCCTCTCTTTTTCTCTCTCCGTGTGTCTTCTATCTCAATCTATAAGAAGTCTTTCTGAAGCTTCTATGCATCAGCACCACATTACATTCTCTCTTCCCTCTTCTATTCTCTCCCAGATAAGTGGAATCATTATCACCTTTCTTCTCTTCCCTTTTTCTTCTACCATTATAGTTCTTCAGCTTTTTCTAAGAAAAGTATGGCTATGCCCTAATACTAAGACAAAAGTAAGCTTAGAATATAAAGAACAAAGGGAGATGGGGGGGGGCGTTCCTAAAGAAGACCCTGAAGAGAAAATGTTGTGATTGGCCATGTGGTTACATAAACTCCTAAAATTTCATAGCTCATACCCTTCCAAAAAAAATAATAATAAATGTACAAGTCTTTAAAAAGTATTCCTTTTAGTCATGCTCAACTTTTGATGACTTCAAAGACAGATCCATATAGTTTTCTTGTCAACAATAAAACTGTCAAGTGTCAATCATGGTCATCTCCCAGGGTAGCTTTGTTTTGCTAGTACTTTCTCAGTCTAGCCTACAATCTTTGTGTTCCCTGGAGATTGTTATCAATGTCTAATCAGGCCAGTCCCTAATTCGCTTGCCAGCCTAAAGAGGGGCAGTCAGATGATACCTACTCATTAATGTTTGCCTCGGACCGTGAGATGGGCTGCACATAAATTTAATAATAATAATTGTGCTGATGTTTTGATTATAAATGAATTGCAATGGGACATCTGAGAGCAATACAGGGTTGTAAAAAGGCAATTAGAGATGGGTAAGATTGAAATTATATGCTGCAGACAGACATTCCCACCAAGCTAAACACTTGGACATAAGTGCATATATGGATAGCAACATGCATTTAGGAAACAAATAGAAGAAGCAGCTTGATCAATCTTACAAGGTTATTAATTCAGGCAGCAGGCATTTACAAAGCCATTACTTCAGTCAGCTAATAACAGTTGCATGGTAATAGCATAACCCTATGCTGATGGCTTCAGAATCATCTTTCACAGCATTCAGCAGGGCTCTTCCCCAGGTAAGTGTATTGTGCTTCCAAATTAGGGTTCAGTCCTATAACTTTTCAGGAACTTTTAATGGATATAGAGACTAGAGAACTTACTTCTGCATGTTGGAGAACAGCACTGCTTACAGAGATAATTGCATACAAAAAAACAGTAGCCTTTGTGATCCTGTGCCCCTTCCTTTGTACAATATAATATTCACTGATCCAGCCAAGTAAGCAATTATATTGGGGAGGGAGTGGCTTCCCTTGGCAATACTATCCCAGGTTTCTAAAAAAAAAAAAAGGGCAGTATATTATAATAAAAATAAAATGACCACCTGTAACTGTATTTGTCTAAGCAGCTCTAGTTCAGACTTTTATTTTAAAAGGAATAAGGGGGTGATATAGCTAAGCGCTATATGTCTGCCCAGAAGTAATGTTTTGTTTGATTACTGTGCCGCCAGTCACCTGCAAGGACCTTTTGAAAGAGACAAAAGGATCAGTTGCTTCTGGCATCACACAACCCCTTTGGGGGTTTCCATCCGAAGTTTGCTCCCGTGGTCATTCTGGACCTCAGAACTCTAGTTTTCTCAGGTCCTTCATTGGGATGAGGAAAAAATTAAAAAGGTCTGAGAAATCCGACGGTAGGGGGGGAGTGGCACTGTGTTCCCCTGAACTGCAGAGCTGTGCCCTGGACTTTGGTTTCCAGATCCAGTTCTTGACTATCTCAAAGGTGTTTTCAAGAGGCAATTGGACTTTTCTGGGTTTTTCTTTGAAGACGTTTCTCTTCTCATCCAAGAAGAGTCCTCAGCTCTGAAGCTTCTTGGATGAGAAGCAGGGGTGAAATCCAGCAGGTTCTGGAGAACCTTAGCGTAAATTTTTAGTAGTTCTGAGAACTGGCAAATACCACTTCTGAATGGCCCCAGAGTGGAGTGGGAACGGACATTTTGCAGTATCCTTCCCCTGCCACACCCAACAAACCATGTCCACAGAACAGGTAGTAAAAAAATTTGGGTTTCACCACTGATGAGAAGCGAAACGTCTTCAAGGTAAAACGAACAAGTCTACTTGCCTCTCGAAAAATCACCTTAGGGACAACCATGACCTGCTGGATGACTGAGAATCTCCATAGGACAGTGTTTCTCAACCTTGGTAGCTTGAAGATGGGTGGACTTCAACTCCCAGAATCCCCCAGCCAGCTGGCTGGGGGATTTTGGGAGTTGAAGTCCACTCATCTTCAAGCTACCAAGGTTGAGAAACACTGCCATAGGACATTCAGTTCTTGACTAGTTTCAATAGGATTCACCTCAAGGCATCCGCCAAAGTGGCCTTACGCGGATTTGCTGGCTGGTAGCCCGGGGACACGTTAAAGCGCTTTCTCCGATTGCCTCGGAGATAGCTGCGGCAGCCGAGCAAATCAGGGGATCCTCGGGGCGATCTCCATAGCAAAGGCTGCCGCTTCAAAAGGAGCGTGCCGGTCGCGTGCATCCCAGCTTTATAGCCACTCTTGAGGTTACAGCCGCTGCTTTTCCCGCTTCTGTTCAACGTGGCCGAGCGGCGACTACTTATCCCATATGCCTCAACAGCAGTAACGCCAAAGCTTACTTGGTCCTCAGCATGGATTTCCCTACCTTTCCACCCCTATTCCCGCTTCCTCTGTTGTCAGTTGCGAAGTCGTGTCCGACCCATTGCGACCCCATGGACAATGTTCCTCCAGGCCTTCCTGTCCTCTACCATCCTCCGGAGTCCATTTAAGCTCACGCCTACTGTTTCAGTGACTCCATCCAACCACCTCATTCTGTCATCCCCTTCTTTTGCCCTCAGTCTTTCCAAGCATTTAGGCTCTTCTCCAATGACTCACTGGAGAAGAACCCGCCTCCTCTAGATAAGAGCAAAAGCAAAACCCAAAAGGAAGTTGCTACGAGGGGCTTTGGGCTGGCGATGGCTTAAGCCGCCCCACGGAACGCGCCGGAGCAAGGCGCAAATGCCTCAGGCACGCCCGTCTACCTTCTTCTGTTTCCGAAGCCGCGGAGAAAGGCGGCTTTTGAGGCCAGCCTAGTTCAGAGCTATTAGAAAGCGATTATCACCCACTCGGCGCCCTGAGGCCAAATCTCCGTTGCTGGTGATTTGCGCGCGCGCGTTGTGGCATTTCTACACACGCGCCTTCTCGGCCGCCCGGCATTTTTTTTTTTTTACCTCACGAACTCCTGCAGGTGTAGGAAACCAGCTGCCCCTCTCCCCACCCGACACTCCCCCTTCCCGTGCACATTCACACACGTCAGTGACTCGTGTTGCCAAGCCTGCCCGGAAACAGCCACCCTAACTAACTTAATATTAAGCGGAGCAATTCTTTCTGAGAAAGAAACTTTTCTGTATCCTTTGTGTCAACTTGCCCCGTCTCTCTTTCTTCCCCTCCCTCCCGTTTGCTTTCCCGCCCCCCCGTTCCAACGCGGGCCAAAGTGGGGGGTGGAGAGAAAAAGGAGCCCAAACACCCAAGCTTGACTGCTTTGCCCATTGGTTGCCAGCACGCGCCAAGGCCCGCGGGCTCCAATGGCTGAGTCGACACGCGACTGGCGCGAGGTGGGTGGGAGACGGAGGGTGGGGCACCGAGGAGGTGTGTGTGTGTGTTTGTGTGTAGGAGGTGGCAAGGGTGGGGGACCCTGGCGCGTGCCGCTTTTTAAAGGGGCGCAGCGCCCTTCGCAACCGGAGACGCCTGGTAGTGTGCGGGCCGTGTGCCTGTGGGCAGACACTTACATGTCCTGGGAGATTTCCGGCTTTGTAAAGGCGCCCGCCGGGGAAAGAAACGGCTCTTAAGAGGCAGCGGAGGAAGGAGGAGAAGGAGACGGGGGTCGTGAAAGGGCGCGCGGGAAAGAAAGTGTCAGCAGCGAGGCTATACAACGGCACTTCTTCGCGCCCCTGGTCGCCGCCACGCCCGCCCGGCCCCCGGTCGCGATGAGCCACCTGCGCGCGCCGAATGCGCCCAATGCCTGGGCCGGCAGCGGCAGGGATTTGGACCCGCCGCCACCGCCTCAGCAGCAGCTGGAAAGCCACCTCCTCTTGGGAGAAGAGGCGGCGGCGGCGAGTCGTGGCGGCGCCTTCCCTTCCCCCTGGTTGGGCATTTGCTGCCCGGGCCGCCTCTCCTCATCCCCCAGGTATCTGCTTTCGGGTACACCTGAGGGAGATGAAGAGGAGGAGGAGGAGGAGGAAGAAGAAGAGGAGGAAGAGGAGGAGGAGCTCCTGAGGGCCGGTGGCCCCGAGCGCGCGAACGGACGGAGTTCGAACAGTTCCTCCGGGAAGCAGCTGTGCGCGCTTCAGCACTCGCCACAGCCCCGTCACCACCGCCACCCGCAGCCTGGGAACGGCCCTTGCAAGGCGCCCTTGCCGCCCCCGCCGCGGCTCCGCTCGCCCTGCTCCGCCGTCGGAGGCGGCGCTCTTCTCCGCCCGGGCTCCCAGACCAACGGCGTGCAGCGGCAGAGGCGGCTGGCGGCCAACGCTCGCGAGCGGCGCCGGATGCACGGGCTGAACCACGCTTTCGACCAGCTCCGCAACGTCATCCCCTCCTTTAACAACGACAAGAAACTCTCCAAGTACGAGACGCTGCAGATGGCGCAGATCTACATCAGCGCCTTAGCCGAGCTCCTGCACAGCCCGCTGCCGCCCGAGAGCGCCTCCTGCGGCAAGGGCCCGTCTCTTCCGCCCGCCGCCCAGACTTACGAGCGCTCGCCTTGTACCCCTCCTGGAGGGGGCGCCCTGCAGCCCCGGGCCCAGGTTGCGGGCCACGGCAGGACGCGTTTTTCCCTAGAATCGCCTGCGGGGACAGGAGGGGGCTACGCCTTGCAGCCAGACCCGCTGCATTTCCCTTCCTTCACGGACGGCGCCCTCCTGGGGCAAAAAGCCCCCTCGCCGGGCCAGCTTCTCCAGCCGCCTGGCCAGCAGCCCCCAGAGAGAAGAAAAACCTCGCCACCAGCCCACCGCAGCGACGGGGAGTTCTCGCCTAGATCGCATTACAGTGACTCGGATGAAGCCAGCTAAGGCGCGCGCGGGCCGTTGCACAAGAAGGACCGAGCAGGCAGTTTCGGCTGCTCTCCATATCTACGCTTAGCTGGACCCGATGGGGAACTGGGATGCTGGGGTAGACCGGTTGTCAAAAGCGTGCCGTTTAGAGTCATGGCCAAAGGTAGATCAGCTCCATCAGCCTTTAAAGAGGGGCAGGTTGCGAATGACGCAGTTTGGGGGGTTTGCTGGGTGAGACTCCATTCGCTCCGACGCGGTTTCTCAGTCTAGAAGTAAGCATTTTATTCTGTGAGGTTTTAGAAAGTTAGCGAAAGCTGATGGAATCTCATGTATCATTTCGGAAGCTAAGCCCTTTATTCCAGTGGGAGCTGCTCCTCTTATTCTGTTTTGTTTTATTGTTAAATCTGTATGGACTCTCCTGCTAGAATCAATTCGTTTACATATCAAAGAAAGTAAAAAACGGATTTGGGAATGGAGGCTCCGGAGATCCAGTCATAACGAAGAACTATTTTTTTAAAAAAGTTCATAGCTATGACCAGACTTTCTTGAAAATAAATTCCCAAACAATGGACTTCCTATTAAGAATAGGAATTAAGAATTCTTCAACCGACTAAACCCAACGCACATTAAGTCTGCACAACACGGTTTAGTGTGACATGTGTCTCAAGCCAGTTATGATTTGTTTGGTGTTTTAACAAACATACTTTTGGAGATTGTGTGAACACAGTATTTGAATGGCGATCTTGGAGAGGGGGAGGGGGAGACTGAAAGAGAGAGAATATCTCTTGGTGACGAGTCCTTGTAGTTGTCTAAAAGCATTTTGCCACTGACTGCTTCCCAGGGGAAGAGAGAGAAAAACAAGCCCAAAGTCACTAGTTGGTTTCTAAGCCTAAAGCAGGTCCAGAACTCAGATTTCCTGCTCCCAATATATACCATATAAAAAAGTTGTAGCCAACTGGTGCTGTAAATATTTTTTCCCCCTCACTCATGGTATTTTAGAATCATGATATCTCCCAATTTTCTGTGGAAGAATCAACACATTCATGATCTTTGAGGTTAAACCATGTTAAAATCCCCTCCAAATAACAGAGTTGTTCAAAATAAAAGTTAATTGATCTCAATCCATGTTATACTACTCTAAGGGCTTGGGATCATTGAGGAAAACTCTCGTGATATCGGTGTGACTGATTCCGCTGCATTTCACCACATGAAGGCTGTTGTGGCAGCAGCCCCGACCAGCATGGTAGCCTCTATGGAGATAATAGATTTAAGAAGGCTTGCAAGTTGACTGGGTGATCTGTCGGTTTCCCTATGGCCATATCAACTTCATTGGGTTGGATCCTGCCTGCTCAGTCGATCAGCACGGGGCTTGGTCTGTGTTTCTTATTTCTTTGTTTACTCTCGAGGAAAACTCCCTGATCTCCAAGCTCCGTTTATTCACCTGTTCATCCCAAAAAGCGCCTCGTGGGGCTTTGGCTTTTCCACTTTCCTTTTTTTAGATTTTCGACTCGATGTGGATCAGACTGGAATCCCTTGGTTGGCAAGGACAGCTCCTGAGATAGTTGGCGCTTCCTTCTGTTGATCGGCTCTTCCTCCATCCACCCCGCTGGTCCACAGAGCCGAAAGACATCTGGCAATGAAAGGGAGAATCGCTTTCCTTGGGAGGGGGCGGGGGGAGGAAGCGGAGGGAGGAAGGCGTCGCAGTCCAAATTCAGACTGGACATTATTACAAGCGGGTGGAGGCTGATTGCTCTCTCTTTTTTCTTTTTAATTGCATGGCTTTAATCCTTTCCTCTGTCAACGAAGTAAATAGACGGGAAGGGAAAGTTATTTAGACAACTTCCTTCCGAACCGAATATTGGCTGGTAGGCGGGGTTTGTCTCGAGCACGGTAGAAGCCGCCTGGGGTGGAGATTGAAAGGGAGCTCGGCTCCCCAGAGAAAACGATTAATTCACTGCCAATTGGATTATACCAATGTTGAACTCATCCATGTTTATAACTAACCTGATTAATCTCATTTGCGAACCCAGCAAACAGCGGGAGTGCGCTAGCGCGAAAATTATCGGGCTTCGTTGTTTTTACACCTATTTATTGGTGTTGTTTTGTTAAGCTTTAGAATACTTGACATTTCTTGATTTCTGAGTGTCATGCAAGTCTTTTTCATCCTCATCCTCCTTCTGTACTATTATTATTGTTGTTATTATTATTATTACAAAGAAACACGCTAGCAAAAAGCCGGTTGCCATGGATTTTGTAACTTTTTGAGAGAGAGGAAGAGAGCAAATTAAAAAGAAAATCAAAATTCCAATATGATTTGCCTTGCTGTGTTTCTTTATCTGGATAGGATAACATACACATGCACACGCACACGCACACACACACATCATAAATTCCCAATGCATCTGAAGGGCATCAGGCTGGCAAAGGGCTAAAATGAAGAAACTGAGATATGAGTATCCTATGCATATTTCAGAAGTATGTGTTGTGCTCATTAAACTTTGTTTTGGTTTGTAGCTTTGTTTCTTGTAAATCCAACAGTATGTTCAATGGGGTACTAATAGTTATGTGAGTAAGAGGTACAGAACTCCCACCCCTTGTAACTTTTATTTAATAATAATTACTCTATAGCACAACTGAGACTGGATGAGCCCTGGAATGGCTTTCGATTCTTCCTTGCCATCCCAGCCTATCCTCAAGTTGCTGCATGGGAGAACTAAGTTTGAAATAGGAAAGAACTTCCATCCACCCTGAAGCACTTCGCCCAAGCAGAGAGGTTGGGTCTGTATCTCCTGCTAAGCCAGTATTCCTTAACCTTAGCAACTTTTATGAAATGTGAACTTCAACTCCCGGGATCCCTTAGTCAAGCATGGAATTCTGATATTTGAAATCCACCCACCCTGAGGTTTCCAGGATTGAAAAACTCTGTGATAATAAGGCATGGATGTTGGATGAATCTAGTCATTGTATTGAAGTTGTCAATGACGGTTTTGCAATCCATAACCTTAATGATGCTGCTCCTTAGAGTTCACTGGTTCCCATGCCAGAGAACAGGAAACCTGTCTTGGCAGCATGTTCCACCATCTCCAAGAATCCTGCTTTGATTGCATGACCTGACATTTATAAGAGATCATGTCTTGGAACCCCCTTCCTGAAAAGCTTATGGCTGGAGCAAGATTGTTGTTGTTAGTTGCAAAGTCGTGTCCGACCCATCACAACCCCATGGACAATGTTCCTCCAGGCCTTCCTGTCCTTTACCATCCTCTGGAGTCCATTTAAGCTCGTGCCTTCTGCTTCAGTGACTCCATCCAGCCATCTCATTCTCTGTCATCCTCATCTTCTTTTGCCTTCAATCTTTTCCAGCATTAGGTTCTTTGCCAGTGAGTCCTTCCTTGGGGGAATCAAATTACAGGTAGTCATTGATTTACAACAGTTCATTTAGTGACCGCTTGAAGTTACAAAGGCACTGCAAAAAACTGGCTTAGGACCATTTTTCCCATTTGCGTGATCCCCATGAACATGTGATCAAAATTCAGATACTTGGCAACTGATTCATGTTTATGACAATTGCCATGTCCCAGGGTCGTGTGATCACCTTTTGCAACCTGACAGGCAAAGTCAATGGGGAAGCCAAATTTTCTTAACAGCCATGTTAATAACTTAACAACTGCAGTCATTCACTTAACTGTGGCAGGAAAGGTTGCAAAATGGGGTAAAACTCACTTAACAACTGTCTCTCTTAGCAACAGAAATTGTAGGCTTAGTTGTGGTGGTAAGTCAAGAATTACCTATACTTGAGAAAGCAGAATATTTGCCTTGCCTTCCCAGCTTCAATATAAGGGTATTTATTTTTCCTGGGAAACAATAAACGCTGTGCCATCTCCTCCATCCACATTTAATTGCATCTGAAAGGGGATCTTTTTACTTATCTTAAGTAACAGATTAGTTACTTAAGAATCATAGACAAAACCCAAATTTATTCCTGTAATAGTTTATGGAAGACTCAATGTGGGTCTCTCATGGCAAGGGTTATTCTATGGAGGAGGAGGGGGAGGAGGAGGATGTATCTGAAGATGGAGAGACCACATTTCTCTGATCACTGCCTACCTACAATTAAACACTGAGAAAAGAGGAGTGATTGTCATTTTAGCCAACCAATTAACTCAGGCAAAGCACTTTCTTCACAGTCTTTTTTTCCTCTCCCTTTGTCCCATCTGCAGGATAGAGAATAGCTTGACCTAGCAAGGTTATATTCCATTAGGAATAAACTAGTTACCATAAAAGGCAAGAGCAGCAAAGAAGTCTGTGGAACCTTAACATTGAACCTAATTATCTTTAATGGCAAGAAGCCTGTGATCCTATGCATATTTAATAGAAAGAAAATGAAAGTGAATTCAAGAGATTTACTTCTGGGTAAACATGCATAACATTGGTGGGGAGCTGGGAGAACATTTCCTTCTTTAAAATTTATTTTACTGGTCTGAGTCCTACTGAAGGAAAGCTGACAAACCTGGATTGAGTGAGAAATTCAGCAAGATAATAGAAGACAGTCTCTTTATTCACAATACATTATTGTCACTGGAGTTGGCCCAGGACTGGTCAGCATAGAGAGACGCCAAATTGAGATCCACTTCCTTAGATTTTCAATCAGCAGATCTATCATGCCCCACTCTCCTTGACGAAACAAACATGACATTATACCAGAAGCCAATCTAAACCTTATCATTTATAGTAGTTCATTCAAAACCATTGACCAGTCGGATGCCATCCTACATATAATTCTTGGTCAAGAAACTTTCTTCCAAGTCAAAACAAGATTAAGATGTATTGCAAAATAATCTCAATGAGCAGGCTGCTCTTGGAGGTGCTGTGGTTCACAGGGCACTTGGACCTCTGCTTAATTTAGTAACCACCACATAGAGACTGCACAAGTTCTTCTGAGAGCTCCCTAATCCTTCCAAACCATGCTTGCTTTTGCCTAATAGAAATGTATGCCAACTGGAGTACACATACTTCCTACCAGGGGTGCTATTCAGAAGGTTCTGACAGGTTCTAGAGAACCGGTAGCAGAAATTTTGAGTAGTTTGGAGAATTGGCAAATACTATCTCTGGCTGGCCCTAGAGTGAGGTGGGAATGGAGATTTTGCAATATCCTTCCCCCAGGAGTGGGGTGGGAATGGGGATTTCGCAATATCCTTCCCCCAGGAGTGGGGTGGGAATGGGGATTTTGCAATATCTTTCCCCCAAGAGTGGGGAGGGAATGGGGATTTTGAAGTATCCTTCCCCTGAGGTTGGGTGGGAATGGAGATTTTGCAGTATCCTTTCCTTGTCACACCCACCACGCCATGCCCACAGAACCAGTAGTAAAAAAAATTGAATTCCACCACTACTTCCTGCCTCTTTATAAAGATTGCCACCTTTTCTCTGTGGCTGGACATGGTTGCTCAGGTTTGGCTGTTTGTGAGAACAGACCCACCAGGATGGTGATTAGATTCTGCCTGCGGTGTTTCCTGCCTCCTGTGTGCATTTTACACCAATTCTGATACTCAGAAATGGAAGCGATTCCCAAGACAGCTGTCTGTCTGTCTGTCTGTTCATTCATTCAATTTCTCTAGCCATTCAATTCAACCAAGTGACTCCAGGTACAAGGGCAGTAAAGACACCCAAGGTGCTTCAATATTTGCTGGCTGGAGGGCGGGGTTGGTTAACATGGCTAGTATCTCTTTATGTGTGTTGAAATTGGCAGTCCTGGGGCTATTCCAGTTGAATCCATTCCACTTCAGTTTGATAATCAAGCTTTTCAAATCCGAATGCGGAGCCAGAGTTCTCCAGAGAGAAATCCAATTATCACAGTAAACACGACGATTGATATGATTTCATCTGTTTTGCCATTTCTGGATGAAAACCTGTCTGTGTGTCTGTCTCTCCCTCCCTCCCTCCCTCTCTCTCTTTCTCTCCTTTACAAGGAGAATTGCTTCCATCATTTGGTTGAGTGGGATTGGAACCGGCTGTCTCTACACTCCTTTTACAGCCAAATCGGTGTAAATTTTAACTGGTGCGCCCTGGATTTGCAGGGCTGGAAACTGATTCTCAAGTACTGACAGAAATAGGGCGAACACAGTCTTCGTTGCCGCGACGTTCTGGTTCGCTCAGTTGAACCCCATTTTCTGGATCCCCAAGCCCAGGCGCTCCTGGGTTTCCATAATACCTCCTGTGAAGACGACCCGTTCATATCCTGACTGAATGGCTCAGTGGCTAAGACATTGAACTCGTCGATCTGAAGCGTCGGCGGTTCGAATCCTTAGTACAGGTCTTCTGAATGAGGAGTGGGCTGGACTAGATGACCTCTGAGGTAGCTTTCAATTTGTTACTGTTAATCGCAGGTCCTTTTTTTCTTTCTGCTGTCACCTGATCCCGCTGCCACCTTTTGGCTTCTCCTTCAACCTTCTAAAACGCAAAGCTGGCTGGGGAATTCTGGGAGTTGAAGTCCGCCAGACTTAACGTTGCCAAGCTTGGAGACCCCTGCTCTAAAATGCAGCCGGTTGTAAAGCCAGCCCACTTGCTCGAGTCCCCCCGGGAATCAATAGAGGCGTTTCTTAAGCTTGCTCGTCTGCCTGGTCCTGCGAGGCGGCGCTGGGAGAAAGGAAGCAGGCAGGTGCGATCGGGGGTCATTTTCCCTGGCCTTTTGATAACCTTTGGCGCGGCCGCGGCCGGGTTCGGCGGGCCAGAGATAACCCAGCGGTCCCTGTCGTGTTACTTGAGCCTCCCGGGCTCCAGCTCAGCCCGGCCTCCAGCGACCCACCCAGCCCGTCTGCCCCAGGCTTTGTTGACCGAGCTGGTGGCACCGACCGGGTCCTTCCTTTGCAGAGGTGAAAAGTTCAGCAGGGCGAGCGGCGTAGCTTGCGCGGGGACACAGCGCGCTCCTTTCTCCCGCAGCTAATCTGCGCGGCGCTGGCCGGTGGGAAAGTTCAGTCCTCCCCTCCAGGTCTCTAAGCCTGCCCAGTCCAACCCAGTCCAGCTGGGAAGCCCTCTGGCCCGTCCAGGACACTAGAAAGCTGGCCTGCAACCTGCCCAGTTAAGGTTTCCTCCCACTGGAGACAAGGGGGCTTTCGCTTCCACCCACAAGGATCCACTGCGCCATCCTATGCGGGGATTTTCCTCTAACGCGCCTCAGGCGTGACCGCTGGAGGCCAGGTGGGTTTTGATACTGATCGTCGGAAGGGCAACGCTTGGGAAAGTACAAGTAGTCCTCGATTTACAACCACTCGTTTAGTGACCGTTTGACATTCCAAGGGCACTGGAAAAAGTGACTTATGCCCATTGTTTACTTATGATGACCGTTTGCAGCATCGCCACGGTCACGTGATTTACATTCAGATGCTGGGGCCCACTGGGTTCCTATTTATGACGGCTGGGAGTCATGTAGATCCCCTTTTGTGACCCTCTGACAAGCAAAGTCAATGGGGAGGCCAAATTCACTTAACAATCTTTTTGCTAACTTAACTACACGGTGATTCACTTAATAGGAAAAGTCATAAAATGGGGTAAAACTCACTTAACAAATGTTGCACCTATAGCAACATAAAATTCTGGACTCCGTTGTGGTCATAAATCGAGGACTACCTGTACCGATTTGCAGTCCGAAGTTATTATTTTTTTTACCAAATGGGAAATCAGCGACTATTTATACTTCTTCTTTGCCTTCTCTTCTTTATCCCCAAAACAGTTTTCCAAAAGATTTGGGCTGGAGTCATTGTCCCTTTCTCTTCCCCAATTATCACTAGGTCCAGCTGAAGGATTAATCTCTTGGTACCTTTCCTTTGCAGCTTGCTTTCCAGGGAAAAGTACTTGGAGAACGGGACCATTACACCACTCCGGCTACAATCCCTCCTCTTTAAATAATACTTTGGATGGCAACCGGAGACTTTTAAGACCTCGTCTTCTTAGCATTGAACCTCTCCCATTCAAGTTCATTCCTGTCGGATTCAAGAAACCATGTCCTCCCTTGGCATAGAGTAGCATCTTTAGACACACTGAACTTTGGAGAAAGACTGCAGTTTATGGAGACTTCGCACGTGCTTTTTTTCGCGGGAGGGAGAAAGAGAGAGAGAGAGAGAGAGAGAGAGAGAGAGAGAGAGAGTATGTTCGGGTTTTCTCTGAAAAGCAGTACTTTGGGTCCACTTATGAAGGAGATGATCCAGCCAACTTCGCAGAATTAGTGTTAAAATAAGGTTGGAAGAAGGGGGTGCTCCCCCCTCCCTCTAGCACACCTGGGCAACCCTGAGGAAAATAAATAATGGAGCAGGTCAAAGGAAGGAATAAAACAGTTTAACCCACCAAGTCAGTGGCCAAATTCTGAGCGCGGGAGGGGGAGGGGGGAAAAGATCGTGCGCTTAATTAAAACCCCCAATTCAGTGGGCACCGTCCACCGCGTCGCCTTTTGCCTAACAACGGCTTGTCAACCTCAACACCCTCCGCCCTCCCTCCCTCCGTCCCCTCTGGCTCATCCGCCGTTAACAAGCTGCACCGCGGAGCTGCAGGTTGCTTTCGTCTCATTAATATTTTGGAAACGTGAATATTGAGCGTCGGAGGCCGCTCATTCGCCATATGCCGGGCCACTCCTGCTTAGGGGTGGCTGGTTCTTTTCTCTCCATTATTAGCAATTAGCTTCTACCTTTCTCCAAGTCAGCGC
Source organism: Masticophis lateralis (assembly GCA_030761175.1). Lineage (NCBI taxonomy): Eukaryota > Metazoa > Chordata > Lepidosauria > Squamata > Colubridae > Masticophis > Masticophis lateralis. Next base: position 67,655,998 of record JAUDYJ010000007.1, on the reverse strand, counting down.
CAAGTATCCAAGAGACTGGGAGGCGCAGGAATCGGGGGTGGGGGGTGTGCCTTGCGCGCGCGCCAAGCGTGCTTAATAGCTCCGCCGGGCGAACGAACAAAAGCCCGAGGGCCCCGGCGTGGCTTTTCAGAAGTGCCTCCAAAACCGTATCAGCTGGGAAGCAGCATCCCTTGGAATCAATGGGACGGGGACCCCGGGGGGGGGGGCGGAGGAGGGAGAGAGAAGGGGGGGAGGGGGGTGATAAAAGGTACAGCAACTATTTGGCCTCGAGTCTTTAACTTTAGCTGTTAGAAAGTCTTCCTGATCTCACGGGATGGGGAAAAAAACCACATTTAAACCCCGTTGGAGCGCCGGGAAAGTCTGACTCTCCGCAACTCCCAGATGTTTTAAATGCGGGTTTTAAATGTATTTTGAGACAGAGAGAAAGAGACCCAGGGTCTGGATTCCCGCAGATTGTATTCTCTAGTGTCTTGTATGAAACCAGCCGTTGTGTTTCTACCCACTTTTTAAAAAGTTTCGTAGCTTGCGTGCCTCCCGCTCCCCTGCATGGTTTTTTACAAGACCAACCGTAATGAAAAAACCATCATTAAAACTGGAAAATGCAAACATTACGGAGCAGCACAAACATTAAAAACGTTAAACTCGATCGAAGGTCTCTGGGTAAACGTAGGGCTTCGCTTGGCGAAGGAATGTTTAATTCGATAAACTCTAGTTAAGCGAATAGTGGCTTAGTTAGCCCCTATGCGAACACGGCAGGGGTGAAATCCAGCAGGTTCTGGAGAACCGGTAGCGGAAATTTTGAGTAGTTCGGAGAACCTGCAAATACCACCTCTGGATGGCCCCAGAGTGGGGTAGGAATGGAGATTTTGAAATCCTTCCCCTGCCACGCCCATAGAACCGGTAGGGAAAATTTTTGGATTTCACCCCTGGAACACGGTCTTCGTAATGGCACAATTTAAGGGAAGACGGCAACGAAAACCGAAGTTCAAGTCCCAGCTTTCAGCACGAACCTCATTGAGTTGGAACCATTATCTGTCAGTCCAACCTACCTCACAAGGTTGTTATGAAGGTAAAATTGAGGGGAGGTGTCGTGATATGCCGTTTGAGTTCTTAGAAGAAAGAAGAACAAAGAAGGAATGCAAACTAGATGGATGGACGGACGGACGGACGGTCAGTACAGGCACCGCCCGTAAATTTGGCTGGCCTGAACTTTTTCACGCCATATACGCCTGCTCGGAAGCCAGTCTGGCTCAGCTCAATTACTTTAATTTTTTGGTAATTCGACATCCGTGGAATCGAATCCACTCGGAAACGAAATCCGACCGTGCTCGTTAGGATGAGGCACAAAGGCGTGTTGACCCATGCGTTTTATCCTTTCGTGAGCAACTTTACAAATGTTGCCCGATTTAAGTATGTCCTATGTTGTTTAAATTGGTGTCTCACTTTCCAGTCGATGAAGCCAACTGTGTTTACGAGACGTCAACATTTGGCCGAGCGGAACTTACCTACTGGAGTGTGGCATGAACCGGGGGAGCCCTTATTGGTGTGAAACACACGCTGCTCTTATCGATCCGGGCGCGTTTCTGCCGTTTCTAGCCGAGGGAGAAGCTTGAGGGAGGTTGGGGGGCTGTGAATGGGATCTTCGTTGGTGGGAAATGATTGAGAAATTCTGGATTCTTTCGAGGGATTTTCACCTCTGCATTCAGCCGTTGATTCGGGACCAACCACTAAAATGGATTACACGCGAAGGAAAAAAAATATTTCTATTTCATTCTATTGCAGTTTAAAACTTTAAAAATGATGCAGGCTTACAATATAATCCAAAAGGAGTACTTGAATTAAAATTACTTCTGGCTAGCGAATTAAAGCGATTCTTCCTTGTGTTTAGGAATGGACCCGGGAATATTTAAACCACCAATGATACCAATAAAGAGGAATATTTGTAACAGGGGTGAAATCCAGCAGGTTCTAACTGGTTCTAGAGAACCGGTAGCGGAAATTTTGAGTTGTTCAGAGAACCTGTGTAGCGTAGAGGGCTAATGCCTCCTACTAAAGGCAGCAATTAACACCAGCTGCCTGTAATTTCTGAGTTCAATCCTAGCCACCCTCAAGGTCGACTCAGCCTTCCATCCTTTCTAAGGGGGGTAAATTGAGGACCCAGTTTGTGGGGGCAATAAGCTGACTTTGTATAAATATAAATATACAAAAGTATGAAGGCTATTGCTTAACGCATTGTAAGCCGCCCTGAGTCTCCGGAGAAGGGCGGCATATAAATCAAATTAAAAATAAAATAAAAAATAAAAAAACCCGACAAATGCCACCTCTGGCTGATCCCAGAGTAGGGTGGGAATGGAGATTTTGCAGTATCCTTCCTCTGGAGTTGGGTGGGAATGGAGATTTTGCAGTATCCTTCCCCTGCCACTCTCACCAAGCCATGCCCACAAAACTGGTAGGGAAAAATTTTGGATTTCACCCGATTTGTAGCTTAGGGTTGAAATGAGTGGTCAATGAGCTTGGTTGTTTTCTTGCAGATGTTCCATTACCCAGGAACATCTAGGTATTACCCAAATTAGGTAACTGATGATGTTACCTAATTTGGGTAATGATATATCTGCAAGGGGGAGGAAATCAAGCACAGAGAGCACCAAGGACCTCTCAGACCACCAGGGAATATAGTATTGGGATTTACACAAAGCATTAACTTAGGTTTTTTTAAAAAAAAATATCGTAGTTTATCAGAAGAATCACAGTCACAACATCCACAGTCAAATCCAACCAAACTTTACTGAAGATGTTTGAATGTGGCCATTGTGGCTCATGATTCATACATTATTGTATCAACACATATGGATTTGGCCCATTCTGCCTTCTTCAATAAAATTCAGATAAAATAAATTGTGCCTTCATTTACTTCCACAAAGCAGTTTATACATGCTAAAGGGTTAATCTGCTCTGTATTGAAGCAGCCTAGGCACCTGTCTTGGTTTGAAGGCCATCCTCTTGTTGTACATGTAGGCATGAATAATTAAGTCTATAATCCTTGCCTCCAATGATAGTTATAATCCTGATTCTATATGGCAGCATTGGATTCACTCAGGTCTATGCAACTTATTTTTTTAGATTACACCCCTCTACATTATTTCCATCAGCTGTGAAGTTCTTGGTTCTGACTGAGTTTGATTGTTTTCATGGAGATATTTCATTGCCTGGCTAACATCTTCAGTGCTAGAAGAGACTGCTCTTTGACAGTAGCTCACTCTGTCAATGTTGGTGGGCTTTCTCATTGATTAGGGTATTGTTTATTGTTTGATTGTTGAGTTGGTAGTTCCTTGATTAGGGTGTTGACTGCTGGCAATGAGGTGTTTTGGCCTTTTTGAATGGTGTGTAAATATCTATCTCTATGTGCTTGTTGATAGCTGATTTATTTAAGTGTCAAGCTTTCAGGAATTCCCTGATGTTTTTGGATTTAGTTTGGTCCAGCATTCTCATAGTTTCTCAGTTGAAACTATGGTCTACTTGTGAAATTAGGGTTTTTATCATGTGTTCTACTAGATCATGGATGTGCTCTGCTAGTCTTCTGCCTGTTTGCCTGTTTGCCCTACATAGTGTCAGTTACAATCCTTAGACTGCATGTTGTAGATGATTTTCTCTTTTTGGGTGTTTGGTTTACTTGAGATGTTTTGGATGGTTTACTTCGCTTGTGTACTTTGGAGATGACATGTGGTTGCAATAATCTGTTGGTTGTTTTTGATGTATGACTGTTATCTTTTGCATAGCTTGTGTTAGTTGTGCTATAGCGGATTGGATGGTCAAACACTTTTTGATAAAGTTGCCATCAAGGCCCAAACCTCTAGAGGACTGATTTCAAATATGACTTTGCAATATATTTTCTAATTCTTTAACACCTAATCAAAAATTCATTGGATTTAATGGGAAGGACTGCTGCTGAGTAAAAATTGGACATGTTTATGAATATTAGCTTGAGTGAGTTCATTGGTATTTGATTTCAGGAGTAATTCTCTTGTCTGTTTAACTGAAATACCTTTGCATTAATAACATTTAGAATAAATGTAAAATACTGTTCCTAGTTGAGGAAGCACTATTAATATTCTTGCATTTCATAAAAATGAATTAGCAGTTTAAAAAAATGACTTTCCAGCATTCCTGATGTTTGGATATTGAAGTTGATTTAATCAACTTATCAGTTCCTAAAAAAACCTTCAGCATTGTGTGATTTTACTAGTACCGTATGTAGATAGCTATCTCTGGCTAGTGTTGCATATCTTCCTAAATCATGCTTTTAGGCTTAACAATGAAGTTCAAACTTGGCTTTTTAACCATGGTTTATTGAATATACACAATTGCTCAGTTCCTCTGACATGTTAAACCATAAATTATAACCCATATTGGCTAGATTTTCACGTGACATGCCAGTTCCACAAGCTAAAACACACATGTGCATACCAATCCCTTTTCTGACCAACTAACCAAAATGTCTCTTTCTTCATTTGGCTCAGTCCTCTTATCCTACATTACTAGCACTTGCAGCATCAGCTGGTGATGTTGATCTTAATATTCATTATTTCAGGTGATAAAAGATTGTGATCTACCCCGTTGGCAAACTGAAGCAGTTGAGTTGACATGAGTTGGTGCTCTCTGAGCTTGTTTTCTCACAGACGTTTCATTACCCAAACTAGCTAACATCACCAATGCCCCAAAAGTGCTTTTTTCAAAAGGCAAACTGGACTTTTTGTTTTTTTTCTTTGAAGACGTTTCGCTTCTCATCCAAGAAGCTTCTTCAGTTCTAATTGGATGGTGGGGGAATGAATGACTATGGAATAAATCCATAGACATTTAACATCATTAGAGCTTCCGTGATTTTACCTAGTTTGGGTAACGAAACGTCTGGAAGAAAACAAGCAAGCTCAGGGAGGACCAAGGACACCCACACACACACTCATGTCAACCCCGAACTATAAATATTCTCTTTATTTGAGGTAGTCGGTGACCTCCAAATGGGACTTTCCCTCAGCAAACAAGCCTGCTAGGATCCGAAAGTCCTTCCTTTCTGATAAAATAGCTTTCATAAAATAGCAATCCTTCGGTCGCCGGCGGAAGGATCGTGGCCCCACAGAGCATACCTTGGAGCGGGTGGAAAGGAAAGAGTTAAAACTAAAGCCGCCAGATTCACTTCATCGGGGCGGCCTCAGGGGGACAATGGGCAGGTTTCGCGCATTGGCGCGCAAGCGCGCGCGCTCGTCTCGCGGTGGGGTGGGGGCGTCCCTGCTCCGCCGAGGCCGAGTGTCTGGAGCGGAGCACGCGCCGTCAGCTGGTGAGCGGAGGGGCCATTCAGGCAGCCCCCTCCCCTCCGTAGGGGTAGGGGGAGAAAAGGGAGCTGCGACGGCGGCGCATTGAATGCCCTTCGTCCTCCTCCTCTTCATCATCCCCCGCGGCCCAGCGGAGCACAACAGCCTGCATTAGTCAAGCCCTCCAGGAGCCCCACAGCAGCCAAGCACAGGCTCGTCCTCCCAGAAACCGGCAGCACGCGAGGGCACCGGCGGGGCGGCTGCTCTAATGTTGGGGCGGAGGGAGGCGGGGGGGGGGAGAGAGGTGGCGGGTGGGGAGAGGAGGAGAGACAATGCAGGCGCGGGTGGTGGGGTGAGGGGGTGGGTTGGCGGAAAGAAAGGAAAAAGTTCTCCTTCGCGTCGGAGTGGTTCGTTGAGTGGCGCTTTGGCTTGTTCCCTTTTCCTTCCAGAGAAGAAGCAGGAGAGGAAAGTGGCGTTCAAATCATGTCTCCTATATAGCCTTGATGGCGAATACCTCCCTGTTGAAACTACACTTAACAGTTTGCTTAGTGACTGTTCAGAAGTTACAACAGCCCTGAAAAAAAACAACTTATCTGACCATATTTCACACTTACAAGGTTGCAGCATTCCCCCCATGGTCAGGTGATTTACATTTTTAAAGTTGGACAATGACTCACATTTATGACCATTGGTTGCAGGCGCCTGGGGTCATGTGATCGCCTTTTGCGACCTCCTGACGAGCAGAGGCCATGGGGACACCAGATCCTCTTAACCGTGTTACTTAGTTAACAACTGCAGCGATTCGCTTAACAAATGCGGCAAGAAAAGCCATAAAGTGGGTCAAAAATTCACTTAACAAATGTCTCACTTAGCAACAAAAATTTGGGGCTCAATCGTGGTGGTACGTTGAGGACTAACTCGTCTCTTCCACTCAGTAGTACTGTAGAAATTGGAGACTATTTTGGAGCATGCAGGAAAACACATCCTATTATCAATCTAATTTCCTGAGCAGTGAGCCTGTTGTTCAAGAAAAGGGGAATGTATGTATGTAGGAAGTGTTTTAGTACAGATAGTAAATATAAGGCCAAGTCAAAAATATGATATTACCTTTGCTGATATTACTTTCCCCCCCTTGGGGTAAGGTCCATGATTGGCAATCCTAATCTACAGGTAGTCCTTGGCTTATGACCACAATTGAACCCCAAATGTATGTTGCTAAGTGATATATTTATTATTTGCCCCCATTTTATGACTTTCCCCATTTGTTAAGTGAACCACTGCAGCTGTTGAATTAGTAAGACGGTTGTTAAGTGAATCTGACCCCAGCACACTGCAACTGTCATAAATGTGAGTCAGTTGTCAAGCATCCAGTGTAAATTACATGGCCATGGCAATGGTGCAACTGTCAATAAGTGTGAAAAATAGTCACAGGTCACTTTTTCAGTGTTGTAACCTTGAACGGTCACTAAAGTCGAGGACTACCTGTACTTATTTCAGACTCTGCTCTGCATCTCTGAATCATGACAGCACTATCTCAATGTGAACAGAAATGCCCATTCCTGACCACAATTTATTTATTTATTTATTTTATTTAATTATATTTCTATATCGCCCTTCTCCCGAAGGACTCAGGGTGGTGTACAGCCAAGATAAAAACACAAACATACAAACATCGATAAAATTACAGTTTCAAATTATTATACAGTTTGGCCGAATAGAATAAAACCCAAAATTAAAATGACATATTTAAAAATCATTTAACTGTTTAGCTCCGCCTGTTGGAACATCAGGGTCTTGAGGGCACGGCGGAAAGCCCGAAGGTCGTGGATGTTACGTATATCTGGGGGCAATTCGTTCCACAGGGCTAGAGCCTTCACAGAGAAGGCTTTCCCCCTGGGGGTCGCCAGTCGACATAGGTTGACTGACGGCACCCTGAGGAGACCCTCTCAGTGAGAGCGAACTGGTCGGTGGGAGGCTATTGGTGGCAGAAGACGGTCTCACAGATACCCAGGTCCTAATGATACCAAGGTTATAAAATGTGTATCTTGAGGGCACAAACCTGCTAATTTGCACTGGTGAGCTCCGTTTTCATTGGCAGAAGGTTACAGGAGGCCGTTGCAGCTGAAAACTGACCTTGGGAGCCCATTTTTGCTGACAGTGCTTGGGCCACCACAAACGCCCCTAACTTGAGTGATATTGAGCTGGCCAAACCCACCCTGGCAACGCCCCCTCCTGCCCCCTCAAATACAACCCTGATGCGGCCCTCAATGAAATCGAGTTTGACACCCCTGTATTAGATGATCATTTTCATAACCTCCATTTTGCACACCCATTGTGGCGGATGGCAGATATACATTCAGTGTGTCTGGAAAGCATTACATTAAGAGCTGTCCTAGGTCAGTTATCCAGACTATAAAACAAATAACTATAGTCTATTGTGATGTGTTTTACAGAATTTATCATTTTTGCAAATTATTCTTCGGGGATAGACTATATTCCTTTTCACAGTTTACAAAATTCACATCTTTTCTCCAGTATTTGAATAATGCATTCAAAATGAGCATTTTAAAAAAAAAACGGCTTTTCAATTTCTACTGTTGTGCTCCTGAGATTAATTTGTATTTTTAGTCTAACACACCCTGCTATAAATGTTTTATTGGTGAGTGAACTTGCAGCATTTACCTCAACCTAATAATAATTCGTTAACAACATAGGGGCAGGTGTTTTCAAGGATGTGATGCATCAATACGGTGAACATTTAAACTGATTTAGGAATCATCATAAAAAATGAGAGACGAGGTAAAACGGAGCTAATAAAACTGTTGTCTTCACGCTCATTAAGGCACTTGAATTTCAGGTTTGCAGAATTATACCTGGTAGGGCAATAAATGGTATTGCAAACAATAAGATTTAACCGAACGCTACATCTGCACAGGAATTCCTTTTTAAAGGCATACAAAATAAATATAGTCAACCAAACACCAAAGCTCAGTTACAATGGTCTTCTCTAAAGACTAAATGGCCATGTTATGTCTAAGGCAGCTTTCTCCAGACAATTTTAACTTCCAAAATTACCCAGCCAGCATGGACACATTTCCCATGCTATCATTTAAAGAGCAATGGTGGAGCAGCGGACTAAAGCGGACTAAAGCGCTGTTAAGTAGCACTTAAGTAGCACTTAACTGCCAGCTGCCTGCAATTACTGTGAATTCAAATCTCACCAGGCGCAAGGTTAACTCAGCCTTCCATCCTTCCGGGGTAGGTAAAATGATTGTGGGGGCAATAAGCTGACTTTGTATAAAAAAAGAACACCACTTGGGGGGGGGCGAAGCCCTACTAATCAGGTATATACAAAAGTATGAAGGCTATTGCTTAACGCATTGTAAGCTGCCCTGAGTCTCCGGAGAAGGGCGGCATATAAATTGAACCAATAAATAAATAAATTTGCACATCTAGAGAGATATGGAACTGAATTAGAAGAATATTTTTACTGCAGAAAATGTAACATAATTTTTGAAGAAAACCTTGGTTGTTAAACAATCTTTTTCAGCCAGTAGAAATGAACATTTGCAGTGATGAAATAGAACAGTTAAAATCACCATTTTTTGTTTCAATTATTATTATTGAATAATTATTACAGGTAATCCTAAAACTGTTTAGTGATCATTCAGTGTTACAATGACACTGAAAAATGTGATTTCTGACTGGTTTTCATAGTTATGACCGTTGCAGCATTCCCATGATCATGTGATCAAAATTCAGAAGCATGGCAACTGGTTCACATATATATATATATGTCAGTTGCAGTATCCTGGGGTGGTATGATTGCCTTTTGTGACCTCTGACAAGCAAAGTCAATGGGGAAGCCAGATTCACTTAACAATAAGTTTGCTAACTTATCAGCTGCAGTGATTCACTTAACAACTCTGGCAAGAAAAGTCTAAAGTGGGGCAAAGCTCACTTAACAGAAATGTTGGTCTCAATTGTGATAAGTTGAGGACAGTCTGTATCGAAACCACAAATTATTGAAATCATTACAAATCATTATTATTGAATGTTTATTTCACATTGCTGCTTATTTTTGTGCACAAGGTGGTTTACAACAAGAGAAAATATAATCCACAATACATTCAGTAATAATACAGTTAAAATCAAACCCACCCAAAGTGATGGGTGCTAAGCAGGTATTTATTTGTTGATGCTCTGGTCCTGTGATAATGCTGTGGCTAAGTGGTGAACGCAGAAGTTTCCATTTCAAATGTTGACTTTGTTGGGAACTCATTAAGTAAACCTCTGCAAGTCGCAAAGGTCCTTTTCTCAGGTGGCAATTGGACTGTCTTGTTTTTTCTTTGAAGACTTTTCACTTCTAATCCAAGAAGCTTCTTCAGCTCTGACAGAATAATGAAAGGGATGGAAGGATTTATACTCCTTGCAGATAGGTGAACATTTGCATCCTTTTAGAGGGTCGCTGAAGCACTTGGAAGTTTATCTGGGTCCTTTGGGGCGACCATGACTGAGAATATCTACAGACTTTTAGTTATACATTTTGGGATGAACCCCCTTAGAATGGTGTGGGAGTAGGAATGGATTTCCCGGGTGGAAAAAGAAAAAAAAATTCCAGACTACAGGAACCAGGAGCACTACTCAGGTGACCCTGTGGACACTTCCGAGCACTTCAATGGCCCTCTAAAAGGATGCAAATGACCAGCTGTCTGCAAGGAGTATAAATCCTTTCACTATTTTGTGAGAGCTGAAGAAGCTTCTTGGATGAGAACTGAAACATCTTCAAAGAAAAAAAAACCAGTCCAGTTGCCTCCTGAAAAAAGCACCTTTGGGACAACCATGCCCTGGATGACTGAGAAACTCTACAGCAGAGGTCTTCAGACTTGGCAGCTCTAAGACTTGTGGACTTCAACTTCCAGAATTCTGCTGCCAAGTTTGGGGACCCCTGCTCTACCGACTCTGCAAGTCACCATCTTTCTAAGTGAGTCCTTTCAATATGCTGAGAACAATATACAAAATATGGGGTGAACTGTCTCTTGGGCGATAGTATGTTTATAGATCAACATACTATCTGCACTTTAAAATTAAAACCACTTATTAACCATTAAAACTTTGGCCTTAAGTTGTGGCCAGTTGACCACTGTTAGGCAGTACAATTTTTTTTCCAGTTCAGGCATCAGATGATCTCTATATTTTGCTCTTGTCAGCAGTTTAGCCAACGTACCATATTTTGTTCCACTCACACTTTATGGACCTTTTCAAAGGTAGCCTCGTGTGCATTACAGGGCTGTAAAAGAGAGTTTTAATGAAAGTCTGGATTTCTGTTAACAGAAATGCAACCAACTCAGAAAGTTGCAGAAAATTTGGCAAATGTCATCAACTTATTACAGAGGTGGATTTCATATAATTTTACCACCAATCCGCTGTGCACTGAAAATGTGAGCGCATGTGGCTTCTTTCCGCGTGTGTGCTTTGCACATGTGTGGCTTCCATACATGTGTGGCTCAGAAAACATGGCTAAATAGGATGGCATAACCCCAAGGCGCTGGGTGGGGCCACCCACAGGTCACTGAATACCACCACTGAGTTATTACCTGTAAATCCAAGGATCAGTAGACCTGCTTATTCTGGGAAATGCAACCACAAACAGGCTTCATCACAACCCCAAAATCTATTTGTCTTCCCAACAGCACTTCCATCTTACCTGGATTTCATCTCAGCTTGTTCTCTTTCACCCAGCCATCACCCTTCCTCTTTAACAAGGATTTCAACTGGTACAGGCAAAGAGAAGCTGTACAGGTGATTTGATTAGAAACTCAGACCTAATAAAAGGGTTTGATAAGAGTTGGTATGCTTAGCATTGAGAAAAGATGAACCACACAGTATTTTGCCAAAACGTCCACAGTATAGGTGACAGGTTAAGGGTGGCTCAGTGGTTAGAATGCAGTATTGCAGGCCAACTCTGCCCACAGCCGGGAGTTCGATCCTGAAGGAAATGAGACATTTTCTGACAGAGCAAATCAAGCAATGGAACAGCTTGCCTTCAGAAGTTGTGGAAGCTTAATCACTGGAAGCTTTCAAGAAGAGACTGGACTGCCATCTGTCAAAAGTGGTGTAGGGTCTGCTTGGGTGGAGGGTTGGACTAGATGATCCACAAGGTCCCTTCCAACTCTTAATCTGTATCTGTATAAGGTTGACTCAGCCTTCCATCCTTCCGAAGTCGGTAAAATGAAGATCCAAATTGATGGGGGGCAATATGCTGACTCTGTAAAGTGCTTAGAGAATGCTGTAAAGCACAATGGGCTGATATTTTAAGTACTACTGCTATTAATGGTTTAAGTTACAGGATGAGGGATTCCCGTTAAATGCCAAGTAAATGTTTCTAATTGAAAGAGCAATGTCATGGGAATTATTTACAGTTTACTTACAGGATCCTTTTTCTTGGATGGATATCTATTTTATGCTGTCTTGTTATTTATGCTTTTAATCGTTGGTTGCGTTTTACTTTATTCCTTGTTTTGTTTTAATCGCTACTTGTCCAGAGTCATATATATAAAATAGGCAGCCATATAAATTTATCAGTAAAATCAATCGATTAAACTAGTGGTAGGCTCTTTATTGATCTTGAAACAGAAGCCGGATAAGCATTGTCAGGAAATTGTTAATTTGGATTTCTGGGCTAAGCAAAGATTGAGTTTAATTACCTATGGCTCCTAATTATAAATTTCTTTGAGGTGGTCTAATGGTTCAAGCACCAGGCTAGAAAGTGGTACACCCATAAGTTCTCACCTTAGCCATGAAAGTTAGCCAAGTGACTTTGGGCAAGTCACTTTGTCTCTGCCCAACCCACCTCACAGGGTTGTTGTTTGGGGGAAATAGAAGGAGGAAGGTGTTGGATATATTTGTCACCTTGATGCATTTGCAAAAATAATAAAGTTGGGATATACTGTATATAAAAAAATTAAACAAAATTGTACCCTGTTTTCCCCAAAATAAGACATCCCCTGATAATAAGTCCGATTGGGCTTTTGAATGCATGGCAATAAGGCCAAGTGCTTATATCAGGGTTCAAAAAACTATAAGACAGGGTCTTATTTTCAGGGAAACACAGTGCAATAGCAACATATATTGTGATTACTTTTCCATTCATAATAACCAGGGCATGATTATTGTGGGCTTGAAGCTGCCATTGTTTACTAGCCTGATATCCTTAGTTCTATATTTAAAAAGTGTGAATTTCAAATGCTGATTTATAACAATATAAGAGAATTATTGTTATTCTGCATCATTTATATACTTCCTATGTGCATCTGTTTTTACAGAAACAAGAAATAAGTTACTCGACTAGGTTGTAATTTAGTCTGATTTAGCGGGCTAAAGGGAAAGCAAAATTTATCCTATAGAAGTAAAAAATTAAAACGACGAGGGGTCCATAATGGATTGAAATATATTCAAGGATTTTGTCAATAATCTGCCTCTACTTGGCTGCTCTCCTACTCTTCTGTAAATTATATATTTTATATCTCTTCAATGCTGTAGTCATGATGGGAGGGTAGATCTGTAACTCAGAGATGCAATTAAAAAAATTATATTGGGATATTATCTTTAGTTTCCATCAGGTGGTAGGTTAAATAATTGACTGTGGTACTACTAAGGGGCCTATGTGACAACTGAGTCAGCAACAAGTAAACAGCCTTTGTGATTGAATGGCCCACACCTCTGCCAGTTTGTGTAGATTATAAGTTTAGTCAGAGATGTAGATGCAGATGGAAATAGAGATATAGAGGCATGAGATTTACATACACATAGACATATGCACATATGGCAGTTGCTGTAGTTGTTTTTCCTAACGAGAAGAGTCCTAACATTTGTTAATCATACGTTCCCCTTACAATTTTTTTTTAATCCAAGAGTCATATTTATTTAAATGAAAATTCAGATGGAAAACAACAGTAAGTAGTAAACTATGTTAGTGTTTTATCTTTTTAGGGGGACTCTCATCTTCACTTTACCCAAATTTCTAAATCATCAAAAAGGCATCCCAGGTCTTCTTTTTCCTTTTCCTTTTCTGAAATTATATCACATTTACAGCCATGTAATAATCACTGTATGCTAAATGTGCATGCAATGAGAACTGAATTTGGCAGTACCTTCAGAATGAAGAAACATGAAACATTTATAATATAGCATTCTTTCAGTCAGAAATGTTGGGTAAGGATGTTATTAGTTATGATTACAGAACTGGATTCCTATCAAAATCCCACTGAAGAGTTAATATCTAGTGTAATTCAGATCAGTAGGGAGAGAACATTTCATAAAATAGGAGGTTAAATTGAACTACACTGTAGGTTGTGCTAAACTGTAGCTTGCTGATTTGTGTCTAAAGATGCTGTATGAATCCACCAAGTTATTCAGAGTGTTCTATGAATATAACTTTGGTTATCTTTTTTGACAAGATTGGTATTTTATTTAGTATTCACTTATATTTAACCCAGTGGTGAAATCCAAATTTTTTTACTACCAGTTCTGTGGACGTGGCTTGGTGGGCGTGGCAAGGGAAGGATACTGCAAAATCTCCATTCCCTCCCCACTCCTGGGGGAAAGATATTGCAAAATCTCCATTCCCATCCCACTCTGGGGCCAGCCAAAGGTGGTATTTGCTGGTTCTCCGAACTACTCAAAATTTCTGCTACCGGTTCTCTGAACTGCTCAAAATTTCCGCTACCGGTTTTCCAGAACCTCTCAGAACCTGCTGGATTTCACCCCGATTTAATCATATTATAAAGCCCTTAAGATGATCGGTATTGCTAATCTGAGCCTTTATTTTCAGAGTCCAGGAGTTCTACTATCTAAAGCCAAATGGCATTCTAGACAAATACGGTAATCCTAGACCTTCAACGATTCATTTAGTGACTGTTCAGTGTTACAACAACACTGAAATAAGTGATTTATGACCATTTTTCATGTTTATGACCATTGCAGCATGCCCATGGTTATTTTACCTGATCAAAAATCAGACACTTGGCAACTGGCATGTAGAAGGAAAGCTCATGAAATTTGCTACTAAGGTGTTACTAAGCTGGGAGGTGGGGAATTGCTAACACTTTCAAAGATTAGACTCAAGATTCAGGAGGAAAGAAAAGTAAAAGCACATTGGCAGGAAAAACCAAATTCACAGGTGCAGAATAGGCAGTACCTGGCTCAACAATAGTACCTGTGAGAAGGATCTGGGTGCCCGGTGGATCCCCGCTTAAGTATGAGTCATCCGTGTGCTACAGCTGCAAAACAGCCAATGCAGTCATAGTCTGAGTCAACAGAGGGATAGCATCAAGATCACAGGAAGTGTTAGTACTGTTGTATACACAGTAATAATGACACACTTGGAATTCTGTGCCCAGTTCTGGTTTCTATGATACAAAAAAAGATGCTAAAGCCCTAGAAAGAATGGAGAGAAAAGCAATGCAGATAGCAAGGGGTAAGGAGGCTAAATTGTATAATGAATGACTAAGAGAACTACTATAGGTATGTTTAGTCCAAGGAAGGCTTAAGGGGAACCTAACAGCAGTCTTCCAATACTTAAAGGGCTGACAGGGGGAAGAAGGCATCAATTTATTCTCCATAGCACCTGTGGGCAGGACAAGAAGCAATGGATGGAAGCTCATCACCTGGAAATAATGTGGAATTTCCTGACAGTGACAACAATTAATCAATGGAACAGCTTTCCCCCCAGAGTTGTGGGTACTTCACTGCCACAGATTTTCAAGAAAAGATTGGACAATTATTTGTCTGGGATGATATAAGGCCTCCTGCCTTGGATTAGAGGACCTCCAAGGTACCTTACAGCCCTATGAGTCTATGAAGATCAGCCTACCTTCTTTAAGATATAATAGGTCCTAGACCTTTCTCTATAATTCTTACAAGGGGAATCCATAGATGTTAACTTCTGCTACCCATCATGTCTTCAATCAATCCAGACATTTCCATTTTTAAGAAACAGAGAATGTGAATACTAGGATATCAACCTTAAATCACATCCAAAGCAGGATAGAGAATTTCTTATTATTTTTAAAAATGTAATCCAGTTTAGCACTGTAAATGAGCTCCTACCACTTTTCCCACAATTTATATATTCAACCAACTTCTAATCTTAGTTTATGAAGGGGATTAGCTTCAATTGATCACAATTTAGGATTTAATCTTTGGCCAATTAAAAATATAAAGAAATGTTTCCAGATTTCTCTTCTCAGCTGGGCTAGTTAAGGGGAGGGGAAATACAGGTAGTCCTCAACTTAAAACAGTTTGTTTAGTGACTGTTCAAAGCTACAACAGCTCTGAAGAATGTGACTTATGACTGTTTTCATCATTATGACCTTTGCAGCATCCTCATGATCATGTGATCAAAATCCTCATGACCATGTGATCAGAAACTTGGCAGTTGATTCATATTTACAACCATTGCTGTGTCCCAAGGTCATGTGATCATCTGAGCTACGATGGCACAGTGGTTAGAATGCAGTATTGCAGGCTACTTCTGTTGACTGCCAATTGTAGTTCAGCAGTTCAATGCTCAATGGCTCATCCTTCCAAGGTGGGTAAAATGAGGACCCATTCTTCTAATCTGGAGGAGGACCAAGATTGTTGGGGGCAATATGCTGACTCTGTAAATTGCTTAAAGAGGGCTGTAAAGCACTGTGAAGTGGTCTATAAATCTAAGTGCTATGGCTATCGCTATTCTGCGACCACCTGACAAGCAACATCAATGGGGAAGCCAGATTCACTTAACAACCATGTTACTAACTTATGAACTGCAGTGATTCTCTTAACAGCTGCGACAAGAAATGTCATAAAATGGGGACCAAACTCATTTAAAAAACATCTCACTTAACAAAAGAAATGTTGGGCTCAATTGTGGTCATACGTCAAGGGCTACCTGTAATACAGTCAAAGCTTATGCATGTAACACATACATCAGGTCTACTGGTAAGAGAAATCAATCAATCAGAATTGAGCTGGAAGGGACCTTGGAGGTCTTCTGGTCCAACCTAGCTCAAACAGGAGACCCTATACCATTTCAGACAAGTGACTGTCCAATCTCTTCTTAAAAATCTCCAGTGATGAAGCACCTACAACTTCTGACAGCAAACTGTTAATTGTCCTCACTGTTGGAAAGTTTCTCCTTAGTTGGAAAAACTGCACGTGATGGTAAGCAGCAACTCAGATGTCAGTTCCATAGCATTCCTATTCTACCATCTGGACCATTGTTTCCTTCTGCTGAATGTGCACAGGAATCTGGAATGGTTTGCCTGAAGGCATCATGGTGAGATGATTCTGAGGGGGGGGGAGGGGAGAAGCAGAGGGATTATAAGCAGCAAGGGGATCCTTTTCTACTATAGGTCGCTGCTGTATATCATCAAGCATCATTTATTATTGGTCCAAATTGAGTCATTGGATATACTTTGAGTATGAACAGGATTAGGATTGTAGCTTTAACTTCAGAATTCTAGATACACAATCTCTATACTTCAACGATATTCTCTTTGATGATATAGTCTCGGAACCTTTGTGTTTATTGAATATTCCAAAAGCTTTAAGTCACATGCATTATGTTTCAGTATAGTGAAGCATACTGGGGTTTGGACCTTGTATAATGTATACATTCAGACATTGATTTAATTGGGATTTTTGATTGTTTGGTAATGCACGGTTTATGGATTAGTGTCCTGTATGGATTCATCACTATGGTTTGTTCAGAATACCATGCGTAAAGCCCCAATAGCCTGGTTGCTAATGTGTGATCCCAGCCAATTGGACTTATTCCCATTTATTAACCAAATTCATTTCCTAAGTTTTCTTCTTCTTTTCTGTTTTATGAGCAGAATAAAAAAAATGCTATACATAAGACGAATACAGTTCAGAAGAGGGCATAATCATTTTTCAATGCAATTACGGTAACATTTTTATCTAAAAACCCCTTTTTCTTTTTTTTTCCTTTTGAGCATTAGTCACTCTTCAATTTTAAATTACAGTTATGGAGCTGGAGAATAATAAATGAGCACCACACGACTGGGTGTGTGTGTTTTACTATTGGAACAACATGCCTGGTTGTTAAGCTTGGGCCTAAAGCCAAATATCCTGTTAAAGAAATATAAAATACATCCTGTAGCAAGTCCAGCATTCTATAAAATAACGTTTTATGGCTGTTGTAAAATGTCCTTTGTCAAGCTTTTTTTAAAAGTTAGCATCTATATGAAAATTAGTTGCTTTTACATTTGTTAAGTACCATATCAGTATGACTTCATATACCTTATTCCTTATATATGAAGTTATATTGGCATGGTTCTTATCCAGACATATATACCTTATATGTTTTATAAGATTATAGTAATCAAGACTTATACAATAAAGCCAAGTAAGCCCATTAAATGAGACTTTAACTAGAAATTATTAGTTGAAATAAAAAAGGCAAAAGATTAACCTGAGAAAAAACTGCAGTGACAATTTAAAGGTTTCTACATGACAATTTTACAAAGCCGCCAGAATGACACCTTACATAAAGTTTAAGGATAATTTGAACAATGCCAAGAGCATCCAGCATGCAGCCTGAAACTGTCGTATTACCAACATTATTTAAGCCTTCTGGAATTGTGCAATGTTTTTTCCTTTCTGGAGGTTGATTTTTGGCCAATGTTCTTCTAGGATAGGGGTCTAAGTTTAAATTTAAGACTTGTGGACTTCAACTCCCAGAATTTCCCAACCAGCAGTAGGGGAACAAAATACTAATCTCAAGATGCATGCATACTCGGATGAAATGTAGGAAGAGTCTGAATAGGGATGGCAGACATTAGTTGGTGGCCTGAGAAATCCCAATATTTCTCAATTCTCATTTATATTTGGTTCAAAAAGTCATCAAGGTGACTTTTCCATTTTTCTCTGTATCTATTTTTTTTTTTAGTGAGGATTGGTTAGTCAATGATCTATAAAGCTAACCTATTTTCTCTCCATTTTTAATCCTGTGTCTCTAAATACTCTTAGCATTTTATAGTTGGAACAAGAGATGTAGTTGCATTTACAAGACACATATGGTAAAAGAAAGTGAGGTTTAAGGGCATGTCCTGTTGACTTTTCTAAAGCATCAACAAACCCAATGGTGAAAGTTCTTGAGAGTTTACTTCATAAAGTCATAATGCGCTCTCTCTCTCTCTCTCTCTCTCCCTCCCTCCCTCCCTCTCTCCCTCTGATGTGAGCCACACCAAACTTTTAAGGTTCTTCTTTCCAATACAAATTGATCAGTTGTATCCCCAAAGTTTACTAGAAGAATTTATAACTCTGGTTCCTTTCAGAGATCCCACAGAGCAGGAAGATGGGACAAAAAACATTGAAAAATGGTCCTTCGTCTGATACAAGAAGGTAAAAAACAGGAAGGGCAATTCTACAACCCTACCTTGTCAGTCATCCATTATTCATTCTGCAAACAATAAAGGCATGTCGAAGCAGCCAAACTTCCCTTAGCAAAGGATTAGTTTGTGGGATAATAAAGACATGGAAAATAAAATAAAGCAAAATTGGACATTATTCAAAAACCAGCCGTGACTCTGTTCTAAGGAGTAAAAAAGGCAATAAATTATTTATCATGTTCATTAAGTTAATTGAGCTACTCTATCTGGGTCCTTTTGCCACATTATTTGCATGGTGATAGTTTTTACCATCACACAGAGCTAAAGTTTCCAAATAAGAATTTTGTTTTCTTTTATCTTGAGGGAAGACAAGTATAAATGATAGCCTTTGTTTTTACTTTTGTTGATAAAGGGTTATCTATCCCTCAAAGTGATCACAACCAGTGTTTTGCTGGGAAGACTTTTTCTCAAGTGCAGATGGTTGATAGGATGACTTTTAAAACTCTTTCCCAATATTATGGCCTAGTTTACTTTTCCAGCTGTTGATGGGGTGTCAGAATAGAAGTGCTTTTCTTTGCTTTTTATTACAGCCCTTGGATAACAAATGGCAGGGACTTGCAGGATTGGTTTTCATAACCTGGATGACCTCATTTAATCTTTGAGTGGCATGAAGTACGCTGCAATCCAAGAAATGAGTAAAGTTTGGGCGAAAACACAGGTGGACCGGAAGCAAAGCTCAAATGAATCAAACTTGATCTGAATTGGGATTGATTAATTAATTAATTAAAATGAGATCTCCAAATAAAGTTAGTGTGCTCACCCCAGGACATTGAATGGCTTTTTCTTTTCAAATGTTGAGTACAGGGTCCATGTAAAGAATACGTTGTAAAATTGCTCCCAGGGCTTGTGGATGTTGACATACTAGTTGTGTGCCTCTGGAATGGAATCTCAAAAGAGCTCATTTTGCAGAGGAACAGATTTCTGCAAACTAGGGGTTGAGGAGGAGGAGACGGAGGAGGAAGGAGAAGGAGAAGAAGAAGAGGAGGAGGAAGGAGGAGAGGAGAAACAGAAGAGGGAGGAGGAGGAGAAGAGGAAGAGGAGGAGGAGACTTAATCAGTGCCCCTCGGTCTAGCATTCTGTCTGTACGGAGGCCAATTAATATGCTAGAGAAACCCACAAAAGATTAGGCTAAAGACTCCTCTTGGTCTTTTCTTGTCATTACAAAGATTGCTGCTCATCTCTGCTTACCCCTCCCCCACTTGTTTTTGATTTATAAGCAGATAAATAGACTTCTAACTCAGCACAAAGCCTATAACATAATAGAGATGATTGCTGGTAGACTAGCCCCAGGTATCATTAAATGTGCAGGCTCTGATTGGTTCACTGGCCTTCCCAACATAACCTGTTGTTAACTGGTTTTCAACAAGGTTTCCGTGCCTACAAGGACAATATGAAATACGTAACAGGAAATATATTTTTGTGCAGACGATTCAAAGTAGTTTGCTTAATATATCATTGTTCCAAGAACTACTTCTCTACAGAATTGTTACCACTTCAATATAAACAATGCCAACCCAAAGGAACCAAATACAAATGTCTATCCTTCCATTGCATTTGTTCTGTCTGTCTTTGTCTGTTTGTTTATTTATTGATCGATCGATTAATTTGTTGATCTATATCATCTATCTGTCATCTATCTGTCATCTGTTACCTGTTATCTATCCATCCATTATCTATCTATTATCTATCTATATAGAATAGAATAGAATAGAATAGAATAGAATAGAATAGAATAGAATAGAATAGAATAGAATAGAATAGAATAGAATAGAATAGAATAGAATAACAGAGTTGGAAGGGGCCTTGGAGGTCTTCCAGTACTCTATTTATTATCTATCTATCTATCGTCTGTCTGTCTGTCTATCTATCTATCTATCTATCTATCTATCTATCTATCTATCTATCTATCTATCTCTATCTATCTATCTATCTATCTATCTATCTCTATCTATCTTTACCAATTACCTAGTTGACATCCATTTGTCTATCTATCTATCTATCTATCTATCTATCTATCTATCTATCTGTCATCACCAATTACCTAATTGACATCCAACTCCATTTATCCATCTGTCTGTCTGTCTGTCTATCTGTCTATCTATCTATCTTTACCAATTACCTAGTTGACATCCAACTCCATTTATCCATCTGTCCGTCTGTCTTGTCTTGTCTTGTCTTGTCTTGTCTTGTCTTGTCTTGTCTTGTCTTGTCTTGTCTGCCTATCTATCTCACGTCAAGGGATAATGCAATGACAAACTACATGTTGCTAAAAAAAAGCGCTGCAAGGAATTGTAGGTACAAAATACTAGAACTTCAGATGCATGTATGATGTTACTGAAACAAATTAAGATAATTTACAGGTCTTTTCTCACAGCCTAATACAAGCTAGGTAACCATTTTTATTATTATAGCTAGTTACAAGAATCTTCCCTGTGCTCAATTGATGATTTAATATATTGTGCAAGAGTCAGGAAATGGTGTTATTTGAGTAAAGCCCAGTTAAATCGATCATAAGAATGTCATAGAATAATATGCTTATTCTTTCCAAGAATTTTCAATCTTTGGGCTAGGGATCCTAAACAAAATTAAGGTAATGTAATTAATTCCTAATGATTTAATTCTTGACATTCCAGTTTTGTTTTTCCAATTACATACAAGTGAATTTATATAGCATACAATTGCATTATAAACTACCTTGCCTACTCAACTTTTCAGTGGAATGAAATCTTATATTGTGAGGTGGTTTATTTCTAGGTAAGTATGTGCAGGATTGATTCCTTCGGAGTGGGGTGAATAATTCTGAGTGTGATATTGACATCAGCTTGCTTACTTAAGGGCTATGTTAGCTACGTTAGAGGTTTATCCATGCTTATCAGTTCTATTTTCAGTTGGGCATAATTTGAAGATCAAATTAGGGCAATCACCACCATCCCCTTCCAGAAATGTCAAAACAGGCATACAGCATTAATCCCTAATCTTAACATTGTTTACCAAAGCAAAGGTCCATATTTCAGAAAACACAAAGTAATAAATGAAATTGGCAGCAGCCATTTATGAGCAAGATAAGTACTGTACAGTAAAGCACTGGAGTCTTGTTCCAGGATGTACTAAAATCTGACAAATATGTTTGATTTCAGCAAACGATATAGGTCCCCCATCTCTCATAAAACCAGACTTTAGAATCACCCCATTAAGTCAACAAACATTATGTTACAAACTGACATAAGGAAGTACTTATTTAAGTATTTATATCTTCTATAATTTGGCCAATATTTGCAGGTGTGGATCCCAGGACCAATTCCTGGCAATTGAAAGCTGCCGTAGAGAAATATTTTTTGCATTGACCTCTGGTGAGGTTGCAAACTACCACCATAAAACAGGGCTCTTGAACATTTTTGAGCCTGCAATATTAAACGGATAGGATAGGATAGGATAGGATAGGATAGGATAGGATAGGATAGGATAGGATAGGATAGGATAGGATCCTTTAACTAATATTAAGTAGGATGAAGCAGATCAGATAATATTAAATAACTGAATCAGCATCTCAACATTTTTTTATTTTCCATCATTAGTAAACATTCTATACAAATGTACAAATTACATTTATTTACTGGTTAAACATTAATATATACTAATCCTATTATATACTAATACTAATCCTCCTGTATTTGCATTCATTTATTACATTTTCCTTTGTATAATGGGCAATAATGCCATGGTTCTTGTTAGTGATTTTAAAACAGTTTTAAGCGGAAGACTGGGGCACATCAGATAAAATGAAGTTTATGATTTATCTGGAAATAGGTGTGGGAAAAACAGTAGGCTAATATACGCCACTATTGAAAAATAAATATTACACAGGAAATTCCAAGATACTGCTCTTTTTTTATTTGCCCAAGATCTAACGATCTTCTCAACTGATTTTTTTTGCAGTTTTGATATATGCAGCAAAGAGAATTAGAGTCATTAACAACCTCAAGTTGATTTAATTTTTGACCTCTCTCTATATAAAAGGTAATGGTTCCTCTCGCACATATGTGATAATCGTTCCTGACTCTAGGGGTCAGTGCTCATCTCTGTTTCAAAGCCAAAGAGCCAGCACTGTCCAAAGGCTTCTCTGTGGTCATGTGGCCGGCATGACTAAACGCCAAAGGCACTCTATATAATACATGGCTATTTACTATTCCTACATATTAGATCTTCCCATTTGATACTCTGATATTCTGCTTCTGTGCTACTGAACTGTCGGCATGCTAACTTTGGCCATTGGGCCAACACAAAAGCCCATATGGTACGCTTAGAAAAATGTTGGAACGATTAAGGATTATCAACGTTAAATCAAACATATGCTTTTAATGGTCAAGTTTGCCAGACTCTGTTGTTGCCATCATCATCATCATCATCATCATCATCATCATCGCAATCAGTTTTCCTAAGACATCTTTTATCTCTACTCAGCCTATTTGTTTGTTTGTTTGTTCTCAATGATATTATTGGCAACTTGCCATGTAGAACGGAAGAGTTCCATTTGAAAGAACATGATTTACAGAAGTCTGCCTACCAGCTCCAAGCAGAAGCATCATTTGACTGGAAAAACTTCCATGTTGGCATTTAGGCAGAGGACACATTTAGTCATACACCCACAGATACTTGCCTTAAACCTTTATTGCTTGATCTTTAAATTTAAATTTTAAATTTTAAAAACACCACGGAATATGACAAGTTACAAAGTGACTTATTAACCTCAAGCATTTTATTTAACATGATAAACATAAATTGTATTCGTAACCCAGTGACTAAAAGTGAATTTCCATCACCTCAGAAAAAAAATGACAAAGTAAGATGAACTAATGGACTTTTTAATATATTAGAAGAAAACAGCAGGAAGCAAACTCAACAGTAAATGAGCGCTGTGGTGAATTCCCAGCACAGCGCCCAACATACGCCCAAAATTTCAAAGGTGTCTAACTAATACAAGAAAGTTTGCTGTCTCGTGAGCTTAAGTTACTTTCCTGAAGTTTAGCAGTTCTTAGTTCTTAGTTTAATTATTATACTGGAAAGGCCCAGTATTAGTTTCTGGGCTTTAAATAGCATTATCCCAGTCATATTAATTTTCCCCTGTAAAACGTTATTAATGTAAAAATTATTTCTTCTCTTCCACAAAAAGGTTTGCTGTCCCCTGAGCTTAAGTTACTTTCCTGAAGTTTAGCAGTTCTTAGTTTAATTATTCTCTTAAAAGGGGTTGTGTCTGAAGATCTGATCTATTCCAATTTGTCTTGCAACATGCAGGGAAGATGAATGTTGATTATGCTAAACAAAAGGAACCACAAAGCAGTGCCGATATAAAAATGATGAGTTGGCTAGCGTCTTGTTGAATTGCGTTACTTGCTGTACGTTGAAAAGGTTGCAGTAGAACATAGGAATATGTCTGCTATGATTTTGTTGCCTAACACTTCTTCCTATGAATGTACATCCTTTGCTTTATCTTTGAATAAACCAGATCAGGGTGGGGGGAAAGCTTTCCCCTTTCTATTGACAGTCCCTATGGCAGCCATTTTCTCTGTTGCCCCATCAGGGGCAACGTATCCGTCCTGCTATCAATTCAGGCTATCACGGGAGGTTAATTTTGTATCCCGAATTCTCCTCCACATGATGTCTCTGTGTAAAAGTTTTGCAGCGAGTGTTCCCTCTGGTATCAGAAAGGTCGCCTGGATAATGTGACACACATTTTACTTTCAGCAAGCTTGTTATAGCCAGCACTGAATTTTTCATGAGCGCTTCAGTAACCTGTAGCTGAAGCTCTAGGGGTTTCTACCACAAAGAGGTAGATCAGTTTAGCTCTCAGTTCCCATCTGGCAGTGGGTGACAGGGACAGTCAAGAGGCTGCAGGAAACCTGAAGAACAAGGGGCTAGGGTGGGGGAGTGGGTACGGGACATCTATTGTGATGCATGAAAAGCTAAACATGTGCTTCTTGTAAGGGCATAGATTTTTGAGACATTTATTGATACCGCAAGCTTAAAGTTTGTACTCATTTCACTTTAAGATCATCTGCAAACAGCTGTCTCTTCCACAGATGGGCAACGCATGCACTTCCATTTTCTGCTAAGTTAGAAGTCTTAAGATTCTCTTTGAACTTAATTCTTCATTGTTTTTTTTTTTTCATCCTACTTTAAACAGCATTTATTCATGCTGCATCTACTACACTAGCGGTAAACTGAGCCCGGGATTCATGCTTTTTAGAGTCTGAACTTAAAAATACATACTAGAAAGGCCTTAAACTTTTATTGATTGATTTTTAGGCTCTTCTGATTAAAAAACAACAACACAAAATATGACAAGTTATAAAGTGACTTATTAACCTCAAGCATCTTACTTAACATGATAAACATAAATTGTATTTGTAGTCCAGTGACTGAAAGGGAACTTTCATCACCTCAGAAAAAAATGACAAAGTAAGATGAACTAGTGGACTTTTTAATATATTAGAAGAAGACAACAGGAAACAAACTCATCAGTAAATGAGTGCTGTGGTGAATTTCCAGCATACTCTCAAAATTTCAAAGGTGTCTAACTAATGCAAGAAAGTTTGCTGTCCCCTGAGCTTAAGTTAGTTTCCTGAAGTTTAGCAGTTCTTAGTTCTTAGTTTATTATACTAGAAAGGACCAGTATTAGTTTCTGGGCTTTAAATAGCATTATCTCAGTCATATTAACTCTCCCCTGTAAAATCTTATTAATGTAAACATTATTTCTTCTCTTCCACATGTTTCACATTGCATCACATTACCAAATGAGATATACTCTACTTAAAAACAAAGGTATGTTCTAATACTTTAGTTCCATGTCTCTTTACCCCCAATAAACATTAAAATGGTCGACATTAAACAACTGTAACATTATCTTTGCATTTACCTTCAAAAAAACCCAACCCTAATATGTACATGCAAATAACAGCTCCAAAGAAGAGCTGATAATTATCAAGGCAGACAGAGAGAGAAAAAATCCTTTTCTTCTTCTTCTGCAACTGGTGAAGCCCTGATGACAAATCTTCTTTGAACAAGAACTTTTCTTCCAATGGATAGAGCCACTTTGGAGGAGTGAATTTTCTCAGTGCTGCTACAAATATAAACTCCTTCCCTTTATAAGTCTGAAGTCCAGTGAAGCTGCTATCTTCACTGGTAAAAAATAAAGCTAAGCAGGGTTTGACCTGATTAATACGTGGGTGGGTGGGAATTCCAGCACTGAAGGCTAGACCCAGAAGTTAAAAATAAATCATGGAACAAATCAATGGCTTTTGTTATTATTGCCAAGAAAATTAACATGGCCAGATCTGTGTAATTATGAATATTTAACCTCAGTTTGAGGCTTTAGTAGCTTAGTCTCCATTCTAATTTGTAGGCAAACTATTTTACATCACCCATTCCTTCATTGTACTTCTTCAATTTATGTTGTTCATGGACCATTCATCAAATGCAGTTACTGTAAAATAGTGTAACTATTTGGTGTAACTACTAAATAGTGTAATTACAAACTTATCTCATCTTATATGAAAAAAAAATCCATTGGCTGATGGCCCTTTTCTGATCTCGATTCAAACTGTATTACACTCATGTTAGGATATTACACTTTGCATATTTCTCTGTGTGATATGTCTTGACATGCTGATTATCAAGCTGGTTAAGTTCTGCCTGCATGGCATTACAATTAAATTAAAACCCCCACATTTTGACAGTGACACATGCGAAAAGGATGTGGAACCCAAACTAAACATAATTCAACAATATGATACTACTGGAAACAACACAACACAAAACAAAATGAATTTTGGGTTGTCTCAACCTAAGTTCTGGACAATTCATCATTCTCTTCTGGGCTGATAACACCTGGAACTCTGTATCTAGTTCTAGATATGTTCTAGAAGGACATAACAAACTAGAGCAATCAGGACGGTAAGGGACCTAGAACCAAAAATTATGAAAAACAATTGGAGACCTTGAGTGCAGTGAGCATGGAGAAGAAAAAAACACAGAGAAATGTAAGATGTCAAGACAGAATTGTCCAAAACAAGAATTGTCCTAGGACAAGAAACAGTGGCTTAAGTAACAAGGAAATAGTTTTCAACTGGACATATGAAAAAAATCCTAATGGTAAATGCTGTTCAACAATATAATAGTCTGCCATCACAGATGATGGGCTCCTTTCACTGAACAACCTTTATCTGACTTGGATGTGGTAAAAATGGATTCCTGCAAGCGTTAGACTAGATCAGGAGTGTCAAACTCGCAGCCCGCAGGCCAGATGCGTCACATGCTGGCCCTGCCCTGCCCGGTTTAGCAAAGGGGGGGGGGAGTCCCAATACATCACATGATGCCACTGTGACAACACAATTTTGACACCCCTGGACTAGATGTTGTCAGGATCCTTTCTAATCTGGGCATTCTATGATTCTACATCTTTTGATCTGTTAAACTTAAGCCTAAACTGCTTTAACTTAGCCTTTGCATAACTACAGGCATGGAATGGATGCTTTTCTATAAAGCTGTAACTAGCTGTTAGATATATATTTAATGTGGTTTCATTATATCCTATCAATATAAACACTGGAATAATGTTCCAGGGGGTTCTGTGAATAGAAGGAGGAGAAAAAGATGAACAAACGCATTCACAAAAATCATGATAAAAGCTAGCCTTTCCCATTGAACACCTGTTGCCTGAGCATGGTTAATTACTTTTGATTGTTGTCAAGTATCTGAAATATTTATTGCCCTGCCTGTTAATTTTCCTGGAAACAGAAAGGCAACTCCCCTAAAAATAATAAACTTCTCTAATTTCTGGCATTCTAACCTAGTTGTTTCTTGGTTTCTATATTTGATTTTAAGATGTCTTTTGGAAGGGAGAGGATTTCTTTTTATAACTGAAACCCAGCTGGTTCAGGCACTGTGAATCCTGCCAGTTTACTGAAAAGGAAACCAGTGACTCATAGACATGGTGCCAAACGGTTGCAAAAGTATCACACAGAGCCTAATAAAAAGATATGGTTGGTGTAGTCTTATGACAGGGTTGGGTTGGATGGCACTCAAAAGTGTTCAGACTAATTTTTCAGACTCACACAGGCAAGGAGCCTACATTATCTGAGGGAGAGGGACAACCTGCTCATCCCCAGAAGCTGCAGTGCTCGGTAACATCCCTTTGAGGGACAGTCCATTGTGATGCCTTTTGAGATGATGGTAGCAGAGGTGGGTTTCAGCAGGTTCTGATCAGTTCTGAAGAACTGGTTGTGGAAATTTTGAGTAGTTTGGAGAACCAGTAAATACCACCTCTGACTGGCCCTGCCCCCATTTATTCTCTGCCTCCCAAGTCCTAGCTGATTGGGAGGAAATGGGGATTTTGGAGTAACCTTCCCCTGGAGTGGGGAGGGAATGGAGATTTTACAGTATCCTTCCCTTGCCAAGCCCACCAAGCCACGGCCACCAAGCCACAGCCACAGTAAGAAGTTTTGAATCCTATCACTGGATGATAGCATGCCAAAGTATTGCGTACTTTATGCCCAATCAGGGCTGTGTTGAGTGACAGGTTTGGAAGATGGCAGAAAGAACTTGCAAAACATGCTCCATCTTAGTCTGTCTGAAAATGCTGCTTCAGTCTACCTAAATATCAGGGTTGGCTCCAGGGCCGTCTTAATAGCATTATGGGCCCCGGGCAAAGCAGTGTACTGGGGCCCCTACGACAACTACTCACAGGAATAAAAATGTAAATGGTCGATAAAATTAAACATATGTTTATTTTATTGGCATGTTAGTATTAATAAAAAAACACAATAAAATGTAATAAATATGTTGCTATATTTATATGATACAAGGTGTATTGAAGTATTAACATATACAGATTAATATGGGCCCCCTATGCTCATGGGGCCCGGGGGCAAGTGCCCATCAGGCAGTGGTAAAATCCAGCCAGATCTATCCTGCTTGCACGAACCGGTAACAGCAGCGGGGGACGCTCTGCTCACCCGCCAAGACGTCATTATGTCCCATTTTTGACCCTCTGTGCATGCCCAGAAGAGGCGTGCATGCTCCCATTCCTGAACTGGTAGCGAAGGTAAGTGGATTTCACCTCTGCCATAAGGCCCATGCGTTAAGACAGCCCTGGCTGGCTCTACACATCAGACACATCAAGCATTAAAACAAGGGCTCAACAACACCTTCCTATCCATGTCCAGTGTTAGACAGAGGCATTTTATATCTTTCTGGTGAAGTTACTATCATTGAGAAGAAAATGTTTGAAGTGTTGGAGATCTAATATTTAAGTATCATGTATATGCAATTTATATTATGCCAAAATCTTCCAAGTTTGATTCAGAGCTCTAATAAGGTGTTCTGTAAAAGAAATCAGGTTGCCTTAGAAAAAAAAATTGGCTGATTTTTCTAGATATCACAATTAAATGTCAGCCACACAAAACTTTTCACTGATTATCATTATAAATTAATAGCTGTAACTCCTTTTTTCCAGTTTGACATAATCAGATGACATTTTCAAATATAGTAGTAACTATTACAAAGGGTAAAACATGCCAGATTCTAGATAGAGGGCTATATACCGGTAAATATATCCACATACATATGCATAGATGTGAATTAGATATTTAAAACCATTTATGAAACTTTCAAACACTGTGGAATTGTTTATTAGGGGCACTGCTGCTATTATTCAGATAAAAGATGTCCAACATTTGAATTCATCTCATAGTTCTTGAGGGTAGGTGATTCTGAAAATGATCAATTTGCTATTAAATTTGGGAAGTGTTACATGAATAAGCTAAAACAGTCTTGCGGTTCTTTTTAAATGGCATGGTTATAAACTTAGCATATTCAGTGTTTATTTTTAATAATGTAATACAATAAACAATGAAACCACTTATCCATTTGACCACAGCATGGATTACAGCAGATAATGCTTGAGAGAGACAACTTTAAAGCATAATAGCAACTGTCTTGTTTTACTTTTTTTTAAAAAGTAAAGATTTCTGTTTATTTTCTTTTTAAAAAGCACTTAAGATGAGATGTCAGTTATCTGGATGGTTATTCATAGATGTATATTTTATCTATGTCTAATAGGAATTTGATTGACAGGAGAGTTACAGAGGGGGATAAGGTCAGGACCTCACTGGCAGGTTAACAATGGATTTTTTAAAAGGCATACATACAGCAAAATATACACAATGTGCAACATAATGCCAGGCATTATTATAAAATGCATGTTCACATAAAATACCATGCAACTAAAGTCCCCTTGTTCCTTTTTGTCCACACGTTATGATACAAAAGGTATTTGAATAAAAATGGTTTCAATACCCATACAATTTTCTTAGCCGCATTATAGAACGTTAAAAGATTACATTAAGGACCAGCATTTAGATAGCTCCAGTATGCTAACATAGGTGATATTAAGGTCTCTTCGAGCTATGCTCAATTCCTACAGAGTTCATGACACGTCCATATGGTTTTCTTGGCAGCAACATAGAAGTCTTCCAATTCCTTTCTGGGATATTATTTTGACTTACTATTCTAACCTACAGCTCTGGAAAATATTAATCAGGTTGGCTCTGGGTTTTTTTAAGATCCTCCAAAACAAAGGGCTAAATCTGAAATGCTGTGTCTTTCAAACAGTATGGGAACAAAAACTTGTAGCAATAAGAATAAAACAGGATGGGGGAACCTATTCAAACCAAACACATAAGAGTTGTGGTAGGGCCTCAATCCACCATGGATAAAGACATAGTAGAAAACTCAAAATCCATCCTTAGTAGCAATGGCACAAGCATTCTCTTCAGCAACCACTTGAAAATCATTTAGTAAGATCAATAAATCCATGGGCTCAGTGTAGTTCTTTACTGAGTTGAGTTCAGAGAAGAGGATAATTCTTACCTTTGATCAGCTACTGATCAGAGATAAAGGCTTTTTAGGACATGGGACAGAAAGTTTTTGGACCAGATGGGATATAATAAATTTATGAATGAGCTCATGAAGTTCTCCACCTCTGGAATAGAATTTTTATATTTGAAACTTGGAAGGAACATAGGTATTTTTTTTCAAAATATAAAATGCCAAACTTTATCATTAATTTAATCTGCCCACACACTTACATATGCCAGTACCCATTACAAGCAGAACCTAATACAAACTTCCATACAGAAATAATGGAGTTGAACTTATTCTCCATTTAATACGTTTTGGATTGTAATTGCAATCATGTAAACGTAAATTGATTGGCTATTAAAAGTCCAGCTTTAATTAGTGTGGCAGCATACCTGCTTGTATTTCTATAATCCAGATTTTTTTTAAAAAGTAGGGAAACTTTCTAATGGAAGCATTTTATTACTAAGCACCCCTAGCTAAAACAATTAAACCAAGAGTCAGTTCATACACAGGGCAACTTCTGGCACAGAAGTCAAAATAATCTCTTCTTCTAACAAGATTAGTTTTGCTGCAAAAGAGAAAGTGGCACACAGAAACCAATGTTCTTGAATGAGTTTTGTAATTTTTTGCAGCCACTATGACCCTCCACTAAATCAGGAAAGGCCAAAAATGTGTGTGAATTAGCAATGCACATTTCATGGACACAGGTACAAGTAAAACAATGGAAAGTGATGATTTTTTTTAAAAAATTGATTTATATGCCACCCTTCTCCGAAGACTCAGGGCAGCTTACAATGCGTTAAGCAATAGCCTTCATACTTTCGTATATTTATACAAAGTCAGCTTATTGCCCCCACAAACTGGGTCCTCAATTTACCTACCTTAGAAAGGATGGAAGGCTGAGTCAACCTTGAGCCTGGGGAGATTCGAACTGCTGTAATTGCAGACAGCTGGATGTTAATTATGGTGCTTTAGTCTGCAAAGCTAAACCAGGCTCCTGGTATGATGGCCCAATACTCCATTATAAAGCTGTAGGTGAAGTGAATGCCAGATTTGGGGACTTCCCACGGAGTAACAATGTTCAGCTGCGAGGTTTTCCAAATTCAAATATGGGATCTGTCAGCAAAAGCTCTGTTTTTGTTATGAAATTCAGTTTTGTTATGAAATTCACTGGGTTCACTACCCACCACCCCAATCTATGATGCATAAGATTGGCCTCTGCCTCTTTTAAGATGCCTTCAAGTTTGAAAGGCAACCATGTCTGTGAGTTTGATGTCTTAGAGTTCCCAAAAAAACTATCATGGGTTTCTCTAGTGCCAAGGATGCTGTCACATCATCTCACTGGCTTTGTTTCATTAATGCCCAAATGCAATGAGTTGTACTTGGCCGGCACATAAATACTGTGCTTAACTTGACAACTGGTACACCCAGAGGGAAACAGTTGGGGGGAAAGGAAGGGGGAAAAATATAATTTGGAAAAGAATGTTAATAGCTTGATAGATATGTGTATATATGTTACATGTTACATCAGGCTATACAATGCACACTCTACACAAATATGCTTATTCCTACTAAAAATATTGTTTGAGTTCCTACAAAGTTACAAAACTAAAAGAATGAATCTTCCTCTTTCCAGTTACTTCTCCCAGATTGTGCGATAAACAAGACAGAAACAGACTTCAGAGGATAATTAGAACTGCAGAAAAAACCATTGCTACCAACCTTCCTTCCATTGGCGACCTATATACTGCACGAGCCAAAAAGAGGGCTGTGAAAATATTTACAGACCCCTTGCATCCTGGATATAAACTGTTTCAACTCCTACCCTCAAAATGATGCTATAGAGCACTGCACACAAGAACAACTAGACACAAGAACAGTTTTTCCCAAACGCCATCACTCTGCTTAACAAATAATTCTGTCAACATTGTCAAACTATCCAGTAAGTCTGCACTGCTATTAATCTTCTCATAGTTCCCATCACCCATCTCCTTCCACTTATGACTGTATAATGTAACTTTGCTGCTTGCATCCTTACGATTTATACTGCTATTTTTTCCTGATTGCTTTTTTGTACCCCATGACTATCTTTAAGTGTTGTACTTTATGTTTCTTGACGGAGATATCTTTTCTTTTATGTACAGTGAGAGCGTATGCACCAAGACAAATTCCTTGTGTGTCCAATCACACTTGGCCAATAAAAAAACATCTATTCTACTCTATTCTAAACAGGCCCTGTCTCACAACTGGTGAAGTTGAGAACACAACTCTCCAATATCTGGATACAACCATTTGGTTGTGTAGTCACAGGAGAATTTCATTGCCTTTGAGCAGAAGCCACTGAAAGTGCTGAGTATGCTTCTGCTTTTCATGTGAACGCAGCCTCTCCCCCCACCCCACCCCCACTTTTTTTTTTTTTGCGGCCTCCCCCTTCCCCTGCAGTGCTCCACAACCCTCCAAAGAGACAAGAACAGGGATGGCGTCACAAAGCACTTCTTGTATTGAAGAGTCTTTGGTGTTCGGCAGTATTAAGTTCCTTCCTTTTGTTTTTTCAAAGGCCTGCACTGTCAGCAAGTGTTACCCTGTATACTACACTAAGTTCTGGTATCTCTGAGCAAGGATTTGTGTGTAGGCCAACTAGGAAGATAATATTAAACGGGGGGCCTTCGTGCCTCTGGACCTTGTTCTTTTCAGAAAGGACAGTTCCATGGCAACCAGGACTATTAGGGAGCCACAATCTTGTCACCACAATTTTAAGCCCTAAGAATTAAACCCAAAAGATAAAACACGATGTGGCAACTTTATCTTTTGCATAAAGTCATTTCTCAGAAATATGATCGGCGCAAGCATTTAAAAAGAGGGAAGCTGTGGGAGGGCAGAACTGTCCTGTGCACATTAGAGTTTTGACAGATGAATGAAAGGAGGAGAAAACACAGCCTTTCAGCCACTTTTAAAATACTGTGCGTCCCGTGTGCGGGTTTCTGCACAGAATGAACTATTGAGTTGCCAAAAGAATAGCATTATAAATTTATAGATTAATAACAAAGTGACAATGTGAATTTGGATAAATCTTCTTGTGGTAATATAAAGATTTAGCTTAAATAGGGAGGAGAACAAAATCTGTTTTTTGGAAAGGGTGGGACATATAATAAATAAATCCTTAACATAGCTGTTAACCAATCATAAGTTGAGGACTGCCTGCATTGCAGCTTTTGTTAACAGTATGCATGCATGTACCGGGTATCTCTCCAAACCAACATATTTGACTTGCACTAGAGATAGTTTTTAAATAAATTTTCTCCAGACCAGGGGTGTCAAACTTGATTTCATTGAGGGCCACATCAAGGCTGTATTTGATCTCTGGTGGCTGGGGTGGGCATGGCCAAGATGGGTGTGGCCAGCTCAGCGCCACTCGTGTTGGAGCACCTCTGGCTCCACTTGTGTTGGGGGCACCTCTGGCCAGCGAAAATGGGCTCCAGAACTCTGTTTTTGGCTGCAACAGCCTCCTGCAACCCTCTGCCAGTGAAAACAGAGCTCAGAGGGGCCTCCCGAGCTCTGTTTTCACTGACAGAGGCACCACAGGCTGCTCCTTCTCTGTTTCCAGGGCAGCCCCGTGAGCCAGATCTAAGCAGCCTGCGGGCCAAATCCAGCCCCTGGGCCTTGAGTTTGACACTGCTGTAGACAGTGAATAGTTTAGCTATAATTAGGATTGTTCATTCATTAGCTATACACGTGGAAAAATAGGAAGAGGCTTTTCTTATAAATGGGCAGAATAGTGGCTCCCTGTTTTATTTATTTATTTATTCAATTTATATGACTGCCTATCTCAACAAGGGTGATGGTTTATGAGAATGTCCCAGAGAGACAGGAAGAGGAGGAGCTGTAGAGTAGGCAACAACAACAACAATAATAATAGACATGTTTAGTTGCTAAATTAGTCCACTGGTCATTATGTAAAAAATACGACATACCTGTATCCGAAAAGTCATGGGAGCACAAAGCGGAAAAAGTTATCGAAAATGAGATAGTGAAGATCTTGTGGGACTTTCAAATACAACACGCTAGATATCACGGTTGTCAAAGGCCGAAGCATACAATTTATTGATATTGCTGTACCAAGAGACACCAGAGTCAAAGAAAAAGAACTAGAAAAAAAATCACAAAATATCGCGACCTGTCCATCGAAACTACATGGCTATGGATGAAATATGTCACAGTGATACCCATTGTCATTGGGACACTTGGTACCATGTCCAAGAATTTTACACAACGCATCAAGAAATTGCAGCTTCTTGCAATAACACCAGTGGCACTGCAAAAAACTGCACTACTTGGAACATCATATATTTTAAGAAGATACTTGGTTGATACCTAGCACGCTGGCAGCAACACGTATCAACCATTAGCACCAATCAAGGGTATTTGTGACACATTTTTAAATGTTCAGTTGACTGATTTCATGTTTAATGAATAAAAGAGATAATAATAATAATACTCATGATCAGTGCTTCTTGTTTGAACTATCTCAAAGGGTTGACCACAAGGAACTCTGAGCTTTGTATTTTTGGTATTTTGTTTTGCTTTGTATTTCTGTTTGTAGAGGGTCCAGAAGGTCTACAGACTAGACTAAAGCCTGGGAATTTAGAGATTGTAGCACATTCAATTGCGCACCACTATCTTTTGTGAAAACACACAATAGTACAGCAGGTAAGGGGCATAAATCTGATTCAATAACTAGATCCAACTTCTCAGTCATGTCTCAGATCTTTAAAAAAATCAAGCAGCAGTCACAGCAAAAACATTACATTCGTTGACTAAATATGAAAAGCGATAGATAGCATGGTGTAGAGATTAAGATGTTGGACTGCTTTCAAAAAGACCCAGATTCAAATCCACTTTACCACAAGGAGACTTTCAATGGGTCACTCATTCTCTTAGTCCAGGGTTGTTACAGCTGAGCTATAGTAAAGAGAGATTATTTTATATGCCGCTTTGGTCATTTCTCCATACATTGTTGTCTGCAGTTATCCATCACTGTTGGGTCAAAAAATCAGTAAAGAGAAAGGGTTTTATATACAGTAGAGTAGAGTAGAGTAGAGTAGAGTAGAGTAGAGTAGAGTAGAGTAGAGTAGAGTAGAGTAGAGTAGAGTAGAGTAGAATAGAATAGAATAGAATAGAATAGAATAGAATAGAATAGAATAGAATAGAATAGAATAGAATAGAATAGAATAGAATAGAATTCTTTATTGGCCAAGTGTGAATTTGTCTTGGTGCATATGCTC
Organism: Masticophis lateralis; assembly: GCA_030761175.1. Classification (NCBI taxonomy): domain Eukaryota; kingdom Metazoa; phylum Chordata; class Lepidosauria; order Squamata; family Colubridae; genus Masticophis; species Masticophis lateralis. The sequence continues at coordinate 67,620,037 of JAUDYJ010000007.1, read as the reverse complement.
TCAGTGTACATAAGAGAAAAGATACATTCATCAAGAATTATAAGGTACAAGAATCATAAGGTACAACACTTAATGATAGTCATAGGGAAACAGTCAATATAAATCTTAAGGATACCAGCAACAAGGTTACAGTCATACAGTCATAAGTGGGAGGAGATGAGTGATAGGAACAATGAGAAGATTAATAGTACTGCAGACTTAGTAACTAGTAAATACCACTTTAATGATGTATCAGCGATTAGAAGATATAGAAGTAACTAAGGGGGAGATGGCCACAGGTTCATGGAGAAAAAGTGGGTCTGAGCAAGCATACAAAAGTAATATACAGCTAGTACACTGAAGTGTTACTAGAGTGTATCCTTTGTAGGGTATTTTTATTCTTCCATTATGCATAGTTGCTTAAGGGGGTAAAGTTAATCATTCAACAACTACATTCATCATTTATTCTCTTTGTGCAAGGTGCCTGAAAGCTACCTTTATAACTATTAATAAGAATATGTGGAGAGCAAAATTGTTTGCTTTTGTTATAACTCTTAAATGTTTCTTTCTATAAAATCCTGGATACCTCCATGAGAGGCCAAGTTAGTTTGCCACAGGATCGTCTTTCAAAGATAAGAGTACAACAATTTGTTTCCTTTCAGTGGCATATCAGTTAAGGCATTCCTTTCCACCATCAGGGTTTAGGCACTGCATTAGAATCGGAGTGTTTCTGCACTTGGATTCTGTTTGAAACAGAAATAAAACCCTCTATTTTTTTGCAGCCACTGGCTTATTTTCACACGGCTTTCCGATTAACTTTGAAAATACTCTTTGCGAGAAATTACTTCGGACGTCTGGCAAGAAGAGTTTATTGCTTGCTCCATGGTTCAGTGGGCACAGAAGAAGTGAAAACTCAAAGATGGATAGGAAAAGAGAAGGGATGGTTTCATAACCGGCTACTGACCATATACAGTAGCAATATGGTCTTTCTCATCCTTCCTACTTTTTAAAAACATGTTGACTTCCTCACAAGTAAAACATTAGACCTTAATGGTCTTTAGAAATTCTCAGTCATCCAGGTCATGGTTGTCCCAAAGGTGCTTTTTCAGGAGGCAACTGGACTTTCTTGGTTTTTTTTTCTTTTGAAGTCGTTTCACTTCTTATCCAAGAAGCTTCTTCAGTTCTGACAGCATAGTGGGGAAGGGAAGGATTTATATTCCTTGCAGACAGCTGGCCATTTGCGGGTCATTGAAGCACTTGGAGGTTTATCTGTGACCTCAGGGTCACCTGAGTGGTGCTCCTGGTTCCTGGAGTCTGCAATATTTTTTTCTCTGGAAATCCATTCCTACTCCCACACCATTCAAAGGGCATTCATTCCAAATTCTATAGCGAAAAGTCTGTAGAGATTCTTAGTCATCCAGGTCATGGTTGTCCCAAAGGTGCTTTTTCAGGAGACAACTGAATTTTCTTGTTTTTTGTTTTGAAGGCGTTTCGGTTCTCATCGGGTGATGAGATTATAGTGTACTTAACTGAGACAGGTGGAACGTGATGATTATCCATTTCCAAGTATTTTCCCACCAAAAGGGATTCCCCCCCCCCCCCAGTTTACCCAATTAACTCTTCCCTATTAGTACTTCCTACAGACTATATACAGACTGCCTACAAATTTGGAGTTTTTCTATTCACTGTTGAGAGTTTTCTTCCTACAGATTTTCTTTGTTGTTGTTTTGGCCTTACTAACTAGAATCAATAATGCAAGCATAAACAAATCAGCTTTCCCCTAACTAGTAAACTCCAAATGGCCAACATTGTCTATTAACATAGCTGAATGTGGGCAGCCTTTTCCAACAATAGGCTTGGGAAATCTGGTAATTGAGGTCTCAACACATCTGGAAAACAAGTTCAAGAAAGTTGAGCCAAATACAAATGGTTCTCACAGTCTAGGAAACAATATTTGCCTTATTTCCAAATACACTGTTGATGTTACCTAGTTGAGTAAAGTGTCAAGCAAACAACCAAGCTCTGAGAGCACCAAGAACTCCACACTCCAACCCTGAGCTACAGATATTCTCTTCTATTGGAACCTGAATAAGTATAGGAAAATGGCCGTGCTAGCTGCACATTTAGAAGAATATATATAATAGAAATGGGGACGTGGTGGCTCAGTGGCTAAGATGCCGAGCTTGCCAATCGAAAGGTTGGCGGTTCAATGGTTCGAATCCCTAGTGCCACGTAATGGGGTGAGCTCCCGTTACTTGTCCCAGCTTCTGCCAACCTAGCAGTTTGAAAACACATAAAAAATACAAGTAGAAAAATAGGGACCACCTTTGGTGGGAAGGTAACAGCGTTTCATGCACCTTAGGCATTTAGTCATGCTGACCACATGACCACAGAGAGGTCTTCGGACAGCGTTGGCTCTTCGGCTTTGAAACGGAGATGAGCACTGCCCCCTAGAGTCGGGAATGACTAGCACGTATGTGCGAGGGGAATCTTTGCCTTTACCTTTATAGAATAGAATAACACAGTTGGAAGAGACTTTGGAGGTCTTCTAGTCCAACCCCCTGTTTAGGCAGGAAACCCTATAGCATTTCAGAGAAATGGTTATCCAATCTCTTCTTAAAAACTTCCAGTGTTGGAGCATTCACAACTTCTTGGAGGCAAGTTATTCCACTGATTAATTGTTCTAGCTGTCAGGAAATTTCTCCTTAGTTCTAAGTTGCTTCTATCCTTGATTAGTTTCCACCCATTGCTTCTTGTCCTGCCCTCAGTTGCTTTGGAATATAGCTTGACTCCCTCTTCTTTGTGGCAGCCCCTGAGATATCTTGTGGCAACTATCATGTCTCCCCTAGTCCTTCTTTTCATCAGACTAGACATACCCAATTCCAGCAACTGTTCTTTATATATTTTAGCCTCCCATCCCCTAATCATCTTTATTGTTCTCCTCCATCCCCTCACATTATTTTTAGGCACACACATAATATATAAGGCAATGCTACTACATTTTTTTCAGTCAGCTAAGTTCATGGTATAATACACCACGACACCCATGATGTAAACTTTCATGCAATTCTACTCAGGTACAGCATAACAAGAAAAGGAACAATATCCTTCTATCCCTCTAGATCCTGCCATTGTTCTATGCATAGCCTGCTGATGAGCGTGAGATGGCAAAGTCATCTTCATTAGATGGAATTTAATAGTGAATCAAAGTTCTAGAGAGAATAGACTGATCTAAACTTTAGCCTCCCTTGAGTCTCGCTGAAAGATTAGAGGGAAGGAACAGGGTCCTGCTGTGTTGAATGTATCAGATAGTTTTTCACTAATAGTTACTTTTGTTATAAAGCCCTAGAGTCCCACCCAATTTTAACTCTTTGGGAGGGGCGGAAGGTTCAACTATGGAATGACATATTCAACTAAAGTTCTTAATTCACAGTAATTCTGTTGTGATGCTGAGATACGATAGGTCTTAGATTTATATAAATTCGAAGTGCTTTTTTTTCCCATTTAAAAGATGATTTTTCAATGGCTTATTAGGCCCCAGACACTGGTCTTTGACTGTCAGATGTTCTCAAAACCAGTTGTCACTTTAAAAAAAAAAGTCAGAATAAATCTACACCTCAAATAAAGACAAGTATTTTAAATACAAAGAACAGAAATATGTAACTATTATTGCAGTAAGGATTTTTCTTAACGGCTTATTAGTGGTTCTTTGCTTTATGGTGTCAACTCATTTTGAATAAAAGGTTAGCCCTGAAACTTATTTTAAGAAAGGTAAAATTTGTTGCCCAAGAGAATTGTTGCTTTCCACCTACAGAACACTGTCTGACATAGCTAAAGTATAAACAAAGTATGAAAAACAGAATGTGTTAGATGATCTTGCTAATCTAATGCTGTCTCTGTACAGTCCACCCAGCTTCTAGCCTTTTATTGAGGGTTGTGTTTCACCCATTGAAAAGAGATGATAGAGGCTCACTATATCAAAGCTTCGTTATCATTATTGGCTGGGTTGTGCAAGCATCTTTAATTCTTTTGTTGATGGCTGAAAGTGTGTTATGCAGCATTGATAAAACTGCTACAAAAGCTTTAAGCAGAGGCTGCCTTGGTCTCTATTTCTGACAGGCGAGATCTCCCCATTGTCAATTTATAATTGGCCTGGGGCTAAATGACCTTAGGTTTTTTGGGGGGAGAATTAGGGTTTTCTGCTTTCCAGTTCCTTAAGTTGATCCTTATGTAGCCTTGTACTTGAGCCGTATATGTTTTATTAATATTTATTTATTTATTTTTGTTTGTTTGTTTGTTTTGTCAAGCATGTATTAGATAACAGATATAAGTATAAAGATGATTATGAATACATGAAATGGATACGAATAAAAGGGGACATTAGGACAGGGACGGTAGGCACGATGCTGCGCTTATGCATGCCCCTTACAGACCTCTTAGGAATGGGGTGAGATCAGTAGACAGTCTAAGGTTAAAGTTTTGGGGGTTTGGGGAAGAGACCACAGAGTCAGGTAATGCATTCCAGGCATTGACCACTCTGTTGCTGAAGTCATATTTTCTGCCATCAAGTTTGGAGTGGTTTGCCTTAAGTTTGTATCTATTGTGTGACAGGTAGGACAGGTAGGACATTGTAGCAGATAATTTTATGAGCTATGCTTTAGTCAGACCGAAGGCAGCATAGTTCTAAATTGTCTAAACCCAAAATTTCAAATCTGGTGGTATAAGGTATTCTGTTGCAAGCAGAGGAGTGAAGGACTCTTCTCGTGAAATATCTCTGGATTCTTTCAATTGTATTAATGTCCGATATGCAGTGCAGGTTCCAGACAGATAAGCTGTATTCGAGAATTGGTCTAGCAAATGTTTTGTATACTCTACTTAGCAGTACAATATTACCAGAGAAGAAGCTACGCAAGATTAGGTTAACAACTCTTAATGCCTTTTTGGCAATGTTGTTACAGTGGGCTCTGGCACTTAGATCATTAGAGATGAGTACTCCAAGGTCCTTGACAGAATGAGGGTCATCTACAAGGTTGTGTCCATTCATCCATTTCTTATCTGCATCCAAAGTTTTTCATGCATAATAGGTGTGTTAGAAGTGAAAGAAGGAGAAAACACGAGGTTGGAAACAATTCCCCACAATTCTTAAAAGATCCCCTCTAAGCTACAGACATTCAGATTAGACTTTAAGGTCATAGCCAAGGGTCTCCTTCAGCAGAATGAGTAAGGGCACCCAAACAAAATTTGATTGTTTTTCCCTATTTTGTATAAATTCTCATGAACATCTAAAGACATTGTGTAAAAAGCAAAATGCAGTATTATATCAACATTAGACAGTGTTATATGACTGTAGTAACGCTATGGGATTGTTAAGAGTCTAAATTAGTTAACAAGTGAGTAAAGGAGGAGAACAAGTGTGATTTGCTCAGCAGTTCAATGTGGAAATAGAAGGAAGGAAAATAGAAGGAAGATGGGAGAGTGACTGGAGAAGCTAAGGGACTCTGTGCTCAGCTGTGAAAGGTGAAAAGGTCAACTCTGAATAGCTAGATATTGCAAGAAGTGGGACCTGAGAGCCCTTTCTGGGTGATTGAGTGACTGCTTCCTGGTGAGCAAGCTGAGGACATAAGAAGAATATAAGGCAGATGGTTTCCGGCTCATACAGCAACATGGAGAATTAACAAGAATTGGATTCAACATGGGAGCCACAAACAAATTTTCTAAGTCAAGAATTTGTACTTCGCTATCACAAAGCCTTAAAAGGGAACAAGAAGAAATAAATGTTAATGATTAAATAAATAAATATAAACAAGTGTTCACAGTTGATTGAATGTCAAGAGTGTAAACCCTTTTGATTTCCCACCATTAAGTTAGAACAGAAAAAGCTTCTTGGATGAGAAGCAAACTGTCTTTAAAAAAAAGAAAAATCAAGAAAGTCCAGTTGCCTTTTTTTTTTAAAAAAAAGCACCCTTGGGACAACTATGACATAAATATTTTCTGTTGGTAGCACCATAAGAAACAAAAGTGAAAATGAACAGAAGTCAACAGCGGATATTCCTGTAATGTTAATGGCTTGTTTGTAATCCTGAAAACAATCTGATATATATCAGCTGAAGTGCAAACAGCATTGTACTTAAAGTAAAAACTCAGATAATTGGAGTTGTAGATGGAACATCTGTAGTTCATTAGAGAATTTGCTGTTTTATCAAATGAAAAAATGTCATTTCAGCTGAGAGAGATAGCATCTTTTCACAATAAAGAACATCAAATGAAAGAGCAACCCCATTGCTTAAGAGTGGCACTTCAGAAACAAGAGATGTAGGTGATATTCTTAACCATTGAAATTGCAATCAATTTTCAGTTCTTTCAAGAACAAACAGAGGAAGCCTTCAGAGGAAGAAAAAGTGACACTGACAAACAGGAGACAGGATAGCTTCCTGGGCTCTTCAGGAAAACAAAGAACTATCCTTGGTGCAGGGGTGGGATTCAGTCGGACCGGTTCAGGTGAATTGAATGTTAATTTTAATCTGTTTCACCGAACCAGAGGTTGCAAGGACTGGCTGACCGTGCCCACCCTCCCCCTCCCCTCCCAAGAGTCTCCACGCGGCCCATTTTGGATGCCAGATAAATGCATGGCCCGCATGGAGACTCTGAGAGGATGAAAAACGGGCCTACCAGAAGTACTGGAAGTCCAGAAATGGGCCCACTTCCAGGCTCCAGGGGCCTTCAGAGCTCAGGAGAGGCCATTTTTGACCTGCCGGAGGCTCGAGAAAAGCCTCTGGAGCCTGGGGAGGGTGAAAAAAACCCCTGCCATGGTGCAGGAAGCTGACTAAGCCACACCTCTATAGCCACGCCCACCCAGCAATTGGGCAGAGAACCGGTTGCTAAAATTTTTCAATCCCACCCCTCCCTTGGTGACTCACTAGTATGAAAAACCAAAACAATTGGTGTATCAACTCAGCAACTCTGCCAGAGGCAAGTAACAAAACAATTTCCAAATGTATTGATATTGACATTAGTCCCTTCCTGTTAATCCATGTGAGATATGGGATATTTCAAAGAACGATTATAACTATTATTGTAGAATCTGAAGTTCTAAGGATGAAGCACAAGGTCCTAGGGCCTCACCCACCCTTCTAGTCCATGGAAATGAACCTAAAAGAGAAATAAAAATAATATATGTAAAATGACTGGGTGTGCAAATGATGTTGATGGGAGAAGATTTAGTTTATGGAACCCATCTGGATAATGTTGCGTTGTCACAAAATGAATTGTGGACTTCTTAAAGGACTGCTAAAATATTTAGGCCAATTGAAGTGAGCTTGATGTAGAGAGTTTTTAAATGAACCCTTTGGATGAAATTAAGATAGAAACCCTATTTTAGTAAGGATGTGTGCTATAAAAAGAAATTGGGTTGGACAAAAAACTAAATTTTCTATGTGAGTCTATGAATATGGAAGGTTTGCTATTAGGAAACAGACAAAGAATATGATAACGCTCTTCAAATTCCTGAGAAGTTGTAACACAGAAGGTCAAAACCTTTTCCCTATAATTCCAGAATGCTCAGGAGACAATACAAGGCTCAGATTACAAGGAAACAGTACTTCAAAACAGTGTTCCTAACAAGTTTTTAACAATAAGGCCAATTTGACAGTGTAATCATTTACCTTTCCCTGGTTGAATTCAAGCATAGACTAGACAGCCATCTGTTGGGAATGCTGTTTTATAGATTCCTGCATAGAACAGTTTAAATATTTATTTAAAAGATAATTTAGCATTACCTTTAAATAGAGGCTGTTGAGGCCTTCCTCTAGTCTACACGCCCATATCTTTGTCTAGCTCAGATCAGTACACAGGAAGGAGAAGAGTTCTGGATGTATGTTCTGTGCTTACCAAATCATGTCATTATAAAGGTAAAGGTTCCTCTCGCACATATGTGCTAGTCGTTCCTGACTCTAGGGGGTGGTGCTCATCTCTGTTTCACAGCCGAAGAGCCAGTGCTGTCTGAAGACGTCTCCATGGTCATGTGGCCGGCATGACTAAACGCCAAAGGCGCACGGAACGCTGTTACCTTCCCACCAAAGGTGGTCCCTATTTTTCTACTTGCATTTTTTATGTGCTTTTGAACTGCTAGGTAGGCAGAAGCTGGGACAAGTAACAGGAGCCCACCCCGTTACACGGCACTAGGGATTCGAACCGCTGAACTGCCGACCTTTCGATCGATAAGCTCAGTGTCTTAGCCACTGAGCCACCACTGTAAAATGAGAATGTGTCCCTTTCCTCCTATAAAAAGTTAGCACCCACTGCTCTCCTAGAAGAATGAAATATTTTCAGAAATATTAAAAAGGCAGAATATTATATTTCCTTCAATGAGAAAAGGAGAAACATGTGTTCCACCCCCTTCAGCTCCAGGGTGATGGGATTACCCTCCAGAACATAATAGGATTAGCTCTCTACCCATCGAGCAACAGAACTCACCATATGGTCCAACCAAGCCTGGGACACAGACAGCCTACAAAATTAGCTAAGATCCCCGCGTCCTGGAAGTCTGACAGCCAATGGGATACATTTCTTATACAGGAACAGGAAACTCTAAGATGGGGCCCAAGAGAAGGTATAAATCTCTCTCTCACACCCATTTGCTTTTTTGCCCAGGACCTCAAACCATGTGGTTCTGTCCACCATTAAACCATCTTTCCAATTAGCCACCATATTTCCAGTGTCTTTCTCCCCACTTGGAACTGAAGCCAGATGGACATTTCTTCTAACACTCCAATGTAACTTCCATTTCATCTCCTGCTTTCTTTTGCTCTCCTGTAAAAGATAAGAAAAAGTGGAAGATAAGAATACTTTATGAGTTTGCATATATTAGAGATGGTAGGCAGAAGCAGGAGAGCATTAGAAATATCAGAAGAATCCTGGACACTTGTGAAAATGTTCAGAGAGGTTCTTGGTGTTACTTTCTCTCCCCTTTTGATTTCTGAGGATTGTGAGAAATTGAAATCAAACAGGATTTGGAAACCAAGGTTCCCCAACTGTGCTTTGAAATATTTGCCTATCAAACTTGTTTGGTTTCTGTTATTTCCAGAATTTTCCTGTTAAGAACATAAGAGGTTTTAATAAAGAAGTTTCTAAAGCCAGTCTTTCTTTGTTGAGCTTCATAAGCCTCTAAATAAGGGAAATATAAAGCTGGCTGATAGTTATGTCCATTCTTACATTGCTTCAGTCAAGTTCCAAGTTCAAAGATGAATTTAACCAAAATGGCTTATGAAGAGATCAAGGGGTGTATCATATTATTACAGCGAAGTTACAGCTTAGCCGCCTACACCATCTTTTAGCTTTCAGAAAATCAAAATGCACAGTCTCCTGGGAGAAAATATTTGAGCCAATTTTTTGGTGTATGAATTCAAGTTGAAAAAAACTAGAATAAGCATATTAGCATGGGAGGAGTAAAAGCAGGAGACCATAGAAGCTGAGGGCAGAAATATCAATTAGATCAACAAGTCCAACATTTGCTCAAAGAATCTGTTGCAAAATGGGAATGTGAGAAGAAGGAACAAGTTTAAACTTCTACGGTTTAAGACAACTGTACTTTCATGCTGACAGAAGGCAGCCAACTCTTGTGTAGCTTCATTCTACATTGGAATAAAAATCCGTATCTATTTATACCATATTTTGTATTTGAAATATTTCACGCAAGCTTTAGTCTGGTACTCATATTAAGCCATGTATAAAATGTATAAAATAATAGAAGTGAGGCCTTTGGGAATTTGGGAAACCACATTAACATGATTTAGGAGATTACAGTAAATAAAATAAATAGGTTTACTTTGAAAAGAAATCACTCAATGGATCCATAGTCTCTAAAAAAACAGGTGAGCAACCCTTTGTTCTGTAAACAATTGGCAGCTACAGTTGACAAAAAACCACAGGATGCAGATCTTAGATGCTTACATGTCCAAAGATGTTTTACGAGAAGAGTCCTCCTCTCCTCTGCTCGCAACAGAATACCTTATACCACCAGACTTGAAATTTTGAGCTTAGACAACTTAGAACTACCTCACCTGCGGTCTGACCTAAGTGTAGTTCATAAAATTATCTGCTACAATGTCCTATCTGTCAATGACTACTTCAGCTTCAACCACAACAATACATGAGCACACAATAGATACAAACTTAAGGTAAACTGCTCCAAATTTGATTGCAGAAAATACAACTTCAACAACAGAGTTGTCAATGCCTGGAATGTACTACCTGACTCCGTAGTCTCTTCCCCAACTCCCCAAAAAATTTAACCTTAGACTGTCTACTGTCGACCTCACCCCATTCCTAAGAGGTGTGCATAAGCGCACCAGTGTGCCTACCGTTCCTTTCCTAATGTCCTCTTTTGTTTGTATCCATTTCATGGATTCAAATCATGTTTATACTTATATATATTATCTAATACATGCTTGAGAAAATAAATAAAATAAAATAAATAAATAAATATTTATAAATGAGCTGTGCACAATTGATGGGTTTGGCTCTATTGACATTAGACACTTGATCCTGTCTGATCTAGATCCAATGAAACAGGTTTGCTGTTGAAAACATCAAATTCATCAGCGTAACTAAGGAGGTGTAGAGGTAAAAAGCAGCCAATCTCATTCTGAGCCTCTGTCATTTTTTATAGACAGACAATTGCTGAACTGGGCTTGAATTAAATGAGAAACTTGCTTTCTTTCTTACCTGAACTTGAGTAATATTGGTAAGTGCTGTTGGAAACATTCACAAAATATTTATTTTTAAACTCCAACACTGTTCCGTGAACAACTGACCAATGGTCTTTGTGGTGCTTGTAAGAGTTCAAGTCTTATGGATTGTGCATGTAAACACCTCCCGTTTCAGCCTCAAAATAAGGAATAAAAGAAAAACCCTCTAAAAGAGTAAAAATGAAAATTTGTCCTGTTTGCTGCAGTAAAACCAGAGAGTTATAAAAGACCCTCTGAACAATATTGAGTTTAGGACAGCACAATCACATCACAAAAGATTTACCTTACTCTGCAAATTCAATCTAGAGCAATAACAGTCTATTACAAGTGGAGCAATACAGCATCAAAGGAATATTTAAAAGAATAGACAGAACCTTTACATCAAAGCAATTGAGTTAGCCTCCCCCAAAGAAAGTGCTCTTGAGACAAGTTCTGTTTCTTTCAAGAATGGCATTAATTTCATTGAAAATTATATTTTAATTCTACATTAAGTATTTCTGGTGCACAACTTCTTGACTTCTAGCTCTATTGAACAAATGGGGAGCGTACTGATTTATTGTATATAATGAAAGGTCATTTCATTATATTCCAGACCATTCCTTGAATAAGTGTAATATTTCTAGTAATAAATTCCCATGCATGTTTATTCAGAAATTAGCAGAATATATTCAATATAAGTAATGAGCCATTGTCTGTAGCTATAGATTATGATATTATCAAACAGTGCAAGAGATCATTCTACTTTCTTAATTGTAAAGTCAATCAGTGAAATTGCTATTTTTCACGGTGTCCATTTTTACAATGTCAGCTAAGATCAGGCCCAAAGTCCATAACTGCAATAAAAGCAGACCAATTCCAAACATTCACAGCAAAATAAAGGAAGGCAAGAGCAGAAGCTTTGCACTGAGATAGCTTTCAAAAACACTATTCAGTTGTTTGCGTTCCCCCCCCCAAATATTATTTTAAAAAATTGAACATTTTAGGTGAAAGAAATATTAAGTACTAAGAGGAACAACAGGAGATTGAGAAGGTGGAGGCCCTGTCCATCAAGCTCAAGACATCTCAAAATACTTCTTTAAAAAAATTAAACATAGCCAAATTATGTCCCATCCTGATTTTTAATTTTTAATTATAATTGTTGTTGTTGTTAGTTGCAAAGTCATGTCTGACCCATTGCGACACCATGGACAACTTTCCTTCAGGCCTTCTGGTCTTCTACCATCCCCCAAAGACCATTTAAGCTCATGCCTACTGCTTCAGTGACTCCATCCAGCCACCTCGTTCTCTGTCATCCCATTCTTCTTTTGCCCTCAATCTTTCCCAGCATTAGGTTCTTCTCCAGTGAGATTTTCCTTCTCATTAAGTGGCCAAAGTATTTGAGTTTCACCTTCAGGATCTGGCTTTCTAAAGAGCAGTCAGGGTTGATCTCCTCTAGGACTGACCGGTTTGATCGACTTGCAGTCCAAGGGACTCGCAGGAGTCTTCTCCAGCACCACAGTTTATTATAATTAGGGGTTCTCAAAAGAAGAACTTATTTGATTTTTTTTCCCCTGGATATTAAAAAAAATTACCAGATATTAGAAAATTTTCTCCAAGTGGTTTACAGAGCCAGCATATTGTCCCAAACAATCTGGTTTCTCGTTTTATCAACCTCAAAGGAGGGAAGGCTGAGTCAATCTTGAGCCTGTTAGGATCGAACTCCTGGTGGTAGGAATGCAGAATTAGCCAGCAATACTGCATTGCAACCGCTGTGCCACCATAGCTGTTTTGTATGGAAATACTGTTCCATACAAAAATATGTATCTTATGCCTAGTCCATCTCACTGATCCAAAACAATGTTTGAAAGGATCATCCTGACCATCATTTCTTATCCATTAAGGATATACTTAAGAAGAAACCTTTTTCTTCTGAATTTTCTTAAACAAACTTTACATCCAACCCTAGATATTATAAGAAAGCATTTGACCAGAGCCTACATGCATATATACCTCCTCATTTTTAAAGGGATAGTAGGACAATGAGATCAGTGGTGGGATTCAAAAATGCTTACTACTGCTTCTGTGGGCATGGCTTTGTGGGCGTGGCATGGCTTTGTGGGTGTGACTTTGTGGGCATGGCAGGGGAAGGATATTGTAAAATCTCCATTCCCACCCCACTCCAGGGGAAGGTTACTGCAAAATCCCCATTTCCTCCCGATCAACTGGGACTCAGGAAGAGAATAGAGAGAATAGATGGGGGCGGGGTCAGTCAGAGGTGGCATTTACCAGTTCTCCGAATGGCTCAAAATTTCTGCTACCGGTTCTCCAGAAACTGTCAGAACCTGCTGAAACCCACTTCTGAATGAGATGCCAACAGAACAAAAAGAGAAGAGCCAAACAATTATTAATGGCTGGTGCAGGAGCAGGAAAGTGTAAAAATGTATGTTTTAAGACAAATGAGATGGATGGTATTCTAGTGAACTGCCTGCCTTCAAAGAAAAGGCAATACAGTTCAGGCCATGGGACCGCATTGAATGTAAGAAGGCTGTTGCTTGAATCCCTAGGTGATACCTGACCCATCCAGGCACTAACTATGCCGACTCAAGTACAGTAGATAAGCAAAGAGTTATACAGTGGTTCCTTTGCATTTGGCCCAAGAAGCAAGTTTAAAAGCACAAGCAGGTTGTCCTGTGCAGCAGGTAAAGTGCTTAAATGTCAGGTTGGTATTGTTAAGACTCTATCTGTATGCACAGCCACTATCAGGTGTACAGGCAAGAATAGAGTTCATAAAGAAAAGCCACGGAGAATAAACAGTATCCTGTTTTAGCCATTCCCCAGTGGCTTTGTAAAAAAATCCTTTAGCAATTAAAATGTTATTGACATTTGCTGACCTGTGTGTCGTGTCTCTCCAGATCAAGAGTAAATATACAAAATGTTTGGATAAATTTTCAACACCGTTGCTGGGCCCTGAAGTTTCTCGCATCCTCGTAGTTGAACCCAGATGTGAATTGCATTTTAAAGTATCACACAGAGATGCATCTTTTGCCTTTTCACTTCCTTTTCAGTGGACCTCTTATAAAGCGGTGGATCATTTTATTTATTATTTATTTATTATTGCGATTTATATGCTGCCGTTCTCCCGAGGGACTCAGGGCGGCTTACAAAAATGACAATTTATAATACAAATCACAATAAAATTAAAATCAACAACCCAATTAAAAACAAATTAAAATTATAACAATGTAAACCCATGCCTGGAACCCACACTGTATTTTGGACATTAACATGATTGAGCAGGTTCAGAGGTATTTCACGAGAAGAGTACTCCACTCCTCTACTCACAATAGAATTCCCTATGCCACCAGGCTTAAAATTTTGGGCTTGGGCAATCTGGTATTGCACCGCCTGCGGTCCGATTTAAGCATAGTACACAAAATTGTCTGCTACAACGTCTTGCCTGTCAATGGCTTATTCAATTTTAACCACAACTGAATGTTTAACCACGGGCAAACGATCAATACAAACTCAAGGTAAACTGCTTCCAACTTGATTGCAGGAAATACGATTTCAGCAACAGGGTGGTCAAGGCCTGGAATACTCTACCCGATTCCGTTGTTACAGTCTCAAACCTTCAAAGCTTCAATTTCAAACTGTTTACCGTGGACCTCACCCCAGTTCCTAAGAGGTCTGTAAAGGGGGTGTGCATAAGTGCACCAGCGGGCCTACCGTCCCTGTCTTACTGTCCCCATTTATTTGTATTTACTTCCTTCATTTATGTTCGTGTTCACACCTACACTTGTTATCTTGTACATCTTTGACGAACAAATAAAATAAAATAAAATCCTGTCCTTGACAATGTGAAATATATTTTGCTGGAAAATTCTGAACTGAAATAAGAGTTTAGATGCTCTGCCTTTTATTCTGTTAAAAAGTTTGCTTCCTTCACTGAGCAGCTGGTTAACTGATTTATTTTTATTTTTATTTTGAAAATGGCTAAAAAAAATTCCTTTTTGTTATTCTTAGCACCCTCCACTAACTCCAGCTTATTCTGAGCTCTTGCAATCCTGGCTTTAGGTCTGCAGTTCTGGACTACTTTCTGTACTATTTTTCTGTGACCTAGCTATATTTTCATATTCTGTAAGTGTTCTGTTTTATTTTCAGATCTTCACAAAGGATTTTTGGTGGCCACATTAGCTTATTTTACAGTTTCCTTTCTCATTATAATTTTTTACAATCGTACTTCTAAGTTCTCTTTTTTCATGAACCTATCCAACTTGAGTTTGCCATGAGCCTTTCCTATCTAAATTATCTGTTTACTTATGGTCAGCTTTAGTTTCCTTTGAGATCAAGAACTCCAGCATTACATGGTCATTCCCCCCCCCCCCCAGAAGAAATGCTAGAAGCATTTCTTCTGCTTCTAGTTTTCCAACTTATCTTTCCTATTCTAAATGTTTCACATCAAGGAGACCTGTTCATCTGCCTTCTTCCACTCTCTGAAAGAGAAAGTTGTCAACAAGGCAAGTCAGAAATTTCATGGAACAATGCTTGTCAGAGTTAGATGTCAGAGTAATTAAACTCTCCCATCACTACATCTTTCTGTCTCTTCAAAAAATCTTCAGCTGGAGTTTGGAAGACATCATCCATAGCTTTACATCTTCTCTTGATTGGGAGAATGATAGTAAACATCAATAGTACTGCTTGTATTTGTTCCTCCACTTATTTTAAGCCAATGTTTCAGATAAAACATTGGCAAGCTCATTCATTTGGATTTCTAAACTGCAATGGATATTTTTAAATTGAAATACAACTCCTTTCCCCTTTTGATTGTTTCTTGATCCTTTTGAACAAATGGTATCTTCTACAGTAAGAGTTTAGATTTGTCTTATTTATTTCTACCACTCTGAATATTAATGTATAAAAAACAGCAGCCATGAACTTTATGAGCTAACATTCTTTTGAAGGTTACATGATTATGGCTTTCCAGAATTGCATTAGTAAGATGGGCAGCCATATATATATTTATTTGATTGATTTAAAAAGTTCATTTCAGCAACTTATCTTTAAAGCCACAGTGTATATGAGTGGCTTATATCTCAAATTTTATATGAGATCCTTGTTTCAAGATTTTCCTTTTTATTTCCATTGGGATTCAGTTTGCATTCTTCCGATCAAACTACTGAAGTTTTGGTCAAACTATTTTCATCTGACTTTATGATATGCAGTCTGCCTCAGACAAGCAGTCCATCATCTAAACAACGATGACAATACTCAGAAACCAAAACTCCTCATAAATCAATTTGTGTATGTAGTTACTCATCTGCAGGATAATTTCTTCTTCCCCCTCCCTTCTGAAACTCTCACATCGCTGGAAGAAATGTGCAAATGCTGCCTGAGCTCTCAGGGCCTTGAATTTTCTTCTAAAATTTTCAAAATCCGTGAGATTGTAGATATATCTTCACGTGGGTCCAAATGTAGGATTGTACCATACACATTCTTATTGTTTTCCCACTAATACTCAAGTTATTTCTTTACTTGCCTTTTTTTGAAAGCTCCTCCATCAATCCATAAAGCCTCAGAATCCTAGATGGAATCCTAGAAAAATCCTAGAAAAAATCCTAGAAAAAAAACTTCATGGGAATCATTTTGTCCAATGCTTTGATTGGTTCATTATTGTAGTAGTTGATCAGGCACAAGCAACAATTCTCCCACAAAATGTTGAAAAATTCCTCCATAGTTACAGAAAACCCTCAGTTTCCATCTTGGATCTAATGAGGACCATCCTAACATAGGGATGTCAAACTCAAGGCCCAGGGGTCGGATCTGGCCCATGGGGCTGCCCTGGAAACAGCAAAGGGCTGGCCTGCAGTGCCTCTGCCAGTGAAAATGGAGCTGAGGAGGACCCTCCCAAACTCCGTTTTTGCTGGCAGTGGGTAGCAGGTAGCTGTTTCAGCCGAAAATGGAGCTTGGGGGTCCATTTTTGCTGGCAGAGTGTTCAGGCCACCACGGGCTCCCGACATGAGTGATGTTGAGCTGGCCATGCCCACCCTGGCCACACTCATCCTGGGCCCCTGAGGCCAAACACAATTCTGATGCAGCCCTCAATGAAATTGAGTTTGACACCCCTGTTATAACAGGTTCAGAGTACACACAATTCTGCAGTTGACCAGAATATCTTGCAATTGTTAAAAGACTCCTATTCAGATCATTTATCATCTGCTTTGAAACAAAAACTGAAGTTTAAAACAAAAGGCCTCCTCATGAGACAGGGAAAGGCATTGTTTTCCACTAAACATCATAAATTACTAATCTAGCTTTATATTACAGTTGATTATTATATTACAGCAATTATGTTTTTATTTTTAGACATCCATCCATTCATTTATTTATTCTTGCATACTGTTACTCATTTTGTCCGGAAACTTGAAAGATGCAAGTTAAGATTACCAGAATCAAACGCTGTGTGTGTGCTGATTAGATCCTCGCCAAATTTGACTATTTGTAAGGATAAAAATCTGAGGTACCTGTTCCTCGTTCTAATTTCTCACCCAATTATCTTTTTTCTAGCTTGAAGGGTCCTTGAAGGGTTTGAAGAAGCCATAAATATTGCAGTGATTTCAGATATACAGACAGAAAACTTGGGAGCACCAATGGGAACTGATAAGAAAATAAATCAGCAGGTAGGGCTTAAAAGGTCTCCTGCGTGAACAGGAGGTTTGGACTAGATGACCTCCAAGGTCCCTTCCAACTCTGTTACTGTTACTTTGAGGTACAAAGCAAACTGACTGGCCCCGTTAGGTTTTCTGCCTTGCAAATTAAAGGAAAATTGTGCCAGCAGAAAATTCACAGTGATAGCAAGAGCTATTATACTGGGCAACTTCTAGGATAGCGGTACCATCATCTTGCAGTATTAGCTCTGTTGGCTTGCACAGAAATATCAGGGACAGGTGCCGGACAGAAAAAGCTTTGGGATCGGAGAGAATGCTGAAACACAACTTCTGCCTGAGCGGTTTGATAAGATGGCAAAGTTTAATAAGAAAAGACTAACGTGGCTTAGTGTCTCATTTCAGATCCATCCCACATGTTTGGGTGTAGAAATAAGAGTTTAACTGATTTGTTAGTGTACTAAGCCAACTTCAGTTGAAGAGAAATTCCTGCTGAATTCTACATCTCAGGTTCTTCAAAGCTATGATGGCTCCTCTTTAGGTGGAATAATAAAATCAGTTGCTTATTTGAGTGGAGCAGTGAAGTGGGTAATGCCCCGCAAAGGGAGCTATGAGAGATAATTGTGACTCACTCATAATGTGAGGCACAATGCAGTTTATTTATTCTGATTCATCATAAAGTCCTCATCTTTTCATTATGACTCAGTTTTACTTGATTTAGTCAAACATTTATTCATTTATGGCAAAAGCCCTTCCAAAGCAACTTACAAAATAATAGCCTATAATGAACTCTAAATGACAACACCACCTAAGAATGAGACACATTTAGGAATGTTACACAACACTACTCCTATTTGTCTAGAGCAGTGGTGAAATCTGAACCGATTTGCCGCGCATGTGCACCAAATGCACACTGCATGCGCATGTGCAGTGTGCACCAAAAAGAGGCTTGGGAAGGTAAGTAGAACAGCAAGGGGGGGGGATCAGCTGTGCCGCATGATTTAGCTTCGCTAGATAGCAGGATTTCCTGCTTTCTAACAAAGCTAAACCATGTGGCACAGCTGATCCACACATACACACACCCGCTGTTCTACTTACCTTCCTAAGCCTCCGTTTGGTGCGTGCTACGTGCGCGCACATGCGCAGTATGTGCCAAAAGGAGACTAGGGAAAGTAAGTAGAATAGCGAGGGGGGGATCAGTCGTGCCACGCAATTTAGCTTCGGTAGAAAGTAGGATTTCCTTTTGAACCCGCCACTCAAACATACCATGTGAATTGCAAGTGATTAATGTATGTGTTCCATAGACTGGCATAGTATAAAATAATGTTGGGTTTATGTCTCATTTTAAAGCCATTTGGTTTGTGCTGAGCATGTTCTATGAAACCAGCCAGTGTAACTTTTAAACTGTAATTTACAGCTTAGCATTTTTGATAAACATCATGGCTTATTTAGCAAATCCCAGTTAACTGACATTGTGACTTAATTCTACTTGTGGGCTCAGCCGCTCTCTGGCTAACAATATTTTTTTAATTTTAAAGGCATGCTGCCAGTTAAAGTAATCAATAAAAGCCTAAACAATAGAAATATGTATTAATCTTTTTAAGTCAGATTCAGAGAAACATACCTGAGTACTTTGCAATAGATGCAAAGTAGACATAACTGGAAAATCTTCCAAGTAAAGCCACATTATTGCTTTAAAAGAAAAAAATGGTGCTATTGAATACTGATGGATATGGAGTCAAATTTGGGGCACTGAGTCCCACGAGGTTTTACCATTATGCCTAGTAATAGCAATTTGATTTACAGGAAAAAAAGTATTAAAGAAAAAAAATCCTAAGAGTGCCACCTTTCCCCAAAACTGAAATACTGAGCATGAATAAAAATCTCAACATCTGAAATTGGAATTGAAAATGGAATCCTGAAAGCAATTACTAATCTACGCCACAGTTCTGAAATGTTTTGCCTTACAAGTTTCATTTCTTTGGCCCATTTTTATAAGTAACATTACCTGATACTGTAGTTCATTTGTTAAATTAACTATACACAGGCCGGCCAGCCCTCCAACCTTCTTAAAGAACAACTGAATTCAAATATATTTCTAATAAGTTTGTAGAGCAGCTTTATAAGCAAATACATATGTGAACATATATGACCTGATATATGTACGTACAGGCACACCTATCCACCTTCTTATATACTTACATTCATACTGTAGGTTTTTGCAAAATGTTTGGTTGGAATTTTGATTTCAAACAACCCAATGAAACTAAATAACAAAACTAATCATTCTTTTCCATAATATTATGGTTTTATATTCACTATTACCTTTATCATTATATCTTTGCTAGCCTCACAGACACAGATTTTGCTCTATAGGCACATATATGCATCCTGTTTTGTGTGCTATGCATGCATGGACAGTATGTATACATATAACAGACAGATTCTCCCCAATAATTGCATTTACAAAATATCCTATACACCCAGAACGAAATAAAAAATTCAGTGTGTGGGATGTGTATATTACAGCAGTTAGTAGATTTAATAAAATCTTTCAGGTTTATGGCAGACAACATGTCAAATGCAGTTTATATTTCCCAGGGCATAATTGTGTTTTTGTGTAAGTCGCTTTGAAGTAATAACTGGCTGTATCTGGGAGGAAAAACAAGCATTTTTATCAAGATGAAAGGGGCTCAATGAATTTAGCAGACCTCACATACAGCCCTAATACAATAAATTAGGAGGATTAATGGAATTGTGAGCTACAGTAGTAACCTACGCTGGTAAAACGCCCACTTTAGGGAAGCTGATAATACAGTTTATCATGGACTCCATGGGAATTCCCACAATATATTAGTTGTGGTATAACAATACAGAGACCACAGTAAGGGGTATGTCTCTTTTGACACCACATTCTCTTCCCACACTTATTTTACCAGGGAAACAACTCTGGAGCAGTTTAATTAAACTTCACTGCAATGAATTAGCCCAGGTCCTAGCCTTATGACAGCAAGGAACTTGGCAGGACCACAGGGGGCCGTCCTTCTGTGACACCAGAACTTGGGGATGGGAATGAAGAGCCTCTGGATGACCATGTAACCAGGGTGCCTGCTACGGCTGCCAGTCACTCTGTCCCAGAAAGCTTCCAACCTGATTTAAAATAGGCTTCTCTGGTTTTCCTGTCCCTATCGGTGTGCCTTAAAGTGAAGAGAGAGAGAGAGAGAGGTCTTGAAATGGATTTCTTCAGGAAGAACTCATAGCCAATAAACCTCTCCTTTCTCTTGTGTTCTTAACTAACAGATTTACTATGAGTTAATGTGGCTGCTGTAAAACTCAGATAATATTTGAAATTTGGCCAGATTAGCCCTACAGATTTAATCCACATATTTTTTCTTTTTCTATAAGGAATTCTGTGTTTTGCTTCCCCAAAATGTGTTCTTTAAAACACATTTTGTTTTCTTTCCACATAAAAAAGGGTATGTGTTTTATTGACTTAGTCTCAGGATATTGGGAGGGGGGGGGGAAGAGTTCTTTCAGCCTCTTCTTAGTTGTGTATTTGCAATTACAGGTAATCCTCAATTTAACTTTTTACTTAGTGAACTTACCAGGGCACAGAACAAAGTGACTTATGACCTGGCTTTTTTCATACCTACGACCACTGCAGCATCCCTGTGGTCATGTGATCAAAATTTGGATGCTTGGCAACTGACATACATTTATGACAGTTGTAGTATAGCTGGGTCAAACATCTGTCAAGCAAAGTCAATGGGGCAGCCAGATTCACTTAATAACCATGTTACTAATTTAAAAACTGCAGTGATTCACTTAACAACTATGGCATGTAAGTCATAAAATGGGGCAAAATTCACTTAATAACCATCTCACTTAGCGACAGAAATGTTGGGCTCCATTGTGATTGTAAGTTAAGAACTACCTGTATGTCAACTGTGGAGTGATACAGGTTGGGGGTATTTTCTGCTACTTGCCCTTCCATCGTGCTAAAATTAATTCCTGGTTGCCCTTGATTTGTAAATGCCTCATAGGAGAAGTTCCATCACAATGCTTTATTCTCTGGGACTTAAGTGGAAGATAGGAAGGCAGGGAGACTATAGAATATTGCAAAAATGAAAAAAAACATTCATAATCATGATATAATTCAAATGCTCCTATTAAAAAAAAAGGCCATATTTTTTTTCTTTTGGGGGGAAAAAGTGGAAAAGAACATATTTGATAAACACAGAGAGAATACATGCTGAGCCCACAATAGTCATCACTATTGTATGTAAGCTCCACTTACAGGTTTTCCTGTAAGAAATTCCTGATGCATACAGTGGAATCTAACACCTGGGGAGTATTTTAGTTTCTTAGCAACTCTGGGTCAAATTCATTTACACTAGGATAGATGTAGGTCTTTTCCTCACTTACGGTCAACATTCTCAGCAGAATGCCTTGGTAAACGTAGAGTTTCCCCCTCGGATCATATTATTTATTTATTTTATTTATTTATTGAATTTCTATACCGCCCTTCTCCTGAAGGACTCAGGGCGGTGAACAGAATAGGATTTCATATACATATAATAATTTTTTTTTTAATAAACAGTAATAAATTGAGTCAACTTAGTGTATCTGCTAAGACCTTGGCATAGAATTTAGATGTTTATGCTAGCCCTGCTTGTTGAAACAGAAAGGTCTTCAGGGCACATCAGAAAGTGCAAAGATCTGGGATTATTCGTATTCCAGGGGGTATTTTGTTCCAAAGAGTAGGTGTCCCCACAGAGAAGGCTCTCTCCCTTGGAACTACTAGATGACATTGTTTTAATGATGGTACTATGAGTAGGCCTACTCTGTGAGAGTGTATATGATGTTGGCCTACTATTATCTCCAAGATTTAAGTAGTCTTGTATGGCTCCTTCATGAACTTCAAAGTAGCCAAATGTTCTTGCTTAAACCAACATAATGAAATGGCATATGTTACTCTGCATTCCCTCTCTCTCACTTACAGATATAGATGTGTTCATGTGACTAAAATATGTTCAATCATTGCTAGATTCCTGGGGAAGTTTCTTTTAACTTAGAAGGGAGGGTGGGAAGTATAAATTATTGACTATTCGTTATCCAATCATTATCATCAGAAGATTCTCATCACCACCACTGAAGACAATACTAGGCAGAACAGGAGAAGAATTTAAATGGGGGCTGATCTTCGCTGTTTTCAAAGGACATGTTCTTATCTTCACATCATTACCTTCACCTCATCTTCATCCCATTTTGGAAACAACTTAAATTCATCTGTAGCTGTTGGAGTTTTAAAATATTATTTCTTTCTTTTTCTGAAGTTTTGCCATATGGACAATTTGTGATGACTCATAAATGATCCTGGTAGGATACGGTCATGAGACAGGAGCTGTCTAACTTCTTTCTGTTAATTTAGGCTCTTGTAGGTGGCTCTGGACACTGCTCTCCATGCAAGG
This sequence comes from Masticophis lateralis, assembly GCA_030761175.1. Classification (NCBI taxonomy): domain Eukaryota; kingdom Metazoa; phylum Chordata; class Lepidosauria; order Squamata; family Colubridae; genus Masticophis; species Masticophis lateralis. The sequence continues at coordinate 67,597,201 of JAUDYJ010000007.1, read as the reverse complement.
GTGGGCTTCAAAAATTTTAGCAAGGGGTTCTCCACCAGGTTGCTGGATAGCCATGGTGGGCGTGGCCTAGTTGGCTCCTGTACCACAGCAGGGGGGGCATTTTTGCCCTTCCCGGACTTCAGAGGCTTTTTTCGAGCTTCCAGGAGGGCGAAAATGGCCTCTCCAGGCTCCCTTCCTGAACTTCTGGTAGACCTATTTTTCGCCCTCCCCGAGTCTCCGCGCACACCCTGCACTTACCTGCATCCAAAATGGACTGCGTGGAAGGGGCGGGGTGCAGTGGGCAAGGCCAGCCAGGAGTGGGATTTGGGGGTTCTCCGAACTGCACAGAATCTTAGCTAGAGGATCTCCTGAAACCCTGTGAACCCCCAACAGCCCACCCCTGCCTCCATGGCCATTTGTTTTGGGCAACACGACCAAATACCTACCTCACTCAGAAGCTTCTGCCAATGTAATGCTTAAATATACATTACAGGAGCTTCTTATATACCATAGATGGATTTTGTGTTTTTCTGGAGGCGCATAAGACTTATTTATTATACACATGTTTTGAAAGCGTGCTACACCTTTTTTAAAAAATCAGAAAAACTAGAATAACCAGTTTTTAGTGGGAAATAGCACTGGGTTCTGCCAGTTGATTACTGGTTCCAAATTAGCACATATGAGATTTTCCACTGTTTCTGCCAACCATGGGCTTTATGTAGCCATAATTTCTATTGGCTTTATTAGCTGAAATATATTTTGCCTACTCCGATAGTGTTTTGCATATAATGCAAATGTGATAATGTGATGGTCTAAGTCATACAGGCAGCCAAGACAATTGCATCTTTTGAATCCAAGCAGAAGTTTACTTAAAAAAAAAAAGTTCAGTTATGCCCATGTAATTTTTCATGTATCTGTGATCAACCAGAAAAGGTGAAAAAAGGTTTCCCTTATTCAAAGACAAGATTTATATACCTGCTCTGATTTTATTGTATTCTCTTTTGCAATTTCTTGACATCTCTTCATTCTGCCTTGTCCATAACTCATTAAAAAAAAAAACAAAGTCAAAAGATACCCTTTCCTGATCTGTTACATCATAACTCTGTTTTTCTAGTAGGTCTTTGTAAAAATTCAATTCAGAAATGCAATTCAAAGCCAATTAAGTCATATCAGAAAGCCAATTAAAATCAAATTGAACAATTTCAGATGTTTCTGCACATACATATATAAATCTGACTTGATTGATTTCATGATTTCATTGGAATATCCAAACAAAATCAGATTCAAATTTTTGAATCAGACTAGTTTTATTTAATACTGCCATGAATCCTTGAGAAATATAATGGTATAAATATATAGTACTGGTAAGAATAGTAAAGAAAGATGAAGAAACTTCTGATCTGGATCAAATTTTGCACAAGCAGCATGTCAGTCTATTTCCAAGACTTAATACACATTAGAATTCTTTTGCTTTTTATTTCTAAAATAAATCTTCTTTTCTTCATTTTATTCCCTGCCAGTGAATTAAATATCACCAATTTTTATCAAAATACAATGTAACAATATAATGCATCAACTCTACATCTGGTCTCATTTTGTCACCTATACATGTTTGTGTATACATGAGAACATTCTATAATAAAAAATGCTCAAGAATGAGAAATACTGTAATACAAATATTAATGTATTTTCAGATGGACACTATTTCCCAGAACACATTTCATCAAATTTTCTCCAATAAAATAGCATTGTGTCTTCCATTATTTATAGATATGTCTTTCTAATGCCTTTTATTAATTCATGACAATATGTAGGGTTTAACAAATGAGAAGCAATATAATTGTGGTTGCCATATTTAACTGAGGAGTATCAGAATACTTGGGATAAATTTGCAATTTCCTAGACTAGGCTGAAATGGGGAAGGGTTGTTACGGTTCAGCATGGTGTAGTTTGATGCTAAGCCATAATACAACTACTCCATGACTTACACTCATGCATTTAGTGATCGTTTGAAGTGCTGAGTGTTGACAAGAGAATAGAATAGAACGACAGAGTTGGAAAGGACCTTGGAGGTCTTTTAGCCCAAATCCCTGCTCAGGGAAGAATCCCTATACCAGGGGTATCAAACTCGTGGCCCGCAGGCCAGATGCATCACACACTGGCTGCCCCCACCCCCAGTTTAGCAAAGGGGGAAAAAGTTGCAATATGTCATGTGTCGTCTTGAGTTTGTCACCCTATCCAATACCATTTCAGACATTTGGCATGTGTTTATGATCATTGCATTGTGTAATGTAATTCTATTTGTAACCTTCCCAGCTGGGTTCCGACAAGCGAAGTCAATGGGGAAAACCAGATTTGCTATACGACCACATGATTCACTTAACAATTATGGCAAAAAAGGTCATAAAATGGGGCACAATTCATTTAACAGCTACCTTGGTTTGCAATGGGAATTTTGGGCTCAATTGTGTCATAATTTGCAGTCTACCTATAGTTTGTTTGGCTATAGCACATTATAGGAACACTGTTGTTGTTGTTGTTGTTATTGTGAAGTCATGTCTGACCCATTGCGACCCCATGGACAACGTTCCTCCAGGCCTTCCTGTCTTCTACCATCCCCCGGAGTCCATTTAAGCTCATGCTTACTGCTTCAGTGACTCCATCCAGCCACCTCGTTCTCTGCCATCCTATTCTTCTTTTGCCCTCAATCATTCCCAGCATTAGGCTCTTCTCCAGTGAGTCCTTCCTTCTCATTAGGTGGCCAAAGTATTTGACTTTCATCTTCAGGATCTGGCCTTCTAAAGAGCAGTTAGGGTTGATCTCCTCTAGGAGTGACCGGTTTGATCGCCTTGCAGTTTTAATTTGTTTTAAATTATTGGGATTTTAATTTTTTCAGCCAAATTATTTAATTTTGTTTTAGTCTATTTTAAATTTTGTATTTATATGTTTTATTTTATGGCTGTACACCGCCCTGAGTCCTTCGGGAATAGGGCGGTATATAAATTCAATAAAATCTAAATCTAAAATCTAAATCTGTGAGGAACACTGTATATTTTGTTAGCCCAGGTTTCACCAACCTGTACATGTTTGCACAATAATATTAAGGTATGAATTAGCAGTATAAATTCGATTTGGAATGACTGGGTCCTGCTGATATTGACTTTCCTGACTCACAGGACCTTTGTGGCAAGAAAAACCCTGTCACCATTTCCCATCAGGATGAGAATAAATGACAGGTGACTCATCAGGTGACAAAGTAAAGCATATGATCTGCTGGCCCCTAGCACATGAACTTTTGCTCATTTTTCTACAAAGGTAGAATTCAGGTGGTTTTTAGTATGTGCATGAGCTTTCCCTGCCCAAGAGAAAACACAATGCCAGAGAAAAAGAGAGTGGTTTTTCTCCTTCTTGTAAAGGAGAGGAGGTGGCTTAAATGTAAATGACCAAGCTGATATAATTGACAACTCTGGTCTCCAAGCGATGAAAGCCTGGGCAGGAATGGGGTGGAGGAACCAGTCGCCTTTGAAATGAGGAAACCAGAAGGAACTGTAGTTGGATCCCAAAAGGCATGCTTGCCCATTCTAATTCAAATTTCCCATGTCTAGAGCTGTCTTGCAAGTAAAGGGAGAATCTTGTGTCAATGTATTTCCACTGCCCTATTATTCTTCTTACACAGGTAATGCAGAGGTCAGAGATTTTCAGGTGGAATAAACAGATCAAGTGTCTGCAACCATGGCTACTGGTCCACAAGGACAATCGTTCTCTTAGTTTCAGAAGTGGAAGGTGGGGGAGAACACTGCTTTAAGTGGGGCAAGACAATGTAGGTGAGGAAAGGCTTTTTTTTAATACAGTATAAAATATATTCAAAGCCATCAGTAAGTAAAAAGTAAAGAAAAGTTCCGGAGGATTTGGATTTACAAGATAGATCTGTACTACACTATTTGTGTAGTAATTCTGTGGCTTTCAGTGGGCTTTCTCCCTTTATAATTTCATGCTGTTTCTTTATTTGCTTCCTTACCTTTTGGAGTCACCCTCAAAAGACTTAACTTCCGTTTTCAAATCCAGTCTAATGCCCATAATGCAATATCCTCTATTCTCACAATGGATATATCACTCATTCTGCAGAAACAATGGAGCAAGCATAGACAGGGGTGGGCTGCTGGGGTTTCACAGGGGTTTGGGAGAACTTCTAGCTAATATTCTGTGCAGTTCAGACAATCCCCAAATCCCACTCCTAGCTGGCCCCGCCCACCCTTCCCCTCCCCTCCCAGAAGTCCCCATGTGGCCTGTTTCAGATGCAGTAAGTGCAGGGCATGCACAGAGGCTTAGGGAGGGAGAAAAATGGTCTTATTGGAGCCTGGGGAGGCCGTTTTTGCCCTCCCAGAGGCTCGAGAAAAGCCTCCAGAGCCTGGGGAGGGCAAAAACACCCCCCGCCATGGTGAGGAGACTGACTAGGCCACGCCCACCATGGCCACGCCCACCCAGCAACTGGGCAGAGAACCCCTTACTAAAATGTTTGAAGCCCTGAGCATAGAGGGATGACACAGAAGTGGTACTGTTGTTTGGAAGTTATAGTGAGGAAATTCCACCTATCATGAGTTTATAAGCTGGAACAACAAAAGTTGCCCAAGGCTGCAATCCTATACAGTTTCATAGGAATACTCACTGTTGAACTCAGTATAAGCATTTGAACTGCCTACATTCTAAGACAGGTTCTGTGTGGCCAAAAAAAAAAAAAAAAGAGAGAGAGAGAGAGGAAGAGAGATATATAGATTTTTAGATTTAGATTTTATTGAATTTATATACCGCCCTACTCCCGAAGGACTCAGGGTGGTGTACAGCCATAAAATAAAACATATAAATAGAAAATTTAAAATAGACTAAAACGAAATTAAATAATTTGGCTGAAAAATTTAAAATCCCAATAATTTAAAACAAATTAAAATTCCCATTTAAAAGGGGGAAAAGACTTAGGTCAGGCCGGCTTGATGGAATAAGTGAGACTTGAGCGCGCGATGGAAGGTGCGCAGGTCTGGGATCCTCCATATCTCCGGGGGGAGCTCGTTCCAGATGGTAGGTGCTCCCACAGAGAAGGCTCTCCCCCTGGAGGGCCGCCAGCCGACACTGTTTGGCTGACAGCACCCGGAGGAGCCACTCTCTATGGGAGCGTACTGGCCAGTGGGAGGCTATTGGTGGTAGTAGGCGGTCCTGTAAATAACCAGTTCCTAAGCCATGGAGCGCTTTAAAGGTGATAACCAAAACCTTGAAGCGCACTCGGAAGACCACCAGGAGCCAGTGCAGCTCGCGCAGGAGAGGTGTTACATGGGCCACGTCGCTCCCATAACCACCCGCGCGGCCGCACTCTGTGCCAGTTGGAGCCTCCGAGTGCTCCTCAAGGGGAGCCCCATGTAGAGAGCATTACAATAGTCCAGATGGGAGGTGACAAGGGCATGAGTGACTGTGTGTAAAGAGTCCCGATCTAGAAAGGGACACAACTGGCGAATCAGGCAAACCTGATGAAAAATCCTCCCGGTCACGGCCGTCAGGTGCTCATCTAAAGACAGCCGTGAATCCAGGAAGACGCCCAAGTTGCGAGCTCTTTCTGTAGGGGCCAATAACTCACCCCCAATAGTCAGCGATGGCACCAGCTGACTATATCAGGACGTCGGAAACCACAGCCACTCAGTCTTGGATGGGTTGAGCCTGAGCCTGTTCCTCCCCATCCAGATCCGTACGGCCTCCAGGCACTGGGACATTACTTCAAGGGCATCATTGGGATGGTCTGGGATGGAGATGTACAGCTGGGTGTCATCAGCGTACTGGTGGTACTCCACCCCAAAACCACGGATGATCTCGCCCAGCGGCTTTACATAAATGTTAAACAGAAGGGGCGAGAGGACCGATCCTTGTGGCACCCCACATATAAGGGGCCTCGGGGTCGACCTCTGCCCCCCTGTCAACACAGACTGTGACCGGTCGGAGAGAAAGGAGGAGAACCACCGTAATACGGTGCCTCCAATCCACAGCTCTACCAACCGGTGCAGCATGATACCATGGTCGATGGTATCAAAAGCCGCTGAGAGATCTAACAGGACCAGGACAGAGGAGCACCCCCTGTCCCGAACTCTCCAGAGATCATCAACCAATGCGACCAATGCCGTTTCCGTGCTGTACCCAGGCCTGAAGCCCGACTGGAACGGATCTAGATACGTTGTTTCCTCCAGGTACTGGGGGAGCTGTCGTGCGACCACACTCTCAACAACCTTCGCAACAAAGCGAAGGTTGGAGACTGGACGATAATTAGCCAATACTGTCGGGTCCAGGGAAGGCTTCTTGAGGAGAGGTCTCACCACCGCCTCTTTTAAGGTGGCAGGAAAGACACCCTCACCCAATGAAGCATTTATAATCCCCTGGAGCCAGCCTTGCATCACCTCCCGGGAAGAGGTAAAAGTAAAATATACTTTTACTAGGAAAGAAAGGATCTAATCCTGCTCTTTAGAAAATTTTGATTTGGAATGGAACAGTATTTCAAGGAACATTTGCATTGTCTCATTTGAAATATTTACAGAATATTGCTTGGAATATACGTAGGTATTCAGCCCAGATTCTCCTCCTATAACTCATTAGAACCTTTGTTCTGATATCCTTCTTCATGCATTTATCAACAGATGAGGAGCTGGCTGGACTGAAGCAGAGAATCTGCTCTGAAATTATAAACTTAGTTTGCAAGTTACAATCTCGAACGATTGAGAGTTGGAATCACTGAGTTTCCTAAAACTGAACTAGAAAGGATACAGAAGCTTGTATGTCTCAGATGCTCTCAATAGAGATTCTCAGGATCATCTATGCGCAGCAGTGGAAGAGTGAAAACATCCCCTTAGGGATAGAGATGGTAAGGAAGATATTAGCCTGTGTGGAAATGGACAGACTAAAGCTAAAAATAAAAGATAAAGAAGATACAGAATACTATTGTTGTGACCCCAGCCCCAGAGGCTGATTTATCTTCACATGCTGATTAGTTGCTGACGTGACTATGGACCCCAGCCAAATCGAGGAGGAAACAGAGGCCAGTAATGATGAGGGGGAGCCCCTATTGGATGCAAGAGAGAGATGTAGGAGATGTCATAGAGAACAGCTATTGCCACATCCTAAGAGGTGGGGTCAGGAGACATAGGACCACACCCTACGAAGTATAAAAGGGCTGGGCTGGAAAGGCGTGGTGAACAATTTGTTGGCGTTTTGGATGCAGTGGAGCTACAACTGTTAGTTTGGAGCTTTTTGACAAGAGTCTGCATTCCTGCATTAGCCTGCTGGGTGTCTGCCAAGACCTTTGGAACATTGCCTGGTAACTATTGGACTGATGTACACTTTGGAAGAGAACTATTTATTAAAGGGCCAGCTTCAGTATCTCTAGCTTGCGTTTGTTACTGCCGGGCTATTTGAGCCTCTGCAAGGCCACTCGTGGGAGGGACAGAACAACTATGCTACATGGAATAATGGTTAGAAACATGAGGTAGAAGTTAGAATACAAAAGAATCAGGTTAGGTGGACATGGAAAGAGATACTACCTATGTATTAGAACCAAAAGTGGGTTTTAGCAGGTTCTGAAGGGTGGACTAGTGACCAGTTCTGGAGAACCGGTAGCGGACTTTAGCAGGTTCTGAATGGGTGAACTAGTGACCAGTTCTGGAGAACCGGTAGCGGAAATTTTGAGTAGTTCGGGGAACTGGTAGTAAAAAAATTCTGACTGGCTCCATCCCCATCTATTCTCTGCCTCCCAAGTCCTAGCTGATGAGGAGGAAATGGGGATTTTGCAGTAACCTTCTCCTGGAGTGGGAAGGGAATGGAGATTTTACAGTATCCTTCCCTGCCACGCCGATCAAGCCATGCCATGCCCACCAAGCCACACCCACAGAACTGGTAGTAAAAAAAATTGAAACCCACCACTGATTAGAATGTAGGTATTAGAATGATAGATAAACTGGACATTCTAGACTATGATGGTCAAAAATAACTGTACAACACTAGTACTGTTTAAAATAGTATATATGTTATCTTGTTTTTTACCTTTGTTTCATGGCAAGTGGAAAGCCAGGACAACTACACTGTATTCAATATATTCATATGTAAACAATAACTATATAGATATAGAAAGATATAGATATAGATATAGATATAGATATAGATATAGATATAAAAATGGAGATTCTCAATCATCCAAGTCATGGTTGTCCCAAAAGTGCTTTTTAAAAGGGAACTGGGCTTTCTTATTTTCTTTCCTTGAAAAAGTTTCACTTCTCATTCAAGAAGCGTCTTCTTCAGAGAACTGTAAAAGCTTCCTGGATGAGAAGTGAAACATTTTCAAGGAAAAATACCAAAAAAAATACCAGTTGCCTTTTAAAAAGAACCTTTGGGAGTCTGTGTGTTATCCTTTTATCCAGAGCTGCTAGGTTTTCTTTCTTGACACATGAGGAGTAATGACTACATAGAGGGCAAATGTTGCTAATGAGAATTTACTCTCCTGAAATCACAGGAGAGTAAATGAACTAAGCTTCAAATCTTCAGATTTACAGAAAATATTTGAATTTGACCTTCAAGGACAGGAACATTTCTGAAGATCTGATCTAGCTAGCTAGAATTGCCTCTGATTCATCATTAGAATAGTCTCAAAAGAGGACAAAATTGAAAACAAACATCAATGCGTGCTTTATTCACGCTTTGCATTAAAACAGAAATCTTCAAAATTGGCAGCTTTAAGACTTGTGGACTTCAACTCCCAGAATCCTGGGAGTTGAAGTCCACAAGTCTTAAAGCTGCCATGTTTGGGGACCCCTGCATTAAAACATCAGTTTACCAATTTTGCTGCTTATAACAAAATGAATATACAAGGATGTATTCTTTGAGACCAGAAGCAGCAAAGATTGAGTCCACATTTGTCCTATGGTCTTCTTTGTAGATCTAAGTCTTATAGAGTCCTACCAGGGGTGAAATCCAGTAGATTCTGACAGGTTCTGGAGAACTGGTAGTGGAAATTTTGAGTAGTTCAGAGAACTGGCAAGTACCACCCCTGGCTGGTCCCAGAGTGGGATGGGAATGGAGATTTTGCAATATCCTTCCCCCAGGAGTGGGGAAGGAATGGAGATTTTGCAGTATCCTTCCCCTGGAGTGGGATAGAAATGGAGATTTTGCAGTATCCTTCCCCTTCCACACCCACCAAGCCATGCCCACAGAACCGGTAGGAAAAAAAATTGGATTTCACCACTGGATCCTACCCATTGAAATTCATTGAAACCTTGTCATGGTTGTTGGTCAAATAAATAGAAGTATGTCTTTCAAACCCCAGCATAGTGGAATCTTCTGTCCCCAGAGATAGGGTTGGCCTCATCATGCCTAAGCTTTTGAAGGTCCCCCTAGACCTGGTTATACCAATAGGCCTGGGAGTCCCAGGAGATGGGTGAACTAGTGAAATAACTCATTATTAATATTCCTACTCCTAATACCTATGCATGGCATGCTGTTGTGGATAGCTATAAACACAAATCAGGCAGGCAGAAAAGAAAGGTTCTAAGGGTTTTAAGAACCTAAAAGGCACCCATCAACCTGTCAGAACTTTCATGAGAATGGAGAAGAGGAGGTTATTACAAGTTTGCATAGATCCAGAGATTATCCTTGGACATGCTAAATCTTTTCATGATCAAGAGGTCTAGAGCCATATGAAGTAAAGTGAGTTCGGTCCAGCGAAACCAGCTAGAGAGCTTAATGGAGGATGCAGAACTTCTCTGACACTGGCCTTTCCAATTGGCAAAAGAAAATGGTATCGGATGCCTCAAAAAACCAGGTTTTCATACACTAGAAAGCATCAAACTGTCAATTATTTGATTTATTGCCAAAGTTTTAGGCCAAGGTCAATACTACTGTATTTAGATATATATCTGCTTTAGAAAATAAGAGTGAATTTCCAGTTAATTTCTAAGACTAGGAATGGTGTCAACTACCAATAATTTCATGACAGGAGATTTGTAACATTATCTATTATCTCATAAAATGCATGTCACATCTTAAAAGGTTTCTAATGCCATTTAATTTAAAAGATGTTAATACCGTTGGCTAGATTAACAATTCCACTGATTATTCTGACTTTTATGAGCCAAATATTCAGGAGCAAACTGGTATAATTTTGGCTTTGTTATGCTTACTTAAACTGAATGTCATTTCTAATTCTATCCTCATTCTGAAATTACAAAGGCTGTGTTCACACAATACACTTACCCATGAGTTAGTCTACAATTAGATCAGTTGGAACTAGAAATAATTTACATTGGCTGGGTTTGCACATTCTAGGTATATATGTTTAAAGTGCTTGGCTAGTTAACTGTTCAATGTGTGATACATGAACACAGCATATGCCTTTTATATGTAGCTTGCCTCTGTTCAAAACATTTATGTTCATTGGCACACACTTTCAGGTCAGTATATGAAGTACTACAGCCTTAGCCAGTTTTCCCCTACTTGATTCCTCATATTTTCAGGATACCAAGGAGAAATCAGCTCCTAAACCAGTAACCAATTCTTCTGAGGTATGGAAGGAACGGAATAAAATTATTATTGATCTCACTTATTCGCACAATTTTTGAAATAAGAAGCCCAAATGTCTTATTCTTGTAAATCACTGGAAATTGCTTTGAAGAATATGAAATTCATCTCTTTTGATTTCAAAATGAGGTTAGTACAACAGCACTTTTGGTGTGGTGTATTGATTCTCTGAGAGAACGTTTAATAATATTTGGTTGCAATCATCCTGCTGTTGGATATGCAATTATGAATGGGAAAGTTAGCTAGTACATTTTGACCTTGTCTTATTACTGACACATTCAGGGACAAAATCTACAGGTTTATCGAATACACATGACTTTAGACTAATAGTTGCATTGTCAAGGATGTCCTTCTTGATATTATAGTATTTGAAATCTGTCAAGGAATGTAAAAGTTTGTATTTATCTGCATCTGCCTTTCCCAGCTTTCTACTGCCCTAGTCTTGGGACTCTAATGGCCCAGCAGGAGATGAACAATAATTCTGAAAGTTTGAATCCCAAGAATTTGTAGAAGCAAGGCAGACTGGCCAACCTTGGTTAGGAATGGCTGTCTAGGTTTCAGGTGAGAAATTTTCTAAGCAACAGTTAGGGATTCCAGGTGTTTCTTTTACCTGCATAGCAATATGCTCTGCTCTAGCAGTTTCACTGTGTATTCCAGTAGATACGATAAGTGAGGAGGAAAAGAAAACATATTAACCCACCACTTGTACCTTCAGCGCTTACAATCAGTAGACTACCTTGAAGGCTTCAGCAATTGAGATAAGAAAGACAAAAATGCCTATTGTAAGCATGCACAGGTGTGCTTTCCCAGATATCTGATTTAAAGGCCATCTATGTGCTGCAAGGAAGCATGTGGTCAATCCATCCTGGGCCCAAATCCATATGGAATTCAGGCAAGAATCACATCTTTAAATTATACTTACGATTTTTTTTTTAGAAAAAGCCCTTACATTTCATTAAGCATGTATATGCAGCTAGTTCCAACACATCAATTTCACTTTCACTAGATTTTCTTTTATAATTATTTACTTCAAATTAAACCCTATTATTATTATTATTATTATTATTATTATTATTATTATTATTATTATTATTATTTTGTAAACCTATTTCTACTAGTAGGAGTTTTCAAGAAAAAAAATCGCAGTGTATTGTTAATTCCTTAAGTTTAAAATATATAAATTTGTTTGTTTTTTCCAATGATACTCTAGAATTTTCACATGTTGATCGTTACAGGCTATTTTATTACATTCATTGTAGAATTTCTCACCCGAAATCCTAGACAGCCATTCCTTAGCCAGTCTGCCTTGATTCTACAAATCCTGGGTTTTATATTCTAAATAAGTATAGATCTGACCTAATTACTAATTAATTCAGCATTTTAATTAAGTCTAGCTAATTTACATAAATGTTCTCTACTTTGTTAAAGGGCAACTGTGTGTTGGTCTCTAACCATGACTGAGGTTTGTAGAATCAGTACGACATAATTGCCTTTATGCTTAGAATGGCTTCTCTTTTAATAGAGTTACCAGCTATAACACTAAATTTTCTCACACATGAGGAGAAAGTTCAGGATGTACAGGGGAGCTATAACACATTCCTACGGATAATATTGGGAGGGGGGAAAAAAAGCTGGAGATCTCATTCAGGTTTGAAAAGACTTATGTGAGCAGCTTTTTTAAAAAAAACATAGTCAGCAGTTCGATATATTGTCCGCTTTAGGAGAAACCTCAAAAATCCATTGCTTTTGGCTTACAGAAAGACTTAACTCAGCCTCCTTTTCTCTAATATACATTAGGTTGTGTTTCCAAATGCATTGAACCATACAATATTTTGTACTGGTGCATTTATATCAGATGAACTGTGACTGGAAATAAAGCTCTGTCTTCGGGAATAAAAAAAAAAAGAAAAGAAAAGAAAGAGACCTGTCCCTGATCTAAATTCCAAAAACAAAAAACAGAGAGACGTATTATATTTTTTTACTGCCAGTGGATTAGAATGACCGTTCTTTTTCTTCCTCTTCTTCTTCCTAAGTGAAGGCTAACATAAGGACAATTGCTGAAGCAGCCATCATAATATCCCACTACTAGAGAAATCCAGACTTACGGCTGCTCAAAGGAGAAATACATGACAGTTCCATTGTTCTCTAGTAGCAGGATATTGGCCTAGCATAAAAACTCATGCAAACTTTGAAGGCTTTGAATATTTAAGGCAGGACACTAGTGGCTCATCTCAGTGGGAACTACCGAAAAGGGGAACCTGATTAAATTTAATGTCATTGTCACACTTTTTTTTTCCATTGCGAAGAATTATATAGGTAGCCATAGCTACGGCACTGTTCAGACACCATGACCACAATATTCTCCCTCAGAGGTTGGCGTCACGGGCCGAATTGTTCCCTCAGAGAATGTAAATTCATTGTGGGATATGATTCCGATCATTTAAAAAGATTTGTTGGTACCTGATCTGTGTTTGTTGGGTGGTTGGGAGACAGTGAAGTTGAGAAATGAGTGCCATAGCTGGCTTAAAAAAAAAACACCTTATGCAAAAGATTCCAAGTAACTCAGCATAAATTTGTGTTTTCCTTGGAATCAACTATCACGTCACATGCCAAATTATTTTTTCTGTCAATAGCACCTCTTGTGAAAGAAATCACATTTTGGAAAAGCAAAATGCATTTATTGCTGAATTAGTACCTTGGAAGAAAAAAATTCTCAAGCTAAAACTAAAGCAATAAATAAAAATGAAAACCACGTAGCCAAATTCAGTGCCACAAATAAGTTTATCACAACTCTAGGACCTGAAAACTTAAAACAGATTCTGCATTTTCTTTGGATAAAAGTGAATTTATAATGGGAACTTAGTTCCACCTAGTGTGAAATCATCACAAAACAAACTTTTCTTCCAATTTTGGTTTATGTGATAAATGCTGATTTGCTTTCTTGTGCATTTTCACTTCATGAAACCTTTCTACAGAGGGGATTTCTGGTTCCAGAAGAACAATAGAATGGCTGTAACATATCAGCTATAGCAAATTTGCTCCATTCTGGAATATAACAACTATTCTTTAGCTGGACGGACTAATTAGACTCATTTCCATCCGAAATAAGTTGGGCAAGCATGCCTCATTTACCACTCACTGAGATGCATGAATAAAGAAATGTCTCTATCTTTCAGGAATGGCACTAGACAATAAATGAAGGGGCTGAGAGTAAGACCTCTATGCTTTTCTTTCTAATAGTTTGGGATGGTTAAAATCTAACACTAGTTCATATTTTCTGTGACATATAAGTTGTTTCGGAGCAACTATGCTTCACTATCCACAAGGCTCTTAGTAAACAAAACCCAATACACTGAAAAGGAAATCTATGTCTGTAAATGGTTGACACAAGTCTAGGCGCTATAGCAATAATTGTTCCATAGCATAAATACATTCTGGATCTGCATAAGTGTAGCATGAATTGTGCAGAAAAATTCTAAGAGGGGATAACCTCTAAAGAAGAGGGCGTAGTTACTCATTCGCAGCTTTACAACCATATCTGTGCCATCACGACCCTCTTTCATAAGTAGTAATTAGTGAATGTGGACCACAAAGAAATCACTTACTTTAGTCATAATACCCCAATCTTCCAGTAAAAGTTGGCAAGATAGCAGAAATGCACCATCTTTATCTCCTTTAGATTGTTTGATGGGTTAGGTCTTAAGGTCTTATGGCTCCAGATCTCTTTTTTCAAGTTACATTTGGAAAGTCTAGTTTGCAACTGTTTTTGGAATCACAGTCTTTGGGGCTATGTTAACCTCTATTTTAATCAACCAGGGAGAGCGATCATTCAGAATTTCAAGTGAGTTTTCATCAATCTCTCTGATAATGCTTTCATCCTTATTGCCACCTAACTCGAAACAAGAAGCAATAATTTTCACGGTGGTCTGAGACTGATAATGGAACTGCATTTCTTTTTAACCTCTTCTTTAACAGCTTAAGGCTGCATATATAGAGGGAAGTATTCTCACTTTTCCCTAACAAGAAATTTGTAGGATAATTTGGACTGAGAGATAACAGGCCCACAATTATGTACTCCATGAATTCCATAATCAAATGGGGTGTCTCTAGTCCCAATACAAAATATACAATAATCCCATACCTTATGCTACTATGTACCTGGCTGTTCCTTCTCCTAAATAATGATGGTGGAAGGGGAACTACAAGTAGAATTTTAAATTCTATACTCATTCTATCTTTGTTCACTGGAAACTGATCTTTCAAAGCTACCACCTGTTATAGTCCTAACAGGATGACTATATTACTTGGAATGGTCAACATTCTGTGCTTCCCCTTTTTACCTTTCATTCAAAGAAAATGATTTAATCTATAGGGGTTGGTGGGTAGAGTGCTGAGTTCTTATTCTTTAAAAAGAAAAAAAACTCAGAACTAGTGGCAACCTGAAAATAAATTCTTCTTATTTCAGCGTGACCTTAAATTTGAGATGGATTGGATAACCCTTCAAGTGAAGGACTACCATGTCTGAGCTCTATTCCCCAGGGAAGTGTGGACAAATTTGCCAAGTTCTACTCACATTCCCACACAGAGAGACACAAAATGATGTGCAAAAGTAAATGTAGAAAAAGACAGCTGTTATTTGAAAAGCAATATTATTTTTATGCGTTGATCTTTTCTGAATTGATTTCAAAAAGAGAGTATCTCAATGGTAGGCATTATGGCAACAAATTTCCCTTTATAAATTTCCCGCTTCCCTTTTTTAAATTAATTAATTAGTTAAAAGTGACAGCCATTAGGAAGCTACCATAGTGCAATACAAAACATCCACCTCCATCTGTATTTTCAAGAATGTATCTGGTCTCCTATTGCCACTATACATGTTCTTAGAAGTGAAAAAGCGAAAGAATATTTCGGACATGTACTATGACACCCGGAAAAATACGTCATATTTCATTTAATCTTCCAGGGAAAGATTGAAGGCAAATGAGGTCCAGGCAGAAGAAGAAGAACATCATGGCTTCAAAAACTAAGGGACTGGTTTGGACAAAACTCAGCAGCACTTTTTTGTGTGGCTGTTGATAAAAATAGGATTGCCAATATGATCGCCAACATCCAATGATGGATTTGGAAGAAGAAGAAGAAGAAGAAGAAGAAGAAGAAGAAGAAGAAGAAGAAGAAGAAGAAGAAGAAGAAGAAGAAGAAGAAGAAGAATGATGTTCTTAGAAATAAAAATGGTAGACTGCAGGGACAGCAAAAGATACTTGCTTTGTGTGTGACAGGACGATCAGTGCTCTTTTTTTCAGATTTGCTGCATGCATTGCACATACATAAAAAGATAAATCTTCAGTAGCCCGGTTGCGCCCATTATTTTTAAACCAACTCTGCCACTATGGACATCCAGGGCAGCCGAAGTTCAGAGCTATGTTTATAGGTGGCAACCATTCAGAGTTAAGATGGACTTCCCAAAAAGGTACTTACAACCTTGTTCCAAAATCCTGATGGTGGCACTCCCCCTGCTGTTGCATAGCCGTAATTGACTCACTATTGCAACTGTGACCACATTCTCTGATCATATGACCACAATTTATAAAAAATTGTTTTGCCAGTTTCTCTTGTCTGGGGCTGGTTTTCCACCAAAAAAAAAAAAAGAAAGAAAGAAATGTGTATAAGAATGAATGGACTTGCTTTATGATTACCCTGTTCACTTTACGATTGGCATGTTCTCTTTACAGCTGCTGCAAAAAAGGCTGTAAAATCAAGTTGCTCACACAGGTGCCTCAACATATAACCATTATGACTTTCAGTGGAAATTCCAGGCTCCATTACAGTTCTTATTAGAGAACTACCTATACAGGTATGCCCAACTGGACAGAAGGAAAAACAAAGCAGAAGAGGAAACAGGAAGAGCAAAAGAAATGATAGGGTATTGTAATCTTTTGTTTTTAATTAGAATTATATGCCGCCCTTCTCCAGAGACTCAGGGCAGCTTACAATGCGTTAAGCAATAGACTCCATACTTTTTGTATATTTATACAAAGTCAGCTTATTGCCCCCACAAACTGGGTCCTCAATTTACCTACCTTAGAAAGGATGGAAGGCTGAGTCAACCTTGAGCCTCGAACTTGCAATAATTGATGACAACTGAATGTTAATAACAGGCTACGTAGCCTGTTGAGCAATCTGAGGTTCTCATTATTTTCCCTTTAGAAATTGATGCACTGTCACAGGACATGACCACCATGGTTGCCATTTTATAGGACAACAACATTGTTGTTGCCTCAACATTGTCTGGAAAATTCCACATTGGATCACCTGCCTGACCAATTTTGTATGCTGTATAATTTTCAGTTCTACAGTATTTCTACAGTTGCCGGACTCTTTCAGAACACAAATGTATTCATGTTGCTCAACAACTGATATAGGGAGCCCTTTTCTTCCTTTCCAAGCATCTCCAAAGCTTGGAAGTGAAACGTAATTCTAGTTGTAAAGGCCTGCTTTAAAGCTACCCTGCATCAGTCTAAAGACGCATTCTTTCCAACCACTGCCTAAAGCTCTCTTGTCTAAAACCCTCTAGGGCTCCCATTC
This sequence comes from Masticophis lateralis, assembly GCA_030761175.1. Taxonomy (NCBI): domain Eukaryota; kingdom Metazoa; phylum Chordata; class Lepidosauria; order Squamata; family Colubridae; genus Masticophis; species Masticophis lateralis. The sequence continues at coordinate 67,580,047 of JAUDYJ010000007.1, read as the reverse complement.
TCTGCAAAGGAAGTCTGGCATCTAGTGGACATTCACTGCTGTGTCAAAAAGAAAATTATGGACACCTGCGACAGAATGAAAGAAAAACCACACAAACTCTCAAACTAATAAAACAGTCCATTTCTGCCCACGCGTTCTAATGCAAAAAAGAATCAGAATATGAATAATCGTAGGCAAATGAAGTTCTGATCCCTGAATGAGTTTAATGGTATTATACGATAAGTAAGAGAATATGTATGTCTGTCTGTGTTGATAGAGACAATCTCTTTTATTTGAAAATATTTTAAAATACCTTTAAAAAAGAAAAATAGAATAGAATTCTTTATTGATCAAGTGTGATTGGACACACAAGGAATTCGTCTTGATGCCTATGCTCTCAGTGTACATAAAAGAAAAGATACGTTCATCAAGAATCATGAGGTACAACACTTAATGATAGTCATAGGGTACAAATAAGCAATCAGGAAACAATATCAATATAAATCGTAAGGATACAAGCAACAAAATTTCAGTCATACAGTCATAAGTGGAAGGAGATGGGTGGTGGGAATGATGAGAAGATTAATAGTAGTGCAGACTTAGTAAATAGTTTGACAATGTTGAGGGAATTATTTGTTTAGCAGAGTGATGGCATTCGAGAAAAAACTGTTCTTGTGTCTAATTGTTCTGGTATGCAGTGCTCTATAGCATCGTTTTGAGGGTAGGAGTTGAAACAATTTATGTCCAGGATGCGAGGGGTCTGTAAACATTTTCACAGCCCTCTTTTTGACTCGTGCAATATACAGGTCCTCAATGGAAGGCAGGTTGGTAGCAATTGAAGAGCTGAGGTGGTGCAGTGGTTAGAGTGCTGTACTGCAGCTACTTCAACTGACTGCTAGTTCAGCAGATCAGCAGATCAAATCTCACTGGCTCAAGGTTGACTCAGCCTTCCATCCTTCCGAGGTGGGTAAAATGAGAACCCAGGTTGTTGGGGGGCAATATGCCATTTAGTATACTGTCAATTGTTGTAAGCCGCCCAGAGTCCTCGGAGAGTGGGCAGCATAGAAATATGATTAATAAATAAAATAAAATAAATACATTGCTTTTTCTGCAGTTCTCCTCATATTAGAATTTAAAGCTCTAGGGAGGATTACCACTGACTAGATATAACTTTTGCATGCAAATGATAGAAGCATCATTGGAAGAAAGCAGTTCAGCTAGGTTTAACTTGGCATAGCTGCCAATAATTCATTAGTTGAGTTATAAAAGATTAAAGTTTGTTACCAAATCATAAAAATCAAAACAATCAATAAATAAAATGCAATAATAGTTCTCTTAAGTTTAAGATAATGCAGTGTTTCTTCGCTTCTTAAATTAATTAATGTCTTGCTTAGCTTCTCATACACTTACCACATTTCTGAAAAAGCATACTAAGTACATAGCTTCTCAGTTAAGACCTCGCTGAACTTGAGAAGAAAGAACCCCCTGAGTCAAGAAAGGTTTCAAAATATATGTAAAGGTAAAGGTTCCCCACATACATATGCGCTAATCGTTCCTGACTCTAGGGGGTGCTGCTCATCTCTGTTTCAAAGTCGAAGAGCCAGCGCTGTCTGAAGATGTCTCCTTGGTCAGGATCTTAAGGGCCCAGCGAAAGGTACGGAGATTGGGAATCATACGTATCTCAGGGAGTAGTTCATTCCAGAGGGCGGGTGCCCCCACAGAGAAGGCTCTCCTCCTGGGGGTCCCCTGCCTACATTGTTTTGCCAACAGCACCCTGAGGAGCCCCTCTCTGTGGGAGCGTGTTGGTAGGTGGGAAGCTATTGGTGGGAATCAAAATGAAGGCTCATAGCATGGAGTTAGAGAACTGGGAAAAACTGTGAGGAGAAAATTATAAACTGACAATGTCAGGGGCATACAAAGAAAACTTATATAAAATGTTTTATCGCTGGCATTTGCTCCCAGCAAAACTAGCAAAAATGTTCCCAAATAGACCAGCCGATTGTTGGAAATGTAAACAGAAGTAGGGAACATATTACCACATGTGGTGGACATGCCCAGAAGCAAAGAAATATTGGATAAAGATAAAGTGGCCAAAGGAAATTACCAAACAACAAATAGATCTATAACCGGAGTTATTTTTATTAGGTATATTAATAGGAAATTATAATTTTAAAAAACCCCAATGCATAATGTTACATATAATAACAATGGCAAGAATTGTTTACGTGCAAAATTGGAAAAATGAAAGTATACCTTCTGGTGGAATGGTGATAAGGAAAGTGCTAGAATGCGTGGAGATGGATAGGCTGACAATGGAAATAAAAGACAGAGGAGAAACTGACTACTATTTGATTTGGACTTTAGGGTACAACTGGTTAGAGAAGAGAAGTAAAGATTTAAGGATGTTAAAGTAAGATAAGATGTGATAAAAATGAATATATATATATATATATATATATATATATATATATATATATATTAATATATATATATAAATACACATTAATCTGTACGCTGTGTGCTTGTTATATATATATATATATATATATATATATATAACAAGCACACAGCGTACAGATTAATGTGTGTTGCTAATTTATAGTCATTAACTATAATGAATATAAGAAAAGTGGAACTAACCGGTATAAACATATGAGGTACACTGATAGTGAAGTGCTATAAAGATGAAAATTGTGATAGAAAACGAAAAAAGTTGCTCAATAAAAATTATTTTAAAAAACCAAAAAACCGAAAATGAAGGCTCATCAACCTGGTATCAGATTGGAAGGGGACTTTCACGCATATTCTTCAGTCAGGAAAAAAAGCAGACTAGCAATTCATAAACTTAGAACAATTTCATTTTTTAAAAAAAAATCTGTCTCAACAGTTGCTGCCCTGATTATTTTATATGCATCTAAAAAAAAACAACAGCTTTCACTAGAAAATTGCATTGATGATTCAAGATTATGAATTTGAACTGTAAACCTTTCTCCCCCTAGTGGACAAAATAGTGTATGACTGCAAATTGTTTCTCTTTTTACATTTTACCACATAAATTCTACTTGAAGCCATCAAACGTAAGAAATCTACAATGATAAGGCAAGCTTACTTATTAGTTCCTGCTTTCTTAAAGTGCTGGGTTTTTTTTTTCAAAGGAGAATTAATCACATAAACCTTGCTGGTAAATAAATGAAAACTTTAACCCAGCAAGTCAGGCCTTTTAAATACTTTAGACCTACTTTCCATTCCTCTGGATCCTGGAGAGAACCAATTAGGTCGGCCACTGAAAAACCTAATAGATGTACAAAGGTTACACTTTTCTCTTCTGTTAATTAGGAGGCTATTATATACCGGTAGCTATTAAGTTTATTGAAGCAGAGACAGCTCCCCAGGTATTATAGGGCACTAAAGCACATGGAAATTATCTAATCAAAATCTTAAAAGCCTTATTTCAAGTGTCCTGCTGTGCCTCTAACTGCACATCTGCAGGAGTTGAACTCTGCTAGTCTCTCCTGCAACAGCCTATATTTGTCAATTTAATTATGGGCTTAAACTAAGTTTTGCTAAGGTTCTTGTTTTTAGCAGCTCTGATTCTTTATAATTTCAACTCAGCAAGAAAAATCTAGTCCCATAAGGATGTTCATCAGTGAGAATCTTTGATCGAAATTTGCTGGGGCCAAAGCTGGAATTAAACATCCAGTTCAAGATACAGGCCTCCAAAACCAGCAGGGAGATTTGCTACACTTTGTAGGCTGAAGATTAATAGATAGCTATTCATTCTGATAATGTTCCCCCCGGTTTATTTTAAAGCTCTGCCCGCAACAATATTAGAAAGCGTGATAACATCACCATTTTGGGGCATAATGCCCACGGGCAGTTTTAAAAACTGAGCAGCCTTGAACTTCTACTGTGCCCTCTCTTTAGTTTCCATGTTCTGATCTTATTTCCATTACTGTTTATTCACAAGACATGATCAAAGTATTGTATCTATCTCTTGCTTATGGTCTAGCGCCCTGAGATCATTATCTACTGTATCATCATTATACTGTGTTAAAACCTATCATAAGCAACCTATCTTATGATATTATAGGCAGTCCTCAGTGTATAACTTTTGTATGGCTGCTAAATGAGGGTTACAAAACTTTATTCTGTGGTACATAGTGGCTTACATGCCTGATCCATCTGGTATTCAAGAAAGCCTTAAAAACATGGCTGTCTTCTCAGATGTTGAGTTGAGTTGGGAAGTTGAGTTGGGAAGTTAATGGGGCCTGGGGCAGTGGTGAAATCCAATTTTTTTTTTACTACCGGTAAAACACCTGTGGGTGTGGCTTGGTGGGCATGGTGTGGCTTGGTGGGTGTGGGAGGGGAAGGATACTGCAAAATCTCCATTCCCATCCCACTCTGGGGCCAGCCAGAGGTGGTATTTGCTGGTTCTCCGAAATACTCAAAATTTCCGCTACCGGTTCTCCAGAACTTGTCAGAACCTGCTGGATTTTACCCCTGGCCTAAGGGTACTACTGTTATGATTGCTGTTATCCTTGACTGCCATTATGTGTATTTTCATTTAATTCTTCTTCACCTTTTTAACTTTGTTACCTATCCAGAGCAAGTATTATGGGATGATGGCCACACACATTCATTAAAGTAAATAGATTTGGGGGGGGGGGGAAATACTGTCCTTCCAGCAATGTAACTTTCAGGGATCCCTGGAAATATTCAGAATGGATTTTGGTCTTCCTTATTATTGCACTCACTGTGTACTGCAATTTACAGGTGCTGAATATCATGCTTAAAGCCCCACATGGATGGGGCCAAGTTATTTGTGGGACTGCCTCTCCTTGAGGCTATCTGCCTGCCCCATCATGTCAGATACAGTGAATATTCTCCAGGTCTCTTCCATTAAACATCACCGTTTAGTGGGATCTAGGAAGGGCATCTTTCCCATAATGGCCCCAGGCTTGTGGTACACGCTTTATGCAGTGATCCAGCAGGCTTCCAATCTTTTTAACCTTCCTGGCTCTTTCCCCAGGAGCTAGAATTGAGTAAAATGGGAGCCTGTATATTGTTTTGTCAGATTCATCCAAGGAAAATGCAGAGATGCCAGGTCTGTTTTATGGCTTCATTTGTTTCTTGTTTTCATATCAGGAACTGCCCAGAATTGCATTCTAAAATGGGTAGACATACAAATCTTTTAAACAAATAAACTGTAGAACTAAGCGTCCCTTATGTTTATATCCTGCACCTTTTTTTTAAAATCAAGGAACCTAGTAACCAAACCAGTAGTGTTGTACCAGACACCTTCAAATCGTAATAGTTTTTCCAACCATACATCCTTCAAATGTGTTGAGTTACAACTTGTCAGATTCTCTCCTAGCAATCTGGACCAGAAACACTTAATCCAAAAAACAGGTTTCTCAGAGCTATAAATAGCAACATTTATTAGAAAAAAAAGTTTAAGGTCCCAATAGTACAGAATATATGTAGCTCAGGGATGACCTGTTGAATATTCATTGAATTTATTATCTTAAATCTTAGATTTCTGTTGGGTTCTTGGTGTTCTTTGAACTCAGCTGTTGTTTCCTGAAGTTCCTTCATTACCAGGCTAAGTAACATGATCAGTGCATGGAACTTGGCTGGTTGGCAAGGGAAGAAACAACAGCCTAGTCAGGATCATAGTATAGTATCGTGGATACTATACCCTCGACCAAGATTGGCAGGGGAAACTACTATATGTAAATAAATCAGCAAACTCCTCTTTCTAAATGTGTCCAAAAAGACAACCCAGCTCAAGGTATACCAAGAACCCAACAGAAATCTAAGATTTAAGATAATAAATTCAATGAATGTTCAAATTTGAAATGAAAAACTTAAGCAAATCATTGCAGCTATTATGTGACTCACATGTTCAATGGCCTATCCCATTGACTTTGCTTGTTGGAAGTTGGTTGGACAGATTGCAAATGGCAATCCTATACAGGGGTGAAATCCATCAGGTTCTGACAAGTTCTGGAGAACCGGTAGTTCAGAGAACAGGCAAATACCACCTCTGGCTGGCCCAGAGTGGGATTGGAATGGGGATTTTGCAATCTTTCCACCAGGAGTGGGGAGGGAATGGGGATTTTGCAGTATCCTTCCCCTGGAGTGGGAATGGAGATTTTGCAGTATCCTTCCCCTTCCACACCCATCAAGCCATACCCACGGAACCGGTAGTAAAAAAATTTGGATTTCACCACTGATCCTATGCCCTGGGACATTGCAGCCATCTTAAATACATGCCAGTTGTCAAAGAGACCGATTTCTGATCTCATGACCATGGGGGATGCTGCAATGGTCAGAAGTGTGAGAACCAATCACAAGTCACTTTTTACTGCCATTGTAACTTTGAATGATTGCTAAACAAATGGTTATAAGTTGAGGACTGCCTGTATGAACCAGATGTCTGTTGATTTCTAGATCTCTTAAAGTAAACTATCTAAAGGCCTAGACAGAATTTCTGAATTGGTCCTATATATTCATATACAGTACTAATATAGGGCTTCAAAATTTTAGCAAGGGGTTCTCTGTCCAGTTGCTGGGTGGGCATGGCCATGGACTAGTCGGCCTCCTACACCACAGCGGGGGCGTTTTTGCCCTCCCTGAACTTTCCTCGAGTCTCTATGTGGGCAAAAACAGCCTCCCCGGGCTCCAGAGTCCCTCTGGAGGCTGGAAACAGGCCCATTTCCGGGCTTTGCAAACTTCCAATAGACCTGTTTTTCACCCTCCCCGAGCCTCCGTGCACCCTGCACTTACCTGCATCCAAAACGAGCCGCGTGGGGACTCCTGGGAGGAGCGGGTGGGGTGGAAGGGGCCAGCCAGAAGTGGAATTTGGGAGTTCTCCAAACTGCACAGAATCTTAACTAGAGGTTCTCCAAAACCGCTGCGAACCCCCAGCAGCCCACCCCTGGTACTAATCCCCCGCTCTTTTTAAAAAGATCTTAAGCAAGAGAATGTGCCAATGTGTTGTGCCTCTCCTAACTGAAACACCAGCAGATGTTTCATCTGCTAAAGGAGTTTTTCTAAAGAATAGACCTGGAGATATTTTTTACGATAAATATAGTTATTAAATCCTTTGGCTGACTAAAAGTGAATTTTAAGAAGATAAGCATTTCATCAATCACTATGGACTACTTCAGGCTAGTAAACATTCATTTTATAGAACATTTAAGAAATAAAAACAAACTTATTATCACAAAGTGTGGTTCGCTGGGTAGATTAAAAGCAAGCACTGATTGCTGTTCTTACTTAAAATCTTAACTCTAACTTTTAGGGAAAAGAAGCATTTACCGCTGTTTCTGGGCTAATTCCATTATTTAACAAATTATTATTTTTGCTACAAATTGTAAAATAAGTAAAAACAAATTTCTGGAGCAATGTCTCAAAGGAAGTTTCTTTATCCCTACAGACTGTAATATCAGTCAAGAATCCAAGAAATCACCCTGTAAAATCAGACATATTTTTCCCAAAACACCCAAAGAAGATACTTTTAAAGAAACCCAACTGTGAAACCTGAACATTTCGCTTTGTTGTTGGCACGGGCTTACACTCCTCTATAACTACTTCTCAATTGCCATGTTTGGAAGACTTAACAATATCATTCATAATTTTCTTAGCAGATTGCGGTAAAGTTGTAGCTGTAATGTACCTTGATTATAAAAGTTTCGGACAAAGTATCCATGACATTTTTTATGCAAGGTTGTTAAGGGTGAATAGCAGGGCAAACAGATATACAGCTAACCTGAACATTGTATTGAAAGAGTGATCAACAGTTTCTCTCAAATTGAATATCAACTGGGGTGCACAATGTTGTGGATTTCTGAACATTTTTATTAATGATGTGAGTGAGGAAGGAGAGAAAACACTTATCAAATCAGCAGTTGACATAAGATTGGATAGGTCATTAATACCCTAGAACAGAGGTCTTTGACCAGTGGCAGGCAAGAGGCGATCATTTGCACAGAACTACCCTGTCTCTCTCCCCCCCCTCCCCCCGTGTTGCCGCCACCACTGCCACCAGTCCATAGAGCCAAAAAGATTAGAGACCGTTGTCCTAGAACAATGTTTCCCAAACTTGGCTATTTTAAGGTGTATGGACTTCAACTCCCAGAATTCCCCAGACAGTATGGCTGGTTGAGGAATGCTGGGAGTTGAAGTCCATACATCTTCAAAGGGTCAAGTTTGGGAAACACTGTCCTAGAAGACACAGATAAAATCAAGAACAAACTTGATATCTATTTAAAATAGCTCAAAACCAACTACTCAAAAATGGAACATTTAACAGATATATATATTTTTAATGAGCCACAGTGGCATAGTGGTTAGAATGCAGTACTGCAGGCTACTTCTGCTGCCTGCTGGCTGCCTGAAATTTGGCAGATAGAATCTCACCAGGCTCAAGGTTGACTCAGTCTTCCATCCTTCCGAGGTCGGTGAAATGAGGACCCAGATTGTTGGGGGCAATATGATAACTCTGTAAACCGCTTAGAGAGGGCTGCAAAGCACTGTGAAGCGCTATATAAGTCTAACTGCTATTGCTATATATATTTTTAAATTTAGAATCAAAAATCAAATGCAAAGATATAGGATAGAGGCTAACTAGTTTAGCAATGGAATTTGTTAAAAATATTTTGAAATAGTAGTTGATTGCAAACTGAATATGAAGCCATCTGATACGGCTACAAAAACAACACATGAAATTTTAGGCTGCAACCATAGAAAGAGGGCTTCCAAATCCATGGATACAGTAATTCCAGGATAATTTTGCATTGGTCAGATTCCTTCTCAAATACTGAGTTAATTCTGGGCATCCTACTTAAGAATAACCGGCAGTTAGATCAGGTTCAAATACAGGCAGTGGAAGTCCTATGAAAACTGCAGAAATCTGAAATATTATGAAGTTTCAGCCCTTCAAGATAGGCCAAGTCAAGAAACAGATATTACAAGAACCGTTAGAGTTCTATTATATTGTTAAAGGTTAGGGATGGCTAACCTTTTTCTTGTTGCGTGCTGGCACCCATAATGCAATGTGTGCCCACTACGCATGCATGTACAACCCCCCACGCTGCCCCCGCCCCTGTGCATGTGCACATGCACGTGACCCCCCAACCCCCCATGCATGTGCACATGACCCCTGCCCACTTTTGGCCTAGCAGGCCTCCCTGCAGCCTCCTGGGTCCAAAAATGAGCCATAAGGGGGGGTGGGCTACACCCCCCATTTTGGGCCTAGCAGGCCTCCCTACAGCCTCCTGGGTCCAAATATGGGCTGTGGGGGGGGCACGCCACCCCCCACGCTCCATCTCCACCCCTCGCATATGCGCACATAACCCCGCGTGTGCACACGACCCCCCCCCATGCATGCACGTGTCCCATATGTGCCTTGGTCCCCGCACATCCAGAAAATCAGCTGGCCGGTGGGAGAGGTGTGCGCGCATGCGCAGTAAAGCTGAGCTGGATGACTGCTTGCGTGCCCGCAGAGAGGGCTGTGCATGCCAGCTGTGGCACGCGTGCCATAGGTTCGCCATCATGGTTATAGGTTATAAAGACAAATCCTTGATTTTATTAAAAAAGAATCACAAAACTGAAGTTATTCACTTTAAATTCAAAAGTTAAATGCCTTGTAAATTGTCCACTACATTATTAAAATAGGCCCAAACAGGGAAAGCTGTTTTATCTGTTTCGAATATAAGCCAAATGTAAGTCCTTTTATAAAACAAAAATAGATCCATCTGTCTCATCTATGGGCACATCTGTCTCATCATCTAACTATAAAATAATATGTCATTTTTGTTGTGGTATATGTTCAAATCAAGTTAGAAATCTACATTTACAAAAGACTGATGACAGATTGTCACTTCTACAATAGTGGAATTCAAAGTAATTTCTACAGGTGCAGTTTCTTTTCAGTTTCTTTAATGAAAGTTGGACAAATCATGAACTTCTTAAGAGCCAACAACCAATAATTTGACAATTAACAAATTATCTCCCACTTTTTCTCAAGTCTTTCCTTGTTTGTTTTTAATTTGTTTCTTTAGGTTTATTTTCACAGTAAAAGACATATTAAAATACACATTCTGTTCAAGGATAAATGTCCTGGCTTGTGCTTTACATTTTCTACTGTTTGACAGCTTACCTTTAGAGCAGAGTGACTAATAATCCTCTCCAGTACAGTATTTTAGTTTGTGTTTTTCTCTTCCTCGCTTTATTGTTCTATTGCTCTGCATCTGCTTTTGGTATAATCTTCAGTTTCTCAATTCTTTATAAAAGTGCTTTTAATTTTTCAGCAGTTTTTCACATTTCTTGATTGCTGCATTATGTTTCAGTGCATTTTCTGGTTGAACATAAACAAAACATACCAGAACAGAATATAAATTTTGTTATCTCAGGTAAGTGCCCTCGGGTATACCAAAAATTGGCTGGAAGTCACCAAAGTTTAACATAGTGATGGTGAACCTATGGCACGTGTGCCAGAAGTGGCACACAGGGCCATCTCTCCAGGCACGCCAGCCACCGCCTGTTGCTCTTCCGTATTCCAGCACGCAAATGTGCACCAGCCAGCTGGTCTTCACACATGTGGGAGTGCTGAAACCGGAAGAGCAGCTCCCTGGTGTGCATGCCAGTTTTGATCTCTGGCACCCACATGCACGCCGGCCAGCTGGTCTTCACACATGCATGTGCACTAGAAACTGGAAGACCAGGTGACGAGTAGGCATGCACAAACCGGAAACCGGAAGGTCAGCTTCCCGGTGCGCGCATCCACCACTAATTTTTGCGCCTCAGGAGTTTGCGGATACCACTATAAACAACACAAAATGTAGTCGGGAACATTCCTTTGTGACTCATACTATCCAGCGCTGAACTGAAATCCGACCACTTTTAAATATCACGAAAGATCGTAAGTCAAGGAATTCTTCAAACCCAACCAAAGGATAGAATCAAAATCATGTGAAGTGTTAATACCACTTTATAATGCCTTGGTAAGGCCACACTTGGAATACTGCATTCAGTTTTGGTCGCCATGATGTAAAAAAGATGTTGAGACTCTAGAAAGAGTGCAGAGAAGAGTAACAAAGATGATTAGGGGACTGGAGGATAAAACATATGAATGAGTTGCTGGAACTGGGTATGTCTAGTTTAATGAAAAGAAGGATTAGGGGAGATGTGATAGTCTTTGAATATCTCGGGGCTGCCACAAAGAAGAGGGAGTCAAGCTATTCTCCAAAACACCTGAAGGCAGGACAAGAAGCAATTGATGGAAACTAATCAAGGAGAGAAGCAACTTAGAACTAAGGAGAAATGTCCTGACAGTGAGAACAATTAATCCATGGAACAACTTGCCTCCATAAATTGTGAATGGTCCAACACTGGAAGTTTTTAAGAAGATGTTGGATAATCATTTATCTGAAGTGGTGTAGGATTTCCTACCTAAGCAGGGGGTTGGACTAGAAGACCTCCAAGGTCCCTTCCAACTTATTCTATTCTATTCTATTCTATTCTATTCTATTCTATTCTATTCTATTCTATTCTATTCTATTCTATTCTATTCCTAACTGTACACAAGGAAATTTATGAAGTACTTTCAAACTCTTCTCTAGGCAAACGCGGAGAACTGCGCCTGCGTACTCCGCTGCGGTTCGGCCGTTCCGCGCGCTTGGACGTCATCCTCACCGTTCAATGTAAGGAAAAACCTCCACGGCTATTGAGGTGAAAAAAAACAAAAACAAAACAAAACCTGGACCAACGGGATGCTTATCACAGGGCGGGGGAGGAAAACACACTCATGAGGTCATCACTAAGCGTCGTTTTGATGGGGAGGGGGTAGCGGGCTTTCTGAAAAAGTCCAGGGCTGCCCGGCTCCTGGCAAAAGAACTCGGCGCGTCCTTTCGTTCGTCATCACTTGTCGCTGTTGTCGGCGTCATCGCTGCCGCTGCCGCCGCCGCCGGGTTCCTTCTGCCCTCGCGCCTCACCCCCGCAGCTCGTTCTGCCGCTGCCGCCGCCGCCGCCGCTCTGCAAGCGCTCCTTTGCCTGCCTGGTCGGAGTGGGCCCGCGGTAAGGAAAGCGCGGGAAGCCGGAGACTTATCTGGAAGGATGCTCGCTCGCCGGCCCACCCGCCCGCCCGCCCGGCCGGCTTCCTCTCTCTCCTTCCTCCCCTCCCCCTTCTCGTCTTTGTCTCCATCTCTTTCTCGGCTCTGCCACGGGAGGCGTGGAGGGGGGGGGGGAAGAGAAGCAGGCTGGGAGGAGTCGGGGCCGCTGGCGTGGACGGGGTGCCCGAGGTGCTCTCATGATCGAGGTGGGCTGGGAACCCGGGTGGGGGGATCAGGCAAACGATCCCGAAGGAAAGCGGAAGGGGAGGCTGGAAGAGATGAGGGAAGATGGTGGAATGGGGGGGGGGAAACCCGAATAAATAGGGAATTAAGGATGGGAGGGCGAAAAAGCGGTGAGGGGGGGACCCTCAAGAGGGGGTGGGGGGTGGGGGGCCACGATTAAGGCCTGCTCGATTCTGGAGAGAAACGGTGCTGCATCGGGGAGAGAGGGGGGGGGGAGCTGTGTGTTGAGTGATGGAGGAGGAGAATAATGATGTGAAAAATCTGCCGTTAGGAGGGATGTGCGGAGGAATCTCGTTTTCTAACCAACAATGAAGCAAAAGGAAAAATAAATAAATAAATAAACATGCCAGAAGGGATGATCTACCCTAAGGCCAGGAGGAGGAGGAGGAATGCCTTTATGATGAGATCAGAGAGATGCCCTTGTGATATCACTCCTTTTCACCAGGCAGGCTGGAGGAAATAAATCTTATCTATCAGCTGAATTAAAAAAAAATGTAGCTATTAGGCATGCATTCTTAAAAAAAAGACAAAACAAAAGGAAAGTGCTGACTGTGTAGTGAAATAATGATCCATTGGTCATGGATGGGAATGCAAGCCTTGAAGCAACTTGATGAATATAGAATAGAATTAGAATTCGTTATTGGCCAAGTTGTGATAGGACCCACAAGGAATTTGTCTTTGGTGCATACGCTTTCAGTGTACATAAAAAGACAAGATACATTTGTTAAGAATCATAAGGTACAACACTTAATGAAAGTCATAGGGTACAAATAAGCAATCAGGAAACGATATCAATATAAATCTTAAGGATACAAGCAACAAAATTACAGTCGTACAGTCATAAGTGGAAGGAGATGGGTGGTGGGAATGTTGAGAAGACTAATAGTAATAATAGTGCAGACTTAGTAAATAGTTTGACAGTGTTGAGGGAATTATTTGGTTAGCAGAGTGATGGCATTTGGGAAAAAACTTCTTGTGTCTAATCATTCTAGTGTGCAGTGCTCTATAGCATCATTTTGAGGGTAGGAGTTGAAACAGTTTATGTCCAGGATGTGAGGGGTCTAAATATTTTCACAGCCCTATTTTTGACTCTTGCAGTATACAGGTCCTCAGTGGAAGGCAGGTTGGTAGTAATTGTTTTTTATAGGAAGTCCTCTTTGCAAATGCCTCATCTAGAGAGTTAGGGTGGGGATGAAAACTTTGCAACCGGTCCTTGCTTTACAGCCTTTACTGGTTGTTTCATTTAGCGCCCACTTGGATTGGCGGCCTAAATTCCTGATCCCACTTGTGATTACTACTAAATGAGGACTACCTTTACATTGATCATATGCAAACTCTTATGCAATATAATGATCTAGGTCAGTGTTGGCTAACCTTTTTGCTGTCGCGTGCCAAAAGTGGGGATCACGCATGCGTGTGCCCATACCCATAATTCAATGCTCCCCACCCCCCGCACATGCACGCATGACCCCCCCCCTGTGCTACCCCCACTTTTGGCAAGCAATGGCATGGTGGGCCTGGTAGGCTTGTTTTCCGCCCTCCCCAGGCTCCAGAGGTTTTCTTGGAGCCTGGGGAAGATGAAAACGGCCTTCCGTCCCCCACCTGAGAGGCCTTCCGGACGCCGGAAACAGCCCATTTCCTGACTTCAGGTGGGCCCGGAAGGCCTGAAAATTAGCTGGCCGGCACACATATGCGTGCTGGAGCTGAGTAGGGCAATGCTTGCTTGCCCACAGATATGGCTCCACGTGCCACCTGTGGCACCCGTGCCATAGATTTGCCATCACGGATGTAGGTTTCCTGCCATAGCAGGATGTGCAGTCTTGGTTTAGTTGTAGAGACGATTTGAAATAGTTTGATTAAATGATAAAAATGTATTAATGACTGTATTTGTAAAAATTAGTGGGTTTGAATTATGGAGTGTTTTTATATGCATACATAGTTGAAAGTTGGTTGCAGACTGTTTTATAGTAGAAATAAAGTACGTGAGAATAAATTCGGTGCTTAACTAATGATTCAATATTGAGAGCACATAAGGCAATGCCCCTTGATTTTTTAATATGTATTTTTTAAATAAACCTTTTCTTGGGGTGAAGTTAGAGGTCTGTTGGTTGACGGCATGAATATACGTGTACATTTAGAGGATGCTGTGTTGGCTAAGAGGCAATAATTATTTTCAAAAAATGTTAGCATATGAAAATGTTAAGGGGATATGGAACTGCAAATTAATGTATCAAAAAGATTCAGGGAGTTGTATCAGACAGAAAAAAAATGGAACAAAATGTTGCAAAGTAAATGTTAATGGCAAAATATACAGCAAATAAATGGCTATGTGAATCTTGGTAAATTGTTCCTTGAAAATAGAAAAATGAAGGAATTTTAAATACAAATGCTGATAATAAAATTCTAGGTAGTTTGTGGTCTGTAGCAGGGGATCAACGTTTATTAAAAGAATTTAAAATGCGTATAAAATAAAACTTCTGTCTACCTTGCTATATGAAAATAAGAATTGATTATGTCATGAAAAATATAAAAGTAACTTTAATGCAGTGTGGATGTAGTATAGATAGTCCTCGACTTACAACAGTTCATTTAGTGATCATTCAAAGTTACAATGGCACTAAAAAAAAGTGACTTATGACCATTTTTCACACTTACGACCGTTGCAGCGTCACCATGTTCATGGGATCAAAATTTGGATGCTTGACAACTAGTTCATATTTATGACAGTTGCAATGCCCTGGGGTCCGATGAACAGCTTTTGCAATCTTCTGACAAGCAAAGTCAATGGGGAAACCAGATTCACTTAAGAACAATGTTACTAACTTAACAAATGCAGTGATTCAATTAACTGTGGCATCGTAAAATGGGGCAAAACTCACTTAATATAAATTTTGGGTTTAATTGTGGTAGTAAGTCGAGGACTACCTGTACTTAATATGAATGTAATAAAACAAGTAAAGAGCGTCAAGAATGAATGGGGGATGAATCACTAGATTGAAAAGTGAGTGACCGCAATAGAAAAGTACCTTGAAGTTGTTTAGTCATATTGAGAGAATGAATAAGATTTCAAGTACATGAATGGAGAGTTAATGATTCTATAGGAAGTTTGGGCATGGTGATCAGATGGAGGAGGTGTTGACATCCTTAAAGAGAGAGGACTGAAAATTTAAAATGTGGAAGGCAATGTATATTGTGGGGAAATGGTTTGAAAGGATAAAAAGGTATTGGATAGAACAGTTAATGGTGGCATATTGTAAATTAGATTTACTTAAATAGCATTTTCTTTTCTGTGGTTAATTTATTTCGTCCACTATTTCTCATTTGCTTGCTATACTTTGCATTACATTGTCTACCGTGAAAGGATAACTTAAAGCATGACAATAGTCTGTAAGACTCATGTTGCAAGCCCACCTTGGAAAAATGTACATTTGTGAAAGGCTACATTCCTAGTCAAAGCACATTCCTGCATAGAGCTTCTGTAATGGGTGTCAAACTCACGATGACATGTCGTCATGTCACGTATCACAACTTTTTTCTCCTTCACTCAGATGGGGGTGGCTGTGGCCAGTGGTGATGCATCTGGCCCATGGGCCATGAATTTGATACCCCTCTTCTATAACTGCAGATCTTGAATATGGGAAGAAAGCTCATGATGCTGTTAAACTGCTGTTCTTGGAATCTCAGAATCTCAGCAAGATGAAAGAAAACGATAGCTGGAATGACAGAGGATAAATGAAACTCTTCACCCTCAAATTCTCAGGTGTTTTCTAGGCATACAAATAGTCACTGTCATTAAAGTGAAGCTCTTTGTACATATTTCCATAATATAATATCTTCAGCTTCGCTCTTTCTCCATGTAGGCTATTCAGATTAGAAACATAACAATTCTATTTAAAGGGCCTCAAGTGTTGAGACTAACAGTTTTGTGAAGGGAGATGGTGAACTTATACAAACCCATAAACTTCTTTGAGTTATGCAGAAGATGAATGTTTTAAATGTTTGGACATTGTACTAAATTGTGCCACAACCTTCATAGTCTGGGTCATAGTTTCAAAATAAAAACTTTGTGAGTGCATCTGAATTTTATTTATGGGCAGCAGCTTTCAGAGTTAGAACATTTGTTTATATACTCTTTTGCTCCACAGAGGGAAAAGATGAAATTAATTGTGGATTTATACTACAGTAGGTACAAATGAATGATTTTGTCAGATCTTTGATAGTTGCTAATAGGAAGGTTAAAAAGTGGAACATGATGATTCTGAAAGTATAAATCTTTTTAGCCTTCAGAACGAAAGAGGGCCTAGAAGATTTCTAGTCTTCAGAATGATGGTGTTTGCTAGCTTTCTGGCCCTCTTTAGCGATCGTTCTGAAGGCTAAAAAGATTTATAGCCTTCAGAATGATCATTTGCAACTTTCCCAGCTGGCTTACAACAAGCAAAATCAGCGGGGAAGCAGGATTCACTGAATGACTGCATGATTTGCTCAACACCTATAGTGATTTCTTTAACAATTGTGGTAACCAAGGTTGTAAAATTGGGTATGACTCCTTTACTAATCTCCTTGCTTAGCAATAGAAATTCTGGTCCCAATTGTTCTGGTCCCAATAACTCAAGGACCATCAGTATAAGGAAATTTCCCTGTAGTGGTTTCTTAATGTTAGTTTCTATCTTTATTTCATGCTGACACCCTTTTGACTAACTGTGTATGGAGATTCTCAGTCATCCAGGTCATGGTGCTTTTTCAGGAGGCAATTGGACATTCTTGGGGGTTTTTTGTTTGTTTTTTTAAGACATTTTGTTTCTCATCCAAGAAGCTTCTTCAGCCCCTGACTGGGTGGTGGTGAATGGAAGGATTTATATTCCTTACAAATAGCTGAACATTGGCATTCTTCTAGAGAGTCCTTGAGGCCACTAGGAGGTTTATCTGTGTCCTCAGGGTCACCAGTGTAGAAACAGGCATGGAGTCTTCTTGGCTGAAAGATGTTTTCTGCCCTGACTCCCTTCACTGTTGTTGACGGGTGCAGGCTGTTGGGGATGAGTTTGTGTTTTCTGTATCTCAAACTGAAACCTTTTAACTAATGTAAATATTTTGACTCCATAACATCGTTGACTGAACAGACTGGTATTGCATCAAGACAATAGTTCAGTATTCTATATCTATTTAATGATCCAGTCTGGCTGCCAAATAACTGCTTGAGATAAGTAGCTGTGCAAATTCTTCAAATGAAGTTTATTTTTAATAATATGCAAGAACATGTACTTTTCTCTCTGAATCAGAAAAGTAGCCAAGGCTTTCTCCAGACTTGCAGAGATTCTTTTTAAGCTTTTCCTGTCAGATTCAAGTGGGTATCATATTCTCCTGTCTGGGTATGGGAATATGATGAGTATGTATGTACAAGATTATTGGCGGAATGGCTATCTAATGACCCAAATACCAGATTTCACAATATTTGACTAAATTTTATCCTGATTGAAATCTTAAATGTTTGCAGTGAAATGAATTGCACTTACATTTTTGTCCGTAAAAATGCCCAAGGGCATGCATTTATTTGTTTTTGTTTTAGAGTGCTCTTTGGAATCATGATTATGATTCATAAATTATGCCTAATGGCCTAGTATTATGTATTAATTAAGTAAATTCTACCTTAGTCAACAAACAGATATTTTATCTTGGCTTAATGTGACATGTGCACGCAAGAATAGTAGAAGTGGGAAGAAAAAGCTAATATTGATTCATGGGGACTCCTCCGTATTTATCTAAAAAAGATCTATACTGCTTTTTCAGGACTCATGCTTTAAAGGGTCTTATAAAAATAGGATTCTATGGTATTAAAATCGCTAAAATTAATTTAGTCTTAGAATTAAGAATTATAATACATCTAAGGAATGTATGAAGATAATAAACATTAAGAGTTTTCCTAGCATCTTGCAATGAAGGAATTTGTCTTAAAATGTACAGCATTAAAACAGTTTGGGAAGAAATGCCTGAAAAAACTAAGACAACAATAGAGCAGTGCTGACTGATAACCACAGCTGAGGCTTGGTAAAATACACGCCTAACACGACATTATATCGTTGATTATCTTCATTAATAACTTGCCTTATTTTTTCTCCAGTTACACTTCATTTATGTGGGGCTGTTATAATTCCCAGCAATTTTAAAACTGAACATTATAAACTGTGGCAAAAGTGAAGCACAAAAATCATGAATTTGTTTAATCTGGACCGCTTTCGCTTTGAGAAGAGGGCCAACGTTGAAGGACAAAATGCTCCATCTTCAGATTCTCCTGAAGATCAGAAAGAGCCCACTGCTTTCAATACTGTAAGGAAGAATTCTACAATTCCTTCTCCTTCAGAAGATCATGCTATTACTGTTGGTGGAGAAGATGATGAGGATCATTCTAGTGGACCAACCTCTCCAGCATCTGATGTGTCTGAAGAAACCGGTAAACCTTGGGGTTTTTTTTTCCTAATTTATAAATTAATCAAGATCCTATGTATATCACTTTACTGATCTAAGGAACACTTTAAAATAAATTACTCCAAAACAAAAATACTGGTATTCTCTAGAAAATTAGTTATTCTTTATAAACTAGTTATTAAATTACAAGATTCAATCTGGGTTGGTCACCGGGACCAGAGGTTTTTTTTTCTGAGCCTTCAGACTCGTGCTGGAGCCCATCTTTAGGAAACTTCTCTTTGTAATCTATTGAATCCCCTGCATGGATTGCCGCTGTCAGACGAGGAGCCCCAAACTCATGCCTCATACTGCAATGAATGTACAAGATTATATTCATTTTCTTTTTAAAGATTTTTATTTTTTAAAAAACAAAGTTAAAACATTCATCTTTCCTTATGCAGTGTATCATCTGGGTACAAACATCTCTCTGCTACATCATTCCTCATTTATCACAACTGTCACAGTCATGTTAACATTAACATTATAATATATTAAATGTATTAAACATTTAAATATTGTAAAAGTCTCCATTTTCTTCTTAGTATCTTTTAGTACCCATGTTTTCCCGAAAATAAGACCCTGTCTTATATTTTTTTTGAACTCTGAAATAAGCGCTTGGCCTTATTTTCAGGGAGGTCTTATTATTTTGGGGTGCATGAAGGAAACCAGAGGAAATGGCGGAGACTGGCTGTGCATGCTTTTAAATATTTTTGGGGATGGCTTATTTTCAGGGGGAGCTTATTTTAGTCCAAACTCCATTTTTATTTTCCAACCATTGATAAAATAGTTCCCATATCATACAATAGTCAGTTTGCTCTTTCTTCTTAATTGCTAATGTTAATCTATTCATTTCTGCACATTCTAATATTTTCCTTACCACCTTCTCTTCAGTGGGAATCTCTCCACTTTTCCAATGTTGTGCAAATACAATTCTAGCTGCAGTTAATACATGAATAATTAAATATACATTCTCTTTATTATAAGTTTTTGGTAAAAGTCCTAACAGAAATATTTCTGGTTTCAACTCAATAGGTTGTTGTATCATCTCTTCTAACCATGTCTTAATTTTTGTCCAGTACTTCTTTGCTTCTTCACATGTCCACCACATATGATAGTAAGATCCAGATAGTTGGTGACACTTCTAACATTTAGCTGATTTATCTTTAAATATCTTCGCCAGCCTTGCCGGTGGTAAATGCCATCTGTAAAACATCTTATACAGATTCTCTTTATATGCAGTTGGCATCATTAATTTATAATTCTTATCCCACAATTGACACACATTCAATTTTACAGCTACTAAGATTTTTGGACGAGCAGGCACAAAAACAGCCAGGGAAGTGATTGAAGCCTGGGAAACAGGCCCCTTGTCAGTCAACAGAAGTGCTGATTTACCACCAGCCTACCAAGTACTTTGAAGGTGAGGGCTGGGCAGCAGAAGCAAACAACAGCTAAAGACTTAAAAGACAGACATCAACACACCCCAATCAGCATCTAAATAGCCACATACAGCAGGCACCATATAAATACCACACACAAAACTTTAAAGGTCCTTATCGAAAAATATATCAATACGCATACAAAGCAACTCTTTTAGGGACTTTACCTCTACCTTTGAGTCCATTGACAAATCTCAAGTATGGGAAAAACTAGTGAAGACAGATATTGATAAGCACTTTCTTAAACTAATTATTGAACTATGTACAGTTCTGACATTACAGTTAGAGTAAGAATAGGCCCAGCTTTGTTTTATATGCTGTGTGTCATTTAGAGTCTCCAGATATGCGGAACTAAAATTTCCACAGTTTCTTCTTTCTGTGCCAGACTGATAGGAAAATTTAGGGCAAAATGACTGATGGACATCAGATTGCCTGTCTCTGATTTCAGAACATTGTAACCTGTGATATAAATAATATAAATTATTTAACATGTCTGCTAGTTAATTCCTTATAAATTATTGTACATATATAGTAACCTAAATATTAGATAAGTCTCAATTCAGGTAAGATGGAGTTTTTATTAGAAGTTGATTTTGTTAGTAGGTGGTTTTGCCAATTAAGTGGCATTTAATCTCTTCTAAATGGAGCTTGTTGTTGCATTGATTTTTTTAAACAAAATTTTCCATTTCCTTGATCTCATAGATTACATTACAAGTCAAAATCATAAAACAATTAGTTTTATTTATAAATTTTATTAATCTTTAAAAAAAGATTTATTAATCTTTTTTGTTCTTGTTCCATGAGATATCTGTTGAATTTATTGAATGCTTTGGTGCACGTATTCTAAAATTGAGAGTAAAATATTCTTGATTCAGACTTGGTGATAGTTATATAAAACAGAAAATTTTGGGAAAGCACATATTTCATTGGAACTGTTATCAAATATAGAGCATATATATGTAAGCTATGTTTTATTGAGTCCAGTGCACTTCAAGTTGAAAGTTCTTTCTTGATTTCCATCTTGCTATATCAGTAAATCTTTCTAACCATTTGTTACTATTACAGCTTGTCAATAAATTTTCATTATACTTCAGGGGGGCATATCAAATAGGCCACTTTATGTGTGTGTTCACATTTGTCTCTGCCATTAGTTAAGAATTCAATTAAGAATTCTCTGAGTTAAGAATTCAGAGTTAGGAACAATTTTTTATTTATCATTGTATCACAAAATACATCTTAGTTACAAAAAGCATTATGATTTGGTTTATGAATAATGTATATTTTGTATCATTCATTCTGCTTCCAAAGATGACTCCAGTATTCCAGAAACTCCTGAAGCCAAGAGGACAGTGCTATCAAAGTATTTTAAACCTAAGAAAGATGTTATTGAATTGTCATCTGAGAGTGAAGATGAAGAAGAAGTACGAGGGAAATGCAAAAATACAAAGCAATCCTCGGTTTCTAGAAAGGATGTTATTATAATGTAAGTTTTATAACGTCTTTCAGATTAATTGCTTATTTTAAAATTAAAAATCAATCTGGAATCTTTAGGATTTGAAGTTCAAGTTTCCTGTGATGACCTGGGGCACGGCACAGAGATAATACATGCAGCTGGCAGTTCAAACCACCCCTTTATTGCTCCAAATGTCCCCAAACGCTCCCACGTTTCTCGCAAGTCTCAGAGCAAAGTGATGACAAAAACACCCACACACCTCAAGCAGCCTCTGGCTGCAAATAGTCCAACCCAACATTGTGAAATCCAGTAGGGCAAGTTGAAGAGTGCAGGAAGCAAGGGAGCATAGCAAGTAATCCAGAAATCTAGAAAGAGTTCAAAAAATCCAAGAAAGTTCAAATATCAGCACTCAACACTCCAGGAATTCAGTGTTTGTTCCCGACAAATGCCCCTCCCCACAGAATTTCCTTAAGTCTCAGTCACCAGGTATGCCTTGTGAAGCGGGGTGGGGCACTCTCCTCCTCAGTAGCTGTCTCAGTCTGTGCTGTTCTCGCCTTCTCTCCACTCTCCGTGCTCATGGATCAGGACAGGATGGCCCTTGCTCATTGCCTGAGCTGTGTCTCTCATGTTCACTGCATAGCCTCTCTTGGTCATCCAGCCCCTGTTCCTCCCTGCCTACAAGCTGTTCTAATCCTAAAAATCACTGGCCTGACTGGTCCTGCTCATCCCCATTTTCCTCCGAAACCAATGAAGCTGCCCCCTCGATCTCTGTCAGCTCCAGTTCCAGATTCAGTCGTCTTCCCCCATAGATGCATAAAAGTAATAAGGTGATAAACCAGGAATTTTTGTGAACTTAATGGATATAGTTCTGAATAAAATACAGAATTCAAATGTTCTTCCCATACGTTGACAATCTGCCTTTCTGATATATCGGTCTTGAATATTTAAGGTTTATTTTTTGCTTGTTTTTCTAAGGAGGTAGGTTTAACATGGCATACCGAATCAGAAATCAGAATCAGGAATGAAATCAGAAAAAAATATTAACTAGAATAAAATATTCCAAAATGGAGCTTCACGTGTGAGCGCTCGCCATTCATGCAAATGGGGCTTTGTGCGCGAGTGCTCAACGCTGACACAAGTGGAGCTGCATGCGCGCACCTGTTCACCAACTCTTGGGTGGCCTGTTCCACCCAAGAGGCTGCGGCCTTTGGGTTGGGGACCTAAAATCCTGATCTAAAAAAACCCCTACTACATCATTGTAAAAAGAATGCAAAAAATTTTCCTAGATTAAAAAAAATAAAAAATTGTTCCTGCTTTTAGTAAGATTTTATAGTAGGGCTATAATTTTTGATTTCCAGGAAATTTACCAGTATCTTGTAATGCCTAACCACTGTTACCTAATGGCTTTTTATGTATTGTATGATTTATTTTTTAATTTTATAGTAAAAATTGTCATAATATTTTATCTCCACATTTACAGTTCTGAACCTTCTGATGACGAAAGTGAGAATGAATCATCACAATCTCTTCATAGAAATAGTCCAGCTGAAATGTCAGAATCCACAGAGGAAGAGGAAGAGGAGGATCTGAATTATTGTAAACTCCAAACACTAAAAGAACTTTTCCCACAAAAAAGTGACCAAGCATTATTAGAGGTACAGTGTTATAATATAATTATCAGGAAATATCCATAGACATACCTTGAATGTCTAAAGATAAATCTCTGTCAGAGATTTCTTGTCTTCTCTTTCCCTGTATTTCAACAGCCTTAATTAGAATGTAGGTAGTCACTGAATGAATGGTTGTAAACTGAGGACTAGGGACGCAGTGGCTCAGTGGCTAAGATGCTGAGCTTGACAATTGAAAGGTTGGCAGTTTAGCGGTTCGAATCCCTAGTGCCGCATAATGGGGTGAGCTCCCGTTACTTGTCCCAGCTTCTGCCAACCTAGCAGTTCAAAAGCACGTAAAATATGCAAATAGAAAAATAGGGACCACCTTTGGTGGGAAGGTAACAACGTTCAATGTGCCTTTGGTATTTAGTCATGCCGACCACATGACCGCGGAGATGTCTTCGGACAGCGCTGGCTCTTCAGCTTTGAAACGGAGATAAACACTGCCCCCTAGAGTCGGGAACGACTAGCACATATGTGCAAGGGAACCTTTACCTTTAAGCTGAGGACTGCCTGTATTAGAAAGAGGATAAATGTATTCAGCCTCTCTGTCACACACACATATACTGTATATTGCATTCCTGAATAAAAATGCATAAAATTTCATAGCAAAATTTTAAAGTAATAATAATTTCAATTTAGAAAAATATTTTTCTCATCTTCTTGTAGCTCATAAAATCAACGAATACTATGGATGAAGCTATAGCTGCTGGTCTAAAATTGTTTGATGAAGGTATACGGCTATTTTTTATTTATTTTTCTCATTTTTTTGTAATTGATATTTTTGATACAACTATTATTTCATCATACCATCTTATTTATTATTGTTCAAATATTATATAGACTTACTGACAAATACTAACAAAAAACTTACATAAAATACTGAAACTTGTATACAAAGAGAGTCAAAATAGTAACAATTCTGTTACATACCTAATGTCACATGTTCTTAAAATTCTTTTTTCCAAAGTTATGAGAAATCACTAAGTGTCATTCATTGCTAAAAACGCACAAATAGGGGTTAGTTCCTACTGTGCATGTAATTTTTTTCAAAAACCGAACAAATTAAAACCATCATTTTATGCATATAAATTTATCCTAAAACTAAAATATATTTTATAATATACTGCATGTACAGAAAACTATTAAAATTGCTTAAATTGAGACCTTGTAGATGTACTTTAAACAAAATGCTTTTTCAATTTTACAGTATTTAAATACGTCACAAAGATGCTTTGTTTCGATCTGGTTCTTTGTTTCCCCATTGCCCTCAGCTTCTGTTTTTTTAAAATAGAGTTTTAACATAACACTAAAATTTCAGATCTTTTTTGTAGTAACTGACAAAGACACTATAATGGGTATATTCATGTGTACAAAGAGTCAGGGAAGAATAAACAAGTCATGGCCAAGTTTTATGTTCAATTATTGAACACCTGTTTGTTGAAGGGGGAAAAATTATTCATTTCTTCTGAAAGGCGACGATTACATTGTGAAAATGAAACAATGTAAAATTAATGTAATTAATTTGTTTGATTAATTTGAACTAATGGTACTATTACCATGTAATATTTCCCATATTATCATGTTAACTGAGATTTAGAATTCGTATGATGGTTGGTCACACAGTCTGCCACATACATTTGACATTTTTATCTATTTACAATCTCCTTCCCAAGACTGGGGATATGCAGATGCTGTTTAATAATATTGCCTGTATCATAGCAGGATGTAAGCTATTCCAAATAAAGCTGTAGTTTGCAATTGACTAATGGTGATTTTGTCAATGCCAGTGGTGTTCAAGTGAATGAAGCAGCCTAATGTTTTTACTGCGCATTGGGCTGCGACTTAATTTGAGCAAATGTGTTTATACACACTAGAATTTATAAAAGTATAATTTTAACTTATGGGCTAGGATCACCACCATGAACCAACCTAAAATCAAGAGGGGGGAGTTTAATGAATAGACACATGACATTCTATATTGAAGATACTGAGCACACACACTCATCTGAATTGTTGTTTGAGAGAAGAGAAGACAAAAACCTGTGTTTGTGGCAATAATGGCAATAGATTTGCCATTAAATGATATACATCTTTCACACTGTAAAGTAAACTATATATTGCCTGTGCATGAACAGAACTAAAAATACTGTCTGGAACATGGATCTATATATATATAAAATTATATATTATTATATATATTATATAATTATATATTATAACAAGCTCTGATGCTAAGTAGTTAGACGTTCTACTTCCTCTCCCAATTTGAAAATAACTCTGGAGAGAACGGGACAGCATAGGGGAGGCTTCTGTGGGGCAAGCCTGAGGGAGAGAAGGGGATAAGATAGGGGAGGCTTCTGTGGGGCAAGCCTGAGAGACAGAAGGGGATAGGATTGGGGAGGCTCTGTGGGGCAAGCCTGAGAGACAGAAGGGGATAGGATTGGGGAGGCTCTGTGGGGCAAGCCTGAGAGACAGAAGGGGATAGGATAGGGGAGACGTCTGTGGGGCAAGCCTGAGGGAGAGTAGGGATAGGGTAGGAGTTGTTTCTGTGTGGCAAGGCTGAGGGAGAAAAGGGGAGAGGAGAGGCTGATCATAATTACTCATTGATTTTCAAGATGTAAGTATCGATTTATCAAGCCCTATCACAAAGTTTCATAGCGGAGCACAGGTATTCAGCTAGTAAGAAATAAGTGTTTCAAAACATGAAGGTAGGAGGCTAATCTTAATTGTTCTACAGTACTATTCATTTTAAAGAGAGTTATGGTTGTGAGTTTAGTTTAAATAAACTAAATAAGACAGCCAGTTCAACATAATTTTATTAACTATTTCTGAAATAATACAAATTACCCTAATCACTTAGATATTAGACAGAAAGTCCTTTTCAAATATTAATTCAATGTACTTTTTTACTTATAAAAGGAGGATCTCGAAAGAGAAAGATTGAAGAAGGTGCAGTGAATGATTCTGAAGATAAGGATGACCAAAGTGCAAAAAAGAAAAGACTTGATCCTGTGAGCATTTGGTCATATTTTCTATAAATACCAGAACCCAAGCTAAGGGAGGAACTCAGTAGCAAAAGCAGAAGATAGTAAACTTCACTAAACTTCTGATAACTCTATTCAAGAAGTGGAAAAATTCCTCTTTCAGACCCAGAAGTCTTTGTTGATGATACCGGCTTAATATATCAGGATCTTGCTCTGCTTCCTGTACTCCTAAGTACATTTTTCATCTATGTCATGTCTTCAGTTTATGGTGATGTGGCTGCTTGGGTTTCATAATGCTAAACATTGCCTTGAGCCTGATTGCACACTTTCTCTATACCATGGTCTGTATTTGATAGCGATGATAGGCATGGGATACAATGGCTGGATAAAGCAGCAGGTGGAGCTAGGACAAAAAACTGATTTAAAATTAATTTATTAAATAACTGGATGTTATATGATTACTCTGGATCTATTTTAGAATTTTCTCCTGTTACATTCTAAAATATAATTTGGCATCAACTTGGGGAGTTTTCTGAAGGGTTCCAAAAGTTCTGGGACCCTAAAGTTATGTAGCACCACTAAAGATTGCATATCAGTCTCTCACTAGACTACCTACACCTGCCTTTGATTAAAATCTTCTTTTACTGAATCAGTGGAAAGTGGAGAAAGAAAATATAACTCATAACTCAGATTAAGCTACAACTTTTAGGTATAGTTATAGTGCGCTCTCTCTCTCCCTCCCTCCCTCCCTCCCTCCCTCCCTCCTCCCCCTTTCTCAGAGAAAATTGAATTTCAAAATTTCACCTTCGTATCAGAAATGCTACTTTAATTTTATGAAAAATAATGTATTGATCCAACCATTAAGCAGTGCTAGTTTATCTAAATGGGTTTTCTGGTCACTGATTTTTTTTTTCATTAAATGGTGATGTATTTGTATTATATATTTGTAGGATTGTTTGAATTCTTTTATAAAATGCATAAATGTACTTGTATTTATTTATTAGTCTAAATGGTAGAGCTGAATTGCAAAATAAAATTGATCTTTTTTTTTCCCTCAACCATAGTTGCAAAATCCTGAAAACGAGGGGGAAAAGCATGAACATCTAGTAAGCAAATTGCACAAAGAATTTCCAAGTTTACATAAAGAGGTATGGTTTTACTTGACACAGTATGTTTTAGGCCAATATTACAAACAGATCTGTAGCACCACTAAAGATTGCATATCTGTCTTATCTGTCACATATACCTTTAGGAACTTGGAGCACTTTAAACTGTAAATAGGGACAATCTAACCTTCCCTAACTAAGTTTTCAGTCTTACATAAATTTTCACTGAAATTGAGACTTTTTTTTGTACTGCTATAGCATCTCAGTCTTAATTATTAGAAAAAATATAAAGACTCTTGTAGATAGCAAGCTGTACATTATAGTTCTCAATACCGGGATTTTTTCTTGAACTGCTTTTTAGATGAGACTGAATACTTAGGCGCAGTTTTGATAACAAGGTCTCTGTATATGTTTTATATGATTTATTAATCCTGTGATCATGCAGGATTTATTTATTTTGTGAATTAGGAACTGAGAGATGTACTTCAGGAACATAACTGGATATATCAAGAAGCTTTGGATTCTTTAAAAGCATTTATGGAAGATCAAGAGGGTAAAGATACTTTTATTTATATACTTTTAGTATATATCGTTAACTGAGTAAGCATGCATCTTTCTTATTGCCCACATTTTCAGCGAAATCCATACTCTGTTTCTAATAAAAGGTTTGAAAGAGGTTTAAAAATTATTCTGTATGGATTTTCTTTAATTTAGTGAATCAGGACTTAACATAAAAGAAGCAAAATAAATTACACTAATGCGATAAAAATATAAGACGTCATAGTAAAAATATACACCTAATAAATGAAGAAAGGAAAATCCTTACGCACATAAATTTTAACCAGATTTAAAATAACAGAATCAACACCGTTTTGTGACATGGTGTTGTTAAGTGAGACTGAGTGTCATTATGGAAGAAGCTCTCTGTCTCATTCTAACAAAGAATTGGCTAAAAGAATTGGTGGCAGAGCATATTCTGGTAATCTTTAAAAATGAGTGACTTAGAGTAAGAAGCATTGGTATTTTAAGTACTGTGTCCCAAGTCATTTAGGACTTTAAAGGTAAGCTCCAGCATCTTGAAGTAAGTTTGTAAGCAAATATACTGCTGTTTTATCACTTTAATATGTTCTCTGGTTGAAGGTTCTTGCTTCTTTCTGAGGCATTTAAAACAGTGAGGATGAAGGTTCTTTCTCCAAGCTTGTGGTTTCCAATACATTTCGTTACCAGGCTAGGTAACATCTTCAGTGGAGTTTAGGGGATATCAGTGTCAGTGTTCTTCTGTTTATAAGGGCCCTTATAAGGACGCTGGAATCCCCTACACTCTGTTGGAGATGTTACCTAGCCTGGGAACGAAACACTTTGAAACCAATCCACAAGCTCAGAGAACGAACCTTCACTCTCATCCTATACCCGAACGACAGCTATTCACCAGTATTGCATATCTCTACATATATTTTTATGCATATATTTTAGGGACGCGGTGGCTAAGACACTGAGCTTGTCGATCGAAAGGTCGGCAGTTCAGCGGTTTGAATCCCTAGTGCCATGTAATGGGGTGAGCTCCTGCCAACCTAGCAGTTTGAAAGCAAGTAAAAAATGCAAGTAGAAAAATAGGGACCACCTTTGGTGGGAAAGTAACAGCGTTCCATGCGTCTTTGGCGTTTAGTCATGCCAGTCACGTGATCACAGAGATGTCTTCGGACAGCGCTGACTCTTCGGCTTTGAAACAGAGATGAGCAGCGCCCACTAGAGTCAGGAACGACTAGCACATATGTATGAGGGGAACCTTTACCTTTACATATATTTTGAAACCTTTCTTGTCTCAGGGGTTCTTTTTTCTCAAGTTCAGCAAGGCCTTAATTGAGAAGCTATGTACTTAGTATGCTTTTTCAGAAATATGGTAAGTCATCTAGAAGAGAATATTCACCTGATTCCTAGATATGAGGACCACCTATGTTCTCCATCTTTCTGAATTCAACTTGTGTTTATCCTATAGCCTAATACTGACTGCAGGCACTAGAACAACAGCTGCAAAGCTTTGCTTGAATATGATAATACAGAAAGATAAATATTTTCACCAGAAGGATAGAATGCATAAGATAGGGCTTCACAGCTTTGTATAGATGGCAAAAAGTATGGCAAATGAAGTAATGCTTTGTGAGTCCCCCAAAGGCTGTGGAGTTGAAGATTTTTCCACCTTTAAAAGTAGACATTTGGGACTCATATTTAAATGAGGAGGCCTTTTCAAGAGGAAACTGAGTTTTTATGCCTGGAAACTTTACCCATTTTTAAAGAAATATTCCTGGATTCCATCCAATCAGTCTCCATTGACTTACTGCGAAAATTCAAGCGAAGCAAATATTCAAGAACGAAGGAAATTTCTCAAACCCTCCCATGTATTCTACCCATGTTCTTTTGCTAGAATTGAAACTGTTTTATGGTCTCTAATAAGCACTTATTTAACGGAGTAATGTGGTGAAGTAAAAATACTTCATGCTGCAGAGTAGAAAAATAACATGTCCTCCCAATATCCATTCATTGGCAGTGTGATCCTCACAGTGCAAGGAGGATTTTCACTGCTTCTTGCAGTGCTTTGTCAGATAACATGTCAAATATTGCTCTGAAATGTTCTCTTGACTGTTTTCAATCCTCTCGATAGGAGTGACATGGGACAAGACAGCTGTACCGAGTCTAAAAAGTTATTAAATTTGAACAGAAGCAACTTCATGATGCTTTTTTAGACTCCTGCTAGATTCAGTGGGTTTTGCTATTGTCCTCGTTTTTCAAATTGTCTCCATCCTTTTATGTTATATATATATACAGATGCACCTTCAAAGAGTGAAGTTTCAAATGGAAAGAGCGTCTCAGTTAATAATGCCGCTCAACACAAGAAAGATACCAATACGAAGCCGAAAGAGAAATCATCCAAAATTTCTGAGAATGGCTTCAGGAAAAAGGAAAAAAAGAAGAAAATTTGGAGTACTAAAAAGGACTCCCAGGAAGTGCAATATGAATCTGCTTCAGAAGCAGGTAGCTCCCTTGATGAGGACTATAGCAGTGGTGACGAAGTGATGGAAGATGGTTATCGAGCTAAAATTCTTAGTTTTCTTCAACGTGCTTCTCTTAGTGAACTCACTTTGATTCCACAGTGTTCTCAGAAAAAGGCTCAAAGAATAATGGAGCTCCGTCCCTTTAATAGCTGGGAAACTTTGGTAAGTCTGAACTCTTTCCTTATTTTTTTTTAAAAAATCAACAGCATATAATATATTCAAGGGATGTCTTCCTACTAAGAAGGCATTCATGTGTCGCTTTACCAAGCTAAAACACTTTGCTTCTTCTAAGCCAGTAGCATTTCAAACAGTGTCAGATGACCTCACTTTGAATGCATTAAGGGATGATTTTCTTGAAAAATAGAAGCTGATTGGCTGGCAACACTGTCATTAATTCTTGAGCTCGGAAACTTGGTTCACTTTACTGCAGAAGAAGAATTTGGAGCTTTCATTTGTGAAGCTGCTGTTTGCTAGTAGTGTCTCCTGATCTCCTGAAAAACCATACAGAAATGAAGAATGTGGCAATTTTTTAAAACTGCAGTTACCTCAGAGAATCGGTAACCAACTTGCAGAGTTTCTCCATGATTGAGATGCCATGATAATAAGTGGGTTAAACAGTTGATGAAGAAACTTTTCTTATTTCTTTTGATTCCTTCATTTTAACTCATTGCTGACTTTTTAATTTTAGTATTCAGCAATTTTGGTAATTTTCTTGAGTGTTTTTTTTAACTTTCAAAAACAAATTTGAGGTCTTGACATGGAAATGAAAGAAAGAAAGCATATGTGTTGGTGAGTACTTTTTATGCTGCTCCAGACATAATTTTAAAAAAATGTTTTCAGTAACTTTATTTCATGCTGTTCCACCAAAATGAACAATCTTTAGTTTTAGAGGTGTGACTTTGTGATTGGGTTTCTTTGTTAATTTTTCAAAGGAAAAATTGTGGGATTTTGGTATTTTGTCTCTGTGAGTTTTATTTGTCATTGTTTTAGATAAATTGTTGGAAGTAAGCTACATTATCTAATTCTTCTGGTGTTTGTTCCTTAAAACATTATTTCTAGGAGTTGAGACCACAGAATTTAAGCACTTTTTAAACCCAACCTCTATACATGCTGCATTGTTCTGAATTAGGCAGTTAAGCTTATTGGACTCTAAATTGTTTGGGTCAGGTTTTTGAATGGAAAAAAAATACTTTTTTTTGTATATTTTAAAGTGCGTACATGAAAAATACATGCAGGTAGCATTACAGCAGTGTTGCCTCTGAAGTTGTTTTGCCTGAAGTCTTAAACTTTGAACAGAACATCTGTCCTTTAGAAACATGTTGAGTTTTGTCTCAACAGCTTCTTTGCAATAGTAATTGCTAAAGGGCTGCCATTCTTTGAAATAGTTCCACAGAATTAAATTGTGTAGGCCTGATTTAATTCAAACCTCTTTCATAAAAGATTCATTTGTCAGTACCAAAACATTTACTTAGCTTCTGTAACAACATGCCCTAATATTAATGAAATTCAGCAAATTGTATTCTTGGGAGTTTTCAAGAAGAAATAACTTCTAAAAATGCTGACAGCAGACTATTCAGCTGTCCAGCATTTTTGTTACTATGCATTAAGGCAGTGTTTGCGGGGGAAGGAAAAAGTCATACTTTGAAGCGAAATATCAATAAAAAATGAAAGTATTCCAGTTTCTTCTTTATTCTTTTAACATCTTCTCTAAGACATTAAATAACTTTAATTTTAAATGTGAAGTCTTAAGAGTTGAGATGGATTTGATGGTTCATAATTTTATATATGGTTCTTAAATTTGAATAATGTATAAAATGCCAAAAGAGACTATAAACTTACAATTTTCATATGCCAGTTTTGCTTTATAAATTGTTCCGTTATCAAGTAAAACTGCTTGCAATTTTTTAAAAAAATCTAATAAAAGAATCACAATGAGTTTATGGCACAGCAAGAATTTGAATTGTATAGGTTAGTGGATAGTTATTGTATGCAAGCTTAATCAGATGTAAATCATAGGTTAGTTTTGGATATGGCAAATACATTTTTATAAAGTTTCTGTATTAATTATTGCAATTGGCCACAGCTATCTTTTCAGTAATTAGTCTAGTAATGAATACATAAAACATTGTTTAAAGTTTGAAATGGATATTAATATAAGTTTTAGAACAAAATGAGTGCCATTTGTAATAGATAACTCCATCGAGTTAAGGTTTGAATGGAGTTGATGAGATCCATATCTCAAAAATAGATATAGGTAACTTAAAAACAAAACACAACATGTCAAGCTGCATATGGAATTGAGGAGGTGGGGCAGCGGTAGGTTTCATATATTCTTACTACCGGTTTGCCATACGTATGTTTGCTTCGCGCACACAAAAGGCCTACCCATGCGCCCAGCCTTCCGCACATGCACTTTGGTCAATTTAGCCACATTTTTGAGGCCGGGCGCATGCGCAGAAGGTGCACGCATGAGCACCTTCTGTGCATGTGCCCAGCCTCGAAAATGTGGCTAAATAGGACAGCATTACACGGGGGCAAGTAGGAAGGCCCACCTGCAGTCGCTGCTACCTGTTGGCTCGAACCGGCTGAATAGCACTTCTGATGTAGGGGTAATTAGAGATGTTTGGAGAGGTGAGGTGAATGGTGTTGGCGAAAAGTAGATTATTTTTCCTACCTCATATTTTAATACCTTTTATAGTATATCATATTCCTATCTTGCATTTAGCAAAGCATATCTTATCTTGAAAAGGAATGCCATGATGAGTATGTATGTCCATTACAGCAGAATAACAGATACAGAGTTGGAAGGGACCTTGGAGGTCTTCTAGTCCACCTCCCTGCTCAGGCAGGAAACTCTATACCCGTGATGGCGAACCTATGGCACGCATGCCACAGGTGGCACACAGAGCCGTATCTGTGGTCATGCGAGTGTTGCCCTAGCTCAGCTCCAATGCGCATGTGCACACCGGCCAGCTGATTTTCAGGCCTTCTGGAAGTCGGGAATTATGGGTGTGGGCATGTGCGCACACAACCCCCCTGCACTCCCCCAGCTTTTGGCATGTGACAGCAAAAAGGTTAGCCATCATGGCCCTATACCATTTTGGACAAATGGTTACTCAAGGTCTTCTTAAAAACCTTCAGTGTTGAACCACCCACAACATATCAATTCCACTGATTAATTGTTCTAACTATCAGGAAATTTCTCCTTAGTTCTAGATTGGTTCTGTCTTTGATTAGTTTCCATCCATTGCTTCTTTTTCCTTCTGGTACTCTGGAGAATAGGTTGACCCCCTCTTCTTTGTGGCAGATCCTTAGATTTTGGAACATTGCTATCATGTTACCCTTAGTTCTTATTTTCATTAAAGTAGACATATCCAATTCCTGTAACCATTCTTCATATCTTTTAGCCTCCAGTCCCTTAATTCTATTCCTCTGTTAATGCAGACACATGGACTGTGTTGGCTTTTATAGCCATTGATACTGTTTTAGTTAATATAATTTAAAACAATATTTAACAAAATATTTCATCACAAAATAAACATTTCCTTAAAAAATAATAGGTTAAGAAACTTAAGATAATATATGTTGTTAAAAAGTCAACAGAACTAGGAATTTGAAGAAGCAACTTGAAATAATTTTTAAAGGGCTGATTGAGTGCTTGAATCAAAGTAGGCTATGTACAAGTCTATTAGAAGGTTATTCATCCGTTGGTTCACAGTTGATTGAAGAAATTGGATTTAAAAATTTCCCTGGCCCAATCTACAAATATGGCTACTTAGGTATATCTAAAGCCCTGGTGTCAAACTTGATCATGTCACGAGACATGACGTTTTTTGCCTTTGCAGAGTTGAGGTGGGCGTGGCCTGCACGTAATGTGTTCAGCCCTCAGGCCACCAGTTTGACAGGCCTGATCCAAAGGAATAAATAAATCTGATCCTTTAGATAACTAGAACACAACCTTTGGATATATAAATGCTCCATTTCCAATTTAAGGCTCAGCTGTCTGTTCAGTTGATTGTCTATATCAGGGGTCCCCCAAATTGGCAGCTTTAAGACTTGTGGACTTCAACTCCCGGAATTCTCCAGCCAGCATAGCTGGAATTGAAGTCCACAAGCCTTAAAGCTGCCAAGTTTGAAGATCTCTGGTCTATATTGTACTAGATGAAATCTCAGAAACTGACTTCGTTATGTCTTCAGGTTGCTTGTATATAGAAACTTTTATTTACCAATATATTATCACTTTCACTGTAGTCAGTGGAAGGTTGGAATGCATAATTTTGACTTGGGTTGTGTGCATACAAAATGGAATTGGTTTAATCTGACTTAAATTTGTACAAGACGAATGTTTCAATAATTAATAAGATTTATTTTGGAGAGTGGATAAAGGTGTTCCTTGTTTTTACTCAAGACTTGGAAACAGATGGAGATAATGCAACATGAAACAAACTGGGTGGTTTTTTTAACAGATGGTTTCACTTAAGGTGTAATATTTAAAAATTACAAATCTTCATAACATCAATCTGGCCTTCAGGCATTTAAAATAATTATTGAAAATGTTAATTAACCTATTAAACCATCTTTACAGTAACCATCTCACTTTTAGGGGTTCCATCCTACTTAAATTCAAGCATATTTCATAATAATTTAAGAGAGTTCAAAAGAATTGCCAAATAAAAGCCACAACTTTCTAAGGAAGAGCTGAAATGTACTTCACAATAGGTTAATTAATGAATATTGTTGGTATAAATTAAATAATTAACATTTTACAACATTAAATGATGTAAATCCCATTATTCTGTTATTTTGCTACAACAGTCCATAAAATAAGGTGCTTTGCTATATATAATTCATTAGCTTTGGCTAAGAGCTAAATAAGCTTTGGGATTCTCATTGTTGCTATGGCTCTTGTTCCCCATCATAACATTACAGCTGAATTTGAATGCATATTAATCGGTTTTAATTTTTATACAAGCTTCAAGATTAGAAGGAAGTGTTTCCCTAAACTTTCCATAGGACCTTACAAGCTTTCTGTTCCGATTTTTATCAAATGTTCAAATGTTTTAATTTTAAAAAATAGGAAATAGTAGGCATGCTGCAAACTAATAACCTGTAGCGTCAGATTTATTTCCAAGGATGGTGTTGGAAACAGATGGGCTTTTTATAAATTCTTGATGTTTCTGTAAGATACATTTAACTTATGTTCTTATTATGAATCTGTACAATACCAAGATAAAAATAAAAGGACACCTATTTAGCCTGTACACTATGAAGGAGATTATCTCCTTTAGAAGCAGAGAATAGATGTTTTTTTTTTTTTTTACTGATTTATAATCATGGATTCAACAAAATATCTTTATAGCTTTAGGATTAGGAAAATAAATCTTACTTTGCATTCTGTTGCATATAACAAGTTATTTCCCTGTTTAAACAAGCACAAAGATTATTTCTTAGTGCTGGAGGCAATCATAAAATTGCAGATAGATTTTTGACAGGTATTGTCCAGGTTGATTATCTTGGCTTTAAAAGGACATTCCATCTTTTCCAGGTGGGTGGCGAAAAACTTTAGCTTTGAAAACTTTAAAGCCGACTTTAGCTGTTCTTTCTCTTTTAGAAATAATGGTTTGTGTATAGCAACCTTCTGCCAAAGTAATTTATCACTGCGAGCCATGGACAGAGCCTTAGCAGTTCCCAAATAAGTCCTATGAATGCTTTGCAGCTCTTTATTTTGGATTTTTTAAATCACTTTGTTAGCTTTGGTTTGGACCAGCCTAATAAATAAAAGCACATCAAAGAAATTAAGTATATAGATTCTAACAAATTTTTAGCTCCATATTAATAGCGCCCTCTTTTGTTGAAACCTGATTTTACAGTTTTTATACTTTTGACAATCAAATGTAACAGCTAAAGCAGTTTGAAAAATCCTGTTTAGGGTTCATGGTGTCCGTGAATTCATTCTAAAAATCCACAAGAATATTACTTAATAATGTGTTATTAGGGGCAGGCCAGAAAATTGTGATCATCTGCTACTCCAATATTTAATGAATAAGACAATAATTCATTAAATTATTTTAATAATTATTAAGTTAATTAAGTTTTGTCCAGTTTTGCTTGGTTTTTGAACTTTTTTCCTTTTTATGGTTTGTATTTTAATGTTTTGAATAAAAAATGAAAAAAAAAATTAGAATAACCAAAAGGTCTGAGGAATAAAACTGATGGATTCTCTATGTTCAATTTATTTTAATTTTGTATTTAAATCCAGCGACTTTTTCCCCCTCTTCTCTCTCTCTCTCTCTCTCTCTCTCTCAGTTCACAAAAATGTGTAGGACCAATGGCTTGTCGGAAGATATTATTTGGAATTGCAAAACGCTACTAAGAGAAAGAGATGTTGTGCTAAGACTTATGAACAAATGTGAAGAGATCTCAAATAAACTGACCAAACAAGTAACAAAAATAACTGGAGATGGAGGTGGTGGATGGAACATTGCCCAACCATCCATCCTAAATCCAAGGTTAGCAAGTTTGCTTATTAATAAATGCAACAACATAAACAGAAAAGACTATGATGTAATTTAGTGGTTGATTAGATTAAGAGCAGAGAAACTCACATTCTAGTATAGCGATCCCCAACCTTTCTGACTTCGCAGATTCGCAGCGGTGGGGGGAGGTGCTGGTTTCATACATGTGCCCATCACTTGCACCAGGGGTAGGTTCTACTTACCTTTACTACCCGTTCGCATTGCGGCCGCACGCTTCTGAGGATGTGCAGATCACCTGCGATGACATCTGGGTCAGTGGGCAGAGCCTTTCACCAGTTTTACTACCGGTTCTTGTGAACCGGTCCGAACCGGGGGCAACCCACCACTGGCTTGCACAAATGGAGCTTTGTGTGCTTGTGCGCTCACTCACTTGCACAGACTGTTTAGAGATAATTTGCAGCATGTTTAAATGTCTTCCATTAAAATTAAAAGGACTAATTTGTTGGCAGAGCAAGCTGTGTACATCGAGACTTGTTATAATTATTGTAAATGCTTTGAAGCATGTTTACATGTTCTAATTAATCCCAAAGCTGTAATACAATTTAGTATTATTTCCCTTATAATAGTGGGACAATTGAGGGCCGCATGATTGTAAACACAAAGGCAAGTTTTGATTAAGGAACTTGTGTCTTGTAGCTACTATGCTACATGTTTGGAAAATTGTGCAGGTCAGGGGATTTGAATTCACACAACAGTAACTTTTACTTTTACTTTTCTATTGTCAGCATGGAACTTAAGCCATATCAGAAGATTGGTTTAAATTGGCTAGCACTTTTGCATAAGCACTCACTGAATGGTATTTTAGCTGATGAAATGGTAAGTTGAAAACACTAGCTTTTATTTGCACTGGAATAATTTATAACACATGTAGCTGACCCAAAGTCAGCAATGAATTTCCATGGATGAGAAAGGACTTAAACATGGGTCTTTTCCAGCCTTAATCTAACTCCTTAACCATTGCCTCACATTAGGTAATACAATCTTATCCTTCTATGAAAGAGAGAAAATGACACATCTGAATAGGTTAACATGAAAACTTGGGACTAAATCATACTGTGTGTCGACTGGGGCATTCCAGATGAGTTTTGGAAAAAGTGTAATTTGGCTGTCTTGCAACTTCAGAAAGGTGCCACTAATAGAATCACCTATGAGACTGCAAGATATCAAAAGCTAAAAAAACTTGAGACTGAGCTTTATGGACAAAGAAGCAGTAGTCGCTAAGAAGGGCCTGGCTCTTTCTTATAAGTCTAGACTTATTGCATAAATGAAGAATGAAGAAAAAGTTTAGCGGTTGTACTGTGTAGATTAGATATGTTACAAATGATTTGAAGGAGGAAATATTATGAGTGACATTTTTTAAAAAGTTTATCATTTACTTCTCAATATGTTTCTATATTTTAGATTTAACAATAACACCATGTTATAAAAATAATTCTACTTTAAATTACTTTTTACTTAGGGTTTAGGAAAAACCATTCAAGCAATTGCTTTTCTGGCATATCTTTATCAAGTGGGTGATGTAGGTCCACATTTGATCGTTGTGCCAGCATCAACAATAGGTAGGTAAAATCTTGGATCCTTGTGCTGGGAAAAACACCAAGGGAATTTAAATATTTAATTTTTTTTCTTACCAAATTTTGAAAAATTGGATTTATTACAGCTAAGAAAAGCCTCACAGAGTTAAGAGTGTGACAGAATTCAGAGTAGATAATTGAACGTTCAACATCTGCTTTCAATTGTGTTCAAATCTAGGAATGTTATCAGCCCTACAGAACAGACCAGCCTAAGAATCCAATACCATTATGTTGTATGCATAAAAACTACTTTTATTAGATAGATATTGTAAAACATCTACAAACAGACATTTGTGAAGTGAGTTTTGCAAGTCAGAATGTACTTCCCTCACCTAGGAAGAGGCCTATCTGAAACATTTTTCTCCATATTTCTTGGAATGGATTTCAGTTGTACTTGTCCAGTCATTGTCTTGGTAACATATCTTTCAAGGTCCTTCAACACCATTCTTTATGCCCTCTACAGGATAGAAATCTAACATACTCTTAGGGCCCCTGCATATGCCTGGTATGAATTACAGCATCATGTGATAATCCTAGAAGTCACTGAAGTACAGGCAGTCCTTGACTAGTGACCACAATTGAGCCCAAAATTTCTGTTGTTAAGCGAGACATTTGTTAAGTGAATTTTGCCCCATTTTACAACCTTGCCACAGTTGTTGAGTGAATCACTGCAGTTGATAAGTTAGTAACCCCGTTATTAAGTGAATCTGGCTTCCCCATTGACTTTGCTGGCAGGTCACGAAAGGTGATCACATGACCTTGGGACACAATGGTCCTAAATATAAACCAGTTGTCAAGCATCTGAATTTTGATCACATGATCATGCAGATGCTGCAAAGGCCGAAAACTGTGAAAAAAGGTCATAGGTCACTTGTTTAAGTGCGGTTGAATTCTTGAACTGTCATTAAATGAATTGTTTTAAGTTGAGGGCTACCTGTATTCCTCAAAAAGTACTGAAACAGGCATTTCCCAGAAACTAGTTCAGAAAGGAGGCCAAAGATACTGCAAATTTCTAAAAGTGGAAAAACTACAAGATGGCTTTGGAACATCTTAGATTCATTCCTATGCTCATTTATCTTAGAACCAATAAACTGCCTCAGGTAGTCCTTGCTTACTGACACAGTCATTCAGCAGCCATTGGAAGTTGGGATAGCACTGAACAAATGGTACTTGCAACTGGGCCTCATTCTGATTGCAGCTGTCATAACACCCCTTCAATCACATGACTACCTGGCAACCAGTTCACACTAAGAACAATGGCAGAGATTGCATGATCACTATTTGCAACTTCCTTGCCAGCTTCTCACAAGCAAAGTCAATGGAGAAGCCAGCAAGGAAGGTAATTCTGGTAAGTCCCTCCACACCTGGCCTCTTTCCACTTGCACCAATCTGTGTCCTGTTTCCTCTGGCCTCCCTGCACTCGCACATGGCCTGTGTTGGACCATGTCCCAACACTACATGCTCCTTACTTGGGATTCCTGTTCCTTCCTTACCTGGGACTCACACCAGTTCCTGTTTAACGATCCACATATTTTGGGATTACAGGATACAAGATAAACGGGATTGCCTGGAACATTATGCTTTATCACCATATCACTTAGTAATGGCAATCCTAGTCCCAATTGCTACCATAACTGGAGGACGACTGTTGTTCTTTTGTATCGCGTAAAGCAGGGGTGTCAAATTCGCGGCCCCCAGCCCGGATGCATCATGCTGGCCACGCCCAGTTTAGCGAAGGGAGAAAAAGTTGCAATACGTCACTTGATGTGATGGCGTGAGTTTGACACCCCTGGTCTAAAGTTTCAGTTAGGGAGAGTCTCCAAAAGATTTATTTCAGGAACAATCTTGTATGTTTTGAAGAAAAAAAACAATTAGAGATTACCTTGTTTCCCTGAAAGTACGACCTAAGTAAGTCCTAGCTTGATTTTTATATGTGTGCCCGATAGAAGCCCTACCCCCCAAATAAACCCTAATTAAAATCCAGGATGTACAAGTAAAAATTAAGCCAGGGTGGGGATGCATTGGTGGAGCTGCCCTACTACTTACCTTTGGATAGTTGCAGCCAGGCCTCGCACACCTCAGCCCTCTTCTGCAGCCAGCAAGGCTTTCCTGAAGGCCTCTGAAGCCAATAATAGAGCTCCGGATCAATCTGGAGTTCTGTTATCAGATACAGAGGCCTTCAGGAAAGCCTTGCTGGCCTTGCCGGATGAAGAAGTTCCTGAAGGCCTCTGATAGCGAAAAAGAGACCAGGGGCGACGCTGGCTGAGTTGAGTCAGTGGTCGACATCCCCCCCAAAAATAAGACCCGGTGCCTTTTTTGGTGGCAAAAAATATATATAAGGCAGGGTCTTATTTCTAGGGAAACACGGGTACAGACTGCAATGCAAATAACTGCCCAGCCTCACCCCAGTTTCACTATGTTTAAAATTATGTATGCATTGAACCCTTCCTCCAAAGAATGTAGGGCTCTTTCCACTAATAGTGCAATCCTACATGCATTCACTCCAAGGAAACCTGATGATTCATGAAGGATCCCAAGTGGCTTCCTTAGTGAGAATCCCAGCACAGGCAGTCACAGTTGTGTTGTAGTGTTGTACTTTAGGGTGAGCAAGTTAGGACTAATGTTCACCTGTGGGTAGATTAATAAAATGCTTCTTTAACAATTTCATATATTTTTTTAACAATAGATAACTGGATAAGGGAAGTTAACCTGTGGTGTCCAGAACTCCAGATTTTATTTTATTACGGTAAGAAATTATGTTTCAAGGTAACATCTATAGCCAAAATATAGTTACATGTTTTTATGATATAATGTAGTATACTGAACTTTTGAATTGCAATCAAATTCATAAGAATGATTTAATAAATTACCTGGAATTACTGGAAAGTCTAACTCACTTTGCATTTTTGCCTAGGATCTCAAGAAGACAGGAGGCATTTCAGAATGGATATCCATAATAAAGTAACAGATTTCAATGTGATCGTGACAACGTAAGTAGATTTATTTATTTAGCGTATGGCTGGTCACACACAATATTAAAACACTTCATTTTTACAGGTTAAAAACAATAAAAAAGCAGTAGGAAAACAGAAATAACATTTCAAAGTTTGATGTTGAGTTTGGAGATCCAGTCAGTAGCTGCCCTTGTTATGCAGAGGAAGTCCCTAGAATCTCCTGGATACCTTCTGTTAGGGCATTCCCTCACTATATGCTGGATAGTCTGTCAAGGGGCCCCGCAATCACATTGTGCTGAAGGCATCTTTCCCCATTTATACAAGGAGTCAGCACACACCCCATGAGTTCTAATTCTATTATATGTCACCCATATGAGTCGGGATAGGCTAAATCCTGGAGGTATACTACTAGGACTGATATGCTCAGACACATCTTGGGGGGAACAGCTACTCCATGCCTCCATCCACTTTTGTGTGGTGTTCTGATGATCGGCCATCAACTTAAGCAGGGAGGTAAAGTTATCCACGTCCGTGGCAATTCTTAAGTCACACATGCCTCCTGGGTGGTGCTAAATGAGT
Source organism: Masticophis lateralis (assembly GCA_030761175.1). NCBI lineage: Eukaryota > Metazoa > Chordata > Lepidosauria > Squamata > Colubridae > Masticophis > Masticophis lateralis. Next base: position 67,537,902 of record JAUDYJ010000007.1, on the reverse strand, counting down.
AACAGACGGACTGGTAGCCAGACATCCGCAAAGATCTCCTGGCTTCACACACAACCCCACAGTCCTTTTAAGGACCTTTTAAGTACCAAAAAAAATAAATAACGTAAGTAGAAATCCATTAAAAAAATGTAGTTCTAATCTAACAAAGTGCTTCTTTTCAAGTGTTTCATTTGAGCGTGACATTTTAATTTAGTAAAATAATAATTTCAAAAAGAGATGTACAACTTCACATACAGTAATATTTCAGACATTTTGTAAAATCAAGAGTTGATTTGCACAAATAAAAATATATTAATGCTCAATACTTAGACTGAGGAGAGTACGTTTTTTCTTTTCTCCCATTAGTATTATTACTCATTGCATGCAGAAAGAAAATATGTTTGGGACAATAATTACAGTGGAAGAAAACACTGCTTTTGTAACAGGCAGTGAATAAATCTTATTACAAGAATTTTGTGTGGCCTTTCTACTGTGGCAGCATATTTGGAGCAAACAATTATTCCCAACTTTCTCCCCAAAAAAGATTTGTGTAGAAAAAAAGATCTATATAATTCAGTCAGCTATAAATCATAATAATGGATTATTTGCAGGGCTGAATAATTATCACTGTAGGATTTTTTTATTGGAATAAATACATTTGTCAATAAATCGTGTTATTCCTGTTGATTGTGGAGAGATGTAAATGAATATATTCTTGTAAGCACACCAAATGTAATAGATGTGGCATAACCCAAGAGGCGTTACTGGTTATACTTACCCAGTAAAAGATTATCTTTAGAGATTTTGTTCTGTATGTTGAATATACTGCAAGTAATCTTAATTAGTGATCCAGGTGGGACTAGCAACTCAGTCCTTAAGCAACGTGTTTGCTAAGTGAAAAATCACATGACCATGGCTGTGCTTATGATTTTACACAAAATAATGCATATTAACTGACTTTTAAACAAGAAGCATGCTTTATATATTATATATCAGAACTGACTTAATGAATGCTAGATATGTGTGTGTGTGTGTGTGTGTGTGTGTAAAAATTTATGCATGTTTGTAAAGCAACATATGCTCATAATTTGTTCTTTTGATAGGTATAACTGTGCAATTAGTAGTCCAGAAGATCGTAGCTTGTTTCGCAAGATGAAACTTAATTATGCAATTTTTGATGAAGGTCACATGCTAAAAAATATGGGTTCTGTACGCTATCAGCATCTGATGACAATTAATGTAAGGCACTGATTGTTTCTTTACTCTTGGTTCTTTTTGTCAGTTATGATTTACGTGTTTCAGGATGACTAAATGTTACATCATAAATAAAGTATTTTAACATATAGTCTGTTTCTCATTTTGGAACATTAAATTGCAGTGCCCTAAAGAGTTATCTAACTGAATTCTGTAGATATACAATAAGCCTTAGGTCTAAATATAGAAGCTATGTAAAGCCATAGGTGTTGCATCTCTTGCATGACCATCTCTTCTTATCATCTCTTTCTGCCCCACAAGGTTGCATAGAGTTGAGAAACCCGTTTTTGAAACAATGCCATCTAAGAGGCATGGATTTTCTGTTGCTGTACCTGCTCTTTGGAATAAGCCCTTCCAGTAACTGTCTGCATGTTTTACCACCAGCCGCCGTTGTGTATTGAATATTATTTTTGGTTTTCTTGGTGTTTGGTTTTGCACTGTTTTCTCTTTTTTATGTGTTGCAGAGCTACAAATTATGAGTGAGGTGGCTTTAATTTTTTAAATAAACACATGCATACTGTTGTGATTAATTGCATAATCACAACCGTGGTAGCTATTATCTGTCAGGTGACAAAAACGGTTGAGATTTTCACTGTATTGTTTCACTTCGGTGACATTTAAGGCTGTTATTTGTAGCTTCCTGATCATTTTAAATATTGTAGGCCATTTTTAAAATGTGTATCTATGACAATACTAGACTTCTCAACAGTGAAATGAACCTCACAATACAATGTTTTGGCAAAATGTTGGTGATTTAATGTTTCATCTTCTAATGCCTGCTTATTTATTTTTATCAAACAGGCAAAAAATCGTTTGCTGCTAACTGGGACTCCTGTTCAAAACAATCTTTTAGAACTTATGTCCCTATTGAATTTTGTAATGCCACACATGTTCAGTAGCAGCACCAGTGAAATTCGGAGGATATTTTCTTCTAAAGCAGTAAGTGTATTTTATATGGGTTTTTATTGTTTTGAAATGGAGATAAAAGTTATATGATTATTATTAATTTTGCAGTGTAAGTTTGATGATACTTTTAAAACATAGTTCAAAAAAATCATCATTGCAATCTTTAAATTTACAACTGTAGATACTATTCTGTACAATAGTAAAACTTTTTAGTAATTGTCATAACCACAATGTAGCTGGACATGGACATGCTGTGATTTAAGAGTGGTTTGTTTAATAAACAAAAATGACTGGGTTCAGACATTGTATTCAACTAAAACAGGACACATTATTGCTTAGCATGGAATTTGAATCAAGCTCTATTTTGAATCAAGATATTCATGTTAAGGACAAATACATATGATTTCTATTCATGTTGAAATACCTTTCTTTCATGGAGAGTATCTTTATGTTTTTGATTTTTTTTATTAGAAAGCCTCTGAGGAGCATAGCATTTATGAAAAGGAGAGAATTACACATGCAAAGCAGATAATAAAACCATTCATCTTGAGAAGAATAAAAGAAGAGGTATGCCTTTATTCTGCAGTGACAAATAATTATTTGATATCAGGTTACCATAAATAATTGTGGAACTTCCAGATTTCTATCTGTGGATCTAGGTTTGTTGTCCTAATACATAGAATTTTGGTCTTGGTTTGCCAGGTGCTGCAGCAACTACCTCCCAAAAAAGACATTGTTGAGTGGTGTGAGATGACTGAGAAACAGGGAAAACTATACCAAGATCTTTTTAGCTGCTTTAAGAAATCTATTGATGGTCAAGGTATGAATGCATATTAATACTTCTCAGCGATTTTTCTTTTGCGTGAGGGAGCAGAAACACTAAGCTCTACTGTTTTTTAACTCTATCTGTTTTTTAAAAAAGACTTTTTAATTTACATGCTTGAAGCATGTGGATGTTTTCCTGATGCCTGTTTCTGTTCCTAGAAAAAAATTCTGAAATGGGTAATGTCATGATGCAGCTAAGAAAAATGGCTAATCATCCTCTCCTACACCGCCAGTATTATACCTCTGAAAAACTTAGAGTCATGTCAAAACTCATGCTCAAGGTAAGAAATAGATGCATTTTAGTTTTGTCATAAGGTGCATTTGCCCCAGAAATGGGTGATATATTAAGTAAGTAAGTACTTACTTACTTAATAGGTAGTCCTCGACTTAACAACAGTTTGCTTAGTTACAGTTTGCTCAAAGTTATAACAGCACTGAAAAAGGTGACTTATGACCATTTTTCAGAGTTATGACATTTCCAGCATCCCCATGACCATGTGATCAAAATTCAGATGCTTGGCAACAGGTTCATACTTATGACCATTGCTGTGTCCCAAGGTCACGTGATCGCCTTTTGCAACCTTTGGACAAGCAAAGTCAATGGGGAAGCCAGGTTCACTTAACAACCGGCTTGCTAGCTTATCAACTGCAGTGATTCATTTAACAACTGAGGTAAAATGGGGCAAAATTCACTTAACAAATGTCTCAACATCAGAAATTTTGGGCTCAATTGTGGTCGTGAGTAGAGGACTAGCTGTAAATGGGCTCCTTGAGGTTTCCTTGGCAAGGTTTTTCGGAAGTGGTTTGCCATTGTCTACTTTTTAGGGCGGAGTGAGTGACTGACTCAAAATTCCCTAGCTGACTTTGTGCCTCAGGCAGGACTAAAGCTTACAATCTGCCTGTTTTGGTACATTAACCATTAAACCAATCTGGCTGTCTCGTCAAGAGTAATTTTACATTTTTGGAGAAACTATGTCAAAATCAAATATTAAAAATTGAAAAAGATTAGGAATAAGTTCTAAAATGAAAAATGGTTTTATATAACAAAATAAATAAAAGTGTTCTAATTTTGTAATCTACCCAAAGTTATGAATGGATTAAAAAAAACGTAAATGATCACACAAAGATGATTTGTCCTGTTTTCTCACAATTTGAAATCTGGCTTTAGTGCAGTAGTTTAGTGCAGTTAAATCTGGCTTTAGTGCAGTAGAGAGTAATGTACCTCTCCCTGCACAATCAAGACAAATTCAGAAGATTTTGCATTTATTTATTTATTTCATTTTATATGGGCACCAATTTCCCAATGCAATTCTGGGAGGTAACAGATTAAACTATAATAGATAGATAGATAGAATTCTTTATTGGCCAAGTGTGATTGGGCACACAAGGAATTTGTCTTTGGTGTGTATATGCTCTCAATGTACATAAAAAGAGAAGATACATTTGTCAAGAATCATAAGGTACAATTATAGTAATAGGGTACAAATAAGCAATCAAATCATACTAGGAAACAATATAAATCGTAAGGATACAAGCAACAAAGTTACAGTAATGCAGTCATAAGTGGGAGGAGATGGGTGATAGGAATGATAAGAAGATTAATAGTAATAGTAATGCAGACTTAGTGAATAGTTTGACAGTGTTGAGGGAATTACTTGTTTAGCAGAGTGATGGCATTCAGGAAAAAACTATTCTTGTATCCAGTTGTTCTGGTATGCAGTGCTCCATAGCCTCGCTTTGAGGGTAGGAGTTGAGACAGTTTATGTCCAGGATGCGAGGGGTCCGTAAATATTTTCACAGCCCTCTTTTTGACTCGTGCGGTATACAGGTCCTCAATGGAAGGCAGGTTGGTAATAATTGTTTTTTCTGCAGTTCTAATTATCCTCTGAAGTCTGTGTCTGTCTTGTTGGGTTGCAGAACTAAACCAGACAGTTATAGAGGTGCAGATGACAGACTCAATAATTCTTCTATAGAACAGTATCAGCAGCTCCTTGGGCAGTTTGAGCTTCCTGAGTTGGTGCAGAAAGAACATTCTTTGTTGTGCTTTTTTGATGACGTTTTTGATGTTAGGTGTCCATTTTAGTCTTGAGAGATGATAGAAACTAGAAATTTGAAGGTCTCTACTGTTGATACTGCATTGTCTAAGAGTATTGTAAGAGGTGATAGTATGGAAGGGTTTCTCCTAAGGTCTTTCCACCATTTCTACGGTTTTGAGTGTGTTCAATTCCATATTTAATATAAATATAAAGTGTATTTAAAAAAATAAATAAAAATAAAACACTGTTCCCACCTGACTAAAATAAAGTGACAGCCAAATGAAGCATTCACCAATAGCATTGGCTCAATTACTCTTCTGGCCTACGTATAAAATCAGTCAGGTGTAAAGAGAAAAGAGTTAAAGCAACTAAACCTCAGTCTTCTAGAACAGTGATGGCTAACCTTTTTGCCATCGCGTGCCAAAAGTGGGGGGAGTGTGGTGACGTGGATGCGTGCCCACATCCATAATTCTTTGCGCCCCCTCCCCCCATGCTCTCCCCATTTTTGGCACGCGATGGCATGGTGGGCCTGGTAGGCCCGTTTTTTGCTCTCCCCAAGCTCCAGAGACTTTCTAGGAGCCTGATAAGGGCAAAAACGGCCTTACCCACACACCCCGAGACCCTCTAGAGGCCAGAAACAATGTGTTTCCTGACTTCTGGTAGGCCCAGAAGGCCCGAAAATCAGCTGACTGGCGCACGCATGCGTGCTGGAGCTGAGCTCGCGTGCCCACCAATATGGCTCCATGTGCCACCTGTGGCAGCCGTGCCATAGGTTCGCCATCACGGTTCTAGAACATAGACATGGCTAAGGAAAGGGCATATTTCCTGAGTCCTACTAGATGACAATCTGTAATAGTTGGGACCATGTCCAGTCTAATGGAGAAGGTTATTCCTCAAATACTCTGTTCCCTGACTAGCACTGTTGAGATTACTTAGTTTGGGTGAAGAAACTTCTGCAATAAAACAAGCAAGCTCAGAGAACACCAAGGAGCCTCCTTAAAAAATGGGACTGTGGGATAAAATAAATTACAGGACAGTAGGTGTGTTTTGCATGCTAATACTATTCATTTGCAAATAACTAAGGTTTGTTGTTGTTGTTGTTTTAGGAGCCTACACACTGTGAAGCAAACCCTGATCTTATTTTTGAAGATATGTGCGTGATGACTGATTATGAACTGCATTTGCTTTGTAAACAGTATGCAAATATTCATGACTTCAAACTTGAAATGGATCTAATTTGGGATTCTGGAAAATTTAGGACACTTGTACGCATTTTATCGGATTTTAAAGAAAAGGTGCACCCTTCCTACCAATCCCTTTTGATACACTAACCTTTACAAATAAATGAGCTGTTTTCAGCTGTAAACCGACAAACACATTTTAGAAAAAAACAGCTGCATTAGTTAAAATGCGGGAAGCTCTCTTCTCTTCAAATTCCTCACCTTTGAAAACAAAATAGATACAACATTAGCCAGAGCTAAAGTCAGCAGTTACTGGTAGGATTATGAACTCATCTGCCCTCTCAATACCCTTTATCTAGGTTTGTCATTAATCATGGCTAAAAATTCTGCCTGCTCACAATTTACCCATGGCTAGTGTAACGTGTGCATAGGGACTCTTCATCAGGTAGGTTCCTCAAATGTTTGTGTGAAAAATAGTATATTGGGGGAAAGGGTGTAAATGCAGTTAAGAATTAGCCTGCAAAACTGCATTATAACCCCCATGGTTCAATGCTATTGAGAACTTACTTTCCTGGGGAAAAATCTATTGAAAGTTGACATTAAGAGTTTTTTAACTTTCTTTACAGAAGAACATGATGGGAAGTTTTTTAGCCCAAACTCCTACTTTTTAAAGACAAAGTAGATGTATTCTTTTGAAATAAAGACAAGCCTGCATATGTGGCAAAAGTAGAAATATCTTTAGTAGTAATTTGCTACTGAGTGTTCCAAGATTGAAACATAAAATCATCTTTAGAAAATATCTATGCACTTAAGTTTATGTTCAGAACATATTTTTCTTCTACTTAAAGTAATAAAGTAATCTGATCTTAAAAGTATTAGACTGTTCCTGTGTTTTATTAGCAGTGTATTATTGTTGCACCCCATAGAGTTTTCCTTATGTCCAAAGTTACAATTCTCTAATAATAAATTCTTATTAGACACTGCTTATATATAGATTACAGCTGACAAAGACAGATGTTCATTTCATTTCAAAAACACTGTTCATTTCATGATGAAGTGAAGCCATCACACTGGCTGTTTTGTCCCTTGAAAACAATAGACTAGTTTGGCTCTCAACTTAATAAGTATGTTAAAAATTTGAACCCTGACTTTCAAATGCATTGCTTAGTTTTAAATTCAGCCTCTGTAGCCTAAAGCAGCTTTAATATTTGGGTACTTTACTTTCTGATGGAAGTAAGAGCTTTTTTCTTAAATTAACTGTATCCCTTTGTCCATTAGGGTGACAGAGTTGTCTTGTTTAGCCAATTTACCATGATGCTGGACATCTTGGAAGTTCTCCTGAAACATGAGCAACATCGCTATCTTAGACTGGATGGAAAGACACAGATCTCCGATAGGTAAGAACATACCTGCTATATGAGATTTTCTTTATATATGTTTTGACGCTATGCTCAACATATGAATAGGTACGTATGCCAGCTTTTATAATATGACCAACCAATAGGACAGGGGTGTCAAACTCAAGGCCCACGGGCTGGATTCGGCCCGTGGGGTGCTTAAATCTGGCCCGTGGGGCCAGCCTGAAAATAGCAAAGGACCGGCCCGCAGTGCCTCTGGCAGCCAAAACAGGGTACAGAAGGGCCACACACACACTGCGCAGTCCGCTTTGGCTGGCAAAATCTGTCCCGTCTCTCCCCCTCTTTTCCCCCAGCCTGCAGAGGAGAACTACAGTGCTGATCCAGCCCTCAAAGAAATCCAGTTTGACACACATGCAATAGGGGATTCATTTTTTAAAAAAGACTTGGCGTGCTAATGAATTCTTTGCTTTTTTTCTTTCCTTTTGGATAGGATACATTTGATAGATGAATTCAATTCAGATATGGGTATCTTTGTTTTCTTGCTTTCAACTAAAGCTGGGGGCCTTGGGATTAATTTGACTTCAGCCAACGTGGTCATTCTCCATGATATTGACTGCAATCCTTACAACGACAAACAGGCTGAAGACAGATGCCACAGAGTTGGACAGACTAGGTATGGATTGATAAGAAAACTTTCCCAATTTTATAAAGTGCTGATTTTATTCTGATTAATTTGGTGTGTTGCCGTGAAACCTTGATTAGAGATAAAACTTTAAACTTTGGTTCATTCGTTCTTTTTTTTTTAAGCCTAAATAAGACTGTATAGAGTCTCAGACAATTATAAGAATCATCTGTCCGTACATCCATCTTCACACCGTTGCCTAGCAGCATTTAACTTGCTTATATAAGCTAAAATTGTTTTTATATTTCTCAGTCTTGTTTTTTGTTGTTATTCCTTTACTGTTTGAGACCAACCCATAGTTTCACTTCATTGAAATTATGGAATTAGCCACAAAACAAAAACAGATACAAAGGCATACTTTAGGTCGCTGCTTAAAATAACTTCTTCTTTGGTAAAATATTTTTAGTGATTCGTATATGAATATAGGAATTCTCAATGTTAAAGTTGTTTCGCAATTTTTGTCTGATACTCTGCATGTATGATATATGCCTATAACATACATAACTGCATGTATGATACAAGTATGCATCACAGTTCTAATCCACTGTTGCTGTCACTTTATATATTTGTCTTTGCATGAATAAGGTTAGTCACCAAAATACATTGCTAAAAAATAAATAAGCTTCATTTTCTATAAAATTATGCTGGATGGGAAATAATGTAATAAACTATAAGTACTGTTTTACCTAATTATATGAATAAATGTTTGATGTGGTTTGGTTTTATTTTGTTTAGAGAAGTGCAGGTCATTAGGCTTATAAGTAAAGGGACCATAGAAGAATCCATGCTCAAAATCAGTCAGCAGAAGTTAAAATTAGAGCAAGATATGACAGCAACAGAAACAGGTGAGTTCTTTTTAGTAGGCTAAAAAGATAGAGTTCACAAATGTGTGAAGTAGAAAAAAAATAGTAATTATAAAACCAAATGAATATAGAAGTAATAAGCATGTCATCAAATCTATTGTTGCTTTTGTAAAAAAATAAAATAAAATCATAAATTCAAGTTCGTATGTTCAAGCAAAACTTAATTATTTTTCAGTGCAAATCACTGTATAATAGCTATTAAAATCTTTTATCTGGTGAAATCCCCATATGCTTCTCCTACTTAGGTACTTTTCAAAAAAGTAGTCTGAAAAATGTATCTGAATCAAACAACATAGCATATGATTATTTAGAATAAATGTTCAACCTTGTGAAAGTGATCTAAGGCCAATCTACGTTGCATTATATATTCAGAATCTAGAGTGCTAAACTGGATAGATAAAAGTACTCCAGTATGTATATTAATTCTTTTAAAAAGAAAGACATTTAGGGACCACATGGACTGGAAAGCTAGAATGTAGCATTTACTGGTTTTTGTTTTTTTAATGTTTATGTTTTATGCCAAGGTTTCATTGAGGGCTACATCAGGGTTGTGTTTGACCTCAAGGGGCTGGGGGACATGGCTGGGGGCCTGGCCAGCTTGACCTCACTCGAGGCTCCATTTTTGGCCACAACGGCCTTCCCATTTTCGCTGGCAGAGGTTTGCAGGAGACCGTTGTGATTTTGGCCTTGTTGGCTTGCTCAAACATTTGTACCTGGGTTCCAGATTTAATTTAATGTATGCCAGCCACCATTTTGATTACAGCTAATTCAGGTATATCAACAAGATTAATCAGAGTAATAACTATTATGAGAATAGTTGGAATAATTTGGAAAACAGATTAAATTAAACCGGTGATTTGAAAATAAATGTCCAAGCAAATTTTGCATTCCACTGTTTTAAAAAGTATTCCATTGCAGATAATATTCTCATGTTCAGTTAGCAAGATTGCGGAAATAATATTTTGCATTGATTGTAACTATTAACTTGAAATCTTTATGCATGAAAATCTGATATATTCCTTTTAATTCTACAGGAGAAGAAGGAGCCATTCCAGCAGATATAGCAACACTATTAAAAACCTCATTAGGTCTCTAATGCTAATATAAAAAAAGGCGATGTAGATTTTTTTTATTTGAGGGAAAATATGTGGTGCTTCAAGAAATTTTTGTTAATAAATACATTTGTATGAACATTTATAGCTTTTTAAACAAATCTTGTTGTATTGGCCATGAAATAGAATTTTTCCCACTACCGGTACTCAAATTAAAATGTACAGATGCCATAAAAATGTAGTGCATAAAATGCCATCTGTAACTATCTTACCAAGGCAGGTTTTAATAAGGACCCTAGTTTTAACAGAACTGCTAAAGGTTAAAATTGTTGCATATTTTTGTAATTATTTCTACCTCTAAATATAAATATAAATATAAATATATATATATATATATAGAAACTTGTCTATTTCACTGGATGTGTGGTTTTTTTACATGTGCCTTATTTGAAATGCCCCATATTTGTTGTCTTGGTTTTTTTTAATTTGAAGTACTGTAATGTTTTATATCAGATTGTTCACATAATAAAAATATTAATCTTAATTCTGTTTTTTTTTAATATGATTCTTTTAACTGCAGAAAAAGGAAAGAGAAATTAAAATCCCTCATATTTGTTTTCTTTTATCCATGAGAGCTTTTACATTAAGGCCTCCTCAGTAGTGAAGATTTAGACATTTTCTCCAAACTTTGTTGACCTTTAAGAAAGCATTTTATCATTTTCCCCCTCTGCAAATAAACCATTAAGATGGTGGGGTTTTTTTTAAATAAAAAATATCATTGTCCGTTTGTTTGATTCCATTTTAATTGTCACATTAGTTAAAAGATGTTTATTTAATTAAATTGTTCATTAATTTAATGAATCCCTATTAAGGTATATTTCTGTATTTGGGGATCTTACATTTATGGGAATAGACAGGATGGTAACCGAAGTGCTTAAGATTCCTAATGCTGCTCAGAATGCATGCAAGGCATAGGCAGCGTCTGGTCGGATTGCAATCTGTTATCAGTCTAATAAAGTGATATCTATCTTATCATGATCATCATCTTTTAATGACCCCATAATCCCTTGCGGGGTGGAGTCTGGACAACTGAATGGAGCTGAGTGTTTACTGGCCAGATGCCCTTCCTGTCACCAATGTGGAGTTATATTCAGCAGGTATATTTTCCTCATGCCCAGAGAAAGAAATATCTACCTCTACCTAGGATCGAACTCACAGCCTCCAGATTGTGATGTGAGAGCTCCACCTCTAGGCCACCGTACTACTCCTGTCTATCTTATCGCAATGCTGGAAAATATGTGTTGCCTTCACCCAATAGCGTAATAGAGGAACACAAAATCTTCACAACTCAGCTGCTTAGGAAATGGTAAGATAAGCTGGGAAAATGTTTTATTAGATTTTTTAAAATATGCTTCGATCTAATTTTCTGTATTTTTGCTAAAACAATTTATGTGGAATGTTCTTCCACAAGGATGGACTAGTTTTGAGAACAAGGAATTGTTTGCCCTGCAGATGTATTATTGCGCATTTTGCATTTGGTCAAGTGCAACCTTGGGCTAGCTGGACAAAAGAGTTAATCCTCTTAAGTGTCTAACAATTATAAATAGATATAAAGTAATAAAAGGAGATACATTTCCTACCCCTCTGCAGAGCTGAGAGATCAGAGAAGGGATTACAAGACACTAAACAGGCATACAGTGGGGAATAGCTTTAAGCTTAATAAGAAATTGGATTGGGTGTTTTAATTTTTGGGTTTTTAATTTTGGGTTTTAAATTATTTAATTTGTTTTTAAACTGCTTTTAAATTTTGTATTTTATGTTGTTTTAGTGTGGCTGTACACCGCCCTGAGTCCTTCGGGAGAAGGGCAGTATAAAAATTTAATAAATAAATAAAATAAAAATAAGTAAGTGCAATGCATCAGCAGCCACAGCACACAATACAAGCAGCTCGGTGTATTCTCCATGGTATACCTTCTTACTCTCTTGCAATCCCTTCAACTCCACTCTCTTTGCCTTGTGGGAGGGTGAAAGGAAGAACACAAGCAACTTCTGTAAGCAATCTCCTATGCCTGATATATCCACCTCCAACCCCACAGAGTAGAGAGCTTGGAGAGAAAAATATTAAGAGACAGGAAGACACTCAATGAGGAATACACCAGACTGTTCGCATAGCATATTGCTTTCAATGTGTATGTAAATACAAAAGAACTTGCTTCTTGCTAAATATCCAAATGCTTGGATAAACGTTCCAAAAGTTGGGTGACTGATTATGAGGAAAACAAAAGTGGAAGGGTGAAACTGATTAGTCTTGTCAGGAAGTAGTGAGAAGGAAAATGCAGTTCTGATCGTATGATTTCCCACTTAACAACTGCATCACTTAATGACAGAGCTGCTGGTACCAATTGTGGGCCCAAAACAAGGACTACCTGCTGAATTGCCCTGGGCCACTTAATTTCATTTTGTCCAATTTAGTTTCCAGATTGTATAAAGGATGGATTTGGATAACCATTTGTCTGAAATGCTATAGGGTTTCCTGCCTAAGCAGGAGGTTGAACTAGAAGACCTCTAATGTCCCTTCCAGCTCTGTTATTTTAGTTTCAACTAGTCTTTGGTATCACAGTGAATAATTCTGACTTGCCTTCTTCCTGACATGAATTGCTGTGCTTGTCACATCCATATTAAAGTTGCTCCACAGTGAAAGTGGAAGTTAAAACTAGATAAGGAAGCTAAGGTCATACCAGTGATAAAGCACTCAGCTGAGCTCTCAGAGCCTTAGTCACCAATGTTACAATCCCGTCAGACCAGAACCTGGGAAAGAAACGGTGTTTCTAAACAATGATTGTTTTCCCCACCCCCTGCCCCCACTCTCTGTAGGTGCGCTGAAAGGTCACAGAGGACTACCAATTTTAGTTTGTTTGATGTCGTGTGTTCAGTGGTGAAAAAGAAGGCATTGTCATAAGTAGGAACGGCCTGTATGTATATCTGGGTGTCTGGATATCTACGATCTGGGTATCTATGAGATCGCCTTCTGCCACCGATAGCCTCCCACCGGCCAGTACGCTCTCACAGAGAGGGACTCCTCAGGATGCCGTGGGTCAAATTATGTAAACTGGCGTCCCCCAGGGGGAGAGCCTTCTCTGTGAGGGTTCCCGCCCTATGGAATGAACTGCTCCCGGAGATACGTAGGATCCCTGACCTCCGTACCTTTCGCTGTGTCCTCAAGACCCTACTATTCCAACAGGCAGGGCTGATCAATTAGTGATTTATATATAATATTGTTATCCTTTATATTCAGGATTTCTACAAAGCTCTTAAGTAGGTTTTGTTGCACTTAAGGAGACTACACTATTTACATCCCTCTAATGCTGGGGTCCCCAACCCCTGATCCATACTAGCAACTGGTCTCCATAAGCGAAGCCCCATCCAGGGGACACAGGCAGCATGCAAAACCACGCCCCCTCTGGTTTGCAGAAAAATCTTTTTCCATGGAATTTGACCCTGGTGACCAAAAGGTTGGGACACATTGGTCTAATTTATTATTGGGGAAACAATTCTAGAGCTTTAAGCAGAAGCATTTTCTACAATCTGAAATCTGGAGATTTCAACTATTGAAGATGAGTCTATCTGCAGGGTTTGGCCTTTTTTATGCACTCTCTTCTGGTTGGCCATTTGTACATAAAAGAAATGCATATTCTCTTCCCCCTCACTGCCTCAAAAAAGAGGGAGATAATACAACATTTAGACCTTTAGTAAAATTTTACTCCTAAATATAATACATGGTTCCTTTTGTTGTGTATCAAAGGAATTATGCTGAATCAAGCCATGTAGATCACGGTATTATCTTCATTGATTACCAATAGCTCTTTTCATCCCTTTTTCCAGATGCCACAGAGTGAACCTGTGTGCTTAGCAGAGGTATTCAGCAGAGGTAACCTGTGTGCTTAGCGGAGGTATTGTGTGCTTAGCAGAGGTATTCAGTTGGCTCGCACCAGTTCACACGAACCAGCTGGTGGAAATTTGGCCAAGGTTACTGAACCGGTAGCAATGATCAGCTGGCCACGCCTCCAAACCGGTCCCCAGGTTGCCGCTCACTTGCCCTGCCCACCACGTTCTTCACACATGTGCATCCCATTGCCTTGCAAGTCCAATGGGATGCGCATGCATGAAGAACATGGCGATGGCAGCAGCTTTTTCCGTGACCTCCGGTACTTTTCGGTGGCCTGCGGCTACATGCCACAGCCACAAAGCAGCTCTCAGAGAAGCTTCTTTGCCAGTTGCTTCCCAGCAGCAGCAGCTGGCTGGGGGCCACTGAAAACTCCGGTCAGATTGTCTTCCGGACTCTGGACCAGCCACCGCGGAAGGTAAGCAGCCCGAACAAAGAGGCAGTAGTGGGAAAGGAAGCGGGGCTAGGGCTGGGGCCACTAAAGGAAGGGAAACGGGGTGACTGGTGAAGGGAGGACGGGGGTAGATAGGTGAAAATTCCAAATATTTTCCTACATTTTCCTGTGGGCGTGGCTAGGGGGATCATGTGACTGGGTGTGAGTGATGTTAAGTTGGCCACACCCACTCAGTCACATGCCCTCCACCTAGCCACCCTGACTGAAGTGGTAGCAAAAATGTTTGAAACCCACCCCTGGTGTTCAGAATGTGTTGTCACCAAGCCACTGTCTTTTCAACCAATTCCATGCCTTCCTTCAGTGTATACCATAAAGTAGGCCATTGTGGCAGAAGTTCTGTAATGGTTGAGAGATTGCTTTGAGAACATAATAAGGGGAATAGCCTGTGGAGAGTCATATTAAATTATTGATCTCTGGGTTCTGCTACATTTTCTTCAGATGGCCATATTTCATATTGCATTAATAAAAAAATGGGCCATCTATTTTCTGCAACAGAAAAGGGTCAGTCCCAATTTGATTTGTTTTTAAGTCATGGGCAAGTAGGTCTAATAATGCCTATAGGAGAGACAGTAAAAACAAAAAAAAATTTTTTTTATTTTATTTAGTTTGTCAAACATATACAAGATAACAGGTATAAGGATAAACATGGACATGAGCACATGTAATGAGTACAAATAAATGTACTCATTTACTTATACATTTTTATAAATTCATAAAATTCATTTATTTATAAATGTACACAGATAATGAGTACAAATAAATGGTGATGGAGGGACAGGGACGGTAGACACGCTGGTGCGCTTATGCACGCCCCCTTACGGATGTATTAGGAATGGGGTGAGGTCTATGGTAGACAGTTAAAAGTTGAAGCTCTGAGGGTTTGAGGATGTAACAACGGAGTCAGGTAGTGCATTCCAGGCATTGTCCACTCTGTTGCTGAAGTCATATTTTCTACAGTCTAGTTTAGAGCAATTTATCTTGAGTTTGTATCTATTGTTTGCCCGTGTATTATTGTGGTTGAAGCTGAATTAATCAGGAATGTTAGGAGTCTCTCTATTGTAAGCCTCTCCTCCCTCGTGCAAACCATAGCAGAGTTATTATAGAGCTTAGAAAGAATTCAGGAAACCATGCTATCCTTATTTATCTTTTCACGTTTACAATTTTGTAAATGTGAAAAACAAGCAAAACCCTTGTTCTCCACAATTTGTTTCCAGTCTAGCATATCTGTGGTCTTCCACATTTCCAGAAAATATCTGATAAGCCAGGGATATCAAACTTGATTTCATTGAGGGCCGCATCAGGGTTATGTTTGCCCTCAGGGGGCCAGAATGGGTGTGGCCAGCTTGACATCACTCATGTCGGGGGTGTCTGTGGCTCGAGCGCTCTGCCAGCAAAAACAGGCTCCTGAGCTCCATTTTCAGCCACGACGGCCTCCTGCAACTCTCTGCCAGCAAAAACAGAAGCCCCCCCCCCCAAATTCCATTTTTGCTGACAGAGGGCTGCAGGAGACGGTTGCGGCTGAAAACGGAGCTTAGGAGGGCCGCCAGAGCCCTGTTTTCACTGGCAGAGGCACTGTGGGCCGGACCTTCGTTGTTTCCAGGGCGGCCCCGTGGGCCAGATCTAAGCGCCCTGAGTTTGATACCCTTGGGATAAGCACTTGTAGCCTCTCAACAAAATAAGCCTTGGATCCAGTTTTTAAAATGGAATGATTGGGAATAAGCTTGATCAGGAAGTTCTTATTTTCTCTTGACATATAAAGCTAAAAGCTACAAATAGCATTCACCTCAGAGGATGACAGGTCTCCCTCATTTCTCAGGAGAGGCGCATATTGCTTTCACCAAGAAATATGCTCTAACCATTTTCATTTCCCTAGGGATCCACTTGCCTGATATATGACTGCCTTTGTGTCTGCTTATCTCTAGACAGTCTACTGTGGTTCCGAGAGACATTGCCTGCATTTCCTTGCTTTCATTTTTAAATATTTCTCATGGAGCCTTTGGGACTGTGCTATTTTAGGAGCCACAATGTGTGAATACTAAGTAGGAATGGCTGGTGTGGGCTGTGTTATTAAATTCCAGGTAGAAATTTAGGGGAGAAAGGTTTTTTTTGACTTATGTAAATTGGGCATTCTTTGACTGCCTCTGTTTTTGTAGTCAAATGTATACAGTCATATATCTATGCACATCACTAATAAGACAATGCAAGGTTCTTGTACAGATGTTTCATAAGCACACAATACTCTAATTAGAATACTCACTATTCTAAATACTGTGAAGAATTTACTAAAGAACCCAAAGCAGCAATATAAGGTCTGTAAGTTTTATTTTACTAAAGTTATCAGAAGAGTTGGATGACTATCCAACTCTTCTAATGGCAATTTGTTCCCGTATGAGTCCTAATAGAAACAATCAAATATTGTAGTTTGCTAAATAAGAAAGTTGAGAAAGCACAAGAACAGGGACAAGACAGTATTCAGAAGTCTATTTAAAATGACAAAAATGGTGCCCTGAGGAAAGAAAAATATGAATGGGAGAACAGAAGAGGCACGAAATATAAGCATTTTTGTTAACTGAAGGATGAGGAATCAGCTAGCTAGCCAATGGAAGAAAAGATTACTATGAGTTTTTTTTAATAACTTCATTTGGCAATTCCATATTACAATTACATGAGTAGAAATTATGGAGCCATCAGAATTTGTTCACAGTGCTGCATATGACTGAAAAATTTAAAAAAAAATTTGTGAAATAATTCATAAAGGAAGAAGCAGATATAGAGGGATATGGGATGAACAGATGTAAAACCAGGAATAATTATATCGGAATGGTGTTTTAGAAACTAATTTTTAAGGATTGTATCAATTCATAGTAGATGAATTTGTCTAGCTTTGTTTCTAAATAGAAACCACTTTTGGATAGGTAGCTAACTGTATTGAAGTAAGTTAGAAGTTAACCTTTGTCTATTTCTTCTCCCCCCCCCTTATTCGTTTACACTTTCCCCTTTATTATTTTTCCTTTAAGTCTTATGTGAATATACCGTATCTGAAATATTTTAATAAGCACTAACGCTTTTTCTAAGCTGCTGCAGGTAGAAATGATTCTGTGAGAGCTTTAAATTGAGCAGTTTAAACTATGCTTGATACTTTGATTCAAGTGAACAAAATAATTGACCATTTGCACTTATAATAGGTGATGCAGTAGTTATAGTGTTAACTATAGTGTTATAGTGTTTGATAGGTATTAAAGAGATAAATTATAATCCATTCTCAGCTCTGGATGCCTGGTCTGAGTGACTTCAGGCCAGTCATTTGTCTAATGCTAACCTACTCACTGTGGTAGAATATCTAGCAAAGTCTGGAAACACAGAGCAGGAAATATGATTACTACAGGACAGAGAACTCTCTTATTACAGAAAATATTCCTTAGTCCAGGGGTCAGCAACCCGTGACTCTGGAGCCGCATGTGGGCCTTTCATCCCTCTGCTGCGACTCCCCGTCATTCAAAATATACGTCACAACCGCCAATGTGCGACACTGCCCGGCATTCAATTTATTGAGCTTTTCGACCCTGCTAGGCCAACTATAGATAAATCCAAAGAAAGAAAAGTTTCAGAAGAAAACAGAATGTTTAATTCAACTACATATGTTAGTTTTGTGGCTGCTCAGGAAATAGTCAGGCATGGGAAGGGTTTTGTGGCTCCCGGTGTTTTCTGTGGGAAACGGGTCCAAATGGCTCTTTTGAGTGTTTAAGATTGCTGACCCCTGCCTTAGTCCAAGAGAGCAGGAAAGCGTGAGAAAGACACTTAGAGTAACTCTCCTTAATTATACTACATAAAAGTTGATCAGGAGAATTGTAGACTTTTAAGATTCTGTACAGTATCCTGTAGCAGTAAGGCAAGGGACCCAAATGACTGCTGTTTCCAGAGTTTGCCAACCTTAGCCCTTAACAATGTCAGAATGTTTTAAGTTTCTTTAACTCGGGCCATTCTGCCAACATTGGCAGACAAAGCAATCCATTGCCTTTAATATGAGGGTTGATGCTTAATTCAAAATTGTAGGACAGATACCAATGAACAAGAACACCAAGAGAGAAGCCACGACAATCATAAATATTGGGAAAAAAAGTTTAAAAAGAAATCACCCAGGGGTGAAATCCAGCAGGTTTTGACAAGTTCTGGAGAACCGGTAGCGGAAATTCTGAGTAGTTTGGAGAACCAGCAAATACCACCTCTGGCTGGCCCCAGAGTGGGGAGGGAATGGGGATTTTGCAGTATCCTTCCCCTGCCATCCCCACCAAGCCACACCTACCAGTAGTAAAAATAATTGGATTTCACCACTGAAATCACCCCTGAACATACTTACAGCATCTGAAAGATATGATTTCCCAAACAACCAGGTAAAACCAAATAGAGAAGGTTTTGGCAACACAACTCATAAGAAAACTGGGAAAAGGCAGTTATCTTATTACGAGAACATGAACATAATGGGAATACATGTTGCATTGGCTGTTTGGTTTGTGTGCTCCCAGCTAGTTAAAAAGCAAATGACAATCTTAAAGGAGAGTCCGATTAGTGATTAGCCAATTTCAGGTAGAGAGTTAATTAACTTAATTAAGGCTACCTCTGAGCTTGTTAACCTGCATTAGCTCCTTTTAGGAAAGCTCTTTGCTGGAAGTAATAGCTGATTTAAGCAATATCTCCCCTTTGCAAGGGGGGAAAGGAAAAATAAATACAAAAATATAGGTCAGGCACAGGGTATGGTGGTCTCATTCACAGAATCTGAGAAAACGTGTTTGTTTTATTTTTAAATCAGATTTAGAAATTGCCCATCTCTCTCATGGATTCAATCTTCCCCCTGTGTACTCAAGTAAGACCCATTCTCGATTTGCAGGAAGCAATACTGATTACATCAATCATTCCCCTGGCTATAGGTGATCTCACGTCTCCATAAATCAAATGTTGTTGTGAATTATTTTATTTTATTTTTTATTTTATTATAATACAAACAATCCATCTTCCATTAAACAGTATGTCATCTAAGTCCAAATGGCTTGTGCAATAGCAACTGAAATTTACAGCCGTATTCATTATTTATCTATTCTTAAACTTAATATTGATATACATTGCATGTCTTAATACTGTAACAATTCTCTTCTTAACTTATTTAATTCTATTCATATATTTTTTGTATTTCATTAGTGTACTTTTATTTCTATCTTTCGTATTTATTCTCTAGCCATCGGTAGAATAGTTCCCATACATCATAATATTCAGTTTGTTTCTTCTCTTTAATGGCAAGTGTTAACCTATTCATTTCTGCACATTCTAATATTTTCCTAATCACATTCTCATCTGTAGGAAACTCTTCAGTTTTCCAGTTTGTTGTGAATTATTTTCATTTTCTTCCATTCACTGTAAAAGAGTCCTGCGAGACTCTCTCTTCTTTCACTCTAAAAAAAGGAAGTTAAAAATCTGCAGTCATTCCATGGGGATTAGCACCACTACAGACTGGAAAAATCATCTACTTCACCTTTGCTCTCTCTTATCCTTTCTATGGATGTACGGAGAAACAAGAAGACAACCAAGACCGAATACAGTATCTAGGGAAGCCTTGCTGTTTTATTTGGAAGGACAATCTATAACTCTGGATTTGCTTTGGATGGCTGAATAAGAGGGTTAATCCTCCAGTCAGTTGATTTGCTGTTCATATGATGTGCTAATTTCCCCCATCAGACCCAATTAAATGTGCTGTGTGAATAGCACCGCTGAGTTCTCTGGGAGTTAATCTGAGAAAGATGAGTCCTGAAATATGGTTTAAGGATTCTTACAATTGTAGACTGAACCTCCAACAGATTTCATTAAATTGACAAGGAGGAAAGTTCCTGAAAGCTCCAATTATAATTTCTAGTATCTACAAGGCAAGGACTGCAAGACGGGGGGAAAAATCATGCATTTTCAACGTTTCAAATTGTTGTCAAAGAGTGAACTAGAATAATGACCCAGTTATGAAATTCCTTGTTCTTTTGTTCACCCGGGTAAGAGTTCTGTGCTGGTAGCTCAGCAGACTAAAAGCACTGTGATTTAACACCAGCTGTCTGCAATTACTGTAAGTTCGAATCTCACCAGGCTCAAGGCTGACTCAGCCTTCCATCCTTTCTAAGGTAGGTAAATTGAGGACCCAGTTTGTGGGGGCAATAAGCTGACTTTGTATAAATATACAAAAGTATGAAGACTATTGCTTAACGCATTGTAAGCTGCCCTGAGTCTCCGGAGAAGGGTGGCATATAAATCAAATTTTTTAAAAAAATTCATTGAATTATTTTTTTCCAGGTAGTTATTAGATCTCCCCCGAAAATTTCTTTTTTATGATGTTCCATAAGTTTTCTAGGATGTTACTATAAACCTCTTGATGTTTGAAATACGGGCACATTATATCACTGCTCATTCACTAACAACAGAATCTTCTATATATATATATAAAAGCCAAATACCACTCACTCATCACGAAATCTCCAGAACAGTAAAGCCTACAAACTTGAAATCTGGCATGTATGTTTTCTTGGCTTCTAGGTGCTCACTAAGAAAGGATTTGTCAAAATGACCATCAGATCATTAGTATTTCATATACAGTATTATATTCACACACTCTGATGCTATGGAGTTAAGACTACTACTTAAGTTTTACTTCCCCTCCCCACCTGAAAGGAACTCTGTCCCAACTGCCAGTTGCCTTATATTAACACACTCTGATGTTACTCCTTCGCTAAACCGGGCATGGGCATGGCCAGCGCATGACACATTCAGTCTGTGGGCTGGGACATTCTATTCCCTGCCCCTTCTGTTCCAATTGCCAGTTGCCTTATATTAACACACTCTGATACTGCAGAGTTCCACATTCTACATTAAGTTTCAGGCTTTAAGTGTCAATTTATCACACCTGATCACATAGTTTCATAGCGAAGCACGAGCGTCCAGCTAATACAAGATATAGTCAATGTGTCCTTTAGAGCAACATGTGGTAAGCCAATTTAGCATTTCCAGGGCCTTCTTAAAACTTTGGAAAGAATGGGTATAGACCATGGCTGTCAAACTCCCAGCCCACGGGCCAGATGAGTCATGTGGTGGACACGCCCATGCCCGGTTTAACCAAGAGGGAAAAAGTCCCAATACGTCATGTGACACCGTTGTGACGACATGAGTTTGACACCCCTAATATAAATACCCTTTTACTTGTCCTCCGGCAATGTAGTTTTGTACTCACCGTACATGTAGTTCCTATAAATTACATCGCAGCTGTTCAATTTAACTGAGTCTGTTAATCTGGTTCATCTAAACGATGGGAGTCCTCTATTTCCTTGGAAAATATAAATATTATTCCATATTTAGTACATAACAACATGCATACAAAGCTTTAAAGAATCATAACAGAACAACAACTACAGAAAAAAAATTACTCCAGACAATCATCTGAGAGAAAATTGGTATTAAATGTTTTATAAATGATATCTGTAATTGATCATATCCATTAATTATTACCAAGATATATAAATCATATAACAACAGATGTTGGAAATGTTACCTCAAAAAAGGAGCCTCTACATGTCAGCATGTTTAAATGCCTAAGTTCTAGAAAGGCATACTTAAAAACTTACATAAAATTGTAAACATTAAATTTTAAATGAAACAAAAAAAATATTTTTTTTTGGGTAGGAATAATTCCCAAAAATACAAATAAAAAATAACACAATTCACTAAGATATATGTTGACAGCTGCAAGAGCCTATTTGACACAACACGGGAAAGGGAGATCAAAATTGGAGACAGCATACAATGGCAATACTAACTATATATTCCATAATAGAAATTAGCTAAATTCAACGGGGGCTCTCCCTTATGTATAACACATTAAACAGTGAGGCAAATTCAGATATATTTAGGAAAAGAGTGAAGAGGGCAATCAGAGACAGTATTTGAAAGGTTTAAAGAAACAAGCTATAATGTTAATGTACAGCACAAATGTTAGATAGTGGTTAACTGATGTGCCAATACATGGGAAAAAAGGGAAGAATATGTTACAAAATGTTTCTCCCACCCCCCTTCTCTGACATGCACATGTACACAAAGATACATACATATATACACAGAGAAAGCAAGAGGTTTTGTATTTTTACGTGTGTACATTTTCTATTAGAGGTGCTGGAAACTTTTTGTTCTCTTTTGGGCTGGTTGGAATTTATTGAATTTATTGGAATCACCCAATAAAATGGCATCTCTAACAACATTACGCCACAATTAATCAGGACTCCAACACCTCCCAACCCAATGACCTGGAGAAACAACTGGATCTGGACAGGCCAACCATATTTTAGGAGAAAGGCAATTCAGATTAACAGATTAACAGAATTGAAAGGGACCTTGTATGTCCAACCCCCCACCTATGCAGGAGATACTAAACGGTTTGTGACAGACGGCAGTCTAGTCTCTTCTTGAAAGCCTCCAGTGATGAAGCTCCCACAACTTCTGAAGGCAAGCTGTTCCATTGGTTGATTGTCCTCACTGTCAGAAAATTTCTCCTTATTTCTAGGTTGAATCTCTCCTTGTTCCGTTTCCATCCATTATTCCTTTTCTGGCCTTCAGGTGATTTGAAAATAGTTTGAAAATAGTTTAAGAGTCTTAAACCTGTCCAGATCATGTAGGTGAAAAATAAGATTTCTCCCAAAAATGCATTACTGGTCTAAACAGCACCCAGCCCAAATTCAGACCATCGATTTTTACTTCTAATTGGATTGGCAGGAGCAACACAGAAGACAAAAGAGAACAAAGTTAACGTTTTTGTGGCTGGTCGGACTCAAGAAGCTGAGATCCAAGAAAGTGAATGAATAAAATGATATTAGATTTGCCATGCCAGAATTGTTCTGCTGGCAGAGAGTTTAAACGAGGTATTAAACTGATTGGCTGCCCATTCATGTTAATGTCAGAGATACTATTGCACTATTCCCTTCCTCCCAATGCTTTCTCCAAACATAAAAAATGAAGCTGCAGTACTGTTTGCAGAAAAGCCATTCCGTCTGTGAAGCACGCTGCAAAACAAGGAAGCACTTTGCAGCATCCTGATTTGATTCATTTTTCCAAAGCCAGTCTTAACTTAAAGTTGCAAATCTTCTTCAAAGGAGTGATCCAATCAAAGCTTTGTCAAATTAAGGCACTTTGTCAGAATTCTGCACGATCCTAATTGGGAATGCATTCCAAACCATAAACATATGCAAGATTGAAATACTTCAATACAGAGGGCTGTTAGAATATTTACAGACTCCTCACATCCTGGACATAAATTATTTCAACTCCTACCCTCAAAACGACGTTAAAAAGCACTGCACACCAGAACTAGACACAAGAACAGTTTTTTCCAGTAGTGAAATCCAATTTTTTTTACTACCAGTTCTGTGGGTGTGGCTTGGTGGGCGTGGCAGGGGAAGGATATTGCAAAATCTCCATTCCCTCCCCACTCCTGGGGGAAGGATATTGCAAAATCTCCATTCCCACCCCACTCTGGGGCCAGCCAGAGGTGCTATTTGCCAGTTCTCCGAACTACTCAAAATTTCCGCTACTGGTTCTCCAGAACCTGTCAGAACCTGCTGGATTTCACCCCTGTTTTTTCCCCAACACTATCACTCTGCTAAACAAATAATTCCCTCAACACTGTCAAACTATTCATATTAGACTGCACTACTATTAATCTTCTCATTGTTCCTATCACCCATCTTCTCCCACTAATGACCATATGACTGTAACCTTGTTGCTTGTATCCTTATGATTTATACTGTTTCCTAGTATGATTTAATTGCTTATTTGTACCCTATGACTATCGTTAAGTATTGTACCTTATGATTCTTGACAAATGTATCCTTTCTTTTTATGTACACTGACAGCATATGCACCAAAGACAAATAACTTGTGTGTCCAATCACACTTGGCCAATAAAGAATTCTATTCTATTCTATTCTATTCTATTCTATTCTATTCTATTCTATTCTATTCTATTCTATTCTTATTAATTATATTATTATTATTATTATTATTATTATTATTATTATTATTATTATTATACACTTCTATTGTACTCTCAGTATTTCATTTCGTGTTTCCTGATTGAGTTGTGTTGATACCACGTATTAGGGGAGGAAAAAATTCACATTGACTTTCTCCATGCCATGCATCAATTTGTAACGTTCCCTATTAGATATATATTTTCTGAACTCAAAATTCACACTCAATTTCAGTGTATGAAAAGAAACTGGACAGAGGAGAAGTGAGGAAGAGAGAGATAAGTGATAAAGTGTATTACCTGTGGGTTAGACGATGGGAGAAACTACTACAAGGGATTTCAGGTCAAAAGGCTCTCACATTGCTGTCTGTCTCCTGGACGGTTCTTTTTTTATTTTTTAACCATTTGTAAATTCCCTTGCTGATTTCTAATGGACACTTTTCAGGTTCTGTTATGAACTGATACTAAGTTTTCCCATGACACAAAACTCTTCAAAAGAGTTGACGTGGCTTCTCACTTTTAAAATTAAAAGTTAAACTGTTTGACCTCTAGAAATTTCCACAGGAGAATGCTATATAGTTTTGCAGAAACAGTCTTACAAACCTTCAATGCATTAAGTAAAATCTAATATACTTGGATTTACCAAGTATTTACAGTTCCCAAGGACTACCGTATTTTTTGAAGTATAAGACAACCTTTTCCCCCCATAAAAGGGGGTGAAAATTTAGGTGCACCTTATACTCCGAATGTAGCCCCGCCCACCCACTGGCCCCCACCCTTTGGCCTCTGCCTCCCAGCAATTTACCTCCTTGCAAGCAGCAAGAAGAATCAGCCCATTTCAGATTCAGCACAGCCTAATTAGCACAAGTTGATTGTCCGCTCCCAACTCTCAGCTGTTTTGCGCGGCCTCTGCTGCTTGCTGAAAGGAGGTAAATTGCTGGAAGCAGATTTTTTTTTTCTTGTCCTAATCAAGCTATACTGAAAACGAAAATGAAAGTAAAGCAGGCTATTTGCTGTTTGCTCTAATGAGGCAAAATTGCTGGGAGGCAGAGGCAGATTTCTTTTTCTTGTTTTCCTCACCAAAAAAAAGTAGGTGCGTCTTATAGTCCAGAATGTCTTATACTCCTAAAAATATGGTATATGCTTGCACTCGTAATTGTGAATGCATCGATATTTCAGTTTCGCTTTAACTGCTGTAAAAAGTTTGGTGATTTCCCACAATTATTTTACACTCTGCATGTTCTCATTTTTCCTAACCCAAGAAAGCAAGTGTCCTCTTTTGAAAAAGACAGACTATTCTGTTTTGAAGTAAACACAAGATCAAGTGTTATCCTTGGTTCAGCAAGTGCTTGAGCTAAATCCCAACTTATTGGCTACCTTGAAGCCAGTTTCTAATGTAGCTCAAAGACCTATTGTAAGATAGTTCCATGAATGGAAATGAGGCAATTGCATTGGAAGAATTATATTTTAACATATAATTAACATATAGTTAAATCTATAGTTGCGAGATTAGGTAATACAAAAAAGCAGGGATGAAATCCTGCAGGTTCTAACAAATCCAGCAGATATCTGGAGAACCAGTAGCGGAAATTTTGAGCAGTTTGGAGAACTGGCAAATACCACCTCTGGCTGGCCCCAGAGAGGGGTGGGAATGGAGATTTTGCAGTATCCTTCTCCTGCCACGCCCACCAAGCCACATCACGCCCACCAAGCCACACCCATAGAACTGGTAGTAAAAAAATTTGGATTTCACCACTGCAAAAAAGGAAAGCTACACTTGAAAGAGAAAATAGGTTTTCCCTGAACAGTTGTTATTCTACATAAACAGATTTAATATAAATATGTTAAAACCAATAACTAGGAAAAGATGTTTGTGGTAGTGTATAGATGTAAAAGTTCTAAATTCATTAGCCTTCACTAATAAGACCAATCCCAAATAGTGAGAATAGTGGATTACTTCGGTTATCATCTAGATAACCAAATATTTCTTTCTTTTAAAGCTGATGTTTGAACTAGACTTGAACTAAATATTTTTTTAAAAAAAGAAGAGTTTAAAGTTTAAATTGTTTGATTTAGCAGATTCTAAGAAATAGAAAAGACATCAGTATAAATGTCATGAAATTCTTACTCTTTGATATTGTATTATAACTAGATCAAACCTATTAATTCTTTAGGATGAACAATCTTTCCTTGTCCTGCAGTATCGTAAATGAGTAAAAGGAAAAGAAGAAAAAACTCTTTCTAGATACAGTACAAAGTAATGCCAAAAGAGAACGAATCAAGGGTAAGCAGGGAAATTTTGAGAAGAGATTTTAGAGTCTAGATGGAAATGAGTTTCCACATTTTGAATCTTAATTTGTTTTTGTCTAGTGCTTTCACAGTCCAGAGCAAATGTAAGACGTGTGTACTACATCACATCTTTTGCTGGTACATTATTCCATTTATTATTAATGACAAGTGTTTTGTTTGTTTGCAATCGCCCTAGATGAATCACATCTCCTTGACTTGGATTGTATAATGGGGACCTGACTGAGGGAGCTGGCTCATCTGAGCTACATGAAGCCATATTCAGCTTAATAGAAAAAGAAATCCTAGAAAAAGTGCAGAGAAGAGCAATCAGGATGATTAGGGGACTGAAGAACTGGGCATGGTTAGTCTAATGAAGAGAAGGACCAGGGGAGACATGATGTTCCAATATTTGAAGGGCTGCCACAGAGAGGAGGGGGTGTCAAGCTATTTTCAAAAGCTCATGAAGGCCAGACAAGGAATAATGGATGGAAACTGATCAAGAAGAGATTCAACCTAGAAATAAGAAGAAATTTTCTGACAGTGAGAACAATCAACTGTTGGAACAGCTTGCCTTCAGAAGTTGTGGAAACTTCATCACTGGAGGCTTTCAAGAAGAGACTGGACTGCCATCTGTCAGAAACCGTGTAGGGTCTCCTGCTTGGACGGGGGGGCGTTGGACTAGATGACCTACAAGGTCCCTTCCAACTCTGATAATCTGTAAAAGATAATACTCAAAAGTATCTTTTCAGTGCTGTAGATATTGGGAATGCTGGAATATGTGACACACAGTGAAATGCCCCCTTGAGCGCTTATATATTTATTTAAAAGCATTTATAAGGCTGGCCAACTCAAATATTGGGCAAAAGGAAAAGGAAAATAAACACATACGAAAACAGCACCTATTATTAAAACTTCATAAACAATAAGGTGGCAATCAGGGCAGCCACTTGAGATCTCCAAAGCAGAAGCAAAAATACACTCTCTCTTTCTGTGGAAAGTTCTTAGGGATGTCTTGCTTTCTGACAACTATTTACACAACCGGATCTTTGTTTAGATAAGCCTTAGCTTAAAAATGTGGCCGAGTATGAATTGCAAACACAGTAGTTATGGGTTACTGCCAATAATATCTGCAGCAACATCCCTTTTTAAAATCTCTCTATTGCTCCCAGTGGATGGTTTGATGCACAATACAATCTATGTTATCTGTTTGTTGGGCAGATCCTCATGCGGTACAGAAAGAATTGATAGCAATACCACTCCTACTAAGTGTTGATTTTCATACTTTAGTGTGGTTTGTTTAACGTTAATCCAACTGTATTCAATTTAGGCACAATGCATTAACTGTTTACTGCCCCATTCTTAAGTACAGCTAAATCTGCAAAGTTTACTTTCTGTATCTATCTCAATTTAAGATAAGAGAAAGAAAACCCACAATAAGATTGGATTAAGAAACATGGAATTCTACATGCAACACTAAAATTATGATTACTTCTGTTGTGTTTGAATAGCAATACTAATAACACTTAAACTTATATACTACTTCACAGTGTTTTACAACACGCTCTAGACAGTTTAGAGTCAGCATATTGCCCCAAACAATCTGGCTCTTCATTTTACCAACCTCAGAAGGATGGAAGGCTGAGTCAATTTTGATCCAGTCAGGATTGAACTTCTGCAGTGGGCAGAGTTAGCCTGCAATAATGCATTCTAATCATAGCACCGCAAGACCTACTAAAAGAATAAAATTGAGCCATTGTACCAAGACAACTTTTACTGAATAAACCAATTAGATCACAGTTCTGTGAAATCATGGTGCAAAAACTACAATTACTAAGTTCCAAAGAATTCATTCAAACTAAAAAAAAATAACTAAACATATTAGGTTAGCATATTGTATACATATGGCCTAAGTAATCAAGATTCAACAACAACAAAAAAATCAATACAACTTTATTTTATGTGGCCTTTACCCCACATTTGGAAAATATTTCATTATTTGCACTCATTTAATTATAATCTTTATTAATTAGCCTTATAAAGACAAGGATAGAGAAAGCTTAAACAGCATTCTTCAAAATGAAAAGGGTCTTCTGCAGTCACAACATAAGCCTAAGATTGAAAATGTTACATCTTTTCTATCCTGCTCTACAGAGTAGAGAGTTGGTCTCTGACAGAAAGCCACTTGAAGAGACTAGAAGCATTTCAAATGTGGATTTACAGATGGCTGTTATAGCTAGGTTGACAAAATCACAAATGAGGAGGTAATAAGCCACCTGGGAAAGCCAAGGGAAATCATCAAAACCATAAGAAAGGGAAATGTGATGCGACACCCGGAAAAATACGGCATACTTGACTTAATCCTCCTCCTTGCCTCAAAGATTGATGGCAAATGAGGTCCAGGCAGAAGAAGAACATCATGGCTTCAAAATCTAAGGGACTGGTTTGGACAAAATCCAGCAGCCCTTTTTTGTGTGGCTGTTGATCAAAATAGAATCGCCAGCAACGTCCGATGACAGGTAGTTTTGAAGTTACCACTTCTGTGTATAAAATACTGTTTCACCACTAGAGGACAGCAGAGAAATAAAGAAATGTAACTATTTAGGGTCATTTGATTAACAGCTATATTTTTATAACCCAGATTTGGTAGCACTAACTCTGTTATATTTTACTACAGCTACTGTACCATCACTACTACCATGAATCCATACAATCATATTTATACCATTCCATAAATGTTGTCACCTTTGACTGTCAATGTTCCCCATAGATTCTGGCCAGTGTTCTTTTCCACTGTTAAGACAAAATAAACCATTGGGGTTTCAACTGCCTAATGAATTTAGGGTTACTATTTTCCATTTTGTGTGTTGTAAAAGGAAAAAAAAAACACTCTTTATATCATCCAGGAAAAAAGGGAACACAAATAGTCCTCGATTTAAAAACGTTCATTTAGTAACTGTTCAAAAATACAATGGAACTGAAATTCAAGTGACTTTCAACCAGTCTTCATATGTATGACTGACACAGTATCCACAGTCATGTAATCAAAATTCAGATGTTCATAAATACCAGCATGTATTTATGATGGTTGCAGCATCCTGGGGTCATATATTCGCCATTTGTGACTTTCCCAGCCAGCTTCTGACAAGCAAAGGCATGGGAGTTTGCTTCCTGCCCCTAAAGTCAGATTTGTTTAACAATCCTGTGATTGACTTAACAACTTTAGTGATTCGCACAGCACAAGAAAGTCGTAAAATCAGGCATCTTCACTTAACATCTGCTTTGCTTAGCAACAAAAATTCTGCTCCCAATTGTAGTCGTTAAGTTGAAGACTGGGCATGGCTAGTCTAGTGAAGAGAAGGACCAGGGGAAACATGGTAGCAATGTTCCAATATTTGAGGGGCTGCCACAGAAAGGAGGGAGTTTCAAAAGCACATGAAGGCCAGACAAGGAATAATGGATGGAAACTGATCAAGGAGAGAGTCAACCTAGAAATAAGGAGAAATTTTTTGACAGTGAGAACAATCAACCGTTGGAACAGCTTGCCTTCAGAAGTTTGGAAACTTCATCACTGGAGGCTTTCAAGAAGAGACTGGACTGCCATCTGTCAGAAACCATGTAGGGTCTCTTGCTTGGGCGGGGAGCATTGGACTAGATGACCTACAAGGTCCCTTCCAACTCTGATAATCTGTAAAAGATAATACTCAAAAGTATCTTTTCAGTGCTGTAGATATTGGGAATGCTGGAATATGTGACACACAGTGAAATGCCCCCTTGAGCGCTTATATATTTATTTAAAAGCATTTATAAGGCTGGCCAACTCAAACATTGGGCAAAAGGAAAAGGAAAATAAACACATATGAAAACAGCACATATTATTAAAACTTCATAAACAATAACATGGCAATCAGGGCAGCCACTTGAGATCTCCAAAGCAGAAGCATCTATACACTGGGCATGGCTAGTCTGGTGAAGAGAAGGACCAGGGGAGACATGGTAGCAGTGTTCCAATATCTGAGGGGCTGTCACAGAGAGGAAGGGGTCAATCTATTTTCCAAGGCATCCGAAAGCCAGACAAGGAATCATGGATGGAATTGATCAAGAAGAAATTCAATTTAGAAATAAGGAGAAATTTTCTGACAGTGAGAACAATCAATCAATGGAACAGCTTGCCTTTGGAAGTTGTGGGAGCTTCATCACTGGAGGCTTTTAAGAAGAGATTGGGTTGCATTTGTCAGAAATAGTATAGCATCTCCTGCTTCGGCAGGGGGTTGGATTAGATGACCTACAGTACAAGGTCCTTTCCAACTCGGTTAATCTGACTCTGCTTTTAGCAGCAAGGCGCCATGGCTTCTTGACTTCACGAATGAGAGGGGAAATCACAGGAAGAGAAAGGAAGCAATTCTATTTTCAGTATTATTCTGATTGTACAAATGACGTAAAATAGCCCTACGATATTGTTACGATATGGGGACAAGACACCCCATTTTTAATTGGCACAATCTCTGTACATAGAAGCCGACCTTCTGGCCTACCAAAAACACATCTCATCTCTAAACAATATTGTATTTTCTGATGTAACTAGCTCTTCAGCAGAACTACAGTGCATGCTGTTAGGACTGATTCACAATCCTATCCTATTAGGAAGCTCGTATATGTTCACTTCAAAGCAGCAGGGCACAAAAAATATTTGAAATGAAAATCTTGGGGTTGATATCATACAGGGTTAGACAAGTCATCATGAGAATGGAACTTTTCTTCACAAAAAACCTTCAAAAGAGATGAGATAACCAATAGATGGAATGATTAAACAAATATACACCTGGTGAGCTCATAGTCATGCATAAGGTTGAGGAGATTTAAAAGATGCAAAATCAACTTCACTATTTATTTTCTAAGAGCCAATTACCTTCCTGAATATGCTTTTGGAAATAGTTACACTAGCTGCACCAGGACCTCAAACCCATGTGGTCCTTCCATTAATAAACCCTCTTTCCAAACAGCCTCCATATTTCCAGTCTTTCCTGTGGTGAAATCCAATTTTTTTACTACCAGTTCTGTGGGCATGGCTCGGTGGGCGTGGCTTGGAAGGTGTGGCAGGGGAAGGATACTGCAAAATCTTCATTCCCACCCCACTCTAGGGGAAGGATACTGCAAAATCCCCATTCCCTCCCCACTCTAGGGCCACCCAGAGGTGGTATTTGCCAGTTCTCCAAACTCCTCAAAATTTCCACTACCAATTCTCCAGAACCTATCAGAACCTGCTGTATTCCTCCCATTAGCCTAGTAATTAAACATCTGAATAAAAACACTCAACCAAGAGATCATAAAGAACCCAGTCTCTATCATTTCAGATTCTCATTTTTTTAATGCCATGAGCAGCTATATAGATAAATTGTTTAGCACATCAATTTTCCATTTTTTCTTTGCTCCAAGGAGCCTATATGACAATCAAAATAGCAAATAAAGCTTTCAGAACCACACCTTTTATTATACTGTTGTCTCCAAATGAAGCCCTCAGCAGTCTTTGGCAGTTTGAATGTTACAAGCCTCTTTTTATTCCTTAGATCAATCAAGTGGAAATTATCTCGTCTTCTGCTTTGTATATATGTATGAATGTGGAGAGAGAGAGAGGATGGTATAGAAAGAAAGACTCCTAAAAGATCTTTGTTTGACCTTCCACAGTTTGGGCTTCATTTCCATAAAGAATTGGTTCATATTCTACCCTGTAAAGGTAAAGGTTCCCCTCGCACATATGTGCTATTTGTTCCTGACTCTAGGGGGCCATGCTCATCTCTGTTTCTGTTGTGGTCCGCCAGCAGCCTGCGGAGCTGGCAGCGGAGTGGGAGAGTGAGGAGGCTGGGGAATACAATGGGCCAGTCCCGGAGACAGGGGAAGGCCCAGATGAGGGCTCTGAGTCGGAGGCAGAGATGGAGCCAGGGCCATCTGGGAGCGATCCGCGGATTCCGGATCCTCCAGAGGCAGATAGCAGAGAGGCAGAGGAACAGGCTCCTCCTGTTCCTAGCGCATTCAGGTGAAGAGCTGACAGAAGGCAAGAGCAGCTAAAGCAAAAAGGACGAGTCTGGAGTAAGGCCAGGAGATGATTGGCCCCTCCCATAAGGCTTAAAAGAGCAGCAACTGCTCTTGGGATCTTTGTAGGAAAATAACACTGCTACAATTGTCTCTTGTCTTGCTACATTTGTTTCATGTTGGAGTCTCTTGCTTCTGAACTTTTGCCAACAAAAGCCTTTGGCAGGGTGCCAAAGAAGTCAAGGTTGGTGATAAGGCCAAAGAACTGTTTTTGAAGAATTTGTTTTGGACTTAATTTGGACTAAGCTGAGAATAACAGATATTTCTTTATCAGAACTGTATAATTAGATATAACTTAACAATATACATGGCTATTTAGAAATAAGCATTCCTTAGTTAGGAGATGTAGTTGACTTGGAACTTGGAAAAAAACTTGGAAAAATAGTAGTTATGGGTCAATATAGGATGGAATAGGGGGATGTGGTGGCTCAGTGGCTAAGATGCTGAGCTTGTTGATCGAAAGATCAGCAGTACAGTGGTTCAAATCCCTAGTGCCGCCTAATGGGGTGAGCTCCCGTTACTTGTCCCAGCTTCTGCCAACCTAGCAGTTTGAAAGCATGTAAAAAATGCAAGGAGAAAAAAAGGGACCACCTTTGGTGGGAAGATAATAGCATTCCGTGCGCCTTTGGCATTTAGCCATGCTGGCCACATGACTACGGAGACGTCTTTGGACAGCGCTGGCTCTTCAGCTTTGAAACTGTTGTGACCTAGGCCCAAGTAGTTATTACCAGACACAATCAGTCCTAAACAAACATATTTTATTAGAACAGCTGAAAATTACTTCATTCTCAGAATCTGAACCAGAAAATTAATATGAATTTTTCATATTTCATTTGAAAAATCCCACAAGTTTCATTTAAGCATGTTCTATTTTAATTCATAATTTATAGTCAATTATTTTTAATGATATATTTATCAATTTCAATAATATTTCATTTTGTTTCTGTACTATAGTCTTTTCTATGGACTTTGTATTTAATGCATAATTATAAATGATGATGATGATGATGATTACCATTACCATTACCATTATTATTATTATTATTATTATTATTATTATTATTATTATTATTATTATTATTTATTATAGACCCCTACTCCAAAAGGCTCCGGGTAGTTTACTACATATCAATAATATATTTAAAATAATGAAATAACTTTAAAGTATTATAAATAAAATAGCAAAAGTAAAAGAAACATATAATCATTTAAAGATTAAAAAGAATCAGAAGATTTATTCTTGGAACAAATGAAGTTTGTACTTGCAATAATTATTAGTTCTTAATTATATATGCAAATGATTGGCATGTAGTTAATAATTTTATCATAAAAGATTTAATTATTTTAGTATCATCACCAAAAGACTTTGTAGAACCCACATTATCCCCCCTTAATTTCAGAATTAGCAAATGCTAATATTGCATGCTAAGTGGACGCCTGACCTTCTTGGCTTAATTCCCAATCACCCTAGCTTCATCAGCTTGCATGACAGATAATTCCTTCTTGAGAGTTGAAATGATTGACTGCAAAGAAGGGTAAAATCCAAACAAGGATCACATACATTTAAATAGATGGTCATTAATTGTCCCTTTTGTGCTGTGTCTCATGACTACAAATAAATAAAATTTCATCATTACAGTGAATACAGAATCTATTTAAGTTTCCTAACCAATATTATATTGGCATAAGACTTTATAAAAACTTTGTGCAAAAAATAAACAACTTTCAGGTGCAAAAAAATGATTTATTTTGTCTCTTGTAAATCTGTGTGTATCTTTTGATCAATTCAACCAATATCTGTAGGTTACAAAACCCTTCAAAACTTGTTCATTTCCTAAGTTTTCTACTTTGATCATCCTGTTTTTCTAGTAAAAAAATAAGAATATGAAAATATCAGAGATGAAATGCACAATACCTCAATCGCTAATAAAAGACTTCGTCAAGTCTTCTGTTTATGTGGAAAAGTTGCTTTAAATTGTTCTTAGTTTCATTGGTTGCCAAAAACAGATACTTCATCAGACATTATAAAAAAACTTTTTATAGTTTCTTGTTTCACAACTCACCACACATTTCAAAATGAATCTTGGATTTTTCTTTTCCTGTGAACTAAAGGGAGGTATATTTTCAAGCTACTATCAGTTAGGTTGTTGGAAGAAATCTCCATCTGGGTTCAGCTCCAAGTGGGGAAAAAGACACTGGGAGCATGGAGACTGCTTAGAAAGATGATTTAGTAGTGGAAGGATCACATGGTTTGAGTGCCTGAACAGAAAAGGAAAGAGACGCTGCAAGTCCCTGGGTCTTATGCTCTCTCTGGGTTTTGAACTTCCTGGGGCATAGGAAGAGTATCCTGATCGTTTGTCAAACTCCCAGGGGGTGGCGGTATTAGCTAGCCTTGCTGGCTGATGTAATCTTCCCAGGTGCCGTGTGGTGAGTTTCTGTTGCTAGATGGGTCCTATTGTGTTGCAGATGATGGTCCATTGACAAAGGTGAGAGGGAATTGGGTTTCTGCCTCTGGCCCATTGACAAAGGGTGGTGGGGGGGATGCAGGAAGGTGGGAGCTGCTTTGTCTTTTAAATATGTTTCTCCATTTCTCATCCAGGGAAATATATTCTGCCTTTTTAATATTTCCTAAAATATTTCATTCTTCTAGGAGAGGGGTGGATGCTAACTTCCTACAAAGTTAAAATACATATTCTTGCCATTCTTAACTTATGGCAAGTTAAATTATTGCTTATATAAATACATTTATTTAGAGTCCGAGAACAGCACCTTGTTATGTAGGTCATTTGGCAAACAGCAACAGCCAAACCTACTAGAAAAGTACTCCACTCCTCTGCTCACAATAGAATCCCTTATGCTACCAGGCTTGAAATTTTGGGCTTGGACAACCTGGAACTACGCCGCCTGTGGTCTGACCTAAGCACAGTACACAAAATTGTCTGCTACAATATCCTATCTGTCAATAATTACTTCAGCTTCAACTTCAATAATACTTGGGCAAACAATAGATACAAACTCAAGGTAAACTGCTCCAAACTCGATTGCAGAAAATACGACTTTAGCAACAGAGTGCCCGGAAAGCTCTATCCGACTCTATTATTACAGCCTCAAACCCTCACAGCTTCAACCTCAAACTGTCTACCGTGGACCTTACCTCATTCCTAATAGGTCCATAAAGGGTGCGTGCATAAGGGCACCAGCATGCCTACGGTCTCTGCCCTACTGTCCCCATCTATTTGTACTCATTTCCTGTGTTCATGTCCATGTTTATACTTACACCTGCTATCTTGAACATGTTTGACAAAATAAATAAATAATTTTTGAAAAAAATAAAATAGATCCACTGCAGTATATCTGACTTGTAATTATATCTTTTATATCCCAAGACAGCTTTGTTTTCTTCTTTGGTGTTTTCAGGCTCATATTTCCAATCCTGGATCAAACTGTTCTAGTAATGATATCCCTATGTGGATGTTTGCCCTCTGCTTCCTCTGCCTTAAAATAACTATTTATAGCGTATAAATCTGAAAAGAATTTTCCATTCTTTCTCATTTTTGACTTTTCCAAGGAAAAAAAGAGAAGGCAGAACTGCCAAACTGCCTATAGTCACATTGACTTTTTCTATCTATCTTTTTTGTAACATCATCTGAGATGTTTATAAATATCCTTTCTCAAAAACAGATTATTAAAAAAAAACCCATCTTCCAGAAACAGTAAAAAATACCAAAAACCTAATGTTATAGTGGAATAAATGTTCCAAGGGTATCTTTTGTTTCCAGGACTTGCCTTTACTTTTCTTTCATCATATGGAAACTTGTTCTTGTTGTCCTACTTTCACCTTGATTAAAAGTGAAAATAGTTTGGAACTTTAGTTTTTATTAATCTTTCCTCTAGAGAAGTCTATGAATTTGCGTGGATTTGATTCTTTAGAATTTGTATTAACTTCAGTGAACATATTCTTCCCCTTTAGCTCAAACAGAGGCAAACTAACATCTGCTTTGTTATTTTTTTCAAATTCTTATTTAAAAAACTATTGGGGGCAATTTGATATGCTCTTTGCTTTTAATTTATACAGCATTACATCTTAAAGGTAAAGGTAAAGGTTCCCCTCACACATATGTGCTAGTCATTCCCAACTCTAGGAGGCAGTGCTCATCTCCGTTTGAGCCAGCGCTGTCCAAAGACGTCTCTGTGGTCATGTGACCGGCATGACTAAACGCCAAAGGCACACAGAACGCTGTTACCTTCCCATCAAAGGTGGTCCCTATTTTTCTGCTTGCATTTTTATGTGCTTGTGAACTGCTAGGTTGGCAGAAGCTGGGACAAGTAACGGAGCTCACCCTGTTACGTGGCACTAAGGCAGTGATGGCTAACTTTTTTGCCATCACGTGCCAAGAGAGGGGGAGCAGGGGAGGGTCATGCACGCGTGCCCACACCAATAATTCTATGTGCCCTGCCCTGCACATGCACGCGCAACCCCCCTCCCACTCCCACTCCTGGCACGCGATGGCCTGGTAGGCCTGTTTTTCTTTTTTTACCTGGTTCCAGATCCTCTCCATTTATCTGGGAAGGTAAAACAGCCTTTCTCACTCTCTCGGAGGCCCTCCAAAGGCCTGAAACAGCCCATTTCCCAACTCCCGGTGGGACAGGAAGTAATGTTTTTTGCTGTCCCCAGCCTCCAGACCCCTCTAGGAGACTCTGGAGGCTGGAGACAGCAAAAAACATTACTTTAAGTGACTGTCTATTGAGCCAGGTTTCTTCTAATCTGTACCTATACATTTGGCCCTTCTTGCCTAAGTGTAAAACCTTACTTCAACTGTTGTTCATTCAACCATTGTACATAGTTAAGAAGATTGCATAGTATAATTTGTGAACTTAATCTCCTGTTTAACTGTAAATTAATTTGTAATTATAATATAATTACGGAATGCGGTGGCTCAATGGCTAAGACTCTGAACTTGTTGATCGAAAGGTCAGCGGTTCAGCAGTTCAAATCCCTAGTGCCGCGTAACAGAGTGAGCTCCCATTACTTGTCCCAGCTTCTGCCAACCTAGCAGTTTGAAAGCAAGTAAAAAATGCAAGTAGAAAAATAGGGACCACTTTGGTGGGAAGATTATAGCATTCAGTGTGCCTTTGCTGTTTAGTCATGCCGGCCACATGACCAAGGAGACATCTTCAGACAGCGCTGGCTCTTCGGCTTTGAAACAGAGATGAGCACCGCCCCCTAGAGTCGGGAACGACTAGCACATATGTGTGAGGGAAATTTTTACCTTTTATCTAATATAATTATAAATCTCATATAATTTTAGAAAAATGAAAGTAATTATCACATTAAGACTTACTTAGTGGCGATAAAAGCGGCAAAATCTAACTATTTTGCAGCCCTTATCACATCATCAGATAATCGTCCAGCCACCCTGTTTAGGGTGACCCGCTCCCTCCTTCATTCGGGAGCGCGGGAAGATCCCTTGCAGGGTCGTGCTGAGGATTTTGTTCAATATCTGGATGACAAAATAACTCAGATTCGGGATGACTTGGCCGCCGACTGGGTTAGTTCAGGCGAGGTGACTGAGGCAGGTCTTGAGAGTGTTATCTGGGCTGAGTTCGATCCTGTGGCTCCCGAGGACGTGGACAGGACCTTGGGGAGACTGAATGCAACCACATGTTTATTGGACCCGTGTCCCTCCTGGTTGGTGCTGGCCTCCCGGGAGGTTACACGAGGCTGGCTTCAGGAGATCATAAATGCTTCTTTGCATGAGGGTGCCCTACCAGCCGCCTTGAAGGAGGCGGTGGTGAGGCCCCTCCTCAAGAAGCCCTCCCTGGACCCGGCTATTTTGGCTAATTACCGTCCAGTCTCCAACCTTCCCTTTTTAGCGAAGGTTGTTGAGAGTGTGGTTGCATGGCAGCTCCCTCGGTACCTGGATGAAGCTGTCTATTTAGACCCGCTCCAGTCCGGCTTCAGGCCTGGATACAGCACTGAAACGGCATTGGTCGCGCTGGTGGATGATCTCTGGCGGGCCCGGGGTAGGGGTTATTCCTCTATCCTGGTGTTATTAGACCTCTCAGCGGCTTTTGATACCATCGACCATGGTATCATGTTGCGCCGGTTGGAGGGACTGGGGGTGGGAGGCACCGTTTTACGGTGGTTCTCCTCCTACCTCTCCGACCGGTCGCAATCTGTGTTGACAGGGGGGCAGCGGTCGACCCCGAGGCGCCTAGTGTGTGGGGTGCCGCAGGGATCGGTCCTCTCGCCCCTCCTGTTCCAACATTTATGTAAAGCCGCTGGGTGAGATCATCCGTGGTTTTGGGGTGGAGTTCCATCAGTACGCTGATGATACGCAGCTGTACATTTCCACCCCAGA
The DNA here is from genome assembly GCA_030761175.1 of Masticophis lateralis. Classification (NCBI taxonomy): domain Eukaryota; kingdom Metazoa; phylum Chordata; class Lepidosauria; order Squamata; family Colubridae; genus Masticophis; species Masticophis lateralis. The sequence goes on along the minus strand of JAUDYJ010000007.1, from coordinate 67,498,592 downwards.
CCACCCCAACGATGCCGTGGAAGTGATGTCCCAGTGCCTTGAAGCCGTGCGGGCCTGGATGGGGAGAAACAGGCTTCGACTCAACCCCTCCAAGACCGAGTGGCTGTGGCTGCCGGCGTCCCGATATAGCCAGCTGACACCATCACTGGTTATTGGGGGCGAATCATTGGCCCCCACGGAAAGGGTGCGCAACTTGGGCGTTCTCCTGGACCCACGGCTGTCTTTGGAAGATCACACGACAGCTGTGGCCAGGGGAGCTTTCTATCAGGTTCACCTGATACGCCAGTTGCGGCCCTTTCTAGATCGGGACTCCCTACGCACAGTCACTCAGGCACTCGTCACCTCTCGCCTGGACTACTGCAATGCTCTCTACATGGGGCTCCCTTTGGGGTGCACCCGGAGGCTCCAACTAGTGCAGAATGCGGCCGCGCGGGGGATTATGGGAGCGACGGGACGCTCCCATGTGACACCTCTCCTGCGCGAGCTGCATTGGCTACCGGTGGACTTCCGGGTGCGTTTCAAGGTGTTGGTGACCACCTTTAAAGCGCTCCATGGCTTAGGACCAGGGTACTTACGGGACCGCCTTCTGCCGCCAATAGCCTCCCACCGGCCGGTGCGTTCCCACAGAGAGGGTCTCCTCAGGGTGCCGTCAGCCAGACAATGCCAGCTGGCGACCCCCAGGGGGAGGGCCTTCTCTGTGGCAGCCCCTACCCTCTGGAACGATCTTCCTCCAAAACTGAGAACAATTGCTGACCTCCGGACTTTTTGTCGGGCCCTGAAAACTCATCTCTTTCAGCTTGCTGGTCTAGCCTGACCCCGCTGTATTTTTAAGATCTGTATTATAGGGTTGGGTATTTTAAATATTTAATGGTTAATGGGTTTAATTTTTAGCCAAAGTTATATGCTTTTTTTAAAGAAATTGTTTAACTTTTGTGTACTATTTTTATTTGGCTGTTCACCGCCCTGAGTCCGCAAGAAGAAGGGCGGTATACAAATCTAAACAAATAAATAAATAAATAAATTATCCCTGGAGAATAAAAATTAACAAATAAAGTAATAAATCACTACAAAAAAGGAAGTGACATTCTTCAAGGTTATGAACTATTACAAACAAGAAGTTTGTAGGTATTTGAATGACATTTTGCTGATAAGCTACTCTCTTTGCATTTCATTATAATTCCATGATGTCTTGAAATTAATGTCTATTTTTATCTAACTAAAAACAGAATGCTGGCTAGGCCATTATTATTTTTCATATTTCGTAAGATACAAGTCTGTACAGATTCCCAGTGTAAACATAACACAGCTATCCTGTTTTTGTCCCTTCCAAATGTGCTAGACCTGTAATTCCAGAAGTCACAGCTTTCTACCAACTGGAACATCTATAGCACCATGATGCTATAAAATCAGAATTTTTCCTGCCATAGCTAAAGCAGATTGTTAAGATTGGATTGGTGGTTAATGATATCGTGGTCAGAAACATTATGTCAAAACCTTAAGCTGCTTAGCCAATGATTTAAGTAAGGATTACAAGTAGGGAAACACAATTACAATCATTCTCTATACCTTTCCCCCTTGTATGTGTTCCTGTTGAAGTAAGAAGTGTCTGTCGTGATTTTTCTCATCCACCAACATAGGCAGAAAAGCCCACGTTAAATTTCTTACATAATGGACAGTATAAATTCCTTGTGTGTCCAATCACACTTGGCCAATAAAGAATTCTGTTCTGTTCTGTTCTGTTCTGTTCTGTTCTGTTCTGTTCTATTCTATTCTATTCTATTCTATTCTATTCTATTCTATTCTATTCTATTCTATTCTATTCTATTCTATTCTATTCTATGACGTCTTCCTAAACTACTTTCCTGAGCATAAATTTATTTATTTATTTATTTATTAGTTCGATTTATATATGCTGCCCTTCTCCGGAGACTCAGGTGGCTTACAATGCATTAAGCAATAGCCTTCATACTTTTGTATATATCTGCTTAGTAGGGCTTTTTGGCCCCCTCTGAGCGGTGTTCTCTTTTATAGAAAGTCAGCTTATTGCCCCCACAAACCAGATCCTCATTTTACCTACCTCGAAAGGATGGAAGGCTGAGTCAACCTTGAGCCTGGTGAGAATTCAACTCGCAGTGATTGCAGGCAGCTGGCAGCTAAGTACTACTTTAACGGCAGGAGTTTAGTCCACTGCACCACCAAGTTTCAATGAACTAAAACAAACTTTCTTTCCAAAATTCATGTATAGGACAATTCAACACAAATATACTGCAGTAACCATTTTTATATCCCATAGGTTCAAGATGTTGCCCTTAAGTCATTCTTATCCTATAGCTAAAGTATGAAATGAACCTATAACACATGTCAAGGGTGACACTTCCCAATGTTTTGGGTGACATACCAGCATTCACCAACATGTGACAACTATTTTCAAAAGAATGTCCTGTTCTCAAATAACTTTCAGAGGCTGCAGAGGTCATGTGAGAATGCAATATGTTCTCCCATGGCCTCCAAAATCATGCAAGAACAGGGCACAATTTGTGTGGCTTTTATAGGCTTCAGAGGCCGTGAGACAGCATTCTCCAAAACCACTTCATGAATAAATGCCCCAAGACCTTGTATGGCCCAGAGCTGCCTCAGCTAAGCCACAGGGAACTGTCGAAAGAAAGAGAACAACTAATGAGAATATTTGTAGCTCAGGATCGAAATGAGGGATCCTTGGTGCTCTCTAAGCTTGCTTGCTCTCTTACAGACGTTTCATTACCCAAACTAGGTAACATTATCAGAGCTAGCAGGATGAAGGGGTAGGCACCCTAGAAGTGGGGTTTGCAAGCACTGATTATGTTACCTAGTTTGGGTAATGGAACATCTGCAAGAAAACTAAAAGGATGCAGATGACCAAGCTGTCTGCAAAGAAATAGAAATAAAATAACACAGTTGGAAGGGACCTTGGAGGTCTTCTAGTCCAACCCCCTGCTTAGGCAGGAAACCCTACACCACTTCAGACAAATGGTTATCCAACATCATCTTAAAAACTTCCAGTGTTGGAGCATTCAGAATTTCTGGAGGCAAGTTGTTCCACTGATTAATAGTTCTAACTGTCAGGAAATGTCTCCTTAGTTCTAGATTGCTTCTCTCCTTGATTAGTTTCCACCCATTGCTTCTTGTCCTGCTCTCAGGTGCTTTGGAGAATAGCTTTGCTCCCTCTTCCTTGTGGATTTTTTCCCCCTTTCATTCCTCACTATCCTGTCAGAGCTGAAGAAGCTTCTTGGATGAGAAGTGAAACATCTTCAAAAAGAAAAAAAACAAGAAAGTCCAGTGGCCTCCTGAAAAAAGCATCTTTGGGACAACCATAACCTGGATGATTGGGAATCTCCACAGACGTCTCCAAGAAAACAAGCAAAGTCAGAGATCACCTCAGAAAGAGAACACTGCCTGAAAATAAGCAGTGTGCAACAGGTCCTGAGAATCACACATAGGATTGGACAGAATTCTTTTTTAAACAATTTTATACGTAAAGAATTGTTTCTCTGGGTAGGGTGGCAGAGTCAAGTGAGGCATTGTCTAAATTTTTGAAACCAAAAGGTTCACCATCACTAACCTAAGCTCCTAGGTTAGAATAGTAAGCTCCTCTGTGGCTCACTATTGAACAAATACCTTGCAATTAGAAAGGCATTCCCAATGCACAATGCCAGGGGAGAGCTAGGACTGGAAAGCTACACAATACAGGTAGTCCTCGACTTACAACAGTTTCAACAGCACTGAAAAAGTGACTCGTGATATTTTGTCCACACTTGTAACTGTTGCAGCATCCCCATGGTCACGTGAATAAAATAAAATTCGGATGCTTGACAGCTGGTTCATATTCATGACAGTTGCCATGTCCCGGGGGTGGGGGGTGGGGGGGGTGTTCACGTGATCCCTTTTTGCGGCCTTCCGACAAGCCAAGTCCATGGGGAAACCAGATTCATTTAACAAACCATGTTAATAATTTAACCATGGCAGAGATTATGTTTAACAAACGTGCCAGGAAAATGGGGCAAAACTCACTTAACAGTAAAGGAGTTGGGAGGGACCCTTGGAGGTCATCTAGTCCAACCCCCCCCCCCAAGGCAGGAGACCGGGACTCAAACCACCAAACATTCTGAACCACAAGGTCAGTGTTTTAGCTGCTTGAGCCACCTAGTCAGGCTTAACAAACTTCTCACTTAACAGCCCAAATTTTGGGCTCTATTGTCCAGGACTACCCATATTCAGTTTAAAACAGGATTCGTGTGGGGTTAGAATCTGTCCTTCTCACCCCTTACTCAGAGGTTCCTTCATCTGACTAGAATAGAATAGAATAGAATTCTTTATTGGCCAAGTGTGATTGGACACACAAGGAATTTGTCTTGGTGCATACACTCTTGGTGTACATAAAAGAAGAGATACGTTCATCAAGAATTATAAGGTACAACACTTACTGATAGTCATAGGGTACACGTAACCAATCAAATCATATTAGGAATATTCTGATTAAAAAGCTGAGAATAACAGTTCCCGCCATCTTTCCATTCCGACCCACCCCGCCCCCTCCGGCGTCAATTTCACGGGCGCTTCTCACCCACCCCGCTTTCTTAGCAGCTGCCCATTAAAAACAATCTGCAATCCAAGCTGGACCCGATCACTCGGGCCCGCCCCCCCCCCGCACCCGCAAGTGGTACAGTCTCACTCCAGCTCCCTCACTTCAACGCACCGCACCTGCGCTGCCAAGCCCGTGGAATGCCCGCGAAGATTCGTCTGGGATGGGCTGCGCGCCGGTTTCTGGACGCCGAGCTTCCTCCGGGCTTCTCCCCCCCCCCACCCCACATCCCTCCACTCCCGCCTTCCTCTTTCTCCGCAGCGCTGCCCTCATTCGCTTCCCCCTGAACGGCCCGGACCCCGGGGAGCGGGAGGCGGGAAAAACCTGCGCGTGGCGGGGCGTCTGCTCGATTACCCGGACCCCCGTGGGAGGGGAAGGTTAAATAGACTCGCCCCGGCGTGGAGTCTCCGCAGCTGCCTCCTTCTCCCGGCCGAGCTGGAAGTACCGCCCGCAGCCAGAATAGCCTGGGACCCTTCGTCCGCTAGGAGGGCGCCCGCGGGGCGACTGGACCAAAGCCCGGAGTTCGTCGGGGGAGCGTGGGAAGCGGGTTTCTTGGCGTCTTACGTTAGCCAGCCTGGCACAGCGGCGCCAGAGGGATCGGATGAGCGTTATGGAAGGAAGGTACCGGCAGGTAAGTATGAGGGGCTAGCAGTAGCACCCGCTCGAGCGAGAGGAGAAAACAAACTATATCTCTCCGTCCCTCCTTCTCTCTCTCTCTTTCTCTCCTTCCCTGTCTTCCTCTCTCCCTCCCACTCTCTTCCTTCTCTTTCCCTCTCTCGCCTTTCCTCTCTTTCTCCATCTCTCTCCTTCCCTTCCTCCCTCTCCCTTTCCTCTTTCTCTTGTTTCTCTCCCTCTCTCTGTCTGTCTCCTTTCCTCTCTTTCTCCATCTCTCTCTCCTTCCCTCCCTCCCTCTCTCTCCTCTCTCTCCTCTCTTTATCCTTTCTTCTCCATCTCTCCTTCCCTTCCTCGCTCTCCCGCTCTTTTCTCTCTCCTTTCCTCTCTTCTTCCATATATCTCCTTTCCTGTCTTCCTCCACCTCTCTCCTTTCCTGCTGCTCTTAGCACAGCCTTTCTTTCTTCAGATCCTCCCAAGTGTGCTGAGACCACAACTCAGAAAACTCGCTCATCCATCCATTAACACCTGAAGAATATCAGGCTAGAGAGGAAGGCTACCCTAAAAAGAAGATGCGCTTTGGGAGGTTGCTTTGGCACATCAAAGTCCTCTGCTTGTGGCACAGAGAACGATGTGCCTGCAAGCAGCCTCTCTGGGCCGCAATTTACACAGAAATCCCTGAATCTCTATGAATGGGAGTTGCTAACTGGAAAAGTGTCTTTAATAGTCACTGGTCCTTTGACGCTAAAGCCTAACCATAGCAGGTTTCAGTGCAAAATTCCAAGCACTGCTTGGAAGCATTGCCAATTGCTTCCCTAGAATGAGATTTGAAATCAACTTTTCTTATCTAGAAAAAAAGGCAATGATAAACCAGGAAGAAAACTTCTTGGAGTCTCTCTAGGCTGGAGACTTTGCTGTAGTTTTTACTACTTCACTCTTAGACTTCGAGTACTTTCAGATGGACAGCTCCTAGCACTACAAAAAGCAATTCATAACTACTCTGCCTTCTTTCTCTCAAATTTCCAGATGAAATGATCTTGTAAAATCCCTATGTTTCCTATGGCTGTTCTTAGAGTTGGGGGGGGGGGGGTTGGATGGGGGGAGGACATTTAAAATGTGTTGGGAAGGAGCAGCTTTCTAGGGTAAACGTTCTGTAGACTTTGAACAGTTGTGCTTGATAACAGCGTAATCCTATTTGTGTTCGCATAGAAGTTTAATATGTCTTATATATAGTTAAGCAGATGTAGGCATCTTTTGGATTTTAACAAATAGGAATCTATTCCTTGCTGAGGAACATTCTTATCTAGGCATTAAGATTGCTCTCGTATATTGTGACACAGAATGGGGAAAGGGGCCAATTTCTTAAGGAACAAGTTACTTAGCTTCAGGGATTTATTAGAAAGATTTAGATTGCCACTTCACTGACTTCCAGATTTGTTACCATCTTCAAAAAGAGCATACTTTTTTTTTTTTTTTTTTTTTTGGTAGTAGTAGTGAAATGACTTACTAGGATTAGGAATTTGTGGCATATTTATTTATTCAATCTCAAGTTCATGATTTGCATCAGCTCACATAATTAAAACAATGAAGCACACACAAAACCAAACTACAGAGACCAATAAAACAATAATCCAATTAAAGCCAAAATAAATCCATGACAATAAATTGAACTGGTCTCTCATGACGAGGTTCCCAAAAAAAAAAAGAGCCTGGATAGCTCAGCAGACTAAAAGCATTGTGATTAACACCAGCTGTCTGCAATTACTGTAAGTTTGAATCTCACCAGGCTCAAGGCTGACTCAGCCTTCCATCCTTTCTAAGGTAGGTAAATTGAGGACCCAGTTTGTGGGGACAATAAGCTGACGTTGTATAAATATACAAAAAGTATGAAGGCTATTGCTTAACGCATTGTAAGCCGTCCTGAGTCTCCAGAGAAGGGCGGCATATAAATCAATTTTTTTTAAAAAAATTTAATTGAATTATTTTTTTCCAGGTAGTTATTAGATCCTCCCCCGAAAATTTCTTTTTTATGATGTTTCATAAGTTTTCTAGGATGTTACTATGAACCTCTTGATGCTTGAAATACGCGCACATTATATCACTGCTCATTCACTAACAACAGAATCTTCTATATATATATAAAAGCCAAATACCATTCACTCATCACGAAATCTCCAGAACAGTAAAGCCTACAAACTTGAAATCTGGCATGTATGTTCTTCTTGGCTTCTAGGTGCTCACTAAGAAAGGATTTGTCAAAATGACCTTCAGATCATTAGTATTTCATATACAGTATTATATTCACACACTCTGATGCTATGGCGTTAAGACTACTAAAGTTCTACTTCCCCTCCTCACCTGAAAGGAACTCTGTCCCAACTGCCAGTTGCCTTATATTAACACAGTTTGGAAGAGAAAAATCTACATTCTCTTCTGAGAATAAAGTCAGGCTAAGGAATAAAGTGGGATGTTTGTGGGCTACATTGTCGCATTTTGAGTTCATTGGTTTCCCCATCTGCAGAGAGAAAAGCAATCTAGAACTAAGGAGAAATTTCCTAATGGTGAGAACAATCAACCAGTGGAATGGCTTACCTTCAGAAGTTGTGGGTGCTTCATCACTAGAGGCTTTTAAGAAGAGACTGGACAGCCATTTGTCTGAAATGGTATAGAGTCTCTTGCTAGAGTAGGGAATTGGACTAGAAGACCTCCAAGGTCCCTTCCAGCTCAATGTTCTCTGTCCTAATGTGAGCTTTCCCAAACAAATTACCTTCTGAAGTGACAGCGGGCATATAATACAATTACAAATCATCAAAAATTATATAGTTTTCAGGACTTCCTTGTTTGCCTCTGTATCTGTTCATCTGTTAGAACTTGGAGCAATTACATCTTTTGTGAGTTTTTGATACTGTTGATGGAGGGATGCAAGTATTTATACAACCTCAGAGTATACTCTTGAGAAGTGTAAGATGGAATTCCATTAACTGAACCAAGAGAGAATAGCAATTATCAGCTGAGTGCAAAGTTTAGAAAATAATTATTGTTCACCTTTTAATGGAGATGCTTGTTATAGATTTTTGAGTGTTTGTAAAAATGTAAGAAATTTATGAGAGATCAGTCAAGCACACAAATTCATAGCCTTCTGTTTTGCTGGGAAAATAATGAAAATGATTATATATGCCATCAGAATCTACCCTCTTGCACATTCCAGGACAATATAAATATAGATGAAGGTTAACATATGAACAGTTATAAATAAACCTCAGAAATAGGTATTTATCCAGCTTGTTCTATTTTCAGTTTTTTAGGTGTGCACCTCATTTTAAAAATTATTCTTTATCTGGAAGATAGCACTAGCAATAGCTCTTAGACTTATATACCGCTTTACAGTGCTTTACATCCCTCTCTAAACACTTTATAGAGTCAGCACATTGCCCCCAACAGTCTGGGTCCTCATTTTACCGACCGGAAAGATGGAAGGCTGAGTCCACCTTGAATCGGTCAGGATCGAACTCCTGGAGTGAGCAGTGAGTTAGCCCTGCAGTACTGCATTCTAATCACTGTGCCACCACGACACTATGTAGACAGCTCTATGTAAGATATAGACTTACATCTTTTGGCATCTCTTTTCTCATTGCAATGAGTAGCATGGAAGTTGATGCCAATCTACTGCCCTTTCTTTCCAAGAGAGTTATGTTGCCCAGAGTGTAACATACTATTTTTGGTCATTATCTGAACTGGGAATTACAGTTGCAATACTTTTTTTTTCCTATAGAAGTTTTCATTGCATGCTGTAGACTTGGAATTGGTTGTATTAAAGTGTTGAAAGGATTTGATACATAACCTAGTCCCACCTTCTGCTCCATACAGTAATACACTAAATTTCAATGTCAAGTATCCATAGTTACCCAATCCATATTTGAAAGCGTTAAAAGAGAATCCACCTCATGCAAGACAGATTACTCCAGTGTTTAAGAACTCTTGATCAGGAAATTTCTTCTGATATTCAATGTGTGTGTGTGTGTGTGTGTGTGTGTGTGTGTGTGTGTGTGTATCATCTTTAATTCAAAGGTCTCGGTTTCTGGATATATTTTTTTAAAATGTTTTCCTTTAAACTTGTTCACACATTTTCTTTTCAGTGATGGGACTCAGAATATATACACAACATTCCAAGTGGCATCTAATTCATGCAGAATACAATGAATGATTACCTCCTGCAGTCTGGATGCAGGGCTTCTGTTAAAACAGCCCAAACTGAATTGGTCCTTTTAACCTTCACATTACATTGCTTCTTCAGCTGGTAGCTTAGATCATTTCCATCTGCACTGTCACATCTCTAGTCCTATATTTATGCATTTAAGTGCTCAGATGCAGGACTTTGCCAATATTACCCTATTAATATGAGGCAGTGCCCAAGCGTACGGAGATAAATTTAAATTTTGATTTTGCCTCTTATATGTTAGCCAGTGCTCCTAGTTTAAGTTATCTCTATCCTTTTCATTCCATTATCCTTTCAGTTCAGCTCCATCCTGTAGTTTACTTATAAATATCTAATAAAGTGGAATAGCTTTGGGACAAGATCCCTGGAGATTCCACTCAAAGCATAACCATTTACAAGCATTCTTTGGATGCATTTGTTACAGCCAATTGCAAATTCAGCAGACCACAGTACTCTCATGTGTTTATCTTGTTCAGAGGGATCTCATGGGACCTTGCCAAACCTTTACTAAGGTCATGGTATGTTTCATCAACAACATTTAAAGTATTTGTCACAATGGTGCTTTTTCAGCTCAATTTAACTCTGCAGACATTTAAACCATTCGTTCTTGAAAGAGACAAAATAATATGTAACAATTTATTTATTAGCTTCTCCAGGAGTTCAAGGTAGCATATATACAATTTTCTCTCCAAATTGTCCCAGATGGAGACTATCTGGCTTAGAATCACAGAGTGAACTTTCATGGCTGCTGAAGAAGGAACTGAATCTAGAACTCTCCAATTCTAATCTAACTCTAATCATTATAGCATACCGGCTTTCAGTTTTTAGGAATTGTTAGAAAAGATAATATTAGGACCATACAATGCTTCATATAGCATTTATTTGCAAGTGTATTGAAACTGCTATGCATTTTTTCTGGCATTGTGGATTTGTCTTCAAAAATCTTTTATCTCTGAAAGCTACCTAAAATTTTCTTTTTTTAAAAAAAAAAGTCTTTTAAGTGTTTCATCTTAGCTCTCTAATTGGAATCTGTAGCCAAGCAATGGCTATGGAAATTCTCAGTTATGGTTGTTCCAAAGATACTTTTTCAAGAGGTAATTGGACTTTCTGGATTTTGTTTAAAGTCATCCAGTCAGCTCTGAATGCTTCTTGGCTGAGAAGTGAAACGTCTTTAAAGAAAAGCTCTTGAAAAACTCTTGAAAAAGCACCTTTGGGATAGCCGAGTAATGCTTTCAAATTTTATGATAATTTTTAATCAGAAATGAACAGGAAAAATAAAAAATAGAACAAAACCCACTTTTCTTTTTTCTGTTGATAAAATTATGACAGACCAGTGACTTCCTAAGTACTAAAAATATATATACGAACATTGGTCTGTTATACAAATTATAAAGAGTATATATCTTGGGCATTAGAGTGACATTTTTCCATCATAATCTGTGCCTGTACATTTGTATGTATATCAATGTACCTACCAGTGATTAATATAAATTACTGGCTGTTTAAACTTCAATTATTTTAATAACTTTTCTAATTCCATATATATCCATTTCCTCTTACATTTTTAGTATGGTAACTCTGGTAATAGGGTTGGTCTCTGAAATATAAAATACACCAGTTGACAAACATTAGTCCTGACTGCCCTGTACTGATTGTTTACTCATAGTATTGTTTTGTATATTTATAAAGAATCATAAAGAATACAACCAAGAGCCTCAGTGGCGCAGTGGTTAGAGTGTAGTACTGCAGGCTACTTCTGCTGACTGCAATTTGGCAGGCTAAAGATTGACTCAGCCTTCCATCCTTCCGAGGTCGGTAAAATGAGGACCCAAATTGTTGGAGGCAATAGGCTGACTCTGTAAACTGCTTAGAGAGGGCTGTAAAGCACTGTAAAGTGGAATATAAGTCTAAATGCTATTGCTATCATTATACAACAGTTTTCTCCAAAGATGTATGGCACTGATGACACCTGCTGTACAGCTATTACACCTATGTGACTTGCAGCATGCATCATGCAGAAGAATATTAAACAATGTTTCCCTGTTCAGTCATGTAAAATCTAAGATGCTATATGCTAAAGGTGCATGGATCTATTCAGATAGGATAGAGCAGGGGTGTCAAATTCATGTCACGGCGACGTCACGTAACATATCGGGACTGTTTTTCCCTTTGCTAAACCAGGTGTGGTGTGGCCAGTGCATGACGCATCTGGCCCATGGGCCGGGAATTTGACAGCCCTGGGATAGAAGAATTCAGGATTTCTTTAGCCAGCTACAGCCTACCAGCCACTATGGTAGCTCACTGAAAACCAAGATTGGAAAAATAGGAAAGTTTCCATTCCAGTGTAGAAAAATTATATAGTTTAGCATGCAACCTTATTTTTGTGCCTGTTCAACAAATAGCTATAGTCTCTCCATCACTTCCTCTATCTCTGCTTCATCTAAATCAGTCCTCAATAGACTGAAGATTTGATCAACCAAGACTTGTTTGGTTCTCAACAGTTGTTTACAGAATAGAATTGATGTAATTGTTCTAGTTCCCTGTCCCCGGATAACAGTCTTCTTGTCCTATTTCTGATATAAACAAAGTTGTGCACACAGCCATACATAGGATAGGTTTCACTAACCTTCCAAATACTGGCTGAGAATTCAGCTTTAATAGATCTTCTAGACGCCAGGTTGCAGAAGACAATTCCAGATTTTTGGGGGGCTTCTGGATTCATTTCATATAAATGATTGGGTTCGTGTACTCATTAAGTGAAAATATAAATTGCTTCTTTGTGGTTATTCTTTTTTCTTATTGCGATGGTTTTTGAGCAATATTTTATGAGAAGCTAGCCTCTTGTCACTCATAAAACGATGCTGCATAGGTTACTGCAATACAATTTTAACTTATTTCATAAATGATGATTGGGTGATTTGTGGAATTACTTTACTTTTTAGGCAAGTCCTCCTTTTCTATATTGTCAGTTTAGTTCCTGTGCAACAGGCAATGCCATAGAGGTCCATAGAGATCTAGTAGTTACCATCAAACGTGGAAAGAATGATAAATGGATTTAACAACACAAAAGTACAAAAACACCCTTAAAAAAATTAAAGCTGGTGTTTTGAAATTGGGGGGGGGGATACTTAGTGCATTAATACTTCATTAATAGACTTGAAAAAACCAGAGCTTGTTGATCAAAAAGGTCAGCAGTTCAGCGGTTCGAATCCCTAGGCGTGAGCAGGGGGTTGGACTTGATGACCTACAAGGTCCCTTCCAACTCTGGTACTAACCTTATAAAATAAATTAAACAGTCAAGTCAGCTGAAATAAAACTCAGGCTATTTAATGTATGCCTGAAAAGTGCTCTCTTGACCAGATAGTGGACTGAAAAAAGCAATTACGTTAACTGAATCAGTTACAGAAGAGAATCTCATTCTTGGAATTCTGCCATGCAGAGAAAACAGTCATGTGTCTCAAATACTTTTGCATCACTGATTATTCCCCCCCAAAAATAGGAGAGCTTCTTCTTCAGACTTTGCAGAAGGTATGGAAGATTATCACGTTATTAGCCTTTCCCCTCCTCTCTGTTGCTGTCTTTTTCATCCAGTGCTTCTTTCTTAATTCATTATACACAGGCTGAGAGATTATACGTAGTATTTAGCTTAGGGCTGGATGTTTAGAGATGTATTTGAGCATAATCAGGTCCCCAATCTGCTCCCTCCTGCCCCCCCCCCATTATTGAGCATTAAGCTCTACATTAGGACACAGATTTAGTTTTTAAGCTGCATTTGCTGCTGTTGCCAGCCTGTTATCTTGTGTCCAGCATGTGATTTCAGATCGTTTCAGACTGAATGTTCTACCCCAAATATTCTCCAAGGTAGGAAACACAAATTGGCTCATTTCTGAACCTGCTGTTGCTTTTTAAAGAATAACAGGATTTTAAATTATATACAGTTAGAGAGAGAAAACAAAGGCTGAGAGAGTACATTTTATCAAATTTGACTCAGGATATAAAAGAAAAGAATTAAATAAACAAGTTATGCTCCCAACTCGTATCAAATTGGATAGAATCACCTCTTGTCAATTTGGAATCAGAGCTATAGAAATGGCTTCGATAACGGTCAGGGTCAGAATTCTACCTTCCCACATCTAGGACCCAGAGATGCAAAACAAGAAAGAAATTATCTTAGATTTGTTGAAGGGGTTATATGGGAATAGAGGTGGAATAGATAAAGGAAATGAATTTGGCTGCCGCCTTCTCGGTCTCCTTACTCAAACTCCTTAGGTCAGCCTTATTTTGTGCCCCTGCTGATTTGAAAACTATGACTTTCACCTGCCCATCTAGTGTGGGAGCTTGGGGAGCCAAACAAAGCAACAAACTAAGACCTAACTAACAAGAATGAAATTGGAAAACACAGGATCCTGTCTGGAGAAAGTGATATGATACGTTTCTCAGGCAAAGATCAACAGAGGATGGTCTGCAGAGGGAAAGAATAGCTGTTGTGACCTAGGCTTACTGAGTAATTACAATACACAATTAGTCCCTAACAAACCTATTTTATTGTAACAGTGGGAATTATGTTCATACCCAGCTGAATCCCAGTTAGTTGCAAAACAAATCCTTCGGAAGAAGTCCTTCAGGATAATCAACCTTATCTTCTTTGACACCCTGCCAAAGGCTTTACTTGGCAAAGCCCCACGAAGTTCAGAAACAACAAGAGATGCCGATTTGGAAACAGAGTTGGCAAGTTGCTTTCCTGCAAAAAGCCCAAGTGTCTTTGTTTCTCTTTTAAGCCTTCTCTTTTAAGCCAGGAGATGATTGGGAGGGGCCTCATTGGGGCCTTCCCCAAACTCCAGGACTGGCCCATTGTCCTCCCTAGTCCCACTGTCTGACTCCACTGCCAGCTCCGCAGGCTGCTGGCAGATCACAACAATGGCAAGACACCCCATCAGCTTCCAAGTGAAGAGACTTGGTTGTTCCTGGTGTTCAGTACATCAGAAATGGATGAGGATGGGGACATTTGTCCCGTGTGATGCTGAACAGGTAGCATCTTGATTGCAAAGAAGGTAGCAGGTAGCTTTAGTTGCACAGATAACAAGTAGGCCAGGAACAAGCAGTCTCAGCTGCTTCTTTGTGGACTAAAAATAATTTCGGACTTTTGGACATAAGTAACAGTAAAAAAAATTTTTTGGGACGTCACGAAGATTTTCAGAAACAGACTAAGAACCATTCCATTACTCTTGATATGGAGCGGTTATAAGGGAGTGGAAAGGGGCTCTTTTGTTAGCGTCCTTTGTGTATTACACTGTAAGTCAATTTCATAGGTTATATAGAACTGTGAAGATTAAGGAAAAGTTATTCATGTTCCAGTCCTCATTTTTCTGAAAGCCATTTGTTTGTCTTAATCCAATCAACACTAAAAGAATTTTCGTACAGGTCATCTAGACCAGGGGTGAAATCCAAAATTTTTCCCTACCACTTCTGTGGATGTGGCTTCGTGGGCATGGCAGGGGAAGGATACTGCAAAATCTCCATTCCCACCCCACTCTGGGGGAAGGATATTGCAAAATCTCCATTCCCACCCCACTCTGGGGCCAGCCAGAGGTGGTATTTGCTGGTTCTCCTAACTACTCAAAATTTCCACTATCAGTTCTCCAGAACCTATTAGAACCTGCTGGATTTCACCCCTCATTTAGACCTTTGAATAAACTGATTCTGTTCAAGGCTGGGGAATGAGTCATGTTTTTTTCTGTAATGTACTGTAAATATTCATGTACATGCACCCCACATACCCCCCAAATGGTTTGGATAGTTCCATGCAATGTTTTGTTGCAAGCTCCAACTTTTTAGCTGCCAAAATCAAAGTACAGTTTTATGTCTGCTGCTCCCTGAGTAGCTAAGTAGGAAATGTCTGCGTGTTTAAAAAAAAAGAAATTCAGAGATACGACTTTATAAGGTCTGTCAGCTGCTACCAATATTTACACTATTCAGTTCTGTGTTCCATAATGCTTTGGTGTCAATCTCGCTTATAGCTGTCATGTACTACTGTCAACCAAATCTAAAGAGTGACTCAAAATATTAATCTATGTGTGTCAGTGTACCAGGAATTATGAGATAATGTTAGTTACGTAAATTGAGCTGTTGTGTTTGTTCACTGCCAAGCAGAAATATAATATTATGTGGCAGTGCTGATTTTATTTAGGACATATAAATTACTGTATATGTTTTCTGCACCAAAGCAGGGATTGCAGTTTACTTTATCTGTTTCTTATTCATATGCAACTGAAAGTCTTTAACTTCCATAAACTGTTTCCTTGCCATACTTTTCTTAAGCATTATGGAAGTTAACCTAAAAATAGAAACATTAAATATGCCAGTTCAACAATGAAACCAAGACAGTGACTTAATTTAATCCAAACAAAATTCTATCCAGTTTTGAAATACTAATCCACATTCAAGTTTAGTATGCCATTCAATAGATTTTTCATTTTTCCATGAGGAAAAAAAATGAATGGGATTTGTAGCTTATATAAGACGTCGAATATATTATTAAACTCTTTAATGGGCAAGTGACATTTGGACTCAACAGTAACAGATGGTCAACTGAGGATGTTTTTACTAACACATATTAAGCAAACTGTTACAACAAACAGTTTAGGTTTTTGTTCATGGATTTTATTTTTCTTTCTATTTTGAGGCATTTTAAGATAGTAAGATGCTTCTCCAACCCTTGTTCTTGGGTAACGTTATATTCCTTTTCTGAATTGGGGTTCTCCAGAAGTACTTTGATATTATTTAAAACAAAGAAAGAGTATTTTTCCCTGTGTATGTTCTTAGTAATATATTCAAGCACTGCATTTAAGTATCATTATATTCCAAGCTTCTCTTCTTCATAGTATATGGATAACTGTTCACCCCACTGTTCTACAACAAAAGTTCACTATGAAATAGCAATGTAGCATAATTACTGATCTTTACAGGCAGTAAAAATATCATTATGATTGATTGATTACGTGCCATCAAGCTGGTGTTAACTGTTAGGATGGGTGGGTGGATTACTGGTTTATGGTAGATAGACAGACAGACAGATAGACTTCCTTCCTTCTTCCCTTCTCTTCCCTTCCCTTCCCATCCCTTCCCTTCCCTTCCCTTCCCTCCCTCCCTCCCTTCCTTCCCAACATGTTGCTCGGGTCTTTCAATGTGGCACCTGTCATCACTGTAATTGAGTATTTCCACTTCTTCCAAATGTCCTCTTTTTCCTTTCACCTTTCACAGCATTATATTCTTCTCTAGTGAACAAGGTTTTCACATAAAATGCATCCAAAGTATAATTTGTGCATCATGTGGGAACTATGATTTGATGTGTTTAATGATCCATTTTGTTTGTGTTCTTGGCTAAAATACAAACATAATTTATCACTGGAACAATTTCAGTAGGCATCTTTGAATTTTGATAGAGTTCATTTGCTGTAGACTATGAATGTCTGGCACAGAGACAGTTCTTTATAGGAGAATCCTTAGGGGATGGCTGTACCTGTGCACTACAACATGCTTCAGTTTTGCTTAAAGAGATAAAAATTCTCTCAAATCAATCTTATATCCTTCTGACCATATGGACACAATTGTATTATTTTCTTGGCAGTATTCTGACCTAGGGGTCCCTTAACAAGCAGGAGACAGGAATTGAATCCGGCAAAACCTCTTTTATTTACATGACTCTGAATTTCATTCATTCACAGTCAGCAAGGTTTGTCCAAACAGTTTTTCAAAGGAATATTTCTCAATACACCTTATCTTGTTTGGCAAGCTGCCACGTAACTTGTTTCCAGCTGCAGTACAAAGCAAACTTGGCACAGAATCTCTCAGAGTCACGGAATGAACGAATTGTTTCCTGCAAAAGCCCACTCCCTGTTCGTTTCTTTTTTATTTCCTATGGGAGGGGCCAATCACCTCCAAGGTATGGCTTTACTCCCGAGTCGACCCTGTTTTCTGAGTTGTTCTTGCCTTCTGGCAGCTCTGCGCATGTGCACGCTGGGAATGGGCTCTAGCTGTTCCTCTGCTGTCTACCTCCCCCTCTGCCTCCGATGCAGAGCCCTCGTCCAAGCTTTCCCCAGCCCCCAGGACTGGCCCAAGTTCCTCCCCAACCTCTTCACTGTCTAACTCTGATGCCAGCTTGGCTGGCTGCCAGTGGGCCACAACAGGCAGCAACATGGAAGTGGCTTTACATTGCCTTTCTGGATCCTAATTTACAGCCTGATTTCCCTACTCAAGCACTGTTCTGTTTCAACCTGCTTAGCTTTCCAAAATCATTTCACCACCCACTAACATTTATTTATTTTATTTATTTTTATTATTAAAATTTATATGCCGCCCTTCTCCCATAGGACTCGGGCCGGCTCACACAGTAAAAACAACAATGATGATGACAATGCAGTATTAAAATCTAACCCAAAAATTAAAATCCCCAATTAAAAACCCCAAAATCGGTCAGGGAATTGGATGGAAAAGCCATGTCTTAAGGCCGGTGCGGAATATGCAGAGATCGGGAGCCATCCGGAGCTCGGTGGGTAACCCATTCCAGAGAATCAGTGCAGCCACAGAGAACGCCCTCATCCTGGGGGCCACCAGCTGACATTGTCTAGCTGACGGCACCTGGAGGAGGGCAGCTGTATGAGAATGCACAAGACGGTGGGAGGCCAGTAGGAGGTGGTCCTGCAAGTACCTCGGGCCCATGCCATGTAGGGCTTTATAGGTGAGTACCAGCACCTTGAAGCAGATCCGGAAGGCCACCGGCAGCCAGTGCAGCTCTCGCAGGATAACCTTATATTTATTATTTTTATTTCAAAGGAAATTCATGCTTAATAAACTGCATTAGAATTTTCTACAAAAAATGAAGCTATATGCAAATGCTTTTAATAATTATTGAATTAAACAGTAATAATAACAATTCCTAAATATCTGTCCACTGGCTCATCTCAGTTATGACGTGACTATCGTGGCTCAAAATGCTAGTGTTACTCAGTTTTTACCAGTATGTTGCGAAGGATTTAGTTCTGCCAATTTCTGCACTTTGTGGGAAGTGCTAAAAAGGAAAAGTAATAAATTGTGTAGTTCCATGATGGTTCCCAGAAGGGATAGAAGATGAGACGGTGAGAGACTTTCTGTGGTCCAGTACCTTTTTCTTCCCAGCGTCTTGTCCTTCAAAATTTTTATTAGCAGCTTTTCTCCTTGAGATTCTTTTCCCCTTAAAAATAGAGTTCAACATTTTGGTAAAATAATAATAATAATGGTTTTAAGCCCCATGAAGCAAGTAAGCAGTCATTTTCTATCAATTTATTTTTTACATTCATTATGAAGTTCTTCCTCATTCCCCCATAACCGTGATGGCGCACCTATGGCATGCGTGCCAGAGGTGGCATGCAGAGCCCTCTCTGCTGGCATGCGCACCATTGCCCAAGGTCAGATCTCCGTGCTGTTTCTTTTGTGAGCTTCTGTTTCCCTGCAAACGATGAAACAGAAGCTCACAGAAGAAAAAAATCTTTACCTCCTGCTGCGCTGCCAGTGTTGGGATGCTCTGCCTCCCACCAGCCAGTTAATCTTCGGGTCTCTGCTGCGCATGCGCATGTGTGCACGTGCAAGTCCAGGCATGTATGTGTTCACACATGTCACATGCACGTGCATGCACCTTTCAGTTTGGGCATGCATGCACGCACAGTTTGGGCACTCAGTGTCTAAAAGGTTCGCCATCACTGCCCTATAATGTACACCCAACCTCATATTGCTCCTCGTGGCCAAAGAATTACGGAAAAGCAACCTTCAAATTCATAATATGCGGGGTGGTGAGTCTACTCCACCTTGCTGGTGCCATTGGAAGCTGCCCTTCTGCAAGGTGGTTGCTGAGATGAACATGAACCAACTGTCAACAGGCTCAAGCAACAGATTTGCAACTAATCGATCAGCAGCGATATTCAATGTTGAACAATGTGAGGGTGTCTCCTAGAAACAACACATGGGCCTGATTTGTCCACTATAATGAATCAAAGATTACCTGTTCAAGAAAATTTCACTTTTATCTTATCGCTGAGCAGTTGAATCCTGCTAGGGAAAAAAAAAACCAACCACATAAAAATGATGATGTTTCCAAATAACATTTTACTCCTGTTCTTTTCAATCCTTGTCACTGTAGCATCTAGTTGGGAGAGTCCATAATTGATTGGTGGGATAATTGATGAGCCGTGGTGGTGCGGTGGTTAGAGTGCAGTACTGCAGGCTACTTCTGTGGACTGCTGGCTGCCTGCAATTTGGCAGATCAAATCTTACCAGGCTCAAGGTTGACTCAGCCTTCCATCCTTCCGAGGTGGGTAAAATGAGGACCCAAATTGTTGGGGGGCAATAGGCTGACTCTGTAAACCGCTTAGAGAAGGCTGTAAAGCAGTATATAAGTCTAAATGCTATTGCTAAGTACTATTACTATTGGACTTGGGATGCTCCTTGCTACTGATACAGTATCTGTCCTTGTTAAGAAAAATAATTCAGAATTTCACTTCTGTGCATAATGAAATATACTGTACCCAAAGTTGCTAGGAGGTCTGGCTAATTAAATATCCCATGACTTGATAATGGAAATAAAGCATTGGTTGGCTCAGAGTCTTCTATTGGAATGCATATACTGCTCTATTAATGTATGTGTATATATGCATATATATGTATGCAACATTCAATGTCTGAACCAATAATAATGTTAATTTTAATAATACTTTGTTCTTTTGCTATTTTACTTCCAGAACCACACTACAGCAAGTGGTCGCCCGACTAAAGTGGACGCTCCTGACCATGTCCTATACACTGTAGGCTCTTGTGTTCTGGCCATTGGTTGTGTTGGAATTATAGGGAATCTCCTTGTGCTCTATGCATTTTACAGGTATAGTTTTCTCAAGCTAGGGATAGGGATGAAGGAAGAGAGAACAATTCACAGTTGGTGGTCTGTTCAGCCAATAGTGCTTCTGTCCTCTTTTTTATTCTGCTCCCATTTAACAGCAGATTGGGTGGGATTAAGATGGACAGATCAGTTTGTTCCTCTTAACATTACAACCATTTATTTAGCGATCGTTTGAAGTTAGAAGGGGATTGCAAAAAAGTGACTGGTTACTTTTTAAAAATAACTGGTTATGACTTATAACACACTTATGATAGTTGCAGCATCCCCACGGGTTGTGATAGAATCTGGACACTTTGCAAGCAGGATGTACAGGCAGTCCTCAACTTACAACAGTTCGTTTAGTGACTGTTTGAAGTTACAACGGCATTGAAAAAAGTGACTTATGACCGTTTGCCACACTTACAATCTTTGCAGCATCCCCATGTTCATGTGATTTACATTCAGATGCTTGACAGCTGGTTTATATTTATGACGGTCATGTGATTCCCCTTTTGCGAATTTCTGACCCACAAAGTCAGTGGGGAAGCCGGATTCACTTAACAACCGGGTTACTAATTTAACAACTGCACTTAACAAATGTGACAAGAAAAGTCATAAAATGGGACAAAACTCACTTAATGAATTTCTCACTTAGCAACCTAAATTCTGGGCTCAATTATGGCCATAAGTCGAGGACTGCCTGTATTTACCACATATCCCATACCGTAGTGTTTTTTGGAGTCATGTGATTGCCATTTGTGACCCATTCTGGCATGATTCCAACTAGCAAAGTCAATGGAGAAGCCAGATTTGCTTAGTGACCACATAATACACTTAAAAGCAGCGATTTGCTTAGTAACCATGGCAACAAAAGTCGTAAAATTGGGACTGACTCTCTCAACTGCTTGCTAAGCAATGAAAATTCTGGTCTCGATCGAGGTCATAAGTTGAGGATACCTGTATGGCCATCTCATATTCAGGCCTGAAACTTTTTGATTAAGAGCATTGGAATTCCTCATTTTATTTCTCATGGTGAATATCATTTCATTTTTTTTTCTCATTTTCTCAAGATCTTTCTCATCTTCTTTTTGCAAATTGGACTTCGCATTTTTAAAAATGTTACTGCAAACAATCCAATGTAATTCTATACTGTCCATCTCCAAGCACATTTAGTTTTGTTTGCAAATTTGCATAATATACACATTTTGTATAAACATTTTGTATAAACAGTTCCTAATATTACACATCTTCTAAATTTGTCTATTTTTAACAGACATCTCAATAACATACACATTTCTGTACTATACATGCTTTATTAACAAACTGCAATGAAATATTTGAAATCTGTAGATTTCAAACAATTACTATTACATGATTTCATCTATTCCATACAGAGATGAAATTAAAAAAGGCAAGCTTAATTAGTAGTTGAGTGAGTTTGCATGCTAGAACTTGGCTGACAAATATATCCATGGTACTAGGTTTGCTTATATTTTACACATGTTAAGCTGCATGAACATAGAAGAAATGTCAATGTGTATATGTGTGTGTGTATATCTATTTATGGACACACATGCATACACGCATACAAACCTAGAATGAAATAAACTGATGGCATTAAGATGGAGAAAACTCTGCCTTGCAACTGAATGCTATCCTTGTTTTTTTTTTAAAAATGACTAATTAGGAAATGAAGTTTTGTAATTATACTTATTTAACATACTTATTATATAAATGAACTATCAAAAATGCAGTTATGCTGGCCTGAAACCCAGCAGAGAAACGTTTTGTACTCGTCTTCCATTCACTCTGTAGAAAAGCAACACAGAACTCAAACTGGGTTTGTTTTCTAGTTTGGATTTAAAAAAAGAATCACGATAAAGTTGGGATGGACATAAATAGCTAACGAAGAAGAAGAAAAATAATTTGAGTGTGAGAGACTTCAGAATTTTCTGTATCTGAAGAGCATGCAATTTCTGACTTCTAATTTAATGCATGAATTCTGCAGTTGCCCTGATTCTCTAATAACTTCTCATGAATGTAGCCAGCAATAACTGCAATCAAAATATATTTTTGCCATACTAATAAGTTTTGCCTAGTGAGCCTCTGAAGCAGTAGAGCAGAGCAGAGCAGAGCAGAGCAGAGCAGAGCAGAGCAGAGCAGAGCAGAGCAGAGCAGAGCAGAATAGAATAGAATAGAATAGAATAGAATAGAATAGAATAGAATAGAATTATTTATTGGCCAATTGTGAGGAATTTGTCTCTGCTGCATAAACTCTCAGTGTACATGCAAACAACAAAGTAATATGATGATGATGATGATGATTAGAGAAGGTAGTAGATTTTAAATGTATTTCTGCCATTATTTAAATGTTTCGCTTTTGCCAAGTAATTTTTCCAGTTTCCTAGGTACAGAAGAGTAGTGTATTATATGAACACCTGAACTGTTTTATTCAGGACTTACAAACATTCCTTAGTCAAAAAAAGATACACCACAAACAATTTTCTAATTTCAATTTTAAACGTTATCTGATTACTTTAAAATTATTCTCTGATTACTTAAAAATTATTCTCAGCTGCTCCAGTTCAGTATTTTTACAGACCTAATTTATGGAAAGTACATAATCTAGAAGGATTTAACAAACTACACAAGATACTAGAAAACAAATTTTGGCCCAAATACTGTGTTTCCCTGAAAATAAGACCTCCCCCAAAAATAAGACCTCCCCAAAATATTTAAATGCATGCGCAGCCAGTCCCCGCCATTTCCTCTGGTTAGGGTTAGGGAGACAGAGCTGGAAATCAGGTAAGACAGCAAGAAGAGCCCCGTCTTGCTCCATGCACCCCAAAATAATAAGACCCCCAAAAATAAGGCCAAGCGCTTATTTCAGGGTTCAAAAAGATATAAGACAGGGTCTTATTTTGGGGGGAACACGGTATCTGAACCCTACTACGCCATTACTTGCAAACAAACTGGTCTGTTATTGTTTTCTTCCTTTCGGCTTCCACTTTGAAATGCCTGTCTGCCGTTTTATTCTGCAATATATCTGATGAAGTTCGTAACTATAACAGAAACTAACAAAGCACTTTCTTCTCCTTTATATGGTTGATGATGAAGCAACAAGAGGCTGAGGACACCTGCAAATTATTTCATCATGAATTTAGCTGCAAGTGACTTTCTGATGTCTGCAACTCAAGCTCCAGTCTGCTTTTTCAACAGTATGCATAAGGAGTGGGTACTTGGAGACACAGGTGCTTTCCCAATAGTTTTATATTTTCCAGTTGCATCAAGTTTGTCCTTGACGTGTTATCTGCGAATGGAATTATAAGGTTGTAGGATCCTTTATCAATAAGACTGTATTTTTTTAAACCATCCCTAACCTTTGATCTGCAAATTAATTCCTTTTTTCCACCTGTCCCAAAGGAAAGGAATTTGTAATATGTAATGATTGCATAATGATCTGTTAACATGAGGAATGATGGATAACAATAACCAGAAGTCCATTTCCCATTATTATGAAGAAGCTGTATATAGAAAGATGAAATGAGATATAACAAACTAATGTATGAGATTCATATCTTTGCTTGTTATATTAATATAACATATGACTCCATATCTTCTCCTGAAAGAAGTCCTAGAATTATATTTAAAATGTCTATTCTGATAATAAAAATCCCATCATTTTGTTCAGTATAGAAATGTGTATTAAAGCAATCCAATGGTATATTTTTTAAAAAATATATTTTTATTTCTCATCAACATATTTACATGTACAGTCATTTATCCATCATTTTTCATTCACTTTATCTTTTAACTTTCATTTTTCATTTTTACTTTTTTGGGGCTGCTCTTTTACCATTTACCTTTACTCCAACCTTTCTTCTTCTCCTCCCCTTCTCTTCCTTCCTCTTTCTCCTCCTACTTTCTTCTTTCTTCCTCTCCTTCTCTTTCCTACTTCCCCTTCCTTTTCCCTTCCCCCACTTCTCTCTTCTTCCCCCTTCCAACCTTCTCTTTTAATCCTCTTTTCCCTCCCTTTTCTTCCTCTCCTTTTCCCTTTCTTCTTTCTCCTCTCCACTCCTCTCTTCTGCCTTCCTCTCTCTACTCCTTCCCCTCTCTTGTTGTTTCCCTTTTCAGTTCAATCTAATGTGGTTTTCGAGCAGCCCCGATTTTCTAATTATCCTTATTCTCATTTCAATTTCTTATTCAATTAATATTTATTTTTATTTGAAATATTTATAAATATTTATTTTATTATTTTTATTTCATCATTTGAGATATAACAAGCTAATATGTGACATTCATATCTTTGCTTGTTATATTAACAAAACATCTGATTCCATATCTTGTCCTAGAATTATATTTAAAATGGCCCATTCTGACAATAAAAATCCCATCATTTTGTTCAGTACAGAAATGTGAATTAAAGCAATCCAATGGTTGAACAAATAACTTCTACTTGAACGTATCAGTGAAAAGGAATTCATTGTTCCCTAAGGTAATTATTTTTATTACCAAATTGCTCTTCCAGTTAAAAAATAACATTTCCTAACATTCAGTGGAGTATCCCTGCTTTTAAATTAAGATTATTATTCTATACCCTGCATCAATAGAGAACAATATTTGGAATCATAATTAGAAGGGATTATTAATCCAACCATCCTGTCCTGTGCAAGAGTTAACTATTAAAGCATCCCTGACGTACAACCATTCATCAACGGCTTAAATATTTCCAACAAAAGAGAGTCCACTTCTTCCTATTATGGTTTCATATTTTGGATCC
This sequence comes from Masticophis lateralis, assembly GCA_030761175.1. Taxonomy (NCBI): domain Eukaryota; kingdom Metazoa; phylum Chordata; class Lepidosauria; order Squamata; family Colubridae; genus Masticophis; species Masticophis lateralis. Next base: position 67,473,463 of record JAUDYJ010000007.1, on the reverse strand, counting down.
ATTTCCTGACATCATTAAAATCTGCTTCTTTGTAGTCAGTTTTTCAAGGAAGGTTGTGATTTTCTATAGAAATAGCCTTTAAGTATTTTAGAATTGTTGCCACATCTCCTCTGTTACTGTTCATCAAAGGTGATATCCCAGTTCTTTCAGAACTTACTCTCAATACTTAATTTCCAGTACTTTGATCATCCTTCTTTCCCTCCTTTTCGTCAGTTCTATTTCTCTGATTTCTTTTTTTTTTAAATATGATGCCCAGAATAGTACTCAAAGTGGGGCATGACTTATGCAAAATAGAGTAGAAGTTTTATTTGCTTGTGTATAGAATTGAATAGAATATTTTTCAGTTGTAAAGTGATAGATAGATAGATAGATAGATAGATAGATAGATAGATAGATAGATAGATAGATAGATAGATTATAGATGAGCAATAGAATATAATAAAAATAAAACTTGAACCATGAAGTTCCACCATATCAATCTACTTGGCATCAATGATTCCTAGTAATTATTTCCAGAACTTCTAAACCAGCAAGAGAGAATGAGATCACACTTGCCCTAGGACAGGGGTGTCAAACTCGTGGTGTCACGTCATCATGTGACATATCGTGACTTTTTTCCCTTCGCTAAAACAGGCCTGGGTGTGGTCAGTGTGTGATGCATCCGGCCTGTGGACACCCCCTGCCCTGGGAGCAATCTGTTTCCAAGGAGGGGAACCCCCACAGACATTGCACATTTTTGTGTCCCTTCTGTCGTACATTTTCATAAATGGGAAATGCACAACAGGCTTCCTCTGATAGTCTGAACTGAGTAAACAGAATCTGTCTGGTAATAGACGTACAAAGTATAAGCCATATAAAACTTTATAGGTGAAAACCAGCATCTTGAGCTACAGATCTCTCATACTTCATGTCTTAAGAGCTTCATTGTCTTAAAATAATAGGCTATGTTTATGTATCATGGTCAGCCTATGGCAGGGGTGTCAAACTCAAGGCCCAGGGGCTAGATCCGATCCTCGAGGTGCTTAGATCTGGCCCACAGGGCCGCCCTGGAAATAGCAAAGGACCAACCCATGGTGCCTCTGCCGGCAAAAATTGAGCTTGGGAGGTGCCGGGTTGGGAGCTTGGGAGGGCCCAAGAGGGTTGCAGGAGGCAGTCGCAGCCGAAAATGGAGCTTGCGAGCCCATTTTCGCTGGCCGAGTGCTCGGGTCACCACAAGCACCCCTGACATGAGTGACGTCAAGCTAGCTATGCCCACCCTGGCCACACCCATCCCAGCTCTCCGAGGTCAAACAACCCTGATGCGGCCCTCAATTAAATTGAGTTTGACACCCCTGGCCTATGGCATATACAGTATTTGTTGAATTAAACATTCTTGACTGATTTACACAGTGTATGAAATCATACAAACTACTATCCCAAAATCAAAGAGTCCATAATATAGTTCAATATTTAGTCTTGAAAGTTGAACAATGAGAAGACCCACTGGAATACCAATTCCAAGAGTGTCAAATTCTCAACCTTTGGCTTTTTTGGAGCAGGAAAATATATGTTTCAGTTGAGCTGTACCAGCGTTCTGAACTCTGGTGTGTTCCTTTGTCCTTTGGGTTGTTTTTAGTCCTGACATCTGGCTTCACTCTTTTTCATTCTGACCTCCTGATGCAAGTCGTCTTTCCAGGGTCATCCATAATTCAAGCCTATGCATTATATAATACAATTTTATAAACCAGCACTTGCGTAATAAAAAAAAATCATATATTTCTCAGTGACCTTCTCAACATCAAAACCCACAATAACTAAATTTTGTCCATGGTCATTTCTATACTTCCAATCAGAATTCTTTCAAATGCAGGTACTCTTAACAAACCAATTCACTGTGATTTTTGTACAGATAGTCCTCGACCTATGACCACAATCGAGCCCAAAATTTATGTTGCTAAGTGAGACAATTGTTAAATGAGTTTTGCCCCATTTTACAAGCTTTTGTGCCACAGTTGTTAAGTGAATCACTGCAGCTGTTAAGTTAGTAACACAATTGTTAAGTGAAACTGGTTTCCCCATTGACTTTGCGTGTTGAAAGATTATTTAAAAAGTGATCATGTGACCCTGGGACTCTGCAACCTTCATAAATATGAGTCAGTTGCCATGTGTTTGAATTTTGATCACCTGACTATGGGGGTTGCTGCAGTGGTCATAAGTGTGAAAAAAAATTGTAAGTCACTTTTTTTCAATATTGTGATGAGGTTCATAGGTAAAGGTTCCCCTCACACATATGTGCTAGTCGTTCCTGACTCTAGGGGGCAGTGCTCATCTCCGTTTCAAAGCTGAAGAGCCAGCACTGTCTGAAGACCTCTCTGTGGTCATGTGGCCAGCATGACTAAATGCCAAAAGCGCATGGAACATTGTTACCTTCCCACCAAAGGTGGTCCCTCTTTTTCTACTTGCATTTTTTACATGCTTTCGAACTGCTAGGTTGGCAGAAGTTGGGACGAGGAACGGGAGCTCATCCCATTACGCGGCACTAGGGATTCGAACCACTGAACTACCGACCTTTTGATTGACAAGCTCAGCGTCTTAGTCACTGAGCCACCATGTCCCACTGATGAGGTTCATACATAATGCTAAATTATGGTTTGCTTACTAAATAAAGTACAAATGAATTTAATTCATGGATACACTTAAATATTTGGATTTAAGAAGATTGCAAAATGGGTAGGGCAATAATATGCACATCAACAAGAATTTGTATTTGGAAGTTTTTCTTTATTATTATGCTATGCCTGTTTTAGGCTTACAATTGTTACATTCTCGGCTTTAAAATAGCAAGATATGGTGGGGCCGTTTTTCAGCAGCCATGGTCTCTGTCTAAGGATCATAAAAAGGAGACCAAAAGCTTTACATATTTGCCAATCACCAGGTTTAATAGATCTTAGTGGGTGGATTCATGCAAATCTGTTCAATCAAGATCAGACAAACCACAAAACGAATTAACTATCTATGTGACTTCATGGGAGAAATAGAAATGCAGGAAATATAAATTTTTAAAAAATGTGAAAAAAAGATCACATGGGATAGTTCTAGGAAGTACTACATGCAAACAACTCCTTATCATCTGAACTATGAGAAGTATTTGTGGATAACTTTTTCTTGATTTTTTTCCACTCTCCTCCTTTCCCATTGAAAACTGTGTTGTGTTTTTGTTTTTGCTTTTTGTTTGCTCCAGGTTGTAACTTCTATGCTTTTTGTGGAGCACTCTTTGGAATAACCTCAATGATGACCTTGTTAGCTATTTCGGTCGATCGCTATTGTGTGATTACGAAGCCTCTCCAGTCCTTAAAAAGAAGTACAAAGAAACGTTCTTGTATAATCATTATATTTGTCTGGCTCTACTCACTGGGTTGGAGTGTATGTCCATTATTCGGGTGGAGTATGTTATCAGTTTTCTTTCATTTTCTTTCTTTTCTTTTTACTCTTGTATCTACATTTTTTGTGTGTGCGTCTGTGCATGTGCTCACTATGTTCTAATACTGCCCTGCAATTGGGTTGTACAACAGCTCCCACTCTCCCCATCAGAATATTGGCTGTATTTGTATATTTGTGTGGTATAAATCATACACAGGGCTACACGTTGCTGTCTTGATAAGCTTAACTGAATAATTAGATTTTTTTTACTCCATCTTTTATTACTGTATAAGAAACTCAGGGAGACAAATATACGTGATATTCCTTCCTCCTCATCCTATTTTCCCCACAACAACAATCTTGTATGATGAGTTGGGCTGACAGTGAATGACAGGCCCAAAGTCACCCAGCTGATTGTTGATATTTGAAGCAGGACTAGAACTCAAAGGCTCCCAGATTCCAGCCTGGTGCCTTAACCATGAAATCAAACTGGATCTCATTTCATATCGTTTTGATTTAATTTCCAAAAATGTAAGTGGAACTGAGGATTTATTTATTTAGATTGGAAAAATATACACAGCAATAAAAATATAATTTAATTAAGTCTGAGACTTAATTAAAGACTTTTAATATATTTCTCTTAATAGATGCAGCTCAAATAATTTTAGCATGGTAATAAAATTGAACAAAAATAATTGGATGACTCTGAAAGATCCAGATATATCATTTTTAGTAGCTGTGTTGTCCATTCATCTAGGTTTGAATAAATTAGGTTAGAAATTATTGTCTCTGTTTTGTTTCCACCAATTAAAATTGCATCTTCCTACCCTCCCACATTGGTGGAAAGAACATATTTTGCAAGTATCCAAAACCATATACTTTAATCGCTAATTAATATCTATCTAGTAATATTATGGAAAACTGACTAGGGAAGAATTCATATCAAGGGATTTAATGACTCAAGACTAATTCTTAGCAAATCTCTAATTAGCAGATGCTGAATTTATCAAGAGCCTTTTAAATCTTTTTTTTTCCAGCATGAAAACATCTGGTTCTGGGTTAAATTAAGGGATTTACTGCAATATCTCTGTTTTCTATAAACACCAGTTTAGGAAGATGTACTTTTCTCTCTATTATAACCTGAAGCAATGGGAAAACATCCCACATTGCCTTTGCAATGTAATTCCATATATTGGTCCAAGCATGCACCAGTGAATCTTCTTGGCATCTTTTGAGCTACTCATAGCTCTGCTGAGTCTGTAGATACAGTGTTATGTTAACAATCAGCCTTATAATAAAAACTGTACTGCACTAATTCTGTCCAGATGTTACAGGTTTCATTTCTCTGAAGCTTAAATAAATAATGGCAAGGGAGTACATCAGAAAGGATCTCTGTCCCAGAATGACCCCAATTCTGAGGATGGTGGGATATTTGTTTATGTTCCATGTAAGATTTTGAAACAATTCTCCATAATCACACCTCTTTTGGTTGCACTGCCATCAGAACAAAATCATGAAGGATTTTCACTAAAAGACTACTGTATTTTTTGGAGTATAAGACGCGCATTTTTCCCCAAGAAAGAGGGTGAAAATCTGGGTGCATCTTATACTCTGAATGTAGCGCCCACCCAGCTTCTCAAATGGAGGTTTCAGAGGCTGAAAAAAGCATCAGAAAAGAAGCTTCAGAAAAGAAACCCGCAAACAGAGCTTCAGAGGCTTTTTTTTTTTTAAGCTCTGTTTCAGAGGCTTTCAGAGGCAGGAAAAAATGTTTTTTCTGAAACAGAATTTCAGAAGTTTCAGAGGCAGAAAAAAAAACAAGGCACAGAGCTCACAACCAAGGAACCTGTTATTAAAATTACCTCTGGGAACATCTGATTGGGGGTATTCCGGGAGGCGATCCACCTGCCAATCAGTTTTGTTCTAATTTTTCTTATTTTCCTTTTCCCCCCCTTTTTTTCTTATTTTTATAAGGTGCCTCTTATACTCTGAAAAATACGATACCTTCTCTGTATGTAGAATCTAACTGCAAATTACAGGATCTCACTGTTTATATCTGGATTTTAAGTAGAAGTTCTGTCCTGGGAACTCATAAATTAAAGTATAAAGCAATGTTAAAATAAAGTCCACAAATAAAACCTCATTTAAAAAAAAAAAAGCTCTCAAAGCCAGTTTAAATTAGGCAAAATATTTTCCATACATATATGAAAGCAAAGAATAAAGCCCCTGTGAGTGGAATTGTACAGCTGAAGGATCAGTTGGATCATCAACTAACTGGATGATCAAAAGCTCTGTTGATCAAAAATGCTCCTGTTTGTATTTTTTAAAAAAATTAAACATTTATGAGCAAAGAAGCATTAGAAATTAAATAAAATTATTCCTTAATTTAGCCATTGCATTCTATATAGATCATCTACATAGTGAATGCTATATTTTCAAAAGATTTAAACCATTTTGAACATAGAAGAATCAGAAGTGAAGTAAAATAAATCCTGTAATTTAATCTCTGTGTAGTTTTCTGCAAATATTTTTCTAGTGATTCTGCTTTTAGGACTAACATCTGAAGGATCTTTTAAACACAGCTTAATTTTTTGTTTAAAGACTAGCATCCCCTAGATGAGATTCCATTTTTCTAAAAGAAACTTCTGTTGATTTTCTATTTGAATAAGTTCTTATTCAAATATAAGAATATTTTATATTCTTGTAAGAATAAGAATTCAAATGGAAAAATCAACAGAAATTTTGTTTAGAAAAATGGTTCTAGGTCTTGAATCTCATCTACGGGATGAATGTCTCTGAATGTTGTAGTCCAAATTATCTCTAGGAATAGGTTGAGAGATGTCTTTACTGCAAACTAATCATTTGAATACATTCTTTAATGTATAAATTCTGATTCAAATGGTCAGTTTGTAGTAAAGACGGTCCCACACCTGTTCCTACAGATATGTTGGACTACCAACATTCAGAGTCATGCTGACTGACATTGATGGGATTTTAGCCAATGCAATTACTGTAGAAGGCCTTCTGGATTGTGAAACTTCATAATGTAATAAATTATTTCATATTTTGGGAGTAAGATTTAAAGAGAAGATGAAGACAACTACATCTATTGAACAGTATTGCAGTTTCCTTCTTAAATAACACATTCTTACATCTGTTACTTATTTTATGCACTATATAATAAAAATGTAATTAATACGTAGGTTCCTATATCCCAGAAGGTTTGATGATATCCTGTACATGGGACTATGTAAGCTATTCTCCAGGAAACAGAAGCTACACCATGTTGCTATGTTGGTGTGTGTTCTTCATTCCTCTTATGATAATCTTCCATTGCTATTTATTCATGTTCCTCACCATCAGAAGTACAGGCAGGTAAGTGTATGACTGAAAAATATAATTATTAGGAACTCAAATACATTCCCATGGATTATAAGCTGTAATGGTGCATTAAGAACTGGAAAGAGATTCATATTCTTACCAAATTAATATTCTTCCATGATCAGTTAAAACAATATCCTATCACAGTGTTGGCGAGCCTATGGAACATGAAATCTTCCAGCACGCAAAACTACCCTGCTAGGAATGCGCTGCCTTGTTGGCTCCTCTTCCACATTCCTGTGCACACATGCATGCAAGTCAGCTGGCTGTCACGCGTGCAAGAGCGGTGAAGCCTGGAAAAGTGGTGTCCTGTCACACATGTGCAGGCCATCACCTGAATGATGATTCTGGGTTTATATCGCATGCAAAACCGATGGCCAGCTGTTTGTCAGGCACATGTCTGCCAGAAATTCAGGTGCCAGTTCGCACATGCATGATGGACTGCCGCTCTTCTGGGTTATCGGTGCTCCCGCGCATGCGAAGGCCAGCGGAGCTGCACATTCCTCGTGGGATGGTTTTGCATGCCATTTCCAGCACACAGGCTGTCATGCGGTGACATAAAAGGTTATCATATCCTATTACATAGGAGCCACAACTAAGCGAATAAGAAAGTCTCAGCCATAGGAATTTAGGAGATAAAATTTAATTCTAAATGGGGAAAATAATCCAGACTCTAAAAGTTGGTCAAGCAAAATCTGTTGGCTGAAAGCTTAGAGATGAAAGATCAGAGTGTGATTCTTGGCTTGTCTCACCTTAATTTGAAAGCTGAATGTATGGTTTGTATAAATATGACTTTTATTAGTATTGGTACATTAGATAAGTACAGAAATGCTTATTGTATTGAATCATGACACCCTTGGCTTTTTTCAGTATTTTACTTATTTCCGTTCCCTGTTCTTTCTTCTTTGTTGTTGTTGGATTTATTTAATTATACAGTTTAGTTTTCTAAACTTTCTACAAGACTTTTGAATAGGAATACATAGATAGATAGATGATAGATAGATAGATAGATAGATAGATAGATAGATAGATAGATAGATAGATAGATAGATACCCTGTTTCCCCAGAAATAAGACATTCCCTGATAACAAGCGCAATTGGGTTTTTGAGGGCATGAGCTAAAATAAGCCCTCCTGAAAATAAGCCATCCCCCAAAATATTTAAACATATGTGCAGCCGGTCTCCACCACTTCCTCTGTTAGGGAGACAGAGCTGGAAATCAGGTAAGATGGCCAGAGGAACCCCATCTTGTTCCATGCGTCCCAAAATAATAAGACCTTCCCAAAAATAAGGCCAAGCGCTTATTTCAGAGTTCAAAAAAATATAAGATGGTCTTATTTTGGGGAAAACATGATAGATAGATAGATGAGAGAGAGAGAGAGAGAGACAGACAGACAGACAGACAGACAGACAGACAGACAGACATCATATCACTGGTACTATTTAAATAACATTCAATTCAAATTATAAAAGGAATGTTAAATAACCGATTATTGTTAGGCTTCATACAAGCCAGCACACTATTTCATGAAGCCATGAAGGAGCACCTAACATCTTTCAAATCCCTATGAGTTTATAACCATATTATAAATAATAGGTGACAAAGCTACATTTGCCATCATTTTTCTTATTCTCAAGACTTTCTGGCATCACTTCTGAATAGCTAAACACAGTCTGCCCAGCAACTTAAGGAGGGGGAGGAGTTAAAACTTTGGTGACTAGTATCATCTGCAGCAATACCAGGTGATTGATCCCCCAGCATGGCAGAAAGAATTTTTAATCAAAGACCTGCTGTTACCTCTTTTTTTTTTTTTTACAGGAATGTTCAGAAATTGGGATCTAGCACTAAACGGAAAAAGTCAAGCTCACATAGCATAAAGAATGAATGGAAACTGGCAAAGATTGCCTTTGTAGCTATTGTGGTTTACGTTGTATCCTGGTCTCCGTATGCTTGTGTCACTCTGATTGCATGGGCTGGGTAAGTGGCAGGTCACCCTCTCAGTCAAGAGTAGAAAAAGAGGAAAAAAGGAAAAAGTAATCCTGCCCATTTGTTCACTACACTTTTTGACAATTGTCAAATACGTCTCTTACTTAGTTACTTGGTGAGTGAAGCATTAACTATAGCAAGGGGTCCTTGGACTCTCTGAACTTGATTGTTTCCTGGCTGTTGCGGCCCACCAGCTGCCTGTGCAGATCGTGGTTGATCCCGACGATGGAAGCTGGTGTGGGGTCATGCCAGCAGCCTGCGCAGCCGGCGCTCGCCTCAGACAGCGAGGAGGCTGAAGAGGATGTGGTGCCAGACACAGAGACTCAGCCTGGGCCTTCAGAACCTCCTTCAGAACCGCTTCTTCAAGTGGAGAAAGTAAAGTGGAGGAGCGTCTCCTCAATGCTCGAGCACGCAGGGCTGCCAAAAGGCAGAAGTGGTTACTCAGGAGGAGGAGGTCTCCTCAAGAGTAAGGTTCAAGGATAATTAGCCACTCCCTTAGCCTATTTAAGTCACATGAAGTTAGTAATTTCTTGCGGGAAACAACGTGTAATTATTAAAGGGCATTTTTGAAGAGTGAGTGTCTTATTGTACCTTGTCTTCTGGGCTGGTTGCCAACCTTTGCTGGACTTTGTTTATTCTTGGTATGTTATAACTTTGATAAGGACCGTTGGTGTGTGTCACAATCCTTCGGAATCCGGAGCTGGGGCAGAACACTTGCAGACATTTCATTATGCAAATTAAGAACCCTATCAGTACACAGATGATATTGCCTAGTATGGTGATGAAATGTCTACAAGAAAACAACAAAGCTCAGAGAGTGTCAAGAACCCATCATTTCAACCCTGAGCTACAATATTCTCCTTTGTCAGTAACTATAATAAGTATTGTGCTTTGCCAGGGCAAAAAATCCTGAATATTTCAGTTTAAATAAATACCAAGTTAGAGGAAGTATTTTTTCCCGTGAAATATTCTTTACCGAGAAAATGCTGCATCATAGTTGAAAGGAATAATTCATGGTTTCTCTTGTTATTGGCTTTCCCCCTGCCCCAAGAGCTTCCTCTTCCTGCCATCTCTTTATATTTTTTGAATTGTTTGAAAAACAGTATTGTCAAAACATGTAAAATATTTATTGTATGGAACCTTCTATTTTTAAAATATTTAAAAGCATATAAGATACACACATGTCATGGAAAGTTTTTCAGGGTCAGTATCTCCTATCTGGCCTTCATATGTATCATAATTTCATATTTCCATTTTTTTCTCTCAAACTCCCAAAATTAAATTTAGAAAAAGTCATTGAAGACATTGATATATGTGAAAGCACTGCAGCAGATCATCAAATATTCAACCATGTGCTTAGTTAAAGGTCTAGTGATTAATCTAGGTTTTTTTTCCTTATTTCTAGCTATGCCAAGATCTTAACTCCATATTCTAAATCTGTGCCTGCTGTTATTGCCAAAGCTTCAGCAATTCACAATCCCATAATTTATGCTATTATTCACCCAAGTTACAGGTATTGTAAATGCACTCTTAAAATGCTACTTTTATACTCTGATACGTTTGACGTGAAATTAATCCACTGTTGGATAGAAGGACATCTTTATTTAAATTACTTCATTTCTGCCCAGATTCCTATGTTTTTAGCAATTTAACTAGTAACAATATCTCTTCTGTCTGTACAGCATTTAAAAGAAAAATGAGTTTAAAATGTATAAATTCCATATCAAAAGACAGTAGCTCAAGGCTGATTATGTCTGAATTTATAAGCTAAAACAGGATGGACCAGCACATATGTGAATGAAAGGATTATCTATCCCCTAAATATCAGAGTTGTAGATTAATCCTGAAAGTTAGGAAAACATCATGGAAGAAGGATATAACAGTTTCTATATTGCTGTCAAAATCTACTGGATGGAGTACGGAATCAAAAGGATTCCAGGTCAGTTTTGTCCTTCCCTTTATCAGGTCAATGACATAATTTTCCAAACTGATGCGTTCTAGATGTCTTGGTGCCAATGATGGACATTAATTGACATACTGTTTGCCATAACTGTCACCAATAGCCTCCCACCAACCAGTTCGCTCTCACAGAGAGGGTCTCCTCAGGGTGCCGTCAGTCAAACTATGTCGACTGGCGACCCCCAGGGGGAAAGCCTTCTCTGTGAGGGCTCCAATCCTGTGGAATGAACTGCCCCCGGGTATACATAACATCCCCGACCTTCGGGCTTTCCGCTGTGCCCTCAAGACCCTGATGTTCCAACAGGCGGAGATTAATAGTTAAATGATTTTTAAATTTATCATTTTAATTTGAAACTGTAATTTTATCAATGTTTGCATGTTTATGTTTTTATCTTGGCTGTACACCGCCCTGAGTCCTTCAGTAGAAGGGTGGTATAGAAATATGATTAAATAAATAAATAAATAACTAGTGGAAGCATGATTAATGGGAAGAGGTGCATAATGTTTGGGGCAGTAAAAGAACTTCATGGACCCCATTTTCTGGAATGTGTATTTCCCAAAAGCCAGTTCAGTCCCAACTGTTCTTGCATCCACATGCTAAATTGGTCCTAGCCGACAATTATTGCAATTCCGTATATTCCATTTCTTATTAACTTTACTGATTATTTAATTTTTGTACGTATGCTTGTTGTTCACTACTAAAAATCTGTCTGGACTGAAGTAGGTAGTAAATATTGTTACATAAATAACATACATTTACAGAATAAATAAGTATTTGTATCATTCCTTAATCAGCAAGATTAATATGGATAACAAAATGGATTTACCTTCCGCACCTTTTTGATGAACATAGCAATATGTAATTTTTATTTCATACCTAATCTTATGTTGTTGTTCCGGAAAGAATATTTGCCTGCTTACTGAAGTTTTCTTTCCTATCAGCTAACAGAGAATTTTAGGACAATCTCCAGATATTTTATCTTTCAGTCGTTTTGTCTGGTTCTGCTTGTCTAAGTGTCAAGAATTGAACACCTGATGCAGAATTGTACAGACATTAAAAAGGAAGATTAAAAGCATCTGCTAATATCAGCTGACAGCTTCTGAGTCCCAAGTTCATTGCTGTATGCTGATTATGTTTGAACACTGAAAAAGAACTGTAATATTTTATAGAAAGGCACATTTTTGTCTGTGTGTGTGTGTTCAAAAAAGAGTTCTTTGATTTTGATTTTTCAAAATCTAGACAGACTTCATTAAGCATGATATAAGAATTCAGTTCAACCTCAGACAGCTATGTCTGACAGCTGCTGACAGCTATGAAGCTCATTATGTTTGCAACAAATTTATCTCCAGAACTATGATTAAAATCACGAAAGCTTAACATAGAACAGAGAAGTATCCATATCCTGTTATCCTGATATATCCTTTTACCTTTAAAAACTTTAAACATTATTGTTATTCATTATGTAATGAATAATTTAATTGTAATGAAAAAGGACATTTTAGAATTTATCATCAAATATCCCTTTGAAATACTAGTATCCACAAAGTGTAACTCATCCAAGGCTCAATTTTCTATTTCAGTTTATTGAAATAAGTAACAAAAATTGAAAGCAAGATATTAAAGCAGTGGTAGACAAAAGAACTAACTTTATATGATTAAACACTAGGATTAAGATTTTACATGACCTGAAGAATAAGGTAGTATTAAAATACTAAATTTCAAATTGTACTACCAAGCCAGCTGTCTAACTTGGGTCTGAAGGAAGAAAATAAATTTGCTGCAACTTGACTAGTGATAATTAAATCATCCAATATAACCAAACCAACCAATATCAATTCTTATTTGTTTATAAACAAAGCAAACAGTTTTGTAAGTTAAGAAAATGTCCCAGGTGAACTATATTTGTATCTCTGATGGCCATTATATTGTAGCTACAATCCTTGAATAGTATCATACATTTAACTAATTTAATTTATTAATTCAGCAGGCATATAAATGTAATCATAAATAAATAAATAAATAAATTGGCAGACATGGAAGAAATGATAATTAATATGTTCTGAGACCTTGCCATGCATCTAGGTCAAGCCTCACAAAATAAGATTAAGTGAACATGAACTAGGTATCTGTGAATGTTTCTATTTGGCCGGTTGTGATTTGTCTCATTTTAGAATCTCATTTCTTTGTTCGTTTTCTGCATTTCAGGAAAACCATTCGAAGAGCTATTCCTTGTTTGAGATTTCTCATACGAATATCCGCAAGCGAACTTTCCACAAGTTTTGCAAATTCTTCCTTCCGGTCTTCTTCTATGACTAGTCGTGTCTCTTTTGTGTCCAAGAACAAAAGCAATGACATTTCTTCCATTTCTGCTACGGAAAAAGTTAAGCTTGTCTCATGGAGAAGAGGCTGATAGTCTCTCAGATAAAAGCTTCAAAATCACCCTGGGCATGTCATGATTAATTATGCATAGGACACAAACATTCAGACTCCTGTCTCTTTCGTACAAATCTTCACTTTAACCTGTTTCAAGGTTAATCCATCTAATGAGCATTTTGTAAAGAATAGAATAGAACAGAATTCTTTATTGGCCAAGTGTGATTGACTAGACCAGGAAGGACTAGGGAAGACATGAGAGCAGTGTTCCAATATCTCAGGGGCTGCCACAAAGAAGAGGGAGCCAAGCTATTCTCCAAAGCACCTGAGGATAGAACAAGAAGCAATGGGTGAAACTAATCAAAGAGAGAAGCAACTTAGAACTAAGGAGAAATTTCCTGACAGTTAGAGCAATTAATCAGTAGAACAACAGCTCCATGGCTTAGGACCTGGGTACTTGCAGGACCGCCTACTACCACCAATAGCCTCCCACCGGCCAGTATGCTCTCATAGAGAGGGGCTCCTCCGGGTGCCGTCAGCCAAACAATGTCGGCTGGTGGCCCCCGATATATATACACATATACATACACATATACATACACACACGCACACACACACACACATCACATACGCATATGCATACTCCATCATAACACATACATTCATCCTATATTTCTTTTCTTTTTTCTTTACTAGACTTGGAATGATGTAGAGCTTGATCCTGTGGAGACAGTCAATGCAAAATTGCAGCTACCTGAAAGTAATTCTTTTTCAACAAATGCAGAAGAAAAAAGTGAATTGCCCACAAATGCCCTGAGCTGTGATGCACCAATTGAAGAAAAGGTTTAAAAAATCAGTATTTTCTAACACTCCTTTAAGCATAACAAATCTTTTGTGGTGCAGGCCTAAAGAGGAATCCTTCCATCCATCACAACCCTAACCCTAACAAGAACATAAAAATCAAATGCCAAGATAAAATACTAACATAACGAGTAGCATCTGTAATAAAAGTATAACGTATGTTACCAAATAACAAAAATATAACTTAAGCTACTATAATATATTAATTAACTATACAAATATAAATCTAAAATATAACAATTTATGAATTTAGGTAATACGTTACCTAAAACAGGCATTTGAGCACACAAGATGGGACAGGAAAGGAGAAAGGGAAAGAAACAAAGAAAAAGATGGGAAGAAGGAAGGAAGGAAGGAAGGAAGGAAGGAAGGAAGGAAGGAGGGAGGGAGGGAGGGAGATTATAATGAGAGTGATGGAGGGTAGTCCTGCCTTACCACTTGACCACCACAGGTCCACTGACATAAGTCCCACCATGGCCCGCCCCCCACAGCCCTCTGAAGTCAAACACAATCCTGATGCAGCTCTCAATGAAATCGTGTTTGACACCCCTGATATAGACAATTTGCAGCAGCCTTACATTTTATGCTTTGTTAGATTAAAAGGGAGGGGATTGGTTTCCTTTGAAACAAAAGCAATCTGCTGCTTGATTTGGAAACTTCTGATCAAACACCTACTAGATTTCTTATCAATGTGAGAACAGCTTTCCCACTTTTAGTGGAGAAGACTAATATTTTTAATTTCCACTGTTTTTTTTCCCTACCACAGTTTGCAGTATCTTCCATCTGTCCAGAAGAACCACTCGAAAGACCTCTTAAACTAAATGCTCCAGAACTGCTACTCTTAACCAGCTCCTTGAGAGCATCATCTCTTCCGTTTGACTTGAATGCTAGCAGCAGAGGGAAGAACATGGACACCTCTCAAGCAGAAATCCATGAAGACCAAATAAATAGTAGCCAGGATTCCTTGGAAACTCCCATTCTTCCACACATCATTATCATTCCTACCTCAGAAACCACTCTATCTGACGAGCAATCTTTGACCGAAAATATAGAAGAAGAAAACATTAGTCTGTACTCTGCTCCAGACAAGAACTGCCTGTTACTCAAAGAAAGGCTTCATTCATCTACTGGACCAGTTGAGAAGCTTGTATCATAAGCTTGGCTGCTTCTTTGAATAATGAAACCAAAAACAAAAATTGCAGAACAGTTTAAATGAAACATTTCTCCATGCAATGTTGAAGTCATTTCTGAACTCTATGCACTTTGTAGAAGCCAACTGCAACGATAGGGGCTGAAGGCTCAAAGCACTCAAAGCTTATATAACAAAAAACATCTAGTAAATATGTCTTTATATAATTGGAATAAATGTTTATGCTTCCATTACTTTAACTGGAATACTTAACATATGACTGTCCTATCACCAAATTCCAAGAAAAAGTATTAAGAGCATACGTAGCTACTAACTTTAGCCTACGCACAATTTGTGACTTAATCCTTCCTCAATTCAGTTATCAGCTGAAAGATGATGAGTCAGAAGGACATGTTAGAGCAGGGGTCTCCAACCTTGGCAACTTTAAGACTTGTGGACTTCAACTCCCAGAATTCCTTAGTCAGCTTTGCTTGTGGACTCCAACTCCCAGAATTCGCTGGCTGAGGAATTCTGGGAGTTGACGTCCTCAAGCAAAGCTGACTAAGGAATTCTGGGAGCTGAAATCCACAAGTCGCCAAGGTTGGAGAGCCCTGTGTTAGAGAACATGCAGCTCCTTACAATCAGTAACTTGCTGACATTTTATCCAAATAAAATAGTTAATTTGTCATCTGTCCTGAAATTGAAATGGCAACACAGAAATTGATTTGAAAATGGATGTATTTAAGGAAAAATTGATGCATTTAATTTTTTTTTATTTTAACTATCACTGCCTTCTATGTGTTACTGACTTGCAGACCTCAGTCTTTTTCATAATATCTATTTGTATGAGTATATTTTTTTGTTGTTGTTAAAATCCATTTACCTTTCGATGATGGGCTATATTCATAAAAGTGAAAGGGGCAGGGTAAATTTAAATTTAAATTTAATTATAACAATTATTATTACTTCCCATGTATTTTACTACAGAAGAGTGGCAACCTTTGGAGTGAAACCGGTTGTACAATATGTAGTTGGGGACAATGTGCTTACTCTGCAAACCACTTAGAGAGGACTGTAAAAGTACTAAGAAGCAGTATATAAGTCTAAGTGCTATTGCTATGATTATTCCCACAGAGATAATATTGCCCTCCCATTTTGACACATTTTTGCAAGGCATTGAAGATCACATTTTGCCAATGGGCCTGGGGATCCCAGACTGGGATGGAACCCCTCAAATGGTCCATCTGATTGTTGTCGCTAGGGTGTAGGGGATTATTGGTTTTTTATTTTTATATTGGGTTTTTAATCCTTGTAAGACGCCCAGAGTCAAAGAGAGTGAGTTGGATGGCCATATACATTTTCTTAAGTAAGTAAAAACCTGGGGCTGCCTCCCTACATTTGGAGAATGTCAGTTGCCTTAGAAAATGGACATCACTCATTTGACCAGAAAATAAGAATTGTTTAAGAAACTCTTAAGGCCCAACTTCCCAATTAATCTGTATTATTCAACTTCATTTACAAAGTTTTAAGGCTTTGTATACTGTTTTTATACACACTTCTTCTCATTTCAAATGTAATGGTGGTGAGCACATGATCAAACATGTCCCCTTTTTCCATTGGCAGGAACTAGACAAAGATACCATACTACCATCTCTTGTATCTCTCTAGTATATTAGTAGGAAAATACCAAAATATATATATATAACTGTGTTACATCATTCTTTGTCAATAGTTATGAACTGTTGAACTCTCAGAGTAGGCTTTACTCGAGGGATAATAAAAAGATTTAAGTGCTGTAATATAGTTGTCTCTTTTTGTGGACTGCAAGTTGTTTATGGTTTCTTTCCCACAAACGTTTGATTCTGATTGCCAAAACTTTTCACCATGTATCATACTGGGGTTTGGATGGTGACAACGTTGGTAGGGCTGCCTTAAAGGGCTAAAATATTGGGCACATGTATATGTTAAGACTTGCTGATATGCAGTTAATTCAATATGCATGAAGGATCTGTTGATGTAGAAACAAAGTTGTCTGGATCAAAAATGCCCAGCTGTGAGATACATATGAATGAAAATGCTGCTCAAGATATTGGTATATTTGTTGATATATACTGTAATAGCCACACAGGGCTATTCTTTCATAGTTATTATTCTCTGTGGCTATGATTCATTGAGATCAAACATCTCCAGTTTTTCTAACTCTAAACCGATACATGCAAAAACCTATTTGTTTTGAGACAATTGTGAACACATGAGCCAAATGGCAATTAATTTTTAAAAATGTGATGCAAATCCTACCTTTTACACAGTTCCATATGAACAAAACCAACACATGATGGGCAGAGCTTATACTGTGATGTAATGACGCCCATTTTATCAATTTGGCGACATAGAAAGCCAAATGGGCACAATCTGAAATGGAAAGGGAGAGTAATGCAGTCAGATGCCCCCAACGAACATGTTCTGGAATAAACTCAGGCCAACAATCAGAAACAAGGAAAAACTAGATATGAACCTCGCATTTCCTATCGTTTGTGGGAAGATTAGTTGACCATTTCTTCCTTTATGATTGAATCATATAGGGCAGTGATGGTTAACCTTTTTGACGTCGCGTGCCAAAAGCGGGGGGAGCGCAGCGAGGTCACCCACATGTGTGCCCACACCTATAATTCAATGCGCCTCGCCCCTGTGCATGCGCCCCCCCACTTTTAGCACATGATGGCACAGTGGGCCCGGTAGGCCTGTTTTTCACCCTTCCCAGGCTCCAGAGGCTTTCTAGGAGCCTGGGCAGGGCGAAAACGGCTTTCTCCACTCCCCCAGCGGCCCTCCGGAGGCCAGAAACAGCCCATTTCCCAACTTCTGGTAGGACTGAAAGGCCCAAAAATCAGGTGGCCGGCGCACACATGCGCGCTGGAGCTGAGCTATGGCAACACTTGCGTGCCCACTGATACGGCTCCGTGTGCCACCTGTGGCACCCGTGCCATAGGTTCGCCGTCATGGATATAGGGTATATGTGATGCTGGCTGGGGAATCCTGGAAGTTAAAAGTCCACAAAAAGGTTGTTAAGGCCTCATGTGTTCAGTGTATTGTAAAACACTTTCAGCAATGTATTTCTGTGCAAATGCAGCCTTAGAGAATCCACTTTGAATGCACCACATTCCAGTGTTCAAATGTTTAAGGATTGGCTGTGTGAAATTCAATTTACTAGAGCATGGAATCCAGATATGGCTGGAAAACAACACTGGCATGCAGTTCAATTAATTCTTTCTTAGGCTGCATAATGCTTTTACATCAATAAATCCAGAGATGATGGATAACATGAAAATATAGTTCTTAAGAGCAACATGAATTATTATTATTATTATTATTATTATTATTATTATTATTATTATTATTATTATTATTATTATTATTACCATCCTTTGAGGCTGGTTAATAGCTCAGCAGCTTGAGTCCTAACCAAGGACCTAACCAAGGACCTAGAAACTGTTAAGGTATTGTCGGAGGATGTAAGCTGTTCCGAGTACGGTGGCTTTTTGTACAGTCAAAATATTCAAGTCTGGTAAATTTAGGATTTCTAAATAGCGGGGTAGTCCTTTGGGTATTGCTCCAAGGGCTCCAATTACAATCAGGACAACACACGATTTCTTTTTCCACAGTCGCTCAACTTCAATTTGCAAGTCCCGGTACTTTGTTGTTGTTGTTGTTGTTGTTATTATTATCATCAATATTTATTCATCAACAAGTATCTTCTTAAAATGTACAATGTTCCAAGTAGCATAGTTTTTTGCAGTTCCACTGGTGTTATTGCAGGAAGTTGCAATTTCTTCTTGATGTATTTTTTAAAATTCTTGGATATAGTACCAAGTGCCCTGATGACAATGGGTACCACTGTTACATGTTTTTTTTTATTATTATTATTAATTATTATTATTACTATCTCTTTTATTCATTAAACATGAAATTCAATCAACTGAACATTTTAAAAAATGTATCATATATCATTGACTGGCGCTGATGGTTGATACAGGTTGCTGCCAGCATCCTAGGTATCAACCAAGTATCTTTTTAAAATGTATGATGTTCCGAGTAGCAGTTTTTTGCAGTTCCGCTGCTGTTGTAGCAGGAAGCTGGAATTTCTTGATAGAATAGAATAGAATTCTTTATTGGCCAAGTGTAATGGGACACACAAGGGATTTGTCTTTGGTATATATGCTCTCAGTGTACATAAAGAAAAACAAAATACATTCATCAAGAGTCACAAGATACAAGATTTAGTGATAGTCAAAAGTTACTAATAAGCAATCAAATTGTACTAGGAAACAAAACAATATAAATTATAAAGATACATGCAACATGGTTATAGTCATAAGTGGGAAGAGATAGGTATTAAGAAGGATGAGAAGAATAATATTAGTACAGTCTTAGTGTTAAGTCAGGTGAATGAGGACACATGAGGAAGCCAGGTCATGTGTAACAACAGCTCTTTACTTCATGGTGTGAATCCAACAACTGACCCAGGGAAACAGCTCCCTTTATATACCTTTCAGTCCTGACAGTCAGCCAATCAGCTGAGAGCAATAACATTCAAACTTTCCTGCCAAAACTATATACATAACACCCCTCCCCTCCCAGAAGGCACTTGGGATATACATTTACATACAAAGTCACACAGGTGACCAGGGCGTGTCCTAGTAGACCTGCGCAGTTCAATCTGTGGTGTGGCGTCGAGCAGGTCAGAAGGACCTCCTGTTTCTCCCCGCCCCACCAATGGAACCTTTTGGAATTCTCCAGGGGCGTTGACTTCTTCGGTTGGTCTTGATTTCTTGGGCTGCCGGCTCTGGATACCCGAAGTCTTCAGATAAGTAGTCTGCTTGTCTCAGGCTTGAGCTAACTGTTGGAAGTGGTTGGTAGTTAGGGACCGGATCGTCTGGCATGGTTTCTGGTTCGGCAACTACCCTTTTTCATAACTGGTCTATGTGCCTACACCATACTCTCCCATCTCCCATGTCTACTGTGTAAGACTTGGGCCTGGTTGTGTCTGTAATCGTCTCTGCTGCCCATAGGGGTCCATCTGCATAGTTTCTAGTGTACACCAGTGTCCCTATTTGGAATTCCCTCAGTTTCTTTTCTGATCCCTTGAAACTGTCGGGGGAATAGTTAGGATGTAACCTATCTAGTATGCACCTAAGTTTCCAACCCATCAGCAGTTCAGCTGGGCTACGCCCGGTGGCGGTGCATGGAGTGGCATGTTGGGCAACCAGAAACATATCTACCCTTGCTTGCCAGTCCCCGGGGCCTAATCGTGAGAGTGATTCCTTGGTCGTTCTCACAAAGTGTTCAGCCTGCCCATTACTAGCCGGATGAAATGGGGCAGACAGTGTGTGTCTGATCCCTAGCTCTGCCAGGTACCCCTCGAACTATGTGGTGGTGAATTGGGGCCCGTTGTCTAAGACCAGCGTGTCTGGTAATCCATGGGTGGTGAATAATTTCCTGAGTACCCTGATTACTGCGCCACTGGTAGTGGATTTCATTAGCTTGATCTAAGCTGATGTTTCTTAATGCTGAGTACAGCCTTCTGTAGGTTGCCCCAGGACATGATGGTTAGCGGCGAGCTGGTATCGATCTCCATCCTGCACTCTTCTCAACCATGGTGTACACCCTTTTCGCCGGCATTCTGCTTGCTCGGCCAATGCAGATGGTGCAGGTCTCGTAGCTTTCAAATTTCGTGCCCTTCCTGTAGTCATCATGCTTGTTGGTCCTTTTCTGCGGTGCCAGAAAAGCACTGGTTTTTGTGCTCCAGCTCTGGTTGGCTGGAGGTGCCTCGTGACTTGTGGCTGGCTGGTTGAGTAGCTCTGCAGACCCTTGCCAGGTGGCCCTTCTTATTGCAGCACCTGCAAATGGTGTCTTTGAACTTGCAGGTCTGGCGAAGCTGGGACCTTCTGCAGCTCGCACAGGTTTCTCGGTGGTCTCTCTGGTCCCACTGGTGTTTCTTGGTCCAGAAGATGTCTCTGTCAGACTCCTCCTCGCTTTCTGTTTGGACCATCTCACGGTGTACCAGGGTTGTCCTTGCTTGAGCTGGTCTCTGTAGGGTTTCTGCAGCCTTCATGGAGGATTCATGAGCCCTCGCCTCGTCTAGCGTGATGTGGAGAGTTAGATTGGCTTGAGCCAGCAGCCTTCTCTGTAGAGGAATATCTCTCATGCCACAGATTAGTTGCTCTAGGAGCATGTCATCTAGGTCTCTGTACTCGCAGTGCGTCACCACCTTATGCAGGGCGGCCATGTATGTACTGATCAGCTCTCCCTCTCACTGCAGTCGCTGGTGAAACTCGTACCTCTGTACAAATTTGGAAGGTGCCGGAGCATAGTGTGCCTTCAGCGCAACCTGTAGAGCTTGCCACAATACGCTCTGAACTGGGGTCGGTTCATATAGTGACTCGGACATGTTGAACACTTTGGGTCCGCAATGGCTTAGGAAGAGAGCTCTTTTCCTGTTGTCCAAGAGCCCCTGTAGGTCGCTTGCCTCCAGGAAACATTTGAATCGAGCCATTTATGACCCCCATTTCTTTCTGGCAGGGTCGAAAGGCATTGGCGGCACGTAAGCAGACATCGTGCTTGTCTCTCTGGGTGTTCCGCTCGTCCTCCTGGCTGGATTCTCTATTTCAGCTCTCTCTGTTGCTTCATGGCTTCAACTCTTCCCTTAGCTCCGTGCCACAAAATCCCACCTTCATTGCCAAGTCGGGTGAATGAGGACACAGAAGCCAGGTTGTGTGTGACAACAGCTCTTTACTTCATGGTGTGAATCCAACAACTGACCCAGGGAAACAGCTCCCTTTATATACCTTACAGTCCTGACAGTCAGCCAATCAGCTGAGAGCAATAACATTCAAACTTTCCTGCCAAAACTATATACATAGTAAATAATTTGACAGTGTTGTGGGAATTAGTTGTTTAGCAGAACGATGACATTTGGGGAAAAACTGTCCTTGTGTCTAGTTGTTCTGGTGTGCAGTGGCCTATAGTGTCGTTTTGAGGGTAGAAGTTGAAACAATTTATGTCCAGGATGTGAAGAGTCTGTAGATATTTTCACAGCCCTCTTTTTGACTCATGCAGTATACAGGTCCTCAATGGAAGACAGGTTGGTAGCCACTGTTTTTTTTCTACAGTTCTAATTATCTGTTGAAGTCTGTGTTTGTCTTGTTTTGTTGCAGAGCCAAACTTGACAGTTATGGAGGTACAGATGACAGACTCAATTGTTCCTCTGTAGAACTGAATCAGCAGCTCTTTGGGCAGTTTGAGCTTTCTTTTTTGATGTATTTTGTAAAATTTTGTTATTATTATTGTTCTTGTCATCGTCAAAATATTGGTAAAATCTCTATGTCTATGTACAAGTATATATATAGGGCTGTTCTAATATACTTATATAACTTTGTAAGTATTGGTATCCTCTGAGATCAATTTGCCTTGGTAATTAACAATAGCTCTAAAGTGAACAAGTACAAAAGAATGTTCATGGTGCAAAATTAAAAACTAAATAATTTAAAACCCAATAACGATTACACAAGTGACTTGTTAAGTTCATTTATAACTTAAATCACATAGCCACTAGATGTCACCAGTGAGATTATTTTGAAGATAAACATTTTGAAATTAAGTCATAAATCATAAGTTTGTCAAGCATATATAAGATAACATGTTTATAAAAATATAAACATAATTTGAATACATGAAAAGAGTAAGTAAAAAGGAATATTAGGACAGGGACAGTAGGCACGCTGGTGCACTTATGCATGTCCCTTACAGACATCTTAGGAATGGGGTGAGGTCAACAGTAGACAGTTTAAGGTTAAAATTTTGGGGTTTGGGGAAGAAACTACAGAGTCAGGTAGTGCATTCTAGGCATTGACCACTCTGTTACTGAAGTCATTTTTTCTGCAATCGAGTTTGGAACGGTTTACCTTGAGTTTGTATCTATTATTTGCTCATGTATTGTTGTGGTTGAAGCTGAAGTAGTCATTGACAGGGAGGACATTGTGGCAGATAATTTTATGTACTATGCTTAGGTCAGACTGAAGTTGGCGTAGTTCTAAGTTGTCTAAGCCCAAAATTTGAAGTCTGGTGGCATAAGGTATTTTATTGCGGTTAGAGGAATGGAGGACTCTTCTCATAAAATATCTCTCTACTGTCTCAATTGTATTTATGTCCAATATGCAGTGCGGGTTCCAGACAGAGGAGCTGTATTCAAGAATTGGTCTAGCAAATGTCTTGTATGCTCTTGTTAGTAGTACAACATTACCAGAGAAGAAGCTACGCAAGATTAGGTTAACAACTCTTAATGCCTTTTTGGCAATGTTGTTACAGTGGGCTCGGGCACTTAGATCATTAGATATGAGTACTCCAAGGTTCTTGATAGAGTGAGGGTCATCTACAAGGTCATGCCCATCGAATTTGTATTTTGTTTTGATTTTTTTTTTGCCAATGTGCAAGGCAAAGCATTTGTTGGTTGATATTTGGAGTTGCCACTTGTTAGACCAATCTGACACATAGTCAAGGTCTTTTTGAAGGGTAGCTGCATTGTCGGTGGTGTTGAATAGTTTAACATCATCAGCGAAGAGAACACAGTTGCTTTTAATATGATCACAAAGGTCATTTATGTAAAGTATGAAGGGTGTTGGACCTAAGACACTAACAAGACAACCTGTTTGCCTTTTACTCTGGGTCAAGTCACGGTATTTAACCTACAATTGTTCTGCTTCACAGTATGTTAGAAAACCCTGGGACTGAAACATCCAGAGTAAGCAATATATTTGCATGAAAGAGATCCAATACAGAAAAAAGCGCCAGCATGGCTCTGATTAAGAATATGTTATTAATATACACCTTAATCCAAATTTTAGGGTGGGGTAGGACTTAGGAAAGTGCGCTCTCTAACAACAATGAACCACACCCAATTCACATATGCAGATATATCTTCATTGTAACAGGCAACTGCTGAATAAAGAATGCATCACTCAACTGAAAAGTACCATATTTTGGGTGAAAGGCTTTTATTTGTAACACTATATGTATAATTACCCACAGACGTATGCATGTTCATACTTATATCACTATCATCAAGCATGTCTCCCAGAAACGCTTACATAAGTGAAATGTTGTTCCCATAAATGAGAAAACATAGTGATTTTAATGGGCATTGTTGATCCACTTCAACCTGGTACATGAAATTGGATGTTTCATCATGATATTCTGGTATCCAGGGTGGATCTAAAGCTTTAGATGTTAGGATCCTTGTTAAATGCTTGCAAATTGCTTCTTCTTCTACCAGTAGTTAACATCACCGTTCAGAAATCTCCTTGCAGCTGTCTTAGATGCTTATAGGGAAAAAAACCCTAGTTAATAGAAAAAAGAGCTTTTTAATAAACATTTAATAAACATATTTCTATATGTTGTAAAGAAAACTTGAAACCTCTTTTTATTTTTTTTATTTTTATTTTTGCATTTATGTCTTTTCTTTAGTACCCTTTAGTACCCTTTTCCTTTCTTCTCTTTTTGTGTTACTTTATATTAGTATGTGTCAGGGGGGGTTGCTGGGGCTTTTCAGGGGCTTGGGAGAACCTCTAGCTAAGAGTCTGTGCAGTTCGGAGAACCCCCAAATCCCACTCCTGGATGGCCCCGCCCATCCCACCCCTCCCAGGAGTTCCCACGCAGATAATTTTTGATGCAGGTAAGTGCAAGGAGGCTCAGGGAGGGCGAAAAACAGGCCTACCAGAAGTTTGGAAAGGGCCTGTTTCCAGTCTCCAGAGGGCCTCCAGAGCCTGGGGAGGCAGTTTTCGACCTCCCGGAAACTCAAGAAAAGCCTCTGGAGCCTGGGGAGGATAAACAGGCTCCCCCGCTGTGGTGCAGAAGACTGACTAGGCCACACCCACCATGGCCACGCCCATCCAGCAACCGGGCACACAACCCCTTGCTAAAAGTTTTGAAACTCATCCCTGGTTTGCATTAGATTTTGCCCTTTTAATAATTTTAATAAAATTTTGGAACATATAAAAGAGAAATCTTCCAGCTCTCATAAATATCCCACTGATGCAAAACATTCCCTGTAAGTTTTTTTTTTCCAATTAACTCTCTGACTGTCTTGAACACGGTCATAAAAATTCCTTTCCAGCTCCTATTATCTTATCCATTTCAATAAAACTATTCAAAGGGGTGATGGCAGTTTAGCTGCAGGTTCTCATGGAATAATCTCTGCTCATTTCAATCCACTCTAAATCTCCTTTTTAAAAAAATTTGCACTAATAACTGTTGTGGAGAGAAATTGCTGTAAATAGTTCTCATGCCTGGGAAGCTGATGCCTCTTCTGTTTTGAATTTAGGCATTGCTTGTTCTGTTAAAACAGTTTAATCAGCACAGATTTAGCATTACCTGGTTCATCTACTGGGATAATTTGTGGATGTGCATATTTTGGACATGCTAAATCATATTTTAATAAGCTTCCAGGTTATTATATGTATTATAGTTGAGTTTCCCACTGGATGTGACTTATAGATTCACTTAAAGCAGAATAGATCTGCCAGCATTTTGCTTAGCATTCTCATGTTTACGCAGGACATCAGTTTTACGAGAAGCTAATCTGTTGTCTGTTCATTCCAAGGTGAATTCAAGATACTGTACATATGTTGTTGTTAGTTATGAAGTTGTGTCCGACTCATCGCGACCCCATGGACAGTGTTCCTCCAGGCCTTCCTGTCCTCTACCATCCTCTGGAGTCCACTTAAGTTCACGCCTACTGCTTCAGTGATTCTATCCAGCCATCTCGTTCTCTGTCATCCCCTTCTTCTTTTGCCCTCAGTCTTTCCCAGCATTAGGCTCTTCTTCAGTGAGTCCTTCCTTCTCATTAGGTGGCCAAAATATTTGAGTTTCATCTTCAGGATCTGGCCTTCTAAAAAGCAGTCAGGGTTGATCTCCTCTAGGACTGACTGGTTTGAGCACCATAGTTCAAAGGCCACCATTCTTTGGCGCTCAGTCTTTCTTATGGTCCAACTTTCACCGCCATACATTGCAACTGGGAAAACCATAGCCTTGACTATACGCACTTTTGTTAGCAGGGTGATGTCTCTGTGTTTTTAGTTTGCTGTCTAGATTTGCCATAGCTTTCCTCCCCAGGAGCAAGCATCTTTTAATGTCTTGGCTGCGGTCCCCATCTGCAGTGATCTTGGAGCCCAGGAAAATAAAATCTGTCACTACCTCCATTTCTTCCCCTTATTGTACAGTACTAGTAATTATAATGCAGAATCAATGTTTATAGTACTTGAGATAGCACACTAAAGAACATGAGACGGTCAGTTTCTTCTTCCTTAAAGAGGTTATCGATAATCAGTGGCGGGAAAAAAATTCTAAAGGAATGTGTGGTGTTGAGTGAGATGAAAACATTTTTTTAATCTGCAAAGTTCTATGTAAAAAAAACAACAACAACATTGTGCGACTTCTCCTTGTTGGCATTTCTTCTCTTAGAAAGCACTACTACAAAATTGAGCAGGCATTATGGTAATGAAAGATATTTTCTTTGCAATCGTCACCTCCAAAACTAGACCTGAATATAACTTCTGGTCTTTGATTAATTGAGTAATCATTTTCAAAGTCATTTTACCCTTGTATTACTTGTTTCCAGTTGTTCGTGAATCTTAGGCTGTGGTACATGCTGTATAGAGATGACCAATCGCATAATTTGTACTACATACAAATTTTGTATTTGTACGAAGTTTGTAGTTTGTACTACAAACTAGGGCATATAAAACCTTTGCCAGACCAATTCTCGAATACAACTCGTCTGCCTGGAATCCACACTGTATATCTGACATTAACACAATTGAGTGAGTCCAGAGGTATTTCACAAGAAGAGTACTCCACTCTTCTGCTCACAACAGAATCCTTTTTGCTACCAGGGTAGAAATTTTGGGCTTGGACAACTCAGAACTATGCCGACTTCGGTCTGACCTAAGTGTAGTACATAAAATTATCTGCCACAACGTCCTACTTGTCAATGACTTCCTCAGCTTCAACCTCAATAATAGATGGGCAAACAATAGATACAAACTCAAAGTAAACCGCTGCAATCTTAACTGCAGAAAATATGACTTCAGCAACAGAGTGGTCAATGCCTGGAATGCTCTACCCAACTCTGTTGTTACATCCTCAAACCCTCACTGCTTCAATCTTAAACTGTCTACCGTGGACCTCACCCCATTCCTAAGAGGTCCGTAAAGGGGATGTGCATAAGTGCACTATTGTGCCTGTCCTACTGTTCCCATTTATTTGTATTCATTCCTTGTTCATGTCCATGTTTATACTTATACCTGTTATCTTGTACATGTTCAACAAATAAAATAAATAAAATAAATTTCCCTTTTTCAAAGGCCGATGAGGGTAACAGCAGCATTAACAGAGACGTCAATTGGATAATCCTCAAAGACATCAAAGATCTACCGGAATGCATAATATTAATATAATGCCTTCCTCCCTCTTGCATGACATCAGCTGTCAACAACAGCTGAACAAAATAGTGAGTGCAATGTAGTTTCCCTTATTTACAGATCAATATAATTTAGATCTGAATAGAACACCAAATCTAGGGAAAGCCCAAACCGAGCACTTCATGACAGATGCAGATAGCATGGATTATGAAAGACATTAAACTACTCTGAAAACCTTTGAGAGCCTGGTTTCTGTGCTCTCACATGTATCAGGCTGCTCCAGGCCCTTTGATTTCCTTCTATTTGTATATATTTTATTTCTGGCAGGCCACAATACTTTTACTCATTTTATTCTTTGGCAACACATGAGCCATGATTTTGATATCTGACATGTTAATGAAGGGAGTATCTGTCTGTCTGTTTGTTTGTTTGGTGGACTCATATCTCTAAGGACTCCTTTCACCCGGAATTAAAATGATGGGTGTGGGCAGCAGAAGGATCAGAGCTCCCTTCTCTTGGCATCACATTGTATGAAAGGATTATAAACTTCTGGGATTGAGTGGGC
Organism: Masticophis lateralis; assembly: GCA_030761175.1. Taxonomy (NCBI): domain Eukaryota; kingdom Metazoa; phylum Chordata; class Lepidosauria; order Squamata; family Colubridae; genus Masticophis; species Masticophis lateralis. The sequence continues at coordinate 67,445,341 of JAUDYJ010000007.1, read as the reverse complement.
TCAGGTTCCTTATGAGAAAGGGCAGCTGGGAGTGGCACATTCTTTAGGTCTTATGTGCGTAAAAGGCATTGATTGCCTGGATGGTGTATCTGATACAGTGTAAAGCCAATGTTTTCATGGAGATTACAGGCACATGGTCAGCCTACTCATTGGGTCAGATAAACATTCTTACAGAAGTGGCAAACATGGGCGTAAGTATAAGAATGTCATATGTCATCCCAAGACTCTGAATGAGATTTAGAGATCTGCTTAGATCTTAAATCCTGTTCTGGTGGAAGAGCGTAGAATGATTGGCTAGGTTATGTGGGCTATATGTTTTTGCTTTATATTTTTAATACCAACAGCAGTTTTGGTAATAAGAGCACGTTTCTCTTTTTAATTTTCAGACCAAATGAATGTTTCACATTTATTTATTTATTTATTTATTTATTTATTTATTTATTTATTTATTTATTTATTTATTTATTTATTTATTTATTTATTTATTTATTTATTTATTTATTTATTTATTTATTTATTTATTTATTTATTTATTTATTTATTTATTTATTTATTTATTTATTTATTTATTTATTTATTTATTTATTTATTTATTTATTTATTGGTCCAATTTATATGCTGCCCTTCTCCGGAGACTCAGGGCTGCTTACAATGCATTTAAGCAATAGCCTTCATACTTTTGTATATACCTGCTTAGTAGGGCTTTCGGCACATGCATGCTAGCTACATGAATTTATTCATTTAGCCAGATATAATTATGCCTCTGAAATATAATGGTGCTGGTCTGTTTCATGCAGATTTCTCCAAACTGGTACCCTCTCTCAGGAATTTTGGATTTGCTGTCTAAAGACCGTGTTATGGATAACATGGTTGGAGAACATTATTCCAACAACTTCATCATGATCGCAAATGTAGTAAGAATATGCAGGCTTTTTTGCCTACAATGTATCCATAGATCTTTGGATCATTTTGCTCATTCTCATTTTTTCCAGGACCAGTTATTGTGATTCAGCAAAACTCATCTTGGCCAAACATATACCAAAAAATTCTACTATCTAGTTGTATCTTTGCAGATACTTTACATAGAGAACTAGTACTTTTGAACTAGACCAACGAGTAAGCATACTTAGCCTATGAATAGAATAGAATAGAATAGAATAGAATAGAATAGAATAGAATAGAATAGAATAGAATAGAGATATCTTCCCTCTGAGTTTCAATTATTGCCTTTTGAGGTAAGTAAAATCAGGAAAACAGAAGCCTTGGGATTTACTTTAATGCAAATAGGGTACTGTAAAAGAATCTTGAAATTCTGGCACAGCCCTTGCTGAGTTCAATTTATATCTGACACAATCAAGACAGAATTGCTTAGATTTTTTTTTTCATGTTTTTATCTCTCCCAGGATTCAGATCTCTTCTCTGCAATGGCTTGGCATTCCCTTCCCTCTTCTGCGGATTAAATCCCCATTCCTTCATACATATAGCAGGAGATGTTTCTAGACTCCATATCCTTTTTGAAGGCTTAACAAAAAGGCACTTGGCTCTTGTGAATACATGATGCTGGACTAGACTTGGCCTAATCCCATCTAGTCATATCACAGTATTATTCTTACCCATGTCAAATCAAAACAAACAATGGAATGTGGCTATTTTAATTTTAAATGATCATAGTGGGTTAGAGAGAGTGGTGTGGTGGCCTAATGGTGAAGATGCTCACCTCCCACTTGGAAGGTAGAGCGTTCAATCCTGGACAGTGACAGATGTTTCTCTATCTGAGCACAAAAAAAAAAAAATCTGCTGTGAACTCCGTGTGGCATCAGGAAGGGCATCTGGCCAGTAAACACTCAACTCTACCCAATCCTTCCTGAGTCTGTCATGAATTAAGGGATTACAGGGTCATAAAAAAAGTTTTTATATTGCATTAGATAAGGAGATCTATAGCCTCTCTCCCTGCAACTAAATTTTATCTGAGGAAAGGTCAGCAGTAAAGGACATTGATCCTGGATTTATTTATTTATTTTGCAGTGATTAACACTCTCCCCATAGGGCTTCATGGAGGGGAAAGTCTGCAATAGTTTTAATTCACTCTTTCCTTGCCTGACGACCTGTGGACGTTTTGCAGCTCTAATTCTCTGAGTGTTAAAATTTTTTAATATTGATAGCTTCCTCTTTCCACATACAAGTATAATGCCTCCATCACTGCCCATTGATTTAAAAAGAAATAAATTAAGGGACATTCAATGAAAAATAAGGCAAAGTGGAAAGAGAGAATATTCATAGAGAATTACAATATTCAATCCCGAAAGTTCCAGAATCGGAAATCAGTTTCGTTTAGTCATTTGGGATGGAAACTACAAAAAATCTGTAGCTAGTATGGAGCTACAAGAGAAATATTTGGTTTGGCATTTCTACTTTAAAAATAAAATCCAGTCTACTCTGGTTCAAACCTCATCTATCATTGGATAAATAAAAGTCCCTGAAGAATGGCTAGATACCTTGAAAAGCATTTAGAATACTAGATATATTTGGGGCTCAATCCATCTTTCTATTAAAGAGGATTTTATTCTGCTTTGTTTTGGAAAAATGCTTAGGACCCCTTGGTAAGGATTTAAGAAATTATCAGTTTGGTAGACAAAGTGAAGAGATTTTAATCATTTCATAATACTAGCATAGTCTTTCCCAGAACTGTTGAATTTCCAGTCAATTACAGCTCATTCCTGGCCTAGAATATGAGCTTTCTGAAGAGGTTCTCTTTTTAACATTTTGGCACAGTATATGCACATTAATTTGAGTTGGTAAGGCATTCACAGACAATATAAATTATATAAACTTCCTTCTAACCTCTGACATTATTTTGAAGGATTCTAATGATCCTGCACACTTTTTTTTTTTTGCGTTTTTACCACTCAAAGAAATTCTCTGTAGCAGGAAGAATAAATATAGCACTTGTAACTTTAATATCTATTAATAATCAAGGCAGAAATATTTATATTACCCTTTCCTATCCTAAGTGCATAATAAACAAGGCAGATATGACAACAGCGCTTCATGTGAGACTAGATAATGACAATTAAAAGAAAAGAGACAATAAAAATAAATGCATTTTATTAACATATTTTGAAGTTTGCTCCTCTGAATATTCACAGAAATTCAAAGCTAAAACTTCAATCTTATGTGATCAGAAATGATATTCTGCAATTAGTATTGGAAAAGATGAGCTAGTGGGAGGAAGAATCTTTCTGGTATTTCTTTTAGATTTGTCAGTCTTGATGAGTGGAATCCATCACTGCTTTCCCTGCACTTCTAGGATAGGAAGAGGATTATTTAACTTTACATTGTGGGTGTCTAATCTTGACAACTTTAAAACTTGTGGTCTTCAATTCCCAGAATTCCTCATGCTGGCTAGAGAATTCTGGGAATTGAAATCCACAATTCTTAAAATGACCAAAGTTGGACTCCTCCGCTTTACATGATCTCATTCTAAAATTGCATTATCTTCTTTTTGTTCACAGCTCATTACGTACTATTGTTCTTCTCTAAGTGTTATTTCTGCCAAGAATATAAAAGGAAATAGATATACCAGTTGATTTATTACTACCAGCTTAAAAAACAACTGAAGATACAATTCCAAAAAATTTTGGAAGAAAAAGGACAGGTGGGAAGAAGGTACTTGGTAGGTTTCTAAAGTTGCTCAGCAAATCCTTCAGACATGTTGAGAGAAACAGTACCTTGGTGAGATTAGGAAATCTACATTATGGACTTCCTCAGAACCAACACAAGTAATTAATTTCAAAGCAGAGGTGGGCTTCAGTGGATTCTGACCAGTTCTGGAGAACCAGTAGCGGAAATTTTGATTAGTTCAGTGAACCAGTAGTAAAAATTCTGACGGGCCCTGCCCCTATCTATTCTCTGCCTCCCAAATCCCAGCTGATTGGGAGGAAATGGGATTTTGCAGTAACCTTCCCCTGGATTGTGGAGGGAATGGAGATTTTACAGCATCCTTCCCCTGCCATGCCCACCAAGCCACACCCACCAAGCCATGCCACTCCCACCAAGCCACACCCACAGAACCGGTAGTAAAAAATTTTGAAACCCACCACTGTTTCAAAGGGTTGCTAAATCAACAAATGAAGCAGTTGCTCCATTGTAAATCTGACCCTCAAACCCAAATTCAGAATAAATAGCAGAAGTACAAAGAGGCAACCCTTCCACACTCAAGAGATCTAAGAATAAATAGGTGTTTTTAATTTTTTACAAAAATCAAACCATGTCTATGGGTACATGTGTTCTGAATGTACTTGAATAACTGCTATTAGGACCGCGGGGGTTGGACTCCAAATGTCCCTTCTCTGTTGCCAAGGAGTTCCCAAGGTCCCTTCTAGAATAACAGTATTCTATTTCTATTAAGTATAAGGACAGTGCTGCCCTACAAACCTAAAAAGTCTCGCGTTAAATTTATGTTTAAAACAGGCTGGTTTCTTTTGCCTGTCTGAAGATCCAAAATCTATCCCCCCCCCCACTTTCTTTTTCCAGTGTCATGAAAGGAGAAAAATAAGACCTCAGCAAAAGAGCCAGTATAATATGTTCCATGGAACCAAAGTAGGACATATTAATAGCACGTGTAGCCATCCTCCATAGGAGCCTGTTAGAAATGCCACTCATTCCTGGAGATCATTGACCAACCATTTATCAAACCAGAAAGACTGACATCACTCCCACTATGAGGTGGTCTGATTTCATGTTGAAAACAGGTAACGCCATAACTCTCATTCTACTTGAATTAGCTACCTAGTTTCAGGGAACAAACAAACAGGCCTTTAAAAACAGGGCATAAATTTTAACTAGGCTCATTTGAGCCCTGGATTGTTCCTGTGCAAAGCATTCACTGGAACAGGAAGGGATGACAAATGTCCTCCAGATAGAAGCACATAAATGATTGCTATTGGGGGTATCCAGCTGACAGAGCTGAGGCAGAATGTTAATCTGGGTGTGCCAGTTTTTAAATTTAGAGCTTAAAATGAGAGAAAGGGCAGACAAGTTCCAGGTTTTCCCACTCCAGGGTTTGACTTCTCTAGGCATTTTCAGAGGAATAAATCAGGCAGCCTTTTATTTTATTTTGTCACTGGTTTTTTTTCCTCCCCTTCGGCTAATAAAAGGTAGAAGAAAGTAGATAGAAGAAACTAAAAACAGCAAGACAGGCCAGATCAAAAAAATCCTACCATCCATAGCGCTCTCTATAATTTCTAGGTGCATGATGGTCCTGTCAAGTTTTAGTTATATTATGAGATCATCTCATTTTATTTTCCAAATGTTTGTCTTTTGCTGCTAAACCAACAAAGGGCCTTGGCAGCCTTTATGACGACTTGTGTGTGTGTGTTTGTGTGTTTAACTCTGAGATTTGCAGTTCTAACACATCTGGGAATGGCAAATTGGGCAGTTTTGCTATAGAATCTATCACCTTGTAAGGGAATGTTGTAAATCTTTTAATAACGTAATAAAGTTTTTCCCCCCCTAGTGTCTTCAAAGCAACACCACCAGCAGGTTCTAAAATGTTCTTCTGGAGAACTGGTACCAGAAATTTTGAGTAGTTCGGAGAACCGGAAAATACCACCTCTGGCTGGCCCCAGAGTATGGTGGGAATGGAGATTTTCAATATCCTTCCACTGCCACACCCACCAAGCCACGCCCATAGAATCAGTAGGGAAAAAATTCGGATTTCACTCCTGAACAACACCTCTCTCTCTCTCTCATTCTCTCTCTCTCTTCCCCCCGCTTTTTTTCCACACACACACAAACACAAACACACACACACAAAGGTGCTTCTCTAATACCAAAATTTACCATTACTGTTATGAATCAAATAACAAAATATGCAGTGTATACAGTATTAGTAACTATAACAAAGACCATAGCACAGATATATTGTTTAACTTGTTTGGTTCTATAAATTTAATAAACAAACATATAAAGATTGTACACTAAGTTGTCTTTCAAACTGGGAGGATCCCTCACACACATGTAAAAGCTATTTTTTTTAATCCAGAGTAATACTTCTGTTTAACAAGATTAAAAACTCCAGGTAAAAACTTCTCAGTTCATCTTCAATCCAATAACCCACCCACTTGGAAATATTTGAATTTCCATAGCAACATGGGGTAGGTATTGGATGATAAACCCAAGCTCAACTCACACACACACACACACCCCAGCAATTTTTATACTTCATAGGATAAGGGAAATAATCTTATATCAAATTAAATTCTTATCACTTTGGTACTGTACCTGATAATTTTTTAAATTTATTTATTTTGGTGCCTTTGAGTCATTGGGGACATTTGGCGATTGCCCTGACAAATCCCTGCAGGTTTCTTCCTAGGGCTTCCTCCTAGGGCTGAAAGAAGGTGATATTTGTCATCAAGATATTCAAGTATTACTTTTGCTTCCCTCAGGGTAATTCCTCTATATCCTTTCAAAGTTAGAAGATTTAGAAGATACTCCTAAAGATCTTTTGGGTACCGGGTGCCATCAAATCAGTCTGAAATTGTGGCATCTGATGAACTCACAGACAAGTCCAGGCAGATTCTAGGCAACATTATTGAAGTGGTTTGACTTCTTCAAATTCAAAAGGTAATATTTTTTTTAGAATAACAGAGTTGGAAGGGACCTTGGAGGTCTTCTAGTCCAACCCCATGCTTAGGCAAGATACCCTACATCACTTCAGCACAAATGGTTATCCAACATTTTCTTAAAAATTTCCAATGTTGGAGCATTTACAACTTCTGGAGGCAAGCTGTTCCACTGATTAATTGTTCTAACTATCAGGAAATTTCTCCTTAGTTCTAAATTGCTTCTCTCCTTGATTAGTTTCCACCCATTGCTTCTTGTTCTACCCTCAGGTGCTTTGGAGAATAGCTTGACTCTCTCTTCTTTGTGGCAGCCGCTGAGATATTGGAAGACTGCTATCATGTCTCCCCTAGTCCTTCTTTTCATTAAACTAGACATACCCAGTTCCTGCAACCGTTCTTCATATGTTTTAGCCTCCAATCCCCTAATCATCTTTGTTGCTCTTCTCTGCACTCTTTCTAGAGTCTCCACATCTTTTTTAATCCTGCCGTCAAAAAATGAAGGCCAAGTGTGGCCTTACCAAGGAATTATAAAGTGATATTAACACTTCACGTGATCTTGATTCTATCTCTCTGTTTATTCAGTCTAGAAGTGTGTTGGCTTTTTTGGAGGCTGCTGCACACTGCTGGCTCATATTTAAATGGTTGTCCACTAGGACTCGAAGATCCCTCTCATAGTTATTACTATTGGGCAAGGTACCTTTAATTGTTCTTTAATAGTCTATAATGATATGATATATGATACGATACGATACGATATGATACGATATGATACGATACGATACAGCATGGCACGGCACGGCATGGCATTACACTATACTTCCAATGTTTTTTCAGCCTTACAATTAGCCATTACATACAACTTTGCATATTCATACAACTAACATCTTTTTAAAATATATGCTCAGTTAGCATTTTCTTATCTAGCTCTTTACAGTTAATTCAAATCAAATAACCAATCTCTTCCACATAACCTTGTAACAGAAATTCTGGTCCTCAACTTACAACCCTGGAATTACAACGGCATATTCTAGCTTGCTATTCTATCAGATGATAGACCATGGAAGTTAAAGAGACTCATTTGTACAAATGCATCTGAGAATCAGAAATGATGGAATGGAAGAAAACAGAATTCTACTATATATTATATTCAGAGTGTCTCTGAATTCTTTTACTGGCCTTTTATATGGGATTTCAAATGAAGTTAAAGTTTAAACTTTAACTTTAGTTGAAATTAAATATAATTACTACTGTATTACCCTCAGAAATGTATTTTACATTTTTTCCTCTTTCATCACATTAAAAATTACAATTCTGGGCTTGCAAGCATTATTCCGTTTTATCCTAGAGCTTCTAACTATGCAGTTGTGCAATCTTGCAATGCTTCATCTACATTGACAATCATCTCCATATCTTTTCTTTTGTCAATATCAACTGTACACTATCCTTTCTTCCAGTTTCTAACTCCATGCTACACGCCCACCTCCACATTAGACAAAATCAGTATGTTCATTCTGCTGCCTTTTATCTACACTTTTATCTATACTTCTCCTTAAATTTACAAGCAATCACTAAGCTTCTAAGTTTCTTTTTTTTTCAAAAAAATCCTGTTTTTTTATTTCTCATTTATATATCAAAGAAACTCAAGAAAGTAAAATCTAGTCTTGCAAAGTTAATATAACTTTGTTAGGCTGATTTGCGGGGGATGGAGGTTTGAGGAGAATGAAACATGTTTCTCATTATTCAACAATATCTTCATTATTATTTATATAATTTCTTGTCTCTGGAGAACTTGAATCTACCACAAAATCTACAATAATTACATGCCTTATATATGGTGCCAAAAATGAAAACATGAAAGAAAGAAAGAAAAAAGAGAGCGAAATACTTTCACTTAGGTTTGCAAGCAATCCCTTTGTTTCTTTTTTTTCTCTCTGTTTCTTTCTTTTTTTAAAAAAATCCTGTTTTTCATTTCTTATTCATATATCTGAAGAAACTCCAGAAAGTAAAATCTATCTTTTCAAGGTTACTATGACTTTGTTAGGCTGATCTGGGGGTGAAACATGTTCCTCATTATACAACAATATCTTTAGTATTATAATTGCTTGACTCTAGAGGGTAACTCTACCCAGAAATCTGAGATAATTACGTATCTTAGATTTGATGCCAAAAATGAAAACATGAAAGAAAAAGAAAAAAAAAGCTGAATAAAGTTGACTTTTTGTCAAGATAAAATCTTCTTTAACGATGTAAAAACTCATAAAAAACATAGGGATGGTATTGAATGAAACAGTTCTAGTATAATACATACTATAGCTAGTCCTCAACTTACAATGGCAATTGGGACCAACATTTCTGTCACTAAGTGATGTGGGCATCAAACACAATTGCATAGCAATAGAAGTGCCAGTTGCCATCATTAACCAAATCTCACAGTCTTTAGGCAAGGCAACTTCTTTCTGCCTTCCCACAACCAGGTCAGTTGGGAAGCAGGCAGGAAGCTACAAGTCTCAGGTGGCTTGCAAGCAAGTTGGCAGACAGGCCAATGGCTGCTTCTTGGTGGAGAAGAGCGTGAGGAACTAAGGATCAGGTAGGGTGTATGGGAAGTGCTGCCAGAGTTGGAGAGAATGTGTGACGTTGCACAAGGCTACACAAGAGGTACAGCAAGGGTTGGGGACGGTACACAAAGATAGACAAGGATGTGAAAGAGGCAGGCAGGCTTCAGGGAGTGTATGTGAGGTGGTGAAAAGTGCATTTGAATGCATTTGACATTGCTGTATTTATCAACAACTCAAAGATGCATTTCAGTTTTCTTCAAAATATTCCTGCCGTTTGCTGCCTTTATTTTTTTTTACGTGCTACAAAGATATTTTATGCAGTTAACTATTAATTTATTGCTTTATTTTTTTTTTTTAAGTATAAGAAAAAGGACGATAGTGTACTCAGGTCAATTAGTGAAGTCTCAAGCCTCAGCCGATCAATGCTGCACACATTGGCTTTTGCTGTAAATATGTAGAAATCATGCAAGAAAAGAACTTCATCTCTCACTATGTTGAAGTCAGTATTTTTCTACAACAATTTAATCATCCAGATCACGCCTTCTCTGATTCTAAAAAGCTTCCCAATATTAAATTTCTTGTGGGTGGGTCATTTGAATGGCATTCCACCTTAATGAAAAGGCAATTTGTTTGATTTGTTTTTCATGTGGACTTCCTCCTAGGAGGTTAAGGCAGACGGGACATGTTTCTATCTCATTATATTCCCATAAGTGTGAGTTAAAGTAGCGACTACTGTAGTGTTTTTCAGTAACTAGAACTTCCTTCAATCTGTGATGCATAATCTATGGCCCGGGTAACATCTGTGGGTTTCACATTATGTTACTACCGGTTTGCCTTGTGGGTGCTCATGCCCGGTTTGCGCACACACCTGCCTTCCGTGCCTGCGGCCAGCCTTCCATGCATGTGCTTTGCTTGCATATGTGTCTTCTGCACATGCGCCCAGCCTCAAAAACATGCCTAAATAGGATGGCATAGAGCTGGGGTGGGTGTGCAGGTTTGTGGGCCCACCCACAATTTCCGCTACCGGTTCGGGCAAACCTTTTGAATCTGCATATACATAGAATTCCTTGGACAGCAAAGGTGACTAAGAAGCAAGTACTGGAGCACGTAACACCAGACATGTCACTAGAAGGCAAAATCATGAAAATGGGTCTCACTTGGTCATATCATGGAGGGGAGGGGAAGAAAGCAATTAGGCCACCAAAGAATACGATAGCTGGACACCATCAAACCTGACACCAGCCAGACATAGAACAATTCAAAGAAATAGTTCAAGATCAGAAAATGTGGCAGACCTGGGTCACCTGGTCCATAGAATTGCCAAGAGTCGGCCATGACTGAATGGATATTATCATCAACTACTATTGTTGTTGCTGAGAATTTTAAAAATTGAAGTGAACATGTTTGGAGGACATAAAGTTATGTTTAAATAAAGAAAAAAATAATAGCTAGAAAAAGGTAGATTCTATTAATCTTAAGAGAGACATCTACTTCCTAACAGCAAGATGCATTCAAATGGAAGCTATATTGCCATCTCTGTGGATGCTTTAATTTGGTTTCTTGCTGTAAACAGGAGGTAGATTAAATGGTCTGAACCAGGGGTCTCCAACCTTGGCAATTTTAAGACTTGTGGACTTCAACTCTCAGAATTTCTCAGCCAGCTGGCTGAAGAACTCTGGGAGTTGATGTCCACAAGACTTAAAGTTGCCAAGGTTGGAGACCCCTGGTCTGAATGACCGCTTCAGACACTGTGATTCATTACAGCTTGGGTGTTTTCTGTTCAATGTTCTCTAGATGTTTCGTTTTCTTTCCTTCTCTGTAAGAAAAAGAAGAGGTATCTCCACTTTTCTTTCTGCCATCTTTATCATATTATCATCACATTTGGGGTACTCTTGGTGGTCATGTAATGTTAAATGGGGAAACAGTATATGGCTGAACTACAAAACTAAATAGTGCAGGGTCTCCCACTGTATGTTACAGATTGGTTGCATGTGTGTGAGACGGAATGTAAGTAAACATTCTTTCCATGCTTTGATGATGGTCAAATCCATCAAATTACCCCCTTCTGAACATATGAATGCAGTTTGCTAACAAATCTCTTCTTATACTTGAATCTCTTGGTGGCATTTGATAGGATGTGATGCACGCAAGAATCTCCCAGGCTCTTTCCTTAGAGACCAGTTGACTGTTTCAAAAGGATGATAACCATCTTCATTACTTCCCATGACTCCCAAGCTATAATTTTTGTCATCTCTTTCATGCTGACCCAGGAGAATAAACTCCTGTTCTGCATATGGCATTTTCAATTCACCTGGAAGCATCTGCCAGAGACTTAGTTGCAGTTAATCAAGATTTGGACTGTTTTAATCGTTGCTGCAATCTGGGATGTTATGTGCACTGTCTATGAGCCAGAAATATCGGTCTGATGCAGGTTTCATTTTCTGCTGACAGTGAACAGATCCATTTTATTGTAAACATGGTATTTATCCACCAAGTTAATGAGTGTTTTGATGAATTGTCTAGCTGGGGAAACCAATCTAATCTTGGTATTTATGTTCTGTTTAAGACTGGGGTGTCAATGCAGCTTAACTATGTTAAACATTTCTCTTTCCAGCTATTCTTGTCAGCTGGACTTTTATTTATTGTGGGAAAGTAGATTTTGGCCCTTCTCATCTCCTTTCATGTTACTAAGTTCAACAGCCATAAGTATTGTAAACTTTACAGAACAGCATATTGTGTGTGTATGTATATTCTTATACCAGACTACATATGAGCAGAAAAATACCATGATTAGGCAGTAACTTATTTAGTCTGGCTCAGCTGCTCAAAAGGCCTTTGTATTGTTCAGGTAGTCTTAACAATTAGTTTCAACCTTAACCTTCCTGAGATATTTCCTCCAGCTTTTCCCCAGACCTGAGTTCTTATCTGGAGATTTCAATTCATTTTGCTATGAATAGCAAAATGATGACTGCAAATGAATTAGGTTTTTACTTGATGTACCACATTGCATTCTGTGGATTGATTGAGGTAGTTGCTGACCTCTACTTGAATTAATCGCTGCGGAAGAAAGTAATTGTCTGCTCTACAGATTTTGCTGGGAAAGACTAATTCTAGTGCAGTATTTTATTTTTATGCTTGTCCAAGCAGGCGGATTATATTAGTCTATTCTTTTCTTAATTTTCAGGAAACGTTATAGAATGGCTTAAAGTGGGAGTTGCTTGATTAATGCAAACATAAAGTTAACCACAAGCCACTGCTTTCTTCCTGGTAACAAAGTTGAGACAATGCACATTGTCCTAACCAAAGATGTGACACAGCCAATATATGCATCTGGATTGCTGGTAAGAAGGAGGAGTGGGGAAAGACACGTGTCATGCATACCATCGGCTTTACCTGCAGAAAAAGTTTTCATAAGGATTATGGATTTTCCCCCTAACTAATTTGACCGACTATCTATTTACTGTAAAAAAAAAAACAGTTAACAGGTAAAGCCAAGAACAGTTAACCTTTTAAATATACTACCTTAAATGTCCTTGCAACATAGCAATAGCATAGACTTATATAAGGCTTCATAGTGCTTTACACTCCTCTCTAATCAGTTTACAGAATCAGCATATTGTCCTAAGAATCTGGGCTCTCATTTTACCAACCTCAGAAGGATGGAAGCCTGAGTCAACCTTAAGCAGTCAGGATCAAAGTCCTAGCTGTGGGCAGAGTTAGCCTGCAATACCGCATTCTAACCACTGTGCCATTATGGTTCTTAAGTGGCTAAATGAAATGCAATAAACAGAGACATGCCAGTACTAAATAGTAACCAAGGGGTATATTTCATAAACATCTTTCACAATGCACCTCTTGCAAGGTTTGGACTGAATAGGACTCTTATCATTCTAATGAGTCAGAATGACAGATTGCTTTGTGGGAGTGACTTATTTGAAATTAACACAATACCTTCTCTCCCCATATGATTTTGATTCTATGGAAACATATTATTTAGTAGTCTGGCCACTTTTTTTCATGACCCAATAAAAAATTCTATTCCTGTGAAGGGTTAAGCCTAAAAAGATACAGCCTATTACTTCTTTCACTGATTTGCAATATTAGTGAATATGTTGGTATTCGTAGTAGACATAATCCTTGAGGGTTTTTTTAAAATCTTCAACAACATTTTCATTACTCCCAGCCGTCAAAGTAATATGATTAGCATATTGTTGTGGTTGTTGTTTCTCTCAGCAATTTTAATTCCAGCTTCTATTTTTTTTCCATTCCAGCATTTCTCATGATATGTTCTGCATATAAATTAAATAGAATGGGATACTACATACAACTTTTGTGCATTCCTTTCACAATTACAAACTAATCAATTAGCCATTTTTGTTTGCTCTTTGATCAGCATAGACATATTTTAATATGCAGAGGTGCATTTTAAGAGGTATTCATAATTTGTTGCAGTCTGTGCAGTCCAAGACCTTTATTTAAATCCAAAATAAATGTCTTTTTGGAACTCCCATGCATTTTTTCGTTGACCATTTGTAGTGTAGTGCCACGCTGTTGCCTATTCTGAAACCAGATTTTAGTTTTGTTCGTTTTTATATCTAGTTAAAGTTGGGATGATAAAAACTTTAGCATTAATGAACTAGCATGTAAGATAAATGCAATGGTCCATTAGCTGGAGCAATATTTAGATCTGCCTTTCTTTTATACTGAAATGTACAATATCATGAATTGCAATTCTGAATTCTTTATTGGAATAAAAAATTGTAAAACAAAATATGGAAGGTAATAAGAATTTGACCAAATTTAAGATCATTACTATGTTTAAGCGAACAATTATATTTGAGTATGTTCAGAGTTATTGTTAAGAATCAACTGAATGGCAATGTTATGCTGGAATGATTTGTTCATTTACAAACATAATACCAGAATGAACAGGAAGACATTCCATTCCAGACCAGTACTATTATATGAAAGATGGGCATGGAGATCTTAAGAAATGAGACCAAGTGATCAACAGTCAACTGCTCATTTTGATCAATGAAGTTATTTTGAGAACAGTATCTGAAGATAACATTCCTAAGATCAGAAGAGAACAACCTGTCCTAAAATCTCCCTTCCACACAGAGAAATAGATTATTATGGTTCTTGTCTGGTGTTTAAGAATAGCAAATCGGGGTGGAAGTATTTAATTTCAGCTTTTTCCTCTATGTGTTTCGAATATATAGACTTAGATTCTGGTAACCTTGAAAAGCATCTTTTGAAAGGCTTTCATTTCAGATTGAGCCTAATCCTGTCCCTTGGATAGACCCTATCTGAACACTGATGACTAGCAATCTTTTCATAATGATTATGGCCAGGGGTTGGCTTCAAAATTTTTAGCAAGCGGTTCTCTGCCTGGCTGCTGGGTGGGCGTGGCCATGGTGGGCGTGGCCTAGTCAACCTACTGCACTACGGCAGAGGTGGGGGCGTTTTTGCCCTCCCTGGGCTCCAGAGGCTTTCTTCAAGCCTCCAGGAGGGTGAAAATGGCCTCCCCAGGCTCCGGAGGCCCTCTGGAAGTCAGAAACGGTTCTGGCCTTCCCGAATTTCCAGTAGGCCCGTAAGCCTCCACATGCACCCTGCACTTACTGCATCCAAAATGGACCACATGAGGACTCCTGGAAGGGGCGGGGTGGGGACAGCCAAGAGTAAGATTTGGCAGGGGTGAAATCCAGCAGGTCCTGGAGAACTGGTAGCAGAAATTTGAGTAGTTTGGAGAACTGGCAAATACCACCTCTGGCTGGCCCTAGATTGGGGTGGGAATGGGGATTTTGCAGTATCCTTCCCCTGCCATGCCCACCAAGCCATGTCCACCAAGGCACTTCATGCCCACCAAGCCATGCCCACAGAACTGGTGGTAAAAAAATTTGGATCTCACCACTGGATTTGGGGGTTCTCTGAACTGCACAGAATCTTAGCTAGAGGTTCTCCCAAACTCCTGAGAACCCCCAGCAGCCCACCTCTGATAATGGGTACCTAATTTCTTATATGGTTTTCTTTCTAAAGTATAATGTTTCGCTGCTGTATAGTAGCTCTTCCATTTGCTTCCTTTTCAGTTCACAGATTCCTAGCATTGAATGTCAGTAGTCAGTTTTGACATTTCCGTGTTGACATCAAGTTTCCCTGCTTCGTAACTCTGACACGTACCAGTGATATACATAATGTTCTAGTGCTGAGCTTTTTGTTTTTCAGCAGAAAATTCCTTTCTGCTTTAATTTAGCAAGCACCATTTGCCTCCGTTCTTCCCCACCAGCTTGTGAGTTGGAAAAATCTCTCCACTTCCCACCTCTTGGGATTGTCTTTCTCATTCTGAACTTCAGTGATGCCCTCCCTCTCTTCCCCCATCGCTTTCTTGCTGTTCTGAGTGATGACTTTTGTGAGCTCCCACAGAACAAACTCTTGGTTTGATGTTTCTATTTTCCACTTGCAACAAAGGCAAACCTGATGAAAATGGAGTATGGCTAACTTCCTTGTTTAGCTCTCCACTACTGGCCAATTTGGAAACAGCACTGGCCAGTTCAAGGGAGAAGGTAAGGGGGCTCTATGACAATTCACAACAGCCAACTCACCATGGCCAACTTGCCATGGTCAACTCAGTGCTGGTCAACCTTCTCACAGCCAACAGCCTGTGGCGATAGGACAACTCACTGCAGAACAAGCGTTACACTAATATCAAAGAAATAATGGAATAGAATTGTTAAAGAAAGGATGCAAAAGAAGGGACAGAATGAAAAATGAATGGCAAAAATTAAAGTATCTTTTTATTTATTTTAAATAATTAAATAGAATTGTTAAATTGTCCCGCAGCGAGTTGTCCCACGGGAAGTTGGCCGTGATGAGTTATCCTGCAGCAAGTTGGCCGTGGCTGTGGCTACTTGGCTGTGGTGAGTTGACCACAGCAAGTTGGCTGTGGCAAATTGTCCCATTCTGAAGGTAAGGAGACGAAAGGAGCATTGGGAGCTGGGTGAAAATGCTGCTGATGCCTAGGGCTGTGACCTATGGCACCTGTGCCTGAAGTGGCACGCAGAGACATGTTGCCTGGCACTCTGGGTTTCTGGCAGGCATGCGTACACGACAATCAGCTGACCTTTCTGTGTGTGATAGTGCCAGAAACCAGAAGAGTTGGTCTTTCATTTTCCTAGTGTGCCAGCCAGCTGATTGGTGCATGCGTATGCACGGCAGTGACCAGAAGTCTTGCCGGCCAGCACGCAGGTGTGCAGAGGAAACCAGAAGTACCTTATCCAGCACATGCATGCCCCCTGGGCAGCTACTCTTCCTGGTCGTGGCCATGAAGAGCACGCGCCTGTGTGCAAAGCATGCACTTGTGCCCCCTTTTCGGCCCTCAGTGCTGAAAAGGTTTGCTATCACTGCTCTAGTGTTTCTCAGCATTGCTGGCTAAGGTATTCTGGGAATTGAAGTTAACGTGTCTTCAAATTGCCACGGTTGGGAAACACTGCTTTAAAGACCAAATCTATAGAGAAGATGCCGTAACTCCTTTTGGAATTAATTTAAGTTTAACATGGTTTGTTGAGTTTTGGTCTAGTGTGGTGCATGAATCTTATGCTGTGTCGCGTAGCATTCTTACAGAGAATGTATAATTTTGCATAATTTTGTATTATGACAAAAATATAATACAGTACAATAGAAAATAAGAAAATTTATTGTTATAAAACCTATTAACCTACTAGAGTAACGTACCCTTTGAATCATCACTGAAATGTAGTGGTGACAACCATTCAGATAGGCAGTTTTAAAAGGGAATTAAAGTTTTTAGTCAGCTATGGCTAAAATCTAAGAACAGTACTTTTATGGGAGATCACTGTTGTCTAGATAATACTATTAAGTAAAAAAAAATCAGAATAAGACAATAGCAAACTTTTTTCATACAACTGTAAAGAAAACTATATGGACACATTCCTAACATTATCAAGAGTTTAAATTGAAGGCAGCTTTACATTATATACAAACAAAATTATAAATTACATTGCATACAAAATGCAATGATTATTAATACTGTTAACGTATAACCACTGCCAGATCTCAATTAAAATGCATTTTATCTCTGTAAGGCATTTATTGTGGCTCAGTTGGCAAGACATAAGGTTATACCATTCATTTATATCATTATAAATAATTAAATTCATTAACTGCCATGTTATAGCATGCTAATATTTTTACTCCTAGGGGAAAATAGTAATTAGATAAGTTTCTCTCCCTCCCTCTCTCTCTCTCTCTCCCCCCCCCCCCTCCGTCTCTGTCTTTTTGCGTAACACCAAACCTAACAGGTATCTGACTCTATGTGTGTGTATTATATTATTGCATGCTGAAGTTGAATCTGTATTTAGGTAGTTATTAACTGGTGTCATGGTATGCAGCAACAGGATATAACAATCGCATCTGAATTGTGATGACTAGTCTTGCCCTTTAGAAGTGAACCAGGAGATTGTGTACACCCATCCTTGTTGTCAAGGTGAAGCAATTAAACAACCATTTGGCTTCAGTTTTGGAAAGTTTGATGGTAGAATAATGTCATTTCTTTCTTGCTGTACATACATCTGTGTTGGAAACCATCATCTTGTAGGAAGAAATATCCTCTGGGTTCTGCTCCAAGTGGGGAAAAAGACACTGGAAACATGGAGGCTGCTTGGAAAAATGGTTTAATGGTGGACAGGATCACATGGTTTGAGTTCCTGAAGAGGAAAGGGCGAGATACAGCGAGTCTCCGGGTTTTATGCTCTCTCTGGCTTTGAACTTCCTGGGGCCCCGAAAGAGTATCCTGATTGGTTGTTAGACTCCCAGGGGGTGGGGATCTTAGCTAGCTTTGCTGGCTGATGCAAACTTCCCAGGTGCCATGTGGTTTCTGTTGCTAGATGGGCCCCATTGTGTTGCAGATGTCCTTTGGGTTTCTGCCTCTGGCCTATTAACAAAGGGTGGGGGGCAGGAAGGTGGGAGCTGCTTTGTCTTTAAAACATGCTTCTCCATTTCTCATCTAGGGAAACATAATATTCTGACTTTTTAATATTTCCCAAACTGTTTCATTCTTCTAGGAAAGGGGTGGGTGCTAACTTCCTACAATCTAGTTGTAGCTTCAAAATTCAGAAATGTTAAGATTTATTTTAATCTATTTCATTGTCATGAATATAGTGCATAAAATGAAACACGCCCACCTAAAAGTATTGTGCTTGACGTCACCCAGAGTAACTTTTTGTGAGATGGGCAGCAATATAAATTTTCTAAACAAACAAAACAAAAATCATGTGGATTTTTCACAGCCTGTGAAAAATGATCCTGGCTTGGTATTTTTCTCACGGGATGTGCAAAGTGTAGGTCTTTTATGTCTCTCTCTTTTTGCATTGTTCTTTGAGCTCAGAACAGAACTCTGGTATATAAAGTTTTGCTCTGAGCTATTGTTACGGAATGCTAAATATGACTTTACATAAACAAAAATATATTGGGAAAGAAGAAAAACATGGTAAAAATGCATGGCAACAACAAGCCATGTCTGGCCTATCTATAGCCCAATTAAACCATATTATAGCTTAGTTTACTGTGTAAACAAGCTAGGGATGAAATCCAGCAAGTGACCGGTTCTGACAGGTTCTGGAGAACCGGTAGCGGAAATTTTGAGTAGTTCAGAGAACTGGAAAATACCACCTCTGGCTGGCCCCAGAGTGGGGGTGGAAATGGAGATTTTGCAATATCCTTCTCCCAGGAATGGGGAGGGAATGGGGATTTTGCAGTATCCTTCCCATGGAGTGAGTGGGAATGGAGATTTTGCAGTATCCTTCCCCTGCCACGCCCAAGCCACGCCCACAGAACCGGTACTAAAAAATTGGATTTCACCACTGGAACAAGCCTATATCTGGTCTTCACAGATATTTTGTATACAAGGCAATAAAACAATCATAATGCTAATGGAGCTGCAACTGGAATATCATGTAGATAATAAAAAAAGAAATGAATAGTCATAGTAATAAAATGACCCAAAATAAAATTTTAAGTTCTATTGATCGCCAATTCACGGTTATCAGAGCTGCAAAACTCTAAATGGCAACTAAGTAGATTTCTCTGTCCCATTATTAGTTAGTTGTTGTCCCAATTGCAGCACAGAGCTGACAACCTTAATTAATCAGATTTTTCACTATACTCTATGAATCAACTATAGCCAGGCATGTTCAGACAGACGTTTTCTGTGCACTCTGATCTTCAAGGACATAACTGGGAGGACTGAATGGGCATCATAAAAGAAGGCAGCAAAGATCTTGTTACAAAGGGAGGCCGAGATAGCTTCTGCTCATTCCTGTGTGGCCAGAGACAAATGTCCTTGGAAGCAGATAGAATAAGGCTTTTTGTGCTACAGACAAGTGAATTAATTTCATTCAGGCCAGGAGATGATGAATTTGTACGTCATGGTGGGTGGTTAAGCAAGGCAGACATGACCAAGCATGCTAGGAAGTTATTTTTAAGGCTGGCAATGTAATCTGGTTCAAACAAAACTTCTGTCAGCAGATTCAGGACCAGGCTTGCATTTGTAGAAGGCTGTATTAAGCAAGGAGAATGGACAATTTTTACCTTCACTGATTTGCAGTGATGATTTATCCTGGTCTGATAATTGATAATTTGGTCTCACTCCCAAATTTGGTGATGCTGGTAGTTATAATCTGAAAAAGTCTCTGTTATGGCCCTTACTTTGCAATATCATCCCTTCATGAAGTTTCAGATTGTTCATTAATCCCCAAAATTTATATTATGAAGATAACAAATGTTGGCCTACAAAGCAAGAGATAGTTAAGTTCTAGTCTTGCCTTAGCCATGAAAGCTGTCTGGGTGACCTTAGGCCAGGCACTCTCTCAGGCCAACCCACCTCACAGGGTTGTTGTTGTGGGGGTAAAAAGAGGAGGAAGTAGTATGAAATATGCTTGCTGCCTTGAATTACTTATAAAGTAACAAAGGTGGGATAAGAATCCAATAATAAATACTATTTCAACTAATAGAACTATGCATAATAATAATGCATAGTCTTGTCAATCTTTGGAGGTCAATAGAACCCTGTCCTAGAAAGACATTCTGAGAATCGGGTAAATCTATTTCCTTTTAGTGTTTGAATGTGTTTGAATCCCTAGTGCTGCGTAATGGGATGAGCTCCCGTTCCTCGTCCCAGCTTCTGCCAACCTAGAAGTTCGAAAGCACGTAAAAAATGCAAGTAGAAAAATAGGGACCACCTTTGGTGGGAAGGTAACAGTGTTCCGTGCGCCTTTGGCGTTTAGTCATGCCGGCCACATGACCATGGAGACATCTTCGGACAGCGCTGGCTCTTTGGCTTTGAAACAGAGATGAGCACCACCCCTGAGAGTCGGGAACAACTAGTACTTATGTGCGAGCGGAACCTTTACCTTTATTTTCTTTTAAGGAGATGCTGGCTTCCAACTAATTGGTCAAAGGTGTAGGAAGTTAGCACCCACCCCTTTCCTGGAAGAATGAAGTATTTTAGGAAATATTAAAAAGACAGAATATTATGCTTCCTTGGATGAGAAATGGAGAAGCATGTTTTAAAGACAAAGCAGCTCTCACCTTCCTGCCCCCCACCCTTTTGTTAATGGGCCAGAGGCAGAATCTCAATCTTTGTCAATGGACCTCATCTGCAAGACAATGGGACCCATCTAGCAACAGAAACTGACCACATGGCACCTGGGAAGATTACATCAGCCAGCAAGGCTAGCTAAGACCCCCATCCCCTGGGAGTCAGACAACCAATCAGGATACTCTTTCTGGGCCCCAAGAAGTTCAAAGCCAGAGAGAGCATAAAACCCGGAGACTCGCTGTATCTCGCCTTTTTCTGTTCAGGAACTCAAGCCATGTGATCCTGTCCACCATTAAACCATCTTTCCAAGCAGTCTCCATGTTTCCAGTGTCTTTTTCCCCACTTGGAGCAGAGGATATTTCTTCCTAGAATTAGATGCAGTTCAATTTTTTTCCCACTGAAATTTAATTTTGGCTTGTATTTTTTACTACACACAGCCCAGACTCTTTATATTTAAGCAAATAGTGAACAATACACATAGCTTAGGGTCCTATTATTGGTTTGTGTTCCTTCAGCTTGGTTTCATACTTGTTTGTCTGGTAATACAACTCCTACAAGGAAAAAAGAAAAGCTTGGTCAACACCAACTACCGTAAATAATTAAAATTGTGTCTACCGCGACTATCGAAAACAAAGGAACGCTGCGCTTGAGAAAATCCACCCGACCACTAGATGGCAGCAAAGACGGCAACAGCCCAGCATAACAAGGACACGGAGCTTTCCCCTCTTGCACGTATGCACGCAAACACGCATCTCCCTGGCTCTTTTTCGTCGCTCGCGTACGCTTTTCACGCGCCTTTGGAATAATAAAATAATTCCGACATCGATCTGGAGAGGCGGACGGAGTTTCGCAGATTGGTAAATTCTCTGAGGTGGAAACTGTCAGCCTGTTAAACTCGGTCAAGGCACTTGATGAAACTTCAGCCTTTTAAACGTAGTTAAGAAGCACTTGATTTAGGGCAGGGTTTCCAAATCCTTCCCATCAAAACCGCGTCTCTTTTATTTCTCCGTTCTCCTTCAAGCCTGCAATGCTGGTCTTGGGGGGGTTGGGTGGGGCAACTGGGGGCTCCATTTGCGGTCAGCAAAGCTGCGGGTGCCCGAGGCTCTCCAGACGAGAGCGAAGCGCACGCCAGGGCCGGAAGGTAGCCCGCTGCCCCCGCCTCTCCCTTCTCTCGCTCTCAGCTGGAGCCAACCTCGCCGGCCTTCCAGAGCCGGAGCGGGGGAGGAGCGACAGAAAAGGGGCGGAAGTGCAAACAAGAGCTCGGGGCGAGAGGGCTTCGGCTCGGACTTTGCCTTCTTTCGCGCACGGCGCACGCCAGTTTGGTGGGAACCGCTCGCCCGTCTTGCGCTCGCCCTCTCCAGCCTCCGCCTTGGAGGTGAGTCGCGGACTGGGGCTTTTTGCTGAGGAAGGAAACAGGGAGAGGGGGAGGGAGTGGGAGAGGAGCCCCCCCTTTTCCCTCAGCCCTCCCCAGGCAGTAGGGAAAGGGGGTCGCGGGAAATAAAAGGGGGCGAAAGAGGCTTTCGCGCGCCTTTAAAGAGGACCAGCGCGTCCGCGATGGGGACGAAGGCGCTTCCCGCGGCACCTTGCGGAATAGGAGGGCTGGGTGGAGGCGCCGGTTAAAGTTTGCACGGAGTTTGGGGACGGAAGGGGAGCCGGAGAAGGAAAGTGGGGGTGGGTGGGGGGAGCTGCTACTACGACCGGAGCGCCCTGGGCAGAACCAGACGGAGCTAAGAAAGAGGGAGAGAAAGAAACAGAGAGGGAATCTTTTCACCGCCCTAAACCCACTGAAGTCCCTTCGTGGTTCTGTCGCGAAACGTTTCCTTTTTTTTTTTTTCTGGAGCCGTCCCCTCCCGTGGCGCTGCTTTTTAACAGAGGTGCCTTTTTTAAAATTGCTGCTGTAAGGTGTTGCTTCTTCGATTCCCCTTTAAAAAAATATCCAAGAGTTGAAAAGAGGCAACAAGTGGCCCCCCCTTTTTAACAGTAATAGAGTTGGAAGGGACCTTGGAGGTCATCTAGTCCAACCCCCTGGCTCACGCAGGAGATCTGTACTAGGGATTCGAACCGCCGACCTTTCTGATGGACAAGCTCGTTATCTTAGCCACTGAGCCACCTAGTCAGGCCCTGTTTAATATTTGCTAGGTACCCCGAGATTAATTTGTTCAGATTGCGGTTTTTCTGCTTTTTTGCTTTTCCCTTTCTCCCCTCTGTCTCCCCTTTTTCCCTCCCCAACAGTCCTTCTGTTGGGGACTTCCCACACCTCCTTTCCTCCCTCCCCAGCCCCCAGCTTATTTCATCAACAAGACTTTTCCTTAAGTGGCCCGACTGCCTGCCTGTTGGTAAATCAGTAACTAACAGGGCATGTTAAAAGACAGTGGAAATAAAAGAAAATCAACAGGGCCAATTTTTTTTCCCTCGTAGTAGGGCGATAAAGTAAAGCAGACGTGTGAGAAATTTGCTTTATTTGGTCTTTGGGCTCAAAGCTTTTTTGGCAGCTGTGACATAATCTAGACCCATTCCATATAATGTGTGTTTCTCTCCCCCCCCCCCCCCCCCCAACTTTGTAGCTCTTGATATATTGTCTTTCAATGTAGGGCACCAATTGGTAACTTTTCTTCAGATGTCTGCTTACTAAGATTTAAGGGAGCTCTGGGGTTTCTCTTAGGGCATGCAAACAAATGAAACTTTTGCATATGTTATGTGTGCATAGTTGCACATGTTTGAAGCTACCAATTTCTTCCCTTGCTCTTGTAACCGGGAGGAAAATGTAGATTTCCTAAAAGGATCCATCCACAGGCAAGCTGTTCAAGCACTTTTGCTATTTTTTAGTAAATTTCTGATGAGTAATACTTTCAGGTGCTTTTTCAGTAATACTTCCAGGTGCTATATGAAGTATTTGTGAGTGGAATAAGAATAAGCATTTGGAAGGTATCATGAAATAGATAGGATTATGGATTTAAGAACCATTGGTAAATACTTAATATTTGATTAGTTCCAGTCGCCCCCTTTCTCCCACCAGGCCTGTGTGCTAAACATAATCAAAATGATATCTAAGGCTAGAAGAAAAATATTCCACTTTCCAAGAAACTTTTTAAAGTGTTTCATTAATGCCAACTAACTTTTGCACTGACATAGACTGTTTATAATAGTTGTATGCTAGTGTGTTTGTGCTATAAACCCTAGTGATTCCCATATGTTATTTCAAACATTTATTACAAGTTATCCAAAATCAGTTAGCCTTAATTATTAACGTGGTGTTTCAATCCATTGATTCATACAAAGGGAACTAACAGCCTTCTGAAAGACTGTGACCCAGGATTGATTGAAAGGCCTTGCTCTATGAACTTCTGCTGTCTGCATTCCTAAGTATCAGTTAGGTTCACCCAATATTATGATCCTAATTATTGGATGGTCAGTTGGTTATGGCTTAAGATTTGCAAATACTGTGAAACCAATGATTGCTTGTTTAACAGACTATGATTGGACTAGGTATTGCTAGGTATCACTTAGCCTATGTGTAAACACACACTATCTTGATTTTGTGGCTCACATCAGCCACTAGAATGTTGCTAGTTCAAATTATTGTTCCCAGAGATTGTATTTTTAAAGAAAAAAATTGTCCAAGAATATTTCTCTTGGAAATACACTACAATACTTTTAGAAATACATCATACTAAAAGATTGTGCCGAGTTGTTGCAAGTTGTGTGGCATACGAATTTAGCAATAAAATTTTAAAATTTGCATTCTGATCAGTCCTAAATAGGGTTTGTTGTTTTGTTGATTTGCCAACTGCATTCATCTAAAATAAATGTTCTTCCAAAAACTATGGTTCACTCGCACTGCTTAACTGACTTTCCACCTTAGGTATTAAATAACTTTTGCACCATTTCTGCCCAGGTTTTATTTTTAGTGTTATAAAATATGCAAAAAGAGACATTTTTGACCTAGAAGATATTATACCAGTAACATATTTGAAATCTTGGGCCAGGAGAAGAACCTTTCCATTCTAAAAATTATATCTTGGCTGCTTGTAAAAAAATATTTCACTTGCTTAATGTCACTATATTATGTAAGTGACATGTGTCAGTTCCTGCGTTGTATTGGAAGAGGTAGGGCAAATAATTCTTTGAAGGCTTTAAAGAAAAAATTTAACAATTTTTATTATTGCTTATCCTTACTTCTCTATTGGTAGTAGTTGTTATTAAAGTCATAAAGATAAATGAATATTTTCTGTTTTAAACAATATATTTAAGAAAGCATCTCTGTTCGTATACAGTACATACATTTGAAAGTCTTAATAGAATTGAATATATAATGTTATTTGATTAAAAAATCAGAATGGATAAATGTAATTCTATCTTAAATTTTGATGATGGGGATTGATGAGGACCCATGCCATCCTACCGAATATTATACCTCAAACTCTCTTAGATACTACAGTTTCAACTTAACATTAATATCCTATTATCCTGATTTAGAGCAATAATACAGCTATTGAAGTACAACCATAATAGAGCCTACTCATTACAGTTGTAAGTTGGGATGATTGTAAAATGGCTCAGTCACGACTGACATGATTTTATAATGTTTTTTCCCCAGCAGTTGTTAAGTGAATCCAGTGGTTGTAAGTCTGAAATCCATGGGTTGTTAAGTGAAGCCATTGTTCAATATGGTATGGTTTTGCCAACAACTGGAAGTAAGTGCCAGTTTTTGTCAAAACCATTGTAAACTATCACGATTGCAAGATGCTGCAAACTGCCATAAATGCCGCCATGTTACCAGTACCTGAAGTGTGGTCATGTGACTCTGGGGGTGGGACATGGCTGTCAGAATTTTGGATCTGGGTCATAAGTTCCTTTTTCAGGTAGGTTATAACTTTGGTTCCTAAATGACTGGTTATAAGTTAAGGACTTATTAAAAGTTAAGTATTTATTAAATGAAATGTGAGATAGAAAACAAAGAGCATTACTTGTAGAATTATTTCCAATTCTTTCCATAATAGCTCTACTGGGGTTACATGGCCACAAACCAGGGGCGGCATCCAGCAGGTTCTGACATGTTTTGGAGAACCAGTAGTGGAAATTTTGAGTAGTTTGGAGAACCGGCAAATGCCACCTCTGGCTGGCCCCAGAGTGAGATGGGAATGGAGATTTTGCAGTATCCTTCCCAAGCCACACCCACCAAGCCAGATCCACAGAACAATAGTAAAAAAATTTGGTTTTCACCACTGCCACAAAGAGTCTTAGAATGGAGGCAATCATAATCTTCAGAGATAACGTGGAGGGGTTCGATTCTGGCCCATTTTCAAACTTAGTCTTTTGCTGGTTTCTTTTCTCACAACAGATTTGGTCCTATTTTATTCACTTTTCAAGGATTATCCTGCTAATTTTGGCTGGGAAATACTGGGAGTTCAAGTCCACAAGTCTTAAAGTGGCCAAGGTTGGAGACCCCTGTGCTAATGTATAGACAGAATCATGAGCCCCTTTCCATAATTTCTTTTTAACATTGTGTTAAATTAAAAAGAAAAAAAAAACAAAATAGGAAAAACATGCAAACCATTCCTTTCTGGAATTTCTTACAATCCCTTTGCCAGTAACGGATATAAAAGCTCTTGCATTTTCTTTGTTACCATGAAATAACAGGCTGCCTCTGCATAGGTACATTTGGAAGCTTCAGACAGGCTGTATACGGTCCATGATGGGTCATAACCATCAGTGGTGGGTTTCAAATTTTTTTACTATCGGTTCTGTGGATGTGGCCTGGTGGGCGTGGCATGGCTTGGTGGGGGTGGCAGGGGAAGGATACTGTAAAATCTCCATTTCCACCCCATTCCAGGGGAAGGTTGCTGCAGAGAATAGATGGGGGCTGGGCCAGTCAGAGTTGGTATTTACCGTTCTCCGAACTACTCAAAATTTTCACTACTGGTTCTCCAGAACTGGTCAGAACCTGCTGAAACCCACCTCTGATAACTATAGAAGGGAAACTACAAGTGTGGTAGTATGGGTGGGTTGCTTAGAATGGAACAGTTTACAACATTTGCAGGGGCTGCCCAACTGCATCTCTGCTGTTTATGCACTGGGGAAGTATTTTGTGATAGGTTTTCCTTCACAGCCCTTGTAATGTTATTTGGCCTATTTTTGAACTCCAGCTTTCTTTTGCTGGCACTTCACTCTACACTAAATTTAGGCACTTTAGTTTTTGGACAGTTATTCTGTGATAGCTAGACAGATATAAACCGACCTCTTCTAATTTATTTCCAAAATTCTGTTGGGCTGGAAAGACTAAAAAGCTTATTTGGCATACTGCTTATTCATTAGTCTGCGCTCAGAGCCTTCAGCTAAGTTATAGTGTGTTTTGATCATAAATCGTGTTTTGTGGCTTAGTGCAAGGAAGGAACCCAGTCATTCTCCATCACTCAGAAGATGAACCAATGGAAAAGAGTTAACTATTAACTCTTCCTGATAGAGAGAGTAGAGTGGGGCTTTTCCACTTTCCAAAACAGACCTGTTTCTGTCAACCTTAATTCTGCCTTCTACAGAAAATGGATGGAAAGGAGATTCAAGGAACTAGAGATCAGATTGCAATGGCACATGCCATCTGTAATTGTGATGTGCTTAGACTGAGTTTCAGTGAAGAAAAGGCCAAATTACACTCTATTGAAGTCAATACTTGCAAATGTAAAGGGAAGATTTCCTCATGGAGGAGGAAGCAGTCTTAAGCCCCACCTTCCAGCAGGCAAAGGTGGAGTTAACACTTTCCTATCAGGTTCATTTTCCAATGACCAAAATAGTTTAGGCCACAGTCCTGATCTATCCCTCAAGCCATATTATATAATATATGTGGGTATATGCATAATTTTATTTATTTATTTATTTTGTCATGTTTATGTAGTGTATATTGGAGGTGGTGACCCTTTGAGACCTATATGCAACTGAAATTTCATTTTAATGTATGCCGATCAGTGTACATTTAAAGTGACAATAAAGTTATTTGAAGTCTTCTATGGCTAAATAAGCCATGACTTAACCTTGTTAGTGTAGACCTCCATGCCACAAAGGAAGCTAAGCTCAAGTAGAAGCATGAAAAATAAAAAGGTGGATGGTAATATATTGATGTAAAAACGCCCAGCCCTAATTTCATTTTGAGATGCTTGTTTGTAGGTTTTTTTATGTCCCCAATTTTCTGCTGATAATGACATTATAATAATACAAGTAATGCAACACTGACACATTTGTGTGTGTATGTTTTGAGGGCAAGGCGCAATTCAGAAGCTGCAAAAGGATCTTCAGAGACTTCATATGAGTTGAAAGCTGAGAACCACTAATTCTGACGAAGACATTATTCATGATTTTAGTGGCTATTGTGTTCTTGTTTGCATGAAGACTGTAAAAAAGGAAGCTCTTCTCAAAAATCAGGTCAAGGTTGAAAATGCCCGTTTTTCTTCTGAGACATTGTGGAAAGCAAGGAATCAGTCATTCTGCATCTGAGTTGTTTGTATAGACAGGAAGAGATCGTTCCCTGGGCCTAGAAGAAAGAAAATAGACTGGCTTGAATTATTGTTGTTAGTTGCGAAGTCATGTCTGACCTATCGTGACCCTATGGACAATGTTCCTCCAGGCCTTCCTGTCCTCTACCATCCTCTGGAGTCCATTTAAGCTCACGCCTACTGCTTCAGTGACTCCATCCAGCCACCGCATTCTCTGTCATCCTCTTCTTCTTTTGCCCTCGATCTTTCCCAGCATTAGGCTCTTCTACAGTTTGAATTATTCTTTCTGCTGAATTGACATTTGTGCATTCTTTGGTTCAGGCTAGATGTGTGAATCCAGTCATTATGGCTTATTCAACAAGTAATTAAAACGCATCCCCCTTTTCTCCCTATGGAATGTTCAAGATTTCTGGAAGGAAGTATATAAAAGCTGATTGTGTGGTTGTCCCTTATACATTTTGAGGGAAGCTTCCTGGTTTCTGTGATTGTCCTAGATCAGATATCAAATTTGATTTCGTTGAGGGCTGTATCAGGGTTGTGTTTGGCCCAGGGGCTGGGGTGGGCGTGGCCAGCTTGACACTCATATCAGGGGCGCTTGTGGTGGCTTGAGCAGTCTGCCAGCGAAAATGGGCTCCTGAGTTCCATTTTCAGCTGCGACAGCCTCCTGCAACCCTCTGCCAGTGAAAATGAAGCTCGGGAGAGCCACGCGCAGCCCTCGTGTGTTCTCTTTTTACTGGTAGAGGCACCGCAGTTCGGTACTCCACTCTTTTCAGGACAGCCCTGCGGGCCCGATCTAAGCAACTTGCGGGCCGGATCCGGCCCACAGGCCTTGAGTTTGACACCCCTCTGCTAGATTATATGCCTTGTATTAAGACATAAAGTGGTTATCCACTGTGGTTAGTATAGTGTATGAACCCAGTCCGAACATTAGCATCTGAACTAATTATTTTGGATGTTTGGGTTGTGTTTTTTTCGCATTCAGAATTTTCAAATGTCTCTTACAGATTGTTCCCCTGGGAATTACAACCTAACTGCAGAAGACCATGAATAACTACAGCGTTTCACTGGTGGGTCCAGCTCCTTGGGGGTTCAGACTCCAAGGTGGGAAGGACTTCAACATGCCTCTCACTATCTCTCGGGTAAGCATGTTTAAAAAGCCTTTTAAGTATCACCTGCTATATTATGTAAAGGTAGTCGCTGACTTATATCTACAATTGACGCCCACATTTCTGTTGCTAAACAAGAAAGTTCTTAAGCGAGTTTTGCCCCATTTTACGATCTTGCTTCCCACGGTTGTTAAGTGAATCACTGCAGATGTTATGTTAGTAACATGGTTGTTAAGTGAATCTGGCTTCCTCATTGGCTTTGCTTGTCAGAAAAAAAGTGATTGCATGATCCCAGGACACTGTAACAGTCGTAAATCTGAGTCACTTGCCAAGCATATGAATTTTGATCACATGACCACTGGAATGCTGTGACGGCGTAAATTGAAAACGGTCATAAGTCACTTTTGTTAGTGCCATTGTAACTTCAAACTTCGGTCACTAAATGAACTTGTAAATCGACTACCTAGAAAACTTTGGCAAATAAAGTATTTTAATACCAATATTTTTTTTGGTTGCTATGATACCTCCTATGAGGTATGCAGTTTTGGAGTTTAGCTGAACTTTAAGAGAATTAATGACTTACTGGATATGCCAGGAGTGGACACTTAAGTAATTTTTCTTACCTAAAGTTTTATTGAGCATGCTCATTTCCTGTTGACATCCACTGAGAGGAAATGGGCTTGGTTCATACTCTGGGTTAAGACCTGTGAGATTTGCCTAGTTTTGATTTGAAGTTAATCCAACTATTAATGGTAAACTGAGATCTGTGGCCTAGTGACAACTAGTGTGATTAATTCTATAAAATGTCTAAAACACAGCATGACTGGGATCATCAGCATGACACATCCAGACACAGACTTTGTTAGCTAAATTTTATTTAGCTAACACACATACATTAGTTAGGGGTGAAATGCTACCGGTTCGGGCCAGTTTACCCGAACTGGTAGTAAAAAATGCTTTAAAAAGTTAAAAAAAAAGTTTCGATGATCCTGTGACACTCAGCTGATCTTCAGAACTTTAAAAAAAAAACTTAAGCATTTTTTTACTACCTTTTTTTTTACTACCTTTTTTTTTACGTTTCTCCAAACCGGTAGTTAAAAATTCTTTAAAAAGTTTTTAAAAAGCAGGAAATCCGAAAGCACATGTTTGGTATGGATTACACATGCATGTATGGTGTGCATCTGGTGTGCACTGCGCATACACGTGCAGCTAACCAGTGGTGGAGGATTTCACCACTGACGCTAGTGCTCTCTGAGTTCGGTTGTCTCCTTGCAGATGTTTCATTACTTAAACTAAATACAGGTAGTCCTCAACTTATGACCACAGTTGACCGCAAAATTTCTGTTGCTAAGTGAGACATTTGATAAATGAGTCTTGCCCCATTTTACGACCTTTCATGCCGTAGCTGTTAAGTGAATCACTGCAGTTGATAAATTAGTAATCCGGTTGTTAAGTGAATCTAGCTTCCCCATTGACTTTGCTTGTCAGAAGATCGCAAAAGGGGATTGCATGACCTCAGGCCACAGCAATATCAATATCATAAATGTCAACCAGTTGCTAAGTATCTGAATTTTGATCATGTGATCATGGGGATGCTGCAAATGTCTTAATTATGAAAAACAATCGTAAGTCACATTTTTCAGTGCCGTTGTAACTTTGATGGGTCAGAATAGAAAGAATTAGAATTAGAATTAGAATTAAAATAACAGAGTTCTTGAAGATCTTCTAGTCCAACCCCCTGCTTAGGCAGGAAACCCTACACCACTTCAGACAAATGGTTCTCCAACATCCTCTTAAAAACTTCCAGTGTTGGAGCATTCCCAACTTCAGGAGGCAAGTTGTTCCACTGATTCATTGTTCTAACTTGTGAGGAAATTTCTCCTTAGTTCTTGATTAGTTTCCACCCATTGCTTCTTGTTCTACTCTCAGGTGCCTTGGAGAATAGCTTGACTCCCTCTTCTTTGTGGCAGCCCCTGAGATATTGGAACACTGCTATCATGTCTCCCCTAGTCCTTCTTTTCATTAAGCTAGACATACCCAGTTCCTGCAGCCATTCTTCATATGTTTTAGCCTCCAGTCCCCTAATCCTCTTTGTTGCTCTTCTCTGCACTCTTTCTAGAGTCTCAACATCTTTTTTACATCGTGGCGACCAAAACTGGATGCAGTATACCAAGTGTGGCCTTACCAAGGCATTATAAAGTGGTACTAACACTTCAAGTGATCTTGATTCTATCCCTCTGTTTATGCAGCCTAGATCTGTACTGGCTTTTTTGGCAGCAGCTGGTCACTAAATGAACTTTTGTACATCAAGGACTACCTGTAATAGCATCATTGCTGGATGATGCACCAGCACTCATGATGTTACCCAGTTTGGGTAATGAAATGTTTGCAAGAAAATATCCAAATTCAGGCATCAAGGACTCCTCTTTCATCCCTGAGCTACAAATATTCTCCTTTATCAGTACACGTGTACTGTACTGATAAAGTTTGGAAGAGGCTGCCTTCACTGAACATCCTATATCAGGGATCCCCAAACTTGGCAGCTTTAAGACTTGTGGACTTTAATTCCCAGAATTCTCCAGCCAGCTATGCTGGCTGGAGAATTCTGGGAGTTAAAGTCCACAAGTCTTAAAGCTGCCAAGTTTGAAGACCTCTGTCCTATATCAATCAAGGAGCTGGGTGGAGATAGACTGCTGAGGGAAGAAAACTCTGACCTAATTTGGGCTGGGTTGATCGCTAACTAGGGAAAATCCTACATTGCTTGTGAGACAGAAATGTGGCTATGGCTTGGGAAAGGGCAACTCTGTGCCGCCTTTAGCCAGAAAGCGTTTCCTGTTGCTATTTCAAGCTACTGCATTACTTTTTGCAAAGCCTGACGCTTTCAGTAAAAAGGAAGCTTAAGCTACTATATCTATAAAAGGGCCCTTATTGTGTGTGATGATAGTCCAACCACAGAGGGAAGCATCCTGACCTTCTGGGACCAAGCAGGTGGCTATCACAGATAAAGGAAATATGAAAGAAATGCAAAAAGAAAACGTCATCGTTTAAAAATGTTAGGGGTTTTTTTTTGCAGCGAGTCCATGCTTTCAAAGAAACTTCGCTGAGAGATTTAAATTTGTCTTAGATTGCCTAGTTTCCAATATTTTGTAAATACTCTCTTTAGAAAAAGATGCCCTCTTGTTATCAGTTAAAGACGAAATTTATGAGTTCTTTGTTTTGTTTAAGGAAATATAGCTAACTAGATTGAACAAATCTATTGAAATGCATTCCCAATTGTTGGTAGCTTCTTTTCAGAATTTTACAAAATAAACTGCAATTCAGAATATGATGTCTATCAGGATAAAATTGCTAGAGCACCAAGAAGGGAATCTAGAACACAAATGTTTTAAACAGTTGCAAAAATCATACATATTATCAGTACTGTCTGTTAACAATAAGTATCCATAACTATCTTGTGGATATGATGAATATGTAAATTTATTTTTATTTTATTTATTTTTATTTATTAAAATTTATATACCGCCCTACTCCCAGATGGGACTCAGGGCGGTGAACAGCCAGAATAAGATACAATAAATACAAAAGTTTAAAAAATCTTATTAAAACAAATTAAATAATTTGGCTCAACAGTTTAAAAATCCAATTGTAAAAAATTTAAGACCCCAATATAAAGGAGGTTAAGCCAGCCCAGCTTGTTCAAATAAAAATGTTTTTAAGGCGTGGCGAAAAGTACACAGGTCCTGTAACCTCCTTATCTCAGGGGGGAGCTCGTTCCAGATGGTAGGTGCCCCCACAGAGAAGGCTCTCCCCCTGGGGGCCACCAGTCGACACTGTTTGACCGACGGCACCCTAAGGAAATCCTCTCTATGGGAGCGGACTGGTCGGTGAGAGGCTGTTTGTGGCAGAAGGCGGAAATTCATGGGGTTTTTTTGCCTGTGTCATGAATAGATCTGAAAAACAGATGAAATATAGTATGTTAGTACCAAATATAATGTTTGGAATTCATTCTTTCTGAACATATTGTAATATTTTTGTACTTTTTGTCCAAAATGGTTTATTCCTTTAAGAATATACATTAATTAACGCTTGATTCACTGAACATTGACTATATATCTCTGCATTGTTATATCTCTATTTCTATATCTAACTACTTACCATCTATCTATATCAGGGTGTCAAACTTGTGGCCCACGGGCTGGATGCATCATGCGCTGGCTACACCTCCTCTAACCCACTGTTGACTCACCCACAGTCCCATTCACTTTAATGGGACGGCTGGTGATGCAGCAGTGACACAAGGTGGGGGACGTGGCAGGAAGTAGGTGGGTGGCAAGCACCCGCTAGCAAGCACTGCCATGATGGATCCGAAATGACGTCATTTATAAATATTATACTTATAAACTGCTTAGAAGCTTTCACTTTCATTTTTACTGTTTGCATTTCCTCCTCACACTTAGAGCCTGGTGGTACAAATGCATTTCTCTTCAAACAATCATACAGTTTGTAGTGTACATGGATTTGTGAAACAATGGGATAAAGGAATATTCCTGAACTTCGTTTTATGATTTATCTCATGGTTGCTGTGAAATTGTGTGAATGCATCAATGCAGTGCATGTTATCTCAGCTTGCAGAGCTCGGATTCATTCAATGAGTTTACAAAAATGTAAACATTGCAGAATATACAGTCTTGTGCTACATAACTAAACTCCATGATGAATAAACTAAATTATTAATGTATCTTAAATAGAAAACTATCTTTAGATAGATTTTTACTCCAAAAGCATTTTATTAAAATAAATTTGATAAAAAAATTGATTTAAATAAAAAAAAAGAGTTACATTAAAAAATTCCAATTTTAATTTAAAAAATCCAATTTTTTAATTTTATTTTTTAAAAGTCATCTATTTTTATCCACCCTGGATTGAACAAATTTATTGAAATGCATTCACAATTGCATTGACAATTGTGAATGCAGACAACCAACCACAGAGTGCCAAGGACTCCACAGATATTCTATTCTGTTGGAAGCTGTGATCACTTGTAATCTACTCTCCTGATAGAGAAGAGAGAGTATGTTCTAACAGCTTTAATACCTGAAATAGATACCTTAGTACTTTTAAAAACAGCTGGACTGTTATTTGTGTTTCAAAACACTGTTCTCGGAGCCTACTTACAGGTTTCCAACTTTTGAAGGATCAAAATGGTACGTTCCAACTGGCTGATCTGGGGGAGAAAAAGCTAAATAGGATCAGAAAGTAATTGAACATCACCAGGAAATCCCAGGACTATAGGTTTGTCTGGGAAGCTGACCAAACTATATCCTAAACATGTTGCAAACAGTGTGTGTAACTGTCCCTCTCACCACTCCTGATTACAGTTAACATTTAGTGTTCATGGGGACTTCTATCACTAAAATATATCAATTGCTTTAGGGTTGAGGTTTAGTAGAATCTCTCTGCTTTCTAGCCTGGTTCCCTAACACTAGACCCGTGATGGCGAACCTCTGGGCATGTGAGCTGTCGCTCCAGTTCAGCTTCACTGCGCATGGACATGCGCCACCCACCAGCTAGCTGGTCATCGGGTCTCTGCCATGCATACCTGGGGGGGTGGGTGGGATGCGTGCAATGGGGCCATTAATGCATGCATGGCGGAGCTGAACTGGGGCGATGGCTCGCATGCGCACAGAGAGGGCGCTGCATGCCACCTGTGGCATGCGTGCCATAGGTTTGCCATCACGGGTCTAGTGGTTAAGGAACTACACTAGAAAGCAAGAGGATTCTGAACTCAAGTTCCACCTTAGTCATGAAAGCCAGCTGGGTGATTTTGGGCCATTCACTCTCTCTTATCCCAAAATCTCTCAGATTTTAAAAAATCCATTGGATCACCCATTGATGCAAATCCCAAGTACAAAAGTTAAGATCATGCTTTTAATTTCAAACAAATCGCTACTATATTCTGAATTCAAGTTCCACCTTAGTCATGAAAGCCAGATTTTTAAAAATATATTTAGGATGTAAAGATAGGTATATAAAAGATATATAACTAGGTTAGGTCCTTTGACAAGAGCTGGACATTAAAAAAGAATTAGCTTTGGAAAATAATTGCCACTTGTTTAATTTTTTTTAATACTTTAAAATAACTTAGTAATAATTATATCCCAGTAGGATTGTTCTTGGAAGTGAGTGGAAGATTTTTATTTTTAAAGAACCATTATTAATATCAAATAAGTAGGCTCCAGGGTTTTTCTTAATGTTTCAAAGAGCAGCTATGTTCATTCTGATGCTTACATTTTAACGGACAACAGTTTTCTCACACTTCATTGTTTGGAAGAAGGTAATGTGTAGTTGAAGTTTTTTTCCTCAGTCACAGCAGGCGACTTCAACCAACCTTTGAAAAGCTAAGCAGGACTGTTAATTGTAACTGCTGGGATGGCAAACCATCAGGAATCCCCAATGCTGTAGGGTAGGTAGTCTTAGATGCTAAAAAACTGTTTCTTCCCTACTGTTGCCAAGAGCTCCAGGCCTGGATACTATTATCTTGCTTTTAGGGCAGTTTTCTCCAGTTCTGGGTTGAATCTATATGCAGTCTTGATAGAAGCGCTGTAGACAAAAACACATACATAGAGAAACTTCAAACTCTATGCAGTTGGGGATGAGAACAGTGAAATTCATGTGCCACCTTTCTTTGGGTCTGTTTGCAATTCTTCTTCGAACATAAGAACATCTTAAAGTGGCTTAGCAGAAAGCTAGCTGCAAACAAAGTTCAAAAGAAATCCATTTGAATTCATTGTGTTTAAGAAAGTGAAGGAGAGTGAGACATTGGTTTTCTTCTTTTTCTTTTGCCCTCAGGGACTGACTGCTTCAGTCAGTGTCCCCACTGTTTGAAGCAGCTATTTTTAGTCATCCTCCCCCTCCCCCTCCCCCTCTTTGTTCGTTTGCCGATTGTTATCTTTAAGGGCATTGTGAGAAGAGATAGGGTGCTGAAAAGTTTGTTTGTTTGTCTTGGTGGACAGCCAGGATATTCTAACTTCTTTTAGTAGGGAAAAAAAAAGTGATCCCACTATCCATAAAAGGAAATGCATGGTAAAAGCTTAAAATAGGAAGAATACTGGTATTTCCTTGACCAAATGAAATGTTTTTCATAGTTGGCTTATGGACCCTGGGAATGTAATACGGCAGACCACTGTCAGCTTAGCCCTTAAATGCATGTCTGCAATAACTTGCAAATTGTACACTGTGTTTTGGTGTCTGAAAAATTTTGTTCTAAAGATTGGCCTGTATTAATTTATTGAATGTATTTTGCATTACTCTAGTTACTTGTTTGTCCTCTCTGTAATATTTTGGGGTATCTATTGTGTCTTTCTTGACCTTTTCATGCAACAGATTAAAATAAAAGGGTTAAGGGTTAAAAGGGTGTCCAATTCACATAAATCTTTCCTTCACACTTCAATAAAGAGAAGTCTGACTTAGATGTGCTAAGGCAGAGGTGTCAAACTCATCACCTGACGTATCACAACTCCCCCCCCTTTGCTAAAATGGGAGTGGGTGTGGCCAGCACGTGATGCATCTGGGTTACAGGCTGCGAGTTTGATACCCCTCTGCTAAGGCTTTAGTCAGGGCATTCATATTGAAGTTACATTAACCCAGTTTGCTGCAATAAACAGAATTTATGACATTGCACTGGATTAGGAGCTGAGGTTTACTTAGCTGCTTGGCTGCCAGGGTAGTTACTCAGAAAAGTATATTTGTTATTTCCTCAATTCTTTTAGGTTGCATGGATACTGTTCTTGGTATTCTTATATCTATAGTAGCAGTAGATCTGTACGTTATGTAAATACTGATGTCAAAATAAACATTTTCATATGAATAGATATATGCATGCGATTCTAATTCACTCGAGAGAGTCTAAACCAGAGGTATCAAACTCAAGGTCCACAAGCCGTATCTGGCCTGTGGGGTGCTTAAATCTGTCCTGCAGGGCTGCCTGCAAATAGCAAAGGACTGGCCTGCAATGCTTCTACTAACGAAAATGGGGCTCGGGGGGTTTCACATGCCCCCCCCCATGTCCTGTTTCCAGCCTGGACGGCCTCCTGCAGTATGCTGTCAGCCAAAATGGGGGGGGGAGGCTGCATGCAGCCCCCTCGTGCCCCTTTTTGGCTGGCAGGGTGCTGCAGGAGGCAACCGTCCTGTCCCCCCCCCCCCCCACCGCCCCTGGCCAGCCTGCAGAGGAGAACTACAATGCTGATCTGGCCCTGAAGAAATCCAGTTTAATATCCCTGATCTAAGCCATAATGGCTTAAGGTGCACTGAAACCCCAGCCGTCTATGATTTCTTAAATCATGATTTGAATGTAGTCTGGGAATCCTGCCACTAAAATGGAATCTAAAATAATTGAAAACTGCCATGAGGCTTTCAGTTATTTGAGAAATAAATTAGTATTAAAATAAGCATGTTACTTGCATTTCCCTTTAACACACTATGAGGGCCCTCCTTAAGGATTGTACGCGGACTTCATGATGATGCTGGGTTGTTTCAGTGGTTTTGGATGACTAAAACAACTTTAGTAGCTTATTAGTACCCCTTGTAAGTAAGGAGAAAATCGGCAAAAACAAGGAAAAGACTATATACATGAGAAAGGAAGAGGGAAAAAGATGTTTGTTTAGATCAGGAGTCTCCAAAGTTGGCAACTTTAAGACTTATGGACTTCAACTCCCAGAGTTCCCCAGCCAACATGGTTAAAGTACACAAATCTTAAAAGTTGCCAATTTTGCAGTCCCTGGGGAAAAATGAACTTTACTGATTGGCACTCCCAAAGACAATTCCACAGTGAACTTCTCAGCCAGATACTTTGTGGTACTCATATGTTTCTTCTATCTTGTTAAAAAACATTCTTTTTAAAGATGTGTCAGTCTTCAGTACCTGTATCTTCTATAGAGAAAAGTTTTTCTTTGAGCTATCATGTTATAGAAGAGCCTTTCTCGATCTGATGCTCATAGGACATAGTTACATTTCCCAGAATTCCTAATGGCCATTCCATTCAAAAATTCTGGGAATCACAATCCCAACATACGGCATTGTTCTAGAAACGCTATTCCATATGTTCCTTGAATGTGAATTTCAGTTCTGTGAGAGCCCATGATGTCTATTACATAAGCTTCCATGTATGTTATAGTTGAGTGCTAAAGCAAACACTCTCAGACAACCCAAATATCTTTAAAACATATGCTTTCTTGGCTTGTATAGCTTCTTTGTTCTCTCTCAGTTGCAGATGGGACTTAAGGGAATTAACCTTTCCCATTTTCTATCAACTATTTGACAGCACTTTTGTAATATGCCCAAAATTCATTAACAAATCATATAAGTAGCGAACAGGAAATCTTTTGCCTTAGAAAAGTAGTAAGCTATAAACAGTCTTCTGTGAATTGCTACTGCCAAGCATATAGTGGCCAAATAATACAGTGTTTTTGTTTTGTGTTGAAGTTTTTTTTGTTTGATTTGATTTATTAGATTTATATACCGCCCTTCTCCCGAGGGACTCAGGGCGGTGTACAGCCATGATAAAAAGACAATAAACCATACAAAATTTAAAACCCATTTAAAATGAAATTAAACAAATCTTGGCTTTCCTGATTAAAACCCTATAATTTAAAATACCCCATTCAAATTTTATTTCATCAGCCAGGCCCGCTGGTGTCATTTTTCTTTACTGTATTATACATTAGTTGCAACAATGGCTTATAACTAGCACAAGGCAGAGTATTATTGCAAACTACTAAAAGTAGTAACAATTAAAAATAACTTCTTTTTTAAAAATTGTTTTTACCAATATATTTCCATCATAAATGCTTCTGCAGAATTGAAAAGGCTGATAGGTTAATAGAATTCTACAGTTGGGATGACTGAACACAGATGACAATTCTTGAATAACGGGACTAAACAGAAAGTTGGTCTCATAATGCGAAAGGAAGCTTATAAAAAAGGGAAAAGTAAACTCAAGTATTTTCAGAAAAAAAGGCCAACAGAAGCAGAAGATAATCTGTTTTTCTTATTTCGTTTATAGATATTTTCCCCCAAGAATATTGCATTATTTTTTATCTGAAGTAGCAAGCTGCATTAAAGTTGTATAGCACTGTTTCTATCAAAATTACCCAGTATATTATTATTACACATTCTGTTGAATAAGCAATGGAATAATGTTAAAGATTGTTATTTCCATCTAACCTAACCAGGGTGGGTTCTACTTACTTTTACTACCAGTTCGCAATGGGAGTGCATGCACACTTCCGCACATGCGCAGATTGTCCATTATGACGTCCATTCGGGTGGGCGGAGCCTCCCACCGCTTTTACTACCGGTTCTCAAGAACCGGATAGAACCGGGAGAAACCCATCACTGATCCTAACTATAACATTCCCTTAAATTTTGGAATGGAGGTGCAGTATAAAAGTGCTGTGAGATAGCTTCTTCATGTCCTGTTTCTGTAAAAATAAAAAAATAAAAAACAGTTATGAAGAAGCATCATTAGCAACTAAATCTAATCTTCCTCCTGAAGGTATTCTATGTTTTTAGTATATTAAGTGAGATTATCACTTGAGCACTTTATCTTGATTCTTTGGGCTATTGATGCTAATTTTGTAACCAAGTCTCAAGCAAGGTTCAAAGCTTATTTTAATACTGTTGGACATAATTTTGGCTTTAAAAATACAGATCCATTGGGAGTTGGATGTTTGTTCCCTGAGCCCTTCTGTTCTGATTGAGAAAGTAATTTGTTACAAAATATGTTCCTCTCCACCAGTTCTTCTTATTTATGGTGGAGTTTTTCCTTTATGAGATCATCTATCATGCTATACTGCCATATGGTGTGTCAGGTAATTTATACAATTTAACTAATTGTAC
The DNA here is from genome assembly GCA_030761175.1 of Masticophis lateralis. Lineage (NCBI taxonomy): Eukaryota > Metazoa > Chordata > Lepidosauria > Squamata > Colubridae > Masticophis > Masticophis lateralis. The sequence goes on along the minus strand of JAUDYJ010000007.1, from coordinate 67,405,060 downwards.
AACAATTAGTTGCATGTCACTTCATGCCATACGACAGCTGTCCCTTAACATTGTATGTTGTTTCTGCCAGAAGTTATTTCTAATTTTTGCATTAAGGGTGAGCAATTTGAAACATTTTCCATTGTTCTTTCATTTAACTTATTATTGATTATTTGCTGACTGTATTGACTGTGTAAAGAAAAAAAAAGTTTGTGATATAAAATGAGATTATAGTAATTATTTCCAGATTTGTCAATCTAGTGCAGATATCCTGAATGACCTTGGTGTTATTTTTCTGTCCTCTGGTATGTATCTGTTCCCAAGCCTCTTTAAGTGGCAGACTGGTATCTAACCAGAAAACATTGCCTTTTTTGGAATTTTGTGAAACTGTCAGTTGAATCTCAGAAAGAAACAGTGGCAGTTTGCATTTTTGTACTTTGGAAAAGGAAGAATGACTTTAAAGGGAAAAAAATAGCTGTTAGTTTTTCTTGAGAAAGCAATTGACATTTTGGTCCTGTTGTAAAATATAGTGTGTGAAGGAGACAAAGATTTTTCTAGTTTTCTGGTTTAGCTTCTGTATTGATGCAGAATTGCTGAGTGGTATTTGCTTAGTATTAGCGGTTTAGTATTTTGTTTTATTGTTTATTATTTTTATTTATTATTCATTAGTTATAATATTTTAGTATTAGCAGTATTACTATTAACTAATCTGATGCTTGCTTACTTTGTGAAGGTAGTATCAGACTTATTTAATATATTTTTATTCCTCATTTTAGATAACTTTTTTCTCTTCTTATTTTCCTTGTTACTTATATGACAAATAGGTCTACAAGTCTGTCATATTTTTTTAACGTTAATAGTGTACAGAAGCTCTTATGCAATTTACTTTTTCAGTAGCTGTCAGTGGGCGGATTCTGGGACTGCATTAAACTCCAAATTCCTTGTTTGGTTTCAACTGTTTATGTACACTAAGGTTTGTGGTCTTTGTCTGTTGTGCAAATCCCAAGTTTGTGCTTTTTTTCATTTAGCTTCCATTGTGCTTCTTCCATTTAGCTAAAAATCAAACCATGACAATCTTTCTTGGGGGAAAAATTACTTTCTAAGGCAGCAGATATGCATGAGCAAAACAAACCAACTGCTATAAATTAATTAAGGTGAACAATTAAACAAAATTAATTAAACAATTAAACAAAAGTCTTGGTGGTGCAGCAGCTTAAAGTGGTGTTAAAGTGACACCAGCTGCCTGCAATTGCTACAAGTTCGAATCTCACCAGGCTCAAGGTTGACTCCGCCTTCCATCCTTTCAAGGTAGGTAAAATGAGGACCCAGATTGTGGGGGCAATAAGCTGACTTTGTATAAAAAAGAATATTGGTTTGGGGGGGGGGGCAAAAGCCCTACTAAGCAGGTATATACAAAAGTATAAAGGCTATTGCTTAATGCATTGTAAACCTCCCTGAGTCTCCCGAGAAGGGCGGCATATAAAGTTTTTTTTTTTTAAAAAAAGTGCGTATATAGTCAAGGCCTGGAGGAAAGTTGTCCATGGGATTGCGATAGGTCGGACATGACTTTGCAATTAACAACAACAATAAGTTAAGGTGATAGATTTTCACTTTCTCAGGGAGGCATAATAAGGTTGGACTTCTGCTTATACACAGAGTTCACTTTCTCAGGGTCAGAGGGCAGAAGGAATTAAATGGAAAAGTTGTGTGGACATGTCTTCTCAATCTAAGCAACCAGATTTCTTTGCATCAGATAAAGCTTCCATGGTAGTGATTTTTGCTCCTGCAACTTAACACACAACTTTTGTTGTTTTTCAGATAACTGTCGGGGAAAAAAATCTTCTCAGTTTTTGAATCCAATTTTAAGGTGATTCAACCCTTTCAGTTTTCAGGATTGTCTTTTTCAAGGAAGAATCTGTCTATCCTGTATGATTTATCAGAGAAGAAAGGGATCAGAAGGACTGATCTCCTTTAGAAAAGTAGTAGAGTGTCTTTTTTTCCCCAAAGACATTTAGGCAGTTTTCTTTACACAGTGAAATACGGAGTTTGTTTCCCTGTCCATCTAGGTTCAGTTCCAAGTGGGGAGAAAGACATTGGAAAATGGAGGCTGGTTGGAAAGATGGTTTATTGGTGAACAAGACCACATGGGTTTGAAGTCCTGGGTAGCTGACCACATGGACTGGAGAGTGAGTGTTATTTATACCCTCTCTTGGGCTTTGAACTTGAGCTTCCTGTTCCTGTAGTAAGGGCATGTATTCTATTGGTTGCTGTAGTCAGACTCCCATGTGGACTCATGTTTGTCTGAATCGAGTTTGGTGAAACCTCGGGCTGATGTAATGTAGTTCCTATTGTGGCTGAATGGCTTTGCCCTGAAGGATAATCTCATCATCCTGGAGCTGAAGGCCTTTTGTCTTGTAGATAAGCTGGCACCAAAATATCTGCTGGGGGTATGTAGCTGGGGCTGAGTTTCTGTCTCCAAGAGCATATTTCTCAATTTCTCATCCAGGGAAATATAATATTCTGCCTTTTTAGTATTTCCTAAAATAATTCATTCTTCTAGGAGAGGGGTGGGTGCTAACTTTCTACAAGGTATTGTCTAGTGATGAAATAGGCAGAGGATTTTTTTTTAAATGTCCAGAGTAAGGTTGCTACTTTAATGGGCATACTGATCTACACTGGGACATTGTGTCCTCAATTCCAGGAGTGTCCGCTTGTGATATGAATCATCTTTCTGTACAAAGTGATGGAATCTAAATTCCAAAGTCTACGTTGAAATGTTGTAATACTATATATGGAATCTGAGCATGTTTCTACCTGTGTTTGTTTTCTAGTAATAAAAATCTGCTTTCTTGTTTATCTAACAAAAGAGAAGAATTTGGAGAAGAATACTGGGAATTCATTTTCTTTAAAAAAAATCGAAGGTAGTCGCATTAATCAGAAGTAATTCTGCCTTCATATACAACTTTCTTATCTTCAAAAATGAACTGATTAAAATAATGTATTGGAAGGGGGCTCAGAATTGTATGCAGTGTACTGCAAAACTCTTGTGGGCTTTTCAGGTCCATGCAATATGTGAATCTGATCATAATCCTTAACATACCTGTGCAAATTTGTCTATATGTGCAGTGTAGTCTGTTGAAGAGCTTGTGAACTTTGGGAATTAAAGCTAAATCTAGAATTTAATTATGTAGCCAAGCTGAAACTTAATCTGTAAGGCAGTGTGTAAAAGTGAGACGCCAGCATGTTAGAGCTCAAAATAACTTTTGCACTCCCTCCTCAAGACCGTAATGTCGAGCCTCTTTTATAAATTATTGGTGGAAAGTAGAACCTATGGCTTGGAATGGGCAGTTAAGACATCAGGCTAGAAACACTGAGAATTTGAGTTCTAATCTCACCTTAGTCACAAAGCCAAATTGCCCCAGGAAGGAAGCAGTGGTAAGCCACTTCTGAAAATTTTGCCAACAAAACTACAGGGAGTTGTCCAGGCAGTCTTTGAGAATCAGATATGGTTGAACAGATATATAGTACAGTGTATCACATATTGGAACTTTTGTCAATTTTAAGGTTTAATACGTGTTTAATATAAGCTGCCCTTAACCAAAATCCTCTAATATTAAGAATAGTAGAAATCTGAAAGCAATGGCTTAATTATTAATGTTTCGAATATTCTAGTATTCGGGGTTGCTACCGCCCCATTTGATAGGACTAAGTGCCAATGATAGAGGTTCCTAATATTTTCTGTAATTTTGGAGTAAACAAAGAAATTCTTAATTTTCCCACAACCACTCCTAAAAATCTACATGCAAAAAAAAAAATCTACATGTTTTGCATGCAAATTTGCTTTAGCTGTTAGGAAAACTTTCCAAATGCAGAAATTACACCAATATAATTCCTCAACTTGCTGGGTTTGACATCTGAAGGAGTAATAGAAAGCAAATGCTTTTTTGCCTTCCTTCAATCATGCAAACACCCTTTAAAGTTAGAGTTCAGGGTGAGAAGGAAATAGGCTTATCTGGATAATCAAGGGTGATCCTTGAATTCATGATGGGACCCAAGTGCTGCGAATGACTGTAGTTTCCTGTGTTTACATCCTTAGGAGAGAAAAAATGTGCTTCTGCCATGGTCTTGGTGTGGAGAGCAAGCTGTTTTCAGCCCCAAATCCATTCCAGCTGTGTCTCTGAGTAGACACAAGGTTACATTAAGAAAGTTGCTAGGTTTCCATTGGCTTAGATCAGGGGTGTCAAACTCAAGGCCCGGGCCTGCATCTGGCCTGCGGGATACTTAAATCTGGCCCACGAGGCCGGCCTGGAAATAGCGAAGGATAGGTCTGCGATGCCTCTGGCAGCCAAATGGGGTGCGGGCATGCATGTGGTCCCCTGCGCCCCATTTTGGCTGACAGGGTGCTGTAGGAGGTGTCCATCTGATCCCTCCCCCGCCCGGCCCATAGAGAAGAACTACAGTGCTGATCCAGCCATCAGAGATATCCATTTTGACACCCTGGCTTAGATTTTAAAAGCTGGTCATTCTGAATGTCTCTGGCCTTCATTTTTTTTTGTCTCAAACATTAGAACTGATGGTAAGCCACTTTTGAAACTCTGATGGTTTAAAAGCAGTGATGTGGCATAGCTGTCTGTGGTTGAAAACAGCAGATTCCCACTTGGTCTACTAATCCCTTTGTGTATGCTGAAGGAGCTAATTGTGATACTTATGTCCATAGCCAGTCATCCATAATTGCTACTTCAGCTTCTCTGTATCTCCTGAGGTTATCCTTCGCTTGCTTCAATCTTGCATACTCTGTACAGTAATTGGACTTACAACTTGGGACTTTCAAAAGTTTGAAGATCAGCTGCAGGCATCATTTAGTGTTTAATGCTCTCAAGGGGATTTCTTATTGGATTTCCTCCAGTTGTTACAAGTAAAATACTAGATAAATCTGTGTGCTGCATTGTAAATTAAACACCACAGTTAAGAGGATTGTTGAATAGGTAGTTGCATGCATTGACATGAGATTGGGCAGTTACTGTAATGAACCATGACAATTTTTGATTATTCAGAGTCAGAATAGACAGGTTATCTATCTCTAGATTAGTAAACTGTTTCATGATTCTAAACCAGGGGTGTCAAACTCACGGCCCTTGGGCTGGATACATCACACGGCCTGTGGGCCAGATGCACTACCTCTGGTTTAGCGAAGGGAAAAAGTCACAATATGTCACATGACAACATGACACCCCGAGTTTGATATTCCTGTTCTAAACTATTATATTTTCCATTGTAAATGAAGGCTGATGACTATTCTCATCATTGTCCATATTGTCCATATTGGTTTTGCATCCTTCTCAAACTTTTCTCCAATCAGTATGAATTTAGTTATACTGTTGAGGATGATGATTTTTTTAATGGGAGGTTTACGGACTGCGGTGGATTTTATTCAGAGATATAAAGCTGTTCCTATCCTTTTTCTTCTAACATCTTAACATCCTGTTCCTTTGTTCTAGTTTTATTGTCTTCTCGAAACGTCCCTCTTCTCTATCATTTTCAAGCTTTTCCTCACAGCTATGTAATTTCTTGTTGTCAGTTACGCTGCATTTAAATGCTCAGTTTTTGCTCAGTTTTTCAAGACGGGATTCTTGGCCCTTTAAAAACTTGTTCTGAAGTCAACTTATAACTGCCACTCCTTAAGTGTTTTGAACTAACATCTCTATTACTCTTGAAGCTAATTAGTACAGGAAGCTTATATTGTCAACAAGAAATTGAAATTAAGATGCATTTGTGTATGCATAAAACATGGCAAGCAATGTGAATGCCAGAAACAGCTCCAGGACACATTAGTCATTTGCATGTCAACTGAATGCAAACTTCTAAGCTTCTGTGTTTTATCACAACATGTCCTGTTCTTTGTCTCTTTGAACTTTCCTTTCAACTAATCTTGTTTTTCAAGTGAACTTTCCCAACTTGTAAAAACCAGTAGTTTTTAATTAAAGGAGTTAAAACCATTTTCTCTACAATTTGCCAATTCTGTAATAGGTATTTGAAAGGTCAAGTTTTGCATTCGTGTAGTTTCACTTGCCAGTGTGTATCATTAGATGTAAGGTTTTTTTAAAAAACCCTTGTATAAAGTAAAGGAAAAGTCTCTTTGAAGTTTATCTCAGGTCTTGGTAATTTCATGGATCCATCCATATACAGTTAGTCCTTGACTTACAATGGTTCATTTAGTGACCACTTAGCACTTAGAATTATATAGTGCTTCACAGTACTTTTTTACAGCCCTCTCCAAGTGGTTTACAGTGTCAGTATATTTTCCCCAACAATCTGGGTCCTCATTTTACCAACTTCGGAAGGATGGAAGGCTGAGTCAACCTTAACCCATTGAGACTTGAACTGCCGAATTGCTGGCAGTCATCAGTCAGCAAAATTAGCCTGCAATACAGCATTCTAACCGCTGCGCCACCATGGCTCTAAACAATGGCACTGAAAAAAATTACTCATGACCATTTTTCATACTTACAATCATAGCAGCATCTCCAGGGTCATGAGATTTACATTCGGATGCTGGATAGCTGGTTCATATTTGTGCTGGTTGCAGTGTCCCGGGCTCCTATGATCCCCTTTTGCGACCTTCTGGCAAGCAAAGTCAATAGGGAAGCCAGGTACCATGTTATGCACTTAACCACTGCAGTGATTCACTTAACTCACTGCAGTGATTCACTTAAATCTGGCGAGAAAGGTCGTAAAATGGGAAAAAAGTCACTTAACAAATTTCTCACTGAGCAACATAAATTTTGGGCTCAATTTTGGTCATAGATTGAGGACTACCTGTGTTTAGAGAGACATAGTATGTTAGAACAGAAACCGTACTTATTGTGCTTAAAGCAGATTTAGCATATTGTATGAACCCCAATGCTGAGAGTCTCTTCGAAATCTGGGGTGATGCCAGGAAAATGGTCTTTGTATTTATATTCTTCTTTTATACAGAATTGAAGATGAAAATGGAATGTTTCCAAAATTGAAATGTTACCTTGAAATGAGCTTTATTAAATTAAGTGGGACTGACATCATAGGAAGTGGAATATCTTATTTCTTTGATCTTATAAAGAACAGAATTAAATCTGAATTGCATCGTTTTAATTTTTCTATTAAAGTAAGCAAGAAACAGGATGATGAATAAGATGCCATTGGAATTGAAACGGCATAGGATTGGATTATAACATTAACAGTGTTAGGGTTATGCTTCCTATTACTTCCTTGCTTGATTTTTCTTATTTTAAAGTAAAAGACTAACATTTCACCCACTTAATTTGGTAAATTAATTGTACAATGGTAAAGTGATAGGCCGAGGGAAGCAGTGGTTCAGTGGCTAAGACACTGAGCTTGTCAATCGAAAGGTTGGCAGTTCAGCAGTTTGAATCCCTAGTGCCATGTAATGGGGTGAGCTCCCGTTACTTGTCCCAGCTTCTGCCAACCTAGCAGTTTGAAAGCATGTAAAAAATGCTAGTAGAAAAATAGGGATCATCTTTGGTGGGAAGGTAACAGTGTTCTGTGCGTCTTTGGCATTTAATCATGCTGGCCACATGACCACAGAGACGTCTTTGGACAATGCTGGCTCTTAGGCTCTGAAATGGAAATGAGCACCGCCCCCTAGAGTTGGGAACGACTAGCACATACCTTTAAAGTGATAGGCCAATAATGATAAAGTGACAAGCCAATTCATGGAAGATGGAGGCTGCATAAATTTGGTTAATAATTTTTTTTTCACGATAAAGGATAACAGTGAGAACATTCTAATACCTATAACTATAACTAAGTTGGTTTTTCATCCTCATATGGTTTTTCCTTATTTGGTCATTTTTTGTTCTTGGCACAACAGACACCAGTCTTGTTAAAACCTGAAGGTCTGTCATTGCTTTATTGTACTTAGCTATTATATTGCTTGAAATATTTTTTTTCTTTTTTCTTTTGCCTTGTTGCTCAGCATAAAAATTCCTTATGTTGACAGCTGATTTGAACTGTTGATATGTTTTAGGGTTTTCCAATAAAAAATGCTTATTTTTTTTTCTCATTTAAGTATATATTGTAAGCTTTGTATATGGCATGGTATGTTCCAACTATGCACATATAAGAGAGTTTTGTATTGCAAATACTTTTTTTTATAACATAACATGACAAATCTTTATTTATAACATTCGCATAGCCAAGTATCTTATAACAAACTATGAATGGCTCCCTATCAAAAGTTAAAACAGGATAAAAGCCATATTAAAATTATAAAAACTAAACCCAAAATTATAAGAAACAAAAACCTGATTCTCAAGTCAAACTTCTGATGTGCAATCTTCTCTTTTTGGATTTATCCCAGCACTGGGGGGAGAAATCAGGAAATCATGAGAAATCAGAAGACTAAGTCTTCAGAGGCCTGCCAAACTTCAGGGGAAGAGTGTTTCACAGGGCAGGGCCTGCTATAGAAAAGAAATAGGGCAATATTATTTAGGGAAGGGACTATGAATAATTTTGTGCAACTACAGGTAATCCTCAATTTATGACCATAACTGGCCCAAAATTTGTGTTGTTAAGTGAGAAATTTGTTAAGTGAGTCCCTCTCCCCCATTTCACGACTTTCCTTGTTAAATTTGTTAAGTGAATCGTTGCAGTTGTTAAATTAGTAACATGGTTGTTAAGTGAATCTGGCTTCCCCCTTGACTTTGCTGGTCAGAAGGTCGCAAAAAGGCGATCACATGACTTAGTGACTCTGCAACCGTCATAAATGTGAGTTCAGTTTGTCAAGCATCCGAATGTAAATCACATGACCATGGGGGAATGCTGCAATGGTCATAAGTGTGAAAAACAGTCATAAGTCACTTTTTTCAATGATGTTGTCACGTTCAACCGTCACTAAAGGAACTGCTGTAAGTCGAGGACTGCCTGTATTGAGAGCAGTTCCCCCCCCCCATATATACACCATATGTGTGATTGCATAAAAAAAGGCTACAGAAATACATTAAACTGATATACAAGCCGTGGCGGCACAGTGGTTAGAATGTAGTACTGCAGGCTACTTCTGCTGACTGCTGGCTGCCAGCAGTTTGGCAATTCGAATCTCACTGGTTCAAAGTTGACTCAGCCTTCCATCCTTCCAAGGTCGGGTAAAATGAAGAGACCCAGATTTTTGGCTGTAATATGCTGACTTTGTAAAACGCTTAGAGAGGACTGTAAAGCAGTGTGAATATCTTAAGTGCTATTGCTATACAAGTATGACCACCATTGAGCCCAAAATTTCCATTGTTAAAAAGGTAGTTAAGTCAATTGCATCTAATATTTTGATCTTTGGTGCCACAGTTGGTAAGCGAATCAGTGCAGTTGTTAAGTAGATCTTACAGTTGTTAAACGAATTTGATTTCCTCCATTGACTTACCTTGCAGGAAGTTGCCTGGGAAAGACAAAAATGGTGATCACATGACCCCAGGACAGTTCAACTGTCATAAACCCAGAACAGTTGCCAAGCGCCCAAATTTTGATCAGATGACTTATATTGATGCTGCAATGTCATAAGTGTGAAACTGGTCGTATGTCACTTTTTTCCCAATGCCGTGGTAATTTAGAATGATTACTAAACAAAAGTTTGTAAGTTGACTACCTGTATAACCCCATGCCCTCCAAATTAAATAAGGATTGCATAATACTTTTGGTTCAGAACCAGTGTGATAGTGAGTGATTAAGCTACTCAGCTGACACTAAGAGACCTAATGTCTGGTCTCTTGTAAACTGGGCTTTGAGCCAGTCACTCTCTCTTGATAGAGTAGTTGTTAATGGGGAAAAGCTGGAAGACAGAGTGCTGTCTAAAAACTAAATAAATCTAAAAAGTAAATAAACCTGCCTGAAAAAATTAGAAATGAAAGTTCCAAATCAAACAGCTACTTTCAAACAACATGCAGAGCTGTTTACTGTGGTCTTATTCTAGCCAGCACCTGTGAGAAGAAGCATAAACTTCTTCTCACAGTCATTGTTTTTGGACAATATGGTAAATATTAACATCTGGATTTTCATTATTATTATTATTCTGCATAGTAGTGGCTACGCGGGATATTTGATGGCTGCCAGTAATCTATTTATAGTCCCTGATTTATAAATCTGGCTGTGGCCAGATTTAAGATCTCTTTGTTCAGCTGAATATTGTCACTAGAATATTTATTTTTGGCTTGTCAGATAATGATATATGCTAGAACCACTTATTCAGGGCAGTTTATAGCCATGTTTAAATAAAATATCAGTTAAAAAGTGAATTAAAGCAGAAGTTGAATTAAGTTTTATTTTTTTTAAGAAATCAAACCACTTTACCTATCATGCATGGAGGGTTTCAGATTAAGTTTGGTTAATTTGGTTAAAGCGCTCCATGGCTTAGGGCCAGGGTACTTACGGGACCGCCTTCTGCCACCAATTGCCTCCCACCGGCCGGTTCGCTCCCACAGAGAGGGCCTCCTCAGGCTGCCGTCAGCCAGACAATGCCGGCTGGCGACCCCCAGGGGGAGAGCCTTCTCTGTGGCAGCACCCACCCTTTGGAATGATCTGCCTCCAGAGTTAAGAACAATCTCCGACCTCCCGACCTTCCGGCGGGCTTTAAAAACTCATCTTTTACAGCTTGCCGACTTAGCCTGATTCCTGTAAATATTTTATCATTTTAGAGTTTTTTATTATCTTTAAATGAATTTGGTTTTAATTTATGGCCATTTATATTGTTTTTTATGAAATTTTAACTTTTGTGTGCTTGTTTTTAATCGGCTGTGCACCGCCCTGAGTCCGTAAGGAGAAGGGCGGTATATAAATCTAATAAATAAATAAATAAATAAATAAATTTAAGTCATAATTTGAGAGAGAGAATAAGAATATGCTGGCTTCATACTCTGACAAGTACTAAAGGCAGCTTAAAAGAAAAAAAAATCCAGAGTACAAAATGTTAAAAATACAACAGAAATTATAAAACATCTGTAAATATTTAACAAAATTCATGAAAGGTGTGTTTTATAGAGTTCCTAAATACTGAGAATTGGGAGCCAAATGTGATTCACAAAGAATGTTTTCCATTGTCTGAGAGCAATTCAGGAAAAGAAGAGAGAGAGAGCCTTGGATAGCAGGGACATCTTTAAAGGGACTTTCCAATGCAAGGGTCTCGAGCCTTGGCAACTTTAAGACTTGTGTACTTCAACTCCCAGAATTCCTCAACCAGCTTTGCTGTCTTAAAGTTGCCAAGGTTGGAGACCCCTGTTCCAGTGGATCTTAACACCTGGATGGATTTTATAATGTAGGTCACTTTGGGCGAACAGTGAAGGCACCTGGGTAGAATACTATAGGATTAGTATTTAAATATTAGCATCTCTTAACTTGTCTAATATACCACCCATTTTTAAGTAAATACTTCAAATTGTAATCCCATTTTTCTCCTCTGCAGCCTCCTCAGGTAGCATATCGCACAGTCACAATAATTTTGTCAGCTGCTTTCAGTAGAATTTTCAAAGGCTCATTAGAAAAACATTTTGTCAATATGTTTCCTAGGAAAAGTATATCTTTTAAGTTTTTTGAAAGTTGCTAATAGTATCCTTGCTAGCTACACAAAATGCTTCAAAATGCAAGCCATTTGCCAAGAGAAAGTTGGAATATTTAGGTGTAGGAACGTAATTCTTAGAGTAATGATCCACATTTTGAAGCACATGGGTACAGATAGAAAATTCTTGAATGGTTCTCCATGTCTTTTGTTGTTAGTTGCGAAGTCGTGTCTGACCCATCGTGACCCCATGGACAACGTTCTTCCAGGCCTTCCTATCCTCTACCATCCTCTGGAGTCCATTTAAGCTCACGCCTACTGCTTCGGTGACTCTATCCAGCCACCTCATTCTCTGTCGTCCCGTTCTTCTTTTGCCCTCAATCTTTCCCAGCATTAGGCTCTTCTCCAGTGAGTCCTTCCTTCTCATTTAGGTGGCCAAAGTACTTGAGTTTCATCTTCAGGACCTGGCCTTCTAAAGAGCAGTCAGGGTTGATCTCCTGTAGGACTGATTGGTTTGATCACCTTGCAGTCCAAGGGACTCGCAGGAGTCTTCTCCAGCACCATAGTTCAAAGGCCTCAATTCTTTGGTGCTCAGCCTTTCTTATGTTCCAATTTTCACAGCCATACATTGCAACTGGGAAAACCATAGCCTTGACTATACACACTTTAGTTGGCAGGATGATGTCTCTGCTTTTTAGTAAGCTATCTAGATTTGCCATAGCTTTCCTCCCCAGGAGCAAGTGTTGTTTAATGTCTTGGCTGCAGTCCCCATCTGTGGTGATCTTTGAGCCCAGGAAAATAAAATCTGTCACTACTTCCATTTCTTCCCCATCTATTTGCCAGGAACTAAGAGGGCCGGATGCCATGATCTTAGTTTTCTTAATGTTGAGTTTCAAACCAACTTTTGCACTCTCCTTCTTCACCCACATCAAGAGGCTCTTTAGTTCCTCTTCACTTTCTGCCATTAGAGTGGTATTTATTTATTTATTTATTTATTTATTTGTTTAGATTTGTATACCGCCCTTCTCCTTGCGGACTCAGGGCGGTGAACAGCCAAATAAAATAGTACACAAAAGTTAAACAATTTCTTTAAAAAAAGCATATAACTTTGGCTAAAAATTAAAACCATTAACCATTAATGTATCATCTGCATATCTGACATTATTGATATTTCTCTATGCCTAGGAACAATAAACAGTAATATATATATAGAAATTAGATTAGGATGGTATCTTAGGCAGGGGTTTATATTTGCATTGGACAGCCTGAGTTCCCTCAGTTTTTTTGAGTCCTTTGTATGATCACATTTGCAAAAACTGAAAAATAGATCTTTGGCATTTTGGATGGGAAGCAACCTATAAACTAGAGTGTAATTCCTGAAGCAGATGTATTGCAGTTAAGCAAGTCCAAATTCTACCCCCACCTGTCTCCACATGTGGCTGTCTCTATCCTCTGTCTTCAGCTATTGACCATAAAGATTTGCCTCACACAAGGCAGAATATGAGACTGCTAAGTCTGGCATCATTTCCTGAAGAATATATAGGCTCTCTATATAGTTTGCCATGAATGAAGTAAAAAAATAACTAAAATAAAGCTATAAATGAAATGAATAAATTTATCTCTGCCCATATTATAAATTTGCTAGGCTACACAGAATATACAAAAGTAGATAAAAGGGTTCTTTTTTCTTTGCGTATTAAATTACATGGCACAACTCTGATTTCACAAAGAAAACCACTAATGTGACTCCCAGATACATGTTACTTGAAGCTTGGCAAGAAAGAAGTATGAAGAGTATTTTGGAATCCGTATTATTGCAGACTGACATACTATGGCCCGGTATGTATCTAATGACATTTACAGTACTAGCAAATGTCATGTACATTTGGGCTTTGGGCTCAGGCAGAGTCTTGCCCAGCAGTAAATATACTGCAGTGATGCAGTACCTCAGCTATGAAATACCCGAACCGGCAATATCCTATGTCTCACGGCAATATCCTATGTCTCCTGTCCATCTGGGAAGCCAAATGCTTTCTCAGCTGATTTGTTCATTAGTGACTCATTAAGAATCTTTGAGGTGTGAAAAATAGTGCCTTACCACGAATCAGGAAGCTTGAATACCAATAAGACTTGAATTGTAGTTTTGATTAGCTAATACTCTTTGCCCAAACAAAAAACAAAAACATTGTAGAACTTCAAATGTTCATAGACATTAGAGTTGTCTCTTTCAGAAATATACTTGATAAATGTCAGCAAGTTACTAAGGAAGATCCAAGAGACTTGCTTCTTTTAATTTGATCAGGTAAATTAGTGGCAGAGGAATAGTACTCAGTTTAAGGAATAGTACTCGGATATTTATGCACACAGGTCTTACATAACCTTATGTAGAATATCCTCTTGGGGATAATTGTCCCCAGTTCATGAGCCACTGGCTTACAAGGAAAGAACTGAAAGATTGGTGATGAAATTGAATCCAGTGATTTGACTAGCTGTCCCTTTCTTATCAGGTTAGGAGAGGATACATGAGAAATAGAGATCAGGATGCCTATAAATAGCATTTGGCCGAGTATGCATTATCTTCCATAAACCATTCCAAATCAGACATTGAGCACTACCTTGCCAAAAAGCAGCATGTGCTCACTAAAAGGAACAAACACTGATAGCAGTAAATCTGAATATGTCGTGCGATAGACACAATCATGTGAACGAGTTGCTTTAAGTATCCCATAGTTTTCAAATGGTTTAAAGCCAATGTACTTCAAATGCACAGAATCAATGAGATTCGTTTCAGACAGAAAGGGAAAATAACAGTACCTCTTTCAATAAGCAAAGTCCCAGCAGAAAATAAAGGATAGTTATCTGCTCCTTGATTAAATGTAATGAACCAAAGATACATAAATGTAGTGGACCTAAGACAGCAGAATTCCAGGAAAATAGTCTTGAATATCGCAGCAGTCCAGCAGTAGAAATAAGTATCAAATGAGTAGGGCAACCTTTGGTAGAGGTTTTCAGGAACAGTTGGATTGATGTTTCGAAGTCTTGAATTAAATAATGGGAATCCCTAGTTTTTTTCCCAGTTCTATCAACTCCTTTTATGGTTGATAGTGGCTAAATAGCAAGTAGGCAAAGCTTATCTGCTTAATTAAATACGGGCCACCAAAAATATTAACAGACAACAAGGAGCTTTGGATTAAGGCACCCAAATCATTGCACAATTATGATCACCATTTTCCTGTACTTTCCTATTGTTGACATTTCTTTGTTAGTTGGATAATTTTGGGCTGAATAAATTGGTTGTATGAATTTAGGTTTACTTATGAGAAAACAATCATAAACAGATTAACGGAATTGGAAGGGACCTTGTAAATCATCTAGTCCAGCCTCCTGCCCAAGCAGGAGACGCCTACATCATAGACGCCTACATCATTTCTGACAAATGGCAGTCCAATTGTCGGCGTTCCAGACTCTTCTTGAAAGCCTCCAGTGATTAAGCTCTCACAACTTCTGAAGGCAAACTGTTCCATGGTTGGTTGTTCTCATTGTCAGAAAATTTCTCCTTATTTCTAGGTTGAATCTCTCCTTGATCAGTTTCCAGCCATTATTCCTTGTCTGACCCCAGTTCAGAAGAGTTATTGCTTAAGGCTATGCACAAGAGTCTGGTCAATTAATGAACGGTAGTAAATGGGCGCTAGATAAGAATTAATAGAATTCAAGTGGGGGTAGATTTGGTGCATTTGTGGACATGTTACTTGTCCATAAAGCTTCTGCCAACCTAGCAGTTTGAAAGCACATAAAAAATGCAAGTAGAAAAACAGGAACCACAGCATTCCATGTGACTTTGGTGTTTAATCATGCCGGCCTTATGACCATGGAGATGTCTTCGGACAGCGCTGGCTCTACGACTTTGAAACTGAGGTGAGCACCGCCCCCTAGAGTAGGGAATGACTAGCACATATGTGCGAGGGGAACCTTAATGATTCTAGGCTGAGTCCATTCTGCCTGCTTTTCTCCTACAGCTTTGGCTGTTTTATGTAAAATCAGCTTGGCAACACATCTTTTCTGATTATAGTTTGGTTTGTATTTGGAATATGGACCAAATCTGAATACCCTTTTAGGGTAAGTTAGTGGATTTGTTAATGCCAAAATATGAAACATTTAGATATTTTATTAGCATGCATTTGGATGTACTACCATTGTAAGTAAATAAAAAATATTTAAGTCTGACTAGACAAATGTGACATTCCTGTGGCCCGTATCCTATGTAATTCAGGGTTAGTTTGCGGTCTGGAGGTTTCCAGTGGCCTCATGAATTGGAGCCCAGAAATGCAGAAAGAAGAACTTTAAGAAAAATAAACGTAATTTATGATCATGGATAAAGTACAAATACATTGGCAAAATTAAAGACCTGGAATCCAACGTGAATCATTATTACATGAATGGTAGCTAAAATAACACCTATAATTATTGAGCAATTGAATGCCCTTTTTCAAAATAAAGATAAAATAGTTCTTTTTTTGAATAGGATACAGTAATTATGTTCTCACCAGTAAGTTCTGTGTCTCATTATGGCACTATAATGTTTTTAAGTAAACAAAAAGCCCATGAACCATACTTGAAATTAGATAGGATAGGAGCCCATACATGATATAGTAGGAAGTAAATCTCACATTGGCAGTCTGCATGGAAAGGATAATCTGTTTTTTCAATTTTTCCTTTCATTTAAAGTTTTTGTATGGTGATACCATTCATTTATTTGCTGCTTGAACTTGCACTATTTCATTTCTTAGCCAAAGAGTCTGTAGTATTGTCTGCAGATGTGAATAATTTGGTTAGAATCTTTCATAATATCCATACTGCATAGAATGGCAAGTTCTAAAGTAGTGGGAAAATAACCATTTTTCTCACTTGTATCTGGTTTGAATGAAAAAAAATTAAAATAACTTTGTATTTTTGTATTGTACAAATATAAAACATGAGAAGATCAACTCAAGTTCAAAGGAAAAAATGTATTTGAAACAGGACATTTAATTTTGGTTTATTGTCGAAGAGGTTTAGTTTTATACTTAGGATTTTGATACCAACCAAATAAACTGTTATGTGAAATAACAATTTTATCTGGCTTAGATCCTAAGATAAGTAAACTTAAAGGAATTTACAAAGGAATGTTTGCATTCCCTCAGCTGTTCTTGTTCTATCTATAAATCTTCTCTGGAAAGTTACCTTTTGGAAGAAATATTGTGTACATAAATACCCTTAGTAGAGGAGAAGATACATGTCCAAAATCAGACAGTTTTATAATTAGTTGGCTGAAGAAAATTTACAATAAGGATGTTTCTACTCTTCCTTTCCCCAATACTCTAATCTGATCCTCCTCAAACTTTTGGTCAGTTCAAGGAGCTCCATGGAGAAGGAATACAAGATGCAGTAATTATCTTCTGTGAGTTAATTCACATCTTAATAGCCAATTTCTATATGCAAGCTGAAAACATTGGGACTCTTTGGAGCTTTTCTTAAACAACTAAGTTGTCTAATTCAAGGGTCCCCAACCCCCTGGTCCGCGGCATGCCAGAAACCCAGGCCACGCAAACAAACAAAGCCCCATCCGCAGGATGCAGGCAGCATGCGAAACTATGCCCCTTCCAGTCTGCGGAAAAACCTCTCTCCATGGAACTGGTCCCTGGGGCCCAAAAGGTTGGAGCTGCTGGTCTAACTGGGATTTTTTTCTGAACCCAGTGCAAAATAATCAAGTAGTCTTTGGTTTCTGCTTATTTATTTAACATGCAGGTCCCGCAATGATGAGTTGTGCTATATCAAATCCTGTGATAATTATATGATTGCCATGATCAAGTTGTACTTTATTGTATTTTGCGATGTATTTTGTACATCAACTGTAATTAATAAATAAGGATATTGCTTGCCTCTGGAAATCTACTACTGAGATCCTGATATCATAGGGTTGACTTTTCTTAGGATGTACATGAAGTTGCTGGTACCCACAGTAATAGATTTACACAACCTAGATGGTTGTGGTTGCTAACAGGGGCAATGAATTATATGTTTGTTAATACATTCATTTCCAATTTGATCATTATTGATAACCCAGCCTCAGAGATGGGTTTCAGCAGGTTTTGACCAGTTCTGGAGAACTGGTAGTGGAAATTTTGAGTAGTTTGGAGAACCGGTAGTAAAAATTTTGACTAGCCCGGTCCCCATTTATTCTCTTCCTCCCAAGTCCCAGCTGATAAGGAGGAAATGGGGATTTTGCAGCAACCTTTCCTTGGAGTGGGGTGGGAATGGAGATTTTATAGTATCCTTCCCCTGCCATGCCCACCAAGCCACGCCCACAGAACCAGTAGTAAAAAATTTTGAAACCCACCATTGCCCAGCCTCCTAGTTCAGCTTATTGTTCTAAGACATTGATTGTTTGCTAAAATGTCTTCTGTAAATTTATATTTGAAATTTAGGTTCTTGGGTATGGTTTTCATTAGAAAATTACGCCAAGTTTATTAGTCCTTAAAATGAATGCAGATGTAGTTTGTATTGAGTAGTGTGTGATGGATGAACTGTGACTTATTTATAACCCATAACTGATTAGTTTAACATTATAAATTAAGTAAACTGAGCTATTCCAGACCACTGGGCTGGTTTCACCAAACAACCTTAGGTGGAACTGAATAGATTAGGTTTTGGTTTAGTATGGGGTTGTCAAACTGGCAGCGCACGGGTTGGATGTGTAACGTGCAGGCCACGCCCATCCCAGCTCTGCAAATGGGAAAAACATCACGAAACATCACGTGATGGCAATGTGAGACGGCGAGTTTGATACCTGTGGCTTATTACAACATTTGAACCTGGTTGATTCCATTCACTGTTTCCTCCATCCAAAGAAGATCTTACTCTTTTTCTATAAGGTAATTCATTAATTATAATTCATTATAAGAATACAGTATTCTTTTCAAAGTTTATTTCACTTTGAAATGTTGGCTCTCATGACTCCGTTCTTAGAATGTGAATGAAAACGAATAATGCTTTTACATTACTGTGATTTTGCAGTTGAGTGATGGAGGCAAAGCAGCTAATGCAAACGTCGGAATAGGTGATGTGGTCCTTAGCATTGATGGGATAAGTGCGGAAAGTATGACTCATCTGGAAGCACAAAACAAAATCAAGACCTGCTCGGGAAATCTGGTTATGAATCTGCAAAGGTAATTATCATTATTGTTGGTATTACCATGACTATTATTGAATAACATTACCTTAGAAGAAAAAAGCATCCATTCTTCTTTCCTGGAATGCTTATGCTTTTTTTCTAACCTTGATTGTACCCTTTGTTTGTAATAATGAGAGCTTTGTATGGCACAATCAATTTATTATTAAAAAAAAACAGTCAAAGAGCTGTACGGTGCAAAATTGCAAGGACCCATGTTATATCACTTGCCTCTATTTCCCAATCCTTCTGATAGAGAACTAAAATGTCATCTAACTTTACCTTTATTCATAACAACTTTTTAAAATGTATTTTTTTCAATCACCTATCCATTGTTTTCTTCTTTAGGTTGCTATGAAAAATATTTTTTTTTAACACATTACAAAAAAAATAATATTGGTAAACATAGACCCCTTTAAAATATTCTGCTTCTAAGTCTATGTGTGACAACTATGAGAAACTTTTGGATGTAACTCTTATTAGTTTCCTTCAAAATTTAATTGTCCTAACACTTTTCTGTACTTTTAGCCAATTATTTGGTTCTGTTTATTAAGTAGGCTGCATTCTTTAAATACAGAATTTAAATTAATACTCTAAAAAGAAGATCAATGTTTAATACTGTATGAGACTTCATGCTTAGGACTTGAAAAATAGTATGAACTGATGCAATGAATTGAATTGTATATCCCAGTGACATTACAAACTATCATTGGGAGTTCTTACTCCTAGTAGTCTTCTCTTCACCCCACTGGCCATGAAGAATCTGTTAGATTGGGTGATGGAAGAGACAGACGTGGCTTGAAGTAACAAGGAACAGCTCTTTATGGAGATTGGTACAATTCAGCAGCTGACTCGTCTGACAGTTTGCCCTTTTATAGGGAGTTGTCAGACAGCTCAGCCAATGAGGTTTAACTATTTTCCCGCCGTTCTGGCAGACCTGAGTGGAGCCTTGCTCACTCCTAATTAAGTATTCAATAGGGTCATACAAAATAAAGCGCTCTCAAGAAAGAAATAGATCCACTGCAATATTCTTACAAGAAAACCAAATGGACAGTCACAATGAGGACAATATCCACATGACACTGGGTAAAGTCTCCCGCATTCAGAAAGTATCCAACAAGTTTCTGGGGAGGACACTATACACTGTCATGTAGGCTATGTTTGATAATGTTGCAAAGATACACATTGTCAGGGTTCCAAATAACATACCCATAGCAAACAAAACTTTGAGGCAGCTAGATTCCTCAAAGAATAATTTTATTGGATATGTCATATTGGCACAGGCTGGTGAAACCCAACTCTGACTATTCCCCCAGTTTTCACCTAATTAAAAGTAAAAGTTTTTCACTTTCCCAAAACAATCATTGCATGGTCCAATCAAGTTACTGTCCAGTTGCTAGGTGACTCCAGTCCCTTCCTTCTGAGCACCTGAAGAAATGTCCTTGGTTCCCAAGAGAAAGTATTTTGTTTTGGCTACAATACCCCAACTCTCTTTATTCCCCTCTCCCTGTCCCTCTTCAGTATGTCAGCGCTGAAGTCTCAAAATGGCCTCAGTCAGGCCAGCTTCAGAGTTGATACACATATTACATAGAATGTTGGAACTATGAACCAGGACAAACCTGATGTTGCCAGAGCAGAAATGTCAAGACTGAACATAGACATTCTGGGAATCAGTGACCTGAAATAAATTTCAAATGGCAGAGAGGATCAGATCTATTGCAGACAAGAAAAATATAACAGAAATGAAGTAACCATCATTATATATACAAGTGACAGAGTCAGTGGTCAGATATGTTAGAATGATTAAAAGAACAAAAGGATGATCTCAAAAAAATAGAATGAGCTCAAATTTTTGATTCCAAGGCAAGCCAATCAGTATTATGCTGATTCAAGTCTTGTGTTGCGCCCACAGATACGAAAAAGGGGAAGTTGAACTGTTCTGTAGCAACTTGTCAACACCATACCAAATAAACCCCAGCGTGTTCATTATATGAGACTGGATGCTAAAGATGGAACTAAAGTAGCATCTGAAATAATGGAAACATTACGTTTCTATGTATAAAATGAAGCAGGTTAACAGTTGTGCCAAGAAAATGTAATATTTATAGCAAATACTTTTTTTCCCAACAACCTAAAGCTGAGTTGATACACCACATCAACAGATGGATGACACCAAAATAAAATTAACAATATCCTTAACAGTATGTACTCTGCAAGAAAAATAGAAGAATTTTATTAAGTCAGCAAAAACGAGATTTAGTACTGCCTGTGGTTCAAATCATGCCACTAGATCTTTCTTTTTTTAGATCTTTGCTCCTTGAAAAGATGTTTTTAAGTTGTAATTTTGCAAGGAGTTTGTGATCTCAGCCTTCTTGAATAATTACAACTTAAAGAAAATCATCAAACCAACATGATTTCCCTAAGAAAATGTGTTGAAAGTAATAAATTAAAGGGTGAGATCTTAAAGGAGAAATAAGCCAAAATTCCAGATGTGCAAAAAAGAAAAGAAGCAAAATGACTGTTTGCTGATAGGTTAAAAGTTTTTTGCCTCCTTCAAAGTAGAAGTAAAAGAATCAAAACAAATTAATATTCAATAAATTTTGAAGAATACTGAATTTCAGAAAGGAACAGGAAAACACAAGAAGGTACAGCTAAATGAGCAACAGAAAAATATGAAGGGTAACAATCCAATTAATAGGAGCAGTGAAATTTGTTAAAGAAAATTACAGAAACCAAGGAGATACCTTATGGAAAAATGGGAACAGTAAAAGACAAATATTTAGAAAGAGGATAGAAAGAAGAGATAGTATGAATATATGAAAGAACTATAAGAAAAAATGACAGATATGAATGATTACTGATTTAGGGTGGATCATTTTAAAAAGTGAAATTAAATGGACCCTAGAAAATGGTGCTAACAGCTGCAGTAATTTTATTATCAAATTGTTTAAAATCTTTCCAAACTATGCAGATTTGTCTGGTGTACAAAATACAGCAGACTCTAGGGATGGAAAAGAACAATTTAAATTTCAATACCAAGTATGGTCCCTAGTAAAAACTATGCAACAATTGCGCTTAATGTGCGTGTTGTAGGACAGAGCTCAAGAATTTACAGTGCAGACAGCACATGGAATGGAAACTGACAGATGCTATATTCAGAAAATACAAGGGAAATCCAAAAATAAATATGTCCATTGTTTACTGATTATGGTATATAAACACTTACATAGACCACAACAGATTGGCTAGCCCTTAAAAACCTGGTCTATCAGACCATTTCATTTGCTTTTACTGAACAATCTGCGTGATGACCAGGAAGCATCAGTTTGAATAAAGAAAACTAATTGTTCAAAATTGGGAAACACTGTACCCCTTGTTCAATTAACATACATGCAGACTATATGATGAGAAATGCTTGAGTAGAAGAAACAGCATGGAATGAAATTGTTGGGAGAACAACTTCAGACAGGCTGGATATTATTGACACTCTAAGTGAAGGAAGCCTAAGGAATCTCTGATTAAAGATAAATAAAGAGAGTACAGAAACTAGTCTGATGTTCAATATTTTTTTAAAAAAAAGATTCAGCGGATAAATAATAGGATTGTTTGATCAAAATTAATAATTGATCTATTGAATTAATAGCCATAGATTGTGTTAACCTGAAGAATAACTAAAACAGAGATTCCAAATGACAGTTCTTATGAATCAATTATGCAATCAATTACATATCAATTATTTAACTAGTCAACTACAATTTAGGCTGTCAATATATACCTCACGAGAAGTATCTTCTGAAGTGAGTAGACCATCTTTTCATCTTCTCATTTTTTGAAGTAATACATTCAAGAAGTATCCTATGATGTTAGCATCTTAGAGATTTTTTTCTCTAGCGTCAGGTAGATACTGAAAAACCCATTACTGCAACATATAATCTTTATGTAGGACTTTTAAACACGTTCTTTTGGCTTTATTTCAATCATTGTAAGAATCCATTCAGTCTTCAGTAATGAAGGATTTGCCAACCCAAAATAAATGAATTCAACTCCATTCATTACATGTGATGTCCATTGAGATTTGCAGGCGGAATTACATTTCTGTTGAAAGCTAACTTCTGGATATCTAAGAAGTGCAATGGAATAATGATGATTAATATGGGGACAGAAATAGAAGAAACTAGTTTTAGTTTTTATTTGATGACCAGTTTAGCAAACCCTTGGAGGGTTTTCGTTGCACTAACTTGATAGAAAATGAGTCAATATTTCAGCCCCCGTACAGGATGTGACTCACTAGTGACTGCCACCTTGCAGCTGGAGCAAAGATTGTGCAGAATTAGGCTGGTAAAGATCAAATGAAGAGCCTTTGGAATCAGACATGGCATCTTAGCTTTGTATAAGAGGGAATGATGTGTTATGGTCTTATGCCAGTTTCCAATCCTACGTTTTCCATCTGTTTTTAATCCTTATTTTGCATCCCAGAAGCATTTGACAATGTATTTTTGTAGCTGTGCCTATGCAGTGTTTTTCTGCCATCACAGATAGATAGTAAATACTTTGAACAACTTTTACAAACCCAAGTAATTCAGAGGATGCCGGGTCGAGAGGCTGCATAAAATATTATTGATTGTTCATTTCATAGACTGTAGTTCATTTCATCAGATGTGCATGATATATGTTTTTATAGTTCAGTATGTTTCTATCAATTATTTTTCTGAGTGTCCACTAAAATTATTCTACATATAAGCCCTATTTGTAGCCATATTCCATTTTTCATTGACCCTGATTGCATTTTTATACATTTATAATTATAATTATTAAATTCATATGACACCTTACAGGTTACATGCCTATCAGGAATTATGCCCCCAAGGCCTAAGTTTTGAACAATATTAAATATACAGATGGATGTCACATTTTATATTTTATTGCAGCTTATTTCTATCTTAGATTTGTAGTTTTATGCTTTAGTTTTAAACAAATAATATCTGTTTCCCCCCAAAATAGGGGATCTTATATTAATTTTTGCTCCAAAAGACGCATTAGGGCTTATTTTTCAATTAGTTCTTATTTTCAGTGAAATATGGTACTAAATGTGTCTGTTTGGTTGATGACCTTAACTGGAGGTTATTTGGGGGGGGGGGGGAGGCTTATATTACAAGCATCCTGAAAAATGCTAGGGCTTATTTTCTGGTTGGGTCTTATTTTCAGGGAAACATGGTGTTCTGGGGTTCTTTTGTACTAGAGACATAGTTTATATGGTAAACTATGGTAACAATAGTATATTGTTCAATACTGTATTCGTTTAGCCTATGTTTAATGCTCATTGTTTTTACTTTCAACCAGTTTGTTAGTTGTTTCACTCTATACTATTCTTTGAAATAAAGTTTGACTAACTATAAATAGCTTTTACTATTTATAGTTACTATACTATTTACTATATCAAGGTTTTTGCTGGAATAAGCTACATCATTAATTATAGTCATAGTAATACTCACTTACTAGTTTGCAATTTGTACTTGCATTAATTTTTTAAATGCAATGCCTGTAATTAAAAATACATAGGATATACAGTTACAGACATAAAATTACTTACAGTTCATTTATTACTTCTACAATGCAATGCAATCCCATGATGTACATGGCTTTTTTTATAGCATAGCTACTATACTAGAATTGAACCAGATTTTCAAGAAAAGTGTAAAGCACATTTTATTTATTTATTTTTTATTTATTTTTCGAACTTTTATACCGCCCTTCTTCCGAGGGACTCAGGGCAGTGTACAGCGAACAATAAAAACATTGATACAAAAGTTAAAAACAATTTAAAACTAATTCAATAGTATTATGGCCAAAGATTAAAACCCCAAAAACTAAAAAACTAAAATCCATTAAAATTTCTCATACCACCAGACCACCTTATTGCTGAAATAATAAGGTCACCTTATTGCTTATTATTTCACATTATTGCTGAAATAATAAGGTCATCATGGGAAATCAGAATAATGAACAAGTTTTAACTTTTATCCTTACACTTTCTGTGTTGATTTCATCCCTAGCAGTCAATCCAGATTGGCTGCTCTGCCTCACTATCTGTTGGTTAATTGAAAGATGGGTGGCTATATAAATGTTTTAAATAAATAAAATAGTTTCAAGTGATTTTATATGTGTTTTTTTTATTTTTGATTGAGGGCCGCCCAGAGTTGGTGGGAAAAATGGATGGCTAAATAAATATTTTAAATAAATAGATTTAAGTGATTTAAGTGATTTTATATGTTTTTCAGGTTTTTGATTTGGAGCCACCCAGAATTGGTTGAAAGATGGGCAGCTGTATAAATTTTTTAAACAAATAAAATAGCTTTAAGTGATTTTATATGTTTTTTGGATTTTTTATAGGAAGCTGTCCAAAGTTAAAGATGGGTGGCTATATACATGTTTAAATCACTAAATAAAGGCCAAGTCAAAACATAGTTGTTCAGCTGAGACAATTTAGCAGTAGTTAGCTAGAATTTCTGAACTGAGTTGATTCAAATACAACTGATGCTAAACTTCAAATAATGATTTAAGTGTATTAGACTTTAATATACTTTAAGAGTTTGTATTACATTGTATTGTTTAGTTATTAGTTCTGTTTTTCTCATATTTAAATATTGTAGGAGAAGACCTGAATTCATTTGTGGGCTAGGATATATTATAAGCATCAGTATCATCTTTAAATATTGATCAAATATTGAGATCTGAAAATTAAATTATTAGGAACCCTCTTTCTCTAATACGTTAGCTCTTAGAAACAAATTTTTCTAAGTTTCTCTTCCCTTTCAATTACAACATTCTATGCCAATTTCTGTTTAAAAGTTTTATTTTTCTAATAACAAAGGCTGCCTGGGAAAAAATAAATTAAATACAACTTGAATTCATATAGTTTACTTTAAATGATATTTTAAATTTTGTATTGAAAGGCTCTGAGAAATAATATCTTTCATCATCACAGAAAAGTACGTAACATTTCTTTAGTACAGAATGAGTTTGAATTCAGAACAGTTTCTTTGCTCAAAACTTTCAAGATTGTTTTGTATTCAAAATAATGTGCTTGGTATTTTTTTTTTAATTTGATTTATATGCCGCCCTTCTCCGGAAAAACTCAGGGCGGCTTACAATGCGTTAAGCAATAGCCTTCATACTTTGGTATATTTATATAAAGTCAGTTTATTGCCCCCACAAACTGGGTCCTCAATTTACCTACCTTAGAAAGGATGGAAGGCTGAGTCAACCTTGAGCCTGGTGAGATTCAAACTTACAGTAATTGCAGGCAGCTGATGTTAATCACAACGCTTTTAGTCTGCTGAGCTATCCAGGCTCTGTGCTGTTTGAATTCAATTTGAAACAGTTTGAATTCAAAACAGTTCATACTATATCTATGTATGGGATCACGCTATTTGCTACTTGCTAATTCCAAGTAAAACTGATATTTCTAATCTTCAGAAATTTTAAATGTGAATATGGTTACCTATCTATTGTGAGTCTGCTTAAAACTGCAGATTTGCACATGACTGACTGTAGGCTTAAAAAATCATAAAGAAAAATAAAACCTATAACTAGAAGCTGCCAGTTCATCAGATGAATATATATTAGTTAACATCCTTAAGTGCTTATTGTCAGATATGTTCTCACTTTCCCATTTTAAACCAAATTTCAGGTAAATTGTTTTTTTAACTTTTTGTTCTATGAAAGGTGTCTAATAGCATTTTTATTAGCATTAAGACCATGTCAAGTATTCAGCTCAGCACTGGCATAATTCCTTTTCCAGAAGCCTAGTAAATATTGATTGGCAAGATGAGAACAATATTGCAAATTGCAATATAGTTTTGAGCTAAGAATGGGTTTTCAATGGTAGGAAATGGCAGTCCTAGAATTCTGCTAAATTTACTTGCAAAGCCCAACTTAAAATACTCACTTGTGATATTGCTTAGCCTGTTTTGTTCACGCATCCTGAAACATATGTACACTATTTAATGTTGTGAACAGGCCTTAGCATCTTTCATGGCAATCCAGCTTCCCTAATGGCATTGCAGCATTCTGCTTCCAGGTTTTTTTTCTTTTTCAGTGATAGTGTGTTGTTTTCTTTTGTTTCATATGAGAACATATGGAAACCAGATGCTGCTTTGGGGGCAAAGTTTCAATGATTTAAGACAACTTAAATAAATTATTTGATAAGCTACCAAAATAAATAAATAAGTGGAATGTGGTTTTGGAATCGGTTGAATAAGGATGAATCTCAACCATTTTTTTTCCTTTTCCAAACATTAACCAGAAGGATAGATAATTACTCTTATACAGGTAGTCCTCAACCACAACCACAAGTGTTTTTCCAGTGAGACCAGTCTATGGGGGCAACCTCGTCTATGCAAATATGGGATGGAGCATACTGTTTCCATTTTCGCCTTTCAGCCCCAATCCAGGAGTCTTCGCAGGCGGTCGCTTCCACGACAAACTAAATTTAAATTTACCAACAAAGAAATAAAGGGAGACTAGTATAGCTATTTCAAGCTGTTTAGTTCTCAGCAACTAGCCATACCCTTCTGGGATTCGGCTAGCAGATGAGGGGTAAACATCTTGAAATAGCTCTACTAGCCCCCCTTTATTTCTTTGTTGGTAAATTTAAATTTAATTGGGACTACAATTTCCATTGCTGAGCAAGGCGGTATGTAAGTGAGTCGTGTTCAGACTTTACAATCTTTTTTTTGCCATGGTTAGCCAAATCACTGCAGTTGTAAAAGGAGTCATGCAGTTGTAATGTGAATCTGGCTTTTCCCATTGCTTTTTCAGAAACCTGCTAGAAAGGTCTCACATGATCTTGGGATACTGCAACCATTGTAAATACATACCAGTTGCCAAATGCCCAAATTTGGATCATGTAACAGAGGGGATGCTGCAGTAGTGGTAAATGTGAGGATCTGTAAGTTGCCTTTTTCAGAACCGTTGTAACTTCAAACAGTCATTAAATGAATGGTTGTAAATTGGGGATTACCTTTATTTGTTTTTTTTATTTTATTCTTCGTTGTGATGTTGAGAAAATGTTATATTGATTTCGGTTATTTAGTTTTTAAAATGTTAAATAATAGAAGATCAATAAAGGATGTATGAAATTATGCATGGTCTGGCAGAATTGGATAATGAGCCATTTTCTTCTTTTTATCGTGATAGAAGCCAAATTTTGGAAGTTTTAGCACAATCAGAACAAAATATGTGATAGAACAAAATTATAAGATGTGGGATATGTTTCCAAAAATGTGGTAACTACTGTACACTTAGAATGTTTTGAAGAGGATGAAAAAAATGTAGAATTTGTAAAAGTTTGAAGGGCTAAAAGTTATGCTAGTTAGACTGTATATATCTTTGTTTGAAATACAGGAAACCTGCTTTCTTTGTAAGGGGCTCCCAGACAGTTTAGAAGAGGGGTGTCAAACTGGATTTCTTTGAGGGCTGGATTAGTATTGTAGTTCTCTTCCGTGGGCCGTGGGGAGGAGGGAGTTGGGATGAATGCCTCCTGCAGCATCCTGCAGACAAAATGGGACACGGAGGGCTGCATGCCACCCCCTATGCCCCATTTTTGGCCTCCATGGCCTCCTGCAACGCTGCTGGCCGAAAACAGGCTGCAGGGGGCCGTGCAAGGTCCCCCCCGTGCCCTGTTTTTGGCATCTATGGCCTCCTGCAGCACTCTGCTGGCCAAAAATGAGCAATGGGGGAGCACATGAGGCCCCCTCACTCCATTTTCAGCCTCCTGCAGCACTCTGCCAGAGAAAACAGGTATTGGGGGGGGGCGTGTCAAGTCCCCCGATGCCTCATTTTGGCCGGCAGAGGCACTAGGGGCTGATCATTTGATATTTCTAGGCCAGCCTCCCGGGCCAAATCTAAACACCCCATGGGACGGATGCGGCCTTGAATTTGACACCCTGGTTTAGAATAACAATTGCTGGATTCAGTATAAAAATACATAAGACTAAAGGAAATGGAGAATTGGAGGTATGAAACCAGCAGCTCATCTCAGAGCAGATGGTTCTTCATTGTTTTTTGTGGTGGAACAGTTGATTTTGAATTAATCACACACACATGGGTGTGCGCACATACACAGCCCATCAGTTGTTACTTTCAGTTGTCCATGCTAAGGAACAGCAGTTGGACATAGCCTTTGACTCCTTATCCTGCTTGAACGCTTTTTAAAAGCATCAAATTGGGTTTCCCTATGACAAATAAGACAAATTGTAGGCCTTTTGGTCTGTTTTTATGTTTGTGTCCCTTTCGTGTAACATTTATAAACATTTTCAGTGGAGCTTGGCAAAGAAAATAAATCCAACAGGATTGCTGTGGGAGCATTCAGTTGAAGTGATTCTGAGTCCAATGCTTGAGAAACAGAGTTTATGGATTGGTTTCTGGAAATACTTTTCCTAGCATAGGATATTTAAAGAAAAAAACTGACGTAGAATTGAAAAAAAACTTAAATACTAATATAATTTGAACTACTGTGACATATTGCTGCTATCTCAGTAATAGTGTGTATATTTTCTATTTCATTCAGTATATTTGTATATTTTCACTAAGTGATTTTGGTTTTTTCAAGTTTAGAAGTTGTTCTACATCAGGGATGTCAAATTCAAGGCTTGGGCGTCGCACTGGAAGGGGTGCTTAGAACTGGCCTGCGGGGCCTCCCTGGAAACAGTGAAGGACTGGTCCACAATGCTTCTGCCATAAAAATGGAGGGCTTTCAATAAGAAATTGAAAAAACATCATAAGTAAGAAAAAGGCAACCTACTTTTGAACTAATTCCAGGAAAACTATATGAAAGAAAAATCAGCAGGAGTCGAGCCTAAGTTACAAATTTGTATATATATATCCATGATGCCATTTTTGCTTGACAATCTCATTATTGACTATAAATAATTTGAGTTCCAAGGGTGATAATATACTGTTGGATAGTCATTGACCCTATTCACTTCCCCACCCCCATAAGCCAA
Organism: Masticophis lateralis; assembly: GCA_030761175.1. Taxonomy (NCBI): domain Eukaryota; kingdom Metazoa; phylum Chordata; class Lepidosauria; order Squamata; family Colubridae; genus Masticophis; species Masticophis lateralis. The sequence continues at coordinate 67,375,335 of JAUDYJ010000007.1, read as the reverse complement.
ACCATTATTTGTATAATTTGGATGAATTCCAGTTGATGTAAATTGGATAGATTCCAGATGATGAGCTGCATTGCATTTGTGAAATCAGGATAGCATTCCAGATCCTCTTGCTGTTGTTAATACATGAACAATAATTATGCTGCTGATTTTTAAATTAATCTCCCTTTAAGGTTTTGGAAATCTGGGACTTAATACTCAAGTGATTTTTAATAACTGTGCAGTGATGAAGTTTGGTACCATATTAACTCAAGGACATGGGCTACATTGATTAATTTTGAAGGAGAGGCAGCATTGAGGCCTTTTAAGCTTTACCACCTTAAATCAGTGTCTACACAGCCTTAGCTTAAAATTGGCCTTAATTGGAACAACTAGTTGTGCTGCAGCTATGACTTTCACATTTGGTTTGGAGTTTTGTTGTAGAATCCTGAACAACAGTAATGAAGATATAACAGGATGGGAAGTTGGTCACAACTAGTATAGGTAGCCCTTGACCTATGACCACAATTGAGCCCAAAATTTATGTTGCTAAATTGAGAAATTTGTTAAGTGAGTTTTGCTGCATTTTATGACTTTTCTTCTCCCATTTGTTAAGCAAATCACTGCAGTTGTTAAATTTGTAACATGGTGGTTAAGTGAATCTGGCTTCCCCATTGACTTTGCTTGCCAGAAGGTCACAAAACAGGATCACAGCACCCAATTGTCAGGCAGCCAAATGTAAATCACATGACCATGGAGATTCTACAACTGTCATAAGTGTAAAAAATGGTAATAAGTCACTTTTTTCAGTGGCTTCAAACGGTTACTAAATGAACTGTTGTAAGTTAAGGACTGCTTGTAATTATCTTCATGATTGTGTATTATGCTTGTGCAAGGGTGTCAAAGTCAAGGACCGGATCTGGGGTGCTTAAGTCTGGCCCACGGGCCTAATCTGGAAACAGAGAAGGAGCGGCGCACGCAGCCCTCCCAAGCTCCATTTTCACTGGTTGCAGGAGGACATCGGAGCTAAAAATGGAGCTCAGGAGACCGTTTTTGTTGATAGAGTGCTCAGACCACCACAGGCGCCCGTAACACAAGTGATGTCGAGCTGGCCATGCCCCCCTGAGATCAAACACAACCCTGATGCAGCCTTCAATAAAATCGAGTTTGACACCACTGTGCTTGTGTGTCTGCATGTTCCGTAGAAGGTTCGGATAAAATTTTAATCTTTGCAATTCTTTTGCAACCAAAGTCGATTGCTTCTATCTTACAGTAATCTTTTGTTTTACATATTTGCTCCTCTATTTCTTGGAAACTTAAAAATAAGAAGGAAACTACTTTACACGGAGTAAGGTACATGCAATACAAAGGGATTTCTATTAGGGTTTGTCTTATGGACTAATTAAGTTCTGCCCAAGATTAATTTAGCCAAGTTTACTTAGTGATGGTACACAGCATTGTTATTTCCAAAGTGCTGGCTCCGAGAAAATCTCTCAGTATGTTATTTCTTTATTAAGTTCTTTAGAAATGAAACTCCTGACCCATAGCTGGCAGGCAGTTTTACAATCAGGCGAAATTGCTTCCTGTTATGAAGAGAAAGGACTATTTTTTTCAGTAACTCTGGAATGTTGGATTAGCCATTCAGAAGCCAGACTGTTCCCGCATTTAAGCACCAGACTTAATGTAATGACACAAAGATTAATTCACTTGATGCCTTAATTAGATAGCTGTATTTGTTTCTCTAATGTAGTGTTTTTCAACCTTTGCAACTCTTAAGGTGTGTGGATTTGGCAACTCTTAAGGTGCGTGGACTTTAACTCTTAAAATTCCCCAGCCAGCTGGCCTGGGAATTCTGGAAGTAAGTCCACACGCCTTAAAGTTGCCACAGTTCAGAATAGAGGTGAAATACAAATATTTTTTACTACCGGTTCTGTAGGTGTGGCGTGGTGTGGCTTGGTGGGCGTGGCAGGGGAAGGATACTGCAAGATCTCCATTCCCACTGTACTCCAGGGAAGGATACTGCAAAATCCCCACTCCCTCCCCACTCCTGGGGGAAGGATATTGCAAAATCTCGATTTCCACTCCACCCTGGGGCCAGGCAGAGGTGGTATTTGCCGGTTCTCTGAACTCCTCAAAATTTCTGCTACTGGTTCTTCAGAACCTGTCAGAACCTGCTGGATTTCACCCCTGGTTCAGAAAGACTACTGTAATGATAAACACTGATTTGAAATGCATCCAATAAAAAGTGTTGTAGGTATCCCTGACATTTATTTTCTCACTTCTCACTCTCTGGTTTATTGAATCGATATCCTCTTCCTGGTCAGTAATAGAAAGGTATCTTACACTTTGTGGACCTCTGAAAAATGTTCATTTATTTAATGTATGTGCCACCAAAACAGTTAAAACTCTTGGAAGCTGCAGATGATTAATTTAAAAAAAAAATTGAAATTCAACTCTGCATCTTTTCATTAAGAACCTGAGAATATAGAAATTGGACAAGAAAGCATCTTGTTTAAGTTTTGCATCTAGATTTTTTTTTTAAGGTTAAAACATTTTCTTTCTTCAAAACTGGCCTACTGCTTTCATTGATTTTGTGAACAAGATGTATCAGTGAGTCCTTCTGCATTATCTAATGCTAAAATAGAAATATTATACATTTATGGCATAACCGCCAACTGCCTCAGTTTAATTAAAAGGAAAAGAGATTTAAACGTCGATGTCTGGGTGAACAACTTTACACAGGAGCACAGTCAGTGATGAGATTTCAATTTACAGCTTTGTGCCAAATTCCTCTTAGGTTACACTCTGAAAGCTTTTGTTTACATTAAAATTTATGAAAGGTCAAATAGAAGCTGGACATACATACAGAATCACTGAATTGGAAGAAGCTGGTTAGACCATCAGGTTGTCTGTTTGCTGAGTGCAGGCCCCAAAATGAAACAACAGCAAAATTTGGTTGTCCAGCTTCTGCTTGGAGAGCACATCCAGTAAAGGCAATCTGCCACTTCCTTCAGAAATGGGTCCCATTGATGAAACACTTGTTTTTTTAAAACAAGTTTATTATTTATTACTCCTTAGCTCCAAAGATAAAATACAAAACAAAGGAATTTTTTTTAACAAACATCTGACACCAAAAACAAAGAAACTTGTACAATAAAACCCCAGATATCAAACACATAATTGACAACATCACACACATACACACACACACTGATAAATATATTAAAAATCTAATGTATTCTCTTCCCCTTACATAATAGGTCTACAAATAATTACAAACTTTCCCATCTATATTTGACAAAAATAGTATATTACATAAAAAGATAGTAATCTGATCAGCCCAACCTCTATTTGTGCTATTTTTTTTAAAAAAAATATATACTACACACCCACTGTTGACTGTAAAACTAATATTAGTTTATATAAAACTAAAATCACTCTGTTAACCATCTGTTATTAAATTGAACATGTAGAAAATCTTAAATGGCTCCCAGTTTCTTATAAACTTGTCTAAGCCATTGTCTCTAATCAATACAGTTAATCTTGCCATCATTTCAGTCAATTTTAACATCCACTCTTGAACAAACACTTTTCCTTCCAATGGTTAGCAAAAACAATCTTTGTAGCGGTCACCATGTAAAGAAATAATGTCCCCAGCTGTTTTTCAATTGGTTTGTCACTGTTAATATCAGAATTATTTTTTAACTATCAGAATTGTCTTCCTCTGATTTCCGTTTATGCCTCTTTATGAAGTCTTAATACCAAGCAATTTGGTTTCTTCAGCCCATCCTAATGGGAATCAAAGCTCTGCAAAATCTTTGGTACTTGCCAGGACCATCCCTTCCTTTTCATATGTAGGAAATAAGATGGTGAAATTATTTATATCACCTTTAGAGAACTGATCAGAATAGCCCAGTTCTTCTCGTTTCTATAGAAACAGACACAAACAGAATGGATGGGAACAGAAAGTAAGTATTCATGCTTTCTGAACCACTTAGAACCGTGATGGTGAACCTATGGCACCCATGACAGAAGTGGCACGTAGAGCCATCTCTCTGAGCATGCCAGCTGCCGCCCATTGCTCTTCCGGGTTCCGGCACACACGTGTGCCGGCCAGTTGGTCTTCGCGCACGCATGCACATCATAAACGGGAAGCTCAGCTCTAGACTTCGTAAGAAGGGAGACATGTTAATTTGCGCTATCCACTAATCAGGAGGGACCTGGTAGAGCCTTTTGCAACTCAGACATTAATTAAAAGGCATAAACTTTCATTGAGCACAACTCATTTCACCAGATGTAATAACTAGTGATTGGGACAACATGTAGACTTAAAAATTAATTTCTGAATCCCAAGTATTTGACAACGAAAGTCAAATTGCCTTATTGAGTATTAGGTTCAGCCATGAAAATTTTGCAGGATAAGGAGGCTTTGGTCCGAATCCACTCGTACATTCAGAAACAATTTTCAGGAGTCAGTACATTCTAAATAAAGATATTGCTCAGTAGGCCTGAAATATGCCCGCTCATGTTGTTAAAATACAGGTCCTGTTATGGCTGTACTCTTAATGGCAGGATTTAAAAGTATAAATTTCTTGCCAGTTCAGTAGGGGAATGTGTTTATTTTGGTTAAAGCCCAGAAAGTACTTTCTTAAATGTAGATATTTCCTAACAGCATAGTCCACAAATAAGGTTTGCAGTTCTCCTCTTCTTAACTTAATATTTATGCATTTTACCCAATGCCATTTTTTTAAACTAAAAAGCTCATAAATCCATGATATTTATGGATTTAAATGATATTTACTTCTGTGCCATCTGCTTCTGGTTTACCTTAGCTAATGCTGAAGAGCTAAGCAAGGTTAGATGTGGTTAGAACTTGAAGTACTAGGAAAGCCAAGGAAACTAGGAAATAAAGAAATAACATTCTGGAAGAAAGCAAACTATTTCTTTATTGTTACTATGGAAAATATACACGGATGTGTCCGTGGAACCATCTGATCTCAAGCTGATGAGACTTTTCTGCAAGTAGATAAATCTTTGTGTGGGCGGACTAAACGGATATACTTTTTCTCTGCAAGTGAACAGAGAATTAAAATGCCCCAGAGGCATTTTTTTCTTTTGCTAATTTTCACAAGACAGCTGAGCTTTTCAAACTGAATGCACAAATGCATTGTTTTTCTAGCCAGTTGTAGCTTTTATCTGTTACCAGAAGTTTGTCTGTTTGGCACGTTACAAGATAGGCGTGGATCAAACTCTGGCCAATGATTCAATTGTAGGTGTGGATTTTATTCACACACACAATTATCAGTTGCACAAAATCTTAAAAGCTACAGTTTGAAAAGTTTTACTTTATCTAAATTTGTAAGCTCCTTACTCCTACCTTTCAATCAATTGCTATCACTAAATTCTATATGCTTCTCCTATTATAGATCTTCAATAATCCATATGTCTAGCATTTATTGCTGTTAATCCATAGAAAGCATGAAAAAACACGAAGAATCCTATTCACACACTGACTTACAGTTAGTCCTCAACTTACGACAGTTCCTTTAATGACCAATGGCACGTAAAGTGACTTACGACCATGTTTTCATGCGACCATTGCAGCATCCCCATGGTCACATGATCAAAATTTAGATGCTTGGCAACTGACTCGTATTTATGACAGATTATCCCAGGATCACGTGGTCACCTTTTGCCATCTGATCACCACCATCTGACAAGCAAAGTCATTGAGGAAGCCAGATTCACTTAATAACTATGTTACTGAGTTAATAACTGCAGTGATTCACTTAACAACTATGGCAAGAAAGGCTGTAAAATGGGGTAAAACTCAATTAACAAATGTCTCACTTAGCAACAGAAAATTGGGCTCAATTGTGGTCATTAATCAAGGACTACCTATATAGCATTAACTGACTCATACTGTTTGTGAATACTTTAAAGTGTTCCAATCAGCTTCTACTCCACCCTTTGTCCTTACTTAGTGATGTTCTCATGTAGGAGGAATCTCTACCTAACTCATCGTTTCTGATAATGTAGATGATAGTTGGTTTAGTTGGTTTGCTAGATAGCATTCAGAACATGGCACTGTTGTCCTTGTACATTTATTTTAAGCTTGGCTTGTTTGGATACGGAGAAGATGACAAAGGGAAACAATGTAAGTTTGGCTAGCATTTATCATAACTTCTTAAAATAATACAGATGACTTGGAGCATGAGCTCTGGTGACATTTAGTCTTGCTGGCATTCTTTTTTCCCCCCTTTTAAATAGTTAGTTGGTATCACAAATAACATTGAAGTTAAATTACATGTTCTTTGAACTAGGAAACAATATACTTTTATCCAGATTGAATATCTTCATCTATGAATGCATTTAATCCCTAGAAATTGATGGTATGTATGTCAGAGAAGACAATTTACAGTCAAGAATGCCATACAGTGTCATAAATGGATATAGATATGGACAGGTTTTACCTATAACCTTACTGTGAAGGAGCCAAAGGAGTTGTGGTATGGAAAGCAGAATGAAATAGCAACAGATTTTAATATGTATTATATGTGTAGAAGCAAATCATGAATGAATTGAATTACCAAGATAGCAGGGGATCAGGTAATCGAAGGATCTTATTTTAATAATACAGATAACTGAATTACAGTAACCTTTTCTTAAACAGATATTTGATGAGTGAGCAGCAGTTCCCTGCTACGGAGTATGATCACTTAATATATGACAAAGAGTTGATTAGTGCAATTTTTAACTTTCTGACCTGCTCTAGGAAGGCCTTTGTTCTTGTTGTGGCAGAAAAGTGCTTCAAAATACAGGGTATACAGTGGTACCTTGGGACTTGTCATAATTGATTCCAGGAGACAGTATGAGTGCTAAAAACGATGAGTGCCAAACTTACCACGTGACCCATTTTTTTCAGCCGGGAAGGACTTTCTGTCTTTCCCTTTTTTATGACAGTGACCTTTCCAACGTGGCCAACGTCCTGTCCACCCTCTGTGGTCATCCCCTCTTCCTTTTGCAGTGACCTTCCTGGCATGGCCGGTTTCCGTCTGTTCTCCACAACCATCCCCTTCTTCCCACCAAAGTGCATCGAGTACGAAACGAACAACGAGTACCAGGGCAATATTTTTCCATCGAAATGTGTTAAGTACCAAATTTTGAAGCAGTTGAGTACCGAGGTACCATTGTACAAAAAACATGCACAATTTATTATATAAATTACACTAAATGTTCATACTGGTTGTCATTTTATTTATTTATCGAACAGGTTTATCAAACAAATTAATTTTGGTTGCCATTTTATTCTAAGCATTTCCATATTTGTTTGACACACACAGCCTTTGAACTTTCCAAGAACAGTATGATTTTCTTTGGGGAAAAAATTAATAAGACAAACTGATTAGCTTATGAGGCTTGATTCTTTTTGATTTATCCTGTATATTGTAACATAGAATGGTTATTCAAAATAATTTTCTCAGGATCTTAAAAATCTCATATTTTGCTGCAGTGTATATTATACAACTGCTTTTACTGAATTGTAAGAAGTACTGTTGATACACTGATCATTTCATACTAGGGCACACATTTTTTAAGGGCCTAAGGAACAGTGTGTGTCCAGAAATAGTATATTGAACCACACTGCCCAAATTGGACAGTATTCGAATCCCCTCTCCAAAAAAGATAGTTGTCAGAAAAAAATAATTTGCTTTAATTTAAATGTAATGTCATTAAATCAAGTTAAATAAATAGTTTTAATGTGACTTCTCATGCACTCCATTGATTCATAAAAGATGAAAGACTCAAAAGTTTTAGGGAATTTTCATGCACCCTGTCCTACACATTTTCATCAACGCCCTTAGTCCTCTGAGTAACAACTATTTCAAACTAAACTTTGACTCCTGGTGATTACATCAACTTGGTTGGTGGAGTTTTTTGTGCTATTGCCTTTTGAACATTTTACTCCCTTGTCTGTAGTCCTGGATTCCTAAGTGGTTACCATGTCCTAATCATGTCTGACCCTGCTTAGCCTTTTTGAGTTCAGTCAAGGTTGACTACATGCTGCCACCTGATGAGGCCCTCTAACTCATAACTGGGATCAGAGCCTGCTTCCTTGTCAATTGTGCAAATAGAGAGAAGTTGATATTAAAGATAAATTCGTCTTGTCATAGAGAAGGGTATTTAATATACATTTGCCTTTTATGTTTTCAGTCTAGTGACAACTAAACAGAGACTTCATATTGGCAGTAGCTTCTGGCAGCAACTTTTCCCTATGATCAAAAGGGAGCTAACTGTAGCCTTCCCCATGACGGTATATATTTTAAATATATTAGATAGTACACGTGTTTAAGGTAAAGATAAAGGTTCCCCTCACACATATGTGCTAGTCGTTCCTGACTCTAGAGGGTGGTGCTCATCTCTATTTCAAAGCCGAAGAGCCAGCACTGTCCGAAGACATCTCCATGGTCATGTGGCCGGCATCACTAAATGCCAAAGGCACATGGAACGCTGATACCTTCCTATCAAAGGTGGTCCCTATTTTTCTACTTGCATTTTTTACATGCTTTTGAACTGCTAAGTTGGCAGAAGCTGGGACAAGTAACGGGAGCTCACCCAGTTAACATGACACTAGGGATTCGAACCACTAAACTGCTGACCTTTCGATCGACAAGCTCAGTGTCTTAGCCACTGAGCCACCGTGTCCCTTCAGGACATGTTTACCAAACACTAAATATATGTGAATAAATTTGCACTATTTGCATGTTCTCTCTTTAAATACCTCACAATAGTAACAGTTTCTAAAACAGATCACACAGAACTCCTAAGAATATTGAAGGAAGATAATTAAGACTGGTTTTTCTCCCGTATATAGACCAGGAATTCTATTGACAAGTTTTCCATATGTTTAACATAATATTGCAAACGATATGGTAACTAATAGTACTTTGGGCTAAACACAGGAATGATTTAAAAAGAATGATTTTAAATAGGGTCCTCAAATATAAGACAGTAGTTTTTGATTTGGGAACATTGTAATCCCTGTCCTCGGTGTATATTGCTTTCATAGCATTCTCAGATCTTCAATTTTTGCATAGTCAGATATATGAGACATTCTCAGGAGGGGGAAGTGTTAATATCTATATCAAATCTGGTATGGAGCCAGGATTTTCACAGTGACCTTTTAGTAGCAGTGCTTCATTATAAAGAAATAACACTTCAGTAGGGTTATTATTTGTCTGGAATAACTTCAGGGGAAGAAATAAATTGTCATTAGGACAAGTAGTCTCTTTTTATTGTCTCCTTTTTGTATCACAAAACTTAGGAAGATGTAGAGATCAGAGAAAGCAGTGGATTTTTATTTTTTGTTGTTAAATGTTATCGTTGTAATTTAAGCAGATGTTTTATTTGTATATAAGTTTGTATTTGCTATTTTGGATTCTTTTGTAAACCACCCGAAGTCTATGGAGTGAAGCATAGTAAAAAAAAACCTTAACAATAAATAAATTCTACATGAATGTATTTTCTACTCTAAAGTTTGTTTTGCATGTGGAACAAGATTAACTTCATAAATCAGTAGTCATGTTATTCCTACTAATTGAACTTCCCTGGGTGTAAATTTTATTCCAGGCTAACTACAGAAACTTGGCTATTTCTAATGTCTTCCTTGGCCTAAAAGCACCCTATAAATATGCCCAGGGGGTTAAAAAGAAAAACTGTGATTGTTCCTTGAAGTTAAATATGTTTGTAATCTCAGTAGACAGCTCAAATGCCCTTTAAAAAAAAGGGGGGGGGGGAAGCACAATCCTTCAGGGAAATTGCTTGTTTCTGCCATGTTTGGTTTGCTTTTTATTGTGTTAATTGGAAACTTTACAAGCTACAGTTTAATTTCTGGAAGTGCTTAGATCCATAGCAGATACTCAGATGTATAGTTTGAAATCTGTGTTACATAATCTGATAAACCTTGTCACTGTGATTAATAAGTCATGAGTTGTAGCCTAGTGTAACAGTTGAACTTTCCAATTAAACATAATTAAGCAAAGTATAACTTAGTATGCTAATTAACTTTGTTATTTGTTTCACTTTCCCCTACTGTGAGCAACGAATTCATCATTGGATATTTGGAAGGATATATTTAGAGATGAAAATTGTATTAGTTTCCTGGATACAAGCATTTGTATGAGCATTAATTAGGAAATTGTTTGCATTTTTATCTCCTATATATAGGTGTTTGAGGGTATATGAGTATTTTTTTTATTGAAAAAGTTTTATAAATACAAATTTTCCCCCTTTCCCCACCCCCCTTCCCCTCCCCAACCTACCCTAATTCATCCCTCCCCACCCTAGGCTTCCCTTATAATCATAAAAATTACTATACATTTTTATCTCTCCCAGATATTAAAAAGGTGAAATTCAAGTCATATCATATCATACCATACAGTTCCCTCAGCTATTCTACCCCCTGTCAGTACTAAAAATTTCTAAATAACATTCAGATAATAGCTATCTGATACTTCATTAATTTATAATTAATCTGCATATAATATATCCCAAATGTTACAAAGTAAAATCCAGATCATAATTCCCCCCAAATACTTTACACCCTATGTACTATAACTTTCAACACAACATAACATTTTCTATATAACATTCTGTATCTATATAACAGTTTATACTTAACATTCAGCTAAAAGCTATCTGATACTTCTTAGTTTGATATTTATTCTGCACATAGTCTATCCATTTCTTCCATTCCCACACGAAAGTTTCTTGGGTGAGGGTGTATGAGTATTCATCAGGACAAACACACAATATGTAAATTAGTAGTGATACTAGATGTTCTCAGAACCAAGAAACTGTCCTTGATAGAAACATAATTTGTTTGTGGAAACACCTAACATTAGAACAGGGGTGTCAAACTTGTGGTCCGTGGGCCACACTTTTATGAAGGGGAAAGTTGTGATACGTCTGACAATGTGATGACACGAGTTTGACACCCCTGGGTTAGAACATTACTGATCCTTTTTACAAGAGTTTTTCTTAAATAAAATAGTCATTCCTGCAACTAGGTGTTTATATTTAGTTTTCAGACATAGCTAACAAAATAGTAGATGCCCTATCTTGTATATGATCTCTAAGAATTGCCTGTCAATTAGTTAAAGTTGTGCAATTACTCAACAACTCTGTACCAACAGGGTCAGTCAAAAGGCCACGGTGTACTGCCAGTCCTGAGGTTCAGCTTACTAATAGCAGTACTGAAACTATGGAATTCAAAGTATAAGGTCTCCGATAACCTCCTGAACACTTCATGTACCTAAATCACCTTTCCTTACAATGGCTACCTATTTAGAGTGATCAGTGATTTCAAGAGAGATATATGGGATGAAGTTATCACCAAATAGAGATTGCAATTCATCAAGGGTTTAAGTTGTAGTTTTGAATTTTGAATGACTAACTAATTTATTTTGAATTATTAACTTTAAAACTTTTTACCCTACTTTTTTACTGAGGGAATGTGGCCACATTTGTAAGCAGCTAAGGAGTCATAGCCAATTTTATAACCCTTTTTTGCCATAGTTAAGCAAATTACTCAGTTGTTAAATGAATCACACAGTCACTAAGTGAATCCAGTTTCCCCCATTGATTTGCCTTTGGGGAGCTGGCTAGCGCCCAGGGACACTGCAATTGTAAATACATGCCGGTTACCAGATTTTGATCTTGTGACTGTAGGGATGATGCTTAAAATCATAAATGCAAGGACCAGTCATAAATCATTGTTTTCAGTGCCATTGTAATTTCAAATGGTCATTACATGCAAATTTGTAAATCAAGAATTACCTGTAGATAAAAAAGAAAACCAGGCTTCCATGTAATAGCTATGATTTTTTTCTTTTTAAAAATTATTTTCTTTACTTATTTTGGGAGGAAGACTACATGAATAATCACCTAATCCAAGCTTTATATTTCATATGTAGATTTTATGTCTAGACAGTTTATAAGGTTATTTTGAAAGTATTTAATTAAGAAGGCAGATATACAGTACTTCATTAGAGCTCCATGTTTTAGCATGCCACAGGAATACATATGTTTCCCTCAGTAATGTAAAATGTTCCTATTATCCTTTGAATAATTGTTCATTTGCTAGGTACATTAATTTTTATATGTTCTTGTTGCACCTTTCTGTATAACATTTGCAATATCCAGTTCATCACTCATTTAATAGCTCTTCTTTCTTGCCTGTTTTAATTCCAAGAATAATTTGGCACTCAATATATAGCTGCATTGGATTCCAACTTTCTTGTTTACAATTCCAATTTACATTGTTCAATTAGCAATAGCAATAGCAAAAGCACTTAGACTTATATACTGCTTTCCAGTGCTTTACAGCCCTCTCTAAGTGGTTTACAGAGTCAGCATATTGCCCCCAACAATCTGAGTCCTCATTTTACCAATCTTGGAAGGATGGAAGGCTGAGTCGACCTTGAGCCTGGTGAGGTTCGATCTGCTAAACTGTTGGTAGATGGTAATCAGCAGAAGTAGCCTGCAGTACTGCACTCTAACCACTGCGCCACCGCGGTTCAGTATTCAATTATTGAATCCTGTCCGCTAATCAGTAGTGGTAAGAGAATAGATGGTTCTGAACAGAGTAGAGGTTGTTTATTGGTAACATGCAAAGCTTCAAATATAATATTTAATGAGGATAAAAAAACTATAACATTCTCATGTGGATGATGTATAGGTAAAGGAAATAGTTTGCCTTACCTTATTTAAAATAGACACAAAACTCTGTAATCTATCAGCACATATCACCAATATAATAATGATCCTAAAGTGATGCTGTTATTTCCCCCCTAAAGTCTGGAGCATGTTAGAGTCTGGGTAGTAGGCTTAACTCTAGCAAGATCAAGTGGCTATGAGCTTTACAATTCCCTGGATCTTGGAATTTTGACTCACAAGTGGCAGACAAAAATGCTATGAAATTTAAGGGTTCTCTTGAACCCATGGCTCCTTCTTGGGAGCAGGTGGCCAGGAAGACATTTGCATAAATCGAATAGTTTCTGCTTGTTCCACTAGATCTGGAAGGATAGGAATGTCTTAGTTCCATTCAATGAAACAGTGTCATCTAGCAGGTACCAGAAGACCTGTGTCTCAGTCATAACTGCTCCCTTATGGGACAATATCTCTCCAAAAGCTTGGATAGGCCTGAGGTTGTTAGCCTTCTGTAAGCCTTGACTTTTCTCTCAAACTAGGGGCAGAAATATTAGTTGAGTCCATAATATAAAGTTGTTTAGTTTCTCCCTCCTCCATTATAAGAGCCCCAATGGCAGTGTATTTTTTATGTGTGTTTGTTTATTATTCTTTGGCAGGGGACATATAGATATTTAAGCTCTTGTTTCTACTTTTGTGTTATAATCCATTATTATTATAATCCAATATTACATTATTGGATTGTTAAAATTCATAATTTATAGGAATTGTTGGTCAACAGGAGCCATTTTGTTGGCATGGGCAAACCATCCATGAATGAATGAATGAATGAATGAATGAATGAATGAATGAATGAATTGCCTTGTGATCCATGTTATCCATTTGGATATCTAGGGAGGAGCTGCTAAAGGTTGTGAGTTTAACTGGCTATGACTAAGAAAGCAGACCTTCTTGATGGTAACTTCTATATCAGGGATGTTAAACTCGCGGCCCGAGGGCCAGATGCATCCTGCGCTGGTGATACCCACACCTAGTTTAACAAGGGGGGGGGGGTCGCGATACGCCACATGACAACACAGTGACGACACAAGTTTGACACCCCTGATCTATATTGTGGAACACAAGGTGTCAGTGGTGCTATTTGATCCAACATTCTGTAGGAGATGGGTAGGCTGAGGGTAGGGTTAAATGTATCATTAGCTTGGAGTCACTTCTCTGCCACAAGATATTCAAATCCAGCCCCTGTGAATTTCATTGATCCCTAGTTAGCACCAATTTGCCTTAATTATATAGTCCAGATTCTTGTGTATAGGTAGCAGGTAATAAACTTTTAACACAACTGCTGTTCTGATTATTTGTGCCTGACATCTTCCTGTCAATCAGGAAAATTGTGAAACCATTTTGTTTTAGTGGGCCATCAAACCCAACAACCCATAGTAGGCAATCTTTATTACTGTCATTGGGAAAGTAATTGTGATTTGTTTCTGTGAGGTTTTTTTGTACCCTGCCTTGAGCCAGTTTGTGCAATAGAGGAATATAAAAATATTGTAATATAAAAATAAACATTACCAGACCCAGTAGTTGCAGAGATTTCTTAGTGTGTTGATACTCTGAGCTAGACTTGATAATACTGTGAGAAGATTCCCTTGTTGGGTTTTCCGGGGACAGGGCTGGAAATCTGGCAGTAGGATTAAAATGGAGAGGTGTCAGTAGGACTTTCACCCTTGATTGTCAACAGTTTCAGCAGAACTGAACTGTAAGTTGTGGAACAATTTTACGAGACATGCATACTCTCTTGGCTTCATGCAGCCTTTGAGACCAAAAAGATTACTCCTCTGTGATATATTTGTAAAATCTCTGAATTTCCCTTTAAACATTAAAAATAAATTAATATTTTGATTGATAGGCTGCAGTACTAACAAACAACTAGCAATACTAATATTAATATTAATATTAATACTACTAAGTGCTGCTTAGTTTCATCTAACTAACCCTTTTACTACTTTTTTTCATAGCTTTTGTTTTAAAAGATACTGATTAACCTTAAATTGTTAAATTTATTTGCCAATTGTTCCTACAGGTAGTCCTCAACTTACGACCACAAATTGAGCCCAAAATTTTCTATTACTAAGTGAGACATTTGTTATGTGAGCTTCCCCTCATTCTACGACCTTTCTTGTCACAGTTGTTAAGTGAATCACTGCAGTTGGTAAGTTAGTTAACATGGTTGTTAAGTGAATCTGCCTTTCCCATTGACATTGCTTGTCAAAAGGGGATCACATGACCCTGGAATACTGCAACCGTCATAAATATGAGTCAGTTGCCAAGCATCTGTATTTTGATCACGTGACCGGCAACGGTTGTGTGAAAATGGTCATAAGTCACTTTATTTTAGTGCCATTGTAACTTCGAACAGTCATTAAATGAACTGTTGTAAGTGGAGGACTGCCTGTAGTTAAACAGCACAACAACAAAAAACATTAGATTGCATCATTTTTAAAGTAGTGTACCTTCTTTTAGGAATTGTGACACAGGAGAGAGTTCAGTTCAGGGAAAGCCCACCAAGAACTAGAAGATGGAGATCAATTCTTTTAAGGAAGCCACCATTTTAAGCTCCTGAAGAAGACCTTGTTGGTCAAAATGCATTTGACAGTTTTGGACCTTTTGGCTCTCAGTTTTAATTTCTAATAGCACCATCTACTCTTGAGTGTGATGCCTGTTTGGTAGCGAAACTGTTGATAACACATTTATCAGACTGTTTTAAATGTGCTGGAATTGCATTAAATTTATTCGTCTATAGTTTTCATAAAAGTGCTTTTCCCCCCATGTCCCTAATGACTGCTTGTGTTATTCAGGCTAGCTGCCATATTAGCGATTTTATTTACTCTTGGTTTTATCTAAATGTATTTTTTGAAGATGGAAAAATAAATAAGAAAAAATGAAACCTAAATGCGATTCTTTTGTGCATGTGATGAAGTGCTACCGTGTTTTCCCGAAAATAAGACATCCCCTGATAATAAGCCCAATCGTGCTTTTGAGCACATGCGCTAATATAAACCCTCTCCCGAAAATAAGCCCTCCACAAAAATAAGCTCTCCTGAAAATATTTAAATGCACACGCAGCCGGTCCCCGCCATTTCCTTTGGTTAGGGTTAGTGTTGTGATCTAGGCTTGCTGAGTCATTACAATACACAATTGGTCCCAAACAAACCTATTTTATTGTAACAGTTGAGAATTACGTTCATTCCCAGCTGAGTCCCAATTGGTTGCAAAACAAGTCCTTTAGAAGGAGTTATTCGGGATAATCACCAACCTTTATCTTCTTTGACACCCTGCCAAAGGCCTTACTTAGCCAAGCCCCACGGAGTTCAGAAACAAACAAGAGATGCTGACTGGAAACAGAGTTAGCAAAGTTGCTTTCCTGCAAAAGGCCCAAGTGCCTTTGTTTCTCTTTTAAGCTTTATGGGAGGGGCCAATCATCTCCTGGCCTTACTCCCGAGTCATCCTTTTTGCTTTAGCTGCTCTTGCCTTCTGGCAGCTCTGCACAGGTGTGCACTAGGAACAGGCTCCTCCTGTTCCTCTGCCTCTCTGCTGTCCAGCTCTGGGGGCTCTGGAGTCCACACATCACTCCTAGATGGCCCTGGCCCCATCTGTGCCTCCGACACAGAGCCCTCGTCCGGGCCTTTCCCAGACTCCAGGACTGGCCCATGTTCCTCCCCAGCCTCCTCACTGTCTGACTTCACTGCCAGCTCTGCAGGCTGCTGGCAGACCTCAACAGTTAGGGAGACAGAGCTGGAAATCAGGTAAGATGGCAAGATAAGCCCCGTCCTGCTCCACACACTCCAAAATAATAAGCCCTCCCCGAAAATAAGGCTAAGCACTTATTGCAAAAAATATAAGACAGGGTCTTATATTTGGAGAAACACGGTAGTAATATACAGTTGCATTCAGTACTCTGAACTAAGAAGAGAGGCTTTTGTTTTGACTTGTCCCTGTTATGGCGAAAAGTAGAAATGAATGTTACTCCCACCATCCAATGTTTCTTATTTATTGTGCTTCGTTGATTCAGCTCAAGGCATGCCTCCTGCCCAACTCAAAATATATTGGTAGAAACTGGCTATCTGCTAAAGTCCCTTTAGGTCGCGTGTCTTGCTTATTTACATGAATAATTATTCAAAAAAAATTGTATCCTATTTTGTTTTCATTTTTCCAGCATAGAAGATTGGCCTAATTTTTTCATTTTATGGATATGTACCAGCATGCAGACTTAGCAAAAGTATTCACGCCTACCTTTGTAGATCAACTTCTTTCTATAATTAACTCAACCTTTTTTCTTCCCACTTTTATTTTCACTTCTTCTTTTTAGTGTTTTAGCCAGAGTTAGCAAAGATTCTTAGCCAGATTCTATTTGTCAATAGTACGTCTAGTTTCTGTCTAGTTTCTTCACAGAATTTCAGCACTCTGTTTCCTGTTTGCTGGTATTATTTCTTCCACTGATTCTGACAATAATGTCTAGATATTCTTGGCTTGTGTTTCAGCTGACTGACCTTGTTTAGTCCTGAAGCTAAACAGGAGCTGGTCAAGGTAGTGGTTAAATTGGAGACTACCAGGAAACTCCCAAGATTATGGAGTAATTGAGGAAATTAAAAAATAAAATAAAATACCAGTATAGGTAATCCTTGACTTAGGACCACAATAGGCCAAAAATTCCTGTTGCTAAGCGAAACATTTAATTATGTACCCACCCACTGCCTTACTGTTAATTGGCAATGTGCAGTAAGCTGTGTAAAAGAATGTAAAAAATTCAATGTAAAAAAAAATCCTGCAAAGTAAATCAAACACACACACACACACACACACACACACACACACAAAACTTGTTTGCAAACTGTGTGTACAAAGAATAGTAGGCTGTAATGACAAAAAAATCCAAAGGCTTTATTGGAGTAATCTCTTTGAATGAACACAAAAGTCAAAATATAGTATTCCATTGAGGACCTACATACTACACAAGCCAGAAAAGGGGGTTGTGAAAATATCTACGGACCCTTCGCATCCTGGACATAAACTGTTTCAACTTCCACCCTCAAAGCGATGCTGTAGGGCACTGCTTGTCAGAACAACTAGACACAAGGACAGTTTTTTGCCCCATGCCAACTCTCTGCCAAACAACTAATTCCCACAACACTATCAAACTATCTAGAAAGGCAGTATTACCATTATTATTCTCATCTTCCCTATTCCCTATCTCCTTATCTTCTTATGACTATAACTTTATTGCTTGGATTTTATGATTTATATTGTTTACTTAGTATCCTAGTATGATTTATGTTGATTGCATATTTAGTATCCATGACTAGTACTAAGTGTTGTATCTAATGTTTTATGATGAATGCATTTTTACAATGACTATGATCATGATCTATCACTATTGTTGTATGTACACTGAGAGTTTATGCACCGGAGACAAATTCCTTGTGTCACACTTGGCCAATAAAGAATTCTATTCTATTCAGCATGTTTTGATCTGTTCCTGTTAAAAAGAATTGAGAGAGAGAAGAGAAAAGCAATACGGAAGTGATGACGTTTAACTTACTTTTATGATCAAATATGGTAATATTCAATCATAAAATAATGCTAATATTGATAGGAAATTGTACTTAATACTACAATTGTAGTTACACCCAGGATTGTCACTGTGATTGCCAGAATGATATATTAACTTGCAGGTTGTTCTCCATTTTTCCTCTCTCTTCCACTGTAGAGGTAACACTGGTTATCTGTATTAACCAGTTTTCTGCATTTCATAATCTATTAAACTAATTATGATATTCTGAGGGCAGGGTTGATTTAATTTGTCAAGATGTCCTTGTGCAAATAACATGTAAATTGAATCATTTGCATGGTGATACGTGGTCATCTTTGTGACTTATATGGGATACCTGTGCATTGTTGCTAAGCCTCAATATCCTTAAACTAACGTATCATTAAAGCTGCAGAGCTTTACTTGACTTGGTGGAAGCATGTTGAATGGACCCAGCCTCTAGAAATAGAACAATTTCAGATAATTTGCGGGTCTGGAAGTTATTGGCATTGTCTGTGAGATTGGGGAATATAATGCTTGCAACAAGATTGTATAGTAAAATAGCCAAGTCTCCACCCCAATGTTATTTAGCTTTTTTTTTTTTTTTGCTCGAGTGTGGTTGTTAATTTCTGTCTTCTTCAGCCAAGTACTCAAAAACTATTGTGTTATGATGTGCTCCTCCTTTTCCCTTCTTTCTTGCATTTCAGCTTTTTTGCTTTATAAAGCAAGTTGTAGCTTTGACTTGAAACAAAGCAGTTTTGTCTTGAAGCAAACATTTCCAGATTGCTGGATGGATGACTTGGCAGAGTTTTCCATATTCTCTCTCTCTTTTTTTTAAAGTCTGAAATAAGCAGGAAAAGATGAACCAAGCAGGAAAAGGTGAATAAAACAAACATGTAAAGAATGAAGAGTTTGTCGGCTTATATTTCCTGTAGAGAAAATCACCTTACTTCATTATATGAAATAACTAATATATTGCTAGAAAGTGGATTTATTGATTTGCTTTTTCTATATATATATATATATATATATATCCATATCCATATAATATTAAAAGGGAAATGGATAGTTAGGAGTAACTGTTGCAGCAGAAGCAAATATGGTTGCATCAGTACTTCTAAGACCTACTGAACCATTGGCTATTTTTGCTAAAAACATATCTGACAAATTAAGCAGATTGTATTATGAAGGCACAAAAAGCAGTCATTTTTTAAATTAAATAGATTTAGGACTGAGTGGTTAAAAAGGCATTAAACTGTGTATTAACTGCATTAAATAGGATGTCCGTATAATAAATGAGTTTTAATAGAGTTTGTTCTTCTGTTTATTGTGGAATTAATAAAATCTGGTTGGTATTGACGCAGATACAGCATTTCCAATTAGTTAATTGAAACTGAAGGAACCCAGAGCAACTGCTTATTTCCTCCCAATTTTTCCATTCTTGGAAGCAAACATTGTGTGTCATTGGTACAGATTTAATGTATAATGCTCTTTATATTAATCATGATTAATTCCTTAATCATTCACTTAAATCAGGGATGTCAAACTGAATTTCCTTGAGGGAGGGATCAGCATTGTAGTTTTCCTCTGCAGGCTGGCCGGGGGGGGGGGGGGAGAGATGGGACGGAGCCTCCTACAGCTTTCTGCTGGCCAAAACAGGGTTTGTGGGGGCTTACGCACCTACCCCACACCCTGTTTTCAGCCTGGACGGCCTCCTGCAGCACCCTGCTGGCCAAAACGGGGCATGGGGGAGCCTTTTGAGTCCTCTTGTGCCCCGTTTTGGCTGGCAGAGTGCTGCAGGAGGCCATCCAGGCTGAAAATGGGGCCTGGAGGGGGCATTTGGCTGCCAGAGATACCACGGGCCAGTCCTTTGGTATTTCCAGGCTGGCCTCGCGGGCCAGATTTAAGCACCCATGGGCTGGATCTGGCCCGCAAGCCTTGAGTTTGACACCCCTGACTTAAATTATTGGCTCCTAGTCAAACTGAGAAGTTGAAATTGACTGTGACCAGTATACAGAAAGCAGTCCTAATATGGTGCACCACCCCTTTTTCTGAAATAAATTATGAATAGGAAAAACGATTTACTCCAGATTGAGATAATAGAACAGAAGGCATGTCCTGTGGCATTATCCACACATATGTTCTCTTGGTGCAGACTTTTACACTATAAATTATAGTGATAGGCAACCTCTTTGCACATTCAAAGCTAATTATTGTGAATGGGGCTTAGTTAATGGATAAATTCAGCCACTTAGTTCAATGTGTCCAGTCTTCATCTATGAGGACCCAGTACATCAAAAGCTGTCATTTCTGCAAGGCAGGGCTGCCTGGTTTTGTTTATTAACTTTTGTTTTCATAGCCACATCAGTGCCTATGTGTGTGCAAGCAAGAATGTTCAGGGTTATTCAATCCCGAGAAATAATCAGTAGACTATTTCAGGAATCTAGCCGCAAAATGCATTTAAAAATATGCTTTTGTTTGGAAGTAATTGAATCAGCCCATAATATGTAAGAAAACTGCTTTAGGGGTATTTTTTTTCAGTATTGTTTTTGCCAGCATTAGCTCTTTTATTTTTCTTTACTGCAGCCGTAGTAATCTTGCTTCCATTTTTTTTAAAAAAAGGATTGGATGAAGCTAAGAGTTGTAAGTTGAGAGGCAAGGGGAGACAACTAAGGAATAAACAAATTTTTCAAGTGTTCTTAAGAAATTATTTCATATCAGATTAACTGAGCATCAGTTTTGTGATTTAAATGTAATAATCAAGCTTCAGAGTACCATTAATTTTTAATGAGAAATTGGGATCACGCTCAGGATCTCCAGAATAATTTAATATACTCTGGGTGAAGAATACATTTTATGACATCTTTTCCACAAGTTGGTACTGCATCTTGGGGGTCCCAACCGGGGTGGGATTTATCCAGTTCGGACCAATTTGGGTGAACTGGATACTAATTTTACATCTGGTTCACCGAACCAGTAGTTGCAAGAACTGGCTGGCCCCACCCACCCCGCCCCTCCCAGGAGTCTCCACGTGGCCCGTTTTGGATCCCAGGTTAAGTGCAGCACCTGCACAGAGGCTCTGAGAGGATGAAAAATGGGCCTTCTGGAAATCCGGAAACAGGCCCGTTTCCGGCCAACGGAGCCTAGGCGAGGCAGTTTTCAAGGAAAGCCTCGGGAACTTGGGGGGGCAGAAACACTCCCCTCCCCGCCGTGGTGCAGGAGGCCAAGTAGGCCACACCCACCATGGCCACACCCATCCAGCAACCAGGCAAGAGAACCAGTTGCTAAAATTTTTGAATCCCACCCCTGGTCCCAGTCATGTATTTTGGAAGTCATTTCAAGGAATTGTTGCAACTTGCATGCACTTTAGAGCTGAAACAGCACATGTATTGTAAAGGGAATCTGCTGTAGACATTTTATATCTTTTAATATATATAAATATGTATATTATATGTGAACATTTTCTAAGAAAGTATGCCAGCTGGTTGAAAAGTAGAAGAATAATCGTCATCATAAAAAAAAAATCAGACATATATTTAAAGACGTGATGTACAAGGAACTGAAATGTAAATGCATGGGAAAAAGGCTCTACTTTTAAAGATTTTATTCATGTAGCAACCTCCAAAATTCTCCTTGAGTTTATTTTAGAACTAATTCATTGGCGGTCTGTGCATGCTGCAGGAAGCAAAGCCAGTTGGATAAATGAGATGATGCCATATACGTTGTCACTATTGTATAAACTGCAAGCCGTGTGGTTTTTGTTAATACATTGGAAGCGTTCTATCATTTATGCATGGGCCAGTTGAATTATAAATCCATTCAATATACAAAGGCATTCTTGTTTAATCTTAGGATGCAGCTGGTTTGCTCTTCAGTTTTGCTTTGCTGGGTGTAGATGCTTTGCTCTTCAATCTACTGATCTTTGGATGTTTAAAATAAGACTTTGATTAACAGCTGATGTAAGTTTGGCTATACTGACAAGTCCCACTGATTAGCATTATTAAGCATGAATTAAGTCAATGGGACTTCAGAAAGTGTTTGATCTGCATTGTGATTTTAGAAGCTAAATTGTAATTGACCCTATGCAACTGTGGGGGTAAATTTGCTTTAGAAGCCATGTAATTGGTTTCCTTTTCTCTTTCAGAGCACCTGCAGCTCCAAAGCCAGATCCAATTCCTGTGCAACAGGTAAGGGGTTCTTCCCCAAGTCCTAAATACAGGATAATTCCTGTTGTAGCCAATTTATTATCGTAATTCACATTTCTCAATGCTCCTTTAATCAATGCTGTCGATCTGAAAAGCTCTTCTGATGCAACATGGTTCTGCTGTATGTCCATTTCATTCATTGGGACATACTTTGAAACATGCTATTTTGAAATCCTTGAAAATATGCTATTTTCTTTTATCTAAAAATTTGGTACTCGGGTATAATTTTTGGCTTTGAAAGTCCTCCTTACTGCTGCTGTTTTGGCATTGGCCAGATTTGTATCGAGTGATAAGTGACCAATATAAAAAGTTTTAAGTATTTCAAAAACAAGGACTAACATGGGAAATAACTATTGTAGTTCACGGACTTTTCTTTGAGTTGAAGTCAACTCCTGGGGATTTCATGATCACCCTTCCACAGCTTTTTTTGGTGACAATGAAGAAGTGATTTGCACAACTTTTCCATTCCAGTATATCCCCTACCCCCTTTCTAATCTATTCTACCATCCTGGAATTTCCTAATCATTCTCCATTCAAGTGCTAACCAGGCCTATCCAGTTTAGCTTCCAAGCCTAGATAAAAGTTAACAAAATGCTACTACTTGTAGAGATCAGCCATGTTCTTAAAAGGCCCTGTTCATTTCTTAAGATCTAAGAGTAACTGATTACAAGCATGTATAGTAGGAGCTTTATAAAAAGGTGCAATTAGATAAATAGGTACCACTTCTGTGGGAAGGTAACAGTGTTCCATGTGACTCAGCATATAATCATGCTGGTCACATGACCACAGAAAGACCCTACTGGCTCCTTCAGCTAAGAAACGGAGATGAACACATAATAATATAATTGTGCTGGCCACATGACCACAGAAGGACTGCAAAAGGACCACATTGGCTCCTTCAGCTAAAAAACAGAGGTGAGCACTATCTCCTAGAGCTTGACTTGACTGGACAGAGAAAATATTTGCCTTCACTCTTACCGTTACCTTTTATAAAAAGGTAGCTTAATGTAAGAGTTTTTCTGCCAGATCTCCAAAGGTATGATACAATTAGAAAGAGGAGTCTGTAAAGATGCAGAAAGATTGGCTTTCCTTAGTAGAACGTGATCTCTAATAAGTGCCTGTTGATTTGCTTAATTACACTACAGATAAAATTCATGTTCAGCAAGTCTGATAGCTATTGTGCAGGGGTGCTATTCAGCAGGTTCTGACGGGTTCTGGAGAACCGGTAGCGGAAATTTTGAGTACTTCGGAGAACTGGCAAATACCACCTCTGGCTGACCCCAGAGTGGGGTGGGAGTGGATATTTTGCAATATCCTTCCCCCAGGAGTAGGGAGGGAATGGAGATTTTGCAGTATCCTTCCCCTGCCACGTCCACCAAGCCACACCACGCCCACCAAGCAACGCCCATAGAACCGGTAGTAAAAAAAATTGAATCCCACTACTGCTATTGTGGTACAAAGAACTGAGTAAAAGAAGACACACTATCAGATTATTTTGTAGCAGAGATACCCTTTCCAAACAAAATATGTGAGTTTGCCTTTAAGTTAAGCTAAGATAGCAATATCTTTTAAATGAGGAGAAGGTAAGATTTAGCAATACCCGGTGCCTCATTATGTGTAATAAAACTTGTAAATTATTTCTTTTTCCCTGGTGTCAGAGTTTTTAAATGACCTCAAACTACTTTTGAAACTAACTTCTAAATATATACCGTATTTTCCAGTGTATAAGACGACTGGGCGTATAAGACGACCCTCCTCAGAGCCATTTAAGGCTCGTCAGAGCCTTATGGCCTGGTCTGCCTGGTTACAGGAGAATGAGACCCGGCGTATAAGATGACCCCCGACTTTTGAGAAGATTTTTGTGTGTTAGAAAGTAGTCTTATATGCAGGAAAATACAGTATATATATATATTGGTCATTTGTCACTAGAAAGGAGGGGCATTGTTCCAATATAGACCTACCTAAAACACATAATCCTTTAGTAAGTAAAAATCTTACTATTACTATTCTGTCTGTAACCCTTGCACTGGAAGATTGCACTTTTCTCCTAATTGTTGGACCCAGTTTTACAGTGAAGGTTTTTGGCTAAAATAAATCTAAAGATACCAGCTCATGCATGTCTTTTTGTTTTTGTTTTCAATGATGCATGCTGTGTGATGTTGGCAGGTCAATGCTTTACAGCCAATGTCGTGCACTTATGCAATTGATTCATCAGTCAGTCATCAATTGATGTTTCACAACAAAACCGCTGCAGATGTCATGGATACATTTTGCATGTGTGTGTGCATGTGTGTGTGGCTTTCTTGTGTATTTTTCCTGTTTTTATTTCACCTAGGTAGAGCCCAAGGACCTAATTAAGCCTGTACCCATTGCATCTCCAGCCGTGCCCAAAGTTTCATCCACAACCAGCGTGGCCTTCAATAAGGCTCCCAGGCCCTTTGGAGCTGTGTCCTCCTCCAAGGTCACTTCCATCCCATCACCGTCATCTGCCTTCACGCCCGCCAGTTCCAGTCTTCCATTACGTGCTTCCCCTACACCTCTGGCCACTGTCACACCTCCCCCATTCACTGCCTCAGGAGCGCATGTTAACCTCAAAGCTAATGCTGATCAACGTTGCCCTATGCTGAGTGCCACAAAGCCTACTGTTAATACCCCATGGCAATCCCCACACAATGCACCATTCAGCGAAAGGGCCCCAGAGATGACAGAGGGGCAACCAAGTGGATCCAGAGAGAACCAGGGTGACAGTAAACAACAAAATGGGTAGGTCGTTTTAGGGCAGATTTTTTTCCACTTCTTCTTTTTCCTGTTTTAAAGGTCTCAAAAGTGCTTCCTTGGTAATTCATTGATTGCGCTTTCTACCTGAAATTATAAATATAAAAAAGTCAGGTTAGTTTATAAAAGTGTGATCTGGGCAGATCTATATAGAAGGAGCTTGTTCGATTTTATAAACCAGATTTATAAATTGAGAGTGCTAAAGACGGTAAACACCAAGTTGCAATGTTTGACGCAATTTAAGAATGACTACTGAAGATTTTTTAGGGGCGCGGTGGCTCAGTGGCTAAGACACCGAGCTTGTCAATCGAAAGGTTGGCAGTTCAGTGGTTCTAATCCCTAGTGTCATGTAACGGGGTGAGCTCCCATTACTTGTCCCAGCTTCTGCCAACCTAGCAGTTTGAAAGCACATAAAAAATGCAAGTAGAAAAATAGGGACCACCTTTGGTGGGAAGATAACAGCATTCTGTGCGCCTTTAGCGTTTAGTCATGCTGGCCACATGATCAAGGAGATGTCTTCGGACAGCGCTGGCTCTTCAGCTTTGAAATGGAGATAAGCGTCACCCCCTAGAATTGGGAATGACTAGCACATATGTGCGAGGGGAACCTTTATCTTTACTTATTGAAGATTTAAATGCACAGTAAAGCTCATCCTATTGTAGATGTTTTTTAGGGGGGAAAAGGTTCACCTGTTGTGGAAATTTTTCCTTTTCATCTTTCCAACCAAGCATTTTCTGTTCTATATTCCACACAGTTTTCTTCTTTTCATCCTTTGTAGTAATACAGGTCTTTTCCTGTACTTAATGACTTTCCCCTACATCTTTTGTTCTTTTTCTTCTACAATTTTCATTTTCTTTTTAAATTTGCAACTATATTATGGTTCTTGACTTACATTACCAACAATATGGATTTGTAAAACATAAGTATAGTACGTATATTAGTGTATTTTTATATTATAATTAGTATAAACATGAGCCGTGGTGTCGCAGTGGTCAGAATGCAGGATTGCCGGCTAATTCTGCTGACTGCCAGTAAAATGAGGACCCACATTGTTGGAAGCAACATGCTGGCATTGTAAACCACTTGTAGAGAGAGCTGTAAAGCACTATGAAGTGGTATATAAGTGTAAGTGCTATTGCTAATTCAACCAACTGCCAACAGTTTGATTCTCACCTGCTCAAGGTTGACCTAGAAATATGCTGACTCTGTAAACCACTTAGAGAGGGCTGTAAAGCACTGTGAAGCAGTATATAAGTCTAAGTGCTATTGCTAAGTTTGCTTCCAATTTCCGGCAAAAAATGCCCATTGCAGACGGTGAGTTCGCTTAATGACTATATTTACTTAACAACCACCACATAAATTTTGTAAAATCAGGTCGGCCACATGACCTGCGTAACAACCAGCCTAAATTAGATTAGTAATTCCAGGCTCAATTACAGTCATAAATCAAGGACTACTTGAAACATTTTGTCAAATTCCTTTGTAATTGTGAGAAGCCGTTAAGCCGGTAATGGGAATCTGAAGAGGCAAGTTACAGTATGTAGTGAAAATAGTCGTATTTCATTTTGAGGAAAGCAAGATGGTAGAAGAAAAACTCAATCTCCCGATTCATGTTTTAATTTTCCGTAGTTTTAATTTTCCCTCTCTTTCCCCCACTTAGTACATTCTACTAAAAAAAAGAAGGAGTTCATGAGTCTATAATTTATACAGCCGATTGTTAAGTATGAGTCCCTTTAAGACTGTAGTTCTAGCTATTGGAAGAGATACAGAAAATTAAGGATCTAAAAGTTTGAGCTTGTGAAACCCTTGTCAGTTTTAGTAACTATTATAAGAGTGGATCAGAATCAGGCTTAACCACATCTAAGGCTGCAGCTCTGTTTCCTGACTAGAAAAGATTGGCACTGGTAATAGAAGATAGGCACCAAAAAAAAATGGTGTGGGAAACCAAGGCTAAAAAAAAAAAAAAAAAAAAAAAAAAAAAAAAAAAAAGATTTTGCAGGGTTTCGAAGTTACTTACGCATAGATCTAAAAGAAAGCAAATCACTAAAAGGACTATCAAATACATTGCATAAAATAATCCGTCATGTTCCAATTTGCTTGTTCAAAGTTGGTTCCACTGAAGCAATGTGTATACGTCTCAAGTTATAGATTGTTGAAACAATTGAACTTTTGCCCATTCAATTTTTTTTCCTCAGACAGCACATTTCTTTCAGTAAAATACCCACTATGCAAAAATGTCCCCCACACTATGTTACATAGAGGACATAGCTATTGTTATTAGTCTTAAGGGCATAGCTTTGTATGCAGCCACCCTATCTAAAATAGAGAGGATGAATTCCTGATAAATCTCTCAGTACATATAAATATATCTTGGCAATGCTTTGGGCACTCTGGCACAAGGGCTTTCGCAAATTTAAAATACAGCCCTGCCATTCAACTGCATTCATTAGCATTCAAAAATAATTTATAACAGCCAAAATAATTTTGTACTAAGAAGACAAGCAAAGTCTTTTCCCCCAGGCAAGATCCAGTCACCCACTGTAATTACAAAACAATTTTCTTGACAGTTAATGTGTGCAATTGTTTCCTTTGCTTTCTGAAATCCTGCTATGAAAGAGCTTTTGCCAGCTATCTGTCTATAAAGGAGTCCTACACTAGCCCAGACATTTAGATCTGTAATCCTATCTATCTCCATTTTTAAAGTTGGTTGGTTCAAACCAGTGTGGTTTGAATTGAAGACTTTTTTGAACCAAGTTGTTGAACTAAATCAGAGCTGTCAAACTGGATTTCTTTGAGGATCAGCATTGTAGTTGTCCTCCATGGGCTGGTTGGTGTGGGGGAGACAAGACAACCGGCAGATGGAATGGACGCCTCCTGCAGCACCCTGCTGGCCAAAATGCCCATGCCCCATTTTGGCTAGCAGAGTGCTGCAGGAGGCAGTCCAGGCTGAAAACAGGGCGCAAGGGACCGTATGCCCCTTCTTGCACTCCGTTTTTGCTAGCAGTGGGACCGGGGGACGGTCTTTTGCTATTTCCAGACCGGCACTGCGGGCCAGACCTAAGCACCCCGCAGGCCAGATGTGGGCTGTGGGCCTTGAGTTTGACATCCCTGAACTAAATGGTTTTGATTTTTCAAGCTTTTAAGTTTCATAATAAATGAAACCAGTAGAATCAGCTCAAGTGTTATCTCTCTGTTCTTTAAAACTGACTGAGGTGTCCTGACAAGGTGCAAAATCTGAAAATATGGTTTCAAATGATGCTTGTGTAGTTATTTGTGTAAGAAGAATTTGCTTGCACATGAAAGATCTAGTGCTGATTAAACAGTGAGCTCTTGCACTGCCCTTTTTTACAAATATATTTAGCGCTTAGTAATACAATCTGTTTACTGAAACAGTCATAGATGGTAGCACTATATTCAAGCAATGTAGTTTGAGATTAAACTCTAGCCAATTAAAAAGACTTTACCTTTGTGTCTTAAGGAAATTGCTTGCGGAGATTAGGAATCAATTCAGAGAAAAGAGTAGCTAATTTGTCAGTGTATAAAATGAAAAAACGGTGACCCTTGCATCCTCAAATGAAATATTCTCATAAGCTTAACATGAAATTCATTGCTAAATAATGATTTATATTATAAGGAGCATGCAGACATTTAAAACAATTACCATATTTTTCGGAGTATAAGATGCACTCCCCCCTGAAAGTGGGCAAAAATTTCGGCGCGTCTTATAGACCAAATATGGGCCCATTTTTGGACTCCCGAACCCTCCACACGTCACGTTTTTGCCCTCCCTGGCCCCCAGAAGCACTCTGCAGGCCAAAAATGGGCATGTTTTTGGAAAAAAATGGGATGCACAGAGAGTTTAGGAGGCCAAACAGGAGCCTGTTTTTGGCCTGCAAAGTGCTTCTAGGGGCCGGGGAGGGTGAAAATGCAATGTGCAGAGGCCAAAAACTATTTTTTTCTTGTTTTCTTCCACTAAATCTAGGTGTGCTTTATAGTCTGGTGCATCTTATAGTCCGAAAAATACAGTATATGCAATTATTAAGCCTGCCACAATTTTGTATGCATTGAGGTACAAGCTTATTGAAAATCAAAGGCTTTGCCTTAGGGCAAATACATAGAGAATTATAGAGAATTGGGCTGTGTTTGTGTTTAATATTTCTAGTTATTTTTTAAACATATTCTCTGTTTTATATTTCCTTTTTGAGTCTTTTTGATTCAAGACACTAGATGTTATCTAATATTCCTGATACTAATCATCTAGGGCAGGCGTGTCAAACTGGCAGTCCAAAGGCCGGATATGTCACGTGCAGGCCACCCCCACCCCAGCTCCACAAAGGGGGAAAAAAAGAATCATGATACGTCACGTGACCCCGTGAGTTTGACACCCGTGATCTAGGGAAATTCATGGTAGAATTGGCACTTTAAGAGTGTCTACTTTGTGCCACATCAACTTTGAACAAAAATGTATTATGGTAACTGAGCAGTCCTGAAAGTCTGGAATATTTCCCTTGAATCCATTTTTAGGAAAACAGAGATAATGATGTAGCCTTTATCAGTGGTGGGTTTCAATCGGATGTTACCACCAGTTTGCTTTGTGCATGTGCTTTGTGCACGCTTTGCTTTGTGAAAGCGCATTGAATTTCAGAACAGCTGAGGTACGGCAATCCGCTATACCGCGCCTATCAGCTGGGCTAAAAACAAATGAATATAGATAGGTATAGCACAGGGGCGGGCGGGAGGGCTGAACTGACAGTCGGAGCGAACCGGTTCACTTTCACCTCACCATCTCCGCTACCGGCTCGCCTGAACCGGGGAGAACCGGTAGCAACCCACCACTGGCCTTCATCCAATATTGTTGAGTCTGCATGTTTTTGCAATCCACCTGTCTAGTTCTTCCAGAAAAGATACCAGTAGATAATGGGATGAGGATTTTGTTCATCAGCCATTTGTCAGAGTGTCTGAAGCTGATTAAGACTGAGGTGTAACTCAACCAAAGTTACTTAGTAAGTTTCAGTAACTAATGAAGAGCTAGAACCTGATGTTCCTTGGTTCACCAGCTTAATACCACCTTGGTCCAACCACCAGCTTACACACTGTACAACATACTTCTTCCCTATTTCTGAAAATATAGTGGTTTCAGCAACTAAATGCATTCAATGTTTATGGAGATTCTCAATCAACCAGGTCATGGTTGTACCAAAAGTGCTTTTTCAAGAGCCAACTGTACTTTCTGGTTTTTCTTTGAAGACATTTCGCTTCTCATCCAAGAAGCTTCTTCAGAAACCTCTTGGATGAGAAGCGAAACATCTTCAAAGAAAACCCAGGAAATCCAGTTTGCCTCTTGGAAAAAAAAGCACTTTTGGTATAAATGAACTCCAGTTAAGTTTGTTGTAGAGTAATATGTATGATTACTGATGCTTTATTTTTTCTCAAAGATAACATTAATTTAACATTTCTAAGTACAGAACTGCATCTCTTAATTTCATTTAACTACAGTAGTTGGATAAATATAATAATATTAGGATTTGTCATGTTTATCTATAAAAGACAGAAACGGCTTATTTCCACTTCATTGGTATCAAAAGTAATTCAGTAGTAGGAGCATATGACACCTAGTGGATGGATTAGCACTTCTTAGACCAAAATGGAGAAGCAAATGTTTTAGCGTCCTATGCAAATCAGTCACTGTATAATCAATAAGTGAAGTAAAATGTCTAATCTATCCCACTTCATATATAAATCTGTCTTAAAAATAGAGTGGTCCTTAAATTTTGGCAGTTTATCCATTTAAAATCAACATACATGTCTTCCTGAAGAAGAACAGATACTCAAGAGGGAGTTAGCTAGATAATGACGTAAAGGCACATCTTGAAAGGAGTTTCTGCTATGGGGCAGTGAATAACTAATCCAATGTATCTGAAACTTGGCAACTTTAAGATGTGTGGATTTTAACTCTTGGCTGCTGACTGGGGAATTCTGGGAAGGTAACAATCCACATATCTTAAAAGTTGCTAAGGGTCAGAAACACTGGACTAGCAGTTTGCTTTTTAAGTGTCTGCATGTGTTTTTGCTTTGAATTGTTTTCTTAGTTCACGCATGGAAATTATTATTTTTTGCATTAGACGGATCCCTTGGCCTAATCACAGGATGAAATAGATTATTTATATTGGTTTGAAATGTGTGAAAACACTTAAACTTACATGTTTTGGGTATGATAAAGTAGAACAGTAGGGAAGTTGCCACAATAAACATATTGACTTTTTTTCACCCCCTTTACAGGTTACAACAGTGACAAAGTTAGTATTTCTTTCACTAGAATGGAGTTGTGCTTTAAATAATTGGCATGTGTGGCTGTCCCAGAATTAAACTTCTGCAAAATAGAGCCTTGGCTTTTGAAGTAAAGCAA
This sequence comes from Masticophis lateralis, assembly GCA_030761175.1. Taxonomy (NCBI): domain Eukaryota; kingdom Metazoa; phylum Chordata; class Lepidosauria; order Squamata; family Colubridae; genus Masticophis; species Masticophis lateralis. The sequence goes on along the minus strand of JAUDYJ010000007.1, from coordinate 67,343,681 downwards.
CATAAATTGTTTGCATTTTATGTGTGTGATTTTATTTACAATATTAAATTTTGTCATGAGTAACTAGCAAATAGTAGAGATAATAACAGCGAGTCTCTTTTTAATGTCTGTGATTAGACATTAAAATGGCTGACTTCTTTTTCTATCAAGATAGTCAAATGTTGCTAAATGCAGTAAAAATGAAAACATTTATTGGAATGAAATTTAATTCAAGGATTTTTCAGCCTCTTTCTTGCCTCTTCCCTATTCTCCCCTTGACTTAGGGAAGAAATAAATTTACCATGACTTTACCTTAGCTTGTGCCGCCATCTTGTGGCATGATGTGGTAGCTGTTGGTAAAAGTCAGCAAGAAATTATTCTAGAAAAACCAATTGGGAACTATTAGCTTTATCTGATATTTATGATTAAATGAAATACTTTTTTCCTATCTGTCCTTAATATTACAATTAACTTTCATTAACTCTTTTTTTGCTCCCATTTTCTATGTTATTCCTTATCTGTACTTGAACATCCTGGAATCGTATCCATTGTTTGTCTCTTTTCTGTCCCTCATTCCTTCAGTAACCCTGATGAGGTGTAAGTACTTTACTAATCACTCTCTTAATGTTTGAGCTACAGTTTATATAAAATAATTGCTGTATTCTGTAGGTAGCCGTTCTGAATTAACTTCCATTTCCTCTAAGTTTGGTAGTAGGCTTTATTATAATACTTTTTGTTTTGTTGAAAGAATGGAAATAAAGTATGCAGTAAATTAACTTTTTCCAATTGCTGTTCTCCAGAAGTGTTGAACTACAATGGCCATCATGCCTTTTTGGGGTGTATTCCATGACCTAGGAATGATCAGAATTGTTGGCATTGTACCGTGTTTCCCCTGAAAATAAGACCCAACCAGAAAATAAGTCCTAGCATGATTTTTCAGGATGCTCATAATATAAGCCCTACCCCCCCCAAAATAAGTCCTAATTAAGTTTGTCAGCCAGGCGGATGCATTTAGTACCGTATTTCCCTGAAAATGAGACCTAACTGGAAAATAAACTCTTAATGCGTCTTTTGGAGCAAAATTTAATATAAGACCTGGTCTTATTTTCAGGGAAATATGGTCGTACATTAATAGAATTGAGAAAGATGCTACATTGGGGAAAGTTGAATTTGAAAAGTATATCCTTTCCCCTTCTTTCTGTCCAGTATTTTATATAGATAATTTTAGTCTATATTCAGTACAGGGGTACCTTGTTACTCATCGTTAATTGGTTCCAGGAGATGTGATGAGTATCAAAAATGATGAGTACCAAACAAATATTTCCCGTAAGAAATAATGTAGTGAGTCAAAGGGCAGTTATAGCTTGTGCATTGAGTATCAAGCAGAGAATGTGTACTGGGACAAAACTTTCATATCAAAATGTGTTGAGTACCAAATTCAATGAGTTTCAAAGCAGCTGCGTACCAAGGTACCATTGTAATTACTTTTATTTTTTACTGTATGATGAAAACATGACAAAGAAATAAATTTATACGCTGAATTACTAAATTCGCTCATAAAAAGAGAAATACAGTATCAGAAAGTTTAGGAAGGAGTTTAATACTAAACATCAGAAGAAAGATCTGAATGGCAAGAGGTGCTCCAGAATGAACATGATGAGTTTCTGTGTGATAGAAATTGTTAAGCAGAGGTGGAAAAGTCACCTGGATTTTTAGATGGCCTTTGTGATCTTCTTATATGAGATTCTATAATCCTGCCCAAAGAGACGCAGTGGCTCAGTGGCTAAGACTCTGAGCTTGTCAATCAGAAAGGTCAGCAGTTCGGCGGTTCAAATCCCTAGTGCTGCATAACGGAGTGATCTCCCGTTATTTGTCCTAGCTTCTGCCAACCTAGCAGTTTGAAAGCACTTTAAAATGCAAGTAGAAAAATGGGGACCACCTTTGGTGGGAAGGGAACAGCGTTCCGGGTGCCTTTAGCGTTTAGTCATGCTGGCCATATGACCACAGAGATGTCTTCAGACTGTGCTGGCTCTTCGGCTTTGAAACAGAGATGAGCAACGCCCCCTAGAGTTGGGAATGACTAGCACATATGTGCAAGGGGAACCTTTACCTTTACCTTTTTGTAATCCTGTTCAGGTATTGTTAAAAAAGGACCAGTCACAGTGTGGGTTGCAATGAGTAGCCTACCTTCTCAGTAAAGTTGAGCTGATGATGTCCATGAAGTTGCCCAGGTGGAGAGTAGTTTATAATGGAGAGCCTTTGCTTATTCAAAAACAATTATAAAGGATCCCACATTTGAAAGAAAAAATATCAATATGCCCAGTAGTATCAAACAGCATGGGTGGGTTTTGTTTTTTTGTTTTTTGCTTCAGTAGTAATTGGCTATATGCATATGATTAATATGCATAATAATGATAAGCTTAAGTGAGAAATTGAGGGTAAAATGGGGCTCAAGAAAGCCAATACAGTTTCTTCCTTTGGTAAATAAAATTATTATTCAATTATTTTATTTGGTGACTTGTTAATAGTACCACCAGTTAAACTTAATACTTATAATTCTTTTGTTTTTCTGTTCTTTCTTTCTCCTCCTTACGCTGGACTGTCTTTGTATCCCTTGCTCTTTCCAATACAATAAAAGGAAAAACCCACCTAAACGGTAATAGCCAAAATCATGCCTTTTTGAAGTTCAATATTATGTGCCTGTATTTTTGAACAGGGTGGGTGTGGGGACAGGGCAAGTTGTGATAACTTACAGTTGGTCTGAAATGGTTCTGTAGATTCATAAGTAATTTTTGTACCATTCCAAATTCTACTTAGGTTATCTTTTCTACCAATTTAACTATTGCCTTTCTCCCTTATTCTTCTTTATTAAATAATAGAAATACAACTTCCTTCCTTCCTTTCTTCCTTCCTCTGTCTTTTTTGTTGTCTTCCTATAAGACAAAACCTTACCAATTGTTTTGTATTTAAGAAATCCCCCCTCCCCCCATATTCATTCTTTATCTACCAAAGAGGGTGTCCATATAGTTAGCTATCTTTAACACTTGGTTGACTTCATAATATTTTGTACATTTATCATCAAATTAATATAGTAAACTATATTTTAGAACAGGTATAATGGGAGAAAAAAAGCACAAGAACATTTCTGTACATTATTTTTTCCTGGGAAATGTAGTTTTTCCTAGAGCCCAATACAAGGAGATACAGCTATGTGCTATCTTATTAAGAAATGTTCACTGAATTAAATAGAAGGATTCTATGAATTATTTAGCTTCTGTTCATGCAGGTTCTGATGTAGATATTTGATTGCAGCTTATGTTTCTTAAAAAAGGAACAGTTGAAACTTGGGTGCCATGCACTTTAATGTTTTAACCTAATCTGAAGGAAGCAAAAATTTACTAAAGATTTATATTAAATACATATCATTAGCATCTTGACCTTGATTTATGTAACTGAAAAGTCAGTGTCATTCAGTTGTCTTTCACTTATGGTTTTATTGTTCTTATTCATTGTATTAGTCCACCACGGAAACACATTGTGTATAGAAATACAGAATTTTTTCATCCACCGGTTCATAGCAACAACAGCAAGAAAAGACTGATTGAAGATACTGAGGACTGGCACCCAAGGACCGGAACTACTCAGTCACGTTCTTTCCGTATCCTTCAACAGATCACAGGCACTGAACGTAGTAAGTATCTAACACAGTGGTGTCAAATTTGATTTCATTGAGGGCCGCATCAGGGCTATGTTTGAACTCAGGGGGCTGGGGTGGGTGTGGCCAAGATGGGAGTGGCCAGCTCGACATCACTCATGTCAGGGACGTTTGTGGTGGTCCGAGCACTCTGCCAGCGAAAATGGGCTCCAGAGCTCCGTTTTTGGCTGCGGCAGCCTCCTGCAACCTTCTGTCAGTGAAAACGGAGCTCAGGAGGGCCATGGGCAGCCCTCCCCAGCTCCGTTTTCGCTGGCAGAGGCACCACGGGTCAGTCCTTCGCTGTTTTCAGGGCAACCCCACGGGCCAGATCTAAGTACTCCATGGACTGAATCTGGCCCCTGGGCCTTGAGTTTGACACTCCTGATCTAACAGAAGAGAATATCTATAGCTCAGGGTTGAACTGTGTAAGTCCTTGGTGCTCTTTTAACTTGGTTGTTTGCTTGCAGATGTTTCATTACCCAACTAAGTAATGTTACACAAGTGTGCTCTCAGGTTCAGCTTCTGGTCACTCATTCACAGGCCTGGAAAACTGCCATACTCAATCCCAAATCAACTGAACACTGAGGCACAAATGGTTCTTTAAAATACACAGACACCCAGTAAATTTAAGATAACAGCAAACTCTTACTGACATATTTTTGCTCTTACACATTTTCCCTCTCATCCATACTTACCCAGCATCCACTATGAGGCTGCCAGGTACTACAAGAGAGAAGGTCGGAAGCCACCAAGTTCTGGGATCTCAAAACAACTCAAAAAGGCTGCGCAGGTTTCAGGACCTCTTTTTATCCCCCAAAGTTGATGGGGAGGGACTCCCCATGCAGACCCAAGTCCTTTGTAGATGAAACTTGGGGAGCGGATTCCCACGTGCTTAGACCCAATTTTTGTCCTTCCTTTAATGACTTGGTTCCCTTTTCTGAGGGAGCTTTTCCTGACTTTTGTCCACCATGCTTACATGCTTTCCCCATGTTTAGGTATGGTGGCTTTGGTCTAGTCCAGGGTCGGCAACCTAAACACTCAAAGAGCCATTTGGACCCATTACCCACAGAAAAGAAAACACTGGGAGCCACAAAATCCTTTTGACATCTAAAATGAAGATAACACTGCATATATCTTTTTTTTAACCTTTATGCTATGTATACAAAAATGATAGTGTGTTGCATTTATGAAATCAATGAACTACTACAGAGAAAGCTAGTTTTTATTTCGCCATGCAATAAAAATATTTTAAACTCTGAAAAAGAAAAGATGGGTTGAAAAGCTCAATAAATCACATGCCGGCGGGTGTCACACATCGGTGGTTGTGATTCATATTTTGAGCAACAGGGAGCCACAGCAAAGGGATAGAAGAGCCACATGTGGTTCCAGAGCTGCGGGTTGCAGATCCGTGGTCTAATCCCACAGTAACAACATCATGATGTTATCTAGTTGGATAATGAAACATCTGCAAGCAAATAGCGATGCTCAAGAGCACCAAGGATTACAATATACAACTACAGAATTACAATAATAAAGAACTCAAGGGTCATACATATATTGTATATCTATATATTTACGCCTTGTTCCTTGAGAGTTTTTTTGCAGTAAAAATTATATAAAATATATAGGTCGACTTTTTGCCAGGGTTAGACAAATCTGTCCATTTCTTCAGTTCTCTAATTTTTCTCACTTTAATATTTAATTCAGCCTATTTCCACATGATTAATGTTTTTAAAGGAAATGCATGAAGCTTTCCTGAATCCTCCAAAGAAAAAAGAGATCATCTATATTCTTACCTTTTATCATTAATGCTGTATAACTATAATCATCTAAAAGTGATATTTTTTACTTTTTAATTAAAAGGAATTAGTAACAAAATATAACAGCATTATATATTTGGCTAAGGTTGAATGGTAAAGAACAAAACAAAAATAAATATGTGAGAAATTAATTCTGTGACCCAGGTAGTTTTTGAACTTGTGTTCTTTTCATGAAGTAAAGAGCAGATGCTTTGAAAATGGGAAACTTCTCCAAAGCACTTTGCAATACATTGGAGCAAGCGATTTGCTGCATGTAATAAACCCAGATGGGTTATAAAATCCATAAAATCCAAAATTATAAAAATTCACAGAATTTTTAAATGCAATTTAAAGTGCTGGCAGGTTGGGCTCCATATGTATCTTTTAGAGCAGTAATAATTCTCATGTTATCAGTGAACCAGAAATTAGGAAAATGCCCAATTTGACACTGCTGGTGTGTCACATACACACAGACAAAAGAGAAACAATTCATAACAAAAATTCGCTTTAGATAGTCAGATGGGTGGCACATAAAATAAATAAATAAATACATAATTATAAATACATTTCAGTTTGTGTCTCAGAAAAAAATTCCTACCCTTAGCAGCTCTGGGTCACATGAGGCTTAGAAACTTCGGAGAATGATCTGTGTCTTCGAAAAGAGCGGGAAAACACACCCTATTCTTGCATGGTTTTTGATGGCTCCAGAGGCAACGTGAGAAGAAGGTCCTCTTATGTGACTTCTAGAGGCTCCAGAGATCACATGATAGTACACCGCATTCTCATAACACCTCTAGGTGTGCCACCAAACATGACATGGCATGTGCAGTGATGGGATTCAGCCAGTTCTGGCCGGTTGAGGTGAACCAGTTGTTAAATTGCTGGCTGGCTCCGTCCTGCCCCTTCTAGGAGTCTCCCCCCGCCCCATTTTGGCTCCTAGGTAAGTGCAGGAAGGCCTCCTAAGCCCAGAATGGGGTGGGGGGCTGTGGCGCCCTCCCGTGGCCCATTTTCAGTCTCAGGAGACTTCAGGGAGGCCTAGGCCCAAAATGGGGTGCGGGGGACGGTGTCTCCTTCCCGCGCAACCCGTTTTTGCTCCCAGGGAGGGTGCAGGAGGCCAAGTGCTGCCTGTCACACCCCCTGGCCACGCCCACCCAGCTAGTCATTAGGGCAGATAACTGGTTGTTAAATTATTTGAATTCCACCGCTGGGCATGTGTCATAAGGTCACCATCACTGTTTTAGAACACCATAAGACATTTGTAACAATAGGATGTTTAGATACTAGTTTTGTCATAAATTAAGAATAAAAGTTTCATGGATCAGTGAAGAAATGGCAACTTCATGGAAACTGAATGAATGGTTTATTTTGTTGCAGTGAAAGAGCAGGAATCCGACAATCTAAAGAAGGCAAAGTAAGATAATGATTTTATTTTTATTTTTTTTAAAAAAGATATATTGCATGGTTTTGCTTTGATGTATTGAAAAAAGTCTTTAAGATGTCACAAGATCCTTTTGTTTTTCCATAAACTGTGGACATTTTAAAGTTCTGATTCTTGTTTTATGTGGCATGTTTTTTTTAATAAATTGCTTTTTTAATGAATTTGCATAACATTGAATACTTATGTAGACATCTAAAGTTATTAATAATACTTAACATAAAAATGGAATAATGTCAGCAGTAGAAAGGGAAATGTGAAAAAGGAGGTACTTTTAAAAAACTAGAAATTGTAATCAGAAGTTTAGAGGCAATTGTTTAACCTTTTTTAGATGTTTTAGAAGTTTTATCTTTTTGTTATATTAAGCAGATTTAAAATTATATGTTTCACTACTGACATATAGACTGATTTTGAATTTTAAAATAAGTTTTTATGACAAAACAAACAGGAACTGCAATGTTACTGCATCTTTATTAAAAAGTGTTATTACCAGTGAGCAAGGCTACTGCAATTCCTAACATGTCCTGATACTTTTAGCTTGTGAATATTTGAAATTTTATTGTCTTGTATCTGTCCTGAGCTGGGAATAATCCTATTCACTGCAACATGGAAGTATTTAAAAGAAGAGTCTGTAGCCTTGTTTTACTATTTTCTTTCAGAAAATTTTATTATTAAAAACTGTACTCTGTTCATCATTACCAAGTTTTCCTAATGTAGCTTACACTGATCACAATATTAAAAAGTTGAAACCAAAACAATAATTAAATGTACAATATATGCATAATAGAAGAATCACAAAGCTTCAGAAAAACCTAAAATATAAATATTTAAAATATAAATGTTTTTGCTTGCTTCCAGAAAGACAACAAACAGGGTTCTAAATGTCTTTTCTGGGTAGACTGTTTTGCTATTGCTAGGTAGTGATGTATCACACCACAACACATGGAGCAGAACTTCTGATGATGACCATAGAGAAAATGTAGGATCATATGGGAAGAGGCAGCTTGGTCTTGATTAATAGGCATTTAAATCTTAAGTGCCGTTCAGAGTCTTAAACCTGTATTCTACGGAAGTTCTGTCAATCAAAATAAGTTTCTTCAATTATTGCTAACTGGCATTTGAGCAGTTCTGTAAGATAAGTGCTTGGGATGTGTGGATTGTGTAGTATTTTGCTTCTGCATTTTTAACTGCAATCATACACAATTGTTCTAGCTCCAATATTTATTGGCAATATTAGTAATAGCGCTCACATTTTTTTTCCAATAAAAAGTTGGGTTCTGCATCAAGATAAACTAACCTCATTAATTTTACCCAACTTACCTCAACTTAGGCTCAGTGGCAAAGATGCTGAGCTTGTTGATCGAAAGGTCGGCAGTTCACCGGTTTGAATCCCTAGTGTTGCGTAACGGGGTGAGCTCCCGTTACTTGTCCCAGCTTCTGCCAACCCAGCAGTTCGAAAGCATATAAAACATGCAAGTAGAAAAATAGGGACCACCTTTGGTGGGAAAGTAACAGTGTTCCGTGCGCCTTTGGCATTTACTCATGCCGGCCACATGACCACAGAGGCATCTTCAGACAGCACTGGCTCTTTGGTTTTGAAAGGGAGATGAGCACCACCCTCTAGAGTCGGGAACGACTAGCACATATGTGCAAGGGGAACCTTTACCTTTACCTTTCATAGTTTATTAATAATGAAAGGTATAGCAGCTTCTATTCTGGCCTTTGAAAGTCAGGAGACATTGGCTGCTTGTCTAAAGTGTCAATTCACAACAAGGAGCAATAGAAACCGGTTTACTCATAAATGTTGATAGGTTTGTATACCGAAGCGCAAGGACAATTAGTGTAAACTCAGATGACTAATTCTGATTCTGAATTCTGCATGCTTTTGGTTTGTTGTGTAGAATGGATTGAGATGCAGACTTCCTTCCTCTTATCTGTCTTCTTCTGTCACTTCTCTCTGCAGGGAAAAGATCCCCCTCCACATCATAGGCCCTAGATACACAAAATTACGTGACTGGCACCATGGCGTTTCAGCACGTGTCCTTAACGTCCAATGATTCACCAAGTCCTAAAATTTGAATGAGTCCTTTTCTTCCTCTTCCAATTGCTTTGCAAAGAAAGAAATGAAAAACAAATGAACAAACCCAGTTTTGAGAAAGTCTAGCCTTTTATCTATCTTTTTTTCTTTAAAAAAATCCCCTATTTGTGTATTAACAATGGGATGAACCTCCACTGCTTCTGCAAAGCCAGCATCTCTGTAAATAAAACCACCATGCAGATAACAGGTGGCATAGAAAATTCATAATGACTTGAAAAAATAGGATGCCTTTTCTGGCAGGGAACCTGGCTCTTATCTGAAAAAGGTGCTATGTGCTAAGATATGGAGAAAGTTGAGTTGGAAAACATGCATAATAAACGATTTAAGCATCGTGTATTTCCGATACGGCTCTGGTTCGATTCAGTAAAATCAATGTTTGTTTTTTGTGTTGGATATATTTTAATGGCAGAATGTAAATGTTTTCAAAGAGGTAATGGAAGAAGAGAGTTGTTTTTTTTTTAATGTTAGTTAATGGGTCTTAGCAATAGTTGCGTTATACAGCTCATGTTCTACTTGAGAAAAACGTTGTTCTCAAAGTCTTCTGGACACAGATCCAAGTAAAAATTACATTGTAGAAGAAGCCATGTAAAACAGCAAAAGAAAATAGTATGACTTAAATGAATATAGGTTTTATTTATTATGAAGTGGATTGTTTGGAGCTTCTTATCAATTTTTGATCATGCATATTAATTTGTAATATAATGTATTATAGCAGATGCATACTCATCTAAATTATGCTATGTGGGGCTCGAAACTACTGAATAAATACCGCATTTAATTTACTTTCTATTTTTTCTTTATATTCTTTCATAGTGTGCACATGTAGGTACCATACATAAATTTGGTCTAAAACATTACTGGAAAAAGAAGGAGCTGCTGAGCTGTGAACTTAAAGAAATGATGCATTTCCTCAGTTCATTTTTATTTTTTAACATTTAAAGAGAGCTCCCACCGTACTTAAAAGAGCTACAAGGACAAATTATTTGTTTACATTCTTGTGTGTAACAAACTCTGATATAAGCTTTGGGGGGAAAGGCCCCAAACATGAACATATTCTACATAGAATTTTCTTCTGATGTTTATTTTGTCTTTTATGATAGCAGCTGTCACTTTCTATTTGTTAACACTCTAGGGAAAGTCAAACAGAGAACGGAGATCTAAGGTAACTTAATTCTTTGACATTAATAGCACATGTGCACAAAAATTACCAAATACAGTGGCAGACTGTGGCTCATCACATGGTTGAATTCAGAACACCAGTGCCTGATACTTTCTTCTTAAAAGTCTGTATTTTACCTTTTACAAAAGAGTAAATTAGTTAACTGATGCTTCATTCTTTAACTCATGGAATTGCTAAGCTTACAAGTGTAATAAAACATCACTTCTCTTTACAGTGCATGTGCACCATATCTGTCTTCATTGCGTTCACAAAATAGTGCAATGTGACACCTTGGTCTGTATTCTAATTATCCCACCTGCTTGTGAAACTTGTGTAAATGCTGTTGTGGCATCTATTTAACAATTGTGGTGTTTTTTGCTACAACGCATTCCAGATTTCAGATTTTTACTCGTGCTAAGAGTACATTTCTGTAGTTATGTGTTTATTTATAGGCTGCATATAATTAAACCTGTATCTTTACCCAACCTTAGCTTTAGGGTCCTACAGTAGCATGGGGTTAAAAGCAAAGTGAGTCAGTTACATTATGTTACAAAGTAAGTTCCAGTACTTATTTAAAAAGCTTCTAGTTCACGGATATCAAACACGCAGTGTCACATTGCTATCATGTAACGTTTCGTGACATTTTTCCCCTTCGTGGAACTGGGGTGGGCGTGGCCTGCGCATGACATATCTGGCCTGCAGGCCACCAGTTTGACACCCCTGTCCTAGTTGGTATCTCTCTTCTCTCTTAATTGACTGTATAGTTTTACATAGATCTTCCCATCTGCATTATGGGAGTCATAATACTGACTTTCAGGAGTAGCGTAAAGGAATGTCCTAATGCACATGGAACACTTGAAAATGTGTTGTTACATCATCATATACTATGGGATTAACCCTAGATAATTGAAGAATCTCTGGTTTTCTGCCATAATTGAAAATATTAGTTATTAGGAGCTCCTGATAAAAAAACATATTAGGGATTCTGCAGGTATTCATGGGAAATATTTAGGAACACTTCATCGTTGATTTCTAGGCACTGTTTTTCAGGTTAACATTTCAGCTAACTATCTAGTGGGATTGAAGATGGAATTCATGGCAGATCTGGAAATTGTTTTAAATCAAATTTCCCAAACTTATGTCATGATAGACCATTTTTTCTTTCCAGTGTTTTTTTCCCCCAAGATATAAACATATGTATTCCAAATGATAGATAAACTTTTGTGCATGAGTAATTTTTAAAGACTTTGGTTGCACAGTACTCTGTGAAGGCTTCAGAGGATTGGGTTCTTTTTTTCTTCTTTCCCTTTCAGTAACTGCTGTATTCTGGGCAAAAGTGAAGGAGAGAAATTAGTTGTATATTTTCTAAGGATAGGCCAGTGATGGCTAACCTTTTCCGGACCAAGTGCCCAAAGCATGTGTGCGCAAATGCGCACGTATGCTCCTGAACCCCCAAAATGCAATGTGTGCACACATGTGTATGTGGCCCCCCACACGCCCCCCACATGTGTATATGCCCCCATGCGCCCCCGTGCATGCGCATGTGGTCACCCCGATATACCCCCACATGTGTGTGGCCCCCCACATACACCCCACACATGTGCACACGGGCCCACGCACGCACCTCACCCTACACACATGCACAACAGAGACCCGAAGACCAGCTTGCCAGTGGGAGGCGTGCACGCATGTGTGGCGGAGCTGAACTGGGGTGACGGCTTACGTGCCCACAGAGAGGGCGCTGTGTGCCACCTCTGGCATGCATGCCATAGGTTCGCCATCACTGGACTAGGCCTTTTTGTATCCCAAAGATCAGTATCAGGCTGCACACTGCAATATGGAAATGTTTTTCAATGGGTACGTAGTTACTCTGCTATCATTATTTTGAGGCTTTAAGCTGTTATTTATGCTGTTTTTTTTTCAGTGTTTAATCTTGTACTTGAGTTATGTTAACAGAATGCAACATATAGACTTTACAAATTAATTTTCAAAGTAATCTATTATTTTTTTCCCTGCCCTCTCTTTTAAATCAGGCCGCCCTCTCTTTTAAATCAGGCCCACACACACACACACATATTTTAGAGTTGCAAACTACCTTAAGGATTACATGTGGCATGGTTTCTACTCTGAGTAATATAATACGATATTATATCCAGGATTATTTTTAGTTCTAACTCAGTACTGTCTGACCAACAATGCCAGATTGGATTATTACAAATTAGTGGGAATGGCTCAACATCTGTCTTTACCGATATGGTGCTTTCCACATGTTTTGGAACTACAGTTCTCAGAGTTCCAAGATAGCATGATTGAATTCCGGGAACTGAAATTGGTAAAAATGCCTTCTATTCAGCATTTGGAATGAATGGAATTTGTACAAAAAATGTGTACAACAGCAGAAGTACAGACTGAATTCTCCTTTGTTTGCCATATGCTACACTGCCATTATTGTAATAGAATGTTTGATCTCTGGCAATAATTAGCAGAATATTTACCAGGAAAAAAAATATGTCAGATAATTTCAGTTATGCTCTCGGTGGTTGTCTTTCATTTTTGTAGCTTTGGAGAGTCAGGAAAATATTATGCAAATCAGTCCTTGCTAGGTTTTTCTTTGCTCAGAAAAAAAGCATTGCTTTTCCAAAAAATGGGAAAATACTGTTTAATAAACATATTTCTTTCCTGTAATAATTCCCACATTTGTCACCTATTTCTCAGTATTTTACATTCCTGTTTTTTTCCCTGGTGCTGTTTTAAATTAATCTGCCTGTCATTATATGTCTTTTCTTCATAGCACAAACTCTTTTTCACCTCTATTTCATTGCAGTTCTTCCTCCTTGCAATCAAATCTTTTGGCTTGAGGTAATCTAGTTACCAACTTGCCATCAATATTTCTTAAGCAAAAATAGTGATATTCATCAAAAGACCTGCCAGTTATGCTTCTCATTGGTAGATAAATAGTACCATCATTGAACAAACAAAGGCATTTATATACCTTCAGTTCTTCACAGCTAGGAGAGATCAATCCAATCTTACCACTAATTGAGCTAGGCCTAAACCTAGGGTTGTATTTTTTTGGTCCAGTGTGACTGCTACCTTAAATACTTTCTAGAGCTAAACTGATTAATCTTTTGCTGGATGGTTCCCAAGCTGGATTCTTTAAAGATCTAAGATGTGTTTTAATGGTACAGCGAAAAGCTTTAAAATCTACCCTCCATAGATCTTAGAAGGGTCCTAATTCATTTTTGGTAATTTGAATCAACATTTGCTTTTATGGGAATTTGTATTAGCTTCACCACCGTAGATTTTGGACTATATTGAACTTCACAGAAGTTAAAAAAACACTTAATATTTCCCCTGGTATAGCCGACAAAGTGAGGACAGCCCATGGCTTAGAGGTTAATACATATACCTAATATACAAGTAGCCTGGGTTTGAATCCCAGAAGGGTATGGCTAGCTGATGAGAGCTAAATAGCTTGAAATAGCTCTGTACTAGTCTCTCTTTATTTCTTTGTTGATAAAACATAAACATCTCAAAAAATAGTTCGTTGCGAAAGCGACTGCCTGTGAAGTCTCCTGGATTGGGGCTGAAAGCAAAAGCAGAAGCAGTATGTTCCGTCCCATATTTGGGTAGACCAGGTTGCGTTGATAAAAAACCCTTAACTTCACAGAAAGTTTTGTAGTCTTTTCAAGTGATCTTCTGGATGATTTTTACTGAGGAAAAGAAGTTTTGATTAATGTATTATTTATAGGCTGTTACATCCAGTGACTTTATCCTTCCATTCCCCGCCACCCCACCCCCAAATATATGATTAAAACAGGAGGCATTGATTCAGCCCTGGCCATGTACCTTCTACTATTTCTCAGTCTGGGAAAAGGTATTGATTTTGATCCTATACAACATAGTTTCTGAATTCAATACCTAATTTCATTAGGGCCTGAAGGACCCATCACTGAATTAAACATATTCTTGATATCACTGCATTACCATTTGAAAGACTGGAGAGCCATTCGATTGTTTCCATTTTTTAAAATATGAATTTTGACTAGGCCTATATATTTTTCTGCCACAATGAAATCTGGATGCTTGGGGTTTTTTTGCTGTAAGACATGAGTATTGTAAAGAGCCATTGGATATTGTTCAGCGTCAATCCCTTCTCAGAGATCCCCTGCCTCTCCCCATATGTGATTATCAATTTTAACGCAAGCACTTTTAATTGAATCACTATTTTTGTTTTTAATCTCCAATGCCCTAAGTCTTTCTGTAACCTAATTCCCCTAGATCTTTATGTCCCAAACCATTGCTATGTCCCAGATGCCATTTTGATGCAGTGGTTAGAATGCAGTATTGCAGGCTGATTCTGCCCACTGCCAGGAGTTTGAGCCTGAAGATTGACTCAGCCTTCCATCCTTCCAAAGTTGGTAAAATGATGACCCAGATCGTTGGGGGAAATATGCTGACTCTGTAAACCTCTTAGAGCGGGCTGTAAAGCACTATGAAGTGGTTTATAAGTCTAAGTGCTATTGCTATTGCTATTGCTTCTACCATTGTTTTCTTTCTTTTTTATGATAATCTTTGACTCTGCTTTACCCCTGTTTACCAGATTCAGTTATTCTAAAGCTATTTTGCCTGGAATCATATGCAGATGGGTATAACTTTCCCTACTGATGGCTGCTGCAATAATCTATGGGATACACACACACACACACACACACACAGAGAGAGAGAGAGAGAGAGAGAGAGAGAGAGAGAGAACACATTAAATTTGTTTTTCTTTAAAGCTAAGATTTTTAAAAAAATAATCTGTAATGTGATTGATTGCCCTGCTATTGTTGTTTTTATTCTGTCCAAAGTTATATTTTCTGCAGTAGCTAGACTTGAAAGCACAAGCACTCTGTATTATTATTACATATAAATCATATCTAGAGTTCTAATGAATGGATTAGAAGCTCAGCACTCCCATTCTGAAGCTACTCAGATCTGTGAAATACCTGAAGAATTTCAACAATCAGCACCACCACCACCACCACAACAACCACAAAGGTTGGCTCCTCTTTTGTGATTCCATCAGTTCATAGGTCACACTCATGACTAAATTTTG
The DNA here is from genome assembly GCA_030761175.1 of Masticophis lateralis. NCBI lineage: Eukaryota > Metazoa > Chordata > Lepidosauria > Squamata > Colubridae > Masticophis > Masticophis lateralis. The sequence goes on along the minus strand of JAUDYJ010000007.1, from coordinate 67,328,416 downwards.
TTATGAAAACTCATCTGCACCATGTAGTAATATAACCATTAATAATATTTTAAGAAGTCACAGGTATTCTTGATTAAGTAATTATCACATTTGGAAGTCCAAGCATTGTGTTTATCACTTTACTACCATTATCATCACTTTACTTCCAATTACTATTAAATTCCAGGCTGTGGGAAAAGCTACAGTTGATTCTTTTTTGCATAGATGGCATGTTCACACACAATAACTCTTCATATCATCATCATCATCTTTTAAAGACCCCATAATCCCTTGTGGGCTGGAGTCTGGGCAACTGAATGTAGCTAGCAGAGTGTTTACTGGCCGGATACCCTTCCTGTCACCAATGCGGAGTTCTGTTCAGCAGATATATTCTCAGTGTGCTCAGAGAGGGAAATATCTGCCTCTACTTAGGATCGAACTCACAGCCTCCTGATTGTGAGGGGAGAGCTCCACCTCTGGGCCACTGCACCACTCCACACAATAACTCTTCACATGTTTTGTGCTTATTGCATGGAAAGTTGCTAAGAGGTAAAGAAGACCAAGGGAAACACATTGTGATCTCAGTTGTTAAGAAAAAAAATAGTTTGTTATTGATACTCCTCTATTGTGAGGTTAAACTGGAGACACAAAGTAGTACTAATGTGTTAAAGTGACATGACGTGTTTTTTTCAGATTCTGTTAGGCAAAGATGAAACAACTTCTGTTCTAAATATGATTAGGTTTGCGTGCTGCATTTTTATTGAAACTTCCAGTATTTTGAGAATGTCTTCAGAACATTAAAATGTAAAATAAAGCTGGGCATCATGAGGATTGTGTTACTTTATCAAATTAATTAATTGAATTGCTCACACTGATCTGAATTGTATGTATCTATTCAGTTTTGATTGTTTTAAAAGATTGGTAGGAACTTTTAAAATGCAGCAAACTTCAAAATTAGCATGGATACTAATCAAGTGTTTCACCCTCAAATCAAACAATTTTGCCATATAGCCAAACAAATGTGTAGGTCTAGACTTCGAAAAATTTGTTTTGAAATTTGACTTATTCTCTGATTTGGGATGGAATGGAAACAAATTTCCATGAAACAGGGCAGAAGCAAATTCAACTAGTTCTGTGACCGTAGAACCAGCTCTTACTACCATTTCTTCTACCACACTATCGGGACCTAACCTCTCTGCTCCATCTCTCAGGAGGTAAATACTTCATGGTTTCTTCAATATATATTATAATATGTTCTTCATTCACCTTGTTTTTTTATTACACGATGTATTGCCTATATTTGAAGAACAGTTTTATTGGTAGAATTCCATAAATTATTAGGAAATATTATCCCATAATAATAATAATAATAATCAAAAATCTGAAGGGAATTTGTATATGAACATTGATAGGAATTCCATCACTTCTAAAAGAGATATATACAGTAGTTAGAAATGAAATGTCAGTCGTGGAATCAAACGTATTAATCTTAAATCAGTAGTACTTTGGTAGGTATAACTTAATTTTCATTTATTCCAGTAAAGGTAATCTAAATATGGAGTCTCCATAGGTAGCAGTGCCTTCCCGATCTTGACTTAGTTCAAAAATTTAGTAGAGTCAGCTTTAGTAGTACTTGGACCACGTGGACCACCAATTTAAAGATTTTCTGCTAAACTAGGAAATTAAAAAATTACCTTGGAAGAAGGCAAACTCCTGATATTGCCAAAAAATCCTTGAATGGATGCCATCAATATGATTTGTGTTGATTCAAATGTTTACCTGTTTAGTAATGAGTAAATCTGGAGATAATCCATTGTAAGGAATAAAGAGCTGTAAAGGTAAATGCACAATGTAGTCCATCCCAGCATATTACCTTCAGTGTTGACCAAATATTTGAGGAAGCTTAAGATAAATGTAGCTAGTTTTGTAAAGGAGCAATTTATTTTAATAATTGTTGACGTAACTCCTTGATATGATATTGAATTACATACAACATACATTATCCATTTATCTAATATGTTATACCAAAATACAATACAAATATCAATATTTAAGGTCAAATCAATTTTAATTGCACTGTAAGTCCAGAGCTAATGTTACAAAACTTTATATTTTAAATGTATACTGTACATTTTTTTCTTCAGAGAACTTTTTATCAACAATCCTCTGGAAGCCTTACCCAAGTGCGCACCTCATCCACCTGTGACCATCCATATTCTGAGTATTAACAGCCAAGTAGCTACTGTATCTAAAACAACATCAGTTATTGCTAGGTAGTTTCAAATCTATCAAATCGGATACTGTTTGTAAAATCATAGAGTGCAAATTGTGGAAGAGATTTATAAATTATCCAGTCCAATCCCATCCAAGTGCAGGAATTCTTTACATAATTTTTAACCATGGCTATCCTGAACCATTTTTAAAATCCACAAGAACTGTTATTAAGATAGCAAAACGTTTGTCACCAAGGGAAAAGACAGATAAAATTATTTTCTTTTAAATAGTATTTTATTTGACTCTTTTTTTTCTCTTTCTTGTGACACATTTATTGTCACAAGACAATTTGCACGCTACCCTTACAGGGAGGGGTTGCTCTGCATTTTTTCTGTGCCTGCAAGAGAATTTTGTGTGAGAAAATGTAGACAGGAGCATTAAAAGTCTGCTAGAGGCTTAGCAATATCTTGTAATATTCATCCTTCTAAAGGTGTATTATTCCACCAGATGGCAGCAGTTTATTAAGTAAAAAGAACAAACCCGTAGGTAGAGTATTACACAGTCCTTGAGATCATGTTTGTGGTCCTTTGTAGATAAAATAAAGATGTCAGCCCCTTCATACAGATATAATCTTCTTTGATAGATTCATAAATTGCTATTAAAAACCATAAGTTACTATTTCATCAGTATCAATTCCTGTATAAAGAAAAAAGTTGCATATCATGTATATTTAATATTTGATGAAAAAAAAGCATCCCTCCTAGAAGCATATAGTTTAGTTCCTCTTTACTAATATCTAGATGACCTTTCTGTGGTATGTCAACTGACCTTGATATGGTGCTCCTACCTACCTAATTTTGTGAAAGGATTGTAACATCCTATTTTAGGGAAAGATGACCATGATTTTATTCTCTTTTATTTCCTAGAAAGTGGATTATTTTCAGAGAAAGAAAGAACATTTGGTAATCTTAAATGTGAGATTCATATGTACCATCCTTCTCCAATCTGCAGGAGGTCCATATTGGTAGAGTTTAATTTTTAGCATCCCCAGTAATAGGACCATTGCTGAGAGAATTTTGGGAATCTTTAAAATCCAGAAAGTGCTTAGGTTCGGAAAGACTGTTCTAGATCGCAGGTCCTTCAATGTTTCTGTTAGTTCTTTTTTTAAAAAAAAAATATTTCCCAGTGCTTTAATTATTTGCTGTTACTTATTAAGCAACTAATGTAGTGTCTGTTTAAACCATATCTTGATTAAGGTCAAGAAGACTAAAAACTCAGTCTTCTGAATTGATTGCCCCAGTTCCAAAGCTGGGGACAAATGAAGCTGATCATAAAAAGAATCTACCCATGATGAGTACTGTGGGAACCCAGACATTTGAACCACTAGTACTTTCTCTTGCTTCTGTGGCGTCTGCTTCATCAGCCCAGCCTGAGAAATCTACATTGGAGCCTCCATTTACTGGCAGGTATTCATATCCTGGCATTATTAAGACTTGCTTAAAAGACTTGGAGACTCCTTGTTTATCTTATAGTTGTGTGCAGCAGTTATGATAAGGCAGAAGACTAGCTGCTATCTGCCTATCTTAGTTTTCTACCAAGGCAGAGATTAAAAAACAGTATTTACCTTCCGGAATATTGGCATGCTCACATACAAGTATCTCCAGAGAAGATAAAATATTAGTAAAAATATATATATATATATGAATGACTATTATTTCAGTAGCAGTAAATCCTTCACCAAACAAACTCAATATAATAAATCTCTTCGAAACTTAATACTAAGCAGTAGCAATGTTACCTACAGTATATTGATTTTTTCCTGGGAGGGCAGCATCTTGAAATTATATTTACTCGGAGAACTTCTTAAGAGAGAGTTGCTCAGCATAGCTTCATATGTTTTTCTTCATTACTATTTTTTTTATCTGAGAGAGGTCAGCTACATTTTTAAACACTTGAAGTGAATTATTCTTTAAACATTATTAACTATTGATCCAAATCGTCTGAAATAAAATTTGCTATGTTAAACTCGGGGGAAGCGATCAGAGATTGTATGCTTTTTTAAAATGTATATATATATATTTGACGAGACCTTTGTGCTGACTTCAAGCTACAGTTTAAAAATGCAAGCATGTAGCTTAGATGTTGCTCTTCATTTTGGAATGATTAAAAAAAATCCCTTCATTCAAGCTCCTACATCTTAGTAAGAATGGAAGAGCCTTATTTCTCCGCTATGAAAATTTCACAAAGCATCCAGACTAATCTGTTGGTGCCTGATATCTAGCAGTAGGTAGAATCAAAGTGAAAGGATAGATAGGAACAAACCCATATCTTCTTTTTTTCCTTACGTTGTTTTTCTGTTCAAATTCTTCCTCCTTCTCCAGCTAGCTTCCAGAAGACAGTTATTTTTCTAAATATTTGAACTGATAAATGTTATAGAGCGGGGGTGTCAAATTCGATTTCATTAAGGGCTGTGTCAGAGTTGTGCTTGATCTTGGGGAGCTGGGGTGGGCATAGCCAGGGCGTGGCCAGCTTAACAAGACTCATGATGGGGCCTCGAGCACTTTGTCAGTGAAAACGGGCTCCCAATATCCATTTTCAGCTGGGACAGCCTCCTGCAACCCTCTGCCAGCTAAAACGGAGCTTGGGAGGGCCGCATGCTAGTGCTTTTCTGTTTCTCTGTGGGTCAGATTTAAACACCCTGCAGGCCAGATCCATCTGTGGGCCTTGAGTTTGACACCCCTATTATAGAGGATTTCTGAAATTAAGTAGGGATTGTGTAAACTTAGACGGATATCTATATTCACTATGGAGTTGAAGACTTCTTATACTGTTGTACTGGCTTAGTGGAGTTCCAATCATACACCTACTGTATATAAATAACGGACGCTTCAACACCCTAATGAGGATGCTTTAAATAAGTACATATGTAACACCAGTCAGTTCCCCAGGCTGGTATTTGGGTCATGTATTTCAAGCATAATCCAATGCACTTTTTTAATTAAAAAGAGATTACATTATTAAGATCAGTGCTTAATAATGCGCTTCAAAGCAATACTGTTCAGGCTGAAAAACGAAGTCCATTACATGTTAGCTGGACATAGGTCCCACTGAATAAATTAGGAAAACTAAGTCTATAAAGCTATGCTTCTAATGCTAGCCATTTGGAAGACTTCAGGCAACCTAAATGCAATTTTCCAAAAATGTCAAGGGTAGAAAGATACAAGAATATAAGACTCTGACTTATACACTTGCTAACATAGGCAAATTTCAAGGTGATGTTTCTATTAAGGAACAGTTTATCAACATTTCTGAAAAGGTTGGTACGTTGGTGTGCTGCTATACCTTTCAGATTAGTTTTGAAATTGTATGTATAACCTCTGCTTATCTACAATTATCTCAGATTTGGTTTTGTTTTCTTCCTTTGGACTGAACCTTGTATCATAGGAAATTGCTATCGGAAAATCCATTGGGAAGTTTTTTAACACGTCCTCAAATGCCCTTCACTTCAGTTCCAGTGGAGGCAACAACACATGTTAGGAGCAGTGCTGCTGTTGCTGTATCTGCCGCTGTATCGATGCGTTCCAGGTAGACATTATGTCGGAAAGGAATATCAGAGAAGCTCAACTAGCACAGAAGCACAGAAATATGCGCGATGTAGTTCTGGGTCTTTAAAATAAGAAATACGTGCTAGCACTCTTAATGCAGTTAATTCACAGTGCTGGATCATGTAATTAAGTCTCAATTTATGCCCTTTTTTTTTTTGGAATAGATCAATTAATCATGTGATTAAGTCTCAGTTTACCCCCTTTTTTCTTGGAAAAGATCAAGTAATCGTGTGATAAAGTCTCAATTTACCCTCTTTTTTCCTTGGAATAGATAAATTAATTGGATTTACAGTAGAGAAAATTGTGGGGTCCTTGGTTCTCTCAGAACTTGGTTGCTTTCTTTCAGACAGTTCATTACCGAAGCTAGGTAACATCATCAGTGCCAGCCACTGAAAATTCTACCAGTAATATAATCTGTCACATATATGTACACATGTGTGTATCTAACCTTTTCTATCCCAGTGAGTAGGATTTTATGATAATTCTGATTTTATCTTGAATTGATTGCTCTGAACAAAAATTCAAGTCTTTAGATTTTGTAAAGGAATTATACTCAAGATGTAAGGGGGAATCATTCTAATTATTTAAATGAATTCAAAAGGTAATTGAGTAGCCTCTGTGTTTGAAATTTAAGTAACTGTTTGATCCAACTTTCTAATTTTGACGTATCAATTTTGCTGAAATCCGAATTATCCTGTTGGCATGTAATTCTAGCTAGGCAGTCTCCGAAGGTAAGCGGGGTTGGTCCCAAGGGACCAGCTGGTAGCTTACCTGGGAAATTGGAAGAGGCCCTTGATTGAATCAGTATAAATTGAACCTAAAGCTTTCTTTATGTATTTTAATAATAGTGCAGTATTTCATGAAATCATTAGGTCATCATATATAATTTTCAAGTTCATAATTCTCATAAACAGAAATATATTTTGTCAAGATATATTTAGATTGAACATGTCTTCATTGATGTGCTTAATATGTCATGAAAAAAACCAAGATGAGGAGACTTTTGCAGATTTAGTAAGATTTTAGTAAGATCTGAGGTACAGATTCTTTCATCCAAGATCAGGGAACATTACTTTATAATATATGTTGGTTGGTTGGTTGGTTGGTTGGTTGGTTGGTTGGTTGGTTGGTTGGTTGGTTGACTGACTGACTAGCAATGAATGTTAGTATCCAGGTTCTAGAAAATGAAAGAAGCTATTTTCCTTCTCAGTTTTAGCATGAATAGCTTTCTATTTATTTCATTATGATAACTATTTCCTTCTATTTTCTCTTTAAATACTTACTAGACTCCCAGATAGTAGTAGCTATCGTTCTCTGTTGGATGCTCTTCTCATTACTCCTATTATTAAACCCCCACTTCTGGAAAGCACAAGGCCATCAAGGAAATCTACAAGTGTTCTGGAAGTACAATGGAAACGGAGGTAGTAAAAGTACAGCAAATTGCCTGGGCCACTTCTATCTCATCTTCATATTTGTATCTAACTCACTGGCTCTTTGGATTGTTTTGCATTTCAATCCCACTTAACTATTATAGTAAAAGCTACACATTTCTTTTTGCTTAAGCTCTTCATTTTAAAAACTAAGAAAGGTATGTCACTGGTTTATTTACACACAAACTTTTGTGCATGAGTAGCAGTCACTCACTACTAGCACAGTATCTGTATCAAACTAATGGAGTGGGAGAGAAAAGTCACATTTTAATGTTAAGACTGTGCTAAAACTTTTCAGTCATTATAGCAAAATGTTTTATAAATGGCTCGTGTCCAGTGCTGGTACCAGTCATGTTATTCAAATCAGGTTAATTTAAGATATTTTAGGTTGGTGGTGGTCTTCCAACTCATTTTGAATTTATGATGTGATTCATGGCACAGAACCATTTCTCCTTATTTAAAAAGTATGACCTTTCAGTTAACTCCAAGGTGGGAAAATATTACTAGAGTGGAATCAATAGGTCTGGATTGAGGTACTGGCAGAATTCCTCCAGTGTGGAAACCACATGTTGTTCTAAAGAAGTATTCTTAGAACAGAGAGCCTTTTTTTCTCCTATTCCCCTGATATTTACTGACTTAGTCGGACTGCAATAGTTGGGAAACGGGACAGCAAATAAAAGATTATTCACACATTTGCCACCTACTCCATAAAGCGCTTCACGTTTCCTGGTGGGATGGTGAATTTTGCTTTGTGTCATATTTTCTGACCACAGCTATGATAACATGAGAAACCAACTTTTCTGGCATGTTTTATTTTAACCAACAAAGCAGAGGTTTTGATGATTTAGATGCAGCTCGCTCATTTATTGTGTCTAATAAATTAGTTCCTTGGGGACACTTGGATGATTTCACTGTTAAAATGCTTCATAAGTACATATTATTCAGATTATCCAAATGTGAACATATAAAAGCTTATTTTGTGAAAATTTAAAAAACCTTCGTATCTTTTCCATATCAGTAGAAAGTCATTTTTTGTGATTTTCTTCTTTCCTTCCTTCCTTCCTTCCTTCCTTCCTTCCTTCCTTCCTTCCTTCCTTCCTTCCTTTCTTTTTTCAACGTAAACTTTTGTGTATGATCCTTCCCAACTCTGCGTTCATGTTACCTTTGAGTTAACCTCATAATGTATGAAAATGCTACTCTCTGTATTTAACAATAGCAAGATATAGAAAACTTTGGAAAAATAAAAAAACCTTTTCTACTTGTGAATGAATAAGAAAATAGTTGCACTATTTTCAATTATAAAATGCAACTTTGCCATGAAAGCAACACATCAACCAAACACAAACTTTATGACCTATGCCTTTTAACCAACAGTTATATCTGCCATGTTCTGACAGCACATATAATATGCTTCTGACCACTGCAATATTTTCCTGTAGTTTCGCATTCCTTGTTGATGGCTACTTTGAACTGAGTGAATCTTTGAAGACTCTGAGAAACAATTCTTCACTTGCTCTTCCTGAATTTTGCTGTAGATACATCCAGAAAACATCGAGTTGTGCATTAGGCATGCCTTTTAGATGACTGTTGCATACAAAGTTTGTACACCCATGTGTGTTTCAAGAAAATCCTAGGTGGATAAAAACTGATATGTGGTACAGAATTATTTACATGTTGCTACAGATTTGAATGTAAACCACTACTTATGTCCAGTTGTTTGTAGAATCAAGATCAGAAAACAGTGCAGATGTTTTCAATCTATTCTGTTTAATATACTTTCTGTAGTCAACATGGTGTCTCTCCCCACCCGCTCCCCCCAATTTTTGGAATTGTTTCTTCCACTTCCACTGCACACCAGAACAACTAGACACAAAAATAGTTTTTTCTCGAACACCATCTCTCTGCTAAACTAATAATTCCCTCAATACTGTCAAACTATTTACTAAGCCTGCACTACTATTAATCGTCTCATCCTTCCCACCACCCATCTCCTCCCACTTATGACTGTATGACTGTAACCTTGTTGCTGGAATCCTTACGATTTATATTGACTGTTTCCTAATATGATTTGATTGCTTATTTGTACCTTATGACTATCATTAAGTGTGTTGTACCTTATGATTCTTGACGAATGTATCTTTTCTTTTTATGTACACTGAGAGCTTATGCACCAAAGACAGATTCCTTGTGTGTCCAATCACACTTGGCCAGTAAAGAATTCTGTTCTGCTCTGCTCTTCTGCTCTGCTCTTCTGCTCTGCTCTGCTCTGCTCTGCTCTGCTCTGCTCTGCTCTGCTCTGCTCTGCTCTGCTCTACTCTGCTCTACTCTGCTCTACTCTACTCTACTCTACTCTACTCTACTCTACTCTACTCTACTCTATTCTATTCTATTCTATTCTATTCTATTCTATTCTATCCTATTCTACCTCAGAAATATTCTTAGACCTTTTATACTTTTTGCATAATTGAGATTGCCCCAAAGATTTTTGATAATTCTGAAGGTTTTCAATAATAGTCCTGGAAATATACACAGGCTATTCCAAAACCCTTGGGTTTTTTCCCCATAGGTATTTCATTTTTATTTTATTTGTTAATTAATAATCTGCCTTTATTATTTTTACAAACAATTCAAAGCAGTGAACATATCTAACACTCCTTCCTTTTCCTATCTTGACCGTTGGAGTGCTACAGTGGCTTTGGGAAGCAGTCTTCACTCCATTCGTTCAGCACCGTTATAATTTCATATGGTTGTTGAACGAACGATTGTAAGTTGAGGACTACATGTGATCCTATTGGCATCTTCGTAAATTTTAATTTCATACAAAAAAAGTATTTTTGTTGTTTGGAATTTTGTTAGAAAGCTGCTTTTCCAAAATGCTCTGTATCTGAGAAAAAGACATAATAGTTTTGAATGATTTGGATTTTCAGACTTTTGCATACTTTTTTTTATCCGTACAGGAGGCAAAACAATCTTGAGTCATTTTGCCTTCTTATTTATCTTCCCCACTTCTATTTTTTTCATATGCCTAGCTGTTCTTTCTTTTACTTTAGATTCTGCTAGAACAATGTTGCCTTCAGCAATGTAAACATTAATCTTTATAATTTTAGAGTTATTTAAAAGGAGAGAAATACAAATCTCTTGTGTAGAATTTCATCTTTGGGTTTTTTTGTGAGTCTAGCACTCTAAGCATTTTTTATGTTGCCATATCCAGGCAATTTTTCCAAATATTTTTCTCACAACCGCAAACATTGTGAAACGATGGTTATATTTTAAGAATACTTTCCTTTGTTTAAAATTCCACAAATTGCAAAACACAGGATATTTTAAAATTTTATTAAAGCAAGTCTTTCAAAAATAACAATTTATATGCATTTTAAGATGGATTTAAGTGAGGCCATTCCTTAATTTTTAGTTCAAAAGTTGATTCCACATTAACTCTTAAAATTGAAGAAATCTGGATAGTTTCAATCAATGGCCATTTAGAAATAGAAATAGAATAGCAGAGTTGGAAGGGATCTTGGAGGTCTTCTAGCCCAACCCCTGCTTAGGCAAGAAACAATCCTCAGGGTGCCATCGGCTAAACCATGTAGGCTGGCGACCCCCAGGGGGAGAGCCTTCTCTGTGAGACACCCGCCCTCTGGAATGAACTACCCCCTGGGATACGTATGATTCCCAGTCTCCGTACCTTCCGCCAGGCCCTAAAGACCCTGCTATTTCAACAGGCTGGCCTGGCTGAAGAAGAACCTGGATGGGGTATTTTTAAATTATGGGTTTTTAATGGACAGGGCCAAATTTGTTTAATTCTTTTTAAATTGGTTTTAAATTTTGTATGATTCATTGTTTTATCATGGCTGTGCACTGCCCTGAGTACTTTGGGAGAAAGGCGTTATAAAAATCCAATAAACTCAAAGTTAAACTCAAATCCTACACCACTTCAGAGAAATGATTATCCAAGCTCTTCTTAAAAACTTAACAGTGTGGGAGCATTTACAATTCTGGAGGCAAGTTGTTCCACTGATCAATTGTTCTAAGTTTCTTCTCTCCTTAATTAGTTTCCACCCATTGCTTCTTGACCTACCCTCAAGGGCTTTGGAGAATAGCTTGACTCCCTCTTCTTTGTGGTAGCCCCTGAGATATTGGAACACTGCTATCATGTCACCCCAGTCCTTCTTTTTATCAGACTAGACATACCCAGTTCCAGCAACCTTTCTTTATGTACCTGAAAAAGCAAAAATAGCTTGTTGGGGGGTCTGCACGCAGTTCCCCCCGAGTTCTGTTTTCAGTGGCAAAGTGCAGCAGGAGGCCGTCACGGCCAAAATCGGAGCTCAGGTGCCCGTTTTCACTGGCAGAATGCTTGGGCCATGTCCATCCCGGCCCCCCGAGGTCAAACACAACCCTGATGCGGCCCTCAATGAAATCAAATTTGACACCCCTGTACTAGATGTATACTAGATACTGGTGGATCAGAAGAGCCGAGAACTGTTATATTAGACACCAGCTTTTAAAAATACTTGTGTAGGAGACATCTTTTGAGAAGACTGATCAGAACACACACATCATATTGGGTAATGGCTTTGTGTGTGTCTTTAGCTTGCAGAGGTCATTGAATCAGTTTTCCATTTTAAGGATTTTGCTTTTATGTAACTTACTTATTTCTGGAAATCTTCTAATTTTGGGAACATTCACTTGGAAAAAATACAGCAACATGGCCAGTTCCAGGCCAGACTGTTTATGGGGAAGCCAACTCCTCTTGGCAGAGGGCCTAACCTAGAAGAATTATGACATATAAAAACCAAGTGGTGGTCCTACTGAAATGTTGGCACTTCCTTAGATTGTACACCCCTAGCAGATGTCTGACTATTTTCTGAAAATGGACAAATAGCTTTTGCAGGGAAGAGGTATCTGTCTTACTAAGTATCTCACAATTGGAATCTGAGTCAGTCTTCAACCTAAATTTCTCCATCTTAAAATGTCTTTCTTCCCTAAAAAGCAATATGGTCTTCGTTTGCATTAGATCTTAATTCATGAATTTGATGCACAAAGATTTAAGCGACTTGGGAAGTGACAGAATGTCTCTTTGTTCCCTTTTAAAAGGCTTGTTCTTTAGAAAGAAGATGATACTTTAGGACAATGGGGAAATGAAACAAAAATTATTATCTGGAAAACTGTATCTGCTTGATAAATTTAATTCTACCTGGGGGAGATACAACAAATGGGAAAGTAGCTAGGATAGGGTTCAGTTCACATGTATCTCATTAACTATGACTTACGTGTCTCTATTGCTCTAGTTTATTAGTCGCCGTAGCTAAGTTAAAATATACTAAATGTCATTAATGGTGTTTTTGAGTAGTCCATTGCCAGACTGCTACACTTAGTTTTAATTTGATTTCTTGATAACTTAAAGCAAATTTCTTTATCTTGAAACCATGAATATAGTAACTTCACATATAACTTCAGATCAGTGGTGAAATTCATTTTTTTTTATTGCTGGTTCTGTGGGCGTGGCTTGGTGGGCATTGCGTGGCTTGGTGGGCATGGCAGGGGAGGGATATTTCAAAATCTCCATTACCACCCCACTCTGGGGCCAGCCAGAGGTGGTATTTGCCAGTTCTACAAACTACTCAAAATTTCCGCTACCAGGTCTCCTGAATCTGCTGGATTTCACCCCTGCTTCAGATACAAATGCTATATTATTGGAATTCAGCTAGTTTGTTCACACATGAATTTCTGCTATAAATAAAGTTAGTTAGGTAAGAAATGAAGACCATTGTAGTGAGGACCCATAGCCCAAGTATCAAGGGGACCTGAAGCCTCAAATTAATTCAGATTAATATTTTTTTTGACCACACTCACATTTTGTCTTGTCTATGGCCACTTTTGGAGTTGACCATTCAGAGCAGAGAACCCCTACTTTAGCTTCAATTCAAATTGGTAATTTAGGAATGCAAAGAAGGGATCCTTATCAAGGAAGTAATCAGTGTGCTTCTCTTTATTTCTTTTTCTATATGTGATGTACCTGTGTTTCCCCGAAAAGAAGACTGGGTCTTGTTTTTCCCCTGTGTATGGGAGGCCCAGTTCTTCTGCTTCCTCATGGCGCAGCAGAAGGCCCCATGGCACGCTAGTACTGCTTCCACAAGGCAGGGAGTGGAGCTGCCCCATGCACCCGGCACCGGCTTACCTCAGGGCCTCCGCAGCCAGACCACCACTCTCCTAGGTAGCTCAGTGGCTAAAACAGGCAGCTTGTCGATCAGATAGGTCAGCAGTTTGGCGAATCCCAGGTCTCCTGCGTCAGCAGGGGGTTGGACTAGATGACCTCCAAGGTCCATTCCACCTCTGTTACAACACCTGCCTTGCCTTGCAGTGGTGGCACCAACACACCACTTAGTCTCCTGCTCCGCTGCGGCCATAAGCAACCAGAAGAAGTGGGCCGGCAGCCACGTGGGCTCCTGTTGCACATGACTGTCAGTCCTGCCGCCACAAGGCAGGTGTCAGGGCATAGATGGCCTGGCTCCAGGAGCCCTAAGGTAAGCCTGTGTGGGGCATATGGAACAGATCCACCACCCCGTGGCTTGCTTCGTGGCCATGGCACCGCAAGTAACCAGACGGAATGGGCACATGGGTGACTACGCAGACTCTTAAACAGGGCTTATTTTGGGGCATAGGGTTTATATTAGGTGCATGCGTAAAAACATACTAGGGCTTATTTTTGGGATATATTTTATTTTCAGGGAAACATTAGCCATTCAGAGAGTTTTCATTTCTGTCTTTTCCCATGTTGTTCAAGGGTTGCAAGATGTAGAATGCAAAATGGAAAACTGGAAGAATGCCATTGTTCTGGCTGAGGAGAGCCATAGTGGATCCGAATAATTCATAGGAAGGGCTGGAATGACATGGATTCTCATTCTTTTACTTGTCATACGTTTCCTCTCTATCCAGATGTAAAGGTGTCTGTGCAGATGAAGGGTGAAAAAAAATGCGCTAGCATATTGCAGAGGCATATTGGTGTGCTGGTTATTTAGCATAGCTTTGTAAGCTTTGAAAGTTGGATCTTAGATAAATTAACAGATAGTCCATCTGTTATGGTTAGCAAAATTGTGATTAGATTAAAATACAGTAATTAATATACTCTAAACAGTTGATGGAGGCTTTGAAGTTCCAGATAGGAATTTAAATGAATAACCTGTTGCGCTCCAAAGGATTTTAAATACAGAAGAAAAAACAACTTCCTCCCTTCCCCTGAACTCTTTCACAATGATGAAAATAGCTTTTACTTGAAAAATATATCCAGTTGCCCTCATGTGAACTCTGGTATCTTTTTGCTGGATATGATAATTTGACAAATGTCCAATGCTTGTGCTCTTTTGTTCCCTTACACCATGATCCATTAATCAATCTCCAATGCACAGAATTATATTAGAAAGCAAACTGCTATAGAAAGTAGCTGATTTTTTTAAAAAATTGACATGTTGCCTATTGATAACATTTTCACAATTACTTAAGCATAATATGAAGATTAACCCTGGAAGGAAACCCAGAGGGAATGCAGCCACAGAAACTCAAAATGTTCTCTGTTTTGGTAATGAACGCCTTAGTTCCAATATTATTGGTGTGTGAGGTCTACTGCAAATGTTGACAGAAGGACTCCTGCCAACCTCAACAGGCATAGCTTGTGCCATAAATCAAAAGTTTCATGTGAAGCCAATTGTTCGGCTAAATTTCAGCCATTCCTCCTTCTAAAATGCCCACAGTTTCTGGTTTCATGCCTAGGAGTTTAGCATGGCTGATCCCACTTTTCACATTTCTTTCTGTATAAATTCACATGTTTACATGCTTTGGCAATACAACTAGTTCTCACCTCAGGACCATTCATTTAGTGCAGGGGTGGGTGCTACTTACCTTTACTACCGGTTCGCAACGGGACTGTGCGCACTTCTGCACATGCACAGAACTTTCTGCACATGCGCAGATCACCCATGATGATGCCGTGGCGGGTGGGCGGAGCCTTCCGCTGGTTTTACTACTGATTCTATAGAACCGGACCAAACCGGGAGCAACCCACCACAGATTTAGTGTCTGTTCAAAGTTGTAATGGTACTGAAAAAAGTGACTTATGACTCTTTCATAGTTACAACCATTGCAGCATTCCCATGGTCATGTGATCAAAATTCTGATCCTTGGCAACTGACTCATATTTATCATATTTTTCAGAGTATAAAATCCCCCCGTAAAAGTGGGGGACCGAATCCAGGAGTTTTTGGCCTCCTGAACCCTCCACGTGCCATGTTTTTGTCCTTCCCGGCCCCCAGAAACATTCCGCAGGCCAAACACAGGGGTGTTTTTGCCACTGAGGGCCTGGCAGGGCAAAAATATGACACATTGAAGCCAAAAACTTTTTTTTTCTTGTTTTCCTTCTGTAAATTTAGGTGCGTTCTATAGTCTGAAAAATACGATATATTGGTTTCATAGTCTTGGGGTCATGTAACCTCTGGCCAGCTTAAGCAAACAAATAGGAAAGCCAGACTTAACAGCCATGTTACTAATTTAACAACTGCAGGGATTCAGTTAACAACTGTGTCGGAACAGGTCACAAAATGGGACAAAACTCACTTAACTGTCTCACTTAACAGAAATTTTAACTGTCTCTCGACTCTCATTTAACAACAGAAATTTTTGGGCTCAATTGTGGTCGTAAATCGAGGGCTATCTAATGTCTGGTCATAATTCCATTAAATTTATGTATTGTTCAGTAGGCTTCGTGCCTGCTATATCTGGGTTAAAAAGCAATTTTATGTTAACCCAGGTATTGTAGGCATGAAATCTACTGAACAGTACACAAATTTAAACAAGAGAGGACAAAGAGACAGCAGCAGTCTTTATTTTAATATATTCTTCAGCAAAATCATAGTTGAAGCCAGTTTCATATTTGTTAGCCCATAGACTTAATGCAGTCTTCGTTGTTTAGCAGGACTTCCAAAGCAATTAAATGGGAAAAGGAAAAGGACTTTTCTTGCTACTTTTAAAAAATTATACACGTGTAGAGTGGATCTTGAGAGAGATATAAAAGACTTTCATGATGATAGAAACTTTTGTTCTACTAATCCTTTTGTGAAAACTGCCACCATCAGCCACATGCAGAACCTTAAAAGTCTACATAGCTTTATTACAAGTAGTTTTTGACTTAGAACAGTTCATTTAGTGACCATTCAAAGTTACAACGGCACTGAAAAAAAGTGACTTGTGACCATTTTTCACAGTTACAACTTTTGCAGCATCCCCATGATCACGTGATCAAGATTCAGATGTTCAGCAACTTTTTCGTACTTATGACGGTAGCAGGGTCCCAGGGTCATGTGATCACCTTTTGCGACCTTCTGACAAGAAAAGTTAATGAGGAAGCCAGATTCACTTAACAACCAGGTTGCAAACTTATCAATTGCAGTGATTCACTTAAAAAGTTGTAAAATGGGGGAAAGCTCGCTTAACAAATGCCTTGCTTAACAACAGAAATTTTGGCTCAGTTGTGATCATACGTCAAGGACTACCTGTATTTAGAAAAGATCCCAAGACAGCAAGGCAAACACTCCAATTATTATAATGTATACTTTGGAGATGCTTTTATACAGTTACTTCTTTTCAAGCAGATTTACTAAATCAGACCAATGTTTTAATAGTGAAAATATAGAATTTCCAAAGTGACTTAACCTGTATGCAAACTTAGAATTAAATCCAAGAAAAACTTGTCCTTTCCCAAAATGTAAACTTATTTTTTCCCCTAAATTGCTTCAGTTCTCACTTTTTCTAAATCAGTAGATCTTACCAGTGATGTATATGATACACATAGTATTTTCTTGCTTTAAGGTTTGTTAACTTTCATATTTGCTGAATTGAAATTTTCATCAAATAAATGATGGATATTAAATGCAATCTGAAAATAATTCTGGCTGCACTAATGTTGGCAGAACCAAACTTTGAGGTGGAATAAATGAACAGGAAGGCCCTCAAATGTTATAGGCTTGGTTTGGCCTTCCTTATTTTAAAGAAAGTGTAATATGAACACATGGACTGGGAGACCATTATATTCATAATCTAAACTCTAAACTTTGTTTTATACACTGTGGAAATGAATTTTCTGGATTTTGAAGAAATGCCACCATATTTATTGTCAAAAACAATCAGAATGTTTTCACATGAGCATGTCTTAGCATTAACTGTAAGTTCAGCATTCGGGGTTGTTAATGCAAATAGAAAGGCACCAACTTTAAATGAGATATTTATAAATTGCAGTTAATGATACAGCTATCTGAACATAGTTCACATATGGATGACATGCAAAGTATGGATTAGGGCAGGGGTCCTCAAACTTTTTAAACAGGAGGCCAATTCATGGTCTCTTAGACTGTTGGGGGGCCGGATCGTCTGGGTGGGTGTGGGTAGGTGGGCATGGGTAGGTCATGTGACTAGGTGAGTGTGGCCAATTTAACAGTACATTGAACAATGCACACAAATTAAACTTTAATTTGTTTTGCTCCAGGGGGTGTTTTATTTGCTTTTGTTTACATGCTGCTCTTTTGGTTGCTTTTTCTTTTTACTAGATCGTTTTTTCAGTTGTTTAGGAGTCTAGTGGTCCACTTGAGGAAACTCAGTTTTGCAGCAATTCTTCTAAGCCCCAATCAGCTTGAGAAATCTCTGTCTTTCTCTTCTCTCACTTTCTTTCTCTCTCTCTCTCTCCCCCCTCCTCTTTCCTTCTCTCTCTCCCTCTCTTTCTTTCCCTCTCCCTCTTTCTTTCTCTCTTTTGTTCTCTTTCCTTTTCTCTCCCTCCCTTTCTCTCTCTTTCTGTGTCTCCCTCCCTCCCTCTCCCTCCCTCTCTTTCTGTCTCTTTCCCTCTGTCTCTGTCTGTCTGTCTCTCTCTTTCTAGCATTCTGCAGGTTAAAATCAGTCAAAATCAGCTCTTTTGGTCAAAAAAGGGCCATTATCACCCATTTTTGGCCGCCTTTCACCCCCCCCCCCTCCTCCAGCAGCATTTGGCAGGCCAGAAATGTTGGGCTTACCTTTCAGTTCCAGCCCGCAGGGCTCCTGAAGGCAAGTCCTGCACTCTGCTGAAGGGTGGACAGGGAGATGTGGGTGGGGCAACCCCATGGTCCTGCGTGGGCTGGATTAATGGCTTCAGCAGGCTGCATGTGGCCCGCAACCCATATTTTGAGGATCCATGGATTAGGGTGTCCTATGCAAGGTGAGATTTACATCTGTAGCAACTGGTTTGCCCAGCACCAGAAATGTGAGCGTGTGGCATCACAAAACACGGCAATTTGCTCAGGCGCGCCATCCACACATGCTTGCAGCATCAAAAACACAGCGATATAAGATGGGATTGTGCCCAGGCAGGTCAGCGGGCCCACCTGCTGGTCGCCACTACCACTTTGCCCGAACTGGTCCGAACTGGCTGAATACCACCTCTGGTCCTATGAGATTTGTAGCAATGTGTGCAAAATTAAGAACAAACAGTGAAGGAGCAGTCTTTCTGGTAATAATTAAAAAAAAATTTCTTTGTATTTATATAAAAGAACATTTTCATTGCATCCTTGTGCTTGTTTGGGGATTGTGCTAAACCAATTTTTTTTTCTTCAAACAGTGATTCTTTGGAACCCACACAATTTACTACTTGTACTGCTGCTGCTGTAAGAAGCGTGCCTGAAAACCCAGAAAATGGTGCCAGTAGGCCTATTTCAGCCGAATCTGGAGCAGGATTCAAGCCCACAGGACCTCAATATGCTGAGAAAACCTCAGGCTGGGAGTCTTCTAAGCAACCAGGTAAATTATTGAAGGTTTTGGTTTGGTTGCTGATTTTGAAATCAAATGTGTTATATATAAATATTGATGATGATACCTGATAAAATTTGATACCGAGTCCAGATTTGTGTTTTACTTTGGTTGAAAATTTTATTTTCAATTGCAATACAAAACTATAGAAAAAAAGAAAAGCATATCTTGGCCTTCGCACACCCAGTTTTCAGGCCTTTTTTCAGCCTGTTTTTGAGGCTATTTTGGCCCGTTTTTGAGCGTTTTTCGGCCTGTTTTTGAGGCACTTTTCCATTTTTTTCCTAAAAAAGCCCCGAAATGGGCCAAAAAAAGGCTGGAACAGGACTGAAAATGGGGCATGCATTGTTTTCCTCTTCTAAATTTAGGTGCATCTTATGTGCGTCATATAGTCCAAAAAATATGGTAACTATTACACTTTTGCCATTAGCTATTAAGCCATTTGCAAATAAGGTAACCAGTCTGGCATATAAGACAACCAAAATTGTGTTTAAAAAAAACTTGCTAGATTTTTTAAAAGACGCTAATCATCACAATAATCTTGCTGCCTTTGCTGTCACTTGTAGAGCACTATGTAGGAACAAGTCCTCTAAGTTTGATTTTTCAGTAGTATGGACATTCTCTCTTTTGGTGTTTGTGAGGCTGCTATTTCAAAATTTTAGACTTATAGAGACCTTCGCTGTGTGAATGTTAGGTATGAATTGATTTTTCTCCTCCCTGAAAGTTCCACCCTGAACTTTTATTCAGTACAGTCTACAGTGAAGGTTTTAAGCAACAGTGATTTCATGCTGTTGCGTTTTAATCTTTTTTTTTTCCCCATTCAATTGAGCTCCATGAACTTTACGGTGCTTCAACATAAGACAACAGTCTAGAATTAAATTAAATAAATAAATAACTAAATAGGGCACCATTACACTAAAAATCAAGCTTATAATTGTTGTTCCCTCCCCTCTCCCCCTTATGATCATCTGTAGGTAGAACATACCCTTTTGCACATAGCAATTTGGTAATTCTAAAACGAGCATACTAGCAGTTTTCAGATCTTCCTTTTGTTTTTCCTTAGGCTGCAATAACACAGCAACAAAGCAAGCTTATTAAAAGGTTGACTTCATTAACTCGGTGGGAAATTTCCAAGTGAAAATGTATTGGATTGTGCTGCTGAAATCTAATAAGGGAAGAAAACTATAGGCTGTTAAGCTAAGCAGGTGGTCCTTGACTTATAACCACAATTTGGACTAGAATTTCTATAGTAAACTGGTGCAGTCATAAAGCAAGTCATCACCTGATTTTATGCCCAGTTTTACTGCATTTGTTAAATGAATCACTGTGGTTGTTAAATGATTGATACTGGAAAAGTTGCAAATCAAAATTATGCTTACTTAGGATGCTCTAACCAGTCATAAATGTGAGGTGGTTGAGAAGTGCCCAAATTGTGATCATGTGACTATGAGAGATAGTGCAAGGACTTTTTCCAGGACCACTACAACTTTGAACCATTGTTAAACCAACAGTTGTAAACTGAAGATTACCTTTAATAAATATATTTCCAATTGAAAATTTCAATTCATTTGCATAGTAAAATCATAAATTAAATGTACTTAATTGATTTTTAAGACGCTAAAACAAAAGACGCTGACTTTTGTTTTAAGTACTTTCAGCTATATATAAACTGAATATAATACACATGGTTCTTTAAACTTTCTAAATTTAATTCAGAGCTTTATTTATTTTAGAGTAATTTTTTTTTTTTTGGTCTGGAACAATTTATTATGTGGCATTCAGATTCTTCACAAAAATTGTCAGAATTTATGCAGATTAATTTTCCTGATGTGCTTCTCATCTAAGGCTCTAGAGAATATTTTCAAACATGATTTTACATTTTCAAATGGAGTGATGGCAAAACCAGAGATGGGTTCCACTTACCTTTACTACCAGTTCGCAGTGGGAGAGTGTGTGCTTCTGCACATGTGTAGATCACCCATGATGATGTCATGGCCTCCCGCTGGTTCTACTACCAGTTCTATAGAACCAGACCAAACCGGGAGCAACCCACCACTGGGCAAAACTAAGAAGGGAGCAATGAGTCCCTAGCAATAAGAAAACAGATTTCTTTAGAAATTTGACTCAGATAGCTGAGTCAGATAGCCGATTGAGCTATCTGAGGCTCAGATAGTCTCAAATAGCTCAACCGGCTGAATAGCCTGCTATTAACATCCAGCTGTCTGCAATTACACCAGTTCGAGGCTCAAGGTTGACTCAGCCTTCCATCCTTTCTAAGGTAGGTAAATTGAGAACCCAGTTTGTGGGGGCAATAAGCTGACTTTGTATAAAAAATATACAAAAGTATGAAGGCTATTGCTTAACGCCTTGCAAGCCGCCCTGAGTCTCCGGAGAAGGGCGGCATATAAATCTAATTTTTTAAAAAAAATCTTCATGTCTGTTTGGCTGTTCTATGTTTTCACACAAAGGAATTTTTGCAAATTTTCAGGGATGGTTCTGTGGTTGTGCAATGTGGAGTCACTATTTGACCATTGTAGGAGAGTCTGCTGACTTTAAAACTGTAGGACTGTTGGCTTGATTTGAACACATACAGAAGAGTTACTTTCAGTATAAAATACCTCTTTGCCATTTTGTAAGATAAGCACTATGTTTTTTGTTTTTTCCACTGTGATTTTTAAAAGATTTTCTAGTCTGAGGAGAAAGATTAAACCAATGTCCCCATCCCTTCCCCTGAAAAATCCCCTTTTGTAGAGGGCAAAATTTGGCAGAGAACTGTTCAGAACTCTCTGTGCTTCATACTAAAAGAAGAAAGACTTTCCAAGTTACTTTTTAAAAATACTAATTTACTCTTTCAGGGTATTTTTAATCTGTTTGGAACTGTTCTAGTTGTAAAGAGAGTCGGTTAGGGTTTTGAACTAGCATAGGCAAAGCCCAAGTTCTAGTTTACCTCAGACATTAAGTATTAGGTATTATTTGGACCAGTCAATCTGTCAATCCAAACAACCTCACGGAATGATTATTATAGGGAAAAATGGAAGGTGGAATACTAAGTATGCCAAGTGCAGAAAAGAGAGGTTCAATTCGTCAATCAATCAAATAAATAAAGCAATTAGATTCAGCCTGTGTAGCGTAGAGGGCTAATGCCTCCTACTAAAGGCAGCAATTAACACCAGCTGCCTGTAATTTCTCTGAGTTCAATCCTAGCCAGGCTCAAGGTCGACTTCCATCCTTTCTAAGGTGGGTAAATTGAGGACCCAGTTTGTGGGGGCAATAAGCTGACTTTGTATAAATATACAAAAGTATGAAGGCTATTGCTTAACGCATTGTAAGCCGCCCTGAGTCTCCGGAGAAGGGCGGCATATAAATCAAATTAAAAAGAAAACCCACACTTGTGAATGGATGCATTTCTTTTTTGAAAAATGTCATTACATATTGATAGGGTAAGGATTCATAATGATTTCTAGTTACCAAAAATGTATGTTTAATGTGGTAGGTAGTTTTCATTGTGTGGCCTGGTTGGCCTATATGGCTATGTTTGACAATAATTTGGGGAGGGGGGAGATTTGGAGGTGTGATACCTCAGAGTACCTTGAGGTGGCGATAAATCACTGCATTTGTACAATGGTTTTCTTTTTCTTTCTTTTTTCTGTTTCTAATGGCAAATGAAATGGGGGGGGGTAACTTTGAGAGAACAACTTATATTTTGAGTGCACAGTGTTCTTTC
This sequence comes from Masticophis lateralis, assembly GCA_030761175.1. Taxonomy (NCBI): domain Eukaryota; kingdom Metazoa; phylum Chordata; class Lepidosauria; order Squamata; family Colubridae; genus Masticophis; species Masticophis lateralis. The sequence continues at coordinate 67,305,650 of JAUDYJ010000007.1, read as the reverse complement.
TTTTATGGTACATTTAACAGAAATGATCTTTAATGTTTAACCTGCAAGGTATTCTGGATGGTGGCAGAAGTAAGTGTGTAGCCCTATGTATTTTATAACACAGGCAGGGCAATATTTCAAATGGTGTTTTTTTTAAAGTTTCTCACGAATCTCATTGCTTGTAATTTATATTTATCTGCTGAAGTTTTTTCATTTGTTTTACTACTTTGTTTCATGGAATTAAGCAATTCCCAAGCAATGAGATTAGTTTTGGAAAGCTTGCCTTTTAAACTGAAAAGGACTAATACAGGAGTGAAAAAATATAAGAATGTTTGGGGCAGACAAATCTGTGTTTGGCTGAATATTAAGAGTACAATATAGGCATGTAATTCTGTTTGCTTTCTTTTCCATCATTAGTTATTCACTTTATTGCTTTAAAAGATGTTTTGGCTGCAGTGATGCTAAGTGATAACCATATTTCTCCTCAAATTTACCAGAATTCGAGAATCTGATTATAACCGGAATTAAGTTTGGCCTCTATATAGCAGGCTGCTCTGAAACATGCATTTTTTCTTAGGAGGCTTTTAAAAAGATTATTTATTTATGTAATTTTTGTGTAGCTACCCATCTCACAATGATAAGCACCTTCACCTCAGTTGAATCCTAAGATACAAATATTCTTTTCTATCGATAAGCACCTTCTTATGTTATCTCCCAGGCACCAGATCTGCTGTAACAACCCAAGAGACACATATTTTTATAAAGTGGACTTTAAGAGTTTCCCCTCTCTTGAAAAGCATCAATGCAAACCAAGTATTTCAAAATTAAATAAAGAACCAAAGCGTTTATTCAAGTCACAGCATTTTATCATTGCCTTCCTGTTTCATTCACTGTATCTTAAGCTTCAGTCTCTTAGTTCAGTGGCCCTCAACATTTTTTGCACCATGGCCCAGTTTCAGGGAAAACAATTTTTCCCTTTCTGTGGGAGCATACTGGCTGGTGGGAGGCTATCAGTTGCAGAAGGCGGTCCCTCAAGTACCCAGGCCCTATGCCATGGAGCACTTTAAAGGTGGTAACCTTTCCTATCTAGATCCCACACATGTGCAGACAAAATTCACTTGCTTGCGTGGCCCAGTTCCTAACAGGCCACGAAACAATACTAGACCATGGACCAGTATCAGGGGTTAGGGGTTGGGGACCCCTGCCTTAGTTCACTGTTTTCCCAGTGTTTGAAAATCTTACGAATTGACCTTTATAATTAACTCATGACTTACTTTATTTAAAACATGAAAGGAGGAAAGGAACCAACAAACACATAGGCATATTGTATATTTATACTATTCACATTAAATTCATTATTAACTAGTTGGAATAAATACTGATCGGAATATTTACAGAGAACTAGTTCATTAAAGAGTATGTGAAGAGAGATCGATATGCTTGTGAATTAATTTTGAATTTTTGATACGGTAATAACCATATTGGTATGCAATTTGAGGGAATATTTAATTTCTAAACCAAACCAGTCTTTGAAATGCCAAGTTAAAATTTAAGACTGTAAGAAGCATTCTTAACATGTTTTAAGGCCTTTATTCTTAAATTTGTTTATAAGGTGATCTTCCAATCCCAGATTTCTTGCAAAAATCATCCATATCCAACTTGGCAAAACTTTAAAGTGCTTATAAAAAATAGTGTAGATGTAAAACTATCCAAAACACATTCCAATAATGTGAGAATTCTACATGCTGCTTATATGCCTGGACCAATTAGTGAAACCAAAACAATGATTAGACTTAACAAGTTGCTGCTTTGTAGTATCAGTTGATGCAAGACTAAATGTGCTGCAGAGAAGTGAAGAGGGTGTTATTTGACACAAGGGTGGGTTTGGGCACAATCACAATCATTTCAAAAGACTGGATGTTGGTCATTCATCACAGGACTGCCAGCATAATATAGCCCAACATATAACATCTATTTATCTGAATGCAAACAGATATGTTGTTTCCTCTAACTGATCCAATATATGAATTACGATTCTACTTATCTTTATTCTCTTAATGGAAAAATATTTCCAAATAAAGTACTGAACCATCTCCCTTTTTTTAAATTTCCAAAATGCTTATAATTGATACAAGGCTGAGCAGCATTTTTTTAAAAAATTAGGATGGCAGCTTGGGGCTAGTATTTTATATATACAGTTTGCAATTCATTCAATAAGCTTTTAAAGAGTGGACAGTTGAGAAGACCACAAGTGCCAAGGGTGGCAAATTAGAGCTGTTTGGCTAGAATTCTCTACTTCGTGAAGTTAGATTCATGGGATTAAAACCCATACAACATTGGCGGATTTGATTTTGACTTGGTTTTTACAAAGATTGTTTGTTGTATTCCATCATCAAATCTTTATTTGGTCATGTATTTGCTGTATTTTGAAATTGAGCAGGACATTAATTTAAATAAAAATGTCGTGAAAGAGTTGAGTACATTTAAAGTTCAATAGCAACATCAGAGGAGTTTGTTCCTGAGAAATAGACAGCCCAGTATTAATAATACTAAATTGTTTTGGCATACCACAGGCTGTGACAGGTTAATGAATGTGAATTCCTGTGTAGCCAAGCAAAGTGTTCTGAAACCACACCAAAGCTCTTCGTAAACATCACCTGTTGAAGCTGGGGCATTTCCTTGTGATGTGAGATGCTAACCTGTTGCAAGCATCACGGAACAGAATAGATATCTTTGTTTTCATTTCTTTTCTTTTACCTATGTAAAATACGATTATGATTATGCAACTCTCTTCCCACCAGAAAAGCCAGTTGATAAGTTTTCACAGGTGGCCCTGGATATTTGCAATGGTTTTGTTTCAACTTGCAGATAACAAAATCATGGCTAATGAGACCTTTATAAACTTGCTTTACTCATGTACAAAATCCATCCGCCATTTTGCACATGCAAAGAAAAAGACAGAGAAAGAATTGCAAATATATTAAAGCCTTACCTGTTGCTAATGAGGTCTAGTCTATTTTTATTAATTGTAGGCTAAATCATGAGTAGTGAAGCCATGGATACAAAGGCTGTCAGAATTTGTTGCAGCACACACAAGCAGACTATTAAGCAGTATTCAAAACATCTTTTTATACATAACAACACATAAGACATACAATACCCTTGTAGGGTATTCCACATTGTAGAGAAGAGAAATAGCAAGTACAAACACAGCACAAAATGGAAGCGCAAAATGGAGGAGAAAAGCTAGTGCCCTCAAGGTTGTATACAGAACAGTTAAGCCACGCCCAGACTCCAAACTGTCTCTTATGGTCCCATGCAACAAATACTATGTTTCAGTTACCAAACAACCCTCATTGGCTGACCTGTTGCTATGGTCTATTCCAGTTCATGAATATACTCTGACAAAGGCACCTGTAAATAGTGGTCAAATGGATTTTAAAGATGTGTGTTATACAGATCAAGTATCTTACATAGATAATTTCAGAAAATTTTATTTGGATAAGAGTTTTGAATGCTCTTCTTTCTCACAATTTTCATCTCCTCCTACATCAGATGTAAATGGACTAGGTTAATATGTTCCACCTCATTTTCTTCCTACTAACAATGTGCCACTCTCCCACCCCAGCCTTTCTCCATCTTGTTCTCAAGGAAACCACAGCTTCATTTCTTCATTAACTTTTTAAATAAGCCTCTCTATTCATTGTCTTGTTTACAGTCTGCTGCTTTCGGCAGCCAGAGGGTGTCAGCATTCTCCAGGTCAGCCCAAATACGGCAATTTGAAATTAATGTGTTTTGCAGGATTATTTTACATATGGCATAAGTAGTATTCTAGTTACAATAACTATAAGTCGTTGTTTTTCAATCTAGATAACTTTCAGATGGATGAATTTCAATTCCTAGAATTCTCAGAAAGGTCCATATATCAAAAGGATCCACACAAGTTGGGAAAAATTACCATAGACTTAAAATCTCCAATGTGTGACTTCCTTCAGTTCATTTAATTACTGACTGTATAGTCAATAACCACCGCCCCATTTTCTGTGTGTGTGTGTGTGTGTGTGTGTGTGTGTGTGCAACTTGAGCCAGTGTTGACTCCTGGCAACTGCCTGGGCCAGTCCTTGCAGTATTCTTGGTAAGATTTCAGAAGTGGTTTGCCATTGCTACGTGTTGTGGTCCACCAGCAGGCTGCGGAGCTGGCAGCAGAGTCGGACAATGAGGAGGCTGGGGAGGACCATGGGCCAGTCCTGGAGTCTGGGGAAGGCTCGGGCGAGGGCTCTGCGTCGGAGGCAGAGAAAGGGCCATCTGGGAGGTATGTGCTGCCTTCGGAGCCTCCAGAGTCGGACCTCAGCGAGGCAGAGGAACAGGGGGAGCCTATTCCCAGTGCACGCATGCGCAGAGTTGCCAGAAGGCAAGAAAAGCTAAAACAAAAGGGACGATTTGGGAGTAGAGCTGGGAGATGATTGGCCCCTCCCATAAGACTTAAAAGAGGAGCAAAGGCACGTGGGCCTTTGCAGGAATGAACACTACGTTCCTAGGGCTGAGAGATAACAACTGGCCTAAGATCACCCAACCGGCTTTGTGCCTAAGGCAGGACTAGAACTCATGGTCTTCCAGTTTCTATTGGATTGTGCAATTATGGTTTAAAAGTTAAAGTGAAAAGATGTTGGAAGCGCATTTGTAAGTCTTGAGCCACTACAGCCACATTTATGGTGACTGTTTTACAACAGTTATCCCTTATTATAAATCTTAAGAGATTTTCCTAGAAATCTTTATGATATAAAGCTGAATAAATAATCTAAAACAGATTCAGAAGAATGCATTCAGTTTTCCTTACTCACCTGGTAGAAAGGATGGATGACAAAACTGTTATAATCGATTACGTAATTATTCTGATGTCTTACAGTAACATACACTATTTCAAAAAGATTTATTGTCAGATCAAAAGGAAACTGTCATTACCTAGGATTTCTGCACAACCAAAAGTGTCAGCACAGGAGAGGAACGGAGGACAGCTGAAGATACACAGATGATCATATCATCCTAGAAATGCCATGGTTTACCTGTGTTAGGAAAAATGAAATATGGGTGACATCATGCATATCTTATCATTTTGATATACAGTACAGTGGTGGATCACTCCCGGTTCGGTCTGGTTTTATAGAACTGGTAGTAAAACCAGCGGGAGGCTCCGCCCACCCATCACGATGTCATCAGTGATCTGCGCATGCACAGAAAATTCTGCACATGCGCAGAAGCGCGTGCGCTCCCACTGCGAACCGGTAGTAAAGATAAGTGGAATCCACCACTGATACAGTAACTATAGTTGGATTACAACTGGACACTTGAGTTATACTGGATACACAAGCAGTTCAAAATAAGGAGGATATGGTACATAAAGGAATAAGATGCCAATTTTTCCCCCAGTTCCTGGGATCCCCATATCATCTAACCAAGCTATCCCTTTCCTCAAAAGGTTTGTAGAATTAGTTCTCTCTGTCTGCCAGTCAACTCTATAATTCTTCCTTATCTTCTCAACTTTAAACCCATTGATATTGTGTTTTAATTTGTTTTGAAATTGTTATCTGGCTAATTGTTCTAGTTGAGTACTAATGTGTTCCATGGTGGTTTCCAGAAAAATAGCTAACTTTACTAAAACAATTCATTAGTTATTTCTTTCATTTAAAATATTTGTAGCCCTCCCACAAATAAATATATTTCATTATATTTACAATATTGCAGAGATAAGGCTCACAAATTATTCAAGTCCTGTGCCATAAAAACATCCCCATGCATTGAACTTCAATGCAGAATAATGATGATGTTGTACAGCAAAAGTGTCAAACTGGCGGCCCGCAGGCCAGATGCGTCACTCGCAGGCCACGCCTACCCCAGCTCCACAAAGAGGAAAAACACCATGAAACGTCACGTGATGGCAATGTGACACAGTGAGTTTGACACCTGGGTTGTACAGCTTTAAGAGTCACAGTAAGTTCCTCCTTTGGCTCCAATGTTTATTATGTGGCATATTGCAAATAATACTACAAGATGTAAACCACATGAATAGAAAGGCAAATGGGTAGGCATTAGGGATATGCATCACTTCAGATTGAAAGGCAAAAAAGTTATCTAGGGCTTGTGGAGGGCAATCATGACATTCATCCATCAATTCTTAAACCAGTATACGATCCCTGGAGAAGGTGTGGCAGTTTTCTTGGAAAAGATCCTACATTCTCACTCCATGCTATTCCAGAACACCTTTTTGCCCTCCTAAACTATAGCAGGCATAAATTTAATGGGGTGATCCTCCCAATTTTCTTCCTTCTGAGACTGACTTTGGAAGGAACAAAGCAGATCCCTCAAATTTTACTGAATTTTGACTGACCCATAAATGCTGCAGATGAGAAAATAACCTGACCCAAGCCAGCCCAGAATGTTCATTTTAATTAAGAAACTTTACAGTCCATTTAATCTGAGCTCTTTAGAGATGAAAGCCTTAGCTGCTACAGCAGGAAACTAACCTTCTGAAATTGTAACCCGGCCTCTGATGCACCTGTTGTGATTTTTCATGGTGCACACATTTTAACTTTCCCAGACATTTTAAGAAATGATAACAGTATAATCCTTCCTGTTCTGCCTTTCATCGTAGGAGGATTTAAAGCTTTAATTATATTCCACAAATCTAGCAAAAAAATAATAAAATAAAAAAATGGCTGTTGAAGTCTTTGCTTTCTCTCATTGCTTAAGCCCATGCCTTTTAGGGAAATGTTCAGAGGCTGAAATTTAGTTGGTGGAGCTTTTTGTGGGAAGCAGGGAATATTAATAGCATTTAAAACTCATCAATATTCATTTGGCCTAGAAATAAGAGCCAAGGAGTTATAGTCTATTAAGTAATAGGAACATCTATTTTCGCCCATCTGTTGTACAGTAGTATGATTGTGGTTATATAAACCACTGGACGACAGCACTTTATAATGAAATTCTGGCACTTGTATGCCTAGAAGTATCTTTATTATTATTTATAGACTTCATATGATGCCTGATCTTATGTTTAAGTGAGTGTTAAATATTCAGACTCAGTGGTTGCTACGGTCAGGAGAACATCTGTCAGAGAAGGGTTGGCTCAAGTAGTGGACTTTACTCTTGTCTTAAGTAAAATTTTAATTCATTATTAATGTTTAGCGTTAGACTGTGCTATGAATAACACCTAGTGTGTTCTAAATATTCTCATGTTTCTCTAGAAAATAGAAGTATTTCCAGAAAAAATACTGTTCTTCTAGAAGAATAATTACTCCATTTCAGTCCTCTGAAATAGAGTATTTTATTCCATTTTGGATGACAACCATGATTAAAAACCTTAACAAATTGAAGTGTACCCATTAAAAATTCCCCTAAAATAATGAAGGGTCTGTTCCAAGTCTTACAAAGAGCAGGAGAGCAGATTAAAAACAGAAAGCTTTCATTATCTAAAGGGTTAAAGCTTACAATTGATTTGTTTGTTTGTTTGTTTGTTTGTTTATTTATTGGTTCAATTTATATGTCGCTCTTCTCCGGAGACTCAGGGCGGCTTACAATGCATTAAGCAATAGCCTTCATACTTTTGTATATACCTGCTTAGTAGGGCTTTTGGCCCCTCCTAAGCCGTGTTCTTTTTTATACAAAGTCAGCTTATTGCCCCCACAATCTGGCTCCTCATTTTACCTACCTCAGAAGGATGGAAGGCTGAGTCAACCTTGAGCCTGGTGAGATTTGAATTCGCAGTAATTGCACGCAGCTGGCAACTAAGTGCTAAGTGTTAAACTAAGTGTTTAACAGCGCTTTAGTCCACTGCGCCACCAAGGCTCTTACGATAGAGAACATTACTCCAGTGTTATTGCAGAAAGTAAGTCAAGAACCGAGAGAGAAAAACTGCAGAATTATGGTATATATTTTGGCTAAAGCATAGAAGATACCTCTTATGAGAGCCAACATGGTTAAGGTGCTATGCCATGAACAGGGTGACTTGGGTTCTAGTTCTGTTCTAAAAATAGAAGCCAGTTGGGTGGCTTTGAGCCAGTTGTTTCCTCTCAGCCCTAATCATACCTTGGGACAAGCTAGCTGAAAAATACAAGCCAGTTTTTGTATCATTGATTATAGGATAAACACTTAAGAACTTTAAGAGAAGTCAACTGGATGACCATGGCCCAGCCAATCCTCATCAACTCAATCTACCTCACAGATTTGTTCTTGTGAGGAAAAAAGGAAGCAGGAATACAAATTATTGGGGGGGGGGTTGCTTTTAGTCTAATAAATAGTGTGTTATGGCTGTCACTGAAGATAGATCTAGACAGCTGTGGTTGTTGAAGATTAGCGTCTGGTTTTAGGAAAGCACTTGGATGGCTAATAATCCTAGAATGGACTTGGCAGTGTTACATTGCTGTATCTTTGTTGTGTTTGTTGGTTTGAGAGAAGACAAAGAGAAGGACCCACTGTGGAAAAAAATCTGTCCTGTACTTTATCCACCAGAAATCCTAGCAATGGAAGATAAGAAGTTTACCAGCCAGAGAAAAACAGCTGCTAGCCTGGACTAACAAATTGCCAACCAGTATGCTTAAGCCTTTCTGAAAATGTTACTTTATTTTGTGTTCTACAGTGAAGCTAGTATCTTCTACAGACATCTTTATCTTTTATATCCCAAACAACAGGTGATGTTTTGGGTTTGTCTCAGCATACCCTGCCCTTGAGATTCAAAAGTATTTATGGAGTTGGGCTATTCAAGCAAAAACCCTCACATGCACACAACTGACACAAATATAACCAAAGTATTTACTACCTAATCAAAACACATATCTTGGTATTTGCAAAGAAAGTTTTAGTTAACTGAGACAACACTCTGTGTCCAACAGTTGAAGAAATTGTAGGGTAGTCTCTAAATGTATTAAATAAACTATGAAGCTGTTGCAAAGCGTTGCATATATGGGTAGCACATAAAGGTTCTAGGGTTAGAACAGTTTAGGGTTCTATGATTAATTTTAGGTTAATTGTCTTATCCCGGTGTAAATTTGTAAAGCCAGAATAGGTTCTAAGGTTCATCTTCCCATGGAATATACGGGATTGCATGTATGCATTTCAAATATTGTCCTCTTCAGATTGTCAGTAAGCTATCATAACAATGATAATTTTTTTCAGTGCTGTTGTAACATTCATACTTATGACTATTGTAGCATCCCTATGGCCATGTGATTGAAACATGGACACTTGGCAACTGTATTTATGATGGCTGCAGTGTCCATGGTCATGTGATCACATTTTGCGACCTTCTGACAAGCAAAAGGGGAAACCAGATTCATTTAAGGTTGTATTACTAACTTAACAACTGCCGTGATTGATTCACTTGGTAAGAAAGGTTGTAAAAATGCAGGCAAAGCTCACTTAACACTTACCTGTCTTGCTTAGCAATAGAAATTATAGGCTTAGTTGTGGTTGTAAGTCAAGGACTACCTGTACTGGTAACTTTCCACCCTTTTCATGTTAACAATAAAGACAAGGACATTTTTCCTTTAGAACAAAATATTTGACACCAGCTCTAATACATTATGAATTCACATTTTTATTTAATGCTCCACTTCCCAAGTGCAGTTCAGAATTCATTATTGACTTTCACGAAAATGATGTGCAATAACATGTTTTTATTTCTAACCTAATTGAGGGAACAAAATCACAGAAGAGAAAGTGTGACTTTTGTGGGCTATTAATGAGTCTCATGCCTCCCAAATCCAAAGACTGTCTATCTGTCCATTGCCTCTGAATTGTTCATAATTCCAGATGCTGCAACAATTGAACATTGCTAATTAGTTTTCTGTATTAATGGAAATCATACATTTTAATTGCAAGCGTTGGGCCAATAACAAAACAAAGACATTTTAAAAGGGATTGGAGAAACACTTGAGGGGATGCAGCTCGTCAAAGTTTCAGTGTCGTCATCTATAATCATTTCCAGGGTTTTACCTGGAATATACGAAGAAAATGAGGTCCCACAGGTTCTTCTAAGTTTTAACGTTACCTGAGTAGCAACACTGTGCTCCTATAAAAATGTAACTTGGATAAAGTGCAACCTTTTAAAAGAGAACTTTTCAAACACAGTGAAAATTCTCAGCAAATGCGTTAGATTGCTACCTGGGGTGTTATAATCAGGAAAAATCCATAATTACATAGTTGCTTCAGTAATCTCAAGAATATGGTCTGACAATTTTCCTGTTTGCTGGGAGTTGAAAATGAAGCAGTAAACTCTCAAAGGTGGTGCTCAAAAGTGCAATTTGACAGAAACAACAGCACCCTTCACCGTTCTTTTTCTTCTTCCCCTCTTATCTGGTGTTTATTTGTAGACCTGAAAAGCATTTATAGTTCAAAATAAATTACTGTGATCACTGGGTCATAATGGAATGCCTCAGAGACAGAAAAGAGCCAATTTTAAAGAATACAGCATTTCTTGATAATGAAAAGCTGACCAATTACTTATTTATTGTACACATTTTTCTGGAAACCTTTCCTATTTTTTTTACTGTCGTTATTTATTTGTCAGGAGAAGGTTATCCTGATACTGGATCATAAATATCTACAGGTGTTTATCACACTTTAGTGAAAAGGGAAAGAAAAGCATCGACTGTTGTCACTTTAGGGCTGAAAACATTTCAGAAAGTGCCAGCCTTATCTCTTAACTTCAACAGTTTGTCAGACTTTGAAGTTTAATCAGGCAGAAAAGGTGGGTGACTAAACTCCCTTTTCAGTAGAATTGGCAAAGCACGAGCAGATAAATATACTTAAATGAATTTGACTATAGGCAGAGTTAAAAGCATGCAAGATATTATGGCAGGAAACAGAGCTGTTTTTGCATTATTTCTAAAGAAAAAGATGTAAAATAGGGGCCGTAGGATAAAAAAATAAGGGGTGGTCTGGTAGAATAAGATAGGTGCTGTTTGTGTTGAACCTCTGTTCAGATATGGCTATATAGTTAATGCTACTTACTACAAGGGCCTGTCAGAAAAATTGAAAAGCAAATAACACATTTAAGAATTTATGACACCTAATTAGTGTTATCTATTTCTTTGGATGTGGGTGGCACGTGATGGCTCTGTGGTTAAGATGCTGAGCTTGTTGGCTGGCAGCTCACATTCGAAACCCGAGCACCACATGGTGGGGTGAGTTCCAGTGATGAAATCCAAATGTTTTTATTACTGGTTCTGTGGGTGTGGCTTGGTGGGTGTGGTATGGCATGGTGAGCATGCTTAGGGGGTGTGGCAGGAGAAGGATACTGCAAAATCTCCATTCCCTCCCCACTCCTGAGGGAAGGATATTGCGAAATCTCCATTCCCATCCCACTCTTGGACAAGCCAGAGGTGATATTTGCCGGTTATCTGAACTACTCAAAATTTCTGCTACCGGATCTCCAGAACCTGTCAGAACCTGCTGGATTTCCTGCAGGTTCTGACAGGATTTCCCTGGTGAGTTCCCATCCACGCCTCAGCTTCTGCCCACCTAGCTGTTTGAAAGCATGGAAATGCAAGTACTTCGGAGGGAAGTTAACAATAATCCATGATTACCACGGAAATGTCTTCATACTTCACGGATCAATATCCTTGAAACAAAGATAAGCAACCCCTCCTACAGTTGACAATGTCTAGTGGAGTAAAATCCACAGGGACTCTTTTACCTTCGCTTTACTTTATTTCTTTGGACTAGCAGTAGCTTTGTAGTTTTTCCAACAAGATATTTTTCCAGATCCTTTGTAGAGATGAGAAGGTTTACATCTGGACTTCTTTTGCATACAAAGTATTTCTACTTTTACTGATGTTCTTTACTTTGAATTATTTTTGTATTATGTTCATTTATTAACCCTCTTGTATGTTATGGTTATCTGCCAGTAATTCAGCATTTCTGACATGGTTGACTTTTACCCTGCTTTTTTTGTTGAAATCCTTTGTTGCTTGTTCTTTAATTTTGCTTTTAGCTGCATGCAATGTTGTGTGGATTTTTAAAAATTCACTGGGATGTTCCCAAGAGTAAAAGCACTATTTTCAAAGTACACCATCCTTAATGCAAAGATCCTCTATGAAGGAATTTATTTTTGATGCATATTTCAAATATTTCACCACTTGGATTTCTTTTTAGTGTACCATAAAGAACTATATTAGTTCTTTGCCTGCTAATGGGTACATTTTCTTATTTGCTTCATGTAATTGTCTAGCTGGAGATAGAATAAAGCTTATTTAAGAAATCTTTCTTTATTAGAATATGACAATTCTAGATAAACTGTATTAATGGGACTTTAAAGTCAAAGTAATGCAGGTTGGCTAGAGTACTGCAGTATAATATACTAGAAATATCTTACCAATTGAGTTTTTTAAAAAATGAATTCAATTCCCCTGCCCAGTTTGAAGGGCATTTTTGCAATAGAACTAAACTCTAAACTCGATTCAGAAACATAGTCTTTATATACTTTTTAAAAAGTGCAGTTACATTCCAAAGATTTAGCCTTGAATCTTAGATCAGAAATTCCCTATTCCCTTTTTTTCTGATTATTACCCATTGTATCCATTGGTCATGAGATTCCATAGAACGAAAGAATGAATGTATAAAATATGTTAATGATAAAATACAGATGGTCTTAGAGGATAGAGATAACCCGGATTCATGACAGTCTGGTCTCAGGACCAGGCATGGGGTGAGAACCCTCATAGGAAACAAGGAATTCCTGTCAAGGAATAATTTATATCCCAAGCATATAAATTATATACTCAACATTATCTCTCTGCAAAGGATTTGAGGTACTTTTTAACCCGAGAGAATGTGAATCAAGCACCATCACAGTTTTTTTGCATCTCTTGGTTTGTAGTTTTGAAAGGATCTCTGCCCATAAAGAGCATTCATGCACATGCAGAGGCAACCAGAAACAGCTTTAAAAATGGTCACATAGGTCTTGCAAAAGATGTGCTCGAATTCATCATTCAAAGATGCTCACGGGTACTGAGTGAAGCAAATCATTTGAATGCTAAATACATCCCTATTGATCGCAAACTTATTTCTATAATATTTCTGCATTTATGTACTAAAACATTGAGATTGCTGGCATTTTCTCCTTGCAAGCTCAATTTTGTCCCATTTCAATTCACAGCAGCTGGAAGTGGATGGATTTCCAACAACAATACAACCTCTGGTGAGAAAGCTACAGCCGCACAGCTGCAAACCAATGAAGATACTTTGGTTCAGAGAGCAGAGCATATTCCAGCAGGCAAGCGGACTCCAATGTGTGCTCAGTGCAATCAAGTCATCAGGTTGGTACCATTTTCTATATACAGTACATGGTTGCTTTACATGAGGTGCAGGATGTACCTCTTATTCTACAAGGAACTTGTATTTGAGTAATTGTAACCCATTGATTGAAACTACTTTGGTGCTATTCTTGAGTTGAACTCTTGAGCACGCTGATTCATAATACAGCAAATAAATGCTAATTAATTAGGTTCATACAATATAGTCAGTAAAATTAATGCATGCTTTCATCTGGAAAGTAGTAGTGGTTAAAATTGTGGAAACCTTTTTGGAAAAGTGTATTTTCCAAAATTAGCTAATAACAACACTTTTGGGGGGGGGTAGTACTATAAAATTATATATCAATGGAAAGATAATTTAATCAAGAACGTAATGCAATCACTTTTATAAAGGATTTGCTATTAGAATAGCAGTGACAGAATAAAGAAGAAAAGTGAAACACATAGAAAAAACTATATGCAAAAATTATCACCATAGAAAAAATGAGCTATACAAAAATTATTATGTCAGTTAATACTTTGTTGGGTAATTTTTAGCATGAATTACGGCCTTACAACGTCTTCCCATGGAGTGAACCAAGTCTTTTAGTTCTATGGCTGTTATAATATGAAACCAAAATTCAATGATTGCTTCTATTCACTGGGTTTTATTGCTGGGTCGCTTCTGATTAATAAGTTTCTTTAGTCGGCTCCATAGATTTTCAATTGGGTCAAGATCTGGGCTATTCCCAACCCATTCCAGCAGTGGAATATGATTATCTTGAAACTCCAAAAAAAAAAAAAGTGGTGTTATTTAACCATCAAACCTCAAAAATATACTTTTTCCAAAAGGTTTCCACAATTTTGGCCACTACTGTAACAGAAAATTGAGAAAGTGTTTACTTCGATTTTCTGAAAATTGTGCAAGCATGTGAGTTGTTATATAATGGAAATACTGTAAGTACTTTTACTGGTTCTCATAATTCTCTCAATCATAGAATCCAGGAATTTTCAGAGGAATAGTTTTATTGAGTATTGATTGGTATAATATCAAGCTTCTATGGGCATATTACTAGAAGCAGATATTCACACAGGTTCAGAAAGTAAAATAAAAGACAAGTGAGAAGGTTATGTAGAATCACTTTGCATTCTTATAAAGATTTATATCATGTTATTTCTCTACTGTGCAGTATAATACTTTGGGAAGCTTATGATAGCCTTTAGCTTTTGGGGTTAAAGTTTTAGGATAATTACAGTTCATGCCCTTTGAGGCAGTATTACCTGTGAAAAGGTAAGAACTGGATCAAGTGACATTCCACAGCACACCTGTGCTGCAGCCAAATGCATTGTACACCTGGTTACTTTACACTAATACATAAAATAACCATGATGTGCAAGTCCCCCAAATTTAAGAGGGAGTATCTCATAACTTTTTAATTGACATCCTTAAATTATTGATCCCTTTATCTAAAAGTTATCACACTTTTTTGCAATCTTATTATAGGCTCTCATTCTATCTTGCAATACCAAGATGCTAAACTACCTGGTTTTTTCCATGTATAATATCTGTGAAGTATTTGTAGTTAAATTCTGATAGATTGCTATATGCAACAGTTGAGGAGTCTCAGAATATCATTGAATAAAATAATTAAATGTGCCAATTTATATAGTATTAATATATTTCTGTATCATTTACATGGAAGGGGATTTTTTTTAAAAAAAGTATGAATTTCTTTAAATTCTTTTTCTCCCTAAGTAATCATGGCATTACAATTACTGACAAAGAAATTTTCTGCAAGATAAATGAGAAATTAAAGTGCGATTTAACTGCCACAAGAAGTGGAAAAGCTGTGTTGTTGGAAAAAGATACTTGAGATAAAGTTTGCATTTTTATCATGCCTTCATGAACCTTTAAAAATCAGGACAACTTCTGGTCGTAGATCAGCTACTTTGTGTTTACTTAATAGTATAAAAAATGCCTATCTAACTGCTGTCTTCCAAAGAATATGGATTTTCTATATATACCTTTTCACGCATTGTCTTGCATAAATATTAACAGTTCCAGCAAATGACCTCTACAGAAGCATTTTTTCCCAACTATGGGAGCACATCCGTGACTTAATATTTTACTTTCCATTGACATAGTCATAGTTGGCTACCTCTGACATCAAAACAGCTGTGCATTTATGCATTTCATCCAAATTATTTTCATTCATGAAACAGGACGTTGACTGATTTACATAAATTTCTTATTTAAAAGGATTACTGCTGATGCTGTCCATCTTTGCTCGGAATATAAATCCAATTGATGCTTTTCTGTCAACTATATTATGTTTTCTTGCCCACACGTGATTTCCACTGAGTTCATGCACAGTATTTGTAATAAAATCATTGGGGGAAAAATTCTATGTTCACTTCTTTAGTGGCATTGCGTGTGGTAGTCTCAGTTGCAGAATTCATTGATTCATTCAAAATTCAAAATACTGGAAATAATAATTTTGCTTTTTCTACACTGGAGCTTTATTCCTCTTCAGGTATAAGCTTCAAAATATTAAAATTCTTAAATGGCTGAAGAAAATTAAAGCACAGCAAGTCTAAATATTCTCTGCTATACGTAGCTGGTAGTATCAAAATACTTAGCCTTCCTTCCAAATTCCTGTTATGTTTTCTTCCAAGACTGTACTTTTAGTGCAAACAATTGGAAACTTGATCCTAAGTAGGGCCAGAAGTTCTCAGACGTGGTCTTTTCTAATGAGCCTCATAAATTACTACGCTGTGGGAAGAGAGCAGTTTGTTATACATAAGGACTTAAATTGGATTCCTCCGTAGCTGAAAGAGCATTGATGTTAAAAGATGCTTATACAGAGGTTAGAGGGTATCGGGTTAGACCAAATGTTCCGATATCCACAAGGCAGCAAGGTTACCTGTAGAATTCAGGTTTTTCTATTTATCAAATGATTTTTAAAAGGTGCAAATGTAGGGGTAAAACACTGCTTTGTAATATTTTGAGAAATAGTTACCCTGTAACTATGAGTTTTACATATAGGCAGAAAATGGCTCTACAGATGAAATGGTATGCATTCTTTTTTTTCTTTTTCTTTTTTGAAACTTTTTTCATTTTGGTTGATTTAATTCTGCTTTTTGGTTTGGAGGAACGAAATGAAAACAGTGCATTCAATCCTCATGGTGAATGCATCAGAGTACAAGAATTTTCTGTCACGTGTCTAGATGTATCTTGGGTAGAACCAGAAAGTTCTACCTTGAGCTAGAACCTTTTTTAAAAAATAAAATAAAATGTTTCAGTTTAATTGTATTAAAGCATAAGCATGCTGTTCCAAGGTGAAGCCCATTGTGAAATCTGTATTTATTCCACTCTTGGATAACATATAAAGTAAAGGTTCCCCTCACACATATGTGCTAGTCATTCCCAACTCTAGGGGGCGGTGCTCATCTCCATTTCAAAGCCGAAGAACCAGCGCTGTCTTGAAGACGTCTCTGTGGTCATGTGGCTGGCATGACTAAATGCCAAAGGCACCCAGATTGCTGTTACCTTCCCACCAAAGGCGGTCCCTATTTTTCTACTTGCATTTTTTACGTGCTTTCTAACTGCTACGTTGGCAGAAGCTGGGCCAAGTAATGGGAGCTCACCCCGTTAAATGGCACTAGGGATTCGAACTACTGAACTGCAGACCTTTTGATCAACAAGCTCAGCGTCTTACCCACTGAGCCACCGTGTCCCTTAGATAACATATAGTGTACTTCTAATATCTGTTACATCACTTTTGGGTCTTCAGAACTTTATGTACCGAAATTGGGTTTATGTTGAGCTGTCGTGATTTTTTTCAGAATTTTATCTTTTAAGAGACAAAATTATCCATTAAAATCTTACTTTGAATGATATCAAGACAAGTGCTTGTTAATGGAGTTAAATGTAAGTACTGATACCTCGATCTAAAAAAAAATGCAGAAGTTTTTTCTCTCTTTAGCTTTTTTTGCTAAAGCTAATTTTGCTTTCTGTCTGCTGAAAGAAGATAGGAAATAGATGTTTGACTGCATTTCATTAAACATGGAGGTTAAAATGAATGTTCATTTTTATTTGAAACAGAGGGCCTTTCCTCGTAGCATTGGGAAAATCCTGGCACCCTGAAGAGTTCAATTGTGCTCATTGCAAAACTTCCATGGCTTATATTGGTTTTGTGGAAGAGAAGGGAGCATTTTACTGCGAGGGTTGCTATGAGAAGTTCTTTGCCCCAGAATGCGCCCGATGCCAGAGGAAGATACTCGGAGTAAGTAAGATGTCAATTTGTAATTAACATTATGGAGTAGATAACTCACATACTCAAACCAGCTGTTTCTGTAAATAGTATTTATTGATGCAGGAGCACTAAAATAATTTCTTTATTTCGGTTCCAAAATTAGAATTTATCTTTAGAGTTGTGCATTGCCTTTCTCTAGTTCTTCCATTCCAGAATATCCTATTGTATCTTAATCCCAGTCTCAACAGCTGGCTACTGTTCTCTGGGATTGGAAGCAACCTGGATCTGGTTATTACTTGAATGGAAAACACCAGGAATTCCAGAGCAATGGATAAGCCTGGGAAATAGAAAAACATCCCAGAAGGAGGCAATCATGAAACTACTGTGATATTACTGCATAGATGTATCAGTAGAGTCACAAGGAGTTAAGTTTGAGAGTAACCTTATCATGTAGAGGAGCCATGATGGCCCAGTGTTTAGAATGCAGTATTGCAGGCTAATTCTGCCCACTACCAGAAGTTTGATCCTGACCAGCTGAAGGTTGACTCAGCCTTCCATCCTTCCGAGGTTGGTAGAATGAGGACCCAGATTGATGGGGGCAATATGCTGATATTATAAACCACCCCAGAGAGTGCTGTAAAGCATTGTGGGACAGTATATTGCTAGTGCTTTGTAGTGCTTTGGGAAAGGCTATACTAGATGTGAAAGCCAAAGTTTTAGCATCAGCTCTTTAAGTAGAGTTCAAAGAGGCGAATAGACTCATAGAGAATATGTATGCTTACATAACAGCCTATTTCTTGCTTGCTAATGGTAATTGAAAATCCAAACTAGTTATTCAGTAATGAACCCTGAATTATGATTATCCCCAGAAGTTGGAAAATAATAATAATTTTTGAAATGTATTTTCCAATGTCAGGTGGAAAAATCTTTCCAGAATTTAAAAAGGTTTCAAATTCTAAAATATCATCACTGATTTTTGTGGTATTTAAAGTACAAGGTGTCTAGGACTCATCCAGGTCCTTCTACCAGAATTACAATTTTTAGCTTTTCCTTGAACAGTAGCTGTAGAGTTGATATCATCAATGCAGAAGGCATGCATTTTCCAGTTTTTATGCTATTCCAAAAATATACAGAAAAATGTAAGCTCAAATATTCAAGTACTCACACATAAACCCTGTTTGCTTTGCTTTCAACGCTAGGAGGTAATAAATGCTTTGAAACAAACTTGGCATGTCTCCTGCTTCGTGTGTGTGGCCTGTCACAAGCCCATTCGCAACAATATTTTCCACTTGGAAGATGGCGACCCTTACTGTGAGACAGGTGAGTGTTTCCTAAGCAACCCAAATAAGTGGAATAAAGGGATAAGAAGACATTTATATAAAAAAGACTGGGCTATTCTTTCCTTGCTGATGGGAATCTACCAGTTCATCTGTTAACGTTTCTATTTTTAAAATAACATTTGAAGACAGGTCAGTTTCATGCTGTTAGCACCATCTACAGTGGGGCAGAATGTTCCCCCAGTTCATTTGAACTGAAATGCCGGTCTTGGTTTGATAGAAAATAGGACAGTTTAGAATTATTAAATCTGGAATTTAGAGTGAGTCATCACATATACTGCTCTCTGTAGAATTGAAAATATTGAAATAAAAGATTAATATATCTAAAATGGAAAATTATGTATGTATTGTATATATGCGGACCCAGCTTGTTGGGGGCAATATATGATTCTGTAAACCGCTTAGCGAGGGCTGTAAAGCACTGTGAAGTGGTATATAAGTCTATAAGTAAGAACTATTGCTACTGTTACAGCAGTATATTAGTCATTTACTGTATATAATATATGTCACTTTCATTGATTTTTTAAAAATTAGTTATTGCTTCAGTTTGCTTTCCTATTTCATTTTTTTTCCTTTTTCTTTTTTATAGACGGTTCTACTGTATTCCCTTTCTTTTATTGCCATCCTCTCTTTGTAAGGAAAATAGTCACACTCTTGCTTGCTTGCAATTGAATAAGCAAAAACCAGTGGGCATTTTTCCTGGCAAAAGGCAATAATTGCTTCACAAACAAAACAGATGCCACAAAGTTGGTAAATTAAAGTATAACCCAGATAAAGTAGAATACAGGTGGTCCTCGACCACAATTAAGCCCAACATTTCTGTTGCTAAGTGAGACATTTTTTAAGGGAGGTTTGCCCATTTTACGACCGTTCTTGCCACAGTTGTTAAGTGAATCACTGAAGTTGGTAAATTAGTAACCCAGTTGTTAAGTGAATCTGGCTTCCTCGTTGACTTTGCTTGTCAGAAGGTCGCAAAAGGTGATCACATGACCTTGGGACACAGCAACGGTCATAAGTATGAACCAGTTTCTAAGTGTCCGAATTTTGTTCCCATGATCATGGGGATGCTACAAAGGTCACAGCTCTGAAAAGTGATCATAAGTTGCTTTTTTTCAGTGCCGTTGTAACTTTCAACGGTCACTAAGTAAACTGTCGTAAGTCAAGGACTATCTGTATTTGTAGTTTAGGGTTGAGGGGTCCTTGATGCTGAGCTTGGTTGTTTACTTGCAGATGTTTCATTGCCCAAACTAGGTAACATCATCAGTGGTAGTAGGAAGTGGGGTTTAACCAGGGGTGGTATTCACTTACTTTCACCACCAGTTCACAAATGTGAGCGTGTGCGCTCCCACATGCTGCGTCCACACATGCGCCCAGCCTTCTATGCATGTGCGTTGCTGGTGCGCACGCCTTCCGCACATTCACCCAGCCTCAAAAACATGCCTAAATAAGATGGCATAGAGCCACGGCAGGTGGGCGGGGCGGGGCCACCTGTGATTTCTGCTACCGGTTCGGGCAAACTGGGGCAAACCGGCTGAATACCACCTCTGGGTTTAACTCAGCTTCACAAGTTGAATGGAAGTAACATTCAACAAATAACAAAAATAATTGAAATATTCATCCCATGAGTTTTCATGGGAAGTTTCTCTTCAACTGGAATTTCAGGTGACATTACAGAATCAAAGATACAAGTTCCATGTCCACACTTAGAAATTGTACATCTCTGATCTGCCTTTTGTGACCTGTCCTTGCACAGATTATTTTAGGCTGCTGTTACTATGGTTAATGTAACAGGAGAAAAATCTTAAGACTGTGTGTCTGGGATTGAAAAGGAAAGAAAACAGAAGCACTTCACTCTGTTCTGGCTACTGTTCCGTCAAAAGCTTGTAAACCTCTTAAAAGTCTAAGCAGGAGCCAAGTTAAACAGATCTACATTTGTTTTCAGTATGATATTGTGAAATAGAGATGAAAGAGCTTGTCAGATTGAAAATAAATATATTTGAATAATGTGTCACATCAAAGATAGCATACAAATTTGGCAAGCTCCTTGAGTTGATAAAGTAGTTCTCGTTTAACTTCAAGCATTGAGTTGGTAGTGGAGAAATAGATGTACTTGATTGTTTATATAAATCGCCATCTGTCTTAAATAAATTGTGCATAATTTTAATTTGGCCCCTTCACCTCTGCAATAAATAGGTTATTGGAGGACATGCCTACAGTGTGTATAGAACAGTGATGGCTAACCTTTTTGCCGTCGTGTGCCAAAAGCGAGGGGAGCATAGGGGGGTCATGGGTATGGGTGTCCACATCCATAATTCATTGCGCCCCACCTTCCTGCACATGCACACATGACCCCCCCCTACACTTGCCCCTGCTTTTGGCACGTGATGGCACGGTGGGCCCGTTTCCCCCCCTCCCCAGGCTTCAGAGCCTTTCTAGGAGCCTGGGGAGGGCAAAAACAGCCTTCTCCATCCCCCTGGAGGCCTTCCGGAGGCTGGAAACAGCCAGTTTCCTGACTTCCTATGAGACTGGAAGGCCTGAAAATCAGTTGGCCAGTGCACGCATGCACGCTGGAGCTAAGCTAGGGCAACACTCGCGTGCTCACCAATATGGCTTCACGTGGCACCTGTGGCACCCGTGCCATAGGTTCACCATCATGGGTATAGACTATAAAAAGAATTGTGCAAAACAGTCACATGGCTTAGGAAAATCTTTGATAAATTCCGCTTTGCATGTGATTGCATGGTATTTCATCTTGGTCTTTTTACAGAATCAAATTGCTGTTGCAAAAAAAAGTTTATTTGGAAAATTACAGTGACCCTAATAATTCCCATATATTTGAGGATTCCTTAGCTGTGATTTTTATGCATTTTACAAAATCAGGGCAGACATTGGAGAGCAGCAAAGAATTCTCTGTATTTTCTTTGCTGCCATCTGGTGGTGATAACTAATTTTGTACCCTTAGATTAATCAGATTGCCAAATAGCCAAATATTTAATCCTCCTCCAAGCAAGAGTGGGTTGTTAAACTACAAAGAGAAAAAAATCTTCAAGAATTTTTCCCACTGTTGTAGGCATACAGCATTTATTCTCTTGTAGATTTTGCTGAAATTGCTGGTATTCTTTTAAGTGTCCATGTTATGTATTCTACAGATTATTATGCATTATTTGGTTCCATGTGCCATGGATGTGAGTTCCCTATTGAAGCTGGGGACAGGTTTCTGGAAGCCCTGGGCCATACTTGGCATGATACCTGTTTTGTGTGCTCAGTAAGTATAAAAACTGTATTATGAATCATGTATGGAGGAATGTGCAGGAGGTGGAAAGATAAGAACAAGCCAAACTGGCAGAGCAAAATGTCCAGCATCTAGTCCAGCATTCTGTATTCCACAGATTCTAATGAAAAGCCCACAAGCAGATCATGAATGTAACTGCAGCTTCTCATTAACAAGAACATGAAGAAGTTCAAATATGCAAGCAGTAGTCATTTAACACAGAACTCCATCTTTTAGTTCATCAGGGATTATAATTGTCCATTACTCATGCTTTGATCCTGTCCAGGCAACATGTAATGTGTTAGATGTTGGGCTGCTATTCTGCCCCAGCTACAGATCCCAAAGAACACAGCATACACAAACTCTGAACAAAACTTAGTTTACTCAAATAACACAGTTTTAGCAAATGCTGGCTGTTAATAAGCATTCTTAACAGCCTGCCAGAATTCCACAGATAAGATAGTCAGAGTCTTACTGGAGTTGGCAGAAAGCCCAGAAGCAAGGTTGCAGAGAAATCCCAACGCGATGATTAGCGACCTAAAGTTGTTTCCTGCAGCTTGTTACAAGCTGAGTTCTTTCTTAAATAGGCTAAGGGCATGGCCAATTAGCCCCAAGACTTACTCTCGAGGAGACCTCCTCCTGAGGAACCGCTCCTGCCTTTTGGTAGCTCTGCATGCCCATGCATTGAGAAGAGGCTTCTCCTCTTCATCCTCTTCATTTGAAGAAGCCTCTGGAGGTTCTGAAGACCCTGGCTGAATCCCTGCCTCTGGCACCACATCTTCTTCAGCCTCCTCGCTGTCTGACTCAAATGCCAGCTGCACAGGCCGTTGGCGCAGCACCACACCAGCCTCTTCCTCGTCGGAATCAGCTACAATCCGCGCAGGCTGCTGGCGGGCCACAACAGCTGCTATTACAAGGGGGTTTAAAATTTCAGCTGCTTATGAAAGCTTAGTATTTAGTATTGGTCATTCCTACATTGTATTCAACATTAGAAACAATTATTTTATTCCCATGCCTATTCATGGTGCTAGTGTTGACTTTCAAAGACTAAAAAAATCAAATGTAATGCCTAGTGTTCCATTGTGATCTTAGCATTTGATTTTTATTGTACAGTTTTTGATTGATTTTCATTTTACCATGCATCACTTTGGCATGATTGCAATTGTAAAATGTAGTTTAGAAACATTTAATAGCAACAATCAGGAAAAGTAGTATAGAGTTAGGGAAAACTATGCAGAATTCAGCAATAAACTCTCCTTTTTTACTACCCTGTAATCCCTTAATTTGGGGTAGAGTTGGGGCAACTGGATGGAGCTGAGAGTTTATTGGCCAGATGCCTTTCCTGACACCATGTGTAGTTTGCAGCAGATATATTTTCTTTATGCCCTAGAACAGGGGTCCCCAACTTCCGGTCCACAGACTGGAACCCATCCGCAGCATGCCAAAAACCCGGCCATACAAACAAACAAAATCCCATTCATGGGATAAGGGCAGCATGTCCACATCTCTCCTTGGACCCGGTCCCTGGTGCCCAAAAGTGGAGGCCACTGCCCTAGTAGAGTAACATCTGCCCTAGGATTGAACTCTCAACCTTCTGCATGGGAGGTGAGTGTCTTCACCACTAGGCCAACCCCCCCACCTCCAGTAGTCAACAATATGCTTACTGCGTTTCCCCGAAAATAAGACCCTGTCTTATATTTCTTTGAACCATGAAATAAGTGCTTGGCTTTATTGCCATGTGCTCAAAAGCCCAGTTGGGCTTCTTATCAGGGGATGTCTTATTTTGGGGGAAACAGGGTAGCAAAAACTCTTTAAAAGTGGAACAGAATTCTCAACTGCCCATAGAGAATGAAAAATCGATAGTGGCCATGGAATGTGCTTGATTCTCAATCAGAAAAGAAGAAAACTCAAGAAGACGATAAATAGATTACAAAACTTGGAAGTCAATATCAAGATCTGAACCAAAGACATTTTGCACCACTTTTCTTGTAGATCCCATTTTAATGTAATAATTCACAATGACAAAAAGCAAAGAAATCTAGTTACCATATTTTTCGGAGTATAAGACGCACCAGAGTATAAAATGCAGCTTAGTTTTTAGGGAGGAAAATTGGGGAAAAAATCTGCCTACCAGGTATTCATCTGGCTAGCGTCCTTAGTCTGGTCAGCTACAGCACATTAGTTTGCTGGTTTTTTATCCCCTGCTTGGGGATAAAAAACAGCTTCTAAAGCAAGCTGAGAGGATGCAGCATGAGAAAAGCAGGCAGAGCGGGGGGGGGGGATCACTTCACTCGGCTAGCGCCTAGTTAGGGCTGAAAAAAAGCTTCTAAAGAACAGCTGAGAGTCGGAGCAAAGCATGGAGATCACTTCACTCGCTAGCGCCTCATTAAAGCACAGCGAAGAGGAGAGTTGAGGGAGCAGGCAAAGCTGGGAAGATTGCTCGCTAGTGCCTCGTTAGTGCCTCATTAGGACTGATAAAAGCTTCAAAAAAGCTACATTGAGTATAAGACGCACCCAAATTTTCAGCTTCTTTTGGGGGTGGGGTGGAAAGGTGCGTCTTATACTCTGAAAAATACGGTAGTTCAATAAGGCACTGAGTAGTGAAAGGGCCTGTATTTTATGAATGTATATAAAGTTTTAGAACAATGGCCTTTAATTCATTTTATGCTATTTCAGGTATGCTGTGAGAGTTTGGAGGGCCAGACTTTCTTCTCCAAGAAGGATAAGCCTCTATGCAAGAAACATGCTCACTCTGTGAACATCTGAAACATTAAAGGTTACTCCAACAAATGGGAAGACAAGAAAAGAACATGGCCGGGTGTTGGTTTTCAAGATGTATTTATATAAACTTTAAATTTGCAGAAGCAAAGACATGGGAAGAAATAGGGTTTATGCTTTCACGTGAAATAGAAAGGGGAATAACTAATTAGCTTTGGTCTGAGAGCTTCTTGTTGCGTTTCAGTTGTGAAACTGAAAATTTCAATCCAGAATTTTATTTGGAGGGCACCAGGTTGGAAATAGCTGAGTTAAAGTATATAATAAAAGATTGAAGCTAGACATTTGTTGTTAATGAGAGTAAATCTTTTTAAAAAGTGGACGTTGCTGATTGGTTTTTATAATCAAATAATACTTTGCCTTAATCCAATACTTTGTAGCAAATTTTGCTTTATTATTTAAATACCGTAAGCAATAACGCAGCTTCTTGGATACTGCAGAAAGTAAAGAGGATGGACCCTGGTACCTAGCAAATTTAGAACTGTGTTTGTAGTTGCTCTGCAGATAGGGACAAACATTTTGGTTAATTGATCAGTTCAGGTAGAATCCAGCTCTTTATCAAAGAAAGATTTGTCAGTGAACTGAGAAGAGCAATCTTCATTAGATCTCTTCTGACTTCAGACATCTTTCCGGGTCCAATTCTGCATAGTAGGGTTTCCAAATCCCTTTGGAAGGCAGAATTCTTATGCTTCTTTTCTGCCCAATGAACTGTTAGATATTTAGATTTTCTGTTAGAAAATAAAGCTAGCAAATACAGAAGAGAGCATTAACGTTTTTGAAAAAAATTGGAAAAAGTTATCTGTCCACATAGTTCCTTTAATTCCCACTGGGCATACAATTTGTTTTTTGCCTTTACTTTTTTTTTTAATTTCAGAAATAATGCAGAAAAAGGAAAAATAAACTTTACCCATCAAGTATTGAAATACTCACTGTGATGGTTCTGTAAGTGTTCAGGAAACATATGCACATGGTCTTGAAATAATGGCAAATATTAAAAGAAGTCTAAGTAGTACACATAGATAGAATTGAGATAAACTCAGATTTACATAAATTAAGTCCTTACTTATCATTTACATTGTGTGCACATAGCACTTACTTTGTTGTTGTAACATACAGAAAATGGTAGTGGATTTTAATTCCAGTTTTCTTAGGTAGTGAGCTGTGGTAGCACAGGGGTTAGAGTGCAGTACTTCAGGCTACTTCTGCTGACTGCCGGCTGCCAGAAGTTTGGCAATTTGAGTCTCACCAGCTGAAGGTTGACTCAGCCTTCCATCCTTCCGAGGTCGGTAAAATGAGGACCCAGATTGATGGGGGCAATATGCTGACTTTGCAAACCACTTAGAGAGGGCTGCAAAGCACTATGAAGCGGTATATAAGTCTAAGTACTATTGCTATAGTAAATACTGAAGATTTTTATTTTCCTTCATGGTTTTGTCATCAGCTGCTTTTATCATATGTATGTAAAATACATACTGAATTATGTTGAAATGCTTGTTTGCTTCCTATACGTGTATTTGTGTCTGTGTATAAGTAAACTTATGAACTAATTTTTCATCCTATATATCTCAGCTCCTCTTTTGATAACAGTAGGCAGAAGAGAGAAAAAGGAAAGACAACTGATAATGTAATATGTTCTTTAATACAAAGATTTAAAAGAATAAGTGGATAGATCTCCAAATGAGCAAAGAATTTAAATAAACTGTAGGTGGTCTGAGAAGGCTGTGTCAAGGGTCTTTATGATGATAAAATTTCACAAGATGGTGAGCTTAGTGTCATGATTCACACCTCCCATTTTTGTGTGACATTGATACTTTACACAAATGGGATGGAGTTTGGGTCACATTGCTACACCTGCCATTTACACCTGTTGACCTTGGGAATCCAGAGTGTAGAGCCATTGGCTACTACTACTTTTTTGGAAATGCTAACCTTAAGAAATTAAAAATTACGATACTTGAGAAAACTGAAGCATTAAAACAAAGAAAGGCATAATTTGAATACATTAACATTTACAACATGAAGCTCTCTTGTAGTCAAGTTGCCCTCCATAATATGTTTTCAGAATGGCCACTGGACTCATAGTGGATGCTTTTTATGTGTACTATGGATCAGTCAGAGCTGAACTATGATAATTTTGTGTAATAAACTATAGTATTTCCATATTGGAACCAATCTAGAGTTCCCAGGTACTTACTAAAGAAAGGATTATATTGAATTTTGTGTAACTTGTGTCATGTGATGACATCACAAAGGAGGGTTTGGTATTAAATCTTCAATAGTATTCATTCCAGTGTTATAAGTATTCCAGGATTTTCACTTGAGAAGCATGGAATAAATGGACAGGATCAGAGTTATCCAAAATAGTCTATTATAATCAAAGGAATTTAAATTAACCATATTTAATTTAGATTCTGTTGTTTTTTATGGATCTGCTCTAAATCTGTATCTAGCCCCTACATATCAGGTTTATTCTCTATTCCTTAGCTTCTTTAGATTTATTTTTTCCATTCATTAATAAATATGATTCATTCATATATAAATACCATATTTATGTATTGTAGAAGAAATATGATTACCAATCAGCATTTCACAGGGCAAATTACAATTTGTAGAATAAGGTGACTTTGACTTTCGTGGCAAATGTCCAGAATTTGAGAAGTTATTTTACTCTGCATTCAGGAAATGCATAGCCTTCTCATGACTGAGAATTTGGAGAATTGAAATTTCAGCCTCTGCCAGATTGAGTAAGATTTGAGCTAGCTGCTGTTAAAATGGAAAATAGAACACAGAAGGAGAAGAGGGTAGTTGAGTGGGTAGTTTATGTATACTTTCCATAGATAATAAGCCACTTATTTTATCAAGACAGGTTGGAAATTCACCTTATTTATGAAAGCCTAGATGAAGAACAAGCTGTTGCATATTGTAATTAATGAGTACATCATCCTTTGTAAATAACGTCCCTCTATTACAAGAGCTAAAGCAAAAATTAAAGATGGTTTGGTCTTCATATCCTGCTAAGAGTTTTGGGCTGATTTTCAAAAAGCTAAGATGAATAAAGTTGGACTTGGTTATTCTGTACTCTTTGTGAAGTTAGTTTGGTTTCAATCAATTTATATTCTAATGATCTTGATACCAGTTCTCATTTTATTACATTGCTCTGTTTTAAAACAAATGATTTTTTTTCATCTTCAGCGTAAACACATAACTGCTTCTGTTGTCATTGTCTATCCGTTCAGTTGTTGTAAAAAGCCTAGTCATTAACTTGACCTGATGTACACATCAATAAACATAACCTATGGAATTATATATTCAATGCTTTGTTTTAATGCCTCTGAATTTAATACCATCACAGCAAAGTAGCCATATACCTTTACTTGTAACAATTACAGGAAGTCCTTGACTTACAACAGTTCATCCAGTGACTGTTCGAAATTATAACAGCATTGAAAAAAGTGAGTGTTGACCATTTTTCACACTGCACGACCGTTGCAGCATCCCCATGGTCACGTGATTGTCAGCTTGACAACTGACTTATATTTATGACCATTGCAGTGTCCCGGGATCATGTGATCATATTTTGCGATCTGCTGCCAAGATGGAGAAGCCAGATCCACCTAACAACTGCGTCACTGAATTAACAACTGCATTGATTCACTGAAAATAGGGGTCTGCAACCTGCGGCTCTGGAGCTGCGTTTGGCTCTTTCATCCCTCTGCTGCGGCTCCCTGTCAATCAAAAATATGCGTCACAACTGCCAATGTGAGACACCTGCTGGCACACAATTTATTGACATTTTTGATCCATCTTTTTTTCTTTGAGTTCAAAATGTTTTTGTTGCATGCAGACATAAAAATTTGTTCATTGATTTCATAAATGCAACACACTAGCATAAAGGTAAAAAATGATATATACAGTGTTATCTCCATTTTAGATGTCAAAAGGGTTTTGTGGCTCCCGGTGTTTTCTTTTCTGTGGCAAACGGGTCCAAATGGCTCTTTTGAGTGTTTAAGGTTGCCGACCTCCGACTTAACAAATGTAGCAAGAAAAATTGTAAAACGGAGCAAAAGTCACTTAACAAATTTCTCACTTAGCAACATAAATTCTGGGGGGAGGACTGCTTGAATTTGGTTTTACTTCTTTTTTTTCTTTTGCATCACTTGGCAGAAAACACAATAGCTGGCAAAGTTGTGTACAAAGATTGCCTGATGTTCTTTCCAAGCCGGAGACCCATCAATATGAACTGCAATTCTATCTTTTCCAACAAGGTTTATCTGATACTGTATTTAGCCTTAGCACAAAGCATTCTCTGATTTCACTTTACGATACTTAACTATCTATAGTAACGTGGCCAATTACTTCATGATAATAGTAGCTCCAGGGATTTTAATGATTTTGGTATTTTTTCTTTTAGGAGAACGTAGTGTTGCTTTCAGCCTTGTTTGTACAACGAAGAGGGAACACTGCATATGACTATAAAAAGCTAGAGGTAGCTTTACAGGAATCCGGCCTCTGTTGCAAGTGTTTAGGCTACTATGATGGCAAATGCAAGTCTATTTAAACAGTATATTAAACTTCAAAAGTAAAATTATTAAAGGCATCAAGACGGTGTTCAAAGCTTTGACAGCGGAGAGTAGGTTTTTGTATCATTTTAGCAACAAGAAACAGAAATATTCATTTATTCATTAGGAAATTGTAATCTAGAATAATATATATATCCTTGAAGCTAAATTTCAAAATGTAAGCCAGTCATTGTTCAACACAAGAAAAGTCTTTCAGTCAGCTGACTGGTTGAACTGTACTATATTAAGGGTGTCTTCAAAGCTTTCCTTACAGAACTTGGCATAAATTCCTTTATTTGATAAAACCTTAGTTGAAGTTGAAGTTTTCTGGGAATATTCATATCTGGCTTCAGGCAAGGTCTGGGTAATATTAGAAACTAGCTGGAGCCCCTTGCTTCGCTACATGATTGAACTATGTGATCGGGCTTGATAAATCAACACTTACAGCTTAAATCCTATCCCCTTGTCTCCCTCAGCCTTGCCCCACAGAAGCGTCTCCTATCCTATCCCCTTCTGTCCCTCAGGCTTTCTAGCTCCTTCTCTCCCTCAGGTTTTCCCCACAGAAACATCCTGTCCCCTTCTCTCCTCAGGCTTGCCCCACAGAAATGTCTCCTATCCTATCCCCTTCTCTCCCTCAGGTTTCTAGCCCCTTCTCTCCCTCAGGCTTGCCCCACAGAAACATCTCCTATCCTATCCCCTTCTCTCCATGAGGCTTGCCCCACAGAAGCCTACGCTATGCTATCACATTCTCTCTAGAGTTATTTTCAAGTTGGGAGGGGGAGTAGAATGTCTAATTAGCATCAGAGCATGTTATAATAATATAGGAAATACTAGT
The DNA here is from genome assembly GCA_030761175.1 of Masticophis lateralis. NCBI lineage: Eukaryota > Metazoa > Chordata > Lepidosauria > Squamata > Colubridae > Masticophis > Masticophis lateralis. Next base: position 67,275,352 of record JAUDYJ010000007.1, on the reverse strand, counting down.
GCTCTGATGGTCATTTCGAAAAATCCTTTCTTAGTGAGCACCTAGAAGCCAAGAGGAACATACTTGGCAAATTTCAAGTTTGTTGGCTTTACAGTTCTGGAGATTTCGCGATTAATGCGTGAGTGGTTTTCACTTATATATAGAGAGAGATTCATTGAGATCTTATTATTAATTTTCTAGTGTTCATTAAGAGTTCCCAGAAATAGCATGATGAAAAAATATTAGAAAATTACACTTTACTAAGGGCAAAGTAAAAGTCACCAAAAGATAGTAGTTTTCACTGCTATCACTACTGTTTCACTTAATAGGCCATTACATTTCTTCTAAGAAACATTTATTGTCATGAGACCTCTCAATCAAAGGTATACTTTGTTTACCTTTAAATTTGAAATTTAAATTTCAAAAGTGGGGGAAAAAAACCTGCCACTTCCTATCAAAGCTTCCAAAATGACTCCATTCTGAGAAGTCCTTGTATGATTATTCAAAAATTGATCAGGTTTTACAGAGATCTAGCTACTAAAATTGTCAAAGATACTTGGTACAGAAGTCTTGATTTTATAGTCAAAAATCAGCATGTAGTAAGTATCCTGACTTATTTAGTTTTTTAGTTCATGCAGATAAATTATTATAACATATGAATTATTTTCACAAATGTACTATAAATAAATTTTGGATGTTTCTTTCATTGATCATGAATCACAATAAAGTTTTATTAATCCTTATTTGAATTTCAAAATCTTAAATTTTCTTTAAAAATGGCATGTAATGTTTTTAGAAAACTGTTAGTTGTTTAAAATGTTTTAATACAGTTTATTCATTCAAATACTTGTTCTTCATGACTGTTCTTGAAGATTATGTGACTTTTAAAAGACACATAAATGATGTGCTGATCTTCCATTAAACATTAATAGTGCAGAGAAATATGTAATCAAAATAGCATTTTAGTTTTGCTGGTCATAAAGTGCCCTATCATTATTGTTCCTATTTTTCCACAGCTAAACGTTTGGTTCTTCATGCCTATATTAAAACAGTAAAATATGCCACTTCAAAAATAATTGCTCTTCTCTGTATGATTATTCAAAAATTGATCAGGTTTTACAGAGATCTAGCTATTAAAATTGTCAAAAGATTTGAGGCCTTTGAAGTATGGTGCTGGAGAAGACACCTGCGAGTCCCTTGGACTGCAAGGCAATCAAACCGGTCAGTCCTAGAGGAAATCAACCCTGACTGCTCTTTAGAAGGCCAGATCCTGAAGATGAAACTCAAATACTTTGGCCACCTAAATGAGAAGGAAGGACTCCCTGGAGGAAAGTCTAATGCTGAGAAAGATTGAGGGCAAAAGAAGACGAGGACGACAGAGAATGAGATGGCTGGAGAGAGTCACTGAAGCAGTCGGCGTGAGCTTAAATGATCTCCGGGGGATAGTAGAGGACAGGAAGGCCTGGAGGAAAGTTGTTCATGAGGTCGCGATGGGTCAGGCACGACTTCGCAACTAACAACAACAAAGCTATTAAAATAGTGCAATACTGCCCCATTCCTCTCCGTTTGGCCATTTGGTTGTTTCACATTTGTTATAATAATTTTAAAATGTCAGGAGCAAAGCCTGAAAATTCCCAAAGATGTAAAATATAATGTGTGCATTAGTTCAGGAATGCCATGTCAATCAAATCTGGATTTGGTCTATAGTTACCAGTAGTTTATTTTGTTAATTTAGCTTCTCAAACAGACGTTATCTCTTCACTGAGACGGTGGGTACTTACAATACAGGAATAGGAAGCAAACTCACAAGATAATCACTGTCTCACATGGGAAAGCTATTTAGGGAGAAAGTGTAAAGTCAATTAAACATTCACAGTTTTAGTTACGTGCCAACTGATATTCTACTCGGGAAACAAAGCTAAGCAAGCCATTGGAATTTACCAAGAGAAGTGCCCGTTTGTAGAAAGTGAATGTTGAGCTGTACTTACTGAACTCAATATCACTTAGAAAATAATAACTAGGATTGCGAAGCATTCAACTGGAACTTCATAAAGCCCAATGGTGTGAGTGAAGTTCCCCTCCTTGAAGTATTAAAACAGCTGTTATCTCTGGAAGGTCAGCTCAGCTGCTTTGAAGATGCTTCCTGTTATCTGTACGCATACTGTATGCTCTAGCAAAAACTCTTCACGGTCCAATAAGAGTCCAGTAGAGAGAGTAGTTTGTGCTTTTGTGTATGTGCACACAGAGAAGGAAAATTTTAAAAACAGCTGAACCAGCCCTTCTGGAAGTTGTAGCTCCTTTAGGGTGTTTGGGAAAGGCTTTCACTCAAAAAGCTTTAATATTTAACAATAATAATATCCTTGACAGCTGGGGTCCCCCCCCCCCAAATACTGTATTGACAATGATGAAACTAGTCTACTGCAATATATTTACCTGCGGCTGTTTTTAATACAGTTACCAGGAAAATCAGGCCATTTAGATTGGCTTCACAGTGAGAATTGCTTCTCCTTTAACTAAGTAGTCTCTCTCTCTCTCCCTCTCTCTCTCCCTCTCTCTCTCTCACACACACACACACACACACAGAGTCACAGAACTTTGTTTTCATATGTGGAAAGTGCAGCAAAGCTATTACCTGTTCAGAAACTGGAATGGCTCAACATGACCTACAACAGAGGAATGGTTGATGAAGACGATGAAACTTGCAAAGACGGCTAAATTAACCTCTTTGATAAAAGAAGAAATAAGATCTACATTTTTATGGTCGACTGAAAATCCCTTTACACGAAATAGGAAAAACTGCACTCATCATTTGTGGTTTTGATCATTAGGAGAAAAAAAATGGATCATAAAAAAATTAGAGGTTTTTTGGTATGTAACTGGAGCGAGAGAGAATTTTGTAAATGTAAATAAAGGAAATCAGAGCCATTTTTTTTTCTTTTCAGTTCTTTCTACACTTTTGCTTTTCTTTTCTTTTTTTCCTTAACTGCTTTTGCACTTTATTAGGCTGCGTTAGATTTTATGCGTTTTGTAAAAAAAAAAAATATGAAAAAAAATACTGTGAACAAAGATAATTTTTCTTAACATCCTGGTCATTGGAATGGAACTCAGTCACTAAATAAGGAGTGGGTGTACCACATAACAAAAACTACAACCAGACTTAGAACGTCCAATGGAATGAAGGATACAAATGAAAATTAGCATAAAAGAAAACCATTTAGTACTATAAAGCATCATGGATGATAGCTTAGGTTTTATCCCAGCCTCCATAAAACAAATAAAGTTCTTGAAAATGTAAGGGACTCCAGAATAGTTTTCTGGAGCAAAAAGATGTTGGAGTTAAGATACAAACCTTCACAGACTAACTTCTCCCACTTTCTAGCAGAGGTGGGTTTCAGCAGGTTCTGACCAGTTCTGGAGAACCAGTAGCAGAAATTTTGAGTAGTTCGGAGAACCAGTAGTAAAAATTCTGACTGGGCCCACCCCCATCTATTCTCTGCCTTCCAAGTCCCAGCTGATCGGGAGGAAATGGGGATTTTGTAGTATCCTTCCCCTGGAGTGGGGTGGGAATGGAGATTTTGCAGTATCCTTCCCCTGCCACGTCCACCAAGCCACGCCCACAGAACCAGTAGTAAAAAAATTTGAAACCCCACCACTGCCTTGTAAGATCCTGGTGTTATTTTATCTTGTTTGAATGAAATATTAAGAAACACCAATAAAATAAATGGGAACCTGTTCATTTTTTCAGGGTACCTTATAAAAACATAGCTTTGTAATGGAGCATATCTGAAAAACACAAGGCTGCTTTTATAGAATCTCATTCATTTCCAATTTATCTTACTGCAAAAAATGGAAAGCTTGCTTCATTTTGGATGATGGCTTAAAGCCTCTGGGAGCTTGCAGGCCATGGAAAAATGCTTCTCTAATTAGAGTAATAACCATAAACAAGTTGGCATACATACATACATACATACATACATACATACATACATACATATATATATATATATATATATATATATATATATATATATATATATATATATATATATAAAACATATCGTGGATGAAAAATAACATATGCTTTCCAATAGTGATGGTTTTATATCTGAGCTGAGGTGATAATAACTGAGCAAGGTTTTCTATCATATGCAGTCTGAAATATTCCACAAAAAACACTTTAGAATATAAGCAATGTATTGTAGTAGGTTTTTTTCCCTTGAGAACATAACATTTTAAATGCTTTTTCATGTAGAAAACTATATATGTGTGTAAAATAATATCATGGAATAAATGTTACAAATAATAATTTCTTAATATCTGTACTTACCAAAATGCATGTAATATGAAACTGTTTATTAATGACAGCTTATTCAAAGTATATCACAACATTTGGTATTAATTTTCTGAGTGGCAAATTCATTGCCAAATTAAATTGTTTTCAATGTTGTTTTATCTCTAAGATGTCATAAGCTCCTTTGTGTATTTCTTCCAGTCTTCAGCAAATAATGAATTGATTATATATGATTAAGTTGATGTTGATTCTTAATGATCCCATTGGGAAGCCTTGAAGATGATGTCTTCACTAGCCTTAGATCTTCCAATGATGCACCCATGACACTGTAACATACATACAGTGTTTAATTTTGTTACATATTCATATACTGGTAGTTCTCGAGTTACAACAGTTTGTTTAGTGACCATTCAAAGTTACAACAGCAGTGAAAACAGTGACTTTTTCACACTTACAACCATGGTGACCATGTGGCCAGAAAGGTCGTAAAATGTGGCAAAACTCACTTAACAAATGTCTCACTTAGCAACAAAAAAATTTAGGCTCAATTGTGGTGGTACATGGAGGACTAACTCTACACAGATGTAAAATATATTCACCTACTATATAAGATATAACTTGCTAACAGTTTATTTCCTGGTTCATATTAGCAATTTTAATCATTTTTATTTTGTGCTGTTGAAAGTTAATTGCATTAATTGCAACTGAGAATTTAAAATGGCTTTAATAAAAGTTTCCTACATAAGTGTGATGAAAGAATTTGAGCCATACTGGTCCCAGAATTCTACAATAGAATAGTTCTTGATGTCAAGTTACTGTAAAGTCCCGAAGCACTGAAAAACTCCTTTTAAGTTTACCTGAGGGGGGGAAAAAACCCCAATATCTCCATTTTAGATTTTTCAAATGTTTGTCCATGGACTGCAAAAAAAAAAAAAAAAAGTTTTTAAAGCAAATAGGAAACATATTAAGTGGAATGCAATATTATCTTCTACCAAGTTATGGAACCACTATACTTTTTCATTTTGTTTTATTCACCTTCTCTGCTAATGCGGTACAAATACTACATTGCTGCATGAAGAATATAAGCCCAAATAAACTTCCATACTTCCATGTCAATGGTGCAGCTGCTGTTGAAGATTAAATAATCCTAAAGGTTCGTTGTCATGGTTCACTGTATCAAACAATCCCCACTGTGTGTTGATGGTATGGAGATTATGTGCTTCATCTGGTGATACTTGGCTGCAAACATTTGGTAGATTACTTTCCAGCATTCCCCAAGGAATCAATGTTCCAGGATCCCTCAAACTCTAATCTCTGGCTTGATACACTGCCGTGTCATTTGACAGAAGATCGGAACTCCTTTGGAAACTGTTCTCCATCTGGAATAGTTCTCAGCTATAAAATGGAAGGCAGCCAAGATATTCGGCTGCATTCTCTCTATCTCTGTCCCCCATGGTGGTGTTAACCTCTTCCGGTGGGCACTTAGCTTTTGACAGCAGTTGAATTAAACCTCAAGGAAAACACATTTACATCTAACTTGGAGAATTTCACTAGGCTCTTGTTACATACCCTGCATAGTGCAATTCCAAGAGGGAGGAAGATAATAGCCATTAAAAGGAGTTTATGTCACTGAGAATAAACTGTGATTTTTTTCATAATAAATATATTTCAAAATCAGCAGACAAATATTTTGTTTTAGGAAGAATGGCTGATTTGGGAGTTAATTCTTTCATATTTCTAAACCAGGTTTGTCAAACTCCTGGCCCACGGGCTGGCCACACCCCCGCCTGGTTTAGTGTAGGAGGAGAAATCCTGATATGTCACGTGACGCTGCCATGACGACATGAGTTTGACCACACCCCTCTTCTAGACCATTATGTGTTGAGCTAATCCAGAAAAAACAACAACAAAGACTTATGCAGAATATATAAATCGAACACATTTATTTTGAAATAAGTATTTGCAGGCTACATACCAATGAAATAAGTATGTCAGGGTAGTTGATAGACTACAGGTGCCACAAAATGCTTCATTAGAAAAAATCTTTATCAAGGATATAATATGATCAAGGACTGGTTTTACAAAACAGTCGTATGACACTTGATTTAGCCAAACACGTCATATTACATATTTAAAACAATTCAAAGCTTCAGATTGGTACTACCTACTGTATGCAGCCTATATTTTCAAAGCAGAAATCAGTCTTCTGAGTGGAAAGAATGAAATCTAGAAGCATTTGGAACGATAAAATTTTAATTAGATTGTCCAACATAACATGAAAGGCACCAGATTTAGAAAGGCTGCCTTATCAATCTTTTTTTTAACTTTATTCAAAATATATATTTTGGCAGTATCTATCCTACAGTATTGCTAAAAACATATTTTCTGTGTGTGTATCCTACAGTAATACAGTGGTGGGTTGCCCCCAGTTTGGATCGCTTCACAAGAACCGGTAGTAAAACCGATGGGAGGCTCTGCCCACTGACCTGGATGTCATCATAGGTGGTCTGCACATGCGCACGCTCCTGATGCGAACCAGTAGTAAAGGTAAGTAGAACCCACCCCTGAGGAATATATATACTTTCTTTGTACCAACCACATTCTAGTTGAAGGTTATGTTCACTTCATTCAACACACACACACACATTGAAGTAAACATAACCTTCAATTAGAATGTGGTTCAAGTAAGTGAAATCAAATATCTAAGTTACAAATTAAAACAATAATGGATGTTGATTTGTGACCAACTGCTATCAGTTTCCTACTAAACTCCCAGTGGGCAAGATGAAAGAACAGTGGAGAGGAGGGCCAAATAACTTAAGTGACATTTAGTTCTCAAGGGCAAGGCTGCCAATGATAAACACAAATAGAATCTAGTGATAAATCCAAGAAGAAGAAGAAATAATGCTATTCAGACTTAGTTTCAGAACTGTAGCATGGCATTACATTATTACACAGGACAATAAATGATTTCCCACCTTATCCAGCTGGATAATCTTGGGCCAGTCACTCTCTCTCAGTCCAACTCACATCACAGGATCGTTGTTGTGGGGAAGATGAGGAGGAATGTGTGTCGGATATGTTTGCCACCTTGCATTATTTATAAATATAATAAAGGTGAGATATAAATCAATAAATAATAGTAAGTAAACAATGAGAGATGCTTCTTTGCAAACCTAAATTCAATCCTAGTTTATAAGAAAACAATACTTTAAGACCATCAAAGTTGAGACCTGGACAATTGATCCAAACTTGTGTTGTGACCAGCAACAGTTCTTCAAGACTTCAGTTATTTCCAATCATTTAATTCCTAATCCTGTACATTGAAAATGAAAAAGATTAAGTGTGAGATATGGTGCGAACCCAAATAAACAAAACTGCAAAATATACTTTCTTGGAAATAAGAATCAGCTATTTCTAATTGTAAAAGAAGAAGATAAGTTCAAGTTCTCAGCATTCCCTTTCCAGCATCAAACCATTATTATTGAACAAAGTGCTGAATGCAAGTTCAAAACTGTTTTCTATAGTAGTTCAGCACACAGTTCTTACAAGCATTTCAGTATTTGCAGGTATTTTCCTTGAAGTGTCTTCTGTTGAAGATTTTCTACACAAAGCAAGAAAACCCCCCAAACTTTTGCAGCACTAATTTACAGGAATCCCTTGGACCTAGCTTAGATATTTTTAGGAACTAAAACAGAGTTATCTCAAACCTAATATTTTATTGCAAGTGTGCCACATGATAAAAAGCTGAGATATTAAAGAACTGCGGAGAGTTTACAAGTCTGGAAGACGGGATTGAAACAGGAAAAATGGTAGATGTTCTATTTGTGTGTGACCTCAACATTTATAGAAAAAAAAAAAGGAAGACCTTCAGTTGGGTTGTCCTGACCAGCATCTTGCTTGTTTGGACTCATTTCTGAAGATGCCACTCAAGATAGAGAGGGACCATCTCGTTCTGCCTTCTGTGAAATGTATGTTTTGTGGTTAGATGTGATTACAATGACATCCATTTGATGAAGGAGCAAGTTGAATATCAACTATTTTATGAGCATAACTCTTTGTTTGTTTATATCCTGCCTTTATTATTTCTTATAAATAATATGCTTTTCCTTATCCATTGGTTGGAAAAAGTTAACTTACCCTGTTGTAGAATTGGGGAGTTAATAGGAAAATCCTTGGGATCGTTTTGAGCTGTAGTGGAACTGCTAGTTGCTATCTCTGGAACTTTTTCAATCAAAATAGACAGATCCTGTTACAGGCCATGTCAAATCATTAACTTACTGACTGAAAGGACTTGCAGCTGCCTGGCTGCTTCCATGTGGGACATCTGATGATTAATTTTAAATACATATTGTGAAAAAATCATGCTGCTAAAGTTTCCTGTAGTTTTACCAGAGTTTTTTTTTATACAGGGTAAGAAGAGGAATAGTAAACCTCCAAACTGTATTTAGATAAAGAGTATTTTATCAAGTTTTAACATCTTGAGACTATGGGACTAAAAGGTCTAAAACAAGGGTGTTAAACTCAAGGCCCAGGGGCCAGGGCCAGCCCATGGGGTATGCTTAGATCTGGCCTATGGGACCGCCCTGGAAACAGTGAAGGACTGGCCCACTGTGCCTCTGCCAGCGAAAAAGGAGCTAGTTTTCCTGGCAGAGGGTTGCAGGAGGCCATTGCAGTCAAAAACGGAGCTCGGGAGCCCATTTTCTCTGGCAGAGCACTCAGGCCAAAACAGGTGCCTGGAACACGAGTGATGTTGAGCTGGCCACACCCATCCTGGCACGCCCACTCCAGCACCCCCCCCCAAGGTCAAATTCAACCCTGATACAGCCCTCAATGAAATCGAGTTTGACATCTCTGGTCTAAAAGAACGAAATTACAGTATGGTATATTTGTTAATCATGTAATCACTGGGAAAAGCAACCTAGCCCTTTCCAGATGTTATGGTCTGCAACTGCCATAGACTTATCCCTTTGGTCATGCTAATTACAACTGAAGGGAGTTGTAGATTAGGGTGTATGGAAAACAGTAACTCGCCTTTCCTCAACTTAATTTCATCACTGGGGCTTTGCTCTATGAGGTACATCTTAAAAACCCTCACGATGGAAAGTGGAAAAGTCTCTTTATCGTTATCCATCATGTGGGATTTTCCTGAGAATGCACACACTCCCAACAATGTAGTTTCTAGCATCACTAAGATACACAGGCCACTACAGAACCATAAGATATGATTTAGCATTCATATTGTTAGAAACATTTGAATAAGCTTGGAACTTACTATATTTGGCTCTTATTCTATAATAAGAGCCATTTTCATTCTTTTTTTTTCCATTTTATTAGATTTATATACCGCCCTACTCCCGAAGGACCATGGTGGCGCAGTGGTTAGAATGCAGTATTGCAGGCTAATTCTACCGACTACCAGCAGTTCTATTCACAGCAGCTCAAGGTTGACTCAGCCTTCCATCCTTCTGAGGTTGGTAAAATGAGAAAACAGATTGTTGTGGGTTATATGCTGACTCTGTAAATTGCTTAGAAAGGGTTGTAAAGCACTGTGAAGCAGTATATAAGTTTAAGTGCTATTTGGTAAATGAGGAATTGATGCTAAATGAGAATGATATTGGTTTGGACTGGCCTACTTCACACATTAAAACACAAACTTATTTCAGCGTTGTTTTTTAACAGCTTCTCATTTGTTTGCATTTTTTTCTTGTATTTTGTATATAATATAAGGGGGCAAATTAACACCATTAACCAGATTTAACTTAACTACTGAACTATTTCTGTGGACATTTCTGTGAGCATTGGGATATAGAAATTTTTGGAAAGATATAAGTGTTTTTTTTTCTGGTGAAACCAGTCTATTAGGGCAACCTGGTCTACCCAAATATGGGATGGAGCACACTGCTTCCGCTTTTGCCTTTCAGCCCCAATCCAGGAGCCTTTGCAGGCAGTCACTTTCGCAACCAACTATTTTATGTGTGTGTTGAATTTTATATTTTACCGGGTTCAAATCATAGAAAGGGTATGGCTACTGACAAGAGCTAAATAGCTTGAAATAGATACTATACTAGTCCCCCTTTATTTCTTTGTCAGTAAAATATAGAATTCAACACTTTGGAACAATATATTTTCAAACCTGTCAGAACACTTAAAACCACCTCTTTTCCAATCATTAAATCAGCTATATTTTTCCAGGTTCACAGGACTATTTAAGCAACGTCTCCAGAGCAGTGGTCACCAACTGGTGGTCTGTGAGAAAGTTTTGGTGGTCCACAGAAAAATTATTTGCATTTTTTATATTGCACTAAATCAAGGGTCCTCAAACTACAGCCCCTGGGCCAGATACTTGCAATGAATGTGTTGCTGCAGAAAGTCTCTTCCTTTGGAATCTTTTTGTGCGAGTCAGAGCGGGGCAGATATTCCGACTTGGGGTCAGCTTCAGCCTCTTGGTGTGGGGCTTTGGGAGAAGGCTGGAGTGCTGCTGGTGGCAACGAGTTGGAGGGCCTTGTTCCAGTGGGACAGCATCATGGCCCGGAACTGGCTGACCATCTCAGCCTGCTGAGCCTCCAGGCGCCAGTACCTGACCTTACACTCCCGCAGGTCTTCCCTCTGCCTGGAAAGCCTATGCTCGTAGTCCTCAGGGAGGTGCTTTTGCTGAGCCTCCTTCTCGGTCAGATCCAATTTGAACTGAGCCAGCTGTTTTGCCAACTCTGTTGGGGCCCTAAGGAGCCCGGATGAGCAGACGAGGAGGAGCTAGGAGGGGAGGGGTGAGTAGAGGCCGGCAAGGCACCCCTCAATGTGAGTGACATCAAGTTGGCCACTCCCACCTAGTCACATGACCACCTAGCCAGGCCCACCCAGTCAGTCATTAGGCAGATCATATCAGTGGTCCGCGGGATTTAAAATTATGAATATAGTGGTCCCTGAGGTCCAAAAGGTTGAGGACCCCTGCTCCAGAGATAGTTAGATCTCTGCCCATATGTGCATTACACATTCCATACATGTGAAGACACTCAGGAACAACTGGGCAGACAACTTTAGAATTAGGCTTTATATGTGTTCCTTTTTATCCAGAAAACCACCTCTTTCTGTATCCTTATTGGGCATGCTAATGCCCAATAAGTGCTTATTGTTGCTGAGACTTTTTAACTATTTAAATGAAACTATTTAAAGTTGCTGAGACTTCTGATTTGGTGACAGCTGATGGACCTTCCCTGATGCCAAAGTAAGTGATTGTGAAAGAAAAGGACGACCGTTATTGCTTCCAATGCTAAGTAGGAATGTTGGGATTTGCAGTGCCAACACAAACAGAGCAAGAAGTGAGAAAAGCCGAGGTTAATAATAATATGATTAACACAAGAGTGACAGTTCCCTCCAAACCAGTATTGTAATCTACAATTGCTAATTGCCTATTATCTCTACACATTGCATGGAAAACTCAGTGAAGCTTAAAGCAACACATAGGCAGTCATACTAGGGTGGATCCAAACCATTTTGCTGCCTAAGACAAAGCTTTAAATGTCACATGAAAGGACAATGTTCTTCCCTGCATAAGGTACCTTAAAGGAGAAATGGAAGGCATTGCAAAACAGTGTATTTTATTGAGAGGAAAAACCAGGAAGCTCAAAAGGCGAAGGTATATAATGCCTTGGTAAGGCCATACTTGGAATATTGTAGCCAGTTTTGGTGGCCACAATATTTAAAAGATGTTGAGACTCTAGAAAGAGTGCAAAGAAGAGCAACAAAGATTATTAGGGAGGCTAAAACATAGGAAGAACAGTTGCAGGAACTGGGTATTCCTAGTTTAATGAAAAAAAGGACTGGAGTGATATGATAGAGGTGTTCCAATATTAAGGGGATGCCACAAAAAAGAAGGAATCCATTTATTCTCCAAAGTACCTGAAGGCAGAACAAGGAGCACTGGATGGAAACTAATCAAGGAGAGAACCAACCTAGAACTAAGGAAACATTTCCTGACAGAACAATCAATCGGTGGAATGATTTTCCTCAGAAGTTGTAGGTGCTCTAGCAATGGAGATTTGTTAGAAGAGATTGGATAACCATTTGAACAAAATAGTATAGGGTTTCCTGCCTGAGTAGGGGGTTGGACTAGATCTCCAAGCAACCTTCCAACTCTGTTATTCTGTTACCGGTGTAGATTATTATTGCCACATCCTTCTATTAGCCAATACTTGTCTCCAACAGCCGGAAGTCTGCCTAATGAAGACCTGCCCCTGACTCAGAATATATAATTTCTATTGATTGATCTTGCTGGAATCATCTTAGACAACAGTGGTTGGCATCAGAGGTGGGTTTCAGCAGGTTCTGACCAGTTCTGGAGAACCAGTAGCGGAAATTCTGACTGGCCCCAACCCCATCTATTCTCTGCCTCCCAAGTCCCAGCTGATCGGGAGGAAATGGGGATTTTACAGTAACCGTCCCCCGGATTGGAGAGGGAATGGAGATTTTACAGTATCCTTCCCCTGCCATGCCCACCAACCCATGTCCACCAAGCCATGCCACGCCCACCAAGCCACACCCACAGAATCAATAGTAAAAATTTTTGAAACCAACCCTGGTCCACATGTTCTATTCAATGGAAAATACAAGCTGTATCTCTGAGTAACTATTCTACACGATCTTCATTCTTCAGAGCTTCTTGGGTGCCACAAGGTGTATCACAAAGTCTAGTTCAGAAATGGGAGGGAAGACATCATCACCTCTCCTGGGCCCATTATTTATCTAAATTCTGAGCTGCGATCAAACTCTTTCTTGAATTTTTTTTCATGCCTTAGGCCACATCTCTAAGAATTGTTAACCATCCAGCAATTGGAGAGGCATTTGCAGTCCTCCTTAACTCCTAATTAATGGATTTTACTGCACAGTAAAATTCAGAGAGAAGGATTCTGATTCAGAGGATTTTGGTGACAGGAACTCTTGGGACCCAACAGTTGTGAAGGTGCCCTGATCCCAAACAATCTAGGGTTTCAAAAATAACCACCGTGAATTGTGCTTAGACTTTTTTTAGGAAGTAGGAGAAAATGGGGAATATGTTTTTTCCCAAATATTGGCTTAACCTTCCTGCTATATTAAAGCTCACTATTGTATATATTGGCTCCTATCTATCCGTTAGTCTCCAAGCCAGTCCATTTGTTTAGTCTACAGGAGCAGGTCTTAAGCAAACAACTTCTTAACATTTTTAATTAAATCCACTACCTTAAGGATCAAAGCTACAAAAAATATGAAAGGTATCAGTTGTGCACCAATGCGAACATTTATTGCGTTCCTTAGGATATCTTTGTTAGCAGCATTTAAAAACAGGGCACTGGTATATTACGAACAAGACTTTTATCTACAAACCTATTTCTGACCTGCCCCAAAATATTCAAAGGCAAGACTCTGAGTGGCCTATGTGTTTTATAACAAGTATCTTGTTATAGATAGATACATAAAATGGAAATTCTACTAATCTATTTTAAAATAAAGAACAACGTAGCATTCCTTTCAGAAATGAATAGTTACATATATATTGGCTACGTACATCACTCTGTGCCACTGTTTATTAATTAGTCATGGTTTTACTGAGTAAAACACACTAAGTAACAAATTATGGTGTACAAAACCAGTGGTGGGTTTCAAATTTTTTTACTAACAGTTCTATGGTGTGGCTGGCAAGGGAAGGATGCTGTGAAATCTCCATTCCTACCACATTCCAGGGGAAGGATACTGTAAAATCTCCATTCCCTCCCCAATCCAGGGGAAGGATACTGAAAAATCCCCAATTCCTCTCGATCAGCTGGGCTTCGGGAGGCAGAGAATAGATGAGGACAGGGCCAGACAGAATTTTTACTACCGGTTCTCCAAGCTATTCAAAATTTCTGCTACCGGTTCTCCAGAACTGGTCAGAACCTGCTGAAACCCACCTCTGTATAAAACCTAATACAAGCCAGCTGGATTCACACATTATACCCAGTTAATATTCTGTAAATCCCAGAACTTCACACACTGGGCTTTCAATTAATTTTTTGGCTAGATTTTGAAGTTTTCCAGACAAAGCTTGGGTAAATTAGTTTCATAATTCATACAGGGTATCTCTTATCCTTTTGAAATTGCAGCTACCTAGTAGATTGTCTGGTGACTTTGAAAGGTGGTGGAAATAGGTTTACTTAATGGATTTCCCTAACATGGAAATCTTTTGCTCCTGCATACTAATTTCAGCCCTTATACCACCCTTCCTCTATTTTGTCCTTTTCCTCTGCTTTTGGGTATCTGAACAGTAGGCTCAACTCCCTCGTCCTCCTCACAGGTTGTTGTGATCCTCCTTCCACCTCCATTTTTCTTGGGCTGAAGGTGGTGGGAGATCTTCCTTTCCAAATCTTCCTCCTGGCTTAGGATAGCATGAAGGAGGAAATATTTAAATGGAAGAATCTCTGTCTCTTTTTCACATTAGTCACACAATTATTTTCTCTCCTATCAGTGAGAACATCTGGCAAGTTAAAAAAACTGGCATCTATTTTCTTAAATAATGGTGTGGATGTTCACTGATTCCTGCCTTACTGGGTCCCCACCATGTACTTATATTTTCAATCAGAATAGAGTTGGAAGGGATCTTGGACATCTTCTAGTCCAACCCCCTGCTCAAGCAGGAGATCTTATACCGTTTCAGACAAATGACCATTCAGTCTCTTCCTAAAAACCTTCAGTGATGAAGCACCAACAACTTCTGAAGGCAAGCTGTTCCATTGGTTAATTGGCCTCACTGTTAGGAAATTTCTCCTTAATTCCAGGTTGCTTCTCTCTTTGATTAGCTTCCATCCATTGTTTCTTGTCTTGCTTTCTGGTGCTTTGGAAAATAAGATGACCCTCTCTTCTTTGTTGGCAACCACTCAAATACTGGAATACTGCTATGATGTCACCCCTAGTCCTTCTTTTCTCTAGACTAGCCAAATTCAAATCCTGCAATCATTCTTCATACATTTTAGTCTCTCAATAATCTTAGTCACTCTTCTTTGCACTTTTTCCAAAGTCTCAACATCTTTTTTGTTATGTGGTGACCAAAACTGGATGCAGAATTCCAGGTATGGGCTTACTAAGCCTTTATAAAGCAGTACTAATACTTCACGAGATTTTGATTCTATGCCTATTTTTATATAACCAAGGATTGTATTAGTCTTTTTGGATGCTGCCACACACCATATATATTTAAGTGATTGCATTTAAGTGATGTTAACTTAGTATGTTGTGTAAACACATTCATTATGATTTTTAAGTTATGATTAATAGCTTATAGGTCAGGGGTGGGTTCTACTTACCTTTACTACCATTCGCAACAGGGCCGCGCACATGCGCAGAAGTGTTTTGATGATGTCGGGGTTGGTGGGCGGAGCCTCACTCCAGTTTTATCACTGGTCCAAACCGATTATACAACCCACCACTGTTATAGGTATTGGTGCAGAGGATTAGGCTCTTTCCATTGATATATACTTTTATGGTACTATTCCCCCAAAAAATGGTGTTATTAGCTAGTTTTAGAAAATACACTTTTACCAAAAGGTTTCCACAATTTTGGCCACTACTGTATGTACTCTTTAAATCCATCTATCCCCAATATGTATTAGACCAGTATTACATTACTATCCAAAAGCACTCATGCTCTTCTATCAGTGCAATTCAACAGGGCAGGTTCTTCTGTCAGAGATGTTATATTCTTCTTAGAAGAAATGGGGATATAAATGTACGGTAATTTCTGTACCATGAAAGGCCCCAAGCCCAAAATAGGGCATCCCTGCTTGCCAAACCTTTAATTTGGTATTTGGCAAGATATATGTGTGCAAGTCTGGAAACTGGCAAAGAAACACTGACCTGTGGCCAGCCCAGTTTTAAATTGCTTTCAGAATAAGCTTTCAGTTGTCAGTCAGCCTGTTCAATGTTTAAATCCCATGTGAACTTTTTGATAATATTTGGCAACTCTTTTTATATTCACACAATAGTGAGCAGGTTTTAGCCTTTGAAAACTTGACTTGAGCAGAATGTATATCTCTGCTGTTTGCTTTATTAAAATTTATTTTTAGTACAACTTTACCTCCATAGTGCTGGGTTTTATGAGTTTGGTACACTCAAAATGGCCCTGGGATTAAGTTGGTTTCAGAACTCCCATTATAAATTCTTGTTGCTAGTTTTTATGTTGCAGGGGTATAACTGGGCCCTACCTATATCTTGCTATATACTTGCTGTTGTTTTATTATTATTACTGTATTATTTGGAAAAAGGATCTTCATAGGAAACTAATGCGCCTACTTTAAAGTGGCATCTGCTTTAAATACCTTTCTGCACTGTTATAATAAATCATATTTTTTTATGGAAGTGAGAATTTGACTTTGTAATTTATTGTTACTTTCCTTGATTCAGCAAATGTATTCACTGATTAAATAGCCTGGGTCCAAATTCATAAAACTGGCAGATGCTAACAAACAGTGTAATTTCATTGCCATTAAGAACTTGTAAAAAATGTTAAATAGACAGACTATTAAATAATGAAAAGTGACTGTAATTGCTTTTAGGTGTAATTTTATATGGCTCTTTATTCCATGTTCTGATCTGTTTGGTAGTCAAAATCCTTAATGGAAGAAATTTCCCTTGTTACTGAATAATGAGCAAACTTGTTGGCTAAAATTAAATGGAGACGACTAATGGAGATGTTCTGACTAGTTAATTTTTATCTGGTGGATTGTCCAGATGCTATTGAGAAGGGCTCTCAGAGCTGAAGAAGCTTCTTGGATGAGAAGCAAAATGTCTTCAAAGAAAAACCAGAAAGTCCAGTTGCCTCTTGAAAAAGCACCTTTGGGACAATTGTGACCTGGATGACTGAGAATCTCCATAGACAGATTGTGTTATTACATTGAACATGATTAAATGAATCAGTCGTACCTCACTTGAAGACAGAAGAAAAAAGTGAAAGTGTTGTTTTGCAAGCAGACATCTGTAACATGCTTGAGTTGAGGGATCAAATAGTAGATGCTGAGGCACAGGGGTGGGTTCTACTTATCTTTACTACAGATTTGCATTGCACCGTGTGGGCGCTTGCTTCACTTGTGCGCATGCTCTTCTGCGCATGCACAGAACACCTATGATGATGTCCAGGTCAGTGGGCAGAGCCTCCCACCAGTTTTACTACCGGTTCTTGCGAATCAGCTCAAATCGGGGGCAACCCACCACTGTTGCGGCAGGACATTCTGCTTCGGATTTAGGGAAACTGCTTTTGGTCAAAGCAAATAATCCAGATCTAGATCCAAATTATTGGCAATCAAGCAATAATACTACATGGGATGCCTTTAGCAAGGGACAATTTGGAATATACCAACCTAGTCTTGTCTAGTCTTTTCTGAAGCCATAGTATGGAATGAAGAATTATTGTAACTAGATATACAAAAACTAGAACAAATTGCTAAAGGCTGGCAATTGGGTAAAATCACATGGCCTTGCAGCTTCCAAACTGTCCCATAAATTTTCTAACCAAACAACATATACCATTGTGTCTTGAGCCTTTAAAAAAGGATTCTTGTTGGCTAGAAATTAAAAGTCTGGAATACAGAAATGCTATTCTAATTGCATTTGGAACAGGTGACCACAGCAAAACCATGGAAACAGAAAAGTAAGTATCAGGATTTCCCAGACTTTTACAGAATTGTAGAGAGTGATTCTACAAGATATCCAAGCAAGCTTAGATTTTTTAAAAATGGCAGAGCTATATTAAGAAATTACCTGGAAACAAAATCCAATAAAGCAAAATAATGCCGTATTTTTTCTTTATTTTTTAATATTTTACTGATTTTATTCTTTGCTTGTTATGGATAGCCGAGAGTTGTTTGAGTCAAGCAGTATACAAGTTTAATAAATTTCTATTATTGATTAAATAGAACCTTAAAACAAAAAGGAGTAAAAAATATGCAAATATATTAGATCAACAAATAAGAGTCGTCTTATAAGGAAGGTGGATGGCATAAAAATTTAATAAGTAAATAAATATTAACAATTCAGTTACAACAAATGTCAAATAATGGGCAGTATGTTTTTCAAGACTGTGAGAAAAATGTATATTAAATCTGCCCCGTGCCATTCCTCAGAATTAGTGATGTTGCCTTGAAGAATCTGAAAGATTGGAAAAATCTGAACTATGCAGTAAACTTTGAGCAAGATCTTCACAAGTCAAATAAAATCTCTCTCTCTCTCTCTCTCTCTCTCTCTTTTTTTTTTTTTTTTTGCTTTGAGACAGTGCAATGTCTAAACTCAGAATAATTGTGCAAAATAAAAATATTTAGTTCTGGTATTTCAACATTGTTGGCTGGAGTTAAAAGGATAGAAACAATATAAGGCAAATGTATTTGGAGGAAGGGCCACAGTTTCCTGGACAAGATGAAAAAGAAATTTAGAGCAAACTTTTCTAAATGGAAAAGTTACAGCTTTCCTCTGTTTGCGGTTAGAGAAACAAAAATGATATACATTTTCTTTTTGCAAATAGTAAAAGCACAGAAATAAGTAGGGAACCCTAGATGACAAATCACGATACATCCATTGTGACACCATGATACAAATTGCATGATTTACATTCACAGATATGTAATGCATATTTATGAGGGATGAATTATTGTGCTGCATAATCTAAATTCCACCCTTTGCAAAATGTCATAATGGATGTCTCATTTTATTTATTTATTTATTTATTAGACTTATATACCGCCCTTCTCCTTACGGACTCAGGGCGGTGAACAGCCGAATAAAAACCAGTACATAAAAGTTAAAATAATTATAAAAACAAATATAAATTTGGCTGAAAATTTAAAACAGATAAGTATTAAAATAGATCAAATCTAAAAAACTCTAAAAGATTTTAAAATTAGAAGGGATCAGGCTAGACCGGCAAGTTGGAAAAGATGAGTTTTCAAAGCCCAACGAAAAGTCCGGAGGTCGGCAATCGTTCTCAGTTCTGGAGGAAGATCGTTCCAGAGGGTGGGGGCTACCACAGAGAAGGCTCTCCCCCTGCGGGTCGCCAGCCGGCATTGTCTGGCTGACGGCACCCTGAGGAGGCCCTCTCTGAGGGAGCGAACTGGCCGGTGGGAGGCAATTTTGATGTCATTGTGGCTTGTTACAATTAACCCTGTCCTTAATGTCTATTATATAGTCTACTATCTTTTAGTCGTGGAATTTAGGTAAGATCTTTTGAAATAGACACCCAAGAGTGATGAATACATGAAGTTAAATAATATATCCATTATGAAGACATGTAGTTAAATTATGGTATTTTCTTCCAAAACTGATCATCAAACTTGGACAGCTCTAAACGGGATTGGTCAGACTCATGAATGGTTGAAACTATTAATCAAGATGGCTGTTTTATTCTCAGGTGCAAGAAGTCGGGAACCAGGATAGAGTCAAAAGTACTACAGGTTTATATTGTGCTACCTATACACAAGAATATGAACTATTAATGGTCAAGGCAAATTGGTGTCAGGTGAGAGTCAATGGGGGGGGGCTGGACTTAGGTCTCTTAAGAGAGTGTAGAGACTCTGAAATAATGATGAGTTTGACCCCACTCTTGGGCTGAGCCTGGCCATTTCCTGCATTTACCAGTATTTAATCATAAATCCTATATAGCTTCCCATCTCACAACTGCAGCTCTGGATGATCAACCCAGGTGAAAGCCAAAAAACAACCTGTCATTATTCCAGGTAATGCACCCATAGAAAGCAGAACTCTGAGGCAGGCAAATTCCTCAAAGAACAATTTATTGGATACATCATATTGGCACAATTGGTGAAAGCCGACTCTGAAAGTTCCTGCAGCTTTCACCTAATTAAAAGATAAAAGTTTCCCCTGTCCTCCAAGTCACTAGTCATGCTATCCAATCAAGGCGCTAGCTGGTTGCTTGGTTACTTCATTCCTCCTCTGGCCAGTCACCTGTGAAAATGCCCAAGAAAACTTTATTGTTTTGGTTACAAAACCCCATCTAGCTATTTTCCCCCTCCTTCTGTTGTGTGACAACCCTGAAGCCTCCAAGATGGCATCAGCCAGGTTCAGGGTTGACACAAACCTCCACCCAGTGCCCTGTTTTGGGCCTAGTAGGCCTCCCTGCAGCCTCCTGGGAGCAAAAACAGCTGTGGAGGGGCCATGCCGCACCCCCTCCTATTTTGGGCCTAGTAGGCCTCCCTGCAGCCTCCTGGGAGCAAAAACGGGCTGTGGAGGGGCCGCGCCGCACCCCCTCCTATTTTGGGCCTAGTAGGCCTCCCTGCAGCCTCCTGGGAGCAAAAACGGGCTGCAGGGGGACTCCTGGAAGGGGCAGGGAAGGAAAGGGCCAGCCAGCAATTTAACAACCAGTTTGCCCGAACTGGCCCAAACCAACTGCATCCCACCACTGATCCTGTACCACTATTGTTACATTCTTGGATACAAAGGGGCCTTGGTTCAAATTTTGCTAATTCAATTAACTCAGAAATCAGAATTGCCTATCAAGATTAAAAAAATCTAAGAATGATGCACTTATCTTTAGATGGTATTTTAGCTTCCTATGTTGATCTGAATTGAAGCAGGAAAAAGATTTATAAGCATGATATAAAAGATATTTATTTTATTATATTTTGGATCGGATCTGGCAGCTTGGCTTTACATTTGTAGATCTGATTGTTCAAAATATTTACAAAGACATTGATTGAGATCTGGTGGTGAAACAATTCTTATACTTGAGCATTCGAGTGATCCATAAACAGCATAAGTGATTTACTCATTTTTTAAAACAATTATTTTACTTCTAAAGCAAAATAATTACTACAGTAGGCGGTTCTTAAATAATGAAAGGGCAACACTTTTATTTTTGGAAAATTTGAAACACAAAAATATCCCATCATCATCTTTTCAGAGCTTGAGGAAGTTAATGTTAGGTTGGTAGCGGGAAAGCGCTGATGATATTTTGGAAATAAGATGGGTGAGAATGATAGAATTGGAAAACAGGCACACTATTAGCATAGCATAGCCTAGAATAATAGAATTGGAAGGGAACTTGGAGGTCTTCTAATCCAACCCCCTGCTTAGGCAGGAAACCCTATACCATTTCAGATAATTAGTTATCCAATCTCTTCTTAAAAACTTAGTGTGGGAGTATTTACACCTTCTGGAGGCAAGTTGTTCCACTGATTAATTGTTCTAACTGTCAGGAAATTTCTCCTTGGTTCTAGGTTGCTTCTCTCCTTGATTAGTTTCCATCCATTGCTTCTTGTCCTACCCTCAGGTGCTTTGGAGAATAGCTTGACTCCCTCTTCTTTGTGGCAGCCCCTGAGATATTGGAACACTGCTATCATGTCACCCCAGTCCTTCTTTTCATCAGACTAGATACCCAGTTCCAGCAACTGTTCTTTATATGTTTTAGTCTCCAGTCCCCTAATCATCTTTGTTGCTCTTCTCTGCACTCTTTCTAGAGTCTCAACATCTTTTTTTTACATCGTGGTGACGATGCAGTATTACAAGTATAGCCTTGCCAAGGCATTATAAAGTGCTATTAACACATTACCTCATGTGATCTTGAGTTTATCCTTCTGTTCATGCAGCCTAGAACTGTGTTGGCTTTTTTTGGCATCTGCAGCACACTGCTGGCTCATATTTAAATGGTTGTCCACTAAGATCCCTCTCATAGTTATTACTATTGAGCGAGGCAGTACATCTACTGTACCTGTGCGTTTTGCTATTCTTGCCTAAGTTTTAAAAAAAAATTAGTTAAAAAAAGAATAGAATGTACTGTGTCATAAATATTTTTGCACAATTTTGCTATAAAAGACAGATCTCAAGAGGTGCAAAATCCAGGTTCCAGACCTGTGGCTTGTCAAACTGCTTTTCACAAAGAAGAAAGGGGGAAGGTTGTTAGGTTGTGAGGTTATGAATGTCCTGTACGTTTTTTAAAAATGTTTTTCTTCCTCTTGTTCTGAGACCTCGTCATAAAAAAGTACCTGATTACTTCTGAAATTGATTGATTACTAGGAAATATAGAGTAGTTCTTGAGATTCCACTGTTTATTACCAGAAGTTGGAAAAAAAACTTTATATATGTAATCCTTAAATAATCTATGATTGTCACTCTAAGACAGGTCCCCAAACTTGGCAGCTTTAAGACTTGTGGACTTCAGCTCCCAGAATTCTCCAGCCAGCTATGCTGGGAGCTGAAATCCACAAGTCTTAAAGCTGCCAAGTTTGAAGACCATAGCTCTAAGAGCTGACATTTTCTGCTGAGGATTTGCATTCCACTACTAGTTTGGCTTGGAGTTGTGGTCAGTGGTCAATTATCTGAGCAGCTTCACCTTGGCTTTCTTGAAAGGATACGCTGAGAAGTTTAGTTAAAAAGTCCCAAGCTGGATTTTAACTATGCTTGGTGGTTTGCTGCATCATGTCTATCAGGGAATAGGGATATGTATCTAGGAAAGGGAATGTTTTTTGGAAGGTTTTCATTCTTTTTTTTAAAAAAATATATTTTTTATTTAGAATTTTAATTCAAATAGTAAAAATGAATACAAACTAAATTTAAAGAAGGGGAAGAGAAAGGAAAGAATAAAAAGTGCAGGAAAAAAAGAGAAAAACTCCATTTTCATTTTAAGGAGACAATGATGAGACTGAGAGGAAAATGAAAGATGAGTCTGAAGCAAGGTAAGAATATAACAATTTAGTACTAGATGTTTCCTTTTTGGGGGTCTTGCTTGCATTTCTCTGACTTAACAAGAACCTAGCATACCTATATTATCTATTAGGCACAATAATAGGCACAAAACTTTGAAAATAGTTTACCTTTTTAAAAAGTCATAAAATATGAAACAGCAAAATCAAAAGGTGTGTAATCTTAAATTATATTAAATAATTCATGAATGCTTTCTTATGCATATCTATATATATAAAAGTGAAAACCACTAATCACGAAATCTCCAGAACCGTAAAGCCTACAAACTTGAAATTTGCCATATATGTTCCTCTTGGCTTCTAGGAGCTCACTAAGAAAGGATTTTTCAAAATGACCATTAGAGCATTAGTATTTCCTATACTATTATTAACACACACTGATACTAAGGAGTTCTACTCCCCCTCCCCACCTCAAAAGAAATCTGTTCCAAATGCAAAACACAAGCAGAGGAGAGAAGTTTCAGGTCCAGTCTTACTTTCACAGCAGCAAGCTGCTTTACTACAGAACAATTGAGTTAAGTTAAGCCATGTCCAGCCTCCTTCCTGTCTCCTTCTTGCTCACACAGCAAATACTGTATGAGTTTCCAAACACCCCTCAACTCTCTCACATACTGACAGGATGCTAGCCATATGAATACCGATGGATACTGCAGGCTAGGACATTCTACTCCCTCTCCCCTTCTGTTCCAACTGCCAGTTGCATTATATTAACACACTCTGATGCTACGGAGTTACACTGTCAAGTCCGCTTTCTGCACTGCTCGACACTCTCACTGGAGGGAGAAACAATCTCAAGTGTTCGCCGGAGCCATGTCAACTAAGAACAGGCACCACTCTATTCGGGTTTAGCAGTGGTGGTGAGTTTAGGCTTGTTTATTCATAATGGTGGTGGCTAGAAGCGGTTAGGCTGCGGAACTCAGCAACTCACATAGAAACCAGGATTACCAGCCACAGCAACGGAAGTCGAAGGATACTCCATGGACCACTTCGCCCTCCCTGAAAATTGGAATCAGTTGTGAAGCACAATTAAGGGGTGGGGCACGAGGCATGGTTGCGCAGTATCTTTAAAAGTAGCTCAGCAGATGGAAAACTCAGAGCTGACTTTGTTTCACCTGCGTGAACTTGGAGTTTGCTGGTGCCGGTTGGTGCGAAGAATAAACTGTTGACTCTCCAAGCTGTTGTTTTGTGTTGGTGTTTCAACCTTAACCTTCCAATGCCCAGACGCGGACCAGTAGAGCTGAGATACACATTCTACATTAAGTGTCAGGTTGTAAGTGTCAATTTATCAAGCCCAAGCACATAGTTTCGTAGCAAAGCACGGGGGACCAGCTAGCTTATTTATATATTTATTTATATTTCATATTTCTTAACTACTCATGGTAGTGAGTTATGACACAATAAAGGCCCACAAAGATAAATATGCCTAGGACCTGTTAATTGGAGCAGGAGGAATCACAAACACAAATCTGAAGTAAACCAAGATCTTGGGTCCAACTGTGACAAGTCACACTTAAGTAAGACATAATTTATAATCTTATTGTTTTAAATTAGCTTCCAGCTCCTTGCCATGCAAGAGAAGCAGCAGGTCATTTTTTAAACGTTGGAGACAATGTTTACTTGCAAAAATGTTAGTCCAAGAGAACATTTCTCAGTTCACAATCTTGCTTCAACTGTTAGCTCAACATTCACTAATCTGGCAATAGGTTTTCTCAAGGTTCCCATCTCTTGATCCTTATTTTTAAAAAGAAAGGACAGCCTGCAATTGAATCTTGGATGTTCTGCATGCAGCTTATTTGACCTTCCACAACATAGGGGCTTCTCCAGGGGTGGGCTTCAAACATTTTAGCAAAGGGTTCTCTGCCCGGTTACTAGGTGGGAGTAGCCATGGTGGGAATGGCCTAGTTGGCCTCCTGCACTAAGGCAGTGGTGTGTGTGTGTGCGTGTGTGTGTGTGTGTTTGCCCTCCCTGGGCTTCAGAGTCTTTTCTCAAGCCTCCGGGAGGGCGAAAATGGCTTCCCCAGGCTCTGGAGACCCTCTGGAGGTCAGAAATGGGCCCATTACTAGCTTTCTTGAACTTCCAGTAGGCCCTTTTTTTCGCCCGAGCCTCCGTGTGTGCCCTGCACTTACCTGCATCCAAAATGGGTTGCTTGGGAACTCCTGGGAGGGGTGGGGTAGGTGGGGCCAGCCAGGAGTGGGATTTGAGGTTCTCTGAACTGCACAGAATCTTAGTTAGAGGTTCTCTCGAATCCCTGCGAACTCCCAGCAGCCCATCCCTGGGCTTCTCCTATCATAAATGGATGGCATAATATTGAATGTATTATAGAAGCAGTGAAAACATTATATTTCTGGGATGTTCCCACAGAGAGGGCCTTCTCAGGGTGCCGTCAGCCAGACAATGCCGGCTGGCGACCCCCAGGGGGAGAGCCTTCTCTGTGGCAGCCCCGACCCTCTGGAATGATCTTCCTCCAGAACTGAGAACGATCCCCGACCTCCGGACGTTTCGTCGGGCCCTGAAAACATATCTTTTCCAGCTTGCCGGTCTAGCCTGATCCCCATTGAATTTTAACATTTTTAGTGTTTTAGTGTTGTTTGTATTTTAACATTTAAATTGTTTTTAACTGTCAGCCAAAGCTTATATGGGTTTTAAAGATTTTTAATTTTTGTATATTGTATTTTTTATCTGGCTGTTCACCGCCCTGAGTCCGCAAGGAGAAGGGCGGTATATAAATCTAATTAATAATAATAATAATAATAATAATAATAATAATAATAATAATAATAATAATAATAATAATGTTCCATCTTCTATAGTAGTCCTACATTGCTAGCATTGGTTTTCTTTTGAGTTCCAACTTCACGCAACTTATTGAGGTAACAGGAACAGCAAACAATGATAAAACAGAAGGTAGTTCCAGATTTTTCAAGCTTTCTAAATCTGGACTTGGGGGCTGCATATTGTTGCCAGAAGTATATTAGTACATTATGTTATTTTGAGTGAGTACATTTTCTGATCCAGGATAGTTCTATATGAAAAATGCCCTGGAATTTATCAGAAAAGGTCAGAAATGAATCATCTGTGCTTTAAGGTATTCATTGTTAATCTGCCTGTTCAGAAGCAGAATCTCTGATATAATTCTGTTTAACCCTTCTGCTCTACGCGGGAGAAGCTGTAAAAGCTTGGGGTGTACATTTATTAACTTAAGCTTTCTAGAGCACAGATGGCAAAACAGAACTGAGAGCCAAAAGGAGAGGAAATTAAGAGGCATAGCATTGGCTGAAGAGAGTCTCCTCTACATTCACATTCCATTCACTGTTTTATTGCTTTCACTTACAACAGTCCATCATACTCTAACACAGTTAGAAGATGGAATACAGTTAAGCCTGTGAAGATTAGGATGACATCAGTCCCACTTGTAGCACCAAACACTTACGAAGACACATCAATGCAAAATAGATAGATAGATAGATAGATAGATAGATAGATAGATAGATAGATAGATAGATAGATATAGATAGATAAATAGATACACACACACACACATTGGGGCAAAAAAGTATTTAGTCAGCCACCAATTGTGCAAGTTCTCCCACTTAAAAAGATGAGAGAGGCCTATAATTGACATCATAGGTAGACCTCAACTATGAGAGACAAAATGAGAAAAGAATTTATTTGCAAATTATGGTGGAAAATAAGTATTTGATCAATATCAAAAGTTCATCTCAATACTTCGTTATATATCCTTTGTTGGCAATGACAGAGGTCAAACGTTTTCTGTAAGTCTTCACAAGGTTGGCACACACTGTTGCTGGTATGTTGGCCCATTCCTCTGTGCAGATTTCCTCTAGAACAGTGATGTTTTGGGGCTGTCACTGGCCAACATGGACTTTCAACTCCCTCCAAAGGTTTTCTATAGGGTCTAGATCTGGAGACTTGCTAGGCCACTCCAGGACCTTGAAATGCTTCTTACAAAGCTTCTCCTTTGTTGCCTGGGTGATGTGTTTGGGATCATTGTCATGCTGAAAGACCCAGCCACGTTTCATCTTCAATGCCCTTGCTGATGGAAGGAGATTTGCACTCAAAATCTCATGATACATGGTCCCATGGTGTTCTTTGGATGCAACTCAGCATTCTCTCTCCTCCAAACATGATGAGTTGTGTTTCTACCAAACAGTTCTACTTTGGTTTCATCTGACCATATGACATTCTCCCAATCCTCTTCTGGATCATCCAAATGCTCCCTAGCAAACTTCAAGCGGGCCTGGACATGTACTGGCTTAAGCAGGGGGACTGCAGGATCTGAGTCCCTGTCGGCATAGTGTGTTACTGATGGTAGCCTTTGTTACATTGGTTCCAGCTCTCTGCAGGTCATTCACTAGGTCCCCCGGTGTAGTTCTGGGATTTTTGTTCACCGCTCTTATGATCATTTTGACCCCACAGGGTGAGATCTTGCATGGAGTCCCAGATCGAGGGCGATTATCAGTGGTCTTGTATGTCTTCCATTTTCTAATTATTGCTCCCACAGTTGATTTCTTCACACCAAGCTGCTTTCCTATTGCAGGTTCAGTCTTCCCAGCCTGGTGCAAGTCTACAATTTTGTTTCTGGTGTCCTTCGACAGCTCTTTGGTCTTTACCATAGTGTAGTTTGAGGTTGAGGACAGGTGTCTTTTATACTGATAACAAGTTCAAACAGGTGCCATTAATACAGGTAAGGAGTGGAGGACAGAGGAGCCTCTTACAGAAGAAGTTACAGGTCTGTGAGAGCCAGAAATCTTGCTTGTTTGTAGGTGACCAAATACTTATTTTCCACCATAATTTGCAAATAAATTCTTTCCAAGAATTTGGAAAGAACTCTGGGTGGCTTACCATCTCTCTCTGTCTCTCCGCCTCTGCCTCTCTCTCTCTCTCTATATGTGTGTGTGTCTGTTTGTGTGTGCGTGTGTGTGCATCTGTTTGTATCCTGTTTTCCCCAAAATAAGACATCCCCTGATAATAATCCCAATTGGGCTTTTGAATGCATGGCAATAAGGCCAAGCGCTTATTTCAAGGTTCAAAAAAATATAAGGCAGGGTCTTATTTTCAGGGAAACACGGAAGTGGGAAAGAGGTGATATCTGTTGTTACTCGATCAACCACCTTCACTGTGCTGTTCCCTCATTAGGGCCCCAGGCCTGCTGGCAGAGTCACATCTTTAGGCCTTTATGGAACGATAGGAGAGTCAGGGAAAGATGTTCCAAGAGGCAGGAACCACAGGAGAGAAGGCCATCCTCCTGGACCCCACCAGCTAGAATAATCAGGCTGACAGAGCTCATAGCATGCCTCCTCTGCTGGCACGAGTGGTATGGGCCAATCCCAGTGGGTCACTTGAGATGGTCCCTCAAGTGACCTGGATCCATGCCATGAAGTGCTTTAACACTTTCAATTGTACCCGTAAGCAGACTGGTAACCAATGCAGCTCGCATTGGCAAAGTGATTCACAGTTTTTTATTTGCCAGTATATTCTCAGCCCTGAAATTCCCAGATCGTCTGCCATCCAACTGCAGATGAACATCCTTATTGTTCCTGACAAACACATTCTCTCTCACCCTCTGCTTAAGTCAACCGAAGCCAGATATTTCTTGTAAGGAAAGGGGGGGCACCTTCTCATGAGCAGCCTCACAGACCTCCTTGCCTCTGCTCCATTCTCCCTACCCTAGGATCAAGTGGGGGAGGCAGCTGTTTCTCATCAGAGGGGATCCGCGGCCTCTCATCATCATTGCCCATCTGCAGTCAATTCTCTCCTACATTTGCAAGGGCTGGCAGCTCCCCAACATCAGTCCCTCGCCTCTCCAAACATTCCATGGGAGACATGCCATCCCCTGGAATATTCTGGTTCCAACTCCTCCTGAACCAGGGTTGCTATTCAGCAGGTTCTGACCGATTCTGGAGAACCGGTAGCGGAAATTTTGAGTGGTTCGGAGAACTGGCAAATACCACCTCTGATTGGCCCCAGGGAATGGAGATTGTGCCTGATCCCTTCTACTTTTTAAAATTTTTAGAGTTTTATTCTGTTTTAAACTCTCAGCCTAATTTATATTTGTTTTTAGTACGATTTTAACTTTTTTGTATTGGTTTTTTAGCTGGCTGTTCACTGCCCTGAGTCCGTCAGGAGAAAGGCGGTATATAAATCAATCAATCAATCAATCAATCAATCAATCAATCAATCAAATAAATAAATAAATAAATAAATAAATAAATAAATAAATAAATAAATAAATAAATATCCTTCCCCCTGGAGTGGGGTGCGAATGGGGATTTTGCAGTATCCTTCCCTTGCCATGATCACCAAGCCACGCCCACAGAACCGGTAGTAAAAAAAAAATTGAATTCCACCACTGCTCTGAACCAGTATCCAATGGGGCCATGACATTTCAATTTTGAGTGAAAAATAGAAAAAAGAAGTATTATGTTACAGCTATACAAATATCACATTATTTTCATAATTCTGTTTAAATAGCTGTTTTTTCTTTTTTAAAGATTTTAGAAACATTTGACTACCTAGGAAATTTCGCTTGAATCAAGAAATCAACAGATTAATTTAATTTAATTTAATTTAATTTAATTTAATTTAATTAATCATATTTCTATGCCACTCAACTCCCAAGGACTCTGGGTGGCTTACAGCAGAAATAATACAGACAGTGAACGTAATTTTTTAAAAAAACATTATAAAAGCATTTTAAAAACATTAAAAGCACATGCACACCATCCATGGTTGGATCTCGCAAGATTGAACAGCGGGTCAATGGCCCCAGGCCTGCCGGAAAAGCCAAGTCTTCACCGCTTTCCGGAAGGCCAATAGGGTGGGGGTAGTCCGAACCTCAGGAGGTAACTGGTTCCAGAGAGCTGGGGCAGCCACAGAGAAGGCCCTCCCCTGCGGGCTTGCCAGCCGGTATTGTTTAGCTGACGGGACCTGGAGGAAACCAACTCTGTGGGATCTTACCGGTCGCTGGGAGCTATGCGGTAGAAGGCGGTCTCGAAGATAGCCTGGCCCTGAGCCATGTAGGGCTTTAAAGGTAATAACCAACATCTTGAATTGTGCCCGGAGACCAATAAGGAGCCAGTGCAGTTCGCGGAAAATTGGTGTAATGTGGGTGTATCTAGGTAGCTTGCGCAGCTGCATTCTGGACCAACTGTAGTCTCTGAACACTCTTCAAGGGTAGCCCCATGTAGAGCGTGTTGCAATAATCTAACCGTGAGGTGACAAGGGCATTAGTGACCGTGAGGAGAGTTTCCTGATCCAAGTAGGGTCGCAATTGGTGCACCAGGTAACCTGTGCAAAGGTCCCCCTAGCAGCAGCTGCTAAATGTTGCTCTAAACTTAGTTATGAGTCTAGGAGGACACCCAAATTGCAAACCCGTTCTGAGGGGACAATTTCTCCCCCCCTAGAACCAGAGATGGACAATCAACATAGTCTTTAGGAGGCAATACCCACTCGGTCTTGTCTGGGTTAAGTCTCAGCCTGTTGACTCCCATCCAGACCCTCATGTGCACAGGCCCCGGCACATCACATCCACCGCTTCACTGAACTGACGCGGGGTGGAGATATACAGCTGGGTATCATCAGCATATTGCTGATACCCCACCCCGTTTCGTCGGATGATCTCACCCAGCGGTTGAGATCCACAAGCACAGTGATTTATAAATAACGATTTGTGGTTTTATATGTTGTACAACCTCATTCAATTATAGCTTATTCAATAAATCAACTTTAAATATAAATAATGCTCTAGTGCAATGCGCCTATAAATTATTTCTAGCGTGTTTCAATGTCAGATTCATTGATTCTGTGGAAACTTCCAGAAGGTCATGAGATCTTTTGAGAAGTATATACTTCTCCAAATTTATTTCAGAGGATTGGAGAATATTTCAGTATTTTGGGAGACAACCAAGGAAATGGAAGGAGGAAAATTATTTCCTTCTCTTTTATTGATGGAAGCCTGCATAAATGTAAAACAGAAACATTATCTTGCATTTTTCTACCAGCTTGTGTGCAATTTTATAAAAGATAATTTTCAGGTGCACTATGATGTTCTTGCATTAATTTATTTTTAACGGCCACATTCCTTTTCTGTAAGAAGTGTGGTGACACAGTCATTAGAATGCATTAATTGCAGGCTAATTTTGCCAACTTCCAGAAGTTTAATTCTGACTGGCTCAAGGTTGACTCAGCCTTCCATCCTTCTGAGGTGGGTAAAATGAGGACCCAGATTGTTGGGGGCAAATGCTGATTCTGTAAATTGCATAGATAGGGCTGTAAAGCACTGTGAAGCGGTATATAAGTTTAAGTGCTATTGCTGTTTCTATTGCTATTGCTGTTTCTTGTACAACCATCTCTATGTCAATTATAAAGTTTTTTTTAGCTTTCCTATTCATCCCAAATTTTTTGATATTATTTTAAATGCAGTTTTATGATTTTAGAAGGGATGCGGTGGCTTAGTGGCTAAGGTCAATCAAAAGCAGCTCAGTGGTTCAAACAAAAGCAGCTGGTTCAATCAAAAGCAGCTCAGCAGCTCAGTGGTTCAAACCTCTAGTGCCATGTAACGGGGTGAGCTCCGGAAAGTTGCCCAGCTTTTGCCAACCTAGCAGTTCGAAAGCACGTAAAAAATGCAAGTAGAAAAATAGGGACCACCTTTGGTGGGAAGGTAACAGCGTTCCGTGCGCCTTTGGCGTTTAGTCATGCCAGCTACATGACCACGGAGACATCTTCTGAGAGTGCTGGCTCTTCGGCTTTGAAACAGAGATGAGCACCGCCCCCTAGAGTCAGGAATGACTAGCACATATGTGCGAGGAAAACCTTTACCTTTACTTTTATGATTTTAGATTTCTGAATACCATACTAACACATTTTTTTTCATACATCCCAATATATTGCTTTTTACAGTCATTCTATGCATGCAGATTTTATGGAAATCTTCTAAATACAATTGCTGAGTGTTTCATAAGTCAGAGATCTGGGCTCTGGATGCAATTCCCAAAGATATATCATTCTTAAAGAAAGAATGTCCCCAAAACAATTGCTTTTCCATCATGAAAGAAGATTGATTTCCCAGACTTCGAAAAGAATTATGTTAATGTGGCTGGAGTTAAATAGTCATGGGGGAAAAAAAACCCTTTTTGGAAAATAATAGTTGGACTTCAATGTGAAGAGAAATATCAACCACATATTACCTTATTGAAGAAGAATGAGAAAGTTTGTAATCAAAGGGTAATTATAAAGTTGATTATTTGGCCTTAAAGATCTCCTGAGAATTTTCTTAAATGGGATTCCTCATCAGAATTTGAGGGGGGGAAATCAGAATACAAAGCAAAGCTTTTTTTAAAATATATATCTATATCTATTTTTGAAGAAATACACACACACACACACACACACACACACAATCTGAATTTCAGGGAGTTCTTTCCACTGCAAAGTATTTTGGATACAAAAACTCACATCTATGTGATGTGTCATCACTTTTTGAAAGAATCCCTTTAAAAGTTCCTATGGTTTACAGTCATAAATTTTGGCAGAATCATGATTAAAAAATAATGCTTTTAAAATCTTGCAAGGAAAGGTATTCCTTTTTTGGTCATTTTTCCCCCATGCCTGGGTATAAAACCACTCAATAATGTTGGCTAGACAGATTACACATAGTAGAATTTTCTTTAAAACTAATTATGCTTATATCCTTCCTAGAATATGGACAGGTTTATGTCAGTGAGGATGAGGAAAATAAAATACCAGTAGTGTATTTTTTTTTAAGCAATGAAAAATTATTTGTTTCTTGTCCTTTACTAAAATCACTTTATATATAGAAGGGGGAAAAAGATAAATTCTTGAATCTTTGGACTTTTCAACACACGATGTCATTTTGCTTTGCCTCAAAGAAAAGAATAATGTAATCTTCAGGAAAATGGTTTGCTTTAAAATAAACTACTGTGGAATTGATCATTAATGCTGGTGAGCGAAATCAATATTTATGAAGGGTCCTCAACTGTTTAATTCCTGAATGAACATTATAATCCAAAACTGTGGATGAATTCTTTAAAGTTACCCTTTCAAACTAATCTGGACAAAGTTCTTGTTCAGTAATGATACCTGGACTTGTCCTTCAAATCTACCTGTTTCCTGTTCACTGTAATGTTTTAAACAAGGATGCAGTATAACAGAACCTCCACCGAGCAAGCAAAATCAAAAGATCATCGTTTTATGAGAGATTAGCCATGAAAATAATCAGTCAATTTATATTCTATATTCCTATCCAGAAAGCACTTAAAAGATGTTGTCAATTTTTTTGCAAGTTGCATATTGCAAGTGTATCAAACTCAAGGCCCCCGGCCCACAGGGTGCTTGGATCTCACCCTCAAGGCCCTGGAAACAGTGAAGACCCAGCCCACAGTGCCTCTGCCAGCAAAAATGGAACTTGGGAGGCCCACACACGCTCCCTCCAGCTCCATTTTTGCTGGCAGAGGGTGCAGGAGCCGTCACAGGCAAAAAATGGACATTGAACTGGCCTCGCCCACCTCCCAGGTCAAACACAACCCTGATGCAGCCCTCAATGAAATCAAGCTTGACACTCCTGGTATATGCTCATCCTGAAAAAACAACGTTCCACATCATTTTTTCCCCCTCCATATACACCAAACTGGTTAAAATGGCATCTTTCTACATTTATCTCACCTGTAAAAAGTATCAATGGAATATGTGTAGAAGTTGGAGTTGGGCAGCTATAATAAATTAAAATAAATGCATAAATAAATTACTTCTAATGTAGTTTATTAAAGGGTAGGAACCATAACTTTTTGTTTATATTTCCTGTTTATTTTTATATGTTAGCTTTATGTTCCTAGCACTTCCACATTCAATATGCCCCAGAAAATTTCCTCCCTGATGCCAAGACACCCACTGTGCCTAAAAGGGATGAAGCTGGCAATTCTACAACTTTATTATATAAGTAGGGCTTCAGTTGAATTCAAGGCAATATTGAGGCATCATCACTTTATTGTAATAAAAGTAAAACGGGCTAGCAAGACTAACTCAGAGATACCTAAGGTTCTTCTTCCTGCTTTGTTCATTGTCCATCCTGCCTTATTCTTTTTTATGCATAGTCATGAAACAGTAATAGTAGCTAAAATATATCATGCTTATTTTCATATAAATCAAAAGGTGCAAATTTTCAGGCTGAAAATTTTAAGATAGTTTCTGCTAGATGATGATGATGATACCTACCCTTAGGTCAGTCCTGCAGTTTTCTTGGCAACATTTTTGTCATTGCTAATTTCTTTGGGTTGAGAAAGAGAGAATAATTGTGCCAGCTAGCTTTGTCTCTAAAATATATGAAGCACAGTTGCAGGAATTGGCTCTTGTCTGGTTTTATAAAAACAAGAGCTATGGGTGACATGATAGCAGTGTTCCAATATCTAAGTGGTTGCCACAAAGAAGACGAGGTCAACCTATTCTTCACCACACTAAAGCACCTGAAGCAGGGGTGGGTTCTAAATTTTTTTACTACCAGTTCTGTGGGCGTGGCTTATTTTGAGGGTGTGGCTTGATGGTCATGTGACAATTCTTTAAGATTTAGCAGAGGTACTGGTCTACCAGGCTTTTCAGGAGAAGGGCGGTATAAAAATCTAATAAAATCTAAATCTAAATCTAAATCTTTTAACTACTTGCAGAGCTGTATCAATCTACCCATTTATTTTTTGCAGGCACTGGTCTACCCATGTATTTTTGTAGGCACTGATCTACTCACGTATTGTTACAGGCACTGATCTACTCATGTATTTTTGCAGGCACTGGTCATGTTTTCTTTTAACACATGAAGCCCTGCGGCAAGAGTTTAAACAGTTTTTTCCCTCTAGCCATCAGCTGGGACTCAGGAGGCAGCAATAGATTGGGGGTGGGGCCAATTAAAAGGTAAGAATAACGTGGGGGGCGGGGGCGGGGAAGCAGAACCAGTTAGGTGACATCATATCGTCATAGCTACCGGCTTGGGAGAACCGGGGCAAACCGGGAGGAACCCACCACTGACCTGAAGGCAGGACAAGAAGCAATGGATGGAAACAAATCAAGATAAGAAGCAACCTAGAACTAAGGAGAAATTTCTTGACAGAACAGTTAGAATAGTGAATCAGTGAGAAAGTTTGCCTCCAGAAGTTGTGTGTGCTCCACCAGTGGATGATTTTAAGACAAGATTGGACAAACATTTGTCTGAGATGGTAGGGTCTTGTGCTTGAGCAGAGAGTTGGCCTAGAAGACCTCTAAAGTCCCTTCCAACTCTGTTATTCTCTTAAGCTACTTCTGCTGTCTGCCGGCTGCCAGCAATTTGGCAAATCGAATCTCACCAGACTCAAGGTTGACTCATCCTTCCATCCTTCCGAGGTCGGTTAAATGAGGACCCAGATTGTTGGGGGCAATATGCTGACTCTGTAAACCGCTTAGAGAGGGCTGTAAAAGCACCGTGCAGGGGTATATAAGTCTAAGTGCTATTGCTATTCTAAGGCAAGACTAGAACTTATGGTCTCATGGTTTTTAATCTGTTGTTTTTAACCACTACACCAAAGTTCTGTCATTGGGAGATTGGGGAAAATGTACTTTATCAATGTGTATAGAAACAATATTATACATTATAAATACATAGGCACAGAAAACCTGGTCATAAATGTAGCCATATAGTGTGTGTGTGTGTGTGTACATATATACACACAAAAGGGGAATACCAATTACCATGGCACAGATCAGTGTTTTTCAAATTTGTCAACCTTGAAATGTGTGAACTTCAACTCCCAGAATTCCCAACCAGCAGTGCAGTTGAAATCCCCAAATCTTAAGGTTGCCAAATTTGAAAAACACTATTATAGATTGAGCTAGCAATAACCTATTTTTCTTCACCACACTAACCACTCTCCCACTCTCCTGGTATCATTCTACCCAATGGCTAATGCATTCTTTTATTTATATAGATGTTTCTTTTTAAAACAAATGTTTTAAACATTTCTGTCTGCACTGGGATGACTGTTGGGCTGGCCTTGAAAATAGCTGTCAACATGTACATGAACTATCATTTAAAATTGTATTAAAGCTCTATGCCAAGTCTTTCTCAAGAGAGACATCTACTAGGCCTAAATGTAAGCAATAGCAATTGTTTATTTTCCTTAAGACTTAGTCAGCAGAAACTGAATGCTCTGTTCTTTAATCTAAAAAAAGATATATTCTTTTCCCCCTGTTCACCTGTCAGGTAGAGATTTGAGGGATTTAAAAGGTTGTCATAATATATGATATCATGAGCTGTTTCTAATGGTTTAATCTCTAACCTGAACAAATGGTGCCTGAAGCTTGTTGGGGATCACTGTAGTCTCTCTTAGATGCTATGTTTACTGTGATTACTCATTGGTGAAGGAAGAGCCACTCCCATAGATGAGTAAGCTAATATGTCTACCTTCTAATGTTTTCATGTACTGTAGGTTCTCTGGTTTCTTAACAGAAGTATATTCAACTCTCTGGCAGAGCTCTCTGCAAATGGATCATTTGTTCTTTAATAATGATGATTATAATAATAGTCTGGATAGTGGAGTGGAGGTGAAAGTACCTGGGGGCAGCAGAATAGAACAGAAAGAAAATAGAACAGAAAGAAAAAAGAAAGAAATAGAATTACTGTGGCAAAAGAAAGCAAAGGTTCTACCAATATTAATTGATCCCTTGAATATAAATTCAAAACAATTGGAGCACCACTTGAAAACCATTGGCATTGACAAAATCAGTCAATTGCAAAAGGCAGCTTTACTGAGAACAGCTTACACCCTGCAACAATACCCGTAACACTAAAAAACATCAACATCTGCTTTTCCCAGGTTCTGGGGAAGGCC
The DNA here is from genome assembly GCA_030761175.1 of Masticophis lateralis. Classification (NCBI taxonomy): domain Eukaryota; kingdom Metazoa; phylum Chordata; class Lepidosauria; order Squamata; family Colubridae; genus Masticophis; species Masticophis lateralis. The sequence continues at coordinate 67,238,489 of JAUDYJ010000007.1, read as the reverse complement.
TTGATAGGTGAATAAAAATGCAAAATCCACTCTGAACATCTGGCTGACTGGGCAACGAATCATAGTAAATGCCTATGTTCAGCAAATGTGCAGAGTCTTCTAAATATGTATGCACCATAGATCAGCAAAATTTGGTGATTTGGATTTTTAATTGTCTTTCTTAATGAAGCTGGCCCATCCATTTCTTTCCTAATGATCCTACCTTTTTCATAATAGTAGCCACATGGTTGGTCAAGACAGTCATCAAAGAATCAATCATAATTGATTCCAGGTTTAATTCTGAGTTTTCTATCTCACGTCCTCAGTGAAGTTGGAATCATGATGACTGTATAACTAATACGGCTTTACTTAAATTTCATCAGTATAATTATAGTATATGCATGTTGTGTGAAATGCAGTCATACCATCTTTCTCAGCAGTTTCAGGTCATTCATTGTAAGACCCGAGGAAAAATTACCTAAATGCAGGGGTGAAATCCAGCAGGTTCTGACAGGTTCTGGAGAACCGGTAGCGGAAATTTTGAGCAGTTCGGAGAACTGGCACATACCGCCTCTGGCTGGCCCCAGAATGGAGTGGGAATGGAGATTTTGCAATATCATTCCCCCAGGAGTGGGGAGGGAATGAAGATTTTGCAGCATCCTTCCCCTGACACATCCACCAAACCACGCCCACCATGCCCACCAAGCCACGCCCACAGAACCGGTAGTAAAAAAAAATTGGATTTCACTACTGTCTAAATGTAATATTGGCGCTTCCTTTCTTGTAGCTTTTTTATCTGGTTTGGTAACAAAAGTTTCAAATTTATTGTTTCCTTGTTGTTTTAAAGGCATTTGGCTTTTTCTGCAGAATAGTCACGTATTTATTGGTTTTAATCCTGAGACAAAATTCAGGTGATCTACCATATCCAAGCTGTTTGGAATTCATGATGAAGAGAGCACAGTTAATCCGCCACAAAATTCATGCATTTACTTGAATAATGTGAAATATGCAGACTAGAGCGAAGGTGAGTTTTTATGTAATCCCTATTTCGGTATGCCGTTCTATGACTAATGGATTTTTCTTCCCAGTACAGATTCCCAAATAACTTTGCTTCCCTTTGTCCAGAGGAGAAAAATGGGTTGCATACCATAAACTTCTCCTTGAGCCTAGTCATAATCACTCTGAATGGGCAGCCTGATTTATTACTTGCTTTTTCAATAAGAGGAATTTTTCGAGCTTAATTAGATTAAAATAGATGGTACTCAATGATGTAAAGTGGTTCTGACTGTATAATGAGCTGTATAACATAGCAATATAGGAGTCCTCAACTGATAACAATTCATTCGGTAACTATTCAAAATTTTAACACCACTGAAAAAAATGACTTATGACCCTTTTCATACTTATCACCATTGCAGCATTCCTGTGGACACACGATAAAAATTTGAACACTTGGCAACCAATTCATATTTATTTATTTATTTAAAAAATTATTTCTGGCCTACGCTGGGTACTGGGTCCCATCTGGTGACCCACTGGGGATGGCAGATGGAACCCATATAGTGGTGGGTTTCAAAATTTTTTACTACCAGTTCTATGGGTGTGGCTTGTTGGGCGTGGCATGGCTTGTTAGGCATGGCTTGTTGGGCATGACAGGGGAAGGCTACTGTAAAATCTCCATTCCCACTCCATTCCAGGGGAAGGCTACTGTAAAATCTCCATTCCCACCCCATTCTAGGGGAAGGATACTGTAAAATCTCCATTCTGTCCCCAATCCAGGGGAAGGATACTGCAAAATCCCCATTTCCTCCAGATCCTTGGGAGGCAGAGAATAGATGGGGAAAGAACCAATCAGAATTTTTACTACCGGTTCTCCGAACTACTCAAAATTTCCACTACCGGTTCTCCAGAACTGGTCAGAACCTGCTGAAACCCACCTCTGAACCCACACAACTGGAAGCTATGCCTCTGGCCATGCCATTTCGAATGGGATCCCTTTCAGAATCCTGCCCTGGACAAAACCTGGGCCAATACCGATGGTGTCTTGAGGGGTCCAATCCCCAAGAGCTCCGCAACTGGAAGGTGGGGCCACACCCATCACTAACCTCAAGGTAGCCTCGAGCAGCGTGGGTGATGGTTGCAGCTGGTTACATCCCCACCAACCCAGGATCTGACCTGCCGCCGAATTCATATTTATGATGGTTGCAGTGTCCTGGAGTCATGTGATCAGCTTTCGTGACCTTCTGACAAGCAAAGTCAATGGGGAAGCCAGATTCACTTAACAACCGTGTTACTGACTCAAGCTGCAGTGATTTATTTAATGGTGGCAAGAAAGATTGTAAAATGGGGAAAATTTCACTTAACAACTGTCTCACTTAGCAATGGAACAGCGGCAACCTGCATTTCTTAAGAGCAGACTTTAAAAGAGATATGACTTTAAAAGATGAAGATTCCATAAACATGGTGCCTTCAACAATTATTCTTGGATCTAATCACCTGCGGTAATGAATAATTACAGTGCAAAGACATTGTGTAATGGTGGAGAATAGGCAAATCATTAAATATTCAGCTTTTCCATGCTATTTCACAAAACGTCTATTTATGCAAATGTTTCCTCTATTGTTCTTTTTATGTGACTATTTCTTTTTAGAAAGAAGAAGTTCAAGAAGAAAGATTTGTGGCTCATCTGAAATTTTATTCACTTTATGAAGTCTAAAAGTTATATCAAAAGCTGAATGTCTTAGCCCTCAAGAACACAAAGATATTTCCTAGCTATGGTTCTAAGGCATTTTGTTATTACTTCTAAGCAGTGGTGGGTTCCTCCCGGTTCTGCCCAGTTCTTCCGAGTCAGTAGCGGTGACAATATGACATCACCGAACCGGTTCTGCTCCCCGCTGCTCCCCATGATCCCCCCATAGCCTCCACACCCCCACGTTATTCTTACCTTTTATTTGGCCCCACCCCCAATCTTTGCTGCCTCCTGAGTCCCAGCTGATGGCTAGAGGAAAAACTGTTTAAACTCTTGCCACGGGGCTTCAAAGGGCCGCCTTACAGCTGATCAATGTTAAAAAAAAAAACAATGAGTAGATCAGGTGCCTGAAAAACATAAATGGGTAGACCAATGCCTGCAAAAAATAAAGGGGTAGATCGGTACAGCTCTGCACATAGTTAAAAGCCTGGTAGACCAGCACCTCTGCTAAATCCTAAATAATTGTCACATGACTATCAAGCCATGCCCACAAAACAAGACACGCCCACAGAACTGGTAGTTAAAAAAAATTCTAAGTAAAAAGACAGAAGAATTGGGCTGTCATTCTTTTTTTTTTTAAGGTGAAAAAAGTAAGGGTTTTTTCCATTTTATTTCTTTCCAGCATGATCACATGACTTTATATATCTGTCTGACTTTTCAGCATGGAGGAGAGAGTAAAGTTTACTACTGGGCTGAAATTCTAAAGAAATAATAAATTTCTGCTTTAATATGCCAGTGGAAATGAAATGCAACTGACATGTTTTTCTAAGTCCATAGCCATGGACACCTAAAAGTTTGCCTAAATTTCTGGATGAAAATGCAAATCAAAAGGGAAATAAACATATACTGCCAAAATCAAGAACTCTGATGAGGGAAAATTCCATGTTCTTGATTCATCTGGATACCTGAAATCTGGGGAGTTGCTTCTCATTAAAAATAAAAGGCTTAAAGGGAAACTGCTTCAGAGATTTTCCAGGTGTTCAACACACGTAAATGTATTTTTTTTAAAAAAAAGGAATACATGCTCTGAGCTTGCCTCTTAGATTTTCACTTCCTTTTGTTAATGAGGAGCGTCTGAAGATTATGGTATTGTTGCATTCTGCTCAATGATGCTTACAGTATACCACGCTAAAATAAAACAAAGCTGTTTCCCATATTATCAGAACATAGGGAAGGCAGATAAATCTTTGCATCTATGGCAGTGTTTCTCAAACTTGGCAGTTTTAAGATGTGTGGACTTCAATTGCCAGAATTGCATTGCTGACTGGGGAATTCTGGGAGTTAAAGGCAACACATCTTAAAGCCATCAAGCTTTAAAAACACTGACCTAGGGCATTGACCACAGGGGGATTGGCCACCACTAAGGACAAGATAGCATCATTCCCCTAACTGATTGATTTTATTTCAATGCTGTCCCTCTTGATGAAGTTTTCCCTTGCACCAAAAAGTTAGATTAGGTGGCATGCAATTATTCTCTCCAGCAACACATTGCTGCCTCTGTCAAAAATGACTGAAGCTGCCATAAATAGACATGAAGCAAACACAGAGAAGATTAAAAAGCCAGAAATCTTGACTAAAAAATCCTTTCAGGGAAGTACGTAAAAAGAAAACAAGGGGTTAAAAAAACAAAGGAAAAAAATGTCACCTGTACCAGACAAAGAACTTGGGCCTGAGCACATTGAAAATCCCTCAATCCCAGCTAATCTATGAAGTAAGAACTTTTGAGGAATACAAAGGGATCTGAACCCACCCATTCCTTGAATCATCTCTGGATCTAGATTTTGCAGCGTCTTTTCCTCTAGGTTAGGAGTGTCAAACTTGACTTCATTGAGGGCCGCATCAGGGTTGTGTTTGACCTCGGGGGGCCATGGTGGGCATGGCCAGCTCAACATCACTCGTGTCAGGGGCACCTGTGGTGGCCAAGTGCTAAGGAAGGACTTCCCTCAGACCCTCCCTCACTTTCATTATTAATCTCGTTCCTTCCTTCCTTCCTTCCTTCCTTCCTTCCTTCCTTCCTTCCTTCCTTCCTTCCTTCCTTCCTTCCTTCCTTCCTTCCTTCCTTCCTTCCTTTTTCCTTCCCTCTTCATTCTCCTTTCTTCTTCCTTCCCCTCATTCCTTATCTTTCCTTCCTTGCTCTCTTCCCATCTTCCCTTCTTTTTCTTTGTCTTTCCTCCTTCCCTTTCTCCTTTCCTGTCCCTTCTTGCATGCTCAAATGCAAAATGGGGAAACATTTCTCCTTTTGTTTTGTTTTTAGTTTGCTTTGCTACCCCGAGGGAGTAAAACGCAGCCCGAGGGAGCCACACACGACCCCCCCCCCCGCACCTTGTTTTCGGCCGCAACAGTCTCTTGCAGCCTTCTGCCAGTGAAAACGCACCCCCCCCAGCTCAATTTTTGCTGGCAGAGGCGCTGCAGGCCGATCCTTTGCTGTTTCCAGGCCAGCCCCATGGGCTGAATCTAAGCAACCTTGAATTTGACACCCTTGCTCTAGGTGATGCCTTGCAGTCTAGGTGGGAAAGAGGTGGATAAGTGTGGATATGTGTGTGTGTGAGAGAGAGAAAGAGCAAATGTACATTGTAACTAGGAAAGTTTTGCTGTTACTTTAAATTCACTGTGTTTCCATGTACTGTATGCCAAAGAACCTGTTGTGCCTTAATGTTCAGTTGAAAGTGGTGGGTACCCATAATTATTTTCCAGTTGTTGACTGTATGCCTTGTCTTGTCTAGTTGTACATATCTGAAAACCCCAAGGAGAAAGCAAGGGGAACAGGGGTGGGTTCTACTTACCTTTACTACCGGTTCGCAACAGCACATGCACAGAAGCTTCCTGATGACATTGGGGTCAGTGGGCGGACCGGTTTTACTACTGGTTCTATAGAACCGATCCGAACTGGGGGCAACTCATCACTGAAGGGGGACTTATAAGATCCACATTCTCCACAGAATTTAGTATGTGAATGAGTGATCCTGGGAACCTGGGAGTGCATGTAACATTCCCAGCATTTTCCATCTCAGGCAGCTGTTTCATTCGATAAGAGAAGGGCTGACTTTAGATCTACCTATGAAGGGTCAGCACATGTCACAAAACCAGCCCATAAAACTCTGCAACATTCTCCATACACACAAGGAAGAGAATTATCTACTGAGGATTCTTTAAAAATGTATCATACGTTATTAGTAATCCTTTATTACATAATAAAGGAAATATAAAGGAATGACATGTCTGAGATAATTCACATACACTAAATAGTACAATTATTAGTCTAGTTGCTTTTTGGTGTTTTCATAAAATTAATTTTGTCCTAAGTAAGCATTTTCTTCCATTAAAAAAAAATACAACCCTTTCATGAGTCAGTTCAAAATTCATCTTAACAGAAGAATTTTGCTTTGAAAACAAATGGGTATAAAATATACATTAACATACATTTTGTGCATCAAGATATAGTATAGAAATACCTTTAAATACTTAATTTTTGCCTTTTCTCTGTCCCCATTTTGGAATAATAATATATACAAATATTTCAGATGAGAAACCAGGCAAACACTTGCATTAAAGATAGCATCAGATCCAATGAGGGAGACTTATGTTCTCTCTGATGGAAAAATCCACGGAGCCAAGAGTAGTATCCACTTACTTTCCCTTCCAGTTCACAAATGTGAGAGTGCGTGGCACATGCACCTTGTCCACACATGTGCCTGGCCTTCCACACATGTGCTTTGCTGATGCGCACGCCTTCCACCCATGCGCCCGGTCTCAAAAATGTGCCTAAATAGGATGGCATAGAGCCATAGGGGAGGGTGGGTCTACCCGCGATCTCCGCTATCGGTTCGGGTGAACCGGTCTGAACCAGCTGAATACCAGCTCTGCACTGAACGCACCTCTATGTGGATGTGGTGAAGAGCATTAGGACAATATATTTCAACACCCACAAATGTTAGAACAGGAGAGGGCTATCTATTTTTTTTTAAATTTGATTTATATGCCGCCCTTCTCCGGAGACTAAGGGCGGCTTACAATGCATTAAGCAATAGCCTTCATACTTTTGTATATATTTATACAAAGTCACCTTATAGCCCCCACAAACTGGGCCCTCAATTTACCCACCTTAGAAAGGATGGAAGGCTGAGTCGACCTTGAGCCTGGCTGGATTGAACTCGCAGAATTACAGGCAGCTGGATGTTAATTGCTGCCTTTAGTAGGAGGCATTAGCCCCCTACCCTACTCAGCTCCCAGGAATCTATTAAATTAAATATAGCCTTTTAATTAGTCCTATGCAAATCAGTCGGATTTCATTCTTGTAATTGCCATTTTTTTAAAAGAATCCATAGCACTCTGGTAAATACACACAATAAATTAGAAATATTAAAATTGGGATTGACCTGCTGCTGCTTTGAGGCCTTGCACAACCATTCTAGGATTTTGCAAATATTTTTCAGATGGACAGAAGCCGCCTCTGCCTGTTGTGATGTTGGAACACAAGAAGTTTGTTTCACTTCTAAAAGTGGAGATTTCACATCACTTGCTGGATATTTCTGATATCTTTGCAACATCATCAAAGCTAAATTTCTTTTTTAATGTAATGGATAAAAATGTATGCACAGACTGTTTCAAATGGAGCAAATAGACAGAAAAAACCAAAAGGGACACATTTATTTATTTATTATTTATTATTATTAATCGAATTTCTATACCGCCCTTCTCCTACCGGACTCAGGGCGGTGAACAGCCAATTTAAAACCAATAACAATATAGTAAGTTAAAATGTTCTAAAAGTCCATATAAATTTAGGCTGTAAATATATCAATAAAACTAAAACTCTAGAAATTTACATAATTTAAAATAATTTAAAATTTAAAATATTTAAAAATAGGAGGGATCAGGCAAGTCCGGCAAGTTGGAAGAAATGGGTCTTCAACGCCCGACGAAAAGTCCGGAGGTCAGCAATAGTTCTCAGATCTGGAGGGAGATCGTTCCAGAGGGTGGGGGCTACCACAGAGAATGCTCTCCCCCTGGGGGTCGCCAGCCGGCACTGTCTGGCTGACGGCACCCTGAGGAGGCCCTCTCTGTGGGAGCGAACCGGCCGGTGGGAGGCAATTGGTGGCAGAAGGCGGTCCCGTAAGTACCCTGGTCCTAAGCCATGGAGCGCTTTAAAGGTGATTACCAACACCTTGAAACGCACCCGGAAATCAACCGGCAACCAATGCAGCTCACGCAGGAGAGGTGTCACGTGGGAGCGCCCTGTCGCTCCCATAATCCCCCGCGCGGCCGCATTCTGTACCAGTTGAAGCCTCCGGATGCATCCCAAGGGGAGCCCCATGTAGAGAGCATTACAGTAGTCCAAGCGAGACGTGACGAGCGCCTGAGTGACTGTGCGCAGGGAGTCCCGATCTAGAAAGGGCCGCAACTGGCGTATCAGGCGGACCTGATAAAAAGCCCCCCTGGCCACAGCCGTCGTATGATCCTCTAATGACAGCCGTGGATCCAGGAGGACGCCCAAGTTGCGCACCCTTTCCGTGGGGGCCAATGATTCGCCCCCAATAACCAACGATGGAGTCAGTTGGCTATATCGGGACGCCGGCATCCACAGCCACTCAGTCTTGGAGGGGTTGAGTCGAAGCCTGTTTCTCCCCATCCAGACCCGCACAGCTTCAAGGCACTGGGACATCACTTCCATGGCATCGTTGGGGTGGTCTGGGGTGGAAATGTACAGCTGAGTATCATCAGCGTACTGATGGAATTCCACCCCAAAACCACGGATGATCTCACCCAGCGGCTTTACATAGATGTTGAACAGAAGGGGCGAGAGGACCGACCCTTGTGGCACCCCACACACTAGGCGCCTCGGGGTCGACCGCTGCCCCCCTGTCAACACCGATTGCAACCGGTCGGAGAGGTAGGAGGAGAACCACCGCAGAACGGTGCCCCCCACCCCCAATCCTCCAACCGGCGCAACATGATACCATGGTCGATGGTATCAAAAGCCGCTGAGAGGTCTAACAGCACCAGGATAGAGGAGTACCCCCTACCCCGGGCCCTCCAGAGATCATCCACCAACGCGACCAATGCCGTTTCGGTGCTGTAACCAGGCCTGAAGCCGGACTGGAGCGGGTCTAAATAGACAGCTTCATCCAGGTACCGGGGGAGCTGCCGCGCCACCGCACTCTCAACAACCTTCGCTAAAAAGGGAAGGTTGGAGACAGGACGGTAATTTACCAAAACAGCCGGGTCCAGGGAGGGCTTCTTGAGGAGGGGCCTCACCACCGCCTCCTTCAAGGCAGGCGGAAGGACACCCTCACTCAAAGAAGCATTTATAATCTCCTGGAGCCAGCCTCGTGTAACCTCCCGGGAGGCCAGCACCAGCCAGGAGGGACACGGGTCCAACAAACATGTGGTAGCGTTCAGTCTACCCAGGATCCTGTCCACGTCCTCAGGAGCCACAGGATCGAACTCAGCCCAGATAACACTCTCAAGACTGGGCTCAGTCACCTCGCCCGAACTAACCCAGTCAGAGGCCAGCTCATCCCGAATCTGAGTTATTTTATCATCCAGATATTGAACAAAATCCTCAGCACGACCCTGCAAGGGGTCCTCCCGCGCTCCCAGGTGAAGGAGGGAGCGGGTCACCCTAAACAGGGCGGCTGGGCGATTATCTGATGACGCAATAAGAGCGGTGAAATAATTAGATTTCGCCGCTTTTATTGCCACTAAGTAAGTCTTAATATGAGCTCTTACTAGTGTTAAGTCGGATTCAGAGCGACTAGCCCTCCAACCACTCTCTAGGCGTCTTTTCCGGCGCTTCATCTCCCTCAGCTCCTCGGTAAACCAAGGAGATAGGTGAGTTCGGCGCCGGGTCAGAGGCCGCAAAGGCGCGACCCGGTCCAAGGCCCCACCGGCTGCCCTATCCCAGGCAGCCACCAGGTCCTCAGCCGAGTCGCGTGTCAGTGTCTCAGGAAATGGCCCAAGCTCCGTCTGGAACCTATCAGGATCCATCAGGCGCCTGGGGCGGAACCACCTAGTTGGTTCCGCCTCCCTGCGATGGGGTGTAACGGTCAGAAAGTCGAGACGAAGGAGCGAGTGGTCAGTCCATGACAAGGGTTCAACACCTATATCCCCAATATCAAGACCACTCAGCCACTGACCAGAGACAAAAACCAAGTCCAGGGTGTGTCCACCAATGTGAGTCGGGCCCTGAATTACCTGGGTCAGGTCCATGGCCGTCATGGAAGCCATGAACTCCCGAGCCATCTCAGATGTCTCGCCGATAGATGGCAGGTTGAAATCCCCCATAACTATAAGCTTGGGGGTATCAACCGCCACCTCGGCTATAACATTGAGAAGCTCGGGCAGGGTCGTTGCCACGTGGCAGGGAGCCAGGTACGTGACTAACAGACTCATCTGCCCACCGGGACCCCATCTCACAAAGGCGGACTCACACCCGGCTATCTGAGGTACAGTGGCCTCCCTCGGACCCAGACCTTCCTTAATAATAACCGCTACTCCCCCACCCCTGCCCTGGGCTCTCGGCTGGTGGAATGCAAAGAAACCCGGTGGGCACATCTCCGGTGGGCACATCTCCACGAGGGGAACACATAATACTTGCTTAATGATTGGTGGTTTAGTGACTGTTGAAATTTACAAGACACTCCAAAAAGTTACTTACCACCTTGACTCAAAGTTCCAGTGTCTGCTCCCACCATGGTCACCTGCTCACATTTTGGGGACTTGCAAATTGTCTCCATTTACAGCTATTTGCAGGTCTCACGATCATATGACTGTGATTTATAATTTTTGGCTGGAAATGGGCACTTACTTCTGAAATGCCCATTCTGAATAATAGGTTTGCTTAACAACCGTGGCATTTGCTTTATGACTGCCACATTCACTTAACAACCGCTGAAAAACTGTTGTAAAATTGGGTCTGTCATGTGATGACCTGTTTAATGACTGGCACAGCTTAACCCCATAATTCTTGGCTCATGTTGTCCTAAGTCAAGGACTACCTGTAAACCTACATTCTGGAGTAGATCACAAAAGCAAATTTAAAAGTTAAAAAGAGAAAATCTATTTAGAAACTAGGTTGCTATTGTAAGAAATCAGCTAACTACTCAGTTCTAACCACTCAACAGCTGAATATAGGTTATTTGATTAGACTAATTAAAACCACAGAGTATGACTATAGAAATGGGGATTGGTCTATATTACCCAACTAATTAATGGGGCAGAAAGGAGAAATAAAACATAGCCTCAGGATAAAAAGATCTTTGAACCCTTTATGAATTGTTAGCAACTTATTCATGGGAACGTCACTAGGCACAGATGTGCTGGTCTCTTAGTGAATCTATGTGTAACCTTACAACTTTGGCCTTAATGGTTAGATACTTGCTTGTCTAATGAGAGATTGAGGCCATTAGGACACTATTTTTATCCTGAGGCATTTTGTTTATGTGGAAGTTTATTGCCATGGATGCAGTCACCCTTCCTTTTTATTTTATATTATTTTGAACCTGAAAGAAAGCTTCCGCAATGAAAAATCCAAAGGTTTTCATTCCGTCTTTTAGAGTTAGAGGCTGTGACATTGAAGATCTATGGCACTAGCTCAGTGAAGGAAAATAGATCATGTTCTGGCTTCTTGGGTTGAGATGATTTAGAGATGGCATAGAGAAGAACACCATCTCATCATCATCCATATATTTATTGTGATGGATGTATACAGATATAAATAATCCCAAAGTTCAAAACTGCATAAACTACAGTTAAAGAGAGATCCAGTATAAAATTTTTGGAAGGGGGTATTCTAGGCTAACTTGTGCACAAGATCCAGGAGATCTAAATCCTTAGCAACCTTAGAGAATTGGGGAATAGATCTAGAATTAGCCATACAAACATTAGACCGGGGTGCTTTTGCAGAAACTCTCCAACTCTTTTGTGGGTGCTGTGAAAATTCAGTGATGTGTGTTTGTGTGTGAAACTGATTTCACGCCATTTTGAAATAATGCACTAATGTTTAATGACTTTTATTACAATTAAAGAACAATAATTCAAGCATCTTCCCCCCCCCCAAAAAAAGGAAGGACCAGAAAATCCCCAATCTGGCTGTAAAGTTGTGCACTCTTGGCTTCATTTCTATGTCCAATGGGATTCCTGGATTCCAAAACACTGTCCAACTTTACAACTGATCGATAGGAAGAAAATTAGTCATGACTGACTAAGTGAGTCTTAGTTATGAATAATCAAGAAATCTGGAACTAAGCTGTATTATTATAGGATGAATGGAACAAGAGTAGGGTTGTTGTAGAACTTTGGGGCAGTTGGTGAAACTCTGAAGAGCGTTTAAAATTTGCAATAGCCTTATATGCAATTTGTAATAATATCTTGCTTGTCCTTCAGAATAATATCTTGCTTGTCCTTCAGAATATATCCACTCAAGTTCAAATTTCTCTTCTGCTTTCCTGGTTTTCCTCTCCAAAGGTTGGTTGTTATTCCACATGAGTGAAGATATTCAGTCTTCACTGTTTTGGGTTTTCCTCTTTTTCCTTTTTTATTTTTGTTGTTGCTTGTCTATCAATTTTTTAACTATTTCAAATATGTGGACACTCTATTTTGTCTGTAAGTGATGGATTTTTAAGATAAATTAAAACTGGAAATTAAAGGGATGAATTAACTGTAGTATACCGTATATGATAATTTCGAGATTTTACCTTGATGGAAATTATATGGACATCAAAGTCCATTTTACCATTATAAAATCTGCCACTCCATTGTTCTGCTACTGTTTCCCTGAAAATAAGACTCTGCCTTATATTTTTTTGAACCCCGAAATAAGTGCTTGGCCTTATTTTCGGGGACGTCTTATTATTTTGGGGCACATGGAGCATGACAGGGTTCCTCTTGCCACCTTATCTGATTTCCAGCTCTGTCTCCCTAACCCTAACCAGAGGAAATGGCAAGGACCGGCTGCGCATGCATTTAAATATTTTTGGGGAGGGCTTGTTTTCGGGGGGGGGGTTATTTTAGCGCATGTGCTCAAAAGCCAGATTGGGATTATTATCAGGGGATGTTTTATTTTTGGGGGAAAATGATATGATTTCTCTTTCTCTTATATAACTTTTCTGGATTTATCTTTCCTTTAGTACTGGGCAAAGTTGAAACTGACACTATTTCTTGCCTATGGAGAAATACTGTACAATAGGGATACAAAATTTATTTCTTCTTTTTCACGCACAAGAAGTGGAGAAAAGACTATAGAGCATACCATCTTCCAAAGGAATAGTTCACATAATTTGTGAATATGGCCATAATTTGTAACCAATGGCTACAGTATATTGCTATTGGCTATATAAACAATAGCAACTATTTTGTGAACATTATTATAAAATTCCAGATATGGAGTCTTCCAGAACACAATGTTTGTTTGCTTGTTTATTTATTTATTAAACTTATTAACAACCCATCTCCTTCATGGAAAGACCCTTTATTCTTGTTCTTGCTTACTTAAAGTAACTGTTTTGGGCACATAGATACATCAGTCTAAGCTTCTATGTATTTATCTAGTGATAAATATAAACTGATGACTAAGTGGTGTTTTAGCTGCTTCAAAAAATGCAGTAGGTGACATAAATACACACATACACACACACACACAATATATATATATATATATATATATATATATATATATATATATATATATATATATATATATATATATATATATTCTTATTCTGAGGTTTTCGTGGGTGTTTGTATGTAGGTCTTTGGTTATTTGGGTCTTCTTCCGCGTAAAATTGGAAGTGTCTTGGCAACATTTTAACGAAGTCTCATTCGTCATCTTCAGGCTGGTGTTCTAGGCTTTGTGCTTCCAGGAGCACGAAGCCGAGAACATCAGCCTGAAGATGACGAATGAGACTTCGTCGAAACATCACCAAGACACTTCCAATTTTACTCAGGAGAAGACCCAAATAATCAAAGACCTACACACACACACACACACGCACACACACACACACACACCTTATAGAATAACAGAATTGGAAGGGAGGTCTTTTAGTCCAACTCCCTGCCCAGGCAGGAAACCCTACACCACTTCAGACAAATGGTTATCCAACATCTTCTTAAACATTTCCAGTGTTGGAGCATTCACAACTTCTGCAGGCAAGTTGTTCCAATTATTAATTGTTCTAAGTGTCAGGAAATTTCTCCTTAGTTCTAAGTTGCTTCTCTCCTTGATTAGTTTCCACCCATTGCTTCTTGTCCTGCCCTCAGGTGCTTTGGAGAATAGCTTGACTGCCTCTTCTTTGTGGCAACCCCTAAGATATTGGAACACTGCTACCATGTCTCCCCTAGTCCTTCTTTTCATTAAGCTAGACATACCCAGTTCCTGTTGTACATGTTGTGGTATTGTCCACGGAAAATATATATAAAATTCAACTTTGTGTTCTCTTTTTCCTCAGACGTTTTATGACTGCACCTGGAAAATGGGATCCTTTCTGTTTTGGCTTTTCTCCATCTCTCAGAGCGCTAGGTTCAAGACTCATTCAATGCAGATTGTATAGAAAACACTGCTTCACATAATTTATCACTTTAAGATGTGTTCATGATTGCTAACTTGGATAGCTTTAAAACAGGATTGGATGAATTCATGGAGGACAGATCTACCTAGGGTTCAAAGACTAACAGGTAGTTCTGGCTTGCTGGCATCATGAGTTTAAATACAATTTCCAGAGAAAAAACATTGGGAGAAGTCTCCAATTTCTGTATAGGAGCATTCCGGAAGCATCTGGTTGGCCACTGTGAGAAACCAAATGCTGGATTAAGCTATTTACCCTGATCAAAACAGGGCTATTCTTAGGCTCTAATGTGATGGCATCTAGATTTGCGAACATCTTTCCAAGCTTGCTTTCTGCGGGACATTTAAGACCTATTACTTTCTCCAGGCATTTCGTTGCAGATTTAACTACAATCTCTTGAGACTTTTGGTGTTCTTTTTTTAAACACACGCTGCTCTGTGAAAGTTGAATATGGAGAAGCAAGTAAACAACAGCATAAAATGTACAATGAGGGGAGAGGCAAGGATAAAATGCCTTTTCTTATTTTCTGCTCTGGCTTGGCATAAAACCAGTGGTGGGATTCAAGTAATTTAACAACCAGTTCTCTGCCCTAATGATTTCCTCCAACAACCAGTTTGCCAAACTGCTCAGAAAGTTAACAACCGGTTCTCCTGAAGTGGTGCGAACTGGCTGAATCCCACCACTGCATAAAACTGAATAATTCTTTGCTTCCAACACATTGCATTCTTCTAATTATACATCAATATTAATTGTGGTCTAAGTCTAATTGTGGTCTATAAGTCTAAGTGCTATTGCTGTTGCTATTGTGTAATAAACTTGAACCATTGTTTATTTAAAAACAACAGCAACCTAGAACCAAGAAGAAATTTAGTTAGAACAATTAATCAGTGGAACAACTTGCCTCCAGAATTTGTGAATGCTCCAACACCGGAGGTTTTTAAGAAGAGATTGAATAACCATTTGTCTGAAATAGTATGGGGCTTCCTGCCTAAGGAAGGGGTTGGACTAGAAGACCTCCAAGGTCCCTTCCAACTCTGTTATTCTAAATATAAGTGGGAAGATTATTATCTCATTTTTACTTTGCTAGGAAATGAGGCTATCATAAAATGTCAATACATTTTGGAAAGAGTAACCTGTATGAGACAGGTAGTAATTGTAGGTTGCATTTAGTTTTAATAATTACATAATGGTTTTCAATAAACAAAAGTAACACAAGGTAGAGTAATATCAGAAGCTGATGAGATAATGCTGGCATCTTAATGAAGTAGGATGAGAATATCCTAAAACAATAATCAGAATAAATTAGCTCCGAAGAAATAAAATCTGTTGGAACAAACCAAGGTTAACATTTAAAATAATTTTAAAGAAGATGAAACAAAGAACTTAGAACTCTTTGTCATTTTTTTTCTAAAAATCTCTGGACCAGGGATAGCTAAGACCATTTGTTGCTACCAGTACAGGTTTATCAATCTTCAGATGTTGATAGAATATATATTTTTAAAAAGTGTTAATGCATTTTATAATCTTTAGAAAGAGGTTAAGTCTCAGCTTTCTGGAGCTGTGGGTGTTTGTGTCAGCAAGTGCTGATATCTCTTTTATTTCATTTTTATGGCTCCGGGTAGGAGCCTTGACTTAATAGGACATCTGAAGGAGCTCAGAATACCTCTCAACACTTTGAGATCATGGAGGTGAAATCATTCAGAAAAAAACAAACAACCAAAAACCTCTTGAGAGCTTGAGTGTTTTTTCCGCTTTTGTCTGATTGCTTTGGAAATCATTTTAGATTTAGATAGTTCTTTACTATTTTTGTAGCTGACAATGCCACCTCCAGCAGCAATGGCAACCAGTATATTGTAAATGAAGTAGTCCTTCAAGAAAATAAACCAAAACTAATCTGTGCACAAGCAATTTCCTTGATTTAGAATCTTGTGTGGACAGGAGTTTTCCCAAGGGATAATGAAAGTATAAGCATGGACTTCATGTGTGCATGGATGGATCATTTCACTGTCACAGAGGTGCCTTTTTCTGTTCTTACTTTTCTGTCACTATAAGCAGGAAGTGTGAAGTAATGTGATGAGCTTTAAATGTAGAGGCACAGTACACATGTTTTGTAGTGCTTCACTGCACATGTTTTCCATGCTTCATTCTACAAGAGAGATGGGGAAATCAGTGTTTGGAAAATAAGTGCTTCTCATTAGTAATCTCAAAGGTGCTTTTTCAAAAGGCAACTGGACTTTCTTGTTTTTCCTTGAAGATGTTTTGCTTCTCATCCAAGAAGTAGTTCTGAATACTGGATGAGAAGCAGCATTTGAGGGGCTGCCACAAAGAAGAGGGAGGTCAACTTATTTTCCAAAGCACAAGAAAGCATGACAAGAAACAAAGGAAACTAATTGAGAAGAAAAGCAATCTGGAATTAAGGAGAAACTTCCTAACAGTGAGAACGATTAACCAGTGGACTGGATTGCCTTCAGAAGTTGTGAGTGCTTGCTTCATAACTGGACATTTTAAAGAAGAGACTGGACAGCCACTTGTCTCAAGTTGTATACTCCTGCTTGAGCAGGAAGTTGGACTAGAATACTCCAGCTGTATTATGACTGATCTTCAAGGAAAAACCAAAGAAAGTCTAGTTGCCTTTTGAAAAATCACCTTTGGGACAAATCATAACCTGGATGACTGAGAATCTCCATAGACATTCCCATTGGTAATGAGCATCTCTACTGAAAAAGACATATGATGGTATTTTTACATAGAAAACAAGGGAGGCTGCAGAACATTTTTCCCAGGATTGTAAAGATAAAAGGGATCTTTATTTTTACTCTCTTTCTCTCTCCTTCCCTCCCTCCCTCTCTCTCTCCCTCTCTCCATCTCATAACTAAATATATACAACATCACATTCTACTTGTTAGAATTTATTCAACATTCTTTTTGTTTTGGGCATTTCTAAATCATGTTCTCATTCATCAACTTTCTTTCTGAGTGTGAAAGAAAGCTGGACAATTTCTCTCCCTAGCAACAGCCATCTTTGCCTGGGTGTATTCTAAGAAGATCATCTTATGGTAAGAAAGATACACAAGCAATTACATTGGAAGAAACATTTCCACAAGAGAGATGAAAAGTTACATTAATATGGGTCCACATCAATATAGGAATTAATATTAATCTACGCTAGGCACAGAAAACATCTTGGAGATACCAGAGCTTCTGAAATAATGCATGAAGATAACATGGGAACTCAGATTTTGCCAACATAAGACTCACAAATCAAACAAGAGCAAACTTTCTTGTCATGCTTCCAGTATTTCTGCTTCTAGGCTCAGTCAATGCTAAACTTTCTTTGCACGCTTTGAACAGCCCTGGCTTGGATCCCAACAGGTAAGGCCTACAAGCTCAAAGGTGCATGAAAGGCGAAGGCAAACAAGATTTCACTGAACATGTCAAGGACTTAATCAAAGGCTTAGTCCTCAAAGTGGGTGACAGGTCAGGTAGAGGCACTTTTTGTTTCTCTGTGTTTGCTTTTGAACTGGTTTGCACGCTCCTTGGTCTGTTTCAGTATCCTAAAATCTTGAGACACCTTCTTTGTTTCCTTCTCAAATTTCCATCCCAGAGAAAGAAAAAAAAAATGATTTGTGTGACTCGGACCTGTATCAATAATGCTGTAAGATTAGGTGGGTTAGAACAGCGGTGGGATTCAAGGAATTTAACAACCGGTTCTTTGCCCTAATGATTTCTTCCAATAACCACTTTGCCAAACTGCTCAAAAAGTTAACAACCGGTTCTCATGGAGTAGTGCGAACTGGCTGAATCCCACTACTGCGTTAGAATATGAAATCTCAAATGAGTCTTCAATAATTCCTTTCCAGGTAGCTTTTACACTGAGAAGTAATTGAGTCACTATGGAAAAGCATGAATGAAATTTTTTGGCACGAGGTAGGGTCTTTGGGGAAAAAGCAGGTTGGAAATGAATGCACCACTTGGGTGGGGCAGTGATCCTACTAAGTTAGGAAGACACATTTTCTTGTAAAGTGAGTATTGCTCCAAGGAAAACCTGAATAGACTTATGAATGCAGAACTGGAAGATTTCAGATTAACAAAGTTGGAAGGGACCTTGCAGGTCATCTAGTCCAACCCCCTGCCCAAGCAGGAGACCCTACACCATTTCTGACAGATGGCAGTCCATTCTCTTCTTGAAAGCTTCCAGTGATGAAGCTCCCACAACTTCTCAAGGAAAGCTGTTCCATTGGTTGATTGTTCTCACTGTCAGAAAATTTCTCCTTATTTCCGGGGTTGAATCTCTCCTTGTTTAGTTTCCATCCATTATTTCTTGTCTGGCCTTCAGGTGCTTTGAAAATAGCTTGAAAATAGTTTAAGAGTCTTACACCTATCCAGATCGTGTAGGTGAAAAATAAGATTTCTCCCAAAAATGCATTACTGGTCTAATCAGCATCCAGCCCATATTCAGACCATTGATTTTTACTTCTAATTGGGTTGGCAGGAGCAACACAGAAGACAAAAGAGAACTAAGTTAAAGTTTTTGTGGCGGGTCACACTCAAGAAGCTGAGATCCGAGAAAGTGAATGAATAAAATCATATTAGATTTGCCATGCCAGAACTGTTCTGCTGGCAGAAAGTTTAAATGAGGTATTAAACTGATTGGCTGGCCATTCATGTAAGTTCTTCTGCCATAAGTTATCTACGCATTATTTTCTCCATGCAAATATGTACTAATAGCTGCACCAAACTCATATCCATTGTATTATGTACTCACAAACAAAAATACAGGTAGGAGAAGAGTTTCCATCTCTCCTACAGGATGGGGGAATGAAATAAAATATTTCCTGGGTAAAATTCAGCATTTTGGGGTTCTTCAGCCCAACCTTTATCTACTATTTTTTAAAAAATGATGAAAAAGAAAAATCAGCAGAGAATTGGGGTAATAAAAATAAAAAAACCCTTAGATTTTTAATTGTCAATGGGTTTTAGTCAGGATGTTTTATATTATGGGCCAAAGTTGTTTAATTCTTTTAAATTTTTAAATTTTGTACTGGAATGTTTTTTATTCTTGGCTGTGCACCGCCCTGAGTCCAGCAGGAGAAGGGCGGTATATAAATTTAATAAAATAAATAAAATAAATAAAAATAAATAATGCCTCTGTGTAGTTGTCTTTCTATCTGGACGGAGGGCTAGATTCTGCTGTAATTAATTTCAAATTATGAACAGCCAGACAGGAGGCGTGGAAAGTTCATTACTGTTATGCTATTTTAGTTAAAATTGAAAGTGGAAACTTGCAGTTTCCTAGATGTTCCTAAATTGTACCTCTTTGTTACTCAAACCTGCATAGTTAAAAGTAGCAACTTACTCTTGGTAACTTCTGGAAAAACTACAGATGTTACCTCTTATTATTCTTCTTATTATCTTATAATAGCTTATGGCAGGGATGGGTTCTACTTACCTCCTCTACAAGTTTGCAATGGGAGTGTGCTTGTGCACTTCTCCGCATGCACAGATTGTTCATGATGACGTTCAGGTGGGTGGATGCAGCCTCCCATCGCCATTACTATCGATTTGCAAGAACCGGACCAAACCGGGAACAACCCACCGCTGGCTTATGGTATTTAAGATTGTTTTTTAAATTGCAGTATTTTTGCAGCCCAATTAGATTTTCATCAAGAGTTGAAATGGGTGGGATTATTCAGAAGATTTTAAAGAAAAAGATAAGTTTCACCCCATGGTTATTTTTGTTGGGTATTATCCCAGACTGTACTGTTATTGAAACTAACTTGATGCTAAATTTAATAATGGCAGCAAGACTATTAGTGGCGCAATATTGGAAGAAAGAAGATTTACCTACTATAGAAGAATGGATATTAAAAGTATTGAATTTAGCAGAAATGGCGAAAATCTCAGCATATTTGAAAGACCAATCACAAGAAAGATATATTGTGGACTGGAAAAGATGGATTGATTGTATTCAAAGCAAATATGGGACTAAAAAGTTTCAAATAGTATACGAATGAATATTTGGATTTAAGAAGATAGGTTATTATTTAGCTACGTAAATAGGGAGTTAAAGTGAAAAAGAGATGAAAAGAGTCTATAGATAGTATATGTTAGTTTAAGATTGCTAAATGAAATACGCTGTATTTTGTTCTGGGAAGTCGAGGGGGGAGCGAAGGAGGAGCGGATGGAAGGTAATTGGGAGGGAGGTGGGGTTCAAAACTTGGTTAAAATGTTTGTAAAAACTTTTCAATAATAAAAAAAAGAGTTGAAATGGGAGTGCTACTGTTTCTGGCTGCACAATACAGGTAGTCTTTGGCTTACGACCGCAACTGAGCCCAGCATTTATGACGCTAAACGAGAAATTTGTTAAGTAAGTTTTGCTCCATTTTACGACTTTTCTTGCCACCTTGGTTAAGTGAATCACTGCCGTTGTTAAATTAGTAATAGAGTTATTAAGTGACTTGGGCTTCCCCTTTGACTTTGTTTGTCAAAAGGTCACAGGAAGACCTGACCCTGGAACACTGCAACCGTCAAATATGAATTGGTTGACAAGCATCGGAACGCAAATCATGTGATCATGGGGATGCTGCAACGGTCATCCCGTGTGCAAAATGGTTACAAGGCACTTCTTTCAGTGGCGTTGTTAACGTCCAACGGTCACTAAAAGTACTGTTGTAAATCGAGAACAACCTGTCTGTAGAGATTCTCCATCATCCAAGTCATGGTTGTCCCAAAGGTGCTTTTTCTGGAGTTGCCTCCAGAAAAAGCACCTTTTTCTGGAGTTGCCTTGTTTTTTTAATTCTTTTTGAAGATGTTTCCCTTCTTCTCACCCAAGAAGCTTCTTTAGCTCTTCCATTCCCCACTATCCTGCCAGAGCTGAAGAAGCTTCTTGGATGCGAAGGGAAACATCTTCAAAAAGAAAAAAAAACCCAAGAAAGTCCAGAAAAAGCACCTTTGGGACGTCGAAGACTACCTGCGCTTATTCCACGTATTGACTACCTTCATTTAATCCTGGTTTATTAGCAGAGAGCGGGTCAAACCTGCAAAACACAAAGCCAGCCGCGCGGATTTTTGGCTTTTAACCTCTCAGCCAGCAGGGAAACCCAGGGAGGCTGCCTAATCACCCAGCTGACCTCCCCCGCTTGTGCGCGCCGTTCCACGTTTTTGCAGCCGCCGGTCTCCAACGCCCGTCAGTAGCCTAAGAAGCCACAGAAGCAGAACGCGGAGCTTATCCCGAAGCCCGCCACCCGGCGAAGTTGCTCGCAAGAGGCAGCACTGCTTTCTCACGGCGGACGGCGCGGATTCCCTAACACGTGCACCAGCCCTAAACTAAGGTAGCCGCCTGTTCTCAACGGGGTGTTGTGTGTATGTGTGTGTGGAGGTAGAAGAAGCCGAGTCCGGCTTTAAAGAGACTTTTTTCCCTTTGCAAAAAAAAAAAAAAAAAAAGCGCTTGGCTCTCGGCATTCACTAGTGGGAGCTGCAGAGGGCACGGAAACCGAATCTCTCTCTCTCTTTCTCTCGGTCTCTTTCTCTCTTTCTGTCCCTCTGCACCGGAGTCCGGGAGCAGCTGCGAGAGCCGAGCGGGTGAGAAAGAAGAGAAGCCAGAAGCGGCGCAGAGAAAGAGGTGCCGAGAGGAGCTCAAGGATCGGGAGAAAGGGGGGGGGGGGTCGCTTTTGCCACGGTCTCCCTTCTGCTGGCCACCGGGGGTGTGGGGGAAAAAAACAAAACCCGGCGGCTCGGAAAACTTTCATCAGCGCCTCGGATTGGCAAGTGAGTAAGTTTCGGCGCTCGGGCGTTTTGGTGCCGGTGGCCGGACGAAACGCGCCTCAGCGTCCGTTCCCTTCGCGCGGTTCGCGGCGCCTTCGGGGGGGGGGGAATGGCTGCTCCTCCTCCCCCCCGCTTTCCCGGCTCTCCCCCCATTACCTCAGAGTGGGCTTCGGCATGGGGGCAGTTGAGAGAAGGAAGGGGGAGGGGGCGAGGCCGGGTTCTCTTAGGGGCCGGATTAGGTGCACGTTGTGGAGGAGGGAGTGCGGAGAACCTTTGAGTCTGGGGTTTGCGAGGGGTTTGTTTGCGGCGAGAGAGGGAGCCTCCTGCCTCTGCACCGACCCAGAAGCTCCTCAGGGTCGAGAATGGCAAGAGGTTTTTAGGCGGGTGAGTAAAAACGTGAGGGACGGTCGAAAGCCCTTCTTAAGACGAGGCGGGGGGGGGGGGGCGGGTTCAGACGGCGCGGAAAGTTTGGTGGACGTTGCTAAGAAGGGAGCGAAACGACTTAAGTTCCAGAATCACGTGGAGACAGATGTGAAATATCTGGAGTGCGGGTTGGAAAAGAGCGGGATTTATTCTTTTATCCTTTGCGAGTGGAGTTCCCTAAATTGGGGTAGGTGGGGGAAAGGGGGGGGGTGTTTAACTGGTGGAAAGGAATCATCTATGTCTCGGGAAATTCGACTTTGGAAATGGTATTAAAAGGCACCCTTGGATAGTAGAAAGCATCTATCTATCTATCTCTCCCCCCCCTCCCAACTGGGTTAAGAGTACTGGGATAAAAGTACATTTTTTTTGGCGTTATTTTATTCCAGGGGCCAATCACATGCAGGGGGAAAAAGACTAAAGCTGGACAAGTGACAGTAACTCTCCAGTTTAAATGGGAGCTTTCTTGTCTTCATATTTTTAAGAGAAAGTTGCTTTTCTTGTTTCCTGCAGTTGACTAACAATATTAACCTCCTTCACGTGGCGTGTGTGTGTGTGTGTGTGTGTGTGTGTGTGTGTGTGTGTTACATGAATTTGAGAGAGATGGTGGTGTCTGCAGTTTTTCAAAGTCTTTTAATTGTTTTGGAATTGTAATTTATAAGGCGCGGAGCCCATGAGAGTGGGCAACTGTGATGCTTTTAAATAAATAAAGCTTAAGCAGTTTCAGGAAAAGCAAAGCTACATCCTGCTGGTTGGACCTGTGATAGTAATAGGTTGTGGTGTGTATGGTAGGTGTAGTTTTGTGTAAGGAGAAGAAAGAGAAAAGAAAATACACACGCTGGATAAACCAGTACTGTAAACTCCAACTGTAGTTGCAATTTGACAGCAGTTAAATCAGGGGTGCCACATTTCAAAGTTACAGTTAGAGTACTAGGACTGCAGCTGCTCTCTTGCAGGTATGTGGAATGGTATGAGACCCACAAGTTTTGCAAAGTGAAGAGAGGAAATTGGTCACAGTTTATTAGGAAAGATAAAATAGACAATTGGGAATGCTTTACTGATCATTCTTCATCCAGATTTTATATTAGTTTCATCTGCTGATACAGGTGTTTGGCTTCACCCTTCTCAGTTATTTTCAGCATCTGATAAAATGAGTAAGTATTTTTCCAACAACCTGTAAAATCCAAGGCATTGTGCTTTCGTTGTTTAATTCCCCCCCTTCAAGGAGCAAAGCGAAATTTAAATTCATACTTTCTACGCATCTTTGCTTTTTGGAGAACATCAGTAACTGCTCTTTCTGGGGTTAAAAACCAGTTAGGAGAAATAAGCTGTTAGTTCTTGAATGAAGACTGTTTTGAGTACAAGGGACTGAATGACTTCATATTCATAATTTCACAGTGATGAATCTGTGAGACGAAGCTGCGTGAGGAACATCTTAAAATTGTCATAAGTAGCTACAAATAAACTGGTGGGGGATTATTATTTTTTTATTTATTGAGCTGTGCCTGGAGAAGATCTGTTTGCTTATTGATATTTAAAAGTGGACCTGTGACTCACTGGTAAAAGTACAGAAATTTCAAGTTTAATCTGCCAAATGTCCAAACAAAAGGTAACAAAAGGGCAAAAATGTGACTTGGACCTGGGGAAGCCTCTGGTCTAAAGGACAGTGGTGGGAAATATGGACCCACCAGATCCAATTTATGCTGAATCGGTTTCTGGTGTTTAACTCTCCAAAGTGCTATAAGGGTGTTCTGTGCTTATAAGGGCAAAATTCCTACTCTTTGTTTAAATTCCATATGTTTTTTCCAGAACACTTTCTAACATATAGAAAAAATATAAAGGTAGCAGTTTTTGTGGAAATAGCTGGAAAAGTTCTTTTTCATTCCTGACCTAATAAGTTTATACAAAGTTTCTAGCTAATGTAATACTAGAACAGATATATTAGAATAGCATGCATGGTTTGATGTTGTCTCTGTATAAAGTACAAAACCATCGCTTGATTTCTGAAGAGTTTATATTGCAATAAACGTAGAAATCTTGTTGAAGTTTGATCTGCTCAAGATTGCTATTTTCCTGTTGCTGTTTCTTGTGGAAGGGCATTAATCCTGATATTTGGGGAAGCAAATAAAATTTCTTCCTAATGGTATATAAATTTGGCTGGTGGGATAGGAGAATGAGAGTATGTATAAATGATTGTGTACATGTAATCCCATTATGCATAGTTGCCCAAGGATTATATAGGAGCAACTGTAATGTTCACTCTTTAAAAAGTTGCTCATATCTGTTGTTTGGGAACTCATGAGTATTTAAGTGGAAGAGTACTTTCATACTGAGGACCCTGACTATACGCATGAATCTCAGGCCCCCACCAGTGCAATATGCCATATTTTCATTCCGGTGATTCTTTTAGTTGGAGAAAAATAAAGTTACAAAAGGCAGATGTCATAGTCTTTATTATCCATTACCTTTTATGTATGAGACAAGGTGATGGCACAATATAAGCCATAACTGGTAACATCTTGTACTTTGCAAATTTCTGGTTTCTCATTGATTTACCAGTTCTTTTGACTCACAGGTTCAGAGAAATGGAGATACAATACTGATATAAAATAATATCACTAATCCTTGATGGTGCAGTGGTTAGAATGAAGTATTGCAGGCTACCTCTGCCCACAGCCTGGAGTTCGATCCTGATGGGACTCAAGGTTGACTACCTCCTATCCTTCCAAGGTAGGAAAAATAAGGATGGTTAGAAGGAAAGATAAGAGGGTTGGAGAAATAAGCTGATATTTTAAACCAGCCAGAGAGTGGTGTAATGCACTAGGGAGCTGTATATAAGTCTAAGCGCTATTTCTATTGCTAGTGCTATAACTCACCTTTCAGTAAATGTGGCCCAGAATTGTTCTGAAATGGAATCCATGTAGATCAGGGGTGTCAAATTCAAGGCACTTAGAGCTGGCCCATGAAGCCACCTTGGAAACAGCGAAGAGCTGGCCTGCGGTGCTTCCTCCAGCAAAAACGGAGCTTGGGGCTGCAGGTGCCCCTCCCAAGCTTAATTTTCGCTGTCAGAGGGCTGCAGGAGGCCGTTGTGGCAAAAAATGGAACTCGGAAGCCCGTTTTTATTGGCAGAGTGCTCGGGCCACCACAGGCGCACCCAACATGAGTGACGTCGACTGGCCAAGCCAACCATGGCATGCCCACTTCAGGCCCCCCCCCCAAGGTCAAACACAACCCTAATGTGGCCATCAATGAAATTGAGTTTGACACCCCTGATATAGATGAGTGGTTATGTTGCATTGTAAGGATATGTGAATACACAACTTGATTTCCCTCTCCCCATGAATAAAATAAAGAGTGGGAAAAAGAAACTTAGCACCATTGGGGACAATTTTCAAAATCCGCACCTGCCCTTATATAGAAATTTACTTTAATACACTTAAGGATTCCAAGTGTGGTAAAATACCCAAGATCCAATTGGTCAGTATTAAACAGTTTTATTGGTTTTACATAGAAGAATACTGAAATATTCTAAACCGGGGTAGTCAGTCTTTTTATACCTACCGCCCACCTCTGTTAGTAGTAAAATTTTCTAACCGTCCACCGGTTCCACAGTAATGGTGATTTATAAAGTAGGGACAAAACCCTTACCGCCCACCATGAAAGCTGAAACGCCCACTAGTGGGCGGTAGGGAGCAGGTTGACTACCACTGTTCTAAACTGTTAATACTGACAAGCCGTAATTTAGAGTCATTTTATAATAGACTACTTATTCTAAAAAAAAGAGTGGCATTTATTGTATATATAGAGATTCTCAATTATCCAAGACATGGTTGTCCCAAAGATGCTTTTCCAAAAGACAACTGGACTTTCCTGGGGTTCTTTTTTTCCTGGAAAACATTTTGCTTCTCATCCAAGAAACTTCTTCAGAACTGAAGATGAGAAGCAAAATATTTTCAAAGGGAAAAAAGCCAAAATCCCGGTTGCCTTTGGGAAAAGCACCTTGTTGTGGCATTTATCACCTCATAGAAAATTTCACAAAAGCATACAAAATATGCTGATCTTTATGAGTTCTGAAACCCATGGTTTTTGTAAAGGCAGTTGAATGCCAATTTCTAATAGATTTTGTAGAATGATTTCAATCATGATTTTATAGAATGATTCAATCTATAACATGATTTTGATCATGAAATCGTTTTATAGGATGATTTTAATCAATATAGAATGATGGTTCAGTGGTTAAACATACTGAGCTTGTCAGCTGGAAAGTTGACAGCTCGGGTTCCACACTCTAGCTCTGTGTGTTGGGGTAAGCTTCCGTCCTTGCCCCAGCTTCTGTCCACCTGGTAGTTCAAAAGTATGCAAATGTGAGTGGATAAATAGGTACCAGTTCAGTGAGAAGGTAACAGTGGTCTTTGCACTTTGGCGTATAATCATGCTAGCCAAATTATCACTAAAAGGGTCTTTGGACAGTGCTGGCTCCCTTGGCTAAGAAATGGAGATGAGCACTGGCCCTTAGAGTCACACACAACTGAACAGGAGAAACCTTCATCTTTATGGTTTAGATCTACCGTACTTTCTTCCATATGGACCTTCTAATTCTGAAAAGTGGATAGAAGGACCGTCATCTGTCACTTACTTGTGATAGAATCTATTGGGTTGACAGGACATTGGATTGTCTCACTAATTACATTTAGTCTTTTATTGTGAGATGAGATTTCTGCTCACCTTACATTTGTTAATCTTTTGTTCTCTGAGTGTTTCAGATTCCATCAACCTTCTACCAGTTGATCAATGGCAAAGGTTTAGGCAACCAATCAAAAGTTAAAATGGGAACATTCATGAGGCTTGTAGTAGGCCAGAATTTCACAAAAAATATTAAATTTTACTATTGCATAAGAAACAGCCAGAATGGGATAGCATTTCTTTGAAGAAATAAATGGTATGTCCTTGCAGTTGACTTTAATCAGAATCACAATTTTTATCTTTCTGGTATTCATTTCACTGATATCTCTGACTTGGTAAGATTAAACAGATAAGAAACTACCTGTTTTGAGTATGGTTCTTGTCCATGATTCTAAGGATAAATATTATATTTTGCTGGAAAGCTGATGAAATGTGAATATCATTTTCATTAAAAATGAAGCTTTTAGTATGTCAAATATATATACAGAGCTCAGAAAGGAAGGAAATTAATCTAATGGCTGATAAAAATTCTGGAATTTTCAATTTTTTCTTATGTCACCTTTTTTTGTGTGCAGATAATAAAGTTACTCAGAATACTAAAAAGTGGCTAAACTTGTTAAAAGCATTTTATGAAAGGAATAAATTACAATATATCATAGATTTTATATCTTATATAATTTCTACTTCAGTGGAGTGCCCGACAGAAGAGAAATGGAATAGCCCTATGCAATCAGTATGGTAGCAAGTTAGTCTCTACTTCCCTCTGTATGCATTGGTACAGTTTCAAACAGCAAGAGATTATACAGTATGTAATCGGCATGCACTTGACAATCCAAATATTGGAAGCATATCTAGGTTTGTTCTTATTGCAACATATTATATAACACGGAAGAAAGCATCCTAGATTTTACCAGATGAATATTTGATACATTTAACCTGGGTAACAGTTGAGATGGAATCTCAGTTTTTACAAATTTTTATGGCCTTGCTAACTTCAGCGTAAGATTTTGATATTATACAGGGTTATGCTAAGAGATGATGCAGCTACAAATTGCAGTTTGTTGTATCAGTTCAGTACCTGGTTTATTTATTTATCAGAATTTAGTCCCATCTAGTGTATGTGTGTGTGTGTGTGTGTGTGTGTGTGTTTGTGCGTGTGTCTATACATACATACATACATACATAAACCCATATTTATATAAACCCATCTAGTGTGTGTGTGTGTGTGTGTGTGTGTGTATATTAAAGACATCATGAAACAGCTATTTTCAGTTGTACACAAATCCAAATATTATTGAGAATATCCAGACCATCTGTAATTTTATTATTTTGTTCCTTAGAATCACCATTAGAAAAGAAACGAGACGCAAACTGAATAAGCAAAATAAATCTCTATAGTAGTTTTGACTCCATGGGCCTTTGGGACTAATTCAGTTGTTTCTGAATTATTTCCTTGCTTACAGCTTGGTTCATTTTCATTTTTCAGTGCATAATTAAAAGCAGAAGATGGAACAATCTCTTCCTAACAAGGAAAACTTGCACGTATTTCTTAATACAGGAAATGCAGATGTATTTCAGTATAATCTGTATGGGGTCAAGTAGCACAAGTCCTATTTCTATGTGTATTAAGTGATCAGCTGTTTTCCTGACTGCTCCAATTTCCAATCCTTTTCTAAAAGGGATTAACCAACACAATGTATCTTCTGTCATTCATCTGTTTTCCTTTTGGATTCATCTTGTAGCCCCTGAGAAACTATCTATATATCCTATTTTATAAAGTCCTTCCAGAGGACAGTCCATTGTTTTGAAAGTACCCTCCATCTGAGGGACCTTTGAATTTATTTATTCATTTTTATTTCATTTTGTTTGTCAAAACATGTACGAAATAACAGATATAAGTATAAACATGGATATGAACATTGGAAATGGGTATCAATAAACGGGGACAGTAGAACAGGGATAGTAGGCATGCTGGTGCACTTAAGCATGCCCCTGACAAACCTCTTAGGAATGGGGTGAGGCCCATAGTAGATAGTTTAAGGTTAAAGTTATGGGGGTTTCAGGATGTAACAACAGAGTCAGGTAGTGCATTCCAGACGTTGACCACTCTGGTCAAGAGTGGTTGCTAAAGTTTTTTCTGCAATCGAGTTTGGAGCTGTTTACCTTGAATTTGTATCTATTGTTTGCTCGTGTATTGTTGTGGTTGAAGCTGAAGTAGTCATTGACAGGTAGGACATTGTAGCAGCTTATTTTATGTACTATGCTTAGGTCAGACTGAAGGCAGCGTAGTTCTAAATTGTCTAAGCCCAAAATTTCAAGTCAAAAATTTCACGTTGATTACCGGTATATACATTAAGGACTAAAATAATGTTATTTGAAACACATATTAAGACTTGTCATCCCCTCTAATATATGCAATATTCAGATATATGCAATATTCATTTCAAACCTCTAGATATAGTAGAATGTTATATATAGAGTAAAAAAACCAAAATTGCAGGAAGAAATTAAATTAAAAATTAAAATTATTTTTAAATTATTTGAAATAATTAAATTGAATTGTTGAATTGTTCCGTGATGAATTGTCCCATGGCAAGTTGGGCGTGGTGAGTTGTCCCATTCTGACCTGAAAGATGCCATATGCAAAACATTTTTCAGCTGATTTAAGACAAATATTTAAAAATTCAGACAGCATTAAAATAAAGTTTTGAGTTACCAAAGGCACATATGAAATATCTTTCAACCTTTATATGTATAGCTTCTTTGAATGTAATTTTGATAAATTTTATGCTATAGATAAGTTACCTTTGTGAATTAGGGAAGCACAATCTTTACAACAGCATGTTTTGGGCTTAAGGAGAAAGATGCCTTTAAATTTGCTTATTTAGAGTAAAATTTAGAAATGCACAATTGTTATAATTTATCTTAATGAATCTGAAATTAAAATAAATAAGCACCTGGAATGATGATTGAGCAGACACATACTGGTAAATTGCTTAACAATCATCTCTAATTGATTGTATAACAGGATATGTTAGGGTGATGCTTGAATCTACTAATTTATATCTACATTTTAATTTAAAATATAAAATTAGAATATGCCATGCAAATGTGTCTGCTTTTGCTCTTTCTTCCTGTCTCTTTCTAAGTGAAAGGCACTATTTCATGAAATTGTATACATTAGTTTGATTAAAGCCAACAAGCAGGAAATATAAGCTGACTCATCTGTATGTATTGTTAGAGGAATAGTGGGCTGCACATCCCATGAATTAGTTTGGCTACATTTGTCCAAAGCTTCTTAATTAGAATGGGGAAGAATAGGGCAATAAGAAGATACCATCAAAACTGATTTTTCTTTTTTAAAAAATATCATAGCATAGCAAGACACTGAAGCATTTCCACCCTCCTCTTCAGTAGCAAAAATGTGATATAACTTTTGTTGACAGTCTTGAAGATAGGAGTCTTGAAGATAGGAGTCTTGAAGATAGGAGTGTTGAAAGGAACATACTATAGTAATTAAATAAAAATATTAAAAAATAAAGTGGTGGTGAGGTGGCTCAGCGTTAAGATGCTGGCCTTATCAGCTGGAAAGCTGACAGCCCAGGTTTGAAACCTGAGCTCCGCGCAATGGGGTGAATTCCTAGCAGTTTGAAAGCATAAAAAAATGCAAGAAGATAAATAGGTACCAATTTGGTGGGAAGGTAACAGCGCTGTGTGATGTCATGCTGGTCACATGACCACAGAACTGTCTTTGGAGAGCGCTGGCTCAATGCTCTTGAAATGGAAATGAACATTGTCCCCTATAATCATCAACAACCAATGGAATAAAATCCGCAGGCTTTGCTTACTAAGGATAAAACATCTGGCCTTGGCTATATAACATGGAAAACTTGCCAAATTTCATGGGCAACTGGAAGAAGGAGTCTCTCTTTCAGACACCGAGTAAGAAATAATGAAATATTTCATATGAAAGATTAATCCATATTATGCCAACCGATAGTATTTGAGATGTTGAACTACAGCTCATGTCTTCACTACAGGCCACGCTTCCTAGAAACTTGGCAAGTTGAGCCACATCTGGAGTGTCACTGGTTTATCTTTTATACTATTCTACATCGTGGTTTGTTTTGTTTTGACGTAGCATTTTCCATGAACTGAGCTTTTGTTATTTGTAAATCATGCTTTGTGAACCCAGCCAGTAGTAAAATAAATGATGTCATGGCTCAGTATATGAACCTGATAATTTTCAAATAAATTCTTTGTAGTCCTGATGTAGGCAAGACAGAATTTAGGGAAAGTTTGTATTTACAGTGGTTTGAATTGTTCTGTGAATGAGTTGGTAAACTTCAAATTGATTGCTAAATGAAATAGCAATCTGTTTATTATGCAAAAGAGATAGTAGATCTTTGAATGAAGAAGAAAAGTAATTCCCTATTCAAATGACACACTTCAAACAGCTCATGGGTTTGAAGTTGTTGTGAAAATAATTGAATTATGCAAATGCTTATGAGTGTATTCTCATCATCATCTCGTCACTTGGTGACTTTCCATTTTCTTATAGACTTCTCTGTAATTGCTCAGCTGTTTGGAAATATTGTAAGCCTCCATGTCCTTAACTATAATGCCATTATGAGATATGAGATAACTATTTAATTGTATCTTATTTTAAACAAATAAGAGGAGGCATAATGGGAGCATCTGCTAAACTGCCTTAAAACCTAGCATAATAATAATTTCAGACAAAAATAAAAATATAGGGGTTTTTCAAGGTTCTTCCTAGCATTCCTGCTTAGTTTAGCTGTTCAAGAAGTTTTTTAATGGGGAAGAATCATTCAAATTGTTTTGAATACCAGAATATCAGGACATTGAAATTGTAGCAGTATAAAAATGAAGTTTTTGATGTAGGTTAATAAGCTGCTCTGTTTTTAATTATATTGCTAATGCTAAATGGTGAAGGCATAAAATTTTACTCTTGCTTCATGACTAAGGAGACCTTTTGAATAATTGAGTCACTGTCTGGGTGAGTTCATGGAGGAATATTTGTTGGAAAATGTGGTAATAGCCTTAACTCTGGTTTTCACAATTACATCATCCTTCTCAATAATCCAGGTCAAATATACACGTTTTAGAGTGTATACGGCTAAGGGAAGAGACTTTTTAAAAGCAAGCTTTGTACTTTGCTTCTTATATTTGGATCCATTTGTGAGAATATACTTAAAACTTTTTGGTGCTGTTAGGCTTAAATGTGACTTTTGTTTAAAAATTTCAGAGTTCAGAATGTGTGGGCTACAAGAGTCATACATTGTGTATTTTAGGAAAATATGGACCTCCTTACACTTAGGGAGACTTAGAATGATCTAGAAGCAATGGTTGGCACTGACTCTTAAATGCGGGTATTAAATGTTTGGACGTGTATGAGAAACACTAGCATAAATCTGGCAAATGCATCTAGTTCTATAAAATATGAACTGTCAACATATAGGTTCAAGCGTTCTTCCTTCTTTTTATGACTACTAGCCATAATAGTTGTCAGATGGTGTATTTTTTGTCAAGTAAGACCTGATCTTCAAACAAAC
Organism: Masticophis lateralis; assembly: GCA_030761175.1. Classification (NCBI taxonomy): domain Eukaryota; kingdom Metazoa; phylum Chordata; class Lepidosauria; order Squamata; family Colubridae; genus Masticophis; species Masticophis lateralis. Next base: position 67,205,754 of record JAUDYJ010000007.1, on the reverse strand, counting down.
CTAAGCTAAAGCTTTTCCAGGTGTGTTGTGCTGTCAAGCAATGATCAGTCCTTCAGACTGTGTTGATTAGAATAACTTGTATCTTTAACTATTGTTATGCCATTTTTATGTGTAAGACATCCTGAGGCAGCTGAGGTGAGCATGTAATGATAAATAACAAAAAACACTAACATTCAAATGGAGAAACACTGTTCAGATAATGAAGATCTTGGAAAAACAACATGGGACTGAATTTTCGGGTGGGGGGAGAGGAGTGTCCCCAAAAGTTTGTAACATTGTGTGGAAAATCCATATAACGAGACTGTAGCGCAAGCTGAGATGGATTCCAGTGATTGTCAATATCTCTTACAGACAATAATTTTTCCTCAAAAGCTTTGTCTCAAGTAGTTCAATACCTCAGATGCTTTATTTGCTGGTTTTTTTAGAGGAAGAACACACTCCCATAAGAAACTTCTTGATCTTTGACTTGATATTCAAAGGTGAAATGAGGATGACTTCAGAGGATGACTTCTCGATGCCTTTTCACAGTTTAAAGAAGTTTATTCTCTGCTGAATCTTTTGTGAAAGAAGGATTAGATTTTAAATTGACAGATAGAGCCTACTATAGAGGTAGAGGCAGGATCTTGTGATGGATGGCAAAAGGCGTTTTATTTGTATTACATTTATACAATTGGGAGAGGCTATTAACATCTCTTTTTTGCTCTGGCTGACTCATGTAGATATTAGCTGCTCAGATCACTGGGAACAATTGCTTTGCATAAATTCCCGGCTTAAGGATCTTGTCCAAAATGTTTTATATGTGAGGTTTGCATGCACTCAAGTAGTTCGTGGATATATTACCTGAAAATTACATTGATTTTAAGTATATCTCATATTTTTAATACTATGTATTGTTTCTTCTAATTATCAGGGTTTTTTGGGTCATATTTATGCTTCAGAGCGTTTTACACAATTGAAAAGCAGAAAAATATAATTAACAAAAGTTCATAAACTGTCTCCCAGTATGAAAACCCAAATACCATGATATGTTGTAGTAGGGGAAAATATATGCTGGAAAATGATCTGATACCTACACGAATTAGACATGGAAGACCAGGGGTGAAATTTAGCTGGTTTTGAAAGGTTCTGGCGAATCGGTAGTAGAAATTTTGAGTGGTTTGGAGAACTGGCAAATACCACCTCTGGCTGGCCCCAGAGTGGGGTGGAAATGAAGATTTTGCAGTATTCTTCCCCAGGAGTGGGGTGGGAATGGAGATTTTGTAGTACCCGTACCCTGGAGTGGGGTGGGAATGGAGATTTTACAGTATCCTTCCTCAGGAGTGGGGTGGGAATGGATATTTTGTAGTACCCTTCCCCTGGAGTGGGGTGGGGATGGAGATTTTACAGTATCCTCCTGGAGTGGGGTGGGAATGGAGATTTTGCAGTATCCTTCCCCTGCCACGCCCACAGAACCGTGGTAAAAAAATTGAATTCCACCACTGTGGAAAACTCATAGCTTCATTTTGGAAGGTTGTTCTGTAACTTAAGTCCTCTTTCTCTCTCGTTCCAACAAATTAAATATTCATAGGTCACACAGTGAAAATTATCTTGATTGATAATGTATTTCACAAATCCTACCAATTTCCAAATAGAAACTCCTTTTACAAAATAATGCTTATTTACAAACTAATGCACACATACAAGGAAAATATGGAATTAAAACTTAAATTATGGAGTTATATTAGATATTTAGCTAGAAAATTTTGATGGATCAAGCAATATTTGAGCGCTTTTCTTTTATTTGACGCCAACTTCTAGAAATTGAGGTTGAATTCACATATACTGCCCTAAGCCATATTATGCTTAGATTTGGCTTTGCTTAGATTTGGCTTTGAGTGATCCATAAATTAAGGATGTTTTATTGAATAAATCAATAAAAGTAAATGTTGAGTAAAACATTGAGTAAAAGTTTTATTGAGTAAATCATAGTTTATGGCTTTGTGTGAATACAATCTACGGTAAATACCCACATTAAATCAGCCAAGCTGTGTTTTTCTGAATAATATTGATACCTATATCGACAATTCTGAGAAGAAATCAACTTAAAAAAAATAAATTTATGGTTTCTATAAACTATTATTCTTAGAAGAGACTGGATTCCACGACAATATCAGCATCAAACAGGGCTTCAAATACAACTTTAAAGTTAATACTTTTCCTTTCTTCTTTTACATTGTGACATTTTCAATTAACCAGCAGATCTTCTCTTTAGGGATTTTTTAAAAAAAGAGTATTATGTTTGAGATTCCCTTAAGTGAAGGTGTGTCAAATTCATATTGCTATTTTAAGAGTTTATTTTAAAAGCTTGTTTGATCCATTACAGAAGATAGTAAGTAATTTATTGTTATAGTTGGTTCTTTATTTGTGTTATATTTTTCCACAACTACCTAACTTAACAAGCCAAACCTAAGTATTTTTGGGGATTTTTTTCCTCTCTTAATTTGTGTATTTTATCATTCATTAAGAATCTTACTAACTTTGTATAAAGTGACCCTGGACCAAATCCAGCAGAATTAAAATCCCATTGTTTTAATACTTATAAATTAAACGTATACTTTTTCTTCCATTGAATCAATAATGAATTCTGTTTGATTTATTCCATTAGCAGGAAATGGTGCATGAGCTTGGGTATGACTAAGGCTGGTAACCTAGTTTAGCCTTTTCTGTAGTATTAAAAAGCCATATAAATGCCTCTTTTGTCCAATGCTGTGATTGGCTATGGAAGTCAATACCTTTGGGCTCATTTGGTGAGGATTAAAGCAAATGGAATCTTTCAAGTTGAATGAAAGAAGTAAATGGAATGAAAAGAAAAAAGTAGAATAAGTGCCGTAGGAATCTATAGGTTGTTGATGGTTGCATGTCAACTCCTGTAAATTCTGATGACAGAAGAACCCAAAATAAATGTTGGGAAAAAATGTGCAACTTGAATGTACTCAGTGGGTTATTTTGTTATTTTGTTTTTTGAATCGATTGATGGATAGAAATAAGGAAAAATATTTAAAAAGTGATCAACTATTTGTAGATTCAAGAATACAAAGGAAGGATCACTTAGATAAGAATTTAATTTGAAAAAATGTTTTAAATGTCTGATTATGTATTTCTTTGCACATGTAACAGATTGCGATTAATATAAAACTACGATGTGTTTTTTTAAATGAAAGACAAAAGAATTGTGAAGGATATAAGAGTCAGGAGGAAGTTCTGAAGTCAATCTTGGGAAAATGGATTTGGAAGAAGAAAAGAAGTGGGAAAAAACCCCCCTACAATACATCCAGGAAGATAAAGTATGAATCCTTTATAAAAAAAGATTATAATATGTGAATGCTAATGGACACTAGGAAAGAGAATATAAAAGCTGCTTGGAATAGAGTGACAATAATCCAGAATGCCACAGAAGATTGTGAAAATTCATCAATTCAAAATATGAAAAAGGAACAATAAAATGAAAGAGTCTGTGGATGAAAAAAATGCATGTAATAGAATTATAGCTTCAAAAATTATGAAAAAAGATATACTAAAATGGATATATAATGAAAAACAGATTGAAAAATATGTAATCTGATAGAGTAAAAGTTATTATTAGGAGACATAGAAAATGTGGAGTAATTTAAATTGGAACAAGTATTTTGGTAGTAGATGAAGTGTACTGAGCAAGGAAGCTTCTGCAGAAAAAGAAAGGTTTGGATTATGATTTATGAAAAACTTCCTTCAATAGATTTTATTATGTTCTTTTTATTATTAATGTTGACCAAGCTCTTTAAAAAGCCAGTGGAATATAAACTATGCTGTGTAGGGTACCTTTGGTTTCAACCCTTAGCCTTTGTTACACCTCATTTCTCTGTCTTGGTGTCTTTGCTGTTGCGCATTTGTATTTACTTTGGATTTCATTACTTGCTCTTGGCATATTTGGCTCAGTGAACAGGTATTTTTTGTCAAATTTCATGTCAGTGCAAAAGGTGGTATACAAGGAATGTATGACCAAGGCAGCTGGTGGCCTGTGCTGTTGACCGAAGGAAAGGTACTGCCAGCCAGGTTGCTGATTTATTAGTAAGACTAGCATCCTTTTCCAGGATAGATGGTTTCTGATGTGGTTTTCAGCATCATCCAAATTAATTGGCCTCTCGCTGTGTGTGTGTTAGCGTTACGTGGGCTGACATCTTTGGAAACAAGGAGAAGCAACAGACACTGAATGCTACACCTTTCTTCAGGAAGGTCATGTCTCATCTGTGATGAGTCAGTGGTACAATCCTCATTTTTTGCAGCAAAATGACCCACTGCTACACTTTGTCTGTTCCTGAGACAGAAATGCAATTTTGCTTCTTTTGACGTTCTTGATATTCATTCCAGGTTTTAAAATCCCATCAATATGAAATAACCTATTTAAATTGGTTAGAACCCTGTGTGTCTTCTGTATCTTGACAAATCAGTAGAACTGCTTCTGTTAGAGGTAGCCTTCTCCTACTTAAATGGGAGAAAAGACAAGCTCTATATTTTCTGAAGTGCCGTCTTTTTAATTCTTTAGCAACAGCAGCAGTTGGGATATTAATAGTAATACTGTCATCCCTACACATAGGAAGAATTTTTGTTGTTGTTGTTAGTTGTGAAGTCATGTCCAACCCATCGCAACCCCATGGACAACGTTTCTCCAGGGCTTCCTGTCCTCTACCATCCTCTGGAGTCCATTTAAACTCACACCAACTGCTTCAGTGACTCCATCCAGCCATCTCGTTCTCTGCCATCCCCTTCTTTTGCCCTCAATCGTTCCCAGCATTAGGCTCTTCTCCAGTGAGTCCTTCCTTCTCATTAGGTCGCCAAAATATTTGAGTTTCATCTTCAGGATCTGGCCTTCTAAAGAGCAGTCAGGATTGATCTCCTCTAGGACTGACTGGTTTGATTGCCTTGCAGTCCAAGGAACTCGCAGGAGTCTTCTCCAGCACCATACTTCAAAGGCCTCAATTCTTTGGTGCTCAGCCTTTCTTATGGTCCAACTTTCACATCCATATATTGCATAGGAAGCTAGATTAAGGAAAATTAAACCTGCATTTCTTCTTGAAAATCATATAAAAGTACACAGAAATCATGGTTTGATATAGGTAGGCATTCCATTAGTTGGCAAACCATTGGTTGCCCCCTAACACCATTGGATGATGTCACCAGATCTTGCTCTTTCAGCAGAAAAAGGAAGATACTTAGGGATGATTCACACCCTGGCTGGTGTCTCTTTTCACTTTTACCATTGGGCAGAAGACACAGAAGTATAGTCAGCCGGACAAACAGGTTTAAAAACAGCTTCTACCCATGGACTGTCAGACTCCTAAACACAATACAGCACTACAACCGGATTAATATAATAAATTTCACTGGTGCCCGTGTAGTGTGTAATATGTATATACCATGATATAAGATCATACACCAGAGTAATATACATGTTGCACAATATGACGTACATATGGAAATGTATGAGTAGTTTTTTTTTCCTAACTACTTATATAAGGATTATTCTTTATATTATTCATGTTGTCTTGTATGGACTGCACCAGTAGAGGCTAAACCCAGAGGTGGGCTGCTGCCAGTTCAGACCAGTTTGGATGAACTGGTCGCCCCCCCGCCCCCCGGGCACTATTCTGTCCTATATTGCCGGGTTTTTGAAGCTACATGCATGCGTGGAAGGCGCCAACCGGTTGTTACAACCAGCAGCAGCCCACCACTGGCTAAACCAATTTCGTTGTATACAAGATGTATAATGACAATAAAGGCTTTGAATTCCAGTGATGCTATGGGACAAATCATGGCATTAGTGTGTGTTTTCAGTACAGTTTCTAAGCTCTTGCTATTTTCCCTATTTTCCTCTAGTTTAGTTATTTTAAAAATTGTACGTTTGAGCATGGGAATGATTGAAGGGTGTCCTTGGAGCCCCAGATGTGCATTCCTTTCTAGGTGCACATTTACAAACTTCTTAACAGTTATTTCTGTTTAATTCTACAATAAACTTTTCTTTATGACTTTCCCAGTTTAGCATCTCTCATAGTCTCACACTGTTTTATATATTAAAATAAAAATAAGAAGTATATGAATGTTATTCATAAATAACATGTATGTAATCTTCACGGAAAAGTTGATACTGTTAGAACAAACAAAATTTCCTAGCATCAACCTTCACTTCTCAAACAGCTTGCATAAATTCACAGCCAACTTGTTGGCACACTTAGCAACCCATTCTATGGTGGCCTAATTCAGAAGCAAATAGCAAGCAAATGAACCTAGGTGTTTAGAGCAAATACAGAAACATTAATTTAAAGACCATCTCTTTCCTTCTGACAATTAAGTGAAAATCTTCAATTTATCCCATTTAGGAAGTCTCTACTAGCCCCTTCCAGCTGTCACAGTGCAAAATTCTTATCAGAAATATGCAAAAAGATACACTGTGATCTTGATGAAAATTTCTCTTTTCCCCTACATTTAGAATGATATACTTGAAAAACCTAGACAAGGATGGAAACCATACATTTAATGAAATACATGATTAGATGTATAGTTTGTGAAAAGAAACATGCTTTCCTTAACCCTGAATTGGAGTTCCTTTGCTGCAAAGTCCAGTTTATCTATGTGTTTTTTTAAGTCTGAAAATAATTCCCAAAATTATAAACATTTTCCTTTAGCAAATAAGGTATTTGGAACTTGATTTTTTTGATTTAAGAATCTGATCGGCAATATTCGTATGAAATTCATATATTCATATGAAAATCTTTGCTGAACTTCTAATATCCCTAGTAAGAAAATCAGATGTTATAAATATAATCCCAATGTATAATATTCTTCTTATTTCTTAATATGAACAATAAAAATGGATTTCATTGCAGTAATTCAATTCAAATAAAGGACAAGACCTTTCTAAAATAATTCATTGCAACAGTGGGTCTCTGATATATGGTAGAGCATGTAACCATCTATCTAATGCCTACCAGCTACTTTTGCTCATGAAAGGCTCTTAATATCTATTTAAACAATTTAAAAATTACTGAAACAATATGTGAAAGGAGATATGTATAAATTTCAACAACTGTTCTCTTTGGCTGAAGTTTCTTAGAGAAGACAAAAATGTACTTTTCCTTTCCTTGGCTTATACCTTCCTTTCTTTGATGAGCTCACCTTTAAGTAGTTGGTTTTAAAATTATCTTTAGAATCCAATATTGTGTCTCATGGATAAGGCAAGGCCCTATTGCAGTGAATATATATTAAAAAAATAAATAAATGAAGGCTACCTTTTCACTATTCCTTTCATCTTAGCATTTTCTGAGCCTCTTTTTCTAAAGGTTCAAGGTTTTTGAGTTTGTTTCCAAATTACAATAATGAAGAGTGAACTCAGCATTTTTTAAATTAGTTCTAATTTGAGAGTAGCTGTGTTGCTGCCAATGTATGTGTAAATCCAGGAAGAATGCAATTTTTTGTTGTATATTATCGTATCTTAGGGTTTGTGGGAACAGCTGCTGTGCAGATTTGCTTAAGGGCCAAGATCCAGCACCACCTCTAAGCGCACTCATGGATTTGCACTTATTCTTTGCAATTGTCAACATTGTAAGATCCAATCTTGAGTTGGTCACCGGGACCAGAGATTTTGTATCCTGCAACATTATCCTGGGACACATACATTCGTGATTGTCAACATTATAGTGAGAAAATAGATCACGATGATAGGTTCCTTCTGATATTTTTAGAAGTGGTTTGCTATGTGAAACAGAGGTCTGTTGGCAGTAAATTCAACCAAAAATCCATTGGCAGGTTGAAATTTTTAATTGTAAGGAAGGGGTCTTCCTTGAAAGCCATCAAATATTGTCACAATTTAGTTTTTTTTTTCTTCTCTTTGTATACTTGCGGGTGAGTCTCAACTAGCTTTAAAGCAGGAGTGGGATTCAGCCAGTTCGGACTAGTTTGACAAACCAGCTGGGCCTGTCGTCCCGCCCTGTCGCTATCCCATCTTATACAATAACTGTGCTTTTGACGCAGTGCGCATGTGCGCAAGGTGTGCACATGCACACTGGCACACATTCTCTCACAGTTTTGATTCTGGCTGAACTGGTTGTTAAATTATTTGAAGGCCACCTCTGCTTTAAAGGGAATTGTGGTTTAAGCCTACTATGATAGTGATTTTATATTCTCTTGTTTAATGTCGTCAGTGTGTTTGCAAATTGTGTCTGAAATATTTATTGGAATACAAATTCCCAATGGCATAACATATTGGACGAAACATAATTTTTTGGTTTTGTAGATTTAATACTTCTGGGAGCAAAGACATTGAATTAGATGTATTTTTTTTCAAAAAAACTAACTAAGAATTGCAACTTCAATGGAAGACTTTAAAGGATGTGTCCTAGGAAGTAAAATATGCTTCTTGTCAGGCAGCCATCTGTATGTTCAACATAATTTTGATTTACTGTATATAACATCTTTCCCTTGTACTTCAATCTTATAGTGGTATCCCTTTCTTGCTCTTATTCTAATTTTTTTTTAAAAAAAGATCAACACACCAACCTATTTGAAAGTTAGTTTCTTTAAGTGCATATTTTTAAAAAGATGCAAAATTGTTTTATTGGGCATTCTTAAGAGATGTTCTTTGATCCCAGGGTCTTCCGACTGATGTTTTGCAGTACAGATAAGGAATAGAAAGGCAAAGATGAAAATATTTATGAAATACTTTATGTCTGGGTAGACTGTCAGTTCCTTAGGAATGTGTCTGTGGAACTGGAGTTGGCAAGACATCACTGCTCTTTTAGTTGCATTAAGACTCAGAATTTTGCGTCCATGTTACTGAAAAATATATTAGGTGATATCATTAAACACTGTACATGTTGTCCTTCCATATATCTGGTTTTAATTTCTTTCATTCCTTAAAGATTGGATATTTTTTTTAAAAAATGAACAACTGCTTGTGAGAAAAGAGAGAGAGAGATTAGGATTGCTCATCCTAATGATGAGCCCTCATGCGCTGTTTTCATGCAGTTAAGTAAACCAAAATTAAATCTACAAAAGAATAGTTGGATTCAATCCATTTTTGAGGGGATGGGGTTTACCATTTTGGTTGAATCGTAATCTACCAACAGTGTTTAGGTTTATCTGCCTTGCGATTGGTTCGTTGTGGTAATGGGTCTTCCAAAACAGATTAGTAGGCTTTGTAGGGTTAGTAATATTGCCGTGGAAAACTGATTCAGGCTTTGGAATGTTTTTCCTAATTCAGCTCCCCTTTGTCAGCATTTCTTAGTTTAGTAGCAGCAGCAGCAGCAGCAGCAGCAGCAGTAGTCTCCCCCTACCCATCAACTAAAAGAACAAAACAAAAACAAAGCCAGGTAAACTATAACCTTGGGTTCAGGCTAACATGTTTTGCAATGAAACACATTGCTATAAAACAAGCCATTAGTTTCTAATCGTAGGTGATGTAAGTTAACATTACTTTATTGTCATTGTACCTCGTACAACGAAATTAAATGTGACATTTAAAATATAAAATTGCCTCTGAACAGAACATTGCCATTATGTCTCCCACAGTTTTATGCTTACAGAAAGCTCGGAAATAAAATTAATTTGGAAATACGTATCGGTGCTGAATTGTTAACATGACTTAACCAGTTCTTTAAGAATTTCATCATGACTTCTAGAGAAGTTTTTGAGTTACTAAGAAGATAAAGGTGGAATTAATGCTTTAATTGCTACTTAGAAACATGACACAGAATTCCTGATTTACCAGTAGAAGATCTGTTATACTATATATAACAGGAACTTGGTATGTTTAGTTTAGTGAAAAGAAGGACTAGGGGAGACATGATAGCAGTGTTTCAATATCTCAGGGGCTGCTACAAAGAAGAGGGAGTGAAGCTATTCTCCAAAGCACCTGAGGGTAGAACAAGAAGCAATGGGTGGAAACTAATCAAGAAGAGAAGCAACTTAGAACTAAGGAGAAATTTCCTGACAGAACAATTAATCAGTGGAACAACTTGCCTGCAGAAATTGTGAATGTTCCAACACTGGGAGTTTTAAAGAAGATGTTGGATAACCATTTGTTTGAAGTGGTGTAGGGTTTCCTGCCTAAGCAGGAAGTTGGACTAGAAGACCTCCAAGGTCCCTTCAAACTCTGTTATTCTATTCTATATCAGATATATCAAGTTGTACTATACTGTAGGAAGAGCTTTCAGCACATCTGAATTGCTAGTTTATGAAATTAAACTTTTCTGGTATTGAAATTGATAACATTTACATTATAAGTGAAATCACTTTCTTGGCACACTGAATTTCAACTCAACTGAAAGCTAAATTACAATATAATTAGGCATCATTTCATTGCAACTTCTGTATATCAGATTAAAAAAAGAAAAAATACATCCAGCAGTTAAAGGTGAAAAATTACAAAGATCTGCTTGCAATAACATCTAACTTTAAACATACATCCTTGTGTTTCAAATTTGGGGATTTTGACTAAAGAACAATGGTTAACATTGGTGCCATTCTCTACAAAAGAAAAAAAAGATCTTATTTAATATTGTGGCTGTTTCTAATCATGTTTTCTTCTGGCATCTTTGTACATTTATCTTCCACATGCTAGGAATATTGTAAAACACAGTTGGTTTGTGATTATTATTTTTACTGTTTCCAAAATTCACAAAGAAAAGATTGAAGTGAAATCCAGACTTAACTTTATAAGGGGATGGACATTTAATATTTCTTCTCTGTCTGCCTTTGTCTCAGTGTATTAATGACCGAGAAATCATTGAAAGGAGTCAGTTGATCGTAAGGTGCATATTTTCAAGAAATTACAATATTGTAGAGCACTCAATGGACTGGCAAATGGCTGTTTTCATATTTTTGTATTACTTTTCAAATTAAGTTGCAAGGTTTTTTTAGAATGAAAATTGTAGTTTTGAGAAGTAGTATAATTACATTTATCCACTCCTGCGCTTCCACTGGTGAAGTCCCATTATTATTAAGTTTCATCTGTTTGTGATAAACAGTGCATGTGGTTGGTTATATGACTGTAAAAAAAAAGCAAATAAAATTTCAGACTGTATCAGTAAAAGTCACACTTTAAGAAGAATTCTGAGACATTGGAACAGTTTCTGGAAATTGGAACAGGTTCAAGAGTCCTAGAAACAGGAAAAGGCAATAAGGATAATGTAGATACTAGAAAGGGGGGATATGATTGCACTCTTCAAATATCTAAGGGGACATCATATAGAAGGAGGTCAAGATTTCTAATTCAAAATCCCAGGATATGGAATAATAGAATTATAAAATGCTAGCTGCAGTGGAGTATTAGAAAACAAATGCTTATGATCAGTTTGAGATTGGAACTAATCATCTAGAGCAGGAATCACCTATTCCGTTGAGAAGCAGATTGCAAAATTGTTGGACGAGCACACAAGCATGTGAAATTCCACTTGCACTAGCAATGGGCACATGATAAAACATTCCTTCCTCCTTACCACTGCCCCGCTATAATCTGCGGAACTGGAAAGGCTGGGGACCACAGATTGCATGGTGAGTTTTCCTTCTTCGATAGGCTGAAGCTACTCTGATAACTGACAGTACAGATGAACTGCAAGCTTTATAAAAGTTGAGCACAGTAAGAAAATGAAACTACAATTAAATATAAAGATCAAATTAATGATAACAGTTGCAGCAATCCTTACAATTGACAATGAAGTGGTGGATAGCTTCTGCCTTTCAGGACTGACATTGACCATAAAGAAAACAGCAGCCAAGAAATAAGTCACAGGGAAGCTCTTGGTAAGGTAGCAATAAAAAGATATTCAGATGCCATGATACAATAATCTGTATCTATAAAGTTCAAAACTGTACATGCAGTGATTTTCTTTGTGATACTGTATGGGATATGAAAATTGGATTAAAAAAAACAGAATAGAAAAATGCTTTTCAACTTGAGTGTTGAAGAATGATGAAAATGCCATGGGTAGCCAATACACTAATGGAACATCAAACAAAAAGTATTCTCATTCAAGGCACAAACGACCAGGCTGTAACTAATGTGTTTTGGGCATATTAGGGCAAACACCCACCTTTCTTGGGAAGTCTATAATACTTGGAAAAGTGGAAAGAAAGAAAGGAAGGAAGGAAGGAAAAGAAAGAAAGAAAGAAAGAAAAAGAAAGAAAGAGGACAACCAGCAGTAAAGTGGATAATCTCAATTACAGTAGTTATGGATACACTATTGAATTCAAGGAGCAGATTGGGGGAGAGATGATCCTGGAGAATGTTATCTATGTGGTTGCTAAGAGTTGAGACTGACTTGAAGGAATATAACAATCAGCAGGATATGGAAGCTAAGCATTAAATATTACATTTAGTTGACCAAATGTATTTGTTGTAAGCAAAATCCACATGTTTGAGGGAAGTAGGGGGGGGGGCTTGAAATAGTAATTTAAATTTTCCATCCATCTTATGTTCCTTGCTGGGTTCAATAGGATATTGCTGCTTCAATTCCTAATTAGGTAATTACCCAATTTGTAGTTGGGTAATTACTTTATTAGGAAGTATCAAAATGGCACAAAAGAGTATAAGGGTTTGATTCCCCAGAGCCCTTCACACACAGCATATTAAGAAATACAGTTTGAGGAAGAAATTCATGTAGTTACAAAGTTCAAAAATCAGGCTATTTCTTTTAGTCATTTTCAGAATGAAGGCTGCAGACTGGATCCATTTGTTCATGACAGGTGTCAGGGGTGTCAGGCTACACGTTCATGCATTTTTTTTAAAAAAAAAAACAGACTACCCCAATTTTGATTTTTGTATATTACTAAATAAGCAGATTGTATAAAGCTTGATTTAAGCTTATTGCTTAAAGCTTATTGTAATAAAGCTTAACCAGAACTGCTGGCTGAAGAATCCTGGAAATTCATATTAAAAGACTTGCCTGCTTTACCCTCAAATTACAAGCATGACTTTTCAGCGTGTGAGAATAATCAACGGCTGTTTAGTGTGATATAATCAAATCTGTCATCCCTTAAAAGAGATGTTTTTACTTTGACCTTTGCTTATTGAGCAAGAAACATTTTTGATCCTTGGGTAGACCTTTATGTGAAGAAAGGAGTTCTTGCTGGAGGCATTCACAAGTGTAATCCACAGTGCTTCAGCTCTGAATACTGTTCAGTATGCTCCAGCAGGCAATCATTCTCCTTACAATGAGATATTATATTGTGATTTTTCTGGCAGCTGTGACTATACCCTTTTAATTTCCCAGACTTGGGAGCACATCTGTTTCTAAGTGTGGCTGAGCTAGAGGTAATCCTATATATAAGCTGTTCATTCGGCCACCCAAGTGACTGTTCCAGAAAATAAAATACAGACACTTTTGATCACCTATTTGCCTTTCCTTTCCTCATCTTTATACACTTTCCCTCCTTATTGGTATCTGAACGTAGTCTCTGAATCATATATTTTTAATTTTTTTAGCAGAATCCTCAAGTGTGTTTAAATTTTGCAGAGGTTTCAATTATAGTGCATTGTTGGAAAAATTAATTCCTGCTCAGCTATGCCCCCTTTGGAAGGGTAATAGGCTTTTAAAAAAGAAATTATGTCAATGATTTGGTCATCAGGAATTCCAGTTCATTTAGGAGTGGTAGAAAAGGTCTGATATAGAATTGGACAAATCTTTTAACTGCCCCTTAAACTATTGTAGAGTTACTTCTAACAGTGATTTTAATCACGGTAAAAAGATTTGTAATATATGGCGTAGTGTTGAAACAAGCGTTTCCAAAGGCTAAGTTAAATAATTCACTTTTGTATAAAAGGGCTTAATTTTCAACTTTATTTTAGTGTGTGGAATATATTGATACAATGAATATGCCTCATCACTATATTCTGGTAGAAAGTTATTTCTATAAATATACCAAAGGAAATACAGCTGGTTTTTAACTTATGTATGACCAAATTTTTGTTGCTAACTGAGACATTGGTTAAATTAGTTTTGCCCCATTTTATGGCTTCTCTTGTCACAGTTGTTAAGTGAATCGCTGCAGTTGTTAAGATAGTAACAAGGTTATTAAATGAATATGTCTTTCCCATTGACTATGCTTCTTAGAAGGTGGCAAAAGGTGATCACATGATCCTGGGGCATTGCAAACATCATAAATATGAGTCAGTTGCCAAGCAGTCAAATTTTGGTCATGTGACCATGGGGATGCTGCAAGAGTCATGTGAAAAACAGTTACGGTACGTCATTTTTTTCAGTGCTGTTGTAACTTTGAATGGTATCTAAATAAACTGTAAATCGAGAACTACCTATAATTACTTTAGATTAGGAAACAAGTGACTGTTACTGCACTACATATCTCCCAGGTAATCAAGGTAACCTGGCCAATAGCAATATTACTTAGACTTATATACCACTTCATAGTACTTTACAGCTCTCTCTAAGCCTGTGATGGCGAACATATGGCACGGGTGCCACAAGTGGCACGCAGTGCCCTCTCTGGGCACGCAAGCTGTCAACCCAGTTCAGCTCTGCCATGCATGCGTGTGTGTCTCTGCTGGCCAACTGGTCTTCAGGTCTCTGCCACACATGCGCTGGGTGCGTATGGGGGCCGCATGCACATGCATGGGGGTGGGGCATGGGTGCTACACACGCATTGCATTTTGGGGGGTTGTGTGTGCATGCTTTTGGCACTTGGTTTGGAAAAGGTTAGCCATCACTGCTCTAAGCGGTTTGCCGAGTCAGCATATTGCCCCCAACACTCTGGGTCCTCATTTTACCAACCTTGCTAGAATGGAAGGTTGAATCAACCTTGAACCGGTCAGAATCAATCCCCTGGCAGTCGACAGAGTTAGTTTGCAGTACTGCATTCTAATCCCTGCACCACCACAGCTCTTGCAAACTTAGGTATCTGAAGAAGGACCAACGGGAACAAATGATAAAATGTGAATCATGTCACAGATTCTGTGACTTTGTCTTCTGCTTTCACATGTGAATACATAAAGGGAGGAGCTTGTGGTGTGACACTATGATGCAAGTTTCATCACTTTGGGTTGCTGTGGACGCCTGTATGAAGATTAATGTGGAGAATGTTGTGGCTCACCAACATTTGATGTAGGCTCACCATTGGTACCTGAATGATCAATGCCTTTTCCAGAGCGCTGCTACTACACTCCATAGCTGGGTTAGATCCTCATCTCTGACAGCAACTGAGAGAACTTGTAAATCCATTTCTCCTGCTCTGCACTCTAACCACGCCCCCTTTTCCCATGCTTCCCCAGTCTTTCTCTCAGTTGCTGACAGACTGAGGTGAATTTGTTAGCTCTGTGCTCTGGAGTGTAGTTTTACCGCTTAGGCCTTTATTTATTTTTGATTAAGTCCCCTTTTTTCTTCCTGACTCTTCTTTCGGTTAGTGGTAAGTTTTATTGCAAAAAAAAAAAAAAAAAAAAAAAAAAAAAACTTTTATTTTTCTTGAATTCTTCCCTTTGCCTCCTGTTTGTGCCTGTGGCTGGTTTGGCCGGTTGCGTGCCCGCGAGGGTCGCGCTGAGCTTCGGCGCGTGGAGCGCCTCCAGCCGCCGGATCCTGTCCCTTCGGGGCAGATCCGGCTCCCGATAGTGCCGCTGGGTGGGAGAGCTAGCGTGCGGGCGGTTCGCCGTCGCTGCTGGGCTTCCCCCCACGTGTAATTGCAGCCGGGGATTCCCTCAGGCAAGCGGCGTGCGGGCGCTGCTTTATTCTGTTAAGCAGGCCCAGCTTCGGAGTTACAGGCTCCTCCGGCGACCGTCCCGTCAGGGCTCTGCGGGCGGCGCCGTGGTGATTTTGCAGTCTGCAGCGACTGGAGCTGCAACTGCTGGCTTGTCCGGCGGAGTGGGGCGTTGGAGGGCCTTTTTTCGCTCACCGCCCTCGCTGGCGCCTTCTTGAAAAGGCTGTTCCTCGTGGCGGGCGCCATTTTGAAGTGTCGAGCGCAGCGCCCGCCATTTTGTTTTTGGCCCGAACGCTTTGCTTCCAGCGCCCCTCTGCCAAAGAGAGGGGGGGGGGTCGCCCGTTCTCGGGGTATCCCTGCAGCAGCCCCTGGCGATTGAGGCTCCCCTTTTTTCTCCTTTTTGGGGGGACACAGCGCAGTTTGGTCGCGCGTGTGTCTACTGCCTCACTTGATCAGGCTATCTGCTGATCTTGGCACTCCTGTCCTGGGAGCAAGTGGGTGGCTGCCCAGTGGCCAACGACGCCCCTTGGAGGTAGCCCAGCCTGTGAATTAAAAAAAAAAAAAAAAAAAAAAAAAGTAAAGCAAGAGGCACGTGATACAGAGTATCTACATAGACCCTATATATATCTATATATATATATACTTCTTTCAAAAAATAATTATAATATAATAATAAATAAATAAATAAATTAAAAAAAAAAAAGCAGATATAAATAAAAATAAGACGTGACACAAAGGAAGTGCCTACCAATTTAAAAAAAAAAAAAAAAAAATCTAAGGGGCCTTCATTTGATTCGACCTTTGGGCCATCTATCAGGCCTTGTGACATCATGGCGGATTCCTCGCTTTCTTCTGATCTTGAGCCGGAGGGTAGTCCTCCCAGATCTAGCAGGTCACACAAATCGAGGAGTTCAAAGAAGTCGGTGTCCTCCAGCCTTACCTCCCATCGCTCCAAGGTGTCATCTGCAGCTGACAAAGACGCTCTGAGGAGGCACAAGGCGTTTGAACGCCAATATGAGAAGGCCAGGCTTGCTGCGGGGCTGTCCCTTACAGGTCCTGAACCTGGGTCCGCTCGGGCGAGGTGCCCGTCTCCAATTCCGTTGGCATTAACCAAGGGAGTGTCACAATCCTTACCAGATGTGTCTTCAGTCGGAGCTCCTCCTTGTCGCTCAACCAGCAAGCAAGCTCCTTCAGCCACCTTTACGCCTACGGCAGCGGGTCTCCGCCAGACTGGTCCTTCGCCTTCTGGTTCCCAGTTGGACTTCCAATCCATGCTCTCCACAGCCTTGGCTTCCATCATGGCTGCGGGGGCCCAGCAGGCGGCTCATGGGGTTTCCCCTGGTCCCAGTCAGGGGACCCCTCCGGCTCCTTCGGCTCGCAAGGCCCGTCAGCGACAATACAGAGAGTCTGAATCCCCTTCGGAGTCTGAGGAGGAGGAAGATTATCCAGAGGAGCTCGAGTTTTCAGAGGATGAAGGATTGCAACCTGAGGCCCCGCCTTTCACGGGACTTTTTCGACCTGCCTTGTTTAAGTCTCTGCTGCACAAGGCTCGCATGACTACCAATTTGGGATCGGTGGGGGCCCAGTCCTCCACGCCTCAACCGGAGGCGGGCCCGCACGATGCCTTGTTTACGCAGGCCAAGCAGCAAAAGGACTTTGTGCCATGCCCTCAGCTATTTTTGGACGTCCTTCAGACACCTTGGGGCCAACCGGGGTCGGCGACTGCTCCGAGTAACCTAGATAAGAAGCTTTTCTGCCCGGCCCCGGAGTTAGAGGCGCTTTTGGAATTGCCAGTTGTTGATCCCCCGGTGGCAAGCCTCACCTCCCATTCAATGATTTCGTCTGATCCGTTGGAAGGCTTGAAGGCAGAGGAAAGGCGCATGGAACAGGCCTTGCGCAAGGCCCACTTCGCGGAAGCGTGGGCGGTCAAAACAGCGACTGCCACGTCCTTCTTCAATCGTGCATCATTGATTTGGCTTCGCCAATTGCAAGAGCGCCTGCCTCCTGAAGAGACACGTCTGCACCAAGATGTGAACAAGATTATTGCGGCCACCGAATACTCGGCCGACGCCTCTTTGAATTCTGTGAAGTTTGTTTCGCGTGCTATGGCGTCCTCTGTCACCGCAAGGCGCATGTTCTGGCTGAAGCCCTGGAAAGCTGACGTCAAGACAAAATGGAAGCTCGCTGCTGCTCCATACAAAGCGCCCAATCTGTTTGGGGCTGCACTGGACCCGGTGCTGGTGGAAGACAAAGATAAACGAAAGATCCTGCCATCGGCTTTTCGCAGACAGGAGAGGCGTTTCACTCCCTACTCTCAACGGTCTTCCTTTCGGCCTTCGTCAGGTACAGGCGGGGCCTCCTCCTATCGCCAGTCATTCGCGCCCGCGGAGCGTTTCTCCGATAGGCACCGTTTCCGAGACCGAGGCAGACAGCAGCTTACCGCAAAACGTCCTTTTCGAGGCTCCGGTTCCAGACCTTTCAGAAGGGGCAAGTGACTCGCGGCTGGCCGTTCCCGTTGGCGGTCGTCTGCAGGCATTCCGTCGTCAATGGGCGGCCTCAACTTCGGACATGTGGGTCCGTCACACGGTTGCCGAAGGCCTTCGGATCGAATTTTCAAGCCCACCTCCACGTCGTTTTGTTTGGTGTCCCGCCCTTCGCTCGGCAGAAAATCGCCGTTTGATGGCAGCAGAAATTGCCCACCTCCTGGACATCAAGGCTATAGAGACAGTGCCCGAGGATCAGTGGGGGACCGGATTTTATTCAATCCTTTTTCTGGTTCCCAAGAGTTCGGGGGGTGTCAGGGCCATCCTCAACTTGAAAGATTTGAATCGGGCGGTTCGCTACAAGCAGTTCAAAATGCACTCGCTTCGCTCAATTTTGGCGTCAGTTCGTCAGGGGGACCTCATGCAGTCTGTAGATCTACGGGAGGCCTATCTCCATGTTCCTGTGCATCCTTCCCAGCGCAGTTTTCTGCGATTCGAATTTGCTGGCAGGCACTATCAATACTGTGCCATGCCATTTGGACTTTCCTCGGCTCCCAGAACATTCACAAAGCTAGTGGCGGCAGTGGCGGCAACTCTTCGGCCGACCCCTGTCAGATTGATGTGCTACCTGGACGACATCCTGGTGCTCTCCTCTTCCCAGGCCCAGGCGAGACGAGATATGGACCGGGTGCTGTCAACCTTCCAGGCTCATGGTTTCACCATCAACTGGGACAAGAGCCAGCTCGTCCCGTCCACCTCCATCCTGCACCTAGGAGCGGTGATAGATTCTGCGAGGGGGCAAGTGTTCCTGTCACCCGAGAGGAGGCGAGGCATCAGAGAGTTGTTGGATCTGGTGCTCTCCCAGAGGTCGGTTCCGCTCCTGACACTCTCGCAATTGCTGGGCAAGCTGATCTCGTGCATTCATATAGTTCCTTGGGCACGCAGACACTCTCGTCCTCTCCAGTGGTTCCTGTTGCCGTTTCAAAGGAGGGGGGAAGCCGTCAGTCGCAGACCCGTGTTTGTTCCTCCTCAGGTACGGCTGTCCCTAGGATGGTGGAAATCTTCAGCCCTTCGGCGGGGTTGCTATTTCCTGGAACACGAGAGGGCGATACTCACCACAGACGCCAGCCTCCATGGCTGGGGGGCCCATCTCGGCGGACAGGTAGCCCAGGGTCGTTGGTCCAAGGTGGAGAAGGCTTAGAACATCAACCTTCTCGAGCTGCGGGCGATTCGGCTGGCTCTGCTCCACTTTTCGACAGCGGTCCAGGGGAGTCATCTATTAGTGCTCACGGACAACACCTCCGCAAAAGCCCACGTGAACAAAGAGGGGGGCACGAAGTCGCGTGCCCTGATGCTGGAGTCGGAGAAGCTGTTCCGCTGGGCGGAGAGGCACCTGTTGTCGGTTCGAGCGGACCACATCTCAGGCGCAGCCAATGTGCAAGCGGATTGGCTAAGCAGGGAGCTGATAGATCCATCCGAATGGCAGTTACATCCGAGATTGTTCCGCGAGCTGTCTCTTCGGTTTGGGAACCCGGTGGTCGACCTCTTCGCCAGTCCCGCAAACGCTCAGCTGCCTCGATTCGTCTCCAGGTATCCGACTCCGGGAGCCGAAAACGCAAACGCCCTAAGATGCCGGTGGCCGGCGGGTCTCCTGTACGCCTTTCCCCCAGTCAAGCTGGTGCCGCTGGTGATCCGGAAGATGGTGGCAGAGGGGGCAGACTTGTTACTGGTGGCTCCCTACTGGCCTCGACGACCGTGGTTCGCCGACCTGGTGGAGTTTTCGGTGGTGGATCCGTGGGTGATACCGTCACATCGTGTCTCTCTGCGCCAGGGGGCTATCAGCCACCCAGAACCTCAGTGGCTACAGTTGGCCGTTTGGCGTTTGAGCGCGTCATCCTGAAGAAAGGCCGGCTTCCGGATGATGTGATTGGCACCATGCAAGCGGCCCGTAGGCCGTCGACGACGAGGATATATGAGGCGTCTTGGAAGGCCTTCTGCGACTGGTGTGCGGCTCATCACGTGGATCCGACGTCTGCGGTGATCCAAGATGTCCTCGGTTTCCTACAATCAGGGTTGCACAAAGGTTTGGCCCCCACTACGTTGCGGAGACAGGTGGCGGCTCTTTCTACGGTGCTGGCTGTTCCTCCTTACCAGTCCTTGTCGCGTCATCCCTGGGTGAGGGATTTTCTGCATGGGGCCACGAACTTGCGCCCTCCTGTGGTGCATCGATATCGGTCTTGGGATTTGACCCTGGTGCTGCAAGCTCTCACCGAACCGCCCTTTGAACCTTTGGGTTCTATCTCGTTAAAGTTTTTGTCTTTCAAGGTGGCCTTTCTCCTGGCCATCACGTCGGCCAGGAGGATTTCGGAACTGGCGGCGCTTTCAGTTAGGAAAGATCTGTGCATTTTTCATGCCAATACGGTGGTGCTCCGCTTGGATCCGACATTCACGCCCAAGGTGAATTCGTGGTTCCATAGGGCGCAGGAGATCGTGTTGCCGGATTTCTGCCCTTCCCCTCAGCACCATCGTGAGGTCATGTGGCATACCCTGGATGTTCGCAGGGCGCTGCGGCGTTATATTCGGCGGACTGCGTCGTTCCGCAAGACGGAGGCACTTCTGGTCTCATTCCATCCGGCATCCTTGGGTCTGAAGGTGTCGTCGACCACGGTGGGTCGTTGGATTAAGGCCTGCATTTCCTTGGCGTACGAGCGTCATGCCCGGGTGCCTCCGGCAAGGATCTTGCCTCATTCCACGCGGAGTGCAGCTACCTCGGCAGCTTGGGCGACACAGGCGTCGATTCTGGACATTTGCCGGGCTGCTACTTGGTCTTCGTTGTCTCCGTTCATTAGACACTACAAGATTGACTCCTATGCCTCGGCTGAGGCTTCGTTTGGACGGAGGGTTTTGCAAAGTGTGGTTTCTGAGCCGTCTGGGGGTGTTTAGTGTCCCTCCCTTGGTTTTTGGCTTGGGTATATCCCAGCTATGGAGTGTAGTAGCAGCGCTCTGGAAAATGGACGTTGTCTTACCTGAACGTCCCTTTTCGGAGCGCTGCGGATACACTCCATTCCCTCCCTTACTCGTTTTTGGTTGTTGTTGGTTGTTGGTTATGTTGTGGTTAATAAACGGCATTGTTTGAAATTGTCTGCAGTGCCTTCGTTCAAGACTGGGGAAGCATGGGAAAAGGGGGCGTGGTTAGAGTGCAGAGCAGGAGAAATGGATTTACAAGTTCTCTCAGTTGCTGTCAGAGATGAGGATCTAACCCAGCTATGGAGTGTATCCGCAGCGCTCCGAAAAGGGACGTTCAGGTAAGACAACGTCCAATTTGAACCATCAATTAGCAGTTAAATTTACTAGTGTTTCATGGAGAAGCCTACCAACAAACTTGGAGAAGCCTACCAACAAAGCCTGTTGGCCTAGGCATTTTCTTATTCTTGCATTTCTACTTTTCTACTGTTGGGAAAATGGTATGAGTATAGAGAAGCGTTTGATTCAGTAACGTATAATTTGCTGATTCCTCTCGTAGCAATTTTTTATGTTCTTTTTACACATTACAGAAGAATCAAATTGTGCCATTCTAGTGCTTTTTTTCTTTCTGTGGACACGATTTGAAAGAAGTAAGCCAGTGTGGGTAAAAAGATTTTTTTTTTGTTCAATTGTGAAGCCTGAAGGGAAGTCATTTTTGCTTTGCAAATTAGTGTTTAGTAATGAAATCGCTTAATTTTGTATTGGACTTGTCCAACTAGAAAAAAAGGCGGTTACCGTGTGCCTTGTCAGGACACAGGAGAAACATTGAGATTTGGAAACCAGGAACAAGTCAAAGATGAAACAAGCAAGAAGATGAAGCTTGCAGAATAGAGCGTTCCCAAAGAAAGTGGAAAGGTCAGTTTGTGCACAAAAGTTAGCAAAGGTCAATATGCGAAGTATTTGAGATGACCTGTTCAGGCAGCCTTAAAGGTCAAAGGCAAAAAGCAGAATTAATGGCTAAATTGAAGGCAAGCTAGGGCAAGGTACCAAGAGCAGTGTTTCATTAGAAAAAATGTACAATGTATGAGTCCTCAGCATTGGCAGAAAAAGTGGATGTTACTAAATCATTTAAGTGACAATATATGAGGAGTTAGAATTGGTAGCAGTTTGTCCTTTTGCACCAAAGGCTCCATGTGGGATGAATAAGGGTTTGGATGTTCTTCATAATTTCCCTTTTATAAGAACAGCGGGGAAGTCAGTTTGACACAGAATTGTTCTACCGAATTATTCTATTGTGTTTGCTCATAGTTAAGGTTTGAAATGTACTTTTGATTTCTGGATGGCTTCCCTTTTTGGATCACTGGAAACAGTCACTGATCAGTGCCTTGGCTACAGACCCGATTTGAAAAGAGTGCTTTTCTCTGCTTGATAATCTATAGAAGTTTAATGTGCGTGCAAAGATGAGCAGGACTTACAGGTGTAGCAACTTAAGTTAAGATTGGCAACTTGGTCATTTAAATGAAGCAGTTCAGGGATGGTATTTACTCACCTTCACTACCGGTTCTCAAATGGGAGCGTGCGCGTGCTCACTTTGTTCGTGCACCCCACCTCTGCATGTGCAGGACATTTTGCGCATGCACAGAGCATCAAAAACGGGACGTGATGATGTCTGGGCAGGTGGGAGGAGCTTCCCACAGCCACCGCTACCAGTTTGCCCGAACCACAGATAGAAACGGCTGAATACTACCACTGAAGCAGTTGCTAAGTGAAATTGTGATTGTCCTTTCCTTTGGTTTACAGAGCTGTGAAGGTCAATATATGTGAAGATTGGTAGTAAAGTTACTTTCATTGCTGTTGTAACTGCTGTAGTTGCTGTACAAGGCAGTCACTAAGTAAGGATCACATGTGTTTTATGCCTCTTCTACTGGTTAATAGACAGCAGTTGTTTGTAATGCATTCTCTTCTCTTTCTGCAAAGGTTAAGGGAAGATTCTTCTAGGAAAGTATCTCTGATTTGGATAAATCTCTAGTTGTTACAATAATTTTCCCATGAGTAAATTTATTTATTTAGTAAATTTATATGCTACCAATCTCATCTAGATATTTAGCTTTATATCTCTTGTAAACCGGAATTAAACTGTACTTGGTATGCTTCGTTCAAAGGCAGCCCTCAGAACCATAGCTTTTCAAGTTCAGCAGCAATGATATATTCAATATAATTTGAATTCAGTTTGGTGTAGTGGTTAAAGCATCGGGCTTCAGACCGGAAGACCATGAGTTCTAGTCCTGCTTTGGCCAGGAAGCTAGCTATACAATCTAGACCTAGTTACTTTCTCTCATCCATAGGAAGGAGGCAATGGCAAACAATGTCGGAAAATTTTGCTAAGAAAACTACAGGAGATTGTCCAGCGTTCCCCCAAAATTGGACACGATTGAAAAGAAAAATATGTGTATATGGATAAAAACCAAAATGTCTTTGTAAACTAACTGCCCAGAAAAGAAGGAAGAATGGGATTTTGGAGTTGGTTGTGATAATATCACTAGCTTTACAAATCCTATTTATAAAATACATATAATATACATTAAAATCAGTGTATGAAGAATGATCCTATTCATGTTGCATTGCTAGATTAGTGTATAATTTTATAGTTTATTATAGCTATCTGAAAATTTATTTCTAGTTAAAGTTGGAGGACTTTATATTATATTTTATACTGCATTTTATTTTATACTACGCAGAATTAGAATTAACAGCCTTAAGAGATGCTGTCCATAAGTAAACATTTCATCCATATATACTTAAACAGGATTAAGAAAAAGTGTGAGTAATAGGAGGAGAGAATTAAATTGTGTTGATTGGATTAATTAAATTTCAACTGTAAATATTTGTTAAGGTAAGAAATGTCAGGATGTTAATTAATTGGCAATGGAATATTTAGGGGCCACAAAGACCAATTGATACAAAAAATATAGAGTTCACTATACACAAATATAGATACATTTACACACATGCACAGACACACATTTTTGCCTAGGAATTAATGAGAATTGATGTCCGTGCATTTGGAAAATACTAATATTGTATATTAATTTTATTCCCAGTGATCTTTTTTTAATGATTAATGCTTGTGTGTATATATGTCTGTAAATACCCTCATCTTTTTACAATCCTGCAATCCCTTAATTCTGGGTAAAATTCACGCAACTGGATGGACCTGAGGATTTACTGGCCGGATGCCCTTCCTGACACCACACAGAGTTGACAGCAGATACTTTTTCTTTGTACCTTGGGAGATAGAAACATCTGCTACTATCTAGGATTGAACTCTCAACCTTCCGAGTGGGAAGTGAGCGTCTTCACCACTAGGCCACCCTGCTGCTGTTGAGTGTGTATGTGTGTGTTTGGGGAGGCAAATGTTGACTGGTCCCAAATCTTATTAGTTGCATCCCAATATTTAACTCACCTGGGCAAAACTTGAAATTAGTAGCCAATACCTTTATATTTAAAGAAGTGACCATACGAGTGTCTGCATATTCTGTCCACAGTAAATAGTTTATACAGGTGTGTATGTGTCTGAAGATGTGGAACAAGACTACCTGGATGCCAAACATTTGTGATTTTTTTTAGTAAAGGAACTATTTCAGAACAGGTTGTACATATACAAAGAATTGTATTTATTTATTGTAGTTAGATGTTGAAAAGATAATAATTGGAGTTTCGACTGTTTCACATTTTATCGCGTTTCCCTGAAAATAAGACTTACATTTTTTGGACCCTGAAATAAGCACTTGACTTTATTGCCATGAGCTCAAAAGCCCCATCAGGCTTATTATCAGGGGATGTCTTATTTTGGGGAAAACGGGGTATCTTCTAACCTCTTATTTCCTCTAACTCTTAATGTAAAGACACCTTTTCATTTTTGCCATCATAGGTGTGATGTAACTGCTGGAAGCAATACATATCTCTCGTATCTGTGCTGATTTCTGTAAATGCTTCAACCTTACCTTACTCCATATAGGACTCCGATCACAATTCCCAGCAATCCTATGTTGTATAGAAGGAAAGTCAGAATTACAGTTCCACACACCATTTAGAAATTTTGCCTTCACGTAATTAAATTAATTTAATTAACACATATCAACAGGTTCACACATAGTAACCTTGCTTACTGAATAAACCACGGTTGGCTAGTTTATACAGTACATTATACACAATACATTAAGAAAACCTTTTCCCAGTACACCAAGATTAAGCATTTAACTATAATAAGCTATATATCACAGTAAACTAGACTAAGCTATATATCACAGTTTATAGACCAATGTTGGGTTTACACTGTGCAGTTAAACTCAGTTTGTCTTGGCCATGACCTTATTTTGGAATGTAATCTTAGCATATTGCTGAAAAGCTAGTGTTTAAACTTTTTCAAAGTTCTTGGGTAGATATCATTTCCTAACTGATCAGGAAAGGATAAAATTGCCATCTTAGAAAGTTTTATAGCTTAGGGGATACAGGATTAGATTTGGAACAATCCCTGATCAGTTATCAAGTTGTCAGTGACTTGGTATTTCCTTTCTTATTCTATAATACATTATATGGATTCCAAAAAACAAACAGGGAAAAGATGAGGTGTCTTAAAGCCTTGCCTTGGCAAAGAAAGTACACTAAAACAACAATAAAAAGAATGAAAATGAAGTTAATGGGTCGATACAAGTACATATGGTTTTGTCCCTGAACTTATAGTTACTTATTTACATATATTTAAAATCACCATGCCCAGTAGTGTTCCTCAGTATTTTGAAAAGGACACTGCAAAATTAGAATATACCTTGCTAGCTTCCTTCTTCAGTAAATAAATCATTTTGATAACAATATGGCATAAAAATCAAGAGGTTTTTCTTTGCAAAGATTTAAATGTTAGTAGAGAGTGGTGAAGTGATAACTTGAGCCTTATCTTTTTTATTGAAGTGAGGACTTCAATTTCTCACACTGGACTTACTTTCTTCAAAAAGTTATTACCAGACCTGGCCAATTTGTGTGTGTTGTGTGTGTGTGAGAAAGAGAAAGAGAGAGAGGGAGGGAGGGAGGGAGGAAGGGATAGGAGGGAGAGAGACAGAGAGAGAGAGAGAGAGAGAAAAGAAGAGGAAGAGGACAGGGAGGGACAGAGGAAGGGGAGAGAGAGATTTACGCCTTTATGGAAGGCCAGGTGAGTGGGGGCCCACCTCACCTCTGAGAGATGCATATTCCACATAATGGGAGATTTTTTAAAAAATGAAAAGGTTGCTTCTAAATGTTAACATTTTGGGATGCAATGGAATTACAAATGGGATGCTAGAGAATTGTATAACACCCTCAGGCTGAACGTGGGATGTACTATTCATGTGGGCACTTCTCTCCAGGCTACTAACAGATTTTGTATTTTGTCATTCCCCCACTTCCAACTAGTCTGTACATTGAAAAAAATATGTAGACTGTGTCTGGGCTAGTGTTAACAAGAGAGATAAATGACATCTATTGACTTTACTGTTGATTGTATGTCAAAACATTAATGGGAAGAAACCAACAAGCCTAATTTACAAGTCTCTCTCTCTAGCTTAACTGTTAGTCGTATTTTATTTAATGGAAGTTCCTGTAAACAAACTCAGAAAGAATTGAACTTCATTTTCTTTCTTTCTTTCTTTTATTGGATTTATATATTGCCCTTCTCCTTTCGGACTCAGGGCGGTGAACAGCCAAAAATAAAAAACATTTTGTACAAAAGTTAAAATAATTTTAAAAATAATTAAATGAAATTTGGCCCATAATTTTAAACATTTCAATTAAAAATCAGTATCAAACTTTAAAACCAACATGGAATCAGGCCAGCCCGGCTAACTGAAAAAAATAAGTTTTTAGGGCCCCTGGGTAGGACAAGAAAGGACAGAAGAGCGGATCCTTGGCAATTCACTTTTTAGTACTGCAGATAAATATATATGACTGACCATACTCACCCTGGTTAACTATTTTGTGATTTATTGGATTCCTCACCAACCATGTCTTTGTGATGCTACTAAAACATGCAGTCAAAATTCTAAATGTGCCCATAAATTTAAAAAAAATATTGGGAGAACAGTATGATTTATGACTTTCCATATCTGCTGTTATGGATCTATAATGAAAAAGAGGTAATTTAACTGGTTTTAAATTACAGGGGTTTTTTTAAACTGGTAAAAAGTAATTTGCTAAATAGTTTTATTTAATGCTGATCCCTTCATCATAAATTAATCTTATTTTTTAAAACAAAAAAACAAAAAAACTGAGCTATGGTGTTACAGGTAGGAAATTGCAAAGTTATATAATGTTTTGTTGCCTGTTGGCTGCAGCAGGTTAATTTATAATTGCAAGCTGTTTAAAAATAAGATCAAGTTAAACCTTAAACCCGGTATTTCCTGCTAAATGATTAGACGATGCAAAAATAATCCCAATAAAAAAGCTGATTATTAGTAGAATTGTTGTAAAGAATTACTGCCTTGTGCCTTGGAAAAAAACCGAAGAAAGTACAGTTGCCTTTTGAAAAGCACCTTGAAATGCACCTTAAAACAACCTTGACTTGGATGATTGATAATCTCCATAGACATTTAGACCAGGGGTAAAATCCAGCAGGTTCTGACAGGTTCTGGAGAACTGATAGCGGAAATTTTGAGCAGTTTGGAGAACTGGTAGCGGAATTTTCAGCAGTTCGTAGAACCAGCAAATAACACCTCTGGCTGGTCCCAGAGTGGGGTGGGAATGGAGATTTTGCAATATCCTTCCCCCAGGAGTGGGGAGGGAATGGGGATTTTGCAGTATCCTTCCCCTAGGAGTGGGGTGAGAATTAAGATTTTGCAGTATTCTTCCCCTGCTACGCCCACCAAGCCATGCCCACTAAGCCACGCCTACAGAACCGGTAGTAAAAAAAAATTGGATTTCACCACTTATTTAGACCCACTTAGATTTCATTTACTACCTGGATATAAATATTGTAAATACATGCTCATAATGAAGATGGAAAGTTAAGTTTTATTGTATCATATACAGGTAATCCTCAATTTACAACAGTTCATTATAACATATAACACTTCAGAATTACAATGGCACTGAAAAAAATGACATGACCATGTTTCACGTGATCAAAATTCAGATATTTGGCAACTAGTTCATACTTAGGACCATTGCTGCATCCCAAGGTCATGTGATCACCTTTTGATGAGCAAACGGGGAAGCCAAATTCACTATTTTCATTTTCATCTGTATTTTGCTGCCAGAGTGAAAAGATGGAGAAAGAACCCAGAATGTAGTGAATGTGATTTCGCTCAATTGTGGTTCCAGAAAAATCTTGGCTACATAGGAAAAACCTGGCTTAAAGGAAACACACACACACACACACATACACACACACACACACACACACACGTATAAATACACACTTTGGCAACTTGTACAGCAAGTACCCCAGGATAAGAAATGCAGATTACCCTATCGCTTTAGAAGAAGTACTGATAGTAGGAGATTATTCTCCAGAGAGTATAGTAAAACTAATAAAAGTCTGAGGAAGACCCTTATGGGAAGGAGTGATATCTTGTCAACATTGTTATCTCAATAATAGTTTAATTTGCTTGTACTTCTAGCATGGCAGCAGCTTTTGCTCCTGTGTGTGTTTCTCTTACCTTACCTATTTATTTATTTTAATAATTTCATTAAATTTATACAAAATACAGATGAAAATGAAAATAGTAGGAAACTAGGGAAGGGAAAGAGAGAAATAAAGAACTATAGGCTAAAAGGGAAAAAAAACAATGAAAAGCATTGACTTCTGTCATGGAAAGATGCTGTCAATAGAAACAAATGTTAATTTTATATTATACTTGACATGATCCTAAACAGTGGTTCTGTTTTGGTATTTGCTTAATGTTCATTGGCATTGCCTGTTTGGGACATTGTACTAAAATGGACAAGATTCTCTGAAGCACCTGAGGGCAGGGCAAGAAGCAATGGGTGGAAACTAATCAAGAAGAGAAGCAACTTAGAATTGAAGAGAAATTTCCTGACAGTTAGAACAATTAATCAGTGGAACGACTTGCCTCCAGAAGTTGTGAATGCTCCATCACTGGAGGTTTTTAAGAAGATGTTGGATAACCATTTGTCTGAAATGGTATAGGGCAGTGATGGCGAACCATTTTGGCACCAAGTGCCAAAAAGGGAGCACTTCGTGCGCGCTTGTCTGGACCAAGAGCAGGAATAGGAGTTGTCCAGGGGTGTGCACGCACCGGAGAATGTACTTGCAGTTTCTTCAGATTACTGCCGGCAAGTCTACAGGTTATTGCTATGCATGCACACGTGCTGATCTGCTGACGAACACATGCTGGAAAATGTACTTACGGTTTCCGATGCGTCAGCAAGTCTTCAGGTTACTGCACGCATGCGTACATGCCAATCAGCTGGCCACCGCACATGCTCATGCTGGAAAATGGAAGACCAGCTCTTTTGATTTCCAACACTGATGCACGCAAAAAAGGCCAGGCGATCGTCACGCAGGCATAGTTGTCAGAAACCTGGAAGAAGAACGGGCGACGTCGCACATTGCAGGTGACATGGCTCTGCATGCCATAGGTTCGCCATAATGGGTATAGGGTTTCCTGCCTAAGCAATGGGTTGGATTAGAAGACCTCCAAGGTTCCTTCCAACTCTGTTATTCAAAGATGAATTAATTTTCCTTTGATAATGATGCCTTATATGTGTTCTGATTGCTACAGGATGTGAAAAGTGCGTGCAATGCTTTGGCAACATCAACTGCTGTATAACATTAGGATCTTGCCGTATTCTTAAAGGAGGAAGATGGGTGAAATTAGTTGCAGTGAATTGTAACACTTCAATTGGTAAATTGTATATTAAATTATCTTTTCCCCATCTTTAAATGAAAATAAATTGGCAAGGCTGTGGTCTGCGGTCCATTGGGCATCATTTCTAAAACGTGATGCGAAGCAGGCAGAACAGATTTTGAAGGCAACAAAATTAACTTGGTAATGATTAACTTTGAAGCACATGAAGTCGTTTTGTGTATTTGGAGTGGTTGCTGTAGGTCAGGGGTGTCAGACTCAAGGCCCTCAGGCCGGATCACAAGATGAGCGGAGAAGTATCAAAGTACTTCTCAATCTCTTGTGAATAACCTATAGTGTAAT
This sequence comes from Masticophis lateralis, assembly GCA_030761175.1. Lineage (NCBI taxonomy): Eukaryota > Metazoa > Chordata > Lepidosauria > Squamata > Colubridae > Masticophis > Masticophis lateralis. Next base: position 67,175,399 of record JAUDYJ010000007.1, on the reverse strand, counting down.
TGATACCATTCTGCTTTGTTTAATCTCAGCACACCTTACCAAAATCAATGACTGGAAGTTTTTGTTAGCTTATTGTTATTTGTGCCACAGGATTTTGAAATATGGCTGTTTTAGCAATCAGTGTCTTTATATTTGCTTTTATTCTATTTTTTACCTAGAAACAGACTTATTATCTAGTATTGCTACAATGATGTGTAATTGATTAGGCTTGGCCAATATTTGCATAAGGACCAATTTGTGTTTAGATTTGTTTAAAAACAATATGTTAAATTTATTTTATTTTTTAAAAAAAGAACACAATGAAGTTGTTGCTGTTAGTTGCAAAGTCGTGTCCGACCATCATGACCCCATGGACAACATTCCTCCAGGCTTTCCTGTCCTCTACCATCCTCTCGAGTCCATTTAAGTTCACGCCTACTGCTTCAGTGACTTCATCCAGCCACCTCATTCTCTGTCATCTCCTTCTTCTTTTGCCCTCAATTTTTTCCAGCATTAGGCTCTTCTCCAGTGAGTCCTTCCTTCTCATTAGGTGGCCAAAATATTTGAGTTTCATCTTCAGGATCTGGCTTTCTAAAGAGCAGTCGGGGTTGATCTCCTCTAGAATTGACTGGTTTGATTGCCTTGCAGTCCAAGGGACTCGCAGGAGTCTTCTCCAGCACCATAGTTCCATAGTTCAAAGGTCTCAATTCTTTGACGCTCAGCCTTCTTTAAGGTCCAACTTTCACAGCCATACATTGCAACTGGGAAAACCATAGCCTTGACTATACACACTTTTGTTGGATGTCTCTGCTTTTTAGAATGCTGTCTAGATTTGCCATAGCTGTCCTCCCCAGGAGCAAGTGTCTTTTAATTTCTTGGCTGTAGTCGCCATCTGCAATGATCTTGGAGCCCAGAAAAATACACAATGAAATAGTGAAGTGCATTCTCATCTTAAATTGTGGATATTATAAGCAATTATCAGATCATTTATGCTTTTATCTTTACTGTTAAAGTGCTTGGGCACTTTGGAGATAAGGTAATTCTGCTACATTTGAAAAAAAAATCACGATGGAAACTTCATTTAGGGACTGCATTTTGTTCACTCTTTCCTTTTTTCTAATACATAGCTGGCTGGAGAATCCCTATTTAGTTTGGCCACTGGCAACTCTTCCTGAATGTCACAATACATATTTGAACCACTGCATTTCTGTGATTGATGGTATCAAAACTTGGTAAAAGATCCAAGATTCATAAGGTGCCTGAACTTCTTGCAGACAGATTCTAGTGATAGGCTCATCTTCCCAGATGAGTAATGCCATTTTAATTTTACATCCTTGCTGAAAGATAGAAATAATTTCAGATAATCCATATTATCCAAATATACCTGAAATTCTAAGACCATACGATGAAAGGGAGAATTAACTTTGGTTATAAGAGGTAATACATTCATTGTATTTTTAGTTATTGACACCACCCTGTGCATCAAGGAATACACTGTAGTTCTCCTTTTGACTTAGAGACTTGGAGATACTTCTCAATGGTAACTCCATTTTAGCTAGATTCAGTTTTTATGCACTGTTTTTGTCATCATTCCATCAATGGCTGTCTTAGTATTGTAACTGAAGTGTGAATTTTATTTATTTTCAAATTTTCTATATCTTCCAATCTCACCAAAAGTGTCCCTCAATGGTGTACAATAATTGAATGATTTATATAAAAGGAACAGATATAAAAATATTAAAAATGCATGTTTAAAAAGTAATATTATAAAAACAAATATACAAATTTTATTGAGGATGGCCAGCCTATTGGCTGAATTACTGTTTCTGAATTTTTTGTTATTCTGCTCTTTGTAAATAAGGAGGATAAACATTATTTTTTCTTAATTTTCAATTTATGGCTTATTTTGCAACAGCAGAAAAGGATCCGGAACTTAGAGGATGCCCCAAAATTTTCAGATTTCTGATGAAGTTTTGTAAATTGGTTACATTCAGCAGACCCATTTTAATATAAACACTGCAGAATTTATTACCTTAAGCAATACAGAAAAGAATTACACCATAAATATTCAACACTGGTTAACTATTAACAATACATCCAAAATAATCCAGCCATTCCTAATTACATTTTAACTGTGTTTTTGTTTGATTTTCACTAGCAAAAAGTTGCAGTTTGGGATCTGTCAGACAAGAACAACGTAATAAACATAATAAAAATTAGATCTACCTGATGATAATTTTTAATTTAAGCCAGATCAAATCTTGGTGAATCCCTATATAAAAATAGCAGACCAACAGTTTGCCTTTTTGCTGTTTCATGAACTCTTTGTGCAATAGACACCTTTTGCAAATCTTCATGTCGTGTATGGGATCATATGACACTTAATTTAGCCTTGTAAAAGCAATCCAGTATTTACCAGGGTAAGATTATTTAGATAAGAAACCATCTGGAAGACATAGTTAAAATGATGCCTAAATTCTGTATGAACAAAATGGTTTAGCTTTGCCAATTGGCTCCAGTTCACAAAATAGACAAAGTATACAACGATACCTTGATACTCAACTGCTTTGAAACTCATCAAATTTAGTACTCAATGCATTTTGACATGAAAATTTGGTCCTAGTAATCATTGTTTGTTTGGTATTCAACATACAAGCTTGAACTTGTCAAGTCAAATGCTTTGGGACTCACTACATTATTCCTTATGGGAAAAATTTGTTTGGTACTCATCATTTTTGGTACTCATTGTGCCTCCTGAAACCAATTAATGATGAGTACCAAGATATCACTGTGATAAAAAATGAAGAAACTAAAGTGCTCTGGAATTTAGAATTCAAACAGACGAAGACCTGCCATGTAACATGCCACACTTAACAATTATAATAAGAAAGACAACAAAGTCTGGATAATGAACATTTCAGTACCTGGAGATAGCAAAAAAGAAGAGAGAGAACTTGGGGTGGGGGTGGGGAATCACAAAATGCAAAGACTGACAAATACAAATAGAAATATTATGGATAAGCAAAGCAAAAAAAATAAAGAAAAGAAAAAGGAAGTAATAGATAACTTCAGAGTAATCACCAAACAACAGGAGTACCACAACAGGATTTTGTCAATTAGCATTGACAAAATCACCATCAGTCAATTGCAGAAGGCAGTTTTACCTGGAACAGCTTACATCCTGAGATGAAACCTTTAGCACCATCAAACAACATCTGTCTTTCCTAAATCCTTGGGAAGGACTACATAGGTGGATGAAAATGCCATATTCAGTTTAAACATGTTGATGGTGTGACCAACTATAATAATAATAGCAATGATTAGATTCTGTGAATTGGGTTTTTTCCCCCATTTGGTTATTAAAAATTGTGATGTAGAAAATAGATGTGGGAATTTTAGTAAAAATATTAAATATTTCATTACAGTAGAATTGAGAGGGTTTCACTAATTATTTCCCACCTTATGCTCAGTTAGAATAGTCATTAAAATTATATTTATTATAGGAGACAATTTTTTCTGTCAAGTGCAATAGATTTTTATTTCTTTATTTTTTAAAATTGATTTTTAGACAAAAGAAAAGAAAAACAAAATCTGGTATTGTTTTTCGGAGATGCATTGTGCCTTTTCTTTCTCCTACATCCTCACATACACATATCCTGTCTAAGTGTCTTGTGTATTATAACACACACTTCTTTTTGATACAAACATTCTTACTCATTTTGATATGTAATGGGAAACATTTCATAAACTACCTGGAGAACCGTCTTCATCTTGTAACACTTTTCTTGTAATTTGCTCTACTCTCAGAAGTTTAATGATAGATTCTTATCATTTCAAATGTTTTTTTGAAGTCTATCGATTTTAAGTAATTTCCTTAATTACCTTAATGCTACCTCCATAATTATTCCAATGTGTTCCTCTTTATCCGAATTTGTCTGGTGGGGCATGTAATTGGCCTAGCAGGATAAAGGCCAATTTGCTTTATTAGGTTGCCTTGATTTCGCTTCTGCGGGATTATTCACAGCGGATTAAGTTTTAAAGGCTGGCATTTTCTTTTCTTTTCAAATGTTGTTTGGTGAGGGCCCAAAAGCAAACCTCTAATAATACAGAAGTACACTGAGAAATCCCTGCAAAACGTATCTGTCTGCCTTCTGTGCTTTTGAAAAAGAACAGGATTAATAAAGAGGCTTTAATCATTATTGTTTTGGTGTTACAAATGTTTGATTTTACCTGAGCTTCTCTAATATTTGACTGCAGGGAAGTTTGGAGGAATTCAGGCTACCTAGGTGGTTAATGAAATAATTTGTTCCTGGTGCTAGAAACTTGAAGGCTCAAGCGGTGGCACTTTTCCTGTTAGTGATGCTACTGCTAATACTCCTGCCTCTTTGTTTTATTAGAGAATTAGAAGTTCCTTCAACAGAGAAAACAATTTCAAAGAAAGTCAGTACATTAAAGGTTACTGTATTTCATTCATTATGAAATAGCCAAGAGTGAATGGTATGTATTTGGTCTGGAGTTGCGGCTTCTTCAGTACAGGTACCTCTTGACTTATGAGCACAGTTGAGCCTAAAATTTCTGTTTCTTAACATTTGTTAAGTGAGTTTTGATCCATTTTCACCACCTTTCTTGCCACAGTTATTAAGTGAATCACTGCTGAATCACATAGATTTTAAGTAAGTAATATGGTTATTAAATGAATCTGGTTTCCCCATTGACTTTGCTTGTCAGAAGGTTGCAAAAGGTGATACACCCCAGGACACTGCAAAACTGTCATAAATATGAGCCAGTTGCCAAGCAACTGAATTTTGATCACATGACCATGAGGATGCTGCAGTGGTTCTAAGTGTGAAAAATGGTGATAAGTCCCTTTTTTAGTGCTGTGGTAACTTTGAATGGTCACTAAATGAATTGTTGTAAGGCAGTTCATTTAGTTATTTATTTAGTTCATTTAGTTGTAAGAACAGTTCATTTAGGGATGCGGTAGCTCAGTGGTTAAGACGCTGAGCTTGTCGATCGAAAGGTCAGCATTTTAACAGTTTGAATCCCTAGTGCTGTGTAACGGGGTGAGCTCTCATTACTTGTTCCAGCTTCTGCCAAAGCACATAAAAAATGCAAGTAGAAAAATAGGGACCATCTTTGGCAGGAAAGTAACAGCGTTCCATGCGCCTTTGCCGTTTAGTTATTTGGGCCAGATAACCACAGAGACTTCTTCGGACAGCACTGGCTCTTTGGCTTTGAAATGGAGTTGAGCACCGACCCCTAGAGTTGGGGACGACTAGCACATATGTGCGAAGGGAACCTTTACCTTTACTTTTAAGAAGAGGACTACCTGTAGTGGTGTTACGAGCACTGTTAAGAAGGAGCCTTACTCTGGAGGAATGGGTGGAGAATTTCTGGAGAAGACATTAAAAAATCCAATTAACCAATTTCCCTGGAGAATTTTGAAACCCTATTTGCTTTAGCTATAGCTTCTATCATTGCTTTAGCTTCTATAAGTACTGTAAGCTGATGGACATCACGGGCTTTCATTTTTATCTTCTTTCTTATTCCTCAGCACTAAAAATACTACAAAAACAAAAATAAAATTCTATCCTGAAAATCCTGTGTATAAGGAGGCTCATGGATTGAACTTTTTCCTCTTGTTTCCCATTTTATCACATTTCCTACAGAGCGTGAGGGGTATTGTCCAATAATTTATCATGATTCCCCCCTCCACCCAATTTTGGATAGCCTCTTACCCTCAATAGCTGCTCTAGTTCCTATTATTCAGAAGATTCTTCCCCCAAACCATTTGGAAAAGATTTTCAAAAGAATGAAGATGACTGAGAGAAAGATAATATTATAAAGCGCAGTAGTGTTCAAGGTGGTAAGCAAAAGACTTACCACCTGTTTTTCAGTCAACTTGATACTGGACTTAACTTTTCTTGTGGCGGACTATGGATTAATGCCCAAGTTGTAATAAGCAAAAGAGAAATAAATGGATAATGCTAAACCCTACCGAAATCACTCGATCATTGCAAAAGATGGATGGCATTTATTTATATATTTATTTAATTTGTATTTCACTTTTTATTTAGGAATTGAAAGCACCATGCATTGCACTCCTCCATCTATATTTTTTCACAGCAAGATAGGTTGTGTCAGACTCACCCAGCGGGTTTCTATGACAGAGCATGGATTCAAACTTTGGTCTGCCCAATTCTAATCCATCTTCTTAACCACAACATCATACAGGTTCTGCAAACTACTGGTTCAGAATTATTTTCTCTCGGGTCTTTTTTGTGGGGTCTTAGTTTTAACACAACAGAAATCTCTTAAGTTTCTTATTTGAAGCACTCTGTCCTAATGCGATAACTGTTAATCAGGTGCTTTGGAATTCTGAGTATTATAGTTCTATTAGAAAAGGTTAAGTGAAGAAGGATTTGTTCACGCCCCTTATCTTTTCTTAAATTGAATTTCAATTAGTCTTTCATAAAGCACATATTATGCTCAGTGGTCTGTTTAAAATCCCTAGCACCTTCTGTCAGGATTACCTATCTAATTTCTCATATGCTTTTTTTTTTAAGAAGGAAAAAAACCAGCTTTAATGTTTATTTAAATAAAGATCTATGGCTTAGCTGGCAGTTGTGCAGCGGAGTACACAATAGGTTCAGTGTTCATTATGTATATATTGGTGTTCTTCACAGATTACTTTAGAGCTGACTCATAATCTTGTGAACTCCCTTTCTTGTTTTAAAAGTTGTGATTCCATCCAGATACTTCTTAAACATTTAGCTGCACATTTACTTTCCTCAGGTCTGTCTACCTATTTACCTATCTAATCTGCCAGTCAGTCATTCAGGGTCATTCAGTCAGACCGTCTCTCTCTCTCTCTCTCTCTCTCTCTCTCTCTCTCTCTCTCTCTCTCTCTCTCTCTCTCTCTCTCTCTCTCTCTCTCTCTCTCTCTCTCTCTCTCTCTCTCTCTCTCTCTCTCTCTCTCATCTATCAATGATCTACCATTTGCCTAGTTGTCATCCAACATCCAACTCTGTCTGCCTGCCTCTCTCTCTCTCTCTATCTCTCTCTTTCTCCATCCATCCATCCATCCATCCATCCACCCACCCACCCACCCACCCACCCAAAAGAGGATGTAATTCTTCCAAAGATATCTTTTGAGATAAGTAAGTGGCTGTATTTAGTAATATAAAATGAATGTTATTTGAATATATAATCAGTTCTGGGCATTTCCACACTGTTTAATTTTAAATATTGGCCTTATCCAGGAGTAGTCATAAAATTGTATGGGACGCATACAATTAATATGTTAAATATATTTGTTATTTATGAGGCACTTTAAATCAGATTGGAATGGAATATGGAACTGTTAGTGCTTTAGTAAACAAAAATGACTGTTTTCTCAAGCTAATAGGTGAAGAAAACAAATAGCTGTTTCAGAATTTTATCAAATTACAGCATATGTTCTACCATTTTGGCAAAAATATCATCTACTTAAAATTCTTTTGGATTCTATTGAAACTGGTATTCAGATTTTTTTTCTAGAAGCCATATTATCAAAACTGATTGGCAAAAATACCGATTGCCACTTGATGGCAGTAGAAACCTACAGAAACTTCTTACTCTTTCCTGCCTTCCAGTGGTCATGCAGATTGCCACAATCCAACCCTAGTTTTTCACTAACAAATAAAGGGTAAACCACTTAAAAAATCTAAGCAAACAAATCCTACATCCCAAAAACACATTATTATTTTCCAAATAAAGGAAACAGAATACTCTTCCAGCAAAGCAAAAACCACACCCATCTAAAGTAATATTAGGCTGATGATTGAGTTGACTTCAACATAGATCACCAGCTTAAAATACTTTTTCTTTTTTAATTTAAAAATTTGGGCAACTGGAGCTTAACAAGCACTTGCATTTCCAGTCTCCACATTAAATAGTGCTTGATGCTGAGAATCTTCTCTTTTGCAAAAATATGTTGTTTTATTTTCAGCAGGTTAAGTTTGCTCCTGATTCAGAATCCTACATGTCTGTCTGACAAATGTTCTTTCTTGTAATTTTGTCAAGCAATTTTTTTCTCATTTGCTGTGACTATTTACTTGGCAGGGAAGTAATGACAGAGATACGGCACATGACTTTCTGAATGCAATGGATGGATTGCTGCAGATAAAAGATTAGAGATTATAACTTGGACATTTATTTCGGAGCAAAAATCATAACTGGCTTGTTTCGGGCATTATTCTAAAATCTGTGTAACCTTGAATTATGGAACAAGTCCTATTGGCTGAGTTTATGTAATATTTAAACTATAAACCATGGTTTAAAAGCAGATACTTTAAACCAAAACTGAAAAACATTTTTTGGCTCAATGCAATGTTTGATCCCAGCCAGCATGGTTTAAATGTTAGCATTCATAGAAGCTTCATAATTATGGTATCCTAGTTTGTGAGAGGAAACTTCTTAAAAGACTTGGGAACATCCAAAACTTTTTGCATCCTGTTACCCCTGAGATAAGATGAAAGCAATTTTCGGTTGCTTCCTCAAAACCCCTGGAATGAATGCACTAAGAGAAAAGTGTAACACTAAATATAAATACAGAGATATGTAGATGAAATAGAGTAGAATTTTGCAATGAAGTGTAACAGGTATTCCTCCTTCAGTGATTGTCTCATACAGCAAGGGTTCACCATTACAACCAATTCAACCAATCCTTGCATTTACAACCTTTGCTAAAGCAAAGGAAAGCTGAAGTAAAACCATAAAGACAGTGACCGGTTGACTTAGCGAACACTTTGCTTAACAACTGAGTTTCCGCTACCAATTGTGGCTGCTTGTATGAATAGTTATGTACAGTAAACCAGTTGCTGCTAGAATGGGAACTAGCTGCATTCAGATGGATAGTAACGTTTATTACATGGTCAGTTGTCCAGATGTTTAGACTGCATTTGGCATTTTTATCCAATTATTTGGATCCTTCCCTGGTTTAGGAAGATGTTGTTGTTTGATGGTGTTAAAGTTATTGTTGCAGGATGTAAGCTGTTCCAAGTAAAGCTGCCTTTGCAATTGGCTGATGAATTGGGGAATAATAATATTGTTACCTCAAAATGAGAAATAGCAGAAATAGGCTCTTTTAGGGATGGAAGACCATTTTCCAAAAACTGACTGGGAGATATAAGTGCTTGGATAACAAACAGTAATTACTTCCCATTTGGTGCTCCAAATTAACACCATATGGAAACAGCATTCATGCTTTGATGCTTCAGTATGTGTTTATTTACATATTCATTCAAGTTTTCACACTAGATCTTAGCATGCATTCTTTGTCCCTTTACCTTTATTTTTCACATCTGAAATGGAACAAAAGAAGAACAAGAAAGATCTTTTATTATTCTCCAGAGTGAAGTGGTTTGGTTGCTTGCTTGCCACTAACCCAGAGGAGGTAAATTTTGCAGAACTTCAGGATTTTTTCTTGAGTGTCACATTGGAGTCTGATGTTAGATTGTTAGCTTTAAGCATAAGAATATATATTAGTTTCACTATGTATTTCTGCATGAATATTTGAAATATAAAATTGAATCTATGAATCCAGAATAATAATATGGAATGCATATTTATATTGTACCTTAAAACATATAAAATGGATGGGGGAAAATCTATTTCTCTATTTTAAATGTTTTAAGGTACTTTATAAATATTATTTTTCCCCTCCCTGGAACTTTAATCTGGTTCTTGCTTTGTATTATTTTTTTTGTTCCATAGGACATTTTGTGATTTACAGAAAAGTTGCTGGGTGTTATGTGCGCACAAAATCTTCGACCATTTGTTTGAGAATTTTATCATACCTTTTCCGAATGTTTTTTCATTTTCAAAAAGAAAAAAAAAAGTGATGCCCCCAAATCACCATTTTGTCAGGGGGAAGGGGAATGGGTGGTATATTGCAAAAATTGGGTTGGAAATTAAACAGTGTATAATTTGTAACTAAAATAATTTGTAACTAAAATGTATTTGGTCAACCAATGAAATGTTCGTTATTGTGATGCAATATAATAAAATACAATCTATAATTTAAGGATCAATACCATTACCGGATAAAATCTTTTGAGTGATGAGAATCTTTTTGACATCTACCATATAGCATATTTGATGGCAACATATTTAATTGCCTTTTGAAAGGCTACTCTGCATTTACTTAATTATAAACTATTCAAATATTTAATTATGGCTGCAACAATTTAATGACTACTCCTGGATAAGGCCAATATTGAACCTAAAATCTACATACTTATGGTGGAAAGCTGGAAACAAAGAATGCATTAAACTCTACTGCTTACTGATGAGAGTTCCAGACACATTTTGCACAGATTTAGAAATTTACCAGTGAATACTAAAAGTCATCTATTCATGATTGATTAGTAGTAGCAAATATATATTCCTTTTGAACTGAACTGAGCTCATCCACTGTAGACTGGAGTCTTAATTGAAAAAAAGACCACCTGCATATTTCTGTAAAACACAATTTTTCTTAAGCAGCATGTTTAGACCTGAGATTTTCTTAGATGTCTGGAGACCTGAGATTTTCTTAAATGTTCAGGATGTAGTTCCTGACATGGAGAATATTGGAATATCAAAGAAGAACTTTCTTTAAGAAGGTAAAGGTTCTCCTCGCACATATGTGCTAGTTGTTCCCAACTCTAGGGGCCGGTGCTCATCTCTGTTTCACAGCCAAAGAGCCAGCACTGTCTGAAGACATCTCCATGGTCATGTGGCTGGCATGACTAAACACCAAAGGTGCACGGAACGCTGTTACCTTCCCACCAAAGGTGGTCCCTGTTTTTCTACTTGGATTTTTTACATGCTTTCGAACTGCTAGGTTAGCAGAAGCTGGGATAGGTAACGGGAGCTCACCCCGTTACGTGGCACTGGGATTCGAACCACTGAACTGCCAACCTTTCGATCGACAAGCTCAGCGTCTTAGCCACTGAGCCACAGCATCATTGTAAATCATTGTTTCTTTACAAACAATGGTCCTTTTTAGATAAATCAGTAACTGATGTGAGGGAAGGTTGATTTGTCTCAGAGAAGAAGGAAGAGAATGTGAGGCCATGACAGAGAGTATATTTAGGTCTTGGGAAAGCAGAAAAAAATAAAAAAAATCACCTTGAGTTGGAGTAGAAATTGGTTTGAAAGTTTTTCAAGATTCTCAAAGCAAAATAAAAAAAATACTAAAATATATTCTGTTTTCTATTTCTCCTTTTCCAGAGAAATGTTTCACATATTGTTTATTCCCATGTACATGTAGTGATACAATCAAAGGCTAAAATGCCAAAAACAACAATTTGAATTGGAATTGGATTAGAAAGCAGAAAAAAAATAATGGTTTGCTAGTTAAATATTTCACAATGATTCGAAAGAGAACATTGGGTTAAGTTCAGTTATCTATATTGGATCCAGGCAAACAATTCCAAATCAATTTATTATAAATATTTCTTATACTTAAACTGGAATAGGCTTTTTTTCTTTCAGAAAATTAATGTTGACACATTAACTACGTTTGTCAGATTGAGTTGTAGTGGAAGTTTTGTATGGTTAGCTTTATTTCTCCACCACAGTGTTTGATGCACATATACTTTCTCATATTCAGTATAATGATTTATTACCCTTTTCTTTTTTAATGAGCAACTGTAGAAGGTGAATGATTGGCATTTTTAATGTGGGTGGATATTAGGTGACCGTGAGCTGGCTGAAAAGGAAAAACTGGAATGGCAGCAGTAGAAATAAAATACTATATGAAGAAGAGAACAATTCAGGCTACGTTTCAAAAGCAAGTCTATCTCAGAATGTTTGACAGGATATTCATTTGATCACTGTCATGCTGAATTTCATGTGTGAGGATCAAAATACAATTGAGTAAGCTGTATAAAAAGTGGTAACTTTGGTGTCCAGAATATCAATCTTGCCAAATTTAAACAACAGACAGAATTGGAACCAAGATTAAGATTATAGAATTAGTTTGTTTTATATATTCATCGATCTAATCACACATTTCTAACCAATTCTGGGTGTCTTGTCAATCAACAGTTAAACAATGTATAAAACTACAAATAGTCCTTGACTTACATTAGTTTGTTTAGTTACCATTCAAAGTTACAACATCATTGAAACTGGCTTTTATACTTATGACCATTGTAGTATCCCCATGGTCACATGATCAAAATTCAGATGCTTGACAATTGGTTCATATTTATGATTATTACAGTGTCCCAGGGTCATGTGATCACTTTTTGCGACATCCTGAAAAGCAATGGGGAAGCCAGATTCACTTAAGAACCATGTCGCTAACTTAACAACTGCAGTGATTCACTTAATGACCACGGCAAGAAAGGTCTCAGAATGGAGCAAAATTCACTTAACAAATGTCTCACTTAGGAACAGAAATTTTGGGCTCAATTGTGGCCATAAATTGAGGCACCTGTACATTAAAACTAAGCATATTAAAACATTAAAAGAGATAAAACCATGATGCCAAGTCAAACTGACCTATCCAATCTGCGCTTGGGGAAACACCCCCCCCCCCCCCCCGATCTTCAAACTATAAAGAAGGCTAGGAAGGTAGAGGCCTGCCAAATTTAGGTGAGGCAGAGTGTCACACTACCAAGCTCCCATCAGATGGCAGTATTTAAGGGAAGGGACTAGGAGCATGCCTACCCTCTCTGTCCTTGTAGGATGGGTAGATGTCCTTATGAAAAGATGTTCCTGTAGATAATCTGGCTTTAGGCCATATAGGAATGAACTCAGGCACTGTATTTACTGTATTTAATGGTGATTGAAACAAAAGTTTTTGTTATGAGTCAATAAATGAAAATATGGAGGGGGGAGGAACCTCAACAAAATTGTAAACCTCCTTCTCCTCAAGGTTAACTTGAATGTATAGTTTTTACCAATCTCCAAAATTATCAGGCAACAATCATTTATATAAATATCTTTTTGTGTATACCGGGGGTATCAAACTGGCCCCAGGGGTGCTTAGATTTGGCTCATGGGGGTGCCCTGGAAACAGCAAAGGACCAGCCCGTGGGGCCTCTGCCAGCGAAAATGGACCAAACCCGTTTTTGCTGGCAGAGCGCTAGGGCCACCACAGGTGCCCCCAACATGTGATATCAAGCTGACCATGCCCATCCTGACCATGCAGCCCCCCCCCAAGGTCAAACACAACCCTGATGTGGCCCTCAATGAAATTGAGGTTGACACTTCTGGTGTATACTATTCTGCATATAAAACAAATATAGCAATGTTGGATGACAAAAAAAAAACAAAAAAAAAAACCAAACCTAAAACTGGGCAAAACATTTATTGGAGCAAACCAAACTTGGTTGCAAGATTTCACATTTTCTAGTTCTCTGTCAGGTTGGATACAAGTATAAAATGCAAGGCTGGAGGGCAAAGCGACAAATGTTCGAAACAATTTAAAATCTGACATTGCAGCTATGAGTTCTGCTTTTAGATCCTTTTAAATTTGATCTTAAGACTCCTTGTAAATTGATTTAATTAGACTTCCAATTTTCCTGTTAGAGAAATTAGGAAGAATTCTCTAGTGTTGCCCTAATTTTGGGTCTGGTCCCAAGCTGGGTGGATATCAATAGATGCAATTACAGAAATACATAAATGCATTTGAAATTATGTTCTTTGTTATATTTCACAACAAATATAAGATTAATGTTAATGATTCAGAAGCCACGATAACAAATACTCAAAGTTTTAATTTGAAGTTTTAATTCTGAACAAAATTAGCAGTTTCATTAAATAGATAATGTAATATTGCCTCTTTCTAGTTGATCCAGGGTCCAGCGGTCAGGCTTGGGTAGTCCATTACCGATATGATGGATTGGGTCAGCAAACTGAGAAGCTCCGCCTCCTTCCTTGCTTCCCAGTTTCCTGACTCAATCCGATAGAGCAGGACGCGTAGAGCTAGCTCTTAAGAAAAATTTTCTTATTAACGATCTTGGAGCTCCCTTACCATCAGGTTGAGCATCCAGCGAGAAGGGGTTCGCTCCCAATACCGCTGGACAGGTGGGGACAGGTTCCCTGCAGGTTGAGCCTGCCCCACTTTGCTTCTATTTAATTAAATTAGAAGAATTACTTGCCTGGCTAGGCAGCTTGGAGAGAGGCGCGCGCTGGTCGGGGATCCGCCAGCCAGAGCCTTACACTAAACCCGTTGCTCACGGGTAACACAGGACAGCAGCGAATACATCTTTGGAGACCTCCAAGTCTCCAGAACCATTCAAACGCTGCGGATTGGGGCCGAAATTTCGAGCAGCGGAGGCGAATCCACGTGGCACCTTCACGGAATCGAACGGTTGGTAAAGAGGGACCCCTGTGGGCTCTATTCCAGGGTGGGGAGTCTTGCGGCCCTTTGAGACAGCCATTGTGACTCCCGGTGGCCATTTTGAATTCCACATGGCCTGTAGGTCGGATGGAGCCTCGTCAGAGTGGCGGCGGCCATCTTGGGAAGTCCCGGTGGCCATTTTGGGTCACTCATGGCCCGTGGATCTGACTGAGCCTCATTGGAGTGGCGGCGGCCATCTTGGGAAGGTCCGGTGGCCATTTTGGAGGCCGCATGGCCCGTGGATCTGACTGAGCCTCATTGGAGTGGCGGCGGCCATCTTGGGAAGGTCCGGTGGCCATTTTGGAGGCCGCATGGCACAGCGACCCGGCTGCCCTTCTCTGGAGTGACGGCGGCCATTTTTGAAAATCCCGGCGGCCATTTTAAATGCCTCCTCATACTTAAAGGCCTCTATCTCCCTTATTCTTTCTCTCCAGACCCTGCTAATAGAAGAGAAAGAGGCTCAGACATCCAAATGGCCTCTAAGAGAAGTGCCAGACAATCGCAGCCCCAGATCCATGGGGAAACTTTGAGCCCAGTTCCTTCTAAAAGAACCAGAAAGACCAAGCATTCTTCTGGTATCTCCAAAGACTCCCAGACCTCGGCCTTAACCAAAGATGAACAGAGGCGGCAGCAAGCCATGGAGAGAGCAATTGAACGAGCCATTAAATCTGTCTCCTTTCAGGAGAGAGTGGTCCTCAGTCCCCCTCCTCCTCCCCCCCTCCCAACCCAATTCCTGCCTCCCAAGGGATTATTACTCCTAGCGTGGGGAGGGCGGAGCAAACACCTACTCCTGCCTTATCTCCCGATAGAGCTTCCAATGCATCCAAGCGGGGCGAGAGGGTAGACGAGACCTTATTTGGGGTACAGTCAGAGGCTCTCACTTCTCCCACACAAACCCCAGTACAAGATCCCTCCTCACAGGTGGTTTCTTCCCTGGCACCTCCCCCCCTTCCTCCTCCACCCCCTCCCCCCACCGCAGATCCCCAGATCTCCGCTAATTGGGCTGCTTACATTCAGGAAGCCATAAAAATGGGCATTAGACAGGAGTTACAAAAGGAAACGGCCTCCTGGGTCTCTTCCTGCTCTCAGTCTCAGGTGGATGTGGAAGGCTCTGTTTTGTCTGAGGGAGAGATTGATGATCACGCCCCTTCTAAGTCTGGTCTCGACCAACCTGGCTCTCCGACCTCTTCTGCGGGGGATTCCATGGCCATACCTGACCCTCTAGACCAAGAGATGTCTGAGGATGAGGATCTGGGTCCGGACCAACCGGCCTTTGTAGGGCTCTTTAAGCCTCAGCTCTTTCGATCCTTAGTACATAAGGCCAAAGCTACAACAGGCCTGGGCCTCCCACAAGCGCCTAAACCAACCCCAGTCGAGGGCCCCTCTTCCTCCTCGGCCTCGGCCCCTCTCTTTGAGGTTCCTATTATAGAGTCAGAAGAGGTTCCAGGTCCCAAGCTGTTCCGTGAAGTGCTGTCACGCCAGTGGGCTTCCCCTGCTTCAGGGCCTTGTCCAAATAACATTGACAAACGTATTTATAATCTGGCTCCCGAGTTATCTTCTCTCTTACAGGTTCCACTGGTAGACCAACTTGTAGCTGAACTATCAGCTTCCACTACCCTAACAGGTCCCCCAGAGGAACACCTCCGGCCGGAGGATAGGCAGCTTGAGCACGCCCTGGTAAGGTCTCATCAGGCCACCACCTGGTCCATCAGGACTTCCATGGCGGCCTCATTTTTCAATAGAGCCTCCATTTTATGGTTGAAGCAACTACAATCCAGGCTTCCTATCTCAGACATTAGGGCCCAACAGGACATAAGTAAACTCATTGTGGCTTTGGAGTACTCGGCGGATGCTACCTTAAATTCGTCTCGCTTCGCCACCAAGGCAATAGGCTCTTCTATCACAGCCCGCCGGCTCCTCTGGCTCAGGCAATGGCAGGCGGATAACAAGTCCAAATGGCGCCTGGCTTCAGCCCCATTCGCCGGGCCCAACCTCTTTGGCTCCTCCCTGGACCCACTTCTAGTGGAGTCCAAAGACAAGCGTCGTATCCTACCTAGCTTGTCCCGCAGATCAGACTTTAGGTCTCAATCTGCGTTTCATCCCTTCCGGACCCCAGACTCCTCTTATGCTAACTCCCGCAGACACCGCCCCTCCTTTCCTAGACAGTCCCGCACTCAGGACAGACCCGGCCCTTCTACAGCCAGGGGTTCATTCCGTCGGCCCTTTCGAGGCAGCAGGGGGAGGGGTTTCCGTAGATCCCGTTGACGGTCAGGACCAGCTTCCCATTGGAGGCCGCCTGGCTTCTTTCGCCAGCCAGTGGGAAGCTACCTCGTCAGATCCCTGGGTCAGGGACACCATCAAGTTTGGCCTCTCTCTAGAATTCCTCTCCACCCCCCCCAGACAGATTTCTCCATTGTCCGGTTTCCCGGAACAAATCTTCCCGGGCCCTCATGGAGTCTGCTATTCAGCATCTCCTGGAGATTCAGGCTATCGAGCCTGTGCCCTCGGGGCAGCTAGGACAGGGTTTTTATTCTCGGTTATTCGTCATCAAGAAAGCATCGGGAGGATGGAGGGCAATTCTCGACCTCAAGACTCTGAACCGTCGGATCATATACCGACGGTTCAAGATGCAATCCCTCCAGACCATCCTGGAGGGTCTGAGGAAAGGGGACTACCTCACGTCTATAGACCTGAGGGAGGCATACCTTCATGTCCCCATCCTCCCCGATCACTGGCGTTTTCTCCGGTTCTGCTTTGCAACGAGACACTTCCAGTACCGGGCTCTCCCGTTTGGCCTGTCATCGGCTCCCCGGGCCTTCACGAAGATCATGTCCGCCCTAGCTGCCCATCTCCGAGCCATCCCGATACGAATGCAGTTCTATCTGGACGATCTTCTCATTCAATCGGGCTCCAGGGAGATGGCTCTCAGGGATGTGGCCCTCACCATTCAGGCTCTGGAGTCCCATGGGTTTTCGGTCAATCGATCCAAGAGCCACCTGACCCCAACTACACGCATACAACATCTGGGGGCCATCATAGACACCGTGGAATGCAAGGTTTATCTTTCCCAGGACCGCCTGACCAGTCTGCGGTCCCTGGTCAGGTCAGTGAGATCAGAGAGGGGCTCTTCCCTGGCCTCACTGTCCCATCTCCTGGGCAAGATGGTGTCTTGTATAGGGATCGTGCCTTGGGCCCACCTCCACAGCAGACCCATGCAATGGTTCCTCCTCCCCTTCCAGAGACAGGGCTTAGGGACATCACTCCAGAAAGTTCCTCTTTCCCCCGAGGTCTTCCTCTCTCTCAAGTGGTGGAGCTCTCCCTCCCTTCTTCAGGGGACGGAGTTCAGGGTCACACAGCGTGTCATCATCACAACAGACGCCAGTCTGTTCGGTTGGGGGGCCCTTCTGTCCTCATCCCTAGCTCAGGGTCGTTGGTCCAGGTCGGACCTGCGACACAACATCAATTGGCTGGAACTCAGAGCCATTCACCTGGCTCTTCGAGCCTTCCAGGACAGGGTCCTGGACAGGCACATCCTGGTCAGAACAGACAACGTAGCGGCCAAGGCCCATATCAACCGGCTGGGAGGGACTCATTCCCTAGGTCTCATGAGGGAGGCGGAACGGCTAGGCAGGTGGGCGGAGACGCATGTGCGTTCGATCAAGGCGACCCACATATCAGGGATAGAGAATTCCCAGGCGGACTGGTTGAGCCGGTCAACCCTAGATCCCGGGGAGTGGGCCCTGGACCCAGCCCTCTTCGAGGAGATCTCTCACCATCTGGGCAGACCGGTGGTGGACCTCTTCGCCACCAGGTCCAATCGACAGCTCCCCAGGTTCTTCTCCAGATTCCCCGAACAGGGAGCAGAGGCGGTGGACGCCCTCCACAGCGCCTGGCCACCCGGGCTCCTGTACGCCTTCCCTCCCTTGCCCTTGATCCCCAAGGTCATTCGAAAGATGCTCCTGGAACGAGCGGAGCTCATTCTGATCGCCCCCCATTGGCCGCGGCGTCCCTGGTTCGCCGACCTGCAATCCCTGTCAATTCTTCCACCTTGGCGCCTTCCAGAAGACAGACTGATACTCCATCAGGGATCAATCCAACACCCAGACACGGCCTGGCTTCATCGAACCGCGTGGCGGTTGAGCGCAACCTGCTGAGGGAACGTCGGCTTCCCCCCAACGTCATCTCCACCATTCAGGCAGCACGGCGCCCGTCCACTGTGCGTATTTATGGTTGTACATGGCGGTCCTTTCACTCTTGGTGTGGCAGAAGATCCATCCCACCGGCGAGGGCTTCAACAGAACAGGTGCTGGTATTTCTTCAGGATAGGCTGGAAGCGGGCTTAGCCCCCAACACTCTCCGCAGGCAAGTGGCTGCTCTGTCTTCCATTCTCTGCTGTGGGGCTAGGAGACCCCTTTCTTCCAGGCCCCTCATTAGACAATTCCTTCGGGGAGCCTCCAACATCAGTCCCGCTACCATTCACCGGTACCCAACGTGGGACCTTCCCCGCGTATTGGATGCCCTGACTCGCCCCCCCTTCGAACCACTTCGGGAGGTGGGGTTGCGCTTCCTTTCTTATAAGGTGACCTTTCTCCTGGCGATCACATCTGCCAGGAGAATTTCGGAACTGGCAGCACTTTCTATGAGGGACGACCTTTGTATTTTCCACTCGGACAGGGTCATTCTTCGCTTAGACCCTACATTTCTTCCCAAGGTCAATTCTCCTTACCACCGAGCCTTGGAGCTAGTCCTCCCGGATTTTTGTCCGCGTCCCTCACACGCACGGGAGCGGGCTTGGCACAAGCTAGACGTTAGGCGGGCCCTCCGCATCTACCTGAACAGGACTTCTTCATTTAGGCAATCTGAAAGTCTCCTGGTATCCTTCCAACCGGCCTCCCTGGGAAGGAAAGTCTCGGGCCCCACACTGGGTAGGTGGATCAGAGCCACCATTGCCAAGGCTTATGAAAGCCAGTCTCTCCCGATTCCTCGCCACATCACAGCCCACTCCACCCGTAGCGCCTCTACATCGGCGGCGTGGGCCACCCAGGCTTCCTTGGAGGAGGTCTGCAGGGCTGCGGCCTGGCAGTCCCCTACCCCATTCATACGTCATTACAGACTGGATAGGTTTGCCTCTGCGGAGGCCGCCTTTGGACGCAGGGTTCTCCAACAGGTTGTACAGGGATCCCCATCCCCAGCTAGGGCAGGTCCCTCCCTGTAGGTCTGTGCTTTGGCATGTCCCAAGCCTGACCGCTGGACCCTGGATCAACTAGAATGGGCGTTGACTTACCTGAACGCTCCTTCTGGTTGACCGGGGTCCAGCGGTCAGCCCCACCCTTTCAGAGCCCTTTCTGGGTCGGGGTTCCCTACGGCTCTCTTTCCTCTTTTATCAGCTCTACGCGTCAGTCAGCATATCGTCTTTCCTCAAGAAACTGGGAAGCAAGGAAGGAGGCGGAGCTTCTCAGTTTGCTGACCCAATCCATCATATCGGTAATGGACTACCCAAGCCTGACCGCTGGACCCCGGTCAACCAGAAGGAGCGTTCAGGTAAGTCAGCGCCCAGTTTCAGCATAAATATTAGATATGCAAATATGTTTATAGACATTTTACTTCAAGGCAAATATAGATACAGCTAAAATCTAAATAGAGCTATATCAGCAAAACTATATAATGTTATAGTGGCTGGAAATGTGAAAGTATTTGAGAAAGATAAGCTTAATGTTAGTGGCTGAATACCTTTGGCCCTCCTTAGAAATACATTTTTCCTTCACAGGTTAAACACTTGGTATTGTACTGAATGGATTTAGTGTCAAGGAAAATGGCTGTGAATGTATTTTTCTATTATGCATTTTCCTTAGCTTCAAAACAGCTGTGTGTACATGGAATCAAATTCTTTAAAAAATCAAAAAGATGGAATAATCTGTATAAAAGCATAAGGTTACTTTCTGTCTTTAAAAAATGCTAAATATAACTTCTTATTATTTTAGTCTAGAATTTTTAACTGGATATTGCTTGAGTGTTTGTATTTGTTCTGGTCTCTGTTGCTTGACTATAATAAACTTAATTTGATTTGCTTTGAATTTCCTTGTGGGAAAATTGTTTGAGAAAGTATTATAGTTTAGAGGCTTTTTATTTATTTTTTAAATATATAAATGTTCCAAATAGTGACTTTTATAATGAATAATTGGTGCAAATATAATCAGTGTAGATTCAGACTTATAGACCGAAAAGGAAGTACTGTTTGATTCAGAAGTCAAGATATCTCTATGCAAAATGTTGTAATTGTTATTTTGTTATACACATATACAGCATAGCAGTGATGGTGAACCTATGGCACGTGTGCCAGAAGTGGCATGCTAGCCATTGCCCATTGCTCTTCTGGTTTCTGGTGCATGAATGTGCGCCGGCCAGCTGGTCTTCACTCGTGCATGCACTCCAGAAACTGAAGAGTAGGTGACTGGCATGCATGCACTTGCCAGAAACCAGAAGCTCAGATTCCTGGTGCGCGCATGTGCGCTGGGGAACTGCTCTTCTGGTTTCCTGTGCTTCTGTGCATGCGTGCTGGGGAGCTGCTCTTCTGTTTTTGGCACTCCCCCATGTTCACGCTCCCATTTCAGCACTCGGTGCCGAGTAGGTTCACCAACACTGCAGTATAGTCCAGATATATCCATGCAAAATGTATTAAATATTGTAGTTGTTATTTTATTATAAACGTAGACAGTATAGTCCAGATATATTCATTATATAGTTATAGTTGTACAAGGTTAAGGGTTGTAGTTGTTATTTTGTTATATACATGTATAGTGTAGTGTAGACTAAGCTAGTCTTTCTGTCTTGGAAAATAAAATGTTGGAAACCATCATATTCTAAAAATGCCTTTTCTTTACACACTGTTCTCTGATCTCCTTTATACCATCTATCATGCGCTAGCTTTTAATCTTTAGAGTGTAAAGTTGGAGTAGTATAGTCAGAAAATAATTGCACCATGTGTGTGGCTGATCATCTGGGTTAGTTCTCAGACAATTGGGAAAGATTCGTAGGCATTTAAAGCAGACTTCCTGGGCTTGTGATTAATGTTGGCTCATTAGCTCTGCTTATTAACTGGAGTCAATAACTTTTCTGATTCAGAAGGCAATTTGACCAATCTTGATCTAATCTAGGCCACATCAAGGAAGCCCTTGGCCAGGAAGCGACCATGATATGAAATGCTAAAGGAACCCTGGAGATTTGTGAAGGAAGAATTTAGCAAATGCAAAGTCAAAATAGTTTTCCCTTTCTAAGCGAATATTAAGATAATTCAGAATCAATTATATTTATATTGAACAATTAAAATATATTAACATTTATTTAAAAAATTATAAAACAATATATTTATATGCCACCTGATTCCCAGCAACCCTGGACAATTTGCAGTTGTTAACATTTAAAAACAAAAAACAGTACAAGACAAACAAACAAACAAAGGTGGCTAAGAAAAGCATGTTAGTGCCATACCAACTGACCTCATCATGTTGGCACATCATACTGACACATATTTATTATCCCAGTAGCTCATAACAGAGTGCAAAGAACAACAAACTTTCCAGCCCACCATTGTTTCATGCAGGGATGGGATTTTACCACTTTGGACTGGTTCAGGCGAACCGGTAGCTCCAATTATCAGTGGGCCTGCCCACCAGCCCCTGTGCTTTACTGACCTATATCTTGTCAGCTGATTCGCGTGGCAGAGCAGATTGCCGTGCCTCAGCTGTGTTACTTCCCAACAGCAACACAGAAAGTATATTTTTGTAAAAAAGCGCATACGTGTGCAGTGCACATAAGCGTGTTCACCGAACTGGTTGTTAAACTGACAGGATCCCACCACTGGTTTCATGATATGGTATTTTGAAGAATAGGTTAGGTTATGGGGCAGCTCAGTATTCCCCACCCATGACAATTTCTGTGTTTGTTAATTAAGAAAATAAATATTGCTCCTTCCAAATCTTCACCATTAAGTGTGGTGGTGTTTAAGCTAGAGCCTAAGAGAAATATACAGTTCTTTGCTACAGTTCAAGACATCACAAGGAATGCTATGTTTGTTAAACCCAGGAAAAATAATTTTAAAAGCAATTTGGTTAGGTACATTTTGTGCATTTTAGTTACCAGATTTTAACCCCCCAAAAAATCATTATTTTTAAAAATATTAGTTCGTCAAGAAATGAAAATTTTGCCCTTTAAGTTACTGACTTCCTTGTAATACTGTGTCACTGGTTACACAAAGGCTTATAATGTCCCTAAATCTTTTCTTTGGTACTTATTTAATTTTGTTCATTGAAGCATTTGACATTCAAGATGGAAGGCATCAACTTTGGGGTTCAGGGACTCTGGCTATCAAAGGATTTTTTGTTAGCATATGAAGAGGGTTCCTGCTAAAGGAAATGTTGTGACAAGGGTAGACATTTGTTCCTTTACGTTGGATTCCGTTCATTTGAATAGTCTTCAGTCTTCTCTTCATGCAAAGGACAATATGATATATGCATGCAGCTGGGTTAATTTTCTTGTTTGCTAGATTACTTACAACCTAACTTTCTACCTTAAAAAAATGAAGGAATTCAGGGCGATTTTTAATATAGAGTACTAATAGAAGAGAATATTTGTATTTCAGGGTTAAACTTTGAGGTCCTTGTTGCTCTGAGCTTGGTTGTTTTCTTGTAGATATTTCATTATCAAACTATGTAACATAATCAGTTATAGTAGAGGGTGAGGTTTGCTCTCATTTTCTATTCTACTGGCTTGCCCTGTCAGTGTTGGTGGGAGTGGTCTTGGTGGTTCCTTGATTGGGCTACTGAATTCTGTTAAATTGTTCTTTTATTGAGTTATTGTTTGCTTCTTGATTGTTTGTCTAATGTTAATCTTGGTGTAATCTATGCTCATCTGGGTGTTGTTTATTGGTGAGGTGGTGTTTTCATCTTTTTGTTTCCTTTTTGGCTTTTTGATTCTTTCTTTTTAAATGGTATGTAGATGTTGTTTAATTCTGTGAGTCTGTTGATGATTGAGGCTTCCAGGAATTTTATAGCGTTTTTGTACTTGGCTTTGTCTAGTTCTTGGTGTACTGTAGTTGAAACGATGGCTAAGAATAGAATAGAATTTTATTGGCCAAGTGTGATTGGACACACAAGGAATTTGTCTTGGTGCATATGTTCTCAGTGTACATAAAAGAAAAGATACATTCGTCAAGAATCATAAGGTACAACACTTAATGGTAGTCATGGGGTACAAATAAGCAATCAAATCATATTAGGAAACAATATAAATCTTAAGGATACCAGCAACAAGGTTACAGTCATACAGTCATAAGTGGGAGGAGATGGGTGATAGGAACGATGACAAGATTAATAGTAGTGCAGACTTAGTAAATAGTTTGACAGTGTTGAGGGAATTATTTGTTTAGCAGAGTGATGGCATTCGGGGAAAAAACTGTTCTTGTATCTAGTTGTTCTGATGTGTAGTATTCTATAGTGTTGTTTTGAGGGTAGGAGATGAAACAGTTTATGTCCAAGATCGTGTTTTGTGAAATTAAGGCTTCTTAAGCAGTCTTCTGCTAGTTTCATTCTGCTAGCATTAAATTACATCAAATATATTTTTTGGCATAAAAGTTTTCTGACGAATGTTTCTTAGAAATTTCAGTTCAGGGTTTTTAAAGGCGTCTTTTACATACAGTTTTCTATTGATTCAATTATGTTTGTAGTTAAAACAATGCTATGAACACAGGCTCACCTTGCAATGGCATTATAAGCATGTTGTGGTTAAGGACCTCCCTTTTTCTGTAAGTATGATGAACAAATTGTCATAATAGGGCAGTGTCTATGATCTTCTCCAAACTCCAGGTGAGCTGGGATGCCCATATTTTTCATATTGGAGAAAAAAGTTTAATTTTTAAAAAAATTCATAGCACATGAAATGCTATATCTGGGTATACGATAATTTTTTCAAATAGGAGTGGTGCAGTGGCCTAGAGGTGGAGCTCTCGCCTCACAATCAGGAGGCTGTGAGTTCGATCCTCCGTAGAGACAGGTATTTCTCTCTCTGGGCACAGTGAGACTATATCTGCTGAATAAAACTCTGCATTGGCAACAGGAAGGGCATCCGGTTTTTAAACACTCTACTAGCTCAATTTAGTTGGCTAGACTCCACCCGGCAAGGGATTATGGGGTCATTGAACGATGATGATGATGATGATGATGATGATAACTTTTTCAAATAGTTGAGTCTCATTACAAGTTACCAATTTACAAAGGCCAATTCAGAGTGATTTCCATGAGTTGAAATTCAATCTGATGCACAGGTATTGATCATAGTGAGGATTTCCTCTCCTTCTGATGACGATCTTTCTGAAAGTTTTAATCATAGAGAGATTACTAAAATAATATCTCAAGCCTCATTCCTCTTTGTCTTAAAAGTTAATTTTCTCAGTTCAGGGCAGGTCACCAAACTGGGAAGAATGAGCAGCAAACAAATAAGCCAGTGAAACTGCAATAAAGATATTATCAGTCTAAATCTTGAGAATTAGTTTAGTGTAAAATTAACAGACTGTTAACACTGGAATATTAGGGAAAAAAATTAAGTAAAATGGCAAACTACATTAACGTGGCTAGAACATGATATGATGATGGTTACATGATGAACATGATCACCTCCAAACTACTAGAAGCATGGATATCAGATAGAAGTCTAGCTCTGCCACTATTTAAAGCATGGAAATTGAAGTGTGAAACCTCATGTGATTTATGAACATTTTGGTTTATAAAGAACATACTTTGAACATCTTAAAGTGTGAGCTTGTTTTAGTTCTTAATAGTGTTCCATACCTCATTAATCAGCTGGCATAAGAGAAAGTGTGGTTTGTAGGTTTATATGCTTTGGATAAATGGGTAATTGAGCAAAAGTTTAAGCCATCAGTTTTGATGTAGAACTGATCTTCAGTGCCAAAATCAAGTGTTTCATTTTTTAAAATTAATAATTGTGATCCTACTGGTGCCAAGAAAAAAAACCCTTTCTTTTATATCATGGTTTTGACATTTAACTGGAACGTGCTATTGAAAGCAGGATGAATTTTCATTGCTTTTCTGCTCTTAAGAAAGATGATCATAGAATCTAACAATTGTAGAATTGGAAGGGACAACAGGATAATTTAGTTCAGTGGCCCCCCAACTTTTCGGACACAGGGACCAGTTCCATGGAGGACATTTTTTTCAGTAGACTTGGTAGACGCGGTTTTGCGTATTGCCTGGATCCCATCTGTGTGTGGATAGGGCTTCACTTACTTGTGCGATCCGGTCCAGATGGGCCATCCATGGCCCAGTAGTTGGGGATTTCTGATTTGTTCAATGGGCATGACACTATACTCAGGAGGTTGTTGTTTAGCCCCTTAAAAACTTCAAAAAATGAAAGAACAATCTCTATATTCTTATATATAGGTAGAGTGTTTGTCACTGTTATATAGATATTATCTTTAGGAAGATTTTCCTGATACTTAAATGACATATAGGTTGCTGCATCTTACACCTGATATTCTTGGTCCTTGTTGTTCTGACTGTTCTTGAAAATCTTCTCTGTGACACCCTTCCTACAAATATGCAAAACCAATTTTCTTCACTTTTTTCTAATCAATTTGGAATCATACCAACCTAATTTGACAGTTCAGTTCGGACACCAACATTGGATCAATTTTCTGAATTGGTTTGAGTCATCAGATTAAATCAGTAATCAATTCAGAACCTTACTTACACACCTATACTGTGTGGTAACTTTTCATACGAACCTACCTGTGCATTACAATTGAATTAAGAAGAACTTTTGGATATCCCATCTGTGATGGATTTACGGGGTTGTTGGGCTTTACGAGTGATTGTACTTAAACTGAAAACGTTTAAATTTTACCACGAAAAAAAATAGTGTCTTCTTGTAAACGTCGATGTTTGAGCAATATCTTAGCAATTTCCATAGGAAATTTGTCATGTTTTAAGTATTGAAACTGATCACTTTTTTAATATATCTTCTTTTGTAATTGCTTTTTAAAAATCAGTATTACAAACTAATTTAATTTTGTTTACTATAATGAATCGTGCAGCCACATCAGAAAGATGACATAAAAGTTTATACTAACAACTAATCTCAGTATTTCTGAAAATGTAATTTGTATTGTATTTATTTGTATAATGTAGTGTATTTATTTATTTGTCATATTTATATAGTATCCATTTCATAATCAAGTGACTTAGTTACTAAGTGAAATAAAAAATGATGTGCAGTAAATGTTAATATGATTCTTTATGGATGCTATATATATATTTGATGGATTTTAGGTATGTCTATGATTTGCAAATAAGAGAGGCTTTGTACGTATATGTGAGAGGCATAGAACTGGCATTCTGTAGTAGGTAAGACTCTCTATCTACATGCATTCTTGAGTATTATTTTCCTTCTAAACTTCATTTTTTAAGGCTAAACCTTACTTTGAAGGGTTTTAGCAGCTGTTCAGGGTTTTATGATAGCTTTAATGCAAAAGAATGCTGCATTGCCACACTAAGATCTTATTCAAAGAATTTATAGAAATAGTTTAACCAAGCTTTATTGCTGAAAATGTATTGAAGATTGTGCTGGACACCTCAAAAATATATTTCATTCTTCCATATGTTATGATTAGAAAATACTACATTATTTTACTTCGGGAATAGGAATGAATTGGCGTGCCCAGCATTTTTTAAAGTTCTGCATAAACTTGTAAAAATCTCCCCTGCTGGCCTCTCTCACAACCTACTGTTTGTGGTTAGCTGTATAATATATCCCATACGTTTTCAGTCCACAGTTCTGGTGATAATATTAGCTGGGAATCATGAGTAGTAGTCCAGGGGTCCCCAACCTTTTGGACCTCAGGGACCACTAAATTCATAATCTTAAATCCCATGGACCACTAATATGATCTGCCTAATGATCGGCTGGGTGGGTGTGGCTAGGTGGTCATTAATTAGGGCATCTTTCGGAAATTTCACAGTAATGTGACTGGGTGGGCATGACCAACATGATGGCCAATTCAATGTCACTCATGTCGAGGGGCACCTCACCGGCCTCTACTCACCCCTCTCCTGCTAGCCAGTACTTGCCTCCCCACCCAGGCTCCTTAGGGCCCCAACAGGAAGCAGTTGTTGGAGCTAAGCAGCCACTACGAGAAAGAGTTGGCAAAACAGCTCAGTTCAAATTGGATCTGACCGAGAAGGAGGTTCAGCAGAAGCACCTCACAGAGGACTACGAGCATAGGCTTTCCAAGCAGAGGGAAGAATTGAGTATAAGGCCAGGTACCGGGACCTGGAGGCTCAGCAGGCAGAGATGGTCAGCCAGTTCCAGGCCATGATGCAGTCCTACTGGAACAAGGTCCTCTGGCTCCTTGCCACCAGCGGCACTTCCCTCTAGCCTTCGCCCAAAGCCTCGCACCAAGAGGCTGAAGCAGACCCCAAGTTGGAATTTCTGGCCACCTCCAACCAGCACAAGAAGACCCTGAAGAGGGAGACTCTCTGCAGCAACACAAATGTTCATTGCATGTATCCAACCCAGGGGCCATAGTTTGAGGACTCCTAATTTAGTGCAATATTAAAAAATGCAAATAATTTTTCTGTAGACCACCAAAATTTTCTTGCGGACCACCAGTGGTCCACAGGCCACCAATTGGTGACCGCTGATGTAGTCAGTGTTGGAAGGTGCCAGGTTTAAGAAAACTGATTTGCATGAATTCTACCTAATAGAAGAAAAAAATGTTTCTTCTGCTAAATGAAGGCGGGTTTGATCTTCTGCTAAATGAAGGCGGGTTTGATCTTCTTCAGTATACTAATGCTGATTACAGCATAATTTACTGTAAATCCATGTCAAAATTCTAGCAGTTGGATTTTATGTATGATATGGGCTGTTTTACCGATTCACTACATTTTTGGTAACACAGTTGTCTGTGCTTTTCTCTGTATGAATAATAGAAGCATTCAAGGTCTTTGTTTAAGTAGGATAATGATACAAAAACATTTGTAAGCCTTTTGTCGCACCTGTCTTAATCAGGACCTTGCAGACTGTTTTGATTCATGGTGTTCTTAAACTTGTCTTCCAATTTCCTGAAAACTTTTCCAGCAAGAGTCGACAGGTGTCTTCCTATCTTATTTCTCAGAGCAATGGAGAATTTCTTTGGAATCCTTTGGTAATTGATTTTAAGCTTTTAATGTTGAAATTTTCCATTTGGAAAAAAAAAAAACCCTCTCCGTAAAACGACATCCAATCAGTAACCTGAATGAGTTTATGAAATAGAGGTCAGTGCCTGTAAATTCTTGGAATATGATAAACTGGGCCTTTTTATTTTTTAATTTTTTTTTAAATTAAACATTTTAAAAAAACAAACAAAAAGAAAGCTTTAATACTTTTTCTGTTTCAACAGCTTCGCATCAATCAAAAATTTAATACTTACACATTTTTTCCTCCCTTATTTCTACTACATCTTTTATACATATACTTCTAATATTTATTTATATATATATACATAACAATATCCGTGTACCAATTTTCATTTTTTGTTTCTTCATATTAGCAATTATACTTCAACTCCTATTTCGACCATTATTTAATTTTCCCTTCCTTTTATCTCTCTCCTCCAACCATTCATACCATTTCTCCCACACTAAGTAATATTCTGTTTCCTTTTTTTCTTGTATCTCCTTTGTTAATTTGTCCATCTCTGC
This sequence comes from Masticophis lateralis, assembly GCA_030761175.1. NCBI lineage: Eukaryota > Metazoa > Chordata > Lepidosauria > Squamata > Colubridae > Masticophis > Masticophis lateralis. Next base: position 67,146,293 of record JAUDYJ010000007.1, on the reverse strand, counting down.
ACATTCCAAAACTTTTCTGATCAGATTATCTTCAGATGGTATATTATCATTTTTCCAATTCTGAACATTGATTATTCTTGCTGCTGTGGTAACATGGATATTCTTTTTCGTATGACCCTAGGAGTATTCCTAATAAAAATGTTTCTGGCTTCATCTCTATCTTTTGTTTGGTTATTTCTTCTAATTGTTCTCTGATTCTACTCCAATATTGTTTCGCTTTGTGGCAGCACCACGACATGTGGTAATACGTTCCCTTTTGCTTTAAAAGAAAAAGAAAAAAAATTGGGCCTGCTTGGTTGATTGCATTACTCAAATGCCTATCAATGCAGAGGAGCATTTTGCTGTAGAAAAGTTATTTCTAAAGATCTGCTTGCATTGCAAATAATTTTGGAAAAAATGCTTGTGGTGTTTGAATGGACATAGCACTTCTTGTAGGTCTGAAAAAAATGTTACTTTGTTGGCTAAAATGGATATACATTTCTGTGTCACTATCATTTTCTGTAATTATTGTTCTTATATGTTTGCACAATGCCAGGAATTGGACAACCCCACAAATTCATTACATAAATTTATAAAACAATATAATCGAACTTATGTTTTAAATAAATAAAATCAGTTTTGGCCACCATATAAAAATATATATTGAGACTCTAGAAAGAGTGCGGAAAAGTAAAACAAAGATGATTAAGGGCCAAAGGCTAAAACATACGAAGAATGGTTGCAGGAATTGGATATTTGTAGTCTAGTGAAAAGAAGGACTGATAGCAGTGTTTCAATATTTGTGGGGCTGCCACAAAGACAAGGAGGTCAAACTATTCTCCAAAGCACCTGGGGTAGGAAGAGAAGCAATGGATGGAAAGTAATCAAGGAGAGAAGCATCTTAGAACTAAGGAGAAATTTCCCAACAGTAAGAAAAATTAACCAGTGGAACAGCATGCCTTCAAAAGTTGTGAGTGGTCCATCACTGGAGGCTTTTAAGAAATGACTGGACAGCCACTTTTCTGGAATGGTATAGGACCGTGATGGCGAACCTATGGCACACATGCCAGAGGAGGCATGCAGAGCGCTCTCTGTGGTCACGTGTGTCATCGCCAGCTGCTCTTCCAGGTTCCATTGTGTGCATGCGCACCAGTCAGCTGGTCCAGTGCGCATGTGTACCAGAGCAGTTGGCAGGCACGCAATGGAACCCAGAAGAGTACCTGGCCGCCGCACACATGCACACCGGCCAATTGCTCTCTTTTGCGTTCCGGCGCTCCAGCATGCACTCCATCACTGGTATAGGGTCTTCTGATTGAGCAGAAGTTGGATTAGAAGACATCCGAGGTTCCTTCCAGGTCTGTTACTCTCTTTTAAAGCATAAGCATATATAAACTTTCCAAATGAAAATATGGTAACATTTTCTCCAAATCCTGAGATTTATTACAAATGCTGAAACAAATATTATCCTTTGGTTAAAAGCTCTCTCCCATACTGGCAGTAGTATGTATGTATTATGTATGTATGTATCAGAGGTGGGTTGCTCCCGGTTTCCACCGGATTGCAAGAACTGTTGGTAAAAAAATTTAATTGTTTGGAGAACTGGTAATAAGATTGGCTGGCCACGCCCCTGAACCGGTTCCCGGCCCGGTCGCCGGTCGCTTACCCCACCCACTCCCAATCTATTGCTACTTCCTGAGTCCCAGATTATGGCGAGAGGGAAAAAAAACTGTTTAAACTCTTGCCGCAGGGCTTCAAAGGGCTGCCCTACGCTGATCAGTGTTAAAAGAAAACAAATGAGTAGACCGGTGCCTGCAAAAGTAGAAAAAAACAGCCCCTTTCAGCTTCAGGTTAATTACCACAAGTTGATTAGATCGGCGTCCCGACTCTCAGCTGATTTGCTCTCAGCTATTTTGCTCAGGGCTCTATAGCTGCAAAGAGAGCTGGAGCAGTTCCCCCCCACACCAGCTATGCTTAAAAGCGAAACTGAAAGTAAAGCAGGATCTTTGCTGCAACGTGACAAAATGAGGCAGAGAGAGATTTCTTTTTCTTTTTCCTCACCAAAAAAGGTAGGTGCAAAACTGCAAACAATGGGAAATTTAGGGCAAAAGAGGAGAGTTCAAGATTTTAAAACACAAAAGAAATAAAGCTCTATTTAACTAGGGAATTGTAATAATTGAGATACTATTAATTGTATATTGTGTTGAAAGCAGAAATGGTTAAATATGGTTTGGAGGAATATATGGGGTAAATTATTTGGTTTATTATTATTGGTAAATATAATTAATTGATTTGTAAGAAATTGGACTGCATGGAAATAATTGGAATATTCATGTTCATATTGATTAATATACAAAAAAGATAGTTATATAACTAATTGATTTATATTAAAATGTTGAATTTGTATTAAACAACTGTAATATTACATAATTAACCATTGTGAGGATGGATATAAAAATAGATGACAATGGGAAGGGGTATAATATAGAATAGAAGGGAAAAATAGAATTTGATTAAGATTAGAGATGAGGATGAAGGGTAATAATGGTTTTTTAAAAAAATAGATGAGGAATAAATATGGCAAAAAGGAAATATAGAAATTGTAAATTTAATTGAAATGACTAAATACTGTTTAAATTTGTGAACCAGCCAAATACTCTGTTCAAAGAAAACACATTGTATGTTTGTATGTGTGTTTCTAATTATTGCTATTTATTCATATTTGTTTTCTTTTATTCTTTAAAATTTAACAATTCATTCTTTATCTTAATATCTTTATATTTGTTTGGGGTTGGCTTTCTTCCCTTTCATCTTTTTTATTGTAAAGAATCTTTCTCCTCAAACCTACCACCTCTCTCTTTTCTTTCCTTCTTACTTTCTCTTCCCCCCCCTCTTCTTCTCCTCCCTACTTCCTCTTCCTTTCTCCTTCGCCTCCTCTCTTCCTCCCTCTCTTACCCTCACTCCCACTCTAATTTCCCTTCCCTTCCTTCATCCTCTCTATTGCTGTATCCTTTTATGCATATGGACTACTCAGAGGGCTGAAAAAGTTATTTTTGACTAGTCCTCACACTTTTGACCAGTCCTCGAACTTACGACTGTCCTCACATTTTACCCTATCTTGAAATGACTTTTTTCAGCCCTCTGAGTAGTCCCTATACACATAGCCATGGCCACCAGGTCACATGACCAGCTAGCCACGCCCAGCCAGTCACATGACCTCCAAGCCACACTCACAAAATAAGCCACGCCTACAGAACCGGTAGTAAAAATTTTTAGAACCCACCACTGATGTATATGTATTTATGTATGTATGTTGTTCATTCATTCATTCATTCATTCATTCATTCATTCATTCATTCATTATTTCTCACCTTTACAGTGCAATGTATTAAATGGACCGAAGTGGGGGTTTAGCTGAAAGCAGACTGTTTTTCAATATTTCACTTCTGGCAACTGTGACCTCACTCTACAGGAATTGATTACCAGAATTAAATGTTGAAAAAAAATTACTGTTTCTTGAGGTAATATTATAGGATTACTGAGAGTTGGAAGAATTGTGTAATCTCATGAGATTTCAGCATTTTTTGCCATTCAGAGAAAAATTCTGTCTTCCTGGTAAACTGTGAATAGCTGTAATCTCTGATATATGATGGCCTACATGTACTGCTCTGTATAGTAAAGATATTAATTATTTAAAAGTATTTTTCAAGGCTGTCTTTGTACCACACTACAATTACATATTTATGCAGAGTAGACAAGAATGTCAAGATAACTATATCACGTTAATTTCGTAGAGAGCATCCTTTCCCTTCTTGACACCCACTAGATGTATTAGAATGTAAATTTATTTGGAATCCTAGGAATTATAATCCTAACACAGTTAAAAAATATCATCTTGGAAGAAGTCAGTGAATGATTAGTAGCTCTTTTGAACTTCCTAGATCTGCCAGTCTTTCTTTCTTCCAACCAGTTTCCTGATTGATTGCTTTTGCTCACATATGGTAAAGAAACTAGTAATATTCTTAGACTAAGAGTCTGGAGAGATTTCCTACTCTTTAGTATGTCATATCATTTCAATAATCTTGCTAATGTTAATTGACTCCCAGTTGAGTATTCTCTACTAGGAATCCTATTTACATCTACTTACCATTTCCTGTCTCTTTAAGGCTGATGTATGATGGTTGAGAGAAGCTCTAAGGGAAATATAGCTTTTCTGCTGGATATTAACCTCAGCTGTACTAGATGTAATGTGATAATTGATACAGATTTTCCTCATGGATTACGAGGAAAGAGTTTTGCTGACTTTGACAGAAGAATTATATTACACCTCAAAACAGATTCTGTAGAATTACTTTTATTGATTCAATACAGTTGCAGTTCGGTTGTATCTTGATTTCTTGCAGTGTGCTTAGGAGAATTTATTAATTGGTTAATTTCTTTAGAGCCAGACCTAGTCTTCAGTCTTGCAGAGTTCCTATGCTTAAAGAACTAAGCAAGAATAGTTTTGAGAGAGTTAATTTTTTTCTCTTACTCTCATGTAATACTCACCAGATGTGTTTGTCATTATTTTCTTTGTTGAACATCTGTAGACTGAAATGAGACTGGAAAGGTGAAGAGCCTTCAATACATTTGCAAATACATAAAGATGTATATACAATTTTAAAATGATAACATTTATTTTAAAAGCCATAAATATGATTGCCTTTCAAACCAATCTTGATGTAAGCAAAGTGCTAAAGTTGTTTCATAAATTTATTTATTTATTTAGTTCACTTTTGTAATAATTAAGCAGGATTGGGAATTCAAAGGTTAAAATTTTCAAACTGGGCAAATCAATTAATTCTGTCTGATTGGAAACATTTTTATTCCCAGTATTTCACCAACTTTCTTTGGAACCGAGATGGATAATTCAACTTAAAAAACCTCCCTAGAAGCTTCATGCATTGCTATAAACACATAGTACATGCATGTGTTGTTAAAAGTTAAAAGGTTGGCCTTTTTTTTTTTCTTGATTGGATGATGAATGCCAAGCCACTCGTTTAACAGTTATGAGACTTCTAGCTTTGCATATTTATTACTATATGGTTACAAGCAGAGTTTTATTAAATGAAACTACTAAAGCATGACAATTGCCCTCTCTCCAATGGTAATCTTTTGAAGGGAACTATTCTTCATTGCTCTGAGCTTTAATACAGATGGTGGAATATGTGAACACGTATTGTTCAAGAGATTGAATAGCTTGACTGTCTTGATACATTTTAATCAATTCCAGATTTTTTCCATGACATCATTGCTATAACATACTTTCCTAGCAAGTATGAACAGCTGCTGTGTACTTGTTAGATGTTTTATGTTACAGAATGTGGCAGCTTTTCTGACAGTGAGATCATAGAAGCCTAGCTTTTAACTAGGCAAAATGATGAGTCAGAATACTTTGAACAGGTTCTGTGATTTTAAAAAGGATATTACCATAAGGAGTATCTCTTAAATGCATTACAGGTTAATAAATTGCAGGTTCAACTGAAATATTAAAACTTATTCTGCATGGGTCTCTCAACTGATTTTGAAATTAAATGCAACTTGGAAACTCACAAGTGGTATTGTATCAGAGATGTTCCAAAACCTTTTATCTAATTTAAGTCATGTATTTTGTTTACACTTTTATGTAATGGTCCATCAAGTCCAACATGATGACTGCAGGAACACTACCTTCTTCTTAGGGCTAAGAGAGTGTCTGGCAAAAGATCACCCAGCTGATTTTCAGGACTAGAATTTATGGCCTCTTACTTTCTAATCCACTGTCTTTAACTTTAATTATTAAATTGGCTCTGTTTTAAAATTTCTATAATTCTTATATTATTTTAAGCTGATCTTCCATCATTGGAGGTTTTTAAGAAGAGATTGGATGGCATTTGTCTGAAATGGTATGGGGCAGGGTGGTCAAACACAAGGCCTGCGGGCCGGACTTGGTCCGTGATGTTGGCCTGGGAAAATGTAAGGGGCTGGCCTGCGTTGCTTTGGCCCGGTCTACTCAATGTGAAAAGAAAACATTGGGCCAGTGTGGCTTCGGCCTGGTCTACCCAATGCAAAGAACAAACATTGGGCCAGCAAGGCTTCGCCCCGGTCTACCCAATGCGAAGAGAAAACATTGGCCCAGCGTGACTTCGGCCCAGTCTACTCAATGCAAAGAAGAAGCATGCCAGCAGTTTGGGGAGTGGCATCAAGCTGGCCATGGCCGCCCAGTTAGCTATGCCCGCCTGGCCCCCCGAAGTGAACCATAGCCCTGATGCAGCCTTTAATGAAATTGAGTTTGACATCCCTGGTATTGGGTCTCCGGCTTGAACATGGTCCCTTCCAGCTTTGTTATTATTCTGTTATTCTGTTATATGTCTATCTCCTAAAAATAGGCTTCAGATTTGACCATCAGTGACATTGCAGTTTAATTCCTATATCTTAATGTTCATTCCCTACATAATTACATGTGTGTAAAGAATACTCAGACTCTTCATTGATTTCTCTATATCTATAATGCCATGGCAAGTTGTAATAGGTAACAATAGCATGTTTCTACAGCTTTTGTAAACCCAGTGTTTTTCTGGGAGAGGAGTACTTGTTATTAACATATCCTATATACGACTATAATTTTAAGTTAATCTTTTCCTTCGGGGTTCCCTTTCATAGTTCAGAACAGCTACCTTAACCACAACCTCTTTTAACTACTAGGTCAGTGATGGCTAACCCTTTTGCCATTGTGTGCCAAAAGCAGGGAGGTCGTGTGCGTGCGTGCCCACACATAATTATATGCACCCCACGCATGAGCGTGTGACCTCCCGCACTCCCCCGCTTTTAGCACGCAATGGCATGTTGGGCCCAGTAGGCCCGTTTTTTGCTCTCCCCAGGCTCCAGAGCATCTCTAGGAGCCTGGGGAGGGCGAAAACGGCCTTCCCCACCCTCTGGAGACCCTCCAGAGCCTGGAAATGAACCATATGCCAACTTCCAGTCCTACTGGAAGTTGGCAAATGGGGCGTTTCCAGCCTCCGGTGGGCCTCCAGGAGGGGCAGGGAGGCCATTTTCACCCTTCCCAGGCTCCTAGAGAGGCTCTGGAGCCTGGGGAGAACAAAAAAAAACAGGCCTTCCCCACCCCCCTAGGCCCTCTAGAGGCAGGAAACACCCTGTTTCCCTATTTCTGGTCAGCCCGAAAATCAGCTGGCAGCAGCTGAGCTCCCATGTCCACTAATATGGCTCTGTGTGCCACCTGTGGCACGTGTGCCATAGGTTCGCCATCATGGTACTAGGTTATTCATAGTAATGTCATGGCCACTGCCATTCTCCTTTATTCCATACATCCCAGATTAAGAAAACTCATAGAATGATGGCAGATATCATATCCTAAATGTCACTAAATCAGCTGGCATCAGATATGTGTGATTTAAACTCAAAAATTGAGGACTTAAATCCAAGACTAGTTTTGGGGAAACCTACAGGAGATATTATTAGGTACAAAAAAAAAAAAAAATAGAGGATTGATACTAGTCCTCTGTTTTCTTTTAGGTCTCCCATATGATTGTAATTCATGATACAATTAGTGTAAAAATTGCTGTGAATTAGTTTAATTTATTGTGGACTATACCATATAAATTCACAAATGGAAAAGTTATTAACTTTGATTATACTGTGACTCAACGATCTGCTATGTCATGGTACCTATTTAACAGAGATCAGCTTTTGTTTTAACCAAACTTTATTGTTTTAACAGAAATGCAGTCTTTTGGGTTTGTTCTGTCTAATAAAGAATTATAGAAAGATGACCTCAAGTACAATTTTTTTATTTTTATTAGACATTGCCATAGAAGTTTAAGAGCCAATACAACTACGTAAAAAATAAATACTTTCAAAGTAAACAAAAAGCAATAGCCTTTTCATTAAAAAAAAGAAGCTGGAAAATAGTAATACTCCTTCTAAAGGCTACATTTATATAAGACTTTTTCTCCCAAATGCTACTTTTGTAATCCCTTTTCAGGGATTTTCAGTTTATAATTTTATTCATAAAGATAACTTGTATTTTTTATTTCCTGATTAATCTGTGAAAAATATAACATATTTATATAACATTACTGTAGGCAAATTTTCTCCAAGGAAAGAATTAAACATGTCAGCACTTGATCCTGAGAGCCTTTTTAGTTGTTAATATGTGTTGGGGGTGTAGGTCATTCACCCATTTTATGTTTGGGCCTATCAGTAAGATCCATTGTTGCCATCATGAATTGTTATGATTTGATTTGCGCCCTACTTTATCTTAGCTAATAAAAACAAAGCTTAAAGGAGAAAAATAAATTCTTTAAAGTGCATTGATTTATTTCACAAGAAGCCCATAAAATTATTGATGTCTTTTAGATGTGGTTGTTCTGTAGTTGACTTTTATTGATTATGATTTTGTTGCACTGAAGAAAAAGTTGAGAAACAAACTTACGAGTAAATTTTTAGTGGCATGTCATCTTTTTTCCAGAAATAAGTATTGAGCATTTTATTGTGTATATCATGAGTGACGGCTCATTATGCAAACTACATACTTCTCCCCAAATAAGACCTAACTGGAAAATAAACCCTACCATGATTTTTCAGGATTCTCATAATATAAGCCTTACCTCCAAAATAAGCTCCAGTTACGATCATCTGCCAGACTGACACATTTAGTACATCCGTTGCAACACATGACGGATGTATTAAATTATAAAATAAGCCCTTCATATGTCTTTTGGAGAAAAAAAAATAATACAAGACAAAGTCTTATTTTTGGAGAAATACGGTAGAGATTGATAATTTGTATCTGAACATGGGTGTGAAGAAAATTTTAAAAAGTCAGTTAGAAACCAACTTGTTTTTTAAAATTATTATCATATTATCATCTGTGGTGTACCGGGCGGGGATGGGAGGATCCATTGTCTTCCTTCCCTCTTCCTTCTCATTTTTTCTTTCTTCTTTCTTCCCCTATTTCCTTTTTCCTTCCTTACTCTCTTTCTATCTTTCCATCTTTTTCTTTGTTTTTTCTCTTTCCCTTTCTCCCTTCTTGGATGCTCAAATGCAAAAGGGGAAACATTTCTCCTTTTGTTTTGTTTTGATTTTAGATTTGTTTTGCTAGCCCTTTGTCAGTGAAAACCGAGGTTGGGGGAGTGTGTGTGGCCCATCCGGTCCTGTTTTTGACCATGACAAACTCCTGCAGCCCTCTGCCAGCAAAAATGGAGCTCAGGAAACCACGTGTGGCCATCCTGAGCTTTGTTTTCGCTGGCAGAGGCACCCGCGGGCCGGTCCTTCACTGTTTCCAGGGCAGCCCTGCAGTCCAGTTCTAAGCATGGATCTGGCCTATGGGTTTGTGCATTTGTGAAAGTGGGTGCACAAGAAACTATTGGGTCTCCCCCCCCCCTTCCACCGCCTCCACTGGTTCATCAAGATGGAAAGGTTGGAGACCACTGGTCTATAGACATAGATTTTATATAGATCAAGGATTTAAATCTTAAGATTGTTTTTCTTCTGCTCTCCTTCAAGTCAGTGAATTATTGATCCTTCTTTTACTTTATGAAACTTTATTCACTCTATGTTTCTGCTTGAGGTGAGTTGCCATGGTTCCTGCTTCAGCTGTTATAAACACCTTTCTGTCCTTGTAAAACATCCTTGTCGTTCACCATGCCTGTATAAACAGTTTATACATTGCTTTTTGTTCTTTTGTTCTCAACGGTCTTTTTTAGAGGAATCACTGCCATTCAGCTACAACTTTTTCCAGTTTTGCCCCTTTTTTTTTCAAACCATCAACTGAATATTCTTGTTTTGCAATTCAGTTTTCTTCAGTTCACTCTAAATGACTAGACCATTTAACATGCTGCTTTTGTAATGACTCACTTTGCTATTCAATCAACATTGATTCAGCGTCCATTCACTTCTAAGCAGAATCGCTCTCCCTTTTCATTCTACTACATGCACTTCTGCATTCCTGCTGAATTCAACTATTTCCTCTCATGTACACAATGCTTGTTTCCACACTATAAAGTATGCAATTGACTGCTCTTACACAATGCCATTTTCACTTTTTGAACAACTATTGTGTGCAACAGGTCACATAATAACAATACTTTTCTTCCAGCAGTCACAATTCATAAAATTTGTTTAGCCAGTGCTATATTTTTATCAACATTCTCCCCATATACAGGTAGCCCTCGACTTACGACTACAACTGAGCTCAAAATTTCTGTTGTTAGGTGAGACAGTTGTTAAGTGAGTTTTGCCCCATTTTGTGACTATCTTGTCACAATTATAAAGTGAATCACTGCAGTGGTTAAGTTAATAAGATGATTGTTAATGAATCTGGCTTCCCCATTTGCTTGTCAGAAGGTTGCAAAAAATGATCATATGATCCCAGGACACTGCAATCATCGTCAATATCAGCCAGTTGCCAACGATCTGAATTTTGATCTGTGATCAAAAGGATGCTGCAACAATTGTTTAGTGTGAAAAAAGTCCTATGTCACTTTTTTTCAATGCTATTATAACTTTGAGTAGTTCCTAAATGAACTGTAGTAAGTTGAGGACTACCTGTACACAAATGTATCTGTTTGCTAATTTTCTGGAACTTATATGTAACTTTCCACTGATTGTACCATTTTCCTGTCAAATGGTGTTTGATACATTTACTGTATTTTTATGTCCTTATTTTGTTACAAATAACAATCAAAATCCACTGCATCTGAATTTTCTGCCAACAATAGTCCATTATCTCTATAAAAGTACATGCAATTTGTATCTCAAACCAGCAACTCCCTTGATTGTAAGTCAAAAACTACCTGTACTAATTTGAACTATTATAATTAAATTCTTAATAAAATTTATGTATAAGTTCATTTTGTGAAGTGGTACTTATTTAGCTACTTGCATTTGTGAGCTTTCAAACTACTAGGTGATCAGGAGGTAGGCGAAGATGTGTCGCACAACACTCGGGTCTCAAACTTGGGCTGTTGGCTTTTCAGCCCAGGAACCCAAGCATCGTGAATGTTTTCTTCAATGTCACGTTGGCCAAATGACCATGGAAAAATCTTTGGACAGTGCTGGCTCTTGAAACAGGGATGAGCACTGTAATGACTAGTGGAGTAAAATCTGAAGGGGTCCCCTTCCCCCTTCCCCCTTATCCTTCCCCTTTCCCCCTCTTTCCCTTTCCCCTTTCCTTTCCCCTCCCCTTCCCATTTCCCTTCCTTTCCCCTTCATCTCTCCTCCCCTCTTCTCCATCTGGAAGGCATATGATTGAGAAAAGTTGTTTTGCAATACGTATTAACCTGGAACATGAACATTGGCAATGTTCCATTATTTCACAGATAAAACTTTGGGATCTTTTCTGGTTTTAGTGGTCACTAGGGATCCATGTCTTGCACTGTATTTCATATAATCTGAAAGTAATTTTCTGGATCACTACAACTTGTTGCTATTGAGAACTGTGAATAGAAGGTGTTTTCCATACATTTTTGGGGGGGGAGGGGATAAAACCTATCTTAGTTCTTGGAAGAAAACATGCAAAGTCCCCAGCTGATCAATACTTTCACAAGGATCAATCCGTGAGACAGAAAAAATGGTGTAAGCTTTTCAGTTCATGAAAGCTTTTAAGTTCTCAGTTGGTGAGGTATCTAAAAAATAGACAGGAAGGAAAGATGGAATTTTATATATACTCTTTAGCCCTTTAGTTGACAGTGGCATTATACATCCATTCAATTTTATGAGCCTAATTAATAATAATTATATATGTGAAGTTGCAAAGAGAATGGGAGAATAGCTAGTTTTCTCCAGCTCCTCTGCTTTCTTGTTTCCCTCTCTCTTCTGTTCCCCCACAGAGTTTTCTTTCTTCAGAGGAGTCTTATAATTAGTCTTCTGTGCCTGATCTGAGTCTCCATGAAATAGCCTCTGTAAAACTGGCAGCAAAATGGTATTTTCCAGCCCGGCGGAAAGTGGCAGGTAGAGAGCCAATTCATGCCTTTGTCTGAGCAGCTGAGAAACTTGGCCACCGAGTCATTCTGAGGTGTACAATAACACAGACCAGTCTCACGTGCAAGTGAAGGAATGAGAAAGTGCCTGGAAATAATCTTTATAGACCTATGTAGCAGTACTACAAAAGAGGAGAGACACCAATATATGAAGCAATCAACAGCAACTATGGACTTAATTTTAACCTGGATTTGGAGCAGTCCTTTGTACTTCATTAAACCTATGTTCTTTTCATTTATTAGGTTCAAAGGGCTTCTTATGGTTAAGGAGAACAGTCTTCTAGCAACACAATAGAAATTGGCTAAAGGAAAGATTGTTAAGGTATGTAACCACTTTTTTATTTCGTTGTTTCTTTTCACTTCTTCCATCTACAATGAGGAGTGGTTTGCATGCCACTGTTTGAGTGAGCAAAGCTGCCTTTGTAGATTTTTGGTGTACTGCAGTTGTTTCCATTCTTGGGATTACTGTTTTCTTATGCCTACAATTTCATAGCTTCTGCTTTCAAGAACCAGTTGTCATCCATTTGCATATGTACTGGGTACATCTGTATAGAATGGGACAGGGGTGAGAAACCTGGTTTTGTTGAGGGCTGCATCAGGGTTCTGTTTGACCTTGAGGAGCGTGGATAGGGTAGGCATGGCAAGTTCGACATCACTCACCGAGGCTCCTTTTTTGGCTGCAACAGCCTCCTGCAGCCCTCTGCTAGCGAAAATGGAGCTCGGGGAGGGGGGACAGAGGGCTGCAGGAGGCTGTCGTAGCTGAAAATGGGGCCAATGCACTCCCTGAGCTCTGTTTTTGCTGGTAGAGGGCTGCAGGAAGCCATCGTAGCTGAAAACACATGGCCCTTCCAATCTCCATTTTCCCTAGCAGAGGCACCGTGGGCCAGTCCTTTGCTGTTTCTGGGGTGACCCTGTGGACCAGTTCTAACCACCCTGTGGGCCGGATTTGGCCTGTGAGCCATGAGTTTGACACCCCTGAATGGGACAACTTGGCACAGCCAACTCGCCATGAGACAACGCACTGTGGGACAATTCCACAATTTAAATTATTTAAAATAATTAGGAAATTATTTAAATTTTTGTCATTCACATTTAATTTTGTTCTCCCTTTTGCATCCTTTCTTAATGGTTCTCCCATCATTTCTTTGGTATTAGTGCAACTCTTGTCCTGCGGAGAGTTGTGCTGTGGCAAGTTAGCCGTGGTGATTTGACCCACCACATATCAATTTCTGGTAACCAAATCTCTTTTCAAATATCAGGGTTTTTTTTTTTAAATCAGATGTTATTAGCTGGGAATAATATCCAAAATGCCACTACTTTATTTCTTCTCAAGATGTATTCTTTTCATCTAAATTCCAGTGAACTTGACAGACAAAAAAAAAAATCTTCAAAAGACTGAAGCATTCTATCATTCTCTTGCACGTATTTTTCTTTTGCTTTACTCAACCACTTACCAGTGTGTTTTATACTTGATTAAGATTAAATTGAATTTAAACAAATGTGTCTGCATGTCTTGGATCATTTCTGGGTCTGGTGTTGTCAATAATGTTAATATAAATTGACCCTAAAGGATTGGAAGAATAGTCCAGTTATAGTCATTTTGGAAGAAAAAAAGAACCTGGCTTCATTTTATAGGATGTTTCAGGGAATATAGATTCTGTAGGAAGGCTTATATCAAAAGATAAGGCTAATAAAATTCATGTATACATTTCACAGTGGGAGAAAAGCCACTCTTCATTGTACAAATGTTTTAGACTATCTGTTTGGATAGCCAGTCATTGTGAATTATTGTTAGTTACAGGTAGTCCTGTAAGTAAGGGACGTGATTGCTCAGCTAAGATGCTGAGCTTGTCAATCAAAAGGTCAGCAGTTCAGCAGTTTGAATCCCTAGTGCTGTGTAATGGGGTGAGCTCCCGGTACTTGTCTCAACTGTCCCAGTTCAAAAGCACATAAAAAATGCAAGTAGAAAAATAGGGACCACCTTTGGCAGGAAGGTAACAGTGTTCCGTGTGCCTTTAGCGTTTAGTCATGCCAGCCACATGACCACAGAGATGTCTTTGGACAGCGCTGGCTCTTTGGCTTTGAAACGGAGATGATCACCGACCCCTAGAGCTGGAAATGACTAGCATGCATGTACCCGGGTACCTTTACCTTTACCTTTACAGGTAGTCCTCGACTTACAAGCACAATTGAGCCCAACATTTCTGTTAAGTGAAATATTTGTTAGGTGAGTTTGCCCCACTTTGCAAGCTTTCTTGCCAAATTGTTAAATGAATCACCGTAGTTGATAAGTTAGTAACAGGGTTGTTAAGTGAATCTGGCTTTCCCATTGACTTTGCTGGTCAGAAAGTCGTAAAAGGTGATCATATGACTTTGGGACCCAGCAACGGTCATAAATACGAACTAGTTACCAAGCATCCGAATTTTGATCATTTCACCATAGGGATGCTGCAATGGTCCTAAGTGTGAAAAATGGTCATACGTCACTTTTTTCACTGCCATTGTAACTTTGAATGGTCACTAAATGAACTGTTGTCAGTCAAGGACTATCTATACCCATGGTGGCGAACCTATGGCACGCATGTCACAGGTGGCATGCAGAGCCATATCGATGGGCATGCAAACTCCACTCTGGCGTGCATGCATGAGCCGGCCAGCTGATTTTCACGCCTTCTGGGCTCACCAGAAGTAGGGAAACAGTCTGTTTCCTGCCTCCGGAGGGCCTCAGGGTGGTGAGGAAGGCCTGTTTTTCTCTCTCCTCAGTCTCCAGAGCCTTTCTAGGAATCTGGGGAGGGCAAAAATGGCCTTCCCCACCCCTCCAGAGTTCCTCCGGAGGCCGGAAATGACCCGTTTGCGTGCTTGTTGTGTTCTTCATTTTACCTTATGTAAGAATTTTCAATTTATAGAAAACAATAGCAGCTGAAAAAATGGGAGCAACACTGTGATTTATTCAGCTGATTGAAAATCAATTTTCTCTTCAATTGGAAGCACCAGCATTATAAAAAAAAATACTGTACTAAAGATACTAAGGAAGAAATTCTCTTGAAATGAATTTGTTAGCAATAGAACCCACTTTAAGTGTAGACTTTAAGTACAATGAACCTTTGTGCTGACTAGTTTGAGAGGAGTAGTAGCTCCAAATTGATTTGGGACACTTACAGGGTTTACGTGCAACTACATTCTATGCGATCCTGAGTTAAGGGCATAAGTGAATTTTAAAGAACTAATTCTCCAGCTCCTATGTTTAATGACTGTACAGTATCATTTTTCACATGGAAAAAAAAACATATGATGTCTGGAGACTGTAATAAGATCATTAGCTTCATATAGAGAAAATATAAATCTGTGTATTTTGTCTATATGCAGATAGGCCTTAGGGCAGTACATATAAACAAAATCAGCCAATTTATTTAACATCTGAGACAAAAGGAAAAAAATACCCCACGCTCCTCCTTAATAACAAAAATACAATATACAGGTAGTCCTTGACTTACAACAGTTCGTTTAGTAACCGATCAAAGTTACAATGGCACTGAAAAATGTGACTCATGACCGTTTTTCACAGTTACAACCTTTGCAGCATCCCCATAGTCATGTGATCAAGATTCAGGTGCTTGATGACTGATTCATGTTTTTAAATTTGAAATTGATTTGAAATTGGGTTGTTTTAATTATTGGCCGAATAATATTTAATAATTTTTAATTGTTTTTAACTTTTGTATACCATGTTTTATTTTGGCTGTTCACCGCCCTGAGTCCGCAAGGAGAAGGGCGATTTATAAATTGAAATAATAAATAAATAAATAAAAATAAATGACGATTGCTGTGTCCCAGAGTTATGTGATCACCATTTGTGACTAGCGAACAAAGTCAATAGGGAATCCAGATTCACTTGACAACTGAGTTACTAACTTAACAAATGCAATGACTCACGTAACAACTCTAGGAAGAAAGGTCGTAAAATGGGGAAAACTCACTTAATAAATGTTTAACTTAGCATCATAAATGTTGGGCTCAGTTGTGATCATTTATTTATTTATTTATTTGTTTAGATTTGTATACCGCCCTTCTCCTTGCGGACTCAGGGCAGTGGACAGCCAAATAAAAAACAGTACACAAAAGTTAAAAATTTCTTTAAAAAGCATATAACTTTGGCTAAAAATTAAAACTATTAAATATTTAAAATACCCAATCCTATAATACAGATCTTAAAAATTCAGCGGGGTCAGGCTAGACCAGCAAGCTGAAAGAGATGAGTTTTCAGGGCCCGACGAAAAGTCCGGAGGTCAGCAATTGTTCTCAGTTCTGGAGGAAGATCTTTCCAGAGGGTAGGGGCTGCCACAGAGAAGGCCCTCCCCCTGGGGGTCGCCAGCCGGCATTGTCTGGCTGACGGCACCCTGAGGAGACCCTCTCTGTGGGAACGCACCGGCCGGTGGGAGGCTATTGGCGGCAGAAGGCGGTCCCGTAAGTACCCTGATCCTAAGCCATGGAGCGCTTTAAAGGTGGTCACCAACACCTTGAAACGAGGACTATCTGTATAGTAACATCATAAATTGTAATATATAAGTAGCATTTATTTTTTTTATGTAATGTCATGATCTTATATATTTCTAATAAAAATATATAATACAAATCAAATATATAATACAAATACAAATAAAATATATAATACAAATCAAATAAAACTAAAACTAAACTAATAGTACTGAAAGTCTGTCATATACTGCATCTCTGATAGTATTGCATAGCAGATGTCAGTAAGCGAATCAAGAGGTTATCATTTCTAGATTGGATCATAACTGGCTTGTCAACTTGCATGCAAAGATCTGAATTTACAAAAAGCAAAGCGAGGACAGGAGAACATTATACCAGGTGTCCTCATAAGTACTGGAACTGTCCTGCCAAAAAGAATATCCTTCTTAGCAATCTTGTTTCCGTTGTAGTGGATTCTTTGAAACAAAGACAAGTCTAACAGTTTTATCAAATTGTGATAGAATGTATGATATTAATGCATGCCTTTGTTTCCCAACACTAAGGAGAACGGTGGCTCACATGCTTAGGATGCTGTGTTGACAAGGAGCAAGTACATGTTTGAGATCTGATTGCGGCCATGGAGTGGGCTCAGTAGTGGGCTGCTGCCAGTTCGGACGAACTGGTAGTTCCAACCAGCAGCTGGCCCTGCCCGCCCACCCTTGCTCTATCATGTCCTATATAATTTCTGGTTTTTTGATGCCACGCGAATGTGTGGAAGACACACACTCACATTTTCAGTTCCAGATGAACTGGTTCTAACAATTGGTAGCAGCCCAGTGCTGGGTGGGGTGAACTCTGTCCTTTGCTCCAGCTCCTGTCAGGGACATGAAAGGAGCCTCCAATTGAGCATCCCACGAGCAATGGTGATGTCACCGGCTAATTCTTCGAACCCGGAAATGCCTCGGTGCTTCTGTCATGAGTGCAATGAAATTTCTCAACACTTTAGTTCATGGTTGTCAAACTTGCAGATCACATTGCCGTCATGTGATGTTTTTTCCCTTTGCAGAGCTGAGGTGGGCGTGGCCTGTGAGTGATGCATCGGACCGCGGGCCACCAGTTTGATACCCTTGCTTTAGTGCATCTGATTGTCTACTAATTACTATTTGCAAATGTAGTAAGTATTTTAAAAGGATTGGTATATTGATTTCAGGCACCAAGTTACGAAGTGGGGAGGAGTTATTCTAGTCCTGTGTTAGGTAGAAAGCCGCCTTTCTGGGTGAGTTTGGGCCAGTCAGTGTGCATTTCTCATCCTTCAGGTAGAAGTCAGTAGCAAACCACTTTTGAAAATGTTGCCAAGAAAACTGTATGGACTTGTCCAAGTAGTTGCCAGGGGTGAAGAATGACTAAATGACATTTATCTACAAAATATGGAAGGCCTTCATGCCAAACACATGTTCATCTTTCTCCCAATTAATTGGATTGATTTTCTCTTTGTATGGAACCCATTGGAACTATGTAAAGGTTGGGATAATTCTTGATGGAACAGATTTAAAAATGGATAAATTTCATCCAGGACCTATCAGGAAAGCATAGTACTTGGGATTAGAAAAGAATGATATTCACATTGTACTCTTTGATCACCCCTGCATGGTTAAATCAGTACATGCAGGGATGGGCTGCTGGGGGTTCGCAGCATTTGGAAGAACCTCTAGCTAAATTCTGTGCAGTTCCAAATCCCACTCCTGGCTGGTCCCGTCTACCCCTGTCCTTCCAGGAGTTCCCATGTGGCCCATTTTGGATGCAGCTGAGTGCAGGGTATGTGCGGAGGCTTGGGGAGAGCAAAAAACAGGCCTACTGGAAGTTTGGGAAGGCTGGAAACAGTGTCCAGAGAGCCTCAGGAGCCTGGGGAGGCTCCTTCACCCTTCCAGAGGCTTGAGAAAAGCCTCTGGAGCCCGGGGAGGGCAAAAATGCCCCCCCCCGCCATGGTGCAGGAGGTTGACTAGGCCACGCCCACCATGGCCATGCTCACCCAGCATCCAGGCAGAGAACCCCTTGCTAAAATTTTTGAAGCCCATCCCTGACTGCATGTATTAGTTGAATCTTTTAATTGGGCTCACACAAAGCAACAGCCATTTGCATTTTTTTTGAGAGCCTCTTCCTAGTGGTTGTCAGATCCAACTGAATTAAAATAGTGAAAGAAATAAAACTCCTAACTTTCCTGCTTTGATAGGTTTTTTTTTTTAAATTCTGAATATGCACTAGCATCTGATAAGCATTTGGGGATCTCATTTAAAATAATTTAAAAGTGAACTTTTAGAAGCATATTTAAAAGTAAAAAAATAAAAATGTGTAGAAGCGAAACCTTTAATTTGAGGTTTAATTTTAAAGTATTTCTAAACTTCTATTTTATCAAAATGGCAATAATGTATATGAGAAAGTAGGAGAAATTATCATGTTCATGAGGCATCCAACTCATACCAAAATCAGGATGATAAAAATTGATGCTGCGAATACCCTTTTGAGACGTGCATTTTGATTTGTGAAGATAAATTGCCCCTTGAGAATAACCATTTCATTTAGCAGAGATCCAGTTATGTTTCTATATTCTTTATGGTCCAGATCAAGTTACCACAAACGCTTATGTTTAAAAATTTCTTCCCCACCCTGAAGGTCAGCATATCCTTTACTTAGTGCCAAAGCATTGAAGCAGGACCTGCTTTTGTTGAGGGCTGAAATAAACCAGTGAGTAGCAGTTATTTATTACATATCTCCCGACTTCCAGAAGTGTAAAGTATAAAGTATGACTTTTAATTAACAAGCACATTGTCCCTGTGCCTTGATGTGGAAAATTACATATCAGTTTCTGTACTGGTTAGCTGACGATGCCATCGTTCCTGGTGACAATGTATAATCACTTTCTTCGTTTTCCATCATCTGTTTTTGGGCTTTTCGCACTACATTGTTAATTAGCAAACTGTAACAAATGACCAAAGATGATTGTATGCAAGAAGTGACCATATTCCATCACATGCTATTGGGCTGCAATCATTTGCCAGCCCATTGATGTTTGCTAATCTTTTGAAATGCGATTTCCATGTTTATATTCTGCTAGTAAATCGAGTTTGGCAAGTCAAATAACATTGGCAAAGTCAAATAAATTGGAGAAGCGAAGCGACCTGAATTCTGTTGGAAGCTTTTGAAGGCTGCTTCACTTTGTAATGAGACTCATTATAATGGAAAAAACCTGGCTAATTATTAATAGGGAGCCTTTGAGGAATTGTGGTTTATAAACTTTTTCTTGGTGCCAACTTAAGAAATATGGTAGCTGCTAATATTTAGCTACTAAATCCTTAAGACAGGCAGGGGCAAGGAAGAAAAATGGAAGTACAAGCATGTGGAAGAATTGAAAGAAGGTATTTAGGCGGAGTTGGTGTCATTCTTTCTTGAGTTTGTGTTAATTAAATACAGAAAATAACATTCATGAATGCTACAGCAAGATTCATATGAGAAAATTAACCAAGCATAACATATTGAAAGTCTACACAAGTGATATCTAGAGTTATTGGTTGTAGATTAGATGACATCAAATCTACTGCCTTTCAGATGAGCTAATATTCTTATACATTTTTGAAGAATGAGGGCACATTCCCTCATGGACCTTGGCAGCTATATGGACAAATATTGACAATTATTTGGGAAGTGGTTTATCTTTGCCCAAAAATCATTGAGTTGATTTCCATCTCTAAGACAGGATGAGATCTCCTTACTTTTATACAGCATCTTTAACCTTTAAACCAAACTGGTCTGGTTTTTTAAAAATAATTCTGAGAAATACACTCCAAACACATCAGAAAATTTCGAGGTGTAGGTTAGGTAGACTTCATTGGTAAGTAGGCAGATGGGAGAATCTGTAATAATATGTAGGAATGACCTGGGAATGTGCTTCCTTCCAAGAGATGCTGCCAGGGGAGACAGCTTAGTCCACAGCTAGATAGTAGGAGGGCTAAGAGGTTCAGAAAACACCCTCCCTAATTTCTCAGGGTGAAAAGGGGGGGGGCAGAATCTGTTAATGTGGCCTTACAATAAAGTAGAATTAACTCATCTGATGGTGTTTCTTGTCTGATCCACCTGATCAGGTTGACAGGATCTTTCTAGCGGGCAGTCATTAAGTCAGTCTATAATAATAATAATAATAATAATAATAATAATAATAATAATAATAATAATAATAATAATAATAATAATAATAATAATAATACAAAACAAAACAGAAAGCTTTATTTTGGCAGCTAAGAACAAGCCCTAGCCACAAACTGCATGAAGGCAAAAACTCAACATGTTACCACCAACAGCAAATGCCGCCTCTGCAATGAGAAAGATGAGAAAGTCGACCACCTGATCAGTGGGTGCAGCAAAATTTTACAAACTGAATACCTACAATGCCATGACCGCGTTGCTAAGATCATTCACTGGAAATTGTGCCAGAAGTTTGGATTTGAGTACAGCAAAAACCACTGGGAACATCAGGTTGAGAAAGTTTTAGATCATGAGAAACTCAAGACCTTGTGGGACTTCAGGATTCAGACTGACAGGCACTTGGTCCACAACACACCTGACATAACAATAGTTGAAAAGAAAAAAATATGGTTCATTGACATTGCAATACCTGGTGATGCACAGATTGAAGATAAGCAGCAAGAAAAAATCACAAAGTACAGGGACTTGCAAATTGAAGTTGAGCGACTGTGGAAAAAGAAATTGTGTGTTGTCCCGATTGTAATTGGAGCCCTTGGAGCAATACCCAAAGGGCTACCCCGCTATTTAGAAATTCTAAATTTACCGGACTTGAACATTTTGACTCTACAAAAAACCACCTTACTGGGAACAGCTTATATCCTCCGACGATACCTTAACAGTTTCTAGGTACTTGGTTAGGAGTCGAGCTGCTGAGCTATTAACCAGCCTCAAAGGCTGTGAATCTCACTACAGATTAAATAACAACAACAACAACAACAACAACAACAACAAAACAATTTTGGTTTTATGACCCTGTAATCCATTAATTTTGAGTCATAAATTTCAAAGTCATCATTTTTGAAACAGAACCAAGTTCAGATAATTTATTTTAATAATTTTTTTTTACAATTTCACTAAGAAAGCAATGTCTATTGTCTCTTGTAGTTATACAAGGAGTTGTAACATACTACCCACTATGATCATAGTTTTGGAAACAAGGAAACTTATTTATTTTTGGCTTATTCTCTCTGTTCTATAATTTAGCCTGCCTCCTAGTCTACTCCAGTTGCTTCTAAATTGGTACTAATGGTGATTCACAAGGCCAAGTTGTCAGCAGAAGTCTGATCCAAGTGCTGATAACTGAGATGCTTTATATCAGGGGTGTCAAACTCAAGGACAGGGACCAGAACTGGCCCGCGGGATACTGGCCCACGGGGCTGTCCTGGAAACTGTGAAGGACTAGCCTGCGGTGCTTCTGCTAGCAAAAACAGAACTCCATTTTCACTGGCAGAGGGTTGCAGGAGGCTGTGGCAGCCAAAAACTGAGTTCAGGAGCCCGTTTTCCCTGTCAGAGCGCTTGGACTACCACAGGCACCCCCAACATGAGTGATGTTGAGCTGGCCACGCCTACCCTGGCCACGCCTACCCAAGGTCAAACACAACTCTGATGCGGCCCTCAATGAAATTGAGTTTCATAGCCCTGCTTTATATCTTGATCCTACAAACTTTGATAGTGAACCTGAATAATCTTTATGAGCTTTTAAATTCTTTTTATTCTTTACTTTTAAGCATCAAGTCTGCCTTGCAAGGTGCTGTAATTTTAAAGTTTTGGGCGCCTTCTCCATATGTTGTATTACATCTCTGAGAAGTACCGTGTTTCCCCGAAACTAAAACCCTGTCTTACAATTTTTTTGAACCCTGAAATAAGCGCTTGGCCTTATTGCCATGTGCCTAAAAGCCTGATTGGGCTTATTATCAGGGGATGTCTTATTTTGGGGGAAACGGTATTATGCTCCCTGGGAATTGTGAGTTAATCACATTTACAAAGACACCACATAGGTCAGTGTTTCTCAATCATGGGAATTTTAAGGAATGTGGACTTCAGCTCCCAGAATTCCTCAGTCAACCATGGCTGACTGGGGAATTCTGGGAGTTGAAGTCCACATACCTTAAAGTTCCCAAGGTTGAGAAACACTGAGATAGGCTTATGGCTGAAAGCAAAATTTAAGACTGAATCAGTGATTTTGAATTTGTGTTATATTCAAGCTTCTTTTTTTTTTAAATCAACCATGCACATTCATGCACACCCACATTATGTTTAAGCAGCCTGTTTGTGACCTAAATAAATTGTAAATACACCACCTAGTGGTTGGAATTAGATAACTAAAATAATTAAGTAAAGATACAGATTTGATCATAGACTTTTTCTCCCTGCAGTTTTGGTTTTTTACTCTATATATAACATTCTACTGTACCTAGACGTTTGAAATGAAATGAAAATGAATATTGCATATATCTGAATATTGCATATATTAGAGGTGACAAATGTTAGTATGTGTTTCAAATAACATTATTTTAGTTCTTAATCTATATATTGGTAATCAACTTGAAATTTTTGACTGAAATTTTGGGCTTAGACAATTTAGAACTACGCTGCCTTCAGTCTGACCTAAGCGTAGTACATAAAATTATCTGCTACAATGTCCTATCTGTCAATGACAACTTCAGCTTCAACCACAACAATACATGGACAAACAATAGATACAAACTTAAGGTAAACTGCTCCAAACTCAATTGCAGAAAATATGACTTCAGTAACAGAATGGTCAATGCCTGGAATGCAATACCTGACTCTGTGGTCTCTTCCCCAAACCCCCAAAACTTTAACCTTAGACTGTCTACTGTCAACCTCACCCCATTCCTAAGAGATTTTTAAGGGGCGTACATAAGTGCACCAACGTGCCTGCCATCCCTGTCCTAATGTTCCGTTTTATATATATATACATCTCATGTATTCATAATTATGTTTATACATATATCTGTTATCTAATACATGCTTGATGAAATAAATAAAGAAATAAAATAAAATAGATAAACTTTTATCAATTATTTTAAGATGGTGGAGATTTTGCTTCTTAACTCCATATTTTATATTTATTTTTCTGAATTGTGATATCTTCATCACAAGCTTATCTGAAATTAAGATGCTTACCGTTGCAAAATAAGCATTTGAGTCAATATTTAAAAGTCTCCAATAACAAATTACAATCAGACCTTTATATTCTTTGTGTGTTGGCGATTAGGGGTTGGGTGTTCATCATAATGTCTTCTACAAATTAAATTAATGTCACATTTAGATACTTTGTGTTGTGGCCTGTCGGCTGCCGGCCCCTCCAGCATACGAATCAGAGGAGGTGGAAGTGGCGTGCGAGTTAGGGTCAGCATCAGGACAACCTGTGAGCTCTGAGGGGGAAGAGAGAATGGAGCTGGCAGAGAAAGAGAGACAGAGGCGGAGCCTGGGCCATCCATCAGCCCTCAGATGGAGAGTCAGCAGCCCCCAGGTCTGGAGGTAGTTGATGAAGAAGAAGAGGAACAGCTGGTCCAGTGTCTGATGCACAGATGTGCAGAAGGCAGAGAAAAGGAGAGCAGTGAAAAGCTGTGGGCCGATCCTCAGGAAGGAAGAGCTACTGCTGCGAGTGAGGTCCCACCCTAACTCTGGGGTAAAAGGCCAGGGGGTGGTGATGAATAGGTGTAGCAGACAATAGTAATCTTCCGGGCTGGCCAGCGAAATAAACGTTTTGCAAGGGCTGCCAGCATTCCTGATAAAGGAATCTTTTGTCAGAGCTGGGTCAAAACATTTTGTTGTTATGCCTTGGAAATAATATGGATGTCATTTTGTCAAAGATACATTTTGAAAAAGAGATGATGCCAATATGGTGACAGTGTTCTTTACACAACCAACATTCAAAATTACTTTGACAAATGACCACTCCTGTTCCTTTTTCTTGACTGCTGTCTTGGACTTCAAATTGGCACCTTATCCTGTATCTTATCTTTCAGCCTTTTATGGTTAGGGATAAGGTTTTGCAACTTTGATCCTCAGTTACTTGATGTGGTGCTTGAATGTTAGTTTCATCAGAACCATGTATTTTGCCCATATTTTTGTTTTGTTTCCTGATCTAGACTTTGAACATCTGTAGTATTTAACAGATAGGACCTCCCAACCTGGATGCCATCTAAATATGTGGACTTTACCCACAGAATTCTCTAGCCAACAGGGCCACTGCTGAGAATTCTAAGGGATTAAATATAAATCTTCATTAAAAATGGAGTATGATAAAGGCTTTAGTATTTGAATATGTAGATATTCTGCAGCTATCTCTGAATAGCTATCTCTGAATCCCAGAATTTTTTTTTTCTGATAGTGAAGATGCCTTGGTAGAATCACTTTAAAAACTGGGTGGTTTAATGCAACAGGCAGAAGTGAGGGACGGAGCCAAGAATAAATGTCCTTTTAGAAAACATAGTACGGTGTTTAGAAAATCTATACTCAAGTCCTTAAGAAATATTAGCTGTTCATAGCTGTTTGCTAAAGCCTTCCTTTCTTGATAGAGGTAGTACTAAGTTCTTTTTCAATACAGGTAGTACTGAGTTCTTTTTTGACCTTCTTGAATAAAGCTATTAAACCACTCTGAATATAAATACCGTGCTTTTAGTTTTCAGAGATATATTATCTATGCCAACAAATCTCAATATACATTTGAAAATGTTCTAAAATTCCATGCCACTTACAAACGATGATCTGTTTAGCACGTAATCACACATGGTTGTTAATATACTAGGTCAGGAAAGGCTTAAGTTCCAGTTGGAACTGGAACTTAGATACCTTGAACTTTCAAAAGTACAAGATATATTTTTTCTGCTTGTCTGCCAGTGGCTATTTATGCTGGAAGTGCAATACAGAATTCTTGTTTTAAAATCAAGACTGTCATAAATCAGAGTTAATAAATGAAGCTAATACTTAAAGACTAAATCAGTCTCTTGTAGTTCACATACTTAGTAATATGCTATTCAGAAGAATGATAAAACCGACACCACAATTTCTGATTTTTTACCCCCACTGTTTTCTGTTTTACTGTAGAAACCAGGAAAAGTTGCAAGGCATCTGATTGGTGGGCCAAGTGAACCTTTTATGAGCAGGAAAACATTCATTATTTTACATGTATCTTTTTGACTTACTTGTAGGGAAATTCCTTTAGAAGAATCCCAGTGAGACAAATGGAATTATGCTATTGTGTTCTTTGATTTTGTGCATTAAAGTTTAGTGCTTCATCTACCTCAATTATTACAATTCAGGGAAGTAGTGACAGGCATTTTGGTTAATAGTAATTGTATAAAATGGTACTTGTAAAACACTTAAATGCCTATTCTATTCCGTGGACTGAAAAACAGTTTTGATAAGTTCTGGAAATCTAGTTTTGCTGTTTTACATTAGAGTATTATTATATGATAAAAAATAAAATTAGATTCCAGGATTTTGCTTCACTGTACAAGAGATTATCAGGAAGCCTGTAAATAAGATGTGTCATTATATTATAGGGAACATTTTTCATGTGTTAGACGCTGGCGGTCAAATGACTGTCCCAAGTTACCACTGGATAAGCTGAATATGCAGTTTATGCAAAATGTAGATTTGAAGATTTAGCTTTCTTAGAATGAAAAAGAATGAGGGTGAAAGTTCGTTCTCTGAGCTTTAAACAGAAGAACACTGACAGTGACATCCCCTAAACTCCACTGAAGATGTTACCTAGCCTGGTAATGAAATGTTTGGAAACCAACCCATAAGCCTGGAGAACTTCACCCTCATACTACACCTGAGCTATCGATATTTGCTACTATTGCAGGAAAAAGAGAGAGAGAGAGAGAGAGAGAGGGTTTAGTTACAATGATATAATTGTATAATGATGGGACCAAGATTTCTGTATTATTTTTTTTTACTAATTCATATGGTAATACTCATATAAGTTTACTTAAACTGAGTGCCTAACAAAGCTATAGTTGAACTCATTTGAGCCTCATGGGTTACTATTACAGAAATAAATGTTGACTTTACTGTAAGCAAAATACATTTTTAGAAAAGTACAACCCAGTATCCTGGGTGGGGGACACTGCTTCCCTCCCCCTCTCCCCCCAAACCATTCAATGATTCAACTCCTGAATGTTTTGGAGATATTCAGCTAATTTTGACTACTCTTGGGCAGATGAAATATTTGGCTGAAAAGTGTTGAATCTGTTTTTAGTACATTTATTTGATTAATTTTATATTACTACTAGAACAGAGACAGTAACTATTTATACAATTGTGAAAATATGCTTCTTGAAAACACTAATAATACTATTTTTTTCTAATAAACGTATAAATGTCAGACTCCCAATCCCCATTTCAAACATTTTATATATAAAAGAACATGGATGCAATTATTACTGCTTATAGAAAGGGGTTGGTTCTTTTATTGTGGATTTTAAAAAATCTACCAAATCTAACTTGAGATGTTTCTGTGAAAAGAGATGTGAGTACGTTATTATATGAATCATTTATAATGTAACTCATATAAATAAATAAATATACAGCCCATTTTGTAGGGCCTTTTATCTTGTAAAAAGAAGTGTAAGAAAAAAATGTTAACTGTTAATGTACAGTTTGTCCTTGACTTAAACCATACTTGAGGCCAACATTTCTGTTGCTAAGTGAGTTGTTTCCCATTTTAAGACCATTCTCACCACAGTTGTTAAGCTAATCACTGCAGTTGTTATGTTAGTAATACAGTTGTTCAGTGAATCTGTCTTCCCCATTGACTTTGCTTGTCAGAAGGTCACAAAAGGTGATCACATGACCCCAGGACACTGCAACAGTCATAAGTAGATGCCAGTTGCCAAGCGTCTGAATTTTGTTCACATGATCATAGGGTTGCTGCAGTGATCATAAGTGTGAAGAATGGTCCTAAATCAGTTTTTTAAAGTAATTTTAAATAGTCACAAAATGAATGGTTGTAAGTCAAAGGCTATCTGTAGAAGGAAAAGTACCAAATTTGGATCGTAGCTGAAACTGAGTGGGTGGTAAAGGGAACCAGTTTTACTTGGCACTTACTTGAATTGAACAATGTAGCTTTATTATTTTTATTATTATCGATGAACAATAATTTAAAATCACGGATGACAGTTCTTTAGCTGGTTTTGGCCTTGAAATGTGTCAAGTTCTTCCCAAGAATCTGGGATGTCATAATGTTTATGTGCAATTTACATATAAATGGCATAGTATATATGCAGATATAAGCAGTATGGACCTTGGCAATTGACTGATGGAAATTTTGTCAATACAGATTTTCTAAGCACTGCTCAAGAGTGCTAATCACTTAGCACTTGTAATGGCACTTAGTTTGCCATTAACTACTGGTATATTCACCAGTAGTTAACAGTCATGGCTGGTTTATGCCATAATCTTTCAATTTCGATTTTCAGATCTTGATACTTTGTATTTTTTTCCAATTCTTTGAGTTCTGTTCTATTATACCTTGATATTGCCACATCAGTTATTCACATTTTCTTCTTTTCAACCACCGTTAAATCTTGTTATGAGCCAAGATTTTATCAGTTTGAATTCAGAAATCCTACAGTATTTTAACCTTATTATGGTTCATTAGCCAAACATTTAGACTAGATTTCATATCATTATCCACCTAATCTCATTATTATTATTATTATTATTATTATTATTATTATTATTATTATTATTAATAATAATAATAATAAAAGGATATCAATAATCCATCTGAATTAACACTATTTGCTCTGATAGTTCTTCAGAGTGTAAGACTTTTTATTTCTGTTTCAATCCATATATTGCAGTACAAGTCACCACAATTAAAACTTAAGGGCCTAAATTTTGAGCTGTATTCTACTACACCGATGATACTTCGATCTTGTGCAAGAGAAATTGGTAGCATTCAAAGGATAATATAGTTTGGATAGGGCTGTTTTTTCTAAGAGAGAGTAGATTTGCAGTGTGAGAATATTTTGTTTTATCCTCTGTTGTCACTGGATGTCAGCAACAGTAGATAGACTAGACCAGATAATCAACTCCATAATAACAGAATCCTGCCAGTCGGATTGTGCTATAGCCCCTCCCCCTTCTTATATTCCAGTGAATCAGGAATGTGCCTGAGTCACTTTCAAATGATAATGTTAAACTTTTTATTGTTCAGAAATAATGGGAATATTGGTTCGATGCACACTTACCAGTGAACAGTTCTTTAACAAATATTTTGTAATACGAATCACCTTTGGTGCAACGGTTATTATCTTTTCAGGAGAAAAAGGCAGACCATTAACTCTGTACTTAACTATGCAAATATAAGCAAGACTTGGCTTTCCTTAACATCTGTTGCATGACCTCCAGGAAGCAATGAGGTGAGTTTGAAGCTTGGCTGGAAGGTTGTTCGAATCATGCTAATAATTATCTTTGAAAGACGTTTTGTGTTTCATGGCTGCATCAGCAAATATACGCCTTACAATAAAGCAGTCCATAGGAATTTGAGAACATGTTTCATCCAGAATTTAGCCGTTATTGAAGCCTCGGGAATTTTACACCATATTGACTAATGAAGTATCTTTCTTGAATGGAGGAAAATGTGGGAAGACTTCTTTATATGGCTGGTTGCAACCTGAA
The DNA here is from genome assembly GCA_030761175.1 of Masticophis lateralis. Taxonomy (NCBI): domain Eukaryota; kingdom Metazoa; phylum Chordata; class Lepidosauria; order Squamata; family Colubridae; genus Masticophis; species Masticophis lateralis. The sequence goes on along the minus strand of JAUDYJ010000007.1, from coordinate 67,117,086 downwards.
TGCTGTATACTTTAAATAAGGTGTGACACAATTTGCTCCTAAAATCCTAAAAATCATTTAGGAATATATATAGGAATACAGGAATACGTGTGTGTGTGTATGTATATGTATATGTATATACACACACACATACATACATACACTCTCTCACACACACACACACACACACACACACATACACACACACACAGACAGGCAGGCAGACAGAAAGACAGATAGACAGACACTAGCTGGATGCCTGTGCTTTGCTATGAAACTATGTGATTGGGCGTGATAAATTGACATTTAAAGCCTGAAACTTAATGTAGAATGTGTTAACTCCGTAGCATCAGGGCATGTTAATATAAGGCAATTGGGAATTGGAACAGAGTTCTTTTCAGGTGGGGAGGGGGAGTAGAACATCTAACCTCCTTACCATCAGAGCGTGTGAATATAATACTCTATATGAAATACTAACGATCTGATGGTCATGTTGAAAAAACCCTTTCTTAGTGAGCACCTAGAAGCCAAGAGGAACATACGTGCCAAATTTCAAGTTTGTAGCTTTACTGTTGTGGAGATTTCGTGATGAGTGAATAGTATTTGGCTTGTGGGTGGGTGTGTATAAATAATTTAAAGGTTAATACATGTGTATTGTTTTATTCAGGATTATTAACAGAAGTTTAAAACTGTAGATTGGAGAGAAAGAACCATGCAGTGTAGCTCCAGTGTAATAAAAGTTTCCAGACCCTGGATTTAGCTATAGGACATTCGAGACCATACATACGCTATCTGATCAACTCACCAAATTCCAGTTTGGCTTGTTTCATAATTTTCTTATAAATTTCTTTTTCATTTCTTCGTTAGCCAGTATTCTGCTCCTACAATGACTCTTTGAGGCTTTAGTTGTCATGATGTTTAGATGAGAGACTTATACTAGGAGAAATCAGCTCCTAAATTCTAGAAGAGAGGTTGACAATGTTTTTGACTGTAAAGGCTGTGAGCTGTTATGGATTAATAGCAAATTTATAATAGCAAATAAGCAAATCATAGGCAAATTGATAGTAGAAAACTGGACTCAGTAAGTGAAGGCCCCTGCTCACTTAAATGTCTCACTGAACAACAGAAATGTTGGACTCAATTGTGGTCAGATCTCGAGGACTACCTGTACTGCCCAGATTATCATTAATGCATGTTGGCGGTTTGTATATGTATATACATATATATATCCTAAATAAACAAGAATGCTTGGGCATTCAGAAAGTTGGTTTATTTGGAAATATCACCTAAAATGTATTTAAAACTGGCACGTAATTGAAATACATATTTCAGCATTTGGCATATGTGTGTTTTGGGGGAAAGGTAAGCCTAACTATGGAAGAGAGTCAGGGAAGCATTTAATGTAACTTCATTGGCCTTTGGCCTTCCGTTATTCTCTTTCTTATCATATTGTTTTATGTTTGGAGCTCAAAATCCCATGTGCAATTGGTAACCCGACAAGCCGATTAAATGCAGAGAATGGCTGAATAAATAAATATATATCACCAAAGACAAATGTTTCTTCAGTGTTTTATATAGCCTTGGGAAAGGAGAAAATGTGGGACATGACATGAGTAGAGAATGAAATGGTCAGTTGAATCTAAAGTACTAATGAGTTAATCCGTCATTATTTGATGGGTCGCGTAGTTGCCAGAGGACAAGGAGAATAACTACGCCCTGTAATCGTTCTGTTAATTCTCATTTGAAGGACAAATAAATCAAAGTAAGAAAGTGTCAAAATGTATATGTGGTCTTTACCAGAAAGGAGCACAGCTTGAAGGATGGTGTGTGTGTGTGTGTGTGTGTGTGTGTGTGTGTGTGTGTGTGATGTTGCTCCTACCATCTTGACTGTTTCAATTTATGGTTGCTTACTCTGAAAGTAATCCTGGTGGTTTCCCCAGGAAATGCATTAAAATATCACACTTGTATATATGTTTATGTATTCTCAAAAATTGATAAGATTTGTACATATTAAAAGAAGTTATAATTCCCAATAAAATTAGTTTGTAAAATAAGCGATTGAATTTAAAAGAAACATTAGATGTTTGTATACTAATCAGACTATCTGAAACAGAAACCACTCTTACACAGAAGGATGGACTGACATACCTACCGCCTTGTTTCTTTTTAATGTAGAACAAGCACAAATTTTTACTGGCGGAAAAAGCAACATGATGAAATGTTGGAAGGAGAAGATGTGGGAAAAGAATAATGGAAGGAAGGAAGGAAGGAAGGAAGGAAGGAAGGAAGGAAGGAAGGAAGGAAGGAAGGAAGGAAGGACTTTGCACCTTCATAACTGCAGTTACCAATTATGTTTCCATTAGTAAAAGTCCCTTTTGGACATTTAGGAAAATTTATCCATGTAAATATGATATTAACCAGCTGTCTTCATTTTTGCTTTTTCTAACATGAAACACTTCCATTGGCTAAATAACCATTTTTAAGTACTCCTTTGATCCAGTGGATTTTGTGAACCGAGTAATAGAAAAATGCTACAGGAATGTTAATCAAGTATTTGTTTAGATAATTTGTTGAAATAATATTTAGAATACTTAGAATAACAGACTTGGGAGGGACTTAGTAGGTCATCTAGTCCAACCCCCCCACCCAAGCAGGAGACCTTATACCAGTGTTGGTGAACCTTTTCAGCCCTGAGTGCTGAAATGGGAGCGTGTGCGGGGGAGTGCTGGAAACCGGAAGTGCAGCTCCCTGGTGCACATGCACAGAACCACTGAAAAACAGAAGAGCAGTTCATGCCACTTCTGGCACGTGTGCCATAGGTTGGGCATCACAGCCCTACACCATTTCTGACAGATGGCAGTCCAGTCTCTTCTTGAAAGCTTCCAGTAATGAAGCACCCACAATTTCTGAAGGAAAGCTTTTCCTTTGGTTGATTGTTCCCACTGTCAAAAAATTTATCTGTATTTCTAGGTTAAATCTCTCCTTGATCAGTTTCCATCCATTGTTTATTGCCTGGCCTTCAAGTGCTTCTCTGTGGCAGCCCCTCAAATATTGGAACACTGCTATCATGTCTCCCCTGGTCCTTCTCTTCACTAGACTAGCCATGCCCAATTCTTGTAATTGTTCTTCATATGTTTTAGCCTCCAGGTCATCTTTGTTGCTCTTCTCTGCACTCTTTCTAGAATCTCAACACCCTTTTTTATAGTGTGACCAAAACTGAATGCAGTATTCTTAATTGCTTAATGCATTGTAAGCTGCCCTGAGTCTCTGGAGAAGGGCGGCATATAAATCAATTTTTTTTTAAAAAAACCCCTAAGGCTTTTTGGAGTGGTACTAGTATCACATGATCTTGATTCAGTCTCTCTGTTAATGCAATTTAGGATTGCATTAGCTTTTTTAGCTGATGCCACACACTGCTGGCTCACATTTAATTGATTGTCCACTATTGTCTCACAGCTACTGTTATTGAGCCAGGTTTCATCTAATCTGTACGTGTACTTTTGGTTTCTCTTGCCTAAGTAGAAGACTTTACTTTGCTCTATGTTGAATTTCATTTTGTTAGATAGGACTCAATATTCAAGTTTGTCAAGATCCATCTGGATCTTGTGCCTACCATCTAGGCCACAAATTTTGTACTGCTGTAAACTGCCGTGTGGATTCCCACTGTTTTAAGCCTGGCCTACTAAATGGATTATCCAGGAAGATTTCCAATATGGATTTAGCCCATGAATTGTTGGTTTCCATATTTGACTGGCATGCTTGAAACCTGTAAATGACCGTGTATTCAGTGAATGCATAGATGTTATTCATGTAAAGCTGATAAGGCACTATCCCTTTAGGCATTGAGAGCAAAACACTGGGACGTAGGTTGTTGTGTCAAGAAAATAGTGAGATTCTTATCTGAGGTACTGTAGTCCTTGACTTTCATCTACAATTGAGCCTCAAATTTCTATTTCTAAGGGAGACAGTTGAGTTTTGCTCCATTTTATGACCTTTCTTGCCACAGTTGTTAAGTGAATCGCTGCAGTTGTTAAGTTAATAACAAGGTTGTTAAGTGAATGTGACTTCCCCATTGACTTTGCTTGTCAGAAGTTCGCAAAAGGGGATCACGTGACCCTGGGACACCACAACCGTCATAAATATGAGCCAGTTGCTAAGCATCCAGATTTTGATCACGTGACTGTGGGAATGCTGCAATGGTCATGTTTGTTTATTCATGTCATATGCATCTATAGGACCAGAGGTGGTATTCAGCAGGTTCTGACCAGTTCTGGAGAACCAGTAGTGGAAATTTTGGGTAATTCGGAGAACCAGTAGTAAAAATTCTATTCTATTTGCCCCCATCTATACTCTGCCTCCCGAGTCCCAGCTGATCGGGAAGAAATGGAGATTTTGCAGTAACCTGTCCCTGCCACGCCCACCAAGCCATGCCCACAGAACCAGTAGTAAAAAGTTTTGAATCCCACCACTGTAATAGGACATAAAATATAAAATACCAGATTTAAATATGTACAAGTTAAACGGATCTTGCCAGGGAAACAGTCGTGTGAAAAATAGTCATATTTCAGTGCCGTTTTTCCTTTGAACGGTCACTAACTGAATGTTTGTAATTTGAGGACTACCTGTAGTTTAAAAGAAAGGGAAAGGGAGAAGGTGAAATTATTAAATGCAGAGGAAGTTAATTGCCTTGGATGAATGCTGTTAATTACATTTAAATTACCTTTCATTACAAATTAGTTTCTATTCTCCTCTTGCCCAGTTCTCTGTAGTCTTAATTTCAATCATGCCACTTGGAGGCTAGAAAAAAAGGGTTGCCTTCCGGTTCAAATGCACAATGCAGATCATTTTCTCTGCCTTTCTTTAGCTGAGAAGCCCATAGAAAATACCTTTTCTTTTTACCCAAACCACACAGAAGTTTCTCTTTTGTCCTGCTTGGAATGCAAGCGAGAGAGGCAAAACTGACAATGGAAATATGTCATGCCACAAAAGATACTTTCAAAACTCTGAAACCCTGAAACTTTTATTTAGAGCCCCTCTTCTGAAATAATGGCAGCAAATGCTTTTGTGCTCAGCGTGAAATGGTTGGCCTTGAACTATGTTTGCTGACCCCTCCCTGCTTTTCCTGTTAATTGGTACCTCAGATTCAGTACCAATTAGTGAGGTTGCAGAGGGCAGGTGCTGCCATTCTGTTTTGATAATCCTTGTCAGCAGCATCTGTATAATCTCTTTGTTTAATTAAAACAAATGTGGACTCACAAACTTCGATAGGTTATTGCTGTTGGTTTAGTTCCCAGGTTAAAGCCCCATTGTGGAATTGTCACAGCGAGTGGAGACACACTACCATTCTTTGTTTGCCAAAATCTGTATGAAAATACTCAAGTCCCTAATATGCATAATTTGGACTATGAATGCGGCTTTCACTTTGGTCTTAAAATTCTTCAAGGGAACCTTCATGAACGATCTTGACATGATAAAAAAATAAAAGTGTGGAAGGCATAGAAATAATGGAAAATCACTGGGCAATCTTAACTTCTATCAAAACTACACTAATATGCATTTCTGCCTTGAGTTTTTCAATTGCCTTTCTTCTTTTAGTAGCATCCAAAGTAGAGCATTTGTACAGGTAGTCCTCAATTTACGACCACAATTGAGCCCAATATTTCTCTTGCTAAGTGAGACATTAGTTAAGTGAGTTTTGCCCAATTTTACAACCTTTCTTGCCACATTTGTTAAGTGAATCAGTGTATTTGTTAAGTTAGTAACACAGTTATTAAGTGAATCTAGCTTCCCCATTGACTTTGTCCGAAGGCCACAAAAGGTGATCACACGACCCTGGGATACTGCAGTGTGTTCATATTTATGAGAGATATACTGTGTTTCCCCGAAAATAAGACCAGGTCTTATATTAATTTTTGCTCCTAAAGACGCATTAGGGCTTATTTTCTGGTTAGGCCTTATTTTTGGAGAAATACAGTGCAGTACTAAATGCATTAATCTGGCTGACTCCTAACTGGGATTTATTTTTTGGGTGGGGCTTATGTTACAAGCATCCTGAAAAATTATGCTAGGGCTTATTTTCAGGTTGGATTTTATTTTCAGGGATACAGGGTGTTTATACCTTTATGAATCAGTTGTCAAGCATCTGAATTTTGATCACGTGACCACGGGGATGCTGCAATGGTCATAAGTCTGAAAAACTATCATAAGTCACTTTTTTCAGTGCCTTTGGAACTTTTAACAGTCACTAAAGGAACCGTTGTAAGTCAAGGACTACCTATATCAGGATACTGATTTGAGTTATGAAAACCGGACAGTCCCTGTTGAACTTTCCTTTCTTTATGAAAGACAGATGTAATGACTGCTTGCCATTTCCCTCATAGGGAACAGCACAGCCAGTGTTGCCAGCTTCCAGCCCATAATTTTGGGGGAAAGGGATAGAGCATTTAAAATTTAATTGTCTCTGTAGCCATTTCATACAGCACCCATAAGTGTAGCTCATGCTGCTGAAAAGATATCATTCAAGGTCTTAGAGCTTCTAAAATAAAGCTTTGGTAGTGGATAAGTTTGATACAGCTAGGCCTCAAACAGTCCTAAGCAAGGCAAGTTTTTTTTTCTTTTTAAATTTGATTTATATGCCGCCCTTCTCCAGAGACTCAGGGCGGCTTACAATGCGTTAAGCAATAGCCTTCATACTTTTGTATATTTATACAAAGTCAGCTTATTGCCCCCTACAAACTGGGTCCTCATTTTACCTACCTTAGAAAGGATGGAAGGCTGAGTCAGTGTTGAGGCTGGTGAGATTCAGACTTTCAGTAATTGCAGACAGCTGATGTTAATCACAATGCTTTAGTCTGCTGAGCCACCAGGCCCTTTGTTATTAAGTGACTTTTCCATTTTACAACTTTTTTTTGCCACAGTTGTTAAGCAAATCACTGAAAATATTAAGTGAACCATGCATTCATTAACTGGTTTACATAACAACTCAGATCAGTATCCTAATATAGGTAGTCCTTGACTTACAAGGATTCCTTTAGTGACTGTTAAAAGTTACAGAGGAACTGAAAAAAGTTCATTAAGTGAATCTGACTTCCCCTTTGGTTGTTGGAAACTGACAGGGAAAGTTACAAGTTGTAATCACATGACTCTGGGACAGTGCAATTGTCATAAATTCATGCCAGTTGCCAAATGCCCGAATTTTGGTTATGTGACCATGGGGATACTACAACGGTCATAAATGGTCATGTCTCTTGTTTCAGTGCAGTTATTTTGAATGATCAATAAATGAATGGCTGTAAGTCAAGGACTACTTGTAGTAAGAAAAGGTCTCTGAGTCTTGGTAGGCAAAAAGACATGTGCTTCTTATGACTTCAGCAAATTAGAAAGAAATATGAAAAACTGGCATTCCCATCTTATAAAAATATAAAACAAAAGACAACTTAATTTCATATATTACTAAATTTGTTTGGAAGATTCATCGGTTTCCTTTTCCCATGGTGTATAACTGAAATAGCTATTCTCCTAGGGGCAATTTGGGTGGAAAGATTATATGTAGAATTCTCCATGCTAATGGATCATTTTATTCTCCATGTGCCAGAACCAACTGTTCTATCTTTTGAATAATCGTTCTTTTGCTTCCTTTTTTTATTTTATTTTTTAAGACAACATTTAGTATGTCATTCATTTCTTCCATGTGACATTTCGGTGTTATCTTCAAAAGTTTCTTCTCTCCTCTTCTGTCTTCAATCTCACCAAATCCATTACAAAGATTTTCCACTAATATATTATTCTAATTACAACCAATTTTTAAAATGTCTCTTAAAAACTTATCTGTATCTCTTTACAGATATTGCTTTATTGTAAGCAATAGTACAATTTATTCCATATCTTAAAATATTCTGTATCTTCTCTTTCCTATTATGATAACTATCATCATAGTTAATCTATTCATTTCTGCACAATCTAAGATATTTTAAATTACTTCTCCCTCTGAAGGTATATTCTCTGCTTTCCACTTTTGTGCATAAACAATCCTTGCTGCTGTTATTACATATATAATCAAATCAAGTCTGCCTGATACACCAGTTGCGTCCCTTTCTAGATCGGGACTCCTTACGCACAGTCACTCAAGCACTCGTCACTTCTTGTCTGGACTATTGTAACGCTCTCTACATGGGGCTCCCCTTGGAGTGCACCCGGAGACTCCAACTGGTGCAAAATGCGGCCGCGCGGGGGATTATGGGAGTGACGGGGCGCCCCCACGTGACACCTCTCCTGCACAAGCTGCATTGGCTTCTGGTGGACTTCCGGGTGCGCTTCAAGGTGTTGGTGACCACCTTCAAAGCGCTCCATGGCTTAGGACTGGGATATTTATGGGACCGCCTTCTGCCACCAATTGCCTCCCACCAGCCAGTTTGCTCCCACAGAGAGGGCCTCCTCAGGGTGCCGTCAGCCAGACAATGCCGGCTGGCGAACCCCAGGGGAGAGCCTTCTCTGTGGTAGCTCCTACCCTCTGGAACGAACTACCCCCAGAGTTATGAACGATCTCAGACCTCAGACTTTTCGTCGGGCCCTAAAAACTTACTTCTTTCAGCTAGCCGGGCTGGCCTGATTCTATGATACTTTTAAAGTTTGATACCGATTTTAATTGAAATGTTTTAAATTATGGGCCAAAACTTTATTTAGTTACTTTTAAAATTATTTTAACTTTTCTGTACAAATGTTTTTACTTCTGGCTGTTCACCACCCTGAGTCCGTAAGGAGAAGGGCGTATATAAATCTAATAAACTAAACTAAATATATATTATTTTTTCTAGTTTTCTGAGGTAAGATACCCAATAGGAATAGCCCTGGTTTTAAATCTGTACGTTGCTCTATCATTTCCCCCATCCATAACTTAATTTTATTCCAATAGTTTTTCGCTTCTGGACATACTCACCACATATGGTAATATGAACCTGGTAACTGGTGACATTATCAACATTTAGCTGATTTATCTTTAAACATTTTTGCCAGTTTCTCAGGGGGCATATGCCATCTATAAAACATTTTGCTTCCTTTTTGGATAGCAAATCAGAATTGCTATCAGCCCATAACTAGAAGAAAAACAGCAAACGGCAAAAACACAAATATTTCAGGTGATGCAATATCTAGCAGGGTTTCCAGGCACAAAAACTTATTCTATAAGTCCTTGAAAGCTATTCAGCTGGCAAATCCTTTCTGGAGAATCAGAAGTACAAGTAACCTTTTAGTCACCTTCCTGTCTCACATGCATTACTTGAGGATGCCCTCCAAATTGATACTGGCGAAAGATACAGATCTCCCAGGAGTTGTGAGTGAATTTAAATTTCCTCATCTGACCTCTCTTTTTCTGTAGTAATTTCTTCTCTGAAAATACAAATCCAGTATGTGAATGTACTGTATGTAGATAATACAAAGGTGGAAAAGCTTGAAAGTGGTATTGTAATCGGTATGATTTAAATAAATGCCAAGTGAGTAAAAGGAAGCTTAACATGTCAAACATGACCTAGAAGTACATGAGAATCTACCACTAAATTTACAACCAGTTTGTCATTTTCCTTGGAAATGTAAACATAATGCAAAGTTTGCTGCATTGGTGCTTTAGAATTTTATAATGTCTAACATGCAACATGTAAATTGTGCAGTCAAAAACAGCATTACTGTATGTTAGTTTCTAAGTTTTTGCTGGACGTGTTTGTATTTGGTGACAATTTTAAATGACAGCATTCTGGTTTGGTAATAAATGCCCAATAGGCCCATTGGCAAGCCATTTCTTTTTAAATTGGGCAATCAACATTGAAATTTATATAGTATTTGCTTGTATTGTTCTTTTATTGATATGTCTGGAAGATCAGGAAAATTTTATCCTTCTCTTACATTTATATGTGACAAACTTCCTGTATTTGGTGCCACCTAAATATGTTTGTGATGTTCCCAGCAAGCCTTGCTGGCGGCATCACAGTGGGTTAACTGGTCTATGCATTTCCAACATCATCCATTCTTCCTACTAACTACCATACGTCCATAGCTGTTGACCATTTTTCTGCTCCTGAATTTATGGAGATTTTTTTTTCTTTCCTTACATTCTTGACATTTGTTGATAATTTATGGAGGTAAGCTAGATTCTAGGAACCATGGGAACAATAATTTTTTGGTGCTGACCTCTCTTAAGAGTTCTGGATATCTTATTCTACTACCCATTCAAAGGGGACAATGCCAATCCAAATCAAATTTACTGATTAGGAAAACAGAGGCATTTTTTAAAACATCCAACCTGTGCACAAAGAGGCTCAATGTCTTGGCACACATTGACTGTGTGCCAAGGAATTAGCAAAAGAAGGGTCAAACAAGCAGTCAGACTTACAAGTTTCTGTTACAGTTCATTTTACAATGAAAGTAGTATTATCGTTTGTAACACTGACTTCCTAGTCTGGCCTACTTTGAAAGAGTGACATCACTGCTTCATCAGTTGATTACTAGTAGACTTTCAGGTGGAATTCAAGGGATTGGTTGACACCTGTAAAGCCTTTCATGGCCTATGATCCGGATACTCACCTCGTTGGTAGGTTTGCTTGGCCCTATCCCTGTATCAGGGGTATCAAACTTGTAGCCCGCATAGGCCATGTCCACCTCAACTCCACGAATGGAACAAACATCACGAAGCGTCACATGATAGCAATGTGACACCGCGAGTTTGACACCCATGCTTTAGGTTGTATAAAGCCATTCCCTCCCTTCCAGTCTTGTAGCTAGAACTCTAGTAGGACTCTTTGAAATAGGATGGTGGTGGCTGGAAATGTTTGTTTAGTTAACTTCCCTGATGCATGCAATGTATTGTACAGCTAAATATCTGCTTTGTTATTGTTATTTGTTATTCTTAGTTGATGTTTCAATCCTATTGGGTAAGCAGCCTAAAGTCATCTAGGCATACAAATTGATAAATAAATTGATATCATACAATAGTCCCTATAGCTGCTTTTCCTTCCTAATCTGAAACAGTCTGACTATAGTTCCTTTGAGATTTGATTGAAGTACGGGAAGCCAGGGAAATTACAGTCAGCTGGGCAAATTACAGTCAGCAATAGCACTTAGACTTACTGTATATACCACTTCATAGTGCTTTTACAGCCCTCTCTAAGTGGTTTACAGAGTCATCTTATTGTTCCCAACAATTTGTGTCCTCATTTTACCAACCTTGGAAGGATGGAAGGCTGAGTCAACCTTTGAGCCTGGTGATACTTGAACTGCCGAACTGCAGCTAGCAGTCAGCTGAAGTAGCCTGCAGTACTGCACACTAACCACTGCTCCACCTCGTCTGTCTGTCTGTCTGTCTGTCTGTCTGTCTGTCTATCTATCATCTATCTATCTTTATGTATTTATTTTTATCTCAGTTTTATTATTTTTACAAATAACTCATGTTAGGCGACTAACGTATGTTTTAATGCTCTTACTTTCTCCTCCTTTCCTCACAATCCTTTGAGGTGGGTTAGGTAGGCTAAGAGAGAGTGGCTAAGAGAGAGTGACTGGTCCAAAGTCATCCAGCTGGCTTTCATGGTTAAGGTATGACTTGAACTCAGAGTCTTCCATTTTCTAGCCTGGTGCCTTAAGCATTAGACCAAACTGGTCTATATCAGTTTATATACTGCTTGATGTAAGCAGTGTTGTCACATATGCAAGAGCTCTATAATCCACCCAGGAAAATATTACTGCATTTTCTCTCCCCCCCCCCCCCAAAAGTACAAGAATAATTATATTTCCAACGCATTGAAAGTGAATGTTGTTTTAACTGAATAATAAATTTCTGGCAAGTGCCTAAGCAACGATATCTCACTTGATTTGGCTTATTTCATTAACTGTGATAAATAGGGAGGACAGATACAGGCTTTTGCATTGAAAAGGTTTGGCTGTCAAAATAGGGCTAGGATGGACTAGTCAGAAATCCTAGAGAGTTTCTGACCTAAAGAAAACTCAAAATCCTAGAGGTTTTGAGTCTTCTTTAGATGGATTAGTGTTCTAATTTGATATGTGACAATTACAAATATTCTTGTCCTCCCTAGTATATAAGATATGACAATAAAATTGTCTTCTAATCCTGGAATATTGCAATCTGCATTTATTTATGACCTCATTCTGAAGGGTGACATAATTAATTGTTCATTGTCTATTTTTATTTCACTGGTAATCAAGGATGAATTTTTTTCCCCCTCATGATTTAAAGAGGAGCGAGATGTTCACTCAGAGATGTCCTGGGAGATTGCTTCCGAAGAAAATAGTTCAGTGTGACCTCTTGGTATGAGATTAAAGTAAATAAAAATGGTGTGGGAGGATGTAATTTGAGGAGCCAGTTCCAGGTGTGGTGGGTAGGAAAAGCTGGAAATTTACACACAGATGAGAGTATAATCCCTAGAGAATTTTAAATGGAAGAGTGTGTTTTGTTTATTAGTCATGTGTTCATAATTTGGAAATGGATCTGCTAAAATGTACAAATTGTGAGGCCAGTTTTATTTAAAAGAAAATGGAATTAGGTTTCCTAAATCCAGACAGCTGGGTACATTTAATTTAGAATCCAATTTATTTGGAAATTCATTATGGCACAGATTTCTTGATTCTGTTGCTAATATCTTTTATTGGTGCACTAGAAAGGTGTTTCCCCATTTTCTTGTAAAGGATGAATATGAAAATATTCTCTACTTACAGGTAGTGAATACCAATAGTCCTTGACTTACAACTACATGGAGCCCAAAATTCTAAACAAGACAGTTGTTAAGTGAGTTTTACTTCATTTACAACCTTTTTTGCCACAGTTGTTAAGTGAAATACAGCAGTTGCTACGTTAGTAACACGGTTGTTAAGTGAATCTGGCTTCCCATTGACTTTGCTCATCAGAAGGTCACAAAAGCTCTTGAAAGGAAGTTAAGTAAGCCTGCAGTTCTATTCTTTCCCCCCTCCTATTCAACTGTTATATAAATAATTTAATCAACAAAAATCTGTTTTTATACCTTTCTAATATGAAGAAAAGACTTCTTGTACAAATAATGCAGCTATTTCCTCCAAAAGGAAGAACCGTGAGGTCCCTTACACAATTGTAATATTAACACAGAAGTTGTATATTAATTCTTGAAAAGCTAAAATTAGAAATCTGGAAGTAGAGACGGCTTTTATATCACTGCATGTCCCTGTCCATTGTTGTGGTGGAATGTGTAAGATTCCATACGTGGAATGTTGATGGTCTTGTATGAAGGTAGGACTGTGGAGAAGTTCTTTTTTCATTGCCAGAAGCCAGATGTCTAGAGACATACATAAATATTTTATCTTCTTGATGCTGTCAAGACTTCCAGTACATGCTGATTGTGCAGATTTGCAAATGCTGTAGATATTACAATCCCTTTTAACAGGCAAAAGTTCCTCCTTTTTGTGTTGCAACATAGAAAAACTGATCAGGAAATGACTAAAAAAAAGAGCAAATCATTAGATAGTATTATGTAAAGTTTGTATGTTATAAATTATAGCTAAAATAATATTGGGTATCTGATTGATATTAAAATATCTTTTTAAATGTTTATTATTTCACATTTTTATCTTTAATAGATAAAATGTTGGTTAGCAGCATTGGAATGACACCATTGAATGTAGAACTGTAATCTTTTATATTAGGTCATTAAAATTAAATTTATTTATTGCTACAATATCTGCAGTTCTTACAGATTTGCATTTTATATTGATTTTTGAATGAACTAAAGATTGTTATTTTTATTAAATGGAACAACTGCATTTTTTGTAGTATTTCCAAAATGGACAATAGTATTTTCTAATTGCATATCTGAAAATCTGAAAAGTCAAATAGATTATTTGAATTGTATTGGGGAACAACTTTTTAAATAAGCCATCTTTATGACTTATTGTTAATTGCCCTATGTTCTGTAAGTTGCTGAGTAAATCATGAGATTGTTGTGACACATGTTTCTGGTTATTGATGGCTTGTCATGTGCCCCCTTGAACCGGAACTGATGGTTGTGCACTGCCTGGTGTAGCACTGATGGTATTTATCCTTGACAACTGTGAATTATTTATTTGTTTGGCTTCTGTTGTGGTTTTTAATATTGAGTTTTGCCTTACAACTTCTCTTTAGACCTTAATCTTAATTCAAGTTGGCTCTTTCTCAGAATGAAATTTAGTAGTCCCTGTATTTCAAATTCCAAATATTTGTGACCAAATTCTACTAACTTGGAAATCTTGAGTGACAATCCATATCTCATCATGAATGTGAGCAAAACATTGCAAGAAGGTATTTTGAGACTATGTTATATTGTTATAGGATCAGTCAGGGGAATGCTAATGTATTTGCTGGGAATACAACTTTTAACGCCCCCAGTTTATTATTACTTTTTTAAATGCTCTATATCTCATGTGATTGTCAAAACTTGAAAACTTTCAACTGTTTGAATAAGATTTCTGGAAAGATTTCAGGTAAGCAAGTTGAAATGGTAGACTATTCCTCCCTTAAGCATGGAAGCTGGCTTGGTGACTTTTGGCCAGTCACTCTATCAAGTCTAGACTGAGTTATAAAACAACAACAGCAACAACAACTGTCTACCAAATTGTACTGGATTAGTATGATAGAACAGGGCCCACCTCCATCAATCAACAAAGAACCTTTTATTGTACAGATTCAGGCTGATAATGATGGATAATGTATGTATATATGCATGCACATGCCATCATGAAAGGATGCTCAGATCACAAAAAAACATTTCTGAATCCCGTTAACTATTAAATGACCTTGTCTCTGAATAAAAATGCATAACATTTTACCTTAATTGTGTGAGCTTGGAGCTTGCAATTCAGGTTTCATATCAGACATGAATTCATATGCCACTCTCTCTTAATCCACTTATTAGAAAAATAGGAACAATAATACTTTTGTGCTATATAATGTGGCTGTGGTTGCTGCTTGGCAGTGTGTGCATGTCAAAGTTGTTTTAAATCTTTCTGCCTAAGAATAAAAGCAATGGATGTGAAGTACTTTTCAGCTCCAGTGCACTTTTGTTTATGTAGCCAAGGAAACTATATGTGTAAAGCTTATAAAATCTATGTGGACATTCTTTGCAGAGTTGACTGAGAAACATGGAGCTGTACTCCAACTCAGCTTGATGGCAGCAAGTTAGGGATGGCTGGTTTCCATAATTAGGATACCAATAATTAGTTAAAGTAGATGAAAAGGTGACAATATTCACTCTTTTTCATGTGGTGTATGCAGTCCTGTGGATTACAGCTCTTGCACATTTTTCTGTTGGAAAAAATCCATTCTTTGTTCAGAGAGATTTGTTTTTTGAGTAATAAGCATATGTTAAAATGTTAATTAAACCAAATAGCTTACAGAATTGGATACAAGTAGAATTTTAAGCACATTTTATGATTAATTTGAGGTGGCTTTTCAGTCCATTTAGTAGATTAGCGTTCATTTTCTTTATTAACGAGTTCAAATTGGTGAGTGCAGCTGAAAGCATTGTAGCCAACATGATGCATTGACAAACAGTGACAGTCGCAGAAGACTTGAAGGAGGCTCAAGGTTTGTAAAAATATCAATAGATATTTACTTCTTTGAGTAGCCATCTTATACTGAGTTTGGTGGAAAGCAAGAGAAAAGTGGGCAAATCCAGAATTCTTGAATTTAAGTTCAAGAATCTATATAGTTGGTTATAAATTTTTCCATTGTTACTGGTGACTCATGTTTATTTAAGTTTTCTGAGTGGAGATGGGGAAGGCAAAAGTTCCTATATGATTCCTGTATTTCATGCAGGTTTTAGGATACAATATGGGATGAGGAATCCCATTAGGCTTGCCCTCTTTTTTTCAGGTTAGATGCTTTTGATAAGAAGTAGTCTACTACTCTACTTACTATCACAATTGTGTCCAAAATTTCTGTTGTTATGTGAAACTTTGAGTTTTGCCCCATTATATGACCTTTCTTGTCACGGTGGTTGAGTGAATCACTGCAGTTGATAAGTTAGTAACCTGGTTGTTAACTGAATCTGGCTTCCCCGTTGACTTTGCTTGTCAGAAGTTCATAAACCGGTAATCACATGATCTTGGGACACTGCATCAGTCATAAATATGAGTCAGTTGCAAAGCATCTGAATTTTGATCATGTGTCCATGGGGATGCTGCAAAGGTCATAACTGTGAAAAATGGTCATAAGTCACATTTTTGGTGCCGTTGAAACTTTGAATTTACGAACTTTTGTAAGTTGAGGACTTCCTGTTTCGAGGCTCTTTGTGACACATTTTCTCTTGGTATTTTAGCAGTCCCGAATGGCAAATCTATTTAATTTTGCAAGTAAAGACATCAACATTAACTTGTTGATTATTATTAACCTAATCATTAATCAAATCTCAGACCATAAACTTCTAAATCTTAGATTCTCTTATTTCTTAACAACATCCATCCTTTCATTCAAACCTAACAGCAGACAGAAAAATTCAATTTAAAATCAGGCAGTTCCAGGTTTTTTCTTGTCTTTGCAACTGGGAGAATGTTATATTTAACCCTTGGGTTTTTTCCTCCTGCTGTAAAAATCTGGCTGTGTTCCCTCTATTTAAGTGGTACATCAATTGTCAAAGCAGTTATTATCTGAAATAAGATTATTGTAAATAACTCATTCATTTATATTGCACAAATTTGTCTCAACAATGACAACTAATTTTTCCCCATCTTAGTAAATTTGTGCCATATGTGTTTTGGTGGAGTTCTTTTTTTTTTTTTTTTGCAAAACATACTAAAAAAAGTTTATACTAAGAAGTTGATAATCATAATTTTCCATTTAGTCCTAAGTGTTCTTTGCTCAGAATTTTTAATTCCATGATTAAAACAAGAGAAAACTGTAAATAGAATGTTTTATTTAGATCAGATTTGATACAGCTGCAAATCTGCCCTTCTACATGTATTTCAGTTCTTATTTTTCAACTTTTCTAAAGACTTTACATTTCAGTAACTCTGATAAAGATTTCTTTGATTCAACACCACTTTTTAGATATTTTGTATATTTGAGTCATGTAAGATTTAATAATTTTGTATAATTGTGTATCTTAGACTTATCCTAATTTAAGAAGAAAAAATGTAGGACTGTAGGACGGTCATTTTTTTTTCTTTCCTAGTGTTTTCTCGTAAATGTAGAGTTTATTTTTTTCAGATTAAATCACATGTTGATCCTGCAGGATTTTCTGCATATCAACAAAAATGCATTTTCCTTCCATAAAACAACTCGGTAGGAAGTGAATTGGGTTACTTTCATCTTAGGACAAATCAAATGTTTGTGAAATATACGGAAGTAGAATGAATACTGAAGTTATAAAATCCCCTGGTACATTTATTTTTTGGCTGCTTCCTTTTTTAAAAAGCTTGAGTTGAAAACTATTTGTAAACTATTAGAAAAGGTTCTTTATTGATTTCTTTTGATATAAAAACGCCAATGGTATAAAAAAGCCATATGCAAGAACCTCAAGACCTAAACAATCCCAATATGGACTTAACTTATCTCTTAAGTTTTTGATTGTTTCTACCATGTTTTCTCCAAAATAAGACATCCCCTGATAATAAGCCCAATTGGGCTTTTGAGCGCATGGCAATAAGGCCAAGCACTTATTTCAGGGTTCAAAAAAAATATAAGACAGGGTCTTATTTTCGGGAAAACATGGTAGCATTTAGTAACACAATATCTGTTTCATAACATACTTTAGCTTAGTTTATTATGTTGTAATTTCCATCCATTGTGGTTTTGTAGATCTACTGTACTGTGTGATTACCAGTGATGATCCTTTAAAAATTTCCTTGAACAGTTAAAAGTGTTTTTAAATACATTTGAACACACTTTTTGGGGGTAACCAATATTTTGATATAATTTATGGTTTATGGTGCTTTAGAAATATTCTGATCCAGACTGTCTTATTGACATTTATAATCTCTCTAAAAGTTAGCTGATGATTTAGATTTTCATAACGCATAGAGCAGTATGTTGTTTAGAAAACTTACATGGCCATTGATCACACAAGATGCAAAGAAGTAAAAAAAAAACACCATACAATTGAAATGCAATTATGTATCTTAGAAGCCACTCCTGCCCTCCGAATCATGCATTTCAGGCAGTATTAGTAGTTGGGTATCAACTTCTAGGGAAAAACCAGGTTTTCACAGCTTTCTGGAAAGTCAGCAAGATATTAAAAATAAAGATATATGAAGACGTTAGCGCTGAATAAGTGAAAATTGTAAGCACTTTATTTCCAACAACCTGTTTAATTTTAAGAGTACAATATGATCTAAATAAAGTCTACTGAGTGGCACTCACTGAAAAGAGAATGGCAACTTTGGAAAATACAGCTATCATACTTATAAAATAAAGATTGCCCTTGTCTCAACCTTAAATTAGGAGTGGAGAAAATAAATGGGTATCTCCCTAAACGAATAGGCTCAAATTTGTAACTGTTATATTGAATTTGAATTTTCTGTTCCATGTTAATGGAATCCTAGAAGAACACTTCACTTAAAACAAATACTGAATAAGATATTTTAGATTAAGTAAGAAAACAACATTGCAGCTTTGTTAGTTTTTAAAAAAGAAATATCAATTAAGAATCCAACACCATCTGAAGGACAACCAGCTTATTATAAGATAAACTTCTGGGGCACAGTGAACTATGATCCTTGAAAGCAAGCAGTGACTAATGATCCTTGAATAAAGGATTTATGCGTCATACCTTGGAGGAGATGGGAGTGTATCTTCTCAAGATTACATTTGATTACATTTGCCATCTTAAATAGAATTCCTTTGGAATAACCATTTTGAAAATAGTGACATTCATTGCCTAAAAATGTAATCAATTGTAATCACATTGTAAATGCTGACAAATAAGGACAAGATATCAATATTCCAGTATTTGAGGGGCTGCCACAAAGAAGAGGAGGTCAACGTATTTTCCAAAGCACCAGAAGGCAAGACAAGAAACAGTGGATATAAACTAATCAAGGAGAGAAGCAACCTGGAATTAAGGAGACACTTCCTAACAGTGAGGACAATTAACCAGTAGAGCAGCTTGCCTTCAGAAATTGTAGGTGCTTCATCACTGGAGGTTTTTAGGAAAAGGCTGGACGGTCATGAATATGAAATGGTATACGGTCTCCTGCTTAACCGGGGTTAGACTAGAAGACCTCCAAGATCCCTTCCAGCTCTAATTCTGATTTGATCTGATTGATTGATCCTAATCATGAATATCTTTGTTCACGCATGCAAATGGTAGATTGAATAAGATGTTTAAACATTTTTTTCAATATTTCTTCCTTTTGTAATTTGTACATTGTATTTTTTTAAAGGCAAGTGCAATGAAAGTGGAATTAAGGTACTATAGGAAATGTTTGCCACAAAGGCTGTGTCCAAAAAGAAGACAGAAAAAAGGTGAACCAAGAAAGAAAGCAGCAGGGGAAACACATACTTACTGGTTTGTTGGGTGGGCGGGGGAGCGAATGTTTGCTGGGCTAGGCTGGGGAGCATTTGAGGTGTGGGTGGGAAGAGAAGGCAGTTGAGCAAATATATGCTGGCTGGGGGGGGGGGCACTGGGGTTTCGTGGAGCATCACAAGCCTCCCCAGAGTCGCCCTTTCTGGGGTTGTTTGCTGCCCTCAAGGCAGAGTGCAGGGAGGCTAAAAGAAGATAAATGGGAGGGCAGGAGATAGGCAGGTAGGAAGTAATTGAAATGCCCATGCAGTTGTAAGTTTTGGCTGCCAAGCACCCAAAATTTGATCTTAGTGTACATATGCGATCATGTGTATGATGCCCATAGGAAGGATCAAGAATTTTATTTTTCAGTGCTGTCCCTGAACAAATGGTCATAAATCGAGGAGTACTAATACTAAATCCTTTTTCCCCTTGCCTAATATTTTTTCCACTTTGTCCCTATCATATGTTTTTTTAATCAACTCAGAATAATTTTTAAATGCAAAATTTAGGCCATGTGCTCCTGAGCTGAAGAAGATTTGGTCTGACCTAAGCGTAGTACATAAAATTATCTGCTACAATGTCCTACCTGTCAGTGACTACTTCAGCTTCAACCACAACAATACACGAGCAAACAATAGATGCAAGCTCATGGTAAATTGCTCCAAACTCAATTGCAATAAATACGACTTCGGCAACAGAGTGGTCAATGCCTGGAATGCACTACCTAACTCTGTGGTTTCTTCCCCAAACCCCCAAAACTTAAACCTTAAGATTGTCTACTGTTGACCTCACCCCATTCCTAAGAGGTCTGTAAGGGGCGGGCATAAGTGCACCAATGTGCCTACTGTCCCTGTCCTTTTATTCGTATCCATTTCATGTATTCATAATCATGTTTATACTTACTGTATATCTGTTATCTAAAACATGCTTAAATAAATAAATAATAAATAAATAGATAGATAGATAGATAGATAGATAGATAGATAGATAGATAGATAGATAGATAGATAGAAAGAAAGATTCCCATCTGAACTAGAAAGTGTTAGAAACAATTTAAAGGATATTATTTTAAGTCTGTTTCTCACAAAAGCACTTTAGACATTTTCTAAACTCCTGTGATCCAAGAGGCTGCACTCTTTGAAGAATGGGAAAACAGAAGCCAAGAGCAGAGGAAAGAGTTTTATTTTGAATTGGAAACAATAACCGTTTTTTTAAAAAAAAAATAGAATTACTGTTTGTGTAAGGCAAAGTTCATGGGATTGCGCCTAGAGAAGACAATGAATTTGAAAAACATCCAATTCACTCAGGTTAGAGTAAATATGAGAGTATATACGTGTATGATTGTATTTGGGGTGTATGTGTGAAAAAGTACAGATACCCAACCCACACTTTTCTTTGGTTATGAAAACAAAAATGAAATGAAATAAGATTCCATAAGCCCAATTGAATTCCATAAGCTTCTTACAGCTTCAACTGACTTGTTTACCCTGCCAAGAAGGCAAGGTATTCATAGGTATCATGTCAGAACCACCTGTATATATTATTTCGGATAAAGGATAGAGTCATGTGTAAAGTTAGGATAATTTTAATAGAGTCAATCTTCTTCAATAGTATTGCTATCATTTTGCAAATTGTTAAAATCCCTTAAACATGAAACTTAACAACCATAGGAGATGTGTGGGGTGTATGTGTGAAAAAGTCCAGATACCTACCAATCCACACTTTTCTTTGGCTATACCTATTTGCTGTGTATGCAAATGTTTACAAAGAACTATTCCTTGGACTGAAAAATATTCTTCTTTCTAATTAATGTATCCTGAGATCCTTAAACTTCCCGGCTTCTCTCAGTGGCTCCCGTCATCCTCCTCCCACCCTCAACCCCTGTCTCAGAATATTAATGCAGCGGATAATTGGGTTCAGTTTTGGATTCTCTAGATGGCTTATTGCGGGTGCTAATCCTCACAGAGGCATCTGGGAAAGTGAAAGGTTAGCCGTGGCCTTTGATCTGGATTATGGAATTTGAAAAAAGAAAAAAAGACTTCTGCAGTCATGCAAATCATCCTTGTTCGATTCCTAGAATGGGTACTGCTGAATTGGCTTCCCGCCCTCCCTCAGCTATTGTGTGGGATTGCCATTTTTAAAAATAAACTCAGTGTTGGCAGTTGTTGCCCCCACAACATCTGGAGGGTATCAGATTACAGAAGCCTGCCTTACTGTTTTAAAAATCTACTATTGTTGCTCAATGGAATGGATAGGACTCTCTCGGTTGTCTGAAATCTAAATTCATTCTAGCGGTGGAATGTTTAGTGGTGTTAATTCCCTTTTTCTCCCCCAGTTTCCTAATCAAAAGATGTAATTATCTTGGGTTTTTTTTTTTTCCTTTAAGAGAAACCAAACGATGCTTCTTACTGAAAGTCCATGAGAACGGTACTAAAGCGTTGTTTGCCATTCTATTCTTTGACTTTTTCTTAGCGAACTGTCTTTAAGACATTAGTTGCCAGCAGCAGTGGTGAGAATTTGTTGAAAAACACACTTTTAGTAGACAAGTGTATCTAAGTCTACGATGACACAGCTTTAAACTTTATTAAAGTCTGTCTTGGACTCTTCTTTCCTCTCCGAAGTTAAATGGAAGAAAGCTTTTTTTGGGGGGGGGAGGGGCAGAGCAGGGGTAGACAATTGGACCTAAGTCTACCGTGACACAGCTTTAAACTTTATTAAGTCTGTCTTGGACTCTTCTTTCCTCTCCGAAGTTAAATGGAAGAAGGCTTTGGCAGTCGCCCTGCTGTGAGCTTGATTGATGCAGAAAACATCTGAGGGACTTTTGTTTCCCTGCTTGTTCTTCATGAGTGCATAATGTGTGAATACTCAAATAAGGTCAGCCCTTATCCCATGTAATCTAGGCCTGAAAGCAGATCAAGAGTGACAGTCATACCCCATAAGTGAGAACACAAATCATCCTTTGCAGACTTTGTGAGGTGTTTTTTTTTTTAACCCCTTCCATTTTAACCCCTTTTTTTTTTCTCCTTCCATCTTGGAGACGGGTGGGAGGGGAATGACTCAACTTCTTCTTGAAAAGAAAGAGAATACATGCTTGGAATGTAATACTGCTCCTTCAAGGCAGATCTGGGGGGACTGGAGGGCAGATTTTTTTTGTTTGTTTGTAACGAAGCATTAGTCTTTTCACTGGAAGATTCAAGGAACGGTTTCAGTTTTGGGTTCTTCCTGGCTAGAAACATGGAATACTACAAATTGGGAATGGAGTGGGGGAAAATTCTTTCCCCATTTGAAGTTGGGGCAAGAAAGGCTTACTGAATTTTCCATCAGAATAACTGGAAAACAACAATAACCTTGGGTGGGTTTTTATTGTTGTTTTGATTAACCAATTAACAGATTGCTAATCTTTTGAATATGGACATTATGCGAG
This sequence comes from Masticophis lateralis, assembly GCA_030761175.1. NCBI lineage: Eukaryota > Metazoa > Chordata > Lepidosauria > Squamata > Colubridae > Masticophis > Masticophis lateralis. The sequence goes on along the minus strand of JAUDYJ010000007.1, from coordinate 67,094,181 downwards.
CCTATATAATGAATCTTGGTGGGGGAAAATATTTCCGTTGGACCTGGCCTGATTTTAAGGCAACACCAGACATGGATAAGGATGGGAAAACTATCCTGATACCCCCACACCAAGTTGATATATAAAATAGAGTCAGTCAGCTCTTTTTATGTCCTCTTTTAAGACATGGTAGTTTTGTCCTTGATTGAGACGAAGTGATTTAAATTTCAATTGGGTAAATATTTCTATTTGGAGAAGGCAAAGTTTGAATACAATTTGTAGCTGGTTTATTACTATTATCTCTTTTATTCATTAAACATGAAACTCAGTCAACTGAACATTTAAAGATGTGTCACAAGTACGATTGATTGGTGCTAATAATTGATACAGATTGCTGCCACGTCCTAGGTATCAACCAAATATCTTCTTAAAATATATGATGTTCCGAGTAGCGCAGTTTTTTGCTGGTGTTATTGCAGGAAGCTGCAATTTCTTGATGTGTTTTGTAAAATTCTTGGATATGGTAGCAAGTGTCCCGATAACAAAGGGTATCACTGTTACATATTTCATCCATAGCCGTGTAGTTTCGATGGCCAGGTCGCGATTTTTTGTGATTTTTTTCCAGTTCTTTTTCTTCAACTCTGGCATCTCCTGGTACAGCGATATCAATAAACTACGCTTCAGCCCTTGACAACTGTGATATCTGGCATGTTATGTTCCAAATGACGATCTGCCTGTATTTGAAAGTTCCACAAGATCTTCATTGTCTCATTTTCGACTTTGTGCTCCCATGACTTTTTGAAAATAATAATAATAATAATAATAATAATAATAATAATAATAATAATACTTGAACTTTTTGACTTGAACGGACTTGAACATTTTGACTCTACAAAAAACCACCTTACTCGGAACAGCTTACATCCTCTGACGATACCTTAACAGTTCCTAGGTCCTTGGTTAGGACTCGAGCTGCTGAGCTATTAACCAGCCTCAAAGACTATGAATCTCACTACAGATTAACCAATAATAATAATAATAATAATAATTATTATTATTATATACACAAAAATGACAGTATACACAGCAAATGAGATAACCATGCTGGATTTCGTATCACAAATCACTATTCAAACACTTCCTAAGCATTTAGGACTGCATGATGTATTGGCGGATTATGCGAGCAGAGCCCAGTAAAGTGGCCTTCTGTAACTGACCAATGGTGATCTTGCCAGCACCAATTATTATTATTATTATTATTATTATTATTATTATTATTATTATTATTATTATTACCACCTTTATTCATTAAATATGAAACTCAGTCAACTGAACATTCAAAAATTTATCACAAATACTATTGACTGGTGCTAATGGTTGATAAGGGTTGCTGCCAGCGTCCTAGGTATCAACCAAATATCTTAATAATAATAGTATTATTATTATATCATCTTCATCATCGCACAGTCAGCCAGATGTTCAGACTGAATTTGGCATTTTTGTGTACCTGTTGAGTCCTTACCAAGGACTTGGGGTAGGCAAATCTGGATGTTTGACAGTGTTACAGATCTCGCTGCAGGATGGAAACTGTTTCAGGTAAAGCTGCCTTCTGCAATTGACTGACGGCAAATCTGTCAATGCCAGTGGAGTTCAAGTGGTGCTCCAGGTGCTTTGAGAGTGCACCCAAGGTGCCTATTACTATCCTTGCTTTTGCCACAGTCATTCTAGTTCTATTTTTGGTCTTTGTATTTTGTTATCTTCTCCAGTTGTTTCTCTTCTATTCTGCTGTCTCCAGGCACCACCACATGCACTATCCAGACTTTTTTGTCTTTTTTATAGACAATTGTTAAGTCTGGGGTGTTATGTGGCCGGTGCCTGTTTTTTTTAAAAATTATTATTATTATTATAAACTTTTATTCATTAAACATGAAACTTGTTATCATCCTCATCCTCCACCTCATCATCCATTGTACAGTCAGTATCCGATATTAGTAGATATAGGCAGGTAATGGATTTGGCATTTTTGTTGTTATCAAATTTATGTGCCGCCCGTCTCATGGCTTAAGGTTCATATTACGTTATGCCATGGTTTGTTGAAATATATTTTAAAGAAAATGTCACAATTGTTTGGATTGGTACCACATCTTAGGTTAAACCAAAGAAACCATATTAAGACTATAATAAATAAAATGTCAGAGAAATACAATACACACACACACACACACACAAAGAGAGAGAGAGAGAGAGAGAGAGAGAGAGAGAATATCATTTCAAATGGTTTTTCTTTTTTCAGTATGCTTTGTATATTCAAAGTCAGGAAAAGTAATTCTGTGGATGTTTGAATTTTTTAAAATTAATGGCTAGCCATTTAACAACCACTGTCTAACCAGTTGTAACTTTAAATGCTCACTAAGTGAACACTTGTAAGTTGAGGGCCACCTTAATGGAATATTTTATATGTGCTAAGGTCTAATTTTTTCTTTCCTATTTTATTTTCAGCATATTTACCCTTCCTTTATATTCCCAATAAAAATAAGCCTGTGTAGGAGGCTGGGCTTACAGTGATTGGCCTGGTGTTAGGCCAATCGAATGAGATTCTGTGACTCAGTGGATTAGAAAATGGGTGTCACCATTTTTATTTAAACATCTTAACCCTGCACCACTATCTCTCTCTCTAACCATCGAAATTGTTTTTGTGTGTGTGTGTGTGAAACAAACTAACATTTTTTAAAAAACCTCAGAAACAATCATTAACCTGTGGAGAATTCTTATGTTCTCCATTGTAAGGTGTAAGACCTCCATTGTAAGACCTTTCCAATAGGGTAATTAGAAATAGGAAGGTAGAATTACACCACTGACAGGATTAAAAAGCACGGACACAATGTTGATTTTTCATTTATATATACTTTTAAAGACTTTTATTGATGAAATCCTCCCTACAGAACTGAAAATTTATCCTAGCAATATGTAATTGAATGATGTAGTATAGATTATATCAAATTAAAAAAAAATCTAAAAACTAAGAAATCTTCTTATTCTGGCATAATTAGAGTAGCTTCACATATTATTTATTTTGAATTGTGCTGCTGTTATTATAGAGGGTCTAAAGTGTTTATTTAGATGAAGCCTGAGTCTCAGGACTATGAAAACAGAAATAAAATGAAATAAAATTGGATTCTCCCAATAGAATTCCTTCTAACAGTTCAGACGACTTATTTACCCTGCCAAGGAGGCAAGGTATTTTACTGGTATTGTGTCAGAACCATCTGTATATATAGTATTATTTAGGATAAAGGATGGAGTCATGTATAACATTAGGATAATTTTTATTAGAGCCATCTTCTTCAGTAGCATTGCTATCATTTTGCAAATTAAATCAGATTTCCTTTCAATGTTGTGCTTTAAACTTAGGTCACTGAAGTTTAGCAAAGTAAGTTACTAAGTAAGCTGAAATGTAGGAACATCTTATGTAGCATCTTATGCTTTTATCCATATGGATGTCTTGCCCCTTTCCTTTTTTTTTCTTTCAAAAAAAGTGTGTCAATGGTTGATAAAAACCATCTTTTTGTAAACTTTCTACAATGACGAGTATTTATGAAAAAAAATCGAAGTGGTTTTGAAACAAAGCAGACACACATTCAAGATACATTAAGAATGGTAATAGAATCACTTTTGTGACATGAAAAATGTTGTATGGCAGGACACAGATTTGTGGAAGATGATTGAGAAAATAGTTTTCTAGTATCTCCAGATAAAATCACACCTCTTCAAAAACAAAAAGGATCAACATGAGGAACTGTATGTATGCAATTTATCAGTTTTTCTAGTTTGTTCCAAATTCTTAATTTAAAATTTTCATGACCTTTATAGAATCAAGTATATACAGCCTTTCCAGAAAGCTGTTATTAAGTTTTCCATAGCATATTTAGATTAAATAAGTCCTGATCATATGAACTGGGCCTTGAATGAATGAACAAATGTAATTAATGTTTGCAGAATTCTGTTCCTGGTTTTCTTTAAAATCATATAGTATTCAGTAGTTTGTGTTTGGCATTAGAATAGAATAGAATAGAATAGAATAGAATAGAATAGAATAGAATAGAATAGAATAGAATAGAATAGAATAGCAGCGAGGATAGTATTTGCACAAAGATGGAAAGTAGAGAAAATCCATTCAGAAGACGAAGTAATTAAGAAAATATTAGATTGTGCAGAAATGAATAGACTGACTTTGATAAAGAAAGAGAGAATTCAGAATATTACAAGCTATGGAAACAATTTTACAATTGGTTAGAGAAGATAAAGATAAATGTATTAATAGTAAACAAGAAAATGTTATAATAAATGAAGTATGGGGAGAATGTTGTAATAAAGAAATGGGAAAAATAAAGAAACGATGAAGATCAGAGGAGTAAGAAGAAGATGAAGTCACAATAGAAGCAAGTAGATGATACACTGAATGATTGATTTTGTATTGTATGTTTGTTTATAAAATATTTTTTTTATAAAAATATAAATAGAATAGAATAGAATAGAATAGAATAGAATAGAATAGAATAGAATAGAATAGAATAGCAGAGTTGGAAGGGACCTTGGAGGTCTTCTAGTCCAACCCCCTGCCCAGGCAGGAAACCCTACACCACTTCAGACAAATGGTTGTCCAATCTCTTCTTTAAAACTTCCAGTGTTGGAGAATTCACAATTTCTGGAGGCAAGTTTTTCCACTGGTTAATTGTTCTAACTGTCAGAAAAATTCTCCTTAGTTCTAGATTGCTTCTCTCCTTGATTAGTTTCCATCCATTGCTTCTTGTCCTACCCTCAGGTGCTTTGGAGAATAGCTTGACTCCTTATTCTTGGTGGCAATCCTTGATATCAGAACACTGCTATCATGTCACCCCTAGTGAAATACTCAAGGTTTGAAACAGTGGAATCTACTTTCTCTCACAGATTCGATTCCTATACCATAGTGCAGGGTATAGCATTATATTTTTTCTAAGCAAATTGATATGATTTAATTTTTATATCCTATGTTCTCAGTATGTGCAACAGCATTTAATCTAAGTGTTAAGATAGTATTCTATAACTAAGTGAACAGATATGACAATGTAGAATTTTCCTGAAAACATTGAAGACATATTGGCAGGTCTAGTTTAGAATAAAATGTAGACATAAAGATAAATGTTTCCTCTGGCTAGTTGTGTCCAACTCTAGGGCTGGTGCTCATCTTCATTCCTTAGCTGATGGAGCCAACATTTCCGTGGCCACCATGGCCAGCATGACTATAAGCCAAAGGTGCACAAAACCCTGTTACTTTCCCACCAAAGTGGTACCTATTTATCTACTTACATTTGCATGCTTTCAAACTATTAGGCGGCCAGGAACTGGGACAAGTAATGGGAGCTCACCTGTTGTTTAGCACTCAGGTCTCAAATCCTGGCTGTTAGCTTTCCAACTGATAAACTTAGTGTCTTTAACTGCTGAGCCACCGTGTCCCCTAGTTTATGAAATGTAGTATGATCAAAACAATTTCAGTGCTTTTAAATTTAAGAGGCCATAAAAAAGCTTTTAAACCAGTTTAAATGCTGGACAAAACTTCCTCAAAGCAACTATCTGCCTTTCACAACAAGCTTGAAGAAGATCCATTGTTTTTCCCAAAATTGAACAGAAAGATACACAGGCTGTCTTCAGTTCAAACCATTCCTTTAGTGACCATTTGAAATTACAATAGTATGGGGGAAAGTAACTTATGGGTTAGTCTCACTCATTGCAGCACCCATGGTCATGTGATCAAAACCTGCTTTGCAACCAGCATCTATTTATGACAGTTTGAGAATCCCAGGGTCACATGATTGCCGTTTGCCATCCTCCCAGTCAACAAGCAAAATCAATGGGGGAAGTTGAACCCACTTAACAACTGCAGTGATTCACATAACAACCATGGTAAAACTGAGCACAACTCACTTAATTGCCTTGCTTAGCAATTGTAATTCTAGTCCCAGTTACGTCATTGGTCAAGGACTACCTGTACTTTCCCAAAATTATATTAAAAAAGCTTATAGATGTCAAATCTGCAGAATGGGGGTGGGGTGGGGGTTTGAGAGGGAGAATGTTAAAACATGAATTCTTTTGTAGGATTGAACTGAAGTTTGGAACAAGTATAGACAACCTTAACTAGAGACTTTGTGCTAAATTCCAAGTTATTTTTTTGATGTTTCAATCTTTTTTACAAGCAGTAAAATAGTAAGCCTTTTTTTTTTTTTGTAATCCTTGACTGAAGCAGCGCATGCCTCTCTGGCAATGCTCTCCAGAGAAATAGAGGAGAAAAGTTTGTGTTTTAATATAGTCCAGCAGAAGAACACTAAACTAATTACCCCAAAGGTGCTTTTTTTCAAGAAGCAACTGGACTTTTTGTTTTTTCTTTGAAGACATTTTGCTTCTCACTCGAGAAGCTTCTTCAAAGCTGAAGAAGAACCATGATCTGGATGACTGAGAATTTCCATAGACACTAAACTAATTACGATCACTAAACTAATGGACCTAGATGAAAGATACAATTTAATTTATTTATTAGTTTTATAACTCTTTTCTACAAGAACTCAAAGATGATTAATAGGGGGACTTGTTATCCCCATGGCAGCCACCCTGTACATGGACATGTCTGCAAGTGGGGTCATGGGAGTTTGAGGAAGAAGGGCAAGTGACAAAAACAGCAATCGTGCAATGCCACCTGTACAAAAGGGTGTGAGCTTGTATTGGGATGGACCTTGAATTTCTGTCATTGAGAGAAAAGCATTTGATCCTGTAGATCAGGGGTGTCAAAATCGATTTAATTGAGGGCCGCATCAGGGTTGTGTTTGATCTCGGGTCGAGGTGGACATGGCCAGGATGGGCATAGTCAGCTTGACATCATTTGTGTTCGGGGGTGCCTGAGGTGGCCTGAGCACTCTGCCAGCGAAAATGGGCTCCCGAGCTCTGTTTTCAGCTGCGAAGGTCTCCTGCAACTTTCTGCCAGCGAAAATGGAGCTCGGGAGGGCTGCATGCGGCCCTCTCGAGCTCGGTTTTCGCTGGCAGAGGCACCACCGACCAGTTCTTTGCTGTTTTCAGAGTGGCCCTGTGGGCCACATCTAAGCACCTCACGGGACAGATCAGGGCCCTGGGCCTTGAGTTTGACATCCCTGCTGTAGATATTAATGCATATAAGCTTTGTTAGTCTGAACAAGAGAGGGGGACTGGCCTCTGAGTATCCATGGATGATAAGGGTGGATTTGAATCTGGATCTTTCCATCCTATCCCAATACTTTAACTACGGATCCCTTTACCAAAGGATAAACTCCCACTGATAGAATGGAATTTGCTTCTAAGAAAACAAGTGCAGGGTTTTGTGATGAGACTGGGTTACTTACATAGGAGAGAGCAGCCTGTTGACCTCAGGGGGCTTCTAGCTGGCCTAGAAACTTATAAAGAATAGTGTAAGTAAGATTTGATTTATTTATTATTGTTCCTTTGTGGGTGGGGGGTGCTGTTAGAAAAGGGCAATTGTCAGGGTATTACATTCTGTGAAACAATTTTTTTTTAAAAAAAATTACAGTTACATTTGTGGAGGTGAATAAAATAGACTTAGTTTTGTTTCTGGATCATCTCTGACAGAATTATAAATCTTGTTAGAAACTACGTGTTAGATTTTTGAAGCAGCATGGCTTTGTTTTGCGAACATGAGTGTGAAATTGACAAGGGAGCTGAGATTCTTTCTCATTCTATCTGAGTCTCTCTTTCTCTCTCTCTCTCCTGATTTGCTGCAACTTCTAAGTTTACATGAATTCCCTGTGTGGGCAGCAATCAGTCCATGCTCCTGTCTCAGGAATCCAGTCCTGCTTGGAGTCCTGCTGCCCTTTTGTTGTCCTTCCTCCAAGGGTGATCAGTTGAGGACTATGTGGTGACAGAACCAGTTTGTAACAGGCTTGTCTTTCAACTTCTCTTCTTTAGGCTCTGCTGCCACAACTCATCTGAATTTGCTGAGAGGCGGGATCACGAGAGCCTCTCTACGAACGAAGCAAGCGAAAAAGGAGAGAACTGCTAGAGCTGCCGCCGCTAATGCTTCTTGCTGCAATGAACTGGCTAGATGAACCAAATTGGCAACTTCACATTTCCTTCCTTGTGCTGCTCTCCATTCACACGAAGGGTAAGAAGATAAAATGCTGTGCAATGTTTCTCTGATAGGGGGCTGAACTAAAAAGTGCAACTTAGGCAGAATCTCTGAGCTTCTTGGGTTATTAAAAAAAAAAAGATTTGTGTTCAAGGTTCCACAAGGTTTATAGCATTGTGCATGGAAAAGCTTAATTTAGAAATAGATGGATGTTTCTAACTTGCCAGGCCTCTCCTTTGTTTTTCTGCCTTTTAAAAATACTGCTGTGTGGTTCTTTGAATAATATCTCAAATGGAATGATGCGGTGCTCCAGAGAGCCCTTTCAAAATCAGTAGCAAGTGCTGCTTAATGTTGCCATTTTAAAAGAGCTATTGGAAAGAATTAAAAAGACAGTATTAAGAGATTTGGGCTCTTAGCATTCGTAAGGTACAGTAGCTAATTAATGCAAATGACACTTGAGGAACAGCAAACTTTTTTCCCCCTCAGAAGCACTGAGAAATGACTGAAAAGGAAGAAAGGAAATTTAATGACCTCTTCTGGGATCAAATGTTTGATGTACTTCAAAAATCTAGAAACAGATATATAACCAAAGTAAGAAAACAGACTGATTTAAATAAATTATATTAGCAATTAGTACATTTCCTTGAAGTCAGTTGTATACATAGCTGTGGAACTACTCTGGTCAAAAGTAGAATCTTTCTACTAATTTGAACAATACTGTTCAGCTAAACTTAACTGGTAGTTGAGAAATTAATTTTCAAAGCTTTATGTTACTTAAAGTGGTATATGTTTTTTTGACCTAGTGAAATCAATTAATTTGAAAATATCCAGCCCTCACAGTTGTCTGGTAACAAACCAGTGTCTTAAATATACCATTTTATGGTATGGTTTATGAAGGCTTACCTTACATGCTCTTTGAGGATACATTGCCTGTATTTACACACAATCCTGAAATATGGTGACATAGTCTTTATGTTTTACTTGTAGCATTATCTGGCTGGTATCCAACACAAGGAGAAAAGAATTTTGTATACTCACATAGATAAAACAATCCAAGGAATTGCTTATGGAAGATAAATCCAGTTTTCATAATTAGTTCTTTTGGTCCATAATTCATCCTCTACCCCAGTGTCCCCCCCCCCCCCCCCGCCCCCATGTGTAGGTCCCATTCCAGTGAAGAAGATCAGCATTTACACACTTAATGTAATGTATTACCTGAGTAATGTGAGCTTTGGGACAGTAACTGCTGCGTATTCTGGTTTCAACAAGATGGTATTTGCAGTATGATACATTTTAATGTTTGGTGGTCCCCATGGCATTACGATGCCCTCCCATTGCATGCTTTTCACTTGTGTCCCCCTTGAAATATCCTTGTTTTCCCACGTTATTGAGGAAGTTCAAGGGTGACTTGAAGAATTAAAGACTTAAACAGATTTTGGATAGTTTATATTCCATTCCCAGATGGCATGCAGCTCTTCCCACCTTAAAATGCAGATTCTTAATGATTTGGCTGATTCTCAAGGGAAATAGATCTGTACTGAGATACGAACATCTGTAAGGGTGTGGAGAGATTTATGCAGGAAACCTGCAGTGAACTGCTGAAAGACTAATACTGACAATGTTTCCATCCAAAGGAACTGAATATTGTTTTTTGATTAGAATATTAAAAATGGGAAACACGAGCAAAACTAAAACAAATATGAATACAGAATCTGAACTAAAAATGGTTTCTTTCTTTTCCTTTTCCTGAGTCTGTATATAAAGTATATATACAGATCTTACGTTCATCTCTACTTCAATTATTAATATCCAGGTATTTTACAGGGAAATAAGGCTATGGAATTCATATCCATTATTCAGATTCTCCAGAGAGCAAGGCATTTCTACATTTCTTATCTGGAGATAACTATTTCTTTCCATGTTTAGTCAAATGATATTTATTGGCATGTAGAAATATGCCACTTGGTACTTAGGTAAAGGTAAAGATTTCCACATGCGTGCTAGTTGTTTCCAGCTCTAGGGCGTGGTGTTCATCTCTGTTTCTAAACTGAAGAGCCAGTGCTGTCCGAAGGCAACTCCATGGACATGTGGCCGGCATGACTAAATGCTGAAGGACTATACTGTTACCTTCCCACCAAAGTGGTCCCTATTTTTCTATTTGCATTTTTTACGTGCTTTTGAACTTCTAGGTTGGCAGAAGCTGGAGCAAGTAACAGGAGCTCACTCGGTTATGCGGCGCTAGGGATTCGAACTACTGAACTGCTGACCTTCTGATCAACAAGCTCAGTGTCTTAGCCACTGAGCCACTGCATCCCTAACTTGGTACTTACAAAGTCCAAATTATTATTTTCAGAAAAATCTTTCTTACACAGAAAAGTATACTTATTTGTATATCTCATCCTAGAACCGGAGAAAGTTTTGCATCTCAAAATGAATGATCTTGTTTATCTCAAACAAGATTAAAAAACACTTGGTGTACACATTGCCCAAGGCCAAACTAAACAAGAAGCTAAATGAATATGGATTTTCCTTAAAATCAGATAGAGTGGAAATGGGATGGACTATCTGTTGATGTTTGTCCTTCAGAGGTTTTTCGCCACTGAAATGGATATATTTGAGAAAAAATATGTATAGTTGTAACTTTTCCGTAACAAATCAAGTAATAATTTGGTTGAGTTTTAATTATATTGGGAAAATAAAGGAAGACGAAAGAGCTTGATAGATTCTAATGCAGTTAGATTCAGGCGTCTTCCTGAACCTAAAATGTTTGGGAGATCTATTCATATATCTCCAGCATTTTAGTAGTTTAGCAAAATGAAGCATTCTGTTTCTTTTATTTATAAGTGAAGAATAAAAAAACCTTCCATGTATATGACAGGTAGCTAAAATAAGAGATATTTGAATAAAACAAAGATATGGTAGCTCAGTTTCAGTTTATGTCATCATAAGAATTTGCCTTGCTCAAAAGTTGCTTTGTTTCTTTATTCCCTTACCATTTTCAGTATAACGTGGGGAAAAAAAACTTCAATCATTTAGAACGCTAATCAATACTAGTTCTAAATTCAGAGAGGAGCTTCACAAATACAGACGAATAAGGTTATGCCTGGAATAGCAGATGCAGACATAATTTGTAGTTAGAATTTATTTATTTATTTATTTGTATCCCATTTTTATTATTTTTACAAATAACAAAAAGTGGCGAACATATCAAACATACCGTACCTTCCTTTTATTTTCATCACAACAACAGCCCTCTAAGGTGGGGTTGGGTTGAAAGGGAATGACTGGGCCAAAGTCACCCAGCTGCTTTTCATGGCTAAGGCAAGACTAGAACTCATGATCTTCTTCTTCTAGCCAGGTGCCTTAACCACTAGACAGAACTGACTCTCAGTTAGGCATACAGCTACATTTTACACACTCATTAATTCGCAAAAATAATTTATGATGAGGAACTTACAAGTAAATACAAGTTTGTGTCCTTAGGCATGAAAAAAACCCTAAGTTTCAGATTATGAGGTCAGAATTGATTTTAAATACTTGGAAAAGACTCTGAGAATAGAATGATCAGCTTGTGGATGTTATTTAGTTCAGTTGGGCTTTTGAAGACATAGTCATATAACTTAACCAGTTTCTTCCCCTTCTCTTTGAACTTAAGTTGAAGAGTGTTAAAGAGACAGGTTACTGCTTCAGTACTTTCTAAGCTACGTGCAAACTTACTTCTGAAGTGAATTTCAGAGGGGGTGATTAGTAGCACTCTCTTTTGGATTTGTTTTGTTGTTCACAGTTGCTGTACTTTATCTCACCTTTTCTTGTTTACCCAGATGTTTTTCTACAAAGCAAAGACAGTTTGGTTTGATGCTAGTAAAGGGATTACAGGGTTTACATTGCACATCTATTTTAGCCATCTTTAAAATCAGTCCAAAATAGGTCACATAACTAAAATACAAATGGTAATTATTTTTAAATATATATTCATAAGGAAAACCTGTATAACCCAGTAAAATTAAATTAGTACATATTGTAAGGTAGAAAAAAAACCTTAAATTGATTAAGATTGTTGGTATTTGGGGATGGTAATAGTCAAAATGGAATTGGCAAATGACTGAGGTGTTTTTTCTATTCCTTATGGGAACTTAAAAATATCTAAAATATTGGGTTCTTCTCCCACTCAATTTTAGAAGGCATCTGTTATCATGCATTTAAACCTGATTTAACCCTTTAGCCAGAGGAAAGCTGCTCATCTCTGTTTAGGAGCAACCGTAAATTATTCTGAATATCTCCATGACAAGAGTTAGGCTTTTACAATGGTTCTGAAACACTTGCTGCTGATTCTCATCTGTTGCATACAATTACACAAACTAATCCAGCTACTTAAATAACTATTTAAGTAAAATATGAATCTTAATTTTGTCCAGGTAAACTCAGTGGACATAGAGGAAAATAAAAATTGCCTTGATTTGGATTATGGAAATCCTGTTTGGGGCCATGTTTTGGGGTGGGGGAATCAGTTAAAACAATCCAATGTCTTACACTTGCTCCTTCCTTAAATTTACTATTCATAAGTAATTCTGTTCGGAAATGTAAAAAAATAATTCCGCAAACTAAACACATACTTATTATTTAATAACTTGAAAGATAGTTCTCTATATTGTGATTGTCCAAATTCATTGGAACTGCTAGTGGAAAATTTTGGGAGGTATAACTCAAATATTACTAAGGCTACTAAATTTGGGGAGGTGAGCAGAAACTCTGGGCTAAATAGATATAAGGATGTATATCACGAGAAAAAAATCAGGTTGGAACAATATTCAGAGTTACATGAATTGTGCTTTAGGGATTCAGAATGTAGTATTTGGTATCTTAAATTAAAATTTCCTCTTTTACATCCAAATCAGGAATCTCTTGTTAATAGTAGTTAACAAATTGGGTTAGTAAAAATATGTCACTTGGGCTTACTAATTAATCTGATTTATTATCCTGGTATGAACCCAGAGTTCCCTTATTTATCCACAAGGAATCCTTCCTTAATACAAATTGAACTAAAAACCCTTGGCAAAATTCACTTAGCAAAAAACGAGAGAGGCTAAAAATGAATGTTTTGTTTTACGACTCATTGTGGCTCAGTTGCTCGTGATGCTGTAAATTTCAAACAATGGCCAAAATCATAATAATAATTTGTTGTTTTATGGCACATTCTTTAAAAATTCTTCATTTCGGCATAAAATTATCCTAGATATCAAATTGCAAATGTAGTGGAAATCTCATTAGTTGGGACAGACAGAATGTCCCAAAAAGGGTTTTTTGAATATTTAGAAGTGGTAAATTATCTTGTAAAGATAATGGATTTGCTCTATTGATTTAAAAACTAATCCCCCAAAGTATAATATGAAATGTATTCCAGAGCACTTCTGGTTTTATTCTCAACTATACATTCAATAAAAATAGTAGTGTTAATGCTCACCATAGGCGGTGTGTTGGATCAGCAGTTAAGAAGCTGGGCTTGTTGGCTGGAAAGCCTGCAGCCCAGGTTCAAGACCCAAGTGCCACATGACGGGGTGAGTTCCTGCCAACCTAGCAGTTTGAAAGCACGCAATTTCAAGTAGATAAATAGGTACCCTGTTTCCCCCAAAATAAGACATCCCCTGATAATAAACCCAATCAGGCTTTTGAGTGCATGGCAATAAGGCCAAGCGCATATTTCAGAATTAAAAAAAAATAAAAAATAAGACAGGGTCTTATTTTCGGGGAAGCATGGTACCATTTCAGTGGGAAGGTAACAACATTCTGTGACATCATGCTGGCCACATGACTGCAGAAATGTCTTTGGACAGCACTGGATCAATGGCCTTAAAACAGAGATGAGCATCATTCCCTATAGTTGACAATGACTAGCAGAGTAAAATTCTCAGGGACTCCTTCACCTCCTCCTTATGACAGATCCTGCCAAATGTATCTATCATCCCTTGGAAAAATTTCCAAAAACTTGGTATTGTTTTACATTGCCTTTCCCTTTTTTGCTGTGAAAAAGACAACTTCCTAATTAGGGTGTGCTTTTTCATATTTTGCCATAGGTCAGAGCTATTAATATTTTATAATAATTATGTTTATTACTTACAGCATACTGTCCATAACTGGGTAGTGTACGAAAATGAAGGTAACAGGTCCCTAAATGCAAATCTACAATCTAATATTCCAGGCTCCCTCATTGTAACTGTCTGGCAACATTTGACAAAGTTTATTACTATATTTTTATAATCACTTCTAAAGGATTGTATTAAGTGGATACTTTAAACTGATTTATTTAGAGTTAAATGGAAGTTGGTCTCTCATTATATTATCTAAAAAGCTTATCTTCCTTTCTCGGTTGTGGTGTTCCGCAGCACTCCAATAAATATGTTGTTTTGTGTAAGATTGATGTCATGTTGGTGCATTACTTGAAAAGAATGTAAATTATCCTAAAAGCTCAAACATTTAACCTTCTTGAGGTGGAGAAAGCTAACACTTTAGCCGGTCATTCCAGTCTTTGGCAGATACTGCATATCCTGTAGAGATAATATTTAGAAGGTTAAAGCTGTGACATGTTTTGCATATCTCAACTCATGGAGACAATAATCCGAGGCGTTCTAGGGTCAGCAGAACAGAAGAAAATCAGTAGCATTCATAGGGCAAGTTCCAAGGTAGCATAACTACAATGAGATATCTCTCCACTCTTTATTTTTCCCTGAACTTTGTTTCTCCAAGCTGTATTTTTAGGTGATATGTAGCTTCCTGAGAGAGCACATCATTGGGTAGGAAAGAAATCGGGATCTTGTGTATTATCCTTTTTTCTTTTGTTCACCTGTATATCTCAGCCTGCTTTCATCCTCAAATCGCTCTTCTGCACTGGTTAAAATGGCTATTACTTTCATGTACTTGAAGATGTTTCTTGTGGCCAGTCTCTCTTCTGTGATGTAGCTCAGTTCTGAAAAAGTACAGTATGAGATATAGATACCGTGTTCCCCCTGAAAATACGACCTACCTCGAAAGTAAATCCTAGCTTGATTTTTATATGTGCGCCCAATATAAGCCCTAATTACGACCCCACCCTTTCCAGCATGCATGAGTAAAAATTAAGTTAGGGTGGGGATGGGGGAGTGCAGGTGCCCTACTACTTATCTTTGGACAGGTGCAGCCAGGCCTTGCACACCCCGACACCTGCCTTGCCGGCCCATTTCTTCTGCAGCTGGCAAGGCTTTCCTAAAGGCCTCTGTAGCCAATAACAGAGCTCCAGATCGATCCGGAGCTCTGTTATCGGCTACAGATGCCTTCAGGAAAGCCTTGCTGGCCACAGAAGTTCCTGAAGGCCTCTGACAGTGAAAAGGAGGTTGGGGGCGCAAGTGAGGTGAGTCAGTGGACGATATTCCCCCACCCCCAAAATAGGAAGTGCCTTTTTTGGTGACAAAAAAAATATAAGACAGGGTCTTATTTTCAGGGAAACATGGATAGTTCTGGATTTATGACCCACTTTGGCCTGGAATTTCGATTGCTAAGTGATGTGATCATTAAGCAAGTCATCATTGACTCAATTTTACAACCGTTTTAATGCAGTTGTTAAGAAAATCACATGGCCATTAAGCAAACACAGCTTTTCCCATTGCTTGTTGGATGTTAGAAGGGCAGTTGTAATTTGCAATCGTGCGACTTCAGGATTCTCCAATCATTGTAAATGTGAGCCACTTGCCAAGCACCTAAATCACTATCATGTGTGACCACAAGAATGGTGCAGTGGTCATAAGTTTGAGAATGGGTTGTAAGTTGCATTTTATAGGGCCATTGTAAATTTAAACCATTTGTAAATGAATGGTTGTAAATCAAGGACTACCTATAATATCGTTTTACTGCCTTTTGCGAATATATTTGAGAATGTTAGAACAATAGAATGTTCCAGTCTTTGATCCTAATCTTATCAAAATGATTACTTCTTTTAAATTAAAAACAAACAAACAATGTACATTGCAGAGAGCAATGTTTTTCATTGTTAATACAATCAAATACTAGTATTTGATTGTTAATCCAATCAAATACTGTTTTTAAAAAAATCCTTGTCCTTTGCACTTCTGAAGTTTGGGGAACCCAGAGCAAAGCTGAAAGATAACAATGTAGTTTTGAGGCATCTATTTTGTAGGCCAGTCATGTCAAACATGTGACCCACGGGCCAGATATGGGCTGCGATAGGCTCAGAGTTGTCCCTTGAGGCCATCCTAGAGATGGCGAGAGACCGGCCTATACAGCCCCAGTCTACCCTGGCCATGCCCACCAAGTTGGCCACGCCCACTCCGCCCCCCCAAGGGCAAACAAAATCCAGGTACAGCTTGCACAGGTTGTAAATGATTCCTTAAAAAAAAAAAAGAACATAGAGTATAAGGACTGTAACAGCTATTATGTAGGACAGACAGGAAGAAGACTAGCAGTGTGCTAGAAGTCAGGAGACTCTGTGGAAACTCCTTAATAGGACAACACATTGACAGACTCAACCAATTGGAAACACTGAACATTCTGGACCAAGCGAAATCCAAAAATGCTATGGTTTTCCTGGAAGCTTGGCCATCAATAGACACATAGAGATAAACCACATTTACAGAGATTCAAAACAGATAATAAAAAAAGTTAAGAAAGGGACAAAAAGACCAGCATCTAACACCCAGATAAGCAGGGGTTAAACTAGACAAATAATCAAGCAGAAAGCAAAAATCAAAGAATTACCAAGGAGAAAATCACATCGACAACACCGCCAGAGCAAGCTACTATACCAAATTCTTCACTCACTGACATTGATGATGTCACCTAGTCTGGTAATAAAACATCTGCAAACAATCACCCAAGAGCACCAAGAACTCCCTAGTCCCCAGCCTGAGATACATATATTTTTTTCTACGGAATAGAAGTCAGTGCTGAATGCAAAGAAATTACATTCCTTATACAAATTATAAACAATAAGAACAAATTGAAAAGTTGATTGACCATGGAGTATTCTCTCGCTCCCAGTAAAGGAATAGAATAGAATAGAATAGAATAGAATAGAATAGAATAGAATAGAATAGAATAGAATAGAATAGAATAGAATAGAATAGAATAGAATAGAATAGAATAACAGAGTTGGAAGGATCTCTGGAGGTCTTCTAGTCCAACCCCTGGTTCGACTGAAACCCTATACCATTTCAGACAAACCGTTATCCAATTTCTTCTTAAAAACTTCCTATCAAAATGAATGCTTTGATTTGTTATCTGGGAAATTTGCTCCCCAAATTTCCCACATGTAAAGGTATGTGCTCATTCCAACTAATACATAGGAAATAGGTGAGACAAAATTCAAAATAGTTGTATAAGTTTATACACCCTATATCTTCAATAGAGTCAACTTAATTGAGCGTAGGTTGTTTGAAAGTTGAAGGCTATATCATATTGAGTCAGTTATGAAAGGTTAAATTCCCCTTTCCACAAAGACTTAAGTTGTTTTCCACCTACAGCTTGGGCAAACCTGGAGCTACTCGGCTTCTATTTCATGCTTTGATTCTTGAAATTGTCTAAGCATTTATCCCTACATAAATTGTGTACTTTATGATCTTTCTCAGGTAACACTGAAGCTACAGCCCAACTTTTACCGCCTAGGATGAAAAAAGAAACACCTACAGGAGTATAACATTTTCATTCATTCATGATTATTACTACATTGATAATTTCTATCCACTTTCAGAAGTAGCTGTGGAAGTTATCTGTGGGAAAATAGATTAACCTGAATGTGAACCTTTAAAATTTAACCTTTAAAATTATTTCAACCATAATTTTAGTAGTAGCAGGATGTTACATTCTGTTTTGCAACATATGAATAACTTCAAATGCAATAATGTAACTGAAAAATACATGTATAAAAAGTTATTTTCTTTTTGTTACTTTGTTTAATCCATTTGTGTGACTTTTTCCATTTTATAGTTATGTTAAAATAGGTAGTTTATATGCATATCTTCCCTCCTAATTTGTAAAACTCTCTTTGTTACTAAAGTCTCTTTCTGCCTATCGGATATTATTTAAGCTGAATTCTAATATTGCAATATTAATTCTATCCCATTTAATAACGTAAGTATAATTAGTTCCATTTTTCTATGAGAAATATACACTTGTGCACATTGACACATTGTTTTAAAAATTAAATCTCTTCCCCTGGAGCTTGCAAATCTCCTTTCCAATTCTGTGCTTTAACTTCTAGTGGCTGTATATATCTTAGCTGCAGCTTTTGAATGAATATGCACTTTGGCTTTGTGGTTGAGCTTTTAAATCCCATGTTCGATAAGTGAAGGGCTTTAAAGAGCTAATTAAAGATGTGGTACAGTTGCTATATAACATTTTGTCTTTACAAGGCTATTAGTGAAAATGACAAGATTTACCTTTCACTCCTAGTATCTTGGATAGAAGGGTAGCATACTGAAAAACAGTCACTGCGGTTTTGAATGTTTTGCTAAGTGGTGCGACAGAAAAGGAAAAAACAAACAAAAAACGAAGGGCAAAATACTCATTGCAGTTGCCTTAATAATTGGTCAACAAACAATATGCTTCCTGAATACTTTTGCGTAAAATCTTATAGATTTTTGGCTACTATTTCTTATTTCTCAAGATTCCTATAGGACTGTGATGGCGAACCTATGGCACGTGTGCCAGAGGTGGCCCTCTCCATTGCCCCAGCTAAGCCAGCTGGTTGTTGGGATTCTCAGAGGCGAATGCGTGCCAGCCAGCTGGTTGTTGGGTTTCTGAGGCGTGCATGTGCACTGGCCAGCTGGTTTCCGGTGCTCTGGAGTGTGTGTGTGTGCGCATGCATGCACATCTTCTTGTTTGGGCATTCTGTGCCTAAGAGGTTCGCCTTCACTGCTATAGGATACAGTCATTCTGAAATTATTTTTGGGTTCAGTTTGAAGGGATCTATCATAATCACCAAAAGTTTTTCAGGAAGCAAAACTTGGGAAAAATCATTCATTTTCATTGTGGTACATGAGATATCTTCTTACACTTTTGGTCAACAGCTGAGTCCTATATGGGACTGTTTCAGTTTTTAATACGTGCATCAAGTCTGCACAGTCTTTTTTTTAAATTATTATTTGGTTTTTGGATGAACACCTTGGGTCCACATTAAAGAAAGATTTCATTTCATTAAGTTAAATATCATTGCAGTTAAAAAATGTTATCAGTAATTTGATATAATTAACCCTATGCAATCGATTTTCTACATCAGTAATTAAGAGATAGTCCTTGAAATTTCTACAGGACTTCTGATGACCAAATTAAAAGTTTTTTGATGATATAATATCTGGGCCTTCCAATTACACACCTGTTATCCCACATGCTCCAAAACTTTGTTTTAGAGATTAAATCAAAAGCATTGCATGGTTGTATATAAGCATTTGAACAAAAATGGAGGCAAGTTGTTCCACTGATTAATTGTTCTAACTGTCAGGAAATTTCTCCTTAGTTCTAAGTTGCTTCTCTCCACCCATTGCTGGTGATAGGTCTGTAATTTCGCGGATCTATTTTTTTTTCCTTTTTTGAAGATGGGAAATACATCAGCTCTTTTCCAGTACTCTGGCAGTGCTCCAAGATCTTTGAAAGAATAGTTCAGTGGTTCTGAGATCTCATCTGCCAGTTCCTTCAGAACCCTGGGATGTAATCCATCCAGTCCTAGTGACTTGAGCCAGTGGTGAGTTCCTCCCGGTTCAACCCAGTTCTCCTGAGCCGGTAGCAGTGATGATATGACATCACCGAACCAGTTCTGCCCCCCGCGCCCGCCCACCCCCCGTGTTATTCTTACCTTTTATTTGGCCCCACCCCCAATCTATTGCTGCCTCCTGAGTCCCAGCTGATGGCTAAAGAGAAAAAAACTGTTTAAACTCTTGCCACCGGCTTCAAAGGGCCACCCTACAGCTGATCAGTGTTAAAAGAAAGCAAATGAGTAGACCAGTGCCTGCAAAAATAATTGGGTAGACCAGTGCCTGCAAAAATAAATGAGTAGACCAGTGCCTGCAAAAATAAATGGGTAGACCAGTGCCTGCAAAAATAAATGAGTAGACCAGTGCCTGCAAAAATAAATGGGTAGATTGGTACAGCTCTGCAAGCAGTTAAAAGCCTGGTAGACCAGTACCTCTGCTAAATCCTAAAAAATTGTCACGTGACCATCAAACCACACCCACAAAGCCATGCCCACAGAACCAGTAGTAAAAAGTTTTAGAACCCACCCCTGACTTGAAGTCATCTAGGGTAGAAAGGTGTTCACTTACCATTTTCCTCTTCTTGTAGATAGGTTTTGAGAAGGACATACCTGGAAAGTACAATTGCTTATAAGACAGGCTGTGTTGTGAATATTATATTTTACAAGTCTACTTATAAAACTTATCTATATGTTTACTAGTCAGACCTCACCTAGCTTATCACTGTAATTATTTCAGTACAACTTCTTGGATTTAATACTATAAAGATTTGCACTTATTTCAATTCATCCTTTAATAAGACTTCAGGATTACTTCTTCCTATTTCTGTTTTCATTCCTATGAAGAGGATTAGTAGAGCAGAAAGTTCTTAGGTGTACGCATATTCCATAACTCTGTTAGAATTGCTTGCTCTGATATATGCAGCAGAAGTGGAAAAGTCTTTTATTTCACCAGCATAAGAAAATCAAAGTTAAGGAAATTGGGTATCTGCATAAGTAGAGTTCCCAAAATTTTAACCATCCCCTCTCTTTTGTTCCTCTTCTCATTTCACTGTCCCATAATTTATTATATCTTTATAGTAATTTAAAATTCCCGATAACATGGACTTTTACAGTAATAACTTGGAGTAGAGGAGAGAATGGAAGATCAAAATGTATAAATAGAGTTGAAGGTTCTTAAAAACCATTTCCAAAACCAGCAACAACACCTTAGTGCCAAGTTGAGATGAGTTGTTTGTTTCAAAGATCATCTCCGTCCTTCCCAAAGAATAATGCTGAATGAAGTGTCCTCTTTGAAAATATGCAGAATTATTGTTAAACTATGTTTGTTAGGATTATTGTTGCTGAAATTCTTTTTGACACAGACCATAGTAATATTTAAAGCATTTTAGAAATGCTGAAAATGCAAGCATTTGTTTCTTTTCTCATCCCACATTAGGGAAAAACAAATGAATATCTGGAGTTGGTAAAGTCTGCTGTTAATAATAAGAGAGATGAATATAGAATAGAATATACCAGTGATGGCAAACTTTTTCAGCACCAAGTACCAAAAAGGTAGCATGCACATGCACACGCTTTGTGCTTTGCACACACTCATCTGGGCCGCAACCTGAAAGAGGAGCTGCCCAGGGTGCATGTGCATGCCAGAAAATGAACCTTCGGTTTCTGGCTCACATGCCAGCTACTCTTTCGGGTTTCTGGCATGCATGCATGCGCAATGATCAGCTGGCTGGCTTGTATGCTCATGCAGGAAAACAGAAGACCAGCTCATCCAGTTTTCGGCACTGCCGCAAGCAAAAAGGCCAGCTGATTGTTGCACACGCATGCAGGCCAGAAACCTGGAAGAGGAATGGGCAATGCCACACATGCTGGGCAACATGGCTCTGCATGCCATTTCAGGCACGCATGCTATCATGGGAATATACAATAGAATATTCTTTATTGGCCAAGTGTAATTGGACACACAAGGAATTTGTCTCCGATGCATAAGCTCTCAGTGTACATACAAACAATAAAATAATATAATGATAAGATATCAATAGTAGAAGGTAATAGGAAAGATGAGAAAGATAATAGTAATAGCAATTTTTGAGGTATCTTTTATTTGCTGTGCAATTTTTCTATATGTCTGCTTTGCCCTTTTCATTCTTCCACTGGAATGCTCATGGAATTTAGAATTGTATGTAATTTGCCATACTTGGGTATCCTTCTCCTCCATCATTTTTTAGGATACAGCTTGCTGTAATTAAGTCCCCAAATACTGAAGGTTTTAGTCTCTCAATTTAGGAATGCACAAGATTAGAGAAAAATAGTTTGGAATATTTTTGTGAGTTTTTTTTCCTTCCAGAATTCATGGAAATCATAATGGTGTGTATCCATGTAACATGTTATCATCCAATTTCATTGCCTGTACCTTGGACATAAATAGACATAAATCTATTATGATGAATTGCCTTGTAATGTGAGTTTTAGATAATAGGGTTATCATATGATGAGTACAATCATTAACTGTTAATGATTGTACTCATGTACACAATATAACTCTATAAAGATATTGATTTCTTAAAGAAATAGAAATATATTCCTCCATCCATTGGTCTACTGGGAATGGTTTGTTGATGGTCATCACATTTTGACCTATTATTGATGGGCAGATCACATACAAAGACTGCATAATTCTATCAGATTTAATATCTCCTTATGTTCAGTGATCCATTCCCTTCGAGCATGTATTTGCAGCCATGATGATAATGAATTTGCATCTAGATTCTGATGTAATCAGAAAGTACTTAAGTACGTTTTAGTTTCTCTTAAGCCTATTGTCCTCCTGACAGGCATTGTCTGTGGCCTAAAGCAAAACTTATCCCCGTAGCTGTTTATAATCACGATATTGTGGTGTCGTGTTTCTCTTCATCGGTGTAGAGTGATATAGCAAGTCACCTGCTGCAGATACATTTTTTTTTCCATGGGTAAAATAGTTTATCTTAAATCAAGAGCCCCTAGCTTCCTTCTGAAATGACAGCTTTCTGGGAGAGGATGCAGTTTATTACTGTGCATTATCTATCCCTAGAGTAGGGCTGCTTTATGCATGCAAGGGATATGCAATTTATCACTCTGAGGCCATGGTTTTGGTATATCCAAGGTGAGTTATTGTTAAGCTTGTGCGTTGATCACACACAGCTCAGGATTTAATCTTATAAAAAGTCATGATTTCAAATATTTCATAATTGTACCATTTGCAGAATGGCAGGCAGCCAACAAAGCTCTGAATAGTTGTTTCTATCCATCCCCTTGTCTGTCTAACAATGTGTGCTGGGTTTTGTCTTGTAGACATTACACAGTCCTGTGTCAAGGAAACCTACTTTATATTTAGACCTGCAATAAATTACCTTTGGAAAAGGACCAAGCTGTTCAGTTATATTTCTATGCACGCAGGCTGTATATTGTGGGGGGGTTTTTTTGGATATGATGTTTTCTCTTATTTTCACCTGTTTAATACTGAATCTTTAAAAGAAAATGTAAACAAAGCTTATGTTAAAGAATTTTGGTTGGAATGACTTCTATTTAATGCATTTATATTTTTTCCTTCAAGTTTACTTCGTATTATTATGATAAAATTTTAAAAAAATTGGGGGGGGGGAGGAACATTTTAAGTAGTCAGATTTTGTCTTTGTTTTGCAAAAAATAGGTACTAGAACACGATAAGGGAATATGGCATTGAAAGGTGACAATCACATCCTGTCCTCAAAAATATTTCTGTCTTACTGATTATTTTTAAAAATTCTGTAATATCTATCAATCTATAAAATGGTAAAGAAGCTTATAAAACATCTACCAAGAGAGGGAAAATAATATCTGCCGCCAAAGAAACATGTATGATTCCTCTCTAGGAAAGGTAGAGCCACGGTGGCGCAATGGTTAGGGTGCAGTACTGCAGCCTAGTTCTGCTGACTGCCAGCTGCCTGCAATTTGGCAGTTCAGATCTCACCAGGCTCAAGGTTGACTCAGCCTTCCATCCTTCTGAGGTGGGTAAAATGAGGAGCCAGATTGTTGGGGGCAATGTGCTGATTCTGTAAACCGCTTAGAGAGGGCTGTAAAGCTCTTTGAAGTGGTAGAAAAGTCTTACGTGCTATTGCTATTGCTCTTCTGGATAAGGAATGGCAAACTAAGACATTTCTGAATGATGGCTAAGACTGAAGACTGGTAAGTAGATTGATCCCACAGAAACTCTGATCCCAAAGAATAGATAAGGAGAAGAGGGAGATTGCCCACATCTGTTCCAGATGGCTACTCCATACAATGACACTACAGGACAGCTGGTTTGAGTGCTGAGAGACAAAGGGAACCATCATGCTTTCAACTGGAGTTGAGCCTTTTAAAGAACATTGAGTTTGATAACTCATGTTCTATTCACTTTCAGAAATTATTCAATTAATCTTGGATTACTAGAGGTCTTCAGAATGATAAATTTGAAATATCAACTGGCAAGTTTACCTTTGTTCTTGAATAAAATAAAAAAAATAAATAGAAGCTTAATAATATAAAGAATCAGAAATAAAAAAGCTAAACACTGACCTGGGTAAGGACTTTCTCCAAGACTTACAAAAAAGGACTGGTTTAAGCCTTGAAGGAATCTTCAAGATGAGAAAAAGAAAAACAGAAGTGAGATCAAATCATATAAATATTCAGATGCTGTCACATGATTCAGATTGATAGAAAGGAAGTTTGGTTGATTTGATCAAGGTTAAAATAAGACATGCTTGTAAAAATCTGGGATACCTTTATGGACTTTCTGTCATTAGGACTAAAATGTTAATGATTGATACATTTGCATATGGATAAGGGATGGCTTATGGGAAGAAGAGATACATTGTCAGCGGTGGGTTTCACATTATCTTATTACTAGTTTGCTGCGTACGTGCATAGTCGCTTCGTACGTGTACATACCTGGTTCACATGTGCGCCTGCTCTCTGTGCATGCGCCGGGCCTCAAAAAAGGGCCTAAATAGTATGGCATAGAACCGGGCTGGGTGGGCATCCACAATTTCTGCTACCGGTTTGGGCAAATCGGTCCGAACTGGCTGAATACCATTACATAGAGATATGTAACATTACATATCTCTATATAATGTTATAAGTGTACTTATTAGGTAAAAGTATTAAGTTCATTTGTACTTGTGATGGAGACTAGAAGCTATATGTTTTTCTTCTTTTTTCTATACCTTTCTATTTTTTTTTTACTTTTCCTTATTTCTGAGTTTAGTTTGTTTAGATTAGTTTAGTTTAGTTTTCTTATACTATTATTATTAAAAACTTTCATTAAAATGATCTTTTTTTTAAAAAAATATGCTTACACACATTTTCCTTTTTACAGTTGTGAATGAGTATTCTGAGCTTAGAATCTGAGTGTGGGGAAAAAATTAGGGTTGAACACAGGTCTTTTGTTCAATTCAATTCACTGTTATGACAAACCACTTGCAGTTCTCTAGCTAAGAGATTACAGTTTGGGACAACTATTTGAATTTCTGGGAGGAAAAAAAATACAGGCAGTTCTTGACTTAAAACAGTTCAATTAATGACCATTCAAAGTTACAATGGCTTTGATCAAGGTGACTTATGACTGTTTTTCACAGTTACAACCTTTGCAACATCCCCGTGATCATGTGATCAAAATTCAGATGCTTGGCAACTGGTTCATATCTATGATCCTTGCAGTCTCCTCAGCTCATGTGATTCCACTCTTGCGACCTTCTGACAAGCAAAGTCAGTGGGGAAGCCAGATTCATTTAACAACTGGGTTGTTAATTTATCAGCTGCAGGGATTCCCTTAACGACTGTGACAAGAAGGGTCATAAAATAGGGCAAAATTCATTTTAGCAAATGTCTCGCTTAACAACAGAAATTTTGAGCTCCTTTGTGGTTGTAAGTCAAGGGCTACCTGTATGCAATAAATAAGAAATCAATTCTTTTTTTAAAAAAATCTATTTTGGAGAAAATTTTAATTATTAAATGCTGGTGGTTCCTACTTTACTAAAACAGCAATTCGCTGCTACACAGAAAATGCATTTACTGAATTTTGTTGCTGCCCTGAGAATAGTGATATAGTTCAGGTGTATGTTTAAACATATTGACAGAATCTTAAATCTCGGGACTTACTGCAAGTCTATGGTAGGTTATTTCCTTAGGAAGCCTTTTTTTTTTTGAGTCAAAGAAGAGATTTAGCATTATTTTGCCCAGAAGCGTTTTGAGATAATACTTCTAGCTATCTTCCTTGGGAGAGTAAGGAGTTGATAAACTAAATTTTAGCTCTTGTGAGAATAAAGAAACAAAATGTTGTAGTGTTTGCTCTGATAGTGATAAGTAAAATGTACTTGAGTGACCCTTAATGACATTAAGTTGCACAAGTTCTTATCTTGCCTGTGACTCACTGGGATCAGTATATGGATAGTAGAGGATCTACTGGCTTTGCCAGCCAAATTAACAATATCCATCTTCTGAAGTACTGTTTGAAGCACAAATAATGCCGATGTATTTGGCTTTGCTAATAATGGTGTTACAAATTTGTGCATTAAATCTAAATGCATTAAAATGGTAAAGAGGTCCATTGTTAAACAGGTCTGCAATTTTTATTAGGCAGCTTATCAACATAAATATAAGCTTAATTTGACAGCAATTTTGGGAAGCAATGTCTTATAAAAAAACCATAGCAAAACAAGGAATATCCAAAACAGGGTTGTTTGAATGTAATTCTGTTTGTGCTTGTATGTGCTTGTGCACATGTGTGGGTAGGGATACGAAGGGATATTTTTCCTCTATGATAGAAAAAAATATGTGGGCATATTAAAACCCAAATAAACCCAAGTAAATGGCCTCCAGCGTCTTCAACGACATCACCAGAAGATGTAGGCTCAAATTTGCAGCCCAACAATCACAAACATCTGATATAACACTGTGTTTCTCAAGTATATAAATAAATACTAATGGATATCTGGAACTTTTTGGAAGTTTCAAGTATCCATATGAATATTAAAATGCTACAATACCATAGAAGGGAAAGAACTACATCCTTATTTAGATTACTTATCACTGCTGAAGCACTGATTTTTACAATTAGCTGAAAGTGAAGTTAATGGCAAAGCATCTGTTTATGTGATGCTTGTTCTAATGCTATCATGTACAATATATTTGTACGTAAACTGTTATGGCAATAAACTTGGTTGCTGTGCTGTGTTTTTCCTTATGTGTCCATCGTTTATGGTTTTTTTTGACTTTATATGTATACATGCAAAGTTCCTAGAAGTTTAAAAGCAGTTTGAAAATAAAAGAATAAATACTTTGTATCGTTTAATTCACATCTGTCATGAATAATATTCGGAATGAATAGTATTTGGAAATGTCATCCCTCTACCCAAATAATCACTTTGCCATAACACCAGATTCTTTATTTCCAGCCGATCTTTCTTTTCCTTTTAACTCTGAGCCATGTGCATAGTACAATTACAGCATTTAACAAGTTAAATCACTCATATATATATATATATATTTATTAAAGAGGAAACTATTTTCATGGTGAACATGAATCACAGAAGATTGCATTGGTGGCCAATAAATGCAATTTCATGCAAATCTAGTTAACCCTGTGCAGACCATAAGAATAATGATATTTGTTTAATTAAAAGAACAAAATCTAATAATTGTATGAGAGTAGATAAATGGCTGTGCTCAGGAGCTGTCCAGAACTATTTTGTGAGCTTAAAAAAATAGCATAACTGAAAAGATGCCCCTATGACTACCAATTTTATAACAACATCAGTGATGTAAATAGAAAAAAAAACTATCTAGAGCTATCATTGATCTTACAGCTGCTGTCCTTTAACCACATTAGCATATGTCTCTTCCATTCTTTGGTTATTTTCCTTTTTCAAAGAAAGTCCGCAAATGAAAGAAGCCTGAAGAACTTCCAGACATGTGTAGAGTACACAATTATTCATGACATTCCCAAAACGTTTGGCCCTTCCAAGTCTGCTAGCGTTTCTCTTAGGAGTTTCAGGAACTACCTCTAGAGTTACTTTTTTGTATCAAGATCTTGTAAAATGCTTCCCTTGAGAATGTTTTGATGACAGGCATCTTTCAACACTCTTACCAGCTTTTATAACTGGTGCCAACACTCACAAACCAAATAGTATTCTGAACTACGCCACACTGTCAGCCTTGATGGGCATAATATATGCTTCTCTGAACCATTGCATGCGCATCTGTTTTAGTGCCCTTTGCAATTCAAATTTTGGTCGTGAAAATGAACTTTACTGTTTTCAGTATTATTATTACTTGGAGAGGAACTATGTAGAAACCCAGTTATGTCTTCCAGCTTGATCATTTTCAGGTTCTCATATAATCAGAGGGCTTCACATAATTTAACAACTGGTTAGCCTAGTGCAGAACTGAAAATGTGAGAGTGCATGTGAATGTCTTCCGCACTTGTGCACGGCTTCAAATATATGGTGATTTTATGTGTGCGGCTTCCAGTACACCTTCTCGGGCACCCAGGGTGAGTAGAGCGTGCAAGGCACAGAAATCAGCTGGGTTGCATGGGCCAGGCGAGCAAGCCAGGGAGTGAGATATATAGGATGGGATAGCACTGGGGAAGGTGGGCAGGCCCAGCTGGTGATTGGAATTACCGGTATGGGCGAACCGGTCCAAACCAGCAAAAGCCCACCTCTGCATTATGATGATGATACAGGTTTATTTTTTCTGGAAATAGAAGATTGGCCAATAGCCTATGTCAGTGATGGATAACATTTTTGCCGTTGCATGCGAAAAGGAGGAGGAATGGGGGGGGGGGTCACGCACCCGCATGCCCGCACTCATAATTCAATTCCTCCCTGTGCCCTGCCCCCCTGCGCATGCGCGCGTGACCCCCTGCACTCCCCCCGCTTTTGGCATACGATAGCAAAAATGTTACCGGTGGGCCCAGTAGGCTCGTTTTTCACCCTCCCCAGGCTCCAGAGCCTTTCTTGGAGCCTGGGGAGGGCGAAAATGCTTTCCCCACCCCTCCAGAGGCCGAAAACAGCCCGTTTCCTGACTTCTGGTGGGCCCGGAAGGCCCAAAAACCAGCTGGCTGGCGCACGCATGCACGCTAGAACTGAGCTAGGGCAACACTTGTGTGCCCACAGATATGGCTCCGCATGCCACCTATGGCACCCATGCCATAGGTTTGCCATCACGGGTCTACGTCATGTAAGACATTGTATATAGATGAGTCTGAAGGATTCCATTAAAGCTTCTTTAGGTGATCTCATTGGGAAAAGGGGTATAAAACATCTGATTTATTATAAACCTGAAGTTCAGGATATTCATCAAGTGATGTAGTAATTAAAAATTAGTTGGGCAAAGTAAGATCAGAATATTAAGACTTTCTCCCTCTCTGCCTGTTTCTCAGATAGAAGACATGCTCCAGCGGTGCATATGTTCTCTCAATATTTTCTGCCTTTTGTCTCGAATGCCATTTGCATGAGATGAGTGGTTATAGAAATTGAATAAAAATAAATAAATAAACAAAGTCCACTTATGGAACAGATATTTGGATATGGGAGAAAAAAAGAAGGACATATATTAATTAGCAATCTACTTTGGTGGCAGTTATCTTAAATGGGCACAATTCCTGCAAAAGTTATTCTTGGTTAAGCCTGCATTGTTTTAAGTGGAGGGCACAGTGAAATCTTGAAGCTTTGGTATATTTACTGTATATGTTCTTGGGAGGTGGGGAACACCTAATCCCAATAGTATTTATCTCAGGAGTTTTTTCTCCCTCTGACAGTGTAAATCAAACAGAGATACTCTTCGGTTAAAAACATTCAGCTTCCTTTCCTGAGCGTTTCTTCTGTGGGAGTGTTAAAAATATTTGAAATATAAGCAAAACAAAGTGCAGGAAGGTTTTTGGAATGTAGTCAGAAAAAGAAATTTACAACAAGAGCTTCTGTAGTTTACTTCTCTTCAGAATGCTGGATTGAAGCGTGGCACCAGAAGCTGGGAAGAAGGAAGCTTGCTTCATTAACAACAAGAATAAGAATAACAATCCCTCAGCTTCTTTGGGGGATGATACATTTGCTTTTATAAAAGATTTTTATTTATTTGTTCAGTTGAAAGCAAAGGCATCTGCAAATATTCTGCTTTCTGTTCAGTTGGTTCCGAGTATGACCAGATTATTTAGTTTTCTGTCATTACTTTGCTTTTATTTATGAGTATCCAAAATGCTGCCTTACTGGGAGCATGTTATTGTAACAGCATTAAAAATTAATCAGATAATTCCATGTCACAAAGAACATTTTGTGTTTGAAAAACAAAGGAAGACAAGTACCGTATTTTCCGGCGTATAAGACGACTGGGCGTATAAGACGACCCTCCTCAGAGCCATTTAAGGCTCGTCAGAGCCTTATGGGCTGGTCTGCCTGGTTACAGGAGAATGAGACCCGGCGTATAAAACGACCCCCGACTTTTGAGAAAATTTTTGTGTGTTAGAAAGTAGACTTATATGCAGGAAAATACAGTAGGTTTTTTTTAAAGCAAAATCTTTGGGGATGAGTGGGGTTTGATACAATCATGTTTCATGCGTGAAACATGAAAAGAGCATTTTTCTGCTCACCTCACTTTCTTTAACTTTGGGAAAGTGGACAAAAATTCTTCCATGCTGAATTTCGGTTTTCAGCTCTCAGAATTCTTGTTGGCTATAGCCAATTTTTAATATTAAGGCCTTAGAGTGGCATGTCCAAATATTTTCATGATATTATGCAATTTTGCTAGAGAAGGATCCTTCACAAGTTACAGAGAAACAGAGGCATCTGCCTTCTATTGGTGCAAATCACTTATTCTCAAGCTAAATATTGTTGTTACTAGTTGTGCTTTTCAAAGATGCCCAGCAGGATTTTGGGTGTTTTACCTGGAGACGTTAGGATTGAATTCAGGATCTTCTTCATGTATGCATGCAAAAGAAAGAAAAAGAAAAAAAGATCATCCTTCTGCACTGAGTCAAGCTTTCCTTCATCTTTAAGTAACTCACAGAATAAGATGATGAAGTCAGAAAAAAAATTGGTGCTACAGGTGTTTTTCTATACTCAGGTAGCCCTTGTTTATAGACTCCTTTGTTTAACAATTCCTCAAAATTATGACAGTATTAAAATATAAAAAGCCTTAGGGCCAATGCATGCATTTACAACCACCGCTGTGTGCTGTGGTCATGTGGTTGTCATTTGAATGTTTCACAATAGCAAGCATGAGTTAATAAAATAGGTGGAAATAAAATAACAAGTCGTACTCACATCATATTTCATTTAATAAGCAAAAAGGATATGAGCAGGGGTGAAATACAGCAGGTTCTGACAGGTTCTGGAGAACCGGTAGTGGAAATTTTGAGCAGTCCTGAGAACTGGCAAATACCATCTCGGCTGGCCCCAGAGTGGGGTGGGAATGGAGATTTTGCAATATCCTTCCCCCAGAAGTGGGGAGGGAATGGGGATTTTGCAGTATCCTTCCCTTGCCAACGACCACCAAGCCACACCACGCCCACCAAACCACGCCCACAGAACCGGTAGTAAAAAAAATTTGGATTTCATCACTGGATGTGAGGTTGTAAGTTTGTTCCAATTATGTGATGTTTCGCTTAGTGATCAAAGAGAAAATGAAGTGGTAAGCCCGTTGCAGTCACATGATATTTCACTTAGCAACCCCAGCACTTAGTGATGGAGTTTCTAGTCACAGTTGTGGTTGCTGAACAAGGACTACCCATATTGCTTTCTGTGAAGGTTGGAAATTGTTTTTCTGTGAAAGGTATTGTGTAGGAGAGGAAGATTCCTTAATATGTGTAGTAAGATTTTAATATCAAATAACTTTGCAGTTGTGTTTTCTCTATTAATAATCTTCTAAAGTGGGCTGAAAAGAGTTTACCTTTGAATGATAATTGATTGTTAAATGTGATTTTGAAACCTACCATATTTTTCGGAGTATAAAACACACCTACCTTTTTTGGTGAGGAAAACAAGAAAAAGAAATCTGCCTCTCCCTCCTAGAAATTTTGCCTCCTTACAGCAAACAGCATGCTATACTTTCATTTTTGTTTTCAGTATAGCTTGATTAGCACAAGGGAAAAAAAAATCTGCTCCAGCAATTTACCTCCTTGCAGCAAGCAGCAAAGACCTGCGCAAAACAGCTGAGAGCAAAACAACTGAGAGTCGGGAGGCCGATCCAATCAACTTGTGCTAATTAGGCTGTGCTGAAGCTGAAAGGAGCTGCTTCTTGCTGTTTGCTGCAAGGAGGCAGAGGCCATAAGGTGGGGGACAGAGGGTGGGTGGGGCTACATTCGGTGTATAAGATGTACCTAAATTTTCACCCACTTTTAGGGGGGGAAAAGGTGCATCTTATACTCCGAAAAATATGGTAGTTTCATAATTATGGTGATTCTAAACTTGTTGCCAATTACAATGAAGAATGGGAATGACAGTTTTTCTCTCTGTAGATCAGGTTGAGTGAATCTCTTTGATATTTGTCACAGTCCCTTTTGAAAATATTCCAGAATCCTACACATTTTTGTAAGGATCCATTTGCTTTCCACACATTTTTTTTCAATTGTCATGCCTGTTGTTTCAGGCAGGTTTGTATAAAACTTGCAAATTTTTCAGTGCAAATATCAACCAGAAATGCCATAACCCAGACAAACAGATTTTATAAAAGGAACTATCAATTTGTTTTTAATTTGACTAACTTAATTAGAATGAATCTTGGTAAGTGTAACTGATTTGCGCATTTGCTAACAAATACTTTAAAGACATGTATGTTAAAGAATGTTAGCATTCATTCCTCTGCGGGGAGAAAAACTGAAATGAAAGTATCAGCTGCAATAAAAGATGTTTTCATTTGGGTAAAATACAATGTAATATAAACTTAAGGGGTACTAATCTTTAGCATAGTTACTTCATTTGAATACGCCACTGCTTTTATTGTAGTGAATGAATATTGGCATTTAGATAGCATTTCTACTGAGTTCATTAAAAGAACTAAATACATTTGGGTAAATACATTAGGATAAAAAAATGAAAGGGTATGTTACTTGTAGGAACTATCTTAATAGTCTTTTATTATTTTTTTTCTTCTGAACTTAGTCCGCATAGCCTAATGGGCAATTAAACTTCATTTTCAGAGTCCTTTGCATAATTACTGTGGGGAGTATATGAAAGTGCATGGTTCATATTTAGAAATTATTTGTGGTGCTACACGAACTGGGAAATGCTCCGGATAAAATTCAGGAAAAAATTGCCTAGGAATATGCAGTACATGAACACTACACTTAAAATATACATCAACTCTGGAAACAAATCCAGCGATTTTAAGGAGTCACAAACTTTCATGTGCCAATGTGTTCTAAAGCAACTTTTCTGAAATGTTGCGTGGCTTTACTCATCTTTTTCCCCCAGTTTCGTCTTTAATACTAAAATCTATCAACGTCTTTCATGTTCTTCCCTTCTTATATACTAGATTTTTTAAAAACTGCAATTTAAAAAAAAACTGCAATTCTTCAAAGCCACCTTTTATTCATGTGACTGTGTGTGTGTTTTCGTTTGTATTTTTAGATTATTATAAATAGATATCAAAGAGAAAGTTACACAATGATGAAAGTCCCTTGTGCCTTTTGCCGGTTCATAAAACAGTCCTGAGAATACCATGTTCCTTCATATTCTTTCTTTGAAATGTCCCAATCTGCACTTCTCTTTATTGTTCTTAGCTTCCAATATTCTGTAAAGTCTTTACAAAAGAACTTCCTGTTGAAATCATTGATAATTTTTCTCCAGAATATTCATTTCTCCCAATTAATTTTTTTCCCTATTATTAAAGCCTATCTTGGGATATGTTTATGAAGAGTAGGATGCAGCTAATGAGGCTGTATTCCTGTAGCAGATGCCCTCAAACTGTTTTGAATCCATCTGGGGCTCGAGAACAAATTAGAGTTAGTTCTTAATTGGGAGGGTTATATATGCAAAGTGGGATCACTATTACCCCTGCTCTGCTTGGACAGGTAAAGTAAGTAGGAAAGTCTGGCTTTGTGTGTACAATTTTAGACCACTGTAGATAATGTCTCATTCTGGCTGAACTGCTGTGAAGGATCAACAGGCAAGACTAGCATAATGGGTCCATAAACATCAACTAGCAGTTAGAAGACATGATGAAGACTTCTTAATATCACAACACATGGGCAAGCTCAACCATAATTTCAACTGGCAAGCTGTGTGCATCCTGGACCAAGCTAAATACAAAAACACTAGGGAATTCCTGGAAGTTTGGCATTCAGATATTATCTCAAAAGTGATGATAAAAAGTGCCAAGAAAGAAACAAAAACACCAAAATTGATGCTCTCCAAAAACCTACAACCAAATTAGACTTAGAGTTAGAACAGGGGTGTCAAAGTGGATTTCATTAAGGGCCACATCAGAGTTGTGTTTGACCTCAGGGACCGTGGTGGGCGTGGCCAGCATGACATCACTCATGTCGGGGGTGCCTGTGGTGGCCGTAGCGCTCTGCCAGCAAAAATGGGCTCCCGAGCTTTGTTTCCGACTGCAACGGCCTCCTGCGGCTTTTTGCCAGAAATGGAGCTTGGCAGGGCTGTATGTGGCCTTCCTGAGCTCCATTTTCACTGGAAGAGGCACTGCGGGCCAATCTTTCACTGTTTCCAGTGTATTGTCACTTTGAATGTATACTACTTGACATACATTAAAATGAAATTTCATTGCATATGGCTCTCAAAGGTCTCCACCTTTAATATGCACTACATAAAATTATAAATAGATCAGCAGGGATTAAAACCAGTCAAACAATCAAGCAGAAATATCTTAATCAAGGGCCACCAAAGAGAAGGCCACACTCCCAACAACCCTGCAAGGCAAGCTACCATATCTAAACATGGGGCAAACCCCACACTCAGAAGCACTGATGACGTTACCTAGTCAGGTAAATGATACATTTGCAAGCAAACAGCAAAGCTCAGAGAGCACCAAGGACACAGAAATTAGTGTAAACTGAAGTTACCATGTTTTTCTACAATACAAGAATAGCAAGGGACAAGTTATAAAAAAGGAGATAAAATGTTACTGGTATGCCATAATGCCAACTACCTAGGTGTATTGTGTGAAGAAAACAGTTTGTTTCTATCCCTGCAGGAGAAAACATAAAGGAAGGTGAAAATACCTAAACTGTAATTATCACTAAAGTACAATCATTTATCCTATGCTTAAAGGAATAACAGTTAATGTAAATAGGACTTCTGAGAATGGGTTGGAAGGTATTAAGTGTACTATTTTATTAGGATACACCAGTGATGGCAAACCTTTTAGACACCAAGGGCCCAAACCGTGCATGCATACCCAAACTGAAAGGTGCATGTACATGCGCCAGCATGCACAGACATGTGCACGGATATGCGCATGTGCAGACATGCATGTGTGCATCTGTTGACATGCATGCATGCGCACCAGTGACTCGAAGACCAGCTGGCTGGCGGGAGGTGGGGCATCCCAACACCGGCAGCGTGGCAAGAGGTAAAGATCTTTTTCTGTTTCATCGTTTGCAGGGAACAGAGCTCATGAAAGAAATGCCACAGAGATCTGACTTGGGGCGATGGTGCGCGTGCCAGTAGAGAGGGCTCTGTGTG
Organism: Masticophis lateralis; assembly: GCA_030761175.1. Lineage (NCBI taxonomy): Eukaryota > Metazoa > Chordata > Lepidosauria > Squamata > Colubridae > Masticophis > Masticophis lateralis. Next base: position 67,058,639 of record JAUDYJ010000007.1, on the reverse strand, counting down.
CCACAGGTTTGCCATCACAGGAATACACACTTGATTTTGTTAAACTACATTATCTCAATCACTAAGAATCTGGCTGTCTTCTTTCCACCTTCCATCTTACTTGTGAACATCATATGTGGCTCCCTGCATTCATCTAACATTGTTTTGTTATAGCTACTTAATACTAATCCTTGTTTCTGCTCAATTCATTTTAAAAACAACAACAACAACAACTTTCCACCCTACAGAAAAGAAATCCTTGTGTTCTCAAGGGAAAGAATTACCTCTAGCATTTGTGTGTATGTTGATAGCTCAGGAATTCATACGTGGGGAAAATAATTGAACGCAAGACAAAAGGAGATATTGGTTAGCTCTGTGGATTACATGAAATGACGTAATGAAATGATTGTGTGATGACAAAAATATGTAGAGTGACTTGGTTAGGGTTTTTGGATTTTCTCTTCCATATGGTCTTGTGATATGTGACTTGTGCATTTTTTAAAAAAAATATTTTGGATTTGGTTTTACAGAAACCAAGTATTCTGTAAACAAAATACTTTTCCATCTACAAAATACTGTAGATAAGATTTTTTCAACCTAGTTCCATCCAGATGCAGTAGAATTTTTAATTCATCATAAGCTAATATGTGCATAAAGGACAATAAATTTACTCCACTTTCACAAGCCAAAATTGCACTTATGTCATTTTAGCAAATATGTGTATTTGCAGCATTTGTTTGGGAAAAGAAGCCATTGTCTTCTGTCATTGTAAGAAGACAATAGGACTTAAGATACATTTGTGATTTATATACCAATGTATTTCAAGACACTAGGAAGATATCATAATATAAACTGAAATAACAAATGAGTCAATAGGAAAATATTTTAAAAAGAGATTGTGCATTGCATGTCCAGAAGAACGGACCGAAAAGAGCATAAAAACCCTTCAGGTGAACAGTCTCCACAAAGGAGGAGGTATGGTTTATAAAGATGTTTGTAAGAAGTCACCAGCATTAGTGTAATATTCCTTTAGGGAGGGTTGTGTAATGCCCAGAGGAATGTGTTGGTAGTGGGATCAGATTTCAGACAACCTGAGTTGTTTTCAGTTAGTGACATAATGCACACCTGGGCATTCAAACTTCTGGCCTCCCATTGTAACACCTGACACTTGCAATGGGAGAGTATATCTTGTACAAGGTTTGGGTTCTTTGTTGTTGGAGAAATAGGAATTATAATTCGGTTTATTTCAACTGATAATACTGCAGTCTTTTTCCAGGCTGGGGTGTGTGTGTGTGTGTGTGTGTGTGTGTGCGTGTGTGTGCCAGATTAATTGCAATTTAAGCTCTCAGAGTTTCTACAAAAAGTGATATTGAGAACATAACCGATAGGAGAAATATAATTTCAGCAGTCATGTATTCCTTGTTTGAGTTTATCGTGATCATCTTTAATGATCATCTTGAGACAGCCAGTTGGAATTTAAAAAAAGGGATTTAATGAGATGATAATTTTGGAGATAGTCCAACATTTGGCACAATTTTGCAGGATTATACAATTTATAGTTCTCCAAATGCTGGACACAAATAGCTCTAGTGAGTATGATTCATGTTGAAATTTCAAATGCTGATCTATAGTCATATGGATTGAATAGCTTTAGAAGCAATAGCAAAGCAATATGGTCAAAGGTAGAATACAGACAAACAGAGACAAAATATAAAACAAATCTTTTCTACTGGGTCTGTCCTAAATTCATAGAAAGGAGATAAAGCATCACAAAATTTAAATTAAAGCATAGAGAAGTGATAGTGTCTGAATTGGTCATGAAAGTGATCCTCAACAGAAACATCAGTTCCATCCATTGCAACTGAAGGAGAAGATAATTTAAAATATGATTAGGCCATATTCCAATTTTTTTACACAGAGTCCTTGGGGTAGGTTCAGTGGTGAAATTCAAATTTTTTTTACTACCAGTTCTGTGGGCGTGATTAAGTGGGTGTGGTTTGGTGGGCATGGCAGGGAAGAATACTGCAAAATCTCCATTTTCACCCCACTCCAGGGGAAGGATCCTGCAAAATCTCCATTCCCATCCCACTCTGGGGCCAGCCAGAGGTGGTATTTGCCAGTTCTCTGAACTTCTCAAAATTTCCAATACCGGTTCTCTGAACTGCTCATAATTTCTGCTACCAGTTCTCCAGAACCTGCTGGATTTCACCCCTGAGTAGGTTTACAATAACCCATCTCCCTAACCATCCCTAAAAGATATATATTCAGTTTCTAAAAGAACTCCTATGAAAGATCGAAAAGAAGCCAACTAAAATTATCATGATTACTTCCTTAAAAGAAAATGAATTGCTATTAAAAATGGTAAATATGAAGAAAAAATGAATTAAATCAAAGTCTTCATTCAGAAAAGCAGATCCCTGCATGCTTTAGAGCTGTCATTGTTTCTCAGTCCCACTACCTGACAGAGTTGTTATTATGGGAATAAATTTAGGTGATACCGTCATTTTGACCTCAGAGAGAACAGAGGATAAAATACAGATACAGTAAACAACAAATTCAATACATAAATTGTTTTTATATTTTGAATGTAAAATATTTAATATTGGATGCTATTGGATAAGGAATTGCTGGTATATCTTACTTATTTTCAATAGGAAAGAACTACATTGAACCTTGAGGACAAAGTCAGAGAAAAAAAGGGTGCATGAATTGTAGGCATCACAGTTGGGATCACAAGCTTAGTATGAAAGGAGATATTATTAATTTACATGTCCTCCTAAGTTTAGAGATTTTTAAACACTATCCAAAGAAAATACTTCATTGCGTATCCAACTGTGGAAGGGCAGGAAGGGATCTCTGGCAGAGAGTTTATAATTTCAAAGTAGTAGAAGTTCTATTATCCAATTTTTCCAGGATCTTGACTATGTGATCTCTATTCTCCAAATTCCCTTATTTTGGATTGGTTTTCATAAGACCTCAACATTTAAAGTTTGCCCATGAACCTAAAATATTACAATGAGTCTTATATGGAAAATATCATCATGCTACATGAATAGAGGACAGGTGTAATATGCTCCTTTGTTTAATGACTCTACTTAATTTCTTTATCCTGAAGTGAAAACATTTTGAGTTTCAAAATAATTAGGTCCATTGAAAAATCTACAATAGTCTTTTCCAGAATATAGTATGTGCAATTAAAAAGCTTTGTTTTCTAAACCATAGTTTCAAGCAAAACTATAGCACCCAGCAAATTTACCTTCTAACATTTCTAGACTCAGATAGGCAAGTCTGTTTCTGGCGGATTTTTTGTCCTTAGCATATCTTGTTACTTAATACTTACTTAGCTTTCCACTGTGGATTTTCTAAATGAATTGTCATGACAAATGGACCTTTTGTGGGTACAGCAGCTTAGTTATTTACTGACCTACTATTTATTTATCTCCGGCGAGACTGCATCAGTTAAAAACACATTATTCGCGCTCTCTTTTAAACTTACTACTGTGGAATGACAACAGTAACTATTTTTTGCACTTTTGAATACAATGACTCCTGTTTATGGTAAGAAAAAAATGTAGATAGGTAGCTTTCAAAACACTGCAGTGAAATTGCCCCTGAGGCAAAAATAAAATAAAATAAAATAAAATAAATCAACATATTATCTTTGAGACTCTGCTAGTCATAACTACTGGTTGCAGCTCAGAAGAAATCAGGATAAACTCTTCATACAGTAGGTGGATAGTATGAAATGGTGGTCCCTGTTTAGGAGTTTCATTGTCTGCCTTTATTAGAACAGAATGTGATAAATACTCCCTTCACCTCTAATTTACAGTAATTGAACAATTAACTGTAAAGGAAACACTGCTTAAGGCAAGGTAACTTTAAAAAAAGTGCACCGGCAACATAATTGTATTGATTTGTTAGACCATACACACCAAAGCTTTTTTACTTTATTGTCTCTATAATCTTTTTATTCTCCCATTTATTATTAAAAAAATAAAGTGAAACACAATTCATCATAATTATGTAAATTATTAGTAAAGGTAATTTACTAACTATACTAACTAAAGGTAAACTACTAATTATGTAAATTAGTAGTAAAGGTCTAAAAACATCTCCACCCCCATGTTGGCTGTCTTCTTGGTTTCTTGAACTTTTATTTTTCTGAATTTTTAATCATTTTGAATAATCTTGTTATCATTTTATCATGCTGTAAGCATAATAATATGCTTAGTGGCATACAAATGTAAAAGTGTGTGCGTGTGTGGGTATTTATTTATTTATTAATTAGATTTATATACCGCCCTTCTCCTGACGGACTCAGGGCGGTGAACAGCCGACTAAAAACCAATACAAAAAAGTTAAAATCGTACTAAAAACAAATATAAATTAGGCTGAGAATTTAAAACAGAATAAAACTCTAAAAATTTTAAAAAGTAGAAGGGATCAGGCAAGTCCGGCAAGTTCGAAGAGATAAGTCTTCAAAGCCCGACGAAAAGTCTGGAGGTCGGCAATTGTTCTCAGTTCTGGAGGAAGATCGTTCCAGAGGGTGGGGGCTACCACAGAGAACGCTCTCCCCCTGGGGGTCGCCAGCCGGCATTGTCTGGCTGACGGCACCCTGAGGAGGCCCTCTCTGTGGGAGCGAACCAGCCGGTGGGAGGCAATTGGTGGCAGAAGGCGGTCCCGTAAGTACCCTGGTCCTAAGCAATGGAGCACTTTAAAGGTGATTACCAACACCTTGAAACGCACCCGGAAGTCAACCGGCAACCAATGCAGCTCACGCAGGAGAAGTGTCACGTGGGAGCGCCCCGTCGCTCCCACAATCCCCCGCGCGGCCGCATTCTGTACCAGCTGGAGCCTCCGGGTGCATCCCAAGGGGAGCCCCATGTAGAGAGCATTGCAGTAGTCCAAGCGAGACGTGACGAGCACCTGAGTGACTGTGCGTAGGGAGTCCCGATCTAGAAAGGGCCGCAACTGGCGTATCAGGCGAACCTGATAAAAAGCCCCCCTGGCCACAGCTGTCGTATGATCCTCTAAAGACAGCCGTGGGTCCAGGAGGACGCCCAAGTTGCGCACCCTTTCCGTGGAGGCCAATGATTCACCCCCAATAACCAACGATGCAGTTAGTTGGCTATATCGGACGCCGGCAGCCACAGCCACTCGGTCTTCGAGGGGTTGAGTCGAAGCCTGTTTCTCCCCATCCAGACCCGCACAGCTTCAAGGCACTGGGACATCACTTCCACGGCATCGTTGGGGTGGTCTGGGGTGGAGATGTACAGCTGAGTATCATCAGCGTATGTGTGTATGAATGATGTAATTCATGAAGGGGGGTGTAATGGCCTAGCGCAGCAGCCCCCAACCTTGGGGGCACCAGGGACTAGTTCTGTGGAGCAAAGTTTTCTGCGGACTAGAGGGGGCATGATTTCACATGCTGCCTGCATCCCACAAATGGGGTTTCGCTTTGCATAGCTCAGTTTATGGCACATGGTGGGGACAGGTGCCAGGCTACAATGTGTTAGGGCTCCGTTGCCTGAGCCTGTGTCATTGTCAGTGAAAGGGAGGAATTGGCAAGACCTCCCTCTCCAGGACCCTTCTCTCTGGCAATGCCCCTGGAGGACAACGAAGGGCAAGAGATAGGCCCAGAGCCAAGCACGTCCCCACAGCCACAGGTGGACAGCGACGAGGGAGATAAGTGCTGCCTGGATCCTCGACAGCGACACAGGGAGAAACGTGCCCAACAGAAGGCAAGGCGTGCCAGGGTTTAGCTGAGTCACTGGACCACACCCCACAGGCTATAAAAGGGAGCGTGGTGGCCAGTCAAAACCTTGTGACGAACAAAACTGGAAGCTTCCACTCCATTCTGTATCACTGGACTATTGTTTCAAGGACTGAACTGTAAATATTGAGCTGTTTACCTTTGATGTGCCAGAAGTGGGGAGACGTTATCTCCCTTCCTTGTAACTAATAAACTCTTGGCAGGCAGCCACTGGATTTTTGCCGGCTGGTTTGCTCATTAACTCCGGAACGCCTGTTTGTGTGTGTGCGCATGGGGTCGGGGACACAACACAATGGGAGGTTGGGGACCCCTGGCCTAGTGGTTAAAATGTTGGGCTTATTAACTGGAAGATTGGCAGTTCAAGATCCAAGCACTGGATGATGCCATGACCTCCCATTCTTGCTCCAGCTTCTAGCAATTTAGCAGTTCAAAAGCATGCAAATGTAAGTAGATAAATAGGTACCACTTCAGTGGGAAGGCAGGAGTGTTCATTGTGCCTCGGCATATAGTCATGCCAGCCACTTGATCATGGAAGCTTCCTTGGACAATGCTGGCTTCTTTGGCTAGGAAACCTCTCCTAGAGTTTACCTTTTTGTAACTCAAGAAAAAAGTTGTTTTCTAAATCATAGCTGGAACAACCTTTCTAAAATGTTCATATTTCATGTATCAGTTAAGAGTTTTAAAGATGTATTTATTTTTCTTTCTTAATGAAATGGAGAGCTTACATTTATTATGGAATCTGTGTAGAACATCTATGCATCATTTGTAAAGCCATTATACATTCTAATGTTCACTTACTGCCGACATATTTATAAAATAAAGTACATTGGCAACCTAATTGCAGACAGCTGTAAAACAAATAAAACGCACCATATAGTTAAATTTAGTAGCATAAATGAAAGGAAACCTCAGAATGAAAATAAGGTTTGCCTAATACTTGAAAAATATTGTGCTTGGTGTGAAACGATTTAAAATGCACGGCAAGCATTCTGGAGATGGCACACCATTATGGAAGGTGTTATTTATGATGCCTTCAGGGGAAAGCACTTGGTGAAAGATTCTTTATTCCTTGTAATCCAAATAATTGCTCTTAGTATTTTCAAGAGCAAATATTTCAAATTCTTTAACCAGAAAAACTGCAAATATGGCATCTGGATGACTATAACAAGTCTTTGAGGAGGAGGAGGAGGAGAAAAAACTATGTGGGGCTTTCCTTGAAGACTACCTAGAACAGAGGTCTTCAATCTTGGCAGCTTTAAGACTTGACTTCAACTTCAGCACAGCTGGCTGGAGAATTCTGGGAGATGAAGTCCACAAGTCTTAAAGCTGCCAAGTTTGGGGATCTCTGACCTAGAAGATCCAACTATTCCAGTGGCATAGATAGTGATGGACATGCTTTTGTATTCCCATGTAACACTTCTGTTCAAGGTGCTGATTACTACCTATAATGCCCTATATAGATGTTCCTTTGAGTCTACTGGAAGGAACATCTATCTCCCATAATAACTACCTTGCTGATGATGGCAGGGTTGCCATGTTCCAAGTTCCTTCAATTAAACTCTATAGGGAACTCAGAAGTGCATCTTTTTTGTAGCAGTGTCTGCTCTGTCCAACATTCAAATGGTCCTTACCTATTGGTGTTTTGAAGGAACCTGAAGAAGTGGCCCTTTCCCCAGGCCCTTGACAATCATGATTGAAACCTCCTTTGCTTTTTTTACAAAGTGGCCGCCCAGGCAGCATATAAATTTTATTATTATGGTTGTCTGCACAGTTATCCAGATGTTTCGATCAGAATTGGCATCTTTATCTGTCTATCGCAAGGGTGTCAAACTCAATTTCATTGTGGGCTGCATCAGGCTTGTGTTTGACCTTGAGGGGCTGCGATGGGCATGGCCAAGGGGGACATGGCCAGCTCAACATCACTCATGTTGTGGTGGCCTGAGCACTCTGCCAGCAAAAAAGGGCTCCCGAGCTCTGTGTTCAGCTGGGATGGCCTCCTGCAACCATCTGCCAGAGAAAATGGACCTTGGGACTGCCGCCCACAGCCATCCCGAGCTTAGTTTTCATGGCTGAGGCACTGCGGGCTGGTCCTTTGCTGTTTCCAGGGTGGCCCCGCAGGCCAGATCTGGCCCCTGAGCCTTGAGTTTGACACCCCTGGTCTATTGAGTCCTTCCTAAGGACCTGGGATAGGCAATTTGATGCTGTTGAAGGTATCATTGCAGGATGTAAGCTGTTTCAAGCAAACAGCAACTGCCTTTTGCAATTGATTGATGGGGATTTTGCCCATAGCTGTCTTCAAGTGATGCTCCAGATGTTTTAGGGTTGCACCCAAGAGGCTTATTACTATTGGCACTATGTTTGCTTTCTTTTGCTACAGTTGTTCTACTTCTGTTTGTAGGTCTTTGCATTTTGTGATTTTCTCCAGTTTTTTTCTTTTCTATTCATTATTTATTACTACTACATTATATTTGTTTCTAGACTGAATATACATACATACAGGTAGGTAAGTAGGTATCTTATATTTTAGCTAATATTTCTCATGGGTGCCTTATTTTATTTATGTGCATCATGTGTATAGTTTTATTAGAAACATTTATCTAGCTATCTATCAGTCTTTTTCTCAATATTATTACAGCTGGTCTATAAAATTCCACGTATACTTTATAGACATTTTGCAGTCCCTCTACATCATGGGTGTCAAATTCGCAGTGTTACATTGCCATACATGATGTTTTAGGCAGCCTTTTCCCCATTCGCAGAGCTGGGGTGGGCGTGGCTTGTGTATGATCCATCCGGCCGGCAGGCCGCCAGTTTGACACCTCTGCTCTATATTTTCCTACAGTATATTCTTTTTCTTTTATCTTTCTTTTGTCATTTAGTCAGTTTCCCATGATGGAGGAGGTGGTTGATGGAATAAGAAGACCTCAGCCCTGTCCTGTCGCCTCTTAGTTCTGATTTCAGTATAGTTTTAAAATCTTAATCTGTATAGTTTTAATATTTTAGAATTATTTTTCCACTTGTTTTATTTATTTATTTATAATTTATTTATTTATAATTTAATTTCTATACCGCCCTCCTCCCGAAGGACTCGGGGCAGTGCACAGCCAATTAAAACATAATATGTATACATCGATTTAAAAACCAGTTAAAAGTAATAAATAATTTTGGCTCAGAATTATAACCCAATTAAAACACCCAATTTAAAATCATTTACAAGGATAGCCCAGCCTGGCGGAACAGTGGGGTTTTAAGAGCGCAGCAAAGTAATATCTATCAGTTGCAATAATATTTATCAGTTGCAAACTGTCCAGATTTACCTTATAAGGAAGATGGGAGGCCTAAAAATGTAATAGATAAATAAATTAACATAGAAATCACACATGTGGTTCTTTGCCTAGTCAAACAGGTTTCCGCTTGCCATTTGTGCAATCAAAGAGAAGAGAGGCTGGGGAGGGAACAGCTGAGGTGGATTAAGCACCCAAGCCTGGGCTACATTTCTTAACTGGTGAATAACTGATCACAGGTGCAGGCTTAACCTAACATACGGCACTCTGTTTTGTTAATGGAAACCCCCTTAGCAGCAGTACAGTCGTTTTATAGTCTGGTCACATGGTTTTCATTGGGGATGGAGATTTGGCAAGGTTGTAACAAACCAATGTAAAATGATTGTAAATAGGAAAGGTCTAAACTATAGGGTTTTTTTTAAAAAAAATATACACAGAAAGATTTTTTAAAAAAGAATTATATATTCTTGATTTATTAGTACCCTGTTTCCCGCAAAATAAGACATCCCCTGATAATAAGCCCAATCGGGCTTTTGAGTGTATGCACTAAAATAAGCCCCCCCAAAAAATAAGCCCTCCCCAAAAATATTTAAACGCATGCACAGCCGGTCTCTGCCATTTCCTCTGGTTAGGGTTAGGGAGACAGCTGGAAATCAGGTAAGATGGCTAGAGGAGCCCCATCTTGCTCCATGCACCCTAAGGTAATAAGACATCCCCGCAAATAAGGCCAAGCACTTATTTCGAGGTTCAAAAAAAATATAAGACAGGGCCTTATTTTCGGGAAAACATGGTATATATCAGAGTACACTGTGGAGGAAGGAGAAAGACGGTCAGAAGCATTTTGTTTAAAAAAAACCAGGCATGGTGGTATTATGACAGGAGACAAGTTATTTCATCTGAAGCAAGCTTTTGCAGCATCCAGAAAACTTGACTGTTTTCAGTAGCTAACCTTGGGAGGTTCTGTAGAACGACTATCCATTTCTGTGCCTGGTGAGAAGTGACAATGGCTGAACGCTCATTTTTGAATGCATATTTTTGGATGAATCACTGCCTTGGCCAAGACTTTCTCATTATCTGAGAAAGTCAGGCTTCAATCAGAAGTTGTATTGATTACAGATGATAGGCCATAGACAACCCAAGTGGTAAGTAAATTGATCAGGGGCCAAAGCCGTAATAAATAATAAAGAACAGGTCATAGTAGTGAAAGGAGTTAGCACAATTACAAGATAAATTGGTCAAAGTTTTTTTTTTTTTTAAAGTATTTCAAACACAGTGAGATGCCAGTCACAAGATTCTTACCATTTATCTAAGGTATCTTTAGTTAATTGGTACCTTTAGAACTCAGGAGCCCATTTTCGCTGGCAGAACACTCGGGCCTCCATAGGCACCCCCGATATGAGTGATGTTGAGCTGCCCATGCCCGCACTGGCCACGCCCTCTCCCACCTGCCCAAAGGTCAGTCACAACCCTGATGCGTCACTCAATGAAACCCCTGATTTAAATGCTGTATTCCTTACAATGCTTGGACAAGTCTGACTGTTATGCCTTTTCTTGTATGCACCAGCTCTTTAGATCAGTGTTTCTCAACTTGGGCAGCTTCAAAATGTGCAGACTTTAACTCTTGGAATTCCCCAGTCAGCCGTACTGGGTGGGGAATTCTGGGAGTTGAAATCCACACAATCTTTAGTGGCCATTGTTGAGAAACACTGCTTTAGATACTTGGAAACAGCGATCCCATCTTCTTCAGTTTTCTCTTCTCCAGATTAGACATACCTTCATATAAGTTTTTCTTTCCTGGTCTTTGATTACTTTGGTTGCTCTCCTTTGAACATATTCTAGCTCAGGGGTCCGCAACCTTAAACACTCAAGGAGCCACAAAGGTCCTAACCGTAGCCCCCCTATTTAATTTTGGAGCCGACTGGAAGTCCGGTTCCCCCACCATAGAGTCTCCTCCTAGTGCAGTGTCCTTTTATCTCTGCTGACCAGAAGTCCAGTTCCCCCACCATAGAGTCTCCCCCTAGAGCGGCATCATTTTTCCTTTTACTGACCGGCGACCGGCAGCTGCAGTAGAGGGATGAAAGAGCCATATACGGCTCCAGAGCCAAAGGTTGCCGACCTCTGTTCTAGTTTGTCAATATCCTTTCTAAAATCTGATGTTCAGACCTATATGTACTAGTTCCCATTCACTCTCTCCATCAGCTTCCAAGATTTGTTTCTTATACACAGTGTTCTCCAGAAGAAGCTAAAATATTGTTAATTTACAGTAATCTGGTGTTTCCATCAGGCAAAAGCAGTGCTGCTGGTTTTCTAGGGCTAAAATAAACCAAGTACTTAGAGCACAGGAAACCTGATGTCGCTTCAGTAATTTCTTTATAGGATTGATGAGATCCTGTGTTTAGATAAATGTAGGATATCTGATTCCAGTTCTTTCTTTCTTTCTCCTTGTAGTGTGGAAAAGTGCAGAAGCAATAACAAAAGACACTTCTACTTCTTTGTGCTTGGATTCTTTATGTCTGAACCTTGTGACCTAGAGCTTCAGTTAAATTGTCTTGTTTTATAGATAAGCATTTGTTTCATATTTTAGTTCAAATTTCTGAGATTTTCTTCTCCAAAATCTGCATATAAATGTTTACCCACCTCCATGCAAACAGGGCTTTGTAGATTGAAAAACAAATGAAAACATCTGACATACATTTGTCTTCCTTCTGTCTAGAGCTAAGTATTATGAACTAGTTAGTTGACACAGCACTTTTTTGTATGGCTTTAGTGTTCTTTTTAACAACCACCTCTTTCCCGACTTTGTTGGCTGTCTGCCAAAAGAGCAAAGAGATTCCACTGAATTCATGTTAGAATATTAGGAAGCCAGCGTACTTCTAGCATAACCAAATTTAGCAGCTGCTCTGAATTTCTGAAAAGCAGAAATATTTGTACAGTTTGGGAGTGAATTTGGCAGATTATGTTGGGTGAAAGCTCATTGTTGTTTCTTGCAGTCATTAAGATTTGCAGTAGGAAACATTTTCTGCCATTATAACAGATTCTCACATTAAGCCGGTGGATTTAGGCTCTCTCCTCCTGATCCTGCTTCGCTATCTTGTCAATAAAATTACACATCCTGTTTCTTTACATTGAAATTAATAGCCTGTTGTGCTATCATGAAAACAATCCTCACAAATACAACAAAACCAGAAAACTGGGGGGCAGTATTAAAACAAATGATCCTAATTGGTGCACATCACACAGAAAAACATTAACACAATAAGGGTTCTGTTATTAAATTAATCATCTGGAAAATTATTCATACAAGCTTATAACTGTCTCCTGAATGTAAGGATGGATGAACACCAGTGGAACTCCCTGGGGAAATTGCCTTAACAAAGTAAACTCAGAATATGTTTCTCTAGTAGCTACTCTTCTCTAGACTTTAGATGGTGTCTAACATATGTCTTGTTTCTTTGGTGTTTTTTTTTTTTGCAAGAGCTATTTTAGTTTAGTAGGCAAGTCTGAATTACATAAGAGTCTGGATTATAGATTATTTGCTAAAGTCAGTGAACCTGTCTATACTAAATTACAGATTAGTTATTGTTGCTCTGGGAAGTCGCGTTTTAAAGAGTGCTTTAAATCTTATAGGACTTAAAAAGTGCCTAACCTTGTTTAGTTTGGGTTCCTAAATGTTTGTGGTGATTGTGTGTGAGAGGTACTTATGTACAAAATAGGTTGAACCTGCTTGCTCTATAAATTTCAGAAAAGTAAGAAAATATTCACATCTTTTAAAAAGGCATGTACATGGCTGGCCTTTTTATTCTTCATCATTATTATTATTTAATTTTTTTTTTGTTTCACTTTGCCAGATGTCTGAAACTTCTGCCCAGAACATTTGTAAAAAGTCAGTCTTCTGTCCATGAATAACAATGTTAGTCACAATCCCAGTTTTGTGCTAATTTGCTGAAAATGGAGCTTTAGTTTTAAAAGGCTCTGTTCCACTGACCCAAAAAGCTAACATCTATTGATGTTAAATTCTTCTTTGTAGGTTGGAATTTAAAATGCCTTAATGCAAAAATTAATTCATTGCTGGTTATTGTGTGTGAGAGAGGTTTTCTAAAAGAAGTACCTGTTTGGTTCTGCAAACCAACAAGACAGACACAGACTTCAGAGGATAATTAGAACTGCAGAAAAAACAATGGCTACCAACCTGCCTTCCGTTGGGGACCTGTATACTGCATGAGTCAAAATGAGTGCTGTGAAAATCTTTACAGACCCCTCACATCCTGGACATAAACTGTTTCAACTCCTACCCTCAAAATGACGCTATAGAGCACCGCACACCAGAACAACTAGACACAAGAACAGTTTTTTCCTGAATGCCATCACTCTGCTAAACAAATAATCCCCTCAACACTGTCAAACTATTTACTAAGTCTGCATTACTATTAATTTTTTCATTGTTCCTATCACCCATCTCTTCCCACTTATGACTGTATGACCGTAACCTTGTTGCTGGTATCCTTACGATATATATTGACTGTTTCCTAATATGATTTGATTGCTTACTTGTATCCTATGACTATCATTAAATGTTGTACCTTATGATTCTTGACGAATGTATCTTTTCTTTTATTTACACTGAGAGTGTATGCACCAAGACATGCACTCTCAGTGTGCACAGTGTTCCTTGTGTGTCCAATCACACTTGGCCAATAAAGAATTCAATTCAATTCTATTCAATTCTATTCCATTCCATTCCATTCCATTCCATTCCATTCCATTCCATTCCATTCCATTCTTAAAAAAATTCTTAGCGAGCCAAAATAACTGAAGTTACTTATCCTAATAAGAAATCTGCTTGTCCTAATGTGTAAACCACCTGCCTTTTCCTTTGCTTTACAGACCTGCAAAGGTCATAAAGGCAAGGATTGGTTGTAAAGTTACATTTTTCTCCCTGTGATAAATGCAAATAGTCACTAAACAAGGCAGTTGCTAAATGTGGACTATCTTGAAGATGTTTGTATCTGAAGACTATTCATATATGCAGTCAACCATTGCCTAACTCTAGAAAGTTTGTTATGTTCACTTTATGTTTAATGCTGCTGCATAGTTTCTACTATGATTTGGCACATCACAGTGCAATTCCTGTTTATTATCTAACCATTGGTAAAACAAATCCCATGTTGAAAAATATTCTGTATCTTCTTTATCCTTTATCTTTAATGTTAACCTATCCATTTCCGCACAATCTAATATTTTTTAAATTATATTTTCATCTGTAGGAGTTTTGTCATTTTTCCAGTGTTCTGAAAATACAATTCTTGCTGCCATCAAAACATGTAGTATTAAATATATGTTCCCTTTGTCATATTTAAGTACTATTTAAATTTAATTCACTTTCTTGCAACATACAGAATTTTTGTTCTACATAACTGAAAATATCTCTGCACTCAGCTTTAAGAATTTGAATAGTGTAAACAATACTGTATGGAAAAGCTGATATTTAATATCATAAATATCAAGAATGCCAGATGTGGGGAGGGATCTTTAATGGGAATGTTTCTCAAATACAGATAGATAAGTTATAATGATGGGTAATACATTTTATATAATCAATAGTAAAGAAAATTAAAATTTAAAATAAATGTTCATGTTGCTATGAATTAGAAAAAGTTAACAATATTTCAACAGTGAGTATATCTAACATTTGTATGTATGAGTCCTTCATAACCTAAATCTTGACATCTTCCAGACCAGAACTCTGGACTGCCCACTCAAAATTCTTAGTCTTATTTGCATTGTTGTTTTCTTTTCCTGTGCAGCAAACTTCCTAGACAGCAGGCCCTTGAGGAATTCTGGGAAAGGAAACATCGATCCTAGGAAAGAAGATGGGGGGAGCACAGCAGCTGCTCCGACCCAGAAGAAGCTGTGGTGTCACTGTCATCACTACTGTCCTGAAAATTCAAAAAACAACACTTGCAGGTTGGTGGGGAAATCTTCACACAAATGTGCAATTTGGGTAATTTGCTGCATCTATGATTTAAATTGGTATCATGTCCATTTGACCCAAATAAATACTGAGATTTTAGGAACAGTAAATATCAATTGCTAAAGAAAGGGATAATCTGGTAAGGAAAATTTTGTCTAACTGTTGTTTAACTCAGGGGTCTCCAACCTTGGCAACTTTATGAGTTGTGGACTTCAGCTCCCAGAATTCCTCAGCCAGCATGTGCTGGCTGAGGAATTCTGGGAGTTGAAGTCCACAAGTCGTAAAGTTGCCAAGCTTGGAGACCCTTGATTTAACTCATGTTCCTGCTTAACATATCTGATGGTGGCCTTTTTGCAGGTTCTTTTTTTCTCCTTCTAAGCTCATTTTCTTATTTTGGTATTCTTTCTGGATAATGCTTTTTGCATTTCTGAAAATACAGAAATATTTTCTTGGCAGAAAAAGAAGACAAATGTCTTTCCATATGGTGTTGATTCTGTTAACCTTTTAAACTTATATTTGGTATTTGGAGTTAATACTAATTAATACACAACAAAATATTAAGTGTATTTGTTCTGTGCCAACACATTTTCCTACAAGTCTTAGGCCCAGAGTCACCCAAGTCATACATAGAGTTTACACTGATTTAAGGAGAATGGCTCTTGATAGAATAAAAAGACAAGTACATTTTAACCGATGTGGTTAACATTTTTCATTCAGTTAAGATGATGGTTTGGCTTTCAAGTTGTCCTTCCTTCTTTTCTTAACAATACACTTGCTGTCTTGGGTTACTTAAAAAAAACCACCTTTGGGTTAAAAAAAAGTCTATTGTTAGAATTACCATAAATCAAGGAACAAACTTCATAGTTTGAAAATATGGTTTACTCAATATTCTATAGAGGCAGAATTTAAAACACCTGTAATATTTGACTCTTCTTTTACAGAATATATGTTTGTACATGTAAACATCCAGTTCTTTCAAAAGACATTAGGATGTCTGCATTGTTGAATGTGAAAATGACTTTTATAAACTCACATTTTCAGGAACTTTTTAAAAAGTGTTCCCCTCTGTTTCTAACTTTCTTAAGAGGTTGCCGGCCTTTGTGTCATAGAAAATGTAACTTTGGGTTATTTCTTTTGTGCAACTTCACACAGATAAGGGCTGTAGGGTGAAGAATGTAAACATGAAACATCTAAGTGCAAATATTTACTTGAGTACATAATACACCACAATGTCTGTCCAAGTGTCAGATAGTGAGTGCTGGCAATTTGAATCCTGCTTGGAGAATTTCACAAGTAGGGGACAAGATTTATTTAAAGCATTTAATTTCGGCTCAGAATGAAACCCACAGACTCTGGTATATTTTTAAGGCCGTGGTGTAGGGTTTCATTGTTACCTTGCATCACCACAAAGAATATGTAAATACTGTCAACCTACCTGCAGGAGGAGATGGCTGAGTGCACAGGTGTGTCTGTTGGATGGATTAACAAGGACCTTTTCCTGGGAGAGGTGAAAGCTATTGAAAGCATTTCCTAAACCCGGGCTTGTAAAGGTTATGTTAACCTTCAGCCTTTGGAAACACTAACCATCATCATGTAAACGTCCTGCACCTGGGAAGTTCCAAACACACATTTATTTTCCTAGTCCTTTAGGAACAACTTTCTGTAATAAAAACTTGGATGTTATCAAAGCACTCACACATCTCTTTAAAAGCATTGAATTGTGAATAATTCCAGCCAAGCGAATGATCATTTTAGGGAGCTGGCCATATTTATTATTATTGGCTATACACTGCCCTGAGTCCCTCGGGAGAAGAGCGGTATAAAAATTTAATTAATTAATTAATTAATTAAATTTAAAAGCATGGTGCTTATCTGAGATGCTTATTTTGAGACATCTTTTTAAAGATGCTTATAAAAAGTAGCCAATAACAACTGTCCTCATAGAGTTAAGTTTGCTTTTCATCTTGAAGCAGCTCTATATTTAAAAAATTGAAAGGAAAGGAATTTAGGAAATGTTGACATATCCCCATAATTATAAAGGCACTTTTGAGCAAGGAAAAAAAATACGTTTATCAATTTTAAAAACTGGCATGTTTTGTCCTCATAATAAGAAAGAGCAGTTGTGTAATTTATTTCTGTTGAAAATGTGTTAGTCACTATCCTTTTGTTAAAAACAATCTAAATATAAAAAGCATGGATTTAAAATACCTTGCTTCTACAGTTAGTCCCCACTCAATGGAGACAATTGGGAAACCTCGTGTGACTGTGACACATAAAGTAAATCTTTAAGCAAGACATCATATGACAGGAACTTGTGATTTCACTGCCAACTTCATTGATTTGCTTAATCTGAATCCAGCTGTGAAGTGTACAAATAGTGATCAATGACCATGGGATTCTGCAATGTTTGTGGTAAAGTTATTTTCTCAGCACTATTGTAACTTCAAATGATCACTAAACAGGGCAGTTGTTAAGCAACGACTATATTTGTTTATAAGTTAACCAAAAAGGTCATACAGAAGTTTTATTTCTTTATTAGTTTGTTTCTATCCCACCTATATTGTTTTTACAAATGACATGTTCACTACTCCTCTTATTTTTCCCACAACAACAATCCTGTGGGTTGGGCTAAGAGTTATTATTTGCTCTTATTAGTCACTGAGGGGAATGGAATATTAGATTTTTAAAAAATCTCATTTTGGATAATCTAATTAAATGCTCTGGAATTTGAATCTACTACTTTCATTGATTTACTGAATTGCCCAGTCAAAGACTTAACTGGATCTTCAGGTATTTATAAATAAAAAGAGAAAGTGGTATTTGTGGTGTTTTAAAGAAAAAGGGAAGAGAAAGTACAATAGATACATCCAGATTAAATTGAAGATTTTTGTCATCTTAATTGACAAGGGTCCTTATTTTGTAAAATTAAGAGTGTATATTTTATCAAACCTCAGAGGCTGAGCTATTTTACCTGGGCTCTTGTTAACTGTTTTATATGTTTAGTAAATTTATACAGCCATCCATTTCACATAAAGTGACTCTGGAAGGCTTACAAGCAAAATAACAAAACCATATCACAATATATTAAAAAAATCAAGCATAATAAAAGAAATAAAAGAAAAACATAACAGATAAAGCAAAAGAAGAGTAGAGCCTCATGATCCAGGAATGGGCACATGAAATTCTGCAGGCCCTGTTTGCTATGATTTTCACCTGTTCCTTAAACAGGGATAGATCCACCTGTTTAGTATTACCATTTCTTTTCTGAAAGGGGCTTTTTGAGGTACCCTTTTAGAGAATCCACTTTTATATCTGTTCCAAACTCTTAGGATTGCAGGTCTAACAAAGTGATTCTTAAAATCAACATTTATTTTTACCTTATCATTTACCTTACCATAAGTAGGATTGCTGTCTTAATCATAGTTCATGACTGTCTATTTCAAATAATCTTTGTTTTAAAGAATCACTCATCCATATCAAACAGCAGACATCAAAGTAAAATTTCAAATCTGGTAAACTCAAACTTTCTCTTTCTTTAGCATCTTGCAGGTTTATATCTAATGATTGGGGGAGGAGGTTTCCTGTGCCGTGTAAATGTAGAAATATCCTTTTGCCATTGTTGAAATGGACTGTCAGTTGTTAATATTGATAAACTCTGAAATAAAAATAACATCTTTGGTAAAATATCTTATTTACATAGATTCTGTCCAATGAGGATAATTGCAAGTTATCTCATGTTTAATATTATTCCATGCAGCTACAAAATTGTTTTGAAAAAAATTAGAATTTATATTCATCAATATAACCCCAAAATATTTAACCCTGTTCTCTACCTTGAATCCACTTTCTGCTTTTTTATAGATTTATTGCACTTTAAGAGAGTAATTCCTCGTGCCAAATATATGTATAGATAGTGTTGTAAGGGCTTCTCAGTTTAGAAGGATTGTGTCCAATCTAAACACGTTTTAAGCTGAGTTTAGGTCTTACCCACAGACTTCTGAGATAAATGGTATAAACATTTCTTCAGGACATAGTTCCGTTTAAATGTAATCACTAACAAATTAAACTTCTTTTACTTGAGGCAATATATGTATTTCTGAAAATTAATGCAAGGGTGTTTAGCATCTTATAGCTACAAATTATCATACCATATCCAGGAGCTATGTGGTATGTTTGAAGAATATGTATATATTGAAATATATGATATTTAAAGCCTATATCAGTAGTAGTGTATCTGTTGCATGTGGCTAAAATTTCAGTAGCTTGCAACAGCTGCCCACTTTAGATTCACTCAGTCCCAAAGATTCCTATGAAAAAGAGACTACACAGTTTTCAAAATGTGTCTCTAGGAGGATGAAGTTTCAATTTACTTGATGGGGGTCAGTGCAAAAAAGAAGGGTGAGCTTTGAAAATCTTTGCTTGAAGTGGAAACCAGTTGGTGGAAAAAAAGGAGAAAAGGCATGGAGTGGGGAGTGGGGGGGAGGAAAGAAGAAAGAGTAAAAACAGATGGCAGAGAGAGAAGGCGAGAACAAAAGAAAAAAGGTGGACTAAATAGAGAGAAATGACAGTAATTTTATTGTTTCAAGGTTCTCTGTGTTACTCAAAGTGATTCCATTTGAAAAAGTTCTCTTTCCAACCACAGCATGGAAAAGAATCATGTATGTTGTCCTCTGGGGATCAGAATTGAAAATCCTTTGGAGATTTAAAAAAAAATTACCTTCCAAATTCTTTCATCATGATCAATATTTAAGATATTACAACTTGTTGAATGGAAACTGGATAATGACGTTGGTTAAACAGCTGCAAAGCCTCTGGGCTACGTTCCCCCTTTTTTATATTTAGTTAACATCTTAGTTATAATCACACTATGGGCTAAGTAATCTTTAATTAAAACTTTGCCTTTTATTTTCAGGGTCTGTCATTAATTCTATTTCATGTTTTATTATTTTCCCCCCATATGTTTAGTTTGGCTATTAAAAAATTACTATTGACCATAGAACACAATATACTTCATTTCATTTCTGCTTTCTTAGTTGTTCTATGCAAGACTGTAAAATAGTAATAAACTGGTTTCCATTCAGTCTTGATTGTATGTGTGCACACTTGAGCATATATACATCAATGCTAAAATATGTCAATATTTTTAAAAAAAACAAACCAGGAATATTTGAGTTCAGCTGGTAAGTCATGATTAAGTTATTCTTTTTTTGGTTATTCATCTTGTCTTACTTTGTTTTCATATTGTAGATTGTTGGAAACCTTTTTTTAAAAAATCTCAGTTTCCTTATTTTGACTTTGTAGAGCATCCTAGTTTTTAATAATATTAGAATGACAACACAAAAGTTAGTCTCCTGAGGAAAGGAAGTGCCTGGGTGGGTATTTATTTGCTCTCAGTTCATGGATCCCTGATTAATACCTGAACTGGTTCAGTTAGTGCCTCTTTCTAATGTAATTAAATGTTGTGTCTTTCATCCTGAATTCCAGGACAGTCATAACAACATATTAGAAATCAGACTTTTTGCCAAAAAAACAGTGATGCTACTTCCTCACACTTGGAAACAGGAAACAGTATTGTAGCGCTGTAGTATAAAACATATTGTAAGCTTAACATAAACTGGGGGAAAAAATCCTCCACCAAAAAGATGTTTTAAAAAAACGAATATCGGAGCCCCGTGTAGTTTGCATAATTGTACAGCTTATTGAAACCCAAACATTTTGGCTCTCCATTCATCATGTTTGCTTTGTGATAGGTAGATCTGGCTGGAGATATGCCAATTCTTCCTTAGCGAACAGTCTAGATTGGAAAGTTGATTTTCCTTGTTCTGATAAAGTTGGCTGTGGTTTTTTGCAACATTCTCTGCCAAAGTTAAGGATGATGTGAACAAACCATAGCATGACACAGCTTGTGCATTGCTCCACCCTCTTTCTTATCCATTTTCCTGGCAGTCCCCAGAGCAGTAGGAATGAGAAGTCACTAACAGAAAGCTCATACTAACAGTTTGTCAAATAATTGAATATAGTAATAATCATTAGAAGTCAACAAATGCTGCACATTTGGTCTTCCTTATTCTTTTCTAGTCAAACACCAGTGGAAAATAACTCCCAAATACCAGAAGTACCAGATTTTTGGACAAAAGGGATTTTCTGCAAAGAATGGCTAACCACAGAGCATCATGCTGTTTGGTTTTTAACAAATGTTTACTGCAGTTAATTGAATGATTTCCAGGTTAAGATGCTTCATGAATTATGAACAACGCTTATGAGAAACATGAATATTAAAGGCTAAATGAAACATCTTTCTCTTTTTCTTGTATTCAGCACGGATGGCTATTGTTTTGCAATGGTGGAAGATGAAGATACGGGAGGACAGAGTTT
The DNA here is from genome assembly GCA_030761175.1 of Masticophis lateralis. Lineage (NCBI taxonomy): Eukaryota > Metazoa > Chordata > Lepidosauria > Squamata > Colubridae > Masticophis > Masticophis lateralis. Next base: position 67,037,257 of record JAUDYJ010000007.1, on the reverse strand, counting down.
TACTACTGGCTGTATAGGTTTAGAAGGTTCTGACTTCCAATGCCGAGTAAGAAAATGTTGTGAACTCAACCTGAACTTTCAGAATCGATCTGAATATTGTCGGGAATTAAAATATTAATGTTTTCCATTATTTTTACAAGGTCAAAGAAACAAATTGAGAATGTTATTGCCATTAATATGAACAGCAGAAATATTCTGTTGTGTTTGACCAACAATGCTAAAGATTCCGGCTCAGAATTGTAAAAGTAGAAAACTTGAGTACAGTAGTCCTCGACTTATGACCAACATTTCTGTTGCTAAGAAAGACAGTTGTTAAGTTAATTTTGCCCCATTTTACAACCTTTCTTGCCATAGTTATTAAATGAATCACTGCCATTGTTAAGTTAGTAACATGGTTGTTAAGTAAATCTGGTTTCGCCATCGATTTCGCTTGTCAGAAGGTTGGAAAAGGTGATGAAGACACTGCAGGTGAAGACAGCATCTGAATTTTGGTCATGTGACCATGGAATTGTAAATGTGAAAAATGGTCATAAGTCATTTTTTTCAGTGCCATTTTAATTTTTGTCACTAAGCAAATAGACCTTAACGTATGTCCACAATTGGAGCTGGAATTTCTACCCTAAGTTGTTGCAGTTGTAACTTGAGTCGGATCCAGTTTTACCATTTTTGTCACTCGTTAAACAAATCCAACTTCTCCAAGAGTTTTGCTGGAAATTGGCAAAACAGGGTAGAAAATCACCAGCAGGTAGCTGCAATACATTGCATCTGGCTGTAAATGCCAATTTTGTCATTAGTAAGGTTTTCACTATATTGGGGCCCTTGGTTTTTAATACAAACTCAAATCCTAATGTGGTTTTTCTTTTTTACATTTTCTCATAATTGGAATTAAAGTGCACATGTAGAAAAATATCCAAGAGAATTTGCTAATGATAAGCAACCTGAGTTATACATTGCATCTATATTGAAATAGTTGCACTCTTAATTTTTTTAAGACGAGCACCTTGAACTGTTTGCATGTACCCACCTTTTCTTTTTGTGTCTCTTTATAGTTTAAAATTGTGATGAACTGTTTCATAGATGTTTTATATAAATAGTATCTATAATTATTACAGGACACCCCATTGTCTCAACCAAGGAGATTAATTGCATGCTGCACAGATCAGGATTTCTGTAATAAAGATCTTCACCCTACTCTGCCACCATTAGAACATCCAGGTAACAAAGATTACTAAATCCTATTATCTAACACATATCTATTTTTGAAAAAGACTATGTAAGTTTGTCAATGATGATAGGACAATGTAAGCATTTTGTATGCTGCTCTTTTTCATTCAGCCTAAAATGATTTCCTAAATAGTCTGCTCCTCTGAAATCAGGAAAACTTATCTAATAACATAGCCTCACGAGAACCTGCGAGTAAAGTCTAAAAGCAACCATAGCAATCTTTGTCTAAATTATAAGTATAGTAGTATGACATAACATTACATAAAATCTGATACAGGTAGTCCTTGACTACGACCAGCTCAAATTTCTGTTGCTAAGCGACAAAGTTGTTAAGTGAGTTTTGGTCCATTTTACAACCTTTCTTCCCACAGTTGTTAAGTGAGTCACTGCAGTTATTAAGTTAGTAATATGGTTATAGAGTGAATCTGGCTTCCAGATTGACTTCGCTTGTCAGAAGATCCCAAAAGATGATCAAATAACCCTAGGACACTGCAGCTGTAACTAATAAGAGCCAGTGGCCAACTGTCCAAATTTTAATCACGTGACTACGGGGATGGTCATAAGTGTGAAAAAAGGTAATTAATAACTTTTTTCAGTGCTGTTGTAACTTTGAATGACCACTAAACAAAAGGTTATAATTCAAGGACTACTTGCAATGCCTAAAATTACAAAAGTGATAATAATTTATGTGGGTGATAATATCTAAAATTGCAGAAAAGTTAGTAATAGTTGAAATAACATAAATATATATCTATGTAGCAGGAGCTTGACCTTACAAACTTAGCCACTATAGTAAAAGGCAATTAATTTCTGAGCAGCTTCAGAGCTGAGTCAGAGCAATAAAAGAGCAAATGTCTCTATAAAAGGAGCAACAAAGAACATTTTCTGTGGTTTCTACCTATCCACAATCACAGAAGCAGACAATTGATGTCACAACTTTTTAGCTCATTGTGCTCTTTATGAAGTGATATTTGTTCTTCAAGAAATCTACAATGTGCTGAGAAGAATTGGCAAAGGCACTTAGACTTATATACTGCTTCACAGAGCTTTCCAGCCATCTCTAAGCAGTTTATAGAGTCAACATATTGCTCCCAACAATCTGGTCCTCATTTTACCCAATCTCAGAAGGATGGAAGGCTGAGTCAACCTTGAACCGGTGAGAATCGAACTGCCGAACTGCTGGCAGTCAGCAGAGATAGCCTACAGTACTGCATTCTTACCACTGCGCCACCATGGCTTAAGTAAGAAGGGCAGGTGGAAATTTTACCAAACCTTTGAACAGTTTTGATTTATCAATTATCAGCTGTCCAAAATTCTTAAATTCATTATTACAAAAATCAAAAATTTAAATCCCCAGGTCAATATTTTTCTTTAACAGGAAACAGCCTGTCTAAAATTGGTTTTCATTTTTCACTTGTCATTGGAAAAGTAGTTGTTTCTGATTCAGAAAGCTTATGACCCATGGTCATATCTCAAGGGAAAGCACAGTCTAAAAAATTTTTCTAGTAGTAGATTTCTTAAATTACAAATTAACTCAGATACAGAAGAGATGGTAGGAAAAATAAAAATGCTGTTCTTTCCATGTGCTAGCAATGGAAACGATCATTTTCTAAATATGAAAGAAATGTGTATACATGGATATGTCAGAGTGAAAGCTAACCAAACAAAGGCCAAAAAAAAAAAAGTCTTAATTTACTGGAAACAAGATAAAAACAGAACATTCACCCCCACCCAATGTTCCTCATTTTAAACAGCTTTCCTACGCAGTAAAATGCAATGTCTTTGTAAGAACAAGAAGACCCTATAATGATTAGGCAGGATGCTTATTAGATAAGCAGGGAAAAACAGTTAATTCCCATTATAACGTTGGAAAGAATAAAAATATTGGAAATGAAAAAAGCAGGTTTCAGGCAGAACAGATAAAAAATGTCTTTACTGATTTTATGCTCTTGCAAACAGAAATGGTGGTGCCACTATGTCTGGTTCTCAGGCTGGCGATAAAATAAGTGGGGACACAAAATTGAGTTTGATAGGCTTTCATTGCACACTTAGACTGCAACCGTAGTAAACCTGAACGCTTCTAGTTTGTGAATGGGGAAAATTAGTTGGAAAAGATTAGGTATTTCTGAAAAGTACAGAGGTCTCTTTAGATACATTTTTACAGGAGGTTGCATAGAATCTATCTCAGAAATATTCAAACTGCCTTCAAGGAGAGGCATGGCAAGTGGAAGACATTTCTCTGAAAGCAGAACTGATAACTGTAGTAAGGACCAAACAAACCAGGGAATAAACTGATTCTTCAGAGCCTCTCCGGAAAAGAGAGGACATGAGATGACCCACATATACTCCACATCAGGGATACTATTCAGCAGGTTCTGACAGGTTCTAGAGAACCGGTAGTGGAAATTTTGAATAGTTCAGAGAACTGGCAAATACCACCTGTGGTTGACCCCAGAGTGGGGTAGGAATGGAGGTTTTGCAGTATCCTTTCTTTGGAGTGGGGTGAGAATGGGGATTTTTGTAGCATCCTTCCTCTGCCATGCCCACCAAGCCACGCCCACAGAACCGGTAGTAAAAAAAAATTGAATTCCACCACTGCTACATGGCTGCTTCTCTTTAGGACAGCGGTTCCCAACCGCCAAGCTGTGGCCCACTACTGGGCCACAGCCTATTCGGAACTGGGCCACATGAGCAACGAGCCAGTGTGCACATGCCCGCAGCTTGACTTGTGTCAGCAGCGGGCCAGTGTGTGCATTTGCACAACTCAACTTGTGCAAAGACACTGCAGGATAGTAGTCTTTCATGAGTTTGAGTGCCAGGAGATATAGGAATGTAGTCTTCGATTTATAACCTTGATTTACAGTTGGGACCAGAATTTTCATTGTTAAGCAAACCAGTGGTTAAGTGAGTTCTGGCCAATTTCACGACTTTTTTTTATTCTTGCTATGGACACTAAAAGTATTTTTTTACATGGTAAGAAATTTCAAAATCATCAGCCTTGTTTGGTCTCTACGCTAGTAGTAGATATTTTAAAATTAGAACATTAAACCTGATAAGGAATCTATCAGGCAAACCAGAAAGAAAATGTTGTTCTGGGGGCCAAAATAGAAGATGAAATCAGAGCTTGAAAGTAAACGTGCTTAATAAGAAAGCTAAGAGTCCCATAGGCACCTCCTTCTTATATCACGCTGGTAGATCCGAAATACAATAGCTGTATTCCAAGACCGATCAATAAGGATAGAGGACTTGCAGCTTATGGTGTTATTTCTCTTCATCTTGTCTTGCTTTATAGAACACCAAAAGAGATCCTCTTACTCTCAAACAGCCAGATGCATGCTGGATCAGCTTGCAGTTCACAGATAAAGAAATGTATACTTGAAATGGAGACCATAATCCCCTAAAGTCTTATTCATATTTGTGATGGTGGCTATTAGAGATACATAAATCACAGTAAATCTTTTTTGCTGCTACTATATTAATTGGGACAGTATTCAGGATGAAATATTTCAGTATTTAATTTCTTTATGGAGTAATATATATATATATATATATATATATATATATATATATATATATATATATATATATATGAATATATTTAAGAATATATATATATTTATATTATATATTTAAGTATATATATATTATAGTATATAATATACATATATATATATGTATATAGTAAGAAAATAGATATATGTATATGTATATATACACATATACATATACAGATACAGATATATAGATATAGATATAGATATAGATATAGATATAGATATATTCTTTCCGCCTAACTTTCCCACATCCCAACATTTCCTAATAAAAAAGCATGAATTTCCATAGTTGCTAATAAGAATTTTATAAGAATAAAATTCTTATAAAATTCTTATAATTTCTTATAAGAATAAGAAAAACATTTACAAATTTCATGATTTATTGTGTGGATGTTCTGATGTAACTTTCATAAAAACACGCTTCTAATTTTTAAGCTACGTTTTGACCAGTCCTTTACGAGTGTTAACTATCTTTGGAATGGAGTTGTCTATTTGCAGACTCTGCTAATATTCAGCCTTGGAAATCCCACTGCTGATACGTTTGATTTTTCATGCATTTCTTTGTTAAATTTATGTGCCACTAAATCCGTGTAGAGTCGAGGTTTCTTATGGAAAAATGTTAATGGTGGTTGAAAGTTGGAATAGACTATGATTGAATTTGTAAACTTTTAACTTCCACTCATTTTTTTTCTAGAGATAAGTTGCCTATCTCACAATGTGTATATTTGATAATTACACAATACTATGATGGTAACAATTGCAGATTCGTGGAAGTGATGGTAAAGTATTTTACCATTCATACTTTACCGTCACTTCTACATTTGCGACTATCACAGAATTGTGCAATACTCAAACTTTTAAAAAAGAAGAACAGATTTCAATTAACAAGGACATCTGGATTTAAAGGTGATTCAGCCTATTACCAAACTGTGGTTGAATCCAAAAAGTTCAGGACAGACATACATTTGAACCAATGTGATTTTGTTCCAGCTCCTATTCTGAATAGCAATGGGTAATGGGAGAAACTTTATAAGTTACATCCAGGCACTGCAATTTTTAATGTCATCACTGCCTTAATTTTATCATTTCCTCCTGCGAGGGACTCACAAAAATGTGCGAACTGAAGTTAAATATGATAAGTAACATTATCTCTGATTGATAAAAGCTTTTGTTTTCTTATTTAAGCTTTTTCAAAGGGAAATATTCACCAGAAGGCTCTGCTAATTTCAGTGATTGTCTGTAGCATACTCTTGGTGTGCATCATCATATTCTGTTACTTCAGGTATGTCTGGAAAAGAAAATCATACTTTCTTCCTTGACTGTTTCTTTACAGCACTATTTGACATGAACGATCATTTTAATGTGTTCTAATTTTTTGGGTTTGTATGAAGATTGAGAGAACAATTTGTTTTTAATAATACTTTTGACATGGCTTTGTCAGTCAGAATGAAAACATACAAAAACTGAATTTGTATGTATGAGATAAATGAGAAGTGGGGTTGTAAAACAAGCATAGTTAGTTTGGTATGTTAGAAATCGCCATAAATGCTGGTTTAAATTATTAAGTGCTGAGATTTTTAGGATTTGGAGTGAAGTAATAATTCCAAAAGAATTTGATATTCAGGCATAGATTGAAATGTCTAAAATGCTTAGATTTATCTGTTAAACATGATTAGACATCAAATTGTAATTTTCTTTCGGTTAATGATGAATTTTAACAGTTTTAAACTTTTCCGGGTTGTGCCAGAGTTTAAATCAAGACCTTTTTATTCCACCAGGCTGGCCTGGCCTAATCTTTCCCTTTTTCCCTTTTAAAATGTAAATTTTAATCTGTTTTTAAATTACTAGGGTGTTTTAAATCTGGGTCAAATTGTTTAATTCGGTTTTATTCTGTTTTTTAAATTTTGTATTTATGTGTTTTATTTTGTGGCTGTTCACCACCCTAAGTCCTTCAGGAGTAGGGCGGTATATAAATCAAATAAACTAAACTAAACTAAATAAACATTGCGGAATTGTTTTGTGAATTAGGCTCATGGAGATAATACTCTAGCATACGGCGGGTTGTACTCAAAGGCATCTTCCATAAAATTAATTTTTCTACCCTGTTTTCCTGAAAATAAGACATCCCCTGATTATAAGCCCAATTGGGCTTTTGAGCGCATGTGCTAAAATAAGCCCCCCACCCGAAAATAAGCCCTCCCTGAAAATATTTAAACACATGCACAACCAGTCCCTGCCATTTCCTCTGGTTGGAGTTAGGGAGACAGAGCGGGAAATCAGGTAAAATGGCAAGAGGAGCTCCATCTTGCTCCATGTGCCCCAAAATAATAAGACCTCTCTGAAAATAAGGCCAAGCATTTATTTCAGGGTTCAAAAAAAAATAAGACCATAGTCTTATTTTCGGGAAACACGGTATATGTTTATTTGCTGACGTGCCTAGAGGCAAATATCCCATTATATATGGGATGGTGGTTTGAGATTTACTTAAGTGCTTGTATGACACATATTGGGACATCCTGGTTGAACTTTGCTTCTTTTCTTGGGTATATGCCACTACCTCTCATGGTCTTGGGAAACGTATTTTGGATTTAAGAAGGTGCTGGCAGGTGTGCCACATTTGCCCATAGGTAATTCAGATCACCCTTTTTCTTATTGAATTTGAATTCTTATTGTACATTCTTAATGCTTAAGTCTTTGTGATTTCTGTTTTTCTTTCTTTCTGAGTAACACAGTGTCTTAGAAAAAGAGGCCTTCCTTCCTTCCTTCCTTCCTTCCTTCCTTCCTTCCTTCCTTCCTTCCTTCCTTCCTTCCTTCCTTCCTTCCTTCCTTCCTTCCTTCCTTCCTTCCTTCCTTCCCATGGTTTACAGTAACTCACAGAACAAGTACATCTATCCAAGAGACAAAACCCTTATCAAGTTGTGTATATCTACCATTAGCATGTATGTGTATAATTAGCATCATTCCCAAATCATCTTGGCAGTGACAAATAAAGTAGCATAAGCTCTATTGGATATTACCAAGAAGGTTATGTTTTCTGAACACACTTTCTCAATTTGGGGACCCTTAGGACATGTGAACGTCAGCTCCCCAGATAGCATAACCACTGCTGATAATTTGGGGAGCTAAATTGCTCACATCTGGAAGATACACAAATTAGGCAAAGCTGCTGGCCTGAGAATGAAAAGGCAGATTTTTTAATATTTAATTATTATGTTCCTCTGGACAGCTCTACCATCAACATAGCATGAAAATAAAGCACTTTCATTCATAGCCGGAACAACTGACCAAAATTTCGTTGAAATACACTGTTTTCTTCCATCAATTTAATTAGGATGGATTCCCATTTGGCTCTTACATTCATAAAAGTATTTCCTGCAGCTCCACTGTGTACTTTTATTAGATTGCATGGTATATCTTGGCACCTTTGAATGGATTTTTCCTTTTTTATTCCTGACACTTTCTTCCTTTTCTACCGAGTCTGTGAGATATTTTATGTAACATATAAACCTGCTTTTACTTTAATCCCTTTATGTACTTTTGTACATTACTTATATTTTCAGGTCATGACCACTCGCGAAGGGATAAGTTGGTGTGAAAAATGTACTAGAAAATAGTGTTGGCCACTAGCCCTATCCATAATTTAATTGTGAAGGAGAGGATAGACCAGTATACATTACCGAAATCTGCCGATGGTGAAGAATTTCCCCTCATGGAGGCCTGTTCAGTTAGTCTCTGTGCATTAATCTTGACCCCAGAGCAGGGGAAATAGTGCGGGAATTGTATACTGGGACAGCTGACTAGGGTTTGCTTATTATGCTCAGATCAAACTCAGAGAGCTTGTATTTACCATTCGTCCAGCTGCATGGCAGCATATGTTTTTCAGTTTCATTGCAAGGATGGTTGTGATTTCATCCAGGCTGCTAGTAGTACTGAGTAATTTTAGCCTCCTTTCCCTCAGATAGGAGGCAAGTTAATGTTTGTCATGACAGCCATGTGCTTGTCCCTGTTTATTACAAAGGTAATAAATTTTTGCTCATTGTTAAACATAATCAGTTATAATGTATGTATATAATGATGATAATGAGAAGGGTACAAATTTACAGAGAGACAAACTATGTCATGAGAGCCTAAAATGCCAATTATCCGTAGCATTTAATGATGGAAAAATGGTAGCAAACAATGGTAGAAATCAGGGATGAAATGCTACTGGTTCGGACCAGTTCAGGCGAACCGCTAGTAAAAAATGCTACCAGTTCGGGTAAACCGGATTTCTGACAATCAGCTGGGCGATGATCAGCTGTAACACGTGATTTATATTAGTTAGAATCATCGGATTTCCTGCTTTCTATATAATTAAATCGTGTGGCACAGCGGATTCCCCCCCCCCCCCCCGCTCTACTACTTACTTTTGCAGACTCGGAAGGCTTCAAAATGTTCCTTTTTTAGCACTAATTGTGCACTCGGTAGCAGACTCACAGAACCAGTAACAGACCTCAGAGGATTTCACCGCTGGTAGAAATATATTCTTTTGCTTGCTTTCATGACCTGCCAGTATTTGTAGCATCACCTGTAGTTATTCTTATATATACCTGCAGGTATAAAAGGCTAGAAAGGAGACGGCAACCTCCTCATTACAGTATTGGACTTGAACAAGATGAGACTTATATTCCACCAGGAGAATCCTTGAAAGACCTGATTGAGCAGTCACAGAGTTCAGGAAGTGGTTCAGGGCTCCCTCTATTGGTAAGAAAAGAGTAATGAGATCATAATTATAATGGTCAACCTATAATATAAGAATGGTCATTCTTTGCACAATTTGTTTGCGTTGTAAATAACAGCATTAGTATTTCATGAAAAATATAGGACAAAATCTGTAGGATACAGGTGAACAGCTAAGAAGATCCCAGTTTTGTAGGTTCTCAGTTCATGCTTTCCTTTTATTATTTTGGTAGGATTTTGTCCATTTTTAAAACTACAGAAACTTCATTTTAATTTTGTATTTTTAACCTTCATTTTCATTTCAAAACAAGTTGAAAGAATTTGAATCTTATAAGTGAGCTTTGTCCTCATTTTCCAACTGAATATTCACAACTGAATGAATTGAATATTCAGGGTGAACTTGATATAAAAACACTTGAGATGCATCTTAAGATAGATAACTTTAGACTAGGAATTCTGGGAGTTGAAGTTCGGACATCTTAATGTTGCTAAAGTTGAGAAATATTTGGTTAAGGAATTGACTAAGACCAGGGAAGTCCAATTGCATATCTCTACTTAATCATAGAAGCTCACTAGATATCTGAGCATCATTTGTTGGTGAACACAACTCAAAGTATATTTTGTCCTGATTTTGACCTATTCAAGATATTTGTTGGTCACTGAGAGAAAAGAATCCTGGACTAGATAGGGCAGACCTGCAAGATCAGATCAAGGACCTACCATATTTTTTGGCATATAAGACGCACTGGAGTATAAGACACGCCTTAGTTTTTGGGGAGGAAAATAAGAAAAAAGGTGATTGGCAGGAGGATAGGCATCCTGGAATACCCCCAGTCAGCTGTTCCCAGAGGTGAATTTTAGCAACAGGTTCCTTGGTTGTGAACTCTGTGCCTTGCTCTTTTTTTGCTTTTTTTCTGCCTCTGAAACTGATTCAGAAAAAACTTTTTTTCTTGCCTCTGAAAGCCTCTGAAACAGAGCTTCAGAAAAAAAGCCTCTGAAGCTCTGTTTGGGGGCTTCTTTTCTGAAGCTTTGTTTCTGATGCTTTTTTCAGCCTCTGAAACCTCTGAGAAGCTGGGCGGGGCTACATTCAAAGTGTAAGATGCATCCAGATTTTCACCCTCTTTTGGAGGGAAAAAGGTGCATCTTAAACTCTGAAAAATACGGTAATACTATTAGCTCGAGAAGAAATATTAATTCTTGAAAATGGTTCCAACTTTTGAAAAATTACAAAAGTTGTGTCTAGTGGGAAGTAGGTATAATTCCAACGTCTTATGTCTTTTAACAGGTACAGAGGACTATAGCGAAACAGATTCAGATGGTGAAGCAGATTGGCAAAGGTCGCTATGGGGAGGTTTGGATGGGAAAGTGGAGAGGAGAAAAAGTGGCTGTCAAAGTTTTCTTCACCACCGAGGAAGCCAGCTGGTTTCGAGAGACAGAAATCTATCAGACTGTCCTGATGAGGCATGAAAATATCTTGGGTGAGTGGCACGGTGAAATGTAATTTCTTGCATTGTCCAATCTTGTCTCCCCTGAGGCGAAGTTGGCCTCATTCTTCTGATCTTTTGAAGGTCTCTATTGTTAACATGTCTTCCTCTACTTTTTACTTAGGCAAAAGTTTTTTTTTTATATAGTTGTTGATATTTTAATTGTTCAAAATTATAAATATTTTTAGTACTTTAATAGTAGAGCTAGGTTCTTCAGATAAAGTACATTGCTGGCATTATATATCCCATTGCTACTTTATTATGATGAAATAGCTGCTACTGCTTTGAAGCTGCTCTTCCACTAGTTTGGCTGAATCGTTGTCCATTTCTCAGCTCAGCTTGCTGAAAAGCCCATTAACTATCCTAAATTTATGACCTAGAGCAGGGGTGTCATACTCAAGGCCCGGGGGCTGGATTTGGCCCATGGAGTGCTTAGATCTGGCCCACGGGGCCACCGTAGAAACAGCAAAGCACTGGCCCATGGTGCCTCTGCCAGCAAAAACGGAGCTCAGGAGGGTCACGTACTGCTTTCCTGAGCTCCGTTCGCTGGCAGAACGTTGCAGGAGACCATCACAGCTGAAAATGGATCTCGGGAGCCAGTTTTCACTGGCAGAGCACTTGGGCCCCATCCCTGATATGAGTGATGTCGAACTGGCACACATACCCTTGCCACGCCCACCCTGGCTCCCTGAGATCAAACGCAACCCTGATGTGGCCCTCAATGAAATCGAGTTTGACATGCCTGTCCTAGAGCATCACTTCCAGTGTGAAGCTGGATCTCTACATCTACATTGAAAGTTTTTGTGGAACATTTTAAATGTGTTTCGATGATTTGTTACCACTATCCTGAGGTGAACATGTTGATTGTTATTTCTTCAAAAAGAGGTAAAAACAGAACAGATGGTTTGCGAGAGAGAGACAGACAGACAGACAGAGATGGATAAATATAGATAGGAGAGAGAGAGAGAGAGAGAGAGAGAGAGATCTGTTGTCTGTTTTCTTTGCTTTAACAAACCCTCTAACCTCTCAGCTTATTATTTTAGAAAAAGCCACATGACATGCTGCTTCAGTACTGTAGCAGAGAAAGTACACAATAGGTGTTTTTGTGTGGGTTTTATTTATTTTATTTTATTTATATTTATATACCGCCCTTCTCCCGAAGGACTCAGGGCAGTGTACAGCCAAAATAAAACATAAAACCACGAGCATCATAGATTTAAAATTCTAAAATTATTAAATAGTTTGGCTGAATTTGATTTTAAAAACCCAGATTTAAAACCCCTAATTAAAGTTCATTTATATAGTTAGCCCTGCTTGCTGGAAGAGCAGGGTCTGGAGGGCATGGCAAAAAGCACGGAGGACGGGGATCTTATGAATCTCCGGGGGAAGTTCGTTGCAAAGGGCAGGAGCCCTCACAGAGAAGGCCCTCCCCCTGAGTGGCAGAAGGCGGTCTCGTAGGTTTTTGAAGATTAGGTGCTAGACCAGGTACTTTAATTTGTTTTCCCAAAACAGACAAACTGGTCACTGCTGCGAACCATATGCATGAAATACTTGGCATTTATTCCATGCAAGTAATTTTCATATTACAGCTTAATTTTCCAAATTCATTTTCAATATTGATTGTTGATTGTTTCCTGATTGCTTACTTGTATCTTATGACTATCATTAAGTGTTGTTTCTTTTATGTACATTGAGAGCATATGCACCAAGACAATTCCTTGTGTGTCCAATCGCACTTGGCCAATAAAAATTGACTATTGACTATTAAGTCACAAGTGAGATAACTGGAAAGGTACAAGTGAATTTATGTTTCTTGTTTTGTCAATTTTAGTCACAACACTATACATTATACTCAGCTAAGAGATAACAAAGGGAAATAATAAATTTATCAAATAATTATTAAAATTTAGATTTTCTTCATTTAATCTATATTTATCCGTTCTGAGCCAAATTTCAGGTTTGGATAATAAACCTTAAAAACCCTAAGGTGCTTCTAATTTTGTACATGTAAAGTTTTGTATTTAGAAAGAAATATACAGTATGGAGCAATCTGAGCTGTTCCTGAAGAAAGCAGGATGACTTTGATGAAATGTTGTAGTTCAGCATCTTGGCCTTAAAATTCTCTAATTCAGAAAGGTGCAGTACAAACTGTTCTCATCTGTGACAGTAAACGAATCTTACTTTTGATGACTTCCTTCAGCATAGAGACCAGAAATGGATTCCAGGTCTTAATACTTTGGGATCTTTGGAAAATGCAGATAGATTTCTCTAACTCCTAATTCAGCATTCAGGGCATTTTTATTTAAATTGAACTTTGAAGAAAAAATCACTACCAGAAGCACCAATACTACTAGTAAATATGTTGGCAAACATTATCTTCCCTTAAGGTGAAATCCTTGAATAGAAAACAAAGAAGATAATGACAGTTCCAGATTTTCCTCTACAGAAGAAGCTTTCATTGGTTCAGAAGCAGATCACATGGCAATTAAATAAAAACATCAGTTTTCATGATGTGGCTGAATTAAAATTATTGTAAATTACATGAATAAAAATCCTGGAACAATAATAAAAAATTCCATGTTAAGAAATCAATGGCTAGTGGCTAAAAGACTACCAAATATGTGATACTGTGATATTAAGATGAGACTAACATTTTTTCCCCAGATGTATTGGACACTAAAGATAATGTTTAAAAAGTGTTTGCTGCTAATCTGACTCTTAATATAAATCTATCCTACTATTTCTTCATATCCTTAAGTATAAAGAATAGGGTGTTGGAAAATGAATATAATTTAATATATTCATGTACTTTTGCATTAAATACAAAACATCCAGAATCTTATCACATCCCAATGAACTGTACTGAGCATTGGGTGCTGCATGCAATGCTAAGTATTTGTTTTATTTATTAAATTTTTATGCCTATTAAATTTTTATGTGCTAGGGAATCTGGTTTGCTGTTTCTTAAAAATTACTAATGACCTTAGAAAAGTCTTAAGGGAGCGCAATGGCTCGGCAGTTAAAGACGCTGAGCTTGTCAGCTGGAAAGTTGACAGACGGGATTCAAGACCTGAGTGCTGTGCGAAGGGATGAGCTCCCATTACTCACCCCAGCTCCTGCTCACTTATCAGTTTGAATACATACGAATGCGAGTAGTTGAATAGGTACCACTTCAGTAGGCTCCTTTGGCTGGGCCACATGATCATTGGATCATAGTCCAAAGACAAAGTGTCTTTGGACTATGATGGCTCCCTTAGTTAAGAAACGGAGATGAACACTGCCCCCTAGTGATGGACATGATAGGGGAAACCTTTACTTTTACCTTTTAGAAAAGTCTTGTTTTAATTTTGTCTTTCAGGATTTATTGCTGCAGATATTAAAGGTACTGGATCTTGGACACAACTTTATCTGATCACCGATTATCATGAAAATGGATCTCTGTATGATTATCTAAAATCTACTACTTTGGATACAAAAGCGATGCTGAAACTGGCCTATTCCTCTATCAGTGGATTGTGCCACTTGCATACAGAGATCTTCAGCACCCAAGGCAAACCAGCAATTGCTCACCGGGACCTCAAAAGTAAAAACATTCTAGTGAAGAAAAATGGAACTTGCTGTGTAGCAGATCTTGGTCTAGCGGTTAAATTCATTAGGTAGGTAAAATCTTGCATATCTAAATGAAGCTGAGTCTGTTAAACATTTTTAAGGGGAAAACGTTCATCCTCTCTAGCAGCCAATCTGTTGTGGTAGGAGTGAACAATTTTGAGGAGTTGAATACCACACCTAATGCTATGACCTGTCAGCCGCCGGCCCCTCCAGCAGCCGAATCAGATGAGGTGGCATGGGAGTCGAAGCCAGCAGCCTGAGAGCTCCGAGGAGAAAGAGGGAATAGAGCTGTCAGAAATAGAGGTGGAACCTGTGCCATCTATCAGCTCTAAGATGGAGAGTCAAAGCCCCCAGATCTGGAGGTGGCTGATGAGGAAGAGGAAGAACAGCTGGGTCCAGTGCCTGATGCGCGGATGCGCAGAAAGTAGAAGAGACGAGAGCAGTGGAAATCTATGGGTCGATTCTTGGCATGGAAGAGCCACTGCTGCTAGCGAAGCCCCACCCTAGTTCTGGGGATAAAAGGCAGAGTGGGGGGGAGATGAATAGATGTGGCAGACAACTATTCATCTCTCTGCTGAACAGACTTGTTGGCTTGCTGTGAGAGAGAGAGAGACTTTTTGTTGGGGCTGCTGGCGCTCCTAATAAAGGAAACACTTGTTTAACTGAAGAGGTTTTGTTGTGTTTGGGAGCCGGGTCAGAACAGCTAACTTTGCAACCATTTCAGAATGTCACTAGACGCTCTCCTATGATGATATTACCCACTAGAACAGTGACGGCAAATCTTTTCGGCACTGAGTGCCCAAATCAAAATCTGTGTGCATGCGTGTGTGTGTGTGCATATGCTAGAGCACTGGAAACCTGAAACCAGCTGGCCAGCACACATATGCCTGTTTTTTGAGCCATTTTCAGGCCGTTTTTCGGACCGTTTCCAGGCCGTTTTCTGGCGCTTTGGCACCCACGAAGACCAGCTTGCCACGCTGGAAATCAACTTAGCAGCTGGCAATGGCGCACGTGCCCACAGAGAGGAGACTGCGTGCCACCTCTGGCATGCATGCCATAGGGTCGCCATCACGGCACTAGAAGGAATGGAATGGGAGGGTGTGTGAATTTTGTGGCATCATGAGAATAAACCAGTTTCATCTAATATGTTTTCAAATGGAAGACTGTCCTTTTCAGTAGTTTGAATTATACTGCCAGGGCACAGATGCCTATGAGATAAGACCACACCTAGAATACTAGCAACCAGTTTCGGTCTTGACGTTACAAAAAAAGATATTCAGACTTTGAAAAAAGTGCAGAGAACAGCAACTAAGATGATTAAGGGCCTGGAGGATAAAACATGAAGAACGGTTGCAAGAATTGGGTTTGATTAGTCTAGAGAAAAGGAGGACTAGCAGTATTCCAGTATTTGAGGGGCTGCCACAAAAATGGGGGGGGGGTGTCAACCTATTTTCCAAAGCACCAGAAGGCAAGGCAAGAAACAATGGATGGAAACTAATCAAGGAGAGAAGCAACCTGGAACTAAGGAGAAACTTCCTAACTGTGAGGATAATTAACCAGTGGAATTGCTTCCCTTCAGAAGTTGTGGGTGCTTCATCACTGGAGGTTTTTAAGAAACGACTGGACAATCACTTGTCTGAAATGGTATAGGGCCTCCTGCTTGACTAGGGGATGGACTAAAAGACCTCCAATATCCCTTCCGGTTCGATTCTGATTCTGATGGTGATGCACATTAATATAAATGGTTCTGTTCCTAAACATTTTTATTAGCTAACCTTCGTATATCTCGTTTAAGATCATGAATTGTAATTCTTTAGTTTTTTGTTTCTCGCCATGAAAGCCTTAGCATCTGAGGTATCTGAAGATACTTGTAAGAGAAATATAATTGTAATTCTCAGTATCAGAATTCCAATTTATTGCTAGCAAACTCTCAGAAAAGTCTCCACCATCCTCTGCTGAATTCTGAATTTTGCAATTGAATGCTTAATGTAATATTTGGTATGGATTGTGTTTAAAAATGAGCATTTGGTTAACACTTGACAAGCTTTCTCTGTAAGAATAATTTCCATTGAGATTATCTGTTAATTCTGATTTGCATAGAGACAATTTTAATTTGAAAAGGAGTGGGCGTTTCTCTTTTAATAGCAGTTTTCGAAGAGAAACTGCTTGCATATTTAATTTTTATGTCTCTTTTCCCTCTTCCAGTGATACAAATGAAGTGGATATCCCACCAAACACCAGAGTAGGAACAAAACGTTACATGCCCCCAGAAGTGCTGGATGAAAGTTTGAATCGAAATCACTTTCAGTCATATATTATGGCTGACATGTACAGCTTCGGGCTCATCCTTTGGGAAATAGCAAGGAAATGTGTTTCTGGAGGTAAATATTTTAGGCATGGCTCCATGCCTTTAACATTATATTATTATCTTTTTGTATCTACAAAATTCGTGTTGGAATGTATTATGTATCGTCCTTGACTTAGGAACACAAGTAGGAACAGAACTTCTAATGCTAAACAAGGTGATGGTTAAACAAGTCACACCTGACTTTTATGACCTTATTTGCCCCAGTTGTAAAGTGAATCACTGCAGTGGTTAATGTAATCATGTGGTCATTAAGCAAGTCCGTCTTCCCCCATTGACTTAAAGTAGTGGCCAAAATTATGTAAACCTTTTGAGAAAAGTGTATTTTCTAAAACTAGCTAATAACACCACTTTTGGGGGAGGGGGTGGAGTAGTACCATAAAATTATGTATCGATGGAAAGATAATTTAATCAAGAATGTAATGCAATAATTTTCATGAAGGATTTGATATTAGAATAGCATAAAGAAGGAATAGTATAGTATAAATAGTATAGTATAAAGAAGAAAAGTGAAACACGTAGAAAAAATGAGATATACAAAAATTATCACCATGTCAGTTAATTCTTAGTTGGGTAACCTTTTAGCATGAATTACGGCCTTACAACGTCTTACCATGGAGTGAACCAAGTCTTTTAGTTCTGCAGCTGTTATAATGTGAAACCAAGATGGAATGATTGCTTCTATTAAAGGTAAAGGTTCCCCTCGCACATATCTGCTAGTCGTTCCCGACTCTAGGGGGCGGTGCTCATCTCCGTTTCAAAGCCAAAGAGCCAGCGCTGTCCTAAGACAGCGCCGGCTCCGTGGTCTTGTGGCCGGCATGACTAAACGCCAAAGATGCACAGAACGCTGTTACTTTCCCACCAAAGGTGGTCCCTATTTTTCTACTTGCATTTTTTATGTGCTTTTGAACTGCTAGGTTGGTAGAAGTTGTGACGTAACGGGAGCTCACTCCATTACGCAGCACTAGGGATTCAAACTGCTGAACTGCCGACCTTTTGATCAACAAACTCAGTGTCCTTGCTGCTGAGCCACCGCATCCCTTTGCTTCTATTAACTGGGTTTTATTGCTGGGTCGCTTCTGACTAACCACATTATTTAGTCGGCTTCATAAATTTTCAATTGGATTAAAGTCTGGGCTATTCCCAGGCCATTCCAGCAGTGGAATATGATTATCTTGAAACTCCCCCCCCCCCCCAAAAAAGTGGTGTTATTAGCCATCAAAACTCAAAAATACACTTTTCCCAAAAGGTTTCCACAATTTTGGCCACTACTGCAGTTGTTGGAAGTTGGCTGCAAAGATCACAAAAGGCAATTACATGACCCCAGGATGCTAAAACTATCATAAATACGTGCCAGCTGCCCAGTGACCAAATTTTGATCATATGGCTATGGGGATCATAAGTACAAGGATCACTTACAAGTCACTTTTTTCAGTGTCCTTGTAACTTCGAGTGGTTCCTAATAAATGGTTTGTAACCTCAGGACTACCTGTAGTTAGATTTTTAAGGTGCCATAAAATTTATTTTTGCTGCATCTTGTTAACCCAAGCTATTCTCCAGAAAATGTTTGTGTATTTTTTTTTAACAAGAAAGAAAAAGAATTATAATAGCTTTTTAAAAATAATTGGTGGCACTAAACTAAGTCTCTTTCTACTCTTGGGACTTATTATTCCTTTTCTGGAAGGTCTTACTTAGCCTGTAAAGATTTATTCTCTATTTTAATAGACTCTTTTAAAGATGCAATATTTCATAATTGTAGTGGGAATTTGGAGTTCATTTATGGGAACTCTTGTGGTTATAAAAATTATTGCTTAAAGCAAGAGCACAGCTGCTGTTTGAGCAAAAATACAATGAGGTTGATTTTGCTGAGGTACCATGATTAATAAGGAGATTAGTTAGATTTAAGAGCAGAAATATAGAAAATACAGGTGTTACTTGGGTTTAGAAGGCCTGCAAGTGTGTAGGAAGGAACACATTATCCTAATAGAAAATTAATTCTGCATTCAGGAAGTTTTGGAATGCTAACCTTTTATAAAAAAAATTACTTTATTGTATTCTTTGTCTTTTGACTGTTTAATGTTTAAATGTTTGTAAAATAAAATCAGCATATTGTAGTATCCTTTTTAAAGGGGCATAGCGTGGAGATCTATTCTAATAATCTCAAACTATGTAAAAAAGGAAGGTGGATATTTTGGTAGTACCTTTTATTACTAAAAAAATCAGAGGACAGCTTAATCTTGGAAAAGACCAGGTTCTAATTTTCTTTCTAAAATTTTCGTCGTGAGATTTATAAACCCATTTCTGGAAAAAGATCGTCAGCTTTAGCTGGTTTATATACCGCCCCACAGTGCTTTATAGCATTTTTGGGGGTGGGGGAGGTGTTACAAATGTCAGCATATTGCCCCTAACAGTCTGGGTCCTTATTTTACTGACCTCGGAAGGAAGGAAGGCTGAGTCAACCGTGAGCCCCATCAGAATCAAACTCCAGACTATGGGCAGAGTTTGCATGCAACACCAGGACTCATCAGCTATGATGAGGAATGATCAGGGAGGGTTGAAGACAGCTCCTCCCTGATAATTCCCAGAGTATATATTTCATGCATGTGTAGTCTGCTTTAGTGTGGCAAGATTTTGTTTATAGGTGTGAATTGATAAAGAATCACTACAAGTCTTTCTTGATTTCTGAAGCCCAGCAGCTTTCTAAATCAAGGGTGTCAAACTCAAGGCCCGGGAGGCCGGATCCAGCCTGTGGGATGCTTAAATCTGGCCTGTGGGGCTGCCCTGGAAACAGTGAAGGACCAGCCCGCAGTGCCTCTGCCAGCGCTCTGCCAGCGCTTGGGAGGGCTGCATGCGGCCCTCCCAAGATCCATTTTCAGTGGCACAGGATTGCAGAAGGCCATTGCAGTCGAAAACACAGCTCAGGAGCCCGTTTTCGCTGGCAGAGCGTACGGGCCACCACAAGCACCCCCGACACGAGTGATGTCGAGCTGGCCATGCCCACCCTGACCATGCCCACCTCAGCCCCACACAACCTGATGCCGCCCTCAATGAAATCAAGTTTGACACCCCTGTTCTAAATAAATTCCCTTCCACCATATTGATCAGAATAAAATATAGCTTGATCTTTTTCCTGCTGCTATCCATATCTGTGTTGATCTTAGTTAAATTTCTAAGTTCTTAATCTCACAGGAATGTTCAATTGGATGTGATTTATATATTTGCCAAATGGTTTCCTTGCTAGGTATTTTTGAGGAATACCAGCTTCCTTATCATGACCTTGTTTCCAGTGATCCTTCATATGAAGACATGAGGGAAATAGTATGTATCAAGAGATTACGGCCTTCATTTCCCAATAGATGGAGCAGTGATGAGGTAAGGAGAACATTTTCAAAAATAAGAAGATTGCTTTGTCCCAATTATGTAAGTTTTTTTTTAAAATTTGAATCAAATCTTAAAAGAACAAAAGGAATACCTAAACGTTAGGACACTATTTTTACTTTAGGGAGGTATTTTCTCTTCAGTCCATCCATTACAGGATGGACTGTAACGTAGTCGACTTACGACTACAATTGAACTCAAAATGTATGTTGCTGAGACATTTGTTAAGTGAATGTTGCCCCATTTTACAACATTTCTTGCCACAGTCATGAAGTGAATTGGTACAATTGTTAAATGAATCAGGCTTCCTCACTGATTTCGCTTGACAAGGAGATTGAAAAGGAGGATCGCATGACCCTGAGACATTACGACCGTTACAAATATGAGTCAGTTGCCAAGCGCCTGAATTTTGATCATGTGACCATGGGGATGCTGCAAAGGTCATAAGTGTGAAAAATTTCAATGTTGAAATTTCGAATGGTCACTACACGAATGGTTGTAAGTCGAGGACTACCTGTACTGAATGCTTTTGAAAATTATTGAATAAAATATAGGCACAAAAAGAGATTCCTAACCCTAATAATGGGAAACCAGAGGTGTAGCTTAGAGAGAGAAATTAAAAAAAAAAAGATTCCAGAAAAAGGAAGTAGAAAAGCCACTTTTAAAGCATCGATGGATTGTTGTTAAGTAGGAGTCAGATTAAATTTAAGAGCACTGTTACCTTAATCAAAAATAGTTGTAACTTTTATATTCTAGTCTGTTCCAGTGGTTTGACATATTTGCTTGAAATATTGTAATAATTTGTTCTCATGAACAAAGCAAGCATCCACCCAACCCATTTCTAGCTTTTAAGTACACTGTTGACTGGATCCATCTAATTTCTAACTTCTTAAGCCTATGAATCCCTAACTAGGATGGCCAAAATTTGTGTGTTAAGGAATGGAGATGGACTGATAAGTGGGAAGACAAGAATATGGACTGGATAACTACTGGATCATATGATATATGATCCAAAGAGGGTATCTAGGGAATTGTGTTTTTTTTCTATGCCCTTTATATTCTCCCAGATACAATCCTAGATAAATTCTTTGTAGAATATGTCCCAAAGGTGCTTTTTCAGGAGACAACTGGACTTTCTTGTTTTTTCTTTGAAGATGTTTCACTTTTCATCCAAGAAGCTTCTTCAGGATGAAAGGACAGTGGGAAAGGGACAGGACAGTGGGGGAGGGAAGGATTTATATTCTTTGCAGATAGCTGGTCTAAGCACTTGGAGGTTTATCTGTGTCCTCAGGGTTACCTGAGTAGTGCTCCTGGTTTCTGTAATCTGCAATTTTTTTCTCTGGAAATCCATTCCTACTCCTACACCAGTCAAAGGGTGTTCATCCCAAATTGTATAGCTAATTGTATAGCTCGCTACTCAGGTGGCCCCAATGACACAGATAAGCCTCCAAGTGCTTCAACAACCCTCTAAAAGGATACAAATGACCAGCTGTCTGCAAGGAGTATAAATCCTTCTATTCCCCACCATCCAGTCAGAGTTGAAGAAGCTCATCCACTTCTGGGATGAGAAGTGAAATGTCTTTGAAGAAAAACCTGAAAAAACACCTTTGGGACAACCATGAGCTGGGTGACTGAGAGTAATCTCTACATACTTTGTAAAATATGGATACATATAAATTATTTTACAAACTGGCTAAGCAGCAAGTAACTCGGCAAAAGATAGTCTGGGGATGCTGAGAGTCTTCTGCTCCTTGTTTCCACTTTTGTAAATTAATATGGGAAATTGCTTTTCTGAAGCTGATATACTGATATTTTCCTTTAGGGGAAGGAGGGAGAAAGTAGTCTGTACACTTTCCACTGAGAATTTATAATGAAGCAAAATTGTGTTTTGGAATCAGTAGACCAGTAATTGATGTATTGCAGACAAAACTGCCGACAGTTATGGCGATGCTATGCAGAGGTCATTAATCTTGTTAAGTGGTACAGTGTAATGCTATTATTGTAGGAGACAGCTGTGATTTGGGAATAGCAGTCTTCACTTAAGTATTCTGCAATTAGATTTAAAAAGACTTAAAAATGGCAAGAGTTGTAAACAATCTTGAGTGAGTGATGGTGGGGGTATGGGCAAACTGGACTTTTTTTTAAAAAGTGGAAAAAAAAATAGAGTAAATTGCAGAAATTCCACAGAGACGTTTCCTTACTATACTTACTGACTTCTTCGTAATCTTCAGCAACTTAACCAATTCAGGTTTAAAATAGCATGAAACTGAGTAGTTACGTTATATAAGTTGCAGATCTCTTATTGTAAGTTCAAACCAGCCCCAGAAATATCTTCCTGTCCCCAACATTTTAAGAGATACAATGCGATTGAACCAGAGGTGGGTTTCACATATTCTTACCACCAGTTCACCACACGCATGCTCGCTTCTCATGTGTGCACCTCTTCCGCACACACACCTGGTCTTCCACGCATGCAGTTTGTTCGCGTGTATGCCTTCTGTGAATGCGGCCAGATTCAAAAACGTGGCTAAATAGGATGGTATTACACCAAGGTGGGGGGAGAGCCACCTGCAGGCACCGCTACCGGTTTGCTCGAACCAGTCCAAACCAGCTGGATCCAATTGGATTCAGCTGAATCCAATCGAGCAAACCGGTAGCGGTGCCTGCAGGTGGCTCTCCCCCCCACCCTGGTGTAATACCATCTTATTTAGCCACATTTTTGAAGCTGGGCGCATTCCAGAGAACTGGAGCAGGATGTTTATTCTAACAACAAAGCAAATCAGAGCAAAGAGCAAAATAACGTTATTTTTTTCAAGTAAGTTTCCTTGCTCACATGAGTTCTTTTATTTAGAATAGATTTTTCAGTAATATTGACGTGTTCTGTCTATAACGCCAAATAGGTAATATTGACCTATGAAATATTCTTCATATATGTTTATGTGTGAGAGAGAGATGGAAGGCGAATGCTTGTATATAGATATAAATATATGTATACCTATTTCTTTTTCACAGTGCCTACGACAAATGAGAAAATTAATGAATGAATGCTGGGCTCATAACCCTGCTTCTCGGCTCACAGCCCTGCGAGTAAAGAAAACACTTGCCAAAATGTCAGAGTCACAGGACATTAAGCTTTGATTCAGCTAACAAAAGCTAAAGCTCAGAAAAAAAATGGACTTTCCTTCTGTTTCAAAGAGACAGGAAGAAGAATGACATGCCTTCAGTAATATGAACCTTGAATACAGATTTTTGGCAAAGCATTTTGCACACTGGGGCAGAAACCTTTCCAGGGGAAAGAAATGTGGCTCAGTCAAGAATTTTTGATTCCTGTATGACCGACCAGACAAGAAGACTTTTAGCCTACTTGATGATTAATGCAAGAAAACATATTGATAATTGTTTCTAGAATATGTATGCTGCTTTCAGTGAAAGCCTTTATTATTAATATTGTTATTAATATTTGAAGTTTTTAATTTTCCTGGGAATGAACCATTGCAGTTGCTAAGTCCAAGGAAAGAATTATTTTCTAATGCTAAAAAAATACAAAATTGCATCCAAAGTCCTATTACAGTGATGGCTAATCTTTTTGCCATTGCATGCCAGTAAGGGGGGGGGGAGGTTTGTGTGCATGTGTGCCCACATGCATAATTCTATGCGCCCCACACATGCGTGTGCGACCCCCCTCCCCCCTGGTCCTGGCACGTGATGGCTGGTAGGCCCGTTTTTCTTTTGGTTGGACAGGAAGTGACTTTTTTGCTGTCCCCAGCCTCCAGAGATTCCTAGAGAGAGACTGGAGGCTGGGGACAGCAAAAAACGTCACTTCCTGTCCAACCGGAAGTTGGGAAATGGGCCATTTCAGGCCTCCGGAGGGTCTCTGAGGGGGTGAGGAAGGCTGTTTTCGCACTCCCCAGATGCATAGAGAAGATCTGAAGCCAGGTGAGAAAGAAAAACAGGCCTTCTTCCCCACCCCCTCCCAGGCCCTCCGGAGGCAGGAAAATTAGCTGGCCGGCACACTCATGCACACTGGAACTGACCTGGTGAGCCAGGCAACATGGCTCCACATGCCACCTCTGGCATATGTGCCATAGGTTCACCATCACAGTCCTATTATTTCCTATGGATAGAAAAAAAAATCGTTGCACTCTTAAAATAACCCAAACCCAATTTTAACTTGTTACGCAGGATGCATGCTGTACCTGAAAAAAAGGCTCACCCATGAATTTGCAACCAAGCAGTCCTTGAATAAAGAGATATTGTTATGCAGTTCCTTGTGCATAACTTTTAATATTTTACATTTATGAAACTTGCAGAAGCATGCCATCAAAACAAATTTCTCTTGGCCAATTTTAAATTGTCATACCTGTAGAAACATGGACTTTGGTCATACCCACGGGGTGTATCCTCTGCTCATGGAAATATGAGAGTGATATCAGCATATAGTCATTCACTTAATGAGACTTATGCAAGTTATTCTGATAGAGGACTGTGTCTTTGAGGGCTTTTTGACTGTTTTTTTGGCCTTTTTACACATGGTGTTTTCAAAGGAATGTCTTATAGAAGGTTTGTTAAAAGTTGAACTTGTGTATTTTCACTAGCATTTCAATGGTAAATGAAGCTGTTCCCAAAACTGCATTAAAAACCTTTTGCCTTAAGGTAATTTACTTAAAATAAACTTTGTTGATAGAAATGTTTCTAGAGAAAAATTAAAGTACTGTTTCCTTTTATTTATTTATTTTTAAATATATATATATATATATATAAATTGGACAATGATGATCTCTTTCCAGCATCCGGTAGTTTAGGTGGAAAAGGATAATATTATTTAAAACTTTCAGCCAAGATGCAAAAGTCTGCATACTTCAGAATTCCTGTGGTACTTTCTCTCAATTTTGCATTTTAAAACAAACTTTTCTAGTTTCAGTATATTGCAGAAATAGTTTAGAACATGGATCTCAGCCTGTCTTAATCTTTTTTCAGACTTTGTACACTTTCTACCTTTTAATCTTAAATTTGAATCGCTCATTTAAAGAAATTCACAAAACAGTAATAAGAGCTATAAATGGGATACATATAAGAAAGATATGTCTTTGTGACCTGGTTATGCCCCCTCCAAATATTTCTAAACTGCTCTAGACAATGAGATGAAAGCATATAAATTTTAATAAAAGATTTTCATATTCATATTAATTTTGATGCAATCTTTAAAACAATTTGTCTGAGGAGTAATTTTAAATGACAGAACCACAGTTGTTTTCAGAACAGGTGGGGAAAATACAGATTTGAGGACGTGAGATTTTCTGCTGTGCCCTTCACAGAGAGAAATCGAAAACTGGGAAGCACTATGCATTTTCTCATTCTAAAAGCAATGTATTTAATAGGACATTTTTGAATCCAATCTTCTTCCTCTATCTATGAAATTGTTAGAATTCTACAGGTAACTATTGAACTTCCTGTCTCTTTGTAAGATGCATGGATATTATTGGAATGAAAGCAAATATAAATGATAGTTAAACATTATTTCCGACGCCAAATTTCAGAGAAGAATATGAAGCATTTGGATGGATCGTGTTCATTAGTGTATCCTTTTACAATGGCACTTCTAGTAATATGAAGGAATTTCTACATTCAGTTCCCTAAGAAGATCCCACAAAGCCCTCTAGAAAGATTCATTAATTAAATACAGCATAGAGCCTCCATGCTTTTAAAACCAGCATGGACTTATTGCTGTGTTCAGTTAAGCATGGCTGATTCTCATTGATTTAGAGTAATTTATAGGCTATTCTAAAAGCAATTCGACTTCTGAAGCTATTAGCTGTCTTTACACGAACACTTCTGTTCCAAAGCAGAGTTGTTCATGCACAAAACCAGTCTCTTCATAAGTTGTACTCCTCTTTCTCCTGGGTGCCTGATGTCTTGACAGCTGGCTTCCATAAATTACCCAAGTCATGATTGTGATTAGCTTAATGCAAGCTAAGAATGCAAAGCTATAAAGAATCTTCTACATGGGTTGAATCAAGAGATATATAACCAGTTTAAGCTCTGACTACATCATACATGGGTTAAACTATTGCAATTAAACTGCAGATTTCCAAGACATCTTTCATTCCTCAGTGGTATAAATTGCTCAGTTTCATTTGGACATATCCCTGTAACTTATACATGTTAATAACTTGTAGAAAACACTCCATTTCAAAGCAGGAGAAACTAATAAGGAAACCTATTGGCCCCTACCCAATATTTATAGTCAAGTTGCATTATTTTCATAGTTTCCGTATGCAGTTACTCTTTACCACTTAGTCTTGATTAGCAAGCAACCAGAATTTGCAGGTGTTATTTAGAAATTTTGGAATAAATGTCCACACTAGTTGGAGCTTTCAAGAAACCATCGGATGCCTGAATTATGAAGTCAAATCCTCTCAGGGCTCAAAGAAAGTTCTCAAAATGTTTCTAAAAGTCTCAAAATCGGTAAATCATTTCACTTCTAACCTTAAAGCTGATTTTTTTAAAAAAAAATCTGTTTTTAAAAGAAATGGTCTTCAAGTGATATTATCCTCAAGTTGAATATTTGTGTGATTTACATCTTTCCAGGTGCCTGGATTTAAATATATATATATATATAGTTGTATCTCACACTGTTGGGAATTTAAATAAATCCACCATACATATTAAATGTAAGGTATTATATAATAACCAATAACAGCTGCAAATAAAACTTTAATTTATGAAAACACTATAGTTAATTTTCACAGCGATACTGTGATCTGAAAACAAGACATGAAAAAGATACAATAATTTTTCTTTGTTTTGCTCCAAAAGTGAATTACACATTCACAGAGTCAAGTATGAATGATTCAAAATGCTGTCTATAATAGATATTTTATTTAAGGACCTATTATATTTCATGACTACAGATTTATATCAAGCCAAAAGGGAGAATACCTGGAGACTTCAAAGAATACCAAGTTGGAAAAATCTCTAGAAAGTTGTATGACTATCAAGTTACATTGAGAAGAAAGGAAGTTTGAGATGAATAATGATTTAATGTTTGTTAATGCAGTTCAAGGAAGGTTGGTGATGTGATTTTTTTTAACAATACTGATTTGTGTTCTTGTGAGAAGCACTGCCTTATTCGATCTGTAAATACTGTAATTATAAAACAAACAAACATAGGGCAGAGGCCTGGATTGTGATTGTTCATAATTGTATTTCATTTTAACATTCCCCAAATAAAATGTTTTCAATACCTCATTAAAAAAAAGTATTTTCAAACAGCTAACTTCTTTGCAACTTTTACCAATATTTGTCATTCTTCCATTTGTAGGCAGTCAGAAAGCTGACCAAAATACTTTAGTGTTCCTTTTATCAGCATCAAGTGTAAATTAGTAAACTAAAAAAACAATACTTTGGGGAAAGTATCACAATACTCTATAATGCATCAAAGAATTTTGCCTTCCATATAAGAGCCAAGTTGAAAAATTATTGAACGATGGAGAAACATTTTTAAATATGTAGGATAATTCTACAGTAGGAGTAATTCCTTGTTCCTGGCCAGATTGCTAGCTGTATGTTACTAGCTGTAACATTTGTAGTTATCATGAAAGTTGTTCATCCTGTTCCACAATTTATATTTCTCATGTTTAAAGTACAATAGAGTTCTGCTACAGGATGATAGGAAAAAGTATGAAGTTTATCATTCTTCTGAAAGTTTTAAATAGTGGTGGATGATCTTTTCTCGACCCCATTGAATGTGGTTTCCTCTGTTTGTTATTGTGTCATTCCCCAAATTTGTTAACATAGTTTGGTTAGAACCTTTACTGATTCTTGTTTTGTTGCTTGCCATATTATTTTAGATAAAAGCCTTTCAGAAGCTTTTTTTCTGGAGCTTCTTTTAGAGGCTTTTTTCAGCCTCTGAAACTTCTGTTTGAGAAGCTGGGAGGGGCTACATTCAGAGTATAAGATGCACCCAGATTTTCACCCTCTTTTGGGGGGGTGCGTCTTATACTCCGAAAAATATGGTAATTATTTAAAACAAGATGACAGTGTTAAGCTAGCATTTGGGTAGGCCGAACATTCACTTTTTACAAATACTTTTTATGTGTGTATTTAAATTGATTTATGCTTCCTACAACCTGATTTTCAGCCTCCAGTATTTTATTGCAGCTGTAGGGAGAAAATTGTACTTCATCATTAGCCCTGCTGGAATGGAAAATCATTTGAAATGCTTTCATAAAATTAGTTGGTGGTGGATTTGTTATGATTAGGCAGTTATATTTATTTGTGAATTTACTTTGTATCAAAAAGTAAATTAATATGTTCGCAATGAGTAAACATAGGGGGTTTTTTTTGATAGTTGAATAGAAAAGCTGAAGTTGTGAAAGAAAACATACAGTGTGGAATCTTTAAAATATTGAGAAGAACTTCTAAATACTTTATATTTCTCACTGTTACTGTTACTTGTTTTCTCTCTGTCGAGTTATGACAGGTTATTTACCCCATGCATGAGGCAATTTTTAAGATTGCAGTAGACAACCCATAATCCATTGGTTCATCCTTGTTGACAGGTGTAATCTTGGCTGGTGTCATTTCCCGTTTCCTCATGACCTTCAGCAGAGCTCCACTGAAATCATTTTTTCTTTCTCCTCCAACCTGCAGAACTGCCTGCCACTTTACTGGAGGGAAAGGAAACAAAGGAAGTAATGGACCACAAGGAGAACTACAACCCTATTCCTTATCCCAAAGCCCCCCCCCCCTTCCAGGGAGGAAGACACCTTGCCAGTTGACCTCAGTTTCAAAGCACACAATTGCTACTCGCCCGTCAGGTCTTGTTGCTAGCTGATTGGGGGGGAGGAGGAAGGTAGAGGCCAGAGGAAAGTGGGAAATAGGATGGAGAATCTGTCCCTCCCATCTTCCTTTACACCTCAAAACCTCCAGGTTTCAGTTTCAGGGAAGTGTAGCTGGAAATCCCAATCACGTGACTGTGGCTAATTGCACACAACTATGAACAATACTAGTATGAAGATTCTTGAAACTTCAATTCCATGGGCGTCGTGGGTCTCAGATTTTGGAACCATTATTTAAATTAGTCCTTTTGAGGTATCTTGATTCAAAAACTATTGCCCTGTAATGCAACTTTTCACCCAACTGAATGTTACAAATCCATAAACAGGAGAATTTAGTATAGAGAAATATTTTCTTTAATTTTAGCCAATAAAAATAAACATATCCATCCAAGCACCATGAAATTTAGTACACATCATAAATGGCATAACCATAATTAGTTGTCTAGATTGGATAATATGTGAGAAAAAGTGATTAGTTTATGAAATGCTGGCATATGGTGTGGGCGGAAAAACAGAAATTGATTTTATTTTTGTGGCTAGAATAACTTATAGATTCCCACAGTCCATTTTTAATTTTGCAATTTGGGAAACGTGCAAAGTGATTCCTGATCAGCGTTAAATTGGCAGAAAGGCTTATTTTAATAGGCATGAACTATAGGCAAAATAGAAATGCAGAGTTTAAGATTTATTTTAAAATTGCAAATTGTTGATAGGAAAAATGTTTTCCAATACAAGTTTTAAAAGTATGAAGTTTTCTTATTCCTGGTTTATTGCACTTAGTATTTAAATTGCTTCTTAATCTTAATCTATTAAAGAAAAATAAATGGCAGCTGTTTAAAGAAAAAAAATGGGGGTGGGGGATTTGATTTCTTATGAGTGGTGTGGTAGCCTAATGGTGACAAGGCTTGCCACCCACTTGGAAGGTTGAGTGTTCAATCGTAAGTAGATGTTTTTCTCTCAGAGTGCAAAGAAAAAAAAACAGCTACTGTGAACTCCGTGTGGTGACAGTAAGGGCATCAGGTCAGTTAAATGCTCACCTCCATAATTAAGACATTACAGGATTGTAAAAAGGGAGTTATTGATTCAATATATGCAATCAAGTCCTTGTTGACTCTTAACCATATATATTTTCCCCATGTTTTTTAGACTAAAAATAAAAATATTTAGATGAGAACCCAAGAGGTACACAAATTGGTTGAGATATTCAGAGGTTAGTTACTCAATTAAAAATCCCTACAGAATTTAATAATTTAGTTGGGTTTACTAAACTTACATTGAATTATTGCCTGGGAAAGCTAGTTCATTCCTTCTTTAGGAACCTATTGCAGCCTTGCCAAAATTGTGGTTGTCACTCTGAAATGACCTTACAGAAACAGGACTTTAATGCAGCTAAACATATATCTTCTTAGAATCATTAAAAGCAGAAAAAGAATGTAGTTAGGTTTACGTTAGCCCTTGTAATAAAGTAACTGTTTAAGGTCTGTAAAGGAGCCTAGAATAGAGATTAAAGGTAAACCTTATTTACTGATCACCTTGTTTAGTAACTTGAAAGTTAGGTTAAGGTAAAGGTTCCCCTCGCACACGTGTGCTAGTTGTTCCCGACTCTAGGGGGTCATCTCTGTTTCAAAGCCGAAGAACCAGGGCTGACTGAAGACATGGTTCATGACTAAAACTGAAGACATGGTCATGACTAAAAGCCAAAGCTGCACGCAACGCTGTTCCCTCTCCACCAAAGGTGGTCCCTATTTTTCTACTTGCAATTTTTACATGCTAGGTTGGCAGAAGGGGATAGGTAATGGGAGCTCACCCCCTTAGGCAGCACTAGGGATTTGAATTGCTGACTTTTCAATTGACAAGCTCAGCGTCTTAGCCACTGAGCCACCGTGTCCTTACTTGAAAGTTACTACAGTGTAAAAAAAATCTTTGTGATCAATCCTCACTTTTACAACAATCACAATTTGTTCTGTGGCCATCAGATCATTCATTCATGTGCTTCACAACCAGCTTGTGACAAGAAGAATTAGTAGAGAAGGGAGATGTCAGGTTGTAAGGTCTTAGAATGTTCTGTTTAATGACCAAAGGGGAAGTAAAGTCACGAGTCTGATTTTTCCACTTAATGACTGTAGCACTTAGCACCAGATTGGCCGGTCTCCATTGTGGTTGCTAGCCTCTCTTTTAACATTAGAACTTGCCATGTGCACTGAGCCTGTAGGGATGCAGAAAAAGGAGAAGAGGTACTTTTGCATCAGCTGCCTTTCACTTTTGAAATTGGAACTGCAAATTCATTTTGAAGAGGAAGATGTAGCAACAAGAATGCTTTAGAAAACAGCAAAGACTTTTCATCCAGGACACAATAGTGAGACAGGTAACAAATTTTGTCTCCATTTTTCCCCTTTTTGGAATAAAGTAATCGGTGTAACTACATTCTACATCATATTACATGGGAACAAGACAGTAACTTAAGTGTGTTATTGTCACTGATTGATTTAACTCCCATTCCAATTCTTGTCTGGCTTTTTAGCAGCCTTTATTATGCTTTTAGAGTGTTTTATGAAGATGTTTTTCCTTAGTACTGCTTGTCCAATCATTGAAATGTCCATTCTAGTGCAATGCCTTCTTCTTGGTTACCATATGGATTGGTGTTTTGCAATGATTTGAGCAGCAAGATCCCAACTCCTCTGTCCAATCAGAAAGGCCTCCAAGGAAAATATAAGAATACCAGGCCACCATTCATTGCTCTAAAGACTTAAGTTTAATTTGCTTAAATTTAGTATATGATGAAAATTTAATGTGCTCCTTTGAACATCCAATATTTGGGTGTTATTTTGCTTCAATCTGGTATATGATGAAATTTTAATGTGCTCCTTTGAACACCCAATATTTTTGCGAGGCATACATCCTTTGGCCATGGCATGACATGTCAGAGGAAAAAAAAACCAATTCTGGGTTCATGAAGCAAATGGTGTCATTTGTGAATTGTGGTTTGCAAAGCAGTTAATGTCTTGAAATATGTATATTTTTCAATGCATTTGTATGTGTCATTCTCTGCAGTGACTCTCTTGAGGCGGAGGCATAAATGTGAATGTGAACAAGTTGTGCTATAATGCTGGAAAACCCAAACTGCTTTCCCACCACCAAGAAAAATCGAAAATGCTTTTACTAAATGAAAACACACACACAGTTTTGTTTTCACTTGCTTATAAATATAATTTATAACCTGTTTAAAAATTCTTTCTTACACTTTGTACATGTCAGGCTGACAGCATAAATGCAGGCATTTACAAACAGAGGGCTGAAGGAAAAAGGGAGAAGGGGACAGAGGCACACTCTGAACTAGTAAACTACACCTCCACTGTACAGCAATACAAAGAATGCAATGGCTAGCACTTTGCTCTGTTAGTCATAGTAATTCTTTAGAAAAAGAATTGCATAGAAGATACAGCGATAAGGGAGATCAAAATCAAACCACACCCGTTCCCTTAAACTGGTTCAACAAAACAAACGCAAGCCCAAAAATCTACTCCTAGCATAAACCTAAAGCAAATATTCTTGCGGTTCAACTGTGAGATGCGAAAAGTTAAGAAACAAGATTCTCCTCTCAAATTGTACGTTGAAGTACGTTGTTTCTTCTTTCCACTCCTGCTTTTAAGCAGGGATGTCTTAGCCCAGGTTTAAACCAGTATCAAGTGTCTGCTTTCTTTCTGTTACTGCTCAGTAATAGATGGAAAGAGCATCCAAGTTAAAATGTAGATGCTCTACTATCAGCCCCAAGAGAATCATATTTCTTACCAATGATTATGTTCAGTGCCCGCTCACAGAATGAGGGGTTAGAAGGTGATGTACTGTGATAGTGATGGTTATTATTTTAGAAGGGATAATCAGCAAAGGCCACAAAGGGGGGATAAAAATGAACATCAGGCATTTTTGCTTCATTTTACCTTGTCTACTTAATTTGGTTATTATTTCTTTTTGTTTGTTTGTTTGTTTGTTTCTTCTGGGTTTATTTTAGTTTGTTTGTCGAAGCATAACCAGTGGTGGGTTGCCCCCGGTTCGCATCGGTTCTATAGAGCCAGTAGTAAAACCGGTGGGAGGCCCTGCCCACTGACCCTGACATCATCAAAACGCAGAAGCTTCTGTGCATGCGCAGAAGACCACATGGCCCCACTGGGAACTGGTAGTAAAGGTAAGTAGAACCCACCCCTGAGCACAACATATGGAAACCAACAAGCTCAACTAAACTTTTCCAGCCTAGCAAAAGGCATTTATCTGAATTCCAGCAGGCCCAAATGGAACTGCCAAAGAAGTGAAATTTTAATTAAAAATCAAAACTATCAGATAAGGACACCATAAAGATCATAACCTTATCTAACAAAGCTTACATCAATCGCACAAACTGTACTTTATAAAAAGAAGATAAGAAAGAGGGAGTTGAGGAATTAATATATTTGTCAGTTAAAATCAATACTAAAACCACAATATACATTTTCACTGTTGTCACAGAGGGTTGAATTATTTTTTTCCCCCCAGTAAGATACATCTGGCTGTCTTGATCTTTTTCAAAGACACAGTTAAGAGAATGGAACTATAATAGCAGCAAAGTCACAAACTGCCATATTTTTAAAAATATCTTCATAAAGAAACAGCCTAGTATATTGTGATCAGATCAAAGTTCAAAATCTTTAACCAATAATGCAAAGTGTACTATTGATAGTTTCTTTCACTCTAGATAGTCTGAACCATTGATCTTCAACCAATGGCTTTGAGTGAGGCCTATTTAATCGAATAAGGAATAAAGTCCATGAGGAGCAACAGTCAGCCATAAAAATTGGTGGTTTTGTATGGACTTAACCTCCATTTCCCTAAAAAGCTATCCAACTAATTTAATAGGGGAAATTGACCATACATCCAAAATATGCCTGCACTGTCACTACTTGAATCACAAGGAATAACTATGGGGACATGTAAACAGCTATTACCTGAAAATCAAGTGGGGGAAAAAGGTTATTCATCACACATACAAACAATGATCTTCTATGAATGACCTTTGCCTTTACGTTTTTATGCCCTTTTATCTTTGCTAAAGATGGATATATTGAATGACATGCTCTAATCACCAATACTGCTGTTACTGTGTTTTCCTGAAAATACGACCTACCCTCCAAATAAGTCCTAGCCTGATTTTTTGGGGTGGGTCTAATATATGCCGTACTCCAAAAATAAGCCCTAGTGAAGGGGGTGGGCATGGCCAGCACAGGAGGCAGCCCTTCCCTTCCCCAGTCACTTCATGGCTGCTGGGCCCCCCAACAGCAGCTCGCGGATCAGCTGATCCAGCGAGGGCTGGGAGTTCCGTCTCTTCAGGTGTCTGAAGATATTTCCAGCACACTCTTGCTATGCAGCCAAGGGTCCCTCTGTTCCGCAGCTGATCTGTGGGCCGCGGTTATGGGGCCCAGCAGCCATGAAGTGACTGCGCTTCATTCACCTAAAAAAAAAAAAGACTTTCCTGAAAATAAGCCCAAGTGCTTATTTTCAAGCTTAAAAGAAAATGAGACCCGGTCTTAATTTTGGGGAAACACGGTATTCCTATTTTAGTATTCTATTTCGGAGATGAGTTTATGTGCTATGAAAACAATTCAACTTCAACCATGCCCTGAGTTTTAGGACCAGGCTACTATTGTCCAAGAAGAAAGATCAAACATGTCTTCCACTCATCATTATTCCATAAACCAAAAGCAACAGGCCTTAAAACAGAATTGACGCTGACAAAGGGACAGATGCAGAACATAAAAATCAGCAGGCTTGCTTCAAGGTTTCAAGTTACGTTGTGTGATGGACACAACTGTTATCCATACTTCTACCATAGGCTTATAATTCTGTCCTGGCTCTATCTACTCAAATAATTGCTGTAATGCTGATGTGTATAATGTGATCAGTTGCAGCATTGCTTGTCTTCTTAAATACATTACTCAGACTGGGCATATATTTGCCTGATTAGACTGATATCTTAATTCACACAATGTAATATACTGAAGAAAGATAAGTAGGTAATTCAGCCTGCTATATTTCCTACTGGGCTCAAGTTGTAGATTTCTTAAAGCCATTGTGAAGCATAAGTAGTAATTACCTTCAAGAAAGATATATGGATTATATTTGCCATCCAGAGATGCTGGTCATGATATTGAGGATCAGAGAAAGAAATCCTCAAAAATTTGTGAAAGTCAAACAGAAAGTCTGCTTATCCTAATAAATCTAAGCAGAAAAAGAACGTATTTTATACAAAATTCTTGAGAGTTTTACATTTATTGCTGCTGATTGATAAAAATCACTCCCATAATTAATGGAATAGTATACTTAAAATTTCATACCACTGTTGATGAGTCAAAGGATTATTTATCTCTGTCATTTAACCAATAAGATGGACAATGTCATGTCCGACAAGGAATTGAGATTGTAGCTACTGGCATGCTTAGAGCCTTTTAATGGGAGCCCAATTCAGTTTTTTCCCCAAAGGTACTTTTTCAAGAGGCAACTGGACTTTCTGGTTTTTCTTTAATGGTGTTTTGCTTCTCATCCAAGAAGCTTCTTCATTCTGACTGGATGGTGGAGAATGGAAGGATCTATACTCCTTGCAGACAGCTGGTCATTTTCATAAAACACCCAGACACAATCTGAGCAATGTGATATATGCAGTACAATGCAGTGAGCCATGTGCAGATCTGTACACTGGGGAAACAAAACAAACACTTCATAAAAGCATGGCACAACACTGGAGAACAAACCCACCAGGACTAGATTCAACAGTCCATCTGCATTTAAAATACAAAGGCCACTCTTTTGAAGACAGCAAATTCTACATTTTGGACAGAGAGGACCACTGGTATGAAAGAGGGGTAAAAGAAGTCATCTATGTCAAAATTGAACAGCCCTTTCTTAACAGAGGAGGAGGGATATGCCATCATCTCACTCCAGTCTACAACACAGTTCTTTCAGCAGTTCCAAGAAGGCTCCACACCCATTTGCACCACTCAGATCAGTGGTGGGTTGACCCTGGTTCGGACCAGTTCACGAGAACTGGTAGTAAAACCAGCAGGAGGCTCCACCAACTGACCCTGATGTCATCATAGGTGATCTGCGTGTGTGCAGACATGGGAGCGATGCAAGCAGGTAAGTAGAACCCGCCCCTGACTCAGATGACTCAGATGACGCAGATAAACCTCCAGGTGGCCTTAACATCTCACTAAAAGAATGCAAATGACCAGCTGTCTGCAAGGTGTATAAATCCTTCCATTCCCCACCATCCAGTCAGAACGGAAGAAGCTTCTAGGATGAGAAGCAAAATGTCTTCAAAGAAAAACCAGAAAGTCCAGTTGCCTCTTGAAAAAGCACCTTTGGATGCTGGATGACTGACAACTCTCCATAGACAACTCAGTTTTATAGCCATTGCACTCCACAATGCAAAAAAGTAATCGTTGAAAAATGCTTCTGTGAAATAAAAAAAAAATGCTTCTGTGTGAGTCTTTGATACTACTACAAAAACAATAGCTCATAGGGAAAGGTAATGATGAATAGGGAAAGTTGTAGGCTTTCATGGGGACTAACTATGAAACTAATTCACAGCAGAAATTCTAAACATTATCTCAGTATTTGCAGTCACTCCATGGATTGGTTCACACAATATGCTCAATGTGGATAGTGAATTGAATCACATCTTACACATTTGCTAGAATATAGGCTGAGTTCAAGGAACAGACTGGATATAGTCTAACATATTCAAACTCATGTAACATGAACATGTAATTCATGTTACATGAATGCAGCAGCTATATCTTTTATCTGATCTAGATAATGTACTGAGCAAATCAAATCTGTACATCCCTATGTGAGATTCCCCCTTCCTGAAGACTGAATTGGGATACGTTGAGTTTTCCTCCGTTCAAGCAGTGAATGCAAAGCTGCATGATTATTCTCTTGATCATAATCCAACGGTAACATCCAATTCAATGAATTGTGCAGAAATGCATTATATTATCTCTGCACCAGCCAAAAAAGGAAGTTACTGCTAAGCATTCCAGTAATGTTTGAGAATGAGTTAAGTTCATACATTCTAGCAATATGAATATTATAATTCACTTCATATGAATATTTTGAGAATCACTTTCTCAAGGAAAAAAAAAGCAAAACATAAACAAAAACAAACAAACCATCAAACACCCTTAAATGCTTTTTCATTATAGGACTTTTTTTAAAGAAAGAGAAAAACTAAAATGTTTTAAATATATTTAGTTACCTTTATATAACTGTATAGGTATAGTATTTATATATTTTACTTCTATCACTAGTATTCGATATATCACTGTGAGGACCTGTATGCACAATACCTATATATTGTGTATACCTGTATGCACAACAGACACATCTGCAGAATTCTACAAAGGCGAGAAAACTTACAAATTCCTTTAATAAGTACCCAAAGTCTCTAGAACCTTAAGTGGGAACTTGTAGCAGATAGTCCTGATTTTTTTTTCTATAGGTCTCAAAAAAACATATGTATATCATAAATGCCGTTTTGAAGACCTTACTATTAGATCTCAGTATAGTTTAAAAAAAAATATCAAGGATAAACAAAATTACATTCAATGCTAAGACAAAAACTGGCTTTCAATATTTCTAAAATGCATTTAGATGGTCTACTACGCCACTAGATGGCGGTAGGCTCAAACATATTCAAACTGAGAATCTGTTTTCCCTTATAAACTCCACCATTGTTTTTGCTTCCACAAACAATGTTTCCTATTGAGATATGAAGTGTGTGTCAAGCTGCATCTTGGGGATTAACTCTATGTACTTTAAACTACAGAGCAACCTGAAGGTTATTTGGTCACACTCATCTACTATACAAGCCTTACTTCAGAATAGTCTTTTTCTTTTCCATAACTGCTTTACAGTAACTTAAAAACCTTTGATCAATATCAGAACAACTATGACAATAGGTGTATTTCCTAGTTTAATGGACTGTAAGTCCACATCACAGAAATACACATTCATCCCCTATAATCATGGATTTTCTATGCACACTTCAAGCCAGACACATTTTTCAAATTTTTAAAGTAGGAATTCATGGCCAGCTTGTCTTTTCTAAATTTACAAATAGTGTGTCTGTGTCTGTGTATGTTTACTATTCACTGCATCCACTGTAAAGCTGACAGCAGAAAATGACTTTTCAGACACTGTATCATTTGTGTGGTATTACTATTTATAAAAAATATTTTTAAAATAAAAATGCAAAAACATAGTATATCTTGAGAGAATTGATTAAAAATGTATTAAGTTAGCTTTATTTTTTTATTGGAGGTTTCTGCTAATAGGCACCATCTTGCCAATTCTAAATAACGGTCCAATTTAATATATATATATATAAATCAGATAATGAAAGTATGTGTATGTTTTAAAATGGTTTCCCTTTTAATAATCTCTCAAGTTTCTTAGATGGAATCTCTAAGCACAGAGAGAAAAACTGTGGTTCCATCAGCCTCCTTTAGATACCCACTTTCTCTCACCTGTATGTTATCAGGCCTACCTCATTTCACGATAGCTATTTTTTTGCATGGGTACTTGGAAAAAAAAATCACATAGATCATTTATTAGTGAATATGTTTGACAGGATTATTAGACAGTGATAACAAAACTGAAACTAAGTAGATAATAGCGATAGATAGACAGACAGATAGAAAGATGTCTGAGAGAGATGGATGATGGATAGAGATCGATGCTAGATAGATATAAACAGAGATAGATAAGAGATAGAGGCTAGATATAGATGGCAGATGGATGGATAGATAGCAGAGGTGGTATTCAGCAGGTTCTGACCAAGTCTGGAGAACCGGTAGCGGAAATTTTGAGTAGTTCGGAGAAATGATAAAAACCACCTCTGACTGGCCCCTCCCCCATCTATTCTCTGCCTCCCGAGTCCCAGCTGATCAGGAGGAAATGGGGATTTTGCAGTAACCTTCCCCTGGAGTGGGGAGGGAATGGAGATTTTACAGTATCCTTCCCCTGGAGTGGGGTGGGAATGGAGATTTTACAGTATCCTTCCCTTGCTATGCCCGCCAAGCCAAACCCGCCAAGCCACACCCACAGAACTGGTAGTAAAAAATGTTGAATCCCATCACTGATAGGCAGATAATAGATATAGATAGATGGATAAATATAGATAGATGAGAGATGAGAGTGAGTGACAGAGAGAGAGAGAAAGAATGCATTGGGGATGACTTCATCTAAATTCAATGGTTGTTGAAGAGCCAGAACTGGATTAAACACAAGAAGGCAACTGTACCAGATCAAAAGTTACTTTTAAAGCCCAACTAGGACATTCCATGACCAAATGTTAACTACCCTTTCAAAACAAAATCCACATTAACTTTGATCAAAACCTGTTCACTGCTTCTGATTACTGAAAGACGAATGTCTGAGTTTCCTAACGGTATATTTTATGAATGGTGCTCTGTGTTTAATAAAAGCATAGTCACTCGATGGATAATAAAACTCTGTGGAAATGTCAAAATGTAGAAAAGGTCAGGCAAAATTCACCTTCCCGGCTAACCAACAGTATTTCCATG
Source organism: Masticophis lateralis (assembly GCA_030761175.1). Taxonomy (NCBI): domain Eukaryota; kingdom Metazoa; phylum Chordata; class Lepidosauria; order Squamata; family Colubridae; genus Masticophis; species Masticophis lateralis. The sequence continues at coordinate 66,997,471 of JAUDYJ010000007.1, read as the reverse complement.
GTTACTTTTAGAAATGCAGATTTAAGAAGCTTCACAGAAAATATTACGAGCACATACGTACAGTATGCAGAATCTTAAGCAAGTGAAGATGATAAAATAACATTTTTTAAGATGGAAAGGGAGAAAACCGAAAAGGAAGGCTAGAAACAAAATTCCACAATATTGTTTTTGTAAGAGAAAAATGTACCAAACCTGGACAATTACCAGTTTCATTTGCTAACAGGCCATCAAAACATATCCAAGACACCATGCATGTAAAACAGGACCCAACTCATATACTTAAAACTCAACAATGCATAGGTGTTTCTATTCTTAACAATAAATCTGAAACACCCAAATGAAATTATCGTGTCCTTTAGCTTCAAACTTTGCAATTACTTGCATGAAATACTTTTTCATCTTTGGATAAAAATCAGTATCTGGAGGGACACTTCTCTCTGAAAGAATAGCAAATAAGGAGTGATATGCATAGAACCAGAGGTGGCTTTCAGCAGCTTCTGACCAGTTCTGGAGAACCGGTAGTGGAAATTTTGAGTAGTTCAGAGAACTGGTAATAAAAATTCTGACTGGCCCTACCCCCATCTATTCCCTGTCTCCTGAGTCCCAGCTGATCGGGAGGAAATGGGGATTTTGCAGTAAGCTTCCCCTGTATTGGAGAGGGAATGGAGATTTTACAGTATCCTTCCCCTGGAGTGCGGTGGGAAAGGAGATTTTACAGTATCCTTCCCATGCCATGACCACAAAGCCATGCCATGCCCACCAAGACACACCCACAGAACTGGTAGTAAAAATGTTTGAAACCCACCACTGCGTAAGAACAGATTGTAAATATTCAGACACAGAAAATTAATTCAGGTCCCATGGACATGCATGAAGTTTTGATGGCTTACAGCAAAGAGAAAAGGCATCTAATATCAAAACTACTAAATAAGCAGGAGTAACGTGCCATGTTTCTTGTTTGGGTAAAATAATCCATTTTAGGCTGAATTCTCATCAAGATGAATGCACTGTTACCCATCTGAAAAAAGAAAACTTGTTAGGAGAAAGTGAATTGCATGAGAGTAATTCATGCACTAGTTCACTGAAATTGATAGAGGGTGGGGGGGAGGCAGGGAGGGAGCCTCCGGGCCAGGACAGAGAGGGGTAGAATCTCCCTCTTAAAGGGATTAGAAGGCCCAAGGCAGCCATCAACAGCTTTTAGGAAGGAGCAATGCTGCCATTGCTGAAATGATTAATGCTGCAGATAATTTTGGTAAACAAAAATACTACTACTAAAAGAAATATAATATTATTTGTACTAAATACTATTCAGTTACGGTCATCCTACGAGTAACTTTTTTCTTTTTTAGGGAGGTTTCTTCTCAAAGCACACCAAAGTGAGTATTTCTCTCTCTCTCTAACACACACACACTCACACTTTAAAGATGAAGGCAGGGCATACTGTAAGCTGGGGGAAGGAAGAGGGAATCCCTGCAGTTGAAGTCACCAAGGGACACAAGCTACCTTGGTGAAGGTAGAGAGGGAACATGCATACCTGATCAGCTTTCAGATTATTTTCTTGCCAGATGCAGAAGTTTAAAATTCTGTCTTAACTCATTCTAGGAAACAGAATAGGTAGGTTAGTTTAAGACATCTAATGGGCAATTTTGCAATTATGAAATTGTCTGAAAAGTGTGTTGGAGACTGATTCATCAGAAAAATAGCCAGAACCCTGCTTTGTCCACAGCTTGGTGTAGAATGGCTTTCAACAAAAGAAGAAAAAAAAAACCAATATATAAAAAGATAGCCATGGACAGTCATTTTCCATCCTGCTGCCCAGGATTTGATGTAAACAACGTTCATAGAAACTGGGATTGTTAAGAAAGTTTATCCATATATCTGGATAGCAATAAAAAGCGTTTCCTAGGAAACTGTAAAATCCTGCACTAAGCAGTGTACAGCCAAGCTGAGAGGAATGTTAGGTTGAATTATACTATAAAGGTAACAACTTTGCATGGTATCTTTCAAATCCTGTGATAATATACAAAAAAGGGATGCACGTGAAAAGGCAGGATTCTGTGTCTTGTCCCTCTGGAATGCCTCTTGCTATGAAACACATTGGTTTGGGGGTGCTTGGTTTGTGTTAGTCACAGCTGACATGATGGTTAACATTCCTTCATTCTCATTCCAAGGTCAATTCAGTACTTTTCTTCTGCTACCAATGAAACAACTGTCTCGTGTCTTCCCATCTCTTCGAGGACGGTGGCCAACATGCTCAAATTTCCATCTGGAAAATTTTGGGCTTCCCAAAGGTCTAAGATCACACCGGTGGGACTTGATTTTGTAGCAAAATAATTGAGGTACCTGCAGTGAGAAATCAGCTGCTATTAAAACTGTATTCTTTGCTATATATTGCTTTTACTTTATATATAAATGTAATTTAATGGACCAAAATATGAAATATCTTACATTTTGCTCCAGGTAAAAGATCAGAGGTGACCATTGTTAGGCATGGTTTCTAATCTCATCAGAGATTGGAGACTATAGTAGACAGAGTATTTTACAGTATCATTGCCAGGGGGTTACTATGCAGTCATTTATTTATGGGGGCAACCACAAAATGCTGCAAAGACAAGATATGGGATTGGTACACGAAGTTGTCTGACAGGTAACAGGACCAGACAGATATGTTATTGCTGTTGCTTCTTCTCACCTCTATCATAGCATCACTTTGCCATGTTTTGATATAGGTTGGTGATTGAGACGACTAGGTTGCTATTCAAGTTTATCATCTCTAACCTCTGAGCGTTCTCAGGGGGCTCAAGATTTCATGGCCACCATGACAACCAAGGACTCATCTCAAGTCATCGCCAGCCTGACACACACTTGGAGGCACACATTTATACCTCAGGACACTTGAAATAATCTGTTAGTGGGGGAATATAATAATTATGCCCTTATTATGGACTTTGTTATGACTATGGAGTTGACTAAGAGTGCAAACTTTGGAGAGAGATTGGTCAATTGGATCTCTCCAGGCATTTGATGTATCCAGGGGTGGGCTTCAAAAATTTTAGCAAGGGGTTCTCTGCCGGGTTGCTGAGTGGGTGTGGCCATGGTAGGCATGGCTTAGTCAGCCTTGTGCACCATGGTGGGGTGTGTGTATTTGCTCTCCCTGGGCTCCGGGAGGGTGAAAACGGCCTCCCCAGGTTCCAGGGGCCCTCTGGAGGCTGGAAATGGGCCCGTTTCTTGCCTTCCTGAACTTCTGGTAGGCCTGTTTTTTGCCCTCTCGAGCCTCCGTGCACACCCTATACTTACCTGGATCCAAAACGGGCAGTGTGGGAACACTGGGGTGTGTGTGTGAATGGGGCCAGCCAGGAGTGGGATTTGGGGGTTCTCCGAACTGCACAGAATCTTAGCTAGAGGTTCTCCTGAACTCCTGCGAATCCCCAGCAGCCCACCCTGGATGTATCTATTAGAGTTTCATAGTGGTAATTGTGCAGTTTCCCAGTGAATATGGACCCTGAGACAGAGGACAGATGGAGCCCTCTGATATTTTACTACGGTGTGTTTAATGGCTTTATCCCTATCTTTAATGTTACATGAAGCTGCAGGGGAAATTCATGTAATATGTAAGTTATACATCTATCTATCCCAGATGTCTGGTTGATGCAGCTTAAATCTTGTTCTGTTACTTAGAGACTGGATGGAGAGAAACAAATTGAGACTCAGCCCTACTAAATGGATTGGAAGCTGGGATAATATCTACTTTAGCTTGAGACAAGGTTGTGCTTGTCCAGAAAGAGCTGTGTGCAATCTGGAGCTGGTCCTTGACTGTCATTTCTGCTAGAAAGCAGATGGAAGCAGTGGCTAGGACGGCCTTTGCTATCTTTGGGTAAGGGGGCCAGTTGTGACTGGTCCTGGAGCCAAACGAGCTGGTTCAGTTACTCATGCCTTTGTCACCTCATGAGTAGATTGGTTTCGAAAGCTACCCACGAACTAAAACTGGTAGTTTTAAAACTAAAATACAATGGTATACATATTAATTGGGAAATTTGGAAATGTTATTCAACACCAATATTCAGGAGTTTTGTTGGATGTTGTGTTCTGAATGCAATTCAAGGTGAATTTTGATGATCACCTTTAAAGATCTACCTGGCTTGTGGCTCATTCTATCTTTGAGAACTACAGATTGAACCTTCCCATCCAAAATCATGCCTGCAGAAGTCCCTACCCTTGTGAGGAACAACAAATAGGAATTCAGAAGGAAGTGCGGTCTTTGTTCCATTCCATTCCTGTCATTGTAAGGAAGAACCATACCCCAGTTCTTAATATTTAGGAAGGTTCTAAAAACTTGGCTTATAAGATGTATATTTGGGGAATGATGACATAAAGAATTATGTACCTGGTTATAATAAATGCTTGATGTTACATATTTATAATATTACTTTGAATGTATTACCATATTTTTCAGAGTATAAGATGCACCTTTTTCCTCCTTAAAAGGAGGTGGAAATTTACCCCCCATCTTATACACCAAATGTAGCCCCGCCCACCCACTGGCACCCACTCTTTGGCATCTGCCTCACAGCAGTTACCTCTTTGCAAGCAAACAGCAAGAAAAAACAGCTCCTTTCAGCTTCAGCACAGCCTAATTAGCACAAGTTAATTGGATCGGCCTCCCAACTTTCAGCTGATTTGCTCTCAGCTGTTTTGCGCAGGGCTCTGCTGTTTGCTACAAAGAGGTAAATTGCTGGAGCAGTTTTTTTTTCTCCTTGTGCTAATCAAGCTATGCTGAGAACGAAAATGAAAGTAAAGCAGGCTGTTTGCTCTTTGCTACAAGGAGGCAAAATTGCTCAGAGGCAGAGAGAGATTTCTTTTTCTTCTTTTCCTCACCAAAAAAGGTAGGTGCGTCTTATACTCCAAAAAATACAGTATTTATTATTATTGCATCTGATATGTCTGATTAATTTTAAATTATTGTAATGCATTAAAATATATACAATATGTTATATATACGTGAGAATCAAGTGAAGGATACAGAACCATTTGCAATTAATAAGCGTATAAAATAAGCCATCTGAAAACACAGGCATTATTTCTGCATGTCCTTCTGCTGTCTCCAGGTATACCATGTTAATAAGGACATTGTGTCCTTCTTCCCTTCAACTGTCATTTATTAGCAATCCAGAATATTATGTTCTTCCCTACTGTTTTGATCTGTAACTCCGTTATAATAGTGGTCACTCCAAAAGTGAAAAGAAGAAAAGGAAGAAAATGAACCATCTTTTTTAAACAGGATTTTTATTCTCTAGATCAGTAGACTAATATAATTAAAATGCACCAGAGGCCATCAATGAATCTTCAATTGTCACATGCTACACATTTCAAAGAACACAGAACATAATTAGAACTTTTACAGAGTGCTTTCTACTCTGGTGTGTGTATATGGGAATGTGCAAAGAAGTGAAAAACACCAAACTGATGCCCAGGAGCTATAGTTTAACATATTAATTTTACTGTTTTGGATGAAAAGATTTGACCATTTGGTATACAAAGCCCTCAGCTACAATTTGGATGGGTTCCCCAGTGTCGATTGAGACAATTGTTTCCAAAGACCAGGGGTGTCAAACTCAGTTTTATTGAGGGCTGCACCAGGGTTGCATTTGATCGGGGGAGGCCAGTCATGGGTGGGACCATGGTAGGCGTGGCCAGCTCAATCTCACTCGTATCAGGAGTGCCTGTGGTGGCTCAAGTGCTCTGCCAGTGAAATCGGGTTCCCGAGCTTTGTTTTCGGCTGTGACAGTCTCCTGCAACTCTCTGCCAGTAAAAACAGAGCACAGGAGGGCAGCAAGCGGCCCTCCCAAGCTCCCTTTTTGGTGGCAGAGGCACCGCAAGCCAGTCCTTACTGTTTGCAGGGCAGCCCCGCAGCCCAGATCTAAGCACCCCATGGCCCGGATCTGGGCTCTGGGCCTTGAGTTTGACACCCCTGCCATGGATCGTCAGTCAGTGATGGCGTGGAAATGTTGCATGTACGGCTGCACGCTTGTCGGGGCTGTGGTCTGGAAAAGCCAAATTTTTGGGTTCTAGCGCGCATATGCGCCCCATGATCAGCTGGCCAGCAGGCATGCGCAGGCCGGTTTTTGCACGCACAAAGGGATTGTGCTCTGGAAAAGCCGAACTTCTGGGTTTTATCGCGCATGCGCACCCGACAATCAGCTGGCCAGCATGCATGCACACACTGACTTTTGGCACTGCTGCACGCGCGAAGGGCAGCTGATCGTCACACGCGCATGCGCACCAGGAACCCATGCCCTGCAGTGACTTTGCATGCCACTTTGGCCATAAGTCATTATACGACTTACTCCTACACAATACCCATGATTATTGACACAAACTTCTGCGGAAGGAATTTTGAAGAGCAGATTTCAATAGTAAATCTCTCTTATGAGTTTTAGAAGGATCAGCAATTCACTGCTAGCACATATGAAAATGTTACTCAACTAATTTCAAATTTACTTCGACAATATGCTTGCTTACCTGTCCAATTTTAGTTTGTGGGCCAACATTCTCCAATCGTGGCCTCTTGTTTGAGGAGCATCTAGGCTACTGCAAAGCTTCTGACGGATAGGAAGAGGGATGCTGAATGCACAGGGTCCTACTACGGTTGTAATGGTACTTGCTGGATCCATAAGTGGATATTCAATGCCAGTCGGTTCCTGCATACATGAAAAGTAGAAAATATGGCCAGACAGAGGGGACAGAATTAGATTAACAATGAAGCAATCTGTGAAATATAAACTTTTTGGGTTGTATTAGACGTAACGTAATGGCTATGAATCTTTGGAAGTTCTACTTTTATACTGCTTTTCTACAGTACCTTTTACTAGAAGGGCAGCCTAAAATCTTTTAAAATAAACTTTTAAAATTACTGATGCAGCTTCCCCTATGTAGTGTCATAATAACTTAATAAATTAAGCATAGTCTTAATTTTAGGAAACAGCCTGAGAACAGTCATACAGTTCTCTACAATCTGGTGGTTGTAACAATGAATGTTTATTACCATCCCAGTGGAACCATAATGGGGCATTCATGTAACAATGAATAAATGAAGCGAAGTTGGTGTTTGGCTTTCAAATACCAGCTTCCTATTTATTTGCTTATTTTTTTTTTATTTAAAAGATTATCTGGAACAAATTGGGTACTACATTCTCTCCTGTGCTTATATAGTTCTCATACATATAATAGGACTTTGATTTTTTAAGTTGCAATTGATAATTAACACGTCAGGAATGACTTGAGGTATTTTCAGTATTCTTTAGTGAAATATCCTTGAGTAAACCCAAAGATGTTTTTTTCCTAGAGTCAACCTCCATTTCAAGGCCATTGAGCTGGTGCTGTCCGGAGACATTTCCTTGGTCATGTGGCCAACATGACATCACGGAACACTGTTTCCTTCCCACCGAAGTGGTACCTATTTATCTACTTGCATTTGCATGCTTTCAAACTGCTAGGCTGTCAGAAGCCTGAGGCAAGGATGGGAGCTCACCCAGTTGCATGGAGCTAGGGTCTCGAATGCAAACTGTCAGCTTTACAGCTAACAAGCCCAGTGTCTTAACCTCTAAGCCACCATGCTGTCCATATACTTAAATGCCACAAATAAATCATTCCTTGTGTTGCCCTTGAGAGAATTCCACTGTGTTGCTGCTAGAGAACAATCGTTGGTCAAAAGTCGCTCTTGCTATCAATGATGTATGTAAAAAGCTTAAGGTTCTAATTCTGATTTTTCAGGTAGGTTTTTCAGAGTCGGCAATACTCCTCTCTTTAAATTTGTAAAGTTAATGCCAGTCATTGCCATAGTCCTGAACCAGATAGATGAATATTCTAACCCAGGGGTGAAATCTACTTACCTTCCCTACTGGTTCGGTAATGTGCATGTAATTTTGGATCCTCTGCGCACGCACAAAGCCTTCTGTGCATGTCCAGAGGGTAAAAAACAGGTTACTTACAGGCTAAAACCAGGAAGTACTGACATCTGGGTGGGTAGGCGGAGCCTTGCGCTGCCACTGCTACAGGTTCTCTGAACCACCCGCAGCCACCACTACCAGTGCAAACCGGTAGCATTTCACCCCTGTTCTAACCTATTATAGAACAATTCCTTCAGTCCTAGGAATCACCCATTTTTTCCCCAAACAAAAGTATTGGTAAGCATCAACAAAGCTGAAAAAAGGACAAGTAAGATCATACGTCAGACGTGATAGGTGGACGTATGCATAGTTTATTACGGTATTTAAAAAGTGCAGTGAGAGTAGTGCCTAAATATTTCAGCCCGAAATGCTACTATCATCACTGTATTTTTTCAGATTGTTTTTGCCCATAAAAGATAAAATTCACAAGACTTTAAAAAAAAATGTCTGCAACAAGAAATGTCATAATAAAATGAAGATTTGAAATCCATTGGTTATACTATATTGAGAAACCAAATACCACCCTCACCCCCATGAAATACAAATAACAGTGTAAACACAACTCTGGGAATCCTGAAAAGCCTGAAAATGCTCCCACAACTCATGGACACATAAGATGTAATATTCCAAATCAATTTACAAAGTGTAATTATCTCCATTTAGAGACAATCCATTTGGAAATGTGGAAATTAAGAGTAAAACGCTATCATCACCATTTCCTCCTGCCTTATAATACAGCCCTACTATGCCCTTGCTTTTTGCCTCTTTTCTTGAGAAAAGTACTATACTGCTTGTACAGATTATGTACAATCCGGGTAGAAGCAGAAATGTGTTATTAAAAATGTATTGCGGTAATACATATACAGTATGCACACACACACCCACACACATACAAGCAAACCTTAGATGACATTTACAGGAGATGAAACCAATAAAAACTTATTGTTTCAGGATCTTCTATCTCTAGCAAAGCAAAGGTTATGTTGTTGGTAAACTACTAAATAATAAAAAGGAATCTGCTTTAAATGTCAGTTTCTTTATATTTCATCTACAGATTTGAGTACAGCAGTGTTCCAGAACTCATTTCGACAAATAAAACCAATGTTAGACCTTGTCAGTGTCACAGTATAGTCAATACCTGAGAATGTAAATAAATTTCACCTGTGTAGTGAATGAAGCCTGACACAGGTGGATGTGGTTGGATCAAAGTGATTGCTCACAGTCTATATTCTATACATTAGAATTGCTAGAGTAATTTTTTCCAAATAGATGACAGCAAGAACTTCAGGGACATAGAAAAGGGGTGAGGTTTTATAGATGCTGTAACAATAAAGATCAATCCCATATTCCTACTTGGACTAAAATCCATAGCAGAGAAGGAAGACCAGTTTTACTAGCTGATAGGCATTTTGCACACTCTCAGCCAAACTTGTTGTGTGGGTGCTACTTTGCAAAGTAGGAAATATGTGCCTAATGGTGCCAGGCTGCTGGATTACAGTGCCTACAGCAGTGTTTTGAAACTTTGGCAATTTTAAGAGGGATAGACTTTAATTTCCAGAATTCTCCAGCCAGCCATGCTGGGAGTTGAATTCTGGGAATCGAAGTCCATGCCTCCTAAAGTTGCCAAGGTTGAGAAACACTAGTCTAGACTTTAAAGGGGCCAAATCAAAAAGTAAGAAAAAGGCCAACCTTGAAAAGCCAAATTCATTCTCTGGTTTTCTAGCATATTCTTCCCTTCTGCAAAGGGCTCAAAGGGTCCATTGTATTATTGTACCACTGTATCATTTTAAAAGTTCGGGCCAGATGTCACTTCCAATCCTCTGTCCCCAAGGTACTTTTTCAGCTCTGAGAAGCTGATGAGCTGAAGAAGCTTCTTGGATGAGAAATGAAACGTCTCCAAGGAAGTCCAGTTGCCTCCTGAAAAAGCACCTTTGGGACAAACATGATCTGGATGACTGAAAATCATCCAGAAGATTTCCAATCTTCTGATTTTGTCATTTTTTTCAATTATTTAACACTTAACAGAATAATAGAGTTGGAAGGGATCTTGGAGGTCTTCTAGCTCAACCTTCTGCTTAGGTAGGAAAACCTAAAACATTTCAGAAAAATGGTTGTCCAATCTCTTTTTAAAATCTTCCAGTTTTGGAGCATTCACAACTTCTGCAGGCAATATTTTCCACTGACTAATTGTTCTAACTCTCAAGAAATTTCTCCTTAGTTGAGATTGCTTATCTCCTTGATTACTTTCCATCCACTGCTTCTTGTCCTCCTTTCAGGTGCTTTGGAGAATAGCTTGACTCCCTCTTCTTTATGACAACCCCTCAGGTATTAGAATGCTGCTATCATGTCTCCTCTAACCCTCCTTTTTATTAAACTAGACATACCCAATTCCAGCAACTATTTGTTATATGTTTTAGCCTCCGGTCCCCTAATCATCTTTGTTGTTCTCCTCTGCACTCTTTCTAGAGTCTCCACATCTTTTTTACATCATGGCAACCAAAACCTCTGAGGTCTTTTTCTCCCAAGGCGCTAAAGCAAAGTTAATAGCAAATGATACCTTTACCCTTTTCCTTGGTTATTCTACATTATCGGGCAGGGCTGAACATGGAGAAGATGGAAGGGTTGTTGTTAGAGCAGAGGTGTCCAACCTTGTCAACTTTAAAATTTTTGGACTTCAATTCTCAGAATTCCCCGGCCAGCATGAATGGCTGCAGAATTGTGGAAGTTGAAGTCCACATGTCTCAAAGTTGACAAGGTTGGTCACCCCTATTTTAGAGGGACAAAAAGGGACATAGACAGCCATGGAGAAAAGAAAATGATGAAATATGATGACACAACCATGACTTGCATTGTGTCAGATGGGAGAGAGCAAGAGTGAAGTTTGCTGCATGTCATCACTGTGGACATGTCATAATTTAGACACAATCCTTGTTTCATGTAGAAACCTAAGAGAAGAGTAGGCAGAAATTATTATGCTCTGATTTTAATCAAAAACAGGAAAAAAAACCATGAGAACTGGTAAAACATTTCAAAATATAATTAGAAATGGTTTTTCTAATTCATTCATTCATCAAATTAGCACCAGTATTTTTCATTCAACAAAAATTAACAAAACATTGATGCTTATTCGCCTTTAGCATTGCATCTGGGTGTCTGGGCTTCACGTGGAAGTGACACTGTAGCAATAGGAAAGGATTGTTTCAATAATATAATACAGTGACAGCATTGGTGCAAAAGTCAGTTACTGCTTTTTGAAAGGTGAACTTCATCAACAAGACAACTATATAATGTCATATGGATTTTCTGAGGTGAAAATGAGTCTGCCATAGTGGTTGGAAGCAGCAACTGAAAGGAATTGTAAAGTTTGTGCTTTCCCAACTGGAAACTTAATCTTCAAATCCTGACACTCCCTTCATGCCCCCAAGTATATGTTGTGGTGGAGTGAAGCAAATAGCTGCATTTTCTCCTTTTCAAATGCCGCAATGCAATTAAGATAAAGAACAAAATGGTGCAACTTTGTATGCCTTATAATATATAACCAGTCTGCTATTCTAATGAACTTATATATAACTTCATACTTAAGTGGTCAGTAGAGGGGGCGTGCATAAGTGCACTAACATGCCTATCGTTCCTGTCATTGTATTTTTATTCTCTTATTCTTATTCTTGTTCTCGTTTTTGTTTTTGTTTTACAAATTCCAATAAGTAAATAAAAAATAGCTTTTTCAGGGTGATTAAGAAAAAAAAATGAACAAATAAACAGAGATTCTTCTGAAAAGCAAAAAAAAAAAAAAAAAAAGTTGAGCAATTCTGCAGATTTCTTTTAACTGTTTGAGAAATAAATATTATATATAAATATAATAAATATAGACCCATGGTGGCACAGTGATTAGAATGAAGTCAGCTCTGCTGACTGCCAGCAATTCAATCCTGATCGGCTCAAGGTTGATTCAGTCTGCCATCCTTCCGAGGTCGGTAAAATGAGGACCCAGATTGTTGGGGACAACATGCTCACTCTGTAAAATGCTTAGAGGGGGCTATAAAGCACTATATAAATCTAAGTGCTACATTACTATTGCTAAATAGAGTCTCAGCAGAAGTCAGGAGATAGGATAATGATCAGATGAAAATTAACTAGACTTTGTGATCTGACCATGTCAAATCTTAAGCTTAATACCACCTAATAGGGCCTTCTGAAGAATTAATTCTCATACTTAATAATTAAATCCACCTTTTTCATAATTTTTCTAATATTTACACCAATACTTTGAGAATGACTATATGATCAGATTTGATTAGTTATTGCTTTAAAATAATTCAAAATAACTTTTAACTTCTTAGATTTTTCCAGCTTGAGGATTTGTTCCAGTTACACTGATTTCAAAGTTATAAGTTTCAAGAATTATATTCACTGATTAGAATTTTAATACATTTAAATACACCCCTCAAGGTCATTGGTCACTGGACCAGAAAATGGATTTTAAAAATATAACTAAAGGTATAAATCCGTAAAATCCGTGGGATGATAATGAAATGAGTTGGAGAATGGTGGCTCATTATTTCTGGTTTTCACCAAAAATCCACTTGACAGAGAGATAATTGCAGATGACCAAAAGTTATGTGATTTATGATGGATGGGATGGGATAGGATGGGATGGGATGGGATGGGATGGAACAGAACGGAAGAGAATACTTTATTGGCCAAGTATGATTGGTCACACAAAAAAATTGTCGTTGGTGCAGAAATTCTCAGTGTATATACAAATAACAAAGTAATATAATCATAAAATACCAAAAGAAGAAACTAATGGAAAAGATAACAAGAATAATAGAAATACAGACATACTACATGGGTAAATATCCTTAGACATAGGATAGTACTGTGGTAATTAGGTGTTCAGCAGAGAGATGGCTTAAGGGGAAAAAATACCTTTGTGTCTAGTATTTTGACATGCAACACCCAATAGCGGCATCCTGAGGGAAGGAGTTGAAACAGTTTATGTGCAGGATGTGAGGGGTCTGTAGATATTTTCTCAGCTCTCATTCTGACCGGTGCAGCATACAAGTCCTAAATGGAAGGCAGGCTGGTTGCAATTATTTTTTCTGCAGTTCTAACTATCCATTGAAGTCTGTACGAGTCCTGTTTGGTTGTTGTACCAAACCAGACAGTTAGAGAAGTACAAATGACAGACTCGACAATTTCTCTGTAGAACTGTATCAACATCTCCTGAGGCAGTCTGAACTTTCTGAGTTGACACAGGAAGAACATTCTTTGTTGTGCCTTTTTAATGATGGTTCTAATGTTAGGTGCCTGTTTCAAATCCTGGGAGATTATAGAACCCAGAAAACTTGAATGTCTCTACTATTGATACTGTGTTGTTTAATATTGTAAGAAGTGGTAGAACAGACGGTCTCGTCCTAAAATCCACTATCGTCACTACAGTTTTCAGTGTAAGGATTGGCAAGCACATTTGTTTCATTCATACAATTAAATACATATTTTCTAAAACAGACGCATCACTATGTATGTCATTCTGGGTGGCTTCACACACTTGAGAGAAATTTGTGATATGGCTCTTGGGTGTTTTACTCCTCCTTGATGACAAGGGAAAAAAAAGCTACTTCCCTATTCCTCATTTTCCTTCCAGTCAATACTTTGCACTATCATAATTTTTAGATGTGGTGTCATCTGCTGCTACACAACCCTTATCAGCATTTTTCCCAGCCGCTGCTGCATATAGAAACTTACACTGTAACAGAATCATGAAATAAACCTTACTAAATCTCACATAAAGTCTTTACATTGATGCCACTGTCCCTTTTGAGGAAAAAAAAATGCCCACAAAAGGGGGATTTTTAAAAATCTTTTCATTTGTTTCCCTGTCTGATCCACTTTTTTCTTTATCCCACCAGCACTTGCAGACAGAGGCAGCATTTATGAGAAGGACCGCTGGGTCTCTTTTCCCTATCCTGAATTTCTGTTCCTCCGGTTGTTGTTGGAGTTGTGCAGTTATTGAATGACACAGACCTGCTGGGCTCAGAAATAAAAACACCATCCAAAGCCAGCAGGGGTGGAGCGGTGTGGCTCAGAGATATGGCCAGCAGAACGAAACTGATGGCTGGTTGCTATGGCGCTGAGACTCCAGGATCATTCCTTATTAATGTCAGTGAGGTCTTTCATTGGAGTTGTTTTTAACTGAAAAGGCTAGCAAAAGTCAGAAAGAGAGTACCAATTCTGCCAGTGCATGAAGCAAAAAGAAGGCCAAGGAAGTGATTTTTAAGGCTAGCACTTCATTCTGGGAGATAGAAATGAAAAGGATCATTTTTTTGTCCCGATTGTATAGCAACAATGGCAGGACTTAAAACACTTTAAAAATAAAATTACATTTTAATAAGGGTTACCCTGCTTTTATCCCATCGCCCTGCTTTTATCCCATCGCAGCCAAAAGACCCATTTCACTGCTCAGGTTTGAGTCTGAATTAAAACTTCCAAAACAAATTGGATTGTCCATGGTCAACTATGGCATTTTTTATGATTATGCTAGTGTGCAGTCAGATCTGCATAAGACAAATCTGAATTGAAATAGTGGCGAATAGTGGCAAATCTCAGCGTTACCCTACTATGGATAACAGTGACCAAGGCCATCTTTATATAGGAGAGGCTGCAACTAGCAAAAATTGCTACGTATCAGAAATGCTAACAGAACATCTAAATTTAACATCTCAGTTGTGCTGAAAAGGAGGCCCTTCATGGGAAAAGTGAAGTTATATTACAGAACAACCGATGCAGAACTGTCTTTCAGCCTTAGACAAACCCTTGTTTCTGTCCTGCCAATATTATCTTTCCTTTCCTTATGTGTTCATTAGATAAAAGCATTTCCAGACAGAGTCATCCTTCTGTCATGTTGCTTGATGGTTTTATTTCATTAACTTCAATGAAACAATAACACACGTCAATCCTAGTTGGTCAGATCAAGAACTTTTGCATACTCTAGTTTCTACGCTATTTCTTTGATCTGAAGGCAATTAATATCTTTCTCTGAGGGTTCACCCAGTTGTGAGAAAAGTGAGAGTGGAGGGATTCCTCACCTCAGACACCACACAATTGAGTTGGAATATCTGTCCCTCTCCTTCCACCTGCCGTATGCAGAGTTTGCATACCAACTCCAGCGTGTTCAGGCTGAATCTTTCCAGGGTGAAGGTACAATGCAAATTTCTTTGACATCCACTCCAGACATGGTAAAAGGGAATTTCCTGAAGAAGAAATAACACTGATAATAAAAATGAATTTCCTATTTTTCACTTAGTCAAATCTATGTTGGAATGTAAATCTCACATGACTAGGTTAATGTAATAATTGATGAAATATAGTTAAGAGTAAAATGGAAAGAAATAAAAGAGTAATAGTTCCATAACAAAATGCATAATTAAGATAAGTATATATTTAACATGTTTGTTCTCCAGACAAATACGCTCCAGAATTTTATCCATAGCCTGGGAATTCTGGGAATAGAAATCCCAATTCTTTCAAATGGTATCTGAGAGTCTAAAACAAGAAAAAGTTTCTAACTTAAATTTAATTTAATGCCAAACAACTGAGATTTATGTAACTGATACTTATTAAATTCCCACCACTTCATTTTTATGTAAATTCCCAAAGAGATTTCTATCGTTATATAATATTCGAATTATAAAAAAGAGGTTAATTCTTGGGATTAACAGCAATGAAACTGAGCAGGCAGGTAGATGGATTCTAGCTATGTTATAGCGGTTTCATTTGTTGTGTGTGTGTGTGTGTGTGTGTGTGTGTGTGAGTATGTGTATGTATGCTACCACCCTTCTAAAGATATGTTTACAATTACATGTGAAGAAACCTGAGATATTATCTGTACACACATATATACCCGTGAAAACTTACATACATATATATATATATATATATATATATATATATATATATATATATATATATATATATTCATATATAATCATTTTCTACACTATCAAACATTTCTCCATTGTTTCTGTAATCATTATATAAATCATCAACTGCAAATTTTATTTATTTATTTTTACCCTGTATTATTGTTTTATAAGTAATGCAAGGCAGCGAGCATACATTATACTCCTATTTCTTCTATGTTCCCCATAACAAAGGAAACCTGCGAGGTAGTTTGGGCCAAGACAGTGCAAAGTCACCCAACTAGCTTTTATGCCTAAAGTGGGACTAGAACTCACAGTCTCCCAGTTTATAGGCCAGCATTCTAACCACTCATCAGACTGGCTTTCTCACCTAAAGGTAACGTTCAAGATCTGTGGAAAGGTGATGGTACACGTCTCAATAATTATTATGAGTACAACACATAAGAATAGTTCTGTTGAACTAGGCCAAGGGACATTTTGCTTCTCATTAGCCAACTATACTTTGGGATACTTGCATATAGGAGTCTCAGTCTGAAATACTTTCAAACAACAGATAGTAGTGAGCCATCAAGACTAATAGTACTTGGCAGATCTGTCTTCTGTTGGTTTTCCCTATTCATTTTTAAAATAAAAGTACCTGTTAGTGGCTATCACCACATCTTGTGGTAATGACATCGCAGGTTAATTATACATGGGTCAGTCATACAGTCTATTAACCCATTAGTTCTTTTTCACCTACTGCTCACAACCCCTTAGTGTGCATGTGAAGTTAGTGATACTTTTGCCTCAATATTCATCAGTTTACACTTACTTAAATGGAACAGATATGCTGTTAGGTTGACCCTTCATCTAGTTTAAAAAGATCCCATTGCTAACCGGTTGATATCTTCAGTGAACCTGGTCTGTTTACTGTGTATTCCTTATCAAGATCCTTTATGAGCATTTGAAAATGCAAACACGCATACACATACCAACAATGCAAATAGAATCATTTAACCAAACAAGGTAGCAGCAGGTGTTAAATATTCTTTTATCCTTATCAAGTATTCAGCAATTTCAGTAATCCTGTATTCCCATTTGACTTTGAAATACTGGATGATGCTTAATATTGCAAGAAGGCTGATGAATTCTTATAGAATTTGGCAATTCTTACCTGGTATTTTGCTAGTAGTTTACTCTTCCATAGGGAATGAGTAATATCATGAATAGATAAGCGAAGATTATGAGTGCTACCCTTAAAATGTAAAGCCTTTGGGTCCTCCAATAATTGTCCACCCATTTGCCTCTCCAACTGCAGCACTTCCTGAATGTTGGAAGAAAGACAAAATATATTTAGCATGGTATTGAAAGAATCCTTGATAACATATAAATTAAAACAAAGCTGTGCACCTAGTCTGTTTTGTGAAGCTGAAGATCACATAAATTAGTCATTCATTCATTCATTCACTCACTCACTCACTCACTCACTCATTCATTCATCATTTTTTATAGCACCCACTTAGCCAAGTGACTTTGGGTGGCTTACAATTCTAAAACATTTAGAAAAAATATTAAAACAATAAAAATACTCAGAAAATAAATTCATACAAACAGCAGCAGTGATGATTAATCAACTAATAGTAAAACCAAGTAAGGGGGCCCTAAATACATTTTGAGTTCCAAGCCCAACTACACAGACAACTCTTTAAAGTTTTGCAAAATGTCAACAGGATTGGAGCCATTCTGAGGGAAGATTTTGTAAGGGCTACAACAGAAAAAACCCATCAGCTGTATTACTGAAATATCTGCCAGAAATGCTACCAATTGTATCTCTGAAACAATGTTATTAGGTACGGTACTCTGTTTTATAGATGAAAGGAGATTTGAACCCAGATCTCATTGCTCTAAGTTTAGTCTTCTGTTCTATACACTGAAGACTCACTGGAGAAGAGCCTAATGCTGGGAACGATTGAGGGCAAAAGAAGAATGGGACGGCAGAGAATGAGGTGGCTGGATGAGTCACTGAAGCAGTAGGCGTGAGCTTAAATGGTTTCCGGGGGATGGTATAGGACAGGAAGGCCTGGAGGAATATTGTCTATGGGGTTGCAATGGGTTGGACATGACTTTGCAACTAACAGCAACAAATTCTGATTCAACAGGAAATACCTGATAGGATGAACTATACTATATATTTACAATGATTTTGCAAATTGATTCCACAATTTGGAATTACAAATTAATGTAATTTCTATTTGAATGTTCATTAGCAGAGGAATCTTTTTTCTGCACAAGTCTGAACTTCTTACATTACCAGTAATAATCCAAAGCAGAGGAAGACTCCCTTCCTTCCTACTACAATCATAATTAGAGGAGCAATGCTGCACTTCATAACTGCAGGTAAAAAGGGACTTTAGGGCACATATGTAACACCTGTCACAATTCCTGGAACCAAACTCATCTTTGGTCCTGGAAAATGTAACCATTTTAGAGACTTCCAGATAAGTGCTATGTCAGCATCTCCACATGCAATCCAGTGGTGGGTTGCTCCTGGTTCGCACTGGTTCTATAGAACCAGTAGTAAAACCTGCGGGAGGCCCTGCCCACTGATTCTGACATCACCAAAACATGCAGAAGGACGTGTGTGCGGCCCCGCTGTGAACTGGTAGTAAAGGTAAGTAGAACCCACCCCTGATGCAGTCCTGTTAGTTCATTGGTTGGATTTTACACATCCACAGTCCCACCCCCACCTCCACCCTGGTGTATGCATGCACACTCCACACATAAAAGAAAGGAAAATATGTCTTTTCTTCAACATAGAAGATCATTATGATGTTCATGCTTACAAACTATTTAGCATAACCGAGAAGGCTGTTGTCTCCAACTAACCTGACAATTCTTAAAGTCAAAATGGTGTTTGCATTTAAATGGGAGGGGGGGGGAAAAGGGGGACGCTAATTAGAAAGCTTTTAGAATTACACTCTGCCAGTCAGTTTTAGCTTATTCCAAGAACACCTTAATTATCTTGTGAAGATGCCTAAAAACCAAAGCAACAATAATAATTTGATTGCTATCAATGTTAATTACACCCAAATTATATTCCTGAGTTGTGAGAAGAAAAATTCGTTGTATCTCCTTATGGTAGTTCACTGATATATTCCTCATACTGTTGCGCATAATTAAGATTCACTTAAACAGGAAAATTTAATAACACAGTGATCATTCTTATCTAGTAATCCTATTCAACATTTCAAAGCAATTCAATACAAGCTTGAAAGCAGGGGTGAAATCTAAAATTCGTTACTACCGGTTCTGTGGGTATGGCTTGGTGGGGGTGGGGGTGGTAATGTGACTGGGTGGGCGTGGCCAATTTTATTTTTAACTTTTAAAACCATTTTTTTACATGTAAAACCATGTAAAAAATGCTTTCAAAAGGCTCTGATGATCCCAGCTGAGTTTCCTGATCGGCAGGCAACTCAGCTGGGATCATCTGGAAAAAGGTTTTTTTCTTTTAAATGGCTCTGGCGATCCCAGCTGAGTTGCCTGATTAGCAGGCAACTCAGCTGGGATCGTCAGAGCTTGGATCGTCAGAGCCATTAAAAAAAAAGCTCTGATGATTGCGTGGCTCAGCTGGGCATGGGGGGCAGGGGCAGGGATTTTTGCTACTGGTTCTCTGAACTGCCCACCGTCATCACTACCTACTACCATCACTGGCGGTCTGAACTGGAGGCATTTCACCCCTGCTTGAAAGGAAGATGGATATGGATAGACAGTATTTCTAGTTTCATGTTACAAGTTACGGAATGAACATTTTTAAGGTTTTCCTTGCTTTTTCTTCCCCTAAAATTTGGAAAATTTGACATTAGGGATTTTTTTTCTGAGCGAATAAGGGAATAGATCACAGAAAGAATAAAGTTTTTAGATTACATGTAGGAAGGATTAGATTCAAGTCCCATTTGAACCATCAACGCTGACTAGGTAACACTATTAATAATTATGTAATAATAATAATAATAATAATAATAATAATAATAATAATAATAAGCAATTTTACTTGGAATAGCTTGCATTCTGAGACAATACCTTTATATCACCAATACTATATCTGCCTAATCCAGGTCTTTGGGAAGGACTCGGTAGTGTCAGGCCCCATTAAAATGCAAAATTCCAGATCCACTCTGAACATCTGGCTAACCATGCAACCAACATAACAACAATAATAGTACTTTTTCCTTCCTTCCTTCCTTCCTTCCTTCCTTCCTTCCTTCCTTCCTTCCTTCCTTCCTTCCTTCCTTCCTTCCTCTTTCCTCTCTCTTTCTCTGTTCCTTCTTTCTTTTTTTTTTTACTAAAGTTCAAAACAATTTTAGCATGTTTTAACTTGCTCAAAAGAAACATGTAGTGTTGTAAGATTCAGAGGACTGGTTTAATCTGAATGCCTTACAGTGTTTGTATGGTGCTGCCTTGTTATTTTTTTGTCAGGACACATGTTTGACATAAAACTAGAATAAGTAGGCAATTGTACTGCTAACTTCTTTTGAGATACCTATCCTTACTTTCATCTCGTGTTACAGTACGAAAAACAGCTATAAATGGACCTGCTGTTTGGATACACGTTTATGGAAGTTTGCTTGAAGGTCTCCTTGGTGCTATGCACAACACTCCTGGAATGTACTAAGGCTTGCCAAATGTTTCATAATGCTTGTGTTGTCCTGCCTGGTCAAATGTATGGTAAAATATGATAGGGGGATTTTATACTACTCAATCCCAGGATAAGGCTTTATAAGTAAGTTTTGGATTAATTTAATCAGACCGGAGTACATTAACTTGTATATTATTATACATTATACTCTTTTGTATATTAATGAATGCAACATTAAAAAAAAATAGGATGTGTATCTATGTTAAGTACCTGAATTCCTAAAAAACCATTTGGCTCCATGGAAAACCCAAAAAACTTTGGAACAGTTTCACAGACTTCCTTGCATAAGCCTGCAGCTTAGTTGCCTCTATTACTAATTCCCAGAGGACATTTGTTTGCACATAAAAAGGTCTAGGGAGTACGAGAAAACACGCCTACCGATTCTGTGGGCCAAAATGGGCAGATAAGAAAAAAATAATTTATCTCTGGGAGACTAAAACCTTGACACTGCTTAGAACTTAATCCCCTTTTAATGAGTTTGAGATGCAAGCAATAATATTCTAATGAATAAAATGCAGTCATTTTCTAACCGCCAGATACTGCTCAAAGAAACCACATGTGCTTCAGAAAAGTTTTGCCAGCAATGTATTCCATTGCTACAGGCAGATAATTGTTTGTAAAAGTTTAAGATCCTATGGTACTATCAGGTTTGGTCTATTGTATCTATTCAAACAGGGGCTGTGCGTTTTTGAAACACTATTAAGCCCTAAAATTGCTGTTGTAAGGTGCCAGACTAAAGAGGATTTTTTAAAAGCTATTTCCTTTGCCTTTAAACATGTATATGACTTGTTTTTATTGTTCTGTGGCGTCTTTGTTGGTTTCTGAACTTGGTTGTTTGCTTGTACACATTTCATTACCTCACTAAATAACATCATAATAAAAGCACCAAGGACTACGCAGCAAACACTGAATTACAGACATTCTCTTCTACTTTTCAGTTGTATCAAATGTTTCCTTATTGTGTTTAAAACAGTTGCAGAAATCAGACTGTTACTCATTATATAACATACCCCAACCGCTGTATTAACTGAGAGATGCAATGTAAATGGCGTACTATAACAGTGTACTACTATCACTATTACTAGCGGTGCAATAGTAATAACAACAGTAATAATTTGTTCTATTCTATAAAAGGCATTGCCAATGGCAGCTGGAGTCACATGGATTTGCAAGCAATGCACAACAATTCAGTTTTAGGAAGACTTTATGGATATATTTACTAAACCCTTATGTAACCCGTTCAGAAAAATCCACTCAATAGACAACCTACAAATAAAGACTCAGATATCAATAATGCTGTGCTTAATGATGGAGATTATAACTGCACCCATAGAGTCCAACAACAAAAGAGGTGACAAACTGTATCTGATGAGCTGTGGTGGCGCAGTGGTTAGAGTGCAGTACTGCAGGCTATTTCTGCTGCCTGCCGGCTGCCTGCAATTTGGCAGATCAAATCTCACGAGGGTCAAGGTTGACTTAGCCTTCCACCCTTCCAAGGTGGGTAAAATGAGGACCCTAATTGTTGGGGGCAATAAGCTGACTCTGTAAACCGCTCAGAGAGGGCTGTTAAGCACAATAAAGTGGTATGTAACTCTAAGTGCTATTGCTATCTCTTGGTGCAGAAATCCTGCTGTGAATCAGTTGAATTCATATGAATAGATAAGATTGTGTGTAGGAATACAGAAAGCACCAACGATGGATCACTTAAATTGCAAATTCTCAGTGCAAACACTGCAGACAGTTATCTAACTAAGCAATACAACAGCAGGCATTGCATTAACAACCCTGGAGGTTCTTTTATCATTATAAAGTATTTACAAAGAGGCATTTATAAGTTTTGTTCCTCTGGGGAGCAGGCACTTTGCATCAAAAATACATGAACCAGCAATTAAATTTTTGAGCACCTTATGGCCTTTTACTAATGCAAATATTGTGGAATCCAGATTACATGGCAGGTAAACAAAAGAATAAGGCATTCTGGGAACAGAATTAGCTCATAATGTGGGGGAAATGACAATGAAAAAGTCATTGTTACATTTTAATCTGCATTTTTTTTTGTTTTACTTATGTCCATCTTTTTTATAAAACAGATTCGTGGACATTTGCAAGCAAGCAAAGGTAAAATCCAAAAGTAAATATTAAAGCAATCATCATGTCCTTTTAATGACCCCATAATCCCAGTGTTTACTGGCTGGATGCCCTTCCTGTCACCAATGCGGAATTTTATTCAGCAGATATATTCTCTGAAATGTGGATTTACAGACGGCTGTTACGTATAAACTGGGTTAACAAAATCACATATGAGGAGGTGATAAGCAGCCTGGGAAAGCAAAGGGAAATCATCAAAGCCATTAAAAAGCGACAGTTAGAATATTTTGGACATGTGTTGCGACACCCATCAAAATACAGCATACTTTATTTAATCCTCCAGGGAAAGATTGAAGGCAAATGAGATCCAGACAGAAGAAGAACATCATGGCTTCAAAACCTAAGGGACTGTTTGGACAAAACTCAGCAGCACTTTTTCATGCGGCTGTTGATAAAAACAGGATTACCAACATGATCGCCAATGAACCAACAACTTCCTGATTGTGAAGTGAGAGCTCCACCTCTAAGTCCCCGCACCACTCACGTAGATTTATATAGTGCTTCACAGCCCTTTCTAATCCGTTTACAGAGTCAGCATATTGCCCCCAACAATCTGGGTCCTCATTTTACCCAGTACTGCATTCTAACCATTGTGCCACCACGGCTCTTGGTGGCAAGATATAATAATAATGAGTAATAGCAATGACAAGAAGTGGAGGATGAAAGGGAGAGCATGATGATATCAAAAATGAAAATTACTTTGAGGGCATCTTGGGTGTCATCCAGACAGTAGACACGGATGTTGTATTCCAAGGATGAGCAGATCAGTGGCCCAAATATGGCCAACTTCAGACGTTTGGTGGCTGCTTTGGTGACTGACTGCCCTACTAAGGCATAGGTGCTAAGAGTTTCTGTGAGTATATGGCATGCCTCTGGATCCAACTGGATATAACATGGAGTAGTGAAGTTTTCTTCTCCAACTGCTACGACATCCTGAAAAGATCAAAGACAATTGAATAAGAACAGTTTAAAGGCTTGGACAATGTTGACATCAGTACACCAGTGCATATTATTCAGGCAATAGTATTGCTTTTCCAGTTACAATACCATGGATACATTTAAAATATTTGGAGAAATCTGAGAGTAATTGATATCAAGCAAAGTGTGTTTCAGAAAATAGAATTCAAATATATCAGGGATATATACTAGCTTTCAAAATACTTGCTCACTTATTTACTCTATATTTGACTATTATTTATATAATATATAAATAATATAGTTTATTAGTTTTATTAATATTTCAAGTATGGGTGGCCCCAACTTATTTTGATTTTCATAAGCAAAATAAATTACTGTATTTTTGAAGCAGTTAACACTTTTCCATGCAAGGATTCAAATCCAAAGTTTTAATAAAAGCATACATTCATATTTCATTAACGAGAAATATTCACTCAATTAGTTAAAAATGTATCATGACATATACATTACAAATATATAATAATTTTAATATGGAGACAAATAAAGATGGAAATTGACATTTGCCAAGAATGGTGTAGGCAGAACCATATACATCAGGGCTGTCAAACTCCTGGCCCATGGGTCAGATGTGTCACGTGCTGGCCATGCCCAGACCCAGTTTAGCGAAGGCAAAAAAAGTTCCGATATTCTGATATGTCATGTGATGCCGCCGTGACACCGTGAGTTTGACACCCCCGATATACCTCTGAACAAATCTGAAGGCAAAAATTAGAGCGAAAAAGAAAAACAGCTATAATTAGAGGTTCAGCATTCGCTCATATAAAAGATACTTTCAAACATTAGAAAGACACTTCCCATTTTGATTGAAGACCTTAAAGGAAGGCAAACTGTTCGAGAGTCTAGAAATATAGATACCCAAAGACAGCTACCACATATGCAGTGATAATGGGAAAGACCACTGAAATATCAAATTCATGAACATTTTTCCTATTGCCTCAAAGTAATCTTGAACTTATAAACGAATCACTAGTTTCAGTGTTCCCTGAACTGGGGAAAGATTTAAAATTCCTTTGTTGAGGATAATAAGGTGATATTGCATATATGCAAAGTGACACCGTCCTTCCTGAGGAATAGGAAGAAACAGGTAATCAGTAATGAGATCTTACCAACCTTTGCTGGCCAAGCTATAAAACAATTGCATTGACACTTTCAAAACTCATCTGCCTTGAGGAGTTCTCAATGGAAGGAAAGAAAATCAGAATGGCTTTAAGAATAGGGAGAGAATAAGCATATAGATCAGTGGTGGGTTGCCCCCAGTTCGGACCGTTTTGCAAGAACCAGTAGTAAAACCGGCAGAATGCTCCACTCACTGACCTAGACATCATCACAGATGATCTGTACATGCACAGAAGCTTCTGCGCATGCCCAGAAGAGCATGCATGGGCACGATGTGAACCGGTAGTAAGGGTAAGTAGAACCCACCCTGATAGAGATGTCAAAACTTACAGTGGAAGAAGAGTTGAGAGTTCATTCATGAGTATTCCTTGTTCTCAGTGATGCTATGTTGATCTTGGAAGGTAAGAGAGAACAGAAACCACACCAAACAAAGTTGAGATGTGTGTTAGCCCCAAATTTCCCAAAGCATCGATGAACTCCCATTGTGAGTCTGATTGGGAGTCCACCAATGCTTTGGGAAATTTGGGGCTAAAATATGTCTCAACTCTGTTTGGTGTGGTTTCTGCTATTTAATTCTTCCAATTAAACTGAGGGACTGAAAAGAGGGAATTGACAACTCATAACAATGGAGACAGAGGCTTACTGTTAAATCCTCCTATCTTCAGAATGACTCAGGTTATTTAGACAGGCACTTGGTATATATTGGAGACAGACGTGGTAAAGAACAGGCAAGTGGACAAGATTGAAGTGGGGTCTAACTTTGCTGGGATTGTATAGAAGAGAAATGGAGGCAGAATTAAATGCATCATCAGTTTAGAGACTTTGTGTTGCCACAAGATATCCAAGTCCAGCCCCCCCCCCCCGAATTCTGTTGACCTTTATTTAATGCCAATTTGTTGCTGACTATTAATTGAGTTCTAACAGATTTCTGACTTCTCTGATGATGACACTGGAGACCAAGGAAATGAAAACTATCATGATCACTAATGCTTTAAGGATGTCTAGACCCAACCAGATTAGTCACAAACGAGGCATTCCCATAACTTTTCTATAACTGGAAACAAAATATCCCTGTGTCAAAATAAGGCAACATTGGCAACAGCAAAATGCATTTGCATTGGATATTGAATATACCATCACATGCAAGTGTATTTATAAAAATGTGCTTTTATTGCTCAAACCCTACAGTTAGGTAGGAGACTGATGTAGCTAAAAGGCATGAAAAACAGCCCATATGAGAACATCTTCCTGTTTGTCTTCTACAGAAGAGGAATATAGAGAAGGACAAACAGAAGGAGAAAACATATAAAAGAAAATTTCCTATCTTGTTGTTTGCGTAGCATTTGAAAAGGAACAAAGAAGTAGGAACATCTCTTAAATGTCTACAATGGGACCAGGCATCATATTAAAAAAAAAATCTCTGTTTTGAAGAGTACTGGTATACTTGCCTGAAACTCAATGCAGATATAACACCCAAGTGGGTGTTGCATACAGGCCACAAAAAGGAATAATACATAGTGTCAGAAGCTTATTTAAGATTTCACACTCACATGTACAACAAAGGACTGAACCAAAATAATGAGTACATATAACCGAATTCTGACCACATCAGCAAGAGTTTTCCTAGGTTTGATGTTTGATAACCTGGAAATAAAATGTGGATCCTTATTTTTATATATTTAATTTTTGATATTCTTTCATAGCAAATTGTTCCGAATGGTTTACAAGAATATTCAATAATGGAATCAGAGGTGTAGAAAATAACGGAACATCGTGTACAGGATAAAAGTTAATAGCATGGGAAAACATCAAAGGGAAAACATGACATGAATCTTAACTTGATCAAAAGCAAGAAAAAATAAACAGAAAAGAGTCTACCAAATAGAGTTCCCTGGGCAGGATGACAGTACTATGAAGTCTCTAAATGTAATTTCTATATATCTTACTTTAGATAGTAAAAGTATTTCACAAAAATACTGTTCAGTACAAATGGAGAAAATGACCATGATGCCTTAACTGGGCCCAGAAACTGATAATCAATGCAAGCAGGAAGCATTAGATATTCTTAAATACAAGGTCTTCCAAGATAAGTATAATACATATCTTATCACAGAATTACAGTGTTTGAAAGAGCTTTTAGGACATTCCCTACTGTCAAATCCCCATACAAGAAGCAAGAAATAAAGAACCTATCGTAAAAATTTACCTGACAAGATCTGATCACTTGTCAAGATACCCTCAGTCAACAAGTGTTCAGTTTATGTATGTTGAGTGTGTATGCACGTACACAATACTTTAGTTTATCTCCTGTTTTTCTGTATGTACAATACTCAAGGTAGCTTTCAACATTAAAAATAACATGGATAAAACAACTCCACATATACCGTAGTAATATCTTTCATATTCAAAGGGGCATCTATAAAGAACTTATAGATGCCCCTACACTGGAGTAGCAAACTCCAGTAGCAAACACTGGAGTAGCAAAGAATGGCTACTCCAGTGACAATTTAGGTTCTCAATTTTGTAAATTTAGTTTCTAGACAGTTAATAAAGCAAGCTGTTTATTTTACAACTCCATTGCTTTATATTCTGAACATTAACAGAAATATGGAACATAATGGAAACAAATATTTCAATATAAAACCAGCATATTAAAGCCTAGACATGGTTTTAGAACTGGAGTATCTGGTGTTTTATTCAGTTGCTATTGCTATACAAGTAGCAAACAATTCAAATTATTATGTCAAGTGCATTTTACAAAAAGTAATTATACAAAAAAAAAGGTCAGATTTTTGACAGAATTGCAACACTTATGTTTTCCTTTTTTCATATCAATATGCTACCAGGAGTAAATCTAAATGGAAACAGTATGTTTTTCTTTAGCAAGTAAGTATAAAGGTAAAGGTAAAGGTTCCTCTCGCACATATGTGCTTGTTGTTCCTGACTCTATAGGGTGGTGCTCATCTCCATTTCAAAGCCGAAGAGCCAGCGCTGTCCGAAAACGTCTCCGTGGTCATGTGGCCGGTATGACTAAATGCCAAAGGTGCACGGAACGTTGTTACCTTCCCACCAAAGGTGGTCCCTATTTTTCTACTTGCATATTTTACGTGCTTCCAAATTGCTAGGTTTAGCAATAAGTATAGTACAATATTAATCAAGCATGTCCCCACACTAACAGCGAAACAATGCTGACTACTTTAATGAAGGTACAGATTTATTAGCATGTGCCTACTGCAAAGCAACATGCAGGCTGTAGTCCTCCACTTACAACAGTTCATTAAGTTACAACAGCACTGGGGGGAAAAAAGCCCATTTTTCACACTTACGACCATTGCAGCATCCCCATGGTCATATGATCAAAATTCAGAGGCATGGCAGCTGACTCATATTTATGATGGTTTCAGTGCCTTGGGATCATGTTATTACCTTTTCTGACCTTCTGAGAAGCAACATCAATGGGGAAGCCAGATTCACTTAACAACTATGTTACTAATTTAACAACTCCAGTGCATTCACTTAACAATTGTGGTAAGAAAAGCCATAAAATGGGGCAAACTTCACTTAACAACTGTCTTGCTTAGCAACAGAAATACTGGCTCAGTTGTGGCCATAAGTTAAAGACTACCTATATTCTTTCATACAAAACCTGTTTGGACACATTTCCAACTACTAAGCACCACTGAATAGATAAAAAGAGTTATTAATACTATAAAACTGGCTTGAAGATATATTTTTTTAAAAAAAGAAAGCCCAATCATACCTTATCTTTTTTTCCAGTGACTTTCAAGTATAAAGTTAATGTTAGATTATAAAAAAAGATAAAACATTTCAAGTAATCATAAATTATAGCACTTAAGATGGAAATGTCTGAACTAGATGTGTCTCTTTTACACCTGTGTTATTGATAGGGAAAGTCTAAAGAAGAACTGTTTTAATACTTGGTTGAATGTGATTACTGTATTTTGTTTGATCAGGTCTTATCTCTGGGACTATACAAAATTTTCAAGTTCATAAAAGGCTGTAATATTCATATGAATATCATTACATTCCTCTTCAAACTTTCCACATCAAGATGGAAGAATCAAATGTATATGAAGTATAACTAGATACCTTCCATTTCTCCTTCATGCTTTTAAGAGATTATGCTTTAAGAAAAGGGCTTAAAATGATCAAAGGTATTCCAGAAAGAAAAGAAATGCTCCAAGCAATACCAACTTCTGATAAATATTTAGAATTTTTTAAAAACCCATTTATCTATCTGAAATCTGCTTAATACTGATGGCATTAATTCTTATTTGATATTTTTGACATGAATCATTCTTCCCCCCCCCCAACATACCAAATGATTTTATTGTGTTTAATAACACAATATACTATCTACTATCTTTTGGAATTCATAGCTCTTCCCTTAATATAGTATCCTGCCAAGATGCAAGTATTACAACTCAAAACACTCCATGGAAATTGTAGTCCCAACACTCAGTTGGGAAATGAGAATGAAATGATTAAAAACTGGCAACGATACATATGTTTCCGGAAAATATATTTTAATGGATATTTGATCAGACAATGTGAATCATGCAGGTGAAGGGCAAGGATCTCACCTCCCATTGTCCCTGGGCTGCTTGGTTCTTCAACTGAATTTTCCAGTCTTCAGTATTTGGTTCTGCACAGTGGTGCATTGTTAGAATGACAGGCCGAGTTAGTAATGCTCCTGGAGGCCCACAACTCACTACAGGAGTCAAAAGGGTTTGACAATCTTCTACTGGTGGCCTGAATGGATTACAAAGGAAGAAGAAAAGATATATTCATCAGGTATCATTGAAACGGATTCATTTTAAACCCTGTTATTGTTTATCCCTGAATTGATATCGAAGTGAAGTTTGGCATTATTTATCATTTAAACGATAACGTATTAATAATTATTTCTGCTTAAAATCACTGCAAAAGAATAAGAAAGAAAATCAGGCAATATCTTTGATAAATATTGATTAAAAATTAATTAATGAGTAAGCTGCTACATATTCTATAGTAATTTGAAATAGTTCTGTATTTTATTTATGTATCTGTGTAAATGACATTACTTCCACCACATATTTATTAGAATTCATGTACCATCTTGTTCCTTGACGATAATATAGGAACATATAGTGTGAGCTGAAAGGGAAACGATGGACTCAGAACAATCTATTGAATCTAAATGCAGAATAATTCAGGAATAACATAACACAAAACAAAACACAAATAACACAAAAAATTGTCCTAATTTTTTTTACAGTTTATGCTGAGATTAAAAATAAAAATGGTGTAACTCATCAAGTCATGAGTTTTTCAGTTTTTTTCCCCTTCCTCCCAACACATTCACTCTTTCTTATATATTAGTTTTGCAATTTATTTTTTGTCTCTATATATGGCCAAACATCCCAAACTATTACTGGTAACCACCTCTGTATTAAATCTAGAATGCAATCATTATTAGTGATCCACAGACTACTTATTATCTTTCCAATAGTATTTGTCCATTTTAGAAGGCTTTCTTTTATTTTCCCATACTTCGTAAATGTTTTACCAAAGTATATCAATACATTCCCTTGCTCTAATTTCTCCCATTTCTATAATGCACCTGTGCATGCGTGCACACACACACAGACACATGTAACTATAAAATCATTTGATTTTCTGTCAAACACAACACTCCAAAGAACAACTATGTTTGTTCTTTGACAGATTAATTTTCAGATTCACAGTCCTTACTACAATTTATGAACACTCTATCGAATATTCATTGCAAATCATTCAGATTGTCAGTCCACCAAATAGCAAATGCTACATGGAAAAGTACATGTACATTTATTTCTGCAGCCAACACATCTCTAATGTCACAAGAGCAATTGTTTATATATTGACAAAAATAGATCATAAAGCAAGGAGACATGACAAATCCTTGTCTTACTCTTTCTTTGTGCTGAACCATTTCTTAAGCATTTTCATTCTCAGCTAAGCTTTGCCTTTAAATGACTCTTATCATATTAAGAGCCAAATTTAAAACTCATATTCATCCAAAGTATTCCATACTCTGGGCCTAATCACTTTATCCTACATATAATATCTTCTTTCATCAACTTTCTAATCTTTCTTCAAGATTAATCTGCTTTATAATACAGGATTTATACTTTTGTTTTCTGAAACAAAGCAAAACATTATGCAGATTCCTACAAATTCTTCATGCAAAAATTCACCCTAGCAATAATGCAAATATTTTCCTTATTGAAACCCTCAGTTTGAGCCAGAAACAGTAATATGAGCCTACCACTAATCATAAAATCCAATCTAATGCTCATCCTCATGCTAAAATTATGCGGAGGCATATTGCTTGATTACTCAGTTGATCTCTCATGCTGTCAGTAGGAGTAGCTAACCAAGATAGGAAATCTGCCTGCAGTTTGTTTAGCATTAGGTGTAACCTGTGATGCCTTGTTTGTCCCTCTACACAAGCCAGAAATAAGAAGCTGGGGGTGATTGGGGGGGGGGGGTGCAGAATCAAACTAGAATTCAGGTTTCAGTTTCTTAAAAAATAATCCAAAATCACTAATTGGAATGTAGGCCTTGGTTGGAGGACTATCAAGAAGAATCAAGTAGAAGATATGAGCTGGGAGATTTCTTCTAATACAGGTTTTTGTGTCGATGTTCTGTATTGCACTCTATAGAGGCATATTTTGATTGACTGACTGACTGATTGATCTGTATGTTGCCAAACTCATAAAGAGTCACTGTGACATATGAATGACAACTGGAACTACAGTGCCGCTCAGGTATATTTTATGGCCTTATTCAGATATATTTATAACTCTTCCCTTCTTGCCCCCAGCCAGCACTACTCAAATGATGTTAACTGCAGAAAAGACTTGGGTATTCGATACAAATACACACAAGAGAAAAACTACATAGACTTCTTCATTAGGAAGAACCCTGACAATGGTTCTGGCTCATGTGGTAACCAATGCATGTACTGAGATACTCTCAACAGCTTTACTCTTGCAGACAGATCTGCTCTACAAAAGTCTCTATCTTTTGAACAACGTTGCCTGAAGATTCTTGTGAATTTCCTATGGTAAATATCCCAAATACTGAATAGTGCTCATGAAACCGACTGAAATTTCTCTCTCTGAGAGGCACTGTAGTCCAGTTGTGTATGTGTGTATCTGTGTGCAAGAGAGAGAAAGAGGAGAGAGAGGAGGGGTGGGAGAGAGGGAGATGGAGAGGGAGAGGGGGAGGCAGGGAGGGAGGGAGGGAGAGAGAGAGAGAGAGAGGGAGAGAGAGAGAGAGAGAGAGGAATGAACTTAATTCATGAACATATTTAGCCATAATGAGCCATTAAATGTTGTTGTTTCTGTATAGATAAATATTCATTACCAGACACAGAACACAGTAGAACTAAGTAAGTCATTTAAATATTGCAATGCTGTTGATACCACATTAGTCATATTTTGCAACACAAATTTAAGAATGGTCAAAATAGTAGATTGAGAAGAAAAAATGTAAAATATCTTCTGTTATTCTAGGCTAGTTCTTGTTTGCAGGCTAAAATCTAGGATTATGTTACAAATGCAGTTAGTATCGGGAAATGTCACAAGTGCATCTTCAGTCTAATTGAAAAGTGTATTAAAAATACCCATGAACTGTTATTATTGAACCCCCCCCCCCCAAGATTTTTAATGACCCCCACTTCCCATTTTCATAGAGTAATGACTTAGGTTATTCATTCCACAAAGTTTTGGGCGGTGTTTACTATTCTCATTAGAATGCATTGAAAATAGTTTAAGAAATAACAGCTGTGAACTCCAGCAATGACACTGCTTCATTTGAAGAGCATAAACCAGAATAAATTTTTAATGGGCAGGGAACGGTTTATAGTGATCTGCTGTTGGTTCCTCAGAAATATGTGGTGAATGTCATGTACAACTTAAGATGACATTCACTTATGTACTACAATTACTTATGTTACATCTCTTGAAACTTGGTAGGAATCTCTCTCTCTTTTTTCCCTATGTATTTATCCTAGAGGGCATCATTACTATATTAAGCATTCATCTATGAAAATCAAACTCAGTAAACAGTTATTAGGACTTTTCCCAAGAAACCTGGTGTCTGTAGTTATGATTTCTGAGAACGCTATTAATGATTCTCTCTAATCTAAATTACAATATTGGGTTCTCCTCAGGGAAAGCCATGCTGGCAATTAGTATGCTTGCATAAGTTTATAGTATATATAATTCTGAGTGACATACAGATTTCATTATTTCAATTGTGTCCTCTGTGTTATTGTGCCAATTATTCGGTTTGCTGGAATAAAATACTATACTTTGATTAACACAGAATTTAAAGGGGGGAAAAAGAATATAGAGTGGAAGAATTGAGATGAATAACCAGAGAAGCAAGATGGTTATCCTTCCAGACATGTTGAGTACTTTGCAATTTTTTTAAACTTTTTGGTATTTCACTGAAGTTTTGCTTCATGCAAATGTTTATACAGATGTATTGTCTTTTCCAAATTGACATGATCAAAAATGTTTTGGGCAGCCTCTACCAATCCTACATTTGTACTTCTTTATTTTGCCCAGAACTGCCATATGCTAGATTCGGTACTTTTTCATTTTTATTATTTTTTTCTTATAACAAATATTCATTTGAAAGAACAATGCCAGATTATTGTAGGTGGCAAAAAACAAAAACAAAAAAAAACCCAAAACAAATTGCACCAGTAATAGCAAAATCCATGTTACATAAGAACTAAAAAAAGAAATGTGAAGATATTATAACAGAAACTGTTGTTATGTGTTCTTGATAATTAGGACAAAACTTTATTTATCTGATATTAGTCATCTACGTCAGACTTCCATAAATTGACACTCAACATAATTTTGGCCAAGAAAGTACATATGTATGTCTATTGTTATCATTGTTCATAACACAAGAAAAGCTTTCTGGGCCAATCTAATCTAGTATTGCCAAAAATGCACTCAGAAAATACATAAACCTAAATATATTTCAGATAATCTTTCAGGAAAATTATTATACTTATACAAGCTAGGATGATAGCAGAGATGTCACACTGAACTTGCAAAATTATCCTTGTCTCACAATTATTTTTTGAAAACAGCAAAACAAGATTATGTAGTGTCAGTAAATACATTTTACAATCCAGTCCTGAAGATTTAGCCTAATGAGCTATTACATGTAATGTTTCCACATTGACATATATTCATAATCAGACTGTAAATAGTGAAATTCTAAACTATCCATGTTTTTGCGAGTGTTATTCCTTGTCTTTCCCAAGTCTCCTTTTTTAAAAATTCCCCAATCAAGCTAACTCCCCTAAATTTATATATCATTCCCTTCTACTAATAATGTAGACTTCATTATTAAGAAAGCCTAATTTCCCATGAATTTGTGTAGTCCCTTTTTAAAACCTTCTAAATTGATTATCATCGTACCATTTGGCAGCAAATTCCATATATAACTACATTTTTATTGTTTATATTTATGTTATTACATTTATATGACCTCCCATCTTGCATACGTGGTCCATTTAAAACATCAGTACAATACAGTAACTCAAAATGAAAATGAAAAATGAACAACACTAAATAAGGACAAGACAAAAAAGAACAAAACAAAAACCTATATAACACCTTATTTTTAATCTCAGCATAAACTGCAAAAAAAATTAGGACAAAGAATTTGTTGTGTTATTCCTGAATTATTTTGCATTTAGTTTCAATACATTGCCCCGAGTTCAATATTTTCAAAGATAAAAACATTTCCCTTTCAGCTCACACTATATGTTCCTATATTAGATAGACTTTGGAAAAAAAGCAAAGAAGAGCAACTAAGATGATTAGAAGCCTGGAGACCAAAAAAGAAAAAAGGAGGAGAAGAAGAAGAAGGAGGAGGAGGAGGAGGAGGAGGAGGAGGAGGAGGAGGAGGAGGAGAAGAAGAAGAAGAAGAAGAAGAAGAAGAAGAAGAAGAAGAAGAAGAAGAAGAAGAAGAAGAAGAAGAAGAAGAAGAAGAAGAAGAAGAAGAAGAAGAAGAAGAAGAAGAAGAATTGCAGGAGTTAGGTTTGGCTAGTCTAGAGAAATGAAGGACTAGGGGAGACATGATAGTAGTATTCCAGTATTTGAGAGCCTATTTGAGAGGCTACAAAGAAGACGGGATCAACCTATTTTCCAAAGCACAAGAAGGCAAGACAAGAAACAATGGATGGAAACTAATCAAGGAGAGAAGCAACCTGGAATTAAGGAGAAACTTCCTAACAGTGAGGACAATTACCCAGTGGAACAGCTTGCTTTCAGAAGTTGTGGGTGCTTCATTACTGCAGGTTTTTAAGAAGAGACTGTACAGCCACTTGGTTGAAATGGTATAGGGACTCATGCTTGAGCAGGGGTCTTCCAAGTCTTGAACTAGAAAACTTCCAATATCACTTTCAGCTCTATTCTGATTAAATATCTCTTCTTACTATCCTACATCCAAGTGGGAAAAAAAAGTTTGAACATTTTAATCTTCCCACCTAGGGGAGTTATTTAAGACCCTAATTGCTTAAATAATCTGATGGCTCTTTTGCAACTCTACTATACCCTTTTTTAAAGAGACAATAACATTATAGTTGTGATTTCCATTTGAAAGGCTAATGTTTGTTTCTTAAAAGCAAAATGGGTGTTTTTGTTTAATCTGTCACTACAAAAGTAGAGGGGAAAAGCACAGAGCCAAATGTGTACCATAGGCAATCCACAGTGTACTTGTGTCAAGATACATTTGAGGTGGGTGGAGTGTGAAGAAATTGCAGCTGTGATGACCTATTAGATCAGGGGTGAAATGCTTCCGGATTGGACTGGATTGCCCGGTCCGGTAGCATTCTTGGCCGGTGGTTCGGGGATCGGGTAGCGATGGCAGAGCGAAGCTCCAATCACCCACACAGGTGTCATTTCTTTCTGGTTTTACCTCCAAGTGTTTTTTACCTCCTGTACATGAGCAGAAGGTTTTGCACATGTGCAGAAAGTCTAAGTGTGCATGTGATGCGTGCAGGCATGGCATGTGCGCTTCTGAATCGGTAAGGTAGGTAAGTAGATTTCACCCCTATATTAGATGTTGATTGAATAAAATTGGGCTACATTCTACCTTCCTGCAACAGACATAGGGACAGCATTTATTTAAAATTTGACCTGCATTAGAAATTAGGCTTATGAAGATGGAGGAAATAGATAGTACTTTATGAAATAACTAGCAAATAGTCACACAGTCAGACCTTTGTTATAATTCCCTGTTTCTAAAATATAAGTGATATATTTCTCTTATAATTAATTTTCTGAAGCAATTAGTTTAGGGATAGAGAACAGATTATCAGATTATAGAAGTGTGTCTAGCTGTAGCTGAGAACAGAACAGGCTGTCACTGGAGAAAGTCAGAGAAAGCTGAAATGATCAGATCAGAATGCAGGGCTTTTTGGACCCACTGTTCTAAAACTGAAAAGAAGTGTGCAAAATACACATCACCTTCAGTAGTTCTAGTTCAATGAACACTTGTTCAGCAATTGTTCTAAATTACAGTACTGTGGTCCATGCATTCCCACGGTCACATGATTGCGATCTGGCTCATACTTATGATGGTGGCAGCATTGTGCAGTCATGTGATTGCTTTTTGCAATCTTCTCTGCCCGTCTTTCCACAAACAAAGTCAATGGGGAAGTTAGCCAGGAAGGTCAAAAGTCCTTCTGGCAGCTGTCACCCCAGTCTTCCTCACCTGGCAGCAGTCACCCCTGGCTCTGAGGTACTCACGATACAGCTTGTGGGTTACCCTGCATCCTCTCCTCTCTGGCAGCAACCATTCCTTTGCCTGTTGTGAACCTCCCGATACTCCATTCAATGTTTACATTCTGAGCATCTGAAATGAGACCTCTCATTTCAGATGCTCAGAATAGTTGGAAGGGACCTTTTAGGTTACCCCCTGCTCAAGTAGGGGACCCTATACCACTTCTGACAAGTGGCTGTCCAGTCCCTTCTTGAAAGCTTCGAGTGATGAAGCTCGCACAACTTCTGAAGGAAAGCTGTTCCATTGGTTGATTGTTCTCACTGTCAGAAAATTTATCCTTATTTCTAGGTTGAATCTCTCCTTGTTTCCTGTTTCGCCTCCCTATGCTTTGGAAAATAGGTTGTCCCACTCCTCTCTGTAACAGCCCCTCAAATACTGGAACACTGCTATCATGTCACCCCTTGTCCTTCTCTTCAGTTGACTAGTCATGCCCAGTTCTTGCAACTGTTCTTCATATGTTTTAGCCTCCAGCTCCTAATCATCTTGGTTGCTCTTCTCTTTCTAGATCCTTGACATCTTTTTATAGTATGGTGACCAAAACTGGATGCAGTAGTCTAGGTGTGGCTTTATAGATATTAGTACCTCACATGACCTTGATTCAATGTCTCTGTTAATGCAATTTAGGATTGTGTTGTCTTTTTTCGCTACTGCCACATGCTGCTGTTGGTTCCTTTAACTCCTTTAACAACCTGAATTCCTTGCTTAATGACGGGAATGAGAAATGCCAGAAGTGCTGTCACTAAGCAATGTGGTCACATGACATTATGCTTTACAAACTTATGATGGAGTGATAGAAATGTCAGTGCCAATTACTGTCATTAACTAAGGACAACCTGTACGTAAGGGAATAAGATACAGAATATAAAGTTTGGATGATAGAGAATTCCATCCTATTCCACACTTTCCCCTGACCTGGGGAACGGTACCCTTATAGCTGCGACTTTCTTTCCTTATTTTGATACTGCTACCAAACAGCTATTAACTATTCAAGCAGTTCAATTAACTGTCTAGAACAGGGGCGTCAAACTTGATTTCATTGAGAGCCTCATCAGGGTTGTGTTTGACCTCTGGGGGCTGGGGTGGGCATGGCCAAGGTGGGAGCTCCATTTTCAGCTGCGATGGCCTCCTGCAACCCTCTGCACGTGGCCCTCCCAATTTCCATTTTTTCTGGCAGAGGCACTGTCCTTTGCTGTTTCCAGGGTGATCCCATGGGCCAGTTCTAAGCACCTTGCAGGCCAGATCCGGCCCCCGGGCCTTGAATTTGACACCTATTATTTAGAATCACACTGTGAGTGAGAGGGGTGGTATCTAAATTTGACAAATAATAATAATAAAAAAAAACCAGCTAAAGTGAAAGATCTCATCACTTGCTCCTGACTCAGCCCATAGAGAAGAGACATCATTTCCTCAGCAAGGCTTCTCAGTTTGTTCGCAAACCGTTTTATGGCCTCAGCATCTCTTCAGGCTTGCCTCAATCCAAGCAGATATGCTGAGCAGCACAAGCAGCCTCCTCCCTTCAGCAAGCACTCAAGCAAATGCAAGCAGCAGAATCTCTTTTACCTCATGTTCTCCTTTCGGTGAACCGTCACATACATTTCATAGACTCTCCCCTGAGGAATCGCCCCCGCAGGAATCAGCAAACTTACTCCTATAGAACAAGATGACAAAAAAAAAAGGGTGAACCAAATAAAAGAGAAGGGGGGAGACATGTGGGGTTTTCTTGGAGAGTGACAAAATTTTACCCATACTCTTGAAACACAAATGGGATTTTTGCAGCCATCTTAATAGATGTAGTTTTCTAACTTGGTAGTGCCACAGTGTTTGCTTTCTGCATTTTAGGAGTCTGAAACGGCTTTTGTTTTATTTAAGAAATGAGCAGATGGTTGCACTGCTGCTTAGATTGTAAAAATGAAGAGGGGAAAGCCAAGAGTTGCATTTACTATTCCAAACAGTGGTAATGGGATCATTGTTCTTGGCAATTCTTATTTAATGAAACCTAGAAAAAAAGGGCAATGAAACACTTTTCGGGAAACAAGAGGCGTCTCTTTCATGTTCTTGAGGATATCAGCGTTATCTGGTCATTATTCACCATTTGGATGAACTAATGTAAGTTTGGTTACAGAATGAAGAATATTCATTAACATTTTTCTATTGCCAGCAGCTTGGACTATTTATTGGATTACAACTTAAAAACACAGCCTGTAAAAGTATGCTGTCAAAATGCAATTAAATTGTAATTATTTTAAAATTCGGCAGCTGCAAAATTAAAGGTACTGTTAAAATCTCTCAACTAGTTTTAGAATCCTTACCGGATCTTCTCCTCTGAGAGGAAGCCTTTAGATAGGAGTGCTTGGGATACTAAACATCCCAAAAGTGCTTTTTCAAAAGGCAACTGGACTTCATCTTTCCTTGAAGATGTTTTGCTTCTCATCTAAGAAGCTTTTTCATTTTCAGTTCATTCAGTTTTTGCAACTGAAGAAGTTTCTTGGATGAGAAGAGAAATGTCTTCCAGGAAAAACAAAGTCCAGTTGCCTTTTGAAAAAGCATCTTTGCGACAGCCATGACCTGGCTGACTCAGAATCTCTATAGACATTTAGGTATCCTAAAGTTACCCTAGGTGAACATTCTTGTCAGTTCAGGAACCAATCATGTTTCCATTGGTATCCTTCCATTTCAGATATTCTACATGATAAGAAGAGCATCTGTATGATGAGGGGAAAATGATGTGTTATCTCCTTGACCCTGATTAATATATGCTTATGACAATGTTTGCAAGCTCCAAGACAGAGGGATAAACAGGCAAAGAGTTTGCTAGTCCTCATGACCATCCAGATTATGACACCAATAAACTCCCTTAATGTCATCTTGGCCTGTTGGTCTTGTCCTGCTATGCTTTGTATATACAGACTATGATGTGGCCTCAGAAGCTAAATAAGCACATTAATTAACAATGATTATAATACATTGAATATTCCCCATCTTCCCTTTCTAAAATCCCTCTTGTATGGGAAGGTCCCCAGTGCCTCCCAAAGTCTGGTAAGAAATTATTATTATTATTATTATTATTATTATTATTATTATTATTATTATTATTATTATTATTATTATTTGAATTTGTATACCGCCCTTCTTCCGAGGGACTCGGGGCAGTGGACAGTCAAAATTTAAAATACATACAGTCCAACTTCAGTCCAACTAAGAGCTGTGGTGGTGCAGTGGTTAGAATGCAATGTTGCAGGCTAATTCACATTGCCAGGACTTTAATTCCTTCAATCCTAACCGGCTCAAGGTTAACTCAGCCTTCCATTATTCTGAGGTTGGTAAAATGAGGACCCAGATTGTTGGGGGCAATATGTTAATTCTGTACACCTGCTTAGAGAGGGCTGTAAAGCACTATGAAGCAGTATATACCATATTTTTCGGATTATAAGACGCACCGGTGTATAAGACGCACCAAGATTTCAAAGAGATAAGCAAGGAAAAAGAAAGGTTTTTGCCCTCCCTGGCCCCCTGGAGCACTCTGCAAGCTTCTCAAGCCCTCTGCATGTCCCGTTTTTCACAAAAACAGGGTGCGCACAGGCTTTGGGAAGCCTGAAGAGTGCTCCTGGGGACTGGGGAAGGCAGAAATGTGACATATGGGGGCTTCGGGAGGCCAAAAATGGGCCTATTTTTCGCAAAAATGGTTTTTTACAAAAATGGGTGCGTTTTTGCCCTCCCCAGCCCCCAGGAACACTCTGCAGGCCACCCAAAGCTTCTGCGCACCCTATTTTTGAGAAAAACGGGCCCATTTTTTGCAAAAAAGGGACACAAAGGGTGGGGCTTTGGGAGGCCAAAAATGGCTGTATTCGGTGTATAAGATGCACCAACATTTCCACTCTCTTTTAGGGTGGGGGGAAGTGCGTCTTATACTCCGAAAGGTACGGTAAGTTCTATTGCTACATTGTTCTGTGTCATAATATCTCTTCTTATGAGGAGATGGAACTTCACACACAAATTTAAATACCTGAAAATGGTCATTATAATTATGGAAGATAATTAATTTAATTGCACAATGGATCTTCTTCTTTATTGTGTCCCCCCCCCCCCATTTGGTCGCCAAAGAGTTCATTTATCTTTAAATACATAAATTTTAAAAATTCTGGGGTTGCAAATGAAGAGAGAAAAAACTATTGCATTATAAACATCTGCCTTCTTACTGAGCTGGAGGAAACAAACTGAAATTTGGAACGGATTTCTTTCTGATAACTAGTTTGTTCTTTTTATATCAAGTGACAACAGAATTCTTTTTGCCTTGAACTTCAAGGTTTTCTCCCTCTTCCCTCTTTTTTTAATTGTGATACATGAAAGAAAAAAAAAAGCCAAAGGGTTGAGCATCCTACTTCAAATAAGTTGACGGTAGAAGGTCTCTATCTGATGGCAATGCCTCAGAGTTCTACATTTTTCTCCTTCAGAAGAAGTTAGAAGTTAGTGAGAAGAATATGAATAATAGCCAAGTAAAATCTAATGGGAAAAAAATATTTCTCTGATTTAAATGTAGGATAGAGCTTTCTATAGTGACCCAAACCTTTGCTAGAAGGAAAAAAAAAACCCAACCTCCAACAACTCTGGAACTATGTGAGAAATGTTATTGGCTGTAAATAATAATTTACCTGAATTAGGTACAATCAGATGACCTCCAAGAGAATTGAAGGTCCCAAAAGCAGTGCATGATGGATCTGTTTGCCGCGCAAGGCTCTGGTTTTTAATGTTTAATGCTTCATTATCCAGTAGGGATTGAGTAATCTGTGGAGAGAGTTTGGATGAAAAATCTGACAGCTCATCCTGGGGTGTGACTGCACCCGAATTATTGTAAACTTTGATCTTCAAGTTGGGCAGTGGATCCAGGATTGGAGAGTTGGTCATTGGAATTTTATCAGAGACGTCATGCAAGGCATAGACCGGGCCTCTATACATAGCTGCTGCAGAAGTAAGGTCAGGAGGAACAGCTAGGAGATCTGTTTTAAAGAAGAAGAAAAAAATTGCAACATTAAAATCAAGAAGCTATGGCCTTAACAACAACAGCATTCCCAACAGGCCCTCTCTGGATTTGATAATAATAAAACCCTCAGAGTTCCATATTCAACCTGGCCTTCTAGGGCAACTTTGAACATATTCTGTTAAAAAAAAAATAAGGTGCTCATAAACCACAGATAAAAGGTAATTTCTATTACCCTGTTTCCCCCAAAATAAGACATCTCCTGATAATAAGTACAATCAGGCTTTTGAGCACACGGCAATAAAGCCAAGCCCTTATTTCAGGGTTCAAAAAAATATAAGACAGGGTCTTATTTTCGAGGAAACACGGTAGTCAGGAAAGGCTTCACTAAATCATGACTGAGGTATGCGGAACTTGAAATCCGAAAATGTTTGAAAATATTAAGCTTCTGCATGCTAAAATTATGTGAGTGGTAATGTAGGCAGTCATACTAAGGCATTTCACATATGAAGATTCACCTTTACAGGTAAGGACTTGATGATATCTGCTTATGGGTGAAGAACATGATTAATTGTTTCTAAGATAGGATGGAAGGGAATGGGGCTATGTAACAGAAGCAGCTTAAATATTTGAACTACTTCTAAACAATAATTTCTCATAGATGCAGTATATCAACCTGCAGTTCTGGAGATATCCCAAAGTAAGACTTTTTCCAGAAAGGGCAGCAAAAGCTTTGGCAGAATGACTTTTAACTTTGCACAGCAGTTACAACCAGCAAAGTGAACAACAAAATTGACAGAAATGTTGGGAAGAGACAAGAAAGCTACTGCAATGTCAGCATGGCAGGAAACAGATGTAGGAGATTGTAAAGGTTTAAGATCTAGCCAATGAAAAGAAATCCCCAGGAGGCTGATAGGGCTGAGAAAAGATGTGAAAAGTACTATGTCCTGACTTTTTGAAAAGTGAAAAATACTTTGTAGAAGTTTAATCAAGATGGAGGACCACCTTGTCAACATTATACCATACAATATAGGAAGCATCCTGTTATAGTACTGATTAGTCTGACAAGCACAAATTATCAGCTATCTGCCAGAGTACTTGGGGTTTTTAAATTTTAGCATGCTTACATCTGTGGGCTAAAAATTGCTACAGGACTAAGTGTTCACTTGTATTTTAGCAGCAGGGGTTTCTTGAGAATGGATCCTAGAAAATTTCAAGAATTTGGGAAGCAAACTGTGACTAGAAAGGTTTTCCAACTAATGCAATTAATACAAGAGCAACCTAAGTTCAGGATCAAGTTCTCTTTTGCTTCTTTATATAAAAGATAGTTATTTATTTATTTATTTAATTAAATTTGTATACCGCTCTTCTCCTGAAGGACTCAGGGCGGTGAACAGCCAAGATTAAAATACATACAATATAAACGTTAAAATAATTTAAAATAGAATTAAATCCTTTGGCTTCCCAATTTAAAACCCCTTATCTATAAAATTAAAACTAATCCCGCTAAAATCCCTTTAGGCCAGCCTGGCTTGTTGGAATAGAAAGGTCTTCAAGGCCTTACGAAAAGTACGGAGATCCGGGATGTCGTATTCCTGGGGGTAACTCGTTCCAGAGGGTGGGTGCCCACACAGAGAAGGCTCTCCCCCTGGAGGCCACCAGCCGGCATTTTCTGACTGACGGCACCCTGAGGAGGCCCTCTCTGTGAGAGCGTATGGGCTGGTGGGAGGTTATTGGTCGCAGAAAGCAGTCCCGTAAGTACCCTGGTACTAAGCCATGGAGCGCTCTAAAGGTGAGAATCAATACCTTGAAGCGGACCCGGAAGACCACCGGAAGCCAGTGCAGCTCGCGCAGGAGAGGTGTTACATGGGAGCACCATGTCGCTCCCGTCATCACCCGCGTGGCCGCATTCTGGACCAGTTGGAGCCTCCGGGTGTTCCTCAAGGGGAGCCCCATGTAGAGAGCATTACAGCAGTCCAGGCAAGAAATGACGAGGGCATGAGTGACTGTGCATAAGGAGTCTCGATCCAGAAAGGAGCGCAACTGGTGTATCAGGCAAACCTGATAGAAAGCCACCCTGGCCACGGCCATCATATGCTCTTCTAAAGACAGACGTGTGTCCAGGGGGACACCCAAGTTGCGAGCCCCCTCCATGGGGGCCAATGATTCGTTAGGCTATACATGTTATAGAAGTAGGCAGAATTGAAGTTCTATGAAGTTCCTTTCTTCAAAAGTTCATAAAGCTGAAATCTGATGGGGCCCACAATCTGTCTCTTCCAGTCAGTCTATTGTGTTTATCTGCAGTAGATGTGATCTGAAGTG
Source organism: Masticophis lateralis (assembly GCA_030761175.1). Classification (NCBI taxonomy): domain Eukaryota; kingdom Metazoa; phylum Chordata; class Lepidosauria; order Squamata; family Colubridae; genus Masticophis; species Masticophis lateralis. The sequence goes on along the minus strand of JAUDYJ010000007.1, from coordinate 66,953,524 downwards.
TTCTTACAAGCTAGATGTCACATCTGCCTCTAGATGTCACAGTTTAAACCTCTAATTAGAAGCGATCCTTGATTCCATTTGTTGAGAAAGGTATAGTTTATTAGAAATCAAGCGTATTGCAGTAAAGCATATCCAGAACTGAGAATGGCATGCCAAAATCCCTAAATTCAACTTTTCCCTCCCTTAATTGACTCCCCCATAACCAATCAGGTTTAAGCAAGATGTTTTCAGAACGGTCACTTCAAGCGTAGGTTGGTTTGGAATTGCCTTCTTCTCCCAGCCAGGTGACCTTGAAGCAGCATCTTGAGGAGATACAGAAGTTATTTTCACTTTCCCCTTCCCATTTACCCTCCTTAAAGTTCATGGCAGACTGTTATTGCAAGAGAGCGAGGCACAGGCAAACAGGAGGTGGCAACTGACAGTAGATTGCATTGATTTCCCTACTAAGTAAAGGACTCAATAGAGAGTATGGCAGAATGATGAAAAAGCTGCTGCAATAAAATCCATAGAAACCAGTTGTGGAGAGAATGAAGCCAGAAAGGATGAGAGAAAAAATAAACAAGTATTGTATAGGCCATAGGCCAGTAAACATTTAATCATGGAATGCTCCCAAACCCAGGTTGGCCATTCCAAGCATTCTGGTCTTGAAAATAGTGTTGGAAAATGTTCCAAGCCTTTTGGAAAGTCTCATTTTGGGGTTGAAGTATCTATTTACAGGTCAGGCTTTCATGACAAAATACACTGCAGAACCATAATGAATTTTTGAACGAGAACAGAAGCATGTCAGGAAATAGATTCTATGTTATTTTCCTTCCCAAAATGAGTTTTTTAAGGTTTTGAATTATTGGAAACCACAAGACTACCATGTAGCTGCCACAACTTTGAATGATTTAATTATATTGCTCTCCTCCTAGTGAAATTCACAAGGAGCAAATTCAGGTCATTTTTTAATATTTATTTCCCATCTTCTAAAAGGTTTCTTTTAATAGACATGGGATGGGACTTTTCCCACACAGAAGAAGGAAATGCGAAACAGCAGCAGTGATAATAGAATAAATTGGAAGAACTGGAAGAAGTGAGAAAATTAAACAGTTTCTTTCTTATTTAGTATTGTATGTAGGAGATTATTAGAACATTCCAAGCTTCTGAGGGAAATTCAAAAGAATCAAAATGTTTTGGATGTTTTACAGTTTTCTTATTCATTTCGCGTTGTTATTGTTCAAATTATTTATCTTTTTTTTTTCTTCTACAGCATAGAAAAAGGTAATCCTTGCATGGCTGAATTCCATAGGTAATGCAGATCTTCATGGAAAATCTTTATTCCCAAAAACAAATCCTGAAAAATGGCCAACCACAGGTTCTCTCATATAGTTCTCTAGTAAATAAACTTATCAGAAATAAATCTACAGACCAAGCTAATAGAAGTTATCTTGGCACTGCAAGGTTAAATAGAAAAGGGAAAGAAAGCTGGAAGGGGCTGCATTTCACCACCCAAATTATTTCTTAGAATCCTATACAGGATATTTAATTAATGAAATGTCTCTGACCAAAGAACTTACAATTTAGATTGGGTAAGATGAAAAGATTGGTAATGATTTTTTTTTAAAAAAGGAGGATGCAGAAGAGGGCCAAATGACATTAGTTCTTATAGATTAAGTTTTGTAGATAAATTTATCTACAGGTATTTAACCGGAGAAATCTGCTTTATGGCATATCTCTAAATTTTGTTAATAGTGACTAGAAGCAAACAAACAAACCCTGTCTTGCAGCTTTTGTTTAAATTTTGTTAATAGTGACTGGAAACAAACCTTGTCTTGCAGCTTTTATATTTACAGGCTGAAATCCACCATTTAGTGCTGAGGAATCTATAATATCTGACTCGAAGTCACGATGGTTCTTCCGGTAGATGAATAATGCAACGGTTACCGAAATAGCCAAGCACACAATCACGGCTATCACAATGCCGACGTAGAGAGCGACATCATCCGAATCAGGAGCAGCTAGAGAAAAAAAATTGGGACACAAAGGTAGAACATATTAATTGCCCCACATACTTCTATCAGCTCTTATAGGTGTTTATTATAGTTTTGCAAGTTAATTTGAAATCGAATGCTCTGCCACATGATTTTGGAAGGAGGAAAAAATATTTGAGGCTTTAGTCATAATTGTTTTCTTACTCTTTATTATTTTATTTTTTTTGTCTTGGAAGCAAGCAAAATAACACATTGTTTGTAACTAGACTGCCAAGGCAAATTTAATCAAAAGAGCCATTTAGCACTCTTTGCAGTGCTAATTTATTCAGTGGGGCACCTGTTAATAAAAGAGGCTATATTTCCTTTTGGCATACCGAAGCTTTCCTTTTAAAAGTAAACAAATCTTAAAAGAAAATAAATGGAAAATGGTGACATGTCAGATAGACAGCTTGCCTACTTCTTAAAGGAAATACTTTGAGGACAGAGCTCTATAATATGGAGACATAGAAGTAACTGTATGCTAATACTTTTCAAATGTGCACATGTATTTTATTTATTTAAGTCTGTCGATCAGTATGTGCATCTGTATGTATGTATAAGTTGGAGGGGATGTTTATACTTTGCCTAAAGAAAATTTAAATATTTACATATTATTGATGTCCTCCTCCCCAGACAAGCTGTGGTGTACCTATTTTTTTAAGTCCCAAATATGCAATTCTACTCTTAGACCCTAGGTGACTATTGAAAAGGCTAGTGGCACATTAAAGCTTGGAGGAAAGTATCATAATGTCAGAAAATTCAAAACATATTTCTAATACATCATTGATTTTTTTTGTTGTTAAAAAAAATCACATTTTCTATTTTTTTTGTGTGATTTTAGTAAGTTTCGGATTTGAGAACATCGCTGTCTTATGCATGCTGACAGAATTCAAGAAGTCTGCAATCTGTCAGAGAGCCTACGGCAGCTGCCAAATCAGATTTGTTCCTCCTGTTTCAAACATGGTCTGACATGAAAATCCAAACAGCCTCTGCTTTAGACAACTTTCAAGAACAAAACAACAATTAACAGTGACAGAACAAGCTGATACCTCTACATGCCTTGGATAGCTTGCTGGAATGTACTGAGATGAAGGATGAAATAAGAAAACCAAATAAACTCAATAATATTTGAGGCATTGTATTTTTTGCCGTATGAATATCTTTCATGCATTATCAGCCTCCTTCCCTGGAGCCTATTCCTCCAAATGAAGTTACCGGGTGACCAGTGAAGCACTGTCGTCATTTGAATGTCTTTAATTTAAAGTTAAGCTTAAATTTAAAGCATCAGTCACAATTCTTTTTTACCAGTCTTTTAAAATACAACTGAACTCCAATTGGTTTGTAAGCGTGTCTGTGTGTGTGTGCACTCTTTGACGATCTCTTATTGTTCTGTTTTCATTTTAGAATTGTGGTTTTGTGAAGTTGCTGTCTGTTTGGAGTTATTTTTAGTTGGACTGTGAGCTGCCCTTCAAGTTTTACGTTTGGTTTGATTTCATTTGGCTTGTACTGAAAGACCGGATAGAATTTCGACAAGCATATAGTTATCCATGAATTCATTAGGTGGGTTTTGTGTCTTTTCTCTGAGAGCTCAAGACAATGGTTATGAACTAACCCTTCATTTTATCCAACAAACTCCTGTATCTAGGTTTGTGCTGAACGCAAGTGACTGTCTCAAAGTCCCCAATTTTCCATAAATAAGGCTGGATTAGAATCTAGGTCTGTCTGATCTATCTCATTATAATCCAGCATTTTAACTACTACACCATCCTGGCTTTATTGGATGTTAAGAGTCCTTCACTTATTCCCAAATACAGTGCTATAAGGTGGGCCAGTATGATCATGTCCACAACACTTGTGAGGTGCGGCTGAATATAATCATCATTCACCTACTGTGTTCATAGTTTATTCTTCATTTATTCTAAATATTGCAATATTTATCCTTTAAATTTTCCAGTTTACTGATTTTCACAATGCAGATGAGCAAACTGCAAAAACAATAATAGCAAGGTAGAATTTTCTATGGTTCTGCTGTAGGAATCAGACCAGCTTTGGTGATCTTTTCACTTATATGTTTGTAATACATCCTTTCATTAAACCCACTGTAATATTATTACATGCCAACCCATTGCTTCCCTCAGTAAATCTTTCCACCAAAAAACTGCCTATGTGACATAAATATGATGCAAATTTTTTCATGAACAGAAAATATTTTACTTATGTTTAAATAGACCAATGTTACAATATTTAAATGTATTGATATGCTTAAATAGTAAGACTTTGGATTTGTTATGTACATAGGCAATACCTTCTTAAAAGAAAATCTCATGTTCTAAAAATACTTGGTTTTCTTTAACTCCTAACAGCACAGATGAACACCAATAGATGACCAAAGGACATCAGGTTCAATATATTCTGCCTAATGGAACTCAAAAGGTGCATTTGAAAATGCTATTTTATTCTATATCTTTCAGAAATGGCTTTCATGGAAAAAAAAGTGTGAGAAAAATCACCAAGGGAACCATTCTCTCTCGTTGTTTTATGTTCTTTAATCAAATTAAAAAGTTGCAATTGCTCCATGCTTTGCTGGAATCTTATTTGGTTTCTTTTACTTTCCTTTATCATGCTTCCCTAAATTTGTTCTCCAAGTGTGGATTCTCTCTTAAACAAGCAAAACATAACTCTGGAGAAGTTAAATCTCTCTTCCCCAATGGATATACAACCTAGTGGAAAGTAACTCTTGGATCAGCTAATCAGAATCCAAGCACATATTATCAAGCAACACTTACAAGAAAATCCATATTCATTCTGGGTTCTCTGTTCAGTTGAAATAGGGTAAATGAAACCTTTAAAAGAAAAAAAAATGGGAATAAAATCAAATTAACACAGGGAGCTTTTAAACACACACATTCACACATACACACAATTGCACCCAAATGTTTCAATTTAAAAATAAAACAAAAGGAATGGAAAAGGAAAAAAAAGAAGGAAAAGAAAAGGAAACTAATGGCATTTTAGAATTCAGATTCAGCACACTATTATAATTTTGCCTCTCCTGTCTGCTCAATAGTCTTACTCAGAATTAATAAGTAGACAGATTGAATTTCAAAGCCAAAAATTGGTCTCGAGTCACTAACTTTGGAGTGCTTAAAGTCTTTCTTTTATTGAGCATAAACTCTAATGGATCTAATTTATTTCAGACATCAAGGATCATTAGCATATGGAAAGTCTTCTTTCTCCCAATTCCTGCCATATGCTTTAATTCCCAGGATATATTCAGCAGAGCTCTGAATAGTTTTTTATTTAATTATAGAAGCTAAGCTGCCAGCCTAATAGAACTCCAAGATGCTTGCCTTCAACGGTCAAAGGTTAAATATCCATTTACCAAGGGTTCAACCCATGGAAAAGCATCATTCCCTCCACTCTTCCTTTTCCCCTAGATTTCATGGGAATGGTTTTTAACCTTCCCTTTAATAGAAATCCAATTCTGTTCTCCGGGGAGCAAGCAATTTGCCAGAGAGTTGGAAAAGGCATGTGTTCCATTTGAGATCATTAGAAAATCAATAGGAACCTTGACATCATAAAGTAATTTATTTCAGATTTTGAAGCTTTGTGTAATATTGACAAAACCATAACACAATTTTTTCCCCCTACAAGAAACAAATAGAAAGAAAAGTGACTTTCCTCTGATTTTTAGTGATAATGCAATTCTCAAGCAATCTATTTTTTTTCTTTGAGCAATTTGCTCTGAAGCTGTGCAGTGAAAGAAAAAAAATGTTGTTTTTTTGGTCTATGCCAACAGAGAAACATTTAGCTGGAACCAAATTTCCACTGTGATGAATGGAAATTTTACTTCTAAGTAAGCATGTTCAGAATCAAGGAAACAGCTGGGGGGGAAAGCTGGCTTACTTTAAACAAACAAAAAAAAAAGGAACCAAACCCCAAAGAAATCTGAAATGTTGGATTTTTTTTTTCATCTAAAATATTGCATTCCAGGCAATTAAATTTTGAAGACATTTTAAAATACCATGAGAATGAGATTGAAAAACAAGACACATTTTGCAACAGAAAATTATTGAGAAGCCATAACACAAATGTCAATATAATATTACTTAGTATTTGATGACTAAAAATGGTTTTTTAATCGAGGTAGCCTACACTGTTATAAAGAAATGGCAACCAACTTTATCCACCTTGTTACAGAATCTTCACAGCATGGATCTATTATCTTCAAGGCCCACATAGTTCAAAGTATGAAAACCAACAACTTTCCCCACTTTCATGCTTTAGCATGATTTTCAATAAGGAAAGCACAATTTATAATATTTTTACTTTCAAGTTTTCAATTTCTCTTGACCAATTAGAACAAGATTGTTTTTGCAATTATCTTGATGAACTAGGGACATGATACACATTAAGCAAGGGAATTCCGCTGCATATGTAATGGCTGATGCTGTAATGTTGCTACAACAGAGGTGTCAAACTCTTGCATCATGTCGTCACGTGATGTATCACAACTTTTTTCTCCTTCACTAAACCAGGATGGGCGTGACCAGTGTGTGATGATCCAGCCCACGGGCTGCGAGTTTGTCACCCGTGCTCTACAAGTAGCTTTGGAAAGACAGGATATGCTTCTCCAAGGCACCAACCTTTTTATAATTGTGGCTTCTTGCACATGGATTTCAACATCAGTATGTAAAACAATGACGCATATTGTGGTATCTTACATTAATAACAATAAGCTTCAAGAGATGTACAACTTTATTTTTAACAAAAAAAAAAGGAAGATGGGAGAAACCTATGAATTGCTGAAATTGAATCAGCATTAGTTTTGAAAACACGGTACATCATTCTAACAATCTGTGTGGTCTGCTCCTTAATAAAAAATTGATTTCAGCTGACAGCATTTGGAAATATCCAGCCCCTATTCTAATATACTTCCATTATGATATACACAATATACTTCTAACTATGTATTTTTCGGTTCCCCAATTTTGTTTGTTATGCCACTGATATTGGCATTGGCACGCGTTGCCACGTAGTTCCTCAGACACTCATTCTTCTCTGTCTCTCTGTCTCTCTCTCTCTCTTTCTCTCTTTTGCAGCTCAACTGAGAAGTGCTGTTTTGCTCAAAAGTATGTGGAGTTGCCAGCAGCAATCACAGTCAATCCATTTCTTATTACAAGAATTGCTAAACAAATGTTACATTGCAATGCTGGCTTTACAGAACTGCTGCTTCAATTCTGAGGTACTGTGGTTTACTTTGATATTACGTCCAGATAAGTCACTTTTTCCATACTCCAAAAGTCAACTCCTGTATAAAGACTGCAAATAAATCCACATTGGGAAGCCCCAAGCCACGCACATATTCAAGGTATAGCTACAAGTAGTCCTGGATTTAATATTGTAATTGAGTCCAGAATTACGGTCATAAATAAGTCATCACATAACAGACATGATTTTACTTTTTTTTTTTTTTTTGTAGTGGTCATTAAGCAAACAAAAGACTTGTTAAGTTGAAGCCATTGTCCACAAAGGACATTTTTTGCAGGAAAACAGAAAAAAATGCTGGTTTCTGGCAAAAAAAATGTCATTAGTGCAGACCAGTTGCCGAGTGCCCAAAGTACAATCACAGGGTAGCCATTGGACCTTTGAATCCAGATCATATATTTTTTGGGGGGCTGGGGGGGTCAGTACATCATAACTAAACCATGGATTATAAGTGAAGAACTATCTGTAGTTATTAAATGGAATGTGTAAGGGTTTTTTAAAAACCTTTTTTGTATGATCTTTTGAGATTTCAAAATGGTTCCTGGATACAGAGGCATAGAGCAAGCACCGTGTACAGGAATCAGCATTAATTCTAACATAGTTGTATGGATGCTGTAGTTCATGTTGTCTACATCACATTGTTTTGTCTGAGCCCACTTAGAAGAGTATAATAACTATAGGTCTTCACTACATGGGTCGGGCAACTCTACATATGGACTCACTTCTTCAGGTTCCCAGACCTAAACTACAAAATGGCAAAAAAACTCAACCTCTTTGTTAGTGATAGTTCAGATTTTTGCAGTCCAATCTGACAGGCCTATGCTTCTTATATTGTTGTCATCAAAATGTATGTCAGTGTTGGATTTATGTTCCCCGCCTCCCCCCCAAATGTTATTGCAGATGTGTTCAGCAGGAGATATTTTAACTATTGCTTTGGCAAAAATGAAAATAGAAAATAAAACCTTGGTCTAGATATTATCAGTTAGTATCCTAAACAGCTGCCATGTTTGCATGATTTTCTTCCCATGTAGCCATGAAAAATTGGTAGCTATAATGTATGAGGAACCGGCTTAGCTCTGAACTTTGGCTCTTAATATATATCAGCAGATCTAATTGCCTATTGGTGCTATAGACAGGGTTCCCAATTTTGACAACTTTAAGATGTATGGGCTTCAACTCCCAGAATTTCCGAGCCAGCCATGCTAGCTGGGGAATTCTGGGAGTTGAAATTCACATGTTTTAAAGGTGCCTCAAAATATTATTTTTTTTCATCTGGGATTGTCACTTTGGGACATTCACTATTAACATAACTGATTTCATAACTTGAAATGGCTACTTATGATAAATGAAATCTGCATAGCTTATTTGGGTTTTCCATTCCCGTTTTAAGTTGCCAACAATGGTAAAGAAGCTGTTTCTTTATCTTTGTTTCACATATAAAGAGCAACATACACATAGCTTTTTGCCCACATGTTCACATTGGCTTCTGTTTCTCGCACAGATATACCCTTTGTTCATAAGAAGATTGTTTTCTAACAACTGGAATAACTGAGTAGTGAACTCAAAAGGAAGGAAAAGCCATACAATATAAATGTAGAGAACTATGGAGGGAATGATTCTAACAATGGTTTTCATTGTGCTGCTCTCACCCTCTAAAATATTGACACAATGAACATGAATTTGTGCAAAATTTGGGAGACAGGACAGAGGAGCCTGGCATGCTATGGTCCATAGAGTTGGACATGACTTAGCGACTGAACAACAACATCCTTTAAAGAGTTGTTTGGTGAACTGGACAATACAATTAGGCTAAAAAAAAAAGACACATGCAAAGAATCATACAGTGTCTTCCCGAAAATAAAACCTCTCTGGATAATAAACCCAATCAGGCTTTTGAGCACATGTGCTAAAATAAGCCCCCCCCAAATAAGCCGTCCCTGAAAATAAGCCCTCCCAAAAAATATAAGACAGGGTCTTATTTTCGGGGAAACACAGTACTTTGTATCATACTTCTATTGCTTTCTCTATAAAAACTGCAGCTTCCCTAACTGCCAAACATCCAGCAGCCAAAATATTTCAGCAATGACTGAAGCATACTCAAAGGTTACATAGAAAGAAACTCAGCAAGTTCATTTCATTCTTGCCTTTTTGATTGTCTCTTTGGAATGGTATGTAGCAGGGGTGAAATGCTCTGAAGTCTGCTACTGGTTTGCTTTGCTACCAGTTTGCTTCGCATGTGCATGTGTGATGTGCACCAAACGTGCACATGCACACTGCATGTGCTACTGCGCAGTGCTGAAAAAGGAGGATTAAGAAGCCTTTTCTGAGTCTTCAAAGGTAAGTAAAACAGCAAGGGGGGGGGAAACAGCTGTGCTGCGTGATTTAGATTCGCTAGAAAGAAGGATTTCTAGTGAATATAAATCGCGCGGCACAGCTGATTCTCAGAAATACCAGTTCGTCTGAACCGGTAGCATTTATTATTACCGGTTCGAACCAGTCCAAACTGGTAGAATTTCACTCCTGATATATAGATATTGTTTATGTCTATGTGCCTGTTGATGGCCAATGAGTCATCTTTAAGATGGTCTCTATCACATAAGCAGTTGTTCTTTGCCCATTTTAAACCAAAGCACTGGTCGGAAGCAAACAACCATTTTATGTTTTCTAAGGATACCTCTGTGGTTTTTGACATAGGTACTTTTTTTTCTTGAATAATAGTATTCATTTTCATTTTTTTCCTCCAAAAATAATGAAGTGGGTAAAAAAAGGCTGGCGAGTATGAACAAGGTGACAACATGAATATGTATTACTCCAGGGGATCCTAGTTTCAATATTGCTACTGATAGATCACCTATGCCCAGACGACTGCTACATATGTGCTTGAGTGATATTTTTTTCTGCATGTAGATGCAACAGAGAGAATCGGGAAGACATAAGAGGTTATGTGATAAAAATATCTAAAATCATTTTAGTTGACAGTTTGACGATCACACCAAAATTCAAATTGCTGCTGATAAGTTCAAACCTGATTTCTGTAGCTCTGTGGGACTGGAGAAACAAAATGTCCTAAACCCCAGAAACTAAAACAGTTATTGCCTGTTTTATTAACTATTCTGGGGGAAAATTAACTTAACAAACTTGATTCTCTTCATTGCTGTTCCTGCACAGATATACCTTGGAGAACAGGGACTGATTTTAAGAATTTGTCATATATCAAAAATAATTTTTCCTAGAGCATTTATGAGGATACACATGATTGACAGTTGACAATTGCTTCTGCACAAATATGAGAATTTCAAAAGGTGCGTTTTCCCCTCTTCCGCTTCCTTATCTGATCTTTACATAATAAGAAAGGGCATTTTCCTCAGATAATGAGGCAAATCTGGTGAGATTAGTACCTGTAATAACAGAAAAATGACTTTTCTCTGAGCTTCAAAGTGAGAACAGTGCAAAGCAGGGATTTGTTCTTCTTCCTTGATCTATTTTGCTCATGGTCTCAGCACTACTGCATGGTAAATACCTGGGGTTCTTCTGATAACACTATCACATTAAAAAAACAACTCAGGTAAATATATAAAATGCTGCTGCTTAATTTGACTCCACAATAATTTCTGGGCACTGTTGCTCTGAGATTTGAGCTGCTGAATTACAGCCAGTAACTTGCCTTGAGAAAAAAAATATAATTTAAAAAGCCTCAAGTGATTTTTTTTAAAAAAAGAAGCAACACATTTTCCACGGATTCTGTAATGTTTTTTTTTGTTCAACTTCTTGTGTCTTAACTACTAGAGTAGTTAAAGTGCTATCAGTACAATGCTCACATTATTTCGCGGCATTTAAATTAATGAATTAAATTATTTAAATTAACTTATTTAAAATCTGGGAAACTAATTCTTACAGTTTAAAGGAGGAAAAAGTGGGACATAGTTAAACTAAAAAAGCTTTGTTAGAACTTCAGATATCATTTATATTTTTTCTTAAATTATAGTTAGATTTAAAATGTATTTGAGTTTTTGTTTTCCCATTCCTTATCAAAATTCAATCCTTCGAGGTCCCGATTGCTAAAGTCTGCCATTCTCCAATTTTTGAAATAAGGCCTCATAAATAGATCCAGATGGATACAGTAAACTACAGATCCATCAGCTTGACATCAATAGCTTGGCAAAATCCTGGAAAAGTTAATCAAGCAATGGGCTTTATGAGCATCTAGAAATGAATTAGGTGATTATTAGAAGCCAGTGTGAGTTTGTTAAGAACAGATCATGCCAAACAAACCTTCTCTGATAAAGTGACTAAATCAGCGGATCAGAAAAATGTAGTGGATATAATGTACTTAGAATTCAATAAGGCATTTGATAAAGTAGACCATAGCCTGAGTGAGATAGAACAAAATGAGATACTACCATCATCACTCAGCATGGAGTCTCAAATGGGACTAAATCCATGTAGAGGGATACATGCAGTAGAATGGTTCAAGACTCTGTCTTGGACCCGGTGTTCTTCAACTTTCTAAATGAACTAGATGAGGGGATAGAAGGGGAGCTCATCAAATCTGCAGATGATGCCAACCTGGAGGTGGGGGGAACTGCTAACACTTTCCAAGACAGGCTCAATATTCAGAAGGATTTTGACAGGCTTGATCCTTCGACCCTATCCAATAAGATGCAGTGTAGTTGAGAGAAAAGACCTGCATTTAGGCAGAGAAACCAAATGCACAAGTACAGAATGGATGGTACCTTGACTCAACAGTAGTAATGATGAGAGAGATATAGGTGGCCTAGTGGGCCACCACTTAATATGAGCCAGCAGTGTGCTGCAATTGCTTGCCTCAACAGAAGGATAACATCAACATCTCAACATGTGATACTACAGCTTTATACTGCACTAGTGAGGCTACACTAGGAATACTAAATCCAATTCTCATCACCAAGATACCAAAAAAAAAAAAAAAAAGATGTTGAGGTCTTTTTTTAAAAAAAAGTGTGAAAAAGAGCAACAAAGATTATAAGAGGCCTGTAGGCTAAATTGTTCAATGAATAGTTAAGGGAACTAGGTAAGGTTAGCCTAATGAAGAGAAGGTTTTGGGGTGGCATGATAGCTGTCTTCTGGTACTTGAAGGTCTCTCACAGAGAAGAAAGGGTGTTGTGATCTGCCAGCAGCCTGCAGAGTTGGCAGTGGAGTCGGACAGTGAGGAAGCTGGGAAGGACAATGGGCCAGTCCTGGAGTCAGGAGAAGGTCCGGACGAGGCAGAGATGGGGCCAGGGCCATCTGGAAGCGATGCGTCCGGACTCCAGAGGTGGACAGCAGAAAGGCAGAGGAACAGGAGGAACCTGTTCCTAGTGCACACATGCGAAGAGCAGCCAGAAGGCAAGAGCAGCTAAAGCAAAAAGGATGACTCAGGAGATGATTGGCCCCACTAAGAAGGCTTAAAAGAGCAGCAATGGCTCTTGGGATCTTTGTAGGAAAGTGACGTTGCTACACTTGTTTCTGGGATTGCTACATTTGTTTCTTGTCAGTGTCTCCTGCTTCTGAACTTTTGCCAAGAAAAGTCTTTGGCAGGGTGCCAAAGTAGACAAAGGTTGGTGATAAGGCCGAAGGACTGTTTATGAAGAATTTGTTTTGGACTTAATTTGGACTAAGCTGAGAACGAAGTAATTCTCAGCTGTTCTAATAAAATGTGTTTGTTTAGGAGTGATTATGTCTGGTAATAACTACTTGGGCCTAGGTCACAACGAAGGGTGACTTCTTCAAAGCATCTGAGGATAGGACAAGAAGCAATTTGGGGAAGCTCATCAAAGAGAGGTCCAACTTGTAACTAAGGACAAATTTCCTGACAGTTACTATTAATCAATGGAAGAGCTTGCCTCCTGGAGTTGTGAGTGCTCCATTGCTGGAAGTTTGGACATCCATCTGTCCAGAGTGGTATAAGGTTTCCTGTCTTTGGCAAGAAGTTGACTAGAAGACCTCTAAGATTCCTTCCAAACCCTATGATTCTATGAATAAAAAGGCAAAGCATTCTACTTCCCAAGTAGAATGGAAAAATATCCAGAAACCTTTGGAAAAATATCCAGAAACTTCTGGAGAAGTATCCAGAAACTTCTGGAAAAGTATCCAGAAACTTCTGGAAAAGTATCCAGAAACTTCTGGAAAAGTATCCAGAAATTTCAGCTGGGGCAGAATGTGGCTACATGAGCCATACTGCGTACTCAAAAGAAGGGCACATTTAATACCTTTGCTCCATGAACTGCATGACTATTATAGGTGCCGGTTTGCTTCCGGGTCTAAATTATAGAGCCAGGCTATCTACAGAATCTGGAAGGGAGATGAGCGGTTAAAATAAATAAATAAATAAATAAATAAATAAATAAATAAATAAATAAATAAATAAATAAATAACAGGGCACATTCGAAACTATCACCATCTGCTTAGCTAAATGTGTACTTTTTTAAAAAAAACAAACAAACTGATATCAATCTTTAAATTTAAAGTACATGAACTTTAAAACCAGGTTTCAAAGCATCATGAGGTTTGCATAATAATAATGATCAGGATCACTTTCGTCATGACAGAGCAATTTTTGGAAAACGCTAATGCAGAGCTTTCAAAGTCGCGTCGTCATATCACGACTTTCCCCCCAGCAAGTGGGATAGAGTCAATTATACAAGGAATGGGTGAACCATTGGAAGACCTGAAGATCCAGGCTGAGGACAGAGCTTCCTAGAGAAAATCTATCTATTTATGTGACCACTAAGAGTCAACACTGACTTGAAGGTACATAATCACCATCAATCAGAAAGACTTTGGTTTGCACTAATGATGCCATAGGTCAGTGCTGACACTAGATATATTAGCCATAAATCATATACATTTATCTTCTTTCTGAATAGCTAATTATTGCCAACTACAGGATGAGAGATCACCTTGGAATATGAGGCCCAGGAGATTCTCCAGCTAGTTACTCATCTATTTGATACTCACTTTTTTTTCCTGAGGGGTAAGCTTAAGTGAATCCTGCCTTTCAAGCAATGGAAATGACATCCCACACTTTAGAGAAAAATAAATAAATAATGCACATAGTTAGGCATATGTTGTCTTTTGAAGTAATCACATAATAGCCATTAAACCTCTCCCCACCAAAAAAATCAAACTAAATATTACTATTATTTTAAAATATTTCTCGATAAAGGAATGATACATTTCTCTCTGGAGAAATGCAAAGCATGGATATGTATAATATTGTAAAAAAACCTCATGGTTACTTTTCAACAGTGATCAGCTTTGATGCTTTGTGATTGACCACAGATCAGGTATTAAAGCAATTTGTATGTTCAAAAAAAAAGAAAAAGAAAAAAGAAAAAAAAGAAAAAGAAAAGAAAAGAAAAAAGTTCAAGGATTCCAAAAGCAAGATGAATAGGTTAAGACTATAAAGGAAAATGAAAGACAAGTTTGTTGAGCAGCCTTTAATTAAAAGTCATTTGGGAAGAGAATGAAATGCCCTTTTTGAAATGCCAGTAGGATATTAATGTCTCATCAAATAGGGTTAAATCTTTGTTCAAATCTCCATCCAGTCACAAGACTCATAGAGAGCTTTAAGAATTGTCATTAAACACAAAAGGGAGCTATGAAGATGAAAGAGAAAAGAATAACTATGTACGCTGACTTGGGCAACTTGGAAATGGACAAGATCTAGAAGTAGCAACGTGAATGGGACTTTTCAGGTAAAACAAATGCAATAGCAATAGCACTTAGACTTTACACCCCTCTCTAAGGGCTTTACACCCCTCTCTAAGTGGTTTACAGAGCCAGCATATGCCCCCAACAATCTGGGTCCTCATTTTACCCACTTCAGAAGAATGGAAAACTGACTCAACCTTGAGCCTGGTGAGATTTGAACTGCCAAATTTGCAGGCAGCCGGCAGTCAGCAGAAGTAGCCTGCAGTACTGCACTCTAACCACTGCGTCATCAAGGCTCATATACAAGGTGGCTCATCCTCATGAGCAGCCAAGACACGTGCATTCATATGTTCATACCCTCCATAAGTACTTATATACAGTGGATCTATAGAGGACATTAGCCTGCTTGTGCGAACTGATTTTATCTGGCTCTTGTGTTCATTAATTTTTATATTTGCCATCTCTCTATCCTTCTGTCTCCTCATGATGTGTTGCTCCATTATCTTATTATAGCAGGATTTTTCTGACCCTTGAAATTATTTTACCATTGCATCTTATTCTTTAAGTAGAAGCTTCAGAGAATGCTCCCTCTTGGCTCAGATTGACTTCAAGGAGAAGGAAAGTGTGTTGCAACCTCCAGGTTCTTTATTGTCTGCTCGTTGCCTGTGGGAAACTGCTTCTGTACATAATCAATCAATAACTTATATGAGGGAACAGAAGGGGAACTTACCAAATTTGTGGAGGATACTTAGCTGGCAGGAATAGCTAACACCCTAGATGATAGGCTCAAGATCCAGATGGATCTTGATAAACTTGAGCACTGGGCTCTATCTAACAAAATGAAATTCACTGTAGCAAAAAGTAAATTCTTGCACTTAGGCAGGAAAAACCAAAGGTACACATATAGACTGGATGAAACCAGGCTTAATAGCGGTAACTGTAAGAGGGATCTTGGATCTGAGCCAACAGTGTGTGGCAGTAGCCAAAAAAGCTAAGGCAACCCTAAACTGCATTAACAGAGGGATTCAATCAAGATCAAGTGGGGTACCAATATCAGTCTATAAAGTCTTAGTAAGACCACATTTTAGATCACCACACTATATAAAAAGACGTTGAGACTCTAGAAAGAGTGCAGAGAAGAGCAACAAATATGATTAGGGGCCCGGAGGCTAAAACATATGAAGAACAGTTACAGGAACTGGACATGGCTAGTCTAGTGAAGAGAAGGACCTGGGGAGACACATAGCAGTGTTCCAATATTTGAGGAGCTGCCATAGAGAGGAGGGTGGTCAATTTATTTTCCAAAGCACCTGAAGGCCAGACAATGAATAATGGATGGAAACTGATCAAGGAGACATTTTAACCTAGAGGTTTTCTAACAGTCAGAACAATCAACCAATGGAAAAGCTTGCCTTCAGAAGTTGTGGAAGCTTCATCACTGGAGGCTTTCAAGAAAAGACTGGACTGCCATCTGTCAGAAAAGGTGTAGGGTCTCCCGCTTGGGCGGGAGGTTGGACTAGATGATTTACAAAGTCTCTTCCAACTTTGTTAATCTGTTAATCCTTGTCCTGCTTCAAGCTTCATGGAATAAGGCTTAAAAGAATCATTGTTTAGGATACTGAAGTTGCAGCTGGCAAAGTCAGCATTAAAGGGCTACTCCAACAGAGGACATTCCTTTGGACTTTTGGCAGGGACAGAGCTGAAAAAAATATGGGTGATGGCTGGAATCTTGTTTCTCATGAAGTTTGTTAAGATCTGTGTTAGGAAACTGATGCAGAGTGGACCATGGGAAGTGTGGCTGACAGAAATCAATGAAAAAACCTGGCAGGGACACAAATGGTGAAAAACTACAATTGAGCCATTGGGTAGAAAGCTTAGAGAAAGATGAGTTTACTCTATTTTTCTGAACAAAACTTGTTGCTATTTTGTTTCTAGTCTATCCTAAATATTTTAATTACCATTTTGTTATCTCTGAAATCAATATTAGTATAAACCAGAGGTGGGTTTCAGCAGGTTCTGACCAATTCTGGAGAACCGGTAACGGAAATTTTGAGTAATTTGGAGAACCGGTAGTAAAAATTCTGACTGGCCCCATCCCCATCTATTCTCTGTCTCCCAAATCCCAGCTGAGCGGGAGGAAATGGGGATTTTGCAGTAATCTTTTCCTGGATTGAGGAGGAATGGAGTTTTTACAGTATCCTTCCCCTGCCACGCCCACCAAGCCACGCCCACCAAGCCATACCACGCCCACCAAGCCACACCCACAGAACTGGTAGTAAATTTTTTTGAAACCTACCACTGGTATAAACGTAATTTAATATAAAGTTATATTTATTAAACTTTACCCCAAAAAATCCCTCTAGCCCCTTTTACAACTAGCTCTTTTTATTGAGCTATACTGCATTGATACCCTGGTATTATTCACAAAACAAAACAAAAAAAAGAAAAAAGTGCATAGTAAAATAAATTATTCTGGACGGCAACTGAATAGTTTTTAATATGTTGGTCAACATACAATATGGGCAAAATCTACTTAAATCCCTTATAACAAATAATTGTAAGGGTTTCACTTTAATGTTGTTGTCTTCTTAGGCGGCCTCCTCTAGTAATGGCACTATAGCTGGTTTTCTAATTCAGCCTCTGTGAAGGAATTGGCTTATTGACTATTCATCCTTTCACATTAGGAGGGAAATACTAACTACAGAATGAGAGAGAGCCAGTGTATGGGCAAAATCATTAGTCTGAATAAATGTGACAGTTAAGTTGCACCAGAAATACCACAGTTAGCAGTAAGCAGAAACTACAGCTTTGGGTGAAAAATACAGTAATTACAAGCAATGGAGAGGAGAAAGGAAAGCTCCATAGTTCTTATTCTAAATCAATACCAGTTCAGATTGCTATTTTACACAGGAATAGGGATAGATGTATGAAGGAGCTTATTGATTGCCATGAGTGATATAACTGTAGTGAATAATAAACCACAAAGAAAATACTTGTAAATGTGACCAAGGTTTACTAGGATATCTTGTTTATATAGCAGCCCTTCTTGTTGATTGTGCAAGAAAGGTGCGATTGATTGTACAGAAAAGATGAGGCTGTTTGGTGATTCTTTTGACGGTTCATTTAAATTGGCTTGGATGATGATATGGTTACTTATGTTACTTCCTCAGTAATGGTTGCACACATATAAAAGTGCTGTCAGAATAGAGGTAAGCAGCTGTCGCCATCACTGTAATTCAGATGTAAGGAAGGTAGTAAGGGTAGGTAAGAGAGAAATGGAAAATGACTGGAAAAGAGATAATAGAAATTGGCGGGATCCATACAGTGCTGGTTTGAGCTCTTGGATTTTTAGAGATACCCAGTCATTCTTACTACTTCCTGTCCTGTTTCCTTCAATACAAGTATAGAATTCAGATTAATATGAATATCTAATAAGTTACATCCAGCAAGTACTATGAACATTTTTTCTATCAGAACTTACATTAATCATTGATTATCTCGAGCAATCTCACAAGTAGCATACGTTAATTTGAACATAACTGGAAATTGAGGAAAAGTGTATGGTTTGATACCTCATGTTAAAGTAGGCATTTGATAGCAATAGCAATAGCACTTAGATTCATATACTGCTTCACAGTGTTTTACAGCTTTCTCTAAGCACTTTACAGAGTCACTATATTGCCCCCAACAATTTGGGTCCTCATTTTACTGACCTGGGAAGGATGGAAGGCTGAGTCAACTTTGAGCCTGGTGAGACTCGAATTGCCAAACTTCTGGCAGCCGGCAGTCTGCAGAAGTTGCCTGCAGTACTGCATTCTAACCACTGCAGCACCATGGCTCATATACAAGGTTATCTTAAACCAAGATTATCTTTACTGGTTGCACAATTGGAAGAACTTCTCAGCACGATGGAACAGTAGAAATGTAACTGTATGATAGATGATGCTATCTAGGAAAGCACTGAGTCCTCTTGTATTGGATACATCTAAACTGACATTGAAATCCTAACCCTAATTGACTGCATTATTCTCTAATTCAGATGGGCAATCTAGGATGCAGACTTTTAAAATATTGAAACAACACGGTTCGTACTTAAAATGAATGGCTTAAGAGTCTGTTTGAATTAGTCAAGATAGCCAAGGATAGGAATTAACAACTGCAGAAAAGAGGCAGGTATAGTAGGAAAGATACTTGACAAAGCTGGAGGAACAAAGTGCACTAATTCTTTCTCCTGATTTGACTTGATTTGATAGGCGTTAGATGTTGTCTGTTTCATTTGGCTGTTTATGATCAGCCAAACAAATCTAAATTCCTTATTCTGCTCCTGTAAATTATACGAAAGGCTCAGTGGTGGTATTCAGCCAGTTCTATCCGGTTCTGGAGAACTGGTAGTGGTGGCGGCAGGAGGCCCTGCCCACCAGCCCAGATGTCATCACGTCCTGTTTTTGATGCTCTGTGCATGCACGGAAGGTCCTGTGCATATGCGGAGGGGCACATGCTCTCACATTTGCGAACCGGTAGCGAAGATACGTGAATACCACCCCTGGAAAGGTTATCATTTACATTCTTGCAGTCTTTAACAACTGCATGCTTTTAAAAATTGGGGGGGGGGGGGATAGCGGTGATCACATTATGGCCAACTGCAGTACTTGTAGGAGAGATTCTTGAAGGGAAAAAGAAGGAGGAAGGTACAAGAAGCCTGTTTCATTAAAGTTATTCATTCTTCATCGTATCAATGGACCACTGATATTAATAGGCCATTTCCACCAGTGAAAAATGTTTGTAAGAAATCTTAGCATATTTAGTATCCCGTAGTATAATTACTAGGTGGAATAATAAACAATTAGATAAATTCACAATCACCTAGACGTGCTGATATGTATGGCTTCTTGTTACATGTGAATATTAAGGCATTAAACAAACCATTGCTTAGCTCAAGATTATAAGCTAGCTTTAGTTTGACTTTGATTAATCTAATAATAATGCATGCAGTGTGGCAAATTACACATTACTTTTAATGTACCATATTTAGCGAAATTTGTTTGGGAAACCCATGGGAGATGAAGTAGGCTGGTTCTTTATTCTGCAAGCATAAAAGACCCCTTCATTTGCTTCAATGGGGGTTTTTGGTTTCTTATTCAGGAAAAAAGTCCCAGCATGCTACACATTAAAGGCAGTGTTTATTTTGTCTCTAGGCAGAATTGCACTCTGTGGCTGAAAAGAATAGCCTCTATTTAGTTAATCACTTGTCTTAAAGAATATTGGTGGAAACAAACAACTGGAATACATTGGTAGATATGAAAAGTGGAAGGGGGACGTTTGTCAATGGTCAGGAGCAACTGTGAGTGGCAAATCAAAACGTTTAGAGGTCTCATTAAGGAGTGATTAAAAAGTCAAGATGATAGCTGCAATGTTGCAATAGAACAGGGGTGACAAACTCAGGTCGTCACAGTGGGGTCATGTGACGTATTGGGACTTCTTTTGCCTTCGCTAAACTGGGCATCGGCATGGCCAGCATGTGGGCCAGGAGTTTGATAGCCCTGCAATAGACGATCCACTTGTTTTTTATCTGGGATGCAGAGATGATACTTTAACTTTTTTTTATTATAGTCTGTAGACACCCCTGGGTTGGCTCATATTTCAGGATTAAAAATGAATAACTGTGCATCTCTGAACTGTAAAATAAGGCAAAGGCAAAGGTTCCTCTCGCACATATGTGCTAGTCATTCCCGACTCTAGGGGGCAGTGCTTATCTCCGTTTCAAAGCCGAAGAGCCGAAGACGTCTCTGTGGTCATGTGGCCGGCATGACTAAATGCCAAAGGCGCACGGAACACTGTTACCTTTCCACCAAAGGTGGTCCCTATTTTTCTATTTGCATTCTTTTACATGCTTTTGAACTGCTAGGTTGGCAAAAGCTAGGACAAGTAACGTGTACTGTTACATGTTGTACACCCTATTACACGGGGTATACAACTGTACATGGGGTTTACAACTGTAAAATACTTGGATATAATTAACCTAAGCAAAGAAAGCTTAATTAGCATGGGGGTCTAAGAGTGTGATACCATACTGAGGTTGGTTGGTAGCTTGAGAGTACTCCCTCTGCCTTTCTATCTTCTAATCCTGTTACTTTTTTTTAACTCTGATTTTTTTTTTGTTTTAACTTTTAAGTTTTTACTTGTTATTAAACTTTGTTTTTGTGCATTTATTCATGGTTTATAATGTTTTACTATGTTGTAAACCATCCAGAGTCACTTAAGTGATATGGGTGGTACAGAAATTTGATAAATAAATGTAAACTAAGTATACATACACAGCTTTAACAGATCATAAACTTTCCTAAAAGTAGCAAAGTCTTTAAAGTCATCAATAATACCTTGCTAAAGAAAAGGGCAATATATATAATATTAGCACCTGGAGGTACTTTACAATATTTCCACTCCAAATTTCTGCACAAAAGGTTGTTTCATCATACATGCAAGAACAGTATAATCCTATCTAAATATCAAGTGATAGTATAAAATACAAACTTCTGGAAATAAAGAATATTTTTTCTTCATAATTTATCACAACAGGTCATTCTCATTACAGGTAGTTCTTGATTTATGACCACAATTTGAGCCCAAAATTTCTGTTGCTAAGTGAGACATTTGTTAAGTGAGTTTTGCCCTATTTTATGACCTTTTCTGCCACAGTTGTTAAGTGAATCACTGCAGTTGTTAGGTTAGTAACACAGTTGTTAAATGTATTCAGCTTGCCCATTGACTTTGCTTGTCAGAAGGTTGCAAAAGGTTATCACATGACCCTGGGACACTGCAAAGGTCATAAATCTGAGTCAGTTGCCAAGTATCTGAATTTTCATCACATGATAATGGGGATGCTGCTAAGGTTGTAACTGTGTAAAATAGTCATAAGTCACTTTTTTTTTAATTGAAAAAGTTTTACATTACATTTTATTTTTAAAACCCCTTCCCCATCCCAACCCCCTACCAACCCCACCCTATCCCCCCTATCCCTCCCCAATCCCCCCCTTGACTTCCGCTATTAAACAAACATCAACATTAACATATTTAACAATTTTTAAAGGTGAGATCCCTCTAAAAAAGACTATAACCTTATTTTAAAACCAATTTTAACCTTAAGTAATAAAAAAGTTTTTCTTTTAAACCAATATATGACAACAATCAGATGTAAAGAACACTCAACTCTTAACAATCTATTTAAAAAATCTAGTGAAATAATTTTAAGCATAAGATTTAAGATTTAAGATTTAAGATTTTAAGATTTAAGATAAGTCACTTTTGTCAGTGCCATTGTAACTTTGAATGGCCACTAAATGAACTGTGGTAAATCGAGGACTAGCTGTATTGAAGTGATGTGCAATTTGCTGTATTATAAAAGTCAGACTTTTTTTTCTCCATCTAATATTACCAAAGTTTGACACTTTTGAAAATCATCTAACTAATCATCTAATCTCCTTTCTAGAGATTCCTTTCCTTCCTTTATATTGGTGGAATGCAATATAAAATGGCTATCAACATCAGAAGAACACTTTGAGATGAATATTATGACCCTTATTGTTTTTTTTCTTTACAATACCTTGAACATAAAAAAGGAGCAAAAGTGTAAAGGAATTATCTGAAATGTGTTCATTGTTGTAATATTTCAAAAGCTTTCATAATTTGTACGACTAAAGACTATAAGAGAACATAAACAATGATACGTTTCTTAATAAGTAATAATTCTTCCTTCACATTTGTGCAAATTATTAATGTACACCAGGGTGTCATACTCAAGGCCCTGGCACTGGATCCAGCCCGTGGGGTGCTTAGATCTTGCTTGTGGGGCTGCTGTGGAAACAGCGAAGGACTGGCCAGCGGTGCCTCTTCAATGAAAACAGAGCTCAGGAGGGCCATGGGCAGCCCTCCCGGGCTCCGTTTTCACTGGCAGAGGGTTGCAGGAGGCCATCACAGCTGAAAAAGGAGCTCGGGAGCCTGTTTTCGCTGATAGACTGCATAGGCCACCACAAATGCCCCCAACACATATGATGTTGAGTTGGCCACACCCACTCTGGCCACGCTCCCGCCCCCCAAGCTCAAATACAACCGTAATGCAGCCCTCAATGAAATAGTGTTTGACACCCCTGATATACACAATCTAAAATAGAATCCAAAACTTATTTATAGGCAAATATAAATATAATTTGTATGCAATTTGGGGATTTTCTTGGACTCACAGCTCCTGCTTGAAGAACAAGTGGCAGCTATGTCCAGGAACACCTTTGTATGCCAATTATATCCATTCTTGGATCACGAGGCCCTCTCATTAGTCACTTCTCATCTGGGTTACTGGAATATCCTGTACTTGGGATGGTTTTTGAAGACCACTCTGAAGTTTCAGCTGATCAAAAACATGGTGGCAAGACATGCCAAAGTGTGCTCACCTACAACTTTTGGTACATGAGCTAGGTTCAATTCAGGATACTGGTTGTCATGTACTGTATTAAGTTCTCCACGGTATGCAGCCTTATTATTTAAAGTATCACCCTTCTCCCATGGTTTTGCCTATCCTATAAGATCTGATAGAGTTGGCATGCTTCAGGTCCCATATTTGAGTGACAGAGATGACATGCTTCAGTATTTGCATTTTGAAACAGAATTCTCCCAGATAGCTGAACAGTTCTAACCCTAATTTCTTTCAGAAATGACTTTTCCCCCAGACATTGGGCTAAGGAATGCTGTGAGCTCATTACATGGTGGTTTTCAAGTTACAGAATTTGTTTTTTTCTCCATTTTCTCTTGTCTTTAGTTTTGATTGTTATTGATTTTTATGTTTTTAATCTGCACGCTTCTCGGAGTTGCTTTAAGTGGCTAGCCTGCAAATACCATTAACGAGTAAAATAAATACAATTTTATTCAAGTACTTTCCAGGGAAGTACACAGAATCGCCAAATGCAACTGTATGTATGTTTTAAAATTCTATGTTTACCATTGTTGATTCCCCAGTATTTTATGTAAAGACACAACTAATTAAGAAGAAAAAAACTTAACAAGATTATAATAACATAATCATATTTCTTTAAAAAATCCATATGCACCTATATGTTTAAGCAGAAACTAACTCTTTTTCAATGAAATTTGGCATTTTTTCTATCCAAAGCATTGTTATTCTGTTTTCCATCATAAACTAATGTATGAAATAGATACAATAATACTATACATTTCATACTTCTCGGATATTTTGGGATGTTGCTCTTGCTATCGCCTGCCCCCGGCCCCAAAAATCTAAGATAGATAGATAGATAGATAGATAGATAGATAGATAGATAGATAGATAGATACGAGATCTACAAAATATACACTGAAGAATAAGGGTGCTAAACATGTGCAATTCATCTTCAGAATGAAACTGCATTTACTACTGAACAGATTTGCAATAGGATTGCGGTATCAGAAAGGTTTATGTTTTCCTTCATTTTTAAAATATAGAACAGAGCCATGAGAAAAATGATAATATGGACTTATGAATGAACACATGCAAAGCCACAGAGCCACCTATTCACAATACAGCTAGTACTTTTTTTGTCAGGTGCCAGCTACAGTCAAGAACAACAAGATAAAGAGGATATTTTGCTTCTCATAAAAATATCTCTCCTAGCTTAAATGCCAGGCTGAGTAAATCAATAGATGGAGGGCTTTAGATGTCATGACCCAACACGAACGATTGACTGTACTAATTCTGTTGGAATTTTGAGGGACATCTGAAGGTCAATTCCTTCCATACTCAAACTAGCAGGAAGCTATAATCCAAACACACCGAAAAAGGGATTAGAAGAGCACAGGACATGACTTGTTTCTGCCAAGCTATGCCAAACCTTTTAAAGGTGAGTTTGTTCCTCTGCAATGGAGTATTTTGTTTGAATTAATTCCAGTACAGAGTTACATGAATTCTTTCTTTCTTCAAATATCAAGAGAAGGCTAGAGCCCTAAACTGTTTCACTCTGTCTGTCCATCCCAAATGGCAACGTCAACAAAGCAGCATTAGGGTACTTCCACTTACTCTGCATACACAGCCCATCTGTGCAGTTCTTGGACTGCAAGACAAGGCCCTCACAGTCTCTGCCGCCGTTCCTGGGTGCTGGTGCGGTGCAGCCCCTCCTGCGCCAGTGGGTACATTCTGTTCCACAGGTAGACCATTTACTCCATGCTGTCCACCTCCCATCCACTGTCATAAGAAAATGGAAAAATGTAAAGGCAAAATATAAAGACAAAATGAGGTGGGAGTGGAAGAAATAGAAAATACCCAGATTTAAAAAAAAAAAAAGATTTTACATGAGACTCTATAAGGAGTCTGCTTACTGAAAATACAGATATTAAAAGTGCCATTCTTTCCTTTCCTTTACTCTTCCCTTCCTTTCTTTATTTCGTCTCCTCTCCTCTCCTCTCTTCTGCCCTTCTTCTTAGCCAAAGTGATAAACTTCAACTCAAATCTGGTCAGATCATTTGTATATAAGTAGCAGCTTTATTTATTGGAATGCAATGTTGAAATCCTAGGATAAAATCTGCCTATAGAGTCTATGTCAGATGAAATCTTTGTTAGCCTACTGCCAATCACAGAACTGCATAAAAACAATAAGAATTACCTAGTCCAACTCGTTGCAATATGCTGTAAAACCAATCAACCACCCACTCACAAGAGGTAGCTATAGAGCTTTTGTTTTAAAACCCTTCAGAAATACAGAACTATATTAATCCAAATTTCTGTTTTTGGTTCTGGTGCACTTACTGAAAGAAGCATGAGTGAAAGATGTTCAGTTTTTCAGGAGATGTTTTCTCCTTAAATCATTCCTCTAGCATGCAGCAGAAGCAGAGATGCAGTAAATTGATGCTGTCATTAGAAATGGTGCCACTAGGATATCATATGAGATTTACTAATCCAAACTGTATACATCAGTGTTTCTCAACCTCAGGAATATTAAGACACGTGGACTTCAACTGGCTGCCTGGGGAATTCTGGGAGTTGAAGTCAACCCATTGCTGAGGTTGAGAAAACACGGCTTATGTAATAACAATCAATAAATTGCCATGCAAATGTTTTAGTTCACGAAACGTGAGTAGGGATGGAAATTCTGATTCACCTATTTTATTCAGTGACATCAGGAAATGCTGTAAGTAAGCAAATTAGAAATGTCCTATTGTGTCAGTAAAGATTCAAAGATTTTTGTAATTCTACCTACTACACATGAAGAAATTACAATAGAACGTCTGCAGTTTAATATTGTGTTCTAATCAAAATACTGCATTAAATCATACCAATGATCAGTATGGTGGGATATTATTTCTTAAAATAAAAAATTATATATCTCCATTCTTGGTCAGCAATAGGCATACCTTATTGCAGAAACAATATTCCTTCCCATGTTCATACCTATGTATCAACTTTCTAGGGGTTTCCTTTAGCAAAATCAAGGATAATCCTGCATGTATGATGGTCAAAAAGAAATGATATTACCATAGTAATAGAAAGCTATGAGTCCAACATACTGCAGTATGACCAATGCAGAACTCATACTTGAAAAGGAGATTATTTCAGATCTTAACAGAGTATTCTGTTTCACTGATCATATGGAGATGGAAATTCTAACAAAAATATAAACAAGTTTCGCAAAGTAAAAAGTAAAAATGTAAAAGTAAAAATGCTGTCAGTTTGTTGGAACCCTACTTTGATTTTAAACTTATTGATTTATTCTCCATTGTCTAATCTGTACAGGAAAAAAAAACCACTGACTATCTCAGCAACTTCAGTTGATTTTTGTCACCAAATAGCACCCTTTCCCTGTAGCACATGTTAATGTCTCTGTCAGACCTGGAAGCCATCTTTTATGTTTGGGCCTTCAGGCCTGCCACATCTTCTTCTGTGGGAAAATGGGAGGGGGGATTGCATAGAATGTAGCTGATAGGAAGTCAAAATAACATTCCTTTCTCAGAGAGTCAAGGAAGCAATGCTCTGGCACCTGGAGTCGGATGACTGTGAGGTGTCTTCAGTTTGGACGGTGGATGATTGGACCATGTGATGGACATGAGGGTGCTGGGCAGGGACTTGAACTTTCACTTGGGGGGGGGAATTTTATATATATATATAATGTTTAATATCTAGCTAGCTATCATCTCTCTATCTAAAAAGCACCTTGAATTATATGCAATAAAGGCTATAAATTCTTTGTTCATTTGGTATATTATAAAAACTTAAAATAGATAACGTCCCTACATCCCCACATGGTGTTTCGGTTTGACACTGGGCTAGGGAGGTGCTATCTAGCCACCTATTTCTCCTCTGATCTGATACAGATACTTAAAATAAATATATGTTTACTGAATTTCTATTAACCATATTGATTTCCCAAAATATTCCCTACTAAAATAATAGATTCAGACAGAATTCAATGATCCGCAACAAATTCATACAGATAATAGACACAAAGTTGTTTGTATTGTTATGTGCTTTTGTCCTTTAAAATCTATATTTTATCCCTTACTTTGATGTAATGTTGAGAAGCATGCAGTAAAATGGAACCTTGAATTTGTAATGTTTCAAGGGAAAATTTAATTGATGTCAAGTGCAATAGAAAGATAGGGAGAGGGAATGAAATAGGTTTTCTTTCAATCATTATATTAATACTATTTAGATCACTATTGCCGAATAGATAAAGGAACGTAGTTGATGATAGAGAAAATGTTTTGTTGGTTTAAAGGGCAAATCAGGTTTTGAGCTAGACAAATCAGGCATGAGCTTTATTTGAACTTTTTGTCCTTCAAAGGGACGAAAATAATTTTCTAATCCATCTAAAATGAATAGGATAGATTTTACCCATCTTAGTGAATAAGATGGCAGGCAAAAACATTCTGAAACATATTCTTAAGAGACTGTGTATGGTTTTTGTTTTTAATGTGAAAATTGTGTTATTTTACAACAATGATAATAACATGATAATTTTATGTATGTATTCATTCATGTATTCATTACGTTTATATGCCAACCGTCTTCATAGTGACTGGGCAGTTTACAATAAATACAATACTCCATCTCCTTCAGATAATATTTTTACTTTTAGTAAAAAAATAATCTTATCTTTGCCTTAATAAATGTAAGGTTATTAATATATAAAATCATGTTATTTTTTAAATGCAGAGTTTTTAACAGATCCATGGTTTGGGGTCCCAAGGGTCTAAATCTTGACTCGTTATGTAAGTGTTCAGAATAACAACTGCAATGAGAGGCAAACATTGCATAATAATAGTGCTAATTATTCATCTTATTTGTATCTGAATGGCATAACAGAGTTCACTTTAAAATTAAAAGTAAGGAGTCATCATTTTTATCCCCCATTACCACAAATGAAAAGAAAAGAAAAGAAGGCTTATTTGAGATAATATCGCATCGTAGTGATACAACATACCTGGACATAATGTGGTACAAGCTATTTTCTGCAAATTTTGGCCTTCACAGAAGGTTCCTCCATTGAGTGGTGCTGGATTGGTACATGTTCTTGTACGCTTCTGAAAGCCTTTTCCGCAACGGCTGTTACATACTGACCACTCTGTCCAAGTTGACCATCCGCCATTGACTGAGAAGTAAGGAAGGTAGGAAAATGACTTAAATGAAGGACTGACAATTTATGAAGCCTATTGGCTTCCAAGCGTTTCTACGAATTAAACATTCTTTGTGTGTGTGAAAAAGGGAAGATTATATATTTCTTGCTTAGATTTCAAAAGAAGATAATAAAGGAAACAGTTTTATTTATTTATTTATTTATTTATTTATTTATTTATTTATTTATTTATTTATTTATTTATTTATTTATTTATTTATTTATTTATTTCAATTTATATACCGCCCTTCTCCCCAGGAGGGGGACTCAGGGCGGTGAACAGCCAAATTAAAACACATATAATACAAATATTAAAAAATTTAAAATTAGATTAAATAGTTGGTGTTCCAAAATAAAAGTCTCAAACCCCGTTAAAATACCCAATTTAAAACCCCAGAAATTAATATTACCAAAAATTTTAAAACCCCATTAAATTCAATCAAGCAAGGCCGGCTTGTTGGAATAAATAAGTCTTAAGGGCCTTTCGGAAAGCACGGAGGTCTGGGATCAAACGAATTACAGGAGGCAGCTCGTTCCATAGGGCGGGTGCCCCCACAGAGAAGGCTCTCCCCCTGGGGGCCGCCAGCCGACATTGCTTGGCTGATGGCACCCTGAGAAGGCCCTCTCTGTGTGAGGTTATCGGTAGCAGCAGGTGGTCCCGCAAATACCCCGGTCCTATGCCATGGAGCGCTTTAAAGGTCAAAACTAACAACTTGAAGAGCACTCGGAAGACCACCGGAAGCCAGTGCAGCTCGCGCAGGAGAGGTGTCACGTGGGAGCGCCCTGTCGCTCCCATAATCACCCGCGCGGCCGTGTTCTGGACCAGTTGGAGTCTCTGGGTGCACCCCAAGGGGAGCCCCATGTAGAGAGCGTTACAGTAGTCCAGGCGAGACGTGACGAGTGCATGAGTGACCGTGCATATGGAGTCCTGATCCAGAAAGGGGCGCAACTGGCGCATCAGGCGAACCTGTTAAAAGGCCCCCCTGGCCACGGCCACCATATGCCCTTCCAAGGACAGCCGTGAATCCAGGAGGACATCCAAGTTGCGAGCCCCCTCTGTGGGGGTCAATGACTCACCCCCAATAGCCAGCGATATCCAGTGATGAAATCCAAATTTTTTTTACTATGAGTGTGGCTTCATTCTATAGGCGTGGCTTGGTGGGCGTGGCAGGTGAAGGATACTACAAAATCCCCATTCGCTCCCCACTCCTGGGGGAAGGATATTGCAAAATCTTTATTCCCACCTCACCCAGGGGCCAGCCAGAGGTGGTATTTGCCGGTTCTCCAAACTGCTCAAAATTTCCGTTACCGGTTCTCCAGAACCTGTCAGAATCTGCTGGATTTCACCTCTGGTAATATCACAACAAAGGTACTCTCTCCGCCCTTAATGTGTAACCAAATGAGATTAAAATCTGGAGAAAGCTAGTTTCTGCAGGTTGAAAATTCAGGAATCTTTGGCTCTCTTAGGAAAGAGACGCCTCTTAGAAAAGCCTGTCTTATTTGGTTAATCAGACAGAGCCTGCACAGGATATCCACCTACTAAGAGATGCAATAAGTGGTTGTCCTGAGTATCTGCGTGTCCTGAGTTCTCCTCCTATGGAAGGCTTATTCTTCAAGTTTTGTGGAAAGTTGTACAGATTGGCTTTTGCAAAAGCCTTTCAGGATCGAATCCAGAAACATCAGTACAAAATTTAGTTTACTGATGTACTGTTGCAGACATACACACAAACATAAATACATACACACATACATAAATACATAAATACAAACATACACATTGCCTATAATCAAATTGGATAGATGTGGTACACATTTCATAAGGGTTCTTTATACCCATTAGTGTAGAGTTGTCTTTCTAATAAGTTATCTGAAAAAGGAGCAGGAGGGATACTTTATTTAAATAAACTATCCCCATGGTAAAAAAAAAAATAGTATTTTTAAATGGGTTTGAGAGAAATGGAAAGCTGATGTAGTTGGTTCAAATGATATAGCTAATGATGAGTTTCTGGAATGCTGGCAAGACAATACTGTGATCAATAATTCCTGTACTAGCTGAAGTCTTCAAATATTCTTCAGGGAGAGCTTCACCTAGTGCATATTACAGCTATCTGAAAGATTGTTATGAAAATAAGGCTCATGATGATAGATCAACTTTCTCCTGGAGCCGCATGTGGCTCTTTCACCCCTCTGCTGCGGCTCCCTGTCACTCAAAATATGCATCACACCCACCAATGGGCGACACCCGCCAGCACACAGTTTATTGAGCTTTTCAACCCCTGGTAGGCCAACCATGGATAAATCCAAGAAAATAAAAGTTTCAGAAGAAAACAGAACGTGTAATTCAACTAGATATGCTAGTTTTGTGGCCACTTAGGAAATCGTCAGGCACGGGAAGGGTTTTGTGGCTTCCAGTGTTATCTTTTCTGTGGGAAATGGGTCCAAATGGCTCTTTGAGTGTTTAAGGTTGCAGACCCCTGTCCTGGATGGATAAACTGACCTACAATTTGCCTGTATTGCCTACCCTCACTATAAGATTTAAGGGCTTCTGTATAGGTTGAAGTAAAATAAATACATATTTTAATGAGAACCATCTAAAAAATTTGGATGACCTCCACACCAACTAAATAATATACTAGCACTAACTTTAATAATAGAAAACCAAAAATATAAACTTCCAAGGAACCAGGCCCTGCTATATGAATCAAATCTTATTTATCATAAGTAATCAAGTGAGCTTAGAAAAAGAAAGCACGGGTTCGTAGGAATTTCTTCAGCATGGACCACATCAAGAGGGGTATTGCTTAGGTAATTGGCAAGGCTATGGGCACTGGTGTTGCTTCATTCACTTTTCTTGACATGCCACTGGTCAATTCAGAGTATATGTCATTCTCAAAAATTATTGCATATTAGCAATATGATTTGGTAAGCAGAGTTCAGATCTAAGGAAAAGATACATATAACCAATAAGAGCCTTTCCTTACTTCCCAAGTGAGATATTCTTTCACTCAGATAGTCACTTCATAATGGCCATTAAGATGGTTCAATTTCCACTGATATACTCCTTAGGAAGGCCAGAAATAGAATCCCTTTTTTCTATGAAGCTTTAACTTTCAGGGTATTCTTACATCAAGAAGGTATACACCAGGGGTGAAATGCTCCTGGTTCGGACCAGATCATCTGAGAACCGGTAGCAAAAATCCCTGTGCCCCGATGCCCATCTGCGCCGCGCAATCATCAGAGGCTCTTTTTTAATTTTAAAAAGCATTTTTCTACAACCTCTTCAGCCAAAAAAAATGCTTTTAAAAGTTTTTTTTTAAAAAAGCCTCTGATGATCACACGGCTCAGCTGGGATCATCAGAGGCTTTTAAAAGCATTTTTTCTACAATCTCTTTGGCTGAAAAAGTTGTAGAAAAAATGCTTTTGAAAGCCTCTGACGATCAGGCAACTCAACTGGGATTGTCAGAGGCTTTTAAAAGTTGTAGAAGAGGTTGAAGAGGTTGTAGAAAAATGGTTTTAAAAGTAAAAAAAAAAAAGAAGTTAGCCATGCCCACCCAGTCACATTACCACAGCCACAGAACCGGTAGTAACAATTTTACATTTCACCGCTGGTATACACTTATATTTACACCAGCTGATGAAACTGAAAATTGAGTCATCCAAATTATACTGATAAATTGGATTTTACTCTCTCTTGAATTCAATGTTGCAAGTGATTCTGAACAACTATATCAGCAAAGTTATATGATAAGTAGTCACATAAAATTTCTAAGGTTTCCCTTTACTATTGTAGGGGACAATATAGGTTCTTTCTTATCCAAATAATTCCATGGACATTATTGTGTAGACGCTTATTCTTTGCTCTTGCTACTACATTATGGAGGAAGATAAAGAATACTCCCCAAAAGTCAATATGTGCTTTATTGTTATAGAAGACCCTTGACATGTGGTTACCGTGTCAAGCTATGGAATGTACTTAGGAAACTGACTGGTTAGGAAACAATAATCAGGCTGAACATAGTGAAACAGATTGTCTCCAGGTTGTCAAAGGACTAAGAGAAAGCTACCTATTCTCTCTTTATTTGTTTAATTTATGAAGTCAATCAGAATTAGACAATAAAATTAGATAATTTAAAAACTGGAGGAAGAAACATCAACATCCTGGCTTATGCTGGTAACACTATGCTGTTAGCTCAAAATACAAATAAGCTGCAACTTCTAGTAAGGAATCTCAAGGGCCCACAGTGGAAAAATAGGACAAAGATTACATTCAAAGAAGGTAATCAAACTAATGACAGCAGGTACAATAATGGTCCTTAGAACTGACAATAAAGATATTGAAGTGATGGATGATTTCTGTCTTTTAGGATCAACTGTCAACACTAAAGGAATCAGCAGTCAAGAACTATGTCACATATTGGGGTGTGTTTGGGAATTGTTATGTGTGTTGGGCCTGGTTTTTTGTTGTTATGTGAATTTCATTGTATGAGTATACTGTGTATATACATACAATGACAATAAAATTATAATAATATTAGCATTTGGTTTATTAGCAATGAATCATGGAAAATATACAGTAAAATCTCTGGTCACGACCATAATCTGTTCCATAACTTTCGTCGCAAACTGATTTGGTCGTGTCCCAAACCTAATTTGGAAACTTTGGCACTTACAAAAAAAATAAATAAAAAAGAATGGCACGGAAGGGAAAATCGGCTGCGGAAAAAATTCTGAATTTTTTGGTCTGAACCTGATTTGGTCGTGGTCAGAAACATTAGTGACCAGAGGTTCTACTTCATTCAGTTGCCATCATCTTAATCTAGAAAAGTCAGATTAGTGCAGACAATGGTTTTACTTTTACTTTTCACGCCAAGAAACTTGGCCTTGGAAAAAGCACAGAAAGAATATTTATGCTTTTGAACTATGTTGTTCAAAAATAATTGAGAATAAAGGGAATAATCAATTCCCCCCATCCCCCCAAATAATGGAACAAATCAACTCAAATGAACATGCAAGGAACAAATGACCAGGCTCAAATGTCTATAAAATTGGAAAAGATGCAAGGAAAGAAAAGAGGAAAAAAACAGGATAACCATAAACCAAATGAACTCAACCACAGGGATGATGGGTTGAAGGGCAATTTCTTGGATGGGAAGCAAAATTTCTTCAAAGAAAAACCAGAAAGTCCAGTTGCCTCTTTAAAAAAGCATCTTTGGGATGATCTTGGAGAAAAAAAAATCTATCTACGACTAACTATTGACTTGGTGGCAAATCAGCCAATTAATATTTTAATGCTAAAGGCCATATACTAACTTCTTAAATATTTAGAAACCAAAAAGAGTATGGTGTGTGTCAAAGGAGGTTACCTAGTCAATTTTCTGTTTCATAGATTAATTTGGAATGATCTCTAAAACTTTATGAATTCTCCTGGATCAATTACTATTTGATGATATTCCACTTTATACGGTAGATGGAATCTTCTTTAAATGAAATTCAATATTTCACTTTTTGTGGCAGTAACCCATTAAATTCTACTCATTAAACCAATTTCACAGGTTTATATTTTAGAAAATAATACCTACAATTTATCTGTGTAAGGATTACAGCTTCACAAATCTATTACCCCCTGCATTTCATAGAAGTTCCCTTCTGCATTTTTACATCCAGGCCAATTCCTCAGCTAAATGCACTGCAATTAATGTGGTTATCCAACTGATTTAGATTCTTTCAGCAGAGTGTTTTATTTCCATCTCAGGTGATATATGCAATAATATAATTCATACATTTTGCACCAACTTAATGACTAAAAAATATATATAGAAAAAAAGTGCTATGTTATTATAGAACGCATCTGATGAAGCTTTTACTCTGAAATTTAAAATGTCAAATATATTATTTTTTTTAAAAAAGCTGTATAGTTTAGGAAAACAGCTTTATGTATCAAGCATTTCTCTAAAAGATTAAAAGACTTTGAGGCTCTTGAGATGACTCTTTATCAATTGTGGGATTCAAAAATTTTTACAACTTGTTCTGTGGGTATGGCTTGGTGGGCATGGCTTGGTAGGTGTGGCAGGGGAAGGATACTGTAAAATCTCCATTCCCCCCCCCCCCACTCCAGGGGAAGCTTACTGCAAAATCCCCATTTCCTCCCGATCAGCTGGAACTTGGAAGGCAGAGAATAGATGGGGGCGGGGCCAGTCAGAGGTGGTATTTACCGGTTCTCCGAACTACTCAAAATTTCCACACTGGTCAGAGCCTGCTGAATACCACCTCTGCTCTTTATCATTGTTGATAGTGGGGAAAAATACTACTGCTGCTCTTGCTTTCTACACTTCCCTCATTTGGAATGATTCCCTGGCTATCTACCTACCCTGTCCAAGGTTTTTTTTAAAAAAGGAGATTATAAATTATAAATCAACAAATAGAAATGAGGCCAGAAACTTTCTTAGTGGGAATAATTACCGGGTCATATGAAAAAGAAATAAGATGCTTAATTATTCACATAATTACAGCAGAACAAATAGTTTTCACCCAAAACTGGAAAAACAATGACATAGCACCAGAAGACAAGATGATTAGAAAAATTATGGAGTGTTCAGAAATGGATAAGCTCACAAAGGAGATACAAGAAAAAGATGAAACAGACTACTACTTAGTCTGGGAGAAATGGTATAAATGGTTGGAAGAGAAAGGGGAGAAAAGGGGGGGGGACACAAAAATTAAACAATGGTTAAATTAGGTGGAGGAATATGGAAACAAATATAAATTGTGGAAAGGAAACTAGGTACCTGTTTATGTTAAATGTAAATAAAATATTTAGGTTAAGAAAATATAGAAAATATATTATATATGATATACTTAAAAATGGGAGAAATTCTTTCTTTATAGGGATTTAATTGAAGCTAGGAAGTTAACAGTTACAGACTGCTGGAAAAATATTTTACCACTGAAAGATGGAAGACATAGACTTCCTACATACCCATTCTTGTAACAAAATAAGTGCAGGTACCCAATGATGAAATTCTGTTCTCCTTTGAAAGAAATATTGAAAGCCTATTCTTTATCATGAAATTGAATGAAAAGTGACGGAAAACGTAGGAATAATCATTCTTTATGACACTGCAACAGATTGAGAACTTTGGATGTTCTTTGTGGATGGAGAAAATAAGAATAAGTGCAATCAGGCAACAGTTATTTATCTCCTTTTTCCTATCTCCATCTCTCTCTTGTTTTCCTTGCTCTACCTACAACTCAACAAGAAGAATGCCAAACTGATCTCAAAGGCTAAGTATAATATATGTTCTGGTTCTAATTGCAGGCAGATTGAAAATTGTAAAGCTCTATTATTCAAGCTGCCTTGGTTTTAAGCTTTTGATAAACACAGTGAAATTTGAAAGCATAGACAGGGGAAGTTGGGCTAACATTCCAGTAAAACAAGGGGAACAAAACTCTTAAGTCTGTGGAGTTCTTTTCCCCCTCAGACCAACTTGTTTTAATTAACTACAAAAAGAAGGACATTCTACTTTCATTATAAATGGCCTATATATTGTTTCTAGGCTTCAACTAAATATACAGAGCAGAATAAAGTAGAATTCAACCCACTTTAGAAGTCCATGGATTAAAATTTCTCATGCCTGCATGGATTCAATTTAGTTTATACATAGACTAAAATCTATAAATCACCCAAATATGGTATGTAACCTGGTAACTTTCTTACCATAGACAATGACAGCAGCAGTGGTGCTCTTCCTTTTTGCCACAATATTTTTGGCAACACAAGTATAATTGGCTGTATCAGAGAGACGTGCCTGCTTTATGATCAGGTTGTGGTCAATAGTGATATAAAAATTTCGATCTTCAACAGGATCTATCACCTCTTCGTTTTTCAGCCACTCAACCTGTTGAAGATTCACAAATATGATCAGATACAGCATTTTCATATGAAGCATTCCGGTGAACTATATTTTTAATTACATGTATTTATATTCTTTGATAGATTAATGTTTAACAATAACAGAGTTGGAAGGGACCTTGGAAGTCTTCTAATACAACCCGCTGCCCAGACAGAAAACCCTTCACCACTTCAGATAAATGGTTATCCAACATCTTCTTAAAAACTTCCAGTGTTGGAGCATTCACAACTTCTGGAGGCAAGTTGTTCCACTTATTAATTGTTCTAACCATCAAGAAATTTCACCTTAGTTCTAGGTTGCTTCTCTCCTTTGTTAGTTTCCACCCATTGCTTCTTTTCTTTTCATGACCATGGGAATGCTACAAAAGTCATAATTGTAAAAAACTGGTCATAAGTAACTGTTTTCATTGTTGTTGGAACTTTGAATAGTCATTAAATAAATAGTTGCACGTTGAGGACAGAGGTTAAAAATATTTCACCAAAATATATTGGATACATGAAAAATGTCCATCTGAAAAGACCTGTAAGATGGTTCATACCTTTACACTTCTTTTTATTTCAGGGATCCTTTCCTGAATTCATTGTGACAACTATTAGTGGTCACTAGCCCTAGGGACATGAGGAGACCATGTATTGCAAAGGCAAATCTAGATTTCCTACCAAGAGCACTCAAATCTATTTTGAATTGTAATTATTTTTATCCTACTTTTCAATCGGGGCACGGTGGCTCAGTGGTTAAAGATGCTGAGTTTGTCAGCTGGAGAGCTGAGAGCCTGGGTTTGAGACCCGAGTGCTGCAGGATGGGGTGAGCACCTACAACTTGCCCCAGCTCCTGCCCACCTAGCAGTTCGAAAGCATGCAAATGCGAATAGGTCAATACCACTTCAATGAGAAGGTACAGCATTCTGTGAGCCTTAGCATATAATCATGTTGGTTATATTTACCACGGAAATGTCTTCAGACAATGCTGGCTTCCTCAGCTAAGAAATAGAGATAAGCACTACCTCCTAGAACCGGACACATCTGGACAGGGGAAACCTTTACCTTTTATTTTACCTTTCAGTATGTTCTTTGGAAACTGAACAACGAGTTTTTAAATTTAAAGAAAAACAGCAATCGGGTACCTCTTCATGCAAAGTGATTCTCTAACCCTTCCAATTTTAAGAATGTTAACAACTATGGTTGTAGAGAACTCTGTGGAATCTATGTAGGTCACGATCTTTTGAAACAAATGATTTTTCATTAATAACTTAGTAGGAACATAGGTTAAACATATTTCATCAAAAATAATGCATCTTGTGTTGACTTAAAATAAGATACTGTTTGCTGAATATATGTGGATCAATGTGACTCTGTATGACTTGCGCATATACAATCACACCCTGTATTCATACAAATATTTGGTGTTTTCTTTTTTTTAAAGGCATTTAGAAAGGCTGGAATGGTTAAAGACCTAAAAACATATTCCCCAAGCTATATAATATTCCATTCATTTCTGTCATAAAGAAGCACTCCAGTCTCTTGGAGCTGCCTGAGGTAAGGTAGTCTACATAAATTGGCTGAACATTCAGTAACTTATTTGCTTTTGAACTGAGCATGTTTTACAGCCTGGGATGGATGAAAGAAGTGCCTTCATGTCACTAGATCACTGGGATTTATGCCCAGCACTTTAATCAAATAATAAGAAGAAGAATCCTGCCCCTGGCCAACCCAATGGAATACAGAGAATTCTCACAACAAAGAAAGACCTGGTTCATCCAGACAAACATGCCCTTTACTCTAAACAGTTTGAACACTTGCCCAAAGAGATGGAAAGCCAAGAATTTGCGCCTCTGTTTTTTTTAAAAAATCCCAGAAATGACTGCAATCAATCATTCATCTAAGCAGATGGGCCTTCTTCTGTTTTTGTTAACATAAAGTTTGATTCTTTTCCTAGATGAATCATTGAATTATTTTTAAAATACCAATTTTATTGGTATTAGTGTACCAATGTACACTATAGTGTAGCATACAAAGAAAATACAAAAGTATTTCCTCCGATTTTCTCTTCCCTTTCCCCCCCTCTATTGTTTACTTTTGTATTTTTTGGTATGCTACGAATCACTGAAATTATACGTAATACAATCCCTCCCATTTAAGATAGGAACATGAATATTCTAACTGGATATTTTGTTTTATCACCTAAAATAAAACTTGGTTGCAAGTATGCAACTCTCTGTTCTCAGATCCACGAATTAATGTTCATCAACTTAATATTTTGCAATATAGAATTATTAATGATTCTATGCACTGCATAAATGAATTATTTCTAGTGGAAACTATTGCATTTAAAATAGTGTGAAATTACATTTATTTTCTGTGATAAAATTCCACGCACAATCATGCATTAATGAATCTACCACCTTAGATTTTTCTTACTCTGAAATTATAATTCATGACAAAATGTTAGGCAAAGAATATTTCTTCATGGAAACAGTCATCACAACTTGATAGAGTGATGGTATATCACATATAGTCATCCTTATGTTTTAAGATAGTCCTTTCTATGCTTCTGGGTATTTTAAACAACTACACAATTTGCACAATAGAACCAAAGGCAATGGTAGTATTCCTTATTGCACTCCTGCACTCATGTATTTTTCCTAATACCTTCCAGAATGTAATTCTCAAAATAACATGATTACATTTAGTCAGCTTTAATATAATCTAATATATATATATTAGGCACTATCAGATTGTTCTTACTGAAATTAGATTCTACCAGAATACAGCAGTAAGATTCACTTTTCCGGTGTGTTTTGGATAATGTGGAAATATATCATAGCACCTGCCTGCAAGTCCAAATGTTTTTTGTGGTCATAATTACTCAAGAAGGATACACCATTTGCAGAAGATAACAAGCTCACCCATGACATAATCATAGTCCTTTGTTCCTTGCCCTATTTTCGTACAATACTCTAGCATCACACAGAGAACATGGACAATATGTACCGTGTTTTCCCGAAAGTAAGACCCTGTCTTATATTTTTTTGAACCCTGAAATAAGCGCTTGTCCTCATTGCAATGTACTCAAAAGCCCGGTTGGACTTATTATCAGGGGATGTCTGATTTTGGGGGAACCAGGGTACAAAGTTATATAACATTTCCATGTTTACTTCTTCACCAAAAGGTAATGGTAATACACGCCACACAATCCCCATATCTTTTACCTTAAACTGTCTACCGTGGACCTTTCATGTTTCTTAAGAGGTCCCTATATCGGCGTGCATAAGTGCAACAGAGTGCCTACCGTCCCTGTCCTACTGTCCCCATTTATATGTAATCATTCTATGTGTTTATGGCTTTGTTTTGCCTATTTATATCCTTTTATTTGTACCAATTTTTTTCATGTGTCCATGTCTATGTCTACACTGTTACTTGTTTCCTTGTACTTGTTGACAAAATAAACAAACAAACAAACAAACAAACAATAGATATACCCTGTGGAAACACTAGGCAACCTTGACAGACTAGAGACAAGACTTGGCTAGCACTTGGGGGTGGGATTACATTGTTGCTCTATGATGCCCAGGGAAAGGCACAATTGCTTGAAAGTGTTGCAGATAGGTGCTATATTTGTGTTTTCACATGTTCCGAATGTCTTTTCTGTGGACTGAAAATTGCACAGCTTTATTTATTGCACTAATGAAGGCAAATATACATGTCATTTTTTTACTTCCATGTACAAATGCCTGCTCAATGGCAGTCTATGAAGCAGAATTTGTCTTCCTACTACTACTACTTCCTTAGGTTACAAAGAAAAATCTTACTGGATTTTATTATATTAGCTCCCATACAATCAGATGGAAAAGGAAAGAGAATTCTGATATAATTTGCATGAGAAAAATATGATATCTTGCATTTCAGAGATGAAGTGAGCAGTGGAACGTATAAAAGGTCCTATCTTTCAAAGTATGTGTGTGTGTGTCAGGAGTGGGTTACCTTTACTACTGGTTCGCAATGCACATGCGTATATGCTTCCTGATGATGTCGGGGTTGGTGGGTGGAGCCTCCCGCTGGTTTTACTACCGGTTCTTGAGAACTGGTCCGAACCGGGGGCAACCCACTATTGGTGCGTGTATGTGTGTATTTATACATATATACATATTTATACATTTACATACTCTCTCTCTCTCTCTCTCTCACACACACACACACATGTAACCATGTACCCAAGCAGCCTAGAAATCATAGATGGCAAAATGAATATTGAAAAAAATGTGCCTTGAATTTGTTATGTAGAATCTAAGAATGGATAAAGTTGGGAACTTCTCTAAGATACTGAGAGAAATTAAAAAGGAAAGCCAGATAACTAAGTACATCTTTTTTGTTTTTTTGACTTTTTAAGGCAACCTTCTTTTAAAGAGCACTTGTTTTTTCCCCTTTCATAACATTTTTCAAAGCTAAAGCCTTTTTCATATTTTTAATATTTTCCTCTCAAATTCATCACATAGTTTCAGAGACAGAGCATTCAAGTCATTTTCCAATGTTTGATGTGCCTAATTTATCAAAGAAGACAAGATGTTGCACTTAAAACTCCTTAGGTTGTTGATCAAAACCACAGGTCTTATTTGCAGGGCCTTTTAGTAATGAGTCACTTATAATGTCCTTGGTAATAGTACTAAATGTCAAATTAAAATTGCTTCAGTTATAAACATATAACAATTGCTTCGGAATAAATACCTTCTTTTCAGTAAGGCATTTTTCCTTTAAAGCTTTTATATAAAATGCCGATATAATTTGGAACTCCAAAAATACTAAAACCTACTGAACTAAACTAAAAACTTTTATACCTATATTCAAAGAATGCACCGAGCCACAATGTCAGATCACATTTTAGCGTAGCATGCTGTGTGAACCCAGTCCATTGTACAGTAATATTCTGTGTGTTTTGCCAAGTCGTAAAACAGAGTTAATTGAGCAAACCACAATTAAACATGGATAACCATGTAATTCATATTAGGTATTATGCTTCCTCATACAAGCTACATACAGTAAACAATTTTTCAGCCTCTATTCTGGAATAACTCCCAGAGCATACAATTTGTCCTTCATTTTTACCCTCCCCCAAGACATTATTTTTTTCATTTTATTTCCTAACACATCTTTGTAGGCTACAATGATATACAGATTTTATTAATAGCAATAGCCCTTAGACTTATATACCGCTTCCTAGTACTTTACAGCCCTCTCTAAGCGGTTTTCAGAGTCAGCATATTGCTCCCAACAATCTGGGTCCTCATTTTACCAGGATGGAAGGCTGAGTTAAACTTGAGCCAGTCAGGATCGAACTCCTGGGAGTAGACTGCAGAGTTAGCTTGCAATACCACATTCTAACCACTGCACCAACACGGCAAAAATATATGTGTTTAAATATATGTGTTTAAAAATATACATTGTTTTCACTCGTCTCTTTTGTGGCGGCTCTTTCCTAAGGCCAAAGGACTATGAGTCACTAAACAAGAGATACATTAAATAAGAGTAGTTTTAAAGCCTTTCCTCATTGGCAGGATGAAGTTCAATCACATCCTTGAATTGGCAAAAAACCTGAAGCCTAATCTGATCTTGCCTCTGAAGTAAAGTAGACGAGAGATTTTTAAATCCCCTTTTAAAAATCACTTTACTTTTACTATTTTTAGTCCATTTATGTGTTTTGCACAACATACATTAAGTCTAGTAAATAGTGTGGGATGTGTGATACATACATACATATATACATGTACATACCATACATACATACATGTATATGTATGTATGTATACCCCCCCACACATACAAACATACATACATATATACATATACATACATACATACATATATGCTTTAATTTGGATTTCTGCAGATTAGACTTGGTTACCTGTCTCGTTCTAATTTTATGAAATTTCGTTACAAAGATTACAGCTATAATTATGATAGACAAACTTTCATAATTATATGTTTCAACATTTGAAACAATGCTTTCAATTGTTACATGTGCAGGACTATAATCTATATATTTTACTTATTATACTATTTAAGAGTGAGCTCATAGCAACTGAAGCCTAAAAAGCATACAACAGAGGTTACCCCAAAAAGGCTAAAGGGAATTTTGCAGAGGTAATCCAATTAACCATTAACATAATTGCAGCCAATTATTTCATATCTTATTTTTTTAGGTCAAAATGTGAAATAGAATGGCAAAACATTAATGTTTTAATGTTTTTGGCTGTTCACCGCCCTGAGTCCGTCAGGAGAAGGGCGGTATATAAATCTAATAAACTAAACTAAACTAAACTAAACCGAACCAAACCAAACCAAACCAAACCAAACCAAACCAAACCAAACCAAACCAAACCAAACCAAACCAAACCAAACCAAACCAAACCAAACTAAACTAAACTAATAGTATGGACAATAGAAGTAGATGAGAGTCTCACAGACTCATTCTGTAAGAAGCATTGTCATATCGATATTATCATGCAGAGTCAATGCTTGGTAAAAAAAATTAAGCTTGTTGTCCTGGTAAACAGTTGGATGGGATTCTACTTGAGCAGGAACTTCAAAAAAGTTATTAAGGCAAAGACTGTAGCAAACCACTTCACAATTGTTGCTGAGAAAATTACTTGACCATGAAGTTACTGAGAGTAGAACTTAACTCAGAGGAGACTTTGGAGCTAGTCCTTGACTTACAACAGTTCATTTAGTGAACATTCAAAGTTACAATGGTTCTGAAAAAAGTGACAATTTTTCACACTTGTAACAGTTGCACCATCCCTTTGGTCATGTGATCAAAATTAGGGTACTTGGCAACTGT
Source organism: Masticophis lateralis (assembly GCA_030761175.1). Lineage (NCBI taxonomy): Eukaryota > Metazoa > Chordata > Lepidosauria > Squamata > Colubridae > Masticophis > Masticophis lateralis. The sequence goes on along the minus strand of JAUDYJ010000007.1, from coordinate 66,910,182 downwards.
TCATATTTAGAAGTGCAGTGCCCCAGGGTCACATGATGACCTTTTGCAACCTTCTGACAAGCAAAGCCAACGGGGAAACCAGAATCCTTTAACAACTATGTTACTAACTGAAAATTTCAACGATTCATTTAACAATTGTGGCAAGAAGTGTCATAAAATGGGGTAAAACTCACCTAACAAATATGCCACTTAGCAACATAAATTTTGAGCTCAATTGTGGTCTAAAGTCGAGGACTACCTGTACTTATTTATGAGGTACCATATATCCAGATCTAACAGAATATCTGGATTTTAATATTATTATTCCTCCAGTCACAAATCTTTCTTGCATGCAATTTTCTGTATACCTCTGTACTATTAATCAGTACAGGAGCCAGTTTGGTTCCTGTTTAAAATCATTGTTTAAAATCAGAAGACCAAAGTTCTAGTCTCGCCTTACGCCAGCTGGGTGTCTTTTAGATCATTCATTCTGTCTCAGCTCTAGGAAAAAGGCAGTGGCAAATCATTTCTGAAAACGCAGCCAAGAAAACTGCAGGATTAGTCTAGGTCAGGGATTGCAACCTGCGGCTCTGGAGCCACATGTGGCTATTTCACCCCTCTGTTGCGGCTCCCTGTCATGCAAAATATATGTCACAATCGCCGATGGGAGACATCCGCCAGCACGCAGTTTATTGAGCTTTTCAACCCCCGGTAGGCCAACCATGGATAAATCCAAGAAAAGAAAAGTTTCAGAAGAAAACAGAACATTTAATTCAACTACATATACTAGTTTTGTGGCCGCTCAAGAAACAGTCAGGCATGGGAAAGGTTTTGTGGCTCCCGGTGTTTTCTTTTCTGTGGGAAACGGGTCGAAATAACTCCTTGAGTGTTTAAGGTTGCAGACCTCTGGCCTAGGTAGTCATCAATAGCCAACAGTGACTTGAATTAGGGTGTGTGTGTGTGTGTGTGTGTCTGTGTGTGTTTAGTGAGATGGGTGGCATATAAACTTGATATACATATAATCTGATAGCACCCAGATCTATTTCTCTGGAACTGTTTACTATCAGTAATGGGCTGGATTCAGTGTTGATATTCAGCCGGTTCTATCAGGTTTGGGTAAACCGGTAGCAATGGCAGTAGGAGGCTCCTCCACCCTCCAGGACATAATCACATCCTGTTTTTGATGCTATGCGCATGCGTGGAAGATCCTGCACATGTGCGGAAGTGGCATGTGCACTCACATTTGCGAACCGGTAGTGAAGGTAAGTGGCTACCACCCCTGGCTGGATTGAAAGACTAATATTCACGAATAAAGGCAAATTTATTTTATTTATTTATTTATATTTAAATTTCTATACCGCCCTTCTCCTAGCGGACTCAGGGCGGTGAACAGCCAATTAAAAACCAGTACACAAACGTTAAAAACATACTAAAACCAATATAAATTAGGCTGAAAGTACAAAACCGAATAAAAACTCTAAAAAGTTAAAATTTAAGAATATTTAAAAATAGAAGGGATCAGGCAAGTCCGGCAAGTTGAAAGAGATGAGTCTTCAGAGCCCGACGAAAAGTCCGGAGGTCAGCAATTGTTCTCAGTTCTGGAGGAAGATCGTTCCAGAGGGTGGGGGCTACCACAGAGAACGCTCTCCCCCTGGGGGTCGCCAGCCAGCATTGTCTGGCTGACGGCACCCCGAGGAGGCCCTCTCTGTGGGAGCAAACCGGCCGGTGGGAGGCAATTGGTGGCAGCAGGCGGTCCCGTAAGTACCCTGGTCCTAAGCCATGGAGCGCTTTAAAGGTGATTACCAACACCTTGAAACGCACCCGGAAGTCAACCGGCAACCAATGCAGCTCACGCAGGAGAGGTGTCATGTGGGAGCGCCCTGTCGCTCCCATAATCCCCCGCGCGGCCACATTCTGCACCAGCTGAAGCCTCCGGGTGCATCCCAAGGGGAGCCCCATGTAGAGAGCATTACAGTAGTCCAAGCGAGACGTGACGAGCGCTTGAGTAACTGTGCGTAGGGAGTCCCGATCTAGAAAGGGCTGCAACTGGCATATCAGGCGAACCTGATAGAAAGCCCCCCTGGCCACGGCTGTTGTATGATCCTCTAAAGACAGCCATGGGTCCAGGAGGATGCCCAAGTTGCGCACCCTTTCTGTGGGGGCCAATGATTCGCCCCCAATAACCAACGATGGAGTCAGTTGGCTATATCGGGACGCCGGCAGCCACAGCCATTCGGTCTTGGAGGGGTTGAGTCGAAGCCTGTTTCTCCCCATCCAGACCCGCACAGCTTCCAGACACTGGGACATCACTTCCACGGCATCGTTGGGGTGGTCTGGGGTGGAAATGTACAGCTGAGTATCATCAGCGTACTGATGGAATTCCACCCCAAAATCACGGATGATCTCACCCAGCGGCTTTACATAAATGTTGAACAGAAGGGGCGAGAGGACCGACCCTTGTGGCACCCCACACACTAGGCACCTCGGGGTCGACCGCTGCCCCCTGTCAACACAGATTGCGACCGGTCGGAGAGGTAGGAGGAGAACCACCATAGAACGGTGCCCCCCACCCCCAATCCCTTCAACTGGCACAACATGATACCATGGTCGATGGTATCAAAAGCCGCTGAGAGGTCTAACAGCACCAGGATAGAGGAGTACCCCCTACCCCGGGCCCTCCAGAGATCATCCACCAACGCGACCAATGCCGTTTCGGTGCTGTGACCAGACCTGAAGCCGGACTGGAGCGGGTCTAAATAGACAGCTTCATCCAGGTACCGGGGGAGCTGCCACGCCACCACACTCTCAACAACCTTCGCTAAAAAGGGAAGGTTGGAGACTGGACGGTAATTTGCCAAAACAGCTGGGTCCAGGGAGGGCTTCTTGAGGAGGGGCCTCACCACCGCCTCCTTCAAAGCGGTCGGTAGAGCACCCTCACTCAAAGAAGCATTTATGATCTCCTGGAGCCAGCCTCGTGTAACCTCCCGGGAGGCCAGCACCAACCAGGAGGGGCACGGGTCCAATAAACATGTGGTAGCGTTCAGTCTTCCCAGGATCCTGTCCACGTCCTCGGGAGCTACAGGATCGAACTCAGCCCAGATAACACTCTCAAGGCCGGGCTCAGTCACCTCGCCCGAACTAACCCAGTCGGCGGCCAAATCATCCCGAATCTGAGTTATTTTATCATCCAGATATTGAACAAAATCCTCAGCATGTCCCTGTAAGGGATCCTCCCGCGCTCCCAGATGAAGAAGGGAGCGGGTCACCCTAAACAGGGCGGCTGGGCGATTATCTGATGACGCGATAAGAGCAGCGAAATAATTAGACTTCGCCGCTTTTATTGCCACTAAGTAAGTCTTAATATGAGCTCTTACTAGTGTCAAGTCAGATTCAGAGCGACTGGCCCTCCAACCGCTCTCTAGGCGTCTTTTCCGGCGCTTCATCTCCCTCAGCTCCTCGGTAAACCAAGGAGATAAGTGAGTTCGGCGCCGGGTCAGAGGCCGCAAAGGCACGACTCGGTCCAAGGCCCCACTGGCCGCCCTATCCCAGGCAGCCACCAGGTCCTCAGCCGAGTCGCGTGTCAGTGTCTCAGGAAATGGCCCAAGCTCCGTCTGGAACCTATCAGGATCCATCAGGCGCCTGGGGCGGAACCACCTAATTGGTTCCGCCTCCCTGCGATGGGGCGCAGCGGTCAGAAAGTCGAGTCGGAGGAGCGAGTGGTCAGTCCATGACAAGGGTTCCACGCCTATATCCCCAGTATCAAGACCACTCAACCACTGACCAGAGACAAAAACCAAGTCCAGGGTGTGTCCACCAACGTGAGTCGGGCCCTGAATTACCTGGGTCAGGTCCATGGCCGTCATGGAAGCCATGAACTCCCGAGCCATCTCAGATGTTTCACCGATAGATGGCAGGTTGAAATCCCCCATGACTATAAGCCTGGGAGTATCAACCGCCACCTCGGCTATAACATTGAGAAGCTCGGGCAGGGTTGTTGCCACGTGGCAGGGAGCCAGGTACGTGACTAACAGACCCATCTGCCCACCAGGACCCCACCTCACATAGATGGACTCACACCCGGCTATCTGAGGTACAGTGGCCTCCCTCGGACCCAGACCTTCCTTAATAATGACCGCTACTCCCCCACCCCTGCCCTGGGCTCTCGGCTGGTGGAATGCAAGGAAACCCGGTGGGCACATCTCCACGAGGGGAACCCCCCCTTGTGGCCCAGCCAGCTCTCGGTAATACCAGCCAGGTCCGCACCCCCCTCTTGAAGAAGGTCACATATGAGGGGGGCCTTATTTACAACAGACCTCGCATTGCACAACAGCAGCTGGAGCCTCGGGTCCTGAGACTCTAGACAACCCGGGGAACGGGAATAGCTCAGGGGACCGGGGCAAGCAATCGCTCGAAGACAGCGAGTGCATGCCCCCACCACACGATATGGTCCCCTGCTCTCACCATATCTGCCCCTCCCACATAGCGTAGATATCACACCACCCTCAACAGAGGGCTCAGTCAGAGCCCTCTTACCTCCAGAAACTAAACCCCCCGTGGCATCACAGACTGCTGGGCCTGTCCCTTTCCCCCCCGGGTTTCCCCCCAAACCCACACCCTCCCCCACCCCAGAACCCCCTAAAACACCCCTTAAAAAAGCACTTAAAAAACCCCTCAATCCCCGTTTCGCGACATGCCACCTCTCGGGGTCCCAAAACGCGTCATTAAGGTAGGCCCTCGATAACGCGGAGGGCCAAACCCGCGAGAGGGGGGAATCTCGCAGGGCAAGAAGCGTAGACCTAGAGAGCATCCAGACAGATATGGGCAAGAAAATGGGGGCATGGCATAGGTCCATAGTCATAGTCATAGTTCAAGATGTCCTAATGCAGGACCAGGTCAATCAGGAGAAAACGCCACTACCCTCTCACGGTAGCGACCAGGAGTCTCTGCATTCTGTCCCTGAGGGGGATGTCCAGGCCACCCTCTCACGGTGGTCCAACCAAAAACAGGCGCGTTGGAAAGTCCAAGGCCACTCTCTCACCGTGGCCGGGCAAATTTGTCCTGTAGGTGTGGCACCCCCTCAGGGTAGGTGATAACAGAACCGGCTCCACAAGTCCTCCCGTGAGCTGGCCTGTCTTCCAATGGCCAGCCAGCGGAGTGATGGAATGCTGATGGAAAAGCCAAATACTGGTGGAAAAGCCAAAAAGTCCGAAGCGCCGCTCTGGAAGTAGCGGCCAAATAATAAAGGAGCGGGCAAAGTTTGAGGGCCAGCGGAGGACAAGCGGGATGGGGTGAGGGGGGAGGAGGGACACTCACCAGCCTCCAATGGGTCCATAAGCCCGCTGGCCGCTGGGACCCCGCTGGAATCATCAGCCCCCAGTCTCACCGCTGCCACCATTCGCTGGCCGCCATCTCCTTGCCGCTCACCGCCGTGCCGCCATCTCTCGCAGCGTTTTTGTTTCCTCAGCGAGGGCTTCTCAACGGCTGCCCTCTCACTGCCGCCGCCGCTCGCCGCTCGCTGCTGGTCTTCGCTGCCCCCCCACCACGCCGCCATCTTCCGCAGTGCCTCTCAGCTGTCCGAAAGTGGGGGAAGCGGCGGGGTCTTCAAAAACACGCTGAAACACGCTGGCGGGCTTTGCGGGCTTCGCAGCGCCGCCCAGCTGTTTATGGGCGGCGGGAGCCTCCAGAGACATGCCGAGGGTTTCGCCGCGGCTGCCCTCTCACTGCTGCCGCCCTCGCCACTCGCCGCTCATCTTCGCCGCCCCCCACCGTGCCGCCATCTTCCGCAGCGCCTCTCAGCTGTTCTGGGCGGCGGAAGCGGCGGGCGTCTTCAGAAACACGCTGGCGGGCTACAAGCCCACCAGCGTGATGGCAGTATATTCCGCTGGCTGGGCGGGGGGTTGCTGATGGTCTGCAACCCCCGCGGACCCACTAAGAGCCAGCCAAAAAGCCCATCTTCCTAAGGAGCCCTAGATGCGATCGCCATCTTGGGCATGCGCAAATATATGGGTCCCAGGATAACGTTGCAGGATCCACTCTAGGTACATCACCAGGACCAGAGGTTTTGGCCTTGCCCTGGAGCCCATCTTCAGGGAACTGAAGTCCAAGAAAGTTCCCTGAGGATGGGCTCCAGCAGAATTCTGAAAGTTTAGAAGACAAAACCTCTGGTACCAGTGAGTAACCGAGATTGGATCCTGCGACTAATAGAGCCTTGGTGGCGCAGCAGCTTAAAGTGGTGTTAAAGTGATATCAGCTGCCTGCAATTACTGCAAGTTCGAATCTCACCAGGCTCAAGTTTGACTCAGCCTTCCATCCTTTCGAGGTAGGTAAAATGCGGACCCAGATTGTGGGGGCAATAAGCTGACTTTGTATAAAAAAGAACACCGCTTAGGGGAGGCCGAAAGCCCTACTAAGCAGGTATATACAAAAAGTATGAAGGCTATTGCTTAACACATTGTAAGCCACCTGGAGTCTTCGGAGAAGGGCGGCATATAAATTAAATTAATTTTTTTTTAAAAAAAAGTCCTCAAAGCATATGCTTTTAATGCCTTGATTTATAAAATGCTCAGGGTCTCCTCAGTTAATGGTATTTTAGAATAAGTCAAACAAAAATATAATGCATAGTTAACACATTTAAAAGTTGTTCATGATATTGTGCATTCATATTTGGAAAAAAATGCACAATCCAATTGCGGCAGCAATTTAGAGCGCTTTGCACTTTGTTCTCTCTTTTTTTATCCCATTCCCTTAGCGGGAGACAGATGTGTTGTCTCTAATTATTCACTGATTGGCATCAGGAGATATATTAACATAATTGGGGCATTTGTTCTAATTAGAAAAGAGAACCTGCCACATGTCACACAATGTGAAATGTTAGGCCAACTGCCTCAACAAGAGAGCAAACACACCATTGTCACAATGACTCTTTGTTACAGTCCTAAACCAATCTCTATTTTTTAGAACATTATCCTCAAAAATTAAAACACATTCTATGTACAAATGGTAGCAGACAAACAGATAACATTTTATTAGATATAAGTTTTGGCTTCAAATATTAATTGATCAACTACTTAAATACTTGAAATTATTAATGTTTAAGGAACATTAAGATAGTTTAAGTTCACACAAGGCAGAATGGAGGAGTAGGAGAGTAATAAAAAAACAAATGGTTCATAGCAATTAATATTTATTAAATTCATAAACTTAATTTACGAATGCATTACTGTAATTTTAAAATGAATGCATTACAACTGTACATGCTTCAAAACTAATTTGGAAGAAGTGCTTGGTCAAGCATAGGACCTCTATGCTCTTCTTTAAAGCAGCCCATATTTTGTTTTGCAAGCTTCCATGTCAGCCTGAAAAAATGATGCACCTGCTTAAACAGTCACTGAAATTTTAAGCAGTAAATTCCTTAAAGTATTTAAGGAGTGGATTGCTTAATGGAGGCCTGTCAAACTCCTGGCTCATGGGCTGGATGCGTCATGCACTGCCCCCCTCTTTAGCAGAGGGGGGGAAAGTCCCGATATGTCACGTGACACCGCTGTGACATGAGTTTGACATTCCTAGCTTAATGTATTTACATATTTTTTCACGAATATAAGAAAAATCAATAGCAAAGAACTGTTGTAATAGTCAAAGTACTTCTGGACTATTTTCAAAGAGTTTACAGACCTAGAATTTATCACACAGGAAATAAAAAAAACAAAGATGTTCCTTGAGGGGAAGAAAATACAGAAACATCAGAGAAGGAAACTGGAGAAAACAGAAGAGTCCTAATCCAATCATCCAACCAATGCAGGCAAGGAACCAGCTATGTACAAAACCAAGCCTAAGACTGAATAAATACAAAGAAAGAAAAGAAGGCAGGCTGTTTTCAAGCAAGAAAAATGGAAGCTGGCATTCTGCCTAGATGTTCAATCGCAGTGCATCTCTATAGCATACTTAGTATATTTGCCCAATCTGGCTATTTAAATGCACTTAATTTTTCTAATGAGCTCTCATTTCCAACCTTTCAGATACCTTCCAGAAGATAAATCAGACCAGGATACAACACAAAGCAGTGAGAGTGACTATGTCTCTTCTTGATATGCATAGCCATTCTCCTTCTTCAGCTCCCCATTCTTGCTATATAAAAGATTCCCTTTTCTGAACAGAATGCAAAATGCTGTCAGGTCGATAAAGTACCTGCAAGGAAATAGGTACACACAGGAGTTCCAATTAAAGGCAACGGCTGCAAAATCAGGAACTAGTCTCGCTAAACAAAGCAAACAGCGGTTATATTAACAATCAATTAGATGCAGCAGCCACCTGATGCTACATGTTTGTATAGGTCCCATGTGCTCTGTACACTTTGCCCAGTTGAGTAGTATTTGTGTCACATTCTTTTTTGAGTTGGCAAGCATAATGTAATCACTTGGTAGCACAGTAACAATCTCTTTACTTAGCTTCCCCCAGCCCCAGTTGGTACCTAACTTGATTGAAGTTAATGCAACAGTTTTTAAGCTCAACTGGGTCATCAGATGTTATAGTTGATGCTGTTGAATTGAATTCTTAGAAACTTCCTTCTATATTCAACAAGGCTAATTGTTCAATTGTTTATAGCTTATTAAGTAATCTCAGATATCACTGATGGGTTGATCTATAACCTTAGAGTGAGAAGTTAATTTGATGAGGCTGCCTCAGTCTGAGATCATTTCTCCTAAGGATAGTGGGAAATCTTTGAAAACAACAGCAGCAATGAGAAAAAAAAATCATTAACTACCAATAATTGTCTTTTCTTTACTACAGGAGAATCCCAGTAACCGCCATACAGATGCTTTGTTAAATGTTTACAGCTGTCTCAAAATGTTTTATTTTTCAGTCAAGGAAAAACAATTGTGATGTATTGTCAGTACACAAAGTCTACATACATTGCATACTCCTGACATGATTTATGATGATTCAAGAGTTTATCTAGAACTGCAAAAACTAACTACAAATGTGATTTAAAAAAAAATCCATATCCACTGAGAACTGTATGAATCGAAGAACCATTCATCCATCCTTGACTCAGCAGGAAGCTATACTAGCATGAAATTGCTGTCCCCATCGTCAATTCCTATCCTGCCTTTATAGCTTTTCTTTTAGGTCCCTCCAGACGTCTTCCTTCTTTCCAAAATAATGGATAACAATGCTTAACAGATTTTGTGTGCTGAGGCTGCTCTTGGAGCGTGTTAGAACTTAACCTTGACTGAGTCATGGGTTGGGATCAAATGAAGGCAACATCTTGGGGACACAGCAGTCTGTTTGTTCCAAAAGGTACTGAAGCTTCTAAAATAATTGTACTCTGAATTATACTTATTTGATTTCTACAGCCATCCATTTCAAGTGATAAGCAACTGTGGCAAGAAAAGTCGTAAAATGAAGCAAAACTTACTTAACAAATATCTCACTTAACAACAGAAATTTTGGGCTCAACTGTGGTCATAAACTGAGGACCACCTGTATTTTGCTATTCGGTTTCTTGCTGTATTTATACATTTCCATCTGTCAAGTGCTGGACCACATTTTTTTAATAGCGTTTGAAAAAATAATGATTTGGTTTTGGAACCAATTAAAAATTTAAGGGGCTACATTTTCATGATTCAAATCTCCAAGGAAAATGTATCTAGTTTTTTGGCTTTGGGCTTTACAAACTGCATGTGACCTATACCTTCAGTATTTGTTTGACTTTTTCCTCCTAAGGCAACGGCCCCCAACCTTTTGGGCAGCAGGAACTGGTTCTGTGGAGAGATTTTTCGGTGCACTGGAGAGGCATGGTTTCACATGCTGCCCTGCCCTAAGGCTTCTAATAGAATCTGACACCACAAACATAATCTCCACTAAAGTTGAAACATTTAAAATCATTGCTTTTAAATTTCTTGTTCTACTCAATTTCTAATCTATTGAACCAGGCTGATAACTTGCATACCATTAAGCTATCCAGCTATATACAGTCTTAAGTAGGCACCTAAATTTGTAGATGATGGACAGCTTTCTGTGTGGTAGGTTAAAACAGTGTTCCTCCTGCTGAGGACAAACAGCATAGCAAATATCCTTTCTATGCCATAAACTATTCCAAATAAACAATATGATCTTAATATTTATCTGCAGTAATTGCCACTAATCAGTCATAAGATCCTAAAGTCTAGGAAAAGTTATATATTCATTTGTAAAAAATGACTGTATCCACATTTTCAAACTAATGTGCAGACTATGTGCAGATGGCACACGTTGATGAGATAATTTTCTCATAGAGGTTTTAAATGTAAATACATACTTGTGTATTTCAAGGGAAAAAAAATCTTTAAAAAGGCTGGATATGCTTATTTTTCTTTTAAACAGAGCAATTTCAAGCTTGCTTGTTTTATTTGTATTAAAAAACTTGACTTGGAAAGTTGCAGCCAACTTTCTAACTTCCAGTCTGGCAATTATAATACCTTTCGAGCACATGGAATCTAAACAAAGAACACATACATCTTCAAATTAAAATAACAACCTAATCCTTCAACTGAGATATCTTATATTGGTTTGCCTTCCCCTCCCCCCAATATTTTGTATCCTGTCCATTGCTGGTAGTGACAACAATAAAATACTAAAGTAAGTTATTCACGCTCATTAATTTTCTGTATTTTGTTCTTCTAACAATGTTGGAATGAGTCTATACAGAAGCTGTCTTAGGCTAATCTCCTCTCTTGAATGTTTGACCTCCCCCCTGATTTTAAGATAAATTAAAAAAAGTTTAAAAGGCAATTGGGAATTGTGTGGAGTGGAAGACATTAAACAGCTTTATGGATAGGATTCTTGGACCTGCCAAGTGTTAATTGGTGTCTGCCCCGACGGCAGTACAAATAGGCTTCACAGCCAATTAGCTTGCGGTCATCAATCTTTTCTGCTTGACAAAGTGAATTAATATGTTTCAGTCTTCAAAGCACAATAGTTACTAACAGACCAACTTGTGAATGACAGCGTATCAAAGCTGAACTGCAAAAATTTGCTTTTTGAATGGCATCAAAATGTTAGCATTTTCTGAATGCCATTGATGCTATCAAGGGATAGGCAAAATCTTAATATGCCAAGAAGGATGACATTCCAGAAGTTGAGATAGTGTATGTTATTTCCTTAGTGATGTAAACCTTCACAGTATCATATACCTCTTGTTGAAGTAACACAAAGCCTGTCCTATTTGAAAGATTTGCTGCCCACGGCCCTTTGGAGTTAGGCAGCTAGTAAATTCAAATATATAAACACAATTTAGAAAATACTAGAGAAGATACCGTAAGAATTGACTTAGAGACTGTAAGAAGTAATCACCCACCCACTCCCCCCAAAAATGAAATATTTTGGGGAATATTAAAAGAGGCAGAATATTATATTTCCCCAAAGGAGAAATGGAGAAAAATCTTAACAAAGTCAGAAAGCAGCCCCAACAGCCTCCAGCAGATGCGTGAAATATTTAGAGATGGATATCTTGTATCCATTAAGAAATCCAGGCCAACCTATTCACAAACAAAACACCTTCAGGTCCAGATGATGGGATTAAGAATTTACACACACACACACACACACACACACACACACACACACACACCTAACAGGACCTTTAGGACATAATAGGATTATCCCACCACCATTAGAATATCAAAAGATACCAGGCTCACTACATCACACAATCCCCTAGCAGCATCCCAGAACTCCATAAAAATCCATGTAGTCATCAAACCAGTTTGTCAACTGCCCCAGACATGCTGTTGTTGGTTCTGCCCATCAATAAACAGAGTCCTTCTTTCTAATCAGCCTCCATTTTATTTCCAGCACCTTTCTCCTGCTTGGAACCGGACTGGATTTTTCTTCCTACATGACAAAAATGAGGAAAGTCCAGCTTCCTCCTCAGGAATGTAACCCAAAACTTCACCATTTAACCCTAGATGTGAAAGCTGAAAACCAGCCTTAAACTGCTAAGCAATTATGGAAACTCTGTAATACTGAGTGACCTGTTCTCTTTAACAGCATTTTAAACATTTCTAGAATTGAAAGATGCTCCAATTATTATGCTTCTTCAATTATTTTTCATAATAAAGAAAACCCAAATTCTGACTTGCCATATTTATCCTATAATATTTATACAAAATTTGATGCTGATGCAAAGAAAAGAGGAGGAAAGAGTACAATTTAAGGGCTTTGCATGTCCTAATATATAGCATCTTCAACTTAATGAAATATGGTGTTTTTTTAAATGACAATATAGTGAAATGAAAGATAAAATTCCTCTTCCTCTTCTGGAAGGTATTGAAAAGTTGGTTCTGTCAGCGGGCCTGGGGAATCCAGAGAGGAGTGGAGCCCATTAAATGGCTCATGTGAGGTGCTGTCACTGGGGTGGGAGGATGGAGCTGATTTTATTATATTAATTTATTATATGACTCTTTTTTATCAGTTTTATTGTTTTTATATGAGGTTTTATATTCTTCAAGCCGCCTTGAGTCACCACGTGTGAATAGGTGGCAATATAAATTCCCTAAATAAATAAATAAATAAATAAAATACAAGCACACAAATATTTTTCTCATTGTTTTTTTTAACTCAGTTAGAAAGCAATCATTGAAACGATACATATTAACAGCATTGAAAATCTTCATGTCAACAAATGCCTCCCTTTTGCTGTAAACATTGTTTTCTAAAATATAAATAATTTTTACTGATAGGTATATATGTTGAAAGATTATTTGTGTAAAGAGATGAAGCAAAGCAATTGGCATTTAATAAATTCTCATGCACATATGATACATATGTGAACACATATGGAGTCTCTCTATATAGAAATATTACTTGGAGTAAATAATCATATTATTCTAAATCAGGTGTTTCCAATCTTTTGGCTTGCCTGGGCATCCATTGAGTGAAGAGGACTTGTCATGGTGCTGAATATAAAATATAAAATATATAACTATGGCTAAAAATCACATAATAATGTTAAAAATTTATGCTATTGTGAGACCACATTACTAGCTGTTCAGGGTCGCATGCAGCCCAGGGGCCATGGGTTGAATATGCCTGATCGAAATAATTATCTTGTAGCTTACCATATTTATGGCTGAGTGTGTTGTTTGACTTTTTGTAAACCATTGTTAAAGTAAACCATGATTCAATCCAAGGGGATCTCAGTCACTATATAAAAGCTAGACAATGGTTATAAACAGATTTAAGAAAGCGTGAAATAAACGTACAGGTATTTCCAAATGTTTTATGTATAGCTGTGTTAGTTTTTCCACAAACACGTTGCCTGGTATGATAAAAACAAATAAGACTCTTTCTAATTATAAATTAAATGTTTCATTTTATAATGAAATGTGTTTAGGTCTATTGCAAAAACAGCACAGCCAGAAATATCAACAACGAAATGTATGTTTAAATAAAAATATCCTTTTCTATCTAGGTGTGCAACTCTTAGACTATTCGATTTAAGAGAGCAGCATTCACCTAGAAGGTTTTAAAAAACCTTTCTGACTATAAAACAGGGGTGAAATCCAGCAGGTTCTGACAGGTTCTGGAGAACCGGTAGCGGAAATTTTGAGCAGTTTGGAGAATCAGCAAATATTATTTATTTATTTATTTATTTATTTATTAGATTTGTATACCGGCCTTCTCCTTACGGACTCAGGGCGGTGAACAGCCAAAATAAAAATTCAATACATAAAAGTTAAAACTTAAAACACATATACATTAGGCTGAGAATTAAAACCAAATAAATATTAAAATGCGTCGACGCTACAAACATTAAAAATTTTAAAATTTTAAAAATTCTAAAAATGCGGCAGGGATCAGGCTAAACCGGAAAGTTGAAAAAGATGCGTCTTCAGGGCCCGACGAAATGTCCGGAGGTCGGAGATAATTCTCAATTCTGGAGGAAGATCATTCCAGAGGGTGGGGGCTGCCACAGAGAAGGCTCTCCCCCTGGGGGTCGCCAGCCGGCATTGTCTGGCTGACGGCACCCTAAGGAGGCCCACTCTGTGGGAGCGAACCGGCCGGTGGGAGGCAATTGGCGGCAGAAGGCGGTCCCGTAAGTACCCGGGTCCTAAGCCATGGAGCGCTTTAAAGGTCATTACCAACACCTTGAAACGCACCCGGAACTCCACCGGCAACCAATGCAGCTCGCGCAGGAGAGGTGTAACGTGGGAGCGCCCCGATGCTCCCATAATTCCCCGCGCGGCCGCATTCTGTACCAGTTGGAGCCTCCGGGTGCACCCCAAGGTAATATTCCCACCCCAATATTACCTCTGGCTGGCCCCAGAGTGGGGTGGGAATGGAGATTTTGCAATATCCTTTCCCTGCCATGCCCACCAAGCCACGCCCACAGAACCTGTAGTAAAAAAAATTGGATTTCACCACTGCTATAAAGTCTTTTTTTGGGGTGGGGTGGGTGACTTTATAGAATATTTTAAACCATTTACTTTTAATTGCCTGTTTTCCCCTGTCAAAACACTAGTGTTTTGTAACTGGTTGAGTATGACATACAAAAAAACCCCAAGAACTTCTCTTTCTATTAATTGTGTTTCTTCTCCCTTTGCCTGGCGGAGACAAAACTATTAAAACATTGGAAGGGACAATCTGTGTCTTGTGCATAATTTAGAACCCAGTCAATCTGCCAGTCATGAATAATCTCATCTTCCAGCAAAGGTAATGAAGTCCCTAAATACCATCATGCAATTGCGATATGACGTGCCCCGTTATAAATATTCTTGTCACTATGCAACAGCTGGTTGTTAGGCAATTCAGAAGCAAGGAAACTGATAAGTTCTTCTTGAGAACAGCAGTTGATTAATTTTACCGTTATCACAACGCTGGCTTCCAACCTATCTCCACATTAAATTATTAATCTCATTGCACCAGTCTATAAAATAAAAATGGAAAAGGAGTAAAATACATTAACCATGTAATTATATTTATCTGCTGCTGTTTTAAGAAACCAGGATATGCTTTGAGATATGCTTTGTACAGACTTGCTCAGCTAATTTATAGAACACCTCAGAAATCGGTCAGCAAAGAGAATGACAAGTGTCTTGTTGTTGGCAAAATGATGGCAATATATTTGGATTTACTTATCTGGAAGTTGTTTTGCATGTGGTAGACTGAGAAAATATGAGATGTGATTAAGAATAAACAATGTTTTATTACTAGGTTGTAAAATGTCTTCTATCTTTCGGGAAATACATTGTGATAGAAAAATCTTCTTGCTTTCCTCCTTGTCTAGACAGAGAGAGAGAGGGAGTGGGAGTGAGCGAGTGAGTGAGAGAGTGAGAGAAGTAATGGACAGAAACTTTTTAAGGAGACTCAACGTAGAACTAAGGTGGAATTTCCAGTCAATTAGAACAATTAATCAGTGGAATAACTTGCCTTCAGAAGTTGTGGGTATTCCATCACTGGAGGTTTTTAAGAAGAGATTGGACAGCCATTTGTACGCAAGGGTCTCCTGTTTGAGCAGGAGGTTGGACTAGAAGTCCTCAAAGGTTTTGTCTAACTCTGTTATTTTGTGTTCTTAATTTTGCGACTGGTGTGAGCTTCTAACTATGCACCTTCTTTTGTGTTGCTATTGTAATAACAGCATGTCTGAATATATGCAAATGCAATCCACCTGTAGTCACTCACTTCAACTGCCACTGAACTCAACTCAATTATTGTTATAATTATAACCCTCTTATTTTCCAAGACACTGCTACACCCAAAACAGACCACATAAGGTAGGAGAACATGCATACATTTTTATACAATTGAGCAACATCTTTATTTATTTAAAGCCTTTATTTATTCAATATAAAACAAGTATTACATACGTCTACTCAACAAGTAGATGAAATGGAAGTCTTTCAGTCCAATTTAAAAGAAACCCCACAAGCATTTTTAAAAGCAGCATGACCTCCAAGTTTGGAGGGTAGGTTTTTCTTAACAGATGGGCTCCCTAGTCAGAACATTTATAGTTTTTTTTCCCCTTTACTCAGTAGGTCACTTCCTCAAGATGGATATCAAGATACTTATTTCATGTGTTTTTAATTGCTGTTAAGTAAAACAGACATGGGACATTAAAAGATGGATTATAGTTTTCCTTTGTTCCAGATCCTTATCAGACCACAGCAGGTGCATACTTATCGTGATGCAGTTTAAATGAGTCACCATATGTATAATCATAGCTGTAAAAGTAAATGCAGCATTAAAGTTATTTTAATAATATATATGAAAGCTGGTTATCTCAGTATTAGAATGTTGGCATGGCCTGGTGGGGAAGAAAAGTTATATTTATATGTTCTACATGGTGCCTGTTTTAAGGAGACTGATGTTAGCTGTGTTCTTGTTTCATCAGAGGAAGCATAAGAGTAGAAGGAAGCAACCCATTGTAACTCTGCCTAGTGGGGCATTCTAATTGACTCTGAAGTCATTAATCAGCTCCCAATCAATCTATTCTACCAACAGCAGGCAGTTAGATGTCCATTACCTTCCATTTATCATGCCATCACCTAATTCACTGCACCATTAGCCACAGATTAGGTCTCAGGATAACAGCATCAGCTCCCCACCCTACAAAGACTCCTGTCACTCACCTCAGCCACTGGGATTCCTTCAGGTGGGCGACACTGAAGTAGGACTTCTTGCTCCAAAGATACTTCCTTTCCTAATGGTTCCTGTTCAAAAGTCTTCCGTAAATCTAGGATGGAAGCAAAAACATATTTAAATGTACTATTTGTTAAAGACAGAGTTTTTTCCCCAAAATTGTATCTTCAGGTCTGATACATGGATTGCAGTTCTTTAAGTTTTGTGAGGCTGCTTCTAAGGTATACAAATATTGTATACAAAAAGTAGAAGGAAGGAAGGAAGGAAGGAAGGAAGGAAGGAAGGAAGGAAGGAAGGAAAGAATTGTTGCAAAAATAAATGGAATGGAATTGTGGTTCAGTAGTTTGAACTGGCATAGACCGGAATGTGATTGATTCAGCCTTTCCTAATTAGAATACCAGTAAAGCACCAAGCATTAAGGTGATGCGATGGCCATGTACCAAGAAAATGTATAAGTAGCATTTTTAATGAAAGATTCCCATTATACTCTGCTATGCCTATCTTATTAATAATGGAGAGTGGAATCTTAGACAATATGTTTCACTCCTACTGCTATGCACTTAGCTTTATAGGAATGAATTCCAGTTATTACTTGTACCAAATGAAGTAAGAGATGGGGAGGGAAGATATAAGGACCAAGGCAGTTTGAGGATAAATTGCTTTGACTTTTTTTTTTAAACGGGAGGTGTTTATATCTGCTTATCTTATTACATCTGTCTTTTGTTCAATTGAGAATGTGACAAGTGAGACTGGATTTCTATATACAGATGAACACGGAGCATGTGAGGCCTTTACAATCAGGTATTTATTTTATGGTTTGCTTTTCCAACTTGTTTTGAAAAGTTAATTGAAAATAATTTCTTAGCCAGTCATTTGTTGAAATGGCACACTGCCATTTTGCTTTGTGTGCATGAATCCAGAAGGCACCTAACAAAGTTGATGGGTGTAATTACTGTTAACAAAGAGATAACCCAAGGTCTCTTAAAAACTTGATTACTTCTGTCAAGGAAGTTCCATGGCAAACCCTTGAAACTGAAGGATCTTTTAGGTTACTCTATAAAACATTTTTTTTTATAGAAACATAAATATCAAATTCAGATGTAATCAAGTGTAACATAATTGACTGCTAATATTTTATAAACTCACTTATTCTCATTATTCCTTTACTTCTCCTTAACGATTTACATCCATTATTTTATTTAATAAAACAATATACCTAGTGTCTACTAACAATAATATTACTAGTTGAGATGGTTCATTTATTTCCATGCTTCCCAAACTTGGTCAATAACCTTTTATATATATTATGGAATAGAATAGAATAGAATAGAATAGAATAGAATAGAATAGAATAGAATAGAATAGAATAGAATAGAATAGAATAGAATAGAATAGAATAGAATTCTTTATTGGCCAAGTGTGATTGGATTCACAAGGAATTTGTCCTGCTGCATATGCTTTCAGTATACATAAAATATATATTATGATATATTAATTTGCAAGTTTGGACAATTCGGAGTAACATTGAAAAATGCACCACATTGTGGTCAGTTGTTGATAGGATTCAATGGTAGGGCAGAGGTATACTGTCCACATTGGTATGTCCAATAGTATGTGGACAGTATATTGAGTCTGTCATCTGCACTCTATAACTGTCTGGTTCAATTCTGCAATCCAACAATACAGACACAGACTTCAGAGGATAATTAGAACTGCAGAAAAACCAATCACTACTAACCTGCCTTCCACTGAGGACCTGTATACTGCACGAATCAAAAAGTGGGCTGTGAAAATACTTACAGACCTCTTGCATTGTGGACAAAAAATTGTTTCAACTCCTACCCTCAAAATGACCATTAGGAAACTGCACATCGGAACAACTAGCCACAAGAACAGTTTTTTCCCAAAGCCATCACTCTGCTAAACAAATAATTCCCTCAACACTGTCAAACTATTCATTAAGTCTGCATTACTATTGATCTTCTCATCGTTCCTCTCACCCATCTCCTCCCACTATGACTGCATGACTGTAACTTTGTTGCTTGTATCCTTATGACTTATATTGATATTGATTTTTCTGATTGCTTATTTGTACCCTATGACTATCATTAAGTGTTATACCTTATGATTCTTGATGAATGTATCTTGTCCTTTTATGTACACTGAGAGCATATGCACCAAAGACAAATTCCTTGTGTGTCCAATCACACTTGGCCAATAAAGGATTCTATTCTATTCTATTCTATTCTATTCTATTCTATTCTATTCTATTCTATTCTATTCTATTCTATTCTATTCTATTCTATTCTATTCTATTCTATTCTCCAGGTTTATGATATCATTGACAGCATTTCTCTGTTTGTATGAGCTGAAAGACACCAGTACAAATGCACCAGCAGGACAAATACCTACAGTATGTGTTGTTCTGTTCCCATGATACATCTTGGTGCAATGCAGCATTCGTTGCTACAACCAGCCAGCAGTGCCAATGGAGAAATGAACAACCAGCAAGAAATTGGAGGGCAGAGCAATTAGCCTGCTGCCTTAAAAGTGTGTAGCTGAAACTGTTCTGTATTAGCTTAATCTGCTGTTGAATTTATGTTCTGCTGCCAGCCATCTTGGGTTAAAGGGCTGGATAGAAATTAATCAAGGAGAGAACCAACCTAGAACTAAGGAGAAATTTCCTGACCATGCAATTAATCAGTGGAACGGCTTCAGAAGTTGTGGGTGCTGCATCACTGCATTTTTAAGAAGCAACTGGAAAGACATTTGCCTGAAATGGTGTAGTGTTTCTGGCTTGAGCAGGGAGTTGGTCTAGAAGACCTCAAAGGTCCCCTCGAAATCTGTTGTTCTGAACTGAGAATTTGTGAGTTTAACTACACAATCGCTGACTTGGATCACTCTCTTTTTTAGCTTAGTTTATGCCACAGTTATTTAAGAAATAAATTGATGAGAGATAATCCCCTCCCCTTATATGAATTTGTGTCTCAGAGAGAAAGGTAGAATATACATGAAATAAAATGAACTTTTTATTCAGGCACAAAATATGCTAAAAACCCTTCACCACTTCACACAGCTTGCATTTCTCCCTCTCTCTCTAAAGATTATTAGGGCACCATGCCATTTTAAATTTAGGATGACAAAGAGTACAGTAATAATTGCAGTAGCATACATAGATACAGTGATAAAGAACTTCAAGATAATAAACTAGGAACATTTATATTTACTGCAGTGAAAGAAAAAGGAGTATACTTGGAATAGATAAAAATCTAAGCTAGTTCCTGGTGTCTGGTTTTGGCTCTCTAAAGCATTAATTCAAACTTGAAGTTAATGTACAAGTTTTTAATCTTCTCCGTTCCTAACACACTATGTTTATGAAAGAATCATTCTAGAAACTGATTACAAGTTTATTAACTTGTAATAGTGATAATTTGTTATTACTGCTTCCTTAGAAACTAAACCCTGTTTTGCCTGCTGAAAAAAGTGACACAGCCAACCACAGATAATAATTCTTTTCCTTACACACACTTCGGAAGGAGTTTCTTTTCTTTTTGTTTATTTCCCTCAGCATGGAACGATGTGGTGAAACACTTGAAATGACACCATTCGTCTCCACCAGGTCAGTGATCTACAAACTAAAAGGACTTCTAATATCGACTGACATAATAAGCTGCAATGTCCTTAAGTACCCATTGGAGATTGTCAAGTGAATAATATCCTTTTTAAAGAAAAGGCGTAATTGTGTATTTACAAGGCAGCTTGTTGGTTGCTTCCTTTTGTGTACTTAGAATGGTAGTCCACTATTCCATTATACTAACAGACACTGATTAGCTGTGAAATGTGCTTATTGGTGGCAATTCCATTAGTGAACCAATCAGGAGAGGGAGGAGGCAGGGCAAGGAGGGAGGGAGAGAGAGGGGGGAGGGGGGGAGTTAATAAATCTGATTTTTTTCCTGTTCAATTTTCTGTTGGCACTTTTAAAATCCAGATCCAATGTTATCCTCCAGGGTTCATGTAATCTATTATGATTATTGTACTGCATGTATTTGCAGACCTAAAGTACTCTCCTCTAAACTGGTACCTTCCAGTTGTGTTGGGAAATAGCTGTTGGAAATGCTATTGAGAATTCTAGGAACTTACGTGCAAAACTCTTGGAAGGTACACCAGCTTGTAGATAGCAAGTTCAGAATAAGTTTCTGTAAATACAAGCCTGTACCTGAAAAACTTCCAGCAACAGTGAGATTCAACTCATTGTTTATGGCATCAATTAAAAACAACCCAAAGTTCTCTTTTTAAAAATATGCAGTTCCATCTCACCTTGCTTGTATTTACTTTCTCAGTGAATTCATCCACAGTTCTTCCATTAATTTTCATTAAAATAAGCTTAATAATTTAAAAATATCCTGGCATTAAATTCATTAAAATTAAGGTGGTTGACTAAATGTAAAGTCATTTCACATACAGAAATCTTCCTATTGAAATATTAATCCAGTGCATCTTAATAGTTGCCTAGTTTGATTCCCTCAAAATATGTTTGATATGGTCTCCCTAACCAGCATGCCACTCGTGACAATGGCTGAGAAGGACACATCTCCAGGCCCTCAAGTTAGGAACAGCTATTCCATAGTAATCTTGGGACACACAAGATGCAGTCATATTTCTGAGTTAATCTATTCCATTTAGAAATAGACTATACTATAGTCCCGTGATGGCGAACCTATGGCATTTGGGCACGCGAGCCATTGCCCCAGTTCAGCTCCACCATGCATGCACGTGAGCCTCCCGCCAGTGAGAGGCAGGGCATGTGGAGGGGGGCATGCACACATGCGCAGGGGGCAGGGGGCATGCATGGGGTGGACAGCATGTGTGGGGGCCACATACGCATTGCATTTTGGGGGTTTGGGTGCACGCATATGCATTCACATGCATGTGTGCGCACTTTGGGCACTCGGTCCGGAAAAGGTTAGCCATCACTGCTATAGTCTATTATTAAATGGAATAGATTAAGTCAGAAATACGATTTCCTACATCATATAGAAAGTCTCAATCGTACAAAAACATTGGTATCTGAGAACCACAGAAAGTAAAACTGAAGTTTTATCAAGTAAAATAACGCAGTGTGTTTCTAACAAGTAGCCACTCTTTTTCTTTCAGGTTATCTATTTTCTTTTCTATTTCTTTTCTATTTGAAACAACACTTCTAATAAGCACGGCATTTCTTTGCCAGTTAAGATCAGATTTTTGCTTTACTACTTCTACTTTAAATTCATAATCCATTTTCCCCCTAAAATATGGTCACTTAATCTCCTTCTAGTACCTTTGCTTTACTATGATGGAAGTTGTTTATGGGTTAAGTGAAAGGATATCTTTTATCATGTTCTGCAAAATGTGATAAGAGCTAGGTGAGGTGCCTTCAAGGCAGTGGTAATACAAGGGTGACTAATGAATAAGCATAAAAACAGGCACTTGTCCGTCAGGAATTAAATATAAACTAGGAACATACTACACTATGTTGCATTACTATAAAAAAAGTATATGGATTTCTGCCCTTGGTAGACTTTAAGGACTTATTTCTTTCATATGTTCTTATCAGTAATCCTAGCTAAGACTTCTAAAACAAATGAGCAGAATTCTATGATACACTGGAATAGTTTGTAGTTATATTTTTATGCAACAGAAATCTTGATTTTGAGGAAAATAGTTGTGCGTAAGCACCATCTTCAATACATAATTTCAAATTATTCAACTTTAAAGACCATGGAAATCATTAACTTGAGTTTTCAAATTCAGATATGGACATGTAATAGCAGTTAAGATTCCAGGGTAAGAGTAAAAATGAGAAATCTGATAGCCCTTTTTCTGAATAACAGATTTTATTAAATGCATAAGTTAGTCGGAAAAGTTGTCATCAGATTTCTGGTTTTATGATTAGCTACCATGAAGTAATATGGCTCTCTTCCTATAAGTCAATAATGTATATATATAATGGATATGAAGATACATATATCCCATTATTTTTAGACAAAGCTTTATTCTGTAACACAGACAGATACAACTATGATAGAAGCGGTGTCACTAGATTTACATGAGCATTGGAAATACAGATTGATTCCTGCTTCAATTAAACATTCCACATCAAATTATATCATAATTTATATATATATAAAAATCTCCTAAACATTCAGATTGAAAACTTCATCGGTAGTATTTTACAGAAACCAATAAGGCTTATATCTGGAAAACTATCTATAGGATATATGTATCCAATAAATGTTTATATATATTGAATGCATATATCCTATACATATACATATATACACAAGAAAGAAGAGGAAGAAGAAGAGGAGGAAGAAGAAAATGTCAATCAATTTCAACATTTAATGTAATTTATATAATAATTGTATATGGGGCCTGCTTTTATTTAAGGGGCCTCACTTTTGGTAAATGTTGTATTAAGTTCACTAAAGTAACAATAATTGATATAGGCAAACATTGGTAGATGTGCCGTAATTTATTTAGTGTAAGAAATCATTCTCAAATGATGATATTTTTCACAAGATTCCCACAGAATAGTTTTCAACAGAAAGGAATGTCTATTTAATCTGTCTGATTCATTGTTGGTTTTCACAAGTTCAGGATAACTGAATAAGTGTTAAACTTGAATCAACAATTTCATGGGAAATGGATGGCTATATAAATATGATATATAAATAGGTTAGGCTAGAGTGACATTCTAGGGAAATTATTTTAACAACTTTAAACAGGTAAGTCATCATAGATATATTCACTAGTTTTTCCAAATCTTCCAGAGTTTTTCTAGATGGTCAGTCATCCTAATAATTTCTAGATGGTCATTCATTCAAATAATAAACCTGTTTCCTCCAATCAATATATGATTAGTTTGTAATAAAAATTTTAAATAATTTTAAAATATTCAAGCAATAAGAACATAATACATTAGAATATTCATTGCCTGTTCTAAAGTTTCAAGGTAATGGCTGAGGAATCACAAAAATACTTGGAGGGAAGGACTGTGTGAAAATATTTTCTTACTTTAAAACAATTATGTGTCCTTTCCCTAAAAGTATTAATCAGCATTGTTGCTGTTTCTATTTTGTTTGATTTGTTTGTGTGTGTTTGTCATAAACTTCGGAGTTTCTGAAGTCACATTTCATTAGGCTTTGGTATTTAAATATTTTAACCGCTGGATTAGGCGAATTGATTTTTTTTACATGTTTGCATCAGGGGTGGGTTCTACTTACCTTTACCACCAGTTTGCACGGGAGTGTGCACGTGCACTTCTGTGCATGCACACATCACCCATGACGACGTTGTGGCGGATGGGCAGAACCTCCCGCTGGTTTTACTACTGGTTCTATAGAACTGGACTGAACCGGGAGCATGCATAAGCGGCATGCATAAGTGCACCAGCGTGCCTAGCATCCCTGTCCTAATGTTTTCTTTTATTTGTATCCTTTTCATGTATTTATAACTTTGTTTACACTTGCATCTGTTATAAAATACATGCTTGACAAAAATATAAATAAATAAATAAACCCACCACTGGTTTGCACGCATGCCACCATCAAGGGTTCGTGTATATTTGGATTTGGATAATGAATTATATTGCAACTTTCTAAGCTCTCATTAGAAATAATATCTTAAATACCTTGCCGTAATTACTTTCTGAAGTCACATTTCATCAGGCTTTAGTATTTAAATATTTTAACCACTGGATCATGCTAATTATTATTATTAGTATTTTACAAATCCTTGATTTATTATCTAGATTGAATGTGAAAAGTGATAAAATCATGAAACTTTGGACATAAGGGAGGCACTGAAGGTGTCCCGCTATCTTATAGAGTCTGCAGGGCCAGATTTTTCCCTTTTCCTTCTCCACCCAACATATGCTTAGAAAGGGCACTCTGTATTTATAAGAAACCTATCCTTGTTGTAATTTAAATGTTGTGAATGACCTGTGGTGAACATTCTACATATTTCAGTAAGATTAAGTTTTCAGCACTAAGCCTACCACTGCTACTGTTTCATTTCAGGCCAAGAGTTTGATCATTTAACAGTAATTATTCTGCCAACGTAAATTACGAGGATTTTCACATTGCCTAACTCTCCAAAGTAACCAGTGTAGCTATTTACCTAAAAATAGAAGTCCAAAAGCATATATTTAAAAATTCAAAACTGCTGCTTCTAAAAGCACTTTGTAGTATATTTATTTGGATTATCATAGCAATTTTTCTTCAATCTTTCTTTTAAAAAAAATTTCAAAGATTCCTCATTTTAGTCAATTTAGTGTTGTTGTTGTTGTAATAAATATTAATTATAAACCATGATACTAGGAAGTTGTATAAAAGGTTCAACATTACATGAAAGTCCATGAATTGATAGTTGCATATTGATCATGTGACAGGAAGAGCTAGTGTGTCCCAATTAGCTAATAAGCCACAATTTTTTGATATTTTCCTGGTTAGCTTGAATCAATCCATCACACTTAAGTGAAGTATTTGAAGAACTTCAACATAGAGAACAGGAGATATCATCCATAAATCTTGCTGTAGGAAGCTAATTATAGTCACACCAACTACCCTGATACATAACCCTGATACATTAGATTACAATAACTTCAATTAAAAATTTAAATATGATATGCTGACAATCTGTCATGAGTACCCTGGCAAAAAAACAAAAACAAATACATTCCATAATTTTAATGTAGTTTTTTTAAAAAAACCATTTCAGCATTTAAAACAACGTATGCAGCATTTTTCAATTTGTCTTGGACTCATTACTAGTACTTTAAATGAATAGTTATGTTGACATTTAACAGTCAGAAGGCTCCCCAGAGGCTAAATATATGCTTGTTGTCAAAAGTAAAATGGTAGATTTTACCATCTACCATCTCAGTAAAATAATAGAACTTGCATCTTTTACTTAATAAATTCTTATATAATTGTAACTGGGAGATATGGTAGCATAGTTAACATGCAGATGTTATCCAGTCGAGCTTTAAATATCACAGAAACATTACATATATACAGCCAGCAATAAGCCCTACTAAACTCTGGGCAGCACAGTTTTAGTAGACAAGATGATTGATTTACTGAACATGAGGTAAACCATGCAGATTTGTTCTGTGAAGTCTCTTTCTGTTCTATAAAATTTGTTCTCTGTTCTATGAAAAATCTGTATAAAGCATTTTTTTATATCAGTGCAGATATTCCTAGCCAGCTTTCTGCTTTTTATAAGGGCTATAAAATAATAATGAAAAAGCTCAGGCCCCAGAAGCTACTGAGATAAAGCACTGAGCTTTATACTCTTTTCAAATGTATTCAGTGATAGCAACTTATAACAAATGCTGATTGCCAATGCTAACTTTTCATTAAAAAAAGTCATATTCTATCCATAACTTTCGATCCACAAAAAGAAACATGTGTTATACCACCCTAGTCTAGTTTCACGTATAAAACAAGTATGTTAAATCTGGAAAAAATATGGTTAACAGAAGACAAAAAATGCATCTGTGAATGCCATTTCTAGATGTAGCAGTCAACTGATAAAACATGTAGGTCTGGCTTTTAAGTTTAGGAAATTTTTTAAAAAATTGTGCACTTTGGTATTGGGGGAAAAAACCCTTGGTAATCCACTTGTTTACCTTAATTTCCTGCACTGATAAGCATTACCCAAAAAATCAAACAAACCTATACATGAAACTAAAGAAACAACAACACCCCCAACCTTAAGCATTAATTAGAAATTTGAGATTAGGTTTTAGTAGATGATACTGAAACAAAATATGTTTCTGTTTCAAGACTCTGTATGTGTCTTAAGAATTCTTGTTTAGGAATTATTTTAATAGCCTATATAGTGTTTCATGGAAAAATTGCACATTCTGATAAAAGGGTTCTGGAATTTATTCATAGAAGTGTGATTCTGTTTCACTAAAATGTCAGGCTAAATGCCAGACTGATAGACAGTTTCCAGTGAGCATTCACCAAAACTTGTTTATTTCACTTCCCCAAAGGCAAAGAAAGGCTGACTCTGAGTAATGGCCTGGCTTTCATTGTTAAGTCAGAGTAAACTCATTTTATCCACATGATGGTAGAAAGAGAATCTCCAGTGCAAATACTGCTTTAGAAGAGAGTCTTTGCTTTGAAAATTAATGGAAATTAAATATTTGTATAGTAAGGTGAGTATCTGTGTTTCTGTTCGCCTTGAATAATGCCCGGGAAAGTAGGGAAGAACAGAGTAGAAGAAATAATATACTATTAAGATGGATGTAAGTTAAGGACCTTTTTGCAATCTTATTCTGTTCTCTATTTAAAGCAAAATAGACCCTTATCCATTCTTTCTTCAGCCTATTAAAAGCAGTGGAATGAAATGATTACACAGATCTAATCTACTATCATGGATTATATTTATCCTGTCAAAAGCTTTATTTGGATAAAATAACTATTTGTTTGACTGCAGACAGTTTCTCTAGATGGAAGGCCATTAGTCGCAGCACACTTCAGTTCTGACAGATTAATGGATCGACATGGTGCAACTCTAAAGTTCATGAATCCATCAAGGGAAATAAATATCCAAAGTTGAATTGTGAATTTGAGAAAAATAAAACCTTATTCATTTTCATTTAATCTTCAGCACCAAAAGAAGTATTCACGATATGTTTAACAATCAGACTTATTCCACTTTTTGCAATTTATGTTCAGCATAGTAAATAAATATGGAGAATCAAGTGACTAAACTTAAGAGTTTTTATTGCCAAGTGGTGCAATGCTTTTCAGAACTGGAACAACATTTATCTTTTGAATGACTTGAGAATCCTACATATGTCAGTCGAGTCAGCACAAAAAAGCATCAGAAATTGCTTCCAATATTGTTAACACAATAAATTCTATGCATTTCATACTTTCACCTTTGTCACATTAATAATTCAATTCAGCTAAAATTTTTGGAGGAGCTCTGGAGACCATGCTTGGTTTTGAGGTCACAACTTTTATAACTTGGCTCTTCTATTTTCTTGATGACAGTTTCATTGGCAATTGATGTACTACACTACATTTGAGAAACCATTATGCTGAAGTTGCAGTTACTGATGTTAATAACTGGAAATATTCATTCAGCTGCCAGGTCATAATATTTCTTGTTAATTTCAATGTACTGAACTATTATTTGCTCTTCTTGGCTTTCCAATGTCACATATTTATTTCTTAATCATGTTTTTTTCTTTTTACTACTCCTTAATTCATTTGTCAGGGTGAGTCAGGGCGACTTGAATGAAACTGAGCGTTTACTAGCTGGATGCCTTTCCTGACACCTATGTGGAGTTCACAGAAGATACTTTCTCTTTACACCCTGATAGAGAAACATCTGCCACTACCTAGGATCGAACTGTCAACCTTCTGAGTGGGAGAAGAGTGCCTTCACTTCTAGGCCATGGCTCTACTTATTATTAATCAAATTTATATAGCCACCTATCTCCCCATTCACACTAAAATGTAGAATGTATACTTTTTAAAGCATGGTTTTCCTTTTCACTTAGATTTGAGTTGCTTTGTGCCGTTGATGAAATTTTGATCTTAAAAGAAATTTCACAAAAGTACAGGCTACATATGTTATTACTTTAAAAACAATAACAAAACTAGATGCAGTAAGCAATAAAAGTGTATTATAGTAGCCTTTTTTTTCAAATTCAGAAATAACACTTGTCAAAAATAGGCAACAAACAAGACTTGCTGGCTGATGAATGGAGTAATAATCATTTTGAAAGAAGAGATAATAACTCTGTGCCAATTGGTCTAGTGGCCCAGAAACCAAGAGACTGAGAGTTCTATTCCTGTTTTAGGTGTGAAATTTGTCTGCCTTAGGCATGAGATGAGTGCAAATAAATTTCATACTAAATAAATAATTTATTCATTTCACTCTCTCTCAGCCCAACCTATCTCACAGAATTCTTGTGCGGAAAATAGGAGGACAAAGGAGTTTTATGTATGTTCATCAACTTGAGTTGCTTCTAAAGTAATAAAGACAGAGTTATAAAAAACCTGATAATTTCACTTATTTTTCAGGAAGGAACACTTTAAGCAAGAGATTTAAAGTAATTATCTGTATCAGAGGTGGGTTTCAGCAGGTTCTGACCAGTTCTGGAGAACCTGTAGTAGAAATTTTGAATAGTTCGCAGAATCACTAGTAAAGATTCTGACTGGCCCTGCCCCCATCTATTCTCTGCCTCCCAAGTCCCAGCTGATTGGGAGGAAATGGGGATTTTGCAGTAACCTTCCCCTGGATTAGGGAGGGAATGGAAATTTTACAGTATCCTTCCCTGCCATGCCCACCAAACCACACACCAGGCCCACCAAACCACACCCACCAAAGTACACCCACAGAACCGGTAGTAAAAAAAATTGAAACCCACCACTGAACTGTATGTACAAAAAGTTTATCTGTGAGGCAATAGCAAAATCGCTACTAAAGTATACATGCTACACTGATCAAATGTAATTTGGGATACAATTTTTTTTAGAACTCTACACAAAGATAAATGCTAACACAAATAAAAGTTTAATGAAGTTCCACTGAGCCAGATTCTGTCACAAAGCAAAATAATGAAATAACTTTAATTTCATTACAGTATTTAAAAAAAGTTTTCTAGCAAAGTAAAGAAGGAAATACTTACATGCAATACGGACATAGGCCTTCCTACTCTTGGTTGTGCCTGCAGAACTCCAAGCCACACACTGGCACCAGTAGTCTTCGGGTCCAAAGAGTTCTTCAACTTGTTGCCGTGAAATCTCAATGCTTACCTCTCGAACAATGAGTCCTACCAAAACATAATCAATATGTCTATATTGATTTCAGAATTTGACATTTCTTAACACTATGTAAGTAAGTCATTGGTATGGAAAAGGGAGCAGTTGCATGACAAGGAAGCGTTTTTAAGACACCTTTGAAGCACATATACTTTTTAAAAATATAAGTAACAGGGTTTGCTTATTTTGGGGATAGGGGTTATATTGGGCGCATGCCTAGAAAACATGCTAGGGCTTATTTTCAGGATAGGTCTTATTTTCAGGGAAACACGGTACCTTACTGAGGAAGTGATGAAGGTAAGAAGAAGAGGAAAATATGCATTTTTATAAAAGATATATTTTACATAGTGAGGCACATAATTATAAATCAAAGTTAAAATAAGTAGTAGATTATTGCCAGTGACATAGAATTAATCAAGTTATGATCACTTACATTAGTTGGGCATCAAATAGCTTTTAAACTGGATCATGTTTTCTCATTCTTAAAAGACAATATTTTTCACATACTGTAAAGCCATGCTACCGATTGCAAAGATCATAGATATCTAATATAATATACCCCAAGCTTGCACTTTAATTATAACTTCTAGAACCTACACAAGATTTACAACATGCTGAGTAGCCTTCATTTACTGATCCATACTGTGATTTTAAATTACAGTGCAATACTGAGTGACAAAGAAAAAACACAGCACTTCCATTGTTGATAAAATATTTATTCATACATTTCACATCCAAGGGTTTGCTATAGACAGTTGCTATTGTTTCAGTTATTAGATTTGAGTCTATTTTTTATTTTTTATTATATTTTTATGTATTGGGTCTACATTAAAGCCTATATTTGCTTTAAAATGCCTGTGCCAATTTGAACTTCCCTTTTTCTGTTCTTGGGCTTTCTCTTATTAGAAGAAATGAACTGTTGTAATTGTTATTGCTTAGTTTATATTCTTGTGACCTTCTTGAATTGCACTCAACAGTTGCTAACATGCTGCCTTCTCTGTAAGTGAGGAGTCATAAGTAGCTTAGAGCCTGGATAATGTCAACAAAGCTAATGGAATAGGGAAGAGAGGGCATGGATACAGCATCCTGTCTGCCAATCAGAAAAAAATCCTAAAGTTGGAGAGTTGCCTGAATGAAACCAAGCTGTGAGTGTCCTGTCTGAAGCCTAAATGAGGATCCAGGTGTGAGTCTAAACCAATGTGATGAGAGTCTTCAAAGCATTCCATTCCTTTGAGGGAATGGAAGAATTTCATTTCTACTTGCTTGGTGGAAGGGATGTTTTCTGATACGTGGCCCTTCTTTCAACTTAAAAGTAAAGGTAAAGGTTCCCCTTGCACATATGTGCTAGTTGTTCCTGACTCTAGGGGGCAGTGCTCATTTCCGTTTCAAAGCCGAAGAGCCAGTGCTGTCCGAAGATATCTCCATAGTCATGTGGCCGGCATGACTAAATGCCAAAGGTGCACAGAATGCTGTTACCTTCCGACCAAAGGTGGTCTCTATTTTTCCACTTGCGTTTTTTACATGCTTTCGAACTGCTAGGTTGGCAGAAGCTGGGACAAGTAATGGGAGTTCACCTTGTTATGCAGCATTAGGGATTCGAACCGCTGAACTGCCAACCTTTCTGATCAACAAGCTCAGTGTCTTAGCCACTGAGCCACCATGTCCCTTCCTTTCAGATTAATGTATACCTTTTCTTTTTTTAGCAATAGTCTTTTTAACCTACTTCATCTTTTCATTTAAGATATATTTGACGAATACAAAGCAGATTGGACATACAACTCTTTTTTTCTTTTTATTGTCATTGTACGTGTATACACAGTATACCCATACAACGAAATTCACTTAATACCCAAAGACCAGGTCCAACACATATAACAATCCCCAAACATACTCCCATCAACCACAATTCCCCAGCACTAAACCTCCCAAACCTCCATACAACAGACCAAGTAATCTGTCTAACAGCTCATTGATAGTGGCCCTTTAATTCATTGTTGAGTGCAATTATAGCTCTGGGTTAAAAACTATTCAGAAAACATGTGGTCCGAGTTTTTATTGTTCTGTATCTTCTGTCAGAAGGCAACAGTTCAAAAAGATTGTAAGCAGGATGGGAAGAGTCTCTGAGAATGTAATGCAACTTCCTCAAACAGCGAGATTCGAAGATGTTGTCCAGGGCTGGTAGCTGAAGCCCAATAATATTCTGGGCAGTTTTAATGATTCTCTGCAGAGCGTTTTTGTCCGCTACAGAGCTGCTCTCATACCATGTAAGAATGCCGTATGTCAGGACACTCTCAATGGTGCTGTGATAGTAGGACAGAAGTAGATGATGAGATAGATTTATCTTCCTAAGCATTCTCAGGAAGTACAGCCTCTTCTGTGCCTTCTTCACAACTATGTTAACATTCATAGTTCATGAGAGGTCCTCTGAGATATAAATGCTCAGAAATTTACCAATTCTCTCCACCTCCTCACCATTTATGTACAATAGTAAATCTCTCTTGCTCCTGAAGTCAGTTATAAGTTCTTAAGGTTTTTTGGTGTTAAGTGTAAGATTATTTTCTTTACACCACAATGTACTTCCTTTCTGTAAGCAGACTCATTGTTCTTATTAATGAGCTCCACCACTGTTGTGTCATCCTCAAATTTAATAATTGCGTTGGTGTTATACAATGGGGTGCAGTTATGTTTTGTACAAGCAATAAAGGAAAGGGCTTAGCACACAACCCTGGGGGGCTCCTGTGCTTAGTATCAGAGTAGAGGAATGGTGAGGCCACTAACTGTGGCCTATCTGTCAGAAAATCATTTATCCACAAACAAATCCTCTGATTTATACCCAAATTGGACATTTTAAGAAACAACCTGTTGGGTAAAATCGTGTTAAAGGCAGAGCTATAATCCACGAATAACAACCTCGCATATGTCCCCTGTTGTTCCAAGTGATTCAGTGCAGTATGGACAACTAGAGACATAGCACTGTCAGTTGATCTATTACTCCTATATGCAAATTGGTATGGGTCCAAAGTAGATGGAAGACTAGCCTTAATATAGTTCAACACCAGCCTCTCAAAACATTTCATGACAACAGATGTTAAAGCTACTGGTCTATAATCATTAAGGGATACCACTACTGTCTGCTTAGGGATTGGCACTATAATGGATTTATCTGCATCTAGGTATATTCTTCTTCTAACAATTCTTATCATTTTTATTGCCTATACAGCAAGTTCTTCAAATTAACACTTGCAAAGTTCCTAAAATAAAGCTAAGCAAATATATATTTACATATAATAATATACATTTATATATTTAAATGTATTCTTTGCTTGCTCTCATATTATATAAAGCAAGCAAGGTATTTATGAAGGAAATACTTTGCTTGCTTGTGTATTATGTTGCATGCATGAGTGAGTGTGCCAGATGATAATTCATAGTCCCTAGATAGATGATACAAGCCAGAAGTACTTGGACATATGCTCTGGATCTTACGAATCAAATGTTTTAGGTCACAATTTAACCTTAAGCTATTTTAGTCTGTGTTCGCAATTTTTTTCCCCTCTTTTGTACAAGGGTTTCTTATTCGGAGTTCAGGAGTCAAGTTTTGTTGCCCCTGGCTCCAAAGACAAAGGGCCTAAAGTCTGTCTTTACAGTGGAAAATTGTGTTCTGCAAAAGCACTGATTACAGAAAGCACACAGTGTGAAGTAGACTATTGCAGAATTGTTAAAAGCATCAAAACCAACATAAATGTGTTGGGAGTAAATGTGTCTCCGGTTCATAGGCTACAGTAGCCATAGAAGTGGAAATAAAGATTATTACAGTTGATAAAAGAGAGAGAAAAAAGCAGGGATGCAGCCTGAAACTTGCCACTTCCAAAAGGATAACAGACACACACACACACACACACACACACACACACACACGTTATAAGGCTAGCTAGCTACCTTCCTAACAACTAAGTTAGTGGTGGGTTTCTACTGGTTTGTCCCGATTCAGGCAAACCGGTAGCGGTGGCGGGAGGGTCCGCCCACCCGCCCGGACGTCATCAGATGCGCTGCGCATGCACAGAAGGTTCTGCACATGCACAGTTCCAAACTGGTAGCGAAGGTAAGTGAAACCCAGTCCAAAAATCTAGATGAAATATCAGAAAAAAATAGGGCAATAAAGCAATTAACATAGCAAACTTCCCTGCCAAATCTTTACCAGAATCTGAAATCTTATGACATTATCTTAAGACAGCCTTGTAAAATACTGTCGTCCATTGGCATCTGTTGCATGGAAGATGTTTTAGGAGTAAAGTTAGAAACACATTTTAGAGAGTTATTCACATTCAAAAAGATATGATTATCAGTAAAAATATCTTAAAGAACTAATGGGTTAGGGGAGATGGGAAGAAGATTTATTGCCAGATTCTAATGTCCTATGTATGATTGAAAGTAGGAAGAATTTTCTGGCACTAGATTTTTGTTCTCCAGGAAAATGCTGAATGTCATTTTGGTTAAAGTTGATGTAAAAATAGATGTAGAAATAAACAAAAAGGGTATATTTATTATATATTTTTGTTAGATTCCTCTACATAAGAAATGTAGACAGTTTATGCATCATATAAGAGATGAATAATTACAAATCAGTTGTCATTTGAACAAAAGATCAGACCCAGATATTGATATAAAAAACCCTCCTTGTAGAGGGTAGTAGTTAATTCACCTATTTTTCAAGAATGTTAACCTAATATAGTCTTAATTTTACTATAATTCATAGCTGTTGAGTTTTTCAGGGAAATATTTATCTGTTAATGTTGATTACTTTGG
Organism: Masticophis lateralis; assembly: GCA_030761175.1. Taxonomy (NCBI): domain Eukaryota; kingdom Metazoa; phylum Chordata; class Lepidosauria; order Squamata; family Colubridae; genus Masticophis; species Masticophis lateralis. The sequence continues at coordinate 66,875,953 of JAUDYJ010000007.1, read as the reverse complement.
TTAGGTGGTACAACAGATCATGAGATTTTCTTTCTTTCTCACAACACAACTGTATTGTGAGAATTGCTGGCAGCACATAACACAGTTAACATTATGAGGCAGACCACACTTTTGTATAAATCACAGACACCTTTATTTTATGCTGCTTAACTTAATTGCTAGATTTGAACTTAGCAGAAAATTCTTCTCAGGCATTTGATACAATACAACCAGGTAACCATTTCTTTATTTAAAAGTAGGCTCTACTCAATTTCAAACTGACTCTGGGCAATTCACAATATAACAAGCAATAATTTATGCAAAACAAAACAAGATGGGATCCAGTTTTTTTTATGGCCCTGTAATCCTTTTTTATTGGGGAAGAGTCAGAGCAACTGAAAAAACTGAGCATTTATTGGCTGGATGCCCTTTCTGATGCCTATGTAGAGTTCACAGTAGATATTTTCTCTTTGTGCCCTGATAGAGAAACATCTGTCACTCACTAAGATTGAACTCTCAACCTTTTGAATGGGAGGCAAATATCTTCATCTCTAGGTCACCATGCTTCTAGCCTCACCAAATTTTAAGGACATACACAATTAATTGTTATATTTATACAATTTCACAATACACTAATATTGTAAACCAGTGTGAACTCTGTTAAAAACAGTAGCAATTTCAAACTAACACTGAAACAAACAGAGAGACAGTTTTCCGCAACAACTTGCGGAATCATCAGATAGCGCCTGGGCTCACACAATGTGATACAACACAGTGTGCATTGTTTGGACTTGGACTTATTGTGTTGCTGAAGCCAACCATTATGTTTTTTAAAGACCTTTTTATGGCTTACCAGACTGCAGCAATAAAATTCATTATGGTTTATTCAATTGACTTAATACAAATTGTGTGAACACAGCTTGTAACATCTTGTTCGGTTGCGGCTTTGGTTGCATTTCATTTCCTTTTTCTAAAAACAAACAAATAAATCAACAAAATGTATTATTCTTGGCATTTTATCCTTCAAGCTGTGAACTATTTTGCATAAATAATACTTCATAATAGCATTTTGGGAAATTAAAAAACTCAAAGTGTGCCACTGTGATTTAAAGGAAGCAACACAAGAAAAACTAAAGGAATATATAAAACCTAAGAAGGTGTGGTGTTACACCCTGCTTTCCTCTGAATAGCTATTTTGACTCCAAAAAAGGTCCCATATATGCTATTTCTTCTGTTCAGAGTATGGTTTTATTTAGAACTGCAGTTGTCTCTCAGTTAATGCTTTTTATCTATTTTCCCAGAATTACCTTTAAAAGGTGAGAGCAACAATTCAATAAGAACCATCTTATGGCTACAAACCTGATCCCTAACTATGTTTGGAAATGGCCTTGGTATTCTTCCTATGCAGACTGCAGTTTCTAATTATTTGCTTAAGACAAGAAACAGACAGACAGATGGTCCATAATAACAGCATTATGATGTCTTAAATATTCCACTATCAGCTTTTTGTTGAGGTTATTTCAGATCATTACAACAAGAAACAGCTTTTTAGTGTTTCTAAGCCCTAGTTGCCTTCTAGCTGTTACAAATTATCTCTCTTCTCTTCCTTGCTGGGCTCTTTCTTGTTAGAATTTTTCAAGGGTAGGCTAAACAATCATTGCACAAAGTTGTCCTTAATACCCTGCATAAACTGGAATATATGCCCTATGAGAATGTCTTCGATTGTACAATCTTCAGTTGTGCAAGGTATCATCCTACCATCATCAGTTGTTTTGAACAAGGTGCGTAGTGCTACTTAACTTTAGAAGCCTATCCACTTGCACGTTTGCTACATTTCCAAAAACCAGCTTTCATTCTGACAAAAAGCCAAATTTCAATAGTAATTAAGACCTTCAGCTCCAATCAGTATAAAGTAGTCAGTGCATCCAATGCTGTGGCTCAGTTATCATGGGTATTTATGATTGGAAAACATCATGATTTATTCATAGAATTTTATGAGCCTCTTTAGAAAAGCTACACAATGCCTTTTGATTAGTAGTGCTAGGAAGGCTGGCTGTCAGAAGCATCCAAGGCCTGGCTCTGCTGTTGCTTCAACCCACCAAGATACTCATCACACCATTAAAGAACTGCTTCATTACTAGCTTACCTGCTTGAATGTAATTCTTTATGCAGCTTTAGGCAATCACGGCAAAAAGCATTATAAAGAGAGTTAGCTCAAATGGTATGTTAATATTTAAAAATGTTATGTAAACTTGTTAATCTTAGCAATATGCCTTAAAATACAAATACGGTGTATTAACAAATCGCAATTTATCTCTGTTGAGTACTTAAACTTGGCTTAAAATTGCAATGTGTTAGCAATACATGTATAATATCCTTCTAGTCTTGCCGCAGTAGTTTGGTTGCTTCAAAATACAGAAGTCAAACTAAATGACTGAATGCAAATATATCACTTCAGTAACTAGGGCTGAGAGTTTTTTCATCCATGTCTCAAATCAGCGAACTAAAACTTATCACCATTTTCCCATGCAGCTGAAACCACTAGTATAGGGGTATCAAACTCAATTTCATTGAGGGCTGCATCAGGGTTTGACCTCAGGGGACTGGATGGGCATGACTGGAGTGGGCATGGCAAGCTCAACGTCACTTGTATCCAGAACACCTGTGGTGGCCAAGTGCTAAGGCAGGACTTTCCTCAGACCCTCCCTCACTCTCATTATAATCTCCCTCCCTCCCTCCCTCCCTCCTTCCTTCCTTCCTTCCTTCCTCCCTCCTCCCTCTCTCCCTCTCTCCCTTCCCTTCCTTTCCCTTCCCTTCTTTTTTCCTTCCCTCTTCATTCATTGACCTCTGCACTAATTTGTATTTGTATTTATTAGATTTTTATACCGCCCTTCTCCCGAAGGACGACAACTCTTCCTTGGTGTGCTAAAGAAAATTGAATTTAATAAAACATCTGTACAGTGTGATATTGTAGGTTATATAGGGTATGTTTTCCTTTGTGATCATCTTTGCAAATCCTGTAAAAATCATATCTTTGTTCTCCGTGTGAATGCCTCAACCACACAATTGTATCTGTGAAGGACATTCTTGTGCGATTATTTTATTGTTGCTTCTAGAAACAAACAAAAGGACTTTTGATTTATAAGTAGCAGCTATGCTGGTTCTTTTTTTTAATGGATCAGAGACCTATTCAAGCATCATCTTAACTCTATCCCTGTTTTCTAGAAAAAAATTTTCTGCTTCTGATTAGATGGTTTAATATTGGTTTTAGGGGTGGGTTCTACTTACCTTTATTACTGGTTCGCAATGGGGCCATGCATGCGCTCTTCGCTCGTGCGTTCTTCTGCACATGCACAGAAGCGTTCTGATGATATTGGGGTTGGCGGGTGGAGCCTCCCGCTGGTTTACTACTGGTTCTATAGAACCGGTGCGAACTGGGGGCAACCTATCACTGATTGGTTTGTATATACGCAATCACAAAAAAAGAAAACCTGTCTACATACCATCTGCTCAGAACTCTTCTTGAATAAGTTTCACAAAACAGGTAGGCAAACTTTGATCTGAGTCTCAATATCTTTTTCTGGGTCCTTGAAGCCCTCCTCCCCCTGAATCTTACAGATCATTGGATTTTTAAGGCATGATAGCTAAAAATCAGCAGTGGAGGTTCAAAACATGAAAATTTTAAAACCATCCAAAATATCTTCCAAAATTTAAATCTTCTTTTGCATCTTTGACCACTCTACTCTGCATCAATGTTCTGTGTGACCTTCAAGAACCTATCAAATTTAGCATGAACTCCAGGGGGATGTCCCCTCTGTGAGCATGGTGATGGTGATGAGAAGGTCAGAAAAAAACCAAACAAAAACCAAGAGAACCTCTTGGTTCTCAGAAGCTGAGAGTATACCAGCAAGATATCAATAATACTGACCATTAATTAGAGTTTCTGCTTAATCAGAATTTAAAAATCATTTCAACCCTTTATATACTGTTTAAGGGTAATGAACATCCTGAGATCCTTTGTAGAGAACATCCTAAGCATATTACATGGAACAGCTTTCTCCCTCCCTATTACAGGTAATCCTTGACTTACATCAGTTTATTTACTGTATTTTTCAGAGTATAAGATGCATCGGAGTATAAGATGCACCTTAGTTTTTGGGAAGGAAAATATGAAAAAAGCCGATTGGCAGGTGAATCTGTCTCCTGGATACCCCCAATCAGCTGTTCCCAGAGGTGAATTTTAGCAACAGGTTCCTTGGTTGTGAGCTCTGTGCCTTGCTTTTTTTTTTTTTGCTTTTTTTTTTCTGCCTCTGAAACGTCTTTTCTGAAGCTCTGTTTGGGGGTTTCTTTTCTGAAGTTTCATTTCTGATGCTTTTTTCAGCCTCTGAAACCTCCATTTGAGAAGCTGGGTGGGGCTACATTCGGAGTGTAAGACACACCCAGATTTTCATCCTCTTTTGGGGGGGGGAAGGTGCGTCTTATACTCCAAAAAATATGGTAGTTACCAAAGTTACAACAGCACTGAAAAAAGTAGCTTATGGTCATTTCCCACACTTATGACTGCTGCAGCATCCTCATGGCCACATGGTCAAAATTCACACGCTTGGCAACTGACTCATATTTATGACAGTTGCAGTGTCATGGAGTCATGTGATCACATTTTGTGACCTTCTGACAAGCAAAGTCAATGGGGAAGCCAGATTCACTTAACAACTGTGTTACTAAGTTAACACTTGCACTGATTCACTTAACAACTGTGGGAAAAAAAGGGCTGTAAGATGGGGTTAAAATTCACTTAATTGTCTCGCTTAGCAACATAAATTTTGGGTCAATTTTGGTCATCAGTTGAGGACTACCTATATCTGCATTTCTTTATATGTTATGGTTAATTTAGCGTATACTTTCTATTTTTCCCTCGGTAGAAATGTGTCTGCTAGGTTAAGAGCATAAATCTGATTATTGGGGCAGCTTGTCAAGGTACATGATTTGTTTCACACCATGAAATCATAGTTGTTATTTGGGAAGTGGGAAGGAAACTGTCCTTCTATGTCCTTACCAGAGTTTCAAGCTTATGTATACTTGCTGGGAAAACTTAACATCTTTAGTCAGCTTGGTAGTTCTACACGCTGAGTGATTATAATAGTATACCATTAAACAGGTCTGCTAGGAAAAAAGTTATCAAATTGAGCATTCCTTGCACACTATGAAACCACTAATATGAAAACAAAAAGAAGTAAAAAAAATGAGATAATTGTTTCATCTAGTGCCTAGCAGATGAGTACTGGCATCAGTCATCCATTTTTATACATAAAACTCACAAATGAATAACTGCCAGTAACCTCTGAGAAAAATCCAGGAAATTGCAAATTTGCATGCATTAATAAATTTGCATAAATTCAAACACCAGGGCTCAGAAGCATGTGCTTTTCATTTAAAGTTATGTCATAACAAACTTAATTGCAGGGGATTAATTGTAGGAGTTCACAGAACGCTCAACAAGAGTTGCGTACTGTATAAACAGCTAGTAATTAAAATTGTTAATGAAATGCCTTGTATTTTCATTTGCAGTTCTGGTTTGGTTGTTTTCCATGATGGAAAACAATAAAGCCACAGAATTTGGGAGCACTGGGACTTATTCATCCATCATGTACATCTTTATTTCCAAAATGATGTAAAGACACAACAGAATTTTCTTTCCTTGGGGAAAGGTCATACTTAAGATTTTCATATTTATTATCCTAGTATTTCTTAGTGGGATTGGGAAGTATTTCTGACTGAAATCAAACAATGGTATACAAATGATTTCAGATTATTCTGCCATAATGCTAACATGTATTTGAAGGTTGCATGCTGTTTTGAAATTGATGCCTATGTTTATATTTGAGAAGAATGTTTACTAAGGATGAAAAATTGAGAAGTTTAAGGCATGCACATGCTGGTATATAGATAGTGGATAATATGTATTCTGTTATGAAAAATGAATGCTTGTCAATAGAACTACATAGGATAATGCTTCAACCCATTTTGTTATATGAAAATGAGTATAACAGGACAAAAATAAAAGTTGAATGTGTAGTGGGAATTGGGGTATGTTAGAATTATGTTAATGTCATATTAAGAAGAGATAAAACAAGAAAGATTGGAAGAAGAATAAAGAGATACCTAACAAATGTGCATTGAATACAAAAGAGACCACAGAAGTTTGTTGAGATTATTTGTTCATACAGAGAAAATTCAGTTATACAGTTATACAGAGAAATTATTGAGTCTGTCATCTGCACCTCTATAACTGTCTGGTTTGGTTCTGCAACCCAACAAGACAGACACAGACTTCAGAAGATAATTAGAACTGCAGAAAAAACAATCACTACTACCCTGCCTTCCATTGAGGACCTGTATACTGCACGAGTCAAAAAGAGGGCTGTGAAAATATTTACAGATCCTCACATCCTGGACATAAACTGTTTCAAACCTACCCTCAAAACAATGCTGTAGGGCACTGCACACCAGAACAACTAGACATAAGTTTTTCCCCTAATGCCATCACTCTGCTAAACAAATAATTCCCTCAATACTCTCAAAGTATTCACTAAGTCTGCATTACTATTACTATTAATCTTCTCATCGTTTCTATCACCCATCTCCTCCCACTTATGACTGTATGACTGTAACTTGTTGCTGTATCCTTATGATTTATGTTGATTGTTTCCTAGTATGATTTGATTGCTTATTGGTACCCTATGACTATCATTAACTGTTGTACCTTATGATTCTTAACAAATGTATCTTTACTTTTTATGGACCCTGAGAGCATATGCACCAAAGACAAATTCCTTGTGTATCCTAACACACATGGCCAATAAAGAATTCTAATCTAATCTAATCTAATCTAATCTAATCTAATCTAATCTAATCTAATCTAATCTAATCTAATCTAATTGAAAGAAGACTGAATTTATCTCTATTTCCCTCACACACAAACAATGAAGACAGAAATATGTATTGGTTAAAAGGAAAGGGAAGTGGATTGAATGATGTGATTCTCAAGGGTTAGATGAGAAGTTTAAACAAAAAATAATATATGAATAAGTGCACGGATATGACAGAAACAATTGTTTGCAAGAATGGAAAAAGTATTCAGGAAAACAGATAGTTTATTGATTGATTAATCTTACAAACAGATCAAATGCAATACAAAAAATAAAATACTGCGTAGAAGTCCAGGATAATATGTATAAAAGGAATTCTTTGTTAAATACAAAGAATCAACATTCAGGTAAATATATCATCTTTACAATCTGATTGATATAATGGGTCCTTGGCAAACTTCTTTAGCTATAAATGTAGCAGTTCTGCTCACCATATATAGAACAGAACCCATGCAGGATAATAGTGAATAATACTTAATTATATTTCTATACTCAGATATGCACCATGGTAACGTAGCAATCGTGATGAATATATTTGAATGTCCATACCTAAGAGGAGAGGAGAAACCCAATCAACTTTAAACTGTGGTTAAGCTAGCTATGACTTTGCAACTCTTTCTGGTGCTAACCTTCCTTGGGGTTAACAAAACAAGTAAAAAATAAAGTTCTACATAAATAACAACCTTAGTTGTTGTTATCAATGCATCATATCTGTATATTTTATTCAGTGGTGAAATTCATTTTTTTTTACTACCGGTTCTGTGGGCGTGGCTTGTTGGGTGTGGCAGGGGAAGGATACTGCAAAATCTCCATTCCCACCCCACTCCAGGGGAAGGATACTGCAAAATCTCCATTCCCACCCCACTCCAGGGGAAGGATACTACAAAATCCCCATTCCCTCCCCACTCCTGGGGGAAGGATATTGCAAAATCTCCATTCCCACCCCACTCTGGGGCCAGTCAGAGATGGTATTTGCCGATTCTCCAAACTATTCAAAATTTCCGCTACCACTTCTCCAAACTGCTCAAAATTTCTGCTACTGGTTCTCCAGAACCTGTCAGAACCTGCTGGATTTCATCTCTGATTTTACTGGTCAAATAGAACAGCAAGTGAATGTTGAAAATGATTTCTTCCAAACATGAAATCAAAGTTTTAAATAAATAGACCTGAGAAGATTTCATTCAGGAATATACAATAAACAGTAAAGTAATTGAAGTTCTAGTGTAAACTTACATGGAAGCCAAACATTTATTTTCATTGAGTAGTTGGAGGAAATGCCTAAAATGTTCAAACATACAATGCTTATAATGTTCAGGCTAGGACTTTTTCTTTTTTTGTCATTTTTGTCATTTAGGTTGAAAAAAGCAAAATAATTGAAGCAAGTAAAATTTCAGATGAAATGCTGAAATGCTGACATACCATTTTAACACAGATTTTCACGAATTACATTACTTGTAAGTGATATGTTTGTATGTTTAAAATAGCTACTTCTTTTGAAACCTGAATAAAATATAGCATTTTCCTCAGATGTTATTTTGAAGCTTCATGTGAAACAAAAAAAGGGGTGATATAGGGCAAATTTAGCACTACTAAAATGGTAGCAAGCAAGAAATCTTGTCACTTGACATATTAACATTAGTGTTGTTTGTGTAATTAATTATCTGAATAGCAAACCATTCTGTGAGCTCAAGAGCTCTGCTTCTATCACCATTGTTGTCGATTTGGTTTATTCCTATCAGCACTATTTAAAACTTGAGAATAACTTGGAACTTGGATAGCTCAGCAGACTAATGCATTGTAATTAACTCCAGTTGTCTGCAATTTCTGTAAGTTTGAATCTCACCAGGCTCAAGGTTGACTCAGCCTTTCTAAGGTAGATAAACTGAAGACCCAGTTTGTGGGGGCAATAAACTGACTTTGTATAAAATATACAAAAGTATGAAGGCTATTGCTTAATGCATTGTAAGCCGCCCTGAGTCTCCGGAGAAGGGCGGCATATAAATCTAATTAAAAAAAAAACTTTATTCCAAAAACTTTGGGATAAAGAGTTGAAAAACCACGTAATAAATATATTGTTAGAGAAAACTTTGTAGAGGTTGTGTATACAAAATTGAGAATTATTCCAATCCCAAATTGTTCTTATCTCATTTTTCTGCTGACATGATCTGCCCTAGTTATATTTTATTATTGATTTTATTCTGATAATTCTAATCAGCATAGTCTGAACATATAACTGGAGGGATGTGAAGACTTCCTTATGTAGTTATGATACATGGTGTTATCTATCTTACCACATCTGGAATTTAATATTTAGCTCCTAAATAACTTCATATTCATTTCTTACTCCTGAGTCATTAGGGATATCATTTTCAAGGCTAATGTAGAATGAGAAGATAATGATCTGATGCAGGACAAGCGAAGATCAAACAAATGACAGCATCCAAAATAGCATTTTGCATGCTTTGAAAATGATACCAAATGAGTTACATTAAAGGCATAATCCTTTAATTAACAAACTCTCTGAAGAAACTTCAGTTTTTGGGTTTTAGATAGGAGTCTGAAAAAGGGCACCAATTCTTTCAAGAGGAATTGCAGTGATTTCTTGCTTTAAAGGAAGCAGATTTATCCCAAAATGTGGAGGAAAACATAGATATTTAATAAAAAGAAATATATACAAGGAAGTCCATTTGGAACCTTATAAAAATTGTCCAGTAGAGTTGAATCTTACTAATGCAATCAAATAATAAAATTAAAATTCATATGATTATAAAAATAAAAACATGTTTTATTTTGTTTTTTAAGCATCCTTTGCATCATTTATGAAACATATAACACCCTAAAACAGTGTTGGCAAACCTTTTTGGCACCGAGTGCCGAAACGGGAGTGTACGTGCGGCAGCGCCAGAAACTGGAAGAGCAGTCTCCCAGCGTGCACACGCGGGAGCGCCGGAAACCAGAAGAGAAGTTCCCCAGCATGCATGCACACACTGGGAAGCTGAGCTGCCAGTTTCCGGAGTGCGCATGTACACCCGTCACCTGGTCTTCCAGTTTCTGGCATGCATGCCTACGCGAAGACCAGCTGGCTAGCGTGCATGTGTGCGCCGGAACACAGAAAAGCAATGGGTGATGGCTGGCGTGCCCTGAGAGATGGCTCTGCGTGCCACTTCTGGCACACGTGCCATAGGTTCACCATCACGGCCCTAAAACAATAACAAGGATACTAATACAACTACTGGGATTTATAACTGCTAGTTTTCAAAGCACAATCTGAACATTTTTCAGACACCATGTTGTTATTGTTTAGACTGGTAGATAAAAAATAAGTGAATTTAATATGATGTAGTTTAATGGTGGAGTGTATCATGTATCATCTATCTATCTATCTATCTATCTATCTATCTATCTATCTATCTATCTATCTATCTATGATTCATTCATTCATTCATTCATTCATTCTAAATAATCTCAATTTGGTTTCTACCATATATTTCCCATCTCAAGATTCTTAAAAACCTGACACTGGATATAGTGTTTAATTAGGGAAATGTACTATGTTGATAATGTTATAGAACACAGGTGTCTAACTTGTGATGTCACATTGTCATCACATCACGTATCATGACTTTTCCCTCCTTCATTAAACCAGGGTGCGCATGGCTAGCATGACTAGTGTTACACATCTGGCCCACCACATGTTTGGCACCCCTGGTATAGAATGACACTGCATACATTTACTTGCATATAGAATTTAGTAGGTCATCCTTCCCAATGTTTCACTATGTTTTCCCAAAAATAAGATCGGGTCTTATATTAATTTTTGCTCCAAAAGATGCATTAGGGCTTATTTTCAGATTAGATCTAATTTTGGGGGAAATACGGTACTAAATGCAGCCATCTGGCTGACAATCTTAACGGGGCTTATTTTAGGAGTAGGGCTTATATTACAAGCATCCTGAAAAATCATGCTAGAACTTATTTTTCAATTGGGTCTTATTTTCAGGGAAACAGAGTAGCATACATTTTAGGATACATCTCCCCATCCCATGTAGCTTGTAAACAGTCATCTGGAATTATGGGGATTGTGGTATAATACATCAGGAAAGCACCCAGGTGACCTACAGTGCTACAAAGATCTAGCAATAGCTTTTTGGTCAGCCCGAGAAAGCAATTCCAAAAATAAAGAATTCATTCATGAGCAGAAATTTATTTAAGAGATTTATATGACTGACCATCTTAAGTAACTCTGGGTGGCTTCTACTGTACATCTGTGACAAACGAGATGTACAGTACTTATGAGATCACCTTCTGCCACTGATGGCCTCCCACCGGCCAATATGCTCCCACAGAGAGGGACTCCTCAGGGTGCCGTCGGTCAAACAATGTCAACTAGCGACCCCCTAGGGGAGACCCTTCTCTGTGCGGGCACCCGCCCTCTGGAATGAATTGCTCCCGGAGATACGTATGATTCCTGACTTACGTACCTTTCGCCATGCCCTTAAGACCTTACTGTTTCAATAGGCTGGGCTGGCTAAATAACGAATTTTAATGCGTGTTTTAGTTTTGAGTTTTTAATATAGGGCCAAATTATTTAATATGTTTTAAACTGTTTTTTAAATTTTGTGATATATCTTGTTTTACTGTGGCTGTGCACTGCCCTGAGTCCCTTGGGAGAAGGGTGGTATAAAAATTTAAATAATAAATAAATCAATCAATCAATAATAAAACAGGCTACACTGCTTGGTTTTCCCTGTCATTCAGTGGCTCTTTATTGTCACATTTGGGGATTCCCTATGCAGAGCTTTGGAGGATTGTTATAAATATAAAGGAGCAAGGGGAGGAAAGGTCCAAGCTGAGCTCTGAAGCAAAGAAGAATTCTTTGTGACAGAAATCTTGACAGAAGGTGCCAAGAGTTATTCTTACATTGGTTATTCTTGCATTTGACAGCATGGATGTTCTGCATAGATTAAAATAGAGCTGCAACTGACATAGAAGGAAGGGGAAAGGAAATAAGTTTCGAAATTGAGTTTCCTAGAGAGAACTGCCTTGAGCAAACTTCTAGAAAAATACATTCACTCTCTTATTCCTGGTTCAGTGGATATACATGCTGTTTCTAATGATACAGCTGTTTGGAACCTGGGAATACATCCCAGATGTAGTTTAGCATTTACGCAAAACTGAAACACTTTGAAGCAGTTAAGGAAAGCCAAAGAATCCCAGAGTGTCTAGGGAAAGCATAGGAGCCCTTTAGTACTGCTTGCCAGAAACACACTGAGAAAATTAGAAATGTAAGGAGGCTTATCTGGCCATTCGTGAATTCACTAAAAATTTGCCCAGCAGGGTTTTATATATCTTATTTATTATTTTATCTTATTTTCAAAATGTGGTTTTGAAAATGAAATAGATTTTTATTTATTACAACTCCCCCACCCCACTCCCAAACAAAACAAAACCTCTCTGCCACATATATTTTGAAGGTAGTATTTTGATGGAAAATGCATCATTCCGATGGTTTGATTAGCGTGTCATGATTCAGGGAATGGTGAAGGCACGATAGAAATAAGTAAAATCGACAGAGTGACACAAGGGGTCAGTGGGGAGCCTTACTGAATGTGTTTGCTCCTTCTTAGTTCATGAAATGCAGAGCTTGAAAATAAAGAGAAAATAGCTCACAGAGTCCCTGCACATACACACATTTCTGGGCTGTTTGGAGATCCTATTTCACTGCTAACTTTGAAAGGAAGGAAGATGTAATGTCTCAAAAGTTTCTTTATTGCCTAGCTTTTTGCTTGGTTGTTTTCCAACAAATCGATTTCTTCCAAGGCCATAGCTTGGGAAATGTAATGTTTGCTCCCAAATTTTAAGCATACTCAAAATTCATAATAAATTTATTTGTCAAGCATATATAAGATAACAGGTAACAGTATAAACATAATTTGAATACATGAAAAGAGTAAGTAAAAAGGAATATTAGGACAGGGATGGTAGGCACACTGGTGCTCTTATGCACACCCCTTACAGACCTCTTAGGAATTGTGTGAGGTCAACAGTAGACATTTTAAGGTTAAAGTTTTTATTTAACTTTAATTTCTGAGAGGCAAGGTGTTTTTAATTCTTGACATGATTATCACAAGGGAAAAAAATTAGGCACGAAAGTGAGTCACTGAATGATGTAAAAAAACTACTGAACAACTTCAATAATTTCAGAATATTGCTTCTCTTTGTATGCCATATGAAACCCTGCTTAAATCTATTGGTGTCCCTTTTTAAGTATCAATAGCCCTGTTAGGTTTTTATAAGAAAATTGATATTTAATCCAGTGAGAATAAGGCACTTTCAAATCTGTCTGTACACTGCAGAAGACTGTGGGTCAATGGAAAAATATTAACCAGAATGATTTTTCAGACTTTTTTTCCAGTTTAGAATGCTGGTAGTTCTTTCACTAGTGAAATGAGGAATAAATCTGTTATATATGATTTTGTTTAGTTTCCCTTTTCTCTAATTCTAGATTTGTTTTACACTATTTTTTCACAACATGTGGTATAGATATTTTCTTTGCACAATTTTCTCTTGGTATTTTAATATTTTCATTTTGAGTTGCTTATTTTCCTAATCTACACTTCTGGCATATTTTCATTTTTAAAATTGGAAATTGAAAGCTTTATTGTATTATAAATATACTGTTAATCTCATGATATCTGGAATTTATTATTAAATGATGGAGGCACAATTTTGTTTTGCTGCTTTCTACCTTTCTTCCAGTTGATTAAAAAAAAAAACAACCCCTAGAGCTTTTTTTTAAAGATAGTGATGATTCTCTCTTCTATTTTTCCAACAGTGAAGAGACAGAAAAGAGATGAAAGAAGCATGGACAAATCTTGTGAGAACTGAAAATGATAGCAATATAAGTGTCAAATATGATAAAAGAAAAAAGGGTATGGACCTACTTTATAAAATCTGGTAGGAGAAGATGCTTTCCATATTTTATGGCTTAAGAAGTTGCTGCAGAACAATAGCCCTGCTATGAAATCCTGCTATCCAATGAAGAGACAAAAGGGTGATATATTCTACATTTAACATACTGAAAGAATGGTGAATATCTTTGGCTTTACTTCTTATGCAGTACCTCTTCTATTGAATCCGCTGTTAAGCTAGCAGATGTGACTTTGGAGTTCCAGCAAGACGGCAGTGATTAACAGAGGGAACTAGAGCATACTTTCTGTGGTAGATGTGGTGGGACTGATAGTCCCATTAAAAAGCCTATTTCTATGTCATTTAGTGCTTTATTGGTTTTAACCAACATTTTGAATTGGAGCCAGAAGCCCACTGGAAGCCAGTGAAACTCACTGTGATGTGATGGGCATGTTGTGGCCTGCCAGGAGAATTGGCAACAGATTCGGACAATGAGGAGGTGGAGAGGAACATGGGCCAATCCTGGAGTCTGGGGAAGGCTCTGATGAGGGCTCTGCATCAGAGGCAGAGAAGGGGCCAGAGCCATATGCCAGTAACCAGCTGCCTTCGAAGGCAGACATCAGTGAGGCTGATGAACAGCTGGAGCCTGTTCCCAGTGCATGCATGTGCAGAGTTGCCAGACAAAGGGAACAGCTAAAGAACAACGGTCGACTTGGGAGTAAGGCCACAGATGGATGATGAATGGCCCCTCCCAGAGGGAATAAAAGAGGAGCGAAAGGGGAGTGGAGTTTGCAGGAGACAATTAGTCGACTTAATTGGTTCATGACTCCTTGCCAAGTTTTGAAGATATCGGCCTGGCAGTTCTCCAAGCCAGATAAGGTTGTGACTATAAATTCTCCCTTGAAAGACTTTGCTGGATGTGAATGAGAAGAATTCACAGTAACTTAATGAAAAGGACAAGAAGTCTGCTTCATGCTCTTGGTAAGCGTAGGTCAGAACAGGGCAGCCCCATTATGGTAAACCAAATGGAATATGATTAAAGCGTGAGTCACCATGATCAGGGTCTACTGCACTATTACTGCACAAGACAAATTTGTGCAAATATTCCCCTTATGGCTGCCACCTGTACTTTAAGCACCAGCCATGAGTCCAAAAGGGCCCTCAAACTCATACCAGAACTAACTGAAAAAATGAAACCCCAAACTGAGTTAATGATAGGAGATCTCCAGACTGGGGGAGAGAGCTTAAAACTTACAGCCACATAATTTTTCCACAGTTTACCTGAAATCTATTCTTTTTTTTTTTAAATTAAATTTTAAAAATTTTATTATAGTTCAAAAAACAAAACAAAACAAAAACAAAAACAAATGTATAATAGTTTTTCTATCACGGTGTAACATCACCAAAATATCCATGTATATACACACTAATAATTAGAAAGTAAAAATAGAAATTATTTACATATTCTTATACACAAATTTACATTTCCAATACTTATTGATTACCATAATTATACTGAAATCTATTCTCAACCACCAGTTTCCTGGCACTGAAAAAGGGCCTTAGCAGCATTGTCTGATTAGCCCTGGGGAGAGTTGTGCAACTGTCATTCCTGGCATGCCAGCTGGCCAGGGGCTGCCATTCGGACGGGAGGTGACCACCCACCTGTCAAAGTCCCAAGAGGGCTGAACATTTCTATGCAGTGTGACCGACTGCTAGGTAAGCCACGGAATTGCCTGAACCCATCCCTCCACTCCACAGGGCTGTAGTGCGGCCACTGCATAGCTGAGAGGCAGCCGCACATCAATGATGTCATCAGGCAGATCGGCATGATTGGGAAAAGCTGCTGTCACCCTCTCGGCTCTGCTTTTGGCTAGGATGGCCTCCTGCAACCCCCTGCCAGTGAAAACGGGGCACGCGGCCCTCCCGAGCTCCATTTTTGCTGGCAGAGGCACTGCAGGCCAGTCCTTTGCTGTTTCTAGGGCGGCCCCCTGGAAGATCTAAGCACCCCACAGGCCAGATCAGGCCCCTGGGCCTTAGTTTGACATCCCTGCCCTAGAGGAAGAAAGAGAGCCATGATGCCATCATGGCTCCTACTCCTAATTCCCTAAACTGGCCTAAAAAGACCCCTGATTAAACTACTGAAGATCAATGAAAGTTCCGGAGGTCAAGAACAGGACAAGGGCAGGAGAGATACATTTCTCCTATTCTAAATCCCCCTAAAGGTTGTCAACAAGCACAATCAATGCTCCAGGAGCCTAGATGGACATATATTTACTCATACCATTGTTAAAGCTAAAAAGCTATAACTTTCCTCAGACATCTCTCAAAAAAAATGCATTAATTTTATTAATGCATTTTAAGTCATTTTATCAAGCAATGTAAGAATTCTTGAAAATTGGTCTGCCTGGAATTTATTTGATTGACAAAGTAAATGTAGGAAGATTAAAATTTACCTTATGCTTAGAACACTGGGCTACCTAGTTCAATTTTAATATGCTGATTGGTAGCAGTTCTTCAGGTTTTCAATGAAAACATTTAAAGTTTTAGAGAGAGAGCTTACTACTACTGGTAACAAAATGTCTTCAGGGAAAACTACCAAGTTTAGAAAACTCCAAGAACCTAATAGTTCAACTCAGAATTACATAAATTCATTACAGTGGCCATTTACCTCAGCATTTGCACTGTTTTCTAAAACAAATAATGGCATCAGTCTGCATTGTTCAGTAATAGGTACTGGAATGACAAACTCCCAGACTCCAAAATGACTAAGAAAAAGTACAATCCTCAAGAACAAGACCATTTATACTATTGTGAAGGGCATCTGATTAAAATTCCAACCAAAGAGATTTTCCAAGAACACTAAATTAACTTACTTCGGATAGAACCAAAAGATGATGACATAGCTTAGCTCATTGTCAAAATGTGAACTGAATGTCTGAATAGGGCAGCTTGGGCTCTGTGGTATATTTCCATGTTAAAGTTATTTTGAAAAGTATCATATTTTTCGGACTATAAGACACACTGGAGTATAAGACACACCAATATTTCGAAGAAGAAAAAAGTTTTTGCTCTCCCCAGTCTCCAGGGGCCCTTTTCAGGAGTCCCAAACCCTCTGTGCATCCTGTTTTTCGCAAAAACAGGGCTTGCAGAGGGTTTGGGAGGCCTGTAGAGTGCTCTGGGGGCAGAAGACCGGCCTGTTTTTGGCCTCCCCGACCCCCCACAAGTCATGTTTTTGCCCTCCCCAGCCCCCAGGAGCACTCTGCAGGCCTCCCAAACAGGCCTGCTTTTGGCAAAAGCAGGAACCGCAGGATGGGATTTCAGGAGGCCAAAAATGGCTGTATTCAATGTATAAGATGCTTTTGGGGGAGGAAAAAAGTGTGTCTTATACTCCGAAAAGTAAAGTATATTGCTTCACTGAGAAATTCTAAAGCAGTGAAATCTACTCAAAACAACCCAAATAACTATCATGGGGAGTAGGGAAGAGCTTATAAAGGTTAAGCAAATATGCTAAAAAAAATTAATAAAATAAAAGTACATTTATACTATAATTTAATTGAAGCTATATTTCATCTTGGCTATTGAAATCATTGATCAAAATTACAAGCATCACCGACATTGTGAACCCTCATTTCTAAATTCTGTTGGAAGAAATATAGAAAAATTCTGCCCTTTTCCTGTCAGTTCTCATTTAGTACAAAACATAATTGTTTTTGGAAATGTCATAAAAATAATACTTTTATTGAAAGAGGGCGAGGGAGAGAATCATGGTACTTAGTTTTGGAGATCTGTGTTATCATATATAATACAGTCTGCAGCCATCCTGTCTTTCCATATTTTAAATGAATCCTAAAGGACAATAATCTTGAAATATTCCTATGAATAGGCAGGCATGGAATCTTCAGAAAAAGGGAAAGAAAATTTTCAGACCAGTAGTAACACCTCTATCACCTTCAACTATCAAGTACTATGAGAGAAATCTCAAAGAAATTCTCAAGAAATTCTGAAAATGTAAAGAACCAGAAGCCCTTTCTCTGAGGAAAAAAAAATTGCAAAGAATATTCTACCTCAGCATTAGTAAAGGTAAAGGTTTCCCTTGCACATATGTGCTAGTTGTTCCCAACTCTAGGGGGAGGTGCTCATCTCCATTTCAAAGGCGAAGAGCCAGCACTGTGGGAAGATATCTTTGTGGTCATGTGGCCGACATGACTAAATGCCAAAGGTGCATGGAACATTGTTACCTTCCCACCAAAGGTGGTCCCTATTTTTCTACTTGCATTTTTAAAGTGCTTTTGAACTGCTAGGTTGGCAGAAGCTGGGACAAGTAACGGGAGCTCACCCCGGGTGAGCTCCCGTTACTTGTCCCAGCTTCTGCCAACCTAGCAGTTCAAAAGCACTTTAAAAATGCAAGTAGAAAAATACTTGCATTTACTCCTAGAATACCATGGTACTAGGGATTCAAACTACTGAACTGCCAATCTTTCGATTGACAAGCTCAGCGACTTAGCCACTGAGCCACTGCATCCCTTACCTCAACATTAAGGCCCCTTTATTTCATTAATTTGAAAAGGCAAAAAGGGAAGAATTTTATTTGAGCTAAAGGGTCCTTTGAAATAGCATCGCCCCAAGAGATTTGGATGAGCCCCACTATGCCTTCCATAAAATACTAAAAATCTGCCTTTTTTAACAAACATTTCACCTGGCAAGTTAACAAGCTCTGCTAGTTGCTTTTTTGATTGCTCCTTTTTTTTACTACCTGGGACTAATTTGACCCTGGACCTTGATTATTGATTGATTATTTTACTGTGCTTCAGTTTTAACCCTCTGTGTGTCATTGCTATGAGATAGGTAGCCATATACATTATTTAACTAAATGAAACGAGTCTTTTTTAAAAAAAAAATCTAGAAACTGTCCATTATTTGTCATTGTCCTTGTAGTAATAAAAAGAAGAATCTATGGCTTCATTGATCCTTTATAGCATTCAACTCTGTAATATTACATTGCATCTGTCAGCATTAAGATGCTCAGAAATATTTCATCAGATACACTGATAATAAGTTTCCACCTTAGTCAGCAAGTAGATTATAAGCCTGTTTCTATTAAAATAATTGAGCCTCTGAGGGCACAGTTTTTCCAGTTATTCTTTATGGGAATAACCCAGCCTTGTTATTTTCTGCATCCTCAATTATTGTTGGATTATAAAATACTTGCTGTGCCATGTTTATCAATGAGAAAAATTCATTCTTGCGAACCGAAACAGAGTCAAGGACGGAGCAAGAGAAATGAACACGAGTCCACAATTATATATGGTTTGGCCCATCCAGCACTGATGAACATATTTACTTACAGTCCTTTGATGGCTTTCTTTAATCTCTTTTCATTTTTATAATTTCAGATATGCAGCATTAGGTTTTTCATTCACATTTCTGAACCTCCATCACTTTAATCTCAGCCTAACGGATGCCTTTTATTACCAGTACCATGGCCATGGTTTGCCATTCCACATATGGCTTTGCATTGTTTTTGGTCATTGTTTAAGATTTGAGGGTTTAGGGGGAAAAAACCCTGGTTCTAAGATGGTATGTCACAATCAAGTGCAGATGCACTTGACTTCTTGATATTTGAATGCCGGTGCAACTATAGCAACAGGAATGGGGAAAATGTGAATTTTATCTTCTTTCACATACCAACAACCCACATGAAGGTTCAATAGCTCTTTACAAGGCTGTTTATTGAGAATTAAACCATAAAATGAGAAAAATAAATACATCAGCAGCAATAACTACCTGTATTATTCCCTGGCTTTCACATACGGTTTAGACCAAAGATTTTGATGCATGGTGCTTTTCCGCTAGATTATATTACACAGAAGTAAAATCATGACGATGTGAACAATTATTTGTGGGAATGGTATGATTTCTATGGAAAATTTGTAAGCAGCTTAAGAAAAAAATATATTTCAAATAAGGGACCATAAAACGACCCTTTTCATGTATTTCCACCATTCATGTGATCTGACTGGCTACTAGGGCTTTGCAATCATTGGAAAGACAAGTTTTCCAAAGCTTGCTAGCACTAGAAAATGCTTACATGGCTGCTTGGAAAATTGTTGTGGAGATATGTGAGAAAAGCCGTGGGAGACTGAGTCTAGAGGCACTGAGTCTAGAGGCACTTTCTCAGGCTATAAAGGAATGAGTTGAACTGTACTTTCAGACATGCAAGATTGTTGTTCGTCTTACGGGTAAACCTGATAGGAATCACAATCAGATGAGCTAATTCTACTTTATTGTAAAACTATATTGACATTTCCCTCCTTGTTTCTTTTACAGTCTGGGATACTAGAGAGGGTCTCTTATGAAGTCTTGCTCCACTCACTATCCAGCTGTCAACTATGTTATCTCTTATCTATGTTGTGGCCTGCTAGCAGCCAGTGGATCTGGCAGCAGATTCGGACAGTGAGGAGGTTGGGGAGGAACATGGGCCAGTCCTGGAGTCTGGGGAAGGCTCTGATGTGGGGTCTGCATCGGAGGCAGAAAGGGGGCCAGAGCCATATGCCAGTTATCAGCTGTCTTTGGAGTCAGACATCAGTGAGGCAGACGAACAGCTGGAGCCTGTTCCCAGTGTGCGCATGGGCAGAGTTGCCAGGCGAAGGGAACAGCTAAAGAACAAGAGCTGATTTGGGAGTAAGGCCACAGGTGGACAATGAATGGCCCCTTTCAGAGGAAATAAAAGAGGAGAGAAAGGGGAGTGGAGTTTGCAGGAGACAATTAGTTCATTACTGCATTCCTGCCAAGTATTCAGCGTCTGAAAGATATCGGCCTGGCCACTCTCCAAGCCTTGTCAGTACCTTTTTGGCAAAAGGGCTCATGGAATATGAATATAAGACAAAATAGAAAATAATTCTGATTTCTTCAAAACAGCCACCTGTCTTTCCGAAGTGTGAAAATTTCTTCTGTATTCCCTGCCCACACCCCCCAAACTGCTATTATTTCAAACAAAAAAGCTGTGATTTTTTTCACTAGTTCAAGAATGATCCTGCTATAACAATCTGTATTCTCAAATATTAAAAAGATAAGAGTTTTTTTTAGTATTGAACTGAGTTTATATGAAATTTTTATGCATTCCATGTACTGAGTGGATTTTTTTTCCTTGAGTAATTAGACAAAGTGTTCCATTCCCCTGTGAAAGAAATTGCTTGCTAGCAAGTTATTTTTCATTGCTGTCAAAAAGCACAAGCTTCAATCTTCCATTTTTGAATGTGATCCCAAGTATTGATTATTAATCTTTCAGAAAATAAGAAGCACATCATTGACACAAATAGGTTT
The DNA here is from genome assembly GCA_030761175.1 of Masticophis lateralis. Taxonomy (NCBI): domain Eukaryota; kingdom Metazoa; phylum Chordata; class Lepidosauria; order Squamata; family Colubridae; genus Masticophis; species Masticophis lateralis. The sequence continues at coordinate 66,854,810 of JAUDYJ010000007.1, read as the reverse complement.
ATAGCTCAGGGGATGCCTTTTCAAGCCTCTTGATTGATAGACAAGCAGACAGACAGAAAAAAATATTTCAGAATACTTAAAAAATAAAAATAGAATACTAAATGTAGATAAGTAGTTTCTGTGCCCTAAGCAGTTAAGAGTGTACATACCATATCATATCTGTATGTGGATCCAATATAAAAATATATACTTTTTTTTAAAAAAAATTAATTTATATGCCGCCCTTCTCCGGAGACTCAGGGCGCCTTACAATGCGTTAAGCAATAGCCTTCATACTTTTGTATATACGTGCTTAGTAGGGCTTTCGCCCTCCCCCCAAAACGGTGTTCTTTTTTATACAAAGTCAGCTTATTGCCCCCACAATCTGGGTCCTCATTTTACCTACCTTGAAAGGATGGAAGGCTGAGTCAACCTTGAGCCTGGTGAGATTCGAACCTGCAGTAATTGCAGGCAGCTGGTGTCACTTTAGCACCACTTAAGCTGCTGTGCCACCAAGGCTCTTGAAATACTTGAAACTGATTCTATATAGTTCTGACAATAGTTACTCTTCAGCAAAATTTGATTCTTATTAAGCCATGAAAAGCCATAGATGTTGATCTCTAATTTGGGTGACTATAAATTATACTTAAGGGTAGTCCTCGACTTACAAATATTCACTTAATGACCGTTCAAAGTTCAGCACACTGAAAAAAGTGACATAATCATTTTTCACACTTACGATTGTTGTGGCATCCCCATGGTTACTTGATCAAAATTTGGATGTTTGTGATACGTGTATTTATGATGAGTGCAGTATCCTAGGGTCATGTGATCCCCTTTTGCAAACTTTTGACAGGCAAAGTCAATGGAGAAGCCAGATTCACTTAACAACCATGTTACTAACTTAACTTCAGTGATTCACTTAGCAACTGTGGAAAGAAAGGTTGTAAAATGGGATCAAAACTCACTTAATACTGTGTTTCCCCGAAAAAAAGACCCTGTCTTATATTTCTTTGAACCCTGAAATAAGTGCTTGGCCTTATTGCTGTGTGCTCAAAAGCCCGACTGGGCTTATTATCAGGGGATGTCTTATTTTGGGGAAAAACAGGGGTAACTATCCTGCTTAGCAACAGAAATTCTGGGCTCAATTATGGTTGTAAGTTGAGGGTACCTCTATTTGATTAGAAGTAGGATTTTTTGAATGAAAAACAACAAACACTTCAATTGGGAAGCAGTTAAGGCTTTAGCCTTAATCTTTCCATGAGAAAAATCTGCCTTATTTGTGAATTATTAGAATTATTAAGGGATAGTATGGAAATATAAAAGCATTAATCATCATCATCATCTTCTTCTAATAACCCCATAATGCCTTGCAGGGTGGAATCTGCGCAACTAAATGGAGCTAGCAGAGTATTTACTGGCCGGATGCCCTTCCTGTCGCCAATGTAGAGTTTTGTTCAGCAGATATATTCTCATTGTGCCCAGAGAGAGAAATATCTGCCTCTACCTAGGATTGAACTCATAGCACCCTGTAAATATAAATATAAATATAAATATAAATATAAATATAAATATAAATATAAATATAAAATAAATATAAATATAAAAGCATTAATGTCACCCTTTAAATCGCCTTCTCCAAAATATGTTTCTAAAATATTTGGTTCTACCTATTTAGGGTTCCACAAAGAGATTGCCTTTACTATAAGTAGTCTAAGGACTTCCCATTGTCACCTTACTGCAACAAGATTTAAAGCAATCTATCTACCAAAGCCATTTATGTTTTTTTAAAAAAGTAATTGCAACTCACCAGAGGTTTCATCAACCCTTTCATCTACAATATGGTCCTTCTGATGAACCCATTCGCTGTTGCATTTGAAGTAGATCTGAGTGGCTGGGCTGGCTTTACAGTAGAGGTTCACCGGCTTATTCTTGACAATGTAAGCTTCTTCCGGCTCAATGAGAAAATGAGGAAGAGGTTCTGGGGGATCAGAAGGAAAGGTTTCTGGGAGCTCGTGAAAAAAATCATCATCTGTAGGAAAGAATGAAAAGGAAACATTAAAACACGGTTAAATAAAATCTAGTTTTCCTTTAACTTTCATTTAAAAAATAATAAAAACATCGTGTTTGGTGGGAGAGAAGTGCTTTAAGTCCTATCTGACAGGACCCAGGAAGATATCTGGCAGGACCTTGTCATGGTGCCCATTCTGGGAACATCATTCATTCATTCATTCATTTATATATGTATTTTGTCAAGCATGTATTTGATAATAGGTACAAGTGTAAACATAATTATGAATACATGAAATACATACATATAAATGGGAACATTAGGACAGGGACGGTAGGCACGCTGGTGCGCTTAAGCATGCCCCTTAAAGACCTATTAGGAATGGGGTGAGGTCGACAGTAGACAGTCTAAGGTTAAAGTTTTGGGGGTTTGGGGAAGAAACCACAGAGTCAGGTAGTGCATTCCAGGCGTTGACAACTCTGTTACTGAAGTTGTATTTTCTGAAATCTAGTTTGGATCGGTTTACCATGAGTTTGTATCTATTGTGTGTTCTTGTATTGTTTTGGTTGAAGCTGAAGTATTCATTGACTGGTAGGACATTGTAGCAGATAATTTTGTGTACTATATTTAAGTCAGACTGAAGGCGGCATAGTTCTAAGTTGTCTAAGCCCAAAATGTCAAATCTGGTTGCATAAGGTATTTTGTTGCGAACAGAGGTGTGGAGGACTCTTTTCCTGAAATATCTCTGGACTCGTTTGATTGTATTAATGTCCCCTCAGGACCCTTCTACTAGAATCATAAAACTAGAGATGGTTGTGTCAACAAGCTTGGGAAATGTGTAACAGAACCCGCATAATTGTGTTTATTCGTTTGCGGTTTCTTTTGATTTTTTTACTTCATCTGCAAATCATGTTTGCATTCTTGTTATGTGTTGTCATATAGTGTTTTTAACTGTTGTTAGCCACTAAGAGTCATGAATAAGAGTTACACACCTATCTAAATTGAAATGAATAAATAAATCCTTATATAGCTGGCACATATTCTTTCACTATCTCATATAATTTGCAGATTGTAGATTGTATAATTTGTAGGCAGATTTCCATATGATAATCATGGACCATCAACCGTAATTGCAAAATCACAACTATATTTTCAAGTAGGTGGATTTAATTTGCCAACGGTATTTTTTTTAAATGAACAATTCATGGTTCCTTCAGAAGCATTTTAGTTGCTTTGGTTAACCTTGGTAAATTCATCTGGAAGTATTTTATGTATCTTTCTGGATCAGCTGCACTTACTTGGCACTACCGTAATAATGTAATTATTTCTTTAATAATGGTAAGAGTATTTTTGTGAAATTAGATTAAGTTAAGGATTAGGTCATGCCAGTTTATGACTACAGCAAGAGCTCATGAATTAAGATTACTTTATATATTTTTTCTCTACTGAAGGAACTAAATAAATGTTTTATTTAAATCTACAGTCAAGGTCTTACTGATTAGCTTTAATGCATGTGAATATTTAAAACCCCAGGAATAGCAGTACTCATAGAAAGTGACAGGAATAAAAATCACAGTATTAGTAACATATGAAAGCTTAAGATGTAGCTTTCTTATGTCGGCTGAATATTAGTGAATTACTGAAAGAATATTCCTCTAATTAAAAATATGTATCAGAAATCAGTCCAACGATACATATTGCAGAACAGTCTCCTCACCCAGAAACTTCTACATGAGTCGGGACTGCCAACCACTGGTTATCTATTGACTAGATTACTGCAGCACACTTTACATGGGTCTACCCTTGAAGAGTATTCAGAAGCTACAAATAGCATAGAACACAGCAGCACAGACAGCTCTGGAGCCCTCTTGGGTGGCATATGTCACCTTGCTGTTACATAAGCTACACTGGTTGAAATAATTACCTCAAAAGCCTTTAAGGATATGAGTTCAGGATATCTGTGGATACATTTCACCCTGATGGGACTAGTCCACTCTTTCCAACAGAAGAGGCCTACTTCAGATTCCATCTACCAAAGATTTTCATTGTCAGAGTTCAGGAGTAGAGACTTTACTGCTGTGACCCCTGCTGTCTGGATTGTTTTTCTACTGGGAGACTGCCCCCACAACTCCTGGCCTTCCAGTTCTGCCAGTTGGCCTCACAGTCCAATAGGGGCACACTATGCTGGGCTGGCTGAAAGGGTAGAAAAGATGCCCCCCCCCAATGGTGGGATTCAAAAATTTTTTACTACCGGTTCTGTGGGCGTGGCTTGGTAGGCATGGCTGGAGAAAGATATTGTAAAGTCTCCATTCCCATCCCACTCTAGGGGAAGGATACTGCAAAAATCTCCATTCAGATCAGCTGAGACTCAGGAAGCAGAGAATAGATAGGGGCAGGGCCAGTCAGAGGTGGTATTTATCGGTTCTCTGAACTACTCAAAGTTTCTGCTACCGGTTCTCCAGAACTGGTCAGAACCTGCTGAATACCACCTCTGTTCCCCTCCCCCACCCCCCGTCGTCCACCCTCTTGGTTTTTAGCTTTCTATTTAATTCTACTAATTTGAACTGCTTTGTATTATTACCTTTTTAACTTTTTATTATAATGTAAGCCACCCAGAGTTCCTGTATAGTGAGGTTTGAGGGGGGGGGCGTAAACGATAAATAAAATAAATAATTCCCAGAATTTGGCTTCTTTAGCTTCTCTATGACCTATTTTATAAAAAAAGAGCTCTGTAAAACTCAATTAGGAAGACTCTGGGCTGATGTTTCCTTACAGAAGTCAACAGTGATGTCTGCGGGATCTTGCTTCAGAATGATTAAAGCAGTATTAAGGCATCATTTTGCAATGTGCATGGTGATAAGGGGTAGATCTTCTATTGTAATGCTGCAGGTCTGGCTGCATCTGTTTGTTCCCTCCTGCTCTTCTGTTAACATCACTGAAAGCCAAACTTAATCATTAAGAACATGCTGCTAACAGTATGAGCCATTTAATTAGGCAACTTCATGAAAACCAGAATACAACACATATTACTGAATGCTATTGTCTAAATTTTAATAAAAGACCTGTATGCGTCTATGTGCCTTTCTATGTGTGTCTTTTGCTTCCATTACCTTCGGAGTGCATATGTAGTCTTTAATTTACAACCATTTGTTTAGCGGTCTTTCAAAGTTACAATGGCATTGAAAAAAGTGACTCATGGACCGTTTTCTACACTTACGTCCCTTGCAGCATCCCCGTGGTCACATGATCAAAATTCAGAGGCTTGGCAACTGGCAGGTATTTATGACAGTTGCAGTGTTGCAGGATCACGGTTATCATCTTTTGCAACTTTCTGACCAGCAAAGTCAATAGGAAAGCCAGATTCACTTAACATGTTATTAACTTAACAATTGCAGTGATTCATTGAACAACTGTGGCCAGAAAGGTCATAAAATGGGGCAAAAAACTCACTTAACAACTGTTTTGTTTAGCAATGGAAATTTGGGCTCAATTATGGTCGTACATCGAGGACTACCTGTAAGTAACTAACACATCAGCATTGGGTAAAATCATAAGCGCTCCACTTTTGTAGATATACAAAAAATGAGCATCTGCTTTCATTCAAATTAAACATAATCCACTACGGCTGTATCCATAATAGGAGGAGAATTATTGACAAAGAAACCTAAAGGGATCTGGTAGCACTTTTCTAATTAACAAATTTTATTCAAAGGAGTAAGCTTTCTTCAGCTGCCACTAGTGATGTCTATCCCATCTAGGCATCTGATGAAATGAACTGTAGCTCATGAACATTTATGCCAGGGGTGTCAAACTCGATTTCATTGAGGGATGCATCAGGGTTGTGTTTGATCTTGGGGGCTGGGGTGGGCATGGCCAGCATGACATCACTCATGTTGACGCTCTGCCAGTGAAAAGGGCTCCTGAGCCCCGTTTTCAGCTGCGACGGCCTCCTGCAACCTTCTGCCAGGGAAAACAGAGCTTGAGAGGGCCCCGGGCCAGATCCAACCCCCGGGCCTTATGTTTGACACCCCTGATTTATGCATTTAAATATAATGTGTTTATGAGAAACCTGCTATTGGAATCTTACTGCTTTATACTTGCATCCTAGTTCCAATTCTGTATTCACAAATTATTTGCTTGAAACATTACGTGTGTATACGTTGTACAGGATTTTAGCCTTGGAAAAACAACTGGTATCATGGAACCAAGGAAAGTTAAAAGCAATTCTCTTATTTCTGATGTAAAGACAGACTTCTTTGACTTCACTGCATGTCTTTCATTGCAAAGGAAGATTTACAGAAACTTCTTCGGTAAATAGCAAGAGTTTAAGATAGTCTATTTATTTCCCGTATCAAGACTCCAGAAAAACACACCAAAAAACCAAATCCTTCTTCTTTTCTGAAACAAGAATATAGCAATTCATTGGAAGAGTTCATAGCTTCTCATTGATTTTAAAATATCTTTGTCAATATGCAAAAGCTTTTGAAATACCCAGACAAGCCATTCTTATTGGTAAAAGGATGAGGGAACAGTCACTATTGACGTATCTCTCAGTAAGAAGCTGATAGTCCTAAAGGCCTTATTCAATCTCTTCTTTTCTGCTTCTGAAGCAGTTATCGTTATGCGCAGTGACGGACGCCAGTGATGATCAATAAAGCACCACGGAATATCAAACTAAAAATAATGCAGGAGGTTAGCTCTCCTCTCCGTGTCAGTTTTCATGAAGATTAAATGTCAGACAACTACCTTTCTTTGCTCACGATATACATATATTTTCCGGTGTCCAGAATTACAAAGGATATGAAAAGACTTTTCCTCACGGCCCAGCTTTTGTAGAAAGACAGATAGAGAACAAACAATGATGGATGAAAGGGACTGGATAGATTGCTATCAGGGTATCTATCTTCATAGCTTCAGTTACACTATGTCTTTATTAGAAAAGTGTAAATTGAGAAGGTTGAGGTTTCATGGGCCTTCAGAGTTTCTCGAACTATATTGGAAAAATACAAATTGTTCCTTTCTAATTATAGATAGAATATTTAACAGTTGGTGCACCATAAGCTACTAAAATGAACCCTGCTATTTTGCAATGCCACTGAGCCAAGCACCGTTAAAACAACCAGAAACAAGTAAGAAATATTGTTCTTTGTGTTTACATATTTTGGTAGATTTTTTTTTAATTTTTTGGGTAAACATCTAGTGATTCAGATACCAGGCTAGAGACCTGGAGATCGTGAGTTCTAGTTCTACCTTAGCCATAAAAATCAGCTGGGTGACTTTGGGCCAGTCACTTTCTCTCAGCCCAACTCAATTCACAGGACCGTTATTGTGGGGAAAATAGGAGGAAGGGAGGAATATAGGCATGTCCATCATCCTGAGTTATTTGTAAAAATAATACAGGTGGGCATTCAAATTAATGAATAAAATTAAACATCAAGGTAAACTTAATTTTTTTCTGAGTTAAATCATCTTGATTTAAATAAATCAACCTTTTAATTATTCTCTGCAAAGATAATGAATGGGATCTAGGCTCGGTCTTACCAACTAAAGAGTCTTCAGTACAATAATATGGTATGACCAACAAGTCTTATTCGTCGTATTGAATCTCTTCTAATTATGATTAACTCTGGATTTATTCCATTTTAAGGCCTGATGTTGGACAATCTCTTCACATGCATAGGACAAATTTCTACCAGTACATCTCTCTTCAGTACATCCAGACCACATCTTTACTTCTGGTAACTTAACAGGAAATCAGCAAAAGAAATAGATGTACACATGCATTCTATAATAAAGCAAAAGTGCAATTCTGGATCTTAGCAACAGGGGAAAAATGTGGTCATTTTCATTAATGGCTCCCAACATACGTATTATAATGGCCAACATCCTATTAAAGCAAAACACAAAATTCCCTTTTAAAGATTTAAAGTTTTTCTGATCCAAATTGACTGATCAGGATCTTTGTGGTGTTGTTCAAATGATCCTTTAAAACACTTTCGTTTTTAAAGTCAGTTGCTATAGTGAGATTTGTTAGATTTGCCTGCTCACTGATATAACATAGTTAGGAAATACATTCTGCATAACCAAAGCAGACAGTAGTGAATTAATGCAAATATTTCCATGTTATAAACAATGTATGCTAGCTCAACAATTCAGTTTGCATCTAATCATGTTCCACAGAAACGAAAAGAAAAATACTTGAGTGTCCAGTGTGTAGACTATCATTTAATAGCAGATCGCAGGATAATAGAGTTGGAGGGACTTTGGAGAACTTCTAGTCCAATCCGCTACTCAAGCAGGAGGCCTTATATCAGGGCTGTCAGACTTGTGGCGTCACGGCAGCGTCACGTGACATATCGGGACTTCCCCCCCTGCCTTTGTTAAACCGGGCATGGGCATGGCCCTGCCTTATACCATTTCAGACAAGAGAGTTGTCCAGTTTCTTCTTAAAAGTCTCAGTGATGAAGCATTTACAATTTCTGAAGGCAAGTCATTCCAATGATTAATTGTTCTCACGGTTAGGAAATTTCTCGTTGGTTCTAAGCTGCTTCTCTCATCCCTGATCCTGGAGTCATGTGATCACCATTTGTAACCATTCCCAGCCAGCTTCTGATAAGCAATGTCAAAGGGCAAGCCCACATGGCTTAACAACAATGTGATTCATTTAACAAATGCAGTGATTTCTTTAACAAAATGTGTAAAATCAGGTGTGAGACTCACTTAATAACCACCTTGCTTAGCAACAGAAATTCTGGTTCCAATCATGGTTGTAAGTCGAGAACTATCTATGTAACTTTGCTATTTCTAGGATATTTCTTACTAGGCCCATCTATATTGACTCTTTCTGATATTAGCCAAGGACACCCAAAGGTGCTTTTTCAAGAGACAACTGGACTTTTGGGGGGTTTTTTTCTTTGAAGATGTTTCACTTCTCACCCAAGATCTCTTCTTGGATGAGAAGCAAAACATCTTCAAAGAAGAAACCAGAAAGTCCAGTTGCCACTTGAAAAAGCACCTTTGGGACAACATGACCTGGATGACTGAGAATCTCCATAAACATTTAGCCAAGGACAGCCCAGTAATCACCTGGCAGGGCTGATTTATCTTAATATGGGAGAAAAGGATGTCTGAATTGGAACATGGGCTAGCCCACATTTCTTGAAATTTTCTTTATACACTAGTTCATTTCCTCCAAACAAGAAAAAGGAAAGTAACCAAAAGACGGTGTGAGGATATTTAAGAGATATTTGAAAATTGTATTGTTAAGGACAGAAATTGCATCCGTTTTTCCCTCAGATAAGGAAAAAAAACCCACTCTAACCCTGAACTCCTAATAACTATTGGCAGATTTGTAATTTGTAATTTGTAGACTTTATAATTTTTCATTATTCTCCAAGATAATAGTGATGTGGAAAAAGAATATATAACAATGAAAAGATGATTGGATTTTGTCACATCCTATGGAGGAAAAAGAATGTCAACAGAAGACTCCTGTCTCATCTCCTTCAGCATTCAAGGCCTCTATCCTATACATCTGCTACACGCCACTAAGAAGTAATAGCCTCAGCCTTATCAAACTGATAGAATCAATGGTGGAAATTCAGTTTGCTTTTCTGACTTCCCAGATGTGATTAGATGTCCTGCAGCAAGAACTCAAAACATTATTTCTTTCTCTCCTAAGCAGCAAGCTATGTTTTAACATGTCCTTTCCCTACATATACCTCTGATAAACAGGGGGTGAAGGAGAATTAAGACCTGGATATCTGCAAGAACAATTAAAATATACATTTATATCTCATGGTTAATATATGATAACCTCATTCTATGTTCTATGAAGTACGAAGCATTAATTGAATCTATTTGAAGCAGAATTTAGCCAGAAAACTAGTTTCATTACTACTGTTTGATAATACATGTGATTTTGTTTGTCTTCTTATGCTATAATTCCAGAAAATTATTCTTAGTATTTCCCTCATCTTTGTCTCTTTCAAAGAAGAAGCAATTACTGCCATATTTACATATATTTAAAAAATTCTTTTCAAACAAAATTTTTTACTTCAGAATAACTCGAAAACATTTTAAAGTGAATAAATGCCAAGTTAATTCTGTTCGCATTTGAATTCCAATCATTTAGCGAAACCTTCACAGTGCATTACAACAAAGGCAGCTGGAATTAACTGCATGTTTGGGAGCTGAGCTCAGTTTTTAAATGTTTTGATTAAATGGTCTTTTAGAAGAATATACTCCATTTTGCATGAAATTAACAACAGGTGTTATTTTGAACATATAACCGTATTAGGCAAAGATAATGCATTATTGTTGCTATGACTTCATTTTTTAAAAAAAAAATCTTACGCTCTATCACGATAGGCGAAGGTAACGTGGAAATTCTACACAGCAAATGATACCCTGCAAAATAACATATTCTGTATCTTTTTATCTTTTAGCCCTTTTCCCCCTACAAAACAATCCTCTAATCAGACCCCACAATTAATCCATATTGATGGCTGAGCAGAAATCTGAACCCTGAGCTTTCTGCTCCTATTTCATTTATGTTTATTTGTTCTACCCTACTCAACGGTTTAAATAATATATCACTAGACAAAGGGGGGAAAAAACCCCAGGTCATTCACACTCACAAGTATATTTAGGATCCATAATCTAAGCTCTAAATTTGTTTATTTCTTTCTTTCCTTCCTTCACATGCTTGTGTAGTACTGTGGTTCAGATGCATAAATCTTTTACCTATACCAGAAACTACGTAGACAAATTAGTACACAAAAAAAATAAATAAATAAAATGGAGCAAGCTTAATTTTTGAGGGCCCAGGGTTCCATGGGATATTTTTGGAGGAGTTAAGAACTGCCAGTCAGGTAGGACACTGTAGGAAGTTAGCACCCACCCTCTCCTTAGGAAAATGAAATATTCTACGAAATATTAAAGAGGCAGAATATTGTTTTTCCCTGGATGAGAAATGGAGAAACATGTTTTTAGGCAGGAAACAGATTCACTCTTAATAGCCCCCACCATCCTCAATAGCCCACACTTAAGAGATAAAGAAATAGCTAGGTCTATTCATAGGCAAATGCCATCACCCAAGATTCAACAAAGGTAGGATTAGCCCTCTACCCATCTAGCAACAGAACTCGCCACATGGCACCTGGGAAGATTACATCATCATCCAGCAAGGCTCAACCAAGCTTAGCATTCAGGGCAGCCTACAGAGTTGCCCCTGCATGGTATGGGAGTCTGACAACCAATCAGAATACAAGCTCAAATTCAAACGCCAACAGAGGGCATAAAACCAAGGCACTCTCAGCATCTTGCTCCATTTTCTGTTCAGGAACTCAAGCCATGCGATCCTATTCATCAATAATCCTTCTTTCCAAGCAACTTCCATGAATCCAGTGTCTTTTTCCCCACTTGGAACTCAACCGAGAAGGATATTTCTTCCAACAATATGTTACATGTGGAAGCAGTCTGAGTTTGGGGAATTCCTTCCTTTAAAAACAATGTAGCATATCTAGACTGTATTATATCACACTCTATGTTTTGTTTTTTTGTCTCTTGTTAGGGCTACTGGAACTTTTGGTTTTCAGCAATCATTTTAAATCTGAATTCAGACTTGCAAGAGAGAGAAGGGTGAATGGGTAGGTGGAAGATTTGTGGGTCAAAGGTTGCCTTTTTTGTGTGAGAATATTTATATTGTGCATTAGCATGCTTACTATGTTCCAAGTTTAATTGTTTAAAATCCAATGAGTGAATAGATTAAGAGTTAACCCAGAGAAAGTTTAAAAATAAACAATTTTAGATGTAATATTCTATGCATGTTGGCAATGGATTGTTTATGAACAACCAAAATGACAACAAAATGCAATTTTTCAGGGTTTTTTCCCTTTGGGGAGGTGGGGGGCGTGGCCTGCACGTGATGCATCTGGCCCATGGGCCGCCAGTTTGACACCCCTGCGTAGACTAATAAATGTATTCTTTACAAGGCTAATATAGAATTTCGCCTCTTGGAACCAGAAAGCAATTCATCAAGCCAGGTGGAAAAGACACAACTGACTATGAGCGATTTGGGGGGGGGGGGGCGGGGAGAAACCTGAGATACTTGGTTCAGACGGTATCATATCTATCCTTGAAAATAAAACTTGCAGTATCCATTTAAGATTGAGGAAAAGAAGTTATGGAAACCTCTTTCTAATTATTACAATGCTTTGAATAGTGATTACTTTGTGTTGTCGATTTTTCTTTTCATTTATTTAAATGTAAAAAAAGCTTTTTTTTTGGAAAGAGAGAGAGAGAGAGAGAGAGAGATAAGTGCATGATGAACTGAGTAGGTAACTGATCACTTCAGCATTTCTCATATAACAAAGCTCACAGTCTTTAGCTCACAATTGTTCAAAGTGAGAGCTTGAGGCACTTTATCTAATTAGCAAACCAACACTTATTGAATTAGATATGGTTTGTAATGGCAGTTTATGAGCAATTCAGTATCGTTCATACCTCTTGCCTGCTTCTTTTGAATAACTGAATATTGGATTTAGAGACTTCAGGAGCTAACATAGAAATGTATGGTGAAAAGATCAGATGCTATTATTTCAAATTTTTCATAAAACAAAAATGTCTTATTCCATTTGATATTGGCTCCCGAAAGCCTAAACAGACTTTTCTTCTGAATCACCTGCAATGCAAGAAATATTTTTACTTTCAACTGCCGTTAGTAGCCCTAATGGTTGACATGGGGGTCATAGAATTATTGCAGCTCTAAGCAGCATCATTTCCTTCTCATTGTAAAGCTTCATTTTTCTTTGACACATTAGTCCTGAAACAGCTCCAGGCTCTTGACCCTCCTTTAACCTTGGTAACTAATTAAAGATGGACAAGACCTAGGTTACAATATTTTTTTTATAAACCTATTCATTCAAGCCCCCTTAAGGCATCCTTTGTCACTTGGAACAAAATTTCCTATATTTACATCAAGATAAAGACTGATGTTAGCATGAGGAACAAATGGGAAGAGATAAGAGATGTAACTTTAATGGCAAACTATTTTAAAACTTCATTAGAGCACTCCAGATGTCTTCTAGCTATAGAAATATTAGCAGTAGTTTCTTAGATTCCATAATTTGCACTGAACTTGGAAGATGATTTATTTTATGTGTCCTTACAGTTAGGAAAAAAAGGGATGTGGTGGCTCAGTGGCTAAAACGCTGAGTTTGTCAATCGAAAGGTTGGCAGTTCAGCAGTTTGAATCCCTAGTGCCAAGTAATGGGGTGAGCTCTCATTGTCCCAGCTTCTGCCAACCTAATAGTTTGAAAGCACATAAAAAATGCAAGTAGAAAAATAGGGACCACCTTTGGTGGGAAGGTAACAGTGTTCCATGCGCCTTTGGCGTTTAGTCATGCCGGCCACATGACCACAGAGATGTCTTCGGACAGCGCTGGCTCTTTGGCTTTGAAACAGAGAGAAGCACCGCCCTCTAGAGTCGGGAACGACTAGCACATATGTGCGAGGGAAACTTTTACCTTTACCTTTTACAGTTAGGAATAAGAAGATTTCTCTTTACCAGATATCTGGTTCATTCTGATAAAAGGAATATATTTTTAATCTTATAAATGCAACTTTAAATAAACACGCATTCAAATACTCTCCAAAGTATATAGGACATCTAACTACTCTTTCAAGCCTAATAATAACACCTGTCCTAATAAATACCATGGTGAAGAGGTCTGCCTTTAGTACTACAAACAATGGAACAAAAATAAGAAGCCAAAAAGCTTTTTAGAAATGATTAAGGATTAGTTCTGTGCACTGGATTGAAAGAAATATTTTACTGAATATATTTAAGCAGACATAGACAACAGCCATCAATTAAGGATGCTATCATTTGAGTAAGTGTGTGAGGCAGGAGGTTGGAATCAATTATTTCAAACATCGCCTTCCAACTCCCTAATATTCAGATGTCATGACGCGATAAGAGTTTGTTTTTCTGAATTCTTTATAGAATTAAAATATTTTACTTATACAAGTAGTCCTCAGCTTACAACAGTGGTGGTTTGCCCCCGGTTTGCACCCGTTCTATAGAACTGGTAGTAAAACCAGCAGGAGGCTCTGTCCATCAACCCCGATGTCACCAAAACGCTTTTGTGCATGCGCAGAAGAGTACGCGCACGCGTGTGAAGCGAGTGGCCCTGCTGCAAACCAGTAGTAAAGTTAAGTAGAACCCACCCGGACTTATAACCACAATTGAGCCCAACATTTATGTTGCTAAGTAAAAAATTTGTTAAGTGAGTCTTGCCCTATTTTACAACCTTTCTTGTCACAATTGAATCACTGCAGTTGTTAAATCAGTAATCTAGTTATTAAGCAAATCGGCTTTCCCCACTGACTTTGCTTGTCAGAAGGTCACAACCGTCATACATGTGTCTAGCATCCAAATATAAATCCTGTGACCATGGGAATGATGCAATGGTCATAAATCATGTCATTTTTTTCAGTGCCTTTATAACGGTCATTAAATGAACTGTTGTAAGTCGAGGACTACCTGTATTTTCTGTACCATAACACATAATGCACATTTTCTCTTTATTACAACAGCTCACTCATAAATGTGCCATTCTTATGTTCAAAGCCTGCCAAGCCATTACTTTATTTTTCAAGTCCTAATGGTACACATATTTGGCCAAATACCTTTTGCCAAGTTTCAAAGAATCACAAATTCTTCACTTTGTGACTGATTTATGTCCAACTTCATTACAAGTCCATTATGATTCTAAAGAGGATGGGGGCATGAAAAACCCCATACTTTAAAAACTATATAGTTATTTGAATACTGAACTAGGTACAATATTTAATAGCAGACTACAGAATAATAGAATTGGAACTTTATATCTCTTCTAATCCAATCTAATGCTGCGCAAGCAGGAGGCCTTTGTTCCAGTGGTGAAATCTAAAATTTGTTAGTACCGGTTCTGTGGGCATGGCTTGGTGGTGGTGGGGGTAATATGACTGGGTGGGCATAGCCATTATTTTATTTTTTTTACTTTTAAAACCGTTTTTTCTACAACCTCTTTGGCGAAGCATTTCAAAAATGCTTTCGAAAGGCTCTGACGATCCCAGCTGACTTGCCTGATCGGCAGAGGCTTTTTTTCTTTTAAATGCTTCTGACGATCAGGCAACTCTCCGAACCACCTGCTTCCATCGCTACCGGATTAGGCGATCCGGTCCAAACCGAGCGTATTTAACCCCTGCTTTGTTCTGACCTAGGCTTTCCCAGCAGCACAAAGCTGAGTCCTCATCCCGATGAACCCCTTTTATTTAAGTTACAGTGAATTCCTCTCCAGCAAAGTCTTTTGTCTCCCACAGTCTTTCAAGATAGCCCACAATTACCGATCTTTATCAGGCTTGGAGAGTGGCCCAGTCAATATCTTTCTGTAACAGACAATACTTGGTAAGAATGCAGGAACAAATCTTCACCAAATGAACTAATTGTCTCCTGCAAACTCCCCTCCCCTTCACTTCTCTTTATTCCCTATGGGAGGGGACATTCACCGTCCACCTGTGGCTTTACTCCTGAGTTGACCCTTGTCCTTAGCTGTTCCCTTCTCCTGGTAGCTCTGCGCATGCGCACACCGGGAACAGGATCCAGCTATTCTTCTGCCCCACTGATGTCCAATTTCGAAGGCAGCTGACAACTGCAGAGCATTCATCAGAGCCTTCCCCAGAGTCCAGGAATGGCCCATGTTCCTCCCCAACCTCTTCACTGTCCGAATCTGCTGCCAGATCCACTGGCGGGCCACAACAGCCTTATACCAGAGGTGTCAAGCTCGCATCATCACGGCGGTGTCACGTGACGTCTCAAGACTTTTCCCCTTTCGCTAAACCAGATGTGGGCGTGGCCAGTGGTTATGAGATCACTGTTATGCAGTGATCCTTAAGCAACACTGTTTTACTTGTAAAAATCAGGATAAACTCAAAATTAATCTCTGTTCCGAAATATGTAACAAAACTCATTAATTCATTGTAGCCCAAATACTGATTCCAAAATCAGGTAGTGCTATCATTGCATGCATATTTGTTTATCTGTTTTTCAGGGAAATTTAGGCTACAGAGGTAATTCTTAGAAAGATGTATGCCCCACTGAATTCATTGCCTTGAAAGCACAGGTTTCATTATTACTTCAAAATGCTCATAGAAGTTTAAAGTGAAAGTCAGTTGAAGATTAAATAACACATTAATATTTGAATGCTCTTTCATAAAGGAAACAAAATCAAAATAACTTTTGACAAACATTCTCCTACGTAAGAAAAATGATTCACATTAGTTGTCCATGTATAATTTATATAGGAAGAACTTTCATTTTGGATGTCCTATTTGAATGTCTTCTTCCTCCTCCTCCTCTACCTGAAAAGGTACAATCCACTAGGTTCCACCTTAGTATAAATAACATTCTACTTGGAGAGTTACTAAAGAATGATTTTCAGTCTGAAGTCAATCTTTGGTTGATTAAACATACTAGTTTCAAATCGATCTTAAAGGTAAGAACTGCAAAAAGAAGAATTGCCTATCAACAGCTTGACTGAGAAATTCATGTGATCACTGCCTTCCCTGCTTGTATTGTTATTTCAAAGCTAACGTATGTATAAATAAGTCATTTTATGAAATCAGTTTCTTATATTTGCTTGTTTTTGGGTGATAGATTTAGTTTTGGACAATGTGCTAATGGCCTCCCCGAATCATCTAAAAAATTGTTGTGTGATGATGATGATGATGTACAGATAGTCCTCAACTGAAAACCATTCATTTAGTGACCATTCAAAGTTATTACAGCACTGGAAAAAAAAAAGTGACTTGTGACCCTTTTTCACACAACCGTTGCAGCATCCCCATAGTCACGTGATCAAAATTTGGATGCTTGGCAACTTCATATTTATGAATGTTGCAGTGTCATGTGATCACATCTGACAAGCAAAGTCAATGGGGAAGCCAGAGTTATGTAACAATCCTGTTACTGACTTAACAACTGCAGTGATTTATTTATATTCACTTAATTGGGCTGTGGTGGCACAGTGCTTAGAATGCAGTACTTCAGGGCTAACTCACTGCTCACTCCAGGAGTTCAATTCTGAGCAGCTCAAGGTTGACTCAGACTTTCATCCTTCTGAGGTTGGTAAAATGAGGACCCAGATTGTTGGGGGCAGCATGACGACTCTGTAAACCACTTAGAGAGGGCTGTAAAGCATTGTGAGATGCTAAGTGCTATTACTATTGTACTACCTGTACATGAAAATGAACTGGAAAAAAATGACAAAAGACTATTATTATTCTACTATTAGAAGTAAACATAAACGTGCAGGTGGTTTTAATATGCCAATACAGTAGAAATATTTCCAAGATTGTATGGATAACAGCATTTTTAAGGATCTATCTATATAATCTTCCTTTTTCGGCTCATATATTTTATCTACAAGACATATCTTCATAGTTCTTTTACTTTGCAGGTACACAGACTCAGCAAAATATTCAACAATGTACTGGGGCACTGATATAAAAGCCCCATGGTTTTCCCCCGTTTTAAACAGCAGTAGATTAATTTCAAGACTCACAATGGGGCAGTACAGTTCCATCTGCTCCTATAACTTACAGAAGCAATCTATAGCCACGAAGTTAAGAGTTCACAAAAAGTGACAGTATCTGGTTAAATATTGCAATGTTTTATTCCCTGCAGAAACTAATTCTATCAACTCTTTCTTGCAAAATCTTGCTGATTTGTTATTCTCTCATTCCATTTCCCCTGCCATCCAACTGATTTAATTTAAAAGACTAGGTCAGGAAAGGAACTTCTGAAATTTGGCTCCCTAGCTTCTCACTCCCCTTTTCACTCCAAAGTTCAGCTAATGATCCTATCCAGTTTGATACTTTTATCCCTTTGTGACTGACATCAGAGCTAATAAAAGAAGAAAAATGCTGGAAAAAGGAAAACATATTCTTGCTACTTTAAAAAAAACCCTCACACAATTATTTAATTCTTTATACATATTAGAACAATGTATCAGAAAAATACTGGCTCAAAACACAATCCATTCTTCTAGCCAATTGTGACAAAACAAAGCCATAGGTTAAAGCATTAGCTTCTACTTGTTGCTTCTGTATTTTATGTCTGTGTGAATCCATTTAGAGATGGCTTGATTGTTTCAGATCATGCAGCAGAATCTTTTCCCAGCAAGTGCCAAGATGCTTTCCACCCCCAAAGAAGAGGGTGAAAATCTGGGTGTGTCTTATACTCCGAATGTAGCCCCACCCAGCTTCTCAAAGGGAGGTTTCAGAGGCTGAAAAAACCCATCAGAAGTGAAGCTTCAGAAAAGAAGCCCTCAAAACAGACCTTCAGAAAAGAAGCCCCCAAACAGAGCTTCAGAGGCTTTTTTTCTGAAGCTGTTTTGGAGGCTTTCAGAGGCAGAAAAAAAAAGTTTTTTCTGAAATGGAGTTTTAGAAGTTTCAGAGGCAAAAAAAAAAAAAAAAAAAAGCAAGGCACAGAACTCACAACCAAGGAACCTGTTGCTAAAATTCATCTCTGGGAACAGTTGACTGGGGGTATTCTGGGAGGCCATCCACCTGCCAATCAGCTTTTTTCTTATTTTCCTCCCCCAAAACTAAGGTGCATCTTATGCTCCGGTGTGTTTTATACTCCAGAAAATATGGTAATTTTGGATCACTGTGTTTTTCTTTTCTCAATCCAAATTATTAATGGGGAGGGGGGAGAGACAGTGCTACATACACTGTCTTGAGCTCTTTAGTGAAAAGTTGAATATAAGTAAAACAACAACAAAAAAGTTGATGCAGAGGGGAATTAGATTTGGAAGCTGCATGCCGAATTCTTTACACAGAAGGTTAACAGATTAACAGAGCTGGAAGGGACCTTGTAGGTCATTTAGTCCAACCAGGGGTGGGTTCTAAATTTTTTTTACTACCAGATCTGTGGGCGTGGCTTGACGGTCATGTGACTGTGGACGTAGCTTGGCAGTCATATGACTGGGTAGGCGTGGTCAATTCAATGTCACTCACGTCAATGGGAATCATAGTTTTTTAACCATGCCCCTTGTTCCTTCCTCTCAGGCCCAGTTTTGACTCAGTCGGCCTGAGAGAAACATCTCTAGTAGATCTGGCTTTCAGCCATTGTCTGTTTGATTATCTCAGAGTCACTGAGAGTTTGTTTACGATTTAGCAGAGGTACTGGTCTACCAGGCTTTTAACTGCTTGCAGAGCCATACCGGTCTACCCATTTGTTTTTGGAGCATTCCGGTGTACCTATTTGTTCTTGGTGCGCACCAGTCTACCACCGCACTGCCTTTTACCGCTGATCAGCTGTAGGGTGACCCTTTGAAGTTCCGCGGCAAGAGTTTAAACAGTTTTTTGCCGCTCTGCCACCACTGGGAGCATCAGAAACCACTTTCAGGCAACTTGGCCTCAATTGCCAATCTACCATCACTGAGCACTTTACAAGGAGCAGATCGGTTCTAGACGATCAGTTGGGAGGCTTCTTGGCTTCTCAATTTAAAACTACGGTGTCTTGTTTTTTTCTCCTCTTCTTTGTCAAGTGAGCCCTGATTTTTTTCTTTCTAGTCAATCAGCTGGGACTCGGGAGGCAGCAAATAGATTGAGGGCGGGGCCAGGCAGAGGTATTATTTACAGGTTCCCCAAACTCTTCAAAATTTCCACTACCAGTTCGCAAGAACTGGAGAGAACTGGTAGCAACCCACCACTGAGTCCAACCCCCCCCCCCCACAACCAAGCAGGAGATCCTACACCATTTCTGACAAATGGCAGTCCAATCTCTTCCTGAAAGTCTCCTTCCTGAAAGCCTTCCATGAAGCTCCCACAAACTGTTCCATTGGTTGATTGTTCTCACTGTCAGAAAATTTCTCCTTATTTCTAGGTTGAATCTCTCCTTGATCAGTTTCCATCCATTATTACTTGTCTGGCATTTGGGTGCCTTGAAAAATAGCTAACCCCCTCCTTTCTGTAGCAGTCCCTCAAATACTGGAACACTGCTATTATGTCTCCCTTGGTGAGGAGACCAATGGTGGGATTCAGCCGGTTCTGTCCGGATCGCGCAAACCAGTAGCAGCGACTGTGGGAGGCTCCGCCCACCCTCCCGGATGTAATGCGCGACTACTGTGCATGCTCACATTTATGAACCGATAGGGAAGGTAAGTGAATCCCACCTCTGGAAGAGACCCTATTATTCTGACCTAGACTTCCTGATATAGTAAAAAGCACACAATTAGTCCCAAAAACTCTTTTTTTTAATTGTAACAGCTGTGAATTCCTTTCATTCACAGCACGTGCTGAATCACCAAGAGTTTATAAATAGTTGAACAGAAGTCTGCCACAGTCCTTCAGATAAGGCTGGTAAACACCCACCTTTATCTTCTTTGACATGCCGTCAAAAACCTAATTGGTAATTATCTTGGCAAGGCCACATGGAAACACAGAGTCAAAAATGGAGCTTCAAAGTATAAACCGACACCATCCACAATGCTGCTTCCTGCAAAGGCCCATTTGCCTTTGCTGTTCCTTTATGTCTTATGGGAGGGGCCAATCATCTCCAAGCCTTACTCCCGAGTCATCCCTTTTGTTTTAATTGTTCTTGCCTTCTGGCAGCTCTGCAGATGCGTGCATTACGAACAGGCTCCCCCTGTTCCTCTGCCTCTCTGATGTCTGACTCTAGAGGGTCTGGAGTTTGCACATAACTCCCAGATGGCCCTGGCCTCACTTCTGCCTTCGACGCAGAGCCCTCGTCCGAGCCTTCCCCAGACTCCAAGACTGGCCCATGTTCCTCCTTAGCCTCCTTACTGTCTGACTCTGCTGACAGCTCTGCAGGCTGCTGGCAGACTACAACACCTATATATTAATGTATATGTAAAGAAATGCACAGCTATATGCAAAGGAAATAGTACTGGATCATCTAATACTGAGATTAGTATTATATTTCCATATTAATAACTTGCTCTGAAGACAGAGTATCCATAAACTAAGGTCAAACCCCGCTGAGCCACATGTTATCTGAAATATCACTGAAATATATATGCTCACAGTAAGAACCAGGCTGACAGAAAGAAAATTAGCTTACCATCCTTTCTCATACTGCTAGTTACTTTTGTTGCTTTAATGTGCTAGACTATTTTATTGTGAGATTATTCAAACAGCTCCACAATTTAAACATGAAATCGCATGCACCACACGATACTGTTGGTTCATAGTTTGATCTTAACTTAGCTAAAACAGTTAGCTGATTTGCTAAGCACTGTGGTTTCAGAACTATCATTTGTGTTTTGAATATTTTATCTCTCTCTCTATGTCTCTCTCTCTTCTCATGGGGAAGGATAAAAAATTTAATTTTAAGCAGCTTGTTCCTCCAGATCATATAAAAGAAAACAGTTCTCAAGAGCAGCAAGGTTTCTGGCTCCCTTATCTTTTTCATCTAAGGTACCCCCAAAAAACCCTATGAACATAATATTCTACCACTGTGTTCTATAAGACATGGCTCACAAATTATATATTTTCTATTGGGAAATATCTGCAATTACTTTCTATATAGGCGATTTCTAAATCCTATCGTTACTTATCTACAAGTGCAGTCATCTGATATGAAAACTTGGAATATGCACTAATTAATGTAGCCTGTATTTCACAACTTGCAAAAAATTGTTCATCTGTACGAGGGCACTGAAGCATACACAAATGTAAAATTAGGCACCCTTCTTTTCTAAATTCTAAGTGTTTATTCATTAGAAAAGAATGGTAATAAGTCATTAATGCATATTAACTCTGAATGCATTAACGACATATTTCCGATTGGTTTTCCACCAAAAATATGTGTTTTAATTTTAATAGCATTGTACTCAGAATTATTCTATGCCACCAATGCATAGACTGAAAACTAAGCTAAGATTGATGGAAATTATAATGATCTATCTATGGATTTATCCAAACATCAGTTATCTGTACAGATTCTATAATGTTAAAATGAAAAGTTGATGCTAATCCTGAGCATATCAACATACAATTTCATTGTGTAGCATGATCTAATTTTAGCTCTTGTATTTCTGGGATCAGAATCTAGCCCCAACATTCAGTCAATAACCTTTATCAAGTAGTCCTT
This sequence comes from Masticophis lateralis, assembly GCA_030761175.1. Classification (NCBI taxonomy): domain Eukaryota; kingdom Metazoa; phylum Chordata; class Lepidosauria; order Squamata; family Colubridae; genus Masticophis; species Masticophis lateralis. The sequence continues at coordinate 66,832,656 of JAUDYJ010000007.1, read as the reverse complement.
TATTAGCCACAAGGACCTAATCTAAGCAGTATAAATATAAGGTCAGTGTAGCCAGGCTCATTCAGCAGATCTGTATTCTGCAATCTAATAGAGTAAGGCAATGTTATGCAATGTGTCAGCAAATATATGGGGAAAGGTTTGGAGTATTGATTCTAAATCACTGAAACAAAAGATATTTACACCTAATGGTATTTTTAAAAAAACTTAATGTGATCTCATAAATACAAGTTTGCAATATCACAAGTAAATTAATATCCAAAGTGCATCACTAAACATCTATGGAGATTCTCAGTCATCGAGGTCATGGTTGTCCCAAAGGTGCTTTTTCAAAAAACAAGTGGACTTTCTGATTTTTCTTTGATGATGTTTTGCTTCTCATCTAAGAGGCTTCAGAGTTGAAGAAGCTTCTTGGATGAGAAATGAAATGTCTTCAAAGAAAAACCAAAAAATCCACTTGCGTCTTGAAGTGGGACAAGTAAATTGTCCTTTGGGACAAGTAAATTAATACACAATTTAAAATCTCATCACTGAGTTTTGGTATTAAACATGGTAATACTAGCTAGATGCCTGTGCTTCACTACGAAACTATGTGCTTGGGCTTGTTAAATTGACACTTACAGCTTGAAACTTAATGTAGAATGTGTAACTCAGTAGTATCAGAGTGTATTAATACAATGCAACTGGTAGTTAGAACAGAGGGGGAGTACAATGTCCCAGCCCGCAGCATCCATTGGTATTCATCTGGCTAGCATCCTGTCAGTGTATGAGAGAGTTAAGAGGTATTTGGAAACTCAAAAAGCATTTGCTCTGTAAGCAAGGAGGAGACTGGAAGGAGGCTGGGCGTGGCTTAGCTCAAGTGTTCTGTATTAAAGCTGCTTCCTGTTGTGAAAGTAAAACTGAAAGTGAAACTCCTCCCCTCCGCGTGTGTTTTGCATTTGGAACAGATTTCTTTTCAGGTGGGGAGGGGGAGTAGGACTCCTTAGCATCAGAGCATGTTAATAATAATATAGGAAATACTAATGCTCCGATGGTCATTTCGAAAAATCCTTTCTTAGTGAGCACCTAGAAACCAAGAGGAACATACATGGCAAATTTCAAGTTTGTAGGCTTTATGGTTCTGGAAATTTCGTGATTACAGCGTGAATGGTTTTTGCTTTTATATATATAGATACAACCATATACCAGGAATCAATGGTCCAGAAGTATTAGATATTTTGATGTAATCTCATACATTGTTTACAGATATGTGATCTCACTTTATTTTTTAAGAGATTAAGCCAAGTATTCAATCATAATTTTTACCACTTTTTTCCAACATTAATAGGAAAGACAACTGTAGTTCATAAGGAGAGAACAAGCTCTCTGCAAGATCTCTGGCATCACCAGAAGATGGAAAGACTTGTTTTAGTTGAACATCCTGAAATCTTCTTCCAAAACCAAAAAAGAAAATAGTAAATTACAGCAGATGGACAGATTTCTAATTTACAACAAGTCAGCTACTGTCCTAAACTATAAAAAACTCAAACATGAGAAATCTGGGAATGTGCAATGATAGACACTTTTTAGTAAAGTATCTTTTATCATTTCATAATTGTATTACTGTAAGGTGGTCTACATGGGGCTCCATTTAAAGTCCATTCAGAAGTTTTAACTGGTTGAACATGAAGTGTCCTATCTAGTGATGGGAATGTAGTGAGGTGTATTAGCTGCCAAATGGCTTCCAGGTTCAATTGAAAGTTGCCAGTTGTCATGGTTAAAGTTCTACATGCTTCAGGACCTGGGTATCTCCAACACTGCATTGAAGTTCAGAAAGATCTGGTGGAGGTGGATTTCTGATGATTCCATTGCTGAGAGAATGTTATCTCTATGGATTCCGTTGTTAAAGGAATTATCAGTGGTGGCCATGGATATTTATATTCTACTTCCGCATTCAGATTCTAAATATAAATATGGCTTATATTTAGATGGTTTAAAGATGGTTGGGGATGGTTCACTAGAATGGTGAAGCATCAGGTCATTGGCATATTGCAACAATTGCTGTTTTAGGATTTATTGGTTTTTAGTCCTATGTTGTTGGTTACTGCTAGTGCCTGCAGAACATATTAAGTAAAAGTCTGTAGAGATTCTCTCCAGATCATGGTTGTCCCAAATGTGCTTTTTCAGGAGACAACTGGACTTTCTTGTTTTTTCTTTGAAGACATTTCGCTTCTCATCCAAGAAACTCAGCTCTGTCATAATAGTCCTTCCATTCCCCATTATCCTGTCAAGAGTTGAAGAAACTTCATCGATGAGAAGTGAAATGTCTTAAACAAAAAAACAAGTGAGTCTAGTTGTCTCATGAAAAAGCACTTTGGAGACATTTTAAGTAAAAGTATTGCCATGTTTGGTCTTTGTGGCTCAAATTCCAGTAAACCCCAAATTATAAAACAGGATGTTAGTTAAAATTATGACTACGGAATGGCACTTTCTCTGAAAATAATTCATTGTAAGTGTTGAAATGTCGCAAATGAGCAAATACGAAAACTGATCTTACGGAATTATTTTGCTTTGCATTCTGTGTTGCATTCTGGCCCTAGAATTATTTCATCTTTCAAATAATTATCCCAATTTCTCAAAGTTTTGATTGCCTTGTAGATGTGATCAAAAACATTATGGGGCACTGTTGTGATTGTTTGATGAAAACCACAACTTAGCCTATTTAAACTTAACTTGAACATATGAAATGAAATCATACTAAGCAACGATGTTATTATCCCTACAATTCTCTTTAAACAATAGTGTGTAAATGGAAGCCCAAGACCAGATCTTAAGTGCAATAGTATTCCTCCATCATTATTCTACAGCCAATGATAACCAGAAGAATGCAGTTTCTAAATTTAAGGTATCTTTTTAAGTTAGAAAGATCAACCTTTTTCCTGAAATTACTCACGTTTTACAATCTCATTGACTGTCTATACGGAGATTTAAAGACAGACTCAGAAAAAGATTTAGAGAATCGTTCTGAGAAAGATGTTTTTGATGGTGTCCCTCACCACTTTATGAAGGTATGAAAGCTTGCCCAATGGCTACACTCACCTATGATTGTCAGATCAAGGCAGGAGTGGCTGCTGGGGGTCCACAGGGGTTCAGGAAAACCTCTAGCTAAGATTCTGTGCTGTTCGGAGAACCCCCAAATCCCACTCCTGGCTGGCTCTGCCCTGCCCACCCCACCCCACCCCTCCCAGGAGTCCCCACGTGGCCTGTTTTGGATGCAGGTAAGTGCAGGGTACGCGCAGAGGCTTGGGGAGGGTGAAAAACAGGCCTACCGGAAGTTTGGGAAGGCCAGAAACAGGCCCAGAGCTTGGGGAGGCAGTTTTCAACCCTCCCAGAGGCTCGAGGAAAGCCTTCAGAGCCTGGAGAGTGCAATCCCCCCTCTGCCGTGGTGCAGGAGGCCGACTAGGCCACACCCACCAAGGAACTGGGCAGAGAACCCCTTGCTAAAATTTTTGAAGCCCACCCCTGGATCAAGGTCCTTGTCTCTTCCAGGATTATTAGACCTTTCAAATATTTTAGATCTACCTGACAGAGCGGTTGTAAATTTGCATTTGATGAAATGTTATTGTGTTATATTTCTAAGTGCTTATTTAATACTTGTACGTTCCGTATTACAATGATTTACTGTTATTTCTTTTGTTTTGTTATTGTATTTTAACTGTTATATAATGCCTAGTTTATGAGCCATTTAATAAATATAATAAATGAATACATCATTTAAGCGACTCATTAAAGGAGAGAACAGCTAGCGACATAGGCACATATTCTAGTTTATGAAACGCCGAAAGTGTCAGATGTTCTTGTTCACTTTAATAGGAATAAATGGGCTCATATGCTAATGCTTCAGCTTAAATGGCTTTATTTAGAGCCTTAGACATACCTTCTTTTAACATTAAAAAGTGATCACAATATAAGGTTAATAAAAGTGCTTAACAGTAGATTTACAAATCTAATTTAATTATGGTAATTGATAATGCTCATAACAGTATAGAGAAAATAATAAGGAAAGAGAGGAATAAGGTGCTTGCAAGAATGAAAATAACATCTATTGAAGCAGATCAATCAGCATGTCTACAGTATAGCATAGTGCACTGTTGGTGAACCTTTTCAGCAGCAAGTGCCGAAACGGGAACACGTGCACGAGAAATCAGAAGAGCAGCTACCTGGCGCGTATGCGCATGACAGGAAGATGATCTTCTGGTTTTCGGCAGAAAGACTAGCTAGCCGGTCTTTCTGCCGAAAACCAGCACGTGCCGGTCTGGCACGTGCCAGAAACTGGAATATCATCTTCCGGGCACACGCATGCACACCAGGTAGCTGTTCTTCTAGTTTCTGGTGCTCCCACACACGTGTTGACCAGCTGGCTGGCACACCAGAACCCAGAAGAGCAAGGGGCAATGGCTCGCTTGTCCGGAGAGATGGCTCTGTGTACCACTTCTGGCATGTGTGTCATAGGTTCGCCATCACAGGCATAGTGGTTACAGAAGAATTGGATGTCAAAACTGGGTTACCCCCCCCCCCACGCACACACAACAGCAAAAATGGGAAAATGTAACAATCAGGATCCCTGGCTTGGCAACTTTCTTGTATCTATGAGGATTGCAGGGTCCTGGTATCCCATGATCATCAATTGTGATCTTCCCAGCCAACTTCTGGCAAGCAAAGCTAGATTCACTTAATCACCCACTGATTCACTTAACAAGTGCAGTGATTCATTTAAAAGCTGTGGTCATAAAATTGAGCAGGTCCTCACTGAACAATCGTCTTCCCTAATAACAGAAATTCTGGTCTCAATTCTAGTTGTTAAGTCAAAGACTATCTATAGTCAAGTTGATGTTTATTTATAAAATTTATATTGCTGCCTACTCGCACATGGTGACTCAAGCATATAAAAACACCATATAAAAGAAATAAAAAAGAGTAAAAAGAAAAATAATAAAATAATACAACCCCTCCCCCATCCAGGGGTGAAATGCTCCTGGTCTGGATTGGATCGCCTGATCCGATAGCGACGGCGGCTGTTTATAGAGATAGTATAGGGCCGTGATGGCGAACCTATGGCACACATGCCACAGCTGGCATGCAGAGCCCTCTCTGTGGGTACACAAGCTATCGCCCAGCTCAGCTCCACTGTGCATGTGTGCGCCCCTCCCACCAGCAAAGCTAATTTTTGGTATGCGCGGAGGGTGGAGCGCATGTGGGAGATGCATGTGCATGCACAGGAGGTTGTGTGCATGTGCGGGAGGTGACACGTGTATGTTGGGGGAGCAGGAGCAGAGCACAGGGGGCTGCACCCCTCATAGCCCACTTTTGGGCCCAGGAGGCTTCAAGGAGCCCAGGGGGCTGCACCCCCTCATAGCCCATTTTTGGGCCCAGGAGGCTGGGGGGGTCATGCACACATGTGAAGGGGAAGGGGTCACATGAGGGATCACGTGCACATACATGGGAAGCATGGGGAGTGTGGGGGGTCATGCGCGCATGCGCAGGGGGTGTGCATTACATTATGGGTGCTGGCACGTGTGCACACTAGAAAAGGTTAGCCATCACTGGTATAGGATTCCTGCCTAAACGGGGCTGGACTAGAAGACCTCCAAGGTCCCTTCCAACTCTGTTATTCTATTCTATTCTATTCCATCTTTGGTAGAATATGAACACTTTGATATATGCTCTACCCTGTTACCTATTCTTATGAATTTGCTATATATGTATATAAATTCAGCGAAATGTGGGTATTTACATTCTCAGCTAAAGTAAACTTTAGTCAACTTTTAGTCAGTGTACAAATATTTTACAATCACTACAATAACAGGGAGGTACAGGGGACTTGAAAAAATTTCAATAGTGGAAATTATTCGATAGTGGATTCATGCTTTTTCCTGATCATTTTCATTGACTTACGCACATAGTCACATTTATTCACACTCCCCAGCTAGTTTAATCAAATAATTTAATATTGATCCACTAATTTGTAAAAACCTGTTAGGTTACTTCCTACAGCATCAGGCATACATAACTGTATCAGATTCTACACTGCCAATGCTTGTTCTCCAATGCTAATTTCTCTAAGCTCACTAGAAAAATTGCTATCGATTCCTTTCATTAGGCAACAATTGACCCTGCTCCACTGGAGCATTAGGAAGACCAAATTCTCTAAATGTACCCATAGATCATCCTTTGACTGTGAAGATCCAATAGGCACGCCACAAGATATGGTTTATTTAATCCAAAATTAAAATTTTATTGGCTACATTATCTAAAGTAAATTGCATGTAATATATTTAGATGAAGGACTACTGCTACAAATTCTGCTAGGAGCGTCCTTGAAAATCATTTCTAAGAAACAAAGAGCAACAAAAATCGAGAGTTAATTTATTAAACTCTTTTCAAAATAATGCATAATTGTTTATATAATTAACTCTCTGTACCACCTTGTGTAAGGTGGTACAGAGAGTTAGTTAAATAAATTATTATTATTAAATATATAATAATATATTTAAAAATATATAAAATATATTTAATATTTAATTATTATTAAATATATCATAATATATAACTTTGACAAATATTTCGGTGTTTCACTAAGGCATATATTTAAATATTTAAATATTCAATAGCTATTATTGCTATTAGAGATATTCCATTATTGAGATTGTAGTAAACTCAATACATTAGGAAGGTTTTTGTTTTCTTGTTCTCAGATAAAAGGTTTTTAAATAGAATAATTTTTTTAAAAAATAAAAAAATATTATTCTTGCTAAAAGTGAAATTAATCCACGTGAAACAACGTAGGGATGTGCCAAAAAAGAATTTGCTTTCCAAGAAGAAGAGAAGATGATTTTGGTATAGTATCAGGAGGAAAGTAAGTTCCTGAATTTATTTAAAGAGTAAGAGTATGAGAGTCCTTCCTTAAATGTACAATCGTCTTTGCTATAATTCACAGTTTCTCTGACTTTCTGTCTTCATGTATGCTCCAAATATCATAAGGATATTTCATTAATATTGTGCCTCCTGCTCCCAAGGCTGGAAAGTGGCTTGGAGATTTAGGGCCATCACAATCTGGAAATCTAGGACTATTAATTCTGAATAAGGTGGTCCAGTCCCAGACAGGATCTTTGAGCAATCAGGGGGCACTTCCTTGATAAGAAAGTAGCAATTGTGGCTAGAAGGTCTTGTCAGAGTATGAATATTCATAGACTGGAATACACATGGTAACAAGGTCAGCCAATGTATAGGCACAGTAACAAGGTCAACCAATGGGAGCTGATTGGTGCCTGAAACAGTTTTGGAGCCTGGGCGTGGCTTAGGCTTAGCTTAACTACCCTGTATAGAGGACAGGGCAGTTAAGCTCTGAGCTAAACTAGTCTGTCTGCTGAATTGTTCTCTCCTCTGCTGTTGGTAATTTATATTTATTTCATGAGTTATATTCAGATGTGGGTTTGGACTAGTTCACAAGAACCGGTAGTAAAACTGGCGGGAGGCCCCATCCACCGCTCCTGATGTCGTCATCAGTGATCTGCGCATGTGCAGAAGCGATCCCGTTGCGAACTGGTAGTAAAGGTAAGTAGAACCCACCCCTGGTTATATTGTATATAAAGAGAAATTAATGAATCCTTCTGAGTCAGTTACCTGTGTGTGCTTTCTGGATTTGATTTCGGCAACAAACTCTGACAGGTCTTATGCACAACTTTGGGTTATGTATCAATTGTGCCGATTTCTGAACCAGAAAACCCTACACTCAGTCACTCATGCTCTAACCTTCTGTACTGTACTGTACTGTAGTACACTCAATCAGAGGTGGGATTCACTTACCTTTCCTACCGGTTTGCAAATGTGGGCGCGCGCCATCTTCCAAGCATGCTCGGCCTTCCGTGCATGCTCTTTGCTCACATGTGGGCCTTCCACGCATGTACATGGCCTCCAAAATGTGGCTAAATAGGACGGCATTATGTCCAGGCAGGTGGGTGGAGCCTGCGGCAGTCGCTGCCACCGCTTCGCCCGAACTAGACAGAACTGGCTGAATCCCACCACCGCACTCAACCCTGTAGCACACTCAACTGCCCTTGAAGGTCATCTGAAAGTTTCAGCCGATACCAAACGTGGTCAGCATATGTTATACCTCTGCTGTGTGAGCTACATGGATTATTAGTGTTCTTCCAAGTTTACTTTAAGATATTGGTTAAAATCTATAAAGCTCTACATGGCATGGAGCCAAGTCATTTGAAGGACTGCCTCTAACCTTCATATCTAGCCATCTCATCCATAGCGATGACAATTGCATTTAGACTTATATACTGCCCTATAGTGCTTTACAGCATTCTGAATGGTTTACAATGTCGGCATATTACCCCAACAATTTGGGTCCTCATTTTACTGAACTCAGAAGGATGGAAGGCTGAGTCAACCTTGAGCTATTAATCATTGATCTTCTGGCTGTGGGCAGAGTTAGCCTGCGATACTGCATTCTAGTCATTGTGCCATCACGGCTCCTTAATCCATTTTATCAGGTCCAGCATTGGGGGCATGTTGCAGGTCCTGTACATGAAAGACTATCATCTTAAAGAACTCAGGAAGAGAGCCTTTTTTTTGCCATGGCTTGCCTTTTGGAATATAATTTTCCTTGCATTTGACTGGGGGAACCTACTGGAGTATATTTCTTCATTCAATTTGCCTTTCAGTGAAGTTCAAGATTGTTTTTCTAAGTCTTAAAGCACTATATAACTCGGGATCTAGGGATTTGAGGGGTAGCCTTCACCGTACACTCACAATAAGTTTAAGTAGGAACAGCATCCCTTGTCCTGTCTTTGAAGCAGTGTATCAGATACCATAAGGATGTTTTACTTTTCCTTGCTATTGGACATCTTTGGAACGCTATCCCCAAGTAAGAGCTTTCCCATTTAAAAAAACTGCTAAGATCTGGTTATTTGTAATGGTACCTGTTAATGAACTTGGGAGACAGGGAAAAAAAAGTTTTACAGACTAGGCGAAGGTCAGGTAAGAGGCAGCTGAGCCCACAGAAGAAATGGCAATAAATTTCTCAGAAAACATCTACCTACCGTAATTTCTTGAACTGTAAAGGAGGAGGAACTGTGAGGAAGAAGAAATGTACTTTTAGATTTACAAGAGTGTTAATGTAACCTTACAATAAAGATAGAACTAATGCTCCATAGTATACTTCTTGTCTGGACTACCACATAAGACTGACACTGTTTCAGAAAAGTTTTAGGAATTATTGAATGGTTGATCCTCACAGTGACTGTTCTTAACTAAGAGTGATATTTCTATTACTGCAGTTACTGCAGTGGTGAAATCCAAATTTTTTTTACTACTGGTTCTGTGTGTGTGGCTTGGTAGGCGTGGCAGGAGAAGGATACTACAAAATCCCAATTTCCTCCCCACTCCAGAGGAAGGATATTGCAAAATCTCCATTCCCAACTCATTCTGGGGCCAGCCAGAGGTGGTATTTGCTGGTTCTCCGAACTACTCAAAATTTCCGCTACCGGTTCTCTGAACTACTCAAAATTTCTGCTATCTGTGTTCCAGAACCTGCCAGAACCTGCTGGATTTCACCCCTGAGTTACTGTTATGACTTGTTCTTTTAACAGTATCATTTACTGTTACATCTATCATGTGTACTCGATTGGAGTGTATGATGCTTGGCATAATTTGTGACTAAATTAAATAAGTAAATATAGGACAGAGGTAAAGAAACCTCTAAATTGTATTTATTCTTTCTAACTTATGTGCCTTCTCCAGCAATAACTCAGCAATCCAAAAAGGGAAATCTATATTTATTAGCAGCCTACATCATTAGCAGCATTTGGATAATTATACGAGCTTTTTGGCATACCAATGGTAACTTTTCCCTATGGTTACAAACAATCCATCAAATCTTGCATTTTTGTACAATTTACAGTTTCAGAACAAGCCACAATATTATGCATTGTTTTAAAAAAGTTAATATCCTGGTTTTTTATGCATGTATCTATTGTTTCCTCATATAAAAACTTCCTTAGCTGTTCCTTCCCAGCAGGAACAAAGTGGCTATATGCACAGTCAGCGTAATTTGGATTATTAAACATTTGCTAGTTAATATTTTTTAAAAGAAATTCTTTTGAATTAGAGCTAAGTACCAGTAGGAGATAAAATCATCATTTCTCCCTCTACACTGCAGCGATTTTATAACCACATAAAAAGGATAGTGGGAAAGAAGGTAAAATGAAGGTAAATGTGAGTGGTCTTTTGTTCTATGGGGGATGCGAATTCTTCCAGTAAATCTTTGGCTTATTCTTAAATTGATGAGCTCAGGCTGATGATCATCCTGGGAACTGTTCTTTGTGAAAACTTTCTATATAAAAATTGAGCCTAGTCGATATTTGATGAACGTATCTTTTCCTGATGAATGCATCTTTTCTTCTACTCTACTCTACTCTACTCTACTCTACTCTACTCTACTCTACTCTACTCTACTCTACTCTACTCTACTCTATTCTATTTGTATATATAAACTGGCACTCATCCAGAATAACAGAATCATAGAGTTGAAAGGGACCGTAGAGGTCTTCTAGTTCAACCTTCTGCTTAAGCAAAAAACTCTATACCATTTCAGAGAAATGGCTGCCCAATCTCTCCTTTAAAATCTCCAGTGTTGGAGCAAGTCGTTCCACTGATTAATTGTTCTCCCTGTTGGCCCCCTCTTCTTTGTGGCAGCCCCTTAGATATTGGAACATGTATTGGATACTATCATATCATCCCTAGTCCTTCTTTTCATTAAACTAGACATAGCCAATTCCTGCAACCGTTCCTCATATGTTTTATCTTCCCTAATCATCTTTGCTGCTTCTCTGCATTCCTTCTAGAGTCTCAACATCTTTTTTTAAAACATTGTAATGACCAAAACTGGATGCCATGTGGTTCCAAGTGGGGTCTTACCAAGGCACTATAAAATGGCATTAACACTTCATTTGATGTGATTATCCCCATGCTGATGATTTTCAAATTAAGGCTTTCTATTGAGCAATCTGCACACTCTTTCTGGAAACGAAACAGAAATAAAGCCATCCTATTAATATTTTTTGTAAAATTTCCATCACACCTGAGAGCTGGATGGTAGGATTATATGCATTATATGAGACATTAAGGGACGTGATGGCTCAGTGGCTAAGACGATGAGCTTGTCGATCGAAAGGTGGGCAGTTCAGCAGTTTGAATCCCTAGTGCCGCACAGCGGGGTGAGCTCCAGTTACTTGTCCCAGCGTCTGCCCACCTAGCAGTTCGAAAACACTTAAAAAATGCAAGTAGAAAAATAGGGATCTCCTTTGGTGGGAAGGTAACACAGTTCCGTGTGCCTTTGGCGTTTAGTCATGCCGGCCACATGACCACAGACACGACTTTGGACTGTGCTGGCTCTTTGGCTTTGAAATGGAGATGAGCATTGCCCCCTAGAGTCGAGAATGACTAGCACATATGTGCAAGGGAAACCTTTACATTTACCTTTATGAGACATTTAACTATATCAAGCATGCTTATCTGTTTTGCCTCTGTGCCTGCCTGTTATGTATATAAAGGCTAACCAAATGGTGGGGGAAATCTGGGAAGTAAATATGCATGCACATTCATGCGCACAAACACATAATCTTATATTCAAAGCTCCATTTGGGGTGGGTGGGAAACCTGCTGAAGTATATTCTCTCATTCAATTTGCTCATAAAATATTTTATCGCTGTGCATGCAGTTCACATGCCTTTATAGTAGAAGTGCTAGAACTTCCAGCACTAATTTAACACTGCTCTGTGGCTAATTAAGTGTGAATGCTACATCATCAATTCTGCAGAAGATCTAATGAAAAAGCAAGGCTAAATTGTTACCCAGAGTGGTGTAAAAGGTCACATTGCTACAACCACACCTTGTTGTTGTTTTATTCTCCCTTTTTCCATTCTTTAAAAGGCTCTTTTTAATAGAAGCCATAACCACCAACAGTTTCCACAGTATTCCCTCTAAAACATGGTGACTTAAAATGTGTGTGAAATCAGCATGTACTCCGGCCTTCAGAATTCTTAACAGATTCCATGTTGGCAAGTCAATTCTGGCAGATTAAACCTATATATTCAAAGGGCACCTAAATTGGTCACAGATGGTTGCCATAAATAAAGATGTGGAGAGCTTTTGAAGGGTTAAGGACACCCCTGAGATTCAGAATCTCTGCTGGAAAAGATGCAGTAGAGAAGATCTATTGCGGGGTGGGGAAGTATAGGCCTACAGTCCATTAAAAAATTAAGCAACTGAGTACTGAGTAGACCTTCCCACTATACCTGGCTCATTTTTAGCCCTGCTAGTATCACAGTTCATTTTAGCCTTTCACCTCACCTTAGAATTTCTCTGATTTTGAATTTCCCTGTTTTAGAATAAAACTAGATGATACAGGGTAGCAAAGTAGTTAAAAGGTTACAGGTAATGCTCAATTTACAACCATTCATTTAGTGACTGCTCAAAATTGCAATTGCACTGAAAAAGTGACTTACAACTAGTGCTTGCACTTACAAACACTGCACTATCCCCACAGTAATGAGATCAAAATTTAGACACTTGACAATTGGCATCAGGGTGGGCTTCAAAAATTTTAGCAAGTGGTTCTCTGCCTCGTTGCTGGGTGGGTGTGGCCATGGTTGGCATGGCCTAGTCAGCCTCCTGCACCACAGCTGGGGGGTGGATTGCCCTCCCCAGGCTCAGGAGGCTCCCCAGGCTCTGGGGGCCCTCTGGAGGCTGGAAATGGGAAATTTCCAGTAGGCCTGTTTCTTGCCCTCCCTGAAGCTCCGCATGCGCCCTGCACTTACCTGCATCCAAAATGGGCTACATGGGGACTCCTGGAAGGGGTGGGGTGGGGTGGATGGGGCCAGCCAGGAGTGGGATTGGGAGTTCTCCAAACTGGACAGAATCTTAGCTAGAGGTTCTCCCGAACCCCTGAGAGAACCCCCAGCAGCCCACCCCTAATTGGCATGTATTCATGATGGTTGTGATGTCTTGGATTGTATGATTGCCAGTTGTAACCTTCCCATCTGGTTTCCGACAAAGAAAGTCAATGGGGGAAGTCTGATTCCCTTAATCATCATATTATTAACAACTGCAAGTGATTTGCTTAACAACCATGGTAAAAATGGTGTGACTCACTTAACAACAGGTTTGTTTAACAACATAAATTCGGATTAACTAGCACACGCTGCAGGGAACTAACTGTGTTAATGGTTCGAATCTATTTTTAATTTCTGAAAAAAAAAATCTCAAGCAAATGTGTATTTGACAAATATAATATACAATCTTTGCTCCCAGTCTATTAAATAGAGGCCATTAGTTTCAGCGAGGCAGTACATTTCCATGTTAGAGTAGATCTCAGTGATTGGATTGTGAATGAATAATTAGCTATTGCTTTTTATGGCCTCAGGTTAATGCCAGGTAATGTTTTGAAACAGCCCCAAATACTCGGCTTCCTTACTTATGAAGAATTGGTCCTTTGCCCAGGCAATTCCAATAAGTACTTAGGCATTTATAAACTTTCCACACTGGGAGGAAAAAATGGAGAATGGCAAAAGAAGCAATGTAAGATTTCAAATTTTAAAAAATGGACACATACAGAGAATGAAAAGAAGATCAGATCCCTGAAAAAGAACATAGAGAGCCTAGAATGTTATAACGAAGATGAAACTAGAAAATATATTGAAATTAGTGAAGGATACTAAGAATAGAAAAATAGCAATAACATTTAGACTTATATACCGCTTCACAGTGCTTTACAACCCTAAGCAGTTTACAGAGTAAAAACCTGTCAGCACCTCCATGATCAAGCGTATCCTTAGATTTATTTTTATTTATTTATTGGTTCGACTTATATGCCGCCCTTCTCTGGAGACTCAGGGCGGTTTACAATGCGTTAAGCAATAGCCTTCATACTTTTGTATATACCTGCTTAGTAGGGCTTTTGACCCTCCCCAAGCGGTGTTCTTTTTTTATACAAAGTCAACTTATTGCCCCCACAATCTGGGTTCTCATTTTACCTACCTCGGAAGGATGGAAGGCTGAGTCAACCTTGAGCCTGGTGAGATTTGAACTTGCAGTAATTGCAGGCAGCTGGCAGCTAAGTGCTACTTTAACAGCACTTTAATCCTCTGCACCACCAAGGCTCTAGATACAGGTTTCTTAAAAGATTTGCAAATAAACGGTTGTAATTGCTTTGCAGTTCCTTGGAGAAAATTCAGAGAGTTCCCTAAATATTCTGAACAGACCTAATCTTTAAAGGCTACTGCTACATAATGCGAAGTTGAAGGCTACAACACCTGACTAGGTGACTCAGTGGCTAAAACACTGAGCTTGTCGATCAGAAAGGTCGGCAGTTCGGTGGTTCGAATCCCCAGTACAGGTCTCCTGCGTGAGCAGGGGGTCGGACTAGATGACCTCCAAGGTCCCTTCCAATTCTGTTATTGTTACATGTCCTAAAGATTGAAGCAAGAGGTTCTGAGCTATGTGCCTTTAAAATATTACTTTGATTGTTTCTTTTAGGGACAAAGTGTGATGTCATATTGGAAATTTGTGCAAAGGGAATAGATGATTGTAAGGAATTAAGAAGAATTGGCCATTTGTTCAGAATGATGTAGGGTCTCCTGCTTGAACAGAGTTGAACTAGAATAGGGATGTCAAACTCCCAGCATCACATGACGTATCGCGATTTCCCCCCCTTCACTAAACCAGGTGTGGGCGTGGCCAGCACATGACGCATCTGGCCTGTGGGCCGCAAGTTTGCCACCCCTGAACGAGAAGATCCCTTCCAGCTGTCATTCTGCATTTTGTAAGTTTGAAAAGAGCGCCCATGTGCTTCGATGCTTCAAATAAGTGTTCTCCTTCCAATGCAAATATCTGCATATTCCTACTATTTATGAATATTCTCTCTCTTTATGTGTAGAAACATGCTTTGTGGAAAGTATTCCTTTGCCGTTTGTTTTAAAAAAGCTCATTTGGAAGGCTTTTCAACAGATTGTACCAACTTGTTCCCGATTGCAGAAGTAATAACCCCAGTATAATAGCTTTTGCTCAGCTGTGAAAGCGCTCATCTATTTAATAAGACACATGCAGTATTTTAGAACCTCATAAAATAAAACAGGTAATGTAACAACAGAAATATTGCAGCTGAGCAAGAATAATTCCATTTAATTCCACCATCTGATTTTTCTTTCATTCTCAGTGTGGCCTTTCCCATACTCCTCACAAAGGCTTTCAAAGATGTTAAATTTTATTTCCATATGCTTTCAGAACTCTTCTTCATATGCAGGCTTTTATGTATATATCTTTTTTTTTAAAGGATATATTGTAATAATTGAGGACATGGGCTAAGCTACATATAGCAAAAATACAGTTAACTAGAAAGAAAAGAAAAGGTAGAAAACAGATTACTCACTTAAAAACCTAAACTTCCTCTAGAGACCCTGGATCCTCAACTTCATTCAAACCTTAACAAACTTTACATTTCAAACCACATCTTGCAGGACAAGTGATAGGATTACACAGCTAAATCCATAAGCATTGATTTTGTCTCAGTCACAGATGCACTGTGTGCAGTATTGGAAAATCCTTTAAGACGATAAGGTTATGACAGACAGTAAACAGCATACAGCTATCATTTAGATAAAGCCGCCCATATCTGCACTTCACATCATCTGAAAAAGTACAAATGTATCCGGAAGTGTATGGAGATTTTTCCTTCAAATCGATGACCTTTCCTCTTCAAAGTAGCTACAGAACATTTTCTCCTTTAGTCGTGCCATTAATATCAAACGTCTTGATTTGGGGATTAGGATTTCCTACCTTCTGGAACTACTTCATGTATAAGCAAATTTTCAAATCGAAAGAAAGAGAGCTAGACAACCTTTGGGGAGAGATGGTGATAGGAGGTATGATATTTGACAGATAATTGGTAAGTCTGGTGTTATATTAAAAAGGATGTGATGGTCTAGTGCAAGGGTCCCCAATCTATGGGCCGGCCCACTACCAGGCTGTGGGCTAATTGCCACTGGGGCACATGATTGGCCGGCCAGTGTGAACGCCTCTGTGCTTGCACACAGCCCTATTCATGTAAGCATCATTACAGGTGGTCGCGGCCCCACTCATGGGAGCCTTGTCATGGGTGTTCATGGCCGCACTTGTATGAGTGGCATTGCAGGCGCTTGCAGCCACACTCTCATGAGCCTCATTGCGGGCACTCATGGCCCCAATCACACTAGCCTTGTTGCAGGCGCTTATGGCCCCACTCGCGCTAGCCTTGTTGAGGATGCTCACGGCCCCATTCATGTGAGCATCACAGGTGCTTGCGGGCCCACTTGCACTAGCTTCATTGCAGGTGCTCAGGCCCCATATGCACTAGTCTTGTTGTGGTGCTTATGGCCCCACTTCTGCTAGCCTCCTTGTGGGCACTCGCAAACCCACTCACACTTGCATCACCATGAATGTCATGAGCGCTCAGGTGCATGTAAGTGCACATGTGCTTGCCCCTCCCACAAAGTCATTCCTTCTTTTCCTTCTCCCCCATTTCGGGCCACAAACCTGGAAAGGTTGGGAAACTCTGGTCTGGTGGTTAAGATGCTAGGCTTGTTAACCAGAAGATTGGGAGTTTGAGACTCAAGTACTATGTGGCATGGTGAGCACCTGTTCTTCCCTCAGCTCCTGCCAATATAGCAGTTTGAAAGCATGTAAATGCAAGTAGATAAATAGGTACCACTTGGTGGAATGTAACAGTATTCCAGGCACTTTGGCATACAGTCATGCTGGCCACATGACCACTTTGGACAATGCTGGCTCACTTGGCTAGGATATAAAGATGAGTACCATCCTTTAGAGTCACAACTCGTCAGGGGAAATCATTACCTTTTACCTTTTTTATTTAGTGTTAAAATATCAGTAAAAGCATGGCTCACACATACTGTTATTTTTGCTTTAATTCGCTCAGTCAGACTTTAAGTAGGTATAAGCTTTCTTTCTAGAAAGCAAGGATTTATTTCTTGAATGATATAAAGTAAAAGTAACTCAATAGCAAATAAAAACCCTAAAGTGACCATAATGTTTCTATAGAATATAAGAGTTTTAAGATAGATAACCCAGCAAACTAGGAAACAAAATACAATTATTGTACTTAGATTCGCCCAAACATTATATGAACTGGATAGAATCATTTTAAAATGCCAAGAGACACATGTCTAGGGGTATTTGTGTGTGTTAAACTATTTACAATTTCTCTGCACTTTGTTATTCATTTAAAACAAACAAACAAATGTCCAAAATGTAATTAAATGATTAGCTTGAATACAATAAATCAAGTCTACATATGGAATTATAGAAATCTGTACTTGTCTTTGAAAGAACAAAGTATTGGGAGCATACAAAATAAAAAAAGATACCAACGCTTGGGGATCAGACAAAATAGATTCTCTTGTCAGAAGGGTTAAGGCCTTGACTGCAGAGATTGCAGCTGCAAATCTACTGAACACACACTATATAATATTCATATTTAAATGCCAGAAAGAAATCTTGGCAGTAGGGTATTATATGCTAGTGTTTCTGGCAAAAAGATTAGTCATCACTGGTCTAACTCATTACAGCTCCTAAACAGAACTCTGTGTAGGAGATACTGTCCAGGAATGAAGAATTAGGATCACAGGAATTTTTTTATTCGGAAGTTTTATTGCTCAAGCCTATACACAAGAATCTGGTCAACTAACAGTCAGCACTAACTTGGTGCTAGATAAGAATTCACAGAATTTAACAGAATTCAAGGGAAGGGCTGGACTTGGAGCCTTTGTGGACACATAACAACTCTAGGTTGAGTCTTTTTTTGACTCCGCCTTCGGCCTCTGCCTGTTTTTTTCCTACATATAGCATCTTTTCCCTGAGACCTAAGAACAAATTCTTAGCTATCCCCACTGAAGTTGCAAGATACATGGATACCCCTTAAGTTTTTTAAAAATTCTTTAGGATAAACATAACTCATAAAAATACCTGAGTTTCCCCAAAAATAACATCATGTCTTATTTTATTTTTTTTGCCACCAAAAGGCACCAAGTCTTATTTTGGGGGGAAGGGGGGGGTCGTCCACTGACTCACCTCACTTGTGTGTGTTGCTCCTGGCCTCCTTTTCGCTATCAGAGGCCTTCAGGAACTTCTTCAGCCAGCAAGTCTTTCTTGAAGGCTCCTGTAGCCAATAACAGAGCTCTGGATTGATCCGGAGTTCTTTTGTCAGCTGCAGAGGCCTTCAGGAAAGTCTTACGGGCTACAGAAGAAATGGGCTGAGGTGTGAGAGGCCTGGCTGCAACTGTCCAAAGGTAAGTAGTAGGACAGCTCCATCCCCCCCATCCTCACCCTAGCTTAATTTTTACCTGTGCACCCTTGAGTGGGCGAGGTCATAATTAGGGCTTATTTTGGGGGGTAGGGTTTATATTGGGAACATGTGTAAAAATCAAGCTAGGATTTACTTTCGGAGTAGGACATATTTTTGGGGAAACACGGTAGTTAAGTCCAATATAGCCAGTCTAAACATTCATTTGTCAAAAGGAATCATGTATGATGTTAGGATTGTCCAGAACTGAGAACATATATAAGCTTTTTCTTTTTTTCCTAAAGAAAAGTTATATCGTTATCAACATACCTTGAAAAATAATTGAACATTGAAAATAACTTGTACAGGAAAATAAAGGAAGTAACACTTAGCACACCACAGAAAATAGAAATAAAAAAACTTAATACAAATTGCTGGATTATACCAGTACATTTTACCTATTTCTACATTCCTTTTTTTTTTTTTGGTATAATTTTTATTTGCAGTTTTTCTTTAACAACCAACATTTTTTTGTGGACAGTGTAATGACTGGGTTAACATATTTTTCACACAGTGTTCACAGAAACAATAAAATTACATGTACAAAATTTTTATCTTCCAACTTCTAATCTTAATGTGCTTATTGTAATTGTAATATATTCTTCTATATACTTATTAACTCCTAACATTTTGATATTATAGATGTCACTCAGTGTTCCACTACATTTTCAATATCTCAACTTTCTATAAACTCTATTAAAACCAATTATCAGTAAGATCTAATCAGTCCCAAGTTTATATCTCTAAATCCCCTGGATTTATAGTCCTTTAAGCTATATTTTCCAATATATTTTTCCATCCTGTTAAATTATAATCATACTTTTAAATATACCTAGTCCGAGTCTTCCATCTCCTAATCTTAATATATCCGTATTTATAATAAATTCTATTATATATCTATATTTGTGCTACTATTTTCCAATTTTAAACTTTCTACTTATTTCTATTCATTTTCAATGCATGAATATTCTTACCACCTTGCAAAATATTGTTTCTCTATCCATCATTTCTCAGCCTTTCTAGAATTTCATCATTTATTGATGTTTTGGTGATTCTTTTATATTTTTCTCTTGGAATCCTGTATGTCTTTCTAACATTTTTACTGATTATTCCCTCTGTTTTATTCTTTATCTCCTTCTGCTGCATCTTTTGAATGTCCATCCATAACCCTTCCTTTGTTTTTGTGAGCTCCTCCTCCCCCCCTCCTGTTCTATTTATAATCTCTTAAGGGATTGTCTATTTGATTTTTAGTATTTATCATCACTGTCTTTTCAATATTTTTCTCTGCTTTTAACTTATTTTTATCTTTTCGTAGTTTATCTTGCATTGTCTCCTCCACTACTCCTTCTAATTTCTAAGCTGTTGTCTGTGTATATCATATTCATCTTTTCCCACCATTTATTGAGTGTCCTCTACTTTCACATCTTTATCTTTAAATATTCCCATTAACTTCTTATAGTTGTCGCTATTTCTAACATTTCTTCATAAAACTTTATTGTCTCCTGCAGGGTCATTTTGTAACAAATTGCTATCCCTCTAATATTCCAGGATAATTCACAATACTGGCACATGTGAAAGAATCCTTGTATAATTATGCTGATAGTTCCCAATTTACATTCATTTAGCAAAGGAATGATGGCACTCAAAACAAGTGAGTTACGACTGGTTCTCACACTTACAGTCATCAAACCATCTTCACAATCACATGATTACAATTCAGATGCTTGGCAACCAGCATGTATTTATGATGGTCACAGTGTCCCAGACTCATGTGATCATTTGTGTCCCTCCTAGTTGACTTCTGACAAGAAAGTCGATGGGGGGGGAGCCTGATTGGTTTAGTGATTGCAGTGATCACAACGATGGCAGCAAAATAGGGAATATCAGGCACAGTCATATGATGGCTCATTGAAAGACTACATTGCTGAGTGACAGAAGTTCTGGTTCCAGTTGTGATGATTAGTTGAGGAGTACCTCTGTACAAAAAGAGCTTTTCTTCTGAAAACTTCCAGGAGGAACATATGGATATCTGCAGAAGATGCCATCATTACAAATACATAATGTTGTAGGGTCTAATCTGAGTTGGTCATAGGTTTATTCTTCCAAGCTTCCGGGTTCATGCTGGAGCTTATCCTTAGGGAACTTTTCACGGAACATTGGCATGCATAAGAGCCATGGTGGTGCAGTGGTTAGAGTGCAGTACTGCGGACTACTTCTGCTGATCACCTGATCAGCAGTTTGGCAGATGGAATCTCACCAGGCTCAAGGTTGACTCAGCCTTCCATCCTTCCGAGGTGGGTAAAATGAGGACCCGGATTGTTGGGGGCAATATCCTGACTCTGTAAACCGCCTAGAGAGGGCTGTGAAGCGATATCTAAGTCTAAGTGCTATTTCTATTCTGGAAATAGAGAAGTTCCCTGAGGATGGGATTCAACACGAGCCCAAAAGCTCAAAAGAATAAACCTATGGTCCCAGTTATCTGCTCAGATCAGATCCTGCAACATTGTGGGACACATATATTTGCATCCATTCATGAGTACATAGTGTATTGGGAATACCCAACAAATGAATGAATTCCTTGGACAAATGGGGTTTGGAAGAATAAAAATAATATGATAAAGTCTTTCTTCTTGAAACTATTAATGAACAAAAAGTCATGGATTCTCAATTTTATTTCATTTTATTTTTAAGTTTAATTTAGAAATTACAGTATTAAAGCAGGTGAATTCCAATTTTTACATTCTTTACAGTGAGAACAGAACTGGACATGAGTAATGGCTTCAGTTTTAGATGCAGTTCTCTTAATTCCTAAGCATTCCCAATGATTAATTAAAGTACCACCGCATTTAATATTCAAATTCTTAGGAACTACAGTAAAATATGCAGCAGTCTCATGCATGCAAGCAACTTACTGTCTTAACAAGTAACTGAATATATAAAACTCTGGTTATTAAGCCTTCTATGTATGTAATTTCTTTTTCACATCCTTGTTGTAAACTAGTAAATACATCCAAAAATTCTCTGGAGAAAATCCAAAACTTACAAAGTTTCTTTTTTTTTCCTGTAGTGTTCATTAAAGTTAAAAAAAGAAAAAGGGACTTTAAGAAGAAATGCCAAATGCACAAAGCTGCCAAAGAACTGCATTAGAACAAACCCCCAGGAAATGGGATAAGCAGTCACTCTGTTGCCTGATTGGAAAATGATTTCCCTATTTAGCTTCTGCTTCATCAATGCTTGGCATCCCCAGGGTGCACTGTTCTTGATAGGTTAGCTGTCAAATGCTCCATTGTCCAAATTACACTACTCCTGCAGATTTCCTGCTAAGAAACAATTTACTGCAGCTTTCTGCCATCCATCTTATGGACCATGTCTTCCAAGGACTTTTTTCAAGTATCAAAAGTTGATTGACTTGCTAGAGACATACGAACACTCTTGAGATGCTCTTGCCATTTATCCACCCAAACAGATCTTTGAAAGCAAGTTAAACAAACTGTAATGAGAGATGGTATTAATGAATTCAGAGGGCAGTATGTTAATTGGAAAACACAGTCGCCCTTTAAATATTCCGAAAAGAATTTAAAAACAGCTTTGTCACCATCTTTTCTTCTTCATGCATTGTCAGTTCCTTGAGTTCATCACAGGCCTAACTATTATGCATGAATTTCCTTACTTCCAGGAAACATGACACAGAGAATAAAAATTGGGGAGAATGACTTCTGTTCTGGTTTTTGTTAACCAGTCACATTCAATCTGATTAACAAAAATGTTTAATTTCCCTCCCACCTCTCAAAGTAAAAAAAGTTGATAAGTCAAGGAGTGGGATTTAGGTTTCCTATACTTGGAGCTTCCTAAGGGCGTTGAGTGTCCTTTTGTCTATTGTACAATCTTCTATTTAGCAGTCTGTTCTTTCTTTTATTTCCAAAGTTCACTTAAATCCCAAGAAATGATTTCTCCTCAATAAACTTTTTCACTTTGGGAAGCAGAAACAGCAAGGAAGGCTGCAGAATAATGAAAAGGTATATTTTAAAAGAAAAGAACAACAGTTCATTCTGACATGATCTTACCATCAAAGGGCAAGTTGAGGTTTGAAAAAAAATTAAAAAACAAAACTTACTTTCTCAGCAGAGAAATGAAAATTAAAGAAATAAAATAACATCTTTTGTGCATTATTTTTTTAGTCGCCTGTTTTTGTCTTTACAACAGCTACTAAGAATCAGGTAGAAACACTGTGAATTAGCAGAGGTTAATGGTTTGGATATTCCATCTAAAAACCTATTTAAGCTATTTTGCCCATTCATAGCCCTGAAATTTCATTGCAGTAATATTTAAATATAGTTGTCAGTCTGATCTAATATTCAGTTACCCAGAGAGCAGATCCTTATGGAAAATGTGCAGCCTTTCACTTAATATTTTCAAAATTATCATTATTATTTTGTAAGACTTTTATACTGCTTCACACTGCTTTACAGCCCTCTCTAACTGGTTTACAGAGTCAGCATATTGCCCTCAACAATCTGGGTTCTCATTTTACCGACCTTCGGAAGGATGGCATGGTGAGTCAACCTTGAGCTGTTCAGAGTCGATTTGCTGGCAGTTGGCAGAATTAGCCTGCAATACTGCATTCTAACCACTAACTGGAATAGTTACCTGGTTACCTTGAGTAAGATTCCCTCAAGTTGAGCTCAACCTCTGGTGAATCCATAGATGCTTTCATTCAGGCAATAGTATGAAAGTACAGTAGTTTATCACTGCCTTCTTCTAGGAATTTGTTGACTTATCATTCTAGGGATTCCATTTTAGTTTAATATTAATAATTTAAAATAGGCTGTTGAGAAAAGATATCATATCTCTCTCTTCAAAAATGAAAGAATGGTGTGGGATCTGTCAGTTATAGTTTATATTGGGCCAGGTCCTAAGCAAATTGTTAAACAGCATGTTTATGAACCATAGAAAATTAGAATCAGTAAGAGCTAATATCAGCTTTCAGAAACAAGTCACGTTGGACTAAACTTATCTCCTTTTTGTTAGCTTAGGAAAAAGGCTGTACATAAATTACTTTGATCACAGCAAAGCATTCAACACATTATTTCATGATATCTTCATTAAATATGAGCTGGATGAAACCACAGTTAGATGATTAGATAGAGGATAATTGGCTGAATGACTGCACTCAGAAAGGACTCTAATTGGTTCAGACCACATTGGTGAACATACCAAGTGAAGTGCCAGAGAGCTTGTCCGAGGCCCTTTGCTGTACTATATTTTTATTAATTTTTATTAATGATTTGAATGAGGGGGTTGAGAGGGCAATTATCAAACTTGCAAATGACACAAAAGTACACTTGAGGAGAGAAAACGAAGGTCACAAAATGCAGGCTTGAGCAGTGGATCAAAACAAAAAGAATGAAATGTAAAAGAGAAAATTTAAAGTCCTACATCTGGATGGAAAAAAGACAGAAGTAGACAATGGAGAAGACCTGCCTTGTACATGCGAAAAGTATCTGGTTCCCAGTTAAACAAGGTGATGCAGCTGCTAAGAAGGACAAATGCTATTCTCCTATCCATTAGGTCCTAGTCAAATCCCACTTGAATATTATGACCAGTTCTACATACTGTAGCAAAAATAAAATAAAATAAAATAAAATACTAGCACACTGAGTTGAGTTCAAAAGAGGGCTGAAGGTAGTTAGGGAATTGAATATCAAATTGTATGGAAAAGTTAAAGGAACTGGCTACGTTTAGCCTGCAGAAGAAATGAGTTTGAATCTGTATAATAAGTAAAGGTTTATTACATAGAGATGGAATGGAGTTGATGTTATGGAGTGGAGGGCAGGATTAGAACCAAATGGGCTGAAACTACGACGAAGTAGATTTAAGATTTCATATTAAGGAAAAAATTATAAAAGTTAGAGCTGGTGGAAGAGACTGCTTTTGCTGACGAGATATGTTTCCTAACCCTACACTTGACACCTTCTTCTTTAATGTTTTATGAATGCTGCAATGAACACTGGGATGGACTAAATGACCTTGAAGATCACTTCAAACTGTATGATGAGATGTTAATATGATGTATGATAATGCAATATTAAATTGTCTACTGAAACATTTAAACACATCACTTTTATTAAGAAGGGTGGACTTATTTTGTATGGGCATCAAGTAAAAAGATTCACTACACCTGATTTAAAACCTTGGATCAAGACAAATCTGCACTTTTGACGTCTCAACTAACATTAATTCATGACTTGGAACATCTGATCAATATGTAAACCTCATTTAACTTATTTAGGACTTGACTTCTGTTATACATATCGTGTTTCCCTGAAAATAAGACCCTGTCTTATATTTTTTTGGACCCCAAAATAAGTGCTTGGCCTTATTTTTGGAGACGCCTTATTACTTTAGGGTGCATGGAGCAAGACGGGGCTCCTCTTGCCGTCTTACCTGATTTCCAGCTCTGTCTCCCTAGCCCTAACCAGAGGAAATGGCAGGGACCACTTGCACATGCGTTTAAATATTTTCAGTGCATGCGCTCAAAAACCTGATTGGGCTTATTATCAGGGGATGTCTTATTTTAGGAGAAACAGGGTAGGTTTATTATACCACATTTGTCCTTTTTATTTTTTGTTTTTGCTTACATTCTGTTTTCACTTCATCCTACACATATTTCTATTTTCACTTAGTATTGTTTGTGGTAATTATTTTTCTCTCTTTAGCTTTTGTGAAATCAGCCACAGTCTCTTAGGTACTGGCAGTTGTTTGGGGATATATTTGACTCTCTAATAGCTGCTTAACCCATCAGCATATTCCTGATGCTGTATATGTCAAGCAAAATGTCAAGTTATTAACTCACTATCTCTAGCTACCTTTTCCTATTAAACTAAAACAAATCAGGGTTTGAACATATTTTACAATACACTGACAGCCGAACACATAGTTTATAACTGGTTATAACTATTTTAAAAATTACTACATAAGAAAAACGTTTTCAAAATTTATATATTCTATAATGGAATATTCCATTCTACAATGGAATATGCTATAGTGACTAAGTTTATACATTGCATTAAGCCAAACATAGATAATCAATTTTAGAGATTAATTTGGTGTATGAATTTGGCCAACTGTTTTAAAATACTATCTGAATATTTTAATGCTAGTATATTAAGATCCAAGATCATACATTATGTGCTTGTATTTTGAATACATGAAAGTCAACAACAAAAGTAGAATGATATTTTTGGTTGATCACGCCTATACTGAATCAGTGATTCAGGTTAAGCTGTAATTTTGTAATTTGCATTATTTTTCATTCATGCTACCGCATTTATGCATTTATTATAGAAAACCACTGATACTAGCTGAATAGCAATGCATAAAAATTTAAATATTATTAAAAGCATTTTGAAGTAAATGTCCCAAGATTTATAAAGTAATCTATCAAAATATCTCATGATGAACAGAATTTTAGTCAGGGAACTGACACACGAACAAAGATATTTTAATTCTTTATGGCTTTATTATGTTCCACTTGATCATTCTGCTATTCTGTCTGCTGTTTTCAACTTGCAATTAAATAATTCCAGTAAAATTCTCATTCTGCTTCTTTCAAAATAAATTGAGCTTTCAATATGTGACTGCTTTACCACTGAATAAAATTTTTTCTTCATACTTATATAAAAGTGTAACCTATTTATGCTATTTTTAAAACTGTACTTTAATGATTATTGGAAGTGGTAGGTACATTTCAATATAATTCCACTAGTAGGCAATATTTTCATATACCTATTTTGCTTCCAAGTTCTGAAAGGTGTAGAGTAATTTGCAAACATGAACATTTTAATCTACCCTGTTTTCCCCAAAATAAGACATCCCCTGATAATAAGCCCAATCAGCACATGGCAATAAGGCCAAGCACTTATTTCAGGGTTCAAAAAAATATAAGTCAGGGTCTTATTTTTGGGGAAACATGGTAGGATGCCAGAGCATTTTACCTGGTTTTGATTAAGTTATGCAGTGTATTTTGGATTCTCCGGGGTAACAAAGGAAGCTGGCCGATACAAAATGTGGATTGGAATTTGTTTGGTAAAACAGGTGAATGCTATTAATTTGGAGAACATAAATAAAAAATAAATTTGTCCCCATTACTCAGGTAGCACACTAATTATTCACCTACCAAATGCATTTTCTCTTAAATTCCATTACATTTACTAAGTGATGGGAAGGGTTGAGGCTCTTTTTGTTAGGATCACCAATTTTTTTTCAAAATCCAATATTCAAAGTCATGAACTATTTATAGGAAGTTTTTTATTCACTTTACATCTAAAAGCAAAGTTGCCTTTTTTGTTGAACTCAAACCTCATTGGCTTACATGTACTCAACCATGTACGTGTTTTGTATTGCCTTTTTCCAGAATATTTTTTCACATCCATGTTATTTTCTTGGCAATAATGTAGAAGTTTACCATTGACTTCTTTCTACTTGTTTTTTAAACAGAAAACCAAATTTCCAAACTGAGCCCACAGTTCAGATTTTCCTCTACTTCAGTGTTTCCCAATTTAGCAATTTTAAGACACGGGAACCTCAACTCCCAGAATTCCCCAACTAGTTTAATTGTTGTTGGAAAATTCTGGGAGCTGAGATTTATATTTCTTAAAGTTGCCATGGTTGAAAAAAACACTGGAATAGAGGAATATTCTGATTCTCTGCATATCCATAGAAGTTCAAACAGAGTATTTTTAAAAGGGGCATCTTTTAAATACAAAGACCAAAATATTTTTAAATCTGCCAGATTAAATCACAGCAGGCAACAAGAAAATGAAATGCCATTCATGTCTTCTTCATAATATTGGGAACAAATTATTCCAACTGAATATACATTCCATCCTCTTATTTTGTATGCAAGGTGCTCTTCCAGTAGATTTTTCCAAACTCTTAATACTCAGTTTATAACCCATTGCAGCTGAAGAACTGATTTTCTATCTCTCAGCATTGCATTACCATTTCTTGGACAACGTCACTAAAATCACCTCGAGCAAATTCCTGAGGCCTCACAAACAGCATATCGTTTTCCACTAGAATGCTATTACACCTGCACACTTTAACAGAGGCTCATGCTTGAATGAACACTGGTGAAAGTACCATGCTGTTGGAAATGATGGCAGCTGAAACACATGGCTGAGAAGGTACACGCAGTCCTAAAACAGATTGTAGTCTGTTTGACTGACTTGATTGAAGAAAAAAGGGCACTCCTAAATAATACGGCGTTCCATAGATCCCTGATGGCGAACCAATGGCACGCGTGCAGGAAGTGGCACACAGAGCCATTTTTCCAAGCACACGAGCTGTCGCCCAACTCACCTGCAGCTACACATGCGCATGTGCCCCAGCTGGTGTTCGGGCCTCTGGTGCGCATGCATGCAATTCAGAGGACCCAGATGGTCTTTAGAACTCTCCTGCACCTGTGTGTGCATTTGTGCAGGCGTACGAGAGTATTGTTGTACAGTGCACACATGCACAGATGGCATTTGCGCATGTGCAATGCACGCATGAAAACCACATGCATGCACAGATGGTGCAATTCTGCATGCAGCGCATGGTGGGGGTGCATGCAAAAGCTGTGCACATGTGTAGATGGTGCGGTTGCATGTGCATGCATGGGGGAGGAGCCACGGGTTAGCACAGGTGATACGCACGCGTGCGAAGTGCACAATGTACTGACCTGTTCAGCACTCGGTGACTAAAAGTTTTGTCACCACTGCCATAGATGATCTAGACCTGTAACTCTGGTGCAAAACTTTCACCAATGCTAATCAAAATCAGCATTTCCTTTTAGTGTTATGCTCTAGTGGACAAGAGCGGTGGTTATTTTTCTGTTCCAACTCTGTTAGCTATGTGTAATTATCTGCTTTTGTTTTCAATCCACATCACAGTTACAGGAACAGAAAGTATATAAATATATTTTTGAAGGTTACTTCTGATCTCGTTCTCCCTTACAACGTATTTTTGTGAAGATCAACTCATGCGGGGGAAAAAAGATTGGAGGTGTCATGTTAGAGAACAATATTTAGAAGATAGCATCATTTCTTATGTAGAAGTATTATTCTTCCTTATTTGTAGAAGCCTTAACCCATGGAGATGTTTTAAACTTCAGAATGAAAACATATGCATAGAGAATATTAGTTTATACTCAGTCTTCATTTCAAAGACTGAAGCCAAGTATATACAAACAGCAGCAACTTGCTCGCCATTGTCCTAACACTGGAGATTTTCTGTGACCCAATTAAATATCAGAAAAGATTTGCACCCCTCCATCAGTTGGTGTCTTTATTAAACTTCTACAAGGCCCATCTTACCTAACTGATTCTTATCAGGAAGAGCTATCAATTTCTAATAAGCCAAATGCTTATGAAGAAGGTTGCATGGGATAGCAAACAACACCCGTTTTCATTTGGACAGAGAATCTCTTACTCTGATGATCATTGGTATTGCTGAATGCCTGATATTATTCTTTCAGTCCAAGGATAAACAAAAAACAAAAACAAAAAAACAAAACAGAAAATGAACAGCTTGAATGAACGCTTTTAACAGAAAATATGTTTTTCAGTTTTGGTTTTCTGTTTCCACTCATGCATTATCATTTGGATGCTCTAGTGCAGGGGTGTCAAACTCTATTTCATTGAGGGCCGCATCAGGGTTGTGTTTGACCTTGGGGGTCCTGGGGTGAGATGCTCTAGTGAGTTCCCTTATAGGATTTGCATCAATTACCTCTGATTTGTTTCTAAGGCCAGTATAGGTGGTCCTCATTCAAGAGCAATTGTTCCAACCTAACCACTCTGTATAAGGAAGCCACAGAGGGGACCTTGGAAAAAATACTTTGTACTTGTACAAAAGCTCATTTGTTCTTTGTACATGTGTTATAACATACACAAACACTCCAAAAGCCCTCCTTCAAATAAATCTGCATGCCGTAAAGAGTATATACACAAAAACCTTTAGTGCAGACCTTTAGTACAGGTCTGTATTTACCAAATGCAGGTATACAAAAATGTGATAATGGAACTATGAATAATGAGGGCCACATGTGATGCACAATAAAAGTACTTTTCAAATTGAAGGTCTCTCTTCCCCTTGATTTTCAAAAGTAAATATAGGAAAGCGATTAACTACAACCAGTACATTTTTAATTGTAGGAACATGTAGAAATATATTTTGTTCTGTTGTAAGAGTTATTTATTTCCGATTTAGAGTACAGTACAATGAGGATTTTATTTTGTTTTATTAAGGACAGCTGTTACAGAAATTGCTAAAGGATTTTATACATTACCAGAATGGATTCTTATGCAATCTGCTGCCTTAAGATAGCTTACTGTAATTTCTTTCCTTTTGGTCTGATGGATTGTAGGCAGAATTGTGAATTTAAACAAGATTAAAATTATGATAATGTTGTCCCATTATTACATATGTTATTAACTAGTTAAACAGAAGCATGAATACCACAGTATATGCAATTTCTTTTATCTTTAAATATGCATTAAATAAACTATCCCTTTCTTCAGTGAAATATGAGTGATATGATGGAATAAATATAGTGTACTGAAAACCTTCTATATGTAGAAAAATTGTTTGCTATTGCATCTGCCAAGTTGACCATAAGTGCATGACCTAAATAGACAGAAATTCACATTTTATCTCCCAAAATAACTTCTCTCATGTAATTGCTTTAATACAGTAACAGAACTAGTGAAAACTAATCAGCACCCTTATCATTCAGCTGCAGACTCATTAAAAAGATAGCTTCATCTGTTAAATGGTTTTTTTTAAATTTGCTTGTTAAACCTATGAAATTTTGCAGGATCAGAAATTCAACAGTTTTATCAATCTTACTCTGGTTTTCTGTAACATTCTACAGTTCTTGACAGTGTTCAAGAAACGAGAATGAGGAGGAAAAACATTTGCTGAATAAAGTGCAATCAGAATGGCCAATTATTGCTTTTCAGGATTTTTTTTTTATTAAGGTCACAGACAAGCATTACTAATAGAAGCATTAAAATAATAATAATAAGGAAATAAAAATAAAAATAAGAAACAGGCAAAATAATAAGGTGAAGTTAAAGGTTCCCCCGCACAGGCGTGCTAGTTATTTCTGGCTCTAGGGGTGGTGCTCATCTCCGTTTCAAAGCCGAAGAGCCAGCGCTGTCTGAAGACGTCTCCGTGGTCATGTGGCCGGCATGACTAAACGCCAAAGGTGCACAGAACGCTGTTACCTTCCCACCAAAATGGTCCCTATTTTTCTACTTGTATGTTTTACATGCTTTCAAACTGCTAGGTTGGCAGAAGCTGGGACATGTAACAGGAGCTCACACCGTTACGTGGTGCTAGGTATTCAAACCGCTGAACTGCTGATCTTCTGACCGACAAGCTCAGCATCTTAGCCACTGAGCCACCGTGGCAAAATAATATATTACCATTAATGGTGGATTATCAGTGAGCAGTTAGACTCGGCCTAGTTTTGCACACAGATTAACAAAATTTGACTACGTCAGAGAAACTACTTCATACTGATCTGATAGCAGTTGTACATAGAAGAATTCGGTATTTTCCCCTGGGTATTTTATTAGGTGAGGTGTTAGAAAGTGGGTCTATGAGTCCTTACAGAAGATACAGTATAGTAGGACACAAACTATAGTTTCAATGCTCCCTTGTTCACAGGCTCTTGAAGTATTCTTCAGTTCTATCTTCAGTGACATGTTCTATTACACTTATAAAAGTATTTAGTTGGAGATTTTTTAAAATCAAGGAGACCTATTTTAGTGTAATTCTGAGAAAAAGAAAGATTTTTTGATTACTCAGATCTAACAATATAGAATTGATGAAACTTCGTATCAGTCTGAAAAGAAAAACAAATTGTGCCACTTCTAAGCAAAACCGTGAGCAGTTCCTTTTCTAAATTAAGGGTTTTATCAGAAAAGGCAGGATTCCAGGAAAAGAAATGTGGGCAAGAATCACAAAGAATTTCAAATATTATGAACTTAACTGAAGTAATTATTTGATTCAGTTAAGCTCATAATATTTGAAATTCTTTGTGATACCCACATTTCTTTTCCTAGAATCCTGTTTTTCCGATAAAACCCTTGATTTAAAAAAAAGGAACTTCTCATGGATTTGCTCAGAGTGGCACAAATTTTTCTTTTTAGACTGGTATGAAGTTTCTTGAATTCTATATTGTTGGATCTGAGTAACCAAAAAAATTATTCCCCTTTTCCCAGAATTACACTAAGATAGGACTCCTTGATTAAAAAAAAAAATTCCCCATCTAATCAGTCTACAATGTGTCAGGAATTTCAGTTGACTAGTAGCAGCTTACCAGAATTGTCTTTACTTGGAAATCTTTGAAAGAGGGAGATATGACAGTAAGGCTTTATATGTGGAGTTCTTGGAGCTCCAACAAATCCACAACTACTATATTCTCTTCTAGTGGAAGCTTTATTATCTGCCTTCATACTGAATGTTGACTACATATTAATTCTGAGCATTTATATTACTGACAAAAGTAAATAGCTGGTGGCTAGTTGCTTCCCCAACAATATTTACATTAATATCTGTTGGGAAAAAAGTTATCTTATCCCCCTTTTATAAGAAAGCTCCTAACCTATATCTCATGTTTAAATACAATCCTAGCAGAGGTGGTATTCAGCAGGTTCTGACTAGTTCTGGAGAACCGGTAGTAGAAATTTTGAGTAGTTCAGAGAACTGGTAAATACCACCACTGACTGGCCCCGCCACCATCTATTCTCTGCCTCCTGAGTCCCAGCTGATCGGGAGGAAATGGGGATTTTGCAATAACTTTCCCCTGGAGTGGGGTGGGAATTGAGATTTTACAGTATCCTTCCCCTGCCACGCCCACCAAGCCATGCCATGCCACGCCCACCAAGCCATCACCACAGAACCAGTAGTAAAAAAAATTGAATCCCACCACTGAATCCTAGCCCATATGTGTACATTTTTAATTATATATATTTTTATATATAATTAATATATAATTTTATAATTATATTTTTAAATTGTTTCAGCGTGCATTGCAAGTAACAGCAGAACTCAGTAAACTGCATATTATTTTATTACTAAGATTTGATTTCAAGTTTCATTCATAGGAAGAATTGTGTTTGCACTGCTGATCCAGCTAATCTAGATGCTTGAGTAGGCTGAGGAAATGTCAGTAATTTATATCTTATAAGCAGAAAGATCAGGACACAGAAAGGATGCTTGCTTCCATATGTGCATTGAAAAATATGAACTGTGGGTTACAAAATGTGTCATGTAAAAAATGAACAGTCAAAAAATGTTGGACTGTTCCACCTCATTGTGATAATGAATAGACCAGTGATGAAATCCAATTTTTTTTACTACTGGTTCTGTGGGCTTGGATTGGTGGGCATGGTTTGGCTTGGTTGGTATGGCTTGGTGGGTGTGGCAGGGGAAGGATAAAATCTTCATTCCCACCCCACTCTGGAGCCAGCCAGAGGTGGTATTTGCTAGTTCTCTGAACTACTCAAAATTTCCGCTACCGGTTCTCCAGAACCTATCAGAACCTGCTGGATTTCATCCCTGGAATAGACATTGACTTTATTTAGCAGTATAGTCATCTGTGTTTTAGGAAGTATTATTTATAGACTATCAACTTTATGCACTTTAAGAAGAGGGTTTTGATCCAAGACATATAAACACCAATCTTCTTGAAGTGAATTCTTCAGTGTATTGGAAGGAATATCTGTTGAACCAGTAAGTACATCATTTTTTTCCAGTTATGAAGGGTGACCTAAATTGAGAAAAATAAGACAATTTCCCCCATCATATTCCCTATTTTTATGCAATAAGAAGCACTTTATAATCTATGTGCTGCAAAAATCAGATCTTAAAATAAAATGCTAGTATGCAAATATAAGGCTTTGATAAATATTTTGTTATGATGTTCCCTCTTTCTCTTTCCTCGTGAAAATAATTTTGGTGTTTCCAGAGGAATCTTTAAAAGTTTATTATGAGGCACAGAGTGAAAAACAACTAAATGGCACCTGCAAGAATAAAAGAACATATATATCAACAATCACAACAACAACAACAAAAAAGAGAGACATAACTCACCATATTGCAAGTGGGTGGTTTTGGCAACCATCTATCTTTCTAAACAATATAAAAATAGATAAATTCATTCTCCTGCATTCTCTGCACCAAAAACAACAGGCCTTGAAAATGGTTTCATTAAAAAATAACAAGCATAGACTCACTAGGGAATAAATCAGGGCAAACAAAATAAAAAATTCTTCCATCATTGCTCAAATAGGTCAACTCGAATTAATTCAGAGGGCAAACATTCAAATTAAGCCTGCTGGCTTCCATCCCCCCAACTCACACCAGCTGAATGACCCTTTTCCCAGGATGTTGACATGGCCAAGTTAAAACATGAATACTGATTTGATTTGATTTGATTTGAAAAAAAAAAAGTATGATCATGCTGTTCCATCCTGAACTATCTGAAAGGTGAAGACTTGCCCAAAGCCTGCATCGTTAGAAAGGAATTCCTTGTTTCTGGATCCTAACAGATTTTTGGTATTTTAATGGAACAATGATTATTGTTCTGACAATAATTGTTAATACACAGAGGACTTTTAATTGACTAGATTTATTCAAATGGCTTAACTGGGACTAAAGCACATCCAAACTAGTGGTGGTATTTAGCCGGTTCTATCCGATTTGGGCGAACCAGTAGCGGTGGCTGTGGGAGGTCTGCCCACCCACCCAGATGTCATCACGTCCTGTTTTTGATGCTCTGCGCATGCGCAGAAGGTCCTGCGAATGTGCAGAAGTGTCACGTATTTGCAGTAGCAAAGGTAACTATATACCACCCCAGATCCAAATATCAACACCTTGTCAGCAGTGGGGTAAGAAAGGATTTGCCTTATATAGATTTAAATTAAATTTCCCTTTGCTAGTCAATTGTGTACTACAAACACCATAATCTCACCTGCTTCCCAACCCTATTCCCATAAAAAAAAGTTGGAGATCTGAACAAGTTAAAAAAGGCAAATCTCTCTGCTACCAAATTCATTGCCAAGATCTGACAGCAATGAATACTCTTGGTTGGCTGCTGTGCCCAAATCCTGCTGATTCCTGCCTGACCAGCAATAAGGAACTAGTGAGGTGATGTGATCTTCTTGAGAGTGTCTTGATGTGATCACCATTGAGTGTCCTGACATACAGCATTCTTGCATGGTATGGGAGCAGCTCTGCAGCGGACAAAAAAAGCTCTACAGAGAATCGTTAAAACTTCCCAGAATATCATCGGACTCTAGCTACCAGCCCTGGACGACATCTTTGAATTTCGCTGCTTGAGGAAATTGCATAACATTCTCAGAGACTCTTCCCATCCTGCTTACAATCTTTTTGGACTGTTGCCTTCTGGCAGAAGATACAGAACAATTAAAACTCGGACCACACATTTTCTGAATAGTCTTTATCCCAGAGCTATAATTGCACTCAATAATGAACTAAAGGGCCACCATCAATGAGCTATTGGACAGTATTACTTGGTCTGTTGTATGGATGTTTGGGTGGTTTAGGGGTGGGGAATTGTGGTGGGTGGGAGTGTGTTTGGGGATTGTTATGTGTGTTGGACTGGTCTTTGGGTGTTAAGTGAATTTTGTTGTATGGGTATACTGTGTATACACGTAGAATGACAATAAAGTTATTTATTTAATTATTCTTCTTCCATGTCTAGATCTAACTTTAAACTGCCAGAATAAAACCAACTTCGTGACATTGGTCAAAAATGAGTCATTATCTGTACATGTTTCATACCAGCAGATGAGCTGGGGTCTGGATCATTCCACATTCACACAACGGGTTGTTATCTGCAAAGAGTCTTCACTTCAGCATATTGGTTTCACACTTAGGCACTCCAACTTTCAACCTATTCAGGGTCCTCTAAGTAGTATAAAGGAGGTCAGACCCTCCAGCCAGATTGTTCTTTAAAA
The DNA here is from genome assembly GCA_030761175.1 of Masticophis lateralis. Lineage (NCBI taxonomy): Eukaryota > Metazoa > Chordata > Lepidosauria > Squamata > Colubridae > Masticophis > Masticophis lateralis. The sequence goes on along the minus strand of JAUDYJ010000007.1, from coordinate 66,797,187 downwards.
CTATTCCTTGCTTGACTGTCTCCTTCCTCCATCTTTTGATTTGACTTTGTTATTATGTACCCTCAAGAATGTTCGTTCTTGTCATAAAACTGTTCCTAGTTCTAAATCAATGGGCTTGGGTTATATGTCCACTCAGAAGATGTCAAAGATCATTCTCTTGCTTTGTTCTTCAGCATCTGCTGCTACCTCTCTCCTGACCTTAGGTGCCAGCAAGAAGATATAACTTCTTAATTGGTATATGTTTGAGATATCCTGTCCCTAAGTGTGCTGCTTCATAGATGGCAGTATCAACTTGTTTTGCATATGTAGATGTGCCCCACACTGGAGTGAGCATACTTTGCTGCAAAGACATTCAAGGCCAAAGCTGATGTATGCAGCATAGATGGCTGAACTCCCCATGTGTAGTTTATTGATTTCCTGATGCTATTGTTCCTCTAGCTAACTTTAGCCTTAGTGTTCAGGCAATGCTGTTTAAAAGAGAGCATCATGTCAAGAATCCATGCCGACATACTTCACTGTTGGACAGTGCTATAGTTGGTTCATGTAATGTAATGAAATGTGGTCATTACTTTCATGAGACAAGGGTTTGTGGAATATCAGACACTCCCAGCAGAAATAATTGTTTAGTTCTGAAATGGTTACCGTATGTTCAGTTTCTGCCTGTAAAACAACTGATGAGAAAATATAATGGGATTACTGGATAACTCAGGGTGTCAAACTCAATTTCATTGAGGTTGCATCAGGGTTGTGTTTGACCTCGGGGGGGGGAGGTGGGAATGTTCAGGGTGGGCGTGTCCAGTTCAATGTCATTCGTGTCATGGGCACTTGTGGTGGCCCAGGCAGCGCTGGGAGATCCACTTTTGCTAGTAGTTCGTTTTGCTAGCACTCTGCCAGCGAAAATGCAGCTGGGAGGGGGGCAGTAGCGTGTGGCCCTCCCGAGCCTCATTTTTGCTGGCAGAGGCACCGCAGGTGGTCCCTCCAGGGTGGCCCCACGGGCGAGATCTAAGCATCCTATGGGCTGGATCTGGCCTGCAGGTCTTGAGTTTGACACTCCAGGGCTAATTGAATTAAACTTCTTAGGCTAAAGGGTTATTACAAGTAGTCTTCGATTTACGACCCATCAGAATTACAATAGTGCTGAAAAGGTGACTTACAACTAATCCTGGCACTTACAACTGTTACAGCATCTTTATGGTCAGGTGATCAAAATTTGGGCACTTGGCAACTGGTATGTATTTATCAGAGTTACAGTGTCCCTGCGTCATGGGATCTCTATTTGTGATCTTCTCAGCTGGCATTTGACAAGTTCAACGGGAGAATCTGGATTTGTTTAACAACTGCATGATTATTTAACAACGGCAGTAAATTGCTTAACAACTATAGCAAAATCGGATGCAACTCATTTAACTATTGCATCGCTTAGCAACAGAAATTGTGGTCACAATTGTGATTTTAAGTCAGGTACTACTTTGCCTCTATCAGTTTCCAATTTACCAACAGATTTGGAAAAAAACCTTGAACTTGCATTTCTTTTAGCCTGACAATACGTTTGTAAGTTATATCACTTTGTTAACACAATGTTTATATCTGCTTAGCTTCCTGCAATTTCTGAACAAAAGAAGAATTATTTAACAGTATGTAGGTAAAAAGCATGCTAACAATCAAAAGAAATATGGGAGAATTCAAGATTTGTAGATAAAGTTTTGAGGAGAACAAAGAAAATTGGATGAGATATATAAAAGCTAGAATAAAAAATATATCTGACATGATATATTAAATGGAGTTGCTAATTTTAATATATGTATTTTATATATTTCAACATAAAGCCAGAAAAAAATAACTTACATCTATTTACTCCAGTATATACAACTATGGTGTGAGAACAGTGCAAAAAGAAATCTGTATTTTCAATTTAGTTTGAAGATTTCTAATTTTTTTAACTACTTGATTTTGACCTGTTTAGTATATAGGTTCCCTGTAGAAATGAGCCCTTCCACCGTCATTTCATAAAATTTATCCTTGATTGAAGAGATCATTTGTTTTGCATAGTTCCTCACTTAATAAACATATTCCTGACTCACCTGTGCACCATTAATTCCCTTAATGTCCTTTAGCTATTTGTATATCATGAGGCTGGCAGATTACTAGTTATACTTAAGAGAATTGTTTATTTTATAAGAAATGTAGTTCATAAATGTCACAAAAATGCATATAAATGTTTCTCTTTCCTCTTAGTGGGCCGTTTCTATTTTGAAAAGCAAAAAAGCAAATTGCAAATTGCTAGAAAATATAAGCTGTTTTCTTATTTCAAAGTGTTGGCAGCCTCTAATCAAAATGACTTCATTAAAATATAAATCAAGAAAATAACACCCCCCTTTAACTGTCTGGTCAGGAAAGGTTAAATCTAGGTGGGGTTCTACTACAACAGCTGTGTAATATGGCCTCTCTAATGTACCAGCTGTTACAGTTTAAGTCATTCCTTTCCTACTGCCCTAACAAAGCTAATTAACCTTATCTCTAGGAGAAAATCAAAGCAAAACAGCCAGCTAGTATAATAAAGATGCACTTCTTTCTTGACATTGCCATTATGAAGATTCATGGAGTGGCAGTCAGCTCCTATGTTCTGGCTTAATCTCCCCTCTGCCAGGTTGAATTGCCAAGATATGAAGCTAAGACAGCTGACAGAAAAGACGGTAACACAATCTGTCCTTCCACATGCATTCCTCTGCTCTTAGTTTTTTTCTTTTTTTTTTTACAGCTAATACAAGTAACTTCTGCATGAAACTAAATTTACACGTTGAGTTAAGCAAACTTTAGTTATATATCTCAAAGGTGCAACAAGTTGTTTTGCTTCTTTCTTTCTTTCTTTTATTTTGTTGATTACATATTAGATAACATATATAAGTATAAGCATGAACTGAATACATAAAATGAATACAATTAAAGGGAACATTTGGACAGGGACGGTAGGCACGCTGGTGCTCTTATGCACTCCCCTTACAGACCTCTTAAGAATGGGGTGAGGTCAACAGTAGACAGTTTTAGGTTAAAGTTTTGGGGGTTTTGGAATGAGACCACAGAGTCTGGTAGTGCATTCAGGCATTAACAACGCTGTTACTGAAGTCATATTTTCTGCAATCAAGTTTGGAGCAGTTCACTTTAAGTTTGTATCTATTCAGTGGTGGGATTCAGCCAGTTCGCACCACTTCGGGAGAACCAGTTATTAACTTTCTGAGCCGTTTGGTGAACTGGTTGTTGGAAGCAATCAGTTGTTGGAAGCAACCATTAGGGCAGAGAACTGGTTGTTAAATTATTTGAATCCCACCACTGTATCTATTGTGTGCTTGTGTATTGTTGTGGTTGAAGCAGTTCCCCTTTGAAGAAAAAGAAAAGCACCTTTGCGACAACTATGACCTGGATGACTGAGAATCCCCACAGACATTTAGTTAACTTATGTTTTAGTGTGTAAACTAATGTTGATCATGTTCATACAAAATGTTAAGTGATAAATTCTGATTGCAAGCTATATTTGCTGGGCTGAACCCAGCCAAAACTGCATCAGGGTTAGAGAAACAGATTGAGAAAATAGTCTGTTTATGACACTTCGGACGAAGTAGAATATTGAAAAGGAAAGCAACAGACATGTTCAAGAAAGCAATAAAACGATGAAGAAATGCATCTAAGCGGGAACATTCTGAATATTGTTTTAGTCTTAGGACAAGACATTTCCCCTTGTTTTGTTTTCTTCACCACATGAAAACATCTTTATAAGAATGAACAATATCCATAGGATGTATTTCTTCTCTTTGGAATGAGTTTCTTATTAAAGATGACCACCCAACATTAACTCACTTAATGTGTGCTATGTAAAGTCATCTTAAATGTTGGGTTTGTCAGAACATCCAAACAATGATTACAGGCATTAAAGCCCACTTTAAATCCGCTGCTTCTAGACTTGAGAAGGCAGAAAACATTTTACTTTAAATCATTCCTCTCTGTGAGATACATGAAACATTCTGATTGTACTATTACAAAAATTATTATCCAAAACATTATCCACAGGTCTCATTTACATTTAAGTAGAGCAGCCATAATTGATGGTGTCCTTCTCACACTTCACAATTTAATGTGTCTGAGGCCTACTTGGACTTCATAGAATTAGTCTCTTTATTATACCCTCGGGCTGCAATTTTCCAAACGGAGCTGTCTAAATGTACTTTTTCTTTCCTTTCCTATATAAAATGCTTCTCTCCATTACCCGTAACCCCAATCCCATAAGGCAAGAAAAGAATTTGTGTTTCTCAATTTGTGTGAGCACAAAGACGTCTGTGTCTAGAATCTCAGTGTTTCTCTTTCTTTGACTGCATGGTTAATCACAGGAAGTTATTTCACTCTACTCACAGCAAGGAAAAATGTCTTTCCTTGCAGATTGTTTATGTCCCACGATTCAATTACTATGAAACTGGAAATAATCAGGTGTAGAAATAGACAAGCTGCTACAAACTCAAAACCCATTTCTTAATGGGACAAACTAGAATCAAAATTAAGCCAAATACTAATTTATAACAGATCTATCTTTTGGATGTATCAAGACTCAGTTTCCATCTTTCCTAGGTCAGTAAAATGAGGACCCAGATTGTTGAGGGCTGATTGAGTTACAGATGTTGACTCTGTAAACTACTTGGAGAGAGCTATAAAGCATTATGGAGTGGTATATCTATGTGCTACTGCTATAAAGGAGTCTGAATATTACAATTACAGGATTGGGGTGGGATGCAGGCATCGTTAGCAGGTTGTCAAACGAATAATCACAACTTGTGGCTTCTTTATGTACCCAACAACCAACCTGGGTTTCTTTGAGCTAAAAAATTCTGTTTTCATGTGCAACTTGTGAAGCTCTCAAATTCAGACACCACATTGAAAAAAACTTACTTTGTTAAGTTGTGACCTAGCTAGAAAATCTGAAATAGAAAGCAGAAATTTCCAGCACCTTAGTACCATTTCATGCAAATGTAGATTTTTTTCCCTCCTATGTTTCAGAAACTGCATTTGAAATAAGAGCTATGTTTTGTTTTTTTTAAAAATGCCTCTTTTTGTGCATGTAGTCCTTGTGTAATATCTACTCAGACAGTGTCCATTAAAAGTTATAATAGCATTGAATGAGGAGTACTTACGATGGGTTCTCATAGTTGCATATGTCACAGCATCTCTGTGATCACATGATCATCATTGGCAAGTTTCACTGTGGACTTTCGACAATCAAAGTCAATGGGGAAGCCAGCAGGAGGTCACAAGTGATCATTGAGTTCACTTTGAGTTCTAGTCCTGATGTTGGCACAAAATCTTCTGGGTGACTTTGGAACTATCAACTTCTTTCAGCCCAAGGAAAAACAATGACAAATCATTTCTGAAAATGATTGCCAAGAAAACAATTGCCAGGACAAGACTGATTTGATGACAATCTTTCAAAAAATTTCCCCAGTAGAATGTTTTCCTTCTTTTTTTAAATAATGGGTAGCAATCCCTTGGGAAATAGAAGTGTATCACAATTCGATTTAAAATAAATTTAGACTTAATTACAGAAAATTGTATTCAAAGAAAAAAATGAAATTAATATCATTCCAAGACATCCTTGGTATGATACATAAAGAGGAAAACATGGAAAATTGTACAAAGCTCAAATCCAAAATTCTTTTTCTATCTGTTTTGTCCTACCAAACATATGACATTCATATTCCTTTATGAAGTGTTACTTTAAAATGTAAACACAAATACTGCTATTAATCACACATGACAGCCTTTTATCCTAACAAATAAAGCACACTCAGCAACAGCAATGAGTTATTGCCCAATCATTAAGAGATAGCATCTTTGTTCAGTTAACTACCAAACTACTAAAACTGTTGGTAACTTTGTACATTAATGCAACAATAAAGATGAAATTAGCCCAGCATCTTACTTCGGAATTTGTCCAACCAAATGTATATGGAAAATTACATTATTTCTTTACTTGGGCTCAAGACAGCTAATCTGGGAGCTTCATTTCAATTTATCTTCTATGACACGAGTGTCAAACTCACGGCATCACATTGCCATCACGTGATGTTTTTCCCCTTCGTGGAACTCGGGTGGGAGTGTCCTACATGTGACACATCTGGCTCGCAGGACTCCAGTTTGACACCCCTGTTTTATGAGGTAAGATGATGAGAAAAGATTGGTGATTTTTCATGGCTAAAAGTGGGCTCGAACCAGGTTCACCTGGTTCACCTTAACCACTACCACTAACTGGTTTTTGTCTACTCACAACCCCATCTGAGTAAAATTATGGTGTCCCAGACTAAATGCATTAGTTGAGGCAAAGTTTGACCAACACAGAATAAAGTGGAATGGTTGTTTCTGGGAATTTAAAAACTGTAATAATGCATTTCATTTGCTTATTCAACTGCCACATCATATGGCTAATTTAGTGTGAAGAAAAATAACTTTTTTAAAAAAACTGGTGATTTCCCCCCCCCCTTTTTTTTCCTGCTGGTATGAAAAGGCTGAACTGAGAGAAATAAAACTGTTTTGTTACATAGTAATTTTTTTAGTTCATACAGATTTGTTGTTCAGATTAAATACACCGTTAATCTGCCTTGTGTTTTATTTTTAAAATATTTGCATGAGGAAAAAATAATTCGTAAGTAAATTAATTTTTCACTAAATTCTTTTTGTTGTCACATCTATAGAAATAAATGAGAATGGCTTAACTAGATAACTGAAGTTTGAATCTGAAAGTTTCAGCAAGATGAGTAAGGAACTGCAAGAAATAGGATCCTGGTAAGATTATTGAGAGAGAAATTACAATAATTATCCTGCCTGCATATGGTAGTATTTTCAGGATTCTACCTCAAGAATATGATAATGTAAATCATAATGTTGTGCAGCACTTCACATTCAGAAGCAATAAGGGCAGGGTTTTCCAAGCTGTTTTCAGTGGAAATCTACAGTTTCCTAAGAATTTGATAAAGTTTAATGAAGAGAAAGGACAAAACAAAATTTTTGTTTTCTGATTTTATTTTCTTATTTTTTTAACAAATCAAGTTAATTATTATGCTAAAGTAGCACACATTTATTCATTGGAATGCACATTGTAAATTTTTTTTAAAAAAATTATTAAACATTTTAAAAAAAGAAAGCTTTAACACTTTTTCCTTTTCAAGAGTTTCACGTCAGCAAAGAATTTCTTACTTATACATTTTTTCTCCCTTATTCTAATGTATCTTTTGTACATATACTTCTAATATTATGGTATGAATGGCTGGAAGAGAGAGATAAAAGGCAAGGAAAAATTAAATAATGGTCAAAATAGGAGTAGAAGTACAATAGCAAATATGAGGAAACATAAACTGTAGAAATGAAATTGTGTACACGGGTATTTATATGTATATATGTAAATAAAAGATGTAGATTTTAATGTATTGTTCAGCAATTGATACCTATAATTTATAAACAGAAAATCCAGAACTGATTTGAGAAATGCATTTATTTACCATGCATCCAGAGGAATGATCAACCGTTTCTTTTAACAAGAATTCAAATGCTGAGTAAGAAAGGAGTGATGAATTATCTATCTGTTTATTTAAACCCAAGAATGGGGTGTGTAAAATTACAGACACTTGCTAATAAGAAATGTATGAAGAAAATTTTTATGGAAAAATACATGATGTACCTGAGGGAAATAAATCACAACGAAGGGTTTATAGTTACAGTGTATGTGAGATGATGATGAATAATTCAGGCAACTTAAATTATAATGGAATATGTTCAAAGGGAAGGAATATGATTGGTTGCTTTCTCTGAACTAATGAAGTCAATATGAACTAAAGTAAAATTTTGTAAAATGCATTGTCTGGTACGGTTAAGAATCATTAAGCATATGGTTCCCTGTATTTAAGATAAATCCATGCATGAATGCTGATGTCGAGTTACTGTAGCAAGGAAGGCAAAATGATTTTCCAAAACAGTTTTTTCATCACAGATCATGTCAAATCCAAATCTTCATTGTAGTCCTAGACCAGCATTTTCAGGATAAAAAGTACTCCACTCTTGGCAAACAATTTTTAGGACAAAATATACTGAATAGCCCATGATATCTGGAAGTCTATAGCCATTAAGAAGACACGGTGGCTCAGTGGCTAAGACTCTGAGCTTGTCGATTGAAAGGTCGGCAGTTCAGTGGTTCGAATCCCTAATGCTGCGTAACGGGGTGAGCTCCTGTTACTTGTCCCAGTTTCTGCCAACCTAACAGTTCAAAAGCATGTAAAAAATGCAAGTAGGAAAATAGGGACCATCTTTGGTGGGAAGGTAACAGTGTTCCATGCGCTTTTGGCGTTTGTTGGCCACATGACCACGGAGATGTCTTCAGACAGTGCTGGCTCTTCGGCTTTGAAACAGAGATATAGAGTCAGGAACGACTAGCACATATGTGCGACGGGAACTTTTACGTTTACCTTATAGCCATTAAGTAAATGATAGTTGAATATTAAGAGAATAGACCAAATGAGGGGGTCCTTGGTGCTCTCTCTGAGCTTGGTTGTCTCATTGCAGAAATTTCATTACCAAACTAGGTAATATCATCAGCACTAATAGGGAATGTGGTTTGCCTTAAATTTATATTCTAGTAGCATGCCTTGCCGATGGAAGTGATCTTGGTAGTTCTTTAGTTGGGCTGTTTATTGTTTGGCAGTTCCTTGATTGGAGTATTATTTGCTTCTTCATTGTTAATTTAATGTTAATCTAGGTGTTAATCTTTTGTCATCTGGCTGTTGATTGTGTGAGGAGTTGTTTGGGTCTTTTTGCTCTCTTTCCAGCTTTCTGATTTTCTCTTTTGAACAGAATGTAAGTTTGTGTGTGTGTGTGTCTGTTAATGGCTGATTTGTCAGAGTGCCAGGATAGACCAATGCTTGAAAAAAAAAATCTTTTCTGCCCTTAACTTTTCTTTAACTAATATATGGAATGAAAGAAATTCATGGGCCTCGAGGCTAAGGAATATAAAATCAGCCACTTGGGTTTTACAGTCACTTCCCTATGGATTTTCCTAATGGTCTGAGAGCACTAAACTAACATAATTTGTCAAATAGAGCAAATGCTTCTATGATATCTAAACTCAGGTATAGTTCAGCTTAATTGTGAGACACCTTTGCAAAAGTTACAGGTTTTAAAGCGAGAATAGGGAATACCTCATTTGTCCATCCTTACTGAAAATTTCAGGGGTGTAAATGTTGTAGGCCCTTTTGAAGAGACAAGTACAAAGTAAAGTCTAATACAGGGGTGTCAAACTCAAGGCCCACGGGCCGGATCCAGCCTGCAGGGTGCTTAGATCTGGCCCACGGGGCTGCCCTGAAAACAGTGAAGGACCGGCCTGCGGTGCTTCTGCCAGTGAAAATGGAGCTCTGAGTCCTCCCGAGCTCTGTTTTCACTGGCAGAGGAGTGCAGGAAGCCATTGCAGCTGAAAACGGAACTTGGGAGCCTGTTTTTGCTCGTAGACCGCTTGGGCCACCACAGGCATCTGACATGAGTGACGTCAAGCTGGCCATACCCACACTGGCCCTCCAAGGTCAAACACAACCCTGATGTGGCCCTCAATGAAATCAAGTTTGACACCCCTAGTCTAATACGAGACCGCCTTCTGCCACCAATAGCCTCCCATTGACCAGTTTGCTCTCACAGAGAGGGACTCCTCAGGGTGCCGTCAGTCAAATTATGCCAACTGGTGACCCCCAGGGGGAGGGCCTTCTCTGTGAGGGCTCCGACCCTTAAGAATAAATTGCCCCCGCAGATATGTAACATCTCCGACCTTCGTACCTTCTGCGTGCCCTCAAGACCCTGCTGTTCCAACAGGCGGGGCTGACCATTTAAACAATTTTAATTAGGTATTTTAATTCTGGGTTTTTAAATTAACTGGGCCAAATTGTTTAATAATTTTAATTTTTAATGTTATAATATTTGTGTGTTTTTGTTTTTATCTTGGATGTGCACCGCCCTGAGTCCTACGGGAGAAGGGCGGTATAGAAATATTATTATTATTATTATTATTATTATTATTATTATTATTATTATTATTATTATTATTATTATTATTATTATTACATTTTCCCACAACTGATAAAAGTGTTTTAGAAATATAAGGAATATTATCATGCTTGTCTTTTTAAATATCTTTAGCTATATAAGATTTATGACTTTAAAAAAAAAGAAACTTTGAACGATAGCAAAAAAAGTGCACCAAAAAAGGTAGAAAAAGGTAAAAATGTAGAACAAGCTAAATATGAAGAAATTTTAGCTGCATGTTATTTTATGCACACAGGCCTTCTATGGTAATAAAAGAGTCATTAGAAGATCAGGGAGACAGTATAATTTATGGGTTTCAAAAGAAATTATGTCATAAGGAAGGTTGGTGTGTTGGCTTTTGAACGAAGCATCAAATAGTAATTTAAGAAACGCAAATCTTTAACTCAATGTGAAACCCTACATGAATCAGTGTATCAATTTACATTCAGTTTTAACTATATAAAACTTATTTGTCTCGGCAAAGCCAACCACAATATTTTAGTGCCAAAAAAAGAATGTGCAAGCATAGCTCCTTCCCTTACTTATAAACAGCAATAAATATAACTACTCTGAAATAACAGAAAAACTACAAATATGCCTACTTTATAGTATGGAAATGAAACCATTTAAAAGTCCCGTGTCTGCTTGATTGAAAAAAAAAAAGAGCTTATGCAAATAAAATTCTCAGGGGATTTCTCCACTCAGTCCTATAGGCCAGACTTAACTAAATCCCATTCTGCTACACTTGAATGGCATTCAAAATCAAATTTATATTAAATTTCTTTAATCCATGGATATTTGTTGGAGTACTTTTGTCCATGGATGGCCATATTGCTGAATGAAAAAGTTTCTTCATTTATTCTAATCACAATCTAAAAAGAAAATTTGGGTGGGAAAATATAATGAAGAATTACCTTGAGCTCAGCGCTCTTTTGGGTCTCAATAAAGCTTGTTTAACACTAGTTAAAGGATGAGTAAAGTATATAAACTTCTACTTAATCAATCTAAACTTCTGGTGACTCCATGGACACAGCCATGTTATTTTACTTATGAATGATATTGAAGTTTTTCTTTTGCAATGTTTTCCAACTTCCCACCCAGTCCAATATGCAGCCAGATTTTCCCAAACCACCTCCCATCCAAATAGTAGGAAGGCCGGATCTTATTTAGTTTCCAAATATAAACAATGTGTCTGATGTTCTTATATGGCTCCTATGTATAAAAAGTTGTAATAAAAATCCATTCATGGGCAGAAATCAAATCTCTACCAAAAATATAAGAATTTCTTCATTTAACTGTTCCAGCATTGTGTTTCCTTACGAAAAAAAATAAGTAACTTTATTGCTATAGTAATAACAATATTTAGAAAATTGCATTATCCTAAACATGGCAGAAAAATCAAGGATCTCATAGGTAACTAACAACAGTTTAAGCTGTAAAAACCAGTGGTGAAATTCAATTTTTTTTACTGCTGGTTCGGTGGGTGTGGCTTGGTGGGCATGGCGGGGGAAAGATACTGCAAAATCTCCATTCCCACTCCGCTCCAGGGGAAGGATACTGCAAAATCCCCATTCTCTCCCCACTCCTAATGGACCAGAGGAATGCTGTCGATATAATTTACTTGGACTTCAGTAAAGCATTTGATAAAGTAAACCATAGCCTATTACTTGATAAAGAAGAAAAAGGTGGGGTAGACAGCATCACCACCAGATGGATTCGTAACTGGCTGACCAATCACACTCGTATTGCAAAATCTCCATTCCCACCCCAGTTTGAGGCCATCCAGAGGTGATATTTGCCGGTTCTCCGAACTATTCATAATTTCCGCTACTGGTTCTCCAGAACCTGTCAGAACCTGCTGAATTTCACCCCTGGTAAAAACTAAAGCAATGCAATTTTGTTCTTATGGATTTCTATACCTGATTATAGAGTTAACTTTATTTTCAGAGCCTGATTGACTTCTTTCTTTATTACCTTAAAAAAATTATCTTGGTTATTATTTTTACTTTCTTCAGCTGAATTCTGCACAAATTCCAAAAACAGATCAACCCACTTATTAAGATTAAAAACAACTTCTTGTCTATCACCGTTGAACAATGAAGTGAAAGGACTGTCTTGTTGTATTACATGATACACTAAGGGTTTTTTTTTCAGCGATGCAACTAATTCCAAAGAAAATAATACACAAAGATTTTTTTAAAAAATGCTTCTTTAAAAAACTCATTAAGCATTTTAGCAAATATGGCTAAAATAGATAATTGATGTACAATTTTTTGTTTTATTCTTTTATATCATTGCTACATTCCAGAGGTGGATTTCACATAATGAAATGTGAAACACATAATTTTGCCACCGGTTTGCCGACACTGAAAATGTGAGCGTGCACGGCTTGCGCACATGCACATGGCTTAGGAAACATACCTAAATAGGACGGCATAGCACCGAGGCGGGTGGGCAGGCCCACAGGTTGCCACTACCAGTTCGTCTGAACTGGTCCGAACCGATTGAATACCACCACTGCTACGTTCTATCCCATGATTTTTCCTATTCATTGTGTAGCTTGATTACTTTCATATTTTCTCAATATGCCAATAATTTAACTCCTTTTAAAGCAATTTCCTCAGAACATCAGCTAAAGAATAAAAAAACAAATTGAGAGAGGTAAGCAAGCTTTTTTTCTTTATGAACTTTAAGTAGCCTGAACATAGAATGTTTTCCTTCTTCAAAATGCAATTTTAACATTTAAAATCAGAAAGAAAGCATAAGCAAATATTGTATTTTTTGGACTATAAGACGCTCCGGACTAAAAGACGCACCTACCTTTTTTGGTGAGGAAAACGAGAAAAAGAAACTTGCCTCTACCTCTGCCTCCCAGCAATTTTGCTTCATTGCAACAAACAGCAAATAGCCTTCTTTATTTTCATTTTCGTTTTCAGCATAGCTTGATTAGCACAAGAAAAAAAAAATCTGCTCCCAGCAATTTATCTCCTTGCAGCAAGCAGCAGAGGTCCGCACAAAACAGTTGACAGCAAAACAGCTGAGAGTCAGGAGGCCGATCCAATCAACTTGTGCAAATTAGACAATGCTGAAACGAGCTGTTTCTTCTTGCTGTTTGCTGCAAGGAGGTAAACTGCTAGGAGGCAGAGGCCAGTGGGTGGAGGCCAGTGGGTGGGTGGGGCTACATTCGGTGTATAAGATGCACCTAAATTTTCACCCCCTTTTAGGGGGAAAGGTGCGCCTTATATTCCGAAAAATACAGTATATAACAATTATTGCAAGGGCAGTACAGATAATTTGACACAGATCATTTTCTTAATATTACTAGGCATTTTCTTAATATTACTAGGAATTAATTAATGTGTCATTTTTGTGATACTTTAGTTGAATTTATTTATTATTTAAAGTGCTTTTATGCTGCTTCAATATTTATAATTCTAAGAGGATCACAGCAATGATACAAAATACAATTATCAACAGAATAATAAAGGCAACCATAACTATTGATGTCAACATGTAACTACAAATTATAATAATATATAATCCTGTCACCATTGTAAAACACATTAGGACAAATGAATATATCTCCACAGTAATTGTAAGTAACTGAACAGTTTTGCTCGAATTCTGCTGATTACAGAAGCCATAAGGAACCCCTGGAGCTATGAGCGCTAAATTTGGAACAATATGCTATTCCCATACTGCAGTGGTGGGATACAAAAATTTTTACTGCTGATTCTGTGGGCATGGCTTGTTGGGCGTGACATGGCTTGGTGGGCATGGCTTGGTGGGTGTGGCAGGGGGAAGATACTGTAAAATATCCATTCTCTCCCCACTCCAAGGGAAAGTTACTGCAAAATGCCCATTTCCTCCCAATCAGCTGGGACTCGGGAGACAGAGAGTAGATGGGGGTGGGGCCAGTCAGAGGTGGTATTTACCGATTCTCCAAACTACTCAAAATTTCTGCTACTGGTTCTCCAAAACTTGCTGAATACTACCTCTGCCATACTGTACAATGGAGCTATACATTTAAATGCTTAAGAGTTGCTAAATCATAACTATCAACTAGACTAACTTGTTTGAAGGCACCTGTTTCTTTTCTGGCCAAGGGAAAACAAATTTAAAAGGACCCCATCAATTTATTATTGTCCAATAATATGGTCTTCCTCAGTCCAACCAACAAAAAAGTTGGGGCAAACTTAATTTAATAATTTACTTTGAGAATGTTACTTTTCCCCAAGTACATTATTCGTTTTCAGTATTTGCTTCTGAATGGATGAAGATAGGGATATGATATGTGATTGTTTACCCCATGCAATTCTAAATGTGACTCACTTAGCAATCGCCTTACATAGCAATAGAAATTCTGGTCCAGTTGTGGTCATACGTCAAGGACTAACTGTAGCTAATGTTTTCCCCTTCTCTTTTTCTCCAGTTTTAAATATTTCATAATTTATAAAAATTTCTCTCTCACCCCTCTCTCAAAAGAATAAAAAAAAATTCTTTGGATTTTCCCACAAGGCTACAAGTTCTTTGGATAGTCAGAACCTATTCAGATTCTGTCAACAAATGCATAAAACAACATCTTTGTGTGTTTGTGAATCTGTTTACCTGGAATCTCTGCAGTTCATTTGAAAACACAAACTTTTCTTCTCTCGCCTGAAGATACTATTTTGTATGCAAGTTATGTCTGCCTGGAATTCTGTACCTTAGATGAAAGAAGGTAATCCATCTGAATAGCTCAAAAGTCAGTTCATCACAGGTCAAAAGTTATGGACTTACTGGATTTAAGAGAATGAAGACAACTGATGAGAAAATTTCCTGTGGTTCTAGGCTTCTTCAGTAAAACTGCTGGTCCAAAATAGAGGCAGCATGATTTAGCCACTTTGTTTAATGAAAAAGAAAATCTAACTTTCTGATTTAATTCTTTCAAACAGATTTACATCCATTCATCTTATATTTTTTTTTCCAAATCATTATTAAGCTTAACAGTTAAACAGATTTCTGCTACTGTATGTTACATTAAATTAAAACGATCACCAGTTTAATGCATGGCATTTTCAATAAAAAGGAAGAAAATGAAAGAAAGGGAGCACGTAAATGATTGCCTATCTTATTATCCTACTGAAAATAATTAGAAATGATATATAGGCTTGGGTTCGTTCAGTGTAAAAAAATGAATAAAGAAGGTTATAAAGATGATATCCAGACATACTGATTAGTTCAATCATTTTGATGGAACAGGAGTGGCAAAAATTATTGCAGATCTATTGTGTCACTGCATAGTTGTGTTCATTTTTATCTGACTGTGCTCTGTCTTGCTAATTCAACACTTTCCTTCACTGTGAGTAGTCTCAAATATTGACAGTTGTAACTTTTGGTGAAATCTAATGAGAGCAATACATTCCAGTATTGCTGACAGTATTCCTTCCTCCTTTAGATAAATGCCTAATAATGTCCCACTTTTCTGTTCTGGGTAAATTAGGGAGATACTAGAGTAAGGGAAAAAAATTATGAAAATGGACACTCAAGGATCAGCTTATATTTTTCACATGCTGATATGAAAGGTACAAAAATATCACGTTTTGTTTAATTGGAATACATGCAAAGAGCCCAGACCTTTCATTAAAAATCAAGATGACCCTGTTTTCTGAAAATACAGATTATGAAAGTCTGTGCTGAAGAATGATGAGTTTTCCAATTCATCTTTTTTATTTATTTCATGTAGGTTTTAATGGATATGGATAATATGCTAATAGATAATATGTTTCATCAAATACATGGATTGGAGAATATGTACCACGTGTGGAAAGAAAGAGTCAAAGGTTGAGTTTTCCATATATGTGATTTGATTTTGTGTCCCCTAGGATTTTAATACAGTAAAGGATCATGGCTGGATTGTAAAAAGATGCAAAGAGAAGGCACATGATAGATGGAAGAGGGAAATAAAATTCAGTGGAAAAGTTAAGAGGGAAGCCAGTTGTGCATGCCAGTTGAGGTAAAATTGAATATCAGCAGTGTGATGGTGTGAACAATAACACTCTGAAGTTAACACAGCTGAGTATGAGCAAAGCCTCAAAGTTTCTATGGAGAGATTGGCTAGCCATTTCTCTGGAATGTTATAGGGCAGTAATGGCTAACCTTTTCCGGACCAAGTGCCCAAAGTGCACCCAAACCCCCAAAATGCAATGTAAGTGTGGCCCTCACGCATGCACTTCCCCCCATGCATCTGTGTGCAACCCCTCCCCTGTATGTGTGGCAGAAACCCAAAGACCATCTGGCTAGTGGGAGGTGCATGCACAGCGCAGCTGAACTGGGGCGACGGCTTGTGTGCCCAAAGAGAGGGCGCTGCGTGCTACCTCTGGCATGTGTGGCATAGGTTCACCATCATGATAATAGAGCCTCAAAGTGGAGATACTTAATCATCCAGGTCATGGTTGTGCCAAAGGTGTTTTTTCCAAAAAGAAACAACAACTGGGCTTTCTTGTTTTTGTTTTTGATTTGAAAACAGTTCACTTTTGATCCAGGAAGCTTCTTCAGTTCTAACTGAATAGTTTCCTGCTTGAGCAGTGGGTTGGATTAGAAGACCTCCAAGGTTCCTTCCAATTCTTATTTTGTATTTTGCATGCCAGACACAGCTATCCAGCAACATGTAATAGTTTCCCTTTCTTCCTACATACCAATAAAGACTGAAAGACACAGAAGCAATTACAAAGCTAGTTCAATTTACAGTAGGACCTATAGAAACGTGGTGTCTGGAACATGAAGGAAAATATAGGGCTAGATATAAGTTAAAGCCCTGGGTAACAGAAACAGGTTTCTTAGCCTTTAAAAGAGATGGTTGTGGAAAGAACAGCCTTTATTAGTAGGAAAATAGGACAGTTAAGAGCCCAGAATAAAAAAGTCATCTGTAACGTTGTTATATCTTGTCACTCATCACATATTGATACAGCATTGTCCCTTGTCATATCATTAGGCAGACATAAATATATAATTTATACACAATAGGCTTAATACACTAGGACTGTATAGTTTGTTTAATAACCCTATTAATTCTTATAAATACCAATGAAAAAGCATTCAGCTTCCTGGTCTGTTGTTTGTGCCATAACTTAAAACTAACCATGCCATAACATGAAATTTCAAATAAAAATAAATTAGCCTAACTTTTAAATGCCATTTTTTTTGTTGCAAGAGATTAATATGAGTAATTTTTGAGGGACAATGGTTTGTTTGGTGACCGATTGAAGTTACAATGGCACTTGACTATTTGAAGTTACAATGGCAAATGACCATTTTGCACACTTACTACGATTGCAGCACTCCTATGGTCACATGATCAAAATTCAGATGCTTGGCAACTGACGTGTACTTGCAGTGTCCTGGGATCATGTGATCACCATTTTGCGGCCTGCTGACAAGCAAAGTCAATGGGGAAGCCAGATTCACTTCAAAACCATGATTCTAACTTAACAACTGCAGTGATTCACTTAACTGTGGCAAGAAAGTTGGCAAATTGGGACAAAACTCATTTAACAACTTTCTCACTTAGCAACAGAAATTTTGGACTCAACTGTGGTTGTAGGTCGAGGACTGCCTGTACTGCTCCTCTCTACCAAATTCCAGATAATGTGCTTTAAAATAGCTAAGACCCAGAAAACTGAGAAATAAAAATTTGTGACACATCTCTGATAATGATGTTTTGATGTTAATTATAATAATCATGATATTATCAAGTCATTATCAAGTCATTATCAACTATCAATGAGTACACAGAGATTCTCCTGTATGGTCTGTTCTCTATCTGGTGCTTTTAAGGTTTCCAATGTTGCACCCATCACTGCTTCGTTGAAAGTCTGTCCAATTTGTTTCTGCTGCCTTTTTATCTGTCCTGCACCTTTCCCATATGAAGTATAGACTATCAAGGTTCCAAGTAACAGCCCATATGAAATCAAAACTCCAAGGCCAGAGGGTTCCTCAAAAGTATAGATTTATTAGGCATGTCATACTGGCACAGCTGGTTAAAACTCGACTCTGAAGTTCTCCGAGTTTTCTCCACCCAATTCAAAATCCAAAGTTCTGCCCCCACCCCATTACACACAACCATCATATGCCCCCATCAGGCCATCCTCCCAACTCCGGACAGCTCCCATCCATGTCCCTCCAGGTGCTGGTGAGAGTGTCCTTGGTTCCCAGACAAAAGAATGTTATTTTGGCTACATATTTCTCCAGCTATCTCTACTCCCCACTCCCTTTCCCACAGCTCAAGCCAGACTTGCTGTGGCAATCCTGAAGGTGTTCAAAGATGGCTACAGGGTTGATATAGACTTCTCAAGAAAGCTAGGATTTTGCACATAATGGTCCACATTATAATTAAGTCTTGTGTATTTAAGTGAGAAACCTGAACTTATTGGTTCTGCATTAATTTGTTTCTTTTGTCCTTATTCTAAAGCTACGATATATGGAGACTTACTGCTCTATAGTGTGATATTTTGGTTTTCCTAACCATGGATAATTCATGGAATATGCAAGTTTAATGAGTAATTTCCAGATTTTTCCACCAGTATCTCTAACACATACGATATACATTATGTGAATCTAAAACACTTAATGCAGCTGTTAGAATTATATATGAGAAATGGACAATAAAATGTGTTGTATTCAATAAGCTTAGAAACGTGACTTTACAAAGCAATGGTGGGTTTCAAATTTTTTTTATTACCCGTTCTGTGGTTGTGGCTTGGTGGGCGTGGCATGGGAAGGCTATTGTAAAATCTCCATTCCCACCCCTGTCCAGGGGAAGGTTACTGCAAAATCCCCATTTCCTCCCGATCAGCTGAGACTTGGGAAGCAGAGAATAAATGGGGGTGGGGCCAGTCAGAATTTTACTACCGGTTCTCTGAACTACTCAAAATTTCCGCTACCAGTTCTCCAGAACCGGTCAGAACCTGCTGAAACCCACCTCTGGTACAAAGGTATATGATAAATTTTAATAACATTCAACATGCAATTTACATTCAACAGTTATGAACGTTCAATTAAATGTTCAGAAAGCTAGTTCCATGCCCTCTCCTCTGATTAAGTTGTTTTTATTTCTTATATGAAATTATTGAATTGGATAATTTCTTGAAACTCTCTTTTTCTTTATTGAAGAATAACTATGCAATCTGATTTGTTTAAAAAAGGAGGCATTTCAAAGACAGAAAGAGTCTGGAAGATCTGTTTATTTTAGCCTTGTTTTCTTTCTGAAAGTCTTCAGCTGTGACGTTTAAAGTTAAAGTGAAGCCAGGAGTGCCAAGCACTTTAAAAGCACTTACACTGAACGATTGACATAGCTAGTGACTGAACAGAATGCTTAGGTTTTATATGCCTGTAGGCACAAGCAGATTTACATTCAGGTGGCTGTCTGGCATCTATAAACTTCTAACAAAGTGGACTTTTTTCCTATGCCTCCTCCATCCTTCTATAATTGTTATTTTTTGCAATAGCCAAAAACTGTTTAGAATAACTGGATTTTTTTTCTTCTTGGCAGTTATCTGTTGCTAGCCATTATGGAAGTTTTAATGTTTGTGTGTGTGTGTGTGTGTGTGTGTGTGTGTGTGTGTGTGTGTGTGTGTGTATTTTTGATAATACTAAACTAATTTTTTTTCCTTCTCTCTCTCTCTCCCTCCCTCCCTCTCTTATAGAATGTTCTGAAAGATTCATTAGTTCTGTGATACTTGAAGAGTTTTCCAGGAAACCATGGTGATTTTGGAAACTGATCAAAGACTCAGCAATGTGAAGATCAAAAGCTGTTGACAGATCAGTTTTCTAGAAAGACAGGTTGTCTATAACCACCGGCCTCCTCAGCACTGCGCAGCCACATGGTTGTTTATAATGTAGAATGCAATGTCTTCCATATTGGACTAAGGTTCCAATAAATCAAGGAAGCACAATAAAAAAATAACCCCAATCATTCTTCACAGCAAGTCAACTGGTCTACCCTAGTTCTATTGGATAGACTCCTTCAAAATAGATATGATATTGTGAAAAAGTCACACAGCTCTATTGCTGTCTGCTGGCATCAAGGAAGATCCAATAATTTCAGTTCATAATCACCATGTTGCAGACAAATTTTATTTGATATGGTTAGTCCAACTCTGAACTTTCTTTTCAAGTTGTACATACATCATTCATACATAACAAATGGATCCAAAAATGACGTTTGGAGCTAGTTGAACCATTTAAATCTCTAGGATTTGAAGTAGCTACTAATAATAAATAACATATCATTCAATGATTTCACTCAAGGTATTAGTAAATATGTTTTCTGTGTTCTTTTAGATGTTTAACCTACAATTAGATGTTTAATAAGACTAACCGTATTTCCTGTATCAAAAACTTTTTTGTTTTGCCTTCAAGTTAGCCTTGACTATAGGTAGTCCTCAACTTACAACTGGTCGTAACTATGACTATTAAGAGTTATGATGAACTTAAAAAGCTTCTTATGGCTTGTCCTCAAAGTTATGACTGCTGCCCTGCTGGTGTCCACGAGACTGCATTTTGTGCACTTAGTAATGGCTTGCATTTATGACAGCATTGGATATGCTGGATTGCTTACCGACCATAGGTGTTGCTTAGCACTCATTTTTCAATAATCATAAACTAATTGTAAAATTGAGTTCAGTCACAAGTTAAGTGCCTCAGCTTATGCAACAATTTATGACCGAAATTCCAGACTCCATTGTGGTTGTTAAGTCAAGGACAATCTGTAGCTAAACAAGTCTCTACAGTTTCCTTGGCAACACTTTTGGAAGTAGTTTGCAACTGTCTTCTTCCTAAGAATGAAAAAGAGCAACTGGCCTAAAGTTCTAAGCATTTCTCATGATAGATCATAGATAAGAATTGCAACTTTAAATGCCTTTCATTTGGATCTTTCCAGTGGTGAAATCCTCCGTGGAATGCCACTGGTTTGTTGCCCGTGCATGCACGGTGCGTGCCAAATGCATGCTGCACGGGCATGCCCAGTGCACACCAAAAGCATACTGCGCATGTATGCCCAGTGCATGCCCAGTGCATGATTTGCACAGAAAAAGAAGGCTTGGGAAGGGAAGTAGAACAGCAAAAGGGGGGGGACAGTTGTGCCGCTTGATTTAGCTTCACTAGAAAGCAGGATTTCCTGCTTTCTAGCAAATATAAACCACACGGTAGAGCTGATAGTTGGAAATACCGGTTTGGACGAACCTGTTTTTAAACTACCAGTTCGCCTTTTAGTACCAGTTCATTTGAACCGGTAGTTTTTATCACTACCGATTTGCTCACTCTAGTGCAAACCGGTAGCATTTCACCCCTGGCTCTTTAGAAAATTTCAGCCTATAGACATTTGCAAGAGATGAACTGTATGTTGTGAAATCATGTGCAAACTTCAATCTTTACAAACATACATGCAACATCAGGTTAATCCAAAAGGATTAACATTGTCATGGTATCACAATGCATATGTCATCATTTTGAGTTTAGCGTTATTAGGACCTAGGTTCTAGCTTACTCCCTAGTGAGGTATATACAACTTACTAAGTCTTACTCTTTTCTCCAAATAGGTATCCTGTCAAAATAATAATTCATGCCTACAATTTAAAGCATTTCATTGTACTATATTCATAACATTGGATTTCAGACCACATCAAGAATTTATTTCTACTTAAAATTCCATCACCTCACAAATACTTGCATATTCCTCACATTTTAATCGGTACCCCCAAATAGAATGTGACTCACTTGGATTCTGCATTATATGCACAAATTCTCAGAAAAGTTCAATGACACAAAGCATATAACATTCCATTTATTTTCAGAAAAGTTGTAAGAAGTTCTGATTCCCATTATAAAGTAAATAGCTAAGGACTCTGATTTAACATTTCAGAGTCAATCAATTACTTTAAATAATCAGGAAATTATAATCACCTTGCATATTTGTGAGAGGAGGTTTCTTTGCACTGAAGACAGAAATAATTTAAACAACAACTATTTTGGGGTGAAGAATTTATCTCCTTGTATTAACCTTTAGGGGAAAAAATAGATCTATTTGCAGTGGTATTTACAACAATCAGATGAAATGCAATAATTAAAGAAAGGCTAATTTGTTGATCACTTAGTCACTTCTCACCTTTGTTTACTTTGACTCAAAATCTCTCTCTCTCGCTCGCTCGCTTTCTTTCTTTCTCTTTCCCTCCCTTGAATTGCCAACTGTAACCTTTTCTAAATACCCAAGTGGGAAGCAATATCTTTATCTTATGCTATAAAACATTTACAAAAGTTCACAAAACCCGCAAATCATTCACAATTTACAAAATAGGCATTTTAAAGAAAATGAAAAATCTCCTCTTCAAAGACTACAAGTAATTCTTGGATTATGATGGTGCAAATCAGAAGTGATATTCAGCAGGTTCTGGCCAGCTCTGGAGAACCGGTAGCGGAATTTTTGAATAGTTCAGAGAACTGGTAAATACCACCTCTGACTGGCCCTGCCCCCATCTATTCTCTGTCTCCTGAGCCCCAGCTGATTGGGAGGAAATAGGAATTTTGCAATAACCTTCCCCTGGAGTGGGGAGGGAATGGAGATTTTATAGTATCCTTCCCCTGCCATGCCCACCAAGCCATGCCACACCCATCAAGCCACGTCCACAGAATCGGTAGTAAAAAAAATTGAATCCCACCACTGGTGCAGATATAGCAGGGATAGCTAGAATTGATGGAGTGAGTGTGGGTGTGGGTGTGTGTGCGCGGAACTGGTCACTTCAGGAAGGGGGCTGCTACAGGCACCACAGCCAGGCTCCTCATAGAGAAAAAAGTTACCACATTGACTTGTAATCTTCTCCGCTGGCTATTTCATTGACATTATTTGTGGGAAGACAACAAGGAAGATTGCAAACAGTTATTATCTTTGGATAAAATTCCTATCAGTTTTGAATCTTCCCTTTCTTTTCCTATCCTAATGTCCTGTTTTCAAATCAACGAACCATTCGATGATAGAATATCCAAGTTCCACTTTCATAGAGCCCTGTAACTCAAGGACGCTTCGGTATATAGGAGATCATGTTAATGTGCGTATTAAGCTTTTCTTTTTCAGTCAAATTTTATGGGCATAGAAAAGTGTTTAGCCGTAAGAATCACTCTGCAGTAGCAGGACTGGTAAATTCACTATTGTAAGTATCTCTACAATTAAAGTACAAATGAAAAAAATATATGAAAATTACAGGGCCCTTCCTCATGATTCTAGCAGCAGTGCCGGTAATTCCATCACGCTGCTCATAAAAGAAAGTGCAAAGAAAGTCAAAAAGGACTCTACTCCAAGCATACCCTGAGGCATTCTGCATCTTCATATGCCTCGTGCAGAGAGGATGCCTCCAAGCATCTTACTTCAAGCCCTGTTGAAATTCTACGTCCCACCGTTTCTGCAAATAAATTTAAAATGACCCATTTGACCCTGCTAATGGAGAATGCCTTTTGTGAAACTGTCTTGATTGACTGTAGGTTAATGGAAACTACTGTATATGATGGTGTGCACAGTGCTTTTAATATCCTACGGAACGAAGAATGAATTGGGTGGGAGGAAAATATAAACCTTGGCTCTGGTGACCAGCAGTAAGGATGAAGAGACAATATTAATGCAATATCAAGGGTTTTCAATTCAGTTGTATAGAATGTGAAGGATGTGTGTTTGTATTTTATTGTTATATTTATAATGTACACTGAAGATGGCATTTAATTTTGTTGTACGAGGTGCAATGGCTAACTGAACTGAACTGAACTGAACTGAACTGAACTGAACTGAACTAAACTAAACTAAACTAAACTAAACTAAACTAAACTAAACTAAACTAAACTAAACTAAACTAAACTAAACTAAACTAAACTAAACTAAACGCATATTTGTGGAAAAGTGTTTCCTTCTCTTAATTTCTAATCTTATCTATGGGGAAACAACCTTGTAGGAAGATTAATTGTGCTTCCTGCCTCAGGAACTGCCATCTGAAAATCCATATACCTCTATGACATCACAGAAATTAAGAGAAGGAAACACTTTTCCACAAATATGCAGTTTAGTTTAGTTTAGTTTAGTTTAGTTTAGTTTAGTTTAGTTTAGTTTAGTTTAGTTTAGTTTAGTTTAGTTTAGTTTAGTTTAGTTTAGTTTAGTTTAGTTAGCCATTGCACCTCGTACAACGAAATTAAATGCCATCTTCAGTGTATGTTATAACTATAACAATAAAACACAAACACACATCCTTCACATTCTATACAACTGAATTGAAAACCCCTGATATTGCATTAATATTGCACTATACAGTAGAATTCAATATAGTTACTGCTCTGAGATAGAAGCTGTTTTTCAGCCTATTTGTCTTTGTTTTTATTATCCTATACCGTCTGCCAGATGGTAATAGTTCAAAAAAAAAAAAAAAAAAGAATGCCCAGGATGAGAAGGATCTTTAAGAATGTTTTGAACTTTCTTAAGGCAGCGGGAGCTATAAAGCTCTTCCAAAGAGGGTAGCGGGCAACCAATGATCCCCTGGGCAATGACATTAACCCTCTGGAGTGCTGTCCTATCTGCCACTGTGCCATTGGCAAACCATACATAGGTGCAGTAAGTTAGAATACACTCTATGGTGCAGCAGTAGTAGGTCACCAGCAGTTTTTCATTCAGTTGTTATTTCCTAAAAAGTCTCAGGTAGTATAATCTCTGCTGGGCCCCTTTGACCAGTGTTGCAGGTCAGGTCCTCTTTTATGATAACACCCAGAAACTTAAAACTGTTCCATTCGGTCTCCATTGATAAGCAAGGAGTGGATTAATGTGGAATGTGATGTGCAATTAATCATTTCACTGGAACAGATTAGAGTTTGAAAGCAGATGGCACAAGGTGGCAACATCGGAGGACTATGGCAGATATCTTTATCAGTATGGCAGCTGAGACTTGCCCTACATCTGGGCAAGTTATATCAGTCCTGATTACCATCAGATTTTCTAAAACGATATAATTGAGCACACAATCAGTAACATATAATTTTATGTTCCTTGATTAGGTCAAAGACCCATCTAACTAACTTGGCATCCTATTTCCAAAAGGGTCAACTAGATGCCTTTTGGAATAAATCAGAAATTGAACACCAACACCAAAAGCCAAATGTCTATTCTTTAATCTTCCACCTGGGGATGTTCACTGACATGCAGATTTCAATCTTGAAAATTTAGCATACAGTCATCATGACTGGTGATTACTGATACTTTCATTTTTCAAAAATGTCTCTGATCTTATTTAAAAGACATGAAAGTTTACATTGATTGTCACATTCCATAAAACTGTATGATGAACTGTTCTGTTCTGAAACAAATGCCACTAATTATCATCGGATGACTCAGTTTTTCTATTAAGACAGCAGCAAAAATTACGGCATACTTTAATAACCCTAATATGCTGCTCTTAATTGCCTTTTTCTAAATTAAAAAGTCATATGTTGCGATTTTTCCAGCCTCCCTGATATTGTGATGGCCTCTTTCTGTACCGATCTCAGCTTAACCGTATTATCTCTTTAGATGTGATAGTTAAAATTGTTACATATTATTCTTAAATCTGCTTATGCCTGACATTGATATAAACACAGTGTGATATCGTAAGTTTTATTTATCACTTCCCTAATAATACGTTAATTAGGAATGCTGAATCGAGACAAATTCTATATGAAAATTGGGCTTCACATTTATAAAATGGTCTGCAAAATACAATTTCTGTTGGAGGTACCATTTGTGCCATGGAGAGACCTAATATTCTCTGTAATTTCACAGATGTACTGTGAACAAGGATATAAACATTTCAGGTTATCAGACTAGGGACCACAGTTTGATTCTCACATTCCCACTTTTTTATGCATTATTGATTGCTCTTTGCCAATTGCACTTGTTATTGAGGCTGTTATCCCATTACTCATAAGTCAAAGAATGCCTATCATGTTGCTTGGAAAAGAAATACCGTATTTTTCAGAGTATAAGACGCACCGGAGTATAAGACGCACCTACCTTTTTTGGCAAGGAAAAGAAGAAAAAGAAATCTGCCTCTGCCTCTGAGCAATTTTGCCTTGTTGCAGCAAACAGCAAACAGCCTGTTTTACTTTCATTTTCATTTTCATCATAGCTTGATGAAGGCACAAGGAAAAGAAAAACTGCTCCAGCAATTTATCTCTTTGCAGTAAGCAGCAGTTGCTTGCAATGAGGTAACTGCTGGGAGGCAGAGGCCAAAGGGTGGGGGCCAGTGGGTGGGTGGGGCTACATTCGGTGTATATGATGCACCTAAATTTTCACCCCCTTTTGGGGGGGGGGGGAAAGGTGTGTCTTATACTCCAAAAAATATGGTATATATGTATACTACATTAAATGATTCACTTCAGAATAACCTCAGAAGACAGATTCTAAAATAGAGCTTTGTGCTATATACGCTGGATTTCTATCACGTGCACTGGAGGAAAAAATAAATAAATTTGTAATTATCTAAAATGGATGTTAAATTCAAGGCCCGGGGGCCAAATCCAGCCTATGGGGTGATTAGATCTGGTCCGCCGGGCTGTCCTGGAAACAGTGAAGGACCGGCCCGCGGTGCCTCTGCCAGTGAAATCGGAGCTTGAGGGTGCCACACACGCCCCTCCCAAGCTCCATTTTTGCTGGCATCGTGGCCAAAAACAGTTATTGAGCTGCCCACACCTCCCTGGCCAGCCCCCCAGCCCCACCGAGGTCAAACACAACCATGATGCAGCCCTTAATGAAATCGAGTTTGACATCCCTGATCTAGAATGACAATTCTTTGAGTCAATTGTAGGGTTAGAAGTACCATTAAAGGTGAAGCCACATTCAGTAGAGGGGTAACCAGAACATATGACTTGCCTCTTCATAAACGTGATATCTTTATCACAAACTAGCTAAGTAAAATAAATATATGTAGAATATGGATTGATACAAAGTTCAGTACAGGTAGTCCTCGACTTACAACAATTCGTTTAGTGACCATTCATATAGCAGCACTGAAAAAAGTTACTTATGGCCGTTTTTCACACTTACAAGCGTTGCAGCATTTCCAGAGTCACGCGATCAAAATTCAGATGCTTCGCAGCTAGTTCATATTTATGATGGTTGCAGTGTCTCGGGAATCATATGGCCACCTTTTACCACTTTTTGATGAGCAAAGTCACTGGGGAAGCCAGATTCACTTAACAACCGTTACTAGTTTCACAGTGATTCACAGTGATTCACTCAAATACAACTGTGGCAAGAAAGGTCGCAAAATGGGGCAAAACTCACTTAACCAATGTGTCAGTTAACAACAGACATTTGGGGCTCAATTGTGGTCATAAGTTGAGGACTATCTGTACCCAGTGGTGGGATTCAGCCGGGAGAACCGGTAGTTAAATTGCTGGCTGGCCCCACCATTCCCCTTCCAGGAGTCCCCTAACACCCCATTTTGGCTCCCAGGTAACTGCAGGCAGGCCTCCTAGGCCCAAAATGGGGGCACTCCCCCTGCAGCCCGTTTTTGCTCCCAGGGAGGCCTATTAGGGCCAAAACGAGGGGCCCACTAGGGCCAAAACGGGGAGGTGTGAGGGGCAGCGCATTCCCCCGTGGCCCAGTTTTGCTCCCAGAGTGGTGCAGGAGGCCGAGTGCTGCCTGACTCACCCCTTGGCCACGCCCACTATATCCACACCCACCCAACCAGTCATTAGGGCAGAGAACCGGTTGTTAAAATTATTTGAATACCACCACTGCCTGTACCTTGCATGGATTTTAGATATTAACCTACAGATACCTGAATAGTTATATCACAATTTATTTAACTACAGATACCTGAATTATATTATATTAACCTACAGATACCTGAATAGTTATAATGTCACATTATATCTAACTGTACAAGGTCAAGGGCAGAGTGCACAACTAGCAGGATTGCTGATACAAAGCAGGTGAGAGTAAGGTATCGCTTTCCAAAAACTACCATAGGTTTCCTCCAGCTATACAAAGCTTGTAGCTAAAGCACCGTGCAGATTAAGATTGACACACGTGAAATATTTATGCCAGAGATTGTCTACATTTGCATAGCAATAAAGGAAAGCTCATTGTTTTGCTCTGCTCTGACCCCAATTAAGGCTTTGATCTGTGTACCTGAGATTGGGAAAGATAAAAGTGGAAAAGGAAACTTGCAGTAAAAAATATTTTCCCCCAGAAAGGGCAACATTAATGGAGCTTATCACCACCATCATTAATTTAATCAGAAAAAGCTTGAAGCAGAAGGCTACAGCTATCTGTTAAGAAAACATTTTCCCAAAATGAAAGCAATGGTGGCGCAGCAGAATAAAATGCTGTTAACTAGCACCAGCTGCCTGCAATTACTGCAAGTTCGAATCTCACCAGGCTCAAGGTTGACTCAGCCTTCCATCCTTTCGAGGTAAATAAAATGAGGAACCAGATTGTGGGGCCAATAAATTGACTTTGTATAAAAAAGAACACTGCGGCGGGGGGTGGGGGTGGGGCGAAAGCCCTACTAAGCAGATATATACAAAAGTATGAAGGCTGTTGCTTAAAGCATTGTAAGCCGCCCTGAATCTCCAGAGAAGGGCAGCATATAAATCCAACCAATAAATAAATAAATAAAATTCTAATTTCAATTAGGCCTAAGTTCTTCCTGGTTATTTTTCCCCTAGCTCCTTCTTCTTGAACCTTTGTTTTTTTCCCCAAGTAATTTTATTAAAGAGTATAATTAAAAGAGTGAAAACTAATACAAACTAAAGAAAGATAGAAAAACAGAAAGAAAGAGGAAAAGATGGAAAAGGAAAAAAATGGAAAAACACAAAGAAAAGGAAGGGGAAAAAAAGAAAAGTAATAATATAGTAAAGAAAAAAGAAATATTTAAAAATGCCTGCATTCATCATAACTATAAACAATTCTAGTAACTTTTCACCTCCTCTTAAATTACAGCAAACTATCTCCTCTCTCAAATCTCTAAGTTCTATGATCAATAAACAAATCCATAAAACTTTGTCATTTAAGCCCTGATGTCAGCAAAATCCATTAAGAGTAACTGGAAATAACAACCTGCCTATTTAAGCCTTGATCAAATGAACTAACTTTATAATTCTTCCCTTTATTTCTAACTGTCTTAATCTAAAACAATATTGTAAAATTTTATTACTTTTTTTCTTTGTCCCCTCTCACAAGATTCCTCAATACTTTAATATGGCTCTTTTGTAAGTTAAATATAGACAAATTATCCAGGTATTCTCTTGGTTGCTATTTAGGTATCTTTTTTTTTAATTATTAAAACATCAGCCAGGTTCTTTTTATTTCCAGTGTAATATTCTTTTCTGTGTCATTCTTGTAGTCTGTCATTTGTAAATCCACTTGCAGCTTAGGTTCTGTCTTTTTAAGTAAAATGTGATGTCAGACTTGATGATTAAAAAGTTACTAATAGCTGAAAAGTAGTTAACAAGCAATTTCAGGGTGTGATTAGAAAACGAAGTATGTAAGGTTTGTGTCCTGTGAAAGACACAAACTGCAGTTTGAGCAAGATCATCCCCCATGGTTTAAAACCCACTGGAGACCACTATCTTGTCATCACCTCATGAAAAACAACTGCCTGGAGCACTTGTGGATGATCTCACATACTATCCTTTGTCCAGAGAGGTTGAAAGAGTTGGTCACTTGCCAGATCTCCAGTCTTCACTGTTCATCATCTCTACTTTTCATGGAGCCAGCTTCATTCCTTCATTCTTTCTCCAGAAGCCCAACCCTTTATTCTTTTCACAATCCTCTTATATTCTGTTTTCATTTTGCCCTTTTTGCAACTCACAAGATGATTGTTCTCTAAAAACCCAGTAAATTGTAGGTTTTAAAACATTCCTTTATCCCTTTCTGATCCAATGCAAGGTATATCATTTAAAACATTGAACAAGAGTTTATTGCCATGCAATATCTGTTTCCTCTCAGTGTCCTATCATATATTATCTGTGTGAATTTTTGGCAAGGCTCCAATCTTAAATTCTGTTTGCTAAAGCAGCTCCCACACTTAGCACCCAGAACATGTTGTGGGCATTGTGAGAAAGTCTACCACAATTCCATCTTATTTGTACATCTGTGGATTTCCTATTCCTTTAACTTACCTATTTAAAAATGTTTTATTCTGCAGGAATTTTTTAAAAGTTGTATTTTTATCTTGATATCTGCTTTAGCTTTGGCTACAATGATTTCACAGGACCATGATTTCACAGCAATGGTATGAATAGTGGATTTATATAAAAAAACAACCAGTAAGCTTGGTGAAGTTTTGACATCACTAACCTCCATCTTCTGAAATTAGCAAAAGAAGAAGAGTGAAGCCCTAGAGAAATTAGAGCTTTTGAAATCACTGTAGAGTTTGGGTGAGTACATTCAAATTTCACTTAATTTATTGCATCACATATCAACAAACGTTTATGGTATAGTTTTACTTTTCTGCTCTGTTTCACAGTACCATATTTTAATAGCTTTATTTTATTCTCAAATCTGTTTGGTGCCCAGAAAACATGGATTGATGTACAGCTATACACCTAAGTTAAACAAATCCATGCACTTCATTTCCTTTCATTCATGCATGACGGCTATACTATGCATTCTCGGTGAAATGAATACTCCAAAGTACTGTTAAACAAGAAGCAAACAACGACTGGAATAGGACACATTCTCCTCAACATCCAAGTTTCCTAATGAAGTTTTGGCCACCAGTGAATCTGCACTGAAAGCAATTCTGTTAAACCTTTTGTAATCTCTATACCCCTTCAGAGTAAAGGTCAAGTAGACAAAAGCAGTAGAGCGACAAAGCTCCTATCATTATTGCTTGTATGTTGGCTGTCCAACTAGAAATCTATTCATTTTCTGCGAGAGCCTGATCTTTAGCTTTGCATCCTTTTCTAACTGTTTCTGTGCGTCATGTCATTCACTCTGTGCCCTTGTAATAGCTTCAGATAAGATGTCTGAAATATTTTTTCCCCTCTCCCCTACGTGGAACAAGAAACCATTAGAACTGAAAATAGCATGCATTTTGCTGGAAAAGGTGACTACCGCGTTTCTCCGAAAATAAGACTCTTATATTTTTTGGAACCCCGAAATAAGTGCTTGGACTTATTTTTGGGAACACCTTATTACTTTAGTGGCATGGAGCAAGACAGGGCTCCTCTTGCTGTCTTACCTGATTTCCAACTCTGTGTCCCTAATCCTAACCAGAGGAAATGGCACGGACCGGCTGTGCATGAGTTTAAATATTTTCCGGGAGGGCTTATTTTTGGGAGGGGGGTATTTTAGCGCATGCACTCAAAAAAACGATTGAGCTTATTATCGAGTTCCATATTAACAAGAGCTTTCAAGAATTTCAGCCATTCTTTCATTAAAAGCAACTGTCTAGCATATGTCCTTCCATTAACTTTGATATTACAAGGTCTTTAAAATGTGCAGAAATGCTAGCAGTTGCTTAGGAGAAACCTGAGCTTTATTGTTGAAGTCTGTATTGTATGGACTTTATTATGACTATGAGCAATGAAAGATTTTTCCTGTGTAGTATCTTCCTTAAATGAAAATGAGTCTCTTGTCTGTGAGTGAATCCAGATCAGGTAGTCAAGGAAATAAATCCAGATGCTCACAGGGGCAACAGTTCCTTGGCAATAATAACTAAACATCTGCACTGTGTTCTCCAATCCACTATATATTTCCAGAACTGGGAAAAAAATTATCCCTCTGCTCTTCTCACTTAACACATCAGCCAAAGTTAAGTGCCTTTATAACCTCCCATTCAGGGAGAATTTAAACATAAGCATTATTTTTTTTTCCTCTTTGAACTGATGGATGCTTGAACCTCTTAGCTTTGGCAAAATGATGTCTTCATGTTTTAATTGCTGCTTCTTCAGTTCTGTTATTAATCTGTTTTGCAACTTAGGCAACATGAATATTGTTGTATTTTTATTTTAAATTCAAAGCCTGAGCAGGGTGGGGGTGGGGGAAACCCTAGAATTGGTACTTGTATGCACCTATCTTACTTAAGTGTTTACTTACTCTTAAAGTAAGAGCTTACTTTAATTGGAAACCTTCCAGAAAATATAGGGCTAGCAAAATGCTGCTGGAAATTCATTTTTATTTATGTATTTTGAGAATATTTAAGCAGCTTTGAACTCATTTGTCTACAGAAATGTCTTTGAGCAGCTTGTATCTCTAAATCCAATAATAAAATCTCATATCCTAACATGATATATAATAAGGCTTCAATATTTTTTCTAACAGAAAATATTCCATATTCATTGAAATATGAATTCCATATTCATACTCACGGCATCCTAAGATTCTCTGATCACCCACTCTGCTATTTTAAATGTATTTAGCAGTTTGCTCTAGATCAGGATTTATGGAAATTGCCATCTTAATGTATTTGGAATTGTGGAAATTGCCCTCATAATATGTCAGGAAGGCTCTTGGCGGAAAGGAGGTTAAAGTAAGTAGATGCATAAAATTCAATTATATAATCAGTGATATTACCAACTCAGTAAATCTAAGACCATCTACCATATAGTTTGTTAAATCTCTTAAACCGAGATGATATTACTTTATCATCTCGTACTATAAATAGTACTATAATACTATTTATTACAAATAGTATTGATTTTTACAAATATGGAATCAGTTGTTTAATTTGGGGCAGTAATTCAGAACTGTACTATTATTTTTAAAATATTAGGTCACATTTAAACAGATCAATATCACTTTGTCTTAATACGTTAAACTATCTTTATAAACCAGGTGATAAACATGGATCAGAATATAGTACACCAATAAACCATACACACTTCCATATAGACCTGAAATCTTGAAGCGTGTATCTGTGTGTTTATATATGTATCCGTATATTTCAGTCTGTTCTACAACACACACAAACACACAATACCCAGCACCCAAGCTCCACTGTTATAGAGGGGCTCAGAAATTCTGTGAACATCTGTAAAATCCCAGCTATTGTAAGTGCAAACATATTGTTCTTTTATCTTGTTTACCTGAAGATCCTGGACTTGGCTTCTAACCCACAATGCCAAAGGTACATACACTGTGAAATTACAGATTCTGCTGAAGTATCTCTCACTTCAACATGTTCCCTGCCATTGTGCATTTGCCAAGGCAGAATTCACAGTCCTTGGTCACTGCCACGACCTACTGCTGGCTGGAAAAAGCTTAAGTTTAATGAGATTGTACAGGAGTCAATTAAGCAGCTCTCTCTATTTCTTCCTTTTCATCTGTGTCAGCGTGTTACAGGAAACATTTCCCTACCCACAAAGATTGCAGCAAAAAGAACTAATTATAGAAAGATGTCAAAAGCAATCCTACACACTACTTTCATGGCAAATACCATGAAATAAAAAAAAAAATTAAGATAAGGTGCATCTCTTCTCTTCTGGCTTCCCTCAGGTGTTTTAATTGGCACATTTTCCACTTGAAGAATCTTTTTATTTTCCTTATGAGCAGCACTATGTAATCTGTTTTTCCAACCCAGAATAACTATCTGTGCAGGGGCTTGTACAGCAACCCAAAGGAACTGTTGTTCCCTTGAAATCTTGGCCACGTTCTGCCAGGCTGTCGTAGCGCATCACGGCAGATCTGCTCACTTGCTCTGAAAGATACAAAGACATGATTCAGCCAGCAACGGCATCTTTGCTCATTCTTAGGCTCCCCATGTCCTTCAGTGGAACGCATTGCTTATTTCCACCTGCCAGAGTCACATCCCGCTTCATTGCCAGAGATTCAGCAAACCAAATGTTTCTGTGTGCTGCTGTCCAAATAAAGATGTAATACTTTTAAGCCTGCAGAATTTAAATCTCAGAATTTATGCATACAAATTATGCCAGGGAATAAAGCTTTTAATTATTAAAATTGGCATTGTAAACAACTGCATCTGGCTTCAGCCAGCTCAATGAAAAATAACAACACTCGGCAGGAACAGAAGAACAGAACATATTTTTCCCTTCTTTCAAACATCATAGAAAGGTGCCTGATCCATCAGGAGGGGTTTTTGTACATCTCCACTCCCTTCACAGAGGCTTGACAAAAGCATATCCATTTTTTTTTCCTACTGACATGTTGAGAAAAGAAACCGGGGGCGGGGGGGGGGGGGAAATGATGGACTGAATTATTCAGGAAACAGATTATTTCTAAAAAGGTTGTTCCAGTCATAATTCCAAAGCTCAAACCAAGTATTTGTTGGATTAAAAAGATTAAAAGGACTTGTACCTTATGATTCTTGACGAATCTATCTTTTCTTTTATGTACGCTGAGAGCATAGGCACTAAGACAAATTCCTTGTGTGTCCAATCACACTTGGCCAATAAAGAATTCTATTCTATTCTATTCTATTCTTTTTTTCGCTTGAATTTAACTTCGGGCATCTCTCAGCATTAATATTGATAAGTTTGCTACCGCTTTCTTCATTCGTGGGTTGCCCTCGGTTCGGATCGGTTTGCAAGAACTGGTAGTAAAACTGGCGGGAGGCTCCACCCGCTGACTCAGACGTCATCAGGAAGCTTCCGCTGACCCAGACATCATCAGGAAGCACAGAAGAGCATACACATGCGCATGAAGGGAGTGTGTGTGTGTGTGTGTGTGTGTGTGGCCCAGTAGTAGAACCCACCCCTGGCTTTCTTCCATGATCTTTTTAAAATTTCCTGGTCTACCTGAAAACCTGAAATTCCTGATTTTCTCCTATCTGAATACTAATAAACTTTGATCTCATTCAAAGTTGACAAAATCAGTCAAGTTTTGGTGCAAACTGCTGTCACAGATAAACTTGCTATTTCTTTTTTCCACACATATACCTAGAACTGGACACTTGAATTAAGGATTCAGCCATACATTTCAACTTTAGTAGTCCTTAGTTCAGAAGGGTTTCTGGGGAATCACAATGATATAAATCAGCTAACTTAGATATTATTCATGTACATTCAGTAAGCTGCATTTTTTAAATTTGCAGCAAGCCTGTAAAATCAGATTGCAAAACATTTTAGATATAATCCCATGTTTTCTGGGAATAAGCTTTATTTAAAACAGTAGCAAAACAATTTCATTAAAAACAACTAGGTATTAAGCAAGAATGTATAGCAGTGGTGAGTTTCAAATTTTTTTACTATCAGTTCTGTGGGCGTGGCTTGGTGGGCAGGGCATGTTTTGTGGGCGTGGCTTAGTGGGCATGGCAAGGGAAGGATACTGTAAAATCTCCATTCCCTCCCCACTCCAGGGGAAGGTTATTGCAAAATCCCCATTTCCTCCCGATCACTGGGAGTCGGGAAGCAAAGAATAGATGTGGGCGGGGCTAGTCAGAGGTGGTATTTACCGGTTCTCCGAACTACTCAAAATTTCCACTACCGGTTCTCCAGAACTGGTCAGAACCTGCTGAATACCACCTCTGATGTATAGGTAGTCCTTGACTTATGACCACAATGGTACTGGAAATTGTAAGTGATTGTGGCTGGACTTGATTTTACAGCTGTTTTTATAACACAAAGTCACCACAGTTGTTAAGTGATTCACCTGCTCTTAAATCCAAATCCAGCTTATCCATTGGACTTTTTTCCCCATTTTTTTTTTTGCTGGAAAAACACCATAAAACAATTACAAAATGAGATTATGTGATTGTTAGAGTGGTATGTAAATTGTTAACTTCAAGGATGGATTGTAAGTAACTTTTTTGAGTCAGCTGTAACTTGATATGGCCATTAACTGGGTTCACAAGTCAAGGATTACCTGTATAGGATTGCCTTGATGATTTCAGTAATAATGAAATTAAAAGGTAAAGGTTCCCCTCGCACATATGTGCTAGTCATTCCATACTCTAGGGGGCGGTGCTCATCTCTGTTTCAAAGCCAAAGAGCCAGCGCTGTCCGAAAAAGTCTCCATGGTCATGTGGTCAGCATGACTAAATGCCAAAGGCACACCAAACCCTGTTACCTTCCCACCAAAGGTGGTCCCTATTTTTCTACTTGAATTTTTCACATGCTTTCGAACTGTTAGGTTGGCAGAAGCTGGGACTAATAAATAATAATAAATAATGAAATTAGGACGTTGTCTATTCAGCAACAGAAGTTTTAGAAGTTCCAACTTTAAAAAATTAGAAAATAATATTTCATAATTCAACTTTGCAAGCTATGAAAATATATGATAATAGCTGAACGTGACTGAATCTGGCAAACTGATTTACACATCTTAAAATGGCCACTTTTGTTCTAACTTAAATCCATTTTCCATCTGGAAAAAAAGTTTCCAGAACAAAAAGTTTAGGTCTTGACTTTCTTCTAGGAGACATCTTTTTATGTATTTGAAGAATGTGTCATATTTCCTCCAGTTACCTTTTAAGTTTAAATATATTCATCTTTTCCAATTTGTCTTCACAGCTCCGTAGATTTTAGGAAGCAGGGGGTTTTTTTCTTAGAAAAAATTGTGCTACAATAAGACACATACTTACATACACCTACTGAATATTCAGACATCTTTGCCACCTTCTGCTGTTTTCTAACAATTGGATTATTTGGGTTGAGTTAATGTTCTGCCACCCCAAGTATATTGGTTTTTTTTTTTTTTGTAGTGATCTATAATTGGACTTTCTACCATCCTAATCTTGTTTATTAAATGACAGATGCCTATTACATCAACAGAGTAAGAGTAGGCAAATCAAATATAAACAACACCTCGCCTATCCTTTGGACATTTGGAAGTATTTAAAAATGATTTACTGATTTACTGATTTATGAAATTTATTTGCCACACATCTCATATCCAACAACTCTGGATTGTTTACAAATATAATTTATTTGAAAAAAAATTAAAATTATGCTTCGTAAAACACAGCAGATAAAAAACATTAACAGATAACATGGACACAAGATGGCAAAGAAGGGAGCTGGACATGGGGTGGAGGGGAGGAAGGCGAGATTGAATTTTAATTAGTCAACAACCTCCAGTATGAAGCTCTCCCATTGGGTCTCCAAACTATCTGGCAGAGCTACAGTAGTGGCCAAAATTGTGGAAAATTTTTGGGGAAAGTGTATTTTTGAGATTTGATGCTAATAACACCACTTTTTTTTTTTTGAGTTTCAAGATAATCATATTCCACTGCTGGAATGGCCTGGGAATAGTCCAGACCTTAACCAAATTGAAAATCTATGGAGCCAGCTAAAGAAACTTGTTAGTCAGAAGCAACCCAGCAATAAAACCCATCTTGGAAGCAATCATTCCATCTTGGTCTCACATTATAACAACTGCAGAACTACAAGACTTAGTTCACTCCATGGGAAGACGTTGTAAGGCCGTAATTCATGCTAAAGGTTACCCAACTAAGTATTAACTGATGTGATAATTTTTGTATATCTCATTTTTTCTATGGTGATAATTTTTGTATATCTCATTTTTTATTTTTAAATTTTTATTTATTTATTTCATTACAACAAAGTAAGTAATCACATACGATCGCGACTGGAACTTTACACAATATATTCTCTTCAATCAAAATTTATGTATAAAAAGTAGAATCTACATTAACCTTGTCCTTTTTTAGTTTTGTTATTCAACCAGGTATACCATTGGTCCCAACGTTGGAAATATACGGAGTCCTTTTGATCTGTTAAGATTTTTGTTAACCTGTCAGCTTCCGCATATTCCATAATCTTCCCCAAAATCAAATCTTCAGCCGGCAGGTCTTTCCCCTTCCAATGTTGAGCAAAACATATTCTTGCTGCGGTAGTGATATATATACTCAAACACCATATATTCGTGCCTAACTTATCTGGCCTAATGTTTAATAGATAATATTCTGGCTTCAATTGTAGTTTAAATCCCGTAATTTCTAATATCCACCTCTGTACAGTTTTCCAAAATTTGATTGCCTTAGGGCAAGTCCACCATAGATGAAAGTAAGTACCTATCTCCCCGCACTTCCAACAGTTTGGAGAAAGTCCTGGGTACATTTTAGATAGTCGAGCAGGAGGGAGATGCCATCTATACACCATCTTATACAAGTTTTCTTTGTAGGAGGTTGCCATCAAGAGTTTCAAATGTTTTGTCCATATTTCTTCCCATTTTATCATCTCAATTGGGTGACCAATATTTCTCCCCCCAGGCAATCATTGAATCTTTTAATGATCTCATTTCTAATCCAATAATTTATTAGACGTTTATAAATCTTGGATAGCATTCTGTCCTCCTTTCCTAATATTTATTTATTTATTATTTTATTTATTTATTTGTTTAGATTTGTATACCGCCCTTCTCCTTGCGGACTCAGGGCGGTGAACAGCCAAATAAAATAGTACACAAAAGTTAAACAATTTCTTTAAAAAAGCATATAACTTTGGCTAAAAATTAAAACCATTAACCATTAAATATTTAAAATACCCAACCCTATAATACAGATCTTAAAAATTCAGCGGGGTCAGGCTAGACCAGCAAGCTGAAAGAGATGAGTTTTCAGGGCCCGATGAAAAGTCCGGAGGTCAGCAATTGTTCTCAGTTTTGGAGGAAGATCGTTCCAGAGGGTAGGGGCTGCCACAGAGAAGGCCCTCCCCCTGGGGGTCGCCAGCCGGCATTGTCTGGCTGATGGCACCCTGAGGAGACCCTCTCTGTGGGAACGCACCGGCCGGTGGGAGGCTATTGGCGGCAGAAGGCGGTCCCGTAAGTACCCTGGTCCTAAGCCATGGAGCGCTTTAAAGGTGGTCACCAACACCTTGAAACGCACCCGGAAGTCCACAGGTAGCCAATGCAGCTCGCGCAGGAGAGGTGTCACATGGGAGCGTCCCGTCGCTCCCATAATCCCCCGCGCGGCCGCATTCTGCACCAGTTGGAGCCTCCAGGTGCACCCCAAGGGGAGCCCCATGTAGAGAGCATTGCAGTAGTCCAGGCGAGAGGTGACGAGTGCCTGAGTGACTGTGCGTAGGGAGTCCCGATCTAGAAAGGGCCGCAACTGGCGAATCAGGCGAACCTGATAAAAAGCTCCCCTGGCCACAGCTGTCGTGTGATCCTCCAAAGACAGCCGTGGATCCAGGAGGACGCCCAAGTTGCGCACCCTTTCCGTGGGGGCCAGTGATTCGCCCCCAATAACCAGCGATGGTGTCAGCTGGCTATATCGGGACGCCAGAAGCCACAGCCACTCGGTCTTGGAGGGGTTGAGTCGAAGCCTGTTTCTCCCCATCCAGACCCGCACGGCTTCAAGGCACTGGGACATCACTTCCACGGCATCGTTGGGGTGGTCTGGGGTGGAAATGTACAGCTGCGTATCATCAGCGTACTGATGGAACTCCACCCCAAAACCACGGATGATCTCACCCAGCGGCTTTACATAAATGTTGAACA
Organism: Masticophis lateralis; assembly: GCA_030761175.1. Classification (NCBI taxonomy): domain Eukaryota; kingdom Metazoa; phylum Chordata; class Lepidosauria; order Squamata; family Colubridae; genus Masticophis; species Masticophis lateralis. The sequence continues at coordinate 66,757,688 of JAUDYJ010000007.1, read as the reverse complement.
GGAGGGGCGAGAGGACCGATCCCTGCGGCACCCCACACACTAGGTGCCTCGGGGTCGACCGCTGCCCCCCTGTCAACACAGATTGCGATCGGTCGGAGAGGTAGGAGGAGAACCACCGTAAAACGGTGCCTCCCACCCCCAGTCCCTCCAATCGGCGCAACATGATACCATGGTCGATGGTATCAAAAGCCGCTGAGAGGTCTAATAACACCAGGATAGAGGAATAACCCCTACCCCGGGCCCGCCAGAGATCATCCACCAACGCGACCAATGCCGTTTCAGTGCTGTATCCATTAATATTATCCATTTCTTGCTCGGACAAATTTATACCGCCTTGTTCTTTGTCTTTTTTATATTTGGAACTGATCTGGATATAAGCCCACCAGTCCAATTTCATTCCCTGAAGCTCTAACTCAGTTCTTGTTTTCAAGCAGCCTTGGGGATCCAACAGCTCCCGGTAAGAAAGGTGCTTTTCTTTATTATGAAGTGACCTGTAAGTTGTAGCTTCTAGTGGGAACAACAAAGCCGGAGTCGAGGGGTAGAATTTACCTTTAATTTTTCTCCAAGTTTCAATTAGAATATTCCTTACATAGTGTCCTGCAACCTGTAGTTTTTAACCTTATCTTGCCAAAGAAAGTGGTGCCATCCCTGTTGTAACCCCGAGCCTTCCAAGATCAACAACCTTCTTCTTCTCAACGGTATCCATTCCCTTACCCAAACTAAATTTGCAGCCTGAGGGCAGGAACCATGGCAAAGAAGATTTTTCTGGATATCGCCAGCCGAAATTCCTTAGTTAATGATATCTGCACCTTTATCTGATTTTTATCTGATACAATGATGTTAAAGAAAAACATTTTTGTGAGGTTATGCCATCAAATCAGTCTCATCTCTTAATGACCACATAAATGTTCTGTTCCCAGTACATTCTGTCTCTTCAGATCTCCCAACGATGAATTTATGAATGAATTTTCTGTAATTATGTCCATACATTTTCCTGTCACTGTCTTTTTTCCACCTTTCCTAATACTAACAAAATTTTAAGGAAAAGTATGATGAATTTGAGACTAAAACTAGTATCAGGCAGAAGTACAGAGACAGGAATCTTAAAAAAAAAATTGCTTCCCACCAGCAGTGAAATTTAATACCTATGTCATTTCCATTATGCCATGCGCAATTAAACTTTTAAAAAAAGAAAACAAATTCTTTTTTTAAAAAAAATATGGATCTGAAAGCTCTATTTGTGTCTATTTTTTCATATCAAACTGCAACTGGAGTCAAATGAAGCATGGCATGAAATTAAAAAAAGAGCAAAGATCAGCTTTATGTGTTCAAAGTATAGCAAAACACTTCTAAACTTTCATTTATGGGGAGTAGAGTTTGAATTTTGAAAAGTTTTTGTGAATGTATGAGATCATTCTTTTCAATTAAGCTTGTCAGGATCCTTAAGGCAGCTGAAATATCTGTCAGCTTTTCATTATTAACTTCTTTTTCTTCCAAAGTTATGCAACTGAGACTGGGCACTTTTATGCTTGACACTGATAAATATTGCTCATTATATAGCTATAGAGGAAAATGTGATGGTTTTTCTTCCATAATTTGGTGCCTTTAGCATGGTTGTGGGCGCACTTGCTAGTACCTTGCAGAAATGGAGTTGCGCATGTGCTTATTGGCTGCTCGCACAGAACTCCTCCTCTCCTTTCTCCACTGGGCCACAAAGCCAGAAAGTTTGGGGAACTCTGAGCTAATAGTTAAGTATATAATGACTTGAAATATAAAACATGCAATTCATGTTAAATTAAAAACCATCCACTCCTTGATGTCAATATTGACAGCAACAGAACCGTGTCTAATTTTTAAAATGAATTATTTTACCTAGTTTGCAATTAAAGAATAGGAAAGCTTGCACTTCGAATCAATCATCAATTTATCCCAGTTATTGTCAAAATGAGGAATCTTCAAAGATTTTTTAAAAAACTTAGCTAAGAGGCAAGGACCACATTACATTTTAAAACAGGGAACAAAGAATTAACAAACATGTCCATTAAAAAATGAATTAAGGACTGTTCAAGCAGACAGTACAAATTTCTTTTGTAAAATCAGTGAACCAGGAAACATGAGCCACCCTCTAAAGCTGAACTATAATTAGTTTTCCTGTCCCACTTCATTTAGCAATGAAGTTGATAAAGGTGGATATAATCACTGAAATGCTATTCAATCACACTTAGTCATTCCTAATGATAAGATCTAAACCAATCAGGCAGGAAGGTGGATTGGAAGTTTAAACTGGCACATCCTGAACAATACTACTAAATTGTTTCCTATTCTCAGTGCCAAAATACTTACCAGGTAACCCAAGGTCTGTGATTTTCAAGTGATTAATTCCACAATTTTTGCCAAAATTCAGTTTACAGTAAGAGATAATGGCAGAGCAGTGAAAAAAGGCTTTGTTATATTTCCAATTCTGTTAACAAAATGAGCAAATTTCATTCAGCTTACTGAAAAGAAAAACATTGTGTCTGTTCTACAGTGAAAAAGAAACATTATTCCTTCTTTCCTTTTTTACTAGGGAATTTATAACTTCCAAAGTCAGCAATGCAGGAATATCTACTTTGTCAATCAGGCAATTTCTCTTGTCTCCGTTGCTTAAGGAAAGACCAACACAAATACTACGGAGCTTTTCTAATAGAAACTGCTAAATATCTCTTTATCTTTAATTGTACTAAAATTGCATCTCCTTGACTCAAGTAACAATTTAATGCATTTTTTTTAATGCCCCGCTGCATCTTCAAGTATTTTCTGCAAAGTTTTCACTGGACTAAAACTTTGTCTTGATGCCATTTATAAGGTTGACTCAGTCTTCCATCCTTCTGAGGTGGGTAAAACGAGGACCCCAAATTGTTGGGGGTAATATGCTGACTCTGTAAACTGCTTAGAGAGGGCTGTAAAGCACTATGAAGTGGTATATAAATCTAAATATTATTGCTATCGATTAAAATAAGGATATACATTTTATGTTCCTTATTTGCTAGCAAAAATTAATATCATAGCTCACGTTGATCTCCAGCCTCCAGTGAGTTTTAGCTATTATGATTAGGATAAACTAAAGAAATGCAGTCAGTCAACTCCCCGAATTACTTACTCAACCATTAAGTAATTCAGGGTAGAGTTGGTGCCCCAGTGGATGGAGCTGAGTGTTTACTGGCCAGATGCCCTTCCTGACACCTTGTGGAGTTCACAGCAGATATTTTTTTCTTTGAGCCCTCGGAGAGAGAAACATCTGCCTCTACCTAGGATTGAACTCTCAACCTTCCAAATGGGAGGTGATTAGCTTCACAGCTAGGCCACCATGCCACTCAAATGCCGTCAGTCAAATAATGACTAAATAAACAAAGGCAACAGAAATGAACTTGGTGCTCTTAAATTGGATGAATTGGACCCACAATTGCAAAACTACATAGATAATGATTATTACTGTATTTATGATTTGATAATAAAATCACTTAATCCAAGCAAGGCATAGTGACTGTGGGTCCTGGACTCAGTTGGTTTCTGGAAACATACGGTAGCCACTATGCCTTGCTTGGGTCAACTCTCAACCTGTTTCTTCCCATTCAAACACTCCTAGTTGAAAGCATATCCCATCTGTTATGGATTAGAGACAACACTGTACGCCAGACCACTGAATGAGCTCTCCTAACCATTCCATGTATGCATTAAATAAATAAATCTAGTTTTACCTGATTTTTTTTTCTTTTTAATTTGGTTTCTAGTATTAAGTTAATCAATTTAGATGCTTCACTTCTGATATGTAAGGGACTGTTTAACAATTGAACTTGAGTATTCAGAAAGGGAGAAAAGAAATGCTTTACATATAATAAATGTCAGGGTTTTTACAATTTATATTTGGAAGACCTACTAAGAAGCAAAATCTGTATACTTCCTTGAAATGTGTAAAAAATAAATACAGGTAGGCATCGACTTACAACCTTATTTTTAATGACCATTACAACAGTTACAACTTAGGATCATTTTTCACACTTACAATTGTTACAGCATTCCCATGGTCACATAACCAAAATTTGAATGCATGGCACTTGGCATGTACAAGTAGTCCTTGACTTACAACAGTTCATTTAGTGACTGTTCAAAGTTACAATAGCACTGAAAAAAGTGACTTATGACCGTTTTTCACAGTTATGACCTGTGTAGCATCCCCATAATCATGTGATCAAAATTCAGATGCTTAACAACTGGTTCTTATTTATGACTGTTGCTGTGTCCTGGGTCATGTGATTCAGGGGTGAAATCTAAAAATTTTTTGCTACCGGTTCTGTGGGCGTGGCTTAATTAGTGGGCAGAGCTTGGTGGTAAGGTGACTGGGTGGGCATGGCCAAGTCAATGTCTTCTTGCCCTTCTTTGCCCTTTTTTAACCTACAAAACACAACACAACACAACTGGGTCACCCACAATGTAAAAGCAGCTGTGCTAGACCCAAAATGGCCCCTGCAACAAGCAGGAACCTCACACAGCCACAAAAAGCCCCCAAAACTTTACATACACAAAATTCCACATACAGCTTTGTGAGATTTTGTGTGTTTGTGTAGTTAGAGTGAAACACTACCGAAACACATTAAATCTCAGAAAGCTACACAAATATTATTTTGTTTTAATGAATTTTTATATAAAAGCAGCTAAATTTAAAACTTCCTAAATTTTAAATGGCTAGGTCTAAAAAAAGAACAACTAACACCCCCCCCAAATTAACTATTTTTTTAAAGCTCCCAAAGGGGAAAAAAACTTACCCAAAAGAACAGGGGTCTCCAACCTTGGCAACTTTAAGACTTGTGGACTTCATCTCCCGGAATTCCTCAGCCAGCTTTGCTGGGATTTGAAGTCCAAATGTCATGGGGGGCGGGGGCAGGGATTTTTGCTACCGGTTCTCCGAACTGCCCGCTGCCATCGCTACCTACTTGCCCGAGACGGTCCGAACCGGGAGCACTTCACTCCTGATGTGATCCCATTTTGAGACCTTCTGACAAGCAAAGTCAATGGGGAAACCAGGTTCACTTAACAACCTTTTGACTAAGTTAACAATTGTAGTGATTCACTTAACAATGGTGGCAAGAAAGGTCATAAAATGGGGTGAAAATCACTTAAGAACAGACATTTTGAGTTCCATTGTAGTCATAAGTCCAGGACTACCTGCATTTATAATGATTGCCATGCAATCACCTTTTGTGGTCACTTTTTGTGAACTTCTGACGAGCAAGGTCAACAGAGAAGCCATTGTTACTAACTAAATAACTGTTAACTACTTAACAATTTATAGCAAGACAGGCTATAAATGGAGCAAAACTTACTTAACAACTCTCTGTTTAGCAGTTTAGTTTAGTTTAGTTTTATTAGATTTATATACCGCCCTTCTCCTTACAGACTCATAGTACATAAGTTTTGGGTTCAATTGAGGTACTAAATTGAGGACTAATAACACTTTTTTTTTTCTTTTAAAGTTCCTTTCGTCCCAATTGGAAATATTGAATAAAGCACTATCATTCCTAAAATAAGTTAAGTTTCATTATATATTTGCCATAGTACACAGTTGTCAAACTCGCTGCATCACATTGCCATCATGTGACGTTTCGTGACATTTTCCACATTTGCAGAGCGGGTGGATGTGACCTGTGCACAAATCATCCAGCCCGCAGGATAACAAATCACAGATAACAAAATGAATAGTCAACATTTACAAGGAAAAGCATATTTGTGCAAGAAACATAATGCTAAGCATAATGCTAAATAATGTCAAGGAAATTGGAACATCTGTTCTTCCTTATAACCTTAGTTATTAATCCTTTTCCAGACCAAAAAAGGGCCCAATTCAAATCAAGGAAATCTACTTCATATATGTCTCAATCAGCCTAGACAAGTTCCATGACTTCACTAATGAACTATTTATAAAGCAGACTTCATTTCAATGGATTCTAGAACTTTATTTTGCTTCATTGATACTTTTCAAATAAGATAGCTTTATTCAATTTCTTCTTTGCTTCAAGTTGAAATGTTTCTAAATAATTTGTTTTCTAAAATGAGCAATAACAATTTTTATTTTCTAGTTAAAATATTGAAAATATATTACTGAGAATAAATAATTTTGGTTGGATGGCTATGTCAAAGTTTATCTCCTACATTTTATTCCTTTTGTTACAAACTATAAATATTACATGTAAATGCAAAAGGAATATATAGCCCACTGAACTACCAACCATCTGAAAATTTAGACATTGGTAGATTTCACCACACGGACTAATCTAAAAACTACTTATTTTCACCATTTTAATTTCTTTGACAAAACAATTCTGTATTTTTTTTTAATCTATAATTTTAGATATATAGTAGATTCCACAGTAGGCATGAGAAATCTTAACTGTTCTTAATTTTTTTGCATATAACTTCCAAATGAGATTAATTAGACATTTAAAATATATTAAACACCACCAGGTGGCAATATTGTAGTTTGGGCACTGAGACTGCAATTAATCATTCCATAGATCACATTATATACAGAAGTATGCAATAGTTAAAATACTACTATGTTCACCTGAGACTTTTTCTAAATGGTGTAAAGAAGCAGATGATCAACATAATTCAAATTTGTTTATTTGTTTGTTTGTTTATTTATTTATTTATTTATTGTCATATTTATATGTCGCCCTTCTTCCAAAGGACTCAGGGTGACTCACAAAATAAGCAATCCAATAGTAAGTAGAATTACTTACGGAAGGAGGAATAATGTGTGCATTCTTCATGAAAGAAAATAACTTAATTTTGAAAGCTCATGGTTTCTCACACAAAAAAACCAACATTTCTCAGTATATGTGATTTTTGCAGATGTTCCTATTCTCACATTTGTATAGCTATTAAACAGTGAAAGCTTCTAAAATTTGTTTCTTAATTCTGAATTACATCTTATATTCTTTCTTTCAATTCATTTTGAGGAGGAGAAGGTATTGAAGATTATTTTAACCAGAATACTTCTTTTGCATATCTCCTACCATGTAAAGTATAAATGAATATTTTGTGGTATTGTAGGGTTACAGCTAAAATGATATCTTTGTATTTACAAATGGGGACATATACACACAATATACATGCATGCATACTTAGAATCCTTTTCTATTTCAGGTATCACTGCATATTATAATTTAGTAGAAACAATATATGGCATACTAATTAATTACAAATGGCACATAATAGATACAATTAATATAACAATTTAAATACTTCTGGGTTGCTTTCAATTTTAAAAAAATTGAGCATGATGGCATACATATTTATTTAAAAAAACCAAAACTATAATTAAAAAAACAAGGAAGAAAAATATTAAAACAATTCACTCTGTAGAATAGGCAGTTTCCATAAAAATCTCATGCTTGAAAAGCCAGGAATCCAAATATCTAAAATAAGATCAAACAGGATCTAGATTGAATCATACTCAGATGAGAACAGATGAAATTATCACACAGAATTCACTTCATGTCTATGAAAACCTCAGGGAGTTTTGAAGACCACAACTTTCAATCTATGACTAAGAGATAAGATTGCTAGAAAAACAATAAATTGCCTTGTTAAAAGTTAGAGAGTGATTGTAAATATATTTATTTGGGAATATATGCTCTTGAGTTCATGGTAACTTATTTTTAATTATTGTATGTGTAGATACTGTGAATGCCATTTTTCATTGTACAGAGGGAAGGAATAAATTTGCAACTTTGAACTTAAATTATTAGTACTCACAGAGGATAAAAAGCACAATATTTAAGCAGATAAATATGAAATATATGATACAGTATAACAAGTAGGACCTACAACAAAACTTTCACAGCACGATATGGTGTTCCATCCAGAAAACTTTGTCTTTCTAGATCAGGAGTGTCAAACTCAAGGCTTGTGGACCGGAATCGGCCTGCAGGGTGCTTAGATCTGGCCCATGGGGCTGCCCTGGAAATAGCAAAAGACCGGCCCACGGTGCATCTGCCAGAGAAAACAGTGCTCGGCAGGGCCACGTGTGGCCTTCCCGAGCTATGTTTTCGGTGGCAGAGTGCTCAGGCTACCAAAAGCACCCCCAACATGAGTAACGTCGAGCTGACTTTGCCTACCCTGGCCGTGCCCACCCAGCCTCCTGTAGTCAAACACAACCCTGATGCGGCCCTCAATAAAATCGAGTTAAAATATCCCTGTTCTAGATAATCTGCTCCATTGCCTTTTGTGTCTACGTTTGCAAGCATTTACCAAAAATAGGCACTGCTCAGTCCAATTTGGCTGTTTTTCGAAAGGGATTTCCCCTTATTTTCATTAAAAATTATGCCATTGCAAACCATGGATATTTTTCTTAAGATCCCATCTGTGGATGGGCTGATCAGCACAGGACAAGAAAGAAACCTTGTAGCTTTAATGTGCAAGCCACAAGAGGTGGATTGGAGATATCCATACTACAACTACATGGCAACAAAGAAAGAAATTCCTAATCTAATTTTCATCTAAAATGTTATTGCAAAAATAGTTGTAGCCCTTGATTGATTCAAGGGACTTCTATGCCACCAAGAGAAATTCTCTGGAGTTTACACAATAAATATAAAACATTGTCAAATATAAAAGTGACATAAGATAATAACAATAACTAAAATACAAAGATGGTCAACAATAAAATCTCCCCAAATGGCCTTTGTATCTCAACATGCTCTTGAGTCAGACATAGTTGAAAAGAACAATTTGGGGAAAAAAAGAATATACAGTATATATTAAAAAAATATTCACAGGAACTAATTTTATAAATAAATAGAATGAATTAATATATATTTAAACAGAAACTACGTCCCATTTTATAACAAAAATAAGGCACACTTATAATCAAATAGTTTACGGGTAACATATATTGAATTTGGCGTTGAATTTTGCGATGACATTTTTCTTTCTTGTACCAAAGGCAAAATTTAGGTACGAAGTAAAAAGAGATCATTAATCCAGACTGTTCTTGTTTCATTTTAATTACAAGAAGTGTCAGGATTGAAAGCATCACAATAACAACACTTTTACAAGTTGTTTTGCCAGTCCTTCATGTAAAGCTGGAGAGAAATCTATGGAATTCACTTTAGTTTGAATTAATATTTTTTCACCTGAATAGCTTTTATGAGGCTGACTTTGGATATCACCCTTGAACATAATTGACATGCTGGAAGTCAGCCCCAACATTTGTCAGTGCCTGACAAGCAGTCTGTTTTGCTGTCACATATTAATTTAAAAAATCATTATTCTTCATATTTTTATTTCATAAAGACGACTAAATTGTGAGGCGGACTATGGCCCAAAAACTACAGTTTGAGGTTAATTGGTCTGTTCTGCCATATTTTCCCAACCTGGGAGAATACCTATAAATGCATTTTGTGCAGTGGAAACGCTTATTCATGGCCATCACATCAGAGACAGACGTACTATAAGGACATGCTTTTCTTCAAAGCCAAAAGCCTCTTTTCCACACACATAAATTCACGCATACATATAATGATATTCAGTAGATATCCATACTCTTTGACAGTTCTTTAAATTAAAATGTAAATCTCAAGAACCAGTGTCATCTCCATGTTATTCAAAGCAAGATCTTTTGTAAACCGGATCTTTTATTTCCCAGTCCAATATGGCTTCTATTATGTACTGTAAGATGCTGCACTTTGATGCCATTAACATTTAGCTGCATCACCTCTGGTGAAGAATAGTACTCTAGGTGAAAACCCTAGTGGTCTCAAGGCCTCAATTTACCAAGTCCATTATCACTCCGGATGTGTAGAATGATAATGGAAGTGACAGAAGTACAGCTGAAAATTGGCTGTTAATATTTTATGTGTTAAAGCCCAGGCATGGAAATCTCACACCATTCTTCAGAGAAATGTGTCTGTGTGTGAGTGCATGCATGTGTGAAATATACACACAGAGAGTGTGAAAAACCTCTTTCTCATTTTGTTTTAACTCTGTCTTCCATGGGTTCCTTAAATGCAACTACTTCAGCAGTACTTAAAAAAATTAGAAAACTAAGTGAAGTAGCTTATGTCATAACATGGATGGTTAAGATACATGTCATTGCTGGTTTAATAAAATAATGCCTTGAAAACAACAATGCTACTTCATTTTTCACTTATGCGTTAAATTTGGGGAGATGCTCCAATGCAATATTTTCTAATTGCTTTCATTAAAATTAACCCCAACTTCTCTCTGTTTCTCCTGTACATTTGCTATTCATTCCTTTTCAACCTAGTGATATACAGTTTGCAAATTAAACCTTTATAACAAGACAAAAAGCATCCACTGAAAAACTATTAATCAAGGCTGTCAGGCATCTGTTACTATGTAATGGGAAAAGAAAAAAACAACAAATGATTTAAAAATTAAAATGCTTTTTGTATTCCTTTTAAAGTGATTGCTTACATAAACAGAAAATCAGCCACCTGGCTCCAAGCCTAGTCTATCCACAAATCTCATGCTTCACTTATGCAGCTTAAGGCAAACTGCCTGGAGGGTTGTTAGTTCTTGAACCCTTCAATCTGTTTACCTGCACAGGGCAGTAATTCCTTGGAAACAACTTGTCTAACATTCATTCCTTCTTCTATCAGCGCAGAGTAAACAGACATGAATCCATTGCTTTCATTTTCATTTCATGTTTAATTTTCACAAATGTAAAATCCTTGTTTTCTGCAATGAAGACTTAATATAGAACAGGGTTAGAACTGACTCAGTAATTTTAAAAAAATCAATTATTTTTGGGGGATCTATAAATTGGTACCAACTAAATACATGTTGGGGAAGGTCATGCCCTCCATACTGTTTCCTGCCATTTAGCCTAATGTATGTGGGTTCAATCTAATTCTGTGTGCATATAATTCATAGTCACTTAAAAAGTGGATTACATTCACTCTTTTTCAGTAGAAGCTTTTAGAGGAACCAACAAAGTCAATTATGAGAAGATAGAAGGAATACGATCAGACCCAGAACAATACTACTTTGGGGGAAGATTGCTTTATTTTTATATTTTTAAGTTAAATTGAAAAAAATCATTAAAGATGGTAAACCATATAGTCACCTGTAGATATGCTTGCTTGCTTGCTTGCTTGCATACATGCATACATATTATCTTGATTTTTGTTTGGGTACCAATTATTTTTCTCACTGTCACAATAGCTAAGTGGGTGAGTTTGATATCTCTGATAGGTCTTGGAGGAAGTGGGTGAGTTCTATATCTCTGATAGGACCTGGAGATCAGTGGTGAGTTTCCAATTTTTTTACTACCGGTTCTGTGGGTGTAGCTTAGTGGGCGCATCATGGCTTGATGGGCATGACTTAGTGGGCATGGCAGGGGAAGAATACTGTAAAATCTCCATTCCCACCCCAATCCAGGGGGAGGTTACTGCAAAATCCCCATTTGATCAGCTGGGACTTGGGAGGTAGAGAATAGATGGGGCAAGGCCAGTCAGAATTTTTACTACCGGTTTTCCGAACTATTCAAAATTTCTGCTACCGGTTCTCCAGAACTGGTCAGAACCTGCTGAAACCCACCTCTGCTGGAGGGTTTATTAATTTTGTATCTATCTATTTTCAGGTGCATCATTCTCTTATTTCTTTCTGCTTTAATATTAGCTTTGTATAAAAGGACAAAACAATTACACGATAACATAAATCCATAATTAAATATTGCTAATCAGTAAATGAACAATATTGTATTACTAGAAAAAAAAAATAAGTTCCATGACAAAAATATTCTAAAAAAATTTTTTCCCAATACAATGGCAAATTAAAATATATCTTTGAAAGGAGAACACTGGAAATATAAAACTTAGAAATTTATTTCCTACATTGCATTGCATGAGGAAATGAGTTTTTGTGTGTGACTGTGTCTTTGAAACTAATCTTGCAAATCTTAACTGTGTCTTTGAAACTAATCTTAATCTTAATCTTGCAAATTTGCAACAAATCTTGCAAATATTCCTAAGAGAGAGGGGAATTATAGACGACTGGGTCCTTGCTATTGATAGCCTTAAAACTTTAATATACAAAAAGGGACTTGTGATTTGGACTCCAATTAAAGGTTAATTTTAGGATCATCATACATTAAACATGTTTACAATAAGCTATCCACTGCATCTTGGTGAAGCTTTAGATTTATGGGGAAACAATGTCAACCTTTTCTATGCAGATGCAGTTAAAACATTTTTTTGATATGACGTCACTTATCAACTTGAGCTTTACATTAGCGTACATCATTCCATTGGAAACTGAATCATCACAGTGTATGTGTGTAATATTCAAATTTTCTGATTCCATTACCTTTCCAGCAGTGAAAATTTGATATACTAAGAAGCAAAACAGTGCAGTGTATTTTTCTCCTTCTTTCCATGATCATACATCCATTCATTTCCATGGAGCTCCTGGAAATAAAACGTCGGAAAAGACGTCTAGAGGAACGTTGGAGATCCTCCCGATCTGAATCTGACAGAACACAGTTAAGAACCCATATTAGGTCTTATCTAGTGGCAATGGAAGCGACGAAACGAGATTACTTCGCCGCCCTCATTGCATCTGCAGAAAACCGCCCAGCGGCCCTGTTTCGTGTGACCCGCTCCTTCCTCAATCAGGGAGTGAGGGAAGACCCTTTACAGGGCAGAGCTGAGGATTTTGTACAGTTTCTGCATGATAAAATCACTCAGATCAGGATCGGATTGGACTCTGACTGGACAGAATCCAATCGGGAGACTAGGGTGGGTCTTGAGAACAATATCTGGATTGAGTTTGACCCTGTTTCTGTCAAGAAAGTGGACAGGATTATGGGCAAACGTAGTTCCTCTACTTGCTTATTGGACCCTTGTCCCTCCTGGTTGGTTTCAGCTGCCAGGGAGATGACTAGAGACTGGATCCAGGCAATTGTCAACGCTTCGTTGAGAGAGGGGAACTTCCCCACCTCTCTTAAGGAGGCGGTAGTTCGACCTCTCCTCAAGAAGCCTTCCCTGGATCCAGATTCACTTAATAACTATCGTCCCGTCTCCAACCTTCGCTTCATCACAAAGGTTGTTGAGACTGTAGTGGCGCAACAGCTCCCACAGTTCCTGGAGGAAACGGAATACCTTGACCCGTACCAATCGGGCTTCCGACGCGGACACAGCATGGAAACGGCATTGGTCGCTCTGGTAAATGATCTCTGGCAGGCTCGGGATGGTGGTTGTTCCTCCATCCTGGTCCTACTTGACCTCTCAGTGGCTTTTGTTACCATCGACCATGGTATCCTACTGCAGCGACTTGAGGGGTTGGGGGTGGGAGGCACTGTCTTACAGTGGTTCTCCTCCTACCTCTTGGGTCGCTTAGTTTGTATGGGCAGGAGGGCAGAGATCCACCCCGAGGCCCCTAAATTGTGGGGTGCCTCAGGAGTCGGTTCTCTCCCCCCTACTCTTTAACATCTATATGAAGCCACTGGGTGAGATCATTCGTGGTTTTGGGGTGAGATATCATCAATATGGTGATGACACCCAATTATACATCTCCACCCCAGACCACCCCAGAGATGCCCTTTCCATGATGTCCCGTTGCCTGGAGGCGGTACGGGCCTGGATGAGTAGAAACAGACTCAAACTCAATCCCTCCAAGACTGAGTGGCTGTGGATGCCGGCATCTCGGATTTCAGAAACCCCATCACTTTTGATGGATGGAGAAAAACTTGCCCCCGTTGATAGGACTCGCAACTTGGGTGTCCTCCTGGATGCTTGGTTGTCCCTAGAAGACCATCTAACGGCTGTGACCAGGAGGGCCTTCTCACAGCTTCGCCTGGTGCGCCAGTTGCGCCCTTTCCTGGGCCGAGATGACCTTCGCACAGTCACTCATGCCCTGGTTACTTCCCGCTTGGATTTGTTGTGGCCCCGTCCTCTGAGCCTATCCCTTTGGAGGAAGGCAGCTCTGAGCAGGAGGAAGAGGAGCCAGCCAGATCTCCCAGCCCTCCCCCTCTGGCACCGGCTCAGGTGCCAGCTGAAAGAGAGCCAAGTAGTGGGGAAACAGGTGTCTCAGATGAGAGTGAGGGAGAGACGTCATTCCTGGACGCACGCCAAAGAAGGCGAGAGAAAAGGGTACTGCAGCTGTGGCGTATGAGGAAATCCTGAGTCATTGGATTGGAGTCACAGGATCAATGACTCACTGGACCACACCCAGAAACATATCTATATAAGACAGTACGGTGGGTCACGAAGTTCATGACGAACAAAGCTAAACAAACGGAGCAACCTCGTAGTCGTGGAAGCTGGATGAACGGCAAAGCTACGTAGGTGATTTTCTTGTTTGTGTAAACCAATAAAGTCCTTGGCAGACGGTGTGCATATCGCTGCCAAGGTTGAGATAAGAACTGCGGAGTGTGCCAAGTGATTCTTAACCCTCGGCTGGCTGTGTTTTTGTGGGTCTCTGAAGGGGGGGGACAGATCAGGATTACTGCAATTCCCTCTACATGGGCCTGCCCCTGAGATGCACCCGGAGACTCCAGCTGATCCAGAATGCAGCCCCTGAGATGCACCCGGAGACTCCAGCTGATCCAGAATGCAGCTGCACGGGTTGTTACAGGAGCCCCTCGTTACTCCCATATAACACCCCTCCTGCATCAGCTGCACTGGTTACCAGTGGTTCTCCGGGTCCGCTTCAAGGTACTAGTTCTCACCTATAAGGCCCTACATGATTTAGGTCCAGGATATTTACAGGACCTTCTCCTGCCTGCTTCCCACCATCCTGTTCGCTCACATAGGGCCGCTCTCCTCAGGGTCCCAACGGCAAGCCAATGTCATCTAGCGGTGCCCAGGGGGTGCTCCCACCCTCTGGAATGAATTACCTACCTCTCTGTGGGTGCTCCCACCCTCTGGAATGAATTACCTACCGAGCTCCGGACGGCTCTTGATCTCCGCTCCTTTCGTCGGGAGCTGAAGACTTGGCTGTTCAAGCAAATAGGCTGACTCTGATTCTGGGTTTATTATTTATCATTAATTAGTTATTTGATTTAAAATACCATTTTATTGTACATGTTTCTTAACTTGTGTTCGCTACCCTGAGACCTTCGGGAGAAGGGCGGCATATAAATACATGAAATAAATAAATAAATAAATAAATAAATAAATAAATAAATAAATAAATAAATAAATAAATAAAATACAATACTTAAATGTAGTAACTTCCAAGGTTGAATAATAAATATGGTTCCTAGATCATGCATTCAATTTGCTATAATTGACCAAGGACTTTATTTATTTGTTTGTTTTTAGTATTTCTATGCCGCCCACTCTCCAAGGACTCTGGGCGGCTTACAACGAAGATGGCATACTAAATAGCATATTGCCCCCAACAATCTGGGTCCTCATTTTACCCACCTCGGAGGATGGAAGGCTGAGTCAACCTTGAGCTGGTGAGATTTGATCTGATGATCTGCTGAACTAGCAGTCAGCTGAAGTAGCTGCAGTACAGCACTCTAACCACTGCGCCACCTTGGCTCTTTTAAAGTTAGGGTGAGAGCAATCTAAAGAATTACAATTTTGAAAGTTCCTTAGGTTGTATTATTTCTTTTCTAATTTCCATGCCTATGATATTATTAACACTATGCCTAATCTATAGTTAGATTCAGTCTAGGATTGGTGGACATTTAATCTAGAGGTGGGTTTCAGCAGGTTCTGATCAGTTCTGGAGAACTGGTAACGGAAATTTTGAGTAGTTCTGGAACCGGTAAATACCACCTCTGACTGGCCCCTGACCCCATCTATTTTCTGCTTCCCAAATCTCAACTAATCGGGAAGAAATGGGGATTTTGCAGTAACCTTCCCCTGGATTGGGGAGGGAATGGAGATTTTACAGTATCCTTCCCCTGCCACACCCACCAAGCCATGGCACGCTCACCAAGCCACACCCACAGAACCAGTAGTAAAAAAATTTTAATCCCACCACTGACTTAATCATTCATATGTCCTAACCAAGGAGACAAAAAATTATTAAGATATAGTCTTAATTCCAAAATGAGTGGCTTTTTGTAAAATTAGGATGTTTGGATCTGATAAATTCTACCCAGTCATCAAAAAAGTCCTTTATGTATTATTCTGAGGTTCCAATCATGATTGATATAACAGATTTCTTTTTTCGTAAGCATCCAACTTTGATCTGCAAGTCCCAATATTTTATATGTTTTCCAATTGTTTTTCCTCAATCCTAGTATTACCAGAATATCAACATCAATGAACCAGAGTTTCCCTTTTTAATAACTGTATTATCAGGCAAATTATGAACAAGTTTAGTTCTTAAAGTCCTGCTCATTTTCCAAAGCCTTCTCAATTTGATGGTTTTTATTACATTCAAATCCAAAGTTTCCAATGAATAATTCTGGCAACTTAATCATGATGCTACATGGTTAGTGTTGAAATTTTGCTGCAGCCACTGATCAAATGGTCAATTGTTTCAACCTTTTTACTACTAAGATGACATTTACCATTGTTCGTTACATATTGAACCCACAGATTTTATCTTCCTGTTATTATTAATACAGCTGGTTACATAGTCATCTAAATGTTTAGACTTCGACATTTTTATCCATCTGTTGATTCCTTACCTAAGTTCAGTATATCTGACGGTGTTAAAGATATTGTTACAAGATGTAAGCTCTTCCAAGTAAAGCTGCCTTTTGCAATTGACTGATGGTGTGTTTGTCAATGCCAATCATGTTCAAGTTGTACTGTTTTAGGATTGCCTCCAAGGCGCCTACTACTATTTTCAGTATCATTGCTTTCTTTTGCCACAATTCTACTTCTATTTGCAGGTCTTTCAATATTGTGATTTTTTTTTAACATTTCTGTCTCTTCTACTTTGCTATATCCAGATGATGCCACATGTTCCAGTATTTACACGAAATGCTGTAGATTGAAAACCGGCAAACACGGTCACTGAGCTGTGGTACTTCTTTAACATTTATTTACTAGAAGAGAGCCTATACTTTAACATTAGCTCAAAAGATGTAGGCAACCAAGAATTCTATTAAATTAAATTGTCTGCCTAATAGAAGATGGTTGAACTGCTCAAACTCTGTTGTGAATGTAGCACACAATTTTTCTTCACTATTCTTTTTCTAGACTCCTGGAGATTAACTTTATTCCAGATTTCTTCACAAAGCTATAATATTTACATGTAAGTTTATGCTACACAAATGGAAGTTTAATGGAAAGTTAACAGGCATATATGAGAGACTAATCTGTGCTCATATTCCTCTTTTTCTCCATTAATTACAACTTTACAGCTATTTAGGCACAGTTCTTGGGGAGGAAACAGGGATTGCAGTTAATTTTATAAATACTCAGATCACATTTTCCAGGTGACACCTTGTGGCTACTGGTTTCTAAAAAGGACCTTTGAGTGAACAAATTAAATTATTATTTATGGATATTTTATAATACATGAAAGTGATATCTAGAGCAAAGAAGACATGATTCAGAGACTGCATTAACATTTTTTTCCCTGGAGTTCCTCTGTACTTTTCAAAGTTAGCTTTGTATTTCTTGAAAAACCTTTATTGCCTGCTAACTCTTACCAGACAGATAGCTTTTGCTATCAAAGAAATACGGTTTCAATATCCACAATCCCTATCACCCCTGTCACTCTTCATTTGGAGAGAGAGCCAGATGTGATTTCACTCTTGTGGCAATTGCAAAGGAACCAGCAAGGTAGAAGACTACTGCCTAGAGGAATCTTTGATGGCACAGGGATTTTTAATTCACCTGCATTTAATTCTGTTAATGCAGTTAGATTACTACAGATCAGCTGAAATTTGGATCATTCTGATTCATCCTGAAATACCAGCAATAGCCTTTTGTTTGTTTTCTCTCTCTCTCTCTCTTTTTGTTGAAACTTTTGTTTAAACTAGGGGGATAAAGAAAAACCAGGAAAATTAATATAACTATTCAACAATGTTTACACATTTAACACATCGCAAGGCAAACAAAATAAGATCTGGGCATTTTTTAGGAGCAGGGAAACATTACTTTTAGTTTCTGAAAAAATATTGACAGAACAATTAACCAGTGGAACAACTTGCCTCCAGAAGTTGTGAATTCTCCAACACTGGAAGTTTTTAAGAAGAGATTGGACAACCATTTGTGTGAAATGTTATACGGTTTCCTGCCTGAGCAAGGGGTTGGACTAGAAGACCTCCATTGTCCCTTCCAACTCTGCTATTCTATTCTAATATACTTGAAACAGGTAGAATGGACTGGTTTTATCATATAAGAAATTATATTTAGAGTTCTACATAAATGTCCTGCTATTTCCTATATCATTCTGCTTTAATCTGATGGAAATAATTTATATTTTTTAAATATATTTTTTTTTCAAAGAGAAAGCTTAAATTGCTTCCCATAAAATTTAATTTTAAAAACAGCTAATTCACCTTTAGCTCCATCAGTACTTGGATTGCTATGCTGTTCCTAGGTCTCCAAGTCTTCCTCTGAATTAAGGCACTGATTCTCTGGCTTTTAGCCCAGTTAAAGGAACTGCTCCAAGTATTCCAATGAATTAAAAAACATAATACAAAAGAATATGGAAATGGCCCTTTCTCTTTTCAGAAAAGAGATTCTACAATGTGGATGCATGTAATTCTTAACACCCAAAGATGGAAGCTGCAGGTGCCTGGAAAAAGATTACAATGCACTGAGTCTTACGCTACGGATTTCATATAGATATATATTATAAATACTTGCCCCTTGTTTTCACAGTAACCACCCCTGTCCTTTGGGTTAGCTATCAAACTCAGTGCAATGAAGCAGACTTGAAAAGTTCTGAAGTTCAAATGGAATGGCATAAGTGTAGTGTTAAATAATGGAAAAGAACTAGGTTCTTCATGCAGCCATATAGTCATTGGGTGATGTGTGTGTTTTTTTTTTAATGTCACAAAAATGGCAGAAGACTTTCTGCGGGGTGTCAGAAAGAGAATTAACAATGCTGCAAATAAAATCTGCATGGGTCAGCTGCAGGTTAAGCTAACACAAACAATAAAAAATTAAAAGTGAACAATTACAAAGCTTGAAGAGCACTTAGGAGACAGACTGATGGGTGGATTCTCATGCAGACAAAGGGATCAATCCTAGCCTCTCTCCCTGGAGCTGATCTTTCAAACTGTGAAGTAAATTGTAACCCTGTTTTCCAAGAGACAGTGAGAAGGTTCCTTCCTTCCCTTGAGTGGTATTTTGACAAACCAACTGCCTTCTGTATTCTCAGAGACAGGGAAGACCTCTTGTAAAGGATTTTTCACACAATGCTTTACAATACAAAGCAGCTGTTCATTCCTTTGTTATGTCCCACCAAGTTCCATGTCTGATCTGTCATTTGACCATTGTATCTTAGGGATGCATGGGTTCTTTTCATTCATTTCTACTTACATTATTTAATTATAATGCTTTTTAATGGATATCAAACTTTGTTCTAAATTGCTACTCTCAAGCTGTTTGGATGGAGAAAAGAAAGGCCATTTCTTTGAAGGGAGCAAGTCTTCTGAGACCTTCACTTTTGAGCAAACATTTGTTAGTTTATTTTTGGCTCTGTAGACATAAAACCAGAGCAATATAACAATTTAGAATTGGAGCAAGGCAGTCTTTTGTTCCTAGAACTGAAAGATTCATTAACCTGAGTTTATGCTACAACAAAACAAATCAGGGTCATTCACATAACCCTCATGCTCTAGTTCCAAGATGTGCTGCTCACCGATCTTTGAGGGTCCTCAACGTGAGCTTCTATCTCAAGGCCCTCAACATGAGCATTCCAGAGATAGGTTGGCTCACTGAATGACAAGAATCCACAGGTCACTATTCCTAATGGAAAACTTTCATTTGTTCCATCATGATCATCCTTGTCTGTACTGCCACACTTAAACAACGGTGCTTTCCAACAAACAGAGAAATAAAAGTAGTTATTGTGATAGTGAGGGCAGCTTTGGGGTTGGGAGAAAAGAGCAGGCACAGACAAGAGATGTTCTTGCTCCTCTAACAACAGTAATAGAAACTACCATACTTTTCGGGGTATAAGATGCACTTTTTCCCCCCTAAAAGAGGTTGGAAATGGTGCGTTTTATACACCAAATACAGCCATTTTTGGCCTACTGAAACCCACCTCATGCATTCCATTTTCACCAAAAACAGGCCCCTTTTTTTGCAAAAAACGGGATGCGCAGAGGGTTTGGGAGGCCTGCAGAGTGCTCCTGGGGGCCAGGGAGAGCAAAAACTATTTCTTGTTTTCCTCTTCAAAATCTTGGTGTGTCTTAAAGTCCAGTGCATCTTATAGTCTGAAAAATACGGTACTATCAACACTTTAGTGTGAGGGAAGCAATTCTGGTGACTTCATATTTTATCAGTACAGGAGAAAATATTTCTGGAAGTAAGAAAGAGCTTTTAATACTAAAAAAAAACTTTCTGTCCAGGTACATTTGAAGACTCAAGTGATCCCAATTCTAACTAAGCCAACCTTGAAATACAATGCTAACAGGGTTCAGTTGTTTCCAATCCCTTTGCTCAGAAAGCACATGCACACAGATGCACACAGATGTATGTATATATATATATGTATGTATGTATATCATCATTTTAGCCATTCTCTGTCCACTGCAGGATGAAGGCCTCTCCCGCATGTTTCCAACCCATATGGTACTGAGCTTTCCTTTGCCAATTGGGCCTGCAATACTTGCAGATGTCGTCGATCCATCTGGTTTTAAAGAATTTGAAGGGAGGGGGAATTGAAATGTAAATGGGCTGGTCACATATCAAGGGGAACTGATGGCATGTGGACCAAGGCAATCCTACAATGGATTCCACTTGACAAAAAGTATCCACAGAAGAGACCTAAAACAAGATGTATGTATATATGGTAGAAGAAAGACATAAGTTTATACTAAACATCATGAATTCAAAAAAATCATCTATACTGAGTACACTACATATTGACATGCTTTGTACTGATGATCTTGTCATCAGAATTCCAAGAAGCAATTTGTTAATATGACAATTTCCATTAAAGGTCAAAATGTATAACCCTGAAGTTTTATTTGGATTGATTTATTAATGCTGTCTTCTTTTGCATCCCCATATCAAATATATTCTAAAGTAATGCATATTTGGTTAACTCTCTTACTTTTCCATAGTAGCCCATATACTGCCATCATTCTATTTTGCAGAAACCAAGAATTACCATATTTTTCAGAGTATAAGATGCACCTTCCCCTCCCAAAAGGGGGTGAAAATTTAGGTGCGTCTTATACACCGAATGTAGCCCTGCCCACCCACTGCCCCACCCCCCGGCCTCTGTTTCGTAGCAGTTACCTCCTTACAAGCAAACAGCAAGAAAAAACAGCTCCTTTCAGCTTCAGCACAGGCTAATTAGCACAAGTGGATTGGATCGGCCTCCCGACTCTCAGCTGATTTGCTCTCAGCTGTTTTGCACAGTGCTGCTTGCTGCAAAGAGGTAAATTGCTGGAGCAGATTTTTTTTTCCCTTGTGCTAATCAAGCTATGCTGAAAACGAAAATGAAAGTAAAGCAGGCTGTTTGTGTTTGCTGCAACGAGTCAAAATTGCTCAGAGGCAGAGAGAGATTTCTTTTTCGTCTTTTCTCACCAAAAAAGGTAGGTGCGTCTTATAGTCCGGTGCATCTTATAGTCTGAAAAATATGATAGTTATTTCCGATTCGATATAGAATGCCCTGATGTGTGCCACTGTTTGTTTTAGAGTAATATTTGACAGCTGCTGTCTGTCAAATGATAGCTGACCTTTAGAAGGAAAAGAACTGGTTCGTTCTTTCTTAACATTATATTCTTGAGGATGGTAGGAGATACCGGTTTTCTAACACATGCGGTTATTTTCCTGTAACAGACTGTCTGTTTCTTCTTCACATTGTAATTCAAAACAAGTATTTCATTCTTTTAAATACAATTTCTTAGTAACTGTATGCAAAAAAAGGGGGGGAAAGGTTTAAAAGATCTCATTTGTTTTTTTTCTCTACAATTTGCAGTAGAATTAATAGAAAACAGCATATAAATTACACAGTCATATTGTTTCCATATTTCTCTCCCAAATGGTACTTCTTTGTTTTATCTTGGTTATCTTCCTTAAAGCAATTCTACAATGGGAATAATATCAAGTGATTAACACAACCCTACAAACAACTGTAGAAAGAAGTGTTTACTTGTTTAAAGATCCAGACAGCTTTTAATAGAGTAAAACAAGAAAACTAGGAATTTGGAGGAGTTTTAAACAATACAATGGAATGAATAGCAGAAGCAACGTAACATCCGGAGCCTAAAAAAGGTGAAGTAACGGAGATCTCAATCTCATCAGACTGTTCATTAATTTGTAGATCTGTACAAACTTGTGGTCAAGGCAACACCTGTAGAATTATTTTAGTCTTATGGACACAGGGAAAAAAGCTATCACTCACAAAATGTACACTATTCTGAACTTGGATGGAAAGATTGTGAATTGTTTTGAAAATCCAATTTTCTTCAAGTTTTCTATCTCTACCTTAGGTTTGTATGTCCAAACAATGTTCAGTACTTCAGTACTTCAATTTCAGTACTTATTATAGATTCCATCTTCCCAAGTATAGACAATGTACAGAGCTTTAGGAGCTCCTGTTTTGGGACATGAAAATCTCATTTTTGGTACATGCAATATTATTTCCTAGGAGCTGCATTAATATTAAAACACTGCATCTTTAGAGCAAGACAATGCAAGTATGAATTTGCCGTTCAATCATTTTTCTAGCTTAATGACATTGAGTAATAGCACATTAGTAAAGTGCCATTTCAGACACTAGTCAGGCATGCCGAAAAGATAATCTGATAATAATTTCTGATTCATTTTCCATGAACAGAGACATTGTTAAGGCTTATTAACTGGCATATCTGCACACAGTGCAGTGTGGAACACAGGCTCAATTACAAGTAGCAATCTCTTTCATTAGTATAATTTATGAGGATATTTAGCTTGTTTTAATGTTGTGAAACATTCTTTTTTTTTAAAAAAATGCATCAATACTTTAGCTTATTTGTACTAATTATTTAAGTACCTTGAACTGTGTAGGTACCTCAAAATCACAACCATGCCACTGAAACTGAAATGACATTTTAATACAGTCAATAATACAGCTGAATATCTCAACAATATAAATAACACTGGCTTTTTCAATTAGTTTAAGTTTCTTCTCTGTTAATACAAACTTGCCAGAATTTGTATTTGTTATTATTTGCACATGAAAAATGTACCTTTTGAAGATGGCACTATATTCTTCAATGTTTTGTTAATTGAGAGAAGGAAGGAAGGAAGGAAGGAAGGAAGGAAGGAAGGAAGGAAGGAAAAGATGAAAAAATAGACAACGGGGGAGAGAGGCCGGGAGGGCAGGAGAAGAAGAGAGAGAAGGGGGGGAGATATATATACATATACATAAATACATACATACTTACATATATTTACACACACACACACATGAATGACCAGGGCACTGAGATGCTTCACATTCAAGTTTGAAGAAGACATTATAAAATATAGGAATGAGTCATTAAAGCAGCCGTTTTTCCTTATATCACAATAATATATTCAGCATTTCACTGCTCTGGTCATTCATATCATATAAGAATTCTTCAAATTCTTCAATTTGAAGAAGACATTACAAAACATAGGAATGAGTCATTAAAACAGCCATTCTTCCTTATATCACTATAATATATTCAGCTTTTGACTTCCTGCTACATTCTTCTGGACATAAATTTACACCCCTCTTGTTCACAATAGCACATCTTAAGGATTCATTTGTAATCTTTATGTGAGAATCATAAATAAAGAATGCATAAAGTTACAAAAATTCTATGATTCTATTTTGAGTATCAAGTTAGGATTACACTATTAGTAATTTCTATGCCTTTGCACCGGAATCTAGGTTCCAAATACTTTCATGAAAATTACCTATGATATACTAATTCCTATTTTCAAAAGCTTCAGGCCATGAAAGAAACATCATGCAGACTCCAAATTCTAAGGCTTCTGAAACAGACTGAAGCAGTTGGTCGCTTTAAGGTAGGCTGGATTCATTCTATGCCCACCTGTTGTGACATTTTTCTAGGCGACAGAACATGTTATTTGAAGCCTCTGCTGGGATCCTAATAGCCTGGGCTGCCATTGCTTCAATGCACCCAGCCGAGCACCCTTCATGGTGCCTGCCAGCAGCTTGTGGTCTGATTTATCACCCAGGCCTAGCATGGAAGTAAGCTGGTAAATTTGTTGCACTCCACAGAACAAAGCTAATACCATCTTCTTGAGTCTTTTTTGACTCTTTCAACTACTGGCTATATTATCACAAGCCACAGGATCTCTTTCATATACTGTACCTTTTATTCTGAAAAACTACAATTTCATTGTTTTCACTCCACTGTACTTATTATCCTATGAATGATTTAGTGGCTTGTATAAGAACCAGGATTCTGAATATGTTCTAGTCATATATAATATTTCATTGTTAAACTTCCTGTGGGATAGTAAGAGCAAATGTGGTGCCACCATACAAAATTCCAATGACTTATGAAAAGGCAAAGGAACTCTAACTGCTGATGCTAATGGATCCCTCCCTCAGCTATGATTCTCTGTACTGTATATAGGCCTTCTCCTCCCCAGAACACTCTATTTTTTTCTACTGCAGATATTCTTTGTACAGGAAATTTCATGCTTTCTTCAGCCACTTTATGTCCAGACTACTATTAATTTACTTAAGTCATTGTGGTATAAATATATTAATTTATTTTAAATCCCTTCTGGGATTTTATATCATCCTTTTTAATAGTATTAAGTTGTACAAAACAAAATAATAAAAGTTTTTAACATTGCTTTTGATCCAGTGGTTACACACATAAATTGTCTTGCTGCCATTTTCCAGACATTATCCTGGTTATGTTGCTTATGTCAATTTATGGAAGTTTTCAGTCACCTATTTTAGGATGCAGGTAGATCAAACTGATCTACCTGTGTAGATGGATAGTCAAACTGGCAGCCCGCGGGCCAGATGCCTCATGCGCAGGCCATGCCCATCCCAGCTCCGTGAAGAGGAAAAACATTGTGAAATGTCATGACGGCAACATGACACAGCAAGTTTGACACCCGTGAGGTAGATGGATACCCAATTCTTATCTGTCAAGTAGCTGGTTTTTTTTAAAGTCAGTATTTTAGCAATGCAGTTATACATATTATTTCTCCCAGTTCCTTTTTTCCATATTTTTGTTGCTCTTTTCAATTTTCCACAGGAAAATTCTATAGATCTTTTTTTTGTAAACATTATCCAAAATAGTACCATAATTATTCCCATATTGAGTTGTTCATTTTGTACATCAGTGCTAGAATGTACAAATCTGTAATTTCCATTCCAGCAAAAAAGCATATGGCTAACCACCTACTTCACAAATTTTAAATATAGCTTTAACAACACTGTAGGGTGTGAGAAGAAAATATTACTGCAGTATTGGACTGACAAGTAAATATTATTGCTGTTTTTTTGGGAGGAGTGCTCTTTTGCACAGGTGATGTACTGGGATTTGACAAAAATAAGCTCAGTTCTTCGGTTTGTCATCGAATACTTTTATGTGACACTAGAAACATCTAATTTTTCTTTGTTAGTTTCAGATACTTC
The DNA here is from genome assembly GCA_030761175.1 of Masticophis lateralis. Lineage (NCBI taxonomy): Eukaryota > Metazoa > Chordata > Lepidosauria > Squamata > Colubridae > Masticophis > Masticophis lateralis. The sequence continues at coordinate 66,731,945 of JAUDYJ010000007.1, read as the reverse complement.
ATCGGACAAAATGAACCTTCAAATCCATAACAAAGGATCACAGAACTGTAATTTAAGAACCTAAACTAAATAGAAACAGGTGCATTGATGTTCTCTTGGGTGAACTCCACTTCTATGGCCTGGCCACTGTGTCCAAAAAAAAAAAAAAAATATTTGTAAATGGTATTGTGTTGAACAAGAAAGAAGTATGAGATAAAGTCTGCCAGGGCATTGTTTTAAGTACAATTCTATTCAACGTCTTTATAAATGACAGAGTAAAATATAAGAGAAATTTATCAAATGTATAAATGACACAGAGGGATTGGCTAACACCTTAATTAAGTCAACATTGGGCCAAATGGAACAGACCATGTTCAACTATGATAGGTCTTTGTTCCTTCAGGGTAAGAAAAAAAAAACCTCAGATAGATTCAGGCCAGGGGAAACCTGTTTTGATAACAGTGTATGTGAGAAGCCACTGGAATCCTACCTGTGTTTCCCTGAAAATGAGACCCTGTCTTTTATTTTTTTGAACCCTGAAATAAGCGCTTGGCCTTATTTTTGGGGAGGTCTTAGTTTGGGGCGCATGAAGCAAGATGGGCCTCTTGCCGTCTTATATGATTTCCAGCTCTGCATTTAAATATTTTCAGGGAGGGCTTATTTTGGGGGGGGAAGGCTTATTTTAGAGCATGCCCTCAAAGGCATGATTGGGCTTATTATCAGGGGATGTCTTATTTTCGGGGAAACAGGGTAGTAGATTAAAATGGCTAATAGAAATTTTGGCTCCATTAACATCTGTATTGCAACTATATCATAGACGATATCAATCCATTTGTACTTGTACTGATTACACCAAACACAGAATACTGTATCTAATACTGAATATTTAAAAAAAAAGAAAACATTTCCCCTATCCAGTCATGTCTGACTCTAGATGGAGCAAAGCTCATCTCCATTTTTTTAGTCAAAGGAGCCAGTGTACTCTTAGCTTCCCATCAAAGTGATACCTATTTATCTACTTGCATTTTCATGTTTTCAAAATGCTAGATTGGTAGGAGCTGGGACAAGTAGTGGGAGCTCACTTATCACGAGGTGCTCAGGTTTTGAATCTGGCTATCACCTTTCCAGCTGGCAAGCTCATTGTTTTTAACCGCTGAGCAATCGCGCCCCCATGAATACCATACTTTAAGAGAGATATAGACAAATCACACTTTGGTCAGAAAAAGACATATTAGGATGATTAGTGGTCTGGAAATCATGTCCTATGAAGAATGTTTAAAGGACCTGGGCCCTTTTAGCCTGCAAAGAAAATACTGAGGAGAAAGATGCTAGCAATCCGTCATGTGCAAGAGAAGGTCACTTGTATATTTTAACAAAACGAAGGGCAGAATAAGTGCCAGTGAGTTGAAACTGAAAAAGAAGGAAATAGTCAGCAAAATTTCCTGACCATAAATTTTAATTCATTCATGACTATACACCAGCACCAGCACTGGTTTAAGCAATCATCTACCTAGAAAAATGATAGAGATACCTTGCTGAAAATTTTCAAACAGTGGTTGGATGGCCATTTGTCTGGGATAGCGCTAACAATAATCTGTTATCAGGTATAAAATATAATTAAAATAGTCAAATCCAGTCAACCAAAGTAATGATTTTTTTAAACAAACATGATTCTCAAGATGAATACATGTAAAAATAGTTTTCCAAACAAATAATGCTAATTGAGTTGCTCTTAAATAATGTGACAGAGATTCCCATGTATTTGGCAAACAATAATACAAAGTCAATTATAAAGAAGATGAAAAACTTGAGAAATGCATACCAAGTTCTACATAACTTCAATGTTTTATTACATTTTGTACATCATGTTCATCTACTTTATGCGATTTACACAGCTAACATTAAGCACATAGCAAACATAAATACATATCAAACAGCTAGTCATTAAACAGCCAACATCTACCACATACCTAGGATACCATAATAATCAACACACATATAAATGTAAGCAATTACTGCCAGTACAAGTCACAGCTTGGTTTCAAATGTGTTAGGTTCTAAACAATTATCCATTATCACATCATTATCTGAAGATTACTTTTTAAAAACCAAAATTTGTTCAACGTTTAACGAGAACTCCATCAAACATAACTTAGCTACTACAAATAAACTGGAGATGTAAAATATGTATCCTAAATACTTTATCCAGGCATATGAATAACAGTAAAAGTATCACCAGTGACAATTAAATGCTTACTTTTTAAGATCTTTTTCACGTATTCTGAAGAATTCGCTACTCCGCTGGGCCAAGAGACCTTGCTTGTTTTGGAGGAAACTTTGCTTATAAAATGTCTCAGGGCCAGAAGATTTCATGCCTCATTAGTCCTGCCCTGACACAAATCTGAAATATGTTCTGAGAGCCAACAATTTTATATATATATATGTGGTGGCTGTCTGTTTGGGCTGCAAGGGGAGGTAGGGTGGAAAGAACAAACTGCCTAAACTAATTTCAATGGTAAATGAGTGTTTTTAAAAAAGGAGATTGAGAAAGAAAAAAATAATGATACAGAGCTAGGATATGTTTCTTTGGATCCTTAAAGTTTCACCAGTCGTCAGAAAAAACAATAGCCGCTTATCTATAATCATCAGTATTTTGGCATTGTGTTCAGTCACTGAAATACAAAATCAACTTTTGTATCATTTCATCTAACTTCTCATTCTATCATGAATAAACAAGCTCTGTCTAAGCTCTGGCATGAATAAACAAGCAATTTATGTTAAGGCTAGCACAGAATAAATGCAGTCAAAAGGCAGAAATGGTGAATGGCAGGCCTATGGCAGCCATTTCTCTGCTTCTATTCAGCAAAACTTTTCTTGGTTCTTAGGGGCATTTTGACAAAAACTAAATACATAAAAACTAAATACATCAAGGAGAGAATAAATTCTTCAAGAACGAGAGATATCCTGCTGCCATCATGACCACTTCACACTGACAAGCCAAGAAATTCATCATAAAATTGCCTCATGGTAAAAAAGACATTGTTGTGTTAAATATATTACTCATATTTTTACAACTTCCCTGACATCATTCACCATGGAGCATCTGTAGAAGTTCCTCCCCCATGCAGTGGGCAAGAATAGTTGGTTTTTATTTGGTCACAATGGAATCTGCCAGCATCTCAGTGGGGAACAGCAGCAGTTCCCAAACACCAACTATTACTCTCCCAGTGCAAAGAACAGGTTTTTTTACTGCCTTTCCTTCAGTACCTCTTGCTGGGATTCAGAGTCCAGGCCTCTAATTTGGTAGGCAAGAACAATCAGTTAAAAGTAACTGTTGGATTCAGGCATAATGTGTCATTGGAACTTTCTACCAGAAAATAATGCCCTGAGACACTTAGCTCTATGGTATGAGTTTTGACCTCTTGTTGCTCAACCAAAAGAGAATCGGAAACATGGAATGTTTTCTCAGTCCACATTACTTAGCACAGGGGTGGGTTCTAAAAATTTTTACTACCGGTTCTGTGGGCTTTAGCAGAGGTACTGGTCTACCAGGCTTTTAACTGCTTGCAGAGCTGTACCAGTCTACCCATTTGTTTTTGGAGCCCCTGGTCTACCCATTTGTTTTTGGAAGCACCGGTCTACTCATTCATTTTTGGAGGCCCCGGTCTACTCATTTGTTTTTGGAAGCACCAGTCTACCCATTTGTTTTTGGAGGCACCGGTCTACTCATTCATTTTTGGAGGCCTCAGTCTACCCATTCGTTTTTGGAGGCCCCAGTCTACTCATTTGTTTTTGGAAGCCTCGGTCTACCTATTCTTTTTTGGAGGCACCGGTCTACCACCACACTGCCTGTTAACACTGATCAGTGTTTGAAGCCCTGCGGCAAGAATTTAAACAGGTTTTTTTCCTTCTAGCCGATCAGCTGGGACTCAAGAGGCAGCAATAGATTGGGGGTGGGGCCAAATAAAAGGAAAGAACAATGAGGGGGGCAGGGGGCCCCCAGCTCCCGAACAAAGAGAACCGGTTTGGTGACATATATCTTCACCGCTACTGGATCGGACGAACTGGGCCAAACCGGGAAGAACCCACCACTGTCTTAGCATCTATTCAATCAACAACTCCTCTAAGTGCCCTTGTTTCTTTTTTTCCAACAGAACTCTCTAACTAATACACTTTAAAAAAAACCTAATATACTTCAAAAGAAAGTATATAGTAGCCTAATTCCAAAAAGATTCTTTTTTGGGAAATCAGTAATATAGTAGAAACTGTGGCAAACTGTTCTGACAAGGAGCATAGAATCACACCTTCAAAAAAAAAAAAAACCTGTTCTGGCAAACTATATCAAAACTGTTTATCATCACTTATTTTTTTACTACAATTTTAATCTAAGAAACTAGGTGGCTAATTTTCCCATTTTACCAATTTCACCTGTTGGTTAACCAACTTCAAAAAAGGAAATCGTTTTAATGATTTCACACACTGCAATGTCACACATAGCACTTAGCCTGTGACCTAACCTTTGTCAGGTTCTACACCTTCAACCTTCTCTCTTGTTTTCCATGTTTGTGATGCAAATGTGATATGAATACTACAAAGTGATCAAAATTCAGACGCCTGGCAACTGGCTCATATTTGTAATGGTTGCAGTGTCCCAGGATCATGGGATCACCTTTTGTGACCTTCTGACAAGCAAAGTCAATGGGGAAGCCAGATTCACTGAACAACTGTGTTACTAATTTAACAACTGCAGTGATTCACTGGACAACTGTGGCAAGAAAAGTCGTAAAATGGGGCAAAATTCCCTTAACAAATTATTCACTTAGCAACATCAATTCTGAGCTCAATTGTGGTCATACGTTGAGGACTACCTACCTGCACTTAGTAGGATTCACAACATCCCAAGAATTCATTGCTTCATAAAGAACTCTTTCATCACAATAAATTACAGTTTTATGGAATGGTACCCAAAGCTTGAGCCCAACAACAGGTTTTTTCCTATTGTACTGTTGTTTTGGTACATCAGTAACCTTCTCTGTCATATCAATGCCTGCTTTTTCAGGATTTAATCTACACATCTATTCAATTTTATAAGATGAAGCTTAATTTGCTCCCTTTATCCCTTAATTGGGGTAAATATTTCTACCTCAGAGAATAAATACATACCATGCAGCCCAACCTTTGCTTTCTTCTAGGGAAATATTGCTATTTTTCTTTCTCCCCACCTAAACAATTCTCCAATTGATAAGCATTAACAGGTACACAGCCACTGCAGTTAGTGAGTAATCTATACATGGATTCTATTTGTAATAACCTTAATAATTTTATCATATGGAAAAGAAATGGCATGTTTTTTTCATGCAGTTTTTGGCATCTCAGCATGACATTATTGGGCTATATAGGAAGAGAATTTGGGGGGGGGGGAATGTTGACTGCCACCTTATTCAGCCTCTTCCAACCTTTCCGTAGATCTATAATTATTTCTCTGAATTTCCTTCCTCTATATTTTCAGGAAAATCATGGTAATCTGTAGTTATGATGATAATGTAGCATAACTCTTCAAAGCTTTAAGAAGGCTTGAGAGCTGAAGTTGGCTGAAATTTTAATTCTGGGTTAGAACCATTGCTTCATATTGTAGTGGAATCATTTCTATTAAATAGCATAGAAAACTAAAGCCGCTCATTTTCTAATACAATGATAAACCACAGACTGAAATACTCTAATCCTGAAAAATCCTGCAAAATATTTCCTGCATTTACAATATAAGGCTTTAGGCAAGCCATTTGAACAGTATTAACAATACGTCCACCCCAAAATGTTGTTTTTAAAAAAGAAAAATCACTTCAAAGAGCATAACTTGTTTGCCCCACTTTTTCAGTGGTACTGTCTGTGTTTGAAGTTTAATACTGTCTAACAAATGGAAGGAAATTGTAAACAGAAAAACATCAACCTTTTTCTTTCTTTCTTTCTTTCTCTCTCTCTCTCTCTCTCTCTCTCTCCCTCTCTCTCTCCCTCCCTCCCTCCCTTATCTATCTATCTATCTATCTATCTATCTATCTATCTATCTATCTATCTATCTATCTATCATCTATCTATCTATCTATCTATCTATCTATCTATCTATCTATCTATCTATCTATCTATCTAATATATCACAGAAGCGAGTACACCCCCTCACATTTTGTAAATATTTAAGTATATCTTTTCATGTGACAACACTGAAGACCTGGTTACAATGTAAAGTAGTGAGTATACGGCTTGTATAACAGTGTAAATGTGATGTCCCCTCAAAATAACACAACACACAGCCATTAATGTCTAAACTGGTGGCAACCAAAGCGAGTACACCCCTAAATGATAATGTCCAAATGGGGCCCAAGTAGCCATTCTCCCTCCCTGGAATCATGTGACTCGTTAGTGGTACAAGGTCTCAGGTGTGAAGGGGAAGCAGTTATGTTAAATTTGGTGTTATCGCTCTCACTCTCACACTGATCACTGGAAGTTCAACATGGCACCTCATGGCAATGAACTCTCTGAGGATCTGAAAAAAACGAATTGCTGCTCTACATAAAGATGGCCTAGGCTATAAGAAGATTGCCAAGACCCTGAAACTGAGCTGCAGCACAGTGGCCAAGACCATACAGCAGTTTAACAGGATTTCTGGAACCATGGCCTGTGGTCTGATGAGACCAAGATAAACTTATTTGGTTCAGATGGTGTCAAGTATGTGTGGCGGAAACCAGGTGAGGAATACAAAGACAAGTGTGTCTTGCGTACAGTCAAGCACGGTAGTGGGAATGTCATGGTCTGGAGCTGCATGAGTGCTGCCGGCACTGGGGAGCTACAATTCATTGAGGGAATCATGAATGCCAACATGTACTGTGACATACTGAAGCAGAGCATGATCCCCTCCCTTCGGAGACTGGGCAGCAGTATTCCAACATGATAACGACCCCAAACACATCTCCAAAACGACCACTGCCTTGCTAAAGGAGTTGAGGGTAAAGGTGATGGACTGGCTAAGCATGTCTCCAGACCTAAACCCTATTGAGCATCTGTGGAGCATCCTGAAATGGAAGGTGGAGGTGCGCAAGGTCGCTACCATCCACCAGCTCTGTGACGTCGTCATGGAAGACTGGAAGAGGACTCCAATGGCAACCTGTGAAGCTCTGGTGAAATCTATGCCCAAGAGGATTAAGGCAGTGCTGGAAAATATTGACAGTTTGGGACCATTTGGGCATTATCACTTAGGGGTGGGCTCACTTTTGTTGCCACCAGTTTAGACATTAATGGCTGTATGTTGCGTTATTTTGAGGGGACAGCACATTTACACTGTTATACAAGCTTTACACTCACTACACATAGTAGCCAAGTGTCATTTCTTCAGTGTTGTCTGAAGTGTTGACAACACTGTCAACACTGTCAATTCTTCAGTGTTGTCTGAATAATATATATATTGTTTTAAACTGCAGCAGACTTAAAGCAGATGCTGTTTGGAATGTCTATTATTTGTAATTCAATCTATCATCTTTTCAGTACAGGCATTTTATGGTGCTGAATTTATGCTGTAATTTAAATTCAGCACACCATCTTGAGTCAAGTGCTTCTGATGAAATTCCCACAGAAAGAAGTAAAAATTCATTAACTGTCAGCCATTAACTCACATTGGCATTGCTCTGAATAAATAATTTTCATGATTAATTTAATGATTTCTATTAATGTTTAAAAACTTCCTGAAAAAAGGCACTGTGCAAAATATATATATATACACATATACATATATACACACACATATGTACACACACACACATACATACATACATACATGTATGTATGTATGTATGTATATGTATTTGTTTTCTGAGGTTTTCGCTGGTGTTTGTATGTAGGTCTTTGGTTATTCGGGTTTTCTCCCACATAAAATTGGATGTGTCTTGGCGACATTTCAACGAAGTCTCATTCGTCATCTTCAGGCTGATGTTTTCGGCTTCTTGCTCCTAGAAGCACGAAGCCGAAAACACCAGCCTGAAGATGACGAATGAGACTTCGTCGAAACGTTGCCAAGACACATTTAATTTTACGCAGGAGAAAACCCGAATAACCAAAGACCTACATGTATATGTGTGTGTGTGTGTGTGTGTATGTGAGTGTGTGTGTGTGTGTGTGTGTGTATGGTATACAAACAGCATTCTGTTAACATGTTTAAATCAATGTGAGATTTTTTAGGTGATTTGCATATTTATACAATTTCTTACAATTGTTTTAACATCTACACAACACCATTTAAAAAGAATAGTCAGACCATTTTATTATTCAAATCATGTTTTATGTACTGATAGAACTCATGAGAGCATAAATTGGAAGAGGCTGCTTAAGATACAAGTTTCTTAAGTGTAATGTACCATATGTACTATCACATTTATACTACAAGTTATAGTTCTCCATTGGTGCACTGATATCCACATAAGAGCAAGTCTTGAATCTGAAGAAAAAGCAAGGTAAAAACACAAGATTTATATTTGCATTTTAGTTCTATTGATACACAAGGAACAGTATGCACTATATATGCATCATAAGGAGCACAATATGAAGAAAAGCCTGAGTACTAAAAAACTTGAAAATGCAAACATCATTCCCTTGGGCTAATACAAAACCAATATATATTACTGGATATTGCTGCTCCTTTAAAGATGTCAGCCATTCTAGGTAAACAGGAAACACAACTAGATACTTTATTCTAAGACCATACTTACAGAATAACCCTAACCCTAATCCTAACCCTACTCTTAAAACGACGCAACAGAACACTGCATACCAGAACAAGAACGCCATCACTCTGCTAAACAAGTAATTCCCTCAACACTGTCACACTACTCACTACGTCTGCATTACTATTAATCTTCTCATCTTTCCTATCACCCATCTCCTCCCACTTATGACTGTATGACTGGAATTTGTTGCTGTATCCTTATGATTTATATTGATCATTTCCTAATATGATTTGATTGCTTATTTGTACCCTATGACTATCATTAAGTGTTGTACCTTATGATTCTTGATGAATGTATCGTCTCTTTTTATGTACACTGAGAGCGTATGCACCAAACACTAATTCCTTGTGTGTCCAATCACACTTGGCCAATAAAGAATTTTCTTCCTTCCTTCCTTTCTTTCCTTCCTTTCCTACCTTTCCTTCCTTCCTTCCTTCCTTCCTTCCTTCCTTCCTTCCTTCCTTCCTTCCTTCCTTCCTTCCTTCCTTCCTTCCTTCCTATCTAGTACAAACTTCCTGCCACCATTTCTAACTACCTGATGAATTAGAGCATGTCTTTCCTAAATTTGTTCCTTTTGCTTTTAGTTATACCATTGGGGCGACTCCCTCTCCTGTCTGTTCGTTCCCTAGGCAACATATCTTTCCTTTATCCTTCAAGGTCATTCACACATTCTATTACAAATGCTTCAGTGTTTGACATATACTTTTAAGGGGAGAAATAAACAAAGCAGATTAAATTGCCAATTAAATATTATTACTTTAATGTTTGATGTAAGGGGTGCACTCTACATAAAATATGTTCTTCATTTTATCCCATCAGATATGTTGGCCAAGAATAGCTCTGCTAGAGAAAAGTTCCCTGAAGATGGGCTCCAGCACGAGTCCGAAAGCTCAGAAGACAAAACCTCTTGTCCTAGTGACTGATCCACATTATACAAGATGGGTATAATGAATTAACATAACTCAGATAAACTCTATTTTCAATACCCAGTAGACAAACAGTGCAAATATTTTAAAAGCCAGGATTAGAAAATATAGTGCAGTATATAATTATCTGTTGTACAACAATTTACAAGCTAAAGCACTTTTGTAATCCTGGAAGTTTTGCAATGATCTTATTCATAAAGTTTTGACTTGGGCAAAAAATATACTTTCTGTACTAAATCAATGTATATAAAGCAAAATGAGAACTAATATTACTCTATTTTTTGTCCATGCAGTTATGCTATGCAAACTTGCAAACTTTTGTGTATTTAGAGAGTAAAGATTGTTTGTTTCTAGTTTTTAAGCAATGCAAAACAGATCACTATATCTCCCTCCGCAAGTTTAATTGGTTTCTTGATCTCTATTAAGTAGCATGAGTAAACTGGAAGCTCCCTATAGCAGACTTTCTAAATTAACCCTTCAAGCTGTAACATTCACAGGCTGCATGGACCATGAAGATTAAGTTCTACCTTGATATCATCTGCTGACATAATTAAGGTCCATTTGGGTACCAATACATGCAAAAATGATCAAGCTATTCCAGTGAATCACAAGCTAAAAGATATGGCATTGCACCTAAGAATATAAAATGTTTCACAGTAAGACTTTCATTTAATCAGGAGAGAAGTACCAACATGTCCATCTGTGAAATATCTGCCTGAAAACTGCAGATTACACAGAAACAATGAATGGTTTGGGAATTGCATGCTCATACAGAGAGAATTGTAATCAGTAATCAAGTCCATCCACATTGTTAGTCATCATCTTCTTTGTCCTTCCACCTTTTTTAGCACTGATTTCTCAAGGGAGATAAATCTTCACATAATATAAATTCAGACTGATTATCTCTGTGTTGAGTGAGAACTCTAAATTGATTACTTCTAAGATCCATGTGTTGGTTTTCTTGGCTGTCTACAGTATTCTGAAGAATCTTCTCCCACAAAGTTCAAAATCATCAATACCCTTTCTATCTTTGTTTCTTCAAAGTCCAACTTTTAATTTCATATTGTATCACAGGAAAAAAATTCATTGCATGATTCTAATATGCATAGATATTCACGGCATATGAATATTTTTCCCAAGGTCTTTATTGTTGTCCCAACGAAATACTAACCTGTAGTGTATTTCCTGACTGCTGGCTTCTGTTCAGTTTTGTGTGTCTGTGTGTCTGTTTGTGCCTTCAAGTGACTATTGACTTCTGATGACTGCCTGGGCTATTCTCTGAAATTTTCTTGGCAACCTTTTTGGAAATGGGTTGCCATTACCTCCTTCCTAGGGCTGAAACAGAATGACTAGTTCAAAGTCACCCAGCTGGCTCTGTGCCTAAAATAAGGATAAAGGTAAAGGTTCCCCTTGCACATATGTGATAGTCGTTCCCGACTCTAGGGGGCCAGTGCTCATCTCCGTTTCAAAGCCGAAGAGCCAGCGCTGTCTGAAGACGTCACCATGGTCATGTGGCCAGCATGACTAAATGCCAAAGGCACATGGAACGCTGTTGCCTTCCCACCAAAGGTGGTCCCTATTTTTCTACTTGTATTTTTTACATGCTTTCAAACTTCTAGGTTGGCAGAAGCTGGAACAAGTAATGGGAACTCACCCCGTTACACGGCACTAGGGATTCGAACCACTGAACTGCCGACCTTTTGATCAACAAGCTCAGCGTCTTAGCCACTGAGCCACTGCGTCCTTTAAGATAGGGATAGAATATACCATTTCCTGATTTTCAACCTCAAGTCTTAACCACTAATCAACTGACTTTCACTTTTGTTGATAGTTAATCCTAAAAGGTGAAACTATCCACCACTTCCATATTTTCATTCTTGCTCTAAAAGACAGTTGATGAATCTGTTGTCATTTGGTTGGTCTTGTATTTAAGGTATACCTGGCCCAGAGGTAAACTATCTTGCTGCTAACTCATGCGTTATAGAACATCTTGCCTCCTGATGTTAGGGGAGTCCTAACCTTGCTTGTGTTTCACAAAACTGAAAAAGTATACTATTCCTATGCTGGTCCATGACTGTAATAAATATTTGATTTGATTTGATATACTATTCTGATGTGCATTTAGAATGAATAATGAACAAGGGATTGCTATTGCAATTTTTATTGTCTTTGACTCTACTTGATTTTGTGAAGTACCCTTTAATCAAAGCTAGTTATGGCACTAAAGAAATATTATAATACAAAATAAAAACAAATATTGTAAACGAACGCACCTGCTATACTCTTACTTTAGTTTAAGCCATAAAGCTATCATTTATATATCTAGCATGTTTTCGATTTCTTCTGAAACTGAACTGGATAATTTAAAAAAAAAATAAAATAAGACAAATCAGTAGGGAAAAATACCTGAGACATTAGATGAGTGAGCATGCCACAAATCTTTCATGCTTTTTGAAGATTTGGACAAAACCTAACTCCCTCCCAAAACCCACACATACACACTAAGACATTTTGAAACCTGATACATTGGCCTTCTACTGTAAAGAATTTTCTTTTAATCCATATTTTTCTTCGTATAATTCTGATGTAGCTTTTTTGTCCACATGCTTGACTTCTATGGTACTAAGTACATAAAAATAATCTAAATACACTTTCTAAGATGCTTTTCCTAATTCCTGTATCTTTTTTCTATAAAAACCAGGAATTAGTGCTGTTTTCTTTAGTGCAATTTCAGAACCACCACCATTTTTCTTTTTTAAAAAAAAGCTAAACATAGTCACAAAATTGAGTATTTAAGACTGGACGACATTACACTAAATCATCCAATTTCTGTAACCAGACATGCAATATGAGAAGGCACTTTCTCCTTCCATTTACCAGCTCCAACTTCAACAAAGAGAACAGAACGCGGCTTTTTTAGAAAATGACAGTCTCTGTTTATGCAGAATCAGTCTGCAATTACAAAAATAGCTATCATCCTTATTTAATACACTGAACCGATATGACCGCTAAATAGGTGTTCTGGTAGTTCAGTATTTAAAGAATTTCTACTATAAGTATCCAGAAGCACAAACAGATGAAGGAGACAGAGAGTGTCTGTATCCATTTATTTATATACAATATGTAAGCTAGTAATAAGCAAGGTTATAGTTCATACTGTTAACCGCAAGAAGGGGAAAAAATACCCATATATTACTACAAAAGAAAAAATGCATTTTTCAAATAAGTGTAGTGCCAAAAAATGGCACAAATCAGAACTGCAAGTTCAACTGTTTTTAAAGGAAGGTTAACAGATGGTAGAGCTTTCTGATTATTTATTTTATTTATATACCATCATAGTTGACTAATTACCCATTGTGTTCTGATTACCTATTGTGCTTTTTAAAAATTCATTATGTCTGAACTTGCTGTATGGCCATTGAACTGGTCTGCTCTTCGCTAATGTATCATAAATAGACCCAATGAGCTAGAAGAGATATTGCTCGGAGTTCTTTGAGTTAAAATTAACACAGGCAAAGCTGAAGAGAAAGCATGGTATTCAAATAGCTGTAGCACCCTACATTAGTAGGCCTTAAATTATTAATATGGCTTTGTTTTTTTGTGATTAATTATTAAAAATCAAAGGCTTGTCAACATATTCATCATAGTACCAAGAGATTAGTGTTGCTTCATGGACAGTATTATCCATATTTTAAGCAGTGACCTTTTGAGTTTCAGACTTTAATCTGTTTCCAGTTTTGGTGCAACCTTATTTTATAGGAAGCGAGAAACAAGCTCTGATTTTTATAAATCACTGACATATTTAACAGATCGAACCTAGTTCTGTTCTTATACAGCAAAGAACAAGAGAAATATCAAAGATAAGATCAGATTCACAATAAAATTTATGATGGAAAGAAAGAAAGAAAGAAAGAAAGAAAGAAAGAAAGAAAGAAAGAAAGAAAGAAAGAAAGAAAGAAAGAAAGAAAGAGGGAGGGAGGGAGGGAGGGACTATGTTTGGCATGCGTGAAGATCACCAAACTCTTATCAATACAAAGCTTCTAAAATTAATCTATCAGCTAGACAAATACCATCAGATAATTTTTTCCAACTAAATGGCAACTAGAAACGACTTAATTTTTCTCTTGACTTCGTCTGTGAATAGATTAATGGTCAAATAAGGAACTGATATTTGGCTAGATTACAAATTTTCTGTTATTGTTATCATTAGTATGTTTTAAGTTAGGGAAGCTGTGAAGATCATTAGATTTAATGAGAAACCTTGAAACAATTACAAGAAGGACACAAATACCTTTTGAAATTTGGGACCAGTATACAGTGACCCAAAATGATTTTTTTGTATATTAACCTCTCCTGTCCTGAATTCTCATTTGCTAAACTAAGCTAAGCCAAGCCGATTATTATTATATTATTTTAGTTTAGTTTAGTTTAGTTTTAATTTAATTTGTTGATTTTGTTTGCTTGCAATAATTTAAACACACGCAAATGGCAAAAAATTGAAAGGTTTCATAAACACAGCATGAAAATTCTAAGCATATTTTGATACCACATATTATATAGCAATGATATATTATAAAAATAGCTATATTATTTAATACATTTTCAAGTATTTTAATTTCAAACTGATTGCAAAATTTAAAATAAAATTAAGACACAAGAATCCAATTTTAAAGTCATATAAAGCTGATGCTAAGAAACATCGCCAATGCTTTACAGCTAATTCTCAATTTATGACCAGTTACGCAACAACTATTCCATGGACCTCACTGGACTATTTTTGCTTCAGTTTCTAAATTATAATGGCTGTTTGTTCCCTCTGGTCATGTGATTGTGTATCAGATGTTTGCAAACCAGCCCACATTAACATCCATTTGCACCATCCTGCTATCATACGAACCACAATTTATTATCGTTTTATAAAAAAAACAGGATTTACTTCCAGTTTTCAGCAAAACTGTCCATGACAAACAATTGGTTTGCGTAATGACCCTTGCAACAAAGGTCATACAAATGGGTCAGTCACATGAGTAACTCATCATGACTTACGACGGTGCTGGGCAGGTTCCCTTACAATTGTAAATTGAGGACTCTCTATATTTTTGCTCTTCCAGATCTTGCTTCAACACCTTAATGTCAGGTACAAGTAACCAGGAACAGGAATTGAGCTCACAGCACAAAAATGTATTATATGCTACCTATACACAATTATCTGATACTAACGGTCAAAGCAAACTGACGCTGGATAAGATTCAACAGAATTCATGGGAGGGTACACTTAGGTCTCTTGTGGCCATGGAAGGATTCCAAATTGATGATGCATTTGACCCCACCTTTAAGGTCTGCCTGGTCATCTGCTATACTTATAGCAGATTATTACATCGTCTAAAGCAATGTAATTGAGGCAATGCACATTGTCTAAAGCTGTTCATTGAGCTTCTGCTTATGTGCATACTCATACAGCAAACATTTCCACTGAAGTGAGTGGACAAAGTATATTACAAATGAAGTATATGGAGATAGTTTAAATCTGTATAAAGAAAAATCAAGACTGAACCACAAATATATATGTGTGTGTGTGTGTGTGTGTGTGTGTGTGTGAGAGAGAGAGAGAGAGAGAGAGAGAGAGAGAGAGAGAGAGAGAAGAGTAAATAGAGGGTCAAGAGGAAAGGGAGGACCAAGAAAGAATTGATGAGTGGATTGAACTAATGAGTTTCTGGAAAAGGGAGAGCTGAAAATTTTAAAGAGGACAATGCAATATGCATATTCAGATGAGATGATGCTATTTTTTACTTGTATAAAATTGCTTATCCATAAAAGAGAAAATTGTGATATACATAAACATGCATACTTGCATGCATAAATGAATATATAACTGAGTATCAGCCAGTGGTGAAATTCAGCCAGTTCTATACGGATCGCACGATCTGGTAGCGCCAGTGGTGGGAGGCTCCGACCATCCACCCTGATGTCATCACGTCCCATTTTTGACCCTCTGCGCATGCATGGAAGAGGCACATGAGTTCACATTTGTGAACCAAATGCTGAGCCTGGTGGCTCAGCAGACTAAAGCATTGTGATTAACACCAGCTGTCTGCAATTACTGTAAGTTCGAATCTCCCCAGGCTCAAGGTTGACTCAGCCTTCCATCCTTTCTAAGGTAGGTAAAATGAGGACCCAGTTTGTGGGGGCAATAAGCTGACTTTGTATAAATATACAAAAGTATGAAGGCTATTGCTTAACACATTGTAAGCCACCCTGAGTCTCCAGAGAAGGGCGGCATATAAATCAAATTAAAAAAAAAGCAGTAGCAAAGGTAAGTGAATACCACACCTGATATCAGCTTATATTTGTAACTACATATACTTGGAAATTTTGAACAAGTTTGGATTGAAATAAAGGAAAGGTTGTGTTTCAGGAATCATGCGGCCTTTTGTTCAATTTTCTCAAATCCCTATCTATTCATTCTTCAGGTACATATTATTACTTGGTCTTAATTCAAAATAGACAGGTTTGGAAATGAAGAAATGAATTCAATGGTCCTGAGAGTGTAAAAATCTAAGGATTTGACTAGGTTAATTAATTTATCATGCAAAACAGACAAATTAGGCACTGCTTGCTAACATATCTTATTCCAGTGAGTAAAAAGTGGCATTTATTTATCTGGAAGATAATTATTTAAATCTAGAATAGATTAAGTCTTAAATTAGATCTAAATCTAATACTAAGTTTATCTAGACCCAGATGTTTGGTTTTTTTTCAAGTGGCACAGTAGAAATTTTTTTCACACCCGAAATCTTTTTCTCTACCATAACTCTTATTTACACTGATAGTTTGTTTAAATCATGGCATTTTCCTTGGTTTGAATACCTTTCACAACTAATTTGGATTATACATTTTTTAGGGCAGAAAGCTAGTCAAATCCTTACACTTCCTTGTTGTATAATGATATGTCCAATAAATTAATAAAATAATTAATTGTATAATGGTTAAAATGGGCGTTGGTCTTACCTGATACACCCGTTCTCGATGACGCGCCCACAGCAGTCAGGATTGGGAGTGGCAGGTCTGGTATCCAATTAGACCGAGCCTACTGAACTTTTCTGGCACCTCCCCTTCCTGCTAGTCCAGTTTGGAGGCGAGTTCGTTCAGTAGACCGAGGTGTCTGTAGATATATAATAAAGAGGATGAAAATCCACCCACCCCCATGAACCCTAGTACGGCCAAGGGCGGGGCTGACTGCTGTGGGCGCGTCATCGAGACCAACGCCCATTCTCCGACATAGCACCCACAGCAGTCAGGATTGGGACATACCAAAGCTTGGTGTCTCTTAGGGCGGGATAGGCCAGACTTGTTGGAAAACTCTCCTGCCGAATGCTGCATCCGCCGACGCATAGGAGTCAAGACGATAATGCCGGACAAAGGGGGTCACAGATGCCCACGCGGCTGCCCGGCAGACTTCCTCCACCAATGCTTGTGTGGACCAAGCCGCGGACGTAGATGCGCTCCTGGTGGAGTGAGCAGTGATGTTGCGGGGAGCCGGCAAGGATTGGGATTCGTAAGCAGATGCAATGGTGGCCCTAAGCCAACGGCCTATTGTGACTGAAGAGACTCGAGCGCCCATAGAAGATGGTTGAAAGGATAGGAACAGGGCTTCTGATCAACGAAATGAAGAGGTACGAGACAGGTAAATACGGAGAGCCCGTCGGACGTCCAGCTTGTGCCAAACTGCCTCCTGATGACATCTGGGAGAAGGGCAGAAATCCAGGAGGATGATCTCTTGTGCACGATGGAAAGTGGCATTGACCTTGGGGATGAAGGCCGGGTCAAGTCTAAGGACAACCCTGTCTGTATGGAAGATGCATAGATCAGCACGAACAGACAAAGCTGCCAGCTCGGATATTCTACGTGCGGATGTAATGGCAATCAGGAAGGAAACTTTGAAGGAGAGATATTTCAGGCTGACAGTGCGGAGAGGCTCGAAGGGCGGAGCGGTTAAGGCTTGTAGAACTTTGTTGAGGTCCCATGTAGGAAACCGATGAATCATGGGAGGCCGGAGATTGGTAGCGCCTCGTAAGAAGGAATGAACAAGAGGATCGTTGGCTAATGTAGAGGGGGAACCACATGAAAGTACGGAGGATAATGCCGCAACTTGTCGGCGGAGGGTGTTAGGAGCCAAGCCTGAGCGGAAACCGTCCCGGAGGAAGTCCAGAAGTTGTGCAATGGAGGCCTCCGTAGCGACGATTCTTTTCTTTGAGCACCACTTGACGAAGGAGCGCCAGATGGAGTCATATATGCGCAATGTAGAGGGACGCCTGGCTGCCTGGATGATGGTGATGGCGTCCTGAGAAACTAAAGCTCTAGCGAGGAGGCGCCGCTCAACCTCCAAGCAGTCAGCTGGTACGATTGAGGGTCCGGGTGGAGAAGAGGACCCTGTAGGAGAACTATTTTGTTGTTGGGAATCCTCCAGGGAGGGGCCACCGATAGGGACAACAGGTCGGGAAACCAAGGATGTCACGGCCAGTGGGGGGCCAGAAGGATGACTTCCGCCTTCTCTAGCAGAATCTTGCGGATTACCCTGGATAGAACAGGAAGGGGGGGAAAGGCATAGAGAAGCTGACTCACCGGCCAAGGGCTGCGGAGGGCGTCCACAGCCTCTGCTCCCGAACAGGGGAAGCGAGAAAAGAACCGGGACAATTGGTGATTGGAGGCTGAGGCAAACAGGTCGACAGTTGGAGTCCCGAATCGGGACATCAGCTCCTCGAAGAGAAGAGGGTGCAGACTCCACTCGGAGGGATCGATTTGGAAACGGCTGAGGGAGTCCGCTTGAGTGTTGTCCACCCCCGATATGTGTTCGGCCTTGATCGAGGATAGATGAGCCTCAGCCCAAAGGAATAACCTGGCTGCCTCCTTCTGTAGAGAGCGGGATCGAGTTCCGCCCTGCCTGTTGATGTGAGCCTTGGCCGAGACATTGTCCGTAAGTATCAAGACATCCTTGCCAAGGACATGAGGCTCGAAGGCCAGAAGGGCCAGGTAGATGGCACGTAGCTCCAGGACGTTGATGTTGAGCTGCTGTTCTGGAGGGGACCATAGGCCCTGAGCCATGTGAACATCCAGAAGAGCTCCCCAGCCCGAGAGGCTGGCGTCTGTTGTGATCACAGTCCTGGTCGCCTGCCCGAAGAAAGAGCCCCGGGATACTGCCGATGACGTCCACCAGGTCAGCGAGTCTGCTACCGAAGGGGGTAAGGCGATCCTGGAGGCTGAGGTGGCACGCTTGGTCCGTTGGAACGGGAGCAAAAGCCACTGGAGCTCCCTGCTGTGTAGGCGAGACCAGGGGATAATATCATAAGCTGACACCATCTTGCCTAGAAGGCTGGAGAGACCCAGGAGGGAGGAGGATCCGCACCTCTGGATGCGGGCAGCTGATTCAGAAAGGCTAGTTTGGCGGTCAAGGGAAAGGGAGACCTGGAGGGTTGACGAATCAATGAGAGCGCCTAGATGTTGAATGCAAGTAGAAGGGGACAGCTGGCTCTTACGCCAGTTGATAGAAAAACCGTGACGTTGTAAAATGGCAATGGTGGAGGAGACATCCTGAATAGCTTTGGAGTGGGATTGGGAAAGGATAAGAATATCATCTAAATAAAAAAGGGCCCAAATAGGGACAGAGGCAATATGTGCCATAAGGGCGGCCATGACTTTAGTAAATGCCCTAGGGGCAGAGGAAAGACCAAAGAGTAAGGCCGCGTACTGGAAATGGCGGCCATTGTATGAAAAACACAAAAATTTACGGTGGGAGGAAAGGATGGGGATGTGGAGGTAAGCTTCAGTAAGATCTATCGAAGACATAAGGTCTCCGTTGCGAATGCAGAGCAGGATGGTATTTAAGGACTGCATTTTGAAGCGATGATAAACAATGTATTTATTGAGGGACTTTAGGTCAAGGATAGCCCTCCAACCTCCTGAGGACTTTGGTACCAAAAATAAATGGGAATAAAACCCGAGACCCCTGTGGTTAGCGGGGACCGGCTGGATAGCCCTGATGGCCAACAAATGCTGGATGGCCTCATCGAGCTGAGCCCGTTTAACCGGGTCAGCCGATACAGGGCAAGGCAAATAATGGTTGGGAGGGGGTGAAGAAAATTCCAGGGACAGGCCAAATCTAATGGTGTTTCTGACCCAAAGGTCAGAGGTAGATGAGTCCCATTGATCTGCGAACCGGGTTAGGCGGCCGCCAATCAAGGGATCTGAGCTGCAATTAACGAGATCTCTGAAAGGGCCTGGATCTCCCACCCCGAAAGGCCCGTTTGGTATTGAACCGGGGTTCCTGCCTAACCTGACTGTCGTGCTGCCGTTGTCTCGGAGGGAAGCTCTGTTGTTGACGTTGGAATGAGAAGGCAGACTCCGATGGCCGAAAGGACGAGGAACGAAAGGACTCTTGGTGGCGAAGATCCGAACGGCGAGAAAGGGAAGGGAGAATCTTGCGGTGGTCCCTGGTTTCTATCAAGAGGGGGTCTAGTTGCTCTCCAAAGAGTTTGTCCCCGGAATAAGGTGAAGAAACGAGGCGCCACTTATTCCTGGCATCCGCTTGCCAGTTTCGCAGCGAGAGGAGACGTCTGGAAGTGACTGAGGACCCAATGGCTTTGGCGGAAAATCGGGCAGCGTTAAGTGTGGCGTCTGCAGAATACTCAACGGCTGCTAGGATCTTATTGATGTCATGATGAGTTCGTTGATCCGTTGCTGGAATGCGCTCTTGCAGCTGCTTGAGCCATAGAATAGTGGCCCTATTGAAAAACGAAGCCGCTGAAGAAGCCTGGACAGCCCACGCAGAGGCCTGGTGGTTTTTGATGAGGGTCCTCTCCGCCTTCTTATCCTCTGGCTTTAAGCATTCCTCAGAGGGACCGGTGAGGGGGGAGGAGGAAGTGAGGGCCACGACTGGAGGGTCCACTGAAGGGACTTGTAGCAGAGAAGAATAGTCCTGGGAAACATTATAAAATTTTCTGTCCAGATTATTTGGAATAGGTCCAGAGCTGGGATTGGACCACTGTCGTTTCATGACATCAGAGAAGAGTTTTGGCGCTGGAACAATGTTGGAATGCGCAGTGGATTCTTGAAAGAGAACTGAGGATGAGGTAGCTGTTCCGGAGGAAGCCTCAGGAGGGGCAGTAGGAGCCCCTAGACCGGTGACTAACTGGGCCTTGTGAAGAAGGGACCGAAACATGTGTGGCTTAAACAACCCCACAAAGGCAGGTTGGTCCGGTTCCAGCCCTTCGTACTCGGAGAGGTCCTGGTCAGGAAGAATTTCTCCCTCCGAGAGGGAAGCTTGACTGTCTGAATCCTGATTGTCTGAATCCCGATCTTCCGTGATTTCCTCTGTACGAGCGTGGGCTCGAGGGCGAGGTTGATCCCCTTGCTTAGGGGAAGAAGACACGTGATGCTGTTGGAGACCCTGAGCAATGCCCTGCTGGATGGCTTCAGAAATCAAATCAGCCAAAGAGAGTCTCATATCTGGAGGCAGGAGGGGATTCTGGAGGAGAGATTGTGGGTCAGCAGAAGCTGGAACAGAAGTCTCTGGATTGGCCGAGGGGGTTGGAGCTGACTGCAGTGGTTGAGTAGCAGATCCCGGACACGCTGGAAAGACTGAGGCAGCAACCTGAGAAGGAACAGAATCTCCTGCCAGAGACCTATCAGGAGACAGAGAGGAGGTAGTGCGATGGGGGGAAACCTCCTGAGCAGCCACAGTTGAAGCGGTAGTGCGATGGGGAGAGCCCCTTTGAGCTGCCGCCGTTGATCTTGGTTGGTGCAGGTTCTTGGCCTGTGCCCTGTCAAAGGCCTTTTCCATGGCCTTATGTCTGCGATCTTCATCCCTGGACATAGCAGATTTGGGTGAAGAAGGGCCTCTGGCTGATGAAGGTTTGCTCTTGCTCCTTTGAGAAGAGGGGCCCTCTCCAGGATCTTCCACCCTTGGCCTTTTGCTCGATCTGGTACGGCCTGGTTTCTGAGGAGGAAGATCCGCCATGTTCAGGGCTGGCTCTCTATCAAGAGGAAGGTGCCAGGAGAAGAAAGGAGTGCCAAACCTCTATGGACAAAAAGCCCCTTTCTCTCTCTCTCTCTCTCTCACTAGGCGAGTGGCCTTAAGCGAGGCTACTGTGAGGCATGGCACTGGAGGCCTCAGGGGCAAAGAACAGTTCCAATATTATTATTATTTATTTTTTTTAAGAGAGAGGTGGGGGGGGACCCCTCAGGAGGAAGAAGGGGAATGCGGACACACTCCTTGCACTTCCCCTTCGCTGTTAACCCCTCGGGAGAGAGACTGAGAAGGGCGTGAAAATTTTGGCCAAGAAATGGCGGCCGCGCCGAAAACAAAATGGCGGCCGCGCTAAACAAAGGGCCAGAAATCAAGCTAGGGCCCCCAGGCAAGTGCAGGGGAAGGCGGACACACTCCTCGCGTTTCCCCTGCTTGAGTTAGACCCCCAAAAGGCCGAAGAGCTGCCAGAGCGCCGGTGAAATAAAGCGGCAAGTGGGGGGGAAACAAAATGGCGCCTGCGCCTCACAGCTGATGAGCGGGCCTTTGAAGAAGCCGCGGCAGCTAGGAAATGAAAAAATAAGAGCACTGGGAGCGCAGACACACTCCTCGCAGCTCCCAGCGAAGAAACAAAGCAGGGAAGAGAGAGAGAGGAAAGGAAGGCGGCAGAGCTAAAGGTTATTAGCTCGTGCGCCCCAAAGGGAACTGCCTGGAGGCAGCTCCTGCCGCAAGCGGCCTTCGGCGGACACAGGCTCCTGCCCTTCACGCCAGATTCTTACTTGTTTAGATGAATTGCTGTGCAGAGATGTCAGGAAAACCAAAAAGGCGAGAGAAAGCTACAGACACGTCTGGTCTCGAATTAGACCGAGCCGAAAAACTGGACTAGCAGGAAGGGGAGGTGCCAGAAAAGTTCAGTAGGCTCGGTCTAATTGGATACCAGACCTGCCACTCCCAATCCTGACTGCTGTGGGCGCTATGTCGGAGAATAAATTAATATCAGATTGGTATGTACCCATAGGCTGTTAACTATAATGTTGCAAAAAACAACAATACATGTCACAATGCAGGTGGGTTTCAGTCAGTTCTGACCAGTTCTGGAGAACTGGTAGTGGAAAGTTTGAGTAGTTCAGAGAACTGGTAGTAAAAATTCTGACTGGCCCCGCTCCCATTTATTCTCTGCCTCCCAAGTCCCTGCTGATCAGGAGGGAATGGATATTTTACAGTATCCTTCCCCTGCCATGCCCACCAAGCCACGCTCACCAAGCCACACCATGCCCACCAAGCCATACCCACAGAACCGGTAGTAAAAAAATTTGAAACCCACCAGTATCACAATCACAACTCTTACCCATTCATATTTATATCTGATCTCAGAGAAAGGTAGTTAAATCAAAACATTTGTGCTGTTAACTTCATAATTACAATTCATTTGTCATCCAGCTTCTCCATACTGTTTCTTCATGTATTTCTATTTCTATCTGTGGGTTAGTAAGCCAGATAATATTTTAGATAAATAACTC
Source organism: Masticophis lateralis (assembly GCA_030761175.1). NCBI lineage: Eukaryota > Metazoa > Chordata > Lepidosauria > Squamata > Colubridae > Masticophis > Masticophis lateralis. The sequence goes on along the minus strand of JAUDYJ010000007.1, from coordinate 66,708,733 downwards.
TTATCTTACTAGATTTCATTGGACTAGAAACTTGATCTTAAATAGGAAAAAAGAGGACAATATTTTATGGTCATTGTAGAACACTAAAATGACATACTCTCATTTTGAATCTTTAATACCAGTAAGAAAACTTTAGGTTGTATCATTAAAGATTTAGAACAAAATGCTTAAAATGCTTATGGATCCATTCTAATGCAAAACATAAGGAATCTTGGCTTTTTACTGTAACACAGTAAAAAGATATAGGGAAAAAAGCACGGTTTAATCAAATATCAAATGACTTCAGTCCTTAACTGCTACTAATAAATAAAACATCTTAAAATCATTTTTAAAATGACACTGGTCAAAGAAATCCATTTAATACAAACTTTTATGTTGTTTTTGTTGAAATGCATGTTCTCCAAATTTATGCTTCAAAACTGGATCACTCCAGTTAGAACTCCACTAGTTCAGCTTGACCTCGTAACATTCTGATCAGGGGTGGGTTCTACTTACCTTTACTACCGGTTTGCAATGGGATTGCGTGTGTGCGCGAGCGAAGCAAGTCTTGCTTCTGCGCATGCACAGATCACTGATGATGACATCTGGGGCAGTGGGCGGGGCCTCCCACCGGTTTTACTACTGGTTCTTGTGAACCGGTCCAAACTGGGGGCAACCACCACTGATTCTGATGTGCCAATTTTTCATCACAAATTTTCCAAACTTACTGTTTACTGATGCTCAAGATAGCTAAAATAAATAGGAAAATACAAATACAAAATAACATCAAATTAGCACAGGAAAACAACTACCGATAAATGAAAACAACAGCAATACCAAGAATTATATTGCTGTTGTATACTGTGGCAATAAACCATTCCTTTATTTTTAAAGTTGTAACTTTTTAAAGAGGATTTTAAAGGTGTACCTTCTTTTGTAACTGTGGTCTAATTGTAGCTAATAATGAAGTGATTTGTAAAAAATACACCCTTGTAATGATGCTGGGATATATGTTAAGCAGAATCGATCTTGCAATGTTTGGTCATTTCAAACATTTTTATGTTGTCTTTAAATAAAATCTGCCAGGGCACTTGACAATTAAAAACTACAAATGAACAGTACAGAAAAAAACAGATTAGAGCGGTTTCAATGAAAAGGCCCACCTTTTTAGTGTTACATAATATATAAGGTAATGAACTACAATAGCTTATAGTACTGTTGGAAGAAATATCATCTGGTTCAGTTCCAAGATGGAAACATGGAAGCTGATTGGAAAGATGGCTTATTAATGAAGCAGAACTAGATGGGTCTGTGGTTCTGGACAGCTGAAGAAATGGAGTTGAGAGTAGGTGGGTTTTATACCTTCTTTCGGGTTTTGAAATTTGAAATTCCTGTTCCTGTGCAAAAACATGCTCTTTAATATCCTATTGGCTGTTGTCAGATTCCTATGGGGTCATGTAGGGATTATGTAGGTGTCATAGCTGACTCTATTGGCAAAAGAGGAAATGCAAATCCTAGATGCTTATCTGAGCTAATTTGGTTGAAGTTTGGACTGCTCTGGAGTGATGCAATGAAGAGGCTTGTGTTGTGAAAGGGTGTTTGATAATTCCTATTGTGGTTTGTCCTGTTTTGGAACTTGAGTGATGGGCTAATCCCACCATTCTGCCTATGTTCAGACTTTGCATTTCTCATTTAGGGAAATATAATATTTTTCCTTTTTAATATTCCTCAAAATATATCCTTCTTCTAGGAGGGGGCCCCAACTTTCTACAGTACAAGTCTAAATATATTTATTTACAATAATATAAAAAAATCATTCCATTTAAATTGTTGCCATTTTTCAAATTATTTCAAGATTTGATCTTAATTTCAATAAAACAGATGAAGGGGGTACAATATAGCAAATATCATGCACCATTTACATGTTGCAGATATTGTGTAATCTAAATAAATATAAATAGTATATAATGTGGAAAAAGAAATTATAACCTTACATTATTACTACTGCAAATACCTAAAATAAGAATCAGATGCTCCAGATCAGATGAAAATTATTAAAACAGTTTTTCTCAAGCTTAGTAACTTGAAGATGTGTAGACTTCAACTCCCAGAATTCTCCTGTAGGCTGAGAGGACCTGGGAGGAATCTCTGTCATTTAAACCTTAGACATTGATTGGCTTATTGCTGTTGAAGGGTGTGGTATCACCATGCCTAGACTGAAAGAGCTTTCTGAAAGCTCAGAAAGGAGGCTACAGATGCCTTTGAGTCCAGGAAGGGTCTCAAACAGATCATCAAACTATTAAACATCAACCATTTCCACTGTCTGGAAGATCATCCACAAATGTTAACAAATGACAATTTACCCAGGTAAGAACTTCCCAGCATAAGATGCCAAAAGAAGTCTTTAAAAAACCCAATATTTCATCATGTGACACACAGGTAGCTCTAGCCACTCTTGATATTATAGTGCATGACTCTATAATTAGAAAAAGCTGCAGTTAGATCTACATAAATGGGATGTAAACCAGATGAAAACTTTTGTTGTCCAAGAAAGAACATGAGGACAATGTTGAAATTTGAATACAAAAACCTATGCTCAGTCTAGAACCTCTGGAACCATGTGCTCTGGAAAGAAAAGGTTAAGATAGACTTAGTTGGCCACCATACCAGAAGATACGTTTTGTGAAAACTGAAAAACAGCATTTCACCAGAAGAACCTGATACCAACTGTTTTGTTGTTGTTGTTAGTTGTGAAGTTGTATCTAACGCATCGCGACCCCATGGACAACTTTCCTCCAGGCTTTCCTGTCCTCTACCATCCTCTGAAGTCCATTTAAGATCACGACAGGTACTGAAAATCTTATGGTTTGGGGCTGCTTTGCTGTATCTGTGTTTAGGCAGCTAACCATCAAAAAATCCACTATGAATTTTTCATTTTACCAGAAGGTCCTATCAGAAGATTAGAGCTCAACTTAAAGAGGCAGTGAAACATGGAAATGACCCTAAATATTCCAGTAAATCCACCAAGTAATGGCGGTGGGGGGGAGGGGGATAGGATTTAATCAAATCAAAGTCTGGAACTTAATCCCAGTGAAATGCTGCGGGGTGATTTGATAAGGAATGTATATGAAGGAAACTTCTCAAACATCTCACGGCTGAAAACATTCTGCAAGAGTAAATTGTCACCACTGATGTTATAGACTGGTAGACAGTTATAAGAAAAGCCTAGTTGAGGTTGTTTCTGCCAAAGGGGCAATATTAAAATAATGTAAAACAATTCAAAAATTATTTCCAACTGTGGTACTATGTTGAATTGTATATTAATTGGATATCACATTCTCTACATACTCTACTTTGTTTTATTCATCGTCTATCTGCTACCCAGACAGCAGCCTGAAAATGCTTGACATATAACAAATATTTTTTTCCTTTGTCCTTCAAACACATATAATTGCTTGTACCATGTTTATCTCTGATAATCTGAAATCAAAGAAATAACCCCATGAACCTTTTTTATGAGTTGCATTGCTGAATTGTAAAATATGAATTCAACAGAAGAACTTTGCCACAGAATGCCTGAGAATTATCTGGGTTGTTATGTAATTAAGTGACTGAAAATTGTAATCATGACATTGAAATGCAGGCTGAACTTAAGAGACTTTCTAAAAAATGAAAAAACAAAACAATCACATCTCTATGCTGTGCATTTTCTGTTCTAGAGATAATTTATATTTTCTAGACACATACAAAGGGGACAAACTCCACATTTTATCAAATGGTATATTTTTTTTTTCACCCCTAAAACAAATGCCCTAACAACTAAATAAAATAGATTTCCAAAAACATCAGTGTGTTTCGTCTGTGATACTGATTTCAGGAGATTAAATGACATTCAAATCACTGTTATAATTACTCAGAATAAGAATCCAAGTGTTATCGAAGAAATTTGTATTCATGTTGCCTGCTAGTGCAGATCAATCTTTGTTTTGCCAAAAGTTAGAGAATGCTGAATTATTAGCCCGCATTAAGGAGAGTAGTGGCATAAAACAATCTTATGACAAAGATGGTAATTCTTCCTGGCCAGTGGTGAAATCCTCCAGTTAGCCACCGGTTTGCTGCCCGTGCATGCCTAGTGCGCACCAAACACATGTTGCGTGCGTAGTGCAAACCAAACGCTTTGCACGGAAAAGGAACACTTAACAAGGTAAGTAGAACAGTGATGGGGGAACAGCTGTGTCGTGCGATTTAGATTTGCTAGAAAGCAGGATTTCCTGCTTTCTAGTGAATATAAATCACATGGCACAGCTGATTGTCGGAAATACTGGTTCAGACAAACTGGTAGCTTTTTTTACTACTGGTTCACCTGAACGGGTGCCAACCAGTAGGATTTCACCACTGTTCTTGGCTGCTGAAGAAGACTGGTAGTGGCCCAAAATTCATTATAGTTCCTTCTTTCCGTAGGAAATAAAGCAGCCATTTGACAAAGGCAAGAGAAATAAACAGAAGCAATCACTTCTCTTGGACTCCTGACTGCCATACAGCCTTACAGATCAACAGGCAGTTTGCAAATAATTGATGCATTTAACTTCTGACACTGAACTGGACCAGAGAAGTGGAGCAATTGTACAGGAGGCAGAAAAAAAGAGAGAGGAAGTGTAAAAATAGGATATGAGAAAAGAAGTTTCTTGCTGAATCAATAGCTATCTAAACTTCTTTTCATTTAGGAAGACTTTAAAATATGCTCTTCAATATCTATTTTTTTTTCTGAGTTCTTTAAATGATTTTCCAGGAGTTGAAGGCATTTAGTTGCTTTGAAGATTGAGCAGAAGTATGGAAAAAAAAACCACAAGTCAAAAATATCAAGAACATCTAAAACAAAAATGTCCAATTCTGATGGTTGAACCATCTTTTTTTCAAACTAAATGTACCTTAAGAATCTTTACTTATTCCTAGTAATTTTATAAATTTTCCCTTATTCACTCTGATTGCCCCAGGGGTGAGCAAAAAGTCAAAAAACATCAGTGAAAAGTAAGGTAGAATGCATGGAAGGCAAATGGAAGGAGACACAATCAGATCAGTGAATCTATGATTCATAAACTGAATTATAACAGACAACTATTATAATTAATTATACCTATATATAGACAACTATTATAACTAATTATAATGAATTATAACTACACAACTATTAACAGGGCCATTAGTTTGAGAATTATACTCTAAACTAGGGTTTTAAAAAAACTTCCTTTTATTCCAGTGTCTAGATTTCTTTCAATCTCTGAATTTTTGAAATGAGTTATGGTCTAAAAGCTTTAAAGCTTCCCCTCTTTTTCAAAGCCACAATAAGGCTATTATGTTATATAGAGAAAGGAAATTCATTTGGGGGTATTTCACTAAAGAATGGTCCCCCAACTTTTTTGGCCAGTAAGCATATTACCTTCAAAAGATAAGTGTACAATGTGTGACAGACATGTGGGGAGCAGGTTCAAGCAGTGGTGGACAAACCTGTAGGTTTGACCAGTGGCTGGGCCCGCCCACCCTGGCGCTATCACATCCTATATAATTGCCAGCTTTTCTATGCCAGCGCATGCGCGGAAGGCAGGCTCACATTTTCGGTTCTGAGCGAACCTATTGTTACAGTATGTGACACCCACCTCTGGGTTCAAGGCTGTGGGAAGGGCAAAATGGAGGGGGAGAGAGGTAGGGGGGGAGTGGCTGTTGCAGCACTCTTTTCATCAGTCATAAGGGTGAATGATTGCAGGGACACTGCAGCAGCCACAACTTCAAAACAGCATTGCAATTAGCTTTTGGGAAATAGTGACATCTTTAGCCACTAGGGAACCAATTGTTAAGTGATGACTACCTGTACCCCAGATATACAAGGATGCAGGATAAACACACAATTGATCACATGGGGAGCTTTAAGTCGCTGATCTGTAATGTAGATTGAGTTCACAATAATAAATTGCATCCCTCTTCAATACATGGCCAGAATGCTCAAATACTTATTTGAATGAGTGAATTCAGAAAAAAATTGCATACATTTTTAACATTTTTATTTATTGATTGATTTTCGTAAAGACAGACTTCTTAATTCCACAGTATTTCTTCCACCTGGTAAAAGTGTCTCTCCCCACCCCCCACCCCTAATTTATCTTATTGGCTTGATCCAACAAGATGCAGTTCAGTGGTGCAAAATTAAGAGTCTTACAGGAGGAAGAAAAAACTTAATATATAGGTCCAGGACAGGCAGTACCTGAATCATCAGTAATGCCTGTGAGAGAGATCTAGATCTCCTGATGGACCACCACTTAAATATGAGCCAGCAGTATGCTGCAGCTGCCAAAAAAGCCGATCTATAGGGATACCATCAAGATCACAGGAAGTGATAGTGCCATACTGCACTCTATACTGCACTAATGAGGCAACTTTTGGAATATTGTGTCCAATTTTGGCCATCATGAGACAAAAAGGACACTGAGATCCTAGAAAGAGTACAGAGAAGAGCAACAAAGGATCTGGAGGCTAAACTGTGTGATGAACAGCAGACATTTCTCTACCAGAAAGACCATTTCCATTGCATTAGCTTTATCCCCACATATTAAACAATGTGAAATAATTAACAAATCAAGACCTATCTAAAAAATATTCTTACCAAGGTGTTTCTTCAGTTCCTAAAAGGATAACATATGACATTTTCAATACTTCATTTTTCAGAAGAAGTGTTCCCAAGGTTTAGCTCATTCAGGTGTCCCTATATTGATTATTTCTCAACAATAGTGCAATGAGAAAAATGCTATGCCCATAAGCAAAAGAAATGAAATGGTTATACAACTATGTATGAGAGCTGTGGTGGCACAGTGGTTAGACTGTAGTATTGCAGGCTAATTCTGCTGATTGCCAGCTGCCAGCAATTCAGCAGTTCGAGTCTCACCGGCTCAAGGTTGACTCAGCGTTCTACCCTTCCGAGGTTGATAAAATGAGGACCCAGATTGTTGGGGAAATATGCTGCTGATTCTGTAAATCGCTTAGAGGGGGCTGTAAAGCACTGTGGAGCGGTATATAAGTCTAAGTGTTATTGCTATGTTGCAAAAGACATACTTAAAAGGAAAGAGGCATAGGATTAAAACTAAATATCAACAAAATCATGATGTCTACTTAGTATGGGAAATCTAGTTCACAAGATAATCTTTTCTATAAAAAGGAAGAATATTAAAGTAAATAACTGAGAGAAACCTGAAAAGTGGTAATGAGGTTTTTTTTTTTGTGTGTGTGTAGCAGATATCTAATACAATCTGGTAAACCATATGTCCCTATTCTGCATACACAATATAAAAAGGGGGCTTAGGCAGCTGTTTGACACATTTGTGTACCATATCTCCCACCCACACCACCACAACAACATTTCATACACAGGAACGCAATGTACAAATATAAATAGAAAAGGAAAACAGAGGAAATGTTGCTAATTTAAGCACAAAATTCTAGGTCTAAGGTTATTGAAAGCATTAACCATGGTAGTAACTCCAATCTTTAGGCTAGACAGGTTATCAATCATTAGAAAATATAACCTTCTCCAACTTTGTGCCTTTAAATATGCAAGGATTGAAATTAACAGAAAACTCATCTAAGGCTGCCAACATCCAGTAAGCAACAGGATCCCACAGTCCAACCTTGAGCTACAAATATTCTCTTCTATTTGAATCAAAACATGAAAAGATTTAGAGACTAGGTAAGACAGTGAGCTTGTTGATCAAAAGATCGGCAGTTCAGTGGTTTGAATCCCTAGTGCCACGTAACAGGGTGAGCTCCTGCTACTTGTCCCAGCTTCTGCCAATCTAGCAGTTCGAAAGCATGTAAAAAATGCAAGTAGAAAAATAGGGACCAGCTTTGGTGGGAAGGTAACAGCGTTCCGTGTGCCTTTGACCGCCACATGACCATGGAGACGTCTTTGGACAACACTGGCTCTTCAGCTTTGAAACGGAGATGAGCACCACCCCCTAGAGTTGGGAATGACTAGCACATGTGTGTGAGGGGAACCTTTACCTTTACAACAATTTATGGACTGAAAATGTTTTCTAACCCACAAAATTTTGAGTACATCCTTCAGACCTCCTCCAATAATATAACATATAGAGTATTCAAAAATATATTATGTTTACCATATTTATGTGCAATAGATTTTTCTATGATTGCTATATGTTGATGGAGCCGACAGTGAGTGTTCAATAGGTTTATTGTTATTTCTGCTGCTTATGGGATTTATTTGCTCTATGCAATGTTCTGTGATAATGTAGTTTTTGTTGGTTGTTTTTGCATTGCATTAAATATATTATTTTTCTTAAATCCATGATCCGAGCTACATACAATACTTTAACAAATAAACAAAAATCTTGATTTGATGAAGACATTTTATTAGGTGAAGAGGTGCATTTTGTTCTTGTTATTATGAATTATCAGGATTGTCCTAGTAAATGAATAGCTTCAGGGGGGAAAACATGGGATAGCTCTTTTTTAATCAAATAAAGTTGTTTAGCCAGATGGGAAGCTGCTTATTTATTTGCTATTTCTAGAAAGTAAAAACACAGAAGACATCAGTTGGTTGATTTTAATCTTTCTCTGAAAAAACGAAACATAAAGCTACCTGTTTTTATTTGTTCCCAACTGTGATTATACATAGTAACTGCTAGTTTAAGGATATGGATTTTTAATATTTTCTAGATGCTTACATATGCCACTCCAATATAGACAAAACTCTCATCTAATTTGGATTTTGGATTTTTGAAACTGGACCTGGAAGATGAATGCCATAGGATAAGAAAACATTAAAGTCTAACTCTCATTTATCTTGTCAAAGCTCAGAGTTGCATACTGATCTCTGCCTTTATCTTTTGAAAAGTGGCTACAGCAAAGAGATGCTCATTCCAAGCTCCAACATTATTCTGAAAGCTACTTAAGCTCCTTATCATTCTACTGAACATAGTCCACTTCTGTAATTCAGAGGCTGTTATAGAATTCAGACAAGGCAAACAAGGACTTTTATGGTCTATTGATCTCTCCATGGTTCTAAACAGTTTTTTACTCGTTCAAATAAATGGTCTTGCTCCATGACATTTTATTTATGCTTGTATAGATCGAGTCCACTCTAACAAAAATTACCATTCCTGATTAAAATGTAAAATGTAATGGTTGTTACTAGTGCAGTATTATTACATTAAGAATACAGCAGAAGTGTTTATTCTGTGTATGAATCAGTAGTGAAACCAGGGTGAAGTGCTCCTGGTTTGGACTGGATCGCCCGATCCGGTAGCAATGGAGGTGGGTGGTTCGGAGAACCGGTAGCAAAAATCCCTACCCGCCCCCCCCATGCCCAGCTGAGCCGCACAATCATCAGAGGCTTTTTTTTACTTTTAAAAGCATTTTTTCTACAACCTCTTCGCCAAAAAAAATGCTTTTAAAAATAAAAAAAAGGCTCTGATGATTGCGCGGCTCAACTGGGATTGTCAAAGGCTTTTAAAAGCATTATTTCTACAACCTCTTCAGAGGTTATAGAGAAAATGCTTTCAAAAGGCTCTGACGATCCCAGCTGAGTTGCCTGATCTGCAGAGGCTTTTTTTCTTTTAAATGCCTCTGACGATCAGGCAACTCAGCTTGGATCGTCAGAGGCATTTAAAAGAAAAAAAGCCTCTGCTGATCAGGCAACTCAGCTGGGATCGTCAGAGCCTTTTGAAAGCATTTTTTTACAACCTCTTCGCTGAAGAGGTTGTAGAAAAAATGGTTTTAAAAGTAAAAAAAAAATTGGCCACATCTACCCAGTCACATTGCCCCACCACTACCAAGCTATGCCCACAGAACCGGTAGTAACAAATTTTAGATTTCACCACTGGGTGAAACCCAAATTTTTTTACTACCGGTTCTGTGGGCATAGCTTGGTGGGAGTGGTGTGGCTTGGTGGGCATGGCAGGGGAAGAATACTGCAAAAGGAGGAGCCTGGATAGCTCAGAAGACTAAAGCATTGTAATTAAACACCAGCTGACTGCAATTACTGCAAGTTCGAATCTCACCAGGCTCCATCCTTTCTAAGGTAGGTAAACTGAGGACCCAGTTTGTGGGGGCAATAAGCTGACTTTGTATAAAATATACAAAAGTATGAAGGCTATTGCTTAACACATTGTAAGCCGACCTGAGTCTCCGGAGAAGGGCGGCATATAAATCAAATTTTTTTAAAAAAAACCCTCCATTCCCAGCCCACTCCAGGGGAAGGATACTGCAAAATCCCCATTCCCTCCCCACTCCTGGGGAAAGGATGTGCAAAATCTCCATTCCCACCCCACTCTGGTGCCAGCCAGAGGCGGTATTTGCCAGTTCTCCTACCGGTTCTTATATCTGCTACTGGTTCTTCAGAACCTGTCAGAACCCTCTGGATTTCACCCCTGGTATGAAGGGATACATTTAAATGCAATTTTTTAACTGCAAGTTAAAAAGAATATTATAATGACTGCATGTTCCTCTGCTTATTTCCTGCTTTTCAGTTTTGAAAGTACTTTGAAGTACCATCAATAATAATAATAATAATAATAATAATAATTATTATTATTATTATTACCTTTTAAGAATGCTTAGTAAATGCTAGCGTCGATATCAGTGCTATTCGAAAGTCAAAAGAATTTCCCAAATATTATCATAACAAGATTTTGCAATATGAATTTGTAAACTGAATGTTCTGAGGTGAAATTATTCTACTTCGTTTTCAACTGTTTTGATAACCATTGAAAAAACAGGAGTGTTTTGATTCTATTGTTATAGTTCCTAATGCAATAGTGGGAAAATATTTTGCCAATTTATTCTATAATTTCAGTATTTCATCTGTTAAATTCCAACATTTTACAGTGTTTTCCAGTTCATTTTGAGTTACTTTGTTTTGATTTGGTGTTGTCACATCTGCAGGTAAACTTGTTTTACTGGGTTATCTGGAATACTGGAATTAACTATACTTTTTTTTTTTTACAAAGCCATTTTCAGCACTATGATCATACTAAAATTTTGGGGCATCACATTATTAAATCTTCATGTAAATTCTAATATATCATTTTTGCTATCAGACGATGTCTTGCCTTACAATCTGTCTGTGTAATTTTTCTACAGGTTCTTATTAGGTCCTCTCCTGTCTATTTGCATTATTTACACTTGTTGCTTCTTCCAGATGTGTAAAGTCTTGTTTATATAACACTATTATTAAAATATTATCATTAATAAAATTTATTTTTTCGGTAAGGAGTTCGGGATTATATCCTGGTTTATTTGACAGAAGCTATGTGAATATTTCAGTTTTTTGCAGCAAAAACCACACCTAGCTCCGACATTAGCATCTTGGTTTTCAGATCAGAATAAACTGATATTTTCCAATCTTCTTTTGGTAGTTTAAAGTACTAAAGTGTTAGATAGGTGGATTGAAGAGACTGGAGACAGACTTCAGACAACAGTCTTTATTCAGCAACTATTTACAATCCAGCAGCCAGTCCCTCTAACAGCAAGCCTTTATATAGAGGGCTGTTTAAACATTCTCCCTGTCCAAACAGTGGACCATAGGGAAAACTACCTTGTCAATATCTAACATAAAGTACAGTTTAAAGCCAGTTATTCTCTCTCAGCCCTACTTACCTCACAAGTTGTGAGGAAAATATAAGAGAAAGGAGTTTTAGGTAATTTGCCACTTTGAGTTACTTATAAAAAATAATAAAGACAGGAAGGAAGGAAGGAAGGAAGGAAGGAAGGAAGGAAGGAAGGAAAATAGTGAAGTAAAAATTTTAGAACAAATGGATTGAGTAAAAAGAAACAGGATCACAGTGAAAAATCTGTTAGTCCAGGTTTTCCTTTAGTTACCTTATTTCTGAGATTCCATATGATGGTTTCTACTACTTTTGATCCCCAGATATTAATATTCAGAAGAAACTTTCTCTGATCCTGAGGGAACTTAATAATTATGACTGGTAGACATTACTAGGTGGAAAGTACTAATTTATGATATTCTTTTTTAAGGTTATTTAAGTCGATAATTATCACCGTATCTTTTGGAAGTGCATTTTACACTTTCATAGTTTAATCACAAACTATGAAAAAAGAATACTTTCTTCACTTGTAGATTCTTCTACTTTTCTCTTTAGAATCTAATATTCTAAAGTAATTAGAATATTTAGAATCTAACTCTAAAGATTTTAATTAGAATCAGAATAAGAAGGTTCTGATTCTAATATTAGAAGAGGCAGAAATCCTTATCTATTTTCTCTACATACACACACAGAGAAAGACAAATTTAATAGTCAGTTTAAAAAATAATCCATTCTCAATAGACTTTTGAAGGAAAGTCATTCTGCTACCAGAGGAACAGAGCTGTTGAAAGGGGATTATTTTTGCCATAAAAGAATGGGCAACCCCATCTTGTTTTGTAAACAAATTTCCAAGCTATTTTGTTTAAAGTGCTTGGACTGCATTTCAGCTTTTCTTAAAAGAATAACAGAATTAGAAAGAACCTTGGAGGTCTTCTAGTCCAACCGCCTGCTTAGGCAGGAAACCCTGTACCATTTCAGACAAATAGTTGTCCAATCTCTTCTTAAAAACCTCCAGTGATAGAACACCCACAACTTCTGGAGGCAAGCTGTTCCACTGGTTAATTGCTCTCAGTGTTAGAAAATTTCTCCTTAGTTCTAGATTTCCCCTCTCCTTATTAGTTTCCATCCATTGCTTCTTGCCTTGCCTTCAGATGTTTTGTGTTCCCTCACCCTATTCTTTGTGGCAGCCTTTTAGGGAAGCCCTTCTTGGTTTTTTGTTTTTGATATTGATTTGATTTTAGCTTTTATTATATTTTATTTATGCTTGTTGTATGCCACCCAGAGGCTTTGGGCTTTGGGGCTGACGATGCCAGTGTAAACTTGTTTCCACTATGTTTAGTTTTATTTTTAATTTTGTCTTTCTAACCTTAGTTAGAAAGAATATTATATGTATTCCATCTTTCTGGGGGTTTTTTCCACTGAACTTTGGAGGTTTAAGATATCTTTTGATTATGATCTTACCCTTCAGCAAAACTGAAATGAAAGATCCTTATCCTCAGAGGTATTCTTTTTAAAAAAGTTTCATATGAATTAGGTTAGTGATAAAAGGCAAAGATCAACGTTTAATATAAAAGATGTACAACAAACCAAATATGAATTAGATATTCCAATTGACTGTCGTTGGAATTCAACAAAAGGCTGTATCTTGTGTTGCTTTAAAACAGAATCGGAGGATATTGGCATTGTTATGAAGCTTCATAAAATTAAGTATGAGATTTTTATTTTAATAATAATCTTGAAAAAAGAGATAGCAGCTAACTTTAATTAATTTGGCAGGACTGGATGACATTTCCAAGCTTACTATTTACTTCTGAGGAGATCAAGCCCACTAATTTGCAGAGGAGCAATTAAAGGAGTTGGAAGGAGGAGTTGCCTACATGAGAATGAGATGTACAGAAATATCAGCTTTAGCTAAGAAACTGGTTATTTCCAGATGAGAATATTTGAGTGGGGAAAAAATCATGAACTACATTTTTCTCACTTTTTCTCCATAAAAGTAAAGGTAAATATTTCCCCTGTCCAATCATGTCCAAATCTAGGAGTGGTGCTCATCTCCATTTCTTAGCTGAGAGAGCCAGCATTACTGAGAGACTTCCGTGATCATGTGGCTAGCATGACTTTACACTGAGGCAGGCAGAGCAGAAGTGGTATCTCTTTATCTACTTGCATTTGCATGCTTTTGAACTGCTAAGTGGGCAGGAACTGGGGCAAGTAACAAGAGTTCACCCATCAGGCAGTGCTTGGGTCTCAAGCCCAGGCTGTCAGCTTTCTAGCTGACAAGTTTAATTGCTGAGCCATTGTACCTCCTCCATAGCACTTTCTTTATATGAAACTTTTAGAGATAGATACTAATTTTTGAAGGCATGATATGTATCTGTCTCTCTGTAAAATACTAAGATGTATTTTGAAGTGATCCTACTACCTTTGGAATCAATCCAAGTAGGTCCTGGATTTAACAAAAACCATATGTAAACTTCTGATTATTTTGTTGAATTTTCTCTTAATCAGCTGGTGCAGTGGTTAGGGTGCAGTACTGCAGGCCACTTCTGCTGATCACTGGCTGCCAACAGTTTGGCAGATCGAATCTCACCAGGGTCAAGGTTGATTCAGCCTTCCATCCTTCTGAGGTTGGTAAAATGAGCACCCAGATTGTTGGGGGCAATATGCTGAATCTGTAAACAGCTTAGAGAGGGCTATAAAAGCACTATGAAGCAGTATATAAGTCTAAGTGCTATTGCTATTACTATGGAATAGTATTCTTGTTTAAGTATGTACACCAGGATAGTAATTTTCTACTGGAGGAACAATGATTATATTGAAAAAAAAGAACAGTCAGATCTCTCTGCTCCTGTATCTGTCAATATGAAGATTGATGATTATTTAAACATCTTCTCTACACTAGCAAAGCTTTGGATAAATATCACCACTTTGCCACTATGTCCCCTAGGTATTGCTCTTGGGGGTATAATTGCCTACACTCTTCTTGGAAATGGGAAGACTTGTTTCTTTACCAGTCTTCTTATTTTGTTTTTAATTGTGTTTCCCCCCAACGGAGAAATTTTTTACTTCATTTTCACACCAGCTCATATGAAACAGAAGCTTTTACAAGGGCTTATTTTATCCAAATTGTTTTAGGAATGGCTAAAACTTCAAACAAACAAAATGTACATTCACAGCTTCACAACTACTTTCAGAAGGGTGCAGAAAACAATAAAATGATGCCAATGAATTATAAAATAAGAAAGTTAAAGCACCTTTCTCCATTCTAGCTATTTGCAGATCATTTGGGACTTAGTCTCCCAGGATTATCAAGCTGCTATATACTGGGTATTATGGCAAGGAATTCTAGGAAGTTCGGTCTAGGGTAGCAAGTCTCAAGCCCCAAAATCAAGAAGACATATAGTGCTTCTTCCAAGTAGATCCTTTATTGTTCTACATCTATAAACAAAATCTTGCCAAACTGAATCTCTCTACCATCCACATTTGGCATATATTCTGAAAACTCTTAGGGAGGTTATTTCTCTGGAATGCACCCCTCTTTTATGCTTAGAATCCAGATTACAACTTTCTATCACAACAAGGATTCTCAAACTATTTTTTTAGCTCATAGCTACCTTCAGAAGGGGCAGTGTGTTTGCTAAGTAGTTAAGTTGTCTTTCCAGCTTGTTGGCTGGAAAGACAACTGAACTTTACACAATGGTGTGAGCTCCACCCTCGCTCTGTCTCCTGCCAACCTAGCAGTTCGAAATCATGCAAATGTGAGGAGACACAGTAAATGGGTACCACTAAAGTGGGAAGGTAACAGTGTTCCATAAGATCATGTTGGCCACATGACTGCAGAAATGTCTTTGGATAGTGCTGGCTCTATGTCCTGAAAAGAAGATGAGCACCATCTCCTATACTCAGCAACGACTAACGGAATAAAAATCTGCAGGGACTCCTTTACCATTTTTTAACATATCTTCAGAACCTCGTTTACCTTTTGATTCACTTCATAACCACCACCATCATTGCTTTGTAGCTGGAAAAAAGTACTTTACCATCTGTACTCATTATCAACTGGAATTTAAATAATACTGAGGTGATGATGCAGTGGTTAGAATGCAGTATTGCAGACTAATGCAGCTCATTGCCAGGAGTTCGATTCTCACTGGCACAAGGTTGACTTAGCCTTCCATCCTTTTGAGGTTAGTAAAACGAGGACCCAGATTGTTGGAAGCAATATGCTGACTTTGTAAGTGACTTAGAGAGAGCTACAAACCAGGGGTGAAATGCTCCCAGTTCGGACTGGATCACCCAATCCGGTAGCGATGGAGGCAGGTGGTTTGGAGAACCAGTAGCAAAAATCCGTGCACCCCCACCCCCACCCCATGCCCAGCTGAGCCACACAATCATCAGAGGCTTTTTTTTTTACTTTTAAAAGCATTTTTTCTACAACCTCTTCAGAGAGGTGTAGAAAAAAATGCTTTCAAAAGGCTCTGACGATCCCAGCTGAGTTGCCTGATCGTCAGAGGCTTTTAAAAGAGATCCCAGCTGAATTGCCTGATTGTCAGAGGCATTTAAAAGGAAAAAAGCCTCTGCAGATCAGGCAACTCAGCTGGGATCGTCAGAGTCTTTTGAAAGCATTTTTTACCACCTGTTCGCCAAAGAGGTTGTAGAAAAAATGGTTTTATAAGTAAAAAAAAAAACTTGGCCACGCCTACTCAGTCACATTACCCCCCCACCAAGCCACGCCCACAGAACCGGTAGTAACAAATTTTAGATTTCATCATTGCTATAAAGCAATATGAAGCGGTATATAAGTGCTATTGCTAATATGGCAATTTTATGTGGAAGTAGGCTGCCTTTATGTTGTTGAATGATTTTTATAGTTTTATCTTTGCCTGTTGTAAAAACCTAGCCCATGTGTAAATTGGAAAAGAAAACCACTAACTGAAGAAATAGTAGGGGAATCTTTGTCTCAAGTGTTTCCTCAGAAAGTCTTATAGGGTCGTGGTTTGAGTTCAAGTCTTAATTTTTAATATTTATGTATTTTTTTCATCTATATCCATGGGAGTACTGGTTATTCATTCTTTTGAAAAATATAAAAAAATCAAGAGAATATTGATCTCATGGATAATGTATACAGGGGGAAAGAAACCTTCTCTTCCACCTTTCTACCTCTTTCAGAAACTTTAATAAAATTATCAACTTTGATAACTAGAACAATTAAAGATTACATCTCAAACATGTCAGGATAATTACACCAATTTATTTAGTTTTCACTTTCTCTGTGATATGGCTAGTAATTTCAATGAAATATATTGATCTGTACTGAAATTTCACAATGGTTTGTGATTACTCCATAATAGTATTACGGTAATACAATAGATGATGACTAACTATCCCTTTGAAGTGAAGTGCAAAATCACTGGATTTTTACTTCTCTTTTCCACCTCTTGAGGCTTGAAAAAAAGCTTACTAATTCATCTTCGTAACTTAGCAAGTGGGATAGGAGGAAAAAGCTCAGTCTTTATAGGCTCAAAATTGGCACAGAAATGCAGTAATGATGAATAATCCTTCATTAAGTAATGGAAGAGAAACTAGGCAAATGTTCCAACTCTACATGCCAAACCGAAAGTATAAAACAAAGTTAACCAAACTACAACTGCTTTCATATTTCTTTTAGGTAAAGGTTCCTCTCGCAACATATGTGCTAGTCGTTCCTGACTCTGGGGGGGGGGGGGAATGCTCATCTCCGTTTCAAAGCTGAAGAGCCAGCGCTGTCTAAAGATGCACAGTCATGTGGCCGGCATGACTAAATGCCAAAGATGCATGGAACACTGTTACCTTCCCACCAAAGGTGGTCCCTATTTTTCTACTTGCATTTTTTACATGCTTTCGAACTGCTAGGTTGGCAGAAGCTGGGACAAGTAATGGGAGCTCACCCCGTTACGCAGCTCTAGGGATTCGAACCGCTCAAGTGCCGACCTTTCGATCGACAAGCTCAGCGTCTTAGCCACTGAGCCACTGCGTCCCCTGTCATATTTCTTTTACTGGGGATGTAATAATATTCTAACAGTACTCCATTACTAGTGTCAGTATTTTTTTCTGTTGCCTTTTGCTCTGTTATTTATATTTTTTCTTCTTGTTCCTCAACAGTTTCCTAGAAAAGAATGTAATGCCTTAACTGAGATATAGATTGTGTTCCCTATAGAAACCACTCTATGCCAAATTTGCCACTGTTTAGTTCTTCTGTACTTAAGGTTATAGTTGATTAGATTCTTCTTTAACTCTCTATGCTGGCTCCTAATATGTCAGATTCATCTTTGTGCCTTTAGGGGAAAAAATCATACCTACACATACACACTGTTCATGTAAGTGTTTCTTTATAGAGTTAGCTTCATAACAGAGTGTTCTAAAAAGAGCTGGCATGAATTTTAAGCATCCCTGAGGCTCTGGGTTTATATGCAGGTCATCTTTCAAGATACTGAAGTTTTTAATACTTAAAGGTCATCTGTAAGATAGAACAAATAGACTGAAAAAGCAGAAACTTTTCCCAAACCAGTGACTATGCCATAATGGAATTCAACTAAAATTATGCCATAATGGGATTACAACTACTAGTCTGCTACTAGTTGAAAGCAGCATCAAATATGATCTAGATAAACTCAAAAAAAAAAAAAAGACAAAAATCTTTCATGGAAAACCAAAACTTAGAACCAGTTCGGATCAGGAAATCTTTATGAGGTACAATCTTTGACTTGACTTTGCCATTAAATTCTTGGATTCAAGAATTAAATTCTTGGATTCAGAAACACAGAGATGTAACAAGAAGTGATCTGAAGCACCAAGGACTGGAATCCAAGCAAAAGATGAAAAAAAAATCTCTATGCTAGGCACTCTCTAAATCAGGGGTTCCTAACCCATTTGGAATCAGGTGGCACAGGGAATCAGGTGGCACATTTGGAATTAGGTGGCACAGGGAATCAGGTGGCACAAGTGGCAGGCAAGAGGACAAACTCCATTTGAAGGAGTGAAGGAGTGCACATGCATGAGTGAAACTCTATTTGTGTGAGCCAAACGAAGCTGTGCACCCACTGCTTCATTCCCTTTCCCTCCCTTGTCGGCACAATCAGCAATCTGCAAAACTGGAAAGATTGGGGACCATTGCTCTAAATGTGCTAATTACCCACTCACCCCAAAATGGTGATGCTGACTGGGGAATTCTGAGATTTTAAGGGCATAAAACCGGGGGATGGCATTTTGAGGAAGATAGTATAGAAATTAGCACTCAAGTAACACAGTGCTAATTACTTATCAATAATTATTTCTTGCAGTTATAAATTGTGCACATTTTGCTTAAGTTTCCTAAACCCCTGAAAGTTTAAAATTACTTTTACATCTTTGAATGAGCAATGGCAAACCGTTATGTTCACCTTCATTCTGTCATACTTCTGAATGGTGGTAATAAACATTCTGATCCAGCCAAGCTGTGTCTGGAAATTTTCAGACATTGTTGTTCTATTGATCGAAATCTGTTACAAGTCACTACTAAGTCTCTTGTAGTATTAATTACCAAAAGTGATCTTCAAAACGTGCATTACATTTGTTTTACATTGGATACAACATAAAAGGTTTGATTATAATTTCTCAAGATGTTACACTGAGAAAACCATGAATCTGCTATTCATTTAGATAGACTGCTTCTGATTAATTTTTCTTCTCTACCATAAAACCAAAAAATTAAACAGGAAACAAATCACACTCATTTACTATTTACATATATTATGCTATTTTATTATTGAGTCAAAATAAATATAGTTTTATTCTCTTGGCACCTTCTACTAAACAGTCTTATCGAATCAATTTATTAGCTTAAAATGTTTGTGAGGCAGTTCTTTCAAATATAAGTAAATGCTAGTCTTTTTTGTTACGTTTACATCAGCACAACTTCTGAATCTCAATCAGAATCTTTGATTTCCTCTGACAAACTCAGTGACTGACAACAAAACTGAAGTGATAAATGTCTTGGTTACTAATTGTTCTGGGCCTAAACTGTTTTAAATGTCATAACCCCGACCCCTGAACCTGGCCAAGAAAGCAATTGGCAGCCAACAGTGTTGTTTCAATAAAGATGTAATTTGTATGAACAGGTATCTTTGCTGTCTTTTGTACAAGTTGTAGCTTCGGGACTAAGCACAAAGTTAGTCCGACATAGAGTTCATAGAACAACCTATAGTTTCACAAAATGCTCGTACTGCATATATAGGACATGTACCTAAGGCTTTATAGAGTGGAAATAGGAAAAAGCTGATTTATTGGAGCATAAATCTATTTACATAAGACACAATGGAAATGGTCTCTGGAAACTGCAAAATGATTTTAAGTGAAAAGGAAGTTGTGACCAAGTTTGCAGGAGGGAAACGCTATTTGCATTTCTAGGAAATGAAGTGACTGAATTTATTTCTATTATTTTATTTTTCATAGTAAAAAATAAAGAATAGAACATTGTAAGACAATTATCTGAAATTACTATTGATATGCATTTTTATACCATAGATTCCCAAGACAATAGCAAGGTAATTAAATAAATATTCAATGTCTACATATACTCAGGGAATTGCAATGTTTTGCAAGCATGGTACGATGTAAACTTTTTCATTTTTGTACTTTCTGAATTCTGGGAATGAAAATCTGCGGGATTCTTGATATTATTGATCTACCAATGTCTAGAAGTTGTACTTAATGATAAAGGATGCTGAAGATTGTAATTCTTCATCTTTTAGGGTATCCCAAGATTGAGACAACTGATCTTCAGTATATTCATGAAAGTATTTTTCGTATTTTGAAATTTTAGCAATAAAAAGAAATTTGGTGACACGTGAATTTCGGATTATATTAAAAAACATGCCTCTCGTTAAATTTTTACAATTTGCTTTTAATTGTTTACAATGTTGTAAATAAAATTCCAGTTAGATTTCTTAAAAACTATTTTAAAACTAGATTTTGCAATATAAAAAATAGCAAATCAATAAAAATATTTATATACAATTTATAGGCCACCTGACTCAAATACATCTGGGTTACTTCATAATTAAAAGTCCAATCCTCTCATCATTCTGTTTTTCAAAAAGATACACTGAATATATATCACCCAACCAAACTTGGCTGCTTTAAAAAAAAAAACTGAGCTCAATTAGCATCAACCAAATTAGCATTTGAATGAGAAACTACCACAAAATGTGCATGATCCTACTATATTTAAAGAAGGGAATATACTAATTTCATCACAGTGACCTTGGGGGAAAAACGTCAACCCTACATGGGTTTGAGCATGTAGGATATTTTATTGTACTGAAGTGAAAATTTATTGACTTTTAAATGGCATGTGTGTTTGCATGTGCAAGTATCCTTAAGTCAGTGTTGGCTCTTGGTGGAGAAGTTATTCTGGATACATTACCAAGAATATATCCAAGAATGGATACATTCCATCAGTTATTTGTTATTGCTTTCTTCCTAGTGCCCCATCAGTTATTTGTTATTGCTTTCTTCCTAATGCTTTGATAGAGTGAAAGGGTCAAATTCACACAATTGGCTTAAGGGCTAGGACTAAAACTGACAGCCTGACCATGTGGCCACATGACAGATGTCCGAGACCAAGGCTTGAGTAGCCCAAGTGGTCGTAGTAGCCACGCTACGGGTGGAATAAGATAAGATCTTGCCCGGAAGGGGTCTGGCTTTTAGTTCATAAGCCAGCGAGATACAGGCCTTAATCCACCAGACCACCATGGATGCAGAAATCTTCTGGCCCATGGAAGCCGGGTGGAACGAGACCTGAAGGGCTTCAGTCCATCGAAAGGAAGCTGTATGGCGAATGTAACAACAAAAGGCCCATTGCACATCCAGCGTGTGCCAACGCTCCTCACGGTGGTATTGAGGAGACGGGCAAAAGTCTGGTGAGATGAGCTCCTGGACCCGGTGAAACCAGTTCACCTTTGGCATGAACGCAGGGTCCAGGCGGAGAACCACCGTATTGGCATGAAATATGAAGAGATCCTCCCTAATTGACAAGGCAGAGAGTTCCGAAACCCTCCTGGCCGATATAATTGCCAGGAGAAAGCCCACCTTAAATGAGAGGAACTTGAGAGCGACGGAACCCAAAGGTTCAAACAGAGGCAGTGTAAGAGCCTGTAGAACTAGTGGAAGGTCCCAGGACAGATATCGATGGACCATAGGCGGTCTTAGATTTGAGGCACCGTGGAGGAAACTCCGAATCCGAGGATGGTGCGACAAAGATTGGTAGGGCAGGCATTTAAGAACGGTGGACAAGGCAGCAGTCTGCCGCCGTAAGGTAGAGAGGGCCCAACCTCTAGTCAACCCCACTTGAAGAAAGTCAAGGATGTCCAGTATATCTGCAGATGTCGGATCAACATGGTGCTTGGAACACCAGGCACAGAATGCTCTCCAAGACGCTTCGTAGATGCGGGATGTGGGTGCCGTCTGGAAGCTTGGATCATCCCAATTACCCCGTCAGACAGGCGATCCCACCTCAGGATGACCCTCTCAAGTGCCAGACACTCAACTGGAGCCACTGAGGCTCTGGATGGCTTATGACCTCCTGGCACAGAGATATCTGACTTGGAGGAATCACCCATGGATGAGCGACGGAAAGTGCCGCCAGATTGGGGAACCACAGACAGCGTGGCCAATTGGATGCCACCAACAGCAGTTCTGTCCTCTCAGCGAGCATCTTACAGACAACCCTCGGAAGGAGGGGGATTGGGGGGAACACATACAATAGGCCCAGGGGACAATGGCACC
Organism: Masticophis lateralis; assembly: GCA_030761175.1. Taxonomy (NCBI): domain Eukaryota; kingdom Metazoa; phylum Chordata; class Lepidosauria; order Squamata; family Colubridae; genus Masticophis; species Masticophis lateralis. The sequence continues at coordinate 66,686,342 of JAUDYJ010000007.1, read as the reverse complement.
AAAGGGTGTCGCAATCCTCTGCCACCAGATCTGGGTAATGGAACACAAATCGAGGAAGTTGAATGTTTGACTGGTGGCAAACAGGTTGATGACTGGAGTTCCGAACTGATCTGCTAGCTCCCGAAACAGGACAGGGTGAAGCTGCCGCTCCGCCGGGTCAATCTGCTCCCTGCTCAGCCAATCGGCCCTGACGTTTTCTGTGCCAGAGATGTGGTCCGCTTTGATGGAAAGAACGTAGCATTCCGCCCAACGTAATATCCTCTCCGCCTTGAGCATCAGTGGCCTTGACTGTGTGCCTCCTTCTCGGTTCACATGGCTGATGTGTTGTCTGTGAGGACCAATATGTGATGACCCTCCAAGGTTGGCTGAAAGTGCTGAAGAGCCAGACGAATCGCCCTCAGTTCCAGAAGATTGATGCTGTGTTGTTGTTCAGATGGAGACCACTGGCCCAGCACCACCTGATTGAGGAGGTGTGCGCTCCCACCATGAAGACTTGCATCCATGGTCAGTACCAGACCGTCCGGCTCTAGGAAGAAACAGCCCCGCAATAGGGCGGGAGATGTCCACCAACAGAGTGAGAGATGAATCTGCGGAGGCAAGGTCACCTTGTGAGATGAGTTGCTGCGGCCAATCCGCTGAGAGGGAAGGAAGAACCACTGAAGAGGCCAAGAGTGCCTGCGAGCCCAGGGAACGATGGAAAAGCAGGAAACCATCTTCCCCAACAGCTGAGACAGGAGCAGGAAGGGGGTGAACCTCTGGGAAAGAAACCAGGTCACCAACTCCATGAGACTCTGGACTCTGTCCGGCAACAAAAACACCTGTCCTTCGTTGAATCTATCACCGCCCCAAGATGAAGCAGACGGGTGGAGGGTATCAACTGGCTTTTGTCGAGGTTGATCGAGAAGCCGTGTCACTGGAAGGCACTGATCACCAACCACCTGAGTGGGAGAGGAGAAACCATAATACCATCAACATAAGACCGTCACCGGGAGGGGCCTAAAAGTAGCTGCCACAACCGCCACCAATTTTGTGAACGTCCTTGGGGTCGAGAAGAGCCCGAAGGGCATGGCACAGTATTGGAAATGGTTGCCCGCATACTCAAACCTCAGATACTTCTGGTAGGATGGATGGACCGGGACGTGCAGGTAAGCTTCCCTGAGATCCAGTGACTGTAAAAGATCTCCCTCTCTCACACTGCCCAGGATTGATCGAAGGGAATGCATTTTGAATCAGTAAGGGCTTTATAGGTGAGTACCAGCATCTTGAAGCAGATCTGGAGGACCACAGGCAACCAGTGCAGCTCGCGCAAAAGTGGTGTTACATGGGAGTAGCGGGACACACCCATAACTAGTCGTGCAGCCGCATTCTGGAACAGTTGGAGTCTCCATGTGCACCCCAAGGGTAGCCCCATATAGAGGGCATTGCAGTAATCCAACCGAAAAATAACGAGAGCATGAGTGACCGTATAGTGTCCCTGTCTAGGAAAGGGCGTAACTGGTGCACCAGGCAAACTTGTGCAAATGCCCCCCTTGTCACGGCCGTAAGATGGTCCACTCAAGATAGCCATGAATCAAGGAGGACGCCAAGATTACGAACCCTTTCCGAGGGAGCAAGACATTCCCCTCCCATCAATAGTGATGGGGGAGCTAGATCATGGGATGCCAGTATCCACAGCCACTCTGTCTTGGAAGGGTTGAGCCTGAGCCTATTCCTACCCATCCAGACCCGTACACCTCCAGGCACTTAGACATCACAAAAAGGGCATCCCTGGGTTGGTCCGGGATGGAGATATAGAGTTGGGTATCATCAGCGTACTGATGATACTGTACCCTGAAACCACAAATGATCTCATCCAGCAGCATTATATAGATGTTAAAAAGCAGGGGGGAGAGAACCGACCCCTATGACACTCCACAAGTGAGGGGCCTCAGGGAGGATCTCTGAGCCCCCACCCAAACAAACTGTGTACGGCCCGAGAGGTAGGAGGAGAATCACTGTAAAACAGTGCCCCCTTCCCTCAACCCCCCAAGACGACAAGTAAAATACCACGGTCGATGGTATCAAAAGCAGCTGAGAGGTCAAGTAGCACCAGCCTAGAGGAATAACTCCCATCTCGGGCCCGCCAGAGGTCATTCACCAGGGTGATCAATGCCGTTTCCATGCTGTTTCCATGCCTGAAGCCTGATTGGTATGGGTCTAGATAATCAGTCTCCTCCAGGAAGGAGGAGTACACCACCACAGACTCAACAACCTTCGCCAAAAAGCGAAGGTTGGAGACTGGCCGAAAGTTGTTTAGGGAGGCTGGATTCAGGGCAGGCTTCTTGAGGAGGGGACAAACCACCACCTCCTTAAGTAAGGCAGGGAAGACCCCATCTCTCAATGAAGCATTGATAATCGCCTGGATCCAGTCTCCAGTCACCTCCCTGGTTGCCGCAACAAGACAGGAGGGACAAGGGTCCAATAAACATGTGGAGGCCCCCAGTCTACCCACAATCCTGTCCACTTCCTCCATAGAAACAGGATCAAAATCAACCCAGATGTTGCCACCAAGATCTGCTCCCATCCTGTGGCAACCCAGATGTTGCCACCAAGATCTGCTCCCTGCCCAGTCAGAGTCTAACCCCATCCAAATCTGAGTGATTTTTAACAATGCCCTATTGAAAAATGACATCGCTGTTGCGGACCTGATTGCTCAAGACGCCGCCTGATGCACCTTCTGGAATGCGAGTTTGGCCCTCCTGTCCTCCGATTTAAGACCGTCCAACAAGTCCGAGGAGAGCATTGATATAGATGACAAACTAGCAACCGGGGCATCTACAGATGGTAATGCCAAAAGGTCCTCCAACTCCGGTGCAGCGCAGTACAGCTTCTTGTCTTGACTGATGGGTGCTGTCAAAGAGCCCGGCTGACTCCAAGGATTTAGAATCACCTCGGAGAATAATTGAGGGCAAGGAATGTAGTCTTTGTCTGGTTTGGAAAGCATAAACAGGGCATCATGGGGACCTGTCGTAGTTTGGGAGCTGCTGGGCAGTGACTTGCTTGCCCTGTGGTTCATTGTCAATCTGGCCTTATATAAAAGAGATTTGAAAAGAGAAGCCCGGAAAAGACCAGTAAAGGCTGGGGCACCCGCAGCAGGCCCTCGTCCTCTGAGAATTCTATATCCTTAGGACAATCCTCTCTGTGGTCAGAATCAACGGAGGAAACAGGCTCCTTGTGAGAAGTGGAATGAGGACTTGTGGCCAGCTGGCCCTGTGATAGGGACTGCATATGTATAGGCGGATAGGGCAATTGGGTAGCCTATTGAATACTGGCCGCCAAAAGAGATGACAGAGCTGTAGACAACATAGATTGGAAGTCCATTCGGCCCCTGCCAAAAGCCCCTCCTCAGCGCGGAGCCTCGTGGCAGTCGATGTAAAGGTAGCCTCAAGCAGCTTTCGTTGGAGGGCTGGCGGTGCTGACAAACCCTCAGCCGAAACATCTGGCATGGATAGCGACACCCTTTTTGAATGAGCAAGTGGTAGACTTGAGCTCATGAGACCCTCTGCAGGCGCGCTGGATGGTGGAATCAGTGCCAAAATGGGCCCAGTGGGGATGGGACCTGAAAGAGGGGCATGCTGTAATGGTTGAGCCTCTAACCCCAGAGATGCCGAGGCAGCCAGTCTCGCCTTATTAAACTGACATTCCAGCGCATTGTGACACCATAGTGTGTCCTTGTCTGAGCTGAAGGAGGTCTTAGACAGGTGAAAAGCGCGCTGGAGCAGGTTGCCCACTTCCCCAACTTGGATTTGGATTCAGACAGCTTGGAAGGGCTGGCCTCATATTCGAGGTCTGAGGACAGTGAGGAATCTGCCATGTCACCAGTACTTAACAGAGGATTGGCCAGTCAAGTCAATTCAGGTGCAGAAGTGGGACTGAGGACCCACAAAGTTCAACTAGTTCTGTAGCACACAAACCTCCTGGATCAAACTGCTCCGCAGTTGCCAGCCGAAAGAGGGGCGGGGCGCCCTTTTTGCCGAGTAGGGTCACTAGCCAAGTTCATGCAGAGGCGCCGGCCAAAAAAGATCAAAGGCGCCGCTTCACTGTCGCTGCCACTGTCGCAGATTCGGGCCACGAGAGAGCCCTCAAGATTGTGGCCGTTGCATTGAGGCAAAATTGTGGCTGCCGCAACCCAAAATGGCGGCCATGCCAATTGCAAATGGTGGCTGCAGCAATTTCAAAATGGCAACCACGCTGAAGGCTGAATAGCGGCCACAGCGATCTCAATTGGCGGCCATGCCAGTGCCAAAATGGCGGCCACAGCAATGACGGCGGGAAACAGAAGGCCGTGGAAAGGCTGGTGACCAGAACAGGCATGAGGCAAATCGCCCGAGTGCCGTGGAACTAAACAATACCTCAGAGTGCGCATGGCAACTATGCAGGGACTCCGGAGCCACCACTAACAAGAGCAGAGTCCAGATTCAATAAACGTGGTGCGGGTGGGCAAATCAGCGGACTGACAGCCCAGCTCCAGCACTGGCGGCTAACTTGCCAAGCGCGGAGCCGCCCCGAAGGGACAGAATCTGGTGGCTGCTCTCTGCGATGGAGGAAAGAAGTGTGGGATGGCCTGGAGCCCCAGACACGGCACACGCCGCTCAGCAGCTAGCAGTAAATAAGCTCTCTCTCCCGAAACACCAAATAATCAAAAATAAAGAAAAAAACAGGCTAACAAGCCTAGAATTTCAGGGTGAAAACCCAAGCATGAAGAAAAACACACCAGTCTGTCAACAACTGAGAGAAAAAGACTGGAGTGCAAGGAGGCAAGGGGGCGTGGTTATAGCACGAAGAAAGTTTTTTTCTCTCAGTTGCTGTCAAGACCTGGAGAATGAACCCAGCCATGGATTGTGGGAACAGCGCACTGGAAAACCAGTAGTAAAACCGGCAGGAAGCTCTGTCCATCCGCCACAATGTCATCATGGATGATCTGCGCATGCGCAGAAGTTTGCTCCCATTGCGAACCAGCAGTAAAGGTAAGTGAAACCCACCCTTGAATTGTGATCAGAAGATGCTTATGTTGGAATTCTAGAGCTCGGTACAAAGTATGGCTTGGGAGTTGTAAATGAACATCTGTTTTTTCCCATTTTGCAGAAAATGGCAAAAAAAAAAAGTCACAAATATGTGATTATGTGATTGTGATATTGCAACTGGTCATAATGCGAGCCATTTGCCAAGTGCCTAAAATGAATTCACATGATGGTGTGGTAGTTATACCTTGAGGACAAGTTGTAACTAACTTTTTTCGAGTCCATCATAATTCTGAATGGTCATGAAACAATATGTCTTAAATTAAGGGCAACCTGTATTACAACTTATTAGTAACATATATATTGTTCTACTGCAAATTATATTGCTGTACTTCAGAGACAGGCATCCTTCACTCATGCATCTGCAAGGAGATACACTATTAAATGGGCATCATATGTCATGATGGGAAAACCACAACTTACACACCGGTATCAGATGGCAGGATGGAAATATAAAAAGAATGAATCTGTGTCATGGCACCACTGTGTGAATATTTTCATTTAGAATAAATACTGGTTCAAATCAACTATGCCTTTATTATTAGAGATATTAGATGAAAAGATACTATATAAAAACTTGATTGATTTAATCTAATTAAGTAGTAATTTATTACTGCTATACAGCCTATAAACTATCTTCTGCTAGATAAAATACAAATAATATATATATTATAATCCAGCATCCATTCATGGATACATGAATAAGTTTGCAAACACTTAGAAGCATGAAAATTAAGAAAATCTAAGGAAAAAAGTACACAATGTGTTGTTAATTAACCATAAGATTGTATATCAATCACATCTGTTCTCAACTCATCAACTCAACTCATCAAGTTCATTAAAAATGTTAAAATCAATTTAGGAATAAACTTAATGGAATTAAGAAGGTAGGGCCACAAATACAAATCACAATTTGATAATCTGAAAAAGGATTCTCTGTTTCACTATTCTGTTTTGTACTTGACTAAAAAAAATGAACATATTTTGGAGAACATATTTAAAAATATCAGATTGGAAAAATATAGTATAGTTGTGAATTCATTTCTAAATATCTACTATATCGCTGAATTTGAAATGAGCAGTTCTGTCTATCCTTCAATGTGATATGCAAATGTAAGCTTGTGTACATTCATCTGTGATATGTAGTTTTGCAACAGAAAAAAGTAGACAAAAAAGACCATTTCACTTTAATATTCCATTCTGGCTATGTGAGAAAATTTGGTATTGTCTGAATAATATATTCAAATTAACAGATTTTCTAATAGCATACTTGTGGGTACTTTTGGAAATGCTTGTTTCCTGCATCAGACTGTAGACTTCCATAACATATATTATTTTTTATCCAAAACAAAAACATTAATTTGACAACTAGCTTCCATAAGAAATTTGATTTTAGGAATAAACTATTCAAACAATTTAAATCCATTTGAGAAAAAAAATACATAGACTGTAATTTCTTCATAGATTGTAAGTTTAAAAACCTTTAAAAATAAATGCTAGCTAAAAATGGAATGTTCTTTAAGATTTAACTTTCAAGCAAAGCATACAAAATTATGAAGTATATTTTTTTTAAAAAAATGAAGCTTTAATAAAAATTCTGAAGTTCTTTATATTTTATCATCACCAAGTGCCACTAGAGGGGGTTGTTACTGCAATTTAATGCCTTTTGCTATATTCTTTCATTTATTTATATATGTGAGAGACTGAATGTTGGCTGATTATACTTAGGAATGCTAACCTAAGTTTTATAGAATTGTGATGTGGCTAAGAAGAGAAATGTCAAATTTTTTTTGCAGAAATTTTTATCACAAGTCATAGAGTAAATTTAGACAACCTCAAGAATGAATGATACATACCTACTTTCAAAGGACATTAAAATTCTCAGGTATGTTTAAGAGAATCAAGCCTACAGGTCAAATTTGATATAATGCATTTTCATAACTGAGTTTGCCTTCCTGGCAACAGAGATGTGTAGCATTGATATGTAAGTGTGGTTGTGTTGTGTCAGAGACCATCAGGGTTTGCTCTTCTGTGCCCATTAACTGAGTGATTTGGAAGTGGTGATGTGGTTGAGCCAACCCCTTGGGACCTTAAAGAATAAGGACACCAATACTCAGTCTGGGAATATTGATTGAGACAGGCGAGTAGCTAGGATATTTTTTCAGTGACAAAGAAGTTAATGATTTAAGGATTCATAGCACAGAGGTTGCCTGCGATGAAGACAAAGCCACATGATCTGACCTTGTCAAATTAGCAGAAGACTCTACTAATCTAATAATTAACTGTAGCTGCTTTCACAGCAAACTCAAAAAGAAAATACACGCATTTACATATCCAGAAATGAGTCTCTTTGATTTAAAACTTTTCCCAACCCTTTATACACAAGAAGTTCAAGCTCAGAGTAGATACAGAGAGTAGCATTTACACTGCTCACCTTGTGGCATTAAAGAATGTCTTCATGCCAATATTATTAATGTTTGAATGTTTGAAACATATTAAAAAACAGGTGAGAACCAGTGCGGTCTAGGCACCAGGAAATATGAGTTCTAGTCCTGCCTTAAGCATGAAAGACAGATGAGTGATTTTGGGCCAGTCAATCTCATTCAGCCCAGCCCACTTACAGAATTGTTGTGGGGAAGAAAGGAGGAAGATGAGGAAGAAGGAATATTAGGTACATTTCCCACCTTGAGATATTTATAAAAATAATAAAAGAAAAATAATTAAAAAATGGATACTTCTCGAGTGGCTTAAATAGATGTATAGCTCAACATACTGCATTTTGTTTCCATCTTACATTCATAGATGTTTTGGATCAAAAACAACAGAGAGCCTAGATAGCTCAGCAGACTAAAAGCTTTGTAATTAACAACAGCTCTCTACAATTACTGTAAGTTCGAATCTCACCAGGCTCAAGGTTGACTCAGCCTTCCATCCTTTCTAAGGTAGGTAAATTGAGGACCCAGTTTGTGGGGGCAATAAGCTGACTTTGTATAAATATACAAAAGTATGAAGGCTATTGCTTAACACATTGTAAGCCGCCTTGAGTCTCCGGAGAAGGGCGGTATATAAATCAAATTAAAAAAAAAAAGACTATAGAAAACTAATGAACAAGTTATTTCAGATTCAACTTGCTTTCCACTTTACTTCTTCTCAGCCTAAAAAGCTGCAAAAAAAGAGAGAATGCTATGAAGTAAGATTTGACAGAGTTCAAAATATAGCTAGTTGGGAGATAACAAGAAACCTCCAGGTTCTGTTAATGGGTTACAGCACCTGCTGCCTTGAGTTATTACGTATGTATAATAACTCTAGTCTCATCCACATTTTGTATTTATTGGAGTTGAAACTTGTTTATTATTAACTGCATTAGCTTTCAGAACTTTACCATAAAATTATTTGAACAGTATAGAACAAGGGTGTCAAACTTGCGACATGTGGCATCACGTGATGAATCACAACTTTTTTCCCTTCGCTAAACCAGACGTGGGCGTGGCCAGCACGTGACACCTCCAGTCTGCGGGCCGGGAGTTTGACACCCCCAGTATAGAGATTTAATTCATGTTAAATGTGAGGTGTGCTGACCTCATTCTAATGATCGTTTAGGCACTCCTCATTTTTATGTATGGTATAAATACATAAAAGTAACTACCCTGTCAACCATTAACCACTATACATTATAGGGAAAAGATGGCTGGAGCTTTGTCTGAATATGACTATATATATCACCTCTATATATCTATATATATCACCTATATATATCACAGCTATATATTACCTATATATATATCACACAATCCTCCCTCCCAGTTTCCCACAGTAGTAAATGTGGCCTGAAGATCCAATGAAAAAGATGGCTTTTAGGCCTGACACCAACCCTCTTCCAGTCTGATATTAAGTGGTAACCACTTTTCTTCCAGTGCAGTCCATCCCTCACCATTAGACGCTCAATACGACAGTCTAGGTATGGTATAATTTTCTTTGTGAATTTCTCATTATTTGTTTATGTGCTCTTTTCATCTTCTTTAATTATAGTTTAGGGACTATACTACAAGGGAAATATTAAGATGTTTAATTTCATTTTGTTTTATCTTCCTCAAACCAAGGTAAGCCTTCAGCAGTAGGGAAAGAGTAGGGAGCGATCAGGTCTATGCAGGGGTGAAATCTAAAATTTGTTACTACTGGTTATGTGGGTGTGGCTTGGTGGGAGAGTGTAATGTGACTGGATGGGCGTGGCCACCTTTTTTTTTTTAATGCTTTTAAAAGCATTTTTTCTACAAGTTTAAGAGGTTGCAGAAAAAAATGCTTTAAAAGCCTCTGACGATCCCAGCTGAGCTGTGCGATTATCAGAGGCTTTTTTAAAATTATTTTTAAAAGCATTTTTTTGGCCGAAGAGATTGTAGAAAAAATGCTTTTAAAAATTAAAAAAACAGCCTCTGATGATCGCGCGGCTCAGCTGGGCATGGGGGAGGCGCAGGGATTTTTGCTACCGGTTCTCCAAACCACCCGCCACCATCGCTACCAGATTGGGCGATCTGGTCCAAACCAGGAGCATTTCACTCCTGGGTCTATGCTATAAATCAGATGCCATGGTTCTTCCTCCTTGTTGCTATTTTGAACTAACGAAAAGAGATCAAATCACTAAAGAATGGTGACAAATGAAAACCAGTGGACCCATCTACGGACACCCAAAGATACATAAATTTAACATACCTCTTCACCCAAGTGTACCATTCATTACCAGGGACTCCAACTTACAACAAAGAATAATTAAAAAAAACAAAAAACTTGAGCATCTCACAGAAAAGAACAAATATTCTATCCATTCCTGGCTACAGTGCCTCCTGAAAAATCAAAGACCTAAAATAGGAAATTAAATTAAGCTTTCATTCCATGTCATAGCACTTTTTACATCCATAGATGCAGAACTACTGAAAGAATCCATACCAGCAGTACTAAACCACAGGTCTAACCTAGCCAAAAATGAAGATCAAAAATCTCTCTATTTTTTTTTTTATGTACAAATATAACAAGTCAGAGGAACACCCAAGGGATCACTACTCTCAGTTCTCATAGCAGAGACTATAACGCCACTTCTAGAAACAACAGCATTTCCACGCATACAACTGAAAGTATGGGTCCGGATGTAGACAATGCCTTAATCATAATAAAAAGGTAACAATTAGAGAAGACAAATGAAACAATCAACAAAGAAAGAAACAATCTTCAAAGAAAGAAAATTTACTAGTGAAGAAGAGAATAACACATTATTCTTATTTATTTATTTTTATTTATTTGATTTTATTATTTTTCAAACATGCGCAAGATAGCAGGTATAAATATGAACATGGACATGAATGAAAGAAATGAATAACTGGGGACAGTAAGACAGGGACGGTAGGCACGCTGGTGCACTTATGCATACCACCTTAATAATATAATCTCATCAGAGTAGAGTAGAGTAGAGTAGAGTAGAGTAGAATAGAATAGAATAGAATAGAACAGAACAGAACAGAACAGAACAGAACAGAACAGAACAGAACAGAATAGAATTTCTATTGTCCAAGTGTGATTGGACAGACAAGGAATTTGTCTTGGTGCATATGCTCTCAGTGTACATAAAGTAAAAGATACGTTCATCAAGAACCATTATTATTATTATTATTATTAATCAGCATTATTAATGCTTAATTAATGTATTGTTAATTAATAAAGCATTAATATTATTTAATTATTAATTTAATTAATTTATTGATTATTAATAATAATCTCATCAGCAGAAGAAACAATGGCAATTAGAAATAGAAGTCTATCGAAAAACAACTTACATTAACCCAGTGCTCCTTTACCAACCTCACACAAGGTAAGTTGTGTAAGAACATTATTCACGTGAGTACAAACACACTGCAGCAACTCAGAAAAAGGAAACATAGTGGAAAGACAAGTCTCTTCTGAGTTTCTTGTCCCAGCCATTAGGTACCTATGAGCTATGATTTGACAATTCCCTGGGCAGCATTTTTTTGCCCCTTCTCTCAAGGTCTTTCCCATATACCGTGATGTCATATTCCCTTCCAGATTCATCCCCTCTGCCTATTTACCTATACCAAAAGATACCAAAGTATCTTTTGAGTTTAAGTCCTGATAGTCGTCCAGCAATGGACTGTCCAATTAGCTGCTCTTTCTTTCAGCAAACGACACAGAAGTCACTTTTGTTGCAATCAGTGGAAAATTCTACCAGCCTGCCTGAGATAAACATCTCACATTCGGCAGTGAATGTCCCGAATTGGTCCCTCTAAAGTTTCCCAGCAAGCTCTCCGGGGAATGCAGGGGCATTGGCTAAGTCACAATCTGTTGTGCAGTTGAGTCAAATTCTGTCCCAGCTGTTACATTAGTTGTACTATGGCTGTCTGCAAATTGGTCATCCGTGCATGCACTTGCTGGGGTTGCAACAATACTGCTGCCAGATTTTCGGCTGAGAGCAAAGCTCCTTGAGGACTGGAGGCCATTCCAGAAATTTCTCCCTTTGGGAAATAGTACAAGATTGATTAGATTGTCTACATTTCTAGGTAAACAGGACAAGAAATAGGACCAGATGAACTAATTTTACTTTATTTATTAACAGAATGAACCTTGCACGTCTGAAAATAAAATTCTCCCACAGGCACCTTTATAGCCCAAGAATTTAGGGAACATCCTTTCTGAGCCTCTTGTTCCACCCACTATGCTTCTACTGGCTATGCTGTCTCTTACTGACCATTCCTAGGCAGCATCTCTTCACCTTCTCCCCCCAAGGTCTTTCCCACATTCCATTACAATCATACATATTCTTTTCTGAAAGGGTATGAAGAGACAGTCAGAATGCCATGGTAAACATATGTGAGAATGACTACTGATGCTAGAGTACTGTACATTTGTAATACCTAGACTTTAATCCTGACATTTACTCATCCTATATTCTTAGCTAAGTGAATCTGTAAATGTTGTTTTCAACCTGCCCAACTCTTGATGAGAAGCTATGTATTTGTATCATACCTAACTTTAATCTGCTTCAGGCTTGTCTAAATTTAGAGAGAAATAGGCTAGCAATATTTAAAATGAGTCTTTAATTTTATACAGGACAAAGTAGACAAGAAGAAAAAAATACTGATAGTGAATAAAGTAGTTACAGTTTTACACCAAATTATTCCTGTTTAGAAAATACAGTTTGGAATAAATATGAATTAGGATAGGTGCTCTAGGACCATATTTTTATTTGTTAACCCATTGTCAATTTATTTATCATGTAAGTGCCAAACACATATATTGTTTTTCACTTGTTAAGGTAAGAATAGAATTCTTTATTAAGGTAAGGAACTCCCCTTAATTAAAAGAAAAATAATCAGCATGATATTACTGACATATTAACATTAATGACTGAAGAAGGAACATGTGGCTGCAGTGCAAATGATGTAAATCATATTGAGCAACATTCATCTAAGTGGAAGTGACAGATGATTATAACTGCCATTAAAACCTTTATCACTTCCCTGCCATGTAATACAATTAGATGGCAAGAAACAACTAATGTATATCACTCTAGTGGGAGAATGGAGAAAATATTGGATTTTCTTACTTAATCTATTTATATCTTGCAGAGGGGGCATTAATTGGATTAAAGCTAGAGATGTTGCCCCATTCAGTATGCTAAATACTGTTTGTCACTCATTGTGTTCTACAACAGTAATTGCTGTAGAAGCCAAGCACATTACTATCATATTGCATTAGCTGGAAATAATATCTCTTTATGCAAGCTTAACTTTATTTTCTTATAAATAGCAAGGCAAAGGAAGAAAGCCCTAACTAAAAGTTCTTATAAATGAAGATGGTTTCTCACAAAGTAGTATTACAGACATATTTACCGTATTTTCCGGCGTATAAGACGACTGGGCGTATAAGACGGCCCCCAACTTTTCCTGTAAAAATATAGGGTTTGGGCTATACTTGCTGTATAAGACGACCCCTCTTCCAACGCACACCAAATAAAAATTAAAAAACATCAACTGGCTCACCCACAATGTAAAAGCAGCTGTGCTAGACCCAAAATGGCCCCTGCAATAAGCAGGAACCTCACACAGCCACAAAAAGCCCAAAAAAACAACTTTTACATTGTGGGTTTACGCACACAAAATTCCACATACAGCTTTGTGAGATTTTGTGTGTTTGTGTAGTTAGAGTGAAACACTACAGAAACACATTAAATCTCAGAAAGTTGCACACATTTTATTTTTATTTTTATTTATTTTTATTTTTATTATTATTATTTTTATTTTTATTATTTTTATTTTTATTTTTATCTGAAAGCTAAATTTAAAACTTCCTAGCCTAAAACTTAGACCTAGCCTTTAAATGGCTAGGTCTAAAAAAGAACAACTAAAAAACCCCCCAATTAACTATTTTTTTTAAAGCTCCCAAAGGGGGAAAAAAACACCCAATAGAACAGGGGTCTCCAACCTTGGCAACTTTAAGACTTGTAGACTTTAACTCCCAGAATTCCTCAGCCAGCTTTCCTTTGCTGGCTGAGTAATTCTGGGAGTTGAAGTCCACAAGTTGCTTGCATCAGCAAGCAACTAAATCTCCCTGCAAGCAGGCAGGGAGATTTAGTTGTTTGCTGATGCAATGGATTGCAGGCAAGGCAAGCGTTGTGGCTTAAGGTAAGCAAGCTGGAGGTGGGGGGGATTTTTGCTACGGAGCAATTAGCAGGCAAAAATTAGCAGCTGGGATGGCCAGCGTTGTGTAAAAGGAAAGTTTTTCCCTTTTACACAGGGCTTGCGTGTAACTCAGCTGATTAGTGGCAACTCAGCAGGCAATTCAGCTTGGCTCCTTAGAGCCATTTAAGGCTCGTCAAAGCCTTTCGAGCTGGTCTGCCTGGTTACAGGAGACCGACACCCGGCGTATAAGACGATCCCCAACTTTTGAGAAAATTTTTGTGTTAGAAAGTCGGCTTATACGCCGGAAAATACGGTATGTCCAACATTTATGTAAAACCGCTAGGCGAGATCATCCGTGGTTTCGGGGTGAATGTTCATCAATATGCTGATGACACTCAGCTATACATCTCCACCCCAGACCACTCCAACGATGCCCTTACTGTGATGTCCCGTTGCCTGGAGGCCGTACGGATCTGGATGGGAAGAAACAAACTCAGACTCAAGACTGAGTGGCTGTGGCTTCCAGTGTCCCGGTATAGTCAGCTGGTACTATCACTGACAATTGGGGATGAGACCTTGCTCCCCACAGAGAGGGCCCGCAATTTGGGTGTCCTCCTGGATTCACGGCTATCTTTAGAAGACCATTTGATGGCCATGGCCAGGGGGGCCTTTTATCAGGTTCGCCTGATCCGCCAGTTGCGTCCCTTTCTGGATCGGGATGCCTTGCGCACAGTCACTCATGCCCTAGTCACCTCCCGTATGGACTACTGCAATCCTCTCTACATGGGGCTCCCCTTGAAAAGCACCCGGAGGCTCCAACTGGTCCAGAATGTAGCCGCGCGGGTGATTATGGATGCATCTTGTTGCGCCCATGTAACATCTCTCCTACACGAGCTGCACTGGCTCCCAGTGGTCTTCCGGGTGCGATTCAAGATGTTAGTTATCACCTTTAAAGCGCTCCATGGCTTAGGACCTGGGTACTTACGAGACCGTCTTTTGCCACCAATAGCCTCCCACCGACCAGTTCGTTCTCACAGGGAGGGACTACTCAGGGTATTGTCAGTCAAACTGTGTTGACTGGCGACTCCCAGGGGGAGGGCCTTCTCTGTAAGGGCTCCAACCCTTTCGAATGAACTGCCCCCTGATATACGAAACTTCCCTAATCTCCGTGCTTTCCGCTGTGCCCTCAAGACCCTGATGTTCAATCAGGTGGGGCTAAACATGTTAACTGGGAATGATTAAAATATTATCTAATTCTGGGTTTTATTTAATTTGGGCTAAACTATGTTATAATTTTAATTATCAATTTAATGTTTATGTATCTTTTATTTTTTCTTGACTGTACACCACCTTGAGTCCTGCGGGAGAAAAGTGGTATAGAAATATAATAAATAAATAAATAAATAAATAAATAAATAAATAAATAAATAAATAAATAAATAAATAAATAAATAAATATTTCAGCAGAGTTTTTTTTATTAGCAAGTAGTATGGTTACTTTTTAACCAACATACATTGTTTTCTCATGTCTTAACCCACATGTAGAGCCGCATTCAGTTTCACTTCTCTGATAAGCTATAACTAAACAACACTGTGATGTATAAGTAATTTTTACAAAAATTGCATTGTTGCAACCAATAAACCAACCGCAAGCCTGATGAAAACCTAAGGATTTTGGAGAAAATGAAAATTGAATCCAATGGCTTTTCTGGGCATTAACTTTCAAGCACCTAAGCGATGGCCTTAAAGACCTTTTCAGTAGTATTACGTTTGTTGTTTGCTCACCTGATTTGAAGTTTTCCTTGATTTTAATCACTTCAGCTTCTAAATATCAAAAATTAGATGGTTTAAATAATTCCTTTTAACAAGAAAAGTAGACTTTTGAACATATAGAAAAATAGCTTCCTGTCATGGTTAGTATCTATATGGGTAGCAGTTTCCCATGAGAAAACAATTACAGAATTGAAGCTTGAAAAACTTTCACAGATGGTATATATCTATGTATTCTTACCACAGATGGACTATGTTGGTTAATGTCTGATGACAGCCATTTTCCATTTTTATAATGTTGTACTTTGTAGTGCAACATGTAGGATCTGGATTTTAGAAACTGCCTGAGATTAAATCAGGCTGTCCACCTAGTTCAATAATGTAGTTTTGACTAGTGATTGTTCTCCAGAATCTCGACATAATTCTTTCTCTTATCAGTTTATAAATAGTTAACTAAAGATTACAGATATAAATTTTCTACATGTAATGCTTATATTTATAACTATAGTCCTTTCAGGTAAAAGTAACATATTGTATAGAGGAAGCACATGGGTAAATTTATCCATCTACATTTCCAAATACAAAATTCTGATTCTGAATATCTAGTTGACTTTGCAATGTTAATTACAATTTTAATTATGTCATAGTAAATGTAAAGAAGAACCATCATGATTCAAGTTGGCTTCACTGAATTATGTAACAGCGAGTCTATCATTTTTAGATTTTCTGAGTGCTTTTACTCTGTTACAGGGTCCTTAGATAGTCTGATATATTACCATTCTAAATGTACTTTAAAAATGTGTGTTTCTTATCACCATTTGACTAGCGACATATATTGTATCCTTTCTGGCAGGAAAAGCTGCAGCAGCTTGAATGATGAACAATTCAAGCTGCCTTTTTCCTTTGATCAGTGTTGCCTGGAGTAATGCAGTTAGTGGCACTTTGCAAGGGACTCAGGTACAAGAGAAATAGAATTATCCCTCTCAAAAAACCAAGGCAACTCAAAACAACAGCTGGAATGAACAAGAACAATTCCACATCACTGGGCCACAGCCATTTCCCACACGCTACATTAGTTTTCTTAGAATGAACATATGACCCACCTGCAGAATAAAAGATAAAAATGATTGACCTCAATTTTTTCTTATAGTTTGCCATGTGATAGAGGTTGCCCGCTAACGGAGGCAAGATAGTTCCCTGCAAGACCTTGAGTACCTGTTTAGAAATGCTTTTCTTACACTGTATTGTATTTTGTTAAAGTAAGTCTCATCTCTCAAAATAGCTAGATATGAAAGCTATCCAGGTAACATATTTACAGCACAACTACTGCATGTTACATGAAGACGGGGCACCACGTTTTTAATTTGAGCATCACTCCTTTTAAAAATGACATCTTCTCTGCACTTTTTCTTTTTTACACTTATTCCCAAACAGATATGGTATTCATTTTGCCTCCTTTTTCTTCTTTCCCTGTACCGTATTATTCGGACTATAAGACGCACCGGAGTATAAAATGCACCAGAATTTCAAAGAGAAAAACAAGAAAAAAAATAGTTTTTGGCCTCTGCACCTCTAGTTTTTGCCCTCCCCAGTCCCCGGAGCACTCTGCAGGCCTCCCAAACCCTCTGTGCACCCCGTTTTTTGCAAAAGCAGGCTGTTTTTCGCAAAAATGGGATGCACGGGGCGGGGTTTTGGGATGACTGTATTCTGTGTATAAGACGCATCAACATTTCCACCCTCTTTGAGGGGGAGTGTGTCTTATACTCCGAAAAGTACGGTACTTTACCTTTTACTTCCCTTTCACTTTTGTTTTTCTGGTACTAGTACTGTCATGTTTTTTAAATGATTCTGTAAGCTGATGTTGCACACCAAAGACCCTCAGACAAAAATATTACTATTAACATTTAATTGTAGCACTCTGAATAACTATTAACATTTTAAATTTTATAATGCAAACAACAATGCACCTAGGTAACATCAGCATTCTCAGAAATTAGTTTTCTTATTCCATGTAATTTCTGAAGACAGAATAGGGCACCAACAAGTGATATTGCTAAGCTTTATCTATACTGATGTTTTGGATCCCTGCGGCATCGTATAGTTTTATGAAATATACAATGAATGTATTATTGTTTTTCTATCATAGCCCACAGTTTCGTCCTTTTTCATTTTGTTTGATCTGAAATACTTTGTAGGGCATTGTTTTAGTAGCATTTATTTACATAAAATGATTAATTTGTTTTTTGTTTCCTGAGACAGATAGAAACATAAACACCGAATATATTTTTTGTCTCTTGAATGTGACAGTGACAAATCTTGATAATTATTTGATACAGTGGTACTATGTTATAAATTTTTCTTTTGTAAATGATCATTTCTCCCGTGATATGCATATAAAAGTAGCTGTAGAGTGCAGATGTTTATTAAACTTAAAATAAATTTCCTCTCCAAGCCATTACCTTGATCTAGCATATGTTACATAACAGAGCTGCATACAAACCTTTCCTGCATGTAGCTGATAAAGAACATTATCAACACAGAGTCTCATTGAGATGTTTATTTTGGCTACATAAAAAGAATTCATTTTTAGATATGCATGGGAATTAACTTCTCCGTCCAGACCTAACAGCTACACCGGTATGACAAATGGTGACATTTTTACTTAAGTTTCATTTACAAATGAAAGTTGAAGCCAAGCACTCAAAAGACTAGTGAACTCATTCTCGTTTTAGCAGTATTTGCCCATCAAATAATTGCTTGAGCTCCCATTTCAAAATGTAATGCTGTTTAGCTCAAATAAAAAAGAGGAGAAAAAACTTTTATGTAAACTGCATCAAAGACTTCGCAACATCTGGAAGAAATTAACTAAAGCATTTAGTCTGAATGTTAAGGACCATTATCTGTATACTGATAAGCAGAAAAATAAACAGAGATATAAATGGTGCTCTCCAAGTTAAGCCTACACTTCCCTACTCAATAAACTATTAAAAAGACCCACATCCTGGCACATTTTGAGAACAGAGGTTGCTTAATATCAATTCAGTTTAGCCTAAAGATCATTGAAAGTTGAAAGGAGGAAAAAATCCAGTCGCTCTCTGTTCCAGTGTGTGTGTTGTTTGTTTTTCATGACAAGACCTTCCAACTCTCTGATGGATAGATTGATGAAAAACAACCCTGCACAGAAATGTTATCCTGCCTTAATTTAAAAAAAGCAAAAAAGCAAAGGGACATCAACAAGACCTCTAAATGCTATTTTGAAAAGGTAATGTAAGTAATAGTTAGGTAAGTAGGTAGACAGGCAGACAGACAGACAAAGCTTTGTAGCCTTTTGAGTTTTTGTGTGTGCTAATTATAGAGTGCTCTTATTGTAAATAATACTTTGATGGTATAGATATATATGAGCTACAGTGGTGGGATTCAGCCGGTACTCTCCGGATCGTGCAAACTGGTAGCAGCAACTGCGAGAGGCTCCGCCCACCTGGACGTGATGCGCGACTACTGAGCATGCCCTCACATTTATAGGGAAAGTAAGTGAATCCCACCTCTGATAAGCTACCTTTATGTGACAGAATAAACCAGAATAAAAACTAGCCCACAACTATTTATTTAATTTATAAAACCATCATTGTCACATCAGAACAAGCTTGTCTATTATCTGGTCTTCATGATTACATGAAATATTAGCCACATCAGGCAACCCAAACACCAGGGGAAAGTTCACAAAGAGTTGGCACAGCAATGAAGTAACAGAAGTTATTTTAATTCAATGTCTATTTAATCAATCCAATTTGTGCTTAAGCCAAGTATGATTAGTCAAGTAGCCATTGATTAGTTGACTATATAAAGCATTAGCATACTAAACCCATTCTTTAATCTACATTGTAATAATTTCTATTATGTAGCAAGTTGTAGCAAGAAGCTCTATCCTTACCATCGCGCCTAAGAAAGTGTATAAGAACTAGAGCATGCGTGTGCAAATTTATACATAAAGTTGTACATGTAAAAATCTCCTCAGTACAAATATTGTTTTGCATATAAAGGCGTTCTCTCATAAGTATCATAGGTATGTTCTTGGTACTGATACTTAGTCATGTGTAGTGAGATGGTAGCACATCATTATTTCTTCTGTCTCTTTCATTGATTTCATCAGAAATATTTTCATCAGGAAATGGTGGAGTAAGACTGCTGAAAGCAATGTCACAATACCAACCCAACCATCCTCCTTTTGTGTCACGACATCACAAATATTGTATATCCCAAAAGGGGAACCTTCTAATAAAAAGAGCAAGCTCCTGTAAACACAGCTCCATTAGATACAAAAATATTTTAATAACATCTGCAATATTTTATATAGGACTTTGATATAGTCAAGAACTTCACACTCAATATGATTCCCACATCAATCTATGTTATGGTTTATTTTAATTATTGTTAGTTGAATAAGCATGATGACTAGGTTTATGCATTGCATTAAGCAAAATATTATGGTTTATAAGCCCTACACTAAGTCAAAATCATATGGTAGCCTCGTGCAGCCATTATTGAGATTCTTTGCAACAGTAATGTAAGGCAAATCAGCAATATTTATTTTTCTTGTACCTCAGAGCATGGAATGAGACTAAAAAAACCATCAGATTGACTAAATCTGTAACAGTGAAAACTAATTTATGTGGATGCTAGAGAGATTATTACTTGTCATTTTCCAAAACTTTTCAGGATTCAGATAAATAACAAATATATTATTGCTTGTGCAAATAGCATTGTAACCTTGTTCCTTCTGTCCTTGTTTGTATTACTGAATTATGACACATGACTAGCTTGAAATAAATAAATAAATAGCAATTCTTTTCCAATTCACAAGTTTCCCTATCATCCTGAATCAATTCACGACTGTAGCATGCAATCAAATTTGTACCTCACTTATATATTAAGAGTTTTATACAATAAATATCAGCAAAACAATAGCAATTAAATGATAGATCTTTCAACATTTATAATAGCAGAGCTTATCTCAGGAACTAAGAAAATAATCCCTTTATAAGGATATAATGGAAAAGTTACTGAAAAATCAAATGTACAGCTGTCAGTTGCTATTGCATCTTTAAGCATTTTGGCACATAGCATTTCACACATTTAGGCACATGACAATTCACACTATTTAATTCTGAAGTTTTAGGAACAGAGTTTAACAACTGTTGTAGAGTGTGTACCTCTATCTTTACAACAAAATAATGAGTACATTTTGAGGATAAAAGTTAAATTGAGTAGATTTCAGGAGGGAAGTTAGAAGTTTGATACTAGGGAAATTGTAATATATAGGTATATGTTATAATAATGTCTTTTTTCACCTGCTATATTTTATCATTTTGTATAAAGAACTCAGTGATTAACAATTTGTTTTCTTGAACTCTACAAACAACGAGAGGTTAGCTTAACTCTTACTTTCACTCCATTTTCACACATTGCATGGCTCTCTTAGCATCTAAAATTGTCACTTCTGATGAATGGAGGGAACATTTTTTTTTGTCAAGTCCTTGTTCAGAATCAGGAAGCCATCTTCTCCAAGTTATTGACTTTGATCCTTGGCTGGTACTGCTGCCATACAGAAAATATAGATTTAAAATTAACTTATATTTTCCTGTTTCATACACCACACCATCAATATGATTTATGTTCCTGTCAATTCTTGAAATATTTTATAATGTCAAACTTTGTAACATTCTCATCATTGCAGGAATTCTTTTAAAAGGACAAAAACTGAGCAGAAACAAACTAGATGTTCAGTGATTTATGTCATTTCTCTTCCCATAAATTTATGCATAATTATGAAGGAAAACATTTGATACAGCATGCATTTTATTTTATTTTTTCTTTAAAAAAATATGGTTAGATCTTGGTCACTTGGGCTGGAGTGATATCCCAAAGCAATGATTCAAGCAAGGAAAGTGTTTTCACAGGAAGTCCATTTACTGTAAATGCAGACATTACTCATATAAGTGATACTTGACGCTTTTAAATGCATTGCTCAACAAAGGTCTATTTTTGAAGAAAATCTAAAACGCTGAAAGATGAATTAAATTTATTGCAGGTAAGAATCAAGAATACATGTGATTTTTGTGCACTGTCAAAATTAAGATGACACACTGTTTTTTCCATTTTTGGAAGCATGTCTCTACAATTATGTTTTAATCCGTTATTAATAGACAATAACCATATTTCAGTAATTTGCAAAATGGAAGTGATTTGTCTGTCATGCTTCTTCAGAGTCAGGTCACAGAAAATCCAACATTATCATAGACCTGACCTTGTTCTCTGCCTAAATTCTCTATCTTACAAAGGAGTTTTACAGTCTTCCAGTTTATCAGTACCAGATGGGATCTACTGAATGAACCAAAGCTTAACAGTAGCCAGTGATGGTAAACGTATCTAAGGTAACATGCCATGACATTTGTGTTGATATGCTAGCAAATCTAGCATTGATATGCTAGATTTCAGCGGACACAGAAGAGCATTCTCTGAAGCCTTCAGGATGCTGCCTGAAGTAAGCAGCATATGTTAGATCTTGGGGAGCACTGAGCCAAGGAGGCAACCATATATTGGGGGACTGCAAGATAGCATTTTTGAGTGGCAGTGGTGGCACTAGGGCAGAAGTTGATGCCCAGGCCTCTATAAGCTTTACTACCAAATGTCACTATTTAGGGTGGCTTAGATTGGGAGATAGGTTGTTTCTCCTTTGTTCAGTCTCTTTCCCTTTCTGTGTGTGTGTGTTTGTGTGTGTGTGTGTGTGTGTGAGAGAGAGAGAGAGACAGAGACAGAGAGACAGAGAGAGAGAGAGAGAAAGGGAGGGAGGGTGGATGTGCAGGGGAGGGAGAGAGAGGTGTCAGCAAAATCAAGTTAGGCATTTTCTGAATTATGACACAAGGCCAGAAGGCTTGACATCATTGACACAGGCTGTCAGGGGTGTCAAAGTCACGGCCCGCAGGCTGAATGCATCATGCACTGGACACACCCACACCCAGTTTATCAAAGGAAAAGAAAGTCACGATACATCACATGACGATGTGACGTCACATGTGTGACACCCCTGCTCTTTGTCCTTGTCTATGAAAAAAAGAAAAACAAAACAAACTGCATTGATTTGGAAGTCTATTTTATTATGCAATGCTAGCCAATATTGTACCATATGTTCATTACTTTTTTACAGAGCAATCAGCATGTATTTAAATATAAACTTTGCTGGCTGCTCACAAATTTATCACATTGGGTTGCAAATATTTGGATCACCACTAGATAGGTGAGTGAACAAATATAATACGCTCTGCTTCCGTGTCCAGGTCATCCAAATGACTGAAGACCAGATACAGTAGATGCAGCTCTAGTAAATCAGGCTTAAATAAGAGAAACACAATATTTCAGAAATATGGCTGAACAGAGAGAGAGCCAGGGGTGAAATCCAATAGGTTTTGACAGGTTCTGGAGAATCAGTAGTGGAAATTTTGAGTAGTTCGGGGAACCGGTAGTAAAAATTCTGACTGGCCCGTCCCCATCTATTCTCTGCTTCCCAAGTCCCAGCTGATCAGGAGGAAATGGGGATTTTGCAGTATCCTTCCCTTGGAGTGGTGTGGGAATCGAGATTTTGCAGTATCCTTCCCCTGCCATGCCAATCAAGCCACAACATGCCTACCAAGCCACACCCACAGAACCAGTAGTAAAGAAATTTGGATTTCACCACTGGAGGGAGCCTATGCAGTTGTATTAAAATCTGGATTGTCTTAACTCTAACTGGAAGAAAAAAACTTATTTTATATATCTGTTCCTAACAATGGCTCGTTTCCTAAACCACAGTATGTGGAACCATAATTTATACTGGAAGAAAGTATCATATCAAGAGGCAAATGAAACAGTATAGTATATTCTTTTCAAAAGGGATCATGGAGTTGACTGGGTGATTTTGGCTGAGCATTGTCTCTCAGCCCAATCCCACTTCAAAGGATTGTTGAGATTAATAATTATTATTGAGATTAATAATGGGAAACCCCATTGATACCACATGGAAAAAAATGGAATATAAATATGAAGAGATTGAAATATAGAAACTCAAGAGTCAAAAAATTCAGACAGCTTGGGTTAAAGATTAGTTTGAGGCAGTAGCTAACACATGATATATGAGCATGAGTTTTAATACCATTGATAGCATTTCAGTTACAAGTTACAGTTAAACACAAGTGGAAACCAACAATAAGCTTCTTAAGAAGCTCAACTGAACAACTTTTAAGAGTTCAAAAGTCTAATGTACACATATTTGGGAAGCCTTGATAATTGTGATAATATTTAGCCTCAAACACTTTTATTCCACCAAGTATATAATTGGTGTACATCCTATCATGTGAAAAAGTTAGGATGGCAGGTTCATTATTGACCTTCTCTTTTAGATACTGATCTTTGGAGGGCTTTTCAATTTGTTTTAATAAATACATAGAACCATTATAATAAAAATAAGTGTAAGAGGAAAAAACCACAGATGTAAATTTTAAAAATTACAGTTTCAGAATATTTACATTCCCTTACCTACATTTTGGTGTATTCTAAATAATTCAAACTTATCCTTATGCTTTCTTTTCTTGCACATTTGAAAAGAACAAATACAGCTGGCAAATTAACTATACAAACTCTAAAGGTCTTATTGATATCTCATTTATTTTTTTAAAAAAATTAGTAAGATATTAATTGCTATTTTTCTGTTTAGTAACTCCTAGTGCTGCTGAACAAAATACTTTAGCCTAATAAATTGTGGAATAGGTAATGTAAAAACTTCCTCCAGTCAAACTCAACATCTGTTAGCTATATAGATACATTTATTACATTTTGTTGCCAGTGGTTATTTGTAATTTACCAATCTAATATTTAAATGTTAATCAGACGGCTGAAAAGCCCTTACTGGTAAAAGATATACTGCATAGATGTAAACATCACAGTAAGCTGTCCTTTGTTTTAACTATAGCTTTCCTGAAAAGTATAAAGAACAAGTTACTTGAAAATATTAAATTCTGGGTTTTGGTCCTAGAGATGTAGCTTACAATGTTAACCACAGTTGACAATATATTCTGTATTGTTCTTTTTGCTTGTGTTTATTATTAGTGTTGAGTTGGGCGATTGAGGAGGCAGAAGCTAGGTAGTGACAACAGCTCTTTAATGTAGTGTGAGACTTCAGCAAAGGTTACAGGCAAATAGCTCTCGTTAAATACTCTGCCAGCCAGGTGACTGACCAATCACGAGTGATCCATTGGGTTTGAATCTCCCGCCAAAACTTATATACATAACAGTTAGTCCTATTCTTTTAAACAGTTTGTTGTTTTGTTCTTGACTGACTACTTAACTTTCATCTCTTCTTCCTTTTCCTCACTTTCTGATTATTATTTATTTTAAAAAATTGAACTACAGCATAATGTGGTATGTGTTCTCTGACTTAAAATAATGCACTCCAAAAATTCTACATCAGGCCTATAGAAAAGCTAAATCTGATTTAATACAAAGTGACATTCAATTAACATTACATTAAATTAATTTAACATGAATGCTCTCAATGCGTTTAATAATTTTCCTTTTTATCACATTAAAATGTCCATGTGGTAACTTCATATCACATATGCCAGTGATCCAAGAAGCAGTTAAAGTTCTTAGGGACTGCAGGAAGTTGTAGGGCATGTTTATATATCCCTGAGCTACATGTTCTCCATAAATTACTTCAGAAGAAGACAGGTAAAAAAATAATGTACAGCGCTATGGTGAGCTACACCAAATATATCAGGATGCTAAATAAAACTAGTCTGTCCTAATTCACAGGTTCAGTTGATACAATGCACTGCATAATATTCAGATTTATGATCGCAGAGGGCGAACCTTCCAAAATTTAAGTAGAAGCTCAGGGATATATAAACAAGCCCTAAAGTTTTTTCTTATTAATCTGCCAGTTCATTTGTAAATTAGACTGAATAGATTTATCAAAATGTGCAGATTCATGAAATTTATCTAATTCAGAGGTTTTCTTTCAGATATTGGTTTTGGTACAGTTTCAGCAAAATCCTAAATCCCTACTCCCCATTACTTTGAGCTCTTGTGGTTTCTTTGACAATGCTGAAGTTTCTACTGAAGCAATGTTTGTCTTTTCAAACCTCTGTGGCATTCCATTACAGACACTTGCTGCTGATAATTACAGGCTTGTCTCCTAACCACTTCCTCTGTTTTATGTCAAGACAAGAAAGATTCCATCATTTGATAACAAACTACTAGTAGTATGGAAACAAGGGCAGGCAAGAGCCCACTGGTAATTATATACCTTTGTGTTTACAAAAAGGACTAGTTTGAATAATGTCCCCCTTCTTTCTCTTTCTCTTCCTCTTTTCTCCTTGCCTGAAATAACATAATATGTAAGATTTAATGTGTTTTGCTGATCTTTAGAAGTCACTTCCCTGACTCATGTTGAATAATTAAATTCAGGCTATGCTATTTTTCTAAAGTTAATACTTCCTCAACTGGAGATTGAAAATCAAACAAAACTCAACAAAAAGGATTTATTTTTGTCAAACTCTTAGACAGCAGGTACGTTTAACCAAAAGCAGTGTTTTGCTCCCTGTATCATTAGCATTCAGAAACAGTTTTGAGGATGAAAGTCCTATATTCCATACATCCTCCAAAATAGATAACACTTTGGAGAAAAGACCTTTGAAAGAAAGTAATACACCCGGAAAGTATCACATGTTTTTTGTCCAGTTAGTAAGAGAAAGCTGTTAGAAAATGACCAAATAATGGCTATGTTTGGTCAGTGTATGATTTGTATGAATGGTTGGTAGAACAAATGTTTGTTCTATCACTATTACCTTCTTGCCTTATATTGAATAGCTTTCCCTGGCTTCTGATTACTTAATTAACCACTTTTTAAAAAAATGTGATACTAACTCTATGAAAATATAGTCTACATCCTCAACCACTCTTTTAGAACTATTCTGATTAAAGCTGTACTTTCCCATTTTAGGGGATTAATTACTGAATAAACATGAAACAGTTGCCTGTGCAACTGAATCTACTTTTTGATGTAGCTTCAAATAACAAAGACTTCAGCAGATTACTTTTTGAACTTCCTCTACTTTTTTCTTGGTCTACCCAGACCGAATTACACATGATCATATTTAAAAGAACCATTAGAGTAAGGAAGCAGGAAAATATGTTTTTCTGTATTTTTTCAAACAATTGTCCTTTCATCATCAGGATTTACTTTCTAATCTTTTTTCGAACAAAACTAAAATTTCAGGGAAATTCACATAACAATGGTGTGAAGTTAATGGTTTTATAATTTTTTTCACGCAGCCAACAGGTATATGTAAATGCTTTCCAGGCTTCATTTAAATTCCAAGAGAACTTCATGTTTAACTATGATAAAATACTGCTTCCACGCTGCCACCTTCTCGTGTTTGGGAAAGTAGGAGGGGAGATTTAGTAGTGGAAATGTAGTAAGACAAAATAGCATTCTTCCTTTCGGTCAAGGTCAGGACAATCCTGCATCTGGAGAAGGAGTGGTTGGAGTGATGTCTCAAGATGGGACGGGTGATGATTGGAACATGTGATGGCCTGGTGAATGAGGGGATGGTTTGGAGGGTTTTGATTTGGATTTTCCCAAATGTGCCAGTATACCTACTCTAATAAATGGAATTTTGAGAAAATGGTTGCCTAGGAGTTTTTAATTGGAGTTGGGTTTTTCTGGAACCCTGACATAATCTATATAAAAATCAATGGGAACCTACTTGGAAATTTGTTTAACATAGGATGAAAAAGTTCCATATGGGAACGGATAAGTTATTTTTAAGTAAGAGGGGGGGGAGGGAGGGAGGGAGGGAGGGAGGGAGAGAGAGAGAGAGAGAGAGAGAGAGAGAGAGAGAGAGAGAGAGAGAGAGAGTGTGTTCAAGTCAGTCTTGAGTCCTGGCAAATGCCTAGACTAATCCTTGCAGTTTTCTTGTAAGTAAGATTTCAGAAGTGGCTTGCTGTTACTTCCTTTTCTTCATAGGACTGAGAGAGAATGACGGGCCCAAAGTCATGCAGCTGGTTTCATGTCTAAGGCAGGATTAGAACTCATAGCCTCCCAAGCTTCCAGCTTGGTGCCTTAATCACTGAAAACTATTCCAAATAAAAGACAGCCAAAGTACAATATTTTTTTTAATATTACTGAATGTATTCCTTCTCATAAGTTACTAAAGCAGGAAACTTGCATACAGATGTTTTTCAAATGCAGGGTCGTGCTGAGGATTTTGCACAGTTTCTGCAAGATAAAATCGCTCGGATCCGGACCGAGTTGGACTCCGACTGGACAGAATCCACTGAGGAGACTGGGGCTAGTCTTGGTGAAATTTTCTGGGAAGAGTTTGAGCCTGTTTCGTTGGATGAAGTGGACAGGATTATGGGTTGGCTGGGGGCCTCCACGTGTGTTCTGGACCCGTGTCCCTCCTGGCTCGTTTCTGCAGCCAGAGAGATAACTGGAGACTGGATCCAGGCAGTTGTCAATGCTTCGTTGAGGGAGGGTTTTGCCCCCGCCTCATTAAAGGAGGCGGTGGTACGACCCCTCCTTAAGAAGCCTAACTTGGATCCAGACTCACTTAACAACTATTGTCCTGTCTCCAATCTTCGCTTTTTAGCGAAGGTTGTTGAGACCGTGGTGGCACAACAATTCCCTCATTTCCTGGAGGAAAAGGACTACCTTGATCCTTACCAGTCTGGCTTCAGGCGCAGCCACAGCACGGAAATGGCATTGGTCCCCTAGTGAATGATCTCTGGCGGGCCCATGATGGGGGTTGTTCCTCCATCCTGGTCCTTCTTGACCTCTCGGTGGCTTTTGATACCATCGACCATGGTATCCTACTGCAGCGACTCAGGGGGTTGGGGATAGGAGGCACTGTGTTGCAGTGGTTCTCCTCCTACCTCTCGGGCCGCTCGCAGTATGTATTGGCGGGGGGTCAGGGCAGGGCTGTGGAGTCGGGAGAATTGGGACATTTAAACTTGCTTTTTTTGTTATTCCAATCTAAATTTAGTAGGAGTCGGAATCGGTGCATTGTTTGCCGACTCCGACTCCAACTCCAGGTACCCAAAATTTTCTCCGACTCCGGCTCTTCCGACTCCGACTCTGGCTCCAACTCCGACTCCACAGCCCTGGGTCAGGGATCCTCCCAGAGGCCACTCACTTGTGGGGTGCCTCAAGGATCAGTTCTCTCCCCTTGTCTTTAACATCTATATGAAGCCGCTGGGTGAGATCATTCGTGGCTTCGGGGTAAGGTATCACCAATATGCGGATGATACCCAGCTTTACATCTCTACCCCGGGCCGCCCTGGGGATGCCCTTTCCGTGATGTCCCGCTGCTTGGAGGCGGTGCGGGTTTGGATGGGAAAGAACAGGCTCAGACTGAATCCCTCCAAGATGGAGTGGCTGTGGGTGCCGGCATCTCGGGATCCTGAGATACCATCTCTAGTGATCGGTGGGGAGGGTTCGCAATCTGGGTGTCCTCCTGGATTCTCGGCTATCGTTGAATGACCATCTGACAGCCGTAACCAGGGGGGCCTTCGCGCAAGTACGTCTTGTACGTCAGTTGCGCCCTTTTTTGGATCGAGATGCCCTCACCACGGTCACCCATGCCTGTTGGATTACTGTAATGCCCTCTACATGGGGCTGCCCTTGGGAGATATCCGGAGACTCCAGTTAGTCCAGAATGCGGCCGTGCAGGTAGTTACGGAGGCTTCTCGTTACTCCCGTATTACACCTCTCCTGCGCGGGCTGCACTGGCTACCGGTTGTTCTCCGGGTTTGTTTCAAGGTGCTGGTTTTAACCTATAAAGCCCTACATGTCTTAGGCCCGAGGTACTTACAGGACCACCTCCTGCCTTCCTCCCACTGTCCAGTGCGCTCCAATAGAGTGGGCCTCCTCCGGGTGCCGTCAGCCAAGCAATGTCGGCTGGCAGCCCCCAGGGGGGAGGGATTTCTCTGTCGGAGCCCCGACCCTCTGGAATAGTCTTCCCACCGACCTCAGGACAGCCCCCAACCTCTCCTCCTTTTGCCGGGGATTAAATACATGGCTGTTTAAAGAACATTACAATCGTGGTGTTATATAGTCTTTTTTAGAATGATTTTAATGGATTTTAATGTGTTTTAATTGTGTTTATTGTGATTTGTATTTATGATTGTTTTTGTAAGCCGCCCTGAGTCCTTGGGGAGAATGGCGGTGTATAAATCACATAAATAAATAAATAAATAAATAAATAAATAAATAAATAAATAAATAAATAAATTTATTAATATAAACTCATCAAGAGAGAAGTCACGACTATTTTTACGTTTTACTCCCAATTGTTCAAAATGTTGTTTCAATTACAATACATACCTAGCAGCGGTTTACTAAAAGCTTCCCAGTAAACTTTGCAAACTGAGCTCCTTTAAAGTATTCTTAAAATCCTGATATACTTGCTTTTAAAAGCATTTTGCTGTATAATTGCCATTCTAGATGCATGTCGTTTCTTTTGGTCCTGTTAAGTGGGATGAGATTTTATAAAGTTTCAGGAGGATTATTTTCCTGCCTGTTGAATGGCACTCAAAAATCTTCTCGTTAATGCAAGAATTTCTAGCTAATGGGACGACTGCTGTGTTTGCTCTTGTTTTAGTTTCTCTTTGAAATTGTATTCCCGTAGTAATGGTGATATTTCTAAAGCCTAATAATGTATGGCAGAAGTATTTTGAAAATATTCCTCCTGCCCCCAAGCTCAAGCTTTTAAGTTGATATAAAATGGGTTTAGGTCAATTGCACCAAAGCTGACATGCTGTTTTAAATGATCCGACTCCAAGATTTTCCCATTTTAATATAGACCTTATGTACGGAAGCAATTACTGTCTTCCTCATGTATTCAGTTTGTTTTCAGAATTTGCTAATTTATCACACAATTTAAATCATTGAGGTTGGTTCTGCTTAGCTGAGAACTTTAACTATCCAGCCTTGCTTTATATAACTATGCATGAAAACTGAGCAAACTCATGGATCAGGGTTGTTAAGTTCCTAGCCTACGGACCGGATGTGGCACACACTGCCCATGCCCGGTTTAGTGAAGGGGGGAAAAGTCCCGATACATCATGTGACACCACCATGACGAAGAAAGTTTGACACCCCTGTCATAGATTATTCAATTTACACTTCCGACTAAATAATGACTGAACAAGGGATAGAAAAGGAGGTGTCTGTTTCCCAAGATAACTACTAGGTTCCTGATCTCATCTAGTTTTGTTTTCTTTTGGATTTTTGCTAGTTCTTGCAAACCCAAGAGCCTCTTGAATTATATTTGCAGCAATTTCTGGGATGAGAATGAGTTTCTTTGGGGAGGCAAAGAGGTAACATTTGTGCACTGGGAGAGGGCCATTTTTGTAACAAGTCATGCTCACCCTAGCAACAATATTGCCTATAGCAAGTGTACCATTGGAGTTACTGCATCAGTGGTGGGTTTCTACCGGTTCGCCCCAGTTCGGGCGAACCGGTAGCGGTGGCAGGAGGCTCCGCCCACCCGCCCAGAAATCATCATGGATGCTCTGCACATGCGCAGAAGGTTCTGCACATATGCAGAAGCACCGCATGCGAGCGAAGCAAGCACACACATGCGCACACTCACAGTTCTAAACCGGTAGTGAAGGTAAATAAAACCCATACTGCACCCTAAAATAATCTAAAAATGTGCTGAACCCTTAAAAATACTGAGGTATAACTGCCTCAGTTATGTAAAAAACTATTACAGAAGCCATAACCGTTTTACCAACTAAACTGATAAAGTTATATACGACCATCATAACAATGGAAAATAGCAAGTGGCATTAATGCACTGATCTCTCTTAAATTATATTCTATTAAGACCTAGCTCTTTGAAGAAGGCTCTAATATTAAGAAATACGGAAGAAAAGAAAGACGACCAGCAGCGATGGATGAACTTAGTTATAGGAACGATAAGTTTACTGAAGACTTGAAAGACCAGATAAGGTATTTATAAGGTAAGGTATATTTATATGGTAAAAAGACCAGACAGATAATAATAGAGACGATCTATAGATGTATTCATTAACAATCAATTGTGTCCTGATACATAATACTTATTTTGTGCAGACACTTTTCAACTTTGCAATCATTAAAAAGTTTGTTACTTTCTTAATCAGACTTCTGTATGCAGACTTATATATGGTTTCATAGTTAGTTCTGATATATTGGGAAACAAGCTACACTAAACAAACCAGTTCATATATAAATCCATGTCAAGCTCCAATTTTTTGCATTGTTTATCTATGGATGCTAAGTATGCACTCAAGTCTTTTACTGACCTAGCAATTCTCTGGACCACAGCCTATATTATCATAATATTTGATTTGGAAAGAACCATGTTTACAGTGTTATGTACGGCTTTTGAAAACAAGAAGCATAATAGCATTCCAGTTTTAGTATTGAACTGTATCTTCCACAAATAAATCAAGATTGCTCCCAGAAAGCATATGTTATGAATCAGTAAAAAGGTATATGCAGACTTGCAACAGCCACAGGTCTTAATACACTTATTTATGATCAAATGCAAGTGAAATAAATCGGACAGGTTTATGAATGCATAAACTGCATTTTGGCTCAGAATTTCTAAGCAAAAACACATTTAGAGAGTGAACGTACATGGCTGAAAACAGCATAGAAACCTTAATTTTCTATAAATAAAAATTCACTAGAGATAACTACCAATCTTTTTCTAGAAAAGGCATCTAAAATTAGAGCTTTGTCTACAAGTATGATCAAACCCTTATGTGTTATCCTAGATATCCTAGAATATAATTTATATTTACAATAATTTAACAACTGTTCAAAGTTACAAGAAGTGGGAGGTTTTTCCAAGTGAGACCAATCTATCAGGACAACCTGGTCTAACCCGGTAGACCAGTATGAGCATACTGTTTCCGCTTTCGCCTTTCAGCCCCAATCCAGGAGCCTTCGCAGGCAGTCGCTTTCGCAACAAACTATTTTTGTGTTGAATTTATGTTTTACCGACAAAGAAAATTTACATATTAGGTAGATGTATTAACCGCTAAGCCATGGGCTCTTCTCACTTTAGATCAGTCTCACCAGAAAAAACACTTAATCTCTCCCCTGGTATAACCAGCAAAATGGTTTAGAGGTTAATATACATCTACCTAATATGAAGTAGCCTGGGTTCGAATCCCAGAAGGGTATGGTTAACTGATGAGCACTAAATAGCTTGAAATAGATATATACTAGTCTCCCTTAATTTCTTTGTCTGTAAAACATAAATTCAACACAAAAATAGTTTGTGTTGTGTCAAACTATTATTCATTTCTATTATTTTCATGGACTGACAATACATTATTTGATGAACAAATGAATGATTTGTAATTGAAATAAAAGAGATTATTTGAGACAGGGTTAGAATCTATCTAAATCCTAGAATTTAGAATCACCTAAATTCTAGATAGACGCAAATGCTTTAATAGCACTTCAGCCTTCTGTAATAGTAATAAAAGAATGGAAATAGAAGAAGAAAGAAGTCATTTCTTTGGCCTGTACTGAACATCACAACTTTATAAACACAAATAGTCCCATGTTCCCTAGTTTTATAACATTTTTGTGTCATTAGTAATGTATTAACTTTCCAAGAATTCTCTGCAAAGGCTTAGGGGGAAATGAGGCCATTTCAAATCCATCTTTGTCTGTATATAAGCAAGTTGAATATTTTTTTTAAAAAAAAAAATACTATTGCATACAGATATGACTTTAAAAATGTTAGGTTTCCTCCCGTCATACAAGGAGGAAGCATACAAGTATGCAGTAGTATTTTTTTTTGTTACATTGTACAGGATTTTGCTAATGGACTAGTAATAGAAGAGGGTGCAAGCAGAAGGTCATGATAATATTTCATAGTAGTTACAAATGTGACAGAACAGACGTTAATTATTGTTCTATTTCTATCTAAGATTGCCCATTAGCTTAGGAAACAAATCCCTCCCTCCACAGGGCCATTACAATAACAGTATAATAACTGTTTTCAAAAGACATTTTGAAACAGTATCATAAAACAGAATGCAATGCCAATCATATGTGTACTTTAAAGCCTGTGACCTCTCATTTCGGAGCTCATGGTTGGCTGTCTGATTTTCCAGATGAAAAGCAATGCTCTGCAAAGAATACAGTGCTTTTAAAATTTCCAAGTTCTACATTTCAATTATATTCAAAATACTGTTATCTAGTACTCTATCTAAAAAAGATAACGGCTTCTGCTGCCCAGTCATGTCCAATTCAAGGGGGTAATATTCCTGTCCTTTTATTAGCCAAGGGAGACAGCTTTCTCCAGGGATGCTTCCCTGGTCATGTGCCCAACATGACTATACGCTAAGATACATGGAACAGAGGTGGTATTCAGCTGGTTCAGGCAAATTGGTAGTGGCGACTGGGCGTAATGCCATCCTATTTAACCACATTTTTGAGGCCGGGGCCATGTGCAGAAAGCATGCCTGTGAGCAATGTGCACGTGAGGAAAGCCGAGCGCATGCATGGAAGGCGAGTGTGAGTGAAGCGAGTGTGCATGCACAAGGCGAAATGTGAAACCCACCCCTGATATGGAACACTGTTACCTTCCCACTGAAGTGACACTTATTTATCTACTTGCATTTGTAGGCTTTCAAACTGCTAGGCTGACAAGAGCTTGGGCAAGAATAGAAGCTCACTTTGTCATGCGGTGCTTGGGTCTCGAGATGCCAAATGTCCGGTTATTTTCTTATTACTGAACTGAACATGAGTTTTAACAAGCTGAACATTAAGTGCATGAAGAGCACTAAACATTATGCAAGGTTGAACAGAGGTAGATATATATGGCTTGAGGTATGAAAAATATTAGATTTTCATAACCTAAAGTACTTGGGGAAATAAAAAGGTGTATATCTCTTTTGACTGATTATCTGCCATAAATCAGCAGAGATTCTTAATAACCACACAGATTTTCTCCAGAATTATCTGTTTCTAAGTTTGGCCTTCAAGCCTTCCAACTTTGCACCCTTTGTCACTGTGATTGAGTCTATTCATATGGCTGCTAATTATCCTCTTGCAATTGTAGTCTTTCTTTCCTTCCTATTTTTACATCAATTTGTAACTTTTTAAAGATCTCCATGATATACCTTTGATTTCTCAAGTGCATTTTCCAAATGTGCCACACTTGTCAGCCCTTTGAGACAGGCCAAGTCAGATAACAGTTATTACAAAAACAACTGGAATTTCACTTTTGTCTCATAGTGAGTCAACTGAATCTTTCAAGACTTGCAGGATTTCCTTTGAGCCCCTCTCAAACAGAATCAAGGTGGAATTACAGTGTCTTCCTCATGTACCTTCCTTTCTTAGAGATGAGATGACAAACAGAGTGTGGTGACACAGTGGTTACTACTGCTGGCTACTTCTGCTAGCTGCTGGCTGTCAGCAGTTTGGCAGTTCGAATCTCACCAGGCTCAAGGTTGATTCAGCCTTCCATCCTTCCAAAGTCAGTAAAATGATGACCCAAATTGTTGGAGGCAATATGTTGACTTTGTAAACCACTTAGAGAGGGCTGTAAAGCACTGTGAAGCAGTATATAAGTCTAAGTGCTATTGCTATTTATTGTTTTTTTTATCTGCTAGTGACTCTTACATGTTTTTTTTTCTTTATTGCTCCCTAGAATTTTTAGCAATAGGCATGCTGGCTGAGAGAAGAAGGCAACTAGAAGGCAACTACCGTGTTTTCCCGAAAATAAGACCCTGTCTTATATTTTTTTTGAACCCTGAAATAAGCCCTTGGCCATATTGCCATGCATTCACAAGCCTGATTGGGCTTATTATCAGGGGATATCTTATTTTGGGAAAACAGGGTAGCCTTGAGCTAAGCTGCCCCATTTTAGGTGTAATTAGATTAGACTAAGTACATGCTCTACAAAATTAAATAATAAAATACAGACATGTAACAAACATGTCCTCTTTAAGATTTTCATGGCCTGCCATGTTTCATCTTTCTACCTTGTTTTCTATCAAATCCCTATCAAGGTATCTACCACCCCATGACTTTCATCTTCAACTGTCCTAAAGAATATTGATCTGTTAAGTAACTCAGTCCACTCAGCAGTGCTTTTCCTTTTGATGCTATTTCTGTCATTGTTGTTAACCAGCTTTTGCTTGCAAAATGACTTCCACAGATCATTAATTCAGAATTTAGAAATTGCAATGCAATACAACTATGGTAAATCTGGAATTGTAATAAACTATACATAATTGCATTTGCTGATAGTAATTCTTAGTTTTATCCAGCCACATTCTTTACAGCATTTACACACACTTCACTACGACTGAAAATCACAAGGTCTGATGTCAGGTGTCATTGTGCCTTTAGGCATTTAGAGATACGTCTTACAAATTTCAGTTTGTTATACAAAATCTTTAGATTTACTTTGATTCTCTTCTACTACAGATATTTGTTACTCAGCTTACACTTTATTCTTTTGATTAGTCTGATTGATTAGAGAAAGAATATATTTGATTTCCTATATATCCATTCTATATATATTCCAATTGTGCATTATGTGTAAAATTCCAATATACATTTAGCTGACATAGCATCAACTGCTGTTTAAGCTAGGCTTAGCTAATGGACTTCTAATGTCAATGGGGTTACATTCAGTGAGTGGTTATTAGGAGAAATATGCCATTTCTATTTTTTTAAAAAAACTCCCCTTCCCCAAGTGTTTTTTGTTTTTGTTTTTTTAAATCCTTCCTTTGATTTAATGACCGTCATTGAATGCAAAACAAACTTGAAGTCTCTGGAATATGCTGCTATCTCTAGCAGCAACTCATTAACCTCAGTTCAACCTTAGCATTCTCAAAATACTCACTGCATTTGGGGCCAGGGGTTTAGTAAATTTATAAAAGGCAAAAGGCCAAGGATAATTTCACATAATTTCAGTCAAGGAAGCAGTGTTATTCAGATATCAACCATAAAATTCCCTTTGTGATTGAAAAGCAATGGTCTAAGAAGATCAAAATGTGCTCCAATATTTTCATCATTACTTTATATTTTTAGATTTAAAATATTTAAAATTCCCTTTCTATAAAAGATTGGCAATTAAGATAAATTCCTTTAGCTTTATACATTGGCTTAGTCTATTTGTGAATTATACCAGATAAAAAATTATCTTGCATTGCTCAGTCATTTGAACTTTTTCATGTGACTCCTTATATATGCAATTTTTAAGATTTTCTTTACCAAGAGACTTCATAGCAGAAAAATCCTTATATAGTTAAATAAAATGAACACTAATAAAACATTCAGAAATTTTTGATTCTCTGGTATTTCCTTCAAAGTATTTTATTTTATTTTGTTCTAATAATAAAGACATTTTCAGTAATATTTCCAGATAAAGGGACAAAGCATTATATCTTGAATTGCTAATGCAAAAGTGCTGGTGCTAACACCCCATCAATGTTGAAATCAGTGTAGGAGAAAAGCAGGCAAAGCTAGGGAGTGGAGGTAAATAAGTCATCAGTTTAGATCCTTGGCTCCAGAAGAGAACCAAGTCCAGCCCCCTTTGAATTCCATTAACCCTTTTCTAGCACCAATTTAGTGCTGATCGTTAGCTGACTGTATAAAAGACTAGATTCATGTATATAATATAGAACAGTGATGGCTAACCTTTTTGCCGTCGTGTGCCAAAAGCATGGGGAAGCATGGGGGGGTTGCACCCACATGTGCCCACATCTGTAATTCAGTGTGTCCAGCTCCCCTCGCCCAGGCACACGCGACACCCCTGCGCTCCCCCCACTTTTGGCACGTAATGGCACAGTGGGCCCAGTAGGCCCGTTTTTCACCCTCCTCAGTCTCCAGAGGTTTACTTGGAGCCTGGGGAGGGTGAA
Organism: Masticophis lateralis; assembly: GCA_030761175.1. Classification (NCBI taxonomy): domain Eukaryota; kingdom Metazoa; phylum Chordata; class Lepidosauria; order Squamata; family Colubridae; genus Masticophis; species Masticophis lateralis. Next base: position 66,648,853 of record JAUDYJ010000007.1, on the reverse strand, counting down.
AACCCCATCCTCCTGGAGGCCCTCTGGAGGCCGGAAATGGCCTGTTTGCTGACTTACAGTGGGACTGGAAGGCCCAGTCTTCACTCTCCCCAGCCTCCAGAGCCTTTCTAGGAGCCTGGGGAGGGCGAAAAGGGCCTTCCCCACCCCCCTTGAGGCCCACCGGAGGCCAGAAATAGCCTTCTGGTGGGCCTGGAAGGCCCAAAAATCAGCTGACCAGGACGCACATGCATGCCAGGGCTGAGCTAGGCAATGCTTGCGTGCCCACTGATATGGCTCTGTGTGCCACCTGTGGCACGCGTGCCATAGGTTCGCCATCACAGATATAGAATAAATCTTCTGTAAGCCAACCTTGCGAATGGCCCTGATTCCTTTCGCCTGTATCATATCGGAATTACCAGATATGTGTACTATTTATTTAAATTTAGTAGCTGCCCAATTTCAAGGAACTCTGGGTGATGAATGTAAAAGATTTTTTTAAATATAATATATAATTAACTTGACTCATATTAGATAAATATGTAAGGAATCGCACTGTAGGTCAATTTAATTAGACTGAAATATATTAAGCAGTAATCCACCATTTACAGGTTTCCAGTTTCAAAGCATTTTTTAAAAATATATCCATTTTAAGAACACTCAAAGCCAGTCATCACATTTTTTTTACATTTAATCACTAACCGATCTGTATATTTTAATGCCAGTTAACTGTTTTTGACCATTTCAGGAATAAAAACACAGTCCTTGGACCAATTCTTTATATGTTTATAATACCCTATTTTTTGTATGCAAAATAGAATATTCACTACAAAAACGATCAACTTTACCAAAATAAATTCAATTCCCGCTTGGAGAGTACAAAAGAATGAGATAAACATTTCCTTAGCTGCGACATATGCAGTTAGAGTTTTTTTCTTCTTCCAGACCATTAGAGCCTGTACCCAGGAGAGAGAGAAAGAAAGGTAAATCCAAATTTGGCCTGTTCTCACAGGATTTGCAGATAATCCACATAGCTTAACATTTCAACCTCTCAGCAATAAACCTGCTTTGCTTTATGAAAACTGACTGAAAACAGTAATCAGCTGCTACCAGGCAAACCCTACTGAATCCTTCAGCATCACATTTGCTAAGCAAGAGTAAGGTATAAAAGTTTATTTTCTAAGCATCCTCTAAGAATAATTTAGCCCAACAATTTTTACATTAAATCAACCACATTGGTGGCTCAGGTGCGCAGTGAAACTTTTTTGTGTGTGAAAAGCAATTTTGTATTACTAGATCTTCATAATCATTCAAGGCATACATCATTTCGGTACAAGGTTAAATTCCACCAGCATTGTGAAGGTGTCAAAGCCATGACATGAGCACCTTAATTAAGCAGCTAAACCTGGAGTGGTGTATTATGGTTGGCTGTCTCTTTGAATGGCTGCAAACATAACACAATAACAGCATATAAACCCTTGAGGTAAAAGCAATCTGTACAACTCAGACTGACTACTAGATAGTCAGGCAGCTATCTGGATTTTTGCAACCTCAATATGGTACTCCTAAGAATAAAAGAGTAGCGATTTAATTGAAATGGTTTCTAAAACGCAATTCTAAAAGCAATTCTAGTGTTTTCTTTAATTTGATTTTTTTCTGGCCTACAAATTTTAATCTTGAAATAAACATTCTAACCTGAATAATCAATGCTGTTCTTGTTTGTTTGTTTGTTTGTTTACCAAATTTTTATGGTCGTCCATCTCACAAAAAAGTTATTTTGGGTGGCATACAAAATTTTAAAAAGCCAAAAAGTATATAAAACATTATTAAAAACTATAAAAACACAAAACCAGGAAATAATACTAGTCACAGTAAAGGCGCCATCACACTATTACCCCAGTTCCCTGGGATTCCTAGGCCTGAAGACATCGCCAGGTTTTCAGTAACTTTTGAGGGAATATTAAGATGTATGGAGCTGATGTCATTAGAAGATTTCATAAGGTGGACACCACAGCAAAGAAGGACCACCACCTGGAACCCGCTAAGTGTAACTTCCTGACAGACAGGAACCTCAAACTTATACTTTGCAATGTATTTTTTCTTCTTTCCATGTATACCATAAATAAAATAATAAAATAACATATAAAGTAAAAATGTTTTCTTCTATTACTGTACCGGGGAGTCTGCGAGATTATTATTTCATGTACAGAAATCAAAAAAATGTGAGATTATAATTTAAACAAATAATGCCGGTAAAAGTAGAACATACAAATTAATGCTAGGGAGCAAAGGTGTCATGCTGAAGACAGTATCTGAAGATCCAAAACCAAGATAAATTATCTGGTGTGATTAGAACAGGTTAATGTTCCAGATGCAAATGTTTAACAGCTGAATTTATTAGATCCTTATTTCTGAATAAATATTTCTTTGTATTTAGGCTTTAATTAATTCATTGTCCCAGACATCAGTGCTGAAAACATATCATGCTGATATATTAAAAAGTTTATCTTCAATAAACTCCATACAGCATATTGAAATTGTTATAAAAGTCACTTGTACATCAAATGTATATGTATGCATGTTTATACATAAACTATTCCTTCTCTCCGAAGGACTGACTGTTTATCACATATTTTCATATAACTTGTGTTTAAAAACTTAGGGATCACAGCTGGATAGTAACATTTCTCCCCATGAAAATAACAAAAACAACTATTCATTCCCCTATCATAAAATATACACTACAAATAAAGAACTGTATTTTATCTTGATTAATGGAATTACTTTATGGCTCATCCATACAACCCAATAAACCATGAAGCTAAAACAAACAATGGGGATGAGTTCTCGATTGTGATGCGTAAAAATTCCTCGCAAATGACAAAACACTGCTGGCAACACATTCAGCAATAGTACTTATGGGGATATAGAAACATAGACTGTGTCTTTAACTTGCTTGTACAATGATCCACTCCCTGATCAATTCCTAAATAAAGTGCTAATATTCACATTTATGCTAAAATCCAGGATAGATAAATGCTCTAGATATTTTACAATGTGTCTTGAATCTCCATCTTCCCAAGGTAAAAATACACCCATGATTCTAAGTACACTTGTGGCAATTAAGTTCAATTCAACTTAGTTACATTTTCTGTATAGCTAATATATTTTATGATTATTGTTTTTCAATTCCTCTGACTCTTCACGGTCCAATGGATATCGGTTTGCCAGGCTTGTTGAAGAGCCGAGGTGGTGCAGTGATTAGAGTGCAGTACTGCAGGTCACTTCTGCTGACTGCCGGCTGCCTGCAATTTGGCAGTTCGAATCTCACCAGGCTCAAGGTTGATTTAGCCTTCCATCTTTCCAAGGTCAGTAAAATGAGGACCCAGATTGTTGGGGGCAAGATGCTGACTCTGTAAACAGCTTAGAGAGAGCTGTACAGCACTGTGAAGCGAAGTCTAAGTGCTATTGCTATCTTAGTCAGTAAAAACTTATCTGAGTTTCTCTTCTCATCTAGCTATTTTCTATTGGCCTCTGTTTATATTGTGTTCTATTTTTCCAAGCAGCAAGTTATTCTTGCTTTTTTTTTTGTATGTCTTCAAAATATTTAATCATTAGGTGTATTAATAGTGTTTCCATTGAGCAGTCTGGCTTTACTTCATTTAGCATTCAGTGAATGATTTATTCTTCTTGAAATTAATGATATTTTCAACAAGTTTTTTCAACATAATTCAAAGATATCTATTTTTGTTCATTTATACTTCCTGATGGACCAGCTTCCATAACCATATGTTACAGATAGAAAAACCATAGCCTTGATAATACTTTGTTCTCTGTGTGATATCTCTACACTTTGGTATTTTGTCTTTGTTTCTCTTCCAATCAGACACCCCTTTATTTCACAGCTGCAGTCAACATCCCTGTGAATTTTTGATTCTAAAAAATAAAGTCTATTTTGTTACTGCCACAACTTTTCCATTTATTTGTATTAGATTACTGCTTTTAATGTTGACCATTAGCTTGTGCACAACCTTCTATTTCACTTTTAACAAGAGATTCTTTAAAGTCTTATGTTCACCATCCTGGTGGTATTAACTAATTTCACATTGCTGATCTTTCTCCCATTAACTCCACTTTCACTTTGTTCATTTTGTTTATACTTTAAATAGATAAGGTGATAGCATGCATACTTACTTGACATACTGCTTTGTCAAAGTGAATCATTTGGTTAATCCACATTCTGTTCTACCCATTCTGGTTATATATTATACAGCAAACTTCAGCTACATGCAATAAAACCAGTCATAATAGTAAACGCTTAACAGCAACGCTTATTCCCAATGCAAATAATAACACAAAAAGAGGGATTTTTGTTAGGTGCACACCAAAGGAAGAATAAAATCTCTGTACTACTGCACTACAGAGGAATTAAATCCTCTGTACTACTCTCATCCTAATTATCAATGCTATAAGCAACTTTATTGGGGTGGGGGTGGGGAATGCATTATAAATCAAGGATATTTTTAAAGCAGTAAATAGCTTGTTCTTTTTTTTCAGCATTAACAAATAAAATGTTTTTGGTTGACATTTCATATTTTTATGACTTTATTAATTCTATGGATTCAAAATCACACTATGCTACAGCTTCCTGCTTATTTTTGATTCTGGGTTTGTTTGTTTTTTTCATTTTCTCACCCATTAAATACAAAACTTTGTCAAATAATTTGAATAGGGTAAATAGAGCATTATTGTTTGAATAAAGTGCGTACCGCAAAGACTTAATAATAATTGCGTACCGCAAAGACTTAATATTATTTCGTTAAGACTGCCTATTCAAAGTACTATAATAGAATATGCTTAAGAAGTCTGAATTTAAGAATATGATTGTATGGGACACTTGCAATAAATCAGTTTGTTACTTTTCTTTTTAAGGACTTGAAAACAGTTAGTTCTGACCTAAATTTTCTTGTAAGTCTTTTTTATTTTTTGCAGTTAATTGCAAGCTTGGCCTTTAGAAGTTCATATGATTTCACCATATAATGTGATGAAGGAAAAAAAGCAGTAATAAAAATGATATGCGTAACAAATGTTCCTTTCTCTGTTCCAAGGCTGCTGCCTGCAAACATTTCCACTGGGTGGCTAATAACTGCATTCCTGACAAAAGGAAAACATTTATCTTTTTCAGGAAAATGTACCCAATTCACTTACTAAGTCACTGTTCTTGCAAGAATCAAAGGTTGATTTGTATATGTATAGTTTTAAAGTAATTAAAACAAATTACCACTTTTAAAGACAGGGTCCTCTCAGGCACATGGTTACTGTTGTTTACATAAATACAAATGAAGTTATACACCTCTCCTGTGTGAGCTGCACTGGCTCCCAGTGGTCTTCCGGGTGCGATTCAAGGTGTTGGTTACCACCTTTAAAGCACTCCATGGCTTAGGACCTGGGTACCTACGAGACCACCTTCTGCCACCGATAGCCTCCCACCGGCCAGGTCACTCCCACAGAGAGGGACTCCTCAAGGTGCCGTCGGCCAAATTATGTCGACTGGCGACACCCAGGGGGAGAGCCTTCTCTGTGAGAGCTCCTGCCCTTTGCAACGAACTGTCCCCGGAGATACGTAAGATCTCCGACTTTTGTGTTTTTCGCTGCGCAGTCAAGACCCTGCTATTCTGACAGGCGGGGCTGACTATGTAAATGAATTTTAATCTGGAATTTTAACTTTTGGGTTTTTAATCAAATTGGGCTGAAATTGTTTAATAATTTTAATAATTTTAAGTTTTAAATTTATGATGTTTGTATGTTTTTGTGTTTTTATTTTGGCTGTATACTGCCCTGAGTCCTTCGGTAGAAGGGCAGTATAGAAGTAGAATTAAATAAATAAATAATATTTAGATTTAAATATTAGATAGGATAAATAGAATAAAAAGTTAAAATTAAAATTAAAAACCAAGATAATGGGTGAGGATCATCTCTATCCTATCAGCCACCCCCAATGTAGCAGGCCTAATGTAATGCCATTAGGCTAAGACCAGGGATGAAATGCTACCGGTTTGCACCAGTTCGGGCAAACCAGTAGAGGCGGCGGCAGGTGGTTCGGAGAACTGGTAGCAATGGCAGTGCGAGGCTTCACCCATCCACCCGGATGTCATTACTTCCTGATTTTAACCAGGAAGTAACCTGTTTTTTATCCTCTGCGCATGTGACGCATGTGACGCATGCACATTCTTCCGAACCGGTAGGGAAGGTAAGTAGATTTCACCCCTGGCTATGACTAAAGGTAGACCTCAACTTAGAACCAGAATTTTCACTGCTAACCAATGGTTGTTAAGTGAGTTACACCTGACCTGAGCCCTTTTTTTCCACTGCAGTTGTTAAGTGAATCATGAAGTTATTAAGCAAATCTGGAATTCCCCATTGGTTTTGCTCTTTGTCTGGGATGGTTGCAAATGACAATCACATGACCCTTAGATGCTACCGTACAATCATCGTAAATGCACACCAATTGCCAAGCACCTGGATTCTGATCATGTGGCGGAGGAGATACTGTGATGGTTGTAAGTGTGAGGATCTGTAACTTTGAAAGGTCACTAAATGAATGATTGTAAATCAAGAACTATCTGTATAAACAGAAAATGATTTGTATTCTATATTTTTCATTTAAAAAAGAAACCTGCAGTAAATGGATACATTTTGCTCCCAATAAACTTTCTCACACATATCAGAATTTTACTTTACATGCTGGCTATACTATTCACATTGCTGAAGTGTGCATTGTAAAAGGAGGCTCTAAGGAAAGCACTATGGTTAGTAATATAAGCTGAAAGTAAGGACAGCGTATTGGCTCCTAGGGGTTAAGATGGGTTTTTCAAATGTTCATGAACAGAACATATTTTTTTAAAAAAAAGTGTTGCAAACCCTATTCAGCACTTCTTTTTACAAAAAGCCATATCTGATATATCAAATAGAGCTAGTTCATTGATGCATCAAAATAATTGTTTTTTTCTCCATAAAACCTCTTTCTCTCACTTTTTTTTTTTTTGACAACAGAATGCATTTAGGTGCTTAATTAAAAAGTGTATCCCTGAAGATTAGCATATTCACATATTGTATTTTTTTCCACACCAAGCATTTTCAAACTGCTGCTGTTGCTAATACAGTGGGCTGAGGTAAATATCTGCACATATGGCTTCTTTTATTCTTTCTTTTTAAAATGATCACTTGAATCTAATTATAAGCTGTTTGGGGTGGATTTTGCTTTTTGAAATTTAACGTATGTACAAAACTCAAAAAGAACAAATAGGACAAAATCCCCCTCCTCCATTTTCAATGTTAACCTTTCACAGTCTCCTGAGTATATAGAGTATAGTGTCAAACTGGTGGCCTGTGGTCCAGATGTGTCACATGCAGGCCACGCCCACCCTGGCTCTGCAAAGCCAAAAAACATCGCAATACGTCACAATACGTCATGTGACGTGACTGAGTTTGACAGCTGTGATGTAGATGGTCAATATTGTGTATTGTACCTGACAATTTGATTGTTTCCCATATAAGGAGAATATTGCTATATCCAATAGCACCAATACATTTCATAATGCATAATGGAATAACATGGAAGAAGAGCTCAATTGTTTCCTAGAGAACTAGTGATTTATATTAATCTATCAAAATAAGACACTACCTAGATTATATTAATTCTAAGCAGGGGTGAAATGTTCCTGGTTCGGACCGTATCACCTGATCTGGTAGTGATGGCGGCAGGTGGTTCGGAGAACTAATAGCAGAAATCCCTGCTTCTCCCCATGCCCAGCTGAGCTGCTCGATCATCAGAGGCTTTTTTTTTATGTTTCAAAGCATTTTTTCTACAAATGCTTTTAAAAGTTTTTTAAAAAGCCCCTGATAATCACACAGCTCAGCTGGGATCGTCAGAGCCTTTTAAAGGCATTTTTTCTACAAACTCTTCGGCCAAAGAGATTGTAGAAAAAATGCCTTTAAAAAGTAAAAAAAGTTGGTCACCCCACCCAGTCACATTACCCCCATCAAGCCACGCCCACAGAACCGGTAGTTACAGATTTTATATTTCACCACTGATTCTAAGTATAAATATTTTCTAGCCTTTACTCCTATCAGTTCATTTTTAAATAGAAGATACTTGATTTAGAAACTGTTTCACAGAAGAAGTTGAAATAGAGTTCTTTTATCCACCTGGATGAAAAAGTAAGCAAAAGGTACTGTATGTACAACTTCTTGACTGTGATAGTGATTTGGCTTGTTTCTTCTGTTTTTAACTTTATAATGTTTGTTATTGTTTTCATTTTATTTATACGAAGAGCCATGGTGACACGGTGGTTAGAATGCAGTATTGCAGCTAACTCTTCATTCCAATGCCAGCAGTTCGATACTGACCGACTCAAGGTTGACTCAGCCGCCCATTCTTCTGAGGTCAGCAAAATGAGAATCCAGACTGTTCGGGACAACATGCTGACTCTGTAAACCGCTTAGAGAGAGCTGCAAAGCACTGTGAAATGGTATATAAGTCTAAGTGCTGTTGATATGTTATTTTAATTATGTTCATCACCCAGAGTCACTCATTGACATGGGGTGAATATAAATTGGAGAGAGAGAGAGAGGGAGGGAGGGAGGGAGGGGGAGAGGATGGATGGATGGATGGATGGATGGATGATCATCTCCCAGTGGTGCTCAATCGTCTTCCTATCTTATACTGAATTAAATCCTAAGGAAAAACATCAGGCGGAAAATCTTACCTAATGGGTTTTTTCAATATCACTGCTATCTCACCTACTGAATAAATAAATTGTTGAACAAGAGAAATTTTTTTAAAAAACTATTTGAACCAATGTTTTGGTCCACAATGAGTAAGGCCTTCTGTATCCAGTTCTTGCTTATGGTAGAATTGTTCCTTATATTATCCTCAAATGTTAAATTCACCCTTTAAATTCTAAAGGCGGTACCTGGTCAACCATACATAATATTGAGTCAGATTCTGAAAGAGTCAGATCAGTTAGCACTTGAATGAGAAATCACAATGAGACCCAAGGCTATAAACTGAACTGGGAAATAGGAGGGAAAAAATCCCAGAAGCAAGCAATGTCAAACCGTTTCCATACTGTTTTGAAGAAAACTATCTGGACATATCCATGTAGTCACGTTAAATTTGAGAAGGTTTTTGCTATAGAAAATAACGTTAACAATATCTGAACTAGCTAGCACGAATAACCTGGATTTGGAGAAAGAAGGATGGTTCTGTGTCAGGCAATTTAATTAGAATTAATTGAAACAAAGATGAAGAAAACAATTATGTGGTACATTGCTAAAGTTATTGTATTTTTTGTTTGTTTGTTTGAAAATGTTTGATCCATACTAAGCTGGTCATTACAATACTACTAAGTTAATGTTTTTATTTCAAAAAGAATTATTTAGAGAGGACCCAGCACAATAATTTTCTCCATACAAAAAGAATTTGAGGACTGGCAGAATGCAAATTCTCTCAGTGTTTTAGACCCCTTTTATTTTCAGAGATAACAAAGACAGTCATTCTAGTGCAAATATGAATTACTACACAGATTGGTGAATTGGGATTACTCTCCTTCATCATCATCATCATCATCACCACCACCACCATAGGATTTTGATTCAATTTTTTAAATGTATTATTAAGTGGAAACAACATTGTAGAAGTTCCAGTTCCCAGAAGTACATTTCACAAAAGAATTATCATTGTATCTCTATGGCATTGTATTATCTATGGCACTGTATTGTATCTCTATGGCATTGTATTATCATTCAGATAATCTAATGCCATAGCCTAAACAGTGCTGATAAACAAGAGTTGCATGCACATATAGAAATATAGCAAATATCCTTTTATAATTACAAAATACCTGCTGATCTAAGAAGCCAGTCTGAATGGGAAAATAGTTTGCTTTGTACTGATAACAGCAATTTGCTCGTACTGATAACAGAATCCAGATACTGTTAGGTTCAGATCCCAGCATTCATCACCACTGGCCATGCTGGTCTCGGTTGATGGAAACTGGAATGCTTCAACACCTGGAAAGCTACTAGTTTCCCAACATTATGTTAGTACCATAATTGCAATTTTAAAAAGTTCAAAACAACTCCAAATGAGTTGGAGTTTTTCTCCAAAGTCTACATAATTGCAGCTAGGTTTATGGCCAGCAAATATAGTTTTGCTTTTGAATAACTATTTTGAATAAATACAGTTAAACCATTTCAATTTAGTATAATATTACGAATACTCTACTGTGGGAAGCAAAAATTAATTAGGCCCATTTTTTAAAAAAAAAAATTAACATCAGTATCTTGCTAAATTACATATTTAGCATCATATTTGTATGTGTATGCTTGTTACTGGAAATTACCAGTTGTGTAAATTGTGTAACTCATTAGTTAGTTAAGCCTTCTGAAAAATACTATTCTATATTCTGTACATCTAATAGTTTCTGAGAAATAGAGTAAGAAATTGCAGTAACTGAATAAAATTAAACGTGTACACAAGTCAGTATTTTAAAGAGCTATAAAGCAAAACAAAGTTATTCTTCCTATCTAATTATAAATATACTTTGCCCTTATCTTTTGCCCTGAATAACAACTGTTCATATTAATGCAGTACATGTCTCTAGGAAGAGGTGTAAAACATCTCCAACATTTACTGAATTAGGGAATATATTTTCAAAATGTAGTAAAAGAGACTCCAGAAATGCCCAAGGCATTTCTACCTCAAAAAATCAATACAGGGCAAAGTTCTCAATAATTATAAAATGATAATATTACAAGCAAACAAACTTAAAATCTTTTCAGAGCATGTGTTTGATTTTTAAGACAAAAGTGAATTTTAGAAGACGTTTGCATTCAGAACATAGATTTAATTGGAATCTGTGAAGGCAACATCAGTTTGAAATGTTAGACAGAATTCCGCACAAAAAAGGAACTGCTCAAAAATGCTGGTAATACTTTATCCATGGTAAAAAGTATAAAGGACAATGGAATCAAGGAGGAAAATACTTTAGTGCAGAAATCAATGAAACCATGATAAGACTGGTGTAAAGTTTTATGTGTTGGTGGATAGCGCATAAAGTCTAATCAGAAGACGCAGTCGCACAGATATTCAAGGCACATTAAAAAGTTTTGCCAACATGGTATCAGTTCTCTTTTACAGAGCCCGTTGTTATCTCCAAAGTGTAACACTCATGGTGTACACTAACAGGTAGTAGGAAAACTTATGCCCAATTGTAATGTGTAAAAATATAAAATAAAGAAATCTTCTCATTGTAATAAATTACATTGTATCTCAGTCATGCAAAAACAATAGGTGCATTGAGCTCAAAGTTTAACTTATTTTATAGTTGTCTTTCAATGCTTATTTTACTTAACTGATATCTGCTTTAAAACATGTTTGACTTCTGAAACAGGTAAGTACCAAAAAAGGAAAGGGGGCGGGATAAATGTCTCCATTGTTGGAAGAAGTTCCAATGATTGTACCACTTTCTTTTACAATATTCATAATAATGTATTGGTATGATGTATGAATACATCCTACCTATATATTAATTTTGTAATTGCATTAATTATTCTGTTTTCATATTATCTTTCCTTCAAACATGGGATATCCTCATTTCATTCATTACATTGTATTAAAACCAGAAAATGAGTAAGCTGTTTGGGGTCATGTTCATCGTTATGAAAAATGAACACAAGACTAGGAAGTATAATTTAAAAAGAAATAAACCAATTAAAAATTAACATGTAGTATAATGCTACAGAAGAATTCCCTTCCCTGCGTAAAAATAGCAGACCTCCTTTCATACTTAGTTACTATAGTTACATCTATATGAAGAAATAGAAAGTTTTCTACTTTTTTATCACATTTCAGATGATATGACAATCAAGGTTATAATGGCAATCATTAATGTGAAAACCAAGTTAATTCAGGATTACACAAACTATCATGAAACATACTATCAGCACTTGTAATGACAAGGTCTTAGTTTCAAATTTAGAACTTTTAGAAATTCTAAATTTTAGAACTTCAAACTGGCCGCCATTTTATTTGTTTATTTTTACATATGCATACACAGAATCTCTTCATATATGTTTAATGTAGAAATCACTAGGATTTCAACTTCATGTACGAAGGACGTCAAGTGCTATAATCACCCACATGAACACTATATTACTCACATCTGATTCAAAGATCAAGAAACAAAACAATCAATGACTTCTTCATAGCTTTAAGGGGATATTCCTATGTTGGCAATTTTATTCATTCAATTCAACTCCTGCTAGTCCCTCAAGATATGCAACCATTCTTTGATACCACACTAAAAAAATTGGAGAGTCTAAACCAATCCTATCTATATTGTTTGCACTTATAGACCAATTTAAAATTGTGAGGAGGGAAAGGAAAGACATTTTCAGGTGATGTGAGTCCCCAAAAATGAAACACATGCACACTAAGTCTCCTTATGTTTGCTATGGCGTTCTCCTATACTTTGCTTAGACTGAGAACAAAAGCTCTGGAAAATGTCCAACAACTTTATCACACACAAGTCTCTTTCCCCCAGAATGTTTCTCAGCTGTGGTTGCAATAAATATGTATTTCTGCTCTCTCTTTCCTTCCCCATGGTAACAATGAAAATGGGTTACTCAGTCTGATGAAAATGTTCATCTTTTCTGTACACAGTATATAGATCAACACAAGGATGGCATTTCTTTTCAAATCCTATTATTCAGCTGCTGATATGTGGCAGGAAAGTTCAAGGTGGCAACTGCAGGAAGAATCCTGCAAACCAAATACCCTGTAATATAGCAAACAAAGCAAAAATAATCTAGAAATGTGTTTATTACATGCAATTTTAAGGGTCAGAATATATCAAATCATTAAACAAAAAGTAGAGGACTCTGCAAAGAGGGAGACACAATTCTGGTTTGGTTTGGATTTGGTCTACAACGTTGGTCAGATAATGAATCCTGTATACAAGCTTCATTCTTTTTGGAAAACCGTATTTTAGGTGAGCTCTAAGAGGTGGGAGGTACAGAAAGAAGCAGGCTCAGGAAACCTCTATTCTTGCTGAGCAAAGCATGCAGAAGAACAATAATCAACTTTCAGGCATCACAGCTCCTTGAGATGTCTAATATACAAAGAAGCATTAGCCATCCAAGTAATTGTCCCACTTATATTGCCTCTCCCCTATCTCCTCACTTTACTAATCAGATTGTCTTTCATTTGGCTGTTTTAAGTGAGCATGCTTTGTTCTCCCATTAACCCTTTTGTTTACTTTCAAACTGTGAGCTGAAGACAATGAATTCATCAGACTACCAGACTTTGGATACGAACTGGGTGAATTCTTGTCCGTTCCCCATGTATGAAGAAAGCCTCTTCTTTTTTTTCCATATTTCAAAAGCGAGTCCAAAATCGCAAAAAGCAGACTTTCTCAGGCTTAATAGTCATCTTTTCTGCTAATATCCAATGGTAGTAGCAATTCTCACGGAAACAGAGTTTTGGTTCATGTTCTGAAAGAAGTTACCAATTAGGTTTGAAAAGTATGGCTTTTTAAAAAAATGAATTACCAATTATAACAAATAGTTGAAAGCTAATTCCATACATGTCACAAGTTCCCTTTTTAAGTTTAATTTCCAAAAAAGTGGGCAAAAATTACAGCCTGAGGAAACTTTGTAAAAGATTATTTCTATGGCAATAAGAAGACAGAGACACCAAGTGGTACAGTAATCTGGTGCCTATGCTATACTTAAGACAGAGGCCACGGATGTCCAAAACAGCCATCTCAGTATTTTAGTACAAATTAACAATCAGGAATAATCCCTGTGTTATCATAGCTTAGTATGAAGAAGTATTTGACGAAAGATCTGAAAGCAATGAGTTCAAGCCAAGGAAGGACCTATTTCTGCACCACTCTGAAATATCTGAAAGCAAAAAATCCAAATGGCATCTTATTCAACTCCTGAATATAAAACACTGTTTGTTGAGAAGTTCTCCTACACAAGCCCCATTGATATGATCAGCAACCCTGACAGAAAACTAGTGTTCAATGTGTTTATTTCCACAGCCGTAGATACCCATGACATTCTTTATTTTTTTTATTGTGGTCCATTAGCATCCCGGTGCTCATTCTTTTTCTTTCCTGTTCTGTTATCCTTCATGATTGCCAAAACCTGCCACCTCTGGGTCCTCTCTAAGAATGACTTCTGATATGCTAAAATATTCCCTTGTCTCCGAAGTCTTCCCCAGTGAAAATCAACTTCTAGAGGAATTGTCAAAGGGCTAGCCTTATTCAACCACCCAACATGAGAACCAGCAGAAAGCAAGAAAGGTGATCAACACTTTTAATGGCATTTGCCACATTAAACCTGCCACTTCTCAAGGCAACAACCATTTGGAGAAGGAAGAGCCTCTATTGATGACAAGCGTGCCACTAAATGAGTGGGAAGGGAATATACATGGGCGTGATCAAACTAGTGAAGAGCAGAAGAGGAAAATAGGAGAGACTGTTTAATTTTTACTGTGGGAGGAGGCAAATACCTGAAGATAGGTATTTTTAGTTGAAAGGATTCAGACTGGTGCCACTGATTAAATAATGCCCAAAATAAATCTAAAGGAGCCGGCTGAAAGATGGAGAAGTGTCTTAGCTCTGTCTGCAAAGCAGGAGGCGGGTATTCATTATTTCTTTTCCACCTTTTTGCCAACTAAGACCCAGCCGAACCTACCCGGTTGTCCTAAACTACCGCGCCCCGCTTGTCAGCCTCGGTGCAAATCTTTAAACCAGCCACTTTGCTTTTTTTTTTTAAACCCCCGCCTGACTCAGCAACAAGAAGAGGTGTCTGCTCCCGAAGGAGGCTGGCCACCGGACGGCGGGACCCCGCTTTCTCCAAGGGAGTTCTTCCTCTTCCCGCATAATCCTAGCAATCCAGAGTAGCGGAGCCAGAAACACGGAGCTCCGGGCTTCTCCTTCTCCGGCGCCTGCAAACTGCAGTTTTGCATCGCTCTCCGCTTGGATTTCGCAGCGCTTTTAGGGGGACAGCGGAGAGCGATGCAAAACGCCTTCCCGCCCACCCTTAACACGCCGATCCCCAAGTCTCTTCGGGGGGGAAAAAAGACTTTGGAGCGCCCCGCTGAACCCGGCTAAAAGTCGGTGGGGGACTTTCTTTCCACCGCGACAGGCTGCGGTTGCGGGCAAAAGGAAAAGTGGCTGGAAGCCGCTTCTCCTCCTCCTCCGTGCGCTCGGGCTTTTCCTCCGCTCCAGCCTCCCCGAGCGGCCGCCCGAATCCGCGGAGGCGAGAGAAGCGGCACGGGTTGGCTTTTTGCCTAGCTTTGGCCGGCAGTCGGGGAGGCGACGGGGCAAAGAGGCGTCCGCTCCGTCCAACCTCTGGGGAAAGCCGCCGTCCAGGTGCAGCAAAGTGAAAAAGCAGCCTTACCTTGCGCAGCCGAGCCGGGGCTGCTGGCACTCAGGATAGCCAAGGCGGGCAATACGACCATTTGCAGTAAGTATCCCAGTCCCAGTCCGTAGCGGGCGGCGGCGGCTTCCAGCCCTTTGCCCATGACTGCTTCGGGGGGAAAAAGACTCGAAGCCCAAGAGCCCTCCAAGCCCGAGTCCGGCTCGCGCCCCTTGCCGCCGTCTTCCACCTCCTTGGCCGCGGCCGCGGCGGCGGTTCCTCCGTGAGCTCTCGCCCTCCCGCCGGCCCCGCTCTCGACTTTCCGACGGGGAGGGAGCAGTCGCGGCGGACCCTCGCCCGCCTGCCCGCTCGGGGAGAAAGTGGGGGGGGGCTCTTGTCCCGTTTGGCGGAGAGAGGGGCTTCTACTCGCCCGACCTCCCGTTTGAGGGGACAGCAGTTCGAGCCCCGCTTGGAGACCAAAGCGTAGCAGAGTTCCCTCTGCCCGAGCGTCGCTTAATGCTGGTTCTTCTGTTTTTGGCGCCGCCGCTGCTGCTGTTGCTGCTGCTGCTTCTTCTTTAGCCGCCCTGGCTTGGCCGGTAAACGCAGCTCCACCTAAGGTGGGGTAGCGCGCTCCTTAGCCCGAATTGCGCGCGGTGGGAAAGGCGTCCAGGTGACGGCGATTCCGAGGCGACCAGGAATGGTCATTTCATAGTCTTGGCTAAGAAGTCTGAAGGAGCCGCCGGATGCCGAGCCCCGGAGTAGGAGGGGAAGCTGCACCGACTTCCCCGCAGCATCCTTCCCAACTCCCTTTGGAGGCGCGGCGACCCGACAGAAGCACACTCCCCTTCTCGCCGCGACGCCGGCGTGAAAGCGGAGCGAGCCGGCGCGCCGTACTCTCCCTCTGCCTTTCGTCCCCCCTCCTGAATGTTGGCCACGAGCTGCGGAGTGAAGCCCGGCTGAGGCACCGCGCGGTAGTAAGGCAAATAAGCGCTCGGCTTTCCCCAGGAAACGCTGCAAAGCCCGGAGCTGGACTTTCGGACGAGAGTGGCTCCTCCCTTGCTCGTGCCCGCCTGCGCACTTCAAGGGTGTGTGGAGGATAGGCGGGCGGCGAATTGCCCGGAGTGGATTCGCAATCCTAAACGCTACGAGTATCTTCCGCGTATCCGAGGCAGGAGAAGGGAAGCGAGGCAGCTTCCCAGTCGTTCCTACAGTATATTTTGTGAAAAGGACGGTCACGAAGATGGCTTTCCGCGAAAGTAGGTAGTGTGGCGGGAAGTGGAAACGGGGGGGGGGGGGGGGGGAATTGCTGCGCGGACTGAGAAAAGCAACGGGATGAAATGAATGAATAAGGAGTAGGTGGATGTGAGTCTTCTTCCAGGCGTTTTATTGGAGCGTAAATCCCATAGGATAGATTCATTTCTGAGTAACTGCCTATATGGAGAGTCTTCAGTCATCCAGGTCACGGTTGTCCCAAAGGTGCTTTTTTTCCAAAAGGCAACTGGACTTTCTGGTTTTTTGTGTTTTTTTTTGAAGACGTTTCGCTACTTACCCATTAAGCTTCTTCTGCTCTTCTTCAGCTCAGAGCTGAAGAAGCTTCTTGGATGACAAGCAAAACGTTTTCAAAAAAATAAATAAATAGAAAGTCCAGTTGCCTCATGCAAAAAGCATCTTTGGGATTTCTGAGTAACCATGTTTAGGATTGAGCATTGAGGATCAACTACTAGGAGGTGCTGATCGTGGAAGAGCACTATCCATTTCTGCCAATAGTTTAGTAAAATACACCTACCAGTGTCTTTTTAGTTTGAATAAAGGCACTTTCGCCAGTTATAAGGGATGCAGGGCTTGCCCTCTGGAGTAACTAATTGTAGACAAGAACTGAAGGCAGAGCATCACAACACATCCACAGTAAGAGTGTTTGTAGTTCCTACTACTATTACTAATAGTTAGTAGTTTCTAACTGTTCTGGTAATCAATTTGAGATTCTCTAAACAATAGTTTCCCTTCTAAGGTGAATAAGTGGTTACTAAAGGGAAAGACTTCCTCCCCACTCTTGATAATTCAGTTTTATTTGCAGCAATACAAGAGTTCTTCGCTATTTGCTTTCTGATTTTTTTTTTAATTCAAACCCCTGTGAACCATCAGGTTATTTTTCCCAAATACATTTTTATTAAAAAAAATTAAACATAAAGGTAAAAGCTAATACAAAGGAATAGGCAAAGGAATGCAAAGGAAAAGAGAAAGAAATCAAAGAAAAAACAAAGAGTGCAAAAAAAAAAAAGCCCCAAAGTTAATAAAAATAGAAAGAAGCAGCATATAAACAAGTGGTTTTGATATTCTTCATAGTGGTTATAAGTACAGATATATTTTACCCATAGCTCTAAAGTTAGACCGTTACTCTTCTTTACTATGGTTACTATCTAATCATTAGAACCATAACTCACAAGTTCAATTTTTTTTCATTTTTACACAAAGCATCCGTAAGAGAAGTCCAGTAAGCAAAAACATGTAGATGATGTCTCTTCCCTAATCAAAATAGTTAATTTATTCATTTCAACCAAAGTCTGAACTTCATTAATCATTCTTCCATAGTGGATAGAGTTGAATCTTTCCATCTCAGATTTCATCTCTGTGCGCACAATACTCTGTATATACACTGTATCTGTTTTGGGGAATGAATTGTTTTCAAGGGAGTAGAGTACAGGAACATTTCTGTTAAGTCCCATAAGCTCACTTAAGAACAAGACAAAATTTACTGGCTGAGCTCACACATTGCATCAAATGGTTGTGATTGGACACTGAACCTAGCCAAGTGCATTTTAGCTTAACATGATAATCATTAAGTTATCCATGGGTTCATATGAATACAGCTAGTGTGTGTTGTTTGATTTTGGCTTAGGATAATATAGGAGTCCAGTCTTCGTTAGCTTATAAAGCAGAGTTTATGACTTGGTATTCTTCGAAGCTTGCCTCTGTGGTTTAACAAACTAGCAAAATAAAGCATGGTTTAGCACACTGGAACAATGCACTCTGACAAATGTGAACATGTAGATCAGTTGTGTAACCTGGTGCCTCCCAAAAGTGTTAGGGCTAAAAAATAAATAAAATTTCCTTTCTGCTTCTGAGTCCTTCTACTGACTTTATAAACATATTCTAGTAAATTTCTGGTGACAAAATGGTTTCCTATTTCTTCTAGGATGTTTTGTTAATCTCCCAGTCTAGTCTAGGATTACTTCATGGTGTCTTCTCCAGGTCCTAATCAGGTGTGACTCTGCTCAACTTTTCAAGATCAGCCTAGATTAACTAGCACTTGATACTAATTCCAACTGCTGCATATTCGCACTGTAACTTCCAGAAATCTCAAAATATCTGGTCAGCATAAGGAAGGCACAAGTAGGCCTCAAAAGTCTGGGCCGAACCAGCTTTTGGTTGCATTAACTGAAAGAAAAATATTACACCGTTTTGCATCCTTGGGCATAACCAAAAGAAGAAAAAAGAAAAGATAAGTGCCCATTTTCTACGTGTGAGAAGATGGATTTCACCAATGTATACTGGTTCCCATTTCTTCTTCCTTGAGCATGCTAAGGGTGAAAAAGAATATACAAATTGAAATAATAAATCAAATGCATGCATTTTCTAAGAAGTCTGTTTGAAAAAGCAATAGGTTTTGCTTACTAAGTTAGGAAAACAAAGCATTTATTTCTTGCCTTGTTCCATATATACTGCTATTTTGCTAAAATACCTAGTCACAATTCCTGGGATTGCTTTCTGGCCAACTAATTAAAAAAACAAAATTAACTCTGTAACTCAACATCTGTTAATTGTGTTAATGGCTTATTTGTTTGCTGCATAGTAAACTAAGGGAGACTCAACTTAAGATACATGCGAACAATTAGTATGAAAATGTTATTTGCTTCACTGTGCTGTGCCCTAATGGATTACTCATTATTAGGTGTGGTAGACATTACACTTTTATGCATTTAACCAATTAAAGGAAGACTTAGACATGGTTGGACTTGATTTGGAATGCATACTGTGACAATTTTGGAAAGCTCCCAGGCCGTGCTAAGATAATGAATATTCCTAAAACCAAGTATTGAATAGGAAATTTGCCATGAAGAATTAGTTGGGCTGTATTACAGCTCCAGAAACATTATTTTGTGCTCCTAGATTTCCTCTTTTTATCTGCAGCTTGTTACATTCCCCTTCTCATTTCAGTTTGCTTCCCAAGAGAACCCTAAGATTCTAGATCTATGCTAACAGAGGATGAATGTAGTATTCATACCAGGAAATTTGGAAAACTGACTTCCAGAGTCATGAATCAGGAACAAGCTGACTCCCATCTCTCATTCCACCATGTTTAGCCCCCGTTGATAGGCTCGCAACTTGGGTGTCCTCCTGGATGCTCGGCTGACCCTAGAAGACCATCTAAGAGCCGTGACCAGGGGGGCCTTCGCACAGGTTCGCCTGGTGCGCCAGTTGCGCCCTTTCCTGAACCGAGATGACCTTCGCACAGTCACTCATGCCCTGGTTACTTCGCACTTGGATTACTGCGATTCCCTCTATATGGGCCTGCACCCGGAGACTCCAACTGATTCAGAATGCAGCACAGGTTGTTATGGGAGCCCCTCATTACTCCATATAACACCCCTCCTGCGTGAGCTGCACTGGTTACCAGTGGTTCTCCGGGTCCGCTTCAAGGTGCTGGTTCTCACCTCTAAGGCCCTACATGACTTAGGTCCAGGATATTTGCAGGACCTTCTCCTGCCTGCCTCCCACCATCCTGTTCACTCACATAGGGCCGCTCTCCTCAAGAGTTCCGACAGCGAGCCAATGTCATCTAGTGGTGCCCAGGAGTAGGGCGTTCTCTGTGGGTGCTCCCACCCTCTGGAATGAGTTACCTACCGAGCTCCGGACGGCTACTGATCTCCGCTCCTTCCATCAGGACCTGTTCAAGCAAATAGGCTGACTCTGATTCTGGGTTTTATTATTAATTAGTTATTTGGTTTAAAATGGGATTTTATTGTACATGTTTCTTAACTTGTGTTCGCCGCCCAGAGTCCTTCGAGAGAAGGGAAGCATATAAATACATGTAATAAATAAATAAATGTTTTGAGCACAGCAGCCAATTATTGGTACCATAAAGAGGCAGTATTGCTTAATGGTCAAAGCACCAGGCTAGAAAATGGAAGATCGTGAATCCAAGTCCAACCTTACGCATGAAAGCCAGCTGAGTGACTTTGGGCCAGTCTTTTTCTCAGCCCAATTCATCTCACAGATTGCTGTTGTGGGGAAGATAGAAGGAGGAAGGTGAGATGGATAGGTTCACCACCTTGTGAAAATAATAAGGGCAGGATATAAATACATAACACAAAAGGACAAATTATAAACATTTTGAGGGACCCTACAAATATTCCGCTTTATTAGTATAAACATTTCTCATTGTTATGCTGTTAGATGCAAAGTCTTCTTGATTTTACCTAGCCTGGCATACTGAAGTAGTCAGGCATGTACAATAATATCTTTACCACAAAACCCACACTTGAGCATATTCTAGTGAAAGGAGTGAGTTCAGAAGGCCCTATTTTATCCTGGTAGAGAGGACAAACTCTCCAAAGCTCCAAAAGAAGCTGAAATTGATCAATATGAAATAATTGAAACAAATGGTGGTGGCCAATAGGAGTACTAATACATAGGAAGGAAACAACAAAGAAATTGGTGTTTTTGGTCATTAAAGAATTTGCCCCCTTGTGTATATTTAATAAATATTTTGTTGCCTTTTTATTGTGTTTTAAATGCAAACTTTTATAATCAATTACATAATTTTGTAATTAGCATGGTTCACTTTCTCTCCGCATCTGTGGCAAACCTATAATCTCCATCATTATCACTGAATATAAATAAGATGACCTACTGAACTATTAAGAAATTTGAATTTGAGGAGTGTGCTTCTATGTATGATTTATGGTTTGTGCAGCCTAAACTTTCACACGTGTTATCAAGGAAGGGGAAATGGTTTGTGTGAGTTTATAACTCCCAACAAAAAACTACCTATCGCAGTTCAGCTATAGAAAGAGAAATTAAAGAGAATAAAGAGTTTTTATGCCTTTTCTAAACTTACCATGTATGCTCAAAAGCAAAGTGGATGTGTGATGATAATTATTAATACAGAATTAAGAGTTGCAACATTTCTCCCTGCAATAAGAACCAGTAAAGTGGAAAAAGTTAATACACCATCTGTTGTTTCACTAAAAGCAGGTGAAGTGCATTTACAACAGTTATACAATCCATCTAATATTTAGATTGTCACGTACATCAATAAAGAAGGCTACTGCCTCCATTTCTGTTCCTACTTAACATGTAAAATTCTTCTTACAGCATAGAATTTTCTAGCTGTAAGGTACATAGTCATTTTATAGGTAATTTTGTTCTTTTTTCAGGGTACATAGGAGTAAAATACTGCAGGCACCATGCTTGGGAGAACATGCATAATATTTACAATTGTTTTAATCCTATACAGTTTCCAAGGAAGTTAGCTTGTTTTTGTTTAGAACTGTTGGGGACTGTACCAGTAATCCATAAAGCCAGAATGTGCTGCTCCTTCGAATTCTCAGAGACATTCACTGATAAAGGAGCCTCATGGGGTATATCTCTTTCCAGAATTCAGCCAACTGGGAGTTACATGAGGTGGAAATTAAAGGGGAAAGGGGAAGCCATTTCATGCCACTCAGTATATCGATTACTCTTCATACATCTACTAAAAGCACCAAATGTAAAGAAATAGTATTAATAGCAGTATTAGTTATATTTATTTCTACTTATGATTGGATGGACCTAAAGCAAAACAGGATTTAGTCCCCTACAGAAACACCTTGAACAGGGCAATATACATATTAGTAGTATTTATTGGAAGGAATCCCCAATACCCGGGGATCCATAACATTATCTCACAATACTTTGCCTTTCTAATTTATTTAGAGAGTGAGTGAGTGAGTGAGTGAGTGTGTCTGTCTGTCTGTCTATCTACCTATCTGTCTATCACCTATCTACATTTTTCCGTAGGGATATTGGTTGGCCTATCCTTCTCTCCCAATGTTACATTGCAAAAACTTTGGCTGAGAAAAAGTGACAGGCGAGAAATTTCTCAGCAGGGATTTAAATGTAGTTGTCCTTACCGATTTAAGTTCTTAGCTGGTTTTGAAAAGCAAAGCAAGGTCCAACCTGGTTAGTTCATGGATGGGGGACCACCACGAAATCTGAGGGGTTTTTTTTCTAGCTCCCTTGGCTAAGAAACAAACAGAGATGAGCACCGCCCCCTAGAGTCCAACACAACTAGACAGGAAAAACCTTTACCTTTAGAAAATTTGAAAAATGCCTCATAAGAAGACAAGTGTACCCTATGACTATCATTAAGTGTTGTACCTTATGATTCTTGATGAGCGTATCTTTTATGTACACTGAGAGCATATGCACCAAGACAAATTCCTTGTGTGTCCAATCACACTTGGCCAATAAAAAATTCTATTATTCTGTTCAATGCTAAGACCACTTCCATACCATTATCAACAAAAACACCAGGAGATAACAACAACGTCACAGGGGAAAGGAGAATTGAGTTCCTTAGCCCATAGATGCTACTGCATGCTTATTCCAACATATAATACGGAAGGTGACGAGCTTTATATACTACCTGGTTAAGCATAAAAGTTGCTTATTTCTCCGCCCACCCGCTAGGTTTCCTTGGCGGAGGAATCCCTTGTTTTTTATTTCACGCCTCTTTCTGTCAAAAGAGGCAGTCCGGCTAGATTCATTTATTTTTAGAAAACCTGGGTATTTAGACGCCTCCAAGATTGTCGATCGCTGCGTCTCTCCCAACTCAGCCCTAAGCAAAGAGTAACATTCTAGGATCGCGGCTTAACTGGCTCGCCACGGTGGGCGATTCAGAAGGGGCGCATAGGAGGATTTGCTTAAAATCTGCGCAGAGTGTCTATCAAGCAGAACCAGGCTCGAAAGCCTTCCCGATTATCCCGCTTTCACGGACGGGGATTCACCCGCGGGGCGATCGGTTGCGCCACAGAGGCGCAAAAAGGCCGCCCCGATCCCGAGATGAGAAGTTCCGAGAGGTTTGCAAACTCCCGGGGATTCCCTCCTGAAACTCCTCGAGCGGACGACATAACGGAGCGATCCATTCTGCTGCCTAAAGAGCGCCCAAGCGGGACGAAGGGAAAGTCACGAGTAAATGTTGGGGAAATGCAGAAGTTTGTACTCTTTTCCCCCGCCGCCCAGCCCCAAAAATGCTGCCTATCTATAGGAACCGTGAACAGAGAGCAATTCTGCTCCCAATCCAAAGGAGCTCAGCTTTCCGCGAGCGTCTCACAAAATCCGAACTGGAGTCTCCGATAGGGAAGGAGCGGAGCCTTCTCTTGCGTTTCCCTTTAAAACTGCTTTTCAAAGGATGAAGACCTGCGGTGCATCCGCCGTCAACTGCAGCAAAAAAAGCCGTTTTCGTCTTTTTAAAAATGAAGCTTGTAAGGAAATCTAAAGGGCGGGGGGGGGGAACCTGTTTGAAAAAGAGCTGTCTTGGGGGAGGCAAAACAAAATAGGAAAGGCTTCTCTGCTTTCAACTTTTTTTTTTTAAACAACCCACCCTGCCTTGCTTGGGCATGGAAAATTGTCTTCCCTCTCTTTCATTCCACACAGATCTGTGGTAATGCTGGAATTCTGCCAGAAAAAGAAAAAAAAAAAGAAAAAAAGAAGAAACTGTAATGGAGTAGTTAAGAACTGAACTGGAACTTCCCAACATCTCCTCCTCCTCTTCCTTTTCTCCACATGCCCTTAGGGAAACAAGAAGATATAACATCTGCCTACTCGAAAAAGTTGTTGGGATTATGGATATCATACGTGAAATGCTTTGGAAATGTGATTTATACAGCAAAACCTACCTGCTGCCACCAGATGGGAAACTGTTTTGTAGCATACCCTGGCAGCCATTTTGAACAAAATATTATTTACTGGTCGATAACAGTAGAGAAAAATCTTATCTTTCAGTTGGGTGTAGGAGTCACATAAGTTAGCAACCGTGAAAATTAACTGTAAAATACAATGCAATAACAATATTACATGCCCACAGATCCATCATGCTATTCCATTCTGGAATAAGAAAGGTTAAGCAAAGTGGGGGGGGGGGAGCAAAGAAACCAAAGAAATTAAAGGCTAGAAGTAAGAAAAGTAGAAAGAAGCATGCCTAGAACTAATTTGTAGCAAAATACCTTTCACTATATTTCTCTCTGCTTGTCTGCCTTTCCAATATTTACTTCCATCGTTTTTATCTATTATTATTATTTATTAAATTTATTTGCTGCCCATCTCACCACAAGGTGACTCATACACTGCTACATAAATTGTCTTTTTGTTCTTGTTTTTTTTTCTGTTCTAAAGAATGGATCAACCTTTTTCCCTGCATCGAGTTCCATTTATTCTACCTTCTTATTTCTGTTTTGTGAATTGATCCTTATTCTCATTGTATGATCAAATCACCTCATTTAATCTACATTCATTCAGCACGTACTCATTTTTGTTCTTATATTAAGAACTTTTAAAAGCGCCATTTCTAGGGGAGTCAACTAACTTTCTATGTTTCTCCTGATACATCCAAGGTTCAGTTCTATAGGACAGGATAGGATATTCTTTATTGGCCAAGTGTGATTGGACACACAAGGAATTTGTCTCCAGTGCATGTCTCACTTGTGGGGTGCCGCAGGGATGGGTTCTCTTCTCCCTGCTTTTCAACATCTGTATAAAGCCTCTGGGTGAGATCATTCGAGGTTTCGGGGTGCGGTATCATCAGTACGCTGATGATACCCAACTTTATATCTCTGTCCCGGACCAACCCAGGGATGCCCTTTACATGATGTCTAAGTGCCTGGAGGCAGTGCGGGTTTGGATGGGTAGGAACAGGCTCAGGCTCAACCCCTCCAAGACAGAGTGGCTGTGGGTACTGGCGTCCCATGATCTAGCACCCCCATCTTTATTGATGGGAGGGGAGTCTCTTGCTCCGTCCGAAAGGATTTGTTCACGGCTATCTTTAGTGGACCACGGCTATCTTTAGTGGACGGCTGTGACAAGGGGGGCATTTGCACAGGTTCGCCTGGTGCGCTAATTACGCCCTTTCCTAGACATGGACACCCTCCATACGGTCACTCATTCTCTCATTATCTCTCGGTTGGATTACTGCAATGCCCTTTACATGGGGCTGCCCTTGGGCTGCACCCGGAGGCTCCAACTGGTCCAGAATGCGGCTACACGAGTAGTTATGGGTGCGTCCTATTACTCCCATGTGACACCACTTTTGTGCAAGCTGCACTGGCTGCCAGTGGTCCTCTGGATCTGCTTCAAGGTGCTGGTACTCACCTATAAAGCCCTTCATGGCACGGGCACGGGATATTTGCAGGAGCACCTCCTATCGGCCTCCCATCGCCCAGTGCGCTCACATAGGGCAGCCCTCCTCCGGGTCCCCTCAGCCAGACAGTGTTGACTGGTGGTCCCCAGGATGAGGCCATTCTCTGTGGTTGAACCAGTCCCCTGGAATGGGCTGCCCACCGAGCTCCGGACGGCCCCCGATCTCCATACTTTCCACGCCGACCTAAAGACATGGCTCTTTCACCAGCTTCCCTGATCTGTGTGGTTTTTACTTGGGGTTTGGGAGGATTTTATATTTGGTTTTAATATTATTTAAATAATTGTTGGGTTGTTTTATTATTGTGAGCCGCCCCGAATCCTACAGGAGAAGGGCGGCATATAAATCTGACAATAAATAAATAAAATAAATGTCTCAGTGTACATACCAATAACAAGTGATAGGTCACATATTATAAATCATAGTTACAAAATCATTAATCATAAGTTACAAGCATCAAGTGATAAATCATCATAATAAACACATTAGACAGAATAAACACATGTCATGTCTACCAGCATTTAACCAGTCTTAAACATTCTTCACCCATTTTCCCATCTTTGGAAATATCCTGTCATCATATACAAATATATCTACTTGTTCTAGCGTTTGTACATTTATGTATAACTTGTGATTGTTCATTCATTCATTCATTCTGTCAACTACCTTGGACTTTGATACATTAATTTTAAGATTCATGTCCAGCACTACATCTTATGGTCCATTTAGCATTCTAGGAAGTCATTTCAGTTCTCAATCAACAGTAGTACATCATGTAGACAAAAGTGCAGGTATATTCACATCTCTAACCAGCACACCTTTAATGCATTTCTTATATGTGTGTCTAGAAATATGTGAAATAATTAAGGAAACATCACACATCCTTATCTTATTCACTGCTTAGTATGGAAATATTCACTAAGTGTTCCATTTATTTTCTCTCATTTTCCTTTCATTGTATGCTACTCTTATCTCATTCAGTTAACCAACTTCCAACTCCACAAAATATTCAAGTTCATTATCTTATGATTTCTCTAAACCAGCAAATGTTAAATAAAATATCTCAAGGACCTGCTGAAGAGCAAAAATCTGCTCAGCAGCCCCTGCGTGGCATAAAGCCATATTACGCTTCTCAAATTTTACTTGTTCTTTTTTTACACTCTTCAGTCAGAGTTCTACCACAAGCCCCACTTAACAAACAAATCCACCTGCAGATTTTTCACGCATTCTGATTGCCCTTCCCTTTGCACGGGGAAGCCATGATGCCAATCTGCCATTTGTCAGTAAGATACTCAATTCACAAGGTAAAACAAATTGCACAATAGAGCAAGGCCATCTATACTTGATAAGAAAAAGATTTTCTCATCAGGCAAAACATAAGAGAGGCAGCCAGCCAAACTTCTGGGGAACTAAATGGCAAAGAAACTTCAGTTCTAGTTAAACTCCTGCCCCTTACAATAAATGTACCCAGCTAAAGATATCTCTGTGGTTATCTTCTTTCAAGATATTTTCTTACTCTTCAGTCTGGTTCACAACTTGAGTATTTTCTGATATATTGTATGGACTGATATGTTTCACTTCCATTTAAGGCCATTACCAGAGCTAAGTAACCACCACTGAGCTGGTACAAACTGTCTGTATAAAATTCACCTCTTCCATTGCCTGACAATGCTTAGTTTTATTTACTTCCATAACATTCCTGTAACAAAAATGGGATGGTGAGTTCCAATATAATATTATAGACCACAAGAGACCCGATGGAATGAAAATATCCCCATAAACCATCTGATATACACACAATTGTTGACACTGATAGTGGACCCACACTATTATCTGATGTACACAATTACTGCATTTGGATGGAGAAATGAAGAATATTGGACTTACCTAACACAGTAAAATAAATCAAGTGCTATGTTCCTGATTAGATCTTTATGTATCTGCAAAAACAAAAGCTTCCTTAAATAGATGTTTCATCTCCTCTTTTTTTTTTTTACTGAAACTTCTCAGTCATAGCTGTTTGCACAGACCTACTTGTCTTACAGCATCACTTCAGCAGCTTTCTGCATGGTTCTGTAGAATAACACTTTTTAACACCTCCAGCAAAGGATGGGGAATTAGGAGCTTTTCTCCCTTGTGGAAGTTTATTGGGGTTACCTAAGCATCAGTGTTGACTGACTTTTACAGCAGCAATAAAATCCTTGATTTAATGATTGCTGGAATGGAAGAGGTATCTGTTAAATCAGCATGTCTGATTTAAATCTGAATTGGCTTTAATGCATTTTCGGCATAGGTAAAGTGGAAATGGGATTTTATGAATGTGGAATTCAAATATTTTCACCTGCATAAAGTGAGAAATAATATTGCGGAGAAATAAAGTATGTAATAATTCTTCTTTAGGAGAAGAAGTGACAGAATTTGGGGGCAGAGTTAAAAGAAAGATCAGCCTACATAGCCACAAATGGACTAAATTCAATCTCTCCTGAATTCCATGGACCCTTATCTAACTCCAAGTAGACACTGACCTTTAGTTACGAAGATTCCTGCACATAAGATGTTTTGCAGTAAATCGATTTAATTGGACCTTCACATGTGGACCTGGTCTTTTGTGCCTGGCATCATCTTATCTATTATATCCAATGTGTGCTAAACTGACATCCATTAAGTAGATGGTTTATTACACTACTAAAAAGAAGTGAAGAAGTCCCCTCTTTTCCCCTTATAAAATAGTGAAAAATTGGGTTTCTTCTTATCTTTTCAAACAATGAAAATACATTTCTTCAAAACAGAGGATCAACATTAGAGTTAAAATATTTAGAACACATAATTCTTTCTGTAAATATACTGTATCTCTTTTTTCTCCCTTGCTGTAGGTAAGGTAGGAACACCCCCCCCCTCCCCGGAAAAACTGCTACTATTGTATCATTGATATTTTATGGTGTCAACTATTATCAACTGGTCACTTATCCACGATTAAGAAGCACTCTTTTTAAATGTATTTTAATATATATTTTTGAAAAAGTATACACACCAGAGGAAGAGAAAGAACAAGGCAGTAAAATAAGATCCAAGTGAAAAATAAACAAGAGGTTTACAAACAAGAGGTTTTGCATAAATTATAGGTTTTCAGTATATCATTATAAATAGATTTTTTTGGAGGAAGAATTTTTTTTACTGTTGGCGATAGCCCCTAAACACACTTCAGTGCACATTACTTGTGAGTCCCAATGCATTCATTCCACTTAATTCTTATGAATTCTTATGCAAAGGATAAGCCTGCATGGGGTAATTCAGAGTTGGTTTCAAATGTTCTACAAAAGCTGAGCATCTCTCTCTTAGAACTATGCAACTCAATTTTCACAAGAGAGGATTTTCAAGTATCTAGTCAGCAACTCATGAAACTTGCAGAACTGCCTTCTTTATAACAATTACAATAGCTATCTGTATCATATTTTCCATGGTACAAAACTTCGTACTTTGATTGGTCAGAAAATGTGATATCCTTGCAACAGAATCCAAGGGAAGACTTATACATGGAAAAAAAAATCCTTTGTGCAAGTAGACAAAGACTGATGAACCAAATCAGCATGTGTACAACATTAATATGCATATCTACTGGAATCTAGGATACAAGGAATAATGAACATAAGGAAGCCAAAGCAAACTGGTTCTTTCAAATATCAGAATTAATCATGTCTTCCTTAAAATAAAATAAAAAACCTAAACTAAATAACCCACTTTGCTTATTTTGCAGGACCTGAAAATAAGATTTGTACCTCTCACATAACACTTTTAGTAATAGAAAATTACTAGGCTAGGTTAATAGCTTTAATCATACCTGTGCCACATGTTGCAGTAAGGGCACATTTTGGCCAATCTTCTGCATGTGGTACCAAGATCTAAGCATAATGAAACATTCTTCCCCTATTCTATTAAACTAAAAAGTCTAATCAAGAGATGAACTTGCAAGTCAAAATACTGTTGCATGCATCCCACAATTAGGAATACTCTAAATGCAGCATATTGACAAATTTCAATTTTATTATTAACTCATTATTAACTATTATGATCATAAGCTCAGGATAAATTAATATCCTAAGGACTTTGAAATTCAGTAAGAAATGTGAGTGAATATGAGAACAAAGTTTTATTGCTTTTTTGCTGATTTAGAAAAAGTACATCATAAAGTAAATAGGCTTGATGATTGTGGAACACTTTGGATAATATGAATTGATGGCTGGTTGCTGAACGCATTAAGAATTACATATGAGGGAAATATATGGTATGGTTAGCAAATGGTTCAGCACTGAACTGGGAATAAAAAAAATGGGTGAATTTGTGAGATTTGCTAAAAGAGAGATAAGTTTAGAGAATAAAAACGGCATGAAGTTGCGGAAGCATGGACAAATATGGAAAGGTATAGTGAATGATGTTGGCGTAAAGTCATTTTGCTCTGTTTCTTTTGATGTTTATTATCTATAGAATTAATTTATTTGGTACACTATTTTTACTCCTTTGCTTCACCTTGCATAATATTGCTCACTTAAAAGAAACAATGTGATTGGTGTGAATGTATGTGTGCATGTAAGAACTGAAGCAGGGTCTAGAAAATATTGTTCTTGTGTTATAGGCAGTTATTTTTATATCCTGTTAACAATTGTAGGTCAAACAGTAAATTCAGCTCTCTTTTTGGAAACAAAAATGCCAACTCAGTTTAGCATCTATATACAATGTGTGTGTACTTAAGCTCTCAGGAAGAATCATTGGCATATGCTCCATGAGCAATGATTACATATATGATTACCTGATGTGTCATTTCTAAATGTCACCTAGGGCACTTGTCCTGAGATATTTATTATGCTATTGTCGTATCTTATTCACATAATTTGACAATGGGTCCAGATGCAATATTCATTTATAATCTTCCTATCTATTTTCTTTCTCAAATCAGTTAAGGAAGCAGGACAACATAGTTGGATAATATTTTTCAATTATAGCTGTAGGATCTCTGTATCAGGAAGCATTGCTTCAATATTAAGGCTACTTCAGCCA
This sequence comes from Masticophis lateralis, assembly GCA_030761175.1. Classification (NCBI taxonomy): domain Eukaryota; kingdom Metazoa; phylum Chordata; class Lepidosauria; order Squamata; family Colubridae; genus Masticophis; species Masticophis lateralis. The sequence continues at coordinate 66,617,937 of JAUDYJ010000007.1, read as the reverse complement.
CAGCTGTAATGAAAATTACATACTTCATTCAATAGGACCCAGGGTAAGTCATATATATATATATACAACTGTTCACTCCAGCTGTCTCCTATTTCCTATCCTCCAAGTACTAAAATTCAACGTATTAATTCCCAGTCATAGCCCTTACATTTCATAAAAACTATGGGAGTTGAAGTCCAAAACTTCAAAGGTCACCAAGTTGAGGAAATCCAGTTTAAATGGAGAAATACACGGTAGATGTTCCTCAGAAGGAAAAAATCCACTAAAAGAAGAAGTTCTTAGATGTAAAACTTTGAAGCTTAGTTTCAAAGATATTTTCTTTTTTTAGCTATACTAATCAGGCCTGGAAGAGGCTGCTTTAGGACTTGGGTGAATTAATATGCATAAAGTCAACTACAAGGACACAAAGAAATGAACCAGATGGCTTGGACAACATTTGACCAAATCTGACATGGAGTATTTCCTTAGGGGTTGGATTGGTAAGTCAATCTGAAGGGTGTGTTTGTGCGATAATAGGTATTAGGCAGAGGATGAAAATCTTGAGTAATGTATAGTGGGATGTAAGGTCGTCATTGCTCAGCTTGATGCTAATGATCATAACCGGAAGCACTGATCAAATAGATGGCTGTCTTGGGAGAACACTATATGAATCATTAAGTGAACTTACATGTGTTCACTCTGACTGTAAGCAGCTGATCTCAAGCTGCTTTTCTGGTCTATAAAGATCTTACAGCCAAAATGTGGAAGGGTGACGTCTATATTTAGAAAAACCAATGTACAAACACCTAAGAATTCTAAAACGCTTAACAGCGCATATTATGGCAGGCCACAGTCCATTTCATCAGTTGTAACCTTTCTGTAAAAAAAAAAAAGTATTGTTGATTGTTTCCTCTGTGTCTCCTATACTATCTTTGGTGGGAAGGCCAGAGAGCAGACATACCTTAATAAATATATGCAGACATACCCAGGAGAATTATTTTATTTAATCAGAAGTGACTTTTCGGAGGAGGGGGGGAAGCAAAGTGCGACTATAATTCTGGCCTTAAAATAATAATTTATTAATGCAACCCTTATGGTGTAAATTAAAAAACGAACTTATTCTTTAAACAATGAAAGTTTAATTCATTTTTTGTTCTCTAAGGATAAAGTATTTTTACTTAGAAAAGTTCCCATAACTTCTTTCCTATTGGAACTATTTCATTACCATTCTTCCTCCACCTGTATTAATGCTACATATGAGGGACTCTAGTAAAGGCATGGAATTAAAAAGAGGGCTGTGAAAATATTTACAGACCCCTCACATCCTGGACATAAACTGTTTCAATTCCTACCCTCAAAACAATGCTATAGAGCACTGCACATCAGAACAACTAGACACAACAACAGTTTTTTCCCGAACACCATCACTCTGCTAAACAAATAATTCCCTCAACACTGTCAAACTATTTACTAAGTCTGCACTACTATTAATCTTCTCATCGTTCCCACTATCCATCTCCTTCCACTTATGACTGTAATTTTGTTGCTTGTATCCTTACGATTTATATTGATATTGTTTCCTGATTGCGTATTTGTACCCTATGACTATCATTAAGTGTTGTACCTTATGATTCTTGATGAACATCTTTTCTTTTATGTACACTGAGAGCATATGCACCAAGACAAATTTCTTGTGTGTCCAATCACACTTGGCCAATAAAAAATTCTATTCTATTAGGGAGAAGGGAGCCTTGAAATTAAGTTAAGGCATTATTTTTTTTAGGGAAAGTATCTCTGTCCAATTTTGAGTTAACTGTCACTTCTGTCACCCCGCCTGCTGTTTCTCGTTAGATGGGACTATTCAACACTCCACTTAACACAAGATAATGAAGGGGAATTTGGGGAGAGCAGGAAAGACAAAGACTATCTTGCCCAGGCCAACTGAATGTCTCTAAATTTTGCCCCAATGTTTTATCTACAAGGAGGTAGATTTCTCTGCCTTAGAACTCTCTCCAGAACATATAAAGCTGGCTGTCATGCTGATTTATTTTAGTTAACAGCCAACGACATTGTGTTTGCTTGAGCAGCTGCCCCCAGGTCCAGACTATCTCTCAAATTAAAGTTTGTGTTAATTTTTAATATATTTTACTTTTGATGAATGGTTTTTATTGTACAACTTAATGCTGTGCTTTTCTTTTTATTACTTTTATTGTTTACTGTTTTACTCTTAGACTTTTTTATTGTAAAATTTTTTATCATCTGTGTTGCTTTGGCTCCTGGGCAAGAACAGAGCTGGGAATATAATTGTAATCACTGCCATGATCCTCATCAGATGGAGCAGTGGCATTTGTTCATTTCTATTATAATACACTTTCCAACTTTTCATGGATATATAATTTTCATAACCTTGCTTCCTCCCACTCTGAAACAACCAATGAAACAATATTTCTGCATGATGTCCAAATAGCTACAGTATAAGTTAAGCCATTCTGCCAACTGCCAGCAGTCGATCCTGACCAACTCAAGGTTGACCCATCCTTCCATCCTTCCAAGGTCAGTAAAATGAGGACCCACATTGTTAGAGGCAATATGCTCTGTAAACCGCTTAGAGAGTGCTATAAATCTCTATAAACAGTATATAAGTCTAATTGCTGTTGCTATATCTGGTGTATATTGGGAAAGTCTGTAGACTAGCAGAAAAGTATGCTGACATAAACAATGCCACTCTTACTGATACGTCTCTTATAAGTCCTTGACTTACAACCATTTGTTTAATGACAGTTCAAAGTTAGAGTGCTGAAAACAAAATCTTTCAGAAAATATTCTCATATCTATGACTGGTCCTCATATAAATGAATTTTGTAGCGTCCATGTGATCATGTGATCAAAATTCAAAATAAAAATGGTTGCAGCCTCCTTTCATAGGTAAAGCAGAATTAGAAACTGGGTGAGTCACTTAACTACTGTGGGGATTCATTTAATGACCACAGCATGGGTATGGCTCAATTAATGACTGCCTCATTTAGTGCCTTGATTTTGTTTGATGAAAAGTAATATGGAAAAGAAGCTCTGGCTGGTTTTATTATTTATTAATTTATTTATTAATTCAATTTGTATGCCACCCCTCTCCGAAGACTCACGGCAGCTCACAATGCATTTAAAATCATTATAAAAAAAATTTAAGAATTAAAAACATTAAAACTCATTCACACCATTCATGGCCGGATCTCGCTGGATTGCAAGAACAAGATCAATGGCCCCAGGCCTGCCGGAAAAGCCAGATCTTCACCACTTTTTGGAAGGCCAATAGGGTGGGGATAGTCTGGACCTCAGGAGGTAACTGGTTCCAGAGAGCTGGGGCAGCCACAGCGAAGACTCTCCCCTGCGGGCCTGCCAGCCGGCATTGTTTAGCTGATGGGACCCGGAGGACACCAACTCTATGGGATTTTACTGGTCATTGGGAGTTATGCGGTAGAAGACGGTCTCGAAGATACCCTGGCTCTGAGCCATGTACGGCTTTAAAGGTAATAACCAACACCTTGAATTGTGACTGGAGACCAATAGGGAGCTAGTGCAGCTTGCGGAGAATTGGTGTAATGTGAGTGTACCTAGGTGCACCCATGACAGTTCGCGCAGCTGCGTTCTAGACCAACTGTAGTCTCCAAACTCTTTTCAAGGATAGCCCCATGTAAAGTGTGTTGCAATAATCTAACCGTGAAGTGACAAGGGCATGAGTGACCATGAGTAGAGCCTCCCGATCCAAGTAGGGTCGCAATTGGTGCACCAGGTGAACCTATGCAAAGATCCCCCTAGCCACAGCTGTCAGATGTTGCTCTAATCTTAGCTGTGAGTCTAGGAGGACACCCAAATTGTGAACCCATTCTGAGGGGGACAATTCCTCCTCCCCCAGAACCAAGGATGGACAGTCAACATAGTCTTTAGGAGGCAGTACCCACAGCCACTCAGTCTTGTCTGGGTTAAGTCTGTGCCTTTTTCAATAATCTGTTCCAATAACACATACAACACCAGAGAACATTCATATTGTTCTTATTTCTTGACCCTGCTTACCTTGAATTAATGACACCAGCCTACAGGTGACAAGAAAAGAGAAACAGCATGGTGTAGTGTGAAATACATGGAAATTGTCCACATGCTCTTGCTTAATGCCATCCCTCATTGGTGCATGTGATTTGTCAGTCAGGGTATTCCTGAATTCAGGCCTGATGGTCTTCTGAATAAGTCTACACTCAAAAGTACTCCACTTGAAAAGGAGTGGAGAAAAGGCCTGGGATGAAGGAGGATAGAGTGATCAATAACAGTGAGTTTATTTTCAATTAGTACTATGAGGGAATGGCAGGTCTGGTAGAGGGTGGCCAAGAAGTTCAGTTTTGATCTTCTGGCTGGCAGCAATCCACATTAGATGATCCTGGAAAACATGCAATTAAGATTGGTGCATATAAAATAAGTCGTTACCAGAATGTAGAGCCCCCCCCCTCCCCAATAACACACATAGTAAAAAAAAGTGTAGCCAAATCAAACTCTTGTCATCAGAAGAAGTGAAAAATCTGTAATGCACTTAATGATGACAAAGCCACCAATACACAGCTGGCAAAACCTGCCTCTCTTTTGTGGTTAAAATTGACCTGTGCCCAGCATTAGACTTGCGTGCTTCAAAGAAATGCTAATTGATGTTCTTTGAAATCTATCAGGAATCTTATAAAACCTGACATTTTGACTTGTGAACTTTGGAATAGAGCCATTAACCATAAACAGATATCTCCACAGAAGTCAGGGGTCCAGTCTCTCTTTCAAGTTTCAACCCAAGCCAAAATACCTTTGTAGGGCAGTTCCCAGTGTCTGATGGGGGCGGGAGGCATTGCCCAGCAGAATACGGTAAATGGCCAATAGATAGATGCTGAGGTATTCTCAGTTCCTGAGTGTATCAGCAACCATATTTTTGATGAAGAATGATAGATTATATTGCCAGCATCAGGAGGAGAAGGAGAAGATGGGAACCATAGGTTGTATGAAATATGAGCTGAGGTTGAGCTAAAGGCAATGTCATGAGGACATCAGAAATAAAAGAGTTTCAGGTCATTTTCATGGCAGAATTAGGAAACATGAAGGTGAAATTGTAGTCTGACTACTGGTTAATAAATTAAAACTCAGTTTGCAGCAAGTTGAGAAAGGGCAGGGCAGGATAGTTGATTTTCTTATAAAAATGAAACCTTGGCTATGAGAAGAAAAATGACTGTTATAGACCATGACAACAAAAACAAATGATAAGCTGGCAAGATGTCAGCCTAATTTTGCAGGCAAGACTCAAAGCAAAAACAAACAAGAGTGTCAACAAAATAGAGAGAAGATATTGATGCTGTAAATGTAACAGACTAATTATAAATAATTCACACCTAACTATTTGATCTCTTCTGAGACGCTTAAGATTGCTTTGTAAGGTTTGGCTACTTTATTATGGTTTGCCACCAACTCTACAATAGACACTGGAAAAAAAAGGAAAAAAAAAGCTGTGGCCCTAGACTAAGCTTTTAAAAGGATCTCTTTCTTCAAATATTCCAGATCCAAACCTATGTGTTATATTTTCTCTGCATTCCTCTTGCCTTCCTTGCTGCTCCTTCTTTTTTTGTCTCTTCACAGAGAAAGATACCAAATAGGGCCTCGTAGGCGACTCTCACTCTGTCAAGGACCTTGTAGGACTCATCTCCAATGATTTAAGTGCCAGAGCTCACTGTAACAGCATTGCCAAAAAGGCATTAAGAATTGTTAACCTAATTTTGCAAAGCTTCTTCTCCCCTAACATTGTACTTCAAACCAGGACATACAAAACCTTTGCCAGACCAATTCTCGAATATAGCTCATCTGCCTGGAATCCACACTGTATAACCAGTGGTGGGATTCAAGTAATTTAACAATCGGTTCTCTGCCCTAATGATTTCTTCAAAAAAAAACCAGTTTGCCAAACTGCTCAGAAAGTTAACAACCAGATCTCCCAAAGTGGTGTGAACTGGTTGAATCTCACCACTGTGTATAACAGACATTAATACAATTGAGTGAATCCAGAGGTATTTCACGAGAATACTCCACTCCTCTGCTCACAATAGAATACCTTATTCCACCAGGCTTGAAACCTGGACAATCTAGAACTATGCTGCCTATGGTCTGACCTAAGCTTAGTACACAAAATTGTCTGCTACAATGTCCTACCTGTCAATGACTACTTCAGCTTCAACCACAATAGCATGCAGACAAACAATAGATACAAACTCAAAGTAAACTGCTCCAAACTTGATTGCAGAAAATATGACTTCAGCAACAGAGTGGTCAATGCCTGCAATGCACTACCTGAGTCTGTGGTTTCTTCCCTAAACCCCCAAAACTTTAACCTTAAACTGTCTACTGTGAACCTAACCCCATTCCTAAGAGTAAGGGAGCATGCATAAGCACCCCAGCGTGTCTACTGTCCCTGTCCTACTGTTCCCATTTATTTGTACTCATTTCTTATACTTATATACTTATACCTGTTTATATTTATATGTTTATATTTATGTTCATACTTATACTTGTTTTCTCATACATGCTTGACAAACTAAATAAATAAATAAATAAAGACAGAGAGATTAATAATATGCAGATTCTTTGACTTAGAAATTACTTCAGCCTTCAAGGTCTCTTAACAGTCTGACAAATCTGCTTTGGAAACATATGGCTTGTGGCAAGCTATCATTGGACTTAATTAGGCTGACCCATAGAAGATTTCTAAGTCATTGTTCTTCCTTAGATAATGATAACAGATGTAGAAATGCAAGGCAATTTTTACTAAACATTTCTCCTTTTAACTAATATTAATGGGTCAGTTACCTATGTTAAACACTCAGTGCAAATTAAAGGGGAGGAATCCCAGGCATTATTGTAAGTTTAAACCTATATAGTAATGATATAAATTGTTGCTGGATATATTTGATAGAGCTGTATATTTATATAATTCAGTATTCCAGGCTGGCCCAAGCAAAGGAATGTTAAATATTGTAAATTCTTTCAGTAAATACTGAAAGAAATACCACCTTAAAGAAAGACATATTTTCCAGTTGCAGAGAGTTAAGAATTCTACATTAGAATGATGGAAGTATTTTTATTTATTTATTTATTTATTTATTTATTTATTTAGTCATATTAATTTGCCACCCTTCTCCCAAAGGACTTGGGGCGGCTCACAAAATAAGCAATCCAACAATAAATAGAATTAAAATGGTGCAATCCAATTTAAAACCACAAATCCCCAGATTAAAATACACGGCAGATCAGGGAATTTGGTGAAAAAGCCATGTCTTTTGGCCAGTGCGGAAGTGCGGAGGTCAGGGGCCGTCTGGAGCCCAATGGGTAAACCATTCCAGAGGGTTGGTGCAGCCACAGAGAACGCCCTCATCCTGGGGACCACCAGCCGACACTGTCTGGCTGAAGGGACCTGGAGGAGGGCAGTCCTATGTGAGTGTACTGAGCAGTGGGAGGCCGGTAGGAGGTGCTCCTGCAAATACCGCATGCCCGTGCCATGAAGGGCTTTATAGGTGAGTACCAGCACCTTGAAATGGATCCGGAGGACCACTGGCAGCCAGTGCAGCTTGCGCAAAAGTGGTGTCACATGGGAGTAGCGGAACGCACCCATAAATACTCGCGCGGCCGCATTCTGGACCAGCTGGAGCCTCCAGGTGCAGCCCAAGGGCAGCCCCATATAGAGGGCATTGCAGTAATCCAACCGAGAGATAATGAGAGCATGAGTGACCGTATGGAGGGCGTTCCTGTCTAGGAAAGGGTATAATTGGCCCACCAGGCGAACCTGTGCAAAAGCCTCCCTTGTCACGGCCGTCAGATGGTCCGCCAAGGACAGCCATGAATCAAGGAGGACGCCAAGGTTACAAACCCTTTCCGATGGAGCCAGGCACTCCCCTCCCATCAGAAGCGATGGGGAAATTAGATCATGGGATGCTGGCATCCACAGCCACTTTGTCTTGGAGGGGTTGAGTCTGAGCCTGTTCCTACCCATCCAGACCCGCACCACCTCTAGGCACTTTTTCTTTTGCCTTCTTTTGTTTAACCTAACAATTAAAACAAATGAAATATCTTTATGGCGGTCTTTGACCAGTACAGTAAAAATAGAAATTTTCAAGTAAAAAGAGAAATAGATTATGAAACAATTTGGGAAAGGGAAAGAAAAGAGTAGGACAATAAGACAATGGTTATTAATTTGGTTTAATATTGGATTAAAGGTTTTGTGCAGTTGTATAACTTGGTGAAGATACTTGTCCACCTGAATTGTGAGTGTGGGGTTAGCATTTCTTAAAAAGTAATAAACATAAATTAATCGGTATAGATTAGTCTTTGGAAATAATTAGGGAGATCGGATCATGTCTCGGACACATAACAATTAGATACTGCCTTGGACTATGTGATTTGACAGTATTACATTGTCTGGCCCAGCTGTTGCAGTAATAGAAATCAACAAACACTTTACAAATGTCGAAAATGAAAAGATAATTCCACATAACCAGGAAATATGTTTATAACAGTATACTGTACACCTGTTTTAGAACTCAATAACACATACAGGATTCTATGAGCCCTCCCATAGTTCAATGTAGAGCCTTCGGGTTGTGTAATAGCAGGAAAAGAAACCAACAACAGGTGTGAAAGATGCCTTGCAGTTCTGCAGAAGGAACACCACATGCTACTGTATGTGGCAATGCTTTTTCACAGTTGGAGTAAGCAATTTCATTTGGTTTTGGTTCAGTGTCACATTTAAAATATGCTAAAGGAAGGATGCTTGTCTCCGCTCTTTGATATCTAATGCAGAAATAATATTTATTTTACATAAAAAATGTTTCATGAATATCTGTTTTTTAGATATGGCGAACGGAAAAATCCGGCCATTAAGAAAATACTATTTGTTAAGCACAGTATGTGAAAGTGGATAATTGTAGCTCAGTTCTCTACATGTTTATGGAGAAGTAAGTCTCACTATCTTCAGTGGGGCTTCCTCTCAGGTAAATAAGCATACAATTACAGCCAGAGACAATTTGCTTCAAACCTTATTTCTCCCTATATGAACCGTGCATCAATTAAATGTTGGCCAGCTGGATTTCTGCTCTGTTAACAGAAAAGATTAAAAGCTATGCACAGTTAGACCGGTCCTTCCTAGTTGATGGATTTCTAGTTGATGGGGGGGGGGGGGGATCTATTAATTAGAAGCAAATCATCATCATCACCATTTTACCCATTGTCTATCCACTGCTGCTATCCATGATAAAGGCCCCCTTATGTTTCCAGCCTTGAGCTTTCCTTTGCCAGTTGGGCCTAAAATACTTGCTGAGGTCGTCACTCCATCTTGTTTTAGGTCTCTTGTGGACACTTTTTATCAAGTGGAATCCATTCTATGACTGCCTTAGTCTACCTGCTATCCGTTCTTCCTGCTATGTGACCAGCCCATTTCCATTTCTTTTATTCTTTTGATGGCATCATATATTTTCATTTAGAATAGACTAGAATAACAGAGTTGGAAGGGACCTTGGAGGTCTTCTAATCCAACCCCCTGCTTAGGCAGGAAATCCTACACCACTTCAGACAAATGGTTATCCAACATCTTCTTAAAAACTTCCAGTGTTGGAGCATTCACAACTTCTGGAGGCAAGTTGTTCCACTGATTAGTTCTAACTGTCAGAAAATTTGTCCTTAGTTCTAAGTTGCTTCTCTCCTTGATTAGTTTCCACCCATTGCTTCTTGTCCTACCCTCAGGCGCTTTGAAGAATAGCTTGACTCTCTCTTCTTTGTGGCAGCCCCTGAGATATTGGAACACTGCTATCATGTCTCTCCTAGTCCTTCTTTTCATTAAACTAGACATACCCAGTTCCTGCAACTGTTTTTCATATGTTTAGCCTCCAGTCCCCTAATCATCTTTGTTGCTCTTCTCTGCACTCTTTCTAGAGTCTCAACATCTATTTTACATTGTGGCAACCAAAACTGAATGCAGGTCTTTATATCTTGTCTTGTGATGCTGAACATGTATCTCTCCATGGTTCTTCGCACCATTCGTAGCTTTTGTATCAATTGTGAGGAAAGGAATTAAAGGAAGACTGAAGACTGAAATTCAAAACTTGTTTATTTGAAAGTTAAATTCTACATTAATGTTTACAGTAGCACGAGTTGTATTATTATTCTCCTCATTTAAGGTTCTCACACGCGAGACAAAGATTGTCTTTGTATTGCATTATTTCCCTCCCTTTTTTTGCAACTTTACTGGGACTCAGATAGGGTGATAAAATACTAGCACTGAATTATTTTACTCTCTTGCAATTGGCTCATATTTATTTTATTCTTTTGTTGCTTGCATCTATTGCTCATTTTTAATGTTTTTTCCCCTTACTTGTCTATTACTTCAAACTGGCAAAAGGATATTTATAAATATATAAATTAACTAAAATTACTCAGACTTAAAGCTGTGTAAATATGCACAACTGAAATTGCTCCAAAGCATATTTCTTCATTATCATATTTATGGAGGCCCAGGAGTATAACGTCTTGTGTGATTTATACTTAACTACTCTTTATGCGTACTTGGAAGCAGCTTTCCTCGTCTTCAGTGTGGGTTATTTGAACTTCATACATGCCTAGCAATGTTTCTAAAATCAGTCACTAGCTATGCCCTGTGCTACGTATATAAGTGCTTCTTTTTGTAAACAACATGCTTCTTTATATTTATTTAAAATAAAATGCTGCCATTTAAAATGGAATTTTTAATGGGATGGCTTGCAACACATTAAAACATAGTACCCATCTCTTTCTACAGAGAAATTATTGAGTCTGCCATCTGCACCTCTATAACTAACTGTCTGGTTTGGTTCTGCAACCCAACAAGACAGACACAGACTTCAACGGGTAATTAGAACTGCAGAAAAAACAATTACTACCAACCTGCCTTCCATTAAGGGTATATAACTCGTGTATACTGCACGAATCAAAAAGAGGGCTCTGAAAATATTTAAAAATCCCTCGCATTCTGGAGATAAACTGTTTCAACTCCTACCCTCAAAGCAACGCTATAGAGCACTGCACACCAGAACAACTAGACACAAGAACAGTTTTTTTCCCAAACGCCATCACTCTGATAAACAAATAATTCCCTCAACACTGTCAAACTATTCACTAAGCCTGCATTACTACCATATTTTCCAAAAATAAGACTATGTTTTATATTTTTTTGAATCCTGAAATAAGCGTTTGGTGCCATGTGCTCAAAATTCTGATTTGGCTTATTATCAAGGATGTCTTATTTTGGGGGAAACAGGGTATTGCTATTAATCTTCTCATCGTTCCTATCACCCATCTCCTTCCACCTATGACTGTCTGACTGTAACTTGTTGCTTGTATCCTTACAATTTATATTGATTGTTTCCTAATATGATTTGATTGCTTATTTGTACCCTATGTCTATCATTAAGTGTTGTACCTTATGGTTCTTGATGAACATATCTTTTCTTTTATGTACACTGAGAGCATATGCACCAAAGACAAATTCCTTGTGTGTCCAATCACACTTGGCCAATACATAATTCTATTCTATTCTATTTCTTTCCTCTTTCTTTTTGTCTCTGACCTGGAAGAATACATATCTCTTGGCTGGAGTGCTGAACTCAGGAGGACATTCAGAGTTGAAGGTCAGGCAATATTGAGGAAGTACACTTCCAGATAGGCCCATCTATCAAGGGCTTCTAAGACTGACCTTAAGGTATGAATAGGAACAAAAGGGAAATAAATACAAAGATGTATACATGAAAGATATTTGACTTCATAAAACTGTTGCTCTTGGCTGCTCTTAAGTTTATCTAGTTCGTTGTCCCTTTCATGAAGTTTCAGATTGTTTATCAACCTCTATCGATTTTATTACACAAAATAATTTAATCAATGCTACTTTAACTAATAATACTATGAATAATGATAATATAGATAGACCTCACTTTACAATTATCCTATTCAGTGACCTTTCGAAGTTACAACAACACTGAAAAATAACATTATAACCATTCCTTGTATTTAAACTGTCCTTAAGATCACATGATCTATATTTGGACATTTTGCAACCAGCAGGAATTTGCAACTATTGCAGGCAAATAACTGCCTGAAAGAGATATCTAGGTGGTTCCCTGATGCTTCAACTTCATAAGATAAATCTTAAGTATTCCCATCAACTAAGTTTTTTGGTTCTTGATGGTTATCACCTTTGCTCTGGTTAAATATTTCAGCCCACAACTATTTCTAATATTCCAGCTAAATGCATACTTAGAAACTGATCAAGGAGAGATTCAACCTAGAAGTAAGGAGAAATTTTCTGACAGTGAGATCAATCAACCAATGGAACAGCTTGCCTTCGGAAGTTGTGGGAACTTCATCACTGGAGGCTTTCAAGATTGGACTGCCATTTGTCAGAAAAGGTGTAGGGCAGGGGTATCAAACTCAAGTCCTGAGGGCCGGATCTGGCCTGCAGGGTGCTTAGATCTGGCCCACGGGGCCGCTCTAGAAATAGTGAAGGACTGGCCCACAGTGCCTCTGCCAGTAAAAACAGAGCTCATGAGGGCTGCACGTGACTCCCCCCCCCCCAAGCTCTATTTTTGCTGGCATAGGGTTGCAGGAGGCTGTCCCAGCCAAAAACAGAGCTCAGGAGCCTGTTTTCACTAGCATAGCACTCAGGCCATCACAGGCTCCCCCTGATACAAGTGACGTTATGCTGGCCACGTTCACACTGGCCAGGCCCCCTGTCCCCCGTCCCCCCAAGGTCAAACACAACCCTGATGCAGCCCTCAATGAAAGCAAGTTTGACATCCCTGGTGTAGGGCCTCTTGCTTGGATGGGGGTTGGACTAGATGACCTACAAGGTCTCTTCGAACTCTTAATCTATAAAAAAATTATTTAAATGTAATTATGCATTAGTAAGCTTTAACTAATAACACAGGCGGTTCTCTTTCTCTAGGACTACAAGACTGTGCGAAGGACATGCCTCTTGTGTTTATATGCACAAGGTATATATAACTGGAACTAACAATCCCTTTGAATGACAGATTTAAACACACAGGCTATCTAATTGTATTATGACACATGGCTAAATATACAAAATGATTTTATTGAAAAGTGTGTCTAAGATGCTAAATAGTTTGACAGCTCAGCTGATGATTTTTCATCTTTAGATATGCAAGTCATTGTCTATTTCAGATGTTGATTTCAAGTCAATTTATCTAGCCTTTGCTTATATAAATGTACATCTATTTATTATGTAAAAAAGGATGTGCAAACTAAATCTGTTACAGATACTAAAGTGCTAAGATTATTTTCAGAATGACTTGAAAGCTTAAGTTTGGCATGCAGAAACCCACTGTAGGCTAATCTATTGACAGTATGTGGTATATAAAGGAATAAAATAATAATATTGTTATTGCTGTTGTCATTTATTTATTGATTTGATTTGTAGAGCCACCCACTTACAACAGTGACTCTGAAAAACAGGCATTGAAGCATCCTCCCTGAAGAGAAGGCTGAAATGTATTTTATTTACTCTGTGTTTGTTTTAAATATTTATTTGCTGCCCATCATGCCATGCCATGCCATGCCACCTGTCTCATTATTAGAATAAAATTCAAAACTGGGTACCTCTCTGGATAAGGCAAAATTTTCCAAAATTAGCTAGAAAGATGATGTTCATATAGATCACTTGTTAAAAATTGATTGTTATAACAAAGCTGGAATCGGGTATTTATATAGCTCTCCTATCAGAATTATGTTACAGGGAATGTTGCTCAAAATAGACAAAATTCTTCATACAGTATTTTGGAGTTTGCTGACTGCTTGTTTAGCAACTGTTCAAAGTTGCAATGATGATGCAACCACCAGTCCTTGAAGTCGCACTACTCCCATTGTCATGTGATCTGGATATTCAGCAACCAGCTCACACTTACAAAGATTATAGCATCCCACAGTAGAAATAGTAATAGCACTTATATAATAGACTGATATATCGCTTCACAGTGCTTTACAGTTCTCTCTAACCAGTTTTACAGAGTCAGCATATTGCCCCCAACAATCTGGGCAATCTGTGTATACACACACACACACACACACACACACAACACACATATATATGTGTGTGTTTTCATAGATTTTCACGGGTAGAGGTATGCAAGTTTTGGTGTATTTGGGTTTTTTCCCATGTAAGATTGAAAGTATCTTGGTGATGTTTCGATGAGGTCCCACTTGTCATCTTCAGGCTGGTGTCTTCGGCTTCGTGCTTGTGTGAGGAAAGATGATCGGAACTGCCATCTCTCTATAAATTCTGGTGGGGAGGTGTGGGGTGCTGGCTTGGTTGCTGTGAGCGGGTTGGTTGCCTGTGTTGTTACATCTTAATTAGTTAATGACGTTTACAGATTAGTCAGCTGTTTCATAACATCCTGTGTGGATGAGGTCCTTGATGTGTGCCCATTAGTCTTTTGTGTTTTAACGACCTGGGTAATGGGCTGTGTGTTAATATCCTGAGTTCTAGTATTGTGATATCCTGAGTTTTTTGATGTAATGTCCTGAGCAGATGGCTATGATGCCACATCCCGGGCCCTGTTTTGGCTCCAAGTTTGAGGTCATGCCATTATTTATTTATTTATTTTTTTATTCAAATTTGTATACCGCCCTCACTCAAGGAAGCATTTATAATCCCCTGGAGCCAGCCTCACGTAACCTCCTGGGAGGCCAGCACCAACCAGGAGGGACATGGGTCCAGTAAACATGTGGCTGCGTTCAGTGTCCTGTCCATGTTTTCCGGAGTCACAGAGTCAAACTCTTCCCGTATAATATTCTCAAGGCCTGCCCCAGTCACCTCCCCTGGATCTACCCACTCGGAGTTAGAGTCCAGCTGTTCCCGAATCTGAGTGGTTTTGTCATACAGATATTGTACAAAATCCTCAGCTCTACCCTCCAAGGGGTCCTCCCGCACCCCCTGTTGGAGCAAGGAGCGGGTCACCCTAAACAGGGCGGCTGGGCAGTTATCTGATGACGCAATAAGAGCGGAGAAGTAACTCCTTTTCTCCGCTTTTATCACCACTAGGTAATTCTTAATATGAGCTCTTACCAGTGTCCGGTCGGATTCAGAACGACTAGCCCTCCAACTGCTTCTAGGCATCTTTTCTGGCACTTCATCTCCCTCAGCTCCTCAGTATACCAAGGAGCCAGGTGAGATCGGTGCCAGGTCAGAGGCCGCAAAGGCACGACCCGGTTCAAAGCCCCAGTGGCCGCCTCATCCCAGGCGGCCACCAAGTCTTCGGCCGAGCCGTGTGCCAGAGCCTCAGGAAATGGCCCAAGCTCCGTCTGGAACCTATCAGGATCCATCAGGCGCTTGGGGCGGAACCACCTGTGTTCATGGCGTGTGTCAGTTTACTTTGTGTGTGGACCAGATGGGGGTGCAGCAGCTGGTGATGCCGCCATGGTCTGGCTTCTGGATGGTGGTTATATTTCAACTATGGGATGGGTTTGGGTTTGAATCTGGTGAGGATGATTGGTGGTGGTGTCATGTGTTATCTTGGTCCAGTGTTAATCTTTGTGGCTCGGACTCTTCTGTTGACTAGGGCTAGTTTCCAGATGTCCCATAGGCGGGGAGGTATCATCTCGTTTATTCATGTTATGGGGGTGTTTCTCTATTTTGATGGCTTCCGTGATTATTCTCTTGTTGAGGTGTTCTATTTTGGAGATTAATTTGGTTCCTTCAAAGTCAATTTTGTGTCCTGTTGTTTTAAGGTACTGGAAAAGGGAGGAAGTTTTTTCTTCTTTTCTGATTGCATTCTTGTGTTCTGCAATGCATGCATTTATTTTCCTATTAGTTTGTCCAATGTATGTGGCTCGGCAGATTTTGCATGGTATTTCATAGACTCCTTGGTTTTCTAGCTGGATCTTGTCTTTGGGGTTTCTTAAGATGTTGGCTATTTTTGGTCAATGCAGAAGGCTGTCTTGATATTGTGTTTGTGGAGAACTTTGCTGATTTTATCTGTGGTGCCTTTGATGTAAGGGAGGAGGGCGATGCCGTTGTCCTGTTCTGTGTCTCGGTTCTTGGAGGGCTGTCTCCCTTTGGATTAGGTTGGTAATTGTGTTTCTTTGGAATCCGTTAGAGATTAATATGTTTGTGAGAGTGTGTAATTCAGTTTTCAGGTGGTTTTTGTCAGCTAGGCGTTTGGTTCTGGAGATGAGAGTCTTGGCTCAACAATCCATATTAAAAGTGTCTGGGCAATGAATCTGTTACTGATAATAACTGGCTACTTGTTTAGGTCATTTTAGTTGATCCTAAAAAAGGAGATTACCAAAGTGATTTTGTATTTGTTCTGATAGGTAAGCATGACCACAATTGCTTTTTATATTCTTTGGACAGTAGAATTTCAATTCAGTTCTATTTATGTTTATGCTGAAATAAAACCTCACATATAATTTATCCTGGGGTAAGGGTGCATTAATAGTGCAGCTTAGTCTCATCCTTCATAAACATTGCAAAATTTTGATGGTTATTAAGAGTGGTATCTCTTGGTAGCATAGCAGTCTTTCATTTCTTGCTCTAGGGAACTCAAGGTTATCAGTTTCTGTCTAGACTGTTATGTCTTTAATTTGAGGGTTATATTTTGTTTTATATTGTTTCAGTTTTCAGGAACATGTGGGAATCTAATATCAAATAAATGACTGTATAATGGATAGTTCTTTAGTTGTGATAGCAGACAATGTCTCCTGTTATTAGAAGTTGCAGACAATCTATGTTCAAGGATTATTAAGTAGCTTGTTCTGAATTTCGCCATTCATTTCATACCATATGCAGTCATGAATTAGTTGATGGTAATCTGTTAATAAAAATGTAATATTCTAAATTATCCACCATAAAGGTATTCATGTTTTCAAAAATAAAACTGTCTTTGCAATCTTTAAGATGCTGAAATGATTAAAAATATTTCTTTCCATAACAAGAGAAAAATAGCATTCTTATTTTCTATGAAAGGATGATCTCATATTAAAATATAGTAGTAACTTTGACAAGGCTAATAACTTTTATTATTTCTGGTTATGTTCAGTGTAACCAATGTTTAAAATATAAATAAAAGATTGTATTATTGAGGCTTTTGAATATTTTTTAAAGTTCTAATTTATTCTTTGGCTTGATAGGCATGACTGGATGAATAAATATGCTAAATAAGATGTAGAATAGAGGTGATCTAAGCACTGTTTCATTCACTATAACGTAAGCAGTTATCATGAAAGATCCAACCCACCCCCACCTACCCCATATTTGAATTTTGAATTTACCAGGAAGAATGCAAACAGCCAGAAATAGAAGAGGAAGAATTCCTTTTTCAATTGTGCTTGCAGCTACGATGCAGTTAGTTCAAAGAACTGATTCAAAGGGCCATATATAAACTTTTAAGCAATTGTTTCGGTGGCTAATAATTTCGAGAATAGGGAATGTATGGTTCGAAGAAGGCTGATTTAAGCTGTTGAGTTAGCAACAGGGTGATCTACACACAGCCCATGGTGCTAGACTGGGAGAGGTTAATATCATGAGAGAAATTTTTCAAGGAGATTCACTGTCACTATTACAGTTTGTTATTGGATAGACTCCTCTGTAAATAATACGGAACAAATCAAGTCAGGCTGTCAAACAACATAAACATCTGCCAGGCTATCCCATCTATATCCCAGAACAACTAGACACAGTTGTCTAGGACAGTTTTTTTCCTGAATGCCATCACTCTGCTTAACAACTAACTCCCACAACCTTGTCAAATAATTTACTAAGACTGTATTACTATTGCTCTTCTCTTCCTTACTAGTATCGATCTCTTCCAACTTATTATTATAACCAGAGGTGGGTTTCAGCAGGTTCTGACCAGTTCTGGAGAACCAGTAGTAAAAATTCTGACTGGCCCTGCTCCCATTTATTCTCTGCCTCCCAAGTCCCAACTGATCAGGAGGAAATGGGGATTTTGCTGTAACTTTCCCTGGATTGGGGTGGGAATGGAGATTTTACAGTATCCTTCCCCTGCCACGCCCACCAAGCCACGCCCACCAAGCCACACCCACAGAACCAGTAGTAAAAAAAATTGAAACCCACCACTGACTATAAAACCATGTTGCTTGTATCTTTCAATTTATATTGTTTTTATATGTTTCCTAGTATGATTTGATAGCTTCTTAGTAACCTTGACTAACACTACATCTTGCATCTTTTTATTCTTTTTTTTTTTTTTTTTTTATTGAAAAAGTTTTACATTACAAAATTTTTTTTAATAAACCCCCCCCTTTTCCCCCCACCCCCCACCCCAGCCACTCCCCTCCCTCCCCGACCCCCCCTTGACTTCCGCTATTAATCAAATGTTAACAATTAATCCATATTTATCCACTGTTCTAGGTGAGATCCAACTATTAAACTAAAACTATAATAATATTTTATATAATAATAATAATAATAATAAACTATCATAATCTAATTCAAACAACATACTTAGTACATTTCTCTTTATACTATAACACAAAAATTTAAAATATAAGTTCAATCATTTAACATAAAGTAAAAATAGAAATTTTCAGATTCAGTACATTTATCTTTTAAGTTACTTAAGTGCAAAAGGTATACGTTCAGTTAAATACTAACTGAAACTTCTTACTTTGGTATTTATGCTTCATATATTCCACCCATTTCACCCACTCCTTAGCAAAAACTTCATGAGTCTTATCTTTTAGATATGCAGAGATTTTAGCCATCTCTACAAAATTAGACATCTTCAATACCCACTCCTCTATCGTGGGTACTTTATCCTTCTTCCAATTTTGGCCAATCAATAATCTAGCTGCAGTAATCATGTATAAGATCAGTCTAGTATCGGTTGATGAGCACCCTTTAACTATTCCCAGCAAAAAAAGCTGAGGTGAGAAATCAAGCTTCCGCTTCAAGATGTTCTGCATTACCCACCAAAGTTTGATCCAAAATGCTTTCAATTTTCTACACGTCCACCAAATATGAAAATATGTTGCATCCAAACAATCACACCTCCAACATTTAGGCTGAACATTTGGATACATACATGATAACTTTTTAGGGTCGAGATGCCACCTATAAAACATCTTATAAAAATTTTCCCTCAGGTTCTGTGCTTGTGTAAATTTAACATTCTGGACCCAAATCTTCTCCCAAGTCTCCAACATTACTGGTTCTTCAAAATTCTGTGCCCATTTTATCATGCAGTCTTTAACTAATTCACCCTCTGAATCTCTCTCTAACAGTGAATTATACACACGTTTAATATGCATCGGCCCTTTACATTTTATCTGGGTCACCAAATCTTCTTCGTGTAACATTAATCCAATTTTCTGATCTTCTCTCCATCTTACTTGTAGTTGAAGATACTGCAACCAAGTTAGATTCACACCTTGTTCCAACAGAATGTTCAATGGTTTCAAACTCCATCTGCCCCCATCATTAAAGAGTAGCTCTTTATATAACAACCCCCCGAGTGACTTAATATTTGGCAAAATCTGCCCAAGATCCAACCACAAAGGTATTTTGTAATCCAGTTGGAGTTGGTGCTTCTTCCAAACTCTCATCAAAGCATGTCTTAAAACGTGACTGTTAAATACACTGTCCCTCTTATCTTCATAAAGTAAATATGCATGCCATCCATATTGCAGATCGTGGCCTTCTATATTCAAAACTTCGCTTTTTGTTAGTCCAATCCAGTCTCCAACTTGTATCAAAACCGCAGCCTCATAATATAAACGTAAGTTGGGAACTTTTAGGCCTCCTCTTTCACGAACATCTTGCATAATTTTAAGTTTAACTCTTGGTTTTTTCCCATTCCATATAAATTTATTTAGACCTGCTTGCCAGTCCATCAAAAATTTGTCATTTTTAAGCACCGGAATCATTTGAAACAGAAACAGAAATCTAGGTAAAACGTTCATCTTAACAACTGCTATTCTACCAAGCATAGACAGTTGCAGCTTCTTCCATTTTTCAAGATCCTTTTGAATCTTATGCCATAGTTCTTCATAATTATTTTGAATAAGTTTTCTATTAGATGCTGCAACTTGTACCCCTAGATATTTCACCTTTGTAACTATTTCAAAACCTGCCACCCTTTCCAGTTCTTTCCTTTGTGGTTCCGACATATTTTTAACTATCATCTTAGTCTTTTTCTGGTTCAGGCTAAAACCTGAGACCAGACCATATGCCTCTATGATTTTATTCATCTGGATGATTGATTCCAAAGGTCGTGTTAGGGTAACAACCAGATCATCTGCAAATGCTTTTGTTCGGTAATCTTTTTGCCTTACAACTATTCCACTCATTTTGTCCGAGTCCCGTAGAGCGTTCAGCAGCACTTCTAGCGTCAAAATAAACAATAGTGGAGATAATGGACAACCTTGTCTTGTTCCTTTCTGTATGTTAAAAGTGTCAGTTAAGGTACCATTAATAATAATTTGTGCATGCTGTTCCTGATAAATTGCAGAAATTGCTTGTATAAATTGCTCCCCAAAGTCCATTTTATGCAAAGTCTTTTTTAGAAAATCCCAGTTGACTCGATCAAAGGCCTTCTCCGCATCCAAAAACACTAGCACCGCAGAAGTCTGCTTCTTTTTCTCAAGATATTCCAACAAATCTATAAGTTGCCTAACATTGTCCTTCATGTATCTACCTTCTATAAAACCTGCTTGGTCATCATGAATCACATCTTGAATCACTGGCATCAATCTGTTGGCTAGTACTTTAGCATAAATCTTGTAATCCGTGTTCAGGAGAGATATTGGACGAAAGTTTTCAGGTTTTACAGATTGTTCTTCTTTGGGTATCAGTGAAATAAAAGCTGTCTTCCATGAGGGGGGTATTTTACCCCCCTGCTGGATATTACAAAACAAGTCCTTGAGATGCTCAACCAGTTCCATTTGTAAAGTCTTGTAATATACTGCTGTCAAACCATCAGTCCCAGGAGCTTTAGATACTTTCAATTGTTTAATTGCATATAAGATCTCTTCCGATGTTATGGGTCGATTCAATCTTTCACTTTGTATATTTGAAATTTTTGTAACTCTCATATTCTGCAGATATTCCTCTATAAAGTCCTCTCTAGTTTTGTCAGCTTGATACAATTTAGAATAATAAGCTAAAAAAGCTTTATGTATTAAGTTCTGTTGATATACTTGTTTCCCATTAAGCTCGATAGAGTTTATTATACGAGAACTTTGTTGTTTCCTCAGCGTATAAGCCAACCATCTGCCGGGTTTGTTAGCATTGCAAAAAGTATTGTGTTTTGCATACTGCAGATTGGTCGCTGTTTGATCGGCCATCAAAGTTTGAAACTGATCTTTCAGAAGTTTTATCGTTAGTTGTACTTTTTCATCATTTGGATTTTTGATCAACAAATGCTCTTTCTCCTTAATCTCTGCTTCCAATTCTATTCTTGACTTTTGACGTATACGTCTATATTTAGAGTTCATATAAATCAGTACACCCCTCATATAAGCCTTGCTCGCATCCCATACAATCTCAATCGGTGTACCTTTATTTAAGTTAACGTCAAAAAATTCTTTAACATGTTTCTTGAGATCAGTAATATTCTTTTCATATCTGAATAAATTTTCATTCATACGCCAAGATCTCCTTTCTCTTTTACCCAAGTTTATCTCCATCCACACCGGACTATGATCCGACAATGTTCTAGAAAAAATTTTTGTCTTAGTCGCCATTGTAAGTAGATCAGTAGTAACCAGCATAAAATCAATTCTTGAGAAAGATTTATGCCTATCAGAAAAAAAAATAAAATCCAATTCCTTAGGATGATGAACTCTCCATACATCCTTCAAATCCATTTCTTCTTTCAAAGCAAAGAACGTCGATGGTAACTTATTCCCTTTCTTGGCTGTCGTCTTTTTATCAAGCGTTGCATCAATCACCCCGTTCCAGTCACCCATAATCATAAAAGACTTGTAATTCCACTGCAGTATCTTGTTATTCAGCAGCTTATAAAAAGTTTCCTGTTGCTGGTTCGGGGCGTAAATGCCAATTAAAAGTATCGAAACATTCTGTATATTTATTTCCACAGCAAGATATCTCCCATCCACATCCGCTTCTATCAATTTAGCTGGTATTTTATTAGAGATATAAAAAACAAGTCCATTCCTTTTCACAAAACTAGAAGATATAAAATATGAGCCAAGTTTTGAGGTTAAAAACTTTTGATCCTGGGATCTAATGTGGGTTTCTTGCAAGCAAACAACATCATTTTTGTACTGCTTCAAATAATGAAATATTTTCCTCCTTTTCTGAGGTGAATTCAGGCCATTGACATTCCACGATAAAAATTTGAGTGTCATTCTGAAAATGAATGAAGCCCTTTAAGCATTTCACGAAGAGATTCTCCTACAGTAGAAGTCTTCGGTCTCGCTCCTCCCATGGCTTCAGAATGTGGCTTCCCTTTAGCACCATGCTCTTCCTGTTGTGATTTTGGCCCCTGACATTTCTCTAATCTTTGCTTTTCCGCGGCACGGGTTATGCGCTGATCTTTTGGTTCTTGCATCAATAAATCCAAATCTGGCTCCACCTCTCTTGTGGCTCTAATTTGCTTTGGTTTGGCTTCCAGAAGTTCTATTAGCGATTCCTCTGCAACACCTCCAACAGCGCCTAGGATTTCCTCCCTTGCTAGTTCTTGACTTGCCTGACTTTCTTTTAATGAAATTACTTCTTGACTAGCCTCTTCAGGCCTCTTTTCAGCTGAAATATCTTCAAAAGGCAAAAGTGTTGAAGAAAGAGGTGGCGTTGGAATTTTTTTAAGAACATTATTGTAGAATTGTTCCGCCTTTTCCACAGAATTAATACGATATCTCACATCCTCGTGCCGCAAAATAATACCGACAGGGGCATCCCATCTAAATGGTATCTGGCGCTTTTTCAACTCATTTACAAGAAAAGCAAAATCTTTCCGATCTCTTAGCATTTTTGGTGGCAGCTCTTTATACACGCCAATCTGATTGCCCTCATGTTGAACGGTCATATGGAACGAACCAAACAAGATATCATTCCTCAGTCTTCTCTCGGTAAAATAAATCACAACATCTCTTGGTAAGTTTCTCTGTTTCGCTATACGCGAGTTGACTCTATACAGCTTATCAATCCTGTTAGCGATCACATCAGGTTCACATTTTAGAATCCTAGCCAACACTTCCACACATGTAGCTCTTAAATTCTCTCTACTGTTCTCACGCAGACCCCGCAATCTTATGGCATATTCCATATTCCGATATTGTATCATTGTGATCTCATCCTCCAAACGTTGGTTCTGAGCCACCACCTTAACAATCTGTTCCTTTGCTTCCTTCTTGTTAACTGCCACTTCTGTATTTAAATCTTCTACTTTTTTCTCAACTGCCAGTAGGGCATCTGTAAGAACTGTAGCTACTTTAGCAACACTCTGATGTACTCCTTTAGTTTCTTCTTCCACTGTCTCCTTAACTTCCCCCACTATTTCCTTCATTTCTCTTTGATTTTTCCCCAACTTTTCATCTATTTTATTCACTCTTGCAGAGAGCTCTCCCAAGGATTTGTGCATATTTAATATACATGTTTTCAAATCTTCTATTTCGCTGCCCTGTGGCTGCTTTGAAACTGCAGCTGGCTTCTCCTTTGTCTGATGTGTGGGGGAGTCCCCCCCCGCCTTCTTTGAAGCCATGCCTGGACAATATTTAAAACTTTAAAAAGCAAAGAAAAAATCTTCTCCTTTCCCTATCCTCAGTTTTACAGAAAAGGAGTCCAATACTTTATGTTTTAAGTTTAAAAAACACTTGTAAAACTTATCATTAGAGTCTTTATAGTTGCAGGCAGGCAAACTTTCACTTTCTAACTTCACTTTCTCCTTTCATTAGCTCAGCTTTAATCCGCCATTTTAAGGCACTTTCCCACAGGGACAGCTTGAATTTTAAGTTTAAAAAAAAGTCCTTTAATATAATTATGAAATCCCAAGAAAAATTCCAGATCTCACCAAATCCATTCAGCTTGACTAGGGATATATTCTTTTCGTTTGAGTTGCCTTCTCTGCCTCGCTCTGTCCTGCAGAGTTCCCTCGCCGCTTGGAGGATCGGCAGCTTAAAAGGGAGCCCACTCCGAAGCGCTTGCCAAGGCAAAAAAAAACTCCCTGGCAGCGCTTCTGGGGCTCTACCTAAAGCTGCCCACTCTGGCCCCCCCTTAATTTCCAAGGGGGAGCGTTCCGAGCCGCTTTTAGGTGTAAAAAGCGGCTCTACAGGCAGCGGGGGCGGCGGCCGTTTCAACGAGCCGCCCGGCGACGGAGCGCACCCAAACCGGAAGTCGCATCTTTTTATTCTTGATGAATGTATTTTATTCTCCTTATGTACACTAAGAGCATTTACACCAAAGACAAATTCCTTGTGTGTCCAATTACACTTGGCCAATAAAGAATTCTATTCTATTCTATTCTATTCTATTCTATTCTATTCTATTCTATTCTATTCTATTCTATTCTATTCTATTCTATACATGAAAGATCTGAAGCTGCATGGAAAAGCCCAACCAAAATTGGGCTGTTCATATATGCAGTCAAGATATTGCAAAGTTGTTTAGCTTGGACAAAAATGCAACCTTGCCATCAACAGAGGAAAACAGTAAAATCTCATGGAATATATATATAAAAATGAAAATAGGGAATATATGGTTTGAAGAAGGCTGGTCTAAGCTATTGGGTTAGCAACAGGCTGCTCTACACAATCAAATCTACAGGTTGATCTCCACAACCAAGTTGCCTCATCACTATATATTTCTCAAAGGTATCATTCCATACTTGTGTACAGTCCATCAAGAAGGCAACTTCCTTCTGCATTTTCCTGCTACACATCAAAAGTTGTCCTTTCTGATTTATGCTGATAGTAGTGCTTTCTAATTGGCCTGCTGTGATTTTTATTTCATTATTGCTCCAGTTTTCAGTGTGGTGTGTGGTGGGAATGTTTCATGTTGAATCTAATCTCACTGCCTTCCACAAACTTTTCATCCTGGGCTGCTGGGATATCTGCTTCCTTCTAAAAGGAATTCAACCCACAAACCTCTGGTTTTTCTTTTCATTTCACCAGAGTGCATGAAATTCTGACTTATATATTCATAAGAGTTGTCAGTTTTTCCTTTTAGTCCAAATGATAGGAAGAAATGTAAAACAGTAAACATTTTTTCCTCTTCCTTGGTTGTGGTCCACCAATAAATAATACTTGAAATGTGCCAAGTATGAGAAGGATAAATAAAACATTGCTCATGTAAAAATGCTAGCAAAGACAGCCACATGTTCTTAAAAACCAACCCAACGAAAGGAAAGTAATTGGTACTTGCTTTCCAGACAAAAATTTGTGTAGATTTGTGTATATGGGATAGTGGTGGGACATAGAAACCCATAAACCAGGGCCACAGAAACCCATAAATCAGAGGTCATAGTAAGTATATTCAGAGAGCACACCAAATTGTCACCATAGTGAAGGAAAAGGACATGGATGAAACCCATAAATATTTCTTAACCAGTCTTCATTGCCAGCCAGTTTAAGTCCGTTTAAGGCTCATATGAAAGGGTCCTATGTCCATTCATAATGATCATATCCTATCAAAAGTTTCTCCATTGTCACTTCTTTTAAGAAGCAAATTAAAGCAAATTTTCCTATTATGCTGCATGTGAAATTGTATTTTGGTTTTACTTTCAAAGACAACTTTTCTAATGTTCCATAAATATCTCTGCTATTTCAACTTAAATTTTTCCATCTGTTTGCTTGTTAGCCAGGCATTCAATTCTCCTGTCTGGTCAGAATACTTTATTAATGGATAGTGATTTTAATTGCTTATTGTGCCTGCTATGGAACTTAGGAAAGGTAAACCAGCGGGATGAAATTTGACAAACCAGGGATTAGGGATAATGGGGGAAAAATAGTTTTACACTTCTTACTCATACATGCAACTAAGTGTAGTTTCAATCAAATCATTATCATCACGACTGTTTGACCTTCTGTGGATGCTGCTATAGTACTCTTGAAGTTATTATAAAATAGGCTGTTCTAATTTGGATACATGTGACTGCAACAGTTTAATCATTAAAGAAGGAGGTTCAGTTTGGTACAATGGTTAAGGTGTTGGCCTAGAAACCAGCAGTCTGGGAGTTCTGATTCCACCTTAAGGTATGAAAGCCAACCGAGTGAGTTTGGGACAGTCATTGTCATTCCTCTAAATTCACCTCACAGCAGGGGTGGGTTCTACTTACCTATACTACCAGTTCGCGACGGGGCATGCACATGCGCAGAAGCATTCTGATGATGTTGGGCTCAGTGGGTGGAGCCTCCCTCCGCTTTTACCACTGATTCTATAGAACTGGTCTCAACCAGAGGCAACCCACCACTGCCTCACAGGGTGGTGGTTGTGGATAAAACAGGGGAAGAAACGCTTATTAGTATGTTCACTATCTTGAGGTGTATTTGTACAGTATGTGTCTGTGTCTGTGTATAAATACATAACATTGGGATAAAAATCTTAGTAAAAAGGAAATATTACCCAATTGGTGCTTGATAATTTCCTACTTAAAATTCTACTTAAAATCAAGTAGGATTGAAGCCATACTGTAAGTGATTTATTAGCCCATTGGATTAAATATAATGTTATGTAATGTAGTATATTAGTAAATATTAGCTCTGTTGGATTAAAGATCATGTTATGTAGAGCCTCTGTAGGACAATTTATAAGGGGAAAACATGTTATATTTTACATTTTGCAAATTGCCATAGGGTATTTTCTCACACTCTGAGTAAAAAAAATTAATATTTCTGATTTTTCACATTGCTTGTGAAAATATACAACCAGATAGTGCAAGTGGGGTTTTCTATACAAAGGCAAATACAGGCAATGAGAGCAATATGGGATCTCCAAGATAATCTATATTGATTGAGAAGAGAGCAAGAAAAACAGAGTCCAGGTTGGCAGTCTTGGCAACTTAACATAGCCAGTCATTCCCCTCTTACTGTAAGTACCACTTTTTGGGGACTAGTTCCCAGCAATGATATCACGCCATGGGAAGAGAATGATTAATCCCTTTTGTTATATTCATTTTTGGGAAAACTGCCCCAGCACAAAACTACAATGGCTAAAATATATCAAAGACAGGTTGACTGTTTGAGATATACAGTACATAGAGGCCTAAGATTTTCTAAGCAGGCTCATCTCTTAAAATCAATATAGATAAAAGACATTTACAGCATTATGCTATTACACTTCCAGGCGGCTGATATTAACATTTTGACAGTAATAATGTTGCGAGCTCAGAAACTTTAACTGAATTTATAAGAAGCAATGACTGTAACATTAAATTTTAAGGGCTCTGACATGGTATTTTATGCAAACTCTCCTCCTCAATTCACTGAAATGGATTTGATCCCATAAATCACACTTGAAATAAAATTTGCCTAAAAAGCCATCACTTTTATCTTAAATATTAGAGCTTAACAAATAACAAAACCCCTTCTCAAAATTTTCCATTTTTATTATAGACATTTGGAAT
Organism: Masticophis lateralis; assembly: GCA_030761175.1. Classification (NCBI taxonomy): domain Eukaryota; kingdom Metazoa; phylum Chordata; class Lepidosauria; order Squamata; family Colubridae; genus Masticophis; species Masticophis lateralis. The sequence continues at coordinate 66,590,314 of JAUDYJ010000007.1, read as the reverse complement.
ATAACCTTTTTTTTTATTGTGAAACTTTGGCTTGAACATAAACAGTTGCCTTAGAGCTATAAATATTTCAGATGTGCTGTACTTTCTGATATAAGCAGGTATAGAAGGAATGTATATTTCAGTTGCCATTTGACTTTGAGTTATCTTCTTAATGTAAAATTATGGGCTCTCAATAATGTTGTTATCAGATTAAAAATTTATTCTTTCCTATATGAAAACATTGGTGTTGCTGAAAAGAAGAGCTTTGTTCCCAATTTCTAAATCAACAATATCTCAAACTGGCAAGATGGTGGCCACAGAAGCATGATCCTAGCCCTTTCTGTATGTGTATGTGTACTGAGGTAGCATGTGTATTTAAGGAGGTATGCTTCAGTTCAGGGGTGGGCCTCAAAATTTTTTGCAAGGTGTTCTCTGCATGGTTGCTGGGTGGGCATGGCCTAGTCAGCATCCTGCACCATGGCGGGTGTGTGTGAGTGTGTGTTTTTGCCCTCCCCAGCCTCCAGAGGCTTTCTTTGAGCCTCCGGGAGGGTGAAAATGGCCTCCCCAGGCTCCGGAGGCCCTCTGGAGGCCGGATACGGGTCCATTTCTGGCATTCTCAAACTTCTGGTAATCCTGGTTTTTTGCCCTCCCAGACCCTCTGTGCATGCCCTGCACTTACTTGCATCCAAAACGGGCCACGTGGGGACTCCTGGGAGGGGTGGGTGGGGCCAGCCAGGAGTGTGATTTGGGGGTTCTCCAAACTGCACAGAATCTTAGCTAGAGGTTTTCTTGAACCTCTGTGAAACCCCAGCAGCCCACCCCTGCTTCAGTTGTGCTACTGCAACCACCATCTTGTTTGTTATTGTCTTGCTCCTTCATGGATGCCATAGCCCCAATATTACTTATTTCTTTGAGGAAATTTATATTGCCACCTATTTGCACATGGCGACTCAAGGCGGCTTATGATTCTTCTCAAATAGGAAGATTTTATTTTATTTATTATTTTTTATCTCAACTTTAGTATTTTTATAAATAACTCAAGATGGTAAACATACCTAATACTCCTTCCTCCTCCTTCTCCTATTTTCTCCACAACAACCATCCTGAGAGATGGGTTGGGCTGAGAAAGAGTCACCCAATCATTTTTCATGGCTAAGGTGGGAATAGAACTCACGGTCTCTTAATTTCTAACCTGGTGCGTTAGCTACTAAACCAAACTAAACAAATTTACCAAGAATAGAATATAAGTAATCCTCAACTTAATACCATAACTTGGTTACTTGCCAAGCAAGGCAGTTGTTAAATGAGTTACACCTAATTTTACTTTTGCCACAGTTGTTAAGCAATAACTGCAGTTGTATGTGACTAGACAATCATTCATTGAATTCTCCCACTGACTTTGCTTGTTGGAAGTTGGCTGGGGAAGTCAGAAATGACAATCAGGCGAACCTGGGATGTTGCAACTATCATAGAAATAATAAGAGTCAGTAAAAACATCAGAAGCTTAGCGTAAAGATCAATGGCACAATGGTAGACATGGTTGCTGGTCAATGGTGCTAGACTAGGAAAGGTTAATATCATGAGATAAATTTTTCAAGGAGATTCACTATCACCATTACAGTTTGTCATTACATAGACTCTTCTGTAAATAATACTGAATAAATCAGGTCAGGCTATTAAATAATATAAACATCTGCCCACCTTCTTTCTATGGATGATCTGAAGTTGTACGGAAAAATCCCAACTGAAATCGAATCACAAGTCAATACTGTTCATATATGTAGCCAGAATATTGCAAAGTTGTTGAGCCTGAAGAAAAATGCAACCTTGCCATCAACAGTGGGAAAACAATAAAATCTGAAAGGAATTAAGATACTGTTTAGAAATAACGTTAAAATCTGGATGAAAAGGATGATTACAAATACCTGGGCATTATTTAATCTGACAGTATCGAGCACATTGAAATCAAGAAGATTAGAAGTGATGCATCATGAGAATGAAGAAGGTCTTGAAGTCCAAACTCAGTGAAAGAAATATGTTCAAGGCAATGAATATTGGGCAATTCTGATCATTAGATACAAAGATGGAATAGTGGATTGGACTCAGACAGAATTCTGATGAAGTCTTCATTACACTTAAACATCTTGTCTTCCCTCCCTTTAGTTTATAATTTCATGAAGATCTTCTAAGAGGCAAGACCCCGTGAAGCTAAAGCCATAGTTGAAGACAAAATACCACTGAACAGAGCTGCAGTGACATTTTGCTCTCTGGGGTTAAAAAAAACCCTTGTAGGTGAGCTTTCGATTAATAAAAATTCTAGCTCTCTGGATAAACATCAAACCAAGCATATCAGTTTGATTATACCAGAAATATATTATCAGCTTTGCATATGACATAAATTAAAAGCTCTTTATTCAATGACATTGAATTTTACTTATAACGGGCATATAGTTGTCACTTCAGTAACACTCCTTTTTCATCTTAATGTACATACTTTACTTATAGAGATTAAGAGAAATTTTTCAATTGTCTGAGCAACACAAATCAACAACACAAATCATTGTACAACATAATGTAATTTGCTTATTTGTTTTAGCCATAAACGAATCATAACATTACTATGGTTGAAGAAGATGACCTCAGCTGATCTCTGGAAATGAGTTCATAATTACTCAATAATTTGGAAATAACAATTACCGTCTTTTTCTAATATCCTTCAGTCCAGTAATCTTTTCTTATATTAACTAATCTCATTCTGGTTTTCAGCCTACTTTTCATTCCCTTCTTAAGCTAAAATGTTCTTCCGAAAATGAGATTTTATTATAAAAGGGGAGGGATAAGAAGAGAAAGTAGTCATTTTAACTGGACTCAGATGTTTCACATTTATCTAAAATGTTAGATGTAAAGGAACGTTAGATTTAAAAGAGTGTTAGATGTAAAAGAATCCAGCATCTTACAGCAATTATTATTTGTGGCTCAGACTATTCCTATTAAATGATTATTAATGTATTCTGAACAATCCTTAAAGATGCAATAGAAGATATATTTAAATAAGTTCTTTAAATAAGCGCCAAAGCAAGAAAAATCCAACTTATTTGAATATTTTTGTCCTTCAATTTATAGAAATCAATATTTAGATAAGGCAATATTTTACAACTTATTTTGTCTAGGCGATTCTGAGAGCTGAAATACAGATATTCAAATATTCATCACATGCTACTTTACCAACATAGGATTTTTTAAATTAATATGGGAAGAACCATGATCAAGCCACAGAATTTACATGGCATTTTACATATGAATGTTTTCTGCATTGTTGGAATAGTGCAGGTTAGGGTCTGAAAATGACTCTGTTCCCATAACATGAGAAATAGGAGAAGAAATTTCTCTGGTTAGGAGTGATAATAATATTGTGCAGATGGAATTAGTCCACCCTGCCTTCCCAAAAAAAAGGCAAAAAAATTAATTCTGGCTGCACAAGACCAAACCTTAAGAACAAAGGTATACAAAACTAGAATTGAGACGACAGCAATGCCACTTCTGCAAAGAAGCTGAAGAAACAGTGGACAATTTAGTTAGTTCCTGCATAAAGAGTACATAAACTGACTACAACCAATAGTTTAACAAAGTAGCAACAATGGCACACTGGAATATCTGCAAGAAATTGCATTGGCAAAAAAAAAAAAAAAAAAAATGAGAACACAAAATACAAGCTGGATGGATACGACCTGACAGATGACCCTCACTCTGTCAAAGACCTTGGAGTACTCATCTCAAATTATCTAAGCCAGAGCTCACTGAAACAGCATTGCTAAAAAAGCATTAAGAGTTGTTAACCTAATCTTGCGTTGTTTCTTCTCCGGTAATATTGAACTGCAAACTAGGGCATACAAAACTTTTGCCAGACCAATTCTTGAATACAGCTCATCTGTCTGGAACCCGCACTGCATATTGGACATTAATACATTCGAATGAGTCCAGAGATATTTCACAGGAAGAGTACTCCACTCCTCTGCTCATAACAAAATACCAGACTTGAAATTTTGGGTTTAGGCAACTTAGAACTTGGCCGTCTTCAGTCTGACTTAAGCATAGTACATAAAATCATCTGCTACAATGTCCTACCAACCAATGAATACTTCAGCTTCAACCAAAACAATACAAGAGCACACAATATATACAACCTCATGGTAAACTGATCCAAACTAGATTGTAGAAAATACAACTTCAGTAACAGTGGTCAATTCCTGGAATGCATTACCTGACTCTGCAGTTTCTTTCCAAAATCCCCAACACTTTAACCTGAGACTGTCTACTGTAGACCTCACCCCATTCCTAAGAGGTCTTTAAGGGGCGTGCGTAAGAGCACCTGCGTGTCTATCATCCCTGTCCTAATGTTTTCTTTTATTCATATCCTTTACATGTATTTATAATTATGTTTACATTTGTATCTGCCATAAAATACATGCTTGATGAAATAAATAAAATAAATAAAATAAAAAGGTGAAAAAAATAACATTTGTCTGCAAGCAACAACTGATGGAACCACAAATCAGACAAAGGGATATTAGGTGAAAAAGTTAAAGTGCACTGGGACCTTAGACTTCAAACAGACAAGCACTTGCTACATAACACCCCAGACTTAACCACTGTTCAGTAAGAAAGACAAAAAAGTCTGAATAGTGGACATGGCAGCACCTGGAAGAGAAAGCAGAAAAGAAGAGAAAGGGCTGGACAAAAATCACAAAACCACAAAGACCTGCAAATAAAAGTAGAACGATTTTTGGCAAAAGGAAGTAAAGTTAATACCAATAGTGTCTTGGGTGCAATCCCAAAATATCCAGAGTACTACTCAAACATCATTGGCATTGACAAAAATCACCATCAGTCAATTGCAAAGCCGTCTTTTCTTGGAACAACTTACATCCTGCAAAATACTTTTACCAGAATCAAACAACAACATTGGCCTATCCCAGGTCCTTGGGAAGTACATGATAGGGGGATAAAAATGCCAAACCAAGTCTAAAAATCTGGCTGACTCTGCATGTGATAGTGACTCTGGGTGGTTTACAGTTGTTAAAACTTTTAAAAAGCAGAACAATACAAAACACCCCCACGAGAACAGCACATGACAAAGGAACAACAATGACATTTTGGGTGTGTGTGTGTTTTGAATAATATGCTATGAATGCTTCTTTCTATGCAATGCTTTGATTAAAAGACTGAGAGCTATTCCAGTTTGCAGTTGTGAGATGTTTTATGTGCAATTATTTTCTCTAATTATTATTGTGCTGTATATGATAAAATATACATATACTGTCATGTGGAAAAAGAATTGCACTAGACTAGTGCAAAAAGGACTCATATTCTAGTTTTTTTATATATTGAAATGGGGGGAAAGGGGAAGAGTTCTTCTTGCTATAGAAATTCAGGATAATTTTTTTTGTCCAAGTGCAATTTATCACTTTGAATAAGAGATATATATAGGGAGATGATCAAGAATAAGTAGCACAGTAATCTTATCTTTGTTGACTGAAATTAGGATACAATTGTATGATCGAAAAGAATGACTATTATTTAATACATACTGTATGAGTACTGTTCAGAAAGATTCATAGCTCCGTCACCATAATCTGCGGGTGATGACAGAAGTCAGCATGCTATGAAACTTACCAACTGGGCAATCAAATCAGAAATAGATACTGTCTTTTCAAGACTTCATGTGTATACACCAAAAGGTGGGGGGGGGGGAGACACCAAGGGAAAAAAATAGAAGTCAAAATAGCCCATAGATTAAACTGAAGGCTGTCACAGATCAAAGGATGTTGACTAGTAGTTTAAATCAATTCAACAAGGAGCATTAGAACTGCTTATCAGAATAATGAATTGTGTTTACTTGATTCTTTCTGGACAGTCAATGCACACACAAAAAGAAAACCTTAAAAAAGAAAGCAGTCGTTTCTCAGAGTAAAATGAGTGATTCAAGATTAATAATGAAGAAGAACTTTTTTGGATCATCACAGCATTGTCAAGAGGACAAAGTAGGCATTATGATACCACCATTTTCAATGGTATCAGCATTAAGGATTGATTGATACAACATGTCAAACCACATACACACAAAAGATTAAATGACTTAATTTAGTATATGAGATCCCTAACTGAGCAAATTAAACATTTTGTACAATACAACCAGAAAGTTTTCATAATGCTCAAGATGCTGCCAGAATCTATGGTTGTTTAAATCTTCTCTTAAAACTATGGTGTATTCTATTAAATGCAACAGAGGACAAGAGGAAGTAAAATTTGAACGTTTTGCATTGTCCATTTTTGAATGGCAAGGATGTCTGTAGGATTTGTATTTCTGTCAAATGACAAAAGTAATATTGTATCCCTTTTGTATATATGTCCAGTCTTACAGCAGATGCATAAAACGTGTGTGTGGCTTGTATTGCATCCGCACAACAGTGCATTTGTCATTTGACTTCATCTGAGGAAAAAAAAAAACTTTAAAATATCACAATAAATAGTGATCAGCCTGGAGAAAAAGGTAGGAACATCTATTCTCATCTTCTTCTTTATAAACTTAGTATATCAGCCAATGCAATACAGTATACACCCATTGTATTACTTAATGGTAGAATACCTGTTTAATAAAAAAAAATATGCTCCTGGTTTGACCCCAGTATGCGGCATTTACTGGGGGGGAGGGGGAATCAATAATTTTGAAAAAAAAGCTATAACTTTGGTTTTAGGAGAATTAGATCAATAATCACTGTAACTCAGTGATCTCAGAACTGGCTTCAGTGATAGTAACTCCTACTCTTATTTAATCCAGTACCAGAAGTGCTGGAGTTCAATTCCCATTCTCACTGAATTTACTGCAAGAAAGCAGGCCTATAATTCTAGATTTCTGACCAGTGGTGAAATCCAAATTATTTTACTACTGGTTCTGTGGGTGTGGCTTGGTGAGCATGGTGGGAAGGATACTGCAAAATCTCCATTCCCACCCCACTCCAGGGGAAGGATATTGCAAAATCTCCATTCCCACCCCACTCTGGGGCCAGCCAGAGGTGATATTTGCCAGTTCTCTGAACTACTCAAAATTTCCGCTACTGGTTCTCCAGAACCTGTCAGAACCTGCTGGATTTCATCCCTGTTTCTGACTTCATAAGGGATCTTAATTTAATATGTTTAAGCATTTCATCTTGAAATATGTGTGCAAGAACAACTGTGGATAATTCAACAGACAAAGTCTAATCCCATAAAGAACCATTTGGAAGAAAGTTGGCATATTGGTGTATTCAGACGTGATTGAGTTTAAATGTCTAAGTTGTGATACGTGTATTGAATGCAAATCTGGTTTTCTACCCTGTTCTTACAAAGCAGTTTTCCTTTTCTACATTGTTTTTTTCTTGGAACATAAAAGTCAACAGGTGCGGCAGAGTGGATTGAAGACATATGGTGTTCATGCTTCACCGCTGATGCCAAAATATGGCTAATTAAAATTTCATCAATAAAAATAGTTTTCTGTCCACAATACAAATTTAATATAGATGAATCAGACACAAAAGCATGTTCCATTGTAGAGAGGATGGTAGTAAACAGGCTTACTTCGTCAGTGCTATGCTTTAATCAGTTAAATATGCTCCAAGAAGAAATAAAATAATAAAAATGTCTTTTATAATACATTTTCATAGTGAAAGCACGTTTCATTATGTAATCATGCGGGACCTAAATGCTACAACCATCATTTTGGTTAAGAGATTTCATTTGGAAGGAGGAAGTGTGCTCTTGAATTATCTTCTAAAATTAGCTGCATTTTTAAGACTGCAAATATAATATAGTTTGGCCTTTGGTTATAATTGTAGAATATAATATTACACAAATAGGAATGAAAGCACTTAACATACTGAACACACAATGGCAATTGATTGTACCAAATAATAAACTAGTTTATATTTTCTCTGTTTTATCAAGGGAGCCCTGGTAGTGTAGTAGTTAGAAGGCAGTATTGCAGGCTAATTCTGCCCACAGCCTGGAATTCAATCCTGATGGGCCTCAAGGCTGAATTATCCTTCCATCCTTCCAAGCTCAGTAAATGAGGACCCAGAGTTTTGGAGACAATATGCTGACATTGTAAACTTTTCAGAGAGTGCTGTCATCTGCACCTCTATAACTGTCTGGTTTGGTTCTACAACCCAACAAGACAGACACAGACTTCAGAGGATAATTAGAACTGCAGAAAAAAACAATTGCTACCAACCTGTCTTCCAGTGGGGATCTGTATACTGCACAAGTCAAAAAGAGGGCTGTGAAAATATTTACAGATCCCTCGCATCCTGGACATAAATTGTTTCACCTCCTACTCTCAAAACGACGCTATAGAGCACTGCACACCAGAACAACTAGACACAAAAACAGTTTTTTCCCGAACGCCATCACTCTGCTAAACAATAATTCCCTGTCAAACTATTTACTAAGTCTGAACTACTATTAATCTTCTCATCTTCTCATCGTTCTCATCACCCATCTCCTCCCACTTATGACTGTATGACTGTAATCTTGTTGCTAGTATCCTTACAGTTTATATTGATACTGTTTCCTGATTGCTTATTTGTAACCTATGACTATCATTAAGTGTTGTACCTTATGATTCTTGATGAACATATCTTTTCTTTTCTGTACACTGAGAGCATATGCACCAAGACAAATACCTTGTGTGTCCAATCACACTTGGCCAATAAAATTCTATTCTATTCTATTCTAAAGCACTAGAGGGCATTATATAAGTCTAAGTGCTATTGGTAGTGCTATCTTCAATATACATCAGAGTCACCTATGATGATGATGACAATTCTATATTGCTTAGATTGAGGCAGGAAGGACTACCATGTTCTATAATGTATAATTTTCTGCTTTTTTAAAAGTGATTCTGATCCCTATAGTACTGATAAATAATTTTTATCTAAAACTTGTTCTCATTATTATGCATCTCTTTAAACTATATTACAAATGAAACTGAATATTCACAATGATGGACTTGATAGGGATGTCCCAAAGAGGCTTTTTCAGAAGGCAACTGGACTTTTGTTTTTTTCTTGAAGATGTTTCGCTTTTCATCCAAGAAGAAACCTTAGTTCTGACTGAATGCTGGAGAATGGAAGGATTTCTGTTCCTTTCAGTCATCTGATTGTTAGCACTTTGAATGTGAGACATTAGCTCTCTCAAAGCCATTGAGCCCCTAGAGTCACCTGAATCAGAGCGAAAGTGGGTGTGGAACCTTCTTGGAACTGCAGAAAGGACTGTGTTGTAGACAGGAGATAGGTGGTGTCATATCCCTATCTAGATTATTATCATCTATTTATCTGTCTGTCAGTTGGTCTGCCTCTCTGTCCGATAGATAGATAGATAGATAGATAGATAGATAGATAGATAGATAGATAGATACATAGATACATAGATACATAGATAGATAGATTACATCTGCGCCCAACATACCCCCAAAATAAGCCCTAATTAAGACCCTGCCCAATCCAGGTTAAACAGGTGAAAATTAATCTAGGGTGGGGATGGGGGTGGTGGAGCTGCCCTACTTCTTACCTTCAGACAGTTGCAGCCAGGCCTCACACACCCTGAAACCTGCCTTATTGGCCCATTTCTTTCCTATTTATATGTACTCTTTTTATGTCTTTATGCCTATGTTTTGCTTGTTTATTTCTTTTTATCTGTGTCCATGTCTATGTCTATACACACTTGTTTCCTTGTACTTGTTGACAAAATAAATAAATAAATAAATAAATACATTAGAATAGCATAGCATAGCATAGCAAAGCATAGCATAGCATAGAATTCTTTATTGGCCAAGTGTGATTGGACACACAAGGAATTTGTCTTGGTGCATACGCTATCAGTGTACATAAAAGAAAAGATACGTTCATCAAGAATCATAAGGTACAACACTTAATACATACATACATACATACATACATACATACAATGTATACTCTCATGAGTATACATACATGTATACATACATATAAACATACATACATATAAACATACATATATATCAAAGTATTTCATTATAAAGGTTCCCTTACTGCCTGATATCTCTTTTTCTATTAACCCCATCTCATTATTGGCACTGAAAAATGTCTTCCCCCCACCTGAAGATGCCACAGTTACTTCAGAGGCAGAAGTAAGATCATAGACATAGCTGAGCCTATGCAAAAGTAGCTAATGCTTCTTTGTCTGATTGTTTTACTTCCTTGTTCCTTGTTTTTTGTGATGAGTTATGCACAGGTTTTCATGAAGAAATGTTTTGTATCTCTAAGCATACAGATGGATAGCTCTAATTCTGTAGCACTGACGTACAAAGTCTATAGTACATTACTGCCATGCAATTGTTATTTTATATGAAGCCTCTTACAATAACTCTGCTGTTGTCCAAATACAGGCAGAAGTGTAATTTATTTATCAAGATGCGATCTCTTGCTGTGGGAAAAGAAGTAGCCACTTCTTTTCCTTTGGTTTATCAATCATCATGTAATTTCAAGGCATGTGTTTGGGTATTTGAGGCTACTTTGTATAGATAGTGGAAGAACTGAATGTGATTGTGTAATTTAAGATCTAGGTTGTTTCTTTTTTCTTGTATACAAATCTGAGTTTGAGTTTGGGTTAAAAATATGTTGGTTTCTGAAAATGCTGACTTCATCTATTTATTGAAAACAGATGCAAAGAGCAAATTAAACTTTTCAGCCTAGACAATTTTGATTGAATCTGTGATAAGACTGTCTAAGGGATCATGGTAAAAAGTTCTTATAAGGGCATGCATTTGAAAATTCTATTTTTTTAAATAGTTTGACTGATTTATATATGTTCTTGTTTACCTTCATTCCCTTTGATTAATTGCATATTCCAGTAACTAAGAGAAGAATTAATGGAAACTTTAATTTTAAAGGATTTCAAAATTAAAATAAAATTAAACCCACAAAATTAGAAAATTAAACAAACCGAAAACAAGCTGTAGGCTTAAAAAGAACAAAAATAGAAGTAAATTCCATCCTGCTGTACTTTACAACTGATGTTTCTAATATTAAAAGTTTATCTGATTACACAAGATGATAACCATTCTTGTGGGGCTGTCTTTTAAAAAAAATGTTGATAAACTTTTTCTATTAGCTAGAAACAACATAGCTACTTCCATTTGATTGGTTAGACCCAATCACTTTATGCTTTCCCATCTACCTAGTTCCATTACAGAATGCTAAACACAGATTAAGTGGAAAAAGCTAATGTGTTTTGATTAAAAGTTATGGAACCTCTATTAGATAATTGTTAACTGCTTACACTTGAAGACATATTACTCAGACCAGTTCCTGTTGTTCTCCCTACCATATGGTTGCTTCCTTTGTCTACAGATATTTTCCTCATAACCTTTAGTGAAAGTTTAGAGCAGGAATCATTTCTGCAAGATTCCATATAATGACATTCTAGAACATGAACAGTTTGTATAACCATTAAAGAAAATGTATCAATAGCTACAGTAGTGGCCAAAATTGTGGAAACCTTTTGGGAAAAGTGTATTTTTGAGGTTTGATGGCTAATAACACCACTTTTTTTTTTTTTTTTTTTTTTTTTGAGATTCAAGATAATCATATTCCACTGCTGGAATGGCCTGGGAATAGCCCAGACGTTAACCCAATTCAAAATCGATGGAGTCGACTAAAGAAACTTGTTAGTCAGAGGTGACCCAGCAATAAAACCCAGTTAATAAAAGCAATTATTCAATCTTGGTTTCACATTATAACAGTTGTGGAACTAAAAGGCTTGGTTCACTCCATGGGAAGACATTGTAAACCTTCATGCCAAAGATTACCCAACTAATTATTAACTGACATGATAATTTTTGTATATCTCATTTTTTCTATGGTGATAATTTTTGTATATCTTGTTTTTTCTACGTGTTTCACTTTTCTTATTTATACTGGAACTGCTACTCCAATAGCAAATCCTTCATAAAGGTTATTGCATTACATTCTCAATTAAATTATCTTTCCATTTAAATATAATTTTATGGTATTACTCTAAAAAAAAGTGGTATTATTAGCTAGTTTTAGAAAAGGTTTCCACAATTTCGGCCATGGCTGTATAGTCCCTAAGAATGCAGCTCCTTAAGAAAGCAGCTCCCATAGTCATTGGTTCTCTCTCACTGTTTATCTATTACATTTATAAAACAAGTAAAAATAATTAAACTATTAAAACATTAAAACTACAGATTAAAATATTATTAAAAACTACACTAAAACTGAAAGTTAGAGAGATAAGAAATGGATGTTTTCTTATTCCCCTTCCCGCTATTAGCGCTCCCTTCAGGACCGCAGGCCAACTGGCAAAAGGTTTTAATACCCTTCAGAAAGGCCAAAAGGGAGGGGGCAGCTCTCACCTCTGGTGCTAAATGTTCTACAGGGTATGAGTATTTGTCAGAAAGATAACTACTTTGAGACCCAGTTCTCAGTACAGTATTGTTTCATTTAATTATTTAATACATGATTTTTACCCAGAATAATATAGTCACAATTCTCATATTTTTCTGTGGTAATTTTTGTTTTTGTTTTTGTTTTAAATTTGATTTATATGTCACCCTTCTCTGGAGACTCAGGGCGGTTTACAATGCGTTAATCAGTAGCCTTCATACTTTTGTATATTTTACAAAGTCAGTTTATTGGCCTCACAAACTGGGTCCTCAATTTATCTACCTTAGAAAGGATGGAAGGCTGAGTCAACCATGAGCTTGGTGAGATTCGAACTTACTAATTGCAGACAGCTGGAGTTAAATTACAATGCATTAGTCTGCTGAGCTATCCAGGCTCCTGGAAGTGTTCCTAAAGAACACTTAATATTCTACTGCAATTAACATTTTTTTATTATGAACTTATTGACATGACTGTGCATTGCAAAGTATTATTGATAAATTGTTCTGTCCAACTTTGCTGCAGCAAGATAATACATCAGAAGCATGAGGCAGTTGTAAAGATGATGGGCATGTGTCAGGTAGCCAAAAGACTATTTGATTAATCCTCTGCATCATATCACTTTATATTATTAAACTTTTCACAGTAGTTCCTTTTTAAAGATAATGTTGAAAGAGTGAGATAGTTTTTGTTTATTGAATACAAAGCTACTATTCTCTCTTTGAAGGCTAGCCAACAAAAAGAAGGCATGCATATCGGTTTCATATGTTGATCCAGGAATCTGGACTGAATCTGAATATTGTCTCATTGGCTGCTTTATTACAACAAAGAAAAAGATATTAAATTGATACTAACCTAAGATGAATATAAAATATGCACCACAAAAGGCATTTATCCATTCAGTCCAATCATGATAGGTTGAATAAGTCAAGAAATCCTCTAACTTGATATGCAAATATTTCCATGACATACAAAACTTTCAGGATTTACAAAGCCGCTTCTAAATTCCTCAGGAGTTCTGCACCCTATAAATATTTAAAAGAAATTTCCCTACCTAAACAGTCACTCAGTTTCTTGTTTGGGTTTATGAGCATGAAATAAATCAGTAAAGCGGGGGCCAGAAAAGGAAAGGGAGTGTTTTTGCTTTGTTTAGATGTTATTTAGCATATCCCCTGATACAGCAAAACTTTTTGCGCTAATGATCCTTTTCAGTCATTCTTTTTCATCACGCCATCACATTTTCAAGAAGGGGAAAAAAGAAGAAGATGAATTCTAACTCTTAATCTTAGCTAATGGGAAATGTGTCTAATTAAAATCTCATCAGTGTAAAAATGTGTTTTGTTCATTGCGCATATCTGAAGCATATAGTCTAAAATAGCTCCTTCCTGTAATTTTTTCCACTTTAATTTGCAATGCAACGTCTATATAATTACATAGTGCTTTCCCTCAATTAAACTACTCTATGGAAGCAAGATGGAGTGCGTTGCACATGGATGCTACCCTTCTTCTTCCTCTTTTAAAGGAAACTCTGTAAGTTCTTGTGAGAAGAACTCTACTTACAGGATACTATAAATTGGAAGAGAAAGCCATTCTTATTAATTCCTCTTTTCCTCTATAGCTGTTTGTGTTGCCAACCAAACAGATGTGAGCAGTGGTGAAATCCAAATATTTTTAGTACCGGTTCTGTAGGCGTGGTTTGGGTTTACATTGAATAGTACTCTGTATCTCCTTTATCTTTTATTTACAGTGTCAATCTATCCATCTCTGCACAGTCCAATATTTTCCAGATTATGTTTTCATCTGATGGGGTGTTCTCATTGGTTGCTCTTGAGGAGTATGAATTTAGACTCCCAAATTTGCCCACCTTTGATGGACATGGCTGAGAATTCTTTGTTGAAGACCAGATGTAAAAAAAAAGTGCATCTAAGTTTACTGATTTATTTTATTTTATTTGTTTATTTCATCAAACATGTATTTGATAACAGATATAAGTGTAGACATAATTATGAATGCATGAGATGGATACAAATAAAAGGTGATATTAGGACAGGGATAGTAGGCATCCTGGTGCGCTTATGCACACCCCTTACAGATCTCTTAGGAATGGGGTGAGGTCAACAGTAGACAGTCTAAGGTTGAAGTTGTGGGGATTTGTGGAAGAAACCACAGAGTCAGGTAGTGCATTCCAGGCACTTTGTTGCTGAAGTCATTTTCTGCAATCGAGTTTGGAGTGGTTTACCTTGAGTTTGTATTTATTGTTTACTGGTGTATTGTTGTGGTTGAAACTGGAGTAGTCATTGACAGGTAGGACATTGTAGTAGATAATTTTAAGTCATTATGTTAATAGATAATTATGTAATTATGATAATTTTAGTAGGTAATTTTATAATTTTATGTAGTAGATAATTTTTAGTTGGAGAAGAATTCTTCAGAACATTTCTGCATTTTCTTGCTTTCAATAGTTCAGAGACTGAAGATCCTTTACATTACTTCAGCAAAAGGGCAGTGTCCCCTATAGCAATGAAAAGTAGCTTCTCTCTGAGCTCCTAAGTTCTGCATCTCCAAGAAACGTTCACTTCAGGAGTGGAGTAATAAATGTCACAGAAGAATTGTAGACCAAAGTCAGAATTCTCTTTCAATTTGCAGAATGGATTATGGCCTGAGGAAGCTTTTCTTGAAGAGAAGGGACAAATCGGCTGAGGCCAGGATATGTACTCATCAAGTCCAGGGTAAAAAAATACAGTTTTTCTGTCTACCTTTCAAGCCCAAATAAAGAAACCAAATTTTGGCTTAATGCAACATCAAGGCTCCAGAACATGCTAAAAAATGATAGATCCTTACAATTCTCAGGGTCTCAAACTATTTTAGCTTTTTTTGGCAATCTCAGCCAGACTATAATAAAAGTATTAATTGCTTTTTATTAACCTGTCTCTTTCCATTTATTTAATTACTGGAGCAAGATTAGATTAGATTAGATTAGATTGATTAGATCTCTTTATTGGCCAAGTGTGATTGAACACACAAGGAATTTGTTTTTGGTCATACGCTCTCAGTGTACATAAAAAGACAAGATACACTCATCAAGAATCATAAGGTACAACACTTAATGATAGTCATAGGGTACAAATAAGCAATCAAATCATACTAGGAAACAGTCAATGTAAATCATAAGAATACAAGCAACAAATTTACAGTCATACAGTCATTAGTGGGAGGAGATGGGTGATGGGAACGATGAGAAGATGCACTTACTGTCATTATTAGTGTGTTGGAAGAACATGTGGTTTGTCTTTTGTCCAACATGGAACCTTCCTTGCTTCTCATGTTCAGTGAGGTTCTATAAATGTCACTAAGAGAACCCTTTTCAGTTCAGTTGTCAAGAGTGAGAGAATATATAACAACTCCCCAATTCAGTTATGACAAAATATGCAAAGGTCACCATGTGAGGCCAAAATTCTGAAATCTTTCAGGAGATTGGGAGATATGAGAGTTCTAATCCCAGCAACATTTTTCCATTCGCTTTAAGAAGTCTATAACTCACATCCAGGGGTGAAATCCAGCAGGTTCTGACAGGTTCTGGAGAACTGGCAATGGTAATTTTGAATAGTTTGAAGAACTGGCAAATACCATCTCTGGCTGGCCCCAGAGTGGGGTGGGAATGGATATTTTGCAATATCCTTCCCCCAGAAGTGGGGAGGGAATGGAGATTTTGCAGTATCCGTCCCCTGGAGTGGGGTGGGAATGGAGATTTAGCAGTATCCTTCTCCTGCCACACCCACCAAACCATGCCCACCATCCACACCTATTTCAATGTGAAATAGGTTTTATCAATGGTTAGAGATAAGAGGTAGAAGTTAGATGAAAAAAGATTATTGTTATGTGTAAGCAAAATATGACTGTTATCTATAATTATAAGTATGCTACTACAATTAATATGATTATAAATAAGCTAATATAATTATAAATATTGCTATGATTATTGTGTATTATCATTATCACTATCAGTATATGATTTTTTTTCTTTTGTAAAACGAAGCGCCTAGGCAATACACTGTCTTCAAAATATTTATATATAAATAAAAAACTTGACTTAAAATAAAAAAACAACCAAGGAGGAAACTTATGGCCTAAAAATAATTCTTAATCAAGCCTTTGGAAAATAAAAAAAAGACAATAGAATAGACCATGTCGGAATAAGCTATCTAACACTTTGCATTTTAATAAAGATCTTGACAGTATGTGTACTTCCATTAAACAAGTTCCTAACTCTTAAAACTGCTCTGAACTTTCTCCAGAACCTGTTTTCAGCAGGTTCTGACCAGTTCTGGAGAACCGGTAGTGGAAATTTTGAGTAGTTCAGAGAACTGGTAAATACCACCTCTTACTGGCCCCACCCCCATCTATTCTCTGCCTCCCAAGTCCCAGCTGATCAGGAAGAAATTAGGATTTTGCAGTAACTTTCCCCTGGAGTGGGGAGGAAATGCAGATTTTACAGTATCCTTCCCCTGGAGTGGGGTGGGAATGGAGATTTTACAGTATCTTTCCCCTGCCACACCCACCAAGCCACACACACAGAACCGGTAGTAAAAAAATTTGCATCCCACTACTGACTTTCTCGTTATTGTCTTAAGGTTATGACACAAATATTTTCCTAGCATTATTTTAACATTTAGCAATGGTAGTAGACAATGATTATGTTACCATGTTGGTGCAGAGATGCCATGGTCATAGGTGGGCAGCTTTAGCCGTGGGCAGAACGAAGGAGAAGACTTAAGTAACTCCTCTGAAGCAAACAAGGGCATTAAATAGGTTATTGATGCATGCATTGTAATATGTTTATTTCCAGTGAGAGATATTTGCAGTGTTTTCCTAAAAAGCCCTGATAACTTAAGCTGCCTTGGGAACTATTCATCTTGATTTTGTGTAGCAAAAATAACACTTGCAGTTACACTTATGAAAGAAAAGATGTTTTGGCTTGATGACTGGATTCATGAATATTCTCACATGCAATGCTGCACCCTTGAAGAAGTTGTCATTTGCTCTTCTAAAGACTTGCACCTCCATTTCAAAGTGCAGTGGCTTGTAAAACTGTTTGATTTGTTTATTACACATTTTTCAGAACAGGACATTGCCACTGGCTGTCTGCATGATGCAAATGTATCATTTAAATGACTCAAATATCCAACCTTATAGGCCTTTTGAAGCAGGGAAAGTGGCATCTCTAGGTACTTGGGGTAAAACGTAGTAGAGTAGTGGCCAAAATTGTGGAAACCTTTTGAGAAAAGTGCATTTTTGAGGTTTGATAGCTAATAACACCAATTCTGAAATTCTTGGGAATTTCAAGATAATCATATTCCACTGCTGGAATGGCCTGGGAATAGCCCAAACCTTAACCCGATTGAAAATCTATGGAGCCGACTAAAGAAACTTGTTAGTCAGAAGCGACCCAGCAATAAAACCCAGTGAACAGAAGCAATAATTCAATCTTAGTTTCACATTATAACAGTTGCAGAACTAAAAGACTTTGTTGACTCCATGGAAAGACGTTGTAAGGCTGTTATTCACATTAAAGGTTACCCAACTAAGTATTAACTTACATGGTGATAATTTTTGTATAGCTCATTTTTTCTATGGTGATAATTTTTGTATAGCTCATTTTTTCTACGTATTTCACTTTTCCGCTTTATACTGTAATTCCTACTCTAATAGTTCATAAAAGTTATTGCATTACATTCTTGATTAAATTATCTTTCCATTGATATATAATTTTATGGTATATATCTCAAAAAACTCAAAAAAAAGTGGTGTTATTAGCTAGTTTTAGAAAATACACTTTTCCCAAAAGGTTTCCACAATTTTGGCCACTACAGTATATGTGGTGGACCCTTAAGAGTTGGATGTTTTCCAAACATAGACAAATAACATACTTATTTTTTTAAAAAAATGAAATCTTGTACTTAACAATACAGATAATGTCTTTTTACATCTCTTAAATTGTAAACTCTTTCATCCATCCTGAACATAACTACAAAAAAAAAAAAAAAAAAAAAGTTATATGAATTGGAAGCATCTCCATCTGACAGGTTGGGAGGTCTGTTTATTCACAAATTAGATGGAGCGCAGATTCTCCTGTATTTTTCTGCCAGTGTTCCTAAATATAGACAAATGAGGCAAGATTTCCTGAGTTTCTTGAATGTCTGTTGCCACATGTTAAAATGCAAATGCAAATTAATTGTCATAAAATGTTAGGATAAGCAGAAAAAGAATTTTGTATATACGTGTTTAGCAAATATTCTCCGAATGTCAGCATTTCATTTAAAATCAGCCACAAGTGTTTATGCTGTTGCAAACAGAGGTTGACTGTAATTTCAAAACGATGATTACTCAAAAAGTTGAGCAGCTGTCATTTTCTGGCCAATTCTCCTAATGGTCTATGGAAATGAAAGAAGTAGACTTTAACTTTCTTTTTCTTTTCTTCTTTCTTCTTCCCTACTTTTTAGAGTAAGAGATGAGAATTATGATTTATTAAGGTCTACAGAACCCATATTTAGTTCGAGAGACTTAAGGGATGCTTGAGATTGTATTGTATAGCCATCCGTTCCATGCAAATAGACTAGGGTCAGCAGTGTATGGATTTTCTGTCCCCTTTTCTGAGTTTGGGGACCAGTTTGTGTGTCTCTGAGCTTTAGCACAATCAAACCTCCTATAATTTATGCTTCTTTCTCCCCTTAAAAATAGCCATAAACCATGCTACTGATTTGTGATCATTGCATTTAGCAGTATGTCCAGAGGTCAAAAGGAAGGGAAAGGAAGGGAAGGGAAGGACAGGACAGGACAGGACAGGACAGGACAGGACAAGACAAGACAAGACAAGACAAGGCAAGACAGGAAAAGCAAGGAAAGGAAAGGAAAGGAACAGAAAGAAAAGGAAAGGAAAGGAAAGGAAAGGAAAGGAAAGGAAAGGAAAGGAAAGGAAAGGAAAGGAAAGGAAAGGAAAGGAAAGGAAAGGTATACTTCTTTTCAATTTTTTTAAATTTGATTTATATGCCACCTTCTCCGGAGACTCAAGGCAGCTTACAATGTGTTAAGAAATAGCCTTCATACTTTTGTATAGTTATACAAAGTCAGCTTATTGTCCCCACAAACTGGGTCCTCAATTTACCTTAGAAAGGATGGACAGCTGAGTCAACCTTGAGCCTGGTGAGATTCGAACTTACAGTAATTGCAGACAGCTGGTGTTAATCACAATGCTTTTAATCTGCTGAGCTATCCAGGCTCCTGTGACTGAGTTCTCATTATATAGCATCACAATAGAATATGTTTAAAATGGTTTGTTGGCTAAAAAGCAAAGCTCAGAAATAGCTATGCAATTATCTAATTATGAGGCCATTTTAATAATATCTTAATATTTCTCCCAGTTATTATCTCCCAGTTTTACAGCCCTGTAAAAGAGATACTTGCCTGAAAACAAAAGCTAAAACACTGCCATTTTGAATAGCTTTCGACATTGGTTATATTGGACATAAGGCATCTCATTTTAAAAGGGAACAATCATATTAGGAAGTTGACATTAAATTGCAAGGAATATAGGATTAAGGGAACTATCAAACGTGTATTTGAAATATTGAGGGAAGATGACTTCAGAGTAACATAGAAAGGAAAAAAAATGATGTTTTGAGGCCACATGCAGCTCTCTCAGCAAAGCCAAGATCTTGAAGGACAGTGGAATCACGTTGGCCAGTTTCTTGACCCTCACATCTTCAGGCATCTTGTAATGGACTTTGAGACTCACCTTGGAAGATAGGAGGAGGAAGAGGTGCAGACTAGACAATGATCAGACAAAAGATATCTCATTTCAGCAAAGAAATGAGGGTGTGGGAAGCATCTTAAATGGGAAAGTCCACTATTCTCTGGAAAGTAAAGGCAAAGAAGTTGAAATGTGCTTTCAGATTTGAAGGCTCTATTACTATAACCTTACAACAAAAGCAGAAAAAGCAGGACTGAAATCCTGCAGGTTCTGACAGGTTCTGGAGAACCGGTAGCGGACATTTTGAGCAGTTCGGAGAACTGGCAAATACCACTTCTGGCTGGCCCCAGAGTGGAGTGGGAATGGAGATTTTGCAATAACCTTTCCCCAGGAGTGGGGAAGGAATGGGGCTTTTGCAGTATCCTTCCCCTGCCACGCCCACCAAGCCATGCCCACAGAACCGGTAGTAAAAAAATTTGGATTTCGCCACTGAGTAAAAGTATTCATGGTTTTGGTTTACAGTATCAACTGTAGTCTTTAACGGCTGACATACCTTGAGTTTTTGGTCTTCACGATGATCAAATTACTAGCAAGTAATCTTGCAGAAAACTCCTTTACAAAGCTAACCAATATATTTTTATATCACTCCACTCCACCCCAAACCAAGATTCTTTCAGTAAGAGATATCTTCCTCTGTTAACCTAATTGTTCCATGCTGATTGGAATTATTTATTTGTTTGTTTATTTCCAGTGCATGGAAATAATCATATAGTTGTTAGCACTCCCCCTCCCTTTTAAGCATTCTACTGAAGACACAAATGCTGCTTCAAAACCAAGAGACTTAGAAGTGAGGTGGGAAGTAAGGCTAATAGGAAAAATCCTGCTATTTTCTATGTACATTGATTATTGTAGACAGTAATCTAAAACCCCATGTTCATCCAGATTTAACATGGGTACATTAAAACTAGATTATTACTTTTTTCTATTAGAGAAAAGAAGTAGAAATTAGAGAAAGTAAGATTATGAATGTTAATAAGTAAAGAGGTATATAACTATAAACATAGTAATTGATAAAAATGCAAATAAGCTAAAGTAAGAAGAAACTCAGTTTAAACTTTTTGGTTATATTATTATTATTGCTATTATATTATTACTATTGCTATTAGTTTGTGTGCTAAGATTTACTACCAATTCTCGTTGGCTTTGTTCTATTTGTAAATGATACTCTGACAATCCACTGTTTTTCAAAAATGTTTATGAATGAAAATTTACCAATTTTTTTTTTTTAAACCTAGATTATTACTTTGGAACCACAAAGTTTTAAATACACTTCTCTTTTAATACGTTTGCAGGACTTAAAAAATGAGCTCGATTACTCAGAATCTGAAGGCACAAAGGTTAGTTGGAATAGCCACTTCTTTTGCCCCACAACTACCTCCAAATATTTGGAGAGTTTTCAAAAGAGGGTTATGGTGGCTAAGCCAGTTTAAACTGGCTAAGTGTTCAAGCAGTTCTAAACTGAACCAATCCTGCCATATTTTAGGATATAAATGTCATTTTTTTTTTAAAAAAAAAGAATTGCCCCACAATGTCTCCTAGAATTGTCTTTGGTCATGCTGCTTGGAATCTCACAGTACCAGTACTTGGAACCAAAGATAGGTTTGAGGAAGCTTTGATTTAGGCTTCAAGGTATTTTCTCCCTGAATGTTTTCCTACAATCCAAAATTAGGATTCCAAAACTTATATTTAGTAATGAAAATTCCAGTAACGTAAATAGCTCACATCACACTCTAAACTTTTTTTCCTATCACATTGTTTTAAATGACTCTGTTCTGGCAGCATTAAAAGTATAGGCTTTACACAGAATTTGTTATTCAGTGACTCTAAATTTAGATTGTGAGTTTTCTATTTTTTCCCCCAGTTATATATAATTGTGAAACCAATTTCTATTGATAACTTAATTTTGCTTTGTCTCTAGATATACTATCATCATATTTCTTGAAATATGGATTTTTAAAAAAAATCTATTACATTTTAGATCTACAAGGAATACAAATTGAAATGGATTTATCCGCACTCCCTGTCTCTTACTTTTTTATCTCTTCTTTACCTATTTAAATAGCAGAAACACTAAATACATACAGATCATTAAAAGCACAGTGCCACGCCTTAATAATATGAAAATATCACAAATGATATGCATGGTTTTAATTTTGAGTTTAGTATCATCATTTTGCTTTATGTTTTTTTAACATTCTCCTTTTTTTATTCTCAGTATTATGTTAACATAGTTTGCACTCATGAAATGAAAGTATCTTTGAAAGATTGTTGTCATAATGTAGAATACAGGTAGTCCTTGACTTACTGCAGTTCATTTAGTGAACATTTGAAGTTACAACAGCACCAAAAAAGTGACTTATGGCTGTTTTTCCACTCTTACAACTGCTGCAAAATCCCCATGGTCATGTGATCAAAATTAAGAAGCTTGGCAACTGGCATGTATTTATGATGATTGCAGTATCATGTGATTTTTGACAAGCAAAGTATATGGGAAAGCCAGGTTCACTTAACAACTATGTTACTAAATTAACAACTGCAGTGTTACATTTAACAACTGGGCAAGAAAGATCATAAAATGGGGGAAAAAATCACTTAACAATTGCCTCACTTAGCAATTGAAATTTTGGGCTGAACTGTGGTCCTAAGTCGAGATTTACCTGCAGTGGGTTTGGATTTACTATTCTTCCAGGATAAGCATGTGGGAAGGACTTGTTTCAGTAGTGGTTCTGTCCGGTTCGGGCAAACCGGTAGTGGCAACTGTGGGAGGCTCCGCCCACCCGCCCGGATGTAATGCGTGAGCAACTGCGCATGCATGGAAGGTAGGGAAGGTTGCGAACCGGTAGGGAAGGTAAGTGAATCCCACCTCTGACCTCTGACTACATTCAAATGCATTGAAGAACTCTCATTCATTGTACTGGCTTTCACATTTTGTATGGCAGAAAAAGTTTCCGGATTAGAATTTTCAAAACATTTTTATAAACTGTCGTTGAAAAAAAATGACATTAAGGGAAGAAAGCATATTTCTATGTTACTATCATTGTACTGTGATTTACAAAAGAACCAGTAGGAGGAGTTTTTGCCAGCATAGAAAAGCAGAAAAAGGAAGCAAAGAAAGTCATTGTTGTATATTATGTGAGGGGGAAAACCCCCCCACATTATCTACTTTCTTAGATTTCTGTAAAATAAATTGTTTGCTTCACACAGTGGCATTCTAGACAGTCAGGCCAGTGGAATACATGGTATTCTACCGTTATCAGCAAAACAACAATTCTGATCAATTCCCTAGGTGCCTGCAGAAAATCAAGGAGGGAGAGTGAAAGAAGGCTGAACACAGAGATTTATTAATGATTAGAAGTCCCTGGCATTTGATATAGGAGAAAACTGTGATTCCCCTAGATTGTAAAATGTAGAGTGATGTAATGTAACAAGCAGAACTTGTATTTCAGATCTTTTCCTTGAAGCAAGGGCAAGTTGGCCTTGTCCCTCTTTGACTTCAAGTAAACCAGCTGGATTTCAGCTGAATGTTATTTTTCATACAGGATGTGGCACACTATTCTCTACCACTAGGGAATGGCAGTCTAACTTCAAGGGCACCATCAGACACAAAAGACAAATGGCTGAAATGTGTGCCATACATCTTCTCACAAGTCCCCTGACAAATCTCTCAATACATAAAAATGCTACAGGAAGAGCTGTGGTGGCGCAGTGGTTAGAATGCAGTACTGCAGGCTAATTCTGCCAACTGCCAGCACTTTGAGGCACACCGGCTGAAGGTTGACGCAGCCTTCCATCCTTCTGAAGTAAATAAAATGAGGACCCAGACTGTTGGGGACAATATGCTGACTTTGTAAACCACTTATAGAGGTCTGTAAAGCACTGTGAAGTGGTATATAAGACTAAATGCTTTTGCTACAGTCTATCTGCTACTTATAACCCTTTTGTTGTAATTAAAGTGTAAATCGAAAGAATATTGTCAAGTGTCTCACAATCACAACAGGTACAAACCCAATCACTATAGAATAGAATAACAGAGTTAGGAGGGACCTTGGAGGTCTTCTAGTCCAATCCCCTGCTTAGGCAGGAAACCCTATATCAGGGGTGTCAAACTCAATTTTATTGTAGGCCGCATCAGGATTGTGTTTGACTCCAGGGGGGCAGGATGTGTGTGGCCAGGGTGGATGTAGCCAGATTGACATCACTTGTGTCAGGGGCATCTGTGGTGGCTCGAGTGCTCTGCCAGCAAAAACAGGCTCCTGGACCCGGTCTTCAGCCACAACGGCCTCCTGCAACCCTCTGCAGTGAAAACAGGCTGGTCCTTTGCTGTTTTCAGGGCAGCCCCACAGGCCAGATCTAAGCACCCCTAGGGCTGGATCTGGCCCCTGGGCCTTGAGTTTGACACCCCTGCCCTATATCATTTCAGACAAAGGGTTATCCAACCCCTTCTTAACAAATTCCAGTGTTGGAGTATTCACAACTTCTGGAGTGAAAGTTATTCCACTGATTAATTGTTCTACCTGTCAGGAAATTTCTTTGTAGTTCTAGGTTGCTTCTTGATTAGCTTCTCTCCATTGCTTCTTGCCTTGCCCTCTGGTGCTTTGGAGAATAGCTTGACTCCCTCTTCTTTGTGGCAGCCCCTGAGATATGGGAATACTGCTATCATTGTTCATATGCTATCACTGCTATCATTGCTATCACCCCTAGTCGTTCTTTTCATTAAACTAGACATACCCAATTCCAGTAACCATTATTTATATGTTTTAGTCACGAGTCCCCTAATGATATTTGTTGCTCTTTTCTGCACTCTTTCAACCTTGGTTCTTCTCAAAAACTCAGTAGGGTCAAATGTGGTTAATACATGGAGGAAAGATCTCCAAGAAAAGCCAGGACTAGAGGCTAGATTGGAAAGTTGAAAAAAATCTGAGGAAATAACAATGGTAAATTAGTTCCATGCTATTGTTAAGAAAACCACATGGACAAGCCCATGTATAGGGAAGCTGAGTTCCGATCAAGGGAGGCCTACGTTTATTTAATGGTCATAAAGATGGTTCTAAACTGAAGGAAAAAATAGGAAGAAGTTTAAAAGCTTTCTGAAAATAAGGTAGAAAAACAGAGGGGCTGGGAAATCCTGGGGGAAATTAGAAAATAAATCACAATGTTGTATCAGTTCAAAGTAATAGAATTCCACCAATGAAGCATTTCGATTTTGTGCTACACAAGTGCTGACATTCTATGACACTAGGCTTGTAAAGAGGAGTCAAAATAATTCATTCAAAATGTGTGTGGGGGGGGAGAAAAAAAGGAAGAGACTGTAGACAGTACTTAGACAATGCATCTCAATGTCGATGAAGATGGATTTGTTTCTGACTACCTTTTGGACAGTAGAAGATTTCTTTTTAAATGTTCTACAAAAGTTAAGTTAAGGCTATGGTTTTCAGTTGCAATGTATGGCTGTGAAAGTTGGACCATAAGGAAGGCTGAGTGCCAAAGAATTGAGGCCTTTGAACTATGGTGCTGGAGAAGACTCCTGCGAGTTCCTTGGACTGCAAGCCGATCAAACTGGTCAGTCCTAGAGGAGATCAACCCTGACTGCTTTGTCCACCTAATGAAAAGGAAGGACTCATTGGAGAAAAGCCTAATTCTGGGAATGATTGAGGGCAAAAGAAGAAGGAGATGACAGAGAATAGGTGGCTGGATGGAATCACTGAAGCGATAGGCATGAGCTTAAATGGACTCCAGAGGATGGTAGATGACAGGAAGCCTTGGATGAACCTTGGGGTCGTAATGGGTTGGACACAACTTCTCAACTAACAACAACATATGTGTATTTGTCTATAGCCACACTGTAAGTCTCTTTGTTTCATTGTTATTATGGCTATTTGTCAGCACATTTAATATTTTATCTGGTAATGTTAGTCCTTGTATTTTGCAACTCAGATTTTTTTTTGTTTCTTTAATAGGCAGGTGAAGGCAAGGAATGGCACTTATGTCAGCACTGCTCACAGTGTAGAGCTTGACTTCCATTTTGCAATCATCATTCAATGTGTCACCCAAAATAATTATTAGTGGACACTTGGCTGACATAAAAAACACACACACTTTATCATCATCCTAGGGAAGCTGCGAAAATAGTTGGAAGCAGTGCTGAATAAATCAAGAGGAGTTTGGGGGGAAAGAGGTTCTGAAGTTTCCCTCTGACAATAGAGATGGTTGTGGACTCTGATTAGTAAGACAATAAATGACAACCTACCATAAACTGTCTTTGTAGGGACAAGCAGGGACTGTTACTTTTGGAATATCTTGCTAGCATGGTTAAATAAACCTCTTGGCACCACTATGTTTCAAAGAACACAGGTTGGCGATATTAATATTTTTATTTCAATCTCAATCCTAATATATTTTTATTTGTTCCCATCCTGAGGACACTTAACAGCAAGTGTGTCAAACTCAAGGCCTGTGGCCTTCATCCGGCCTATGGGATATTTGGATCTGGCCCATGGGGCTGCCTTGGAAACAGTGAAGGACTGGCCTGTGGTGCCCCTGCCAGTGAAAACGGAGCCTGGGAGGGGAGGAACCTGAGAGGAGCTGTTTTCATTGGCAGAGTGCTAGCAAAACAAACTACTAACGAAAGTGGCATTTGGTCACATGAGTGATGTTGAGCTGGCCCCTCCCATCCTGGCCACACCCTCCCTAGCCACACCCTCCCTGGCCATTCCCACCCCAGCCCTCTGAGGTCAAACACAACCCTGATGCGGCCCTTAATGAAATCCAGTTTGACACCCCTGCTTAACAGCAACTGAAGAGACTATATGAATGAGGACCCAGATTGTGGGGGCATTAAGCTGATTTTGTATAAAAAAGAACACCACTTGGGGGGGGGGGGCTGAAAGCCCTACTAAGCAGGTAGATACAAAAAGTATGAAGACTATTGATTAACACATTGTAAACCGCCATGAGCCTTTGGAGAAGGGCGACATATAAATTGAACCAATCAATCAATTAATCAATAAACAGCAGTAAAATCCAGAAAGTCCCAAATGTTGTGCTCCTAAGATCATCTTCAGAGCCCCTGCTCTGAGACCCTTCCAAGTGGCACTTAAGGAAGGGTATTCTCAATGATAGCCCTCTAACTCTTAAACCCCATTTCCTTCCAAAAAATATTTCTGGCACTTGCTTTATTATCTTTTGGATACTAGTAATGATGTCTTTAGTCTTTCGGACATTTTAATCTCTTAAAGACATGTTACAGGCCATTTCCTTTAAGGAGCTACTCTTGGTGGGTGCTAGTGATGGGCCTTTTCTTCTGTAGTGCTTGCATTCTTCTGCCTTCTGGGGATGAGATCAGCCTCATCATCCTGAGTTTTCAAAGGTTCCACAAGACATGGTTATGCCTCCATTATTGTCAACATTCTTCCATCTATTGTTTTTTCCTGCTTTAATAGTCTTAATTTTTTTAAATTATTGTACAATATTTTTAATAATTGTACAATGGTTTGGGATAATGCTTTCTTAAAATATTTATTCTATTATTGGATTATTGTATACCACCTACAGCAATGGTGGAATTCAAAAATTTTTACTACTGATTCTGTGAGCGTGACTTGGTGGGCGTGGTGTGGCGTGGTCGGCGTGGCTTGGTGGGCATGGCAAAGGAAGGATATTGCAAAATCCCCATTCCCTCCCCACACCTGGGGGAAGGATATTGCAAAATCTTCATTCCCACCCCACTCTGGGGCCAGCCAGAGGTGGTCTTTGCCAGTTCTCCAGAACCTGTCAGAACCTGCTGAATAGCATCCCTGACCTTTCTGTTAGATGGGTGGCCATATAAATTTGATTAATAAATAAATTAATGCTCTATCTTTAGACATATACAATGTTTGAAAATATGTGACTACTTGTGGTTGCTATTTTTAGTATTGTATATTTATGTTATGTATTGCAATTGTGCTTTATTGCATATTTTACTATTGCTAGGTGTTAAGTCCCCATAGTTACGACCGCGCTAGCTCCCGTCTGTGTTGCTAGCCGGTCCCTGATTGGTTCCGACGCGAGCAGCAATGTAGCGGGAACTTGCTGCTCGCTCATTGGTCTGTGCATTCTGACAGCTTGCTATTTAAGCAGCTGTCAGGCTGGATTTGTTCTGTTCTGGTTGCCTCAACCGAGTTCGGGTTCAGTTGTAGTTAATAAAGTTGTGTTCCTACAAACCACGCCTCGGCCGTGTTTATCTACACGATCAAACACTTGGCGACGAGGATGGGATTTTCCTGAGGCAACGAGTCCTGCAGATTCCTGACAGACCGCAAATTACCTCACATACTCCAGTGGTAATAATGGCGTCTGTTTTTCCCACATTTACCCCTTTTGAACCCGCTTCTGAGACGTGGGACAATTATCTGGAAAGGTTCGAGTGTTTTATACAAGCCAACAACCTTTTGAATTTGTCTAGCGCCCGTAAACGGGGCTATTTCCTCAGCTCATGTGGCCGTGAGGTTTTTGGGACAGCCAGGGCTCTGGCCGCCCCTCAGCCGGTATTCACAGTGCCATGGGAGACATTGCTAGAGAAGTTACAGCGCCATTATGCTCCCGCTCCCTCGAAAATCGCTAGGCGGCACGCTTTTCACCAGCTGGCACAGAAAGATGGGGAGTCTATTAGTGAATATATGGCCTCCTTGTGAACGGCCGCCCTACATTGCGAGTTCAGAGACCTTGACGAGATGCTCCTGGATCAATTGGTGTGTGGCGTGAGGAACCTGAAGCTGCAGCAGAGGTTGTTGGCTCATCCTGACTTAACACTATGAATCAGAATTACTGTTTGATTTTAACGTATTATAAACCATTCTGACAAAATGGAATCTTAAAGGTTCTGTGGGCGTGGCTTATTTTGTAGGCATGGCTTGATGGTCATGTGACAATTATTTAGGATTTAACAAAGGCACTGGTCTATCAGGCTTTTAACTACTTGCAGAGCTGTACTTATCTACCCATTTATTTTTGCAGGCACTGATCTACTCATGTATTTTTGCAGGCACTGGTCTACCCATTTATTTTTGCAGGCATCGGTCTACTCATTTGTTTTCTTTTAACACTGATCAGCTGTAGGGCGGCCCTTTGAAGCCCCCAGCAAGAGTTTAAACAGTTTTTTTCCCTCTAGCCATCAGCTGGGACTCAGAAGGCAGCAATAGATTGGGGGTGGGGCCAAATAAAAGGTAAGGATAACGCAGGGGGTGGTGAAGGGGTGGGAGGGCAGAACCGGTTCAGTGACATCATATTGTCACCACTACCAACTTGGCGGAACCAGGTGGAACAGGAAGAAACCCACCACTGGGGTAGATACTTTGGCTATTGTGCCAAGAACAACCCTACTTGGGTCATGATGCCTTAGCAATGGTGTCTCATGATCTGATCATCACTTATTTGGATTATTATAACATATTTTGTATGGATTACTGTTACATTCCTCAGTCTTTGAAGACATACTAAGAAATTGCAGTTGGTTCAGAATGTGATAGCTAGACAGCCGACAGATCAAACTTGCTATTGCCAGGTAATGCCACTTCTAAAATTGCTGCACTGGGTTGCCAGTAGATTTCCAGACACAAATCAGAGTGCTGCCATCACCTGCAAAGCCCATACCTCATTGTGGTGGAATACATTTGATACTGTTTACCCACAGTCTATCAATGTGGTAAAAAACATCCTGAAAAGGCCTTCTCTGTCTGATTAGGGTGATATGGACTAGATGGCAATCTCCTAATTTCTAAGTCTCTATTTCCATCTCCTGTTCATCTACTTTTTAGCACTTCAGAAGGTGTTTAAGACATCCTATTCAACTGGGCTTTTAACCCCGGCTGATTTAATGGCCTCCTTAATCTTAAGTGTTTTTCATTTCCTTTGTCTGCTGCAGGTCACCCAGAGTTCTTGGGACTGAGACGGGATAGAAACACTGAAAAAAATTTTTTTTTTGTTTGCACGTGGCAAGAAAGAAGATTTAAAAAAGAGGACTGTCGGGAGTCACAAGAGTGGGACAGCTCTCCTTCTGCTGATAGAGAGATTGCTGATGAGAAAACATTAGGTAAGGACAAGTGAAAATGAATGCAAAAAATTCTGGACTATCGGTTGACAGTTTACTGTGGACCAGTAGCTGGAAGATTCACAAAGCCTAATGAACTGATGGGAATGAATCTAGATTTAGAAAGTCAAAAGCAGGAGAAGGCTGAATTTAGCCGAGTCAGATGGAAAAGGGAATGAAGATACCAGCGAGAGAACAAGTGGGAAACATCTACGTGTGGAGAGACTATGTACATTGACAAGGAGAAGGTATATTTGCATTTGTTTAGAATGTACTGGACTTCTAGAATGTAGAATTTATTTATTTTATTTATTTATTTAGTTTGTCAAGCATGTATGAGAAAATAAGTATAAGTATACACATAATATATAAACATATAAGTATAAACAGGTATGAGTACATACATAAGAAATGAGTACGAATAAATGGGGGCAGTAGGACAGGGACGGTAGGCACACTGGTGCGCTTATGCACGCCCTTTACAGACCTCTTAGGAATGGGGTGAGGTCAACAGTAGACAGTTTAAGGTTAAAGTTTTGGGGGTTTGGGGAAGAAACCACAGAGTCAGGTAGTGAGTTCCAGGCATTGACCACTCTGTTGCTGAAGTCGTATTTTCTGCAATTGAGTTTGGAGCGGTTTACTTTGAGTTTGTATCTATTGTTTGCCCGTGTATTATTGCGGTTGAAACTGAAGTAGTCATTGAAAGGTAGGATGTTGTAACAGACAATTTTGTGTTCTAAGCTTAGGTCAGACTATAGGCGGCGTAGTTCTAGGCTGTCCAGGTCCAAAATTTTCTAGGGAAATCCATGCTTGAACTCAAAACTTATTTTCAAGGTCACAAATGTAACATATTTCACAAATGTCTGCCTATATTCTGTGGAAACTTATCAGGCTTGCATGTCAAAGAGAGTGAGAGCCAAATGAGGGTAGAACCAGAATGCCCCACATTTCTAGGGCCTCTTTAATCCTTCTCAAGGTCAGGCTTTCTGCTGTGCCATGTGAGCAGTTGTGAAACAAGGGCAAACAATGAAGAGGATGAAGCTGGCAATCTCCCCAGAACTTTATATTTTTGAACATAAGCAGTGGCAATTGAATAACAGATGGCTACCTCGGAGAACATATCTGTCATGGAAGCAATATATTTCAATTAAACAGTTAGATCAGTCTAAAAGACTACACTGTAATTTTTTCCCCCTTCGGGTAGTTCTGGGCCCAGTTTTCTTGAACAAATGCTGCAAGTGTGAACTCCTTCTATAACTCCTTCTCATTGGTTCATTCATTCTCATAAATCAGCATTTCACGAGTGACAAATAACTTCTTCTGAGTTGAGCAGATGACAATTTGCAAGTAAACATGTTTAGGTTGTTTTTGGCTATTTTGATATAGAGGAAGCTGCTTTGAAGTGGTGTGCCATGTACAGTTATACAAGCTATTAAGTTATTACTGGATACCAGGAGAGGGACCAACAAATCAAACTGGAACCTTATGTTAGCCATTAACGTTTTCGCTAAGAGGTTGGTTTTTTTTTTGTTTTGTTTTTTGCTGCCCTAATGAATTTGAATTTTCAGATGGGAGTTAAGCTCAGACTTACACTTTTAAAACAAAGATAATTGTTTGAATAATCCAAAAATATTCCTTGTTGGCCATTTATGGGAAAGGAATATACATAATTTTAACTAGAAAAGTGCATCTCTTCATAAAAAAACTCCTGGCTATAGACCAGGGTGTCAAACTTGATTTTATTGAGGGCTTTGTCAGGGTTGTGTTTGACCTCGGGGACCCCGAGTGGGCGTGGCCAGGGTGAGCATGGCCATCTTACTGCCACTTGTATCAGGGGTGCTTGTGGTGGCCCATGCACTCTGCTAGTGAAAACAGGCTCCTGAGCGCCGTTTTCACTGGCAGAGATACCATGGGCCGATTCTTCTCTGTTTCTAGGGTGGCCCCATGGGCCAGATCTAAGTATCCCAAGGACCAGATCCGGCCCACGGGCCTTGAGTTTGACACCCCTGCTATAGACTATTAAATTTTGTGGGAAGCAGTAATTACAGTAAATAAATGTGTCAAAAATTAGCTTCCAATTTAATGTGGCATCACCTCATTTCAGAATAACAGAATAACAAAGGGAATTGGAAGGGATCTTGGAGGTCTTCTAGTCCAACCCCCTGCTCAGGCAGGAAACCATATACCATTTCAGGCAAATGGTTGTCCAATCTCTTCTTAAAAACTTACAGCATTGGAGCATCCACAACTTCTGGAGGCAAGTCGTTCCACTGATTAATTGTTCTCACTGTCTGGAAATTAGTCCTTAGTTCTAGGTTGCTTCTTTCCTTGATCTATTGCTTCTTGTTCTGCCTTCATGTGCTTTGGAGAATTGGCTCTCTCTTCTTTATGGAAACTTCTTAAATTTCCTTTTTGCATACAGGTTTCTGTCTATGTGACACAATATCAAAGGTGTCAAATAGATTGTGTGCTACCTCTATAAGCATAAAGAATGGAAGCGTTTTTTTTTTAAAGGATGAAAAATTGAAGTTATTATTCATGATAGCATCAGCAGCTGACCTCAACTTTCTTCAATCTTCTGGCATACAACAAGGCTCTCAGGAAAGTGGAGAGTTCAGTTACTGTTCCCTTTGAAATGCTTAGGTGAAGTTTTGTCTGCTTCTATATTTTCTGAACCTTATGAAAAATTCTATTTTATCAATACACGTTAAAGGATCTGGGAAAGTACCAATCTCCTTCCTGTAGAATGTGAAGTAAAAAAAAAATCCTTTATGTCTGGATGTTCTACTTGAGGATACGTTATGACTGTTCTGAAGTCTTAGCATACGTTGATCAGAAAGCAAAATAAAAAACAGTTTGCTATATCATTTTTGGAGATGTCAAACGGAAAGCTTTCAGGATGCTGAGGCACAATCTCTCCATATTCAAAGCAAGCTGCCAATTAAATCCTTTCTGTGTTCTCCCTTTTTTTTTGTACTTCAGTCTTCAGTTATGCTCCACAGGCAAATGGAAAGAAGCCATGTAGATTCCATAGATAAAATGGAAATGTGCTGTAATGAAAGGTTGTTGTTCTGTAATTCTCAGTGTAATTTTTGGCTCAGTACTGTATTTCTGTTAAAATAGGTCAAAGTACCCCTTTGCTTGCTATTCATCCTATTATACAACGTGAAGGGAACTTCCATTTTCTCACTAGTTCAGAAGTAATCTTCTCAGTGAAATCCAGTTTGATGTAGTGGATAAAGGCAAACTGGGAAGCTATCAGTGCTAGTCCTGCCTCAGACCCAAAGCCAGCTGGGTCCAGGCAATTTATCTCTCAGCCCTAGGATAGAGGCAGGGACAAACACTTCTGAAAGCCTTGCCAAGAAAACTGCAGGGACTAATACAGACAGTTGCCAGGTGTCAAGACTGCCTCAATTACTATACACTGGTAGTAATAAATAATAATAAGAGAGGCTAATTCTGGCTGCACAAGACCAAGCCTTAAGAACAAATGCATAAAGGTAAAGGTAAAGGTTCTCCTCACACATATGTGCTAGTTGTTCCCGACTCTAGGGGGCGGTGCTCATCTCCATTTCAAAGCTGAAGAGCCAGCACTGTCCGAAGATGTCTCCGTGGTCATGTGGCCGGCATGACTGAATGCCAAAGACGCACGGAACATTGTTACCATCCCACCAAAGGTAGTTCCTATTTTCCTACTTGCATTTTTTACATGCTTTCAAACTGCTAGGTTGGCAGAAGCTGAGACAAGTAATGGGAGCTCACCCCGTTACACGGCTCTAGGGATTCGAACCACTGAAATGACAACCTTTTGATCAACAAGCTCAGTGTCTTAGCTACTGAGCCACCACATCCCTTAAAATAATAATAAGACAGAGAGGCTAATTCTGGCTGCACAAGACCACGCCTTAAGAACAAAAGCATACAAAGCCAGAATTGAGAAGGCAGCAACAGCAAAAGGAGCTGTAGAAACAGTGGACCACAGTGGTTAAGCTGCTGCAAGGAAATTGAACAGGTTGAACTACAAATAAAGTAGCAATAGTAGTACACTGGAACATCTGCAAAATATACCATTTTCCTGCAAGCAAGAACTGGTGGGACCATAAGATAGGCAAAGTAAGGGAAAATGGAAGAAGCTAAATTACTCTGGGACTTTAGACTTCAAACAGACAAGCACCTGCCACATAACACCCACGTAACACTTATCGACAAAAGAGTTGTTGATAAGACAGTCAGAAGTGTCTGTTTAGAAGATGTAGCAGTAACCTGGAGACAGCAGAAAAGAACAGAAAGAACTGGAGAAGGTGTCAAAATAGAAAGACCTTAAAACAGAGATAGAACTATTGTGGGAGAAGAAAGCAAAAGTGTATCAATAATAATAATCAGCATCTTGAGCTTTGCTGGCACAGTGGTTAGAGTGCAGTACTGCAGGCTACTTCTGCTGATCACTGGCTGCCTGCAATTTGGCAGATCGAATCTCACCAGGCTCAAGGTTGACTCAGCCTTCCATTCTTCCAAAGTGGGTAAAATGAGGACCCAGATTGTTGGGGGCAATACAGGGCTGAAATGCTCCCGGTTTGGACCGGATCGCCTGATCCGGTAGCGATGGAGACGGGTGGTTTGGAGAACCGGTAGCAAAAATCCCTGCCCCCCCCCCCCGATGCCCAGCTGAGCCACACAATCATCAGAGGCTTTTTTTTTTAACTTTTAAAAGCATTTTTTTTCAACCTCTTTGGCTGAAAAAATGCTTTTAAAAGTAAAAAAAAAAGCCTCTGATGATTGTGCTGCTCAGCTGGGATTATCAAAGTCTTTTAAAAGAAAAAAAAACTTATTTTCTTTTAAATGCCTCTGACGATTTTAGATTTCACCACTGGAGCAATATGCTGACTCTGTAAACCGCTTAGAGCGGGCTGTAAAGCATTGTGAAGCAGTATGTAAGTCTAAGTGCTATTGCTATGCTATCTTGGGACAATCCGAAAAAATCTAGACCACCAGGTATTGAATACTTTTAGTACTGACAAAATCACCATCAGTAATTTACAAAAGGCAGCTTTACTTGGAACAATTTACATCTTGTGATGATAACTTTAAGACCATCAAACATCCACATCTACCTATCCCAGGTCCTTGGACAAAAATTCCAAGTTCAGTCTAAACATGTAGCTGACTGTGACAAATCAACAATAATAAAAAGCCTCATTATCCCAGTGAATTCTGAATATTTTGACAACCTTACATTGCGCTAAGAGATATCCTAGAACAGGGATGGCTAACCTGTTTGCCATCACATGCCAAAAGCGTTGGGAGCGTGGGAGGGTCATGCATGCATGTGCCCACACCCATAATTCAATGCCCCCGTGCCCTGCCCCCCCCCCACATGCACGCCCCACACTCCCCTCGCTTTTGGCACACAATGGCAAAAAGGTTACCGGTGGGCCTGGTAGGCCTGTTTTTCACCCTCCCCAGGCTCCAGAGTCTTTCTTGGAGCCTGGGGAGGGTGAAAACGGCCTTCCACACACACCCCGGAGGCCCTCTAGAGGCCCCTATGCTAGGCCCCGAAGGCCCGAAAATCAGCTGGCCGGTGCACCGATATGGCTCCGGGTGCCACCTGTAGCATCCATGCCATAGATTCGCCATCACGGTCCTAGAAAAATAACAAAAACATCTGACCAGTAAGCATTCTGGACCAAAAATAAAAAATATCCCTGTGATTTTAGAAGGGGACGGAACAGTTTTGTACACTTCATTTAAACCACACCACTATATTCTCATGTAATATTAACAGTTTAAAAATTCAATGATAATCATTTTTATATATTTCTTGAGGTCTGAGAATAAGCTTTTCAAGACTCTTGAAGATTTGTTTTAGTTTTTAGCTGGAGGAGTTTATAGAGATAGAATTGGCCAATGCCTTTGTGACGAAAATGGAATATTTTTTTTTACTGTGCAACAAGTGCAATGGGAGATTTTGGACTGAAACCAATGGGACCAGCAGGTAGGATATTTTGTATCACAATAAATTTAAAATAATAATTAAATAAATGTTTGCATTTCTCTGGTTTGGTGGGAATCCTTTCTCAGATTAAAGAGCTCTTCTTGAAACAATAGATTTGAAATGTAGAGCTTTCTACACTTTTTTTCAAACTCAAAAACAATTAAAAAAACTTTCAAATCCTTGGGCATTCTGTTTGCTTTGAACTGCTGCCAGTATTGAATTTGGTTCAGCTTATAAATTCCCCATGTTTGCAAAACAGCTACTACTGAGAAGTGTTTGGTGAGGCCCCTCATGTTCCATCTCCTCCACACTCAGGTCCTCGTACTGCTTCATCAGATAACTTTTTATTCTTCATCTTTTTGCCTTTTATACTTTAAAGCAGGGCTCTCCAACCTTGACAACTTTAAGAGTTGTGGACTTCAACTCCCAGAATTCCTCAGTCAGCAAAGTACACAAACCTTAAAGTTGTCAAAGTTGGAGACCCCTGCTTTAAAGTACTTCTTTGAATGACCTTGAGATGTCTCTCTTTTTCTTACTACTGATAATCCTTCAGATCTTATTTTTCTACTTGAACATATTGCAGATGTTTCTCATAGCTCCTTTAAAATTTAGAGTACAGATCAACAAGGTCAAACTATTGCTCATATAAAACTGATTCTTCATGTTGCTCCTGGTGTAACCTACCTCAGTCAGAAAACTTGACTGTTCCAGCAGTGAAATGCTCCCGGTTCAGACTGGATCGTCCAGTCAGGTAGCAGTGGTGGTGGGTGGTTCGGAGAACCGGTAGCAAAAATCCCTGCCCCGCCCCATGTCCAGCAAGCCGCATAATGATCAGAGGCTTTAAAAAAAAAAAGTTAAAAGCATTTTTTCTACAACTTCTTCAAAAATGGTTTTAAAAGAAAAAAAAAGCCTCTGACGATCAGGCAATTTAGCTGGGATCGTCAGAGGCTTTTAAAAGAAAAAAAAGCCTCTGACGATCAGGCAATTCAGCTGGGATCGTCAGAGACTTTTAAAAGCATTTTTTTAATAACCTTTTTGGCCAAAGAGGTTGTAGAAAAACTTTTAAAAGTTAAAAAAAAAGTTGGTCACGCCCACCCAGTCACATTAGCCCCCACCAAGCCACGCCCGCAGAACCAGTAGTAACAAATTTTACATTTCACCACTGGACTGTTCCACTAAAAAATTCTATGTCATAATTAAATATATCACAGGTTGTTTTCACTTGGAATTCTGAACATATTTGGCAACTGTATCCAGCTGCTGTTTTATTTTTCTAAAACATACAGAGGCACGATGGTAGGAACCAAGGTCTTACCTACAGCCATCCTAACATCAATTTAGACTTAGAAGATACTGAGATACAAGAAATAATCCACTTGATGGTATTTCGCCAAGCTCCTCCTCAAAGACTGGCCAAAATCTGAAAGATGATTATTTTTCTGCATTCCATCTTCCTATCTCCATTTCCTACTCCTCCTTCTAGCGTGAACTGTAAATCGTCTGAGCAAAAATCTGTGCTACTCTTCGTCCTTTTTACATCCTGCTGATTTATAGGGAAATAATAGTATCAGGGACATGGTAGGCTCAGTGGCTAAGATGCTGCACTTGTCAATCAGAAGGTTAGCGGTTCAGTGGTTTAAATCCGTAGTGCCGTGTAACGGACTGAGCTCCCGTTACTTGTCCCGGCTTCTGCCAACCTAGCAGTTCGAAAGCACATAAAAAAATGCAAGTAGAAAAATAGGAACCACTTTGGTGGGAAGGTAACAGTGCTCTATGCGCCTTTGGTGGCACATGCCAGCCACATGCGCCACAGAGTTGTCTTTGAACAGCGCTGGCTCTTCGGCTTAGAAATGGAGATGAGCCCCGCCCCTAGAGCCAGAAAGGACTAGCACACATGTGCGGGAAAACTTTACCTTTAATAGTATCAATTTTGCATTTGTTGAAAAGTAAGGAATGTTGCTAGGTTCTTTGGATTATGGTCATTGTTTCTAAGCTAATTTCTATTTTTGAGTTTCACTGTTTTTCGGGACGAGGATGGATACAAACATGACCTTGATGCCAATTAGGTAGGATACACTACAGCCACAGAAGGCCTGTTATGCCCGGACTTCATTTTAAAGTTTAACCCAGGATGACAGAAGGTAAATGTCATTTCTGTAACAACAGCTGCTTGACAGCAAGACATAGTGAAATGCCTGTTCAAAATCCCAAGATAGAGGCATTAGCAAAGTCTTTGTACCTTATTTAAATTCCTTCTATTAAGGTTCTAATTTACACTTTACTGAAATCAGCAAATCATTCCTCCCCTGAAGTTTCAATGCCGCCCAAATTTTTACTGTGCTCTCTATAAAATCTATATTTATAGTATTTCATTTCCTTATGAAATTGCCTGAAGCCAACATAGTTAACTAAAATGTATCCGTGCAAATAGATTGTAATTGTATTTTAAATACAAGCAAAGCAAACCATTTCAGAAATAGCAAATACCCCATAGAGCAGGGGTCTGCAACCTATGGCTCTGGAGCCGCATGTGGCTCTTTCATCCCCCTGCTACGGCTCCCTGTCGCTCAAAATACATGTCACAACCGCCAATGTGCGGCACCTGCTGGCATTTTGACCCATCTTATTTTTCAGAGTTCAAAATGTTTTTGTTGCATGCAGAAATAAAAATGTGTTTTCTCTGTTGCAGGTCATTGATTCATAAATGCAACACACTATAGTATTTTTAAACATAGCATAAAGTTAAAAAATGTTATATGCAGTGTTATCTTCATTTTAGATGTCAAAAGGGTTTTGTGGCTTCCGGTGTTTTCTTTTCTGTGGGAAACAGTTCCAAATGGCTCTTTGAGTGTTTAAGGTTGCCGATCCCTGCCATAGAGACATATACCCCTTAGCTCTTCCTTGTATTGCCTCCTTACAATTTTAGTTATATTGCATCCAACCAAATATAAAACTATCACTCTATGTTTGTAGTGGTTAAGGTGGTAGCCTAGAAACCTATGAGTTCTAGTATCACCTTAGGTATGAAAGCCAATGGGTGACTTTGAGCTAGTCATTCTCTCTCAGCCCAACTCAGTTCCCAACATTGTTGTTATGGGAAAATATGAGGGAGGGAGGGGTGAAATCCAAAATTTTTCCCTACCTGTTCTGTGGGCGTGGCTTTGTGGGCATGGCAGGGGAAGGTTATTCCCCTGCCATGGAAGTCTCCATTCCCACCCCACTCCAGGGTAAGGATATGGCAAAATCCAGAGCCTGGATAGCTCAGCATTGTGATTAACACCAGATGTCTGCAATTACTGTAAGTTTGAATCTCACCAGGCTCAAGGTTGACTCAGCCTTCCATCCTTTCTAAGGTAGGTAAATTGAGGACTCAGTTTGTGGGGGCAATAGGCTGACTTTGTAAAATATACAAAAGTATGAAGGCTATTGCTTAATGCATTGTAAGCCATCCTGAGTCTCCAGAGAAGGGCAGCATATAAATCAAATTAAAAAAAAATCTCTATTCCCACCCCACCCCACTCCTGGGGGAAGGACATTACAAAATCTCCATTCCCACCCCACTCCGGGGCCAGCCAGAGGTGGTATTTGTCAGTTCTCCAAACTACTCAAAATTTCCAATACTGGTTCTCCAGAACCTGTTAGAACCTGCTGAATTTCATCTCTGGAGGAAAGAGTGTATGTGTGTGTTTGTGTGTGTTTACCACCTTGAGTTACCTATAAAGTAATAAATGCATGATAAAAATGTAATAATAATTAATAATAATATCTGTTACTGTCTGGAGCAGATGTCTGTTAGCATGGGGGAATTCCATTATTATTATTTATTGTTCACCAAGAAGAAGGATTCATTTTAATCAACTGAACAACCTCTGATAAAATTAGCTACCAAGTAAACTGAAACCTATATAGTATAAAAATCCATGTTTTGCCCTTTTTTTGGCAATTCTATTAAGTACAGAAAAGCTAACTAAATAATGAATATCACAGACGTAAGTGGTTTATTGCCTCTCTTGAAAGGTGTGTAAATATTGTTTATCTCTATGTGCTGTTTATCTATATCTGTGTTGCTTATCTATATATCTAGAGTTTATAAAATGATCTAAATCTTTTAAAAATGATTGCCAACAAGCCAAATTTCCTGTTTTTTGCACTCCTTAAGATGCAACTCTTTAATATATTATGGGACCAGCTTTGGAAGCCCTATTAATCTTCTTTATTATATAAATTGTATAGTGGAGTCTTTGGTGCTCTCTCAGCTTGGTTGTTTTCTTTCAGAAGTTTCATTATCCAACTAAGTAACATCTTCTGTGTCAGAAGGGAATGGGGCTTGCTCTGTTTATTTATAATAGTTTGCCCAACATTGGTGGGAGTGTGGTTTTCTGCTTAGTAGTTCCTTGATTAGTGTGATGGAGCATAGTCAGAAGTTGCAATAGCAGGGATCAAAGAGCCACCAGAGCTTGGAATTTTTGGTATGGAAGAAGAGGGTATGGTGGGCCCCCTCCTAGCAATTCACAGAGTCTATCTAACAGTTATGCAAATAGATGCTTTTCTCCTTCTTTATTCAAATTTACATGAACATCTGGATGATGTCATCTACTGATTTGGGGTTCAGTATCATCATGCTGATATTTACTTATTAATTTTATTAGTTTGTCAAACTTGTACAAGAGATCAGGTATAAATATGGACATGGACATAGACGAAGGAAATGAATACAAATAAATGGGGACAGTAGGAATGGGATGGTAGGCACGTTGGTGCGCTTATGCATTTCCCATTTATGAATGGGATGAGGTCCACAGTAGAGAGTTTAAGGTTGAAGCTGTGAGGGTTTCAGGGTGTAACAATGGAGTCAGGTAGAGCATGCCAAGCGTTGACCATTCTGTTGCTGAAGTCGTATTTTCTGCAATTGAGTTTGGAGTGATTTTCCTTGAGTTTGTATCAGTTGTTTGCCTGTGTATTATTGAGGTTGAAGCTGAAGAAGTCGTTGATGAGTAAGATGTTGTAGCAGACAATTTTGTGTACTATGCTTAGATCAGATCACAGGCGGCACAGTTCCAGATTGTCCAAGCCCAAAATTTCAAGCCTATGGCATAAGGGATTCTATTATGAGTAGAGGAGTGGAGTACTCTTCTTGTGAAATATCTTTGGACCCACTCAATCGTATTAATGTCCGATATCCAATGTGGATTCCAGGCAGAAGAGCTGTATTCGAGAAGTGGTCTGGCAAAGGTTTTGTACGCCCAATTCAGCATCATCATGCTCAGTCCTACCAAGACTAAGTAGCTGTGCCTCCAGGTGCCGT
This sequence comes from Masticophis lateralis, assembly GCA_030761175.1. NCBI lineage: Eukaryota > Metazoa > Chordata > Lepidosauria > Squamata > Colubridae > Masticophis > Masticophis lateralis. Next base: position 66,548,689 of record JAUDYJ010000007.1, on the reverse strand, counting down.
TGGCCAAAAAATGTCGACTGGCGGCCCCCAGGGGGAGAGACTTCTCTGTGGGGGCACCTACTATCTGGAATAAGCTCCCCTTGGAGATATGGAGGATCCTGGATCTACGCACCTTCTGCCGCGCTCTCAAGACCTTTTTATTCCATCAGGCTGGCCTGGCCTAACTTTTTTTTCCCTTTTCTCTTTTTAAAATGTAATTTTAAATCTGTTCTTATCTATTGGAGTGTTTTAAATTTGTCTTGGGCCAAATTGTTTAATTCGGTTTTATATTGCTTTTAAATTTTGTATTTATGTGTTTTATCTTGTGGCTGTTCACCGCCCTGAGTCCTTCGGGAGTAGGGTGTTATATAAATCAAATAAAACTAAAACTAAACTAAACTAAACTAGTAACAGTTTGGAGAATGTTCTGTCTCTAACTTTAGATGAGGTAATACTCCTCATTCATTAGCTGAAGCTCTTCCTTGACTGTGAACATATAGTCCTAAGAATCATTTTCAAACAAGAAGGTGATGGAATCATGCAGTTTATAATGCTAACAAAGGAGTAGAGGTATATTCCCATGTATTAATAGATACTAGGAATTTCTGTACAAATCTGGCTAGGTGCATATATGATTCTTCGACACGAGGAAGAATATTTTCTCTTGGTTCACCCCTAATTCATGTGGAGGTTGCTGAGCTGAAGGACATACCCACTGTTAGTTAAGTTCACTATCTAAAACAGTGCCCCACCCAACCTTATGGGCACCAGGGACCAGTTTCATGGAGAGAGGTTTTTCTGTGGACTGGAGAGGGCATAGTTTCACATGCTGCCTGCATCCCATGGGTGGGGCGTCACTTCTTTGTGCAGTCCAGTTCCTGGCATGCCACGGACTGGTGTGCCAGTCCACAGATTTGGGGTTGGGGATCCCTGATCTAAAACCTGTCTTACTGATTTCAATTTGCCAGGTGAATATTTAATTCATTTACCAAGAACCAGGGTGTTTTGTTTTGTTTTTTGGTAATAGTCTAGACTATACTACAATGTAGTTGAGAATGGCTGCCTACCTCTCTGCTAGACAGTGGGGGAATTAGCAGCCTAAAATATTATATTTTATATATTATAATAAAAAGATTATATACTGTGGTGGCGCAGTGATTAGAGTGCCATACTGCAGGCTACTTCTGCTGATCACCAGTTGCCAGCAGTTTGGCAGATTGAATCTCACCAGGCTCAAGGTTGACTCAGCCTTCCATCCTTCCATCCTTCTGATGTCGGTAAAATGAGGACCCAAATTATTGGGGGCAATAGCCTGTCTCTGTAAACCGCTTAGAAAGGGCTGTAAAAGCACTGTGAGGTGGTATATAAGTCCAAGTGCTATTGCTATTGCTATATGCTGTTGACAAATAGCTATCCATTATCTGATATATGACCTAGTTTTCAGAATTTCTTCTTTCTATATTGCCATGCTTGTGGTTATGTTAATTTCAGCATTTCTCATTTTCCCTCCTTACGTATATTCTATAATGTTTGTATGAAGGAAGCTTAATAGTATTAAACACGATTGCTTAATCAATCATGGCAAGACGTATGAAACTATAATGACTTACTGCGATGACTAAAATCAGGTTTTAAATACTGAAGTGCTGTGCACACTTAAAACTTTCATTTATTCTGTTACTGACTTAATTGGGCAAAATCAGTTTAGAAGATTTCAGATTCACACTGTAAATAATTTAATATAAAAGTTGCAAATTTAAGGAAACTGAAAATTATTAGTTAGTATGGGTTTTATCTTTAAATAACACCCTATTATCTAAGTGTTTTTATTGAGTTCTTTGATCAATTTCACAAACATTGTAGTAATATTTGTAATGGAACTATATAGATTAAAAAATTGGCAAGAATGTGGTAATATTTTAGAAAGGAATAATTTCAGATTGATAAAGAAAAATGAACAGATTAATCAGTCTATAATTGTTCAATAAAACCAGGCTTTAATGGATCCTCATTTAGCTGATTTGGGGGTGCTACCAATTAAATATCTGTCTATATAGACCCTCAACAGACAGATCCATTACATTCAGGGATGAAGCAATTAAGTATACATTCATTTCATTTTAATTTTATGATTTCTAGGTATTTACATCATTTTGCAACATGTACATCATTTATCAATTTGAATAGAATAGAATAGAATAGAATAGAATAGAATAGAATAGAATAGAATAGAATAGAATAGAATAGAATAACAGAGTTGGAAGGGACCTTGGAGGTCTTCTAGTCCAACCCCCTGCCCAGGCAGGAAACCCTACCCCACTTCAGACAAATAGTTATCCAACATCTTAAAAATTTCCAGTGTTGGGGCATTCACAACTTCCGCAGGCAAGGTCCCTGCTCAAGCATTTCAGACAAGTGACTATCCAGTCTCTTCTTAAAACAAAACAAAACAAAAAAAAAACCCTCCAGTGATGAAGCACCCGCAACTTCTGGAGGCAAGTTGTTCCACTTATTAATTGTTCTAACTGTCAGGAAATGTCTCCTTACTTCTAAATTGCTTCTCTCCTTGATTAGTTTCCACCCATTGCTTCTTGTCCTGCTTTCAGGTGCTTTGGAGAATAGCTTGACTCCCTCTTCTTTGTGGCAGCTTCTGAGATATTGGAAGACTGCTATTATGTCTCCCCAGTCCTTTTTTTCATTAAGCTAGACATACCCAGTTCCTGCAACCGTTCTTCATATGTTTTAGCCTCCAGTCCCCTAATCATCTTTGATGATGATGATGATGATGATGATAATAATAATAATAATAATAATAATAATAATAATAATAATAATAATAATAATAATTTTATTTCTATACCACCCTTCTCCCAAAGGACTCAGGGCAGTGCATAGTCTATTAAAAGCACAAAGACACATCAGTCAAAAATAATTAAAATTAATAAATAATTTAGGCTCAGATTTAAAACCCAACATTTAAAACAATCAATTTAAAATCATCCCATTGATAGCCCAGCCTGGCGGAACAATAGAGTCTTGAGGGCACAGCGAAATACACGGAGGTCAGATGTTGCTCTTCTCTGGACTCTTTCTAGAGCCTCAACATCTTTTTTACATCGTGGCGACCAAAACTGAATGCAAATCATTTATATAATGATGATGTACTGTTACTCATTTGGCAACAACAATTTTTCCCTTTCCCCAAATGTTCACTGAAATTAAGTTTCATTCTGGTTGCACTCTGGTTAAACTAGTTGACACAAAATCTCAAGTAATAGTATGTTTGTTGGTAAAGTCCAATTCAGGGGGTCCCCAACCTCTGGGGTCCACTATTGGGCCCTCAGCTATTTGTAACTGGGCCGTACATCTGGTGCGCACTGTGCAAGCATGTGGAGCATGCTTCTGGTGCGCACTGCATATGCACACACGCAACATGCATCCAGCATGTACTATGCATGCAAACGCTCAGTGGGCATCCGGCATGCACTGAGCATGCGCGGGGAGCGAACCGGTGGTGACGGCTGGAGGATTTCACCACTGACTTTACTCTTTGTGTTTTTCTTTAGGTGCATTTCTTAATTCCGGATTTATATAACCTCATTAAAAAAAAATCAAGAAAAGCTTTAGAAAGAAGTAGTGGTGTTAACCATTCCAGATAGGTGGACTCCATGAAGCTTCTTACCAAGACAGAGTTTAAGGTGACAATATTGTTTTTCTTTCTCTTATAGCAATAGCACTTAGACTTACAGTATATACCACTTTACAGTGCTTTACAGCCCTCTCTAAATGGTTTACAGAGTCAGCATATGGCCCCCAACAAGCTGGGTTCTTGTTTTACCCACCTCGGAAGGATGGAAAGCTGAGTCAACCTTGAGCCTGCTGAGATTTGAACTGCCAAATTGCAGGCAGTCGGCAGTAGCAGAAGTAGCCTGCAGTACTGCACTCTAACCATTGCACTACCATGGTTCTTATAGGAAAATAAGAAGGATTATTGGTTCAGCTTCTGCCTTGTATCATTGAGCTCTGATGTGTTCAATACATCTTAATGTTGTTTATGGAACTGTGCAAAAAGATAGCTAATCTAAGAGTCCAATTATTTGTTTACCATGAAAGAGGATCTTCCATTGGTTTGGCAGGGAAAACAGAGAAAAGACACTGGGTTATGATATGCATGCATACATATACATTGGTGTTGATTTGCACACAGAAGAATCACTAATTGGATTACTTGGATGACTCTGTTGAGTAAATAGCTCTGGAAGTCAAAAACTACAACTTCAGTTCAAAAAAACTTGCTGCCTGTGGATTGTAGGATCTGGCACATATAGATGAGAACTCTAGGGGGAAATAATTCCATTTGCCTCTTGCTGCTTCACTATGATACTTAATAAGCAGCTTGAGGACTTGTTTGAATAAACAACCTGAAGTAGCAATAGATGGCTTAAATTATAAAATTTCAAGAAGTTCATAAATTTCTCATAGTTCTGAAGAGTTCTTTTTAGACTTGTGTTTTGAAACTTCATTGGCCTTGAAAGAGAAAGAATTATCATATTCATTATAGTCTACATATTCTACTATTCTTTATCCATGAGCTTAAGAATAACTTTAATGCATATTTATAAAAAGTTAACATTTTAGAGATAATAAATAGAATTTGTGTTATTCTGTTTTCTGCAGAGCATTTTGAAGAAAATGACAGATAATGAACAAATATATATTTCAGCTTCTCATAAATGCTTTCATATCTGAACATAATGTTTTGTTGCTGAAATCTCATTCCCCTGCTTCTTGAAAGAAAAAAAAGATACAACTGCCTCGAAGTCTTGCAATAAAAAGGGAAAAACAACTCACACAATTAATTTATTGGTTGCTTTACAAAAAAATTAGTACACACAACTAGTGGCTTTTGGGTAGGCTCTGAACATGGAAGCTACTTTAATTGGGGTCGCTTTGGTTTCAGCTGACTATTTTAACTTATGCTAAAGAAGGAATTCTATTGGGATGAATAAATATCAAAACAAAATACATTCCAAAATACAAAACCCAATGCATTTTTAAACTTGCATAAACAATCCAGAAGTTTATCTGAGACATTTTTTGAAGTTTAGAATATTCTTAGAAAATGTTGACTAACTTTTAAATTTAAAATTATTGTACCAATTATCAGAGCTTTGTAATGCTACCCTGAAGGGAAATACTGAACTGGGACCTGTTTAGGATACATATATAATTAAAATGAATTAAAATGTGATTAGATGAGGCAGGTACCGTATTTTTCGGAGTATAGGATGAACCCTTTTCCCCAAAAAAGAGGGTGAAAATCTGGGTGTGTCTTATACTCCGAATGCAGCCCCACCCAGCTTCTAAAATTGAGGTTTCAGAGGCTGAAAAAAGTATCAGAAATGAAGCTTCAGAAAAGAAGCCCCCAAACAGAGCTTCAGAGCCGTTTTTTCTGAAGCTCTGTTTCAGAGGCTTTCAGAGGCAGGAAAAAAAGTTTTTTTTTGAAATGGAGTTTCAGAAGTTTCAGAGGCAGAAAAAAAAAAAACCAAGGTACAGAACTCACAAGCAATGAACCTATTGCTAAAATTCACCTCTGGGAACAACTGATTGGGGGTATTCTGGGAGGCTGGTCTACCCACCAATCAGCTTTTTTCTTATTTTCCTCCCCCAAAACGAAGGTGTGTCTTATACTCCGGTGTGTCTTATATTCCGAAAAATGCGGTATTTAATCTTGGTAGTAGACTTATATTTTTTTTAAAAAGGCAATAAAGACAATTGGATCACAAACTCATTGCATATCTTGAAGATTATCATACTATAATATTTGTTAAAGAATATGGTTTTACTACATGACATAAATGGAAAATATAAAAACAAAGCACATAATCTAAAACATGATGAACCAATCACAATAGACATTATGCTCCAAATCCTATATTACAATAGAAAACTAGAATTTGGAGTATAATATATATTGTGATTGGTTCATCTGAAAATTTACTCTTGGCTAATAGATTTTAAAATTGCAAATTATGAGTTTACAGCAATTAAATTAACTTATTATTAACGTAAGATTATTTCAATGGGCAAGGAGGCTAATAGCAAATTGATTCTAGAACCAGTAGTTCAAACTCACCATGTGTTTAGACTAATGGCTGTATTGGGATATCCTACAAATCACAATGGCTTGTTTCACATTTCATGATAAATCAAATTACAAATGGCTTGTTTCACATTTCATGATAAATCAAAAGCAAAACTATGATTTAACACAATGTGTGACCCTTTGGGAGTTGTATATTATAGTTTAGTGGTTCCATTTTTAAAAAAAGTAAGAATAGAAATCTCCAGCTTTACATCCCACCTACTATAATTGCTAGCGTTGGTTGATGTGTCTGGTATTTTTCACTTACAATAAATAGAACTGGAGGAATCATTCTGGAAAAGCAGGAAAATATTTCATTGTACAGAGAAAAAATGGCCCTTGAAAGTTTAGCAACTGTGAAAATTAGCATCAGATAACATGGCTTTACAAGTGTAAACTCTAACAGAAAATGAAGTGAAACTATCTTTACTTTTCCAGAAGCTACTCTTGGCTATCAAGCACAGTCTGTGAGAGAAATAATATTAAAAATAGAAATAAATGTTTGAGGTGTCCTCTTAATTGAAATGTCTAAGAATTCATGTTATCAAAAACTAGTTTATCACACAGATGTTGAATGATATTCCCTATGGAATACTTACGATTATATATTGAAATGAAAACAAAACTATGCTCAGGGCAGAACGAAATCTTTCCCTACCTGATAATTTCTCTCCGTCTAAATTTTTTTGAGCAGAATGTAATAAAATTCTGATTTCACATGAGAAAATATCAAAACATGCACTCAGGGCAAATATATGATCTTTGAAAAGTCTAGTATAGCTTTTTCAACTCAATATGGGATCTATCAGGCTGAAAATGCAAGTGTGAGAAAAATTGGGAAAATTGAGAGGTGAGGGAGGGAATATCATAGTGGAAAGGAAAAACTGATGTCATGCAAGAACTCTGACATTGATGGACAAATTGGGATTTGCATGTCATTATAAGAATGATTTCTGAGTTTTAAACCCCTAGGGAAGGAGATCCATGAAGGGATGCTAGTATATTTTAATATTTGCATTGAAGATCTTAAGCCCTTCACAGTTGACTTCTCCTATTTCAGATTTTTCAAAATACATTCAACAATCTCTATATATTCAGTCAGATATTATTGTACCTATCCAATAACCAATTCCTTCAGTATCTCTTGTTCCCCTTGTTTGCAGTGAAACAGAAATTCTTCTAAGCATGTGCACATTTCCTCATGTAAATGTCTTGATCCACTCCTATTTCTTTCTCTGCTGCCCCCCTCCCCAAACACAGAAGACAGACTATAATACAAATTTCTTGTCAGATAGAACTATTAATCAGTGGAACAACTTGCCTCCAGAAGTTGTGAATGCTCCAACACTGGAAATTTTTAAGAAGAGATTGGACAACCATTTGTCTGAAATGGTATAGGGCTTCCTGCTGGAGCAGGGAATTGGACTAGAAGACCTCTAAAGTCCCTTCCAATTCTGTTATTTTATTAACTTTTCCCTTTTCCAGTTCCATATTGAATTATAAGGTGGTTGAAAGGGTTGAAAGGAATTTCGCAGGTGAGTTGAAATGCTCCAAGCTGCACAGCGTGATAATTTTCTATTGTTTGATGGAATTTACAAGAGGAAGAAGTAAAGGAATACTAGATAATATCCTGACTCAGCTTCACATGTATCGTAATTAATCTTCATTCTAACTGTAAACTGGCCCTTATTTTCATTAGTACAGATATATTTACATCTACTCAATCTTAGCTGGATGAATAGGGTTGAAAAGCTCTGTCCCCTTCTGTGATTGGTTGTTCCTACTGATGGCTTTTCTAACACAATTCTGTGTTTGCATACTAAGTTTATGTAGCTTTTGTGGTTCATTCCTTGATGGTGTGATCCTGGTATATCACCTCTGTTTCATACTGAGAACTTTCTTTTAGCCCTTTCACATCTGTAAAAATCATGAAAAATGTTAAGATGTCTTCCTTTAAGTATTCAATTTCATAAAGTCGTGATTTTATATTCTAAAATGCACAATGTACAATCCCTCAAACAAATAACAATTTATTGGCAGCTTTTAAAGATTTGAAAGAGGTCTGATGTTTTGAAGAGAAACCAAAGAGCAAAGCAAAGACTGCTATGTAGTAAAAGATTTGTATGATTTTAAGAAAAAATAAGAGTATGCTACTGTATAGTGCACTAGCTAATAGGGAATTTGTTTCTATTGCATATGTAGTAGGTTGACCAAAATGAAATCCAACAACAAGCTACAGTTTGCTATGATTAAAACAGTCTAGTCCCATACAAAATGAAAATTACAATTATCAGAGTCAATTTACAGAAATATAGATACAGATCCTGAAAAGATTTCATATGTTAATTTAAAAGAGTCGGCCAGACAGACACACTACTCCTTTCTGAGGTAAACAACATTATGAAGGCCACAGAAAATGAGTAAGAAATAATAAGTGAATGAAATTAAATGCACCGAAGGAAGAAGAAAAAATAAACTATTTTCTATTACCATCATTCACTGTACTTTCATATACTTTTCTATTCAAAGTAAAGCAAACTTACTGGGGAATTCTGAGAGTTGAAGTCGGTGCATCTTCAAGTTGCTAAGGTGGAAATAGTACTGATCTGAAATAAAACCATTTCTGCCAAAGGATTAGTAGCACTACCTATCTCTCGTTACAGTCTATTAATTTCTTAAATATTTCATTTTTTCTGCATTCAGCATACTGTTATGTTTCTCCCAGCCTTCTCATATCTCATTTCCATATAACATACGCAATCAGAAGTAAGCACTCCACAGTTTTCTATATAGTGCAAGTACTCCAGCTTTCTCAGTCAGAATTCTGGACCATGAGCAAAAACTGCAGAAGCTCTTTATTTTCAGAGCACATTACAGAAGAATAACTTCATTTTAAACCTACAGTGGGGAATTTGAGGTAAAAAGAACCTAATTACCTATTTGGATCTAGTCCAGAACATTGAGGTTAAGTTAACATTGCTTCTCTTGGAAGAAAGCCAGTGATATATTAATGACCAAAGTGCTGGGGTATTCAATTTCCTATTTTAGGGAAAAGGGGCAGCCAAGTCCCTTAGCACCACATTAGAGTATTGCTTGGATACTTACTGGGGTAGAGTGAGAGGAAATCAGCAGAGAAAGAAGCCCAAGTGATTTCCTGGAGCAACTTGGCAGAATCTGAATATTACCTAAACACATCTGAAGATTCAGATTGTGCCAAATCATTTTCTCATTGCTGAATTATTGGATATTAAAGCCTGCATGCCTATCCATATAAATGAGGTAATACTGTGCAACAAATTGTCAGATTGTAAAGTATTCTTGTTCAGGGTATCTGGATACCAAATAGCCATGACCTTTCCCTTGGTGTCTATCTTTCAGATCAGATTTTTTTCACATAGTATTTAGTCTTAAATGAAATCATATCAACAATAAAGTTAAATTATTATTATTAATAAAGTTAAATTAGTAACTTAGTCAAACAAAGTTAGCTGTATATATCTTCATTCATACACTTTTTATTTGAACCCATTCAGGGGTGCTATTCAGCAGGTTTTGACAGGTTCTGGAGAAGCGGTAGCGGAAATTTTGAGGAGTTCAGAGAACTGGCAAATATCATCTTTGGCTGGCTCCAGAGTGAGGTGGGAATGGAGATTTGGGAATATCCTTCGCCCAGGAGTGGGGAGGGAATAGGGATTTTGCAGTATCCTTCCCCTGGAGTGGGGTGGAAATGAAGATTTTGTAGTATCCTTCCCCTGCCATGCCCACGAAGCCACACCCACAGAACCGGTAGTAAAAAAAAAATAAATTTCACCACTGCTTCAGATGTTATATACTCCAAAACCACCATTGGGTACTTTAAGAGATTTGATTTTTTTTTTATCTTGAAAGAGGGAAGTTCTTTCTGTTGTTTGGAATTTTTTTTTTTTAATGCTATATCAAAATCTGACTATTTTCTTTTGCAAAAAATATTTCTGCTCCTATATTTTATTCTCAGAGCACTTGGAGACAATTTCTCTCCAAGCTCACTCAATAATGTTTTTGAGCTCATTTTATTGTTCGAGGTGATAGAGGATGTGGCAGCTGGATTATTGCTTTCAGTCACACTTTTTCCCTGTGAATTCCCAGCCTAAATAAGGTTAAGGGAAGGAGTTCTCACATATTGTTTTCCCTTGGGTTTTAATTGAAGCAAAGGAGATTGCAGGCTGCTGGTGAGGTGATGGCATGGTGAAAGGTAGGACTTTCGCAAACTATCTTTAGCCTTTTGTATCTAAGAAGATGCAATCATGTAATTTCAAAACAAAATTCAGAATGGTATTAATTTTCCCTACCCAAACCAGAAGTTTTGTTGGCTTCTGTTAATGGACTCCTCCACAATTTGCTGATGCAGTCTTCTTGTAGATAGGAGAATTCATTATCTTTGTATATTATGTAGCTAAAACATTTTCTACTATTTGGGGCATCTGAACAATGTCAAATTGAGAAAGACTGCTTATATTCTCCCTGGACCAGCTATCCACATCCACATTCAACACAGTGTTCTAGCCATACATAATACATAAGCCCCATCAACAGTTCTGAAAATGAGAATGAAAATTCTCTTATGAGATATGGAATAAATTTTATCAATGGTTGGAACAGAAAAGAGGGTCAAAAAACAAGAAATGAGTAGAATTGATAAAATGGAGAATTAAAGTCATGTATGTAACTCAGGGGTGAAATCCAGCAGGTTCTGACGGGTTATCGAGAACCAATAGCGGAAATTTTGAGCAGTTCGGAGAACCGGTAGTGGAAATTTTGAGTAGTTCAGAGAACCGGCAAATACCACCTCTGGCTGGCCCAGAGTGTGATTGGAATGGAGATTTTGCAGTATCCTTCCCCTGCCACGCCCACCAAGCACACCACACCCACCAAGCTATGCCCACAGAACCGGTAGTAAAAAAATTTGGATTTCACCACTGATATAACTACAATAGAATGATAATGGATAAAACAAATGTATAAGTAATATAGATAGAAAAAGGATGTCTTTATATATGTAAATACTGAACAGACTAATTGTATATAAGTAATAAGGTATATATGATATTTATCTTTCATTTTAGTATGCATGGCAAAGAGAGTACCAGGACGGTTACACCATGTCCAATGTTTTAATATGTGTGTGTAATAAAACTTTATTAAAAGGGGGAAAAAAAGAAAAAGAAAATTCTCTTACGTTGGCCAAAGGTTCATAAAATCAGGAAGCAGGAAGCCAAGGCTAAAGTTTTAGCAAACTCATTTGCAGCTTCCCTTCCCTGTACTCACCCTTTTCAGGTAATTTTTTGCTAGGCCTCCTACCATGCTTTCAACTAGAGCTGCCTCCTGCGATTCCTCTGTTTGTCAATTGCACAAAGTGCCCATTTGCATTGGGATTCTATAATCCTGCATTTCACCTCAATACATATTCCTCCACAGGAGCTACCAATCACTTCACTTTCCTCTCTATTTTCCTTCAGTTTTTCAGGGTTGCCATTCTACTTATAAAAGCATTGTTCCCGATTTATACCAGCATAATGGAAGTTGCTTACAATATTGTGAACAGTAAAAACTGGAGTCCTGAAATGCATGTAGAATCCGCCTTCCCTTCTGCATATCATGTTCTTGGGACTCCTCATTGTGCTCTATAGATGTTTTCACTTTCCCTCCCACCTACCCAAAGTTATTTTTATTCCTACCTGTAGGAACAGTACAACGGCTTTATTCCTTGTAGCAGAGCAGTACATATTATCTGAAGGAAAGGAAACAATGATCATGTCAAACTCACCCAGGCTGCTGTTCTTGGAATCCCTGTACAACATCTGATTGCATTTAAATTGGTTCTATTGGGTTTTTATTGCTATCAGTGATCGAGATATAAATGTTATTAAATCCAATGGGAAATCTTCTTTTGACTGTAATGGATTTGGATAGTTCTTTATTAAACTTTACAACTTCTCCTCTTTAGAATAGGCTGTATTTCTATCTCCATTCATAGCCAATACATTTTCAATTAGAATTTTGAAAGGCTTTTCAAAATAAAATATTGTACTTTATTCTAAACAAGGTGAAAACAATAGCTTATGGTTTCAGAAGACTCATAGATCCAGAAATACAGAATGCCTATTTCTTTTTTTTTTGAAAAAAAAGCTGTACAGTAATACAGGCGTGAAAATATTTCTAAAAATTTTAATTTTAATATTATTTTTTAATATTCAGATGAAACAATTTTTTTTTACTAGGACTTATAGTTAATTAGATTGCTTTTCTACATTATAATTGCAATGAAGCTACTACCCTGTTTCCCTCAAAATAAGATATTACCTGATAATAAGCCCAATCGGACTTTTGAGCGCGGGGCAATAAGGCCAAATGCTTATTTCAGGGTTCAAAAAAATATAAGACGGGGTATTATTTTTGGGGAAACATGGTATATGCACAAAGATGGAAAAATACAGCAATACCGGTAATGGAGGAATGAATGATGATGATGGGCAAATTTGCAGAAGTGGCTAAACTAACTTGCTTGATTAAGATAAAGCAACAAAGATGATTAGGGGACTGGAGGCTAAAACATATGAAGAACGGTTGCAGGAACTGGGTATGTCTCGTTTAATGAAAAGAAGGACTAGCGGAGACATGATAACAGGATTCCAATATCTCAGGGGCTGCCACAAAGAAGAGGGATAAAAGATATTCTCCAAAGCACCTGAGGACAGGACAAGAAGCAATGGGTGGAAACTAATCAAGGAGAGAAACAACCTAGAACTAAGGAGAAATTTTCTGACAGTTAGAACAATTAATCAGTGGAATAACTTGCCTCCAGAAGTTATGAATGCTCCAACACTGGAAGTTTTTAAGAAGATGTTGGATAACTATTTGTCTGAAGTGGTGTAGGGTTTCCTGCCTAAGCAGGGGATTGGACCAGAAGACCTTCAAGGTCCCTTCTATTCTATTCTATTCTATTCTATTCTATTCTATTCTATTCTATTCTATTCTATTCTATTCTATTCTATTCTATTCTATTCTATTCTACTCTACTCTACTCTACTCTACTCTACTCTACTCTACTCTACTCTAAGAAGAAAACTAAGGTGACTTTTATAAAATACTGGAAACCCTTTATGAATTTTTTTTTGTTAAAAATGGATCCAAGTCAACCAGTGATTTGGGGATCCATTAATTAAAAATGCTTATTTACAGGAAGAAGGGAACAATAATGTGTAATTAGGGAAGGTGAAGATGGCAATTATTACATTTGTAACTGTTGCAAAGAAGATTGGAAGTTACTTCAGATTCTTTTTCCTAACTCTTCTGTTATCTTTCATTTTTTCTAATTCTTTTCCTTTTTTTCTTTTCCTTTTATATTTCTGTAGTTTTAAAAATGTGTATGAAAACACATACACGTTTGAATATAACTGGAAGGATTCAGGTCCATATTTTTAAGAAAATAGCTTTGATTATAAATTATTTTCTTTTTAAAAATGTGGATTGGAATCCTTCTGGTTACATTCAAATCATTGGTTCCTTGAGACCAATATTGCAAATACCAGACAGATAACAGGCAGTTGTCCAGATGATGAGCTATAATCCTCCTACTAAATACCATTCTAGAAAAACACATGCAGTGATGGATACTTTGTCCAGACAACCAATAAAATCCTCTGTTATAGGCTCAACTTAACTTAAAGCAGCATTGCATATTTCAATGCCTATCTCTGATTTGTGGCTTCAGTTGGTAAGCCATATACTGCTTTGAGCTCAGCATTACACAATACATTAGATACAAACTTTATATATCCCTGCTGTATATAACTCATAGTTGTAGAAATGAAAAACACAATAAGATTGTTTCTTCTGGATCAAGAAGCATTGGAACAAGTTCTTAAAACAATATTACTATTAAATGCAAAACAAATACAAACAAGCAAAGCAAAAAAACCTCAACCATGCTGGAGCACTTCTCTATTGGCCATGGTTGGGTCAAATTTTTAATCACTTGTAGTACATTGTGAATTTTGCCAAAAGAATAAACTTTTCCTGGTGAAAAAAGCAATTGATAATTACACCATTGCCAAATATTCCCTGGAGTAGAATTGTAGTTTATATTTGTGAACTAAGAAGTGACAACTGCTTGGATGTTATAGTTTTTCTTTCAATTATCTAGATGTTGCAAAAAGAGTTATTCTAACAAACTCTATTGCCACTAATTGCAGTAATTGCTATTTCAAAAGTATTCTTGAAAACATAAAAGAATTTTAAAAGAAGCCATTACAGATAATAGAAACCAATTCTCATGGAAAGAATGTATAAAGTTTGAATAAAACAATAAATCTACTCAAATTTCAACCATTTCCAACTATCCGCAACCCAACAGGAAGCAGAAAAATTGGATTCAAACTGCCAGGCAAATTATAGAGCAAGATTTGTTTTAAGTGGTGGACGATTTCCGAGCCAAGCATAACTAAACACATTTTGACCACTACAGTTTTTTGGGAAACAAACCTACACAATTATTGGCATCATTTCAAGAAGATCTGTGTATCAAAAGCAAAATGAATCTTCAAATTCCATTTTGATAAAAACATGATGGACGTCAAAATTACATTCAAAATTAAATTATATCAGCAGAAAATGGAGTCAGAATCAGCAACCATGCGGAAACAGTTTAAGACAGTGGTTCTCAATCTGTGGTCCATGGACCCCTGAAGGGCTGTGATATGATCTCAGAGGGAATTTGTGAAGGCTTGAATAAAATTATGATTTAAATCTTGAGTTGAGTCTTGGGGATCTGTGGCCATGATCCGTGGCCACAAAAGGTATTTAAAGAAGGTCTGTGGAGAAGAAAAAATTGAGAGCCACCGATTTAACAGAAAGAACAGTGTGACTATTCATGGCAATATCAACAAACAGGGTCAACTTACATCAGTTTGCTTCTAGACTTCTAGAAATAGGGTATTAAGGACTTCTTTGAATAGGTAGAAATAGCAGCAATTAATTTAGGAAACATAATCTTGAGGTAGTCTTATAATTGATTGGTTAATTCACAACCCCAGGTTGGGTGGGCAACTTTTCCAGGGTCAGGATGATAAGTCACACCTCTGAATATCCAGAAAGCTGCAGTGAGATTAATTGTAACTTTACAGAAAGGATGAAGTAGTTTTCAATGGTGGAATTAAGAGTGGGAAGTGAAAACAATAATGCTGGTGTTTTATGTTTTTCTGGTTAAACTATACTCAAAGGACGGCGAAATGTGAGCCTGATCAGTGAATACAAGAAAAACCAAATATTTTATTTGGCAAGAAAGAACCCAGAAAAAACAGAAGCAGGAGGTAATGGTGGAATGAGACTTTTTAAAAAAAGCAAACCAAAAAGCAGTAAATAGTTTATATGTTGTAGTCACTGTAAATAAAATCCAGTTATTGTTTAACTGAAACTCTTTGGCCATTTTATAAAGACCAAGTATGCAGCAAGTATAAAGTAGTGGTAACTGTTTCCAGACAAGGGAATCTCATAAAATAAACAAAATAAACATCTTTGTTTTCACGAAATGGTAATTTGCAAAATCTTTGGAAGCAATGCCATATAATAGTTGCATTGCATTCTCATCAGTTTAAGTTGCTGGTATAGTTTTATCTGTAGGGCATCTTCTTCTGGTCAAGCAAAAGGCAATGAGTCAGGGCTTGGGGTTTTTTGTTTTTTGTTTTGGCTGCTTGAAGAATTTAGGTGTTTTGACCCAGCTCCCCAAATACAATAAACATTCTGACGTGTGTTCTGTCCCCACCTCACACACGCACCCCCATGGACGGCCAAGAGATAATAAGCCAGCACACAAAAGTTTCTTTGATGGCAGCAACCCAGTGACTGGATACCAAAAGTCCTTTACTTACAATCACCGAAACTAAGAGATAAGTCCAATAAGTCAGTCCAGGCAATGCAAACACAAAATTCCAACGACACAGAGAGGCTTGTTCACTTCCAGTTTTTGCTCGTCACAGAGCTTGAACGGCCACCACACCCCCTTTTATACCCTGTGGGGTGTGGTCCAGTGACTCAGCCTAATCCCTGGCACATCTCTTCCTCTGCTGTGTGTGCTTATCTCTGCGACACTGTCAAGGGTCCAGCCAAGACTCATCATCATCACTGTCGACCTGTGGCTGCGTGGCAATACTTGGCCCTGGGCCTATCTCTTGGCCTTCGGAGGACACCGAAGCATTGCCAGAGAGGAGGGTCCTGGAGAGGGAGGCCTTGCCAACTCCTCTTCTTCACTCTGAGAGTCCTCTCCTGCTGATAATACAGGCTCAAGAGTCGGAGCCACAACAACGTGAACTCAAAAGATTCCTTTATTAGGAATGCTGGCAGCCCTAGCAAAAAGTTTGTCTCGCAGGCTAACAAGTCCAGACGGGAAGAAGATGAATATTGTCTGCCATACCTATTCATCTTGACCTCCTGCCTTTTTTCCCCAGAGCTAAGGTGGGGCCTTGTCCTTGCCCAGGATCGGCCCACAGCTTTCCACTGCTCTCCCCTTCTCTGCCTTCTGCAGAGCCGCACGTCAGGCACTGGACTCAGCTCTCCTTCTCCTTCTCCTTCTCCTTCTCCTTCTCCTTCTCCTTCTCCTTCTCCTTCTCCTTCTCCTTCTCCTTCTCCTTCTTCTTCTGCCACTTCTAGAGCTGGGGGCTGTTGATTCTCCATCTGAAGCAGTGGTGAAATGTAAAATTTGTTACTACCGGTCCTGTGGGCATGGTTTGGTGGTGGTGGTGGTGGTGGGGGGTTAATGTGACTGTGTGGGTGTGGCCAACTTTTTTTTTTTTACTTTTAAAAGCATTTTTTCTACAATCTTAATAGGTTGCAGAAAAAAAAACTTTTAAAAGCCTCTGACGATCAGGCAACTCAGCTTGGATCATCAGAGGCTTTTAAAAGCATTTTTTTCCTACAACCACTTCAGCTGAAGAGGTTATAGAAAAAATGCTTTTAAAAGTCTCTGACAATTCCAGCCTAGCCATGCAATCATCAATGGCTTTTTTAAAACTTTTAAAAGCATTTTTTTCAGCCGAAGAGGTTGTAGAAAAAATGCTTTTAAAAGTAAAAAAAAAAAAGCTTCCGATGATCGCACAACTCAGCTGGGAATGGGGGGGGAACAGGGATTTTTGCTACCAGTTCTCCAAACCACCTGCCACCATTGCTACTGGATCAGGCGATCTGGTCCAAACCGGGAGCATTTCATCCCTGATCTGATGGCTGATGGATGGCCCAAGATCTGCCTCTCTCTCTCTCTCTCTCTCTCTGCCAGCTCCATTCCCACTTCCCCCTCCAAGCTCTCAGGTTGCCCTGATGCTGACCCTGACTACCAGACTCTGAGTCCTCCTCTTGCTCTGATTCAGTTGCTGGAGGGGCCGATAAGCCATAACAGAAGGACTACCGTATTTTCCGGCGTATAAGACAACTGGGCGTATAAGACGACCCTCCTCAGAGCCATTTAAGGCTCATCAGAGCCTTATGGGCTGGTCTGCCTGGTTACAGGAGAATGAGACCCGGCGTATAAGATGACCCCCGATTTTTGAGAAGATTTTTGTGTGTTAGAAAGTCTTATACCCAGGAAAATACAGTAATTCAATAGATTGCAAGAATTACAGAGCCACAAAAGTAATGACTGGGTTACAGTATTTTCTGGACCTTCCTATACCAGTTTGGAAGTTTGAGGTTTAAAATACATATTGAAGAAGCTAAAAGGAAACTTGTTTGTTCCTTTGTTTGTTAGTTTTTGCATCAGTCTTTTCCTTTGGGATATCAAGGCAATGTATACAGCAATCTTTCCTCCCCAAGAGAGCCTTGTTAAGTAAATTAGGCTGAGAGAATGAATTTCCATGCCTGAAGGCAAACTTGAACCTGGGTTTCCAGTGCAAATTTTTATACCACAGTGGCAAACGCATACCAAGTTTTAGCTATAAAGTCTCCAGAGCAGCCTACAAATAATGCCAATGAGATAGTCATTCCTTCCAGACTTTTAAAAAGATAAAGCAAATAAGACGATGGGGAGTAAAATAAAATATGTACAAAGTATGTTATTGCTGGACTCCTTTCATTATCTTTGAAAGACCATGTTAGTAAAAAAAATGTTTTCATTCTTCATCAAAAGGCTTTCTGTGATGGTGCTAATCCTTTGCAGGAACAATGTTGCTTTAACTACTGGTAAATAGGTAGCTTCATATCCTGTATTCAATTGTGTTGCAGTGGTAGGATGGTTGCCTTAGTTACTGTAGGCGTAGTTACTGTACCGTTTTCCTGAAGATGTACAGTATAAACTCAGCAGTCCTCAATCCGTGTATTCACCTTGAAGTCCTATTTTAGGTAGAACGGAACGGAACGGAATGGAAGGGAACAGAACAGAAAACAGAGTTGGAAGGGACCTTGGAGGTCTTCTTGTCCAGCCCCTGCTCAAGCTAGGAAAGCTATACCATTTCATACCATGTCAGATAAGTGACTGCCTAGACTCTTCTAAAATACCTCCAGTGATGAAGTGCCCATGATTTCAGAAGGCAAGCTGTTCCACTGGTTGATTGTCCTCACTGTTAAAAAGTTTCTCCTTAATTCCAGGATGCTTCTCTCTTTGATTAATTTCCAACCATTGTTTCTTGTCCTTCCCTCCAGTGCTTTGGAGAATAATTTGACCCCCTCTTCTTTGTGGCAGTTCCTCAAGTACTGGAATACATCAAGCACTGGCCTCATCCCACAAAGTGGATTACTGAAGGTGAGGGAAAAGTCTTGATACGTCATGTGACGACGCAGTGACATGCAAGTTTGACACTCCTGTTTTATTAGATATTCCATAATTCTCTAATTGACATAATTGTTTCTATAGATAAAGGAATTCTAGTGTATTTTGATCCTAATACTTGAATCCTTGAGTCCATTGAATCAAAGTGTTTTGTGTGTCTGTGTGTGTGTTTTGTTATATCTTTTGGCATGCACTTACTTATGTATTTAATGAATACATACGAATACATGTATTCATTGTATTAATACATACAAACACGTATGTATTCATTGTATTAATGAATACAATATGAAATTAATATTCCTGAAATGGCTAGGAACCAAATTTTCACCTACTGGCATCAATTCTAATTAAAACCAGTTAATAGAATATCTTGTTATTTTTGTTCCCAACATTCTTTGTTGATTTACTTTTCTTTTCTTGTCAGCTGTTATCTTGTCAGCCTGGAGGAAATTGTGAAAGAGACAGTTTGAGACCTGAATCAGGATAGAACCATTTGGTTTAATCATTTTAAAGGCTCCTTGTTTTAGTCTTTCCACCCTAATCCAGGAAACCCTAAATATTGCCATTGCTGCATCATATCAAACATATATTCAAACAGGTTTCTAATTCCTAAACTATATAGTCCAAACTTTATGGGGAGAGGAAGTAGTGGTTAAGGTGTTAGGCTAAAACTTAACATTTATTGGCTGAAATAAATGTGTGACTTAGACTAGCTGCTGTCTCCCAATCTAACTCATCACAGAGGGCTATTGTAGTGGGAGGTGGGAATTCAGAGGGGGGAGTGAAATACCCACTTTACTTTATGGGGAAGACAATATGAATCTAATGAACAAGATCTGATGAAGACTACCCATCGGAGGATATGCTGCTTATAAAAGTAGCTCTACTGATTTTTGAATTACACTTGTTTTCTTCTAAATATGGCAATAATTAGAACAATGAAACAACAGTATTAAAATAATTTGGATATGCATAATTTGAACAAATGTTTGATATGAAGTTAATCCCTTTTAAGTGCCTGATTTCAAAGGAAATGATTTCGTCACACAATTCTTCCCACTCTCTAATGACCACCACTTAAGGTGGGAAATTATTGTAAAATCATAACTAGGCAGGACAGGAATGAATTTTCCCTGTGCAATAGGACCTGATAAAAATTGAGCATCTTGAATGTTTAAAAATAAAATATCTACTTAGATCTTTAATGGAACATACACTTCAGTTCTTAAGGGCAGAACTCTCTTGATCAAACCAGATTCCGAATGTTCCATTTGTTCCTTTCTGTGTTGACAAGGCAATAAAAAAAAAGAAGCCATTCCATCCGATATCTTACTCACATCATACACTTTTCTTGATGATGCTTTAAAATACATTTACAGTTAATAATTTAGTAGCCTGGCTTCTGAATTGTTTGACTTTGAAGAACTTCAGCCAACCTCATTCTGAGTAAGCTTTCTAGCTGTGTTAAGTAATAAGCCACCTCCATCCAATCACTTGAGCTTTATAAGAAAATTAATGGCCAAGGAATATCTCTCTATATACCATATTTTTCGGAATATAAGACACACCTTTTTCCCCCAAAAAAGAGGGTAAAAATCTGGGTGCATCTTATACAGTACTCTGAATGTAGCCCCACCCAGCTTCTCAAACAGAGGTTTCAGAGGCTGAAAAAAGCATCAGAAATGAAGCTTCAGGAAAAACAAAACCCAAACAGAATTTCAGAAAAAAGCCTCAAAAACAGAGCTTCAGAAAAAAAGCCTCAGAAACAGAGCTTCAGAGACTTTTTTTCTGTAGTTCTGTTTTGGAGGCTTTCAGAGGCAGAAAAAAACCTTTCAGTTTCAGAAGTTTCAGAAGCAGAAAAAGTACAGAACTCACAACCAACAAGTCTATTGCTAAAATTCACCTCTGGGAACAGCTGATTGGGGTATTCAGGGAGGCTGATCCACCCGCCAATCAGCTTTTTTCTTATTTTCCTTCCCAAAAACTAAGGAGCATCTTATACTCTGGTGCGTTTTATATTCCGATAAATATGGTATTTATCCTTCTACACACACACACACCCCCCTCAGTAGTGCAGGGAGTAGGAAAGAGAAATGGTATTACATTTTGATGGCAACACAGATGACCTCATGGAAATTGGTCCTCCAATTTTTCAAAGTTGTGTTCATTTAAGAAAAAGTATTTTTCTCCCTTATTTTCAGTTCTTTAGAATTTCTCTTTCTGACTTTTTTTTTTTGAGCCTTTCTTCTTTTAGGAGATGACAGATGATACAATTCTCACTGCTTTTTCTACTGTTATGCATTTCTCTGGCAAGATATAGCCTCCCTGGTTGCCCTTGCTTGCTGATCTGAAAAAAAAAATCCTGTAATGCAAGAAAGGAATTCCATAATGATGTCTTCTCTTGGGACTTAATTGAAGCAGAAGAAGCTCAGAAAGCTGCAGACTACTGGAGAGTCGATTGTACAGTAGCGAGATAGGACAGTAACATACAGTTTTCAGGCCTTCAACCACACTGTAATTAAGGAAAGTATCAAAGCCCTGCCAAATTTTCTTTGTCCTTTGCAAAACAATGAAAGCAATTTATTTTCATCAAACTGAATGTGGATGAGTTAAAAAAAAAGGCAGAAGAAAATTTTGGAACAGTACTTTAGAAAACCCAAATTCCATTTTCCACAACGAACAGTTTCTCTGCAAATAAGTACTGTA
Source organism: Masticophis lateralis (assembly GCA_030761175.1). Lineage (NCBI taxonomy): Eukaryota > Metazoa > Chordata > Lepidosauria > Squamata > Colubridae > Masticophis > Masticophis lateralis. The sequence goes on along the minus strand of JAUDYJ010000007.1, from coordinate 66,527,066 downwards.
TTTTCCTGCGTATAAGACTATTTTCTAACACACAAAAATCTTCTCAAAAGTCGGGGGTCATCTTATACACCAGGTCTCATTCTCCTGTAACCAGGCAGACCAGCCCATAAGGCTCTGACGAGCCTTAAATGGATCTGAGGAGGGTCGTCTTATACGCCCAGTCGTCTTATACGCCAGAAAATACGGTAGTCTGCTTCAAAATCAGAGGCATTTTTCTCTGTCATAAAGGGCTGCATGTTGAACAAGAGAAGGTAGACAATCTTTTGATAAGTCTTAGTATATCCCAGTAGCTAGACATTTGCATATTAATTACTCTTTTATGTTCTACATAGGACATAGGAAGAAATAACACTCTATAGTTGCAGTTTGACTTATATGTGGGAAAAATCAGGTATACTTGGAAATAAACTGAGAATATTAGGTGTCAAAATACATCTTCAAAACTGGGTTTGACTATTTGAAAGTACATACAGTAGGATTTTTCCTCAACTTTTTAAAAGTAGTCATATATCCTTTATACTTGTGTATAAACACATCTATAGATAAGCCAACTCTTGCATTTTGAACCACAATATTATGAAAAATGCATACTCACAGATAAACCAATTGTGAAAATTAAAATGTACAAAAATTTCAAGGATTGGTTTATCCACAGGTGGCACTTATGGTATTTTCGTTAAAAATTGAAGGGTTGGCTTATGTGTAAGTATATATGGCAGACATTCTCACTGGTATATAAACACTCTAGATGTCCTTGGGAAAATAACTTGACCCTGGAAAATATGGCTGATGGTATGCAATCCAAAACCGCTGGAGAACATTTCTATGAATTAGCGTATATTCAGTAGATTTGTGGCCAATCTAATTCACGGTAAGTAAAATAGAATTTTTAAAATAGTTCAATAGTGGAACAGATACTTTTCATACCAAAGATTCAATCTGAGCGTCCTCAGAGTTACTGTCAGACAACAAAGACAACAGTCAGAAAATCAGAAGGATCAAGAATCTGACTCCAGATAAAGTTTGTATATTTCCATTTAAGGCTTATTTGTCTTTATTTAATTTAGACAGTAATCTTACAATGTGAAGATTTTTGTGTTTAGATAAGAAACCGTCCCTTTCCTAAAAACCTAAATGACCTGATCTTCCCAAACCAAAGATTAGCTTTCTTCAGAGCCAGATTTAACATTCTCCCCTCACACTCCTCCAAGGCAGGTATATGAGAACACCAATAGCAGAACGGATAGGCATATGTGGTAAAGGGGAAGTCGAAGATATCTCACATGTTTTATTGTACTGTGAGTTATGCAGAGTTTATAGGTCAGTGTATATTCTCCTCTTATTAGAGAGATTGCCAGGGAGGACAGACAATTTTAATGTAGGCTTTCTCCTCCAGGACTCAGATCTGGCTGTCACGCATACAGTGGAAAAATTCGGTGTTGCTGCAAAAAACCAATTGTTTTTTCTTTTTCCACAAGAAAAAACAATTGGTTACAGAATTATAGCTGTCAACTTGTGCCAATTTTTTTGGAGAGATCTTTAACAATTTTTGGAAAATTATATTTATTCACATACTTATTGGCACTCCACTCATGTAAACTAGGGAGTGACCCAAACTGCTCGAGAACATGTATTTTCTTAACAGAGATGTTATTATTCACTATTAAGGTCAGTGCTATTTTTTAATATATTGTAAAAACAGTGATGTCTATTGCTGGCCTATGGCTGTAATAGAGTTATATTCTATTCTTCTATTCTTTCCTAAAACCCGATATACATCCTTAATCAGCTTTTCACTATACTTCTAAATAGTTAAGATCAAGACAGCAGTGTTATCCTGTAACGATCAATTACATTTAACATGAAATATAACATCAAACTCAATTATAATTAAATGAATAGTACATGCACTGAAGACATCTAACCTCCTTAGATTTAATTAATAAATTATGGTGACCTTTCATCCAGACCTACTTGAGGTTGTTCAGCCAAGGATTTCTATCCAACTGCCATAAGAGAAAAAATTATCTTCAAGGAGAACACATTATCCCATGTAGCATCTCTTACAAAGCGCAGGTTATTCTGTATTTAAAGAGAACATAATTCAGCAAGTCATCTGTTCTTTTCATTTGAAGGAGAAAACGCAGTACAAATTGTTCACTCAGTCCCAGAACACCTACTCATGAATCAGAAGAATAAATATGTAACCCTGCGTCTATTAGGCAGCGCAAGGTGGCTTTGATTTACCTTGATGAGGTATTTTGCACTGCAAAAGCAAAAGCACTATTGTCTCCTTGGGGAAAATAAGCAACATGATTTGCCTCATTGAGGTGCTTTGCATCACCTTGCAGCCTCCTCCAGCCCTGGAAATAGCTGGAGGAGGCTTCGAGGAAATTCACATTGCATGAGCAGAAGCCACTTGCAAGGGCCAGAAGATCAGCAGGAAGGGAAGACATGCGGTGCTTCTCCTTTGGTTTAGAAATAAGGGCTGGTTTGATTTGAGAAGCAACTTCAAGAACTGCTTTGTTGGACTTTTTTGTTGAAGCAAAGCACCCCCGTGATGACGCTGTCTACACGGTCCCAGCATCTAACATTGCCGTTTGAACTCTCTTTGATTTGAGCCTTTCCTTTGATTCAAACTTTTAATACGATCCGATTCAAATAAATTCTAAAACAGGCGTTCTGAACCAAGCAGGTAGATTTGATTATTCACTTTGACTTTCTGATTTGAATCAGAAATTCAATCCAATTGACTCAACTTTGAACAATTTCTGACCCGGAGGTGTGTGAAGTCCTTTGATTTAATAGAGCTTACAGAGGCAAACTATACGAAACTGCATGTGGGAGAATAAGTGAAGATGGATCTGAACAAGAAATGATTGCTCTCGATTGCTTGGATCAGACTGTAGGCTTTAGCTCAGGGGTGTCAAACTTGATGTCATTGAGGGCTGCATCAGGGTTGTGTTTTACCTCAGGGGCTGGGGAGGGTGTGGCCAGTTTGGGCTTGGCCAGTTTGACATCACTCATGTCGGGCTCCTGTGGTGGCCCAAGCACTTTGCCAGAGAAAACAGGCTCCATTTTCAGCTGCCACAACCTCTCGCAACCCTCTGCCAGCAAAAATGGAGCTCTGTTTTCATTGGCAGAAGCATCGTGGGCTGGTCTTTTGCTGTTTCCAGGGCAGTCCCATGAGCGAGATCTAAGTACCCTACGGAACAGATCCAGCCTTGAGTTTGACACCCCTGCTTTAGCTGATGGCCTTTTCTTGATTGGGAATCATTGACCCTTAATTAATAGTTATTGATAGGTTTCTGGGGAGAATCTACAGCACTACCTGGAAGAAAGGGACATGGTGCTAGTGATCCACATATCAATAATACCATCATCTCTGAATTCCTGCAATGTGTTCTTCACAAGGTAGACCTGGTGATAAATTGTAACTGGCATAGATTTCAACAGTAGGGATGGTGAATGGCATCTAACAATAATGGCACTGCATTCTGACATTGAAACAGCTCCTTTGCTCTCTAAGGTCAACTTAGAAGTCTCGGTACAAGGTTTTCTACTGAATAACCTAATTCCGTACAGTTTAACTTTGTCCTCAGATTCTCACAAATCACCTTTGTGTACATTTTGCCATAGATATTTTCAACAGAATTCTAACAAATCCTGCTTTATCATAGTGGGAAAGAATTTTGCTTGTTTTACATTTAGGGAAGCTGGGGTGAATTTCAAGGAATTCTAAAGTTCTCCAAATTCATAGGGCACGACTGATTAAAAAAAGAAAAAAAAATGGTCACAATAATTTCAGTTTTTTTTAAAAAAACCTATTCAGATGAATGGACTTTTGTAAACTGCATTTTGTATGAAATCACAAAGCCTAATTTGATAATGAAACGGCTGACCTAGAATTTATCAAGAAATTTAACATTATTTCACACCAGGTTTTCATGTTACATTACATGCTGTTGTGGCCCGCCGGCGGCCAGCAGAGCTGGCAGCAGAGTCGGACAGTGAGGAGGTTGGGGAGGAACATGGGCCAGTCCTGGGGCCTGGGAAAAGCTCGGACGAGGGCTCTGTGTTGGAGGCAGAGAGGGAGCTAGACAGCAGTGAGGCAGAGGAACAGCTGGAGCCCATTGCCAGGATGCGCAGCGCAGAGCTGCCAGAAGACAAGAACACTGAGGAAGAAGAGTTGATTTGGGAGTAAAGCCACACCTTGGAGATGATTGGCCCCTCCCATAGGAAACAAAAGAGGAGTGAACGGGGAGGGGGCTTTTGCAGGAAACCATTCATTCATTCCGTGACTCTCAGAGACTCTGTGCCAAGTTTTGCCTTGTACTGTGGTTGGAAACTAGTTACGTGGCAGCTTGCCAAGCGAGATAAGGTCTGTGTTGATAAATATTCCTTTGAAAAACTGTTTGGACAGGCCTTGCTGAAAGGAATTCACAGTTGTGTAAATAAGTTGGCATGGGATCTTGAAGGAGAAGCTCTTGGCTGGAGTGGTATACTAACAGAGAAGGTCTCTCCTCATCTCTGCTTCCAACCCATGTTTTTTATTTTATTTTATTTTCCTTGCATTTATAACTGTCTGGATATTTGTGTATTTTATATTACTGTAAGTTGCTCAAAGTTGCCTCAAACTATGAGTGGCAAATAAATTTAATTATAATAACAATGAATAAGAATAAGAATAATGAACAGTGTGGCAATCCACAAAAACCTATAGGACAATAAATTAGTGAATTTTTAAGGTGTAGTAGGACCAATGGTGGGATTTAGCCGGTTCTGTCCGGTTTAGGTGAACTGGTAGTGGCGATTGTGGGAGGCTCCGCCCACCCACCCACATGGAATGCATGAGTACTGCACATGCGCAGAAGGCCGTGCGCATGTGCAGAGGTGGCACGTATGAGTGAAGTGAGCACAAGTGTGTGCTCACATTTGCAAACTGGTGGGGAAGGTAAGTGAATCCCACCTCTGAGTAGGACCCATGTTTGCATTCTACATACATCTTTTAATTACAGAATTTCCCGTTTAAGTATTGTACAGAACAAAGTCTGACCTTTTAAAGTCTTTTTGAAACCCCCCAAATCCCCAAACTGCATAATTTTCTCTGTTTCTTGTTGGTAATGTAGCTCTTCTACTATAGGTGCAATTAATTTATGATTACTATCATTATCCCTTGAACTGCAATAGAACTTTTCATCCTCCCACCTGCACTTGTTCAGCCTGACATTTGAGCGTTACAAGCAAGACTTATAATACGGTAGATGCTTTTAGCTCATCAGAGAAATCTCCTAAGGAGGGGGTAGAAACACATAGGCATGCCCAAGGAAAATACAAACAGTGACAGATATCAGTCATTTCAAATATTGTTTTCATCTAGATATATCAGTACCTGAGAAAAATCTCTTCTTTAAAGCTCATCTTTAAAGCTTGTGAGATATTGTTAATTATTGCTGAAGGTTATCCTTGGTTGCCACTTTCTCATTTTATTCTTTTGTGAATTTTTATTTTTGTATTATTGGTGTTTTCAGCTGTAAATTGAATGAACTAAGTAAAATAAAATAAAGTCAACTTTAGACTTCTTTGCGTATTAATTAGAAATATAGTGGAAATGATGCACTCTAAAATTGGGGTCTTAAGAATGTTTAATATAGTGAAGGGAAGTCTACAAGGAGATGTAAGTGTCCTTGAAGGCAAAATTGTTTATAGTTGTTCCAGAGAATAGAACGGGAAAAAAAAAAAAGATTCAATTACAAGAATTTTTTTGTATAGTTTGTGAATGACATTGAGATAATCCTATAGAGAGAATGAATAAATGGATGGATGGATGAATGTTGGCTTGTAAAAGAAATATAAGCAAATGGATCAAGAAAAAGAAGACGAAGGTATTTGTATTTGGACGGAGTCCATGGGTTCCTCAAAAAAAAAAAAAAAAGAAAGAAAGAAAGAAAAGAAAAGAAAAGAAAAAAAAGAGCTTTTAAAAAAGTTGAGAGCTTTAAAAAAAAAGCCATGTACTGTATGAAGCAGGTGGTGGATGGCTCAGTGATTAAAGACGCTAAGCTTGTCAGCTGGAAAGCTGACTGCCCAGGCTCGAGACTCAAGAACCTGGGAGGGTGAGCTCAGCTTAACAGTAAATTGGAAGGGACCTTGGAGGTCATCTAGTTCAACCCCCTGCTCACACAGGAGACCTATACTAGGGATTCAAACTGCGGAACTGCTAACCTTTCTGATCGACAAGCTCAGCATCTTAGCCACTGAGCCACCTAGCCAGGCCACCTAGCTCACGTTACTTGCCCCAGGTTCTGCCCACCTAGCAGTTTGAAAGTATGCAAATGCAAGTAGATAAACAGGCATCTCTTTGGTGGGAAGGTAACAGTGTTCAGTGAGTCTTGGCATATATCATGCTGGCCACATGACCTTGGAAATATCTTCAGACAATGCTGGCTCCCTCAGCTAAGAAACTGAGATGAGCACTTCCCCCTAGAGTTAGAAACAACTAGACAAGGGAAACCTGAGCTGAGGTGGTGCAGTAGTTAGAGGGCAGCACTACAGCTACTTCAGCTGATTGCTAGTTCAGCAGATCAGCAGATCAAATCTCACCAGCTCAAGGTTGACTCAGCCTTCCATCCTTCTGAGGTGGGTAAAATGAGGACCCAGATTGTTGGGGGCAATATGCTATTTAGTATACTGCCTTTGGTGTAAGCTGCCCAGAGTCCTCAGAGAGTGGGCAGCATAGAAATATGACTAAATAAAATAAATAAAATAATACATTTACATTTATTGCATGAAGCAGTACATATCTGCAGAGCTTTGAAATCTGTCATCTTTTCATGAAAATGGCAGCCAGAGGGGGTAAGTACAAGTTGATAAATGCCGGGCCCACAGAACCATGGTCTATTCGAAAGAAGCTGTGGTTGGCTTCTTCTGTCATGCAAAATAGGGACCTGAACTGGATTTCTGTCAGCAGAGCTATTAAACCCTTTGCAGAACCAGGTTGGTCCACCAGATTGGGTTTCTCAGAAGCACTATAATCACAATATTCTGAAACAACAGAGACTCCAAAAAGAAAGCATGGTGAGAAAGAAGTCATAGAAACTATAGAAAAAGTAGAAGTAAGGCTAATTTGAAAGGATTAAAGGGTATTATTTTTTCTTTGATTATGTTCCTTCAAGCTGCTATCAACTGTGAGTGACCACATAGATTTTCTCAACGATGAAATCACTTCATATTGTCCATCCATATGATTTTCTTACCATTACCTTCTTCCACCCTGTAGGAAATGATGTGTTTGCCATCGTCAATAAACTGATTATAAAAAGATGTAAAGATAAAATAAATGGTTTTGGTGTCTGTTGGATCTAGCAATATTTCAAAAGAAAAAGGCCCAAGCAATTAATGTTTAGAAGTCCAGCTAAAGTTAAAAAAAAAACAGTAAACAGTGGTTAAAATTACACAAAAAAGAATAAAATCAATACATACCACACTGATGAACACAATACATACGATACTATGCAATTATTAAAGCCTTTTTCTTTTCTTTCTTTTATTCATGCCTTAATTTCTTTGGTTTACTATAAGTTACTGCTTTTCTATTTCCTTGCTTCACATTGTCTGTTTTGAAAGAAAATAACGTAATGGGAGTGACAATATGTCAATGGAAAGGGATAGTTGGCTTGAGTCTGTCTGGCTCTCAGCACTAGCATTGGAATATTCTTGAATGTGAGTGTGAAATACGGTAATAAACCACACGTATAAGATTGACATTTTTCTATGCTGCTCACCCTCTGAGGGAGAAGCAATTCCAAATCAGTCACTGGTTTGCCTGTGGCCAGAATCAAAGCGGTTCAGAGTAGTGAGTGTATGCCAGTCTCCCTGAGGTTCTATTCGTTGTTCCTTGTTTACAACCAGAAAGGCTTTCAGCAGTATAGGGAGTAATATGTTTACTCCACAAGAAAATGTGGATTTGTGGAGGGTTCATTTTGCTGGCATTTGCATCACTCCCCCCCCCCTTCTTCTTATGAAAATGAGCAATCTGAGGGTAGTGCTAATTTTATGTGAAGCAAAGAAGAACAGTGTTGGTCCTTAGGGCACTGCAATCATATTACCTATGTTTATTAAAAGGGAAGATTTAACAAAGCTTGATAATGATCAGCGGATATTCAAAAGTTTTAGCTTTTAAGAAGGGAAGGTTTTATAGGCAAACTTAAACTCTTTTTTTCAGTAGAAGAGAATATCTGGTTTAGACTTGAACCTACAGAGTCCTCTCCTTAGCTTGGTTAGGTCGACAGTTCAGCAGTTCGAATCCCTAGTGCCACATAACGGGGTGAGCTCCCGTTACTTGTCCCAGCTTCTACCAACCTAGCAGTTTGAAAGCATATAAAAAATGCAAGTAGAAAAATAGGGACCACTTTTGGTGGGAAGTTAACAGCGTTCCATGTGCCTTTGGCATTTAGTCATGCTGGCCACATGGCCATGGAGACATTTTCGGACAGCGCTGGCTGTTTGGCTGTGAAACGAAGATGAGCACTGCCCCCTAGAGTCATATATATTCCAACCATTGTTGGAGACTGGAATGCCAAAGCTGGAAAGAGTAAGGAGCAAGCCTACTTGGACTATATCATCTAAGCAACCAAACTGACATAAAAGGATACATAGAGGGCAGAAGCTTTTGGAGAAAGTCTACTAGTAGGCTCACTAAGAATCAATAAAAACTTGATGGTAATTAATCTGTCAATTACATTAATTTTCTCAGAGTTTGCTTGAGACCCTTCCTTATTAAATTTTGAGAATGCTGCAGTTGCGATATGTCTTGAATGTAGTAAAGCATTCTGTGAAACATTTAAAAAGCTGATATACTGTACCTCACATTTAAAAAAACAATGAAAATTGGGCATACATGGCTGGCTTGAAAAGTATATTTTTATTCAAAAATAAGAATTCTTGGAGTGAAATATTGAAGAAGGTGCCAATTCAGTCTTGAGGCTCCCTCATATTTTTATTTGTGGCATATTTTGCTAATCTGTGTACAACACAAAATGGGGCGAGGTAATTAATACTTTAGAAATCAAAATTTAAGATTATCTTGATCATTAGAGAAATTGTAGAAAAATAATAGGATGATATTCAGCAATAAAAATGCAGCATATTTTTCATAGGAAATAAAAATTAAATGCACAGATATAGGATGGAGATACCTGGTTTTATAATTAGTATCCATAAAAATGATCTGAGATTACATTTGATTTCTAACAAAATATAAGCCCATAGTGTAATGTAGTTACAGAAAATAAAACAAAACCCCAAACCCCAAATAAACTGTATTTTCCTGGAATTTTTCTCAGGGTTTTATATTACTATTGGGACTCCACAGTTGAAAAAGGATTCAGAAGTTCAAGATGGACAAAAAGGATGACTGGGATATTAAAAATGAAGTTCTAAGAAAAGAAACTGACTATACTGGAAATGTTTAGGCTTGAGAAAAGATTGCTGAGGGTAGAAGTGATAGCATTTTTGAAATACCTCAAGAATGTAACTCATCACAGCACCACAGTTATAAATACAAAGACTAATTCTTATTAACCTAGGCCTTGATGATAGACTTTATAAGTTCCATCACTGGCCAAAATTATGTTCTTGAAGCATGTCCTTAGAAAGTGGTGAAATCCTCCCCAGTTTGTCATCAGTTTTCTGCCCGCGCATGCGCGGTGCATGCCAAATGCATACTGCATGCACGCATGCACAGTGTGTGGCAAACACATGATGTGTGCACATGTGCAGTGTGAACCAAATGCATGATGTATGCATGTGCATGTGGAGTACGCACCAAATGCATGTTGCGCATGGAAAAAAAGGCTTGGGAAGGTAAGTAGAACAGCGAGGTGCAGGAAACAATTGTGCCGCACAATTTAGATTCACTAGAAAATGCAGCACAGCTGATCATCGGAAATACCAGTTCGGATCAACCAATAGCTTTTATCATTACCGGTTCGCCTGAACCGGTGCGAACCATTACGATTTCACCACTGCCTTAGGAGCCTGAATTCTCAAAATGATTTTTTTACTCATTAAGACTGATGACACATACTATTCTAAATTCTTAGATTAGAAGTAAGTAGTCCCTCCAGATATTTTAGTTCTCAATTCTTATGAGCTCTAGGAAACATGGCTCATAGTCAGTGATTATGGAAATCATAGCCCAAATGTTTTGAAGTTATCATATTGCTTATTCCTGAGTTATTCCTACCTCCAGATAAGAGAGAATAAACATTTACACAAATAGAATTGTGGAAATGGTTCTAATTAGCAGCACTTTTGAAGACATGAAAACCGTGTGTATGTATTCTTTTAACTGCAAAATTGATTTTTAATGAATAACAATTAGAAACTATATTAGTGGATATACGGTAAAATGGTGGTATTTTTTTCAGCCTGTCAACCAATAATTCCATTGCTCTTCACTGTGTATTAAATTATTTCTCCAAATATCTTCTTTGAACAGTGTGGCCAAAGGAATAGGCAGGATAGTGGGTATTGTCATCAATAACTTTAGAAAATTGTCATTTGCAGTTGACTCATTTCCCTGGTATAATCTTCATACTGATGTCATTAATGAAATATCTAATCAAAACATTTATCAAAATGTCAGCCTCAGATTAACAATTCAACGATGATTTCATTAATACTGTAGTTAAATATCACCAAAATGCTTGGAGTTAAAGGAAAAGCTAAAATAAATTGATATTGAAAAATAATAGTGGGTTTTTTTGCTCTTAATCATCGTGTATTATGCTGGCATATATTTACTATTGACTGAGATGTTTTGTGTATAATTCTTCCTAAATTTAATTAAAAATATTAATTGTTTTGGGATTTATTAAACTCACTTCTCCACTATGCAACCTTTATTTACACTGAAAATAAGATTTTTTTAAAAAATTCAGGTGAACCTAAATTGGCTTCTTAATCAGCAACATGGATGTCATCTTGAATATCCAACTATCACTTGAGATGGTTCAAAGTGAAGCTTGTAAGTAAATGTAAACAATGATAGGAACTGGGTATATCTAGTTTAATGAAAAGAAGCAATGGATGCAAACTAATCAAGGAGAGAAGCAACTTAGAACTAAGGAGAAATTTCCTGACAGTTAGAACAATTAATCAGTGGAATAACTTGCTTCCAGACGTTCTGAATGCTCCAACACTAGAAGTTTTTAAGAAGATGTTGAATAACCATTTGTCTGAAGTGGTGTAAGGTTTACGGCTTAAGCAGGGGGTTGGACTAGAAGACCTCCAAGGTCCCTTCCAACTCATTCTATTCTATTCTATTCTATTCTATTCTATTCTATTCTATTCTATTCTATTCTATTCTATCATAGTGCAAATTCTGACAACAGTGTTATCTATTGTAGAAATCTGATGCTTGCTGAATGAATTCATCCAACTTGTGAAAGCACTTGCCAATTTTTCTTTTAAGAGATAGTATGCATAAACCAACCTAGAATAAGGGTATACAAAGAAAAACAATATTTTCAACTGACCCAATGAATGCCGTGATGATATTGCTTCTGTCCATCTTGATGTGAGACTTTTTTTTTTTTTTGCTGAGTGTTACCTGCTCTGGCAAATAAATCTATCGCAAAATGTCAAAAAAATTCTCCTAATGTAATGATGTTTAATCTTTCTTCTTTTCATTCTCACATCTTCTACATGAAACGCTGGTGGGTGAGTTTTACTTATATATGGTGAAATTATAAAATATGGACAGAAAACTGTCAGCTAGGAAATATTTTTTGCTGATGTATTAATTCGTTTCATCTGCAATGTGGCATCACCATCAAGGCTAACTAGATTTTATGAGAGGAGTTACTGAGCTGAAAACCAAGCCAATGAATCGCTTAATATGAACTAATGAAGACTAGATATAAAAAGCCTTTAGTAACTGGCTTGGCACTTTAATTGTTGAGCTGATGTAAATTCAGAGTTCTAAGGAATGCAGTGGCACTACTAGGCAAAAAGGTGGAATTGTTTCACAATAATTGGTTTTAACTCAATAGCTCTATAAATAACTCCAGCCTCTGGGAAGAAATAAAAACAAGAGTTTTCCAAGGGGAAAAGGGGAAAAATGTATTTGCAAAAGGTTACAAGCAGGACAAGCCCATCACAAGGTTTGGATTTGAAAACATAACTAACAATTTAATGAATCCTGATTATTCCTGTGGAATGATCCCGTGAAGGACAGAATGTAAAGGATAGAATAACATGGGATGAAGCTGACTGCAGTTTGCACAGAATTCAAAAGTCCTTGTTGCTGTAGTTTTAAATTTACATATTTTGATTTTGGTTCTTTCATTTGGTGAATTACTGTCTAACATAAAATTTATTTAGACTTAGACTAACTTTATCGTCACTTTGAATGTACACTAATCGGCATTCACTGAAATGAAATGAAATCTCATTGCATACAGCTCTCAAAGGACCACCACCTCCAATATACACTACATAAACATGACAACATAGCAATAGCCATAGCACTTAGACTTACTGTATATACCAATTCACAGTGCTTTACAGCCATTTCTAAGCAGTTTACAGTGTCAGCATATTGCCCCCAACAATCTGGGTCCTCATTTTACTGACTTTGGAAGGATGGAAGGCTGAATCAACCTTGAGCATTCTAACCTCTGTGCCACTGTGACTCATATAATAACAAACATGCATATACCCACATATATTATATGACACAGAGAAACAACACAATCTAGTTCAGATGTATACATGTACATGGCAAGAAAAACGAATCTTGCAAGTTTACCAGACAGATGGCACAGGGAACAAAGCTGTTACAGAATCTGGTAGCCTTGCTAGAAATACTCTGAAAGCTCCTCCCAGAGGGGAGCAACAGAAACAGACCGTAAAGCGGGTGTGTGGGGTCTCTAACAATGTTTTGAGCTCTAAGCATATAGCGTTTATAAGCAGTATCCTGAATAACAGGAAGTAAAGCTTTCTTTGGTTTTTTTTTTCCTATTAAAGTCTACATTTAACCTTTGGTTGTGATCCTACAAATAATAGGATTGCTCCATGTACAACAAAAATGATGGGACTGGACTTCCGGTGGCGCCTTCCTCGTCGGCGGCGGGCTTTCCCATGCCCGCCGGCTTCTCGGCGCGTTAGAGCCGCCGCTCAGCAGGCAGGCGGCTCGAAAAACCTGTTCCTTAACGGGAGGAGCAGGGAGAGCTTCTGGGGGTGAGGTTGAGCCCCCTGAGATGCTGGGAGCAACACCACAACTGAATTGATAATTGGAGCAAGTTGGAAAAGAGAGAAGATAAGTTAAAGCAAGTATGGATTTTTCCTTATTGATTTTTTGGAGGAGGAAGGAGGGGAAGGGGGAAGGAGAGGAAGAAAAGTGAAAGTCTTTTAAGATGGCGACTGGCTCTGCTTGAAAGAAAAGTGAGAGCGGAAATGGAATCTAGAGTTCAGTCCTGAAAGACTTTGAAAGAAATATTTTGTCACAGAAAAAGAATTTAAAGGAACAAAGGCTGATTTAAATAGATTTCTTCTGCTTTTTTCCCCTTTTTTTCTCTATTGAAGTAAGAAGGAATTTTTTTTGGTCCTTTTTAAAAGCAAAGATGCCTAAACTTAAAGGAAGGGGGGGCTCCCCCTTGAGTCAGATGAATAAAGTTGAAATGTCTCATTTACAGAGACATACAGAGCTGGATCTAAAAGAGTTAATTACAAGGTCCTTAGAGAGTGTGGTAGAGAAGATAAAAGGATCACAGAAGGATCTTGAGGAGCTGGTTTCTGGGAAATATGACCAACTAAGTCAAACTATTGCTCAAGTAGCTTCAGATCTTTCAACTGCGGTGGCTGCAATGGGGATGAAAGTGACTGAGATTAGTAGTAAATTTGAATCCCAGATACAAGAATTACAAGGGAAACTTCTGGAAGCAGAGGCCAAAAATCAGAACATTCAGAATGATGTTATTATGCTTCAAATTAAGGCTATGGAATCTGCAATTAGACTAAGAGGGATAAAAGAAAATAACAGAGAAAACTTAAGAATAACTTGTGCAAAGGCCTTTGCAGAATTATTAAAGCTACAAGATGAACTAATTTTGGGTTCTATAGAGAAAGTTTACAGAGTTAATTCACGTCTGGCTAAACAAAGGAATCTGCCTAGAGATGTCGTTGTTTATTTCACTGATAAAAGACTGAGAGATGATATTTTACAAAAGTCTTATTCTGATAGCGTGCAGGTAGCAGGTACACAAATCAGTATTTTTAAAGAGCTACCATCGAAGGTTTTAAAGGACAGAAAAGATTTTGATTTTTTGGTCAAGGAACTGAAGAGAAGTAATATCCCATTTAGATGGGATTTTCCAGTTGGTATAATTTTTAGATATCATGGTGTGAGACATTGTTTGAATACTATTGAAAAAGCAGAATATTTTTACCAAAATATTTTTAAGGGAGCACCGAAATATCTCAAGAATAAAAAATCAAAAACAGAGTCTATAAAATGTGAACAGAAAGAAGAAAATCAAAGTGTGTTAAAAGTAAAAGGAGAATTTGGTGGTTGTCCAGAGGATTCTACTATGGATTTTTCTGATGAGAAAATTGAACACCTCAGTGACCTTGGAGGGGGATCACAGGACCTTGAACTGCTGGAGGAAGATTCAAAAAACAAAGTTTTACTTCGAGATGACCAGCAGCAGAGGTCCAGTACTCTTCAAGACATGGGGGGTGATACTAATCGACAGGAACTAGAAGTTAATGAAGAAATCCAACTGGAAACCACAGATGATAAATTTAAAGAGCATCGTGAATCGTTTGATACTGAATCAGAAAGCATTGAAAGATTTGGAAAAAATGGATTATAAAAATTCTTTCAAGATGTTAAAAGTTTATTCTGAGTTGGATTAACATTAAACTTATATATTAAAATGGATTATAAAAAAATTTTTTACTATGAAGTTTATCCTGGATTGGACATGATATCCTGAGTGTTGATAGATTGCTGCCAAATTAGCAGCGATCACTGGTTACCCAATTATATATTTTTTGTGGAACTCATCTTCTAGGAGAAGACTATGAAATTGAAAATATCTTATAACCCGAAGGATTGAATTGCAAAGGGTGGCAGGATTTGAAAGAATTTTAAAGGAACATTTGGGAATGCAGCTCTTAGTGGGTTTTTTCTTCTCTTTTTTTTTTCTTCAAGGCTTGAATGTTAAGGCTGCAAAAGCCTATTTTTAGGTACAGTATAAGTTAGCTTGAATGAATCTTCCTAGAGGTGTGAATACCTTCGTGGTTGGATATTATTTATATAAAGTCACTCGGGGGGTTGTGTGGAGAAATGTTTTACTTTGCTGATGGGGGCAGCGGCAAGATGAAGATTATTGAAGCAGGATTTATGTGAGGAAATATGTTTGACTTCAATCAAGTTGAACAGAAGATTGAAATTTGGATTATAGAGACTGAGAAATGAATTAAACAAAAGATAATTTTCTTTATGATATAACTGTATGATTATAATTATATATGCATATATATTTCTTATGTTTTATGTCTTTGGGATTTTTTTTTAGTTAAGGGGTGTAGTTGGGATAGAATTATAATGCTTATTAATGTTTTTTTTTACTATAATACTGTTTGTTTTAGAAATATATTAATGTCTGTTTTTTTTAACTTTTTTTTCTTCCTTTCCTTTTTTCTCTTTCTCTTCCTCTTTCGAAATTTATTTAATTTAGAATTTGAATATTTAATAATCTTTTTCTTTTTCTCTTGCTCTAAACTTTGTCTTTTTTTAAACCTGTAGCGGAAGTCAGGGGGGGATGGGGAGGGAAGGGGTTGGGGTTGAGGGAGGATGGGAGGGGTTGGGGAGGGGGGATTGGGGAGGGGGGGGGTGAAAATGGAAAAAATTTTTTTGTATTGTAAAACTTTTTCAATTAAAAAAAAATGATGGGACTGGAAGCTGTCTATTGTTCCAAATTCCCACATGGGAGCTTCTTAAATCGCTTGTCTATTTTGGACAATTTGCTATTTAAATCATACATAATAGCCTCGTAATGGGTATATAATGGGTATATAACATCAATCCGTTTATTGAACTTGACAGCAGGAAGGCACAATAACAGAAAAACAGAGTTGGGAGGGACCTTGGAGGAAGCAAGAAACCCTATAACATTTACTTCCACTTCTACTAGACAAAATGCATGTTTATGGACACCTGAAGTGGTATCTGTCTACTGCTCCAAAAACTAAAGATTTTTTTTCCTGGATTCACACTGACATTGACAAGTGCCAATGATGCTTTTTCCAAAAGGCAACTGGACTTCTATTTATTTTCCTTTGAAAAGGTTTCACTTCTCACCCAACAAGCTTTTTCAGCTCAGTTCATCTTCAGAATTTCAAGAAGCTTCATGAATAAGAAGCAAAATGTTTTCAAAGAAAAAAAAATTCAACCCAAGAAAGTCCTGTTGCCTTTTGGAAAAAAAAGCATCTTTGAGACAACTATGACCTGAATTGTTGAGAACATTGTTTTGACATTGCCAAACTCCATGATTCCTGGGAAAACTTCAGGTTCCTTAAGGAAATATAGACAATGTTTATGGGAGTGTTTTCCCAGATTTCAAAACACCTTTTCACTTTTGAATTTGGAGCACATCGTACCTCTGATGAATACTTTTGTTTGCAAAACTTCTTTAATGTCTACAAAGAACTGACAACATTTTTGAAAAAAAAAATCAATATAATGATATTGTCAGATTCCCCCAAGTCAGGTACAACTTGCTTAAAGTGTCCCAGAAACTTGATGCAATACATTTAAAGCTAAATTGTTACTGTAAAATAAGAGTTGTAGCCATTACCAAGAGTTGGCCGTTTCTGAGATGTTAAGACTGATTCCTTAAATTAATTTTTTTAAAGATTCAAATCTAGTGGCTTTTCTTCCAACATGTACTTTACTGTGTAGAAATTATCATTATACCTTTTATTTATTACACTCACTTGGAAGTGGCAGTTGCAATTTACATTATGTATTTTCCTGCTTTGGGAATCTGAAACCTGACAAATATTATTGTTTTGAAATTAGAATCAAAACACTTCTTTTTCTTTCTTCCTAAAAGTCAAGCTATCTCCTTTCCATCTCTGAAAAGGCAGCAGGAATAAACCTTCTATCACATTATTCCTCTATGGCAAACAGGAAGTGGTTATTACAAAATGGCAGCAGTGATGAAAGGAAAGGTAATATTTTTGAAATGCCTAATTTAATGATGATTAGGGAAGCCTAATTAGAGTTGGTATCAGCAGGTTCTGACCAGTTCTGGAGAACCGGTAGTGGAAATTTTGAATAGTTTGGAGAACCGGTAAATACCACCTCTGACTGGCCCTTCCCAGTAGTGGGATCCACTTACCTTCGCTACTGGTTCAGAACTGTGAGCACTAACGTGCGTGTGCTAGATTTGCGCCCACATGGCACTTCTGTAAATGTGCAGAACCTGATTATGTCCAGGTGGGTTGGCAGTGCCTCCCACCACCACCACTACCAGTTCGTCCAAACAGAGGAGAACTGGTAGAAACCCACCACTGGTCTTGCCCCCATCTATTCTCTGCCTCCTGAGTCCCAGATGATCAAGAGGAAATGGGGATTTTGCAGTATCCTTCCCCTGGAGTGGGGTGGGAATGGAGATTTTACAGTAACCTTCCCCTCCCACGCCCACCAAGCCACACCATGCCCACTAAGCCATGCCACGCCCACGTAGGCACGCCCACAGAACCGGTAGTAAAATTTTTTGAATCCCACTACTGAGCCTAATGTAATATTACCATGCATTAAAAGTAAAGTAACAGAAAAAGCATTGGATAAAAATAAGTCAATAGTGTATATTTATTTATCTGTTCAATTTATTTGCTGCCTATCTCATCATGGGGCTTCTCTAGGCAATTTATAATCATAAAAAGGAATGAATGAAAAGAGTGTAAACAGAACAAAAGTAAGATAATGGAAGAATAAAACAATGAAAAAGAACACAATGAGAATTCATCAATATGATTAGCAAAAAAGAAAGATGGACAGGTAGAGAGCAGAGAACAAGGGGAAACCAAAAACATCAATCTAGCAGCCATCTCTGGCATGGAATTCCACTATTTGCAGATGTCTTTGCATAATTAAAGCATGCTTTAAGAATAGTTCAAATATATAGTACATTGAAGCAGGGTTAAATTCACTTACCTTTGCTACCAGTTCTCAAATGTAAACGCGTGCGTCCATCGCCGCACATGCGCAGAGCCTTCTACGCATGAGCAGAGCATCAAAAACAGGACGTGATGGCATCTGGGTGGGTGGGTGGAGCCTCATGCACCGACCGCTACCAGTTCACCTGAATTGGATAGAACCAGCTGAATATCACCACTGCATGAAAGGAACATTTTCTAACCTGAACATTTTCTAACCACATATGGCTCTCAAATCCCTTTTGGTAGCCTCTAGCAATTATTTATTAATGGTTTCACAAATCAGCAAGATATGAGCCTCAGAAAATTTTGCCTTTGAATTTACAAGGTACCACACCCCTATCACCTACAGTATGCCTCTTGGTTGTCAGGAAATAATATAAGAAAATTTTGGTTCCTCAGCCATATATATCCCTACATTCACATGCAAACATCACTTATCTGTACCTCAACTCCATCAAGGGACTGGTACCTCTGGCCTTCTGGAAGTTGCTGAATTACATCTTCCAGCAAGCCAACTAATTTGGTGCATCTTGTAATTCAGCAGCATTTGGACATCCTCAGTGTCAGGGTTCCAAGTAACAGCCCATAGGAAATCATGACTCCCAAGACAGGGTTCCTCAAAGTATAGATTTATTATGCATGTCATATTGGCACAGCTGGTGAAAACCCGAATCTGAAGATCCCTGGGTTTTCCCCATCCAGTTCAAAATCCAAAGTTCTTCCTCACATTACAGCAGGGGTGAAATGTAAAATTTGTTACTACTGGTTCTGTGGATGTGGCTTGGTGGTGGTGGTGGTAATGTGACTGAGTGGGCGTGGCCAACTTTTTTTTTTTTTTTTTACTTTTCAAAGCATTTTTTCTAATGCTTTGAAAAGCCTCTGCCAGTCAGGAAACTCAGCTGGGATCATCAGAGACTTTTCAAAGCATTTTTTTTACCACCTCTTCGGCCAAGAGGTTGCAGAAAAATATGCTTTGAAAAGCCTCTGATTATCCCAGCTAAGCTGCACGATCATCAGAGGCTTTTTTAAAAAACTTTTAAACGCATTGTTTCGTCGGAAGAGGTTGTAGAAAAAATGCTTTTAAAAATAATTTTAAAAAGCCTCTGATGATCTTGCGGCTCAGCTGGACATGGGGGGGGGGGGCACAGGGATTTTTGCTACCGGTTCTCTGAACCACCTGCCACCATCGCTACCGGATCAGGAGATCCGGTCTGAACCGGGAGCATTTCACCCCTGCATTACACACAACCATCACATGCCCCAATCAGGTCCCTCTCCCCATCCCGGATGCTTCCCATCCACGCCCCTCCAGGTGCTGGTGAGAGTGTCCTTGGTTCCCAGGAGAAAGAATGTTATTTTGAGTACATATTCCCCTCAGCTATCTCTACTACCCAACCTTCCTTTTTCCACAGCTCCAGCGAGCCTCACTGTGGCAACCCTGAAGGTGCTACAAAGATGGCTTCAGGGTTGACAGCCAGATTCCTTACATTGGTTGAATCGGACATTTTCCACCAAAGTATAGTTTGGTTTGTGAAAGCGTAGACTTCAGTTGATATTTTTCTCTCACCACACGATGGCAATTCGACATGGATTTGTTTTTCTGAATAAGCAGTAAGTAATTTTCTTGGCAGCACAGTTGTTTCAAGGTCTCTCTCCTCCTCCTCTTCTTTAAAGGGAAAAAAAGAGAAAATGTGAAATGAATGTACTTAGTCGTTCACGCTATTTTTTAAAGAGAGGCTTGCTTGTTTCCAAACAGAATATTCGTGTGTTTTTAGTTTTCGAACAACCTGTTATTTAGCCTTTTGTATGGAAACCACCATCATCCGTAATTGTAGTAATAATATTTATCCCACTTGGATAACGCTGAATCTTGAAAGCTGTGTATATTATATACACTTCATGACACCCTAGTGATGGAGGTTGGCTGAACCAATTCAAGCGCTGCAGAAGGAGAGCCTGGAGTGGGCTGAGACTCATAATCAATTCATGGGAAGGAAAAAAAATGAGTCAAGAGCTTTTGGCTTCAATGTTAAAGCCCAGTTAGTCTACTCTTTTGCATACTCCCATGCTGCAGTTACCACTGTGTTTTTCTTCTTGTTCCTTTTCAGTGTTTAGCTCTGCTTTTACCTTTGTGTTATTAACACATTTTATACTTTATTTTATCACAAAACACGGTGGAATTATTTCCCATCCTCAGTGTTAAAGCAAGGGTTCTTTCAACATTCTTCTTTCTTCCTAGATAACTTTTCTTATACTTCAAGGTAAAAGTGCTTTGTGCAGTTCAAAATTGGGTTATTTAGCACTTAAAACACATATATTGCAAGGTTTGATTGCCTTCAATAAAATGTTCCACATGCCCTGGATCTATATTTATGTATATTTAATATTAACTGTTCATGGATTCATCATGTTTTGTATATCTTTATTTTGTTTGTTTGTTTGTTTGTTTGTTTGTTTGTTTGTCAAGCATATATAAGATAACAGGTAAAAGTATAAACACAATTTGAATACATGAAAAGTAAAAGGGAATATTAGGACAGGGATGGTAGGCACGCTGGTATGCTTATGCATGCCCCTTATAGACCTCTTAGGAATGGGGTGAGGTCAAGGGTAGACAATTTAAAGTTAAAGTTTTGGAGGTTTGGGGAAGAAACCATAGAGTCAGGTAGTGCATTCCAGGCATTGACCACTCTGTTGCTGAAGTCGTATTTTCTGCAATCAAGTTTGGAGCGGTTTACCTTGAGTTTGTATCTATTGTTTGCTCGTGTGCTGTCATGGTTGACGCTGAAGTAGTCATTGACAGGGTAGGACATTGTGGCAGATAATCATTTTATGTACTAACCCTAACCCTAATCCAAATGCCTAATGATCTTTCTGGGATTCAGTGTCGTTAAATGAGATAATCTTAACTCTTTAGGCTAGAGCAAAATGTTCTCACCTGTTCAGCTATGTCCTCTGATTCTGAACATCATTTCTGGAAAGTCCAAGTTTGATCATCTGATTGAATGATGTGAGGGAAGTCACCCCTTTTAGAAGAGTGAAATATTTTTGAGAAATATTTAAAAAGGCAGAATATTATATTTCCCCTAAAAGAAAAATAGAAATCTTAAGGGAGACAGAAACTCAGAGCTTCAGCTCTTTGTCTCCAGTAGATATTTGGTGCCCATTAAGAAAGATTGGGCCAACCTATTTACAAAACAAAAGATCTTCAGCTCCAGAATGACCAGATTATCCTTCAGGGAAAAGCCATTCAGACACAATAGGAACTGCACATCAAGCCCCTTCATTGCATCAGCCCAAGCTTGACTCAGAAAATTTACAAGGTTAGCTCTGATCCTTACAGCAGCCAATAGTTTGCCACAGGAACAAGAAGCTTAAGTTCAAAGCCCAGAGAGGGTATAAATAACCCTCACTCTCCATGCCATGTGGTCAGCTGCCCAGGACCTCAAACCCTTGTGGTCCTGTTCATCAATAAATAATCTTTCCAATTAGCCTCCATGTTTCCAGTGTCTTTCTTCCCACTTGGAACTGAACCAGATGGAAATTTCTTCCAACAATTGGATATCAGTTTAAGAAGGATTCAGATTGATTGTGACTGGGATAGACAACAATGTTGAAAAAAACAACAACATTTCCTAGATTTTCCTCAGAGTAGATATTCCTTGTAATCACTGCCATTATCTGTTGCCATGACTTTGCTGCAGTTACATTACCCTCTTGCAGCTTCCACGTGCTGAAATGGATATAAACATAGGCCCCTAATTGATTCTAACTGGTTCAGTATCAAGTGGTGAAATGACACCGAATTGAATAGTATTTGTCAGCTTCTGTGATTGCTATGTCTGTTGGCTGTTTCATATTGGCTTGTGCCCTAAAAGGCTGCTCTCAGAAAAGTCAATTTTGGTATCATGACTGGTGCATCTGCTGTTTTCTAAAAGAGGGGGGAGGTGAAGAGGGAGAAATGATTTCAAGAGAAATTGCTACCCATTCTGCTGGATTTCTCTCCTGAGAAATACATTTTAGTCATGGGAAGGGAGCTGTTAATGGTGGAGGAAATAGCTCTTCAGCTTAAGAGTTTTTCTGAACATTACTTGCTCTGTCCCCTGAATATTCTCTTTGGTGAAAATTATTACTCTGTAGACTATGAGGAATGAGTGCTTCCAAAGGCAGCCTACACATATACTGACATTTTTCTTAAATGTCCAAAAAGATATTTTCTATGCAAATTCCCCCTTCTCGTCTCTTCTCTGCTTCCTCCTTTCTTTCCTAGTCCTTCCTATGCACTTATTTTTTTTTCCACCCACATATCCATTCTCTTATGAATGCTGAAATGTGTCTGCTCAGATATTGTTCCCTTTTGGTTCTATAATTGCTGTCACTAAACGGCACTTCCATTCCTCTGCAGAACAGTTTCTGTATATTGGAGGAATTATATCAAAGCTTTAAAAATACACAACACTAAACACATACAGTGGTGCAATGATTAAAAGTTAGATTCTGAATTGGCTGGTGTAAAAAGCCTATTGAGTTATGAAAACAATCACTGTGCCAATCATTCTTCCACAAAGCATTAGAAAGTATATATTTATCATGCTCTTTGTAGGGGCTCCATAGACCTCTGCCTATTTTTGCATTTAAAAATTTATAGTATGCTATATATGATAGCTTTGGTAACTTTCAGTCCATAAGGACTTTCCAGTTCCTCTCATTCTCATGAGTATTTTGCTGATGTTTTTTTTTAAATGCTGAGTTATGCATAAATACGGCATTACCATGTTATGCATTCAATCAATCAATCGTGTAATGACACAATTAGCGGTTTGGTGGAAAATGATCATTGTGTTTGAATGCCAATAAATGCAGGAATGACACCTGATACCAAGGTAGCATATATCTAGCTGATCACTAGCCCAAGTAGATATTTGGAAATTAAATAATTTTACTACACAATGTATTTAATAGAATATAATAGATTGCTGTAAACTTCTTTTGTCCATTCCTCTTCACCCCATATCAAGATCATCTCATTATTTTCTAAGCAACCCGTCATCTCCACGAGCTGAGGTGGCGCAGTGGTTAGAATCCAACACTGCAGGCTACATCTGGCTGCTGGTTGCCAGCAATTTGGCAGTTTGAGTCTCACTGGCTCAAGGTTAACTAAGCCTTCCATCCTTCTGAGGTCAATAAAATGAGGACCCAGATTGTTGGGGGCAATATGCTGACTCTGTAAACCACTTAGAGAGGGCTGTAAAAGCACTATGAAGCCGTATATAAGTCTGCTATTATTTATATGTGTTATAAATAATAATATAATAAAAATTGTGCTGAATCCACCAAAAGATCTGATTTAGTGTAGCACTCTACTAGAACATCTATAGAACATCCATCTTATGACTAGTAACAATTATAACTGTTCAGCGCTTCCCAAATTACGTGAAACAAAAAGTATTAGCAAAATTGAATTCAGTATTATAAATGGACTGCACTGTATCAACAGCAGCCTAATCAGAAATCACAAGAATGAATTCTTTTCGGAAGAGGAGGAGAAGTAGAAGCAACAGTAGCAGTTTGAGAGAGATTATAGTGTGATCTGAAAAAGAGCTGATGGTAAGGGAGAACGAATCAGTTCAGCAAGAACTGAGTCTGAGCAGGACAAAGACCTAGGAATGCTTATGTTGGAAGAAATGTCAACCTGGGTTCCGTTCCAAGTGGAGAGAAAGACACCAGATTCATGGAAGTTGCTTGAAAAGAAGGTTTATTGATGAATGGCTTGAGATCCTGGGCAAAAAAGGGGAGAGATGCTGAGAGCGCCTGGGTTTTATTCCCTCTATTGGGCTTTGAATTTGAGCTTGTGTTCTGATTGGTTGTCTGACTCCCATAGGGCCATGCAGGGGTAACTTTGTAAGTTTTCTTTTGAATCCCAGGCTTGGTTGACTCTTGCTGGGTGATGATGTAATGAAAGGGCTTTGGGCAATTCCTACTATGTCTCTGCCTGAAGGAGATAGATCTTTGTTATGTAGAATAGACTGGCCCAAGCCTTAATGGCCCATTGACAAAGGTGTGTGTGTGTGTGGGGGGGGAGGCTGAGTTTCTGCCTCCCTTTTAGGGGAAATATTCTGCCCTTTTAATATTTCCTAGAGTATCTCATTTTCCTAGGAGAGGGATGGGTGCTAACGTCCTACACTTACAAGTCCCATAGAATTCTGGAGAACTCTGTAGTGAATCCACATCACAGTTTCTGCCTTCAACAAAGGGCTAACTTTGAGCAAGCTACTTACTATGTTTTTATCTGAGAAACACATGAAATGGAAGACTACTCAAAGAAACTCTGATTACAAAAGCTTCTGATCGAGGCATGATCAAATGTCAGAAACAATTCAGGATACCGTTCCAGTATCCTGTCATGTTACTGCTACAGCTTAAATCTTACTATTTTAGGCTAAACGTCTGACTTCGTTTTTATACATTGGTTGCTTACCCTTATATCTGAATTCCTGGGTTTTTTTTTTTTACTTTGTTCTGCCTCTTGATTTTAGTCTGAGAAGGACTTTCAGCCTGGGCAAAACATATATATTTTATTGAGAACTAAGGAGACAAGGTTGATTTCTTTACTGCTGTATCATTCAGAAGAAGCTGCTTGTACCTACTAACAAATTGTTATATATGAGTCACGATGTCTGCATTTGCATTCATTTTAAACCTTTAGCCCTTCCTATCTAGATCCTGTGTAATTATGTAAAATGTATGTTTTGAATAGTTAGTTTGGGGAAGGATTTGGCATCTGTATTTTCCAAATTGTTATTTACAACTATCCTGCTATTCATATTTACTGTACCCTTGCTCAATTTATTCTTCTTCACATATTATCTATAAACTAGAGAGATATTCTTTAACAGAGTTCTGAATATTTGCAAAAATGTAGTCTTAATTTCTTTATATTGGTGCCTAAAAAGACCTCCCTTGTAATCTCTGCCTGTTCTTAACAGTACATGAATTTGTCTGTAACAAAATATGTGGCAATGAGCAATTTATCTGAACAAGTCACTTTTCTTCTTTAGCAAACCTTTCTTCCAGATCAAATTAATCAGAGATTAATGTATTCATCTATAGAGATTGACTAGTATCTGTTGTAGGGGGTGGGGTTTTCTCTAATTGGGCTGTTTTTGTCAGTTGTCAAGGTCTTTAAGGAGCTGAACACTTACCAGAGAATGGAAAAACACTCTCAAAGACTACAGCATACTTTGTTCAATCTTGCTGTTATTTGGGACAAACTGGGACATGGGTTACATGGATGAATAAGAGTAGAGTTGGTATAACAAATCTGAAAAGCAAAAGCTGGTGAAGCTATTTCAGGTTGCTGCTGAAGCTTCCCCTTCTAAGATTGCTTATTTGACAGAAATCTATGCCACATAGATTAGAATAGGGGTCGGCAACCCGTGACTCTGGAGCCGCATGAGGCTCTTTCCCTCTGTTGCGGCTCCCTGTCACTGGTCGGCTCCACAATTGATAGGGTTTTCGGTTAGGACAGGTAAAGGAAAAAGGACTCTGCGTTAGGAGGAGAGTATAGTGAGGGAACCGGACTTCCGGTTAGCTCTAGAATTGAAGGGTGGGAGGGCCTTCCGGTTAGGATCTTTGTGGCTCTCTGAGTGTTTAAGCTTGCCAATCCCTGGATTAGAAACTACCAACATAGTTTTGCCATTTAGGATGCTAATGCATTTATACAAAAGGCTATGAAACCTATGATCCAGGATAGTTGTGTCAGCTCTACTTTATAAATATTAGCATAAATATTGATTAAAGGCCTAGAGACTAAAATATATGAAGGACAGTTGCAGGATTTGGGTTTGGCTAGTCTAAAGAAAAGAAAGACTAGGGGTATAGTCCTTCTTTTGATATGATAGCAGTATTCCAGTGTTTGAGACGCTGTCACAAAGAGGAGGAGGTCAATTTATTTTCCAAAGAACCAGAGGGTAGGACAAGAAACAATGGATGGAAATCAATCAAGGAGAGAAGCAACCTAGAATTAAGGAGAAACTTCCTAACAGTAAAGACAATTAACCAGTGGAACAACTTGTCTTCAGAAGTTGTGGGTGCTTCATCACTGGAGGTTTTGTTTTTTTTTTTTTAAAAAAGAAGAGACTGGATAGTCACTTGTCTGAAATGCTTGAGCAGGGACTTGGAGTAGCTCTATTCTCTTCTAGCTCTATTCTGATTCTGATTCCCATTCAGAATAGTATATGGAATAAGTCATAATTTGAGATGTTTAGTTGATATGAATAAAGGTAGACAGGCTGAAGAGACTGTCTCTTGTCCCATGCCCCACTTGCCCTCTTCAAAAAGTTGAAGGCAAACTTTTTCTGTAGCAAGTTTATTTTGATATTGTCGGCAGCTCTCTTGAAATAGAAATTTGCGGATACATTTTTAATGTATTTTCTGCCACGATGTATTGATTTTGGTTCATTTCATTTTGCCTTATTTTAAACTGATTTCCATGATGCTGATTAGTGTCTCCACTAATGTCAGTAGTGACAATACTTCCAAAAACGGTATTCTTAAAGTATGCCTATCTATATTATGAACCATCCAGTATTTCCCCCTGTTATGTCCTTATAAGGACATCCGCCTGGGATTGGCTGCAGATCCTTTCGGCGGGAGTTTTGAATCCCTGTCAGTGGGCGGTGCGTCTGCCGGAGTGTATATAAGGAGAGCTCCGGCAGCGCACAAGCCGTTCAGTTCTTGTTATTAAAACTTGTTACTTGAACCCTGCTGGTCACTTCTTCTTTCCTGCGCCGATCTAACACTGGCGACGAAGGTCTAGAGAAGAACCTCCGCGTGGCACGATCGCCATAACGAGCTGAAGTCACTCGACGCGGTCTGAGAAATGGCAACGCCGCAAGCGCCGTTCGCCTCACTGGCTCCCTTCAACCCCAGCCGGGAGAAGTGGAGTTCGTATATGATACGTTTCCGCCAATTCCTCCGGGGAAACGGCTACAACAACCTAGACGACGAGAGGAAGAGGGCTCTCTTCCTCGCTAACTGCGGCTCCGACGTTCTGGAACTCGCCGTCAACCTCGTCGCACCCAGGGACATTGAAGTCATGTCCTGGGTGGATCTGCAGACTGCCCTGCAAGACCACTATGCCCCAACGGGCACCCCCATTTCGAACCGCTTTACCTTCCGCCAACGTAATCAGAAGGAAGGCGAATCGCTTAGAGACTTTGTGGCGGCATTGCGTCAAATCGCTGCTAACTGCGAATTTGAGAACGTTGACAATGCCTTACGCGACGGGATCGTCTTCAGGATGAGAGATGCCAACCTCCAAAAGAAGTTCCTAAGCAGAAAAAGACTGTCCTTGAAGGACGTTCTTGAGGAGGCTACGGCTGCTGAAACATCCGAGACCGCCGCTGCTGCCATGCTCCAGTCCCGAGGGATCCATAAGATCCGCAAACCGTCATCGGAATCATCCGACGACTCGTCCACTCCGACTGATTCAGAGGGAGAATCAACCGTTTTAAAAGTTTCCCGCCCAACCAGGCGGGAAATTCAAAACGATGGCCACCGCGCCGCTCAGTGCGGCAGTTGCAAGGGACACCACCCCCGCCAATCCTGTCGCTGGCGGGATGCCACCTGCAGACGCTGCCTTAAGAGGGGGCACATCGCAGAGGCATGCAGAGCCTCTGATCCTGTTCCGGAGTCGATCAAGCCCCAGAATCCAGAAAATCGTCGCGACTCCCAGAGGTCGTCCAAACGGTCCTCAACCCAGCAAAAGCGCGACGACCGCACCAGTTCTCATGGCGGCGCTGTGAACCAGACAACGATCGCCCTCACCAGCACCAACAGTGCCACAAAATTCCACGTGACACTGTTGGCAGAAGGCTTGCCGTGCACGATGGAAGTCGACTCAGGCTCCGTCTATTCGATCATCGACTGGCACCAGGTCAAGAGGCTCAAGCCGAATCTCTCCAAGCGCCAACTTGAACCTCTGCACTCCAAGCTGGTGGATTTCGGCGGCAACCCCATCGGCGTCATCGGGCGGACCAACCTCCGGATCGCCTTCAAGCAGTTCCAGGGCCAGCTTCCCATAACCGTCGTGGAGCATAGCCGCCCGACCCTGCTGGGCGTGGAGTGGTTCCAGCCGCTGGGGCTTTCTATTGGAGGCATCCACCAGATTAGCTCAGGCGAACTCGACTCACTCATCGAAGAGTTCCAAGAAGTCTTCGATGGTAAGTTAGGGACGTTTTTAGGGAAACCCATCTCCTTTAATCTGGACAAGGGGGTAACCCCAATTCGGCTCAAGCCCCGCCGGGTTCCATTTGCCTTGCGGGCTAAAGTAGACGCTCAGCTAGATAAGCTGATTGCCAAGGTATTCTGGAACCCATCGATCATGCTTCATGGGAAACTCCCATTGTGACTCCCATGAAGCAGGATGGATCTGTGCGCATCTGCGCCGACTACAAAGTGACCATCAATAAGGCGTTGCCGCAGAGCGCATACCCCGTGCCAGTAGTGCAACATTTGCTGCACTCACTCGGCAAGGGCAAAATTTTTGCAAAACTGGACCTGGCCCAGGCTTACCAGCAACTGCCAGTAGATCAGGAAACGGCGGAGGCACAGACTATTGTCACCCATAGAGGCGCGTTTAAGTGCAACCGTCTCCAGTTTGGAGTCAGTGCAGCCCCTGGCATTTTCCAATCCATGATGGAACGCCTTCTCCAAGGCGTTCCAGGGGTGGTGCCTTATTTCGATGATGTACTGATCTCTGGGGACTCAAAGGCTCAACTCCTGGACCGGCTGAGGCTAGTTCTCCAGCGTTTCAGGGAGAAGGGCTTGAGAGTCCGGAGGGACAAGTGCATCATTGGGGTACAGGAAGTCGAGTTCCTGGGCTATCTGATAGATAGTTCTGGCATCCACCCCACCAAATCAAAAGTTAAAGCTATCCATGAAGCTCCCAGCCCCAAAAACAAAGCGGAGCTTCAGGCTTTCCTTGGATTGCTTAACTTCTACGCTATTTTCCTCCAGCAGAAAGCCACTGTTGCTGAGCCGCTCCATCGCTTGCTGGCGAAGGCGGTTTCCTGGAGGTGGGGACGTGAGGAAGAGTCTGCATTCAGAGCCGTTAAGCAACTCCTGACCTCTGACAGTGTGCTCATTCAATACAATGAGACACTGCCCCTCAGACTGACCTGTGACGCTTCCCCGTACGGAGTTGGCGCTGTGCTCAGCCACGAACTGCCTACCGGTCGTGAAGCCCCCATCGCATTTTTCTCAAAGACTATGTCTAGTGCTGAGCGCAACTACAGCCAACTGGACAAAGAGGCGTTGGCTATTGTTGCAGGGGTGAAGCGCTTCCACGAATACCTGTATGGACGGCAATTCACCATTGTCACCGATCACAAGCCTCTCCTCGGCCTACTAGCAGGGGACAAGCAGACCCCAGCATTCATGTCCCCCCGAATGACGCGCTGGTCCATATTCCTCGCCGGCTACTCCTACAGCCTCGTCCACCAGCCTGGTAAAGCCATCGCAAACGCCGACGCGTTGAGCAGGTGCCCATCCGCCGAATCTGTGGAAGACCCGGCCCCCACGCTCGAGCTGCTGCATATTGACAACGACAGCAACTGTCCCGTGACATCTGCCGACGTAGCGACGCACACGCGAGCTGACCCCATCCTCCGCCAAGTCCACTCCTGGGTCCTGAGAGGCTGGCCGACTCGAATTGACAGCGACGACTTCAGCCCGTTCAGCCGCAAGCAAGGGGAGCTGTCCACCATGCGCGGCTGTTTACTATGGGGAGATAGGGTGCTGATTCCCAGCACTCTTCAACGAAGGACTCTTACGGCGCTGCACAAAGGACACCCGGGCATTGTCCGGATGAAAGCCCTGGCACGGAGCTACGTCTGGTGGCCGACACTGGACAAAGACATTGAACATTGTGTCGCCAGGTGTAGCCCGTGCCAAGAAGTCAGAGCCGCCCCGCCTCAATCTGACCCGATGCCCTGGGAGACTCCGAGCTCCCCCTGGTCGCGCATTCACATAGACTTTGCGGGCCCCATTCATGGGCACCACCTCCTCATCGTGGTTGATGCCTACTCCAAGTGGTTGGAAGTCGTCCCCATGGCATCCACCACAACGGAAGCTACCATCCGTGCCCTCCGGCGCCTTTTCGCGACCCATGGACTCCCTGACGTTTTGGTCTCAGACAACGGGCCCCAACTTACGTCCGTGCCCATGGAAGCTTTCCTGGCTGGCTTGGGCATTCGCCATGCCCTTTCTGCCCCTTACAGACCGGCCGGAAATGGGCAGGCTGAACGGATGGTGCGGCTCACGAAGGAGTCGCTCGCCAAAATGGGCCCGGGTGACTGGCAGGAGCGCATTGACACTTTTTTGCTCACCCAGCATATCACGCCTCACTCTGCCACCCGAAAATGCCCCGCCGAGCTTTTAATGGGCAGGAGACTCCGGTCTCCCCTGGACAGACTGCACCCGCAATACTCCTCTGAGGTGCCCGCATCCGCCAGTCGCCAACTTCGCCAGTTTTCCGTCGGTGATGCCGTTTTCGCTCTGAATTTCCACGGCTCGCCGAAATGGCTTAAAGCTACAGTACACAGCACAACCGGTCCCAAATCCTACCGCGTTGAGCTGGACGATGGACAGATCGTGAGACGTCATCTCGACCAGCTCCGCAAAAGGTGGAGGGAAGTGAGCGAAAACCACCCCGACGAGGTAGGCCTAAACCACCCCGGCGCAGTAGGCCTAAACCACCCCGACGAGGTAGGCCTAAACCACCCCGGCACAGTAGGCCTAAACCACCCCGGCGCAGTAGGCCTAAACCACCCCGACGAGGTAGGCCTAAACCACCCCGGTACAGTAGGCCTAAACCACCCCGACGAGGTAGGCCTAAACCACCCCGCCGAAGTAAGCCTAAACCACCCAGACGAGGGAGACCGGCGACCCGAGGGACGAACAAGCACCCCGGCACCTAGCCTAATACCAGATCCGGCAAGGCAAGTAGACCGGGGACAACCCAGCAGGGGAAGCCAATGTCAACCCTGCGAAGTAGGCAACCGGCAGCCCAGAGTTGGGGACCTCCAGCCATCAGTCCAGGAGACCCTACAACAACCCGCCAACCGCGCAGAAAACCAACCCTGCAAGGAAGGCCTCCACCACCCCGGCAGGGTAGGCCAGCACCAACCCGACCAGGTCGAGCAGCCCAGCGGCCAGAGGGAACATTCGACACCACCGCCAGACCAACCGCGCAGAGAGGGCCTACACCACCCCTGCAAGGTAGGCCTACGCCACCCCGACAGAGCCGACCAGTCACCATGTCCGTCCACCTGCCGCCCCGGGAGTAAGCCGGACTCGACCGGAGACCCCGGGGGCTTAACCCAACCACCACCGCCGGACTCGCACCCTGACCCAGACCGGCGCGACCCCAGCCCAAAGGGGACCCGAGGGAGACCCAGGGACCTACCGTGGCTCAGGAGTTCCGGACCGGCCAAGAACAGGGATCCACACCGGCGGCTCCACGATCCGTGCAGGAACGAGGCAGACCAGCATCGCCCGCAGGCGGAGGTCCGTGACCCGGCCGGAGGTTCGGACACAGTGCCCGCGTCCTCGACGGCCAGATCCAGCCCGGCACCGGGGAAGAAGCCCCGAGCAGAGCAGACACCCTCCGTCCGGGAGAGTGTCCATCTTGATTCTGAACTGCGCAGGTCTACGCGTGCACGTAGACGTCCTGTTTATCTTAGTGACTATTTCCCTGATCGACTGACTAAGAACTAGGGGGGAGGAGTGTTATGTCCTTATAAGGACATCCGCCTGGGATTGGCTGCAGATCCTTTCGGCGGGAGTTTTGAATCCCTGTCAGTGGGCGGTGCGTCTGCCGGAGTGTATATAAGGAGAGCTCCGGCAGCGCACAAGCCGTTCAGTTCTTGTTATTAAAACTTGTTACTTGAACCCTGCTGGTCACTTCTTCTTTCCTGCGCCGATCTAACACCCCCAATTATTCTTTTCAAGTTCAAAGCGAAAAGGCTTCTGCAGATGCAGGCTTGATATTTATAGGCAGATGTCTTGAAGTATGTTGCTTTGATGATTGTTCTTTTACAGTTTTATTAAAGTTTAGTATAAGGTAAAAATGCAAAAAGAAACAAAAGTTAGAAAGGTTGAAGAAGAAAGAAGAGGGGTGCAAAGAGAAAGAAAGAAATGTAGTGAATTCTGACTGTTTACAGTGCAATAGAATTTTTAAAAAATTACATTCTCAACCTTTTGCTTTGCATTTCTAACTATTACAAGCCATTTTTGTAACAACAAAGAGGTATGTTTGGTGCTTTGAGTTATTCATCAAAATAATAAAAGTAGGATAAAAAGGTAACAAATAAAAAAAAACTTCTTTCCATGGGTGATTTCCCCCCCCTTTTCAATTTAGAAGTGGAAGGGGGAATCTCTCTCTCTCTCTGTCTCACACACACACACGGATTTTAAATAATTTTCAAAGCTAGATTCCAGTAGAACAGAATATATGTAGTTCAGTGTTGAACTGCTAGATTTTCCTGTGCGCTGCTCCCACTATCCATGCATGGGTTAACGCTTCAGCCTTTGGCAAACAACTGAGTGTAAAATTTAAAAAGAAACTCCCCTTTCCGGCTGCCTAGCCACACCTCCCAATCCCGTGATGCCCCAGTCTTCGCTCAGTTGCTTGGCAAACGCTGACGTGTTTCTGGGAGCTCCTGGTAAGGCAATCTCCCTTAACCCCTTTCCTTTCCTTTTTCTTCTCTAGTTCTTTCACTTTCTACTAGATCCCATCACTGGGACGCTTAGGCTTTTATTTTATTTTTGATTAAACCTCCTTTTTCGTGTTTTTCTACTGCTTGCTAACTCAGCGTTGTGGGAAGCACAGCGCTAATCAGCTGGCAGTCGGAGCGGGGGATTCCCTCCACCCACGCGGCAGCGAGGTGCCGTTTTTGAGCAGAGAGAGCCGCCTCGCTCCAGCAGCGGCGGCAGGGCAGGGAATCCCCAGGCCAGCTGGGCTGCGGGCTCGGAGGCTTCCGACCGCCCACGCAGCTTCACGGAGAGGCTTCCCGGCGAGGCGCCACCTTTCTAGAGCCGGGGAAGTCCTCACCGCACTGCAGGAGGCTAGAAGGTCTTATCTAGCCTCCGATCATCTAATCCAGCCGGGGGAAGAGCGGGCAGCCGCGGTTCACCCGGCTAGCCCTGCCCAGTGCCGCTACGCTACAGAAAACGTTCCTGAGCTACATCCAGTACAGCGGCAGCTGGTAGGACCCTCGGGCCGCCAGTTTAAGACCGCTGGGTGATTCCAGCACCCCCCCCGAGACTGCACGTGGTAGCCGCCATTTTGGGGGACCCTCGGGCCGCCATTTTGGAAAGCAGTCCTCGCCCATCCACCACACCTTGTGGATCCTTGGGGGGCTATAGCCACCTGGTGAGACCTTCGGGCTCCCAGGAGTTTTGTCAGGTTTGCCCCCCCCCTCTCACCCCCCCCAGCAGAGAAGGGGAGTAGCTGCTACTCAGACGGGGAGTTTGCGGGCCAGTTCCTTCTGCAGAAGCGCCACCATGTCTGACTCTTCCCTATCATCAGACCTCTGGAACTGAGCCCACCGCGCAAGGGGGTCAAAGCTACAAACCAAAGCCCGAAGAAGAAGGCGAGCCGGTCTAGCCGCAAATCCAAGAGCAAAAAGGCTGCAAGTACGCCCCAATCTGCAGCTCCAGCACCGGCTGCCGCGACCCCCACCCCAACCAGGGAGTCAGGCGTAGCAATAAAAAGCCTCGCTGATCTCACTCGGACCCCAGCTACCCCAGCCAGGGCTAGCGCAGGTCCACAAGGGGAGCAGCCTCTTTCTCAGGCTGCAGAGCGCGCTGCGCCCCTCTCACTCCAACGAGAGAGGACACCCTTAATTGCACCAGCCGCCAGCCGCCAGTGCACAAGGGGGGGTATTACCTTCCTCTCAGCCAGATTTCCAGGCCATGTTCTCTTCCGCGCTCTCTTCGTTCCTCGCGGCAAGCTGGCAACAGGCAGCCCTCCAACTGCCTCATCAGACCACCCATGGGGCACAGCCCCAACCCCAGCCCCAATACATTGCTCCTCAAACGCAAGACTCCTCATCTGATGAGTCAGACCAGCCGGAGGAGGGTCCGGAGGACATGGAGTTTTCGGAAGATGAGGGACTGCTACCAGACGCCCCAACTTTTACAGGCCTCTTCTGACCGGCACTTTTCAAGTCCCTGCTCCACAAGGCAAGGCTCACGACCAATCTAGGGCTGCCAGGGGAGGTCAAAGCTACAACATCCACGCCCTCAGGGCCACATGATGCTCTGTTCAAATCTTCCAAACCGGAGAAGGATTGCATCCCCTGCCCTCAGCTTTTCATGGACGTAATACAGAACGCCTGGGGTCAGCCGGCATCCCTCACAACTCCCAGCAGCCTTGACAGGAAGCTTTACTGCTCAGCCCCGGAATTGGAGGACCTCTTGGCCCTCCCGACAATTGACCAACCGGTTGCATACCTTTCATCCGGGCCAGTCATTACCTCTGACCCCCTTGAGGGCCTCAAGGCAGAGGATAAGAGAATGGAGGGCTCCTTTCGCAAGTCCCACCAGGCGGCTGCCTGGGCGATTAGAACTTCCACAGCCACTTCATTCTTCAATAGGGCGGCTCTCATCTGGCTCCGCCAGATGCAGGAAAGACTCCCCCCGGGCGACACTAGGCTCCAACAAGACATCAATAAAATCATAGCGGCCACAGAATACGCGTCAGATGCG
This sequence comes from Masticophis lateralis, assembly GCA_030761175.1. NCBI lineage: Eukaryota > Metazoa > Chordata > Lepidosauria > Squamata > Colubridae > Masticophis > Masticophis lateralis. Next base: position 66,492,059 of record JAUDYJ010000007.1, on the reverse strand, counting down.
TCGCTCAACGCCGCTAAATTTGCCTCAAGAGCACTAGCTTCCAATGTTACGGCGAGAAGGCTCTTTTGGCTACGCCCGTGGAAGGCCGACCTCAGAGCCAAGTGGCGGCTAACAGCAGCATCGTACAAGGCTCCAGATCTGTTTGGGCCAGCACTGGAACCAGTCCTAGTCGAGGATAAAGACAAGAGGAAGATTCTTCCCTCCTCCTATCGTCGCCAGGAGCGGAGGTACTCCCCCTACCCGACACAGCAGCCCTTTCGGCCCAGCTCAGGACCCAGGGGGTCCTTCTCTCACCGCTCCAACTACCAGGGAGGAGACAGGTCCCATGATAGACACCAGTTTCGGGACCGCTACAGGGGCCAACAGTCCAAGCGCGCCTTCCGAGGAGGCGGCTCCAAGGCACCCAGAAGGGGAAAGTGACTCACCACCCGAGGGCCCAGTGGGAGGCAGGCTCCTCGGCTTCCACCGCCAATGGGCCTCCTCGACATCGGACTCGTGGGTGAGGCGCACCATTTCATCGGGGCTCTCAATCGAATTTGCAGGGCTGCCACCTCATCGCTTCATTCGGTGCCCGATTCCTCAATCCACCGAGCTCCAGGCCCTGATGTCAAACGAGCTGGGTCACCTCCTTCAGATCAAGGCAATAGAACCGGTTCCCCCGAACCTCCAAGAGTCAGGGTTCTACTCGACCATTTTTTTGGTTCCCAAACATTCCGGCGGATGGAGGGCCATCCTGAACCTAAAGAGGCTGAACCGGTCGGTACAGTACCACGGGTTCAAGATGCACTCCCTGCAGTCCATCTTGATGGGAGTGCGACGGGGGGACCTCCTCCAATCAGTCGACCTCAAGGAGGCCTACCTCCACGTGCCCATTCACCCCGACCACAGGCAATTCCTGAGGTTCGAGTACGGGGGTCGCCACTTTCAATACCGGGCAATGCCGTTCGGACTTTCATCAGCTCCCCGTACATTCACCAAGCTCGTGGCAGTGATAGCCGCCAGACTCAGAGCCCTCCCGGTCAGAGTCCTGTGTTACCTGGACGATATTCTGATCCTCTCTTCCTCGCAGGATCAAGCAGCCAAGGACCGGGAACGGGTCTTGAGGATGTTCCGCAGCCACGGGTTTACGATAAACCTAGAAAAGAGTCACCTACAGCCCTCCAACCGGATACTCCACCTCGGAGCTCAGATAGACTCCTCCAGGGGCCAGGTCTTCCTATCCCCAGACAGAGTCCAGAGCATCCAGGCCTTAGTGCGACAGACCTTAACAGGAGGGAGGGCGCCGCTACTGCAGTTGTCATGCCTCCTGGGGAAGATGGTCTCCTGCTTCGGCATCATTCCGTGGGCACGCAGACACTCAAGACCTCTACAATGGTTTCTGCTGCCCTTCCAGCGAGCAGGGAAGGCCAATTCGAAACACCAAGTCACACTCCCACCCAAGGTGGCACGATCGCTCAGATGGTGGACCTCCCCCTCGCTCCTCAGGGGCTCGGACTTCCTCGAGCAGGACAGATTAGTCCTCACCACAGACGCAAGTCTACGAGGGTGGGGAGCGCACCTCCTCGAGCAGGTAGCTCAGGGTCAGTGGGCCACACGGGAGCAGACGGACAGCATCAATCTGTTGGAACTGCGGGCAATCAGGCTGGCTCTAAAACACTTCCAAGCCTCAGTTCACAATCGCCACGTCTTAGTCCTAACGGACAACATTTCGGCAAAGGCCCACATCAACAGACAAGGGGGCACACGGTCTCGCCGTCTCATGCAGGAGACCGAATCGCTACTAAACTGGGCAGAGAGGAACCTACTCTCAATCAAGGCGGACCACATTTCCGGGGCCGCAAACGTAACAGCGGACTGGCTCAGCCGGAAGACAATAGATCAGGCAGAGTGGCAACTACACCCTCAGCTCTTCCGACAGCTGACAGCCCGGTTCGGGACTCCAGTGTTAGACCTGTTCGCCACTCCAAGCAACACTCAGCTCCCTCGCTTTGTGTCCCGCTATCCGTCCCCCCAGGCAGAGGATCACGACACCCTCCGCTGCAGATGGCCACGGGGACTTCTGTACGCCTTCCCCCCTCTGCCACTGATCCCACGTCTCATAAGAAAACTCCTAGCCGAACAGGCCGATCTGATCCTAGTAGCCCCAGACTGGCCACGCAGACCCTGGTACGCAGACCTAGTAGCCCTCTCCGTAGAGCCTCAGTGGGTGATCCCCCCTCATCAGCTCCAACTATGCCAGGGCGAAATTTACCACCCGGATCCTCAGTGGCTCAAATTAGCCGTCTGGCATTTGAGCGGATCTGCTTGAGGAGCAACAACGTTCCAGACAGCGTCGTCCCGACGGTCCAAGCGGCCCGTCGACCCACAACAACACGCATCTACGAGGCATCCTGGAGAGCCTTCTGTAACTGGGCGGCAGGCCTCCAGGTGGATCCCACCTCTGCAACCGTACAGGAGGTCCTGTTATTCCTACAGGCTGGCTTAGATAAAGGGCTAGCGCCCGCGACCCTAAGATGACAAACCGCTGCATTGTCGACAGTCATCACCAGTGCGCCTTACCGAACCCTTGCGCACCACCCGGTTATTAAGGACTTCCTGCAGGGGGCGAAGAACTTGTGCCCGCCTACAGTACACCGTTACCCCACCTGGGACTTAACGTTAGTTCTACAAGCCCTAACAAGACCCCCCTTTGAGCCACTGGCCACTATACCTCTCAAGCACCTTTCCTTCAAGATGGCCTTCCTGCTGGCCATCACCTCAGCGAGGAGGGTCTCAGAGCTGGCCGCTCTCTCCATCCGCAGAGACCTCTGTATCTTCAGAGAATCCTCGGTGGTGCTTCGATTAGATCCTTCCTTTATTCCAAAGGTAAATTCGTGGTACCACAGGGCTCAAGAAATCATCTTACCAGATTTTTGCCCGGCGCCCCAGCACCCGAGGGAGAAGGAATGGCACATGCTCGATGTGCGGCGTGCACTGGGGGTATATATTGACAGAACAACCTCTCTCCGCCATACAGAGGCACTTCTGGTATCGTTCAACCCTTCCACCATGGGCCGGAAGGTGTCATCCGCCACAATCAGCAGGTGGATCAGGGCTTGCATCACGCTAGCCTACGAAGCAGGCTCGACACCGCCGCCTGTCAAGATCCTGGCACACTCAACTAGAAGCGCAGCCACTTCAGCCGCCTGGTCCACCCAGGCATCCATCGTGGACATCTGTAGGGCAGCGACCTGGTCTTCACCATCACCATTCATCCGCCATTACAAAGTTGACTCTTTCGACTCAGCTGAAGCCTCCTTTGGACGCAGAGTGCTTCAGCAGGTAATTCGGGCGGAGGATTCTACAGGCAGTCAGCTTCCCTCCCAGGATACTTAAGCTTGGGTATATCCCATGCATGGATAGTGGGAGCAGCACACAGGAAAATGGACGTTGTCTTACCTGAACGTCCCTTTTCTGGGCGCTGCGTACACTATCCATTCCCACCCAGGTCAAGCTACTGCCTGCAGTTGTTGTTGGGTCCATTTGTTCAGATTTTCTTACTTGGTTGTTGGTTGTTTAAATAAAGTCATTGTTGCGTCCAGATCCTTGTCCGTGGTCATTTACCACATCTTTCGCTCAGACTGGGGCATCACGGGATTGGGAGGTGTGGCTAGGCAGCCGGAAAGGGGAGTTTCTTTTTAAATTTTACACTCAGTTGTTTGCCAAAGGCTGAAGCGTTAACCCATGCATGGATAGTGTACGCAGCGCCCAGAAAAGGGACGTTCAGGTAAGACAACGTCCATTCTTTCTACTCTCTGAATTGTTTTCTGGCAGATGCTTCATTACCATAATGCAAATAATATAACTTCGATTTTAATGGAAAATTATTTTGGATTTATTGTTTGTCAATAGATATCAGCAGTTTAGATCTTCAACGTGGGGCAGAACAAGATATAAAATGTTGTTGGTATTCACCAATTGAAAATACCTTCATTGCTAAATTTCTTCATTTTTGCCTTCCCCGAGCTCTGGAGGCTTTCCTCAAGCCTCTAGGAGGGCGAAAATGGCCTCCCCAGGCTCCAGGGGCCATCTGGAGATCCTCCCAAACCTCCAGTAGGCCTGATTTGCCCTCCCCAAGCCTCTGCACATGCCCTGCACTTACCTGCATCCAAAATGACCCCTGTGGAATCTCCTGGGAGGGGTGGGGTGGGGTGGGTGGGGCCAGCCAGGAGTGGGATTTAGGGATTCTGCGAACTGCACAGAATCTTAGCTAAAGGTTCTCCCAAACCTCTGCAAACCCCCAGCAGCCCACACCTGCCTTCATGGCCATAACTTCTCATTTATCCTTACATTTTGAAATATTCTTCAGTCCTGATTGCTACCTTGTCTGCAAAGGACAGTGAAGAAATTTGCCTGGATTGCATTTGAAAACGACCCACGGACCCGAAATATTGTTATATCTCAATGTATGTAACCTGTATCACAATTTTGCAGCTCAAAAATGATACAAGTTAGAGAATAGTATATACAGAAGTGCAACTTATTTCGGCAACTTCCTTTAGAAAAAATATGACCGTGTCAGCAAATAGCTTGTAAGAGATGTTTATATTTGAGTAGAGATAGGCAGCCAATAGAAGGATAAAAACTGCACTTAAATTCTTGGCTTTTGTTTTTTGTTTTTCCTTGTGAGAAGATGTTATTTTATTTTAGAACTCTTGGATTTCTCTGAAATCTCAGGATTTCTTATCAACATTATCATTAATAAAAAACATAGAAATTGAAGTTGGTACAACCCAAAGATGCCAGAGGCTTTTAAGAAGAGACTGGACAGCCACTTGTCTGGTCTGGAATTGGATTTCTTGCTCGAGGAGGGGAGGTGGATTAGAAGACTTCCAAGATCCTCCCAACTCTGCTGTTCTATTATTAGATTAGCCAAAGCTGTTTAACATTTTAATTTCTTTTGTTTTGTCCAAATCAAAAGCATTGATTTGGACACTTCAGGCTGGAAGGGGGAATTAGAAAGAACTTCACCAACAACTTATAGTGCTGAAGCTCAAGTCTAAATTAGGGTAATAGTCTGAAACATGTACATATGTCATTAGGTACACATAGAAACACAATAGTGTTTATTGAAATCAATGCAGACTTTTTAAAAAAAAATCTTAAATTGATCTGAATATGAGATAGAATGAACCTGATTAGAAAAATGAATTGAAGAGATTTACCCATTTCTCTTCGTATGGTTCATTTTAGATTGTTTTCCACAAGTCAGTATTCATTGGAGGGTTTATGTCTGAGTGCTTACTCTTCATTTCCTTAGTGTTCTGTCAAAATCAACCCGTATTTGATGGTAGAAGTGACAAGAGAAGTACTGAAATATCTTAAGGCTTGGATTTATACCTTCCTTCCTCATTAGTATGGAGATTAAAAATGTGTTATCCACTATTTACAATACAGCTAAAAATACTTTTATGTATTTTTTAAAAGTAACGTGTGTGTGTGTACACACACACACATTTAAGTGCCTTTCCTCCTCCTCCTCTCCGCATCCTCCTCTCCTCCTCCTCCTCCTTCTCCTCCTCCTCTTCCTTTACAAATGAATGCTCGTAATAGCCTGGATAAGTCCCCAAAGTGTTCTTGGTAAGATTTCAGAGATGATTTGCCACATTTTCTTCCCAAGGCTGAGAATGAGTGACTGACCCAAGCTCACCCACTGGGTTTCCTGCCTAAACTAGGACTGGAATTCACAGTCACCCAACTGGTGCCTTCACTACCATAAGAACTGGTTCTTCTCTCAAGAATCAGGCATTAATAGTAATCTAATTTGTATAATCTTGGATGAATATTACATTTCCATCCCCATCATTTATGCTGCAGCCTTTTTATTTTTCATTACAATATAGTTCTTTACCATTTTCTTGACAATACTAGTGGAATGATTAACTTTGCTAGTAGTGTAAGAAAATCAGCAGCATTATGACCAGCTGTGATATGATATTAGCTGCAAATGTAGTGCTTGGTCATCACCCATTTCACCCATTTGAAATTCATACTATTAGAAAAGTTGCAAATATGGGATATGAAATTTGGTTTCAGACCTATTAACTTGCATTCTTCATGCTGAATTTCAGTGACACCCAGCGACAAACCTTTGCCCTCATTTCAAAGACTTTCTAATCAATGGTTCTCAAGGTAATGTTCAATCTTTTTAGTTACAGTCAAGTCCAAAGCAATTCGGTGCTCCCACATGCTAGTATTAAGTGTGTAATTTAAAGTTTGCGATTAAAAGTTCATACCGTTAACAAAATTTCTTCCTTGTGTTGGAAGACTTTCCCCCCACCCACACACACACACTAAAGAAAAACAGCATTAGAAAGAATTCAAATTCTTCTGCTTCACATATTTAGCACGTGACTGAAATGTGAAATGTATGATTTTTGAAGAAGCAAATGTGTGCGAAGGTCTAACATCAAAAAGACCAAAAATCTGGCTGCATGTGAAATGGAAAATAAATTACCATGGCATGAACATGCAGAAAAGTATTACAGACATTTATGTACTTATAAATATAGCCTAATGTACAAGGAAAAGTGATTTAGGGGATGTCTTGATGACAATATGCTACCAGCAACAAGCTATACTACATTCTAAGGTGTATCATGGTGATGAAGAAGCGTGGTGGCGCAGTCGTTAGAATGTAGTATTGCAGGCTAATTCTGTTAACTGCCGGCTGCCAGCAGTTTGGCAGTTTGAGTCTCACAAGCTCAAGGTTGACTCAGCTTTCCATCCTTCCAAGATTGGTAAAATGATGACCCAGATTGTTGGGGGCAATATGTTGACTCTGTAAACCATTTAGAGAGGGCTGTAAAGCACTGTGAAACGATATCTAAGTTTAAGTGCTCTTACTATTGCTATTCCTATGTTGACAAGATTCTCTTTGATGTGGTACTGGTACTGTATTTTCTCCCACCCCATCCCTCAGAAAAGCAGAGAGCAAATCTTAGGTGGAATTAATATAAACTTGAGGCATTGATGAGGAAAGTAGCTCTAGCTACTTTCTCTAGCAATGTTCAGTTGCGTTCAGCTCTAGAAAGAATAGAATACTTTGGTGAAATTCATTGATCAAATTGTTTTGCTGGCATTTGAAGCATTCCACTGTGATTTATGGCATGTTAATAGTATATCTTGCATTCTAGTAAGACAGAGTAGTTTGACAAATCCTTATGACTTTTTAGCTGGCATTTCATCATGATAACATTGTACCCCAAACATGACATAATCTAATCCAGTTATGGACCCGAATGATTTATAACACTTCGTTACACAGTTGATGTGCTAAATAATAAATAATTGCTGAGGGTGCATGAAATTAATGCAAGAGCAAGAAAGAAAACAATTTGGGTTTTGTTTTGTGTTTACTTTGTTTGTTGAGATTTCAAAGTAGGTGGCAAGCTGACGAGCCAGAGGACATGAAGAAAGTAGCACCATATGTCAGAAACACTGGGAGAATGACTTTGGTGACCAAAGTGCAGAGGAACAATATGTACAGCCAAAGATTTAAATAACTAAACCATGAAATGAGCATGGTAGAGAATTGCAAATAAAGGAGGGCACCACTGAATCAGATCCCAAAAGTAATGAAAGAGAAAGGAAATTGGGACCTGATGCACATCCTTTTATTTAGAGATTCAAATATTTATTTTTATTTTTTAATTATTTATTTGTCAAGTACGTATTAGATAATATATATAAGTATGAGCATGAATTGAATACATAAAATGAATACAAATAAAGGGAACATTAGGACAGGGATGGTAGGCATGCTGGTGATGTTATGCACGCCCCTTACTGAGTTCTTAGGAATGGGGTGAGGTCAACATTAGACAGTCTTCGGTTAAAATTTTGGGGGGGTTGGGATGAAACCACAGAGTGCATTCCAGGCATTGACCACTTTGTTGCTGAAGACATACTTTCTGCAATCGAGTTTGGAGCGGTTCACTTTAAGTTTGTATCTATTGTGTGCTCTTGTATTGTTGTGGTTGAAGCTGAAGTAGTCACTGAAGGTAGGACATTGTAGCAGATAATTTTATGAGCCATGCTTAGGTCATACCGAAGGCGGCGTAGTTCTAAGTTTTCTAAACCTAGAATTTCAAGTCTGTTGGCATAAGGTATTTGGTTGTGACCAGAGGAATAGAGGACTCTTCTTTTAAAATATCTCTGGACATGCTTAATTGTATTAATGTCCAATATGCAGTCACGTTCACAAGTAAGAGAAAGGTATAAGAACTTGAAAAATTTCTTATAAAAGTCCATCAGATTTATTACCACACAAGGTATACTTTTGAGTGCTATATTTCATAGTTTCATAGTTTCAGAAACTTTAGTTCAGGAAGCTACAATGTACTTTAACGTACATACAAATTGTTCACTTTTTTTTTTTTGCACTTTTTCATAAAGGCACCCTGTTTGCATTGTTTGTATACTATTACATAGTGATAATTTTCAAATATAGAAGCATATGGGACTATCCATCTGGATACTTTTACCGCCAAAAGGGCTTTGTTTAAGTCACAGAATGTATAGCAACTAAATGAAAATAAGTTCCTTCTTGCATAACCCAAATATGACCAAATCTAATTGGGGAGTATCAAAATTTTCAAAAACAGAAGCATTCAAAACTAAAAAAAATAAAATCTGTATGCTTTTCAATTTTGGAAAAGCGGACATAAAATGTATTATTATGTAAAAGACAAATATACATAAATGAATTCCAGGGTGGCTAAGGATATTGCTTGCATATATCAAGATCAGCTTGTTAACATGCAAAGATCTCAAATGCAGTTAACTCTTTCTAAAATAACATTATGTGCTTTTTCAAGTGCAAATACTGAGTCAAAGGAGCAGCGATTTTTTTCTGGTTAATTATTTAACTTTACATTTAAATAAACTTCCATCAAACTAGCTAGTTAAATAAATACCTTTATAAATTCCAACTATATAATGATGTGTATATGTGTAATTTTTTTAAAAAAATGGGAAAGTTACATTTTTAGTACAATAGAGATTAGAACAGGGGTGTCAAACTCACTTTGTCTTGGCAGTGTCACATTATGTATTAGGACAGTCCCCCTTTCGCTAAACTGGGCATGGGCGTGGCCAGTGCATGAGGCATCTGGCCTGCAGGCCGGGAGTTTGACAGCCCTGGATTAGAAGGATAAATTGAAGAGCAGAGTGCCTAAACTTTTTAAAGGGAAAGAGAAAATTAGGAGTAAAAAAAATTAGAAGGAAAGCGAAGAATTGTATTTCTCTACTAGAATGCAATTTTGCAACACTCTTAATCTTCCCACATTCTGAATAACCTTTTTTTTCTGCCCTAGCCATAAATTTATATTGGCTGAAAACAATTGGGAGACAGACATTTGTGAAAATACTTCCCATTGTTATTAAGGTTGTCAAATTCTTGGTGTTTATCAGGGCATATGACTTTATGGAGATCATTGAGCAGAAGTAAATACAGTGTTGTAGGTGATGCTGATTTGTATTTTCCTGCCATATTTGTCCATTGTCTTGTTTTAAGCGCACCACAGCAAGTTTTCTGCCTTTCTCCCTTTCCAGAGCCCAGGCCGATATCTTCACTTGAATGGCAGGCAAGCTTTATGTGATTTAAAGCTTCATCCTCATTCCATTGACATCTACCATAAGTCTCCCTGAAAGCCGAGATCTGAAATCCAAAACTCCAGACACCGAATAATATTTTTTAAAATAAAAATGTCAAATTTATACTATTTGTAGACTGAAAATTATTATTACAGTTTCTTGAGGGTGTGCACAGTTCTTTAAGTAATCTGCATGCCCTCCCCTTTTCCAATAAATCCGTGCCTAATTTGTAAAATTAGGTTTAGGGTATTCCAATGGTGGGTTTCTACCGGTTCACCTTAGTTTGGGTGAACCAATAGTGGCAGCAGCGGGAGGCTCCACCCACCCACCCAGACGTCATCACGGATGTTCTGCGCATGTGCAGAAGTGCCGCATACGAGCAAAGCACGCGCACACATGCACACAGTCACAGTTCTGAACAGGGAGCGAAGTTAAGTGAAACCCACTTAACTATTCAGAGACAACTTCTCTCAATATGCTAATTACTGAAAATGCATATTTAAAAAGATAAGTCCCTTTTAGGTTCTTAAGCATAGGTTGTTTATGGTTAAAGTCAAAATAGGGGCACTTTATGCTAGCACACCTGTGGTTTGCTCATGTATTATGTTCTTTTACTTTCAGGGTTTTTTTCACTCTTAAATAATTTCATTAAAGAAAACTTTACCAATTTCACTTATTCAACGTTTTTTCTATTTTTTGCTCCTATGGAAAATATTTTGTGTAAGATAACCAACCATAACTGAGTTAAAAAAAAAAGAGAGTCGCCAAAATATAAAAGCAAACACCTTGTTTTCTGTATCAGTTTGGGCTATCCTAACACAGACTCCCATTTTATTCTTAGAGTGATACAACTTAAAATAGACACATTCCCCCTTTTTAAACTTTTAATTATACCCAGGGACCCAGACACATCCTTGTAAAAGGATTCTTTAGGTTGGCATTTTCCACTGCAACACTCCTATCTATTTTTAATTAAAATAATTTAATTCTTTAAAAATTCGGTTATTGAAGCAGGGTATATGCCAACAGACATATTTTAGAGCATTGTGCTCCTGGTCAAAATGTTTTTTATTCTTGTTTTTGACAGTGTTTCAATAGATGCCAGTATGAAGCATACTTTTCTGGACAACAAAGGATGAAGCCACAGAATAAATCCCACAAAACAACTGGGCTTGTGAATTCTAGACTCAGCAGGTTAGTGAAGCATCCAGAACTATACCAGTGGTTAGGTTATATATATAAAAATAAAAATGGGAAGCCAGAGCTCCCTCGAGGCAAACACAAAGCACATCATAAAAATAAAGCATAAAATATATTGTGCTAACGTCCAAATGTCTCTCACAACTTGTCTTTCATACTGTAGAAAGTTAGCTCCCACCCCTCTCCTAGAAGAATGAAACGGCTTCTCTGAAGGCCTCATTTTCCTTGCCAGTTTAGAAGTAGACCGTGCACCCATAGTTCTCCCTTGGAGCGACTCATCACTGAAAAGGTGAATAGCCTTTCTGAATACTTCGTGCTGTTACCAGTAATGAGTTCTCTGAAGGATCAGGGTTGAATGTTTTCTTTTCTCTTTAAGCATCTAAACATGGATGTTTGTAAAATGACATCAAATAGGATTGGCGAAAATAAAATGTCCTGCTCTTAAATTATCTGAGTCAGTCCCTCCTGCAATTAAAGCCAGTCATGGTTGACCTGCTCTTTATTAAACATTAATTCTTGACTGCCAGTTAGTGCATCAGTGAGCTCAGGATTGGATCTGTTCCTGAACCAGTAAGCACTTACGCTCCTAAGCAATAAAGTAGGGAAGAATGCAGACTGCATTGTCCTCAGCTTGGCTGTCTTAAGGCCGAAAATGGGAACGGTTTGGAATGTAAAATTTAAAAAAGCTCAAGTTGTGGTTTGCTGCTGTTCAAAAGAGCCTGAAATATTCAGCCTTCTGTCAGAAATTTTATGGCAAGGATATGTTCTTCTGGGACCTGCTGTAGCTTTGAATTGTATGCTACCGTAGGTGGAACCTTTAGAAGAGGAAGCGAAAAAAAATATAATTCAGTACAATATCACTAGAAGCTGTAACACAGATGGATGAGTCAATTGAAATACATGTTGATTTGCCTCACTTTTTAATCAGTCAATCTTGATTGTATTTGAATCCCATTAAATTTATGCCTTTCATACTTCTAAGGCAAAGGTAAAGGTTCCCCTCGTACATATGTGCTACTCGTTCCCGACTCTAGGTGGTGATGCTCATTTCAGTTTCAAAGCCAAAGAGCCAGCACTGTCTGAAGACGTCTCCATGGCCATGTGGCTGATATGACTAAATGCCAAAGGCACACGGAATACTGTTACCGTCCCACCAAAGGTGGTCCCTATTTTTCTATTGGCATTTTTTTAATATGCTTTTGAACTGCTAGATTGGCAGAAGCTGGGACAAGTAATGGGAGCTCACCCCGTTATGCGGCACTAGGGGTTCAAACCACTGAACTGCCAACCTTTCGATCGACAAGCTCCAGTGTCTTATCCACCAAGCCACCGTGTCCCCTTTTAAAGGTATTAAAAAGAAGTATAAAAGTCATACTTTTGAAGGTAATCTTCTTTTACATTTCCATGGCTTATCCTGCCTAATGGAATTTTATTTTTGGTTACTTCATGGAATGAAACTCACTTTTTCTACACAAAAACCTTCAAAATTTTCAGTCAAATATAATTACCTCATATCATTTGGAGGCTGAAATTCAAATTCCAGCTGCCGAGCCACAGACAAGGACCTGGTATTAGTTATCAAGATTGGTCATAGAACTCCTAAACTATGTACTTCATAATGGCACTAGTATTACCTCAGTCTTCAGTTTGTACCTCATTCAATTTGCATATTTTTCTCCTTAAAATTTGTTGGAGAATCCAGGATATGTTTTATCAAAGAGTTGTACTACAAATGTTCATAACTTATTTCTTTTCTTATCTCTTGATGCTGAAGAAAGGCATTTCATAGTGTGTTCATTTTTGCTGGTCCTTTTATAATGTGTGCAGAACTAAACTGGTTTCCAAACTTAAAATACCAAGAAGTGTCCTATAGATATGCACACATACTTCCACTCAGAATTTTGTCTTTACTGGATTTTTGCTACCAATTAGTGCGGCATGGTATATGGAAGGAAGAACACTAGGAAGTTCTAATAAACCTGCCATAGTATACTGATTTTATTTCTCTACTCTTCAATTTCCTCTTCAAACAGATGCTCCTTTCGTATTGGATGGAAAAGATTAGTTGGTGACATCACCATAGTCCAGTGGTTGGGGGTCCTTTCATGTCCTCATTAATGTACCCACCAAAGTGGTACCTATTTATCTACTCTCTGGAATGAACTGCCCCCAGAATTACGTAAGATCACTGACCTCTGTGTATTCCGCTATGCCCTCAAAACCTTTTTGTTCCGCCAGGCCGGGCTATCAATGTGAAGATTTTTAAATTGGTTTTAATCTGGGATTTTTAAATTTGGGGTTTTATATTGAGCCAAATTATTTAATATTTTTAATTTTTAAATTGTTGTTTGTCTTGTGCTTTTAATTAGGCTGTGCACTGCCCCGAGTCCTTCGGGAGAGGGGCGGTATAGAAATAATAATAATAATAATAATAATAATAATAATAATAATAATAATAATAACAACAACAACAACAACAACAACAACAACAACAACTCATGTTTGCACACTTTTGAAATGCCAGGTGAGCTGGAGCTGGAGCGAATGATGAGCGTTCACCCCATCATACAGTAGCATTTGGGTTTCAATGTGGGCTTCACTCCTGACAGGAGGATAGATCAGCAACAGATAGGAGGCTTACCATCCCAGATTAAATATCTGGCCATGAGGTTCTTCAACTAGTTTTGTAATCAATGAGACTGGACAGTCACTTGTCTGAAATGGTATAAGGTCCTCATTTTACCTACCTCGAAAGGATGGAAGGCTGAGTCAACCTTGAGCCTGGTGAGAATTGAACTCGCAGTAATTGCAGGCAGCTGGCAGCTACGTACTACTTTAACAGCAGTAATTTAGTCCACTGCAGCACCAGGTTCTTAAACTCCCACTCTTGTTTATATGCCTCTAGACATATGAAACTACTGTAGATCATACCTTGAAATATATGTATCCATACCCCCCCCTCTCTCTCTCACACACACACACACACACACAGAGACAATCTATCTGCCTGCCTGCCTACTTACCTACCTACTTACATCTTCATTCAGTTTGGATGCTGCTTGCCTTCAATTGCCTATTTGTTCCCTCTCTGCATTCTTCAGCTCTGGAATGACAAAACCAAGTAGCTACCAAATAAAACATCATTGTGTAACGAGGAACGTGACTTTTCATTTTTTTGATTCCAGATTCTATTTCAGGTGAAGAACAGACTTTGAAGGCTTCTCATCGTCTCACTCTTTTGTGATGCCACATTTCTACCGCCATACCTTTAAGGATACCTAAAGCATTTGATAGAACAAATACATGACCAGTATAATATCAACACCTACAGTATGTTTTTAAATGTAGGCAGTATTGATAGATTGCTATTTTATCCCATTTTCTCTCTCAATTTTTTATTCTGTTCTGTCTTATCGTATACCACCTACCCAAGTCCTTTCTTGTTAAAAGCATTCATCAGACCAGCAGCTTTATTTGGCGTAAGAAGACTCTTCTGAGTAGTGTAAAGAAAGCACAATCTACCAGAATGCTAACCATGTTACAAGTAACCTGCATATTGGTAAATGACTGGAAATTTATCATTGTATATTGCAAAATACAGAGGTGGTAACACATCGGTAGAAGTGGTCAGGCTGAAGATAATATTGTTTATGTGACCATTTATATCTGTAAGTGATGCATGTCCAGGGCATACTAAAAATTCAGTGATTTTACTTCTGTAGGATTGCTCCTCAGATTTTTCTTTTGAGGGGGGAAAAAAGAATTGCTTATTTATTCAATTAATAAAATATACCATATACAACTGGAACATTAATATGGTGCCATGCATTAAGAGAATATTGTTGGCATGTGTTCTAGCTTTCGTGCTTATTGCTATTACAGCCTGCGGCTATGACAAATAAATATCTAAAAATGTATCTGAAAATTCAGTGTAGGCAATTTGTAGAGATTAGATTCTTAGGGAATTGAAATGAGCAGACATACACACAAAAAATGGAAGACTTGCAGGTTATATTTACACTACTGAATACAAGAATGTATGTTCTTCTAGCATCTCAAAAGCAGACTCCGTACAGGTGGTCTATTTGTTTTGCAGAAGATTGAGTTCACTCATCACCCTAAACCATAGTTTATTTAAAGTGGTTAGATTAAGCAACAATAACTGAATCTACACAATAGATGAAGTCAAAACCAAGCAAATTAGATTAGATTAGATCAGGGGTGAAATCCAGCAGGATTTCTGGAGAACCAGTAGAGGAAATTTTGTGCAGTTTGAAGAACTGGTAGCGGAAAGTTTGAGTAGTTCGGAGAACTGGCAAATACCATCTCTGGCTGGCCCCAGAGTGGGTCGGGAATAGAGGTTTTGCAATATCCTTCCCCCAGGAGTGGGAAGGGAATGGGGATTTTGCAGTATCCTTTTCCTGGAGTGGGGTGGGAATGGAGATTTTTCAGTATTCTTCTCCTGCCATGCCCACCAAGCCACACCCACCAAGCCACACCATGCCCACCAAGTCACGCCCACAGAACTGGTAGTAAAAAAAATTGGATTTCACCACTGGATTAGATATTAGAGAGCCTTCTTTGCTGTTGCCCCTACTTTGTGGGACATTCTCCCCCCTCCCACCCCCAAAGGCACTTTCCCGCTTTTTGGAAAGGAGTAAAAACATGGCTCTCTGGCCTTGTGTGGGGCTTCCAGAAGAGCACACAGCTGTGATGTTGGTTATGATCCCGAAAGCCCTTCCCTGACTTTTAATCATCCTTGCCTTTTAAATTGTAAATTTCATATACTGTTTTTATGTTTTTGTATTTTTTTTTACTACCGGTAGCACACTGCTCAGAAGAAGAAGATGAGCAGTTTTAAAAAACTGATAAAGAAAGAAAGAAAGAGAAAGAAGAAGGAAGGAAGGAAGGAAGGAAGGAAGGAAGGAAGGAAGGAAGGAAGGAAGGAAGGAAAGAAAGAAAGAAAGAAAGAAAGAAAGAAAGAAAGAAAGAAAGAAAGAAAGAAAGAAAGAAAGAAAGAAAGAAAAAGTGAATCTAGTCAATGGCAACTATAAAGGACCAGGTGACTCCAAGTACATTTTACTTTTTCTGTACTGTTCAACAAGAACTCTTTGCTTCTATAGAAGAAAACATGGCCTCCCTCGGGTTCTGGCTACACTTGATCTGGTCATGGAAAATATTTGTTTTGGGTGGATCAATAAATCAAAATAAGCCTTTCTTTGGCTATCTCTGTTGGCCGCTTTGCTTTGCTGCCTGTCCCTGTGGAAGTGTGGTCTGTGAAGAGGCTTCCTGACACTGCTGTTGTTATGTTTTAAAAGAAAGGCTTCCGTTATATTAGTATGCTTTGTAAAGAACCTCTTTCAAGTAGTTTGGTATTGGTTTGCATGGTCATAATGTACACGTTTCCGAGTACGGTAGCTGATTTTATATATGTTTTTTAGCTTATATTAGTCAAGAAATAATCTGAAAAAGAATATTTTTTTGTACTGATTCTCTTGCTGTCTTTCCAAGGTGCCTTTATCTCATTTCTTCAGTGGCAGGCAATATATGTCTCTCTTTCTGTCTCTGTCTGTCTGTGTCTCTTTCCTTCCTCCTCCTCTTTCTCCTTTTCCCTCCCTCCCTCCCACTCCCTCAAACTAACTTTCTACATGCACTGAAAACATTTGCAAGATAGCAATCTATCTATATCTTTCATTTCTCTTTCATCTTTGTCTGTCTGTCTGTCTGTCTGTCTATCTATCATCTGTCTCTCTCTTTATCTATCTATCTATCTATCTATCTATCTATCTATCTATCTATCTATCTATCTATCTATCTATCTATCCATCATCTATCTATCTATCTTCCATTCAGTTTGGATGCTGCTTGCCTTCGATTGGCCTATTTGTTCCCTCTCTGCATTCTCCCTCCCTCCCCCGCATAAAACTAACTTTCTACGAATACTGAAAACATTTGTGATATAGAAAGGTGTCATATAGAAAGGTGGCTAACAATGTATCTATATGTGCTTATGTTTTGATATTAATCTGACTACACTGAGGCTAATTGGATGAAAAGGTGATGTGTAACTGAACAAATGAATCAATGCATGTAAAGGGTGACAAATCTACAGCTTCGATTATTCTCTCGAGAAGCTGTTTCCCAAAGGAAAAAAAGAAAAAGGAACAAATCACTGTTCTTGTTTAGTTAGGCTTCTCAGAAAGGTAAAGAAATGTAGGGTTTAAAGTTTGTATATCTGTAATACCTTCTTATAAAAATTTCTCTACTCAACCAGACAAAAGCACTCTCATTATAGATATACTACTATAAATGCAAGCTCCTTATATATTTTCTGGTTCAAGAAACTCAGGGTACTTTGGTATGTAAATATTCTTACAGACTTTCAATAAGAATAAAATAATTCTGTGCAGTCATCCAGAGAAAGGCACAAACCTATCTTTGTGTCATGTTTGTTCCAAAGAAAACAAGTAAGTTGTCATCAAAGATTTCAGAAAATGAAGAATTTTGCCAAGGCTGGGGTAACTGCAAGCATTTTGCAGCTCATGCATGAGATTGGTTGATATCAGCCACGATATTTTAAAAATTGTTTGATTCTGAATCTTCATTAATATAGCTTGATAATAATGCTACAAATCAAACAGTTTAATGGGGGAAAAATCAGTGCATTTATTTTGATATGTGAAATTTGCAACAACATATATGTGGTATATATGTGGCATAGCATACTTATTCTGGACACTTTGTCACTCTATTTTCAGATATGATTTTTTCTCCAGTCAAAAATAAATAATAATGCTTTTCCCTTACTGAGGTAGTAGGAAGAATGCATGGGAAAAGACTAAATTAGTTTTTCACTCCCATCCTGCTCCAAAAAAGTTAGCGTCCTCCCAACCTGAAGAAGACATTTTTAAAAAGAACCTGAAAATCCCTCATATTTTGTTAGTCTTCCCCACCTGATTCCAGATGTATTGAACTACAAAATTTCCAGTAAGCCTGTGGCCCCATTGCGAACTGGTAGTAAAGATAAGTAGAACCGACCCTATGGTCCTTGATAAGGCATTTAAAGACTGAGTTATGTGCCTAGGCCTGGGTCCCCAAGTTGTTAAGGCTCTGTTTCCTGTTTTACTCAGCGGATCATATGTACAGTAGTGGCCAAAATAGTGGAAATCTTTTGGGAAAAGTGTATTTTCTAAAACTAGCTAATAACACCACTTGTTTTTGGAGTAGTACCATAAAATTATATATCAATGGAAAGATAATTTAATGAAGAATGTAATGTATGAAGGATTCTCTATTAGAATAGCAGTTACAGTATAAAGTAGAAAAGTGAAACACGTAGAAAAAACGAGATCTACAAAAATTATCACCATAGAAAAAACAAGATATACAAAAATTATCATGTCAGTTAATTAGTTAGTACCCAACTAAGCATTACTAAGCAATTATCATGTCAGTTAATGCTTAGTTGGGTACTAAGCATTAGTTAGCATGAATTACGGCCTTCCAATGTCTTCCCATGGACTGAATCAAGTCTTTTAGTTCTGCAGCTGTTACAGTGTGAAACCAAGATGGAATGATTGCTTCTATTAACTGGGTTTTATTGCTGGGTCGCTTCTGACTAACAAGTTTCTTTAGTTGGCTCTGTAGATTTTCAATTGGGTTAAGGTCTGGGCTATTCCCAGGCTATTCCAGCAGTGGAATATGATTATCTTGAAACTCCCCCCTCCTCAAAAAAGTGATGTTATTAGGCTCAAAACCTCAAAAATACACTTTTCCCAAAAGGTTTCCACAATTTCCACTATTGTATGGGTGTGTGTGTTTGTTGCTTGTACTTTTATGATTGTTTACTGGCCAGAGTCTTCAATCTGACAAATTGAATGAAGAAATCAATATCCAATATTTATTGTCAGCATTTCCCTCTAATAATAAGGCATAAATTGCAGGTTTATTCAGTTGTGAGACACTCTCAGTCAACGTATTATTTTCCTCTCTAATCAGCAAATCAATTAATTAGCCAATTAAAAATTATAGCATCAGCAACCCTTGTAAGTGAAAGGTTTACCTGATTATGTCATGTTAAGTAGCGTGATGATGATGAGCTTGAGAAAATGAGTTTTCTTTCCTTTCTTTCAATAAAAACAGAAGAAATATTGAAATGCTTATCTGGGAAATTTTTTGACCATATAAGGCAGAGAAAATGGTTAAGGCAAATAGCAGTGGGACTATAGAATTTTGTAGGGTACCACACAGGGGGATCTTCAAGTTCTATTTTCCTAGGAGAGCTACATCTTCAAAAGAAAGATATTCCTTTCTGCACACCTTCACATATCTCCCACCTGAAACTCCCAGCATAAAACAAGATTTTTTCCCTTTATCTTCTGGGTATTTTAAAGAGGGTATATAGTGCATGCTTCCTGAGATTATTTCCAATAATAATTTTGCAGGACAGATTGGTCTGAGTTTCATCCCTAGTAAAGTTAATGAGATTAGATGAAAAATCTTAATCCTGGTCTAACTCCAACAGTGGAATTGATGCACAGCATACTAAAAAGCAGAGACATCACCCTGCCAACAAAAGTGTGTATAGTCAAGACTATGGTTTTCCTAGTTACAATGTATGGCTGTGAGAGCTGAACCATAAGAAAGGCTGAGCACCAAAAAATGGAAGCTTTTGAACTATGGTGCTGGAGAAGATTCTTGTGAGTCCCTTGGACTGCAAAGCGATCAAACCAGTCAGTCCGAGAGGAGATCAACCCTGACTGCTCTTTAGTAGGCCAGATCCTGAAGATGAAACTCAAATACTTTGGCCACCTAATGAGAAGGAAGGACTCACTGAAGAAGATAATGCTGGGAAAGATTGAGGGCAAAAGAAGAAGGAGACGACAGAGAATGAGTTGCCTGGAGGGAGTCACTGAAGCAGTAGGCGTGAGCTTAAATGGACTCCAGAGGATGGTAGAGGACAGGAAGGCCTGGAGGAATGTTGTCCATGGGGTTGCGATGGGTCGGACACGACTTTGCAACTAACAGCAACTCAATCACTACATGACACAGGGACAGTTATTAAGCAAGTTTTCTCTCTAATTCTTGTTTAAAGTTGTTGTAAATTTTATTAGCATCAATATGAAAAATAAGGAGAATCTTTTCATTATGGAATAATTTGTATGATATGCCATTTTTTTTTTACTCTGGCTTGCAATTTTTTCCCCTTGATGTTAATCTAAAATTGATGTTCAAATGATGTGATGCACTTCTAGTTTTATAAGGAGTCCTGTCAATTTTACTCTGCTAATACCTCTGTAGGAATTGGGTACGGCCCAGTGGTGGGTTTCAAATTTTTTTACTACCGGTTCTGTGGGTGTGGCTTGGTGGGCGTGGCATGGTGGGTGAGCAATAGAAGGATAATGTAAAATTTCCATTCCCACCCCACTCCAGGAGAAGGATAATGTAAAATCTCCATTCCCACCCCACTCCAGGGGAAGATTACTGCAAAGACATTTCCTCCTGATCAGCTGGGACTCGGGAGTCAGATAATAGATGGGAGTGCGGCCAGTCAGAGGTGGTATTTACCGGTTCTCCAAACTACTCAAAATTTCCATTACCACTTCAGATCTGGTCAGAACCTGTTGAAACCCACCTCTGGTATGGCCACTCTAGGAAAAAGAAGGACTACGGGTAACATGATAGCAGAATTCCAGTAGTTGAGAGGCTGCCACAAAGAAGAAGGGATCAACTTATTTTCCAAAGCACCAGAAGACTAGACAAGGCAAGGAACAATGGATGGAAACTAATCAAGGAGAGAAGCAACCTGGAATTAAGGAGAAACTTCCTAACAGTGAGGACAATTAGTCAATGGAACAGCTTGCCTTCAGAAGTTGTAGGTACTTCATCACTGGAGGTTTATAATAGAAGACTGGACAGTCATTTATCTGAAATGGTATAGGGCAGGGGTGTCAAACTCAAGGCCTGTGGGCTGCATCTGGCCCACAATGTTGTCAGATCCGGCCTGTGTGGCTGTCCAGGAAAATGTAAGGGGCTGGCCTGTGTCATTTTGGCCTGGTCTACCCAATATGGCTTCTGCCCGGTCTACCCAGTGTGAAGAGGAAACATGCCAGCAGTTTGGGGAGTGGCATCAAGCTGTCTACGCCCACCCGGTTGACCACATCCACCCAGTCGGCCACGCCCTCAGACCGCCCAAGATCAATTACAGCCCTGAGCCGCACCAGGGCTGTAGTTGATCTTGGGCGGTCTGAGGGTGTGGCCGACTGGGAGGATGTGGCCAACTGGGTGGGTACAGACAGCTTGATGCCACAGCCCTGGTATGGGATCTCTTACTTGAGCAAGGTCCTTTCCAGCTCTATTCTGATTGATTAATTGTTGTGGATTATAGGGGTAGTGTTCATCTCCATTTTAAGGCCCTTAAGCCAGCATTGTCCAAAGACATTTATGTAATCATGTGGCCAGCATGACATCATGGAGTGCTATTACCTTCCCACCAAAGTTGTAACTACTTATCTATTTACTTGTATTTGTGTGCTTTTGTGGAAATCCCCACAATGAAATATTTTGGGAAATATTAAAAAGGCATATTTCCTTAAAGGAGAAATGGAGAAACATGTTTTTAGAAGCATGAAGCATTTCCCAAGTCTTTCTTAATAGCCCACAGCAGAAGTACGGTACTTTCCTTCCAAAGCTGTTCAGAACAATTCTTCCAAAAAGTTTTATTTGAGAAAAATCTATGAGAAGGGAAACAGAAATAGAATTCCTAGTACAACTCAGAGGAAAGAAATAGCTTCCATAGTAAGAAAGCTACGGAATCTGATTTGACATGCGTCAGAGAACAAAGAGCTAAAATTTCAGGAGTGCAACACGTTACACATAATTAAATATGGATCCCTGCTAATCAATAGTGAGTGCATAATTACTTTTCTCAAGGTTAGTTAGGCAGGACATTGAGAGGGACAGTTCTTAGTGAAAGAATCAACAGTCTGCTGTTTGATAGCCAGAGAGCCTGCCAGGATCACAGTTACTTGAGAGGGTCAGACTGAATTTCTTAAACTGTAGTCTCATTAATGAGCCACTGAAGAAGGTCAAACAAGCCCCTGAGATATGACAGAAACTCTCAAATTGGCTTGCTATCTCCTTTTGGTTTGCTCCCACAGAGAAGTAGAGACACTTTGATTACACCAGACTTTACAAAGGCGAAGTAGAAAAGAAGTCCTCCACAGGCCTGGTGTGCAAAGTGTAAAATGACCCTTTAATAGAGAAATCTCTAGGCATTTTAAGGAGATTCGTTTGATCACGTTGTTCCTTAAAACTATCTAGAGTTTTGAGAAAGCCTTGTTCCCTCAAATGTTTGTCTCCTATGCAGGCCTTTTGAACGGTAATGTGGGCCCCTACTCCAAGACCCACAGACGAAGCCTAAGTCAGAGGAAACTTCCAAGTTTACAACAATATTGAGAGTTTTCATTTATTGGTAGAAAATTTGAGCAACTAGAGTACAATCCCAAGAGTTAGTTTGTACATTAGGTTTCTACATTCACTTTTGTATACTGGCATATACTGTATTTTCCAGACGCTCCGAACTATAAAACGCACCTACCTTTTTTGGTTAGGAAAACAGGAAAAAGAAATCTGCCTCTGCCTCCCAGCAATTTTGTCTCATTGCACCAAACAGCAAACAGCCTGCTTTACTTTCATTATCGTTTTCAGCATAGCTTGATTAGCACAAGAAAAAAAAAATCGGCTCCCAGCAATTTATGTCCTTGAAGCAAGCAGCAGAGGCCTGCTCAGCAATAGGCAATGGCAATCCCTGCAGCCTGAAACAGCTGAGAGTCGGGAGGCTGATCCACCGGACAATCAACTTGTGCTAATAAGGTTGCGTTGAAGCTGAAATGGGCTGTTTCTTTTTGCTGCTTGCTGTAAGGAGGTAAATTACTGGGAGGCAGAGGCCAAAAGTGGGGGCCAGTGGGTGGGCGGGCCTACATTCGATGTATAAGATGCACCCAAATTTCCCCCTCCCCTTTTAGGGGGGGGAAGGTGTGTCTTATACTCCAAAAAATATGGTCCTTTACTAGAACACACACACCCATAAACATATATATTACTATAAAAAGAAGGCATCTGATCCCATCCTGGATTGGACCTTAAATTCTATACGATATTATACCCACATGATAAAAGTAAAGGTAAAGGAATCCCTGTAAATTTTACTCCACTATTCGTTCTTGACTGTAGAGGGTAATGCTCATCTCTGTTTCAAGGCCATTGAGTCAAAGACATTGAAACAAAGGCCAGTATGTCATCATGGAGTGCTGTTACCTTTTTACTGACGTGGTACCTATTTATCTACTCACATTTGCATTCTTTTGAACTGCTAAATCGGCAGGAGCTGGGGCAAAGATGGTCACTCACCCCATTACATGGCACTCGGGTCTCAAACCTTGACTGCTGGCTTTTCAGCTGACAAGCCCAGTGCCTTAATCACTAAGCCACTGTGTCACTCACCCACATGATAAGAGAGCTAAAATTTTGAAGAATATTTTACCATATGAATAGCTTTCGTTTCCTGATCTAAACTTTTAATGGTTACATCAATGCATCCAACAAATCATGGTCAGAGCAAAGGATGAAACAACTACAATTGTTATCCCAGATTGTCAGACAATTTTCTGTGTTAGCTACCAAGATAATAAAACTAAATTATTTCTGGTGAAAATAAATGTCTATTCACCAATGAGTGCATTTTTATAAGTTCCAAGAAACACATCAGCTTCTGAGAGATGAGGGATGGAATCATAGATAGATGTTCTGCAATGAACATCTATCATTTTATTTTATATATATATATATATATATATATATATATATATATATATATATATATATATATATATATATATATACACACACACACACACACACACACATATATATATATACATATATGTCTTCAGGCTGGTGTTTTCGACTTCGTGCTTCTAGGAGTAATGTGAGATTGCAGCTGTTTCTTCCTTTTAACTGCTAGTGGGGGTGTGAACTGATTGGGTGGGATCTTGGCTGTGTTCTGATTGGGTGGAGGTGTGTTCTGATTGGTTGGGGGCTTGGCTGTGCTCTGATTGGATGGGGGTGTGTTCTGTTTGGGTGGGGGCTTGGTTGTGCTCGGGTTAGTCTGAATTGCAGGGGGATTTGAGCTGGTGAGCTGCGTTGCTGTTGTTTGGCTTCATGTTCGTGGCTGCGCTACCTCTTCATGGTGGGTGTCAGTCTGCTCCTTTTATGGATTGGAGGGGTTTAAAGTGGCTAATGATGCAGCTGCGGTCTGGCTTCTGGTCCATGGTCATGCTTCATCATCAGTGTGGGTTTGAGTCTGCTTTCTGCATGGATGTGTGGTGATGACATCCTGTGTGGCTCTTGTGAGTGTGGGTCTGGTGTCATTCCTCGTGTTAGGGACTCTTTTGTCAATAAAAGTGCCCTGGACCGAGTCGTGCCTTTGCGGCCTCTGACCCGGCACCGAATCTGCCCGGCTCCTTGGTTCTCTGAGGAGTTGAGGGAGATGAAGCGCCGGAAAAGACGCCTAGAGAGTGGTTGGAGGGTGAGTCGATCTGAATCCGACCGAACACTAGCTAGGTCCCATCTTAGGACCTATCTGGTGGCGATAAAAGCGGCAAAGCGTAATTACTTTTCCGCTCTTATTGCATCGGCAGATAACCGCCCAGCCACCTTGTTCAGAGTGACCCGCTCCCTCCTACATCAGGGAGCGCGGGAGGACCTCTTGCAAGGGCGGGCTGAGGATTTTGCACAGTATCTGCACGATAAAGTCGCTCAGATTCGGGAAGGCTTGGACTCTGACTGGGTAAATTCCGGCGAGGTGACTGAGGCTGGTCTTGAGAACGTTATCTGGGATGAGTTTGATCTTGTGACTTCCGAGGACGTGGACAGGACTTTGAGGAGTCTAAATGCAACCACATGTTTATTGGACCCGTGTCCTTCCTGGCTGGTACTGGCCACTCGGGAAATTACACGAGGCTGGCTCCAGGGGATTATAAATGCTTCTTTGAGTGAGGGTTTCTTGCCTGCCACCTTGAAAGAGGCGGTGGTGAGGCCCCTCCTCAAGAAGCCTTCTCTGGACCCAGCTGTTTTGGCAAATTTTCGTCCTGTCTCCAACCTTCGCTTTATTGCGAAGGTTGTTGAGAGTGTGGTTGCGCGCCAGCTCCCACAGTACCTGGATGAAACCGTCTATCTAGATCCGTGCCAGTCCGGTTTCAGACCTGGGTACAGCACGGAGACGGCATTGGTCGCGTTGGTGGATGATCTCTGGAGGGCTCGGGACAGGGGTTGCTCCTCTGTCCTGGTCCTGTTAGATCTCTCAGCGGCTTTTGATACCATCGACCATGGTATCATGCTGCGTCAGTTGGGGGGTTTGGGGGTGGGAGGCACCGTGCTATGGTGGTTCTCCTCCTATCTCTCCAACCGATCGCAGTCTGTGTTGGCAGGGGGGCAGAGGTCGACCTCGAGGCGCCTCGTTTGCGGGGTGCCACAAGGGTCGGTCCTCTCGCCGCTCCTGTTCAACATTTATGTGAAGCCTCTAGGTGAGATCATCCGTGGTTTTGGGGTGAGTTGCCAACTGTACGCTGATGACACTCAGCTGTACATCTCCACCCCTGACCACCCCAATCATGCCCTCGAAGTGATGTCCCAGTGCCTTGAAGCCATGCGGGTCTGGATGGGGAGGAACAGGCTTCGTCTCAACCCTTCCAAGACCGAGTGGCTGTGGATGCCGGCGTCCCGGTATAGCCAGCTGGTGCCATCGCTGGCTATTGGGGGTGATTCATTGGCCCCCACAGAGGGGGCTCGCAACTTGGGTGTCCTCCTGGATTCATGGCTGTCCTTGGAAGGGCATATGGTGGCCGTGGCCAGGGGGGCCTTTTATCAGGTTCGCCTGATGCGCCAGTTGCGCCCCTTTCTGGATCGGGACTCCATGTGCACAGTCACTCATGCACTCGTCACGTCTCGCCTGGACTATTGTAACGCTCTCTACATGGGGCTCCCCTTGGGGTGCACCCGGAGGCTCCAACTGGTCCAGAATGCGGCTGCGCGGGTGATTATGGGAGCGACAGGGCGCTCCCATGTGACACCTCTCCTGCGCGAGCTGCACTGGCTTCCGGTGGTCTTTCGGGTGCACTTCAAGGTGTTAGTTTTGACCTTTAAAGCGCTCCATGGCATGGGACCGGGGTACCTGCGGGACCGCCTGCTGCTACCGATAACCTCCCACCGGCCAGTACGCTTACACAGAGAGGGCCTTCTCAGGGTGCCATCAGCCAAGCAATGTCGGCTGGTGGCCCCCAGGGGGAGAGCCTTCTCTGTGGGGGCACCCACTCTATGGAACGAGCTGCCTCCAGAAATTCATTTGATCCCGGACCTCCGCACTTTCCGAAAGGCCCTTAAGACCTATTTATTCCAACAAGCCGGCCTTGCTTGATTGATTTTAATGCGGTTTTAACAAAAATTTTTAATGGGGTTTTAACAACATTTTTTCGCTATTATTGATTTCTGGGGTTTTAAATTGGGTATTTTAATGGGGTTGAGACTTTTATTTGGAACGCCAATGATTTAATTCAATTTTAAAATTCTTTTAATGTTTGTATTATATGTGTTTTAAATTTGGTTGTTCACCGCCCTGAGTCCCCCTCCCGGGGAGAAGGGCGATATATAAATTGAAATAAATAAATAAATAAATAAATAAATAAATAAATAAATAAGGGGGGGTTTCCAAATGGCTGGTAGGCGGGAGGTATCATCTCTTTTATTCATGCTGTGTGGATGTTTTTCTATTTCAATGGCTTCTCTAATTATTCTGTTGTTGAAGTGTTCAGTTTTGGTGATAGTTCTGGTCTTTTTGAAATCAATTTCATGTCCTGTGGCTTTAAAGTGTTGGACCAGGGAAGAAGTTGGTTCTTCTTTTCTGACTGAGTTCTTGTGTTCTTCAATGCGTGCACTTATTCTTCTGTTGGTTTGTCCGATGTATGTAGTATGTGAGATAGAAAAACGCCCAGATATCAGATATTTTATGAGAAGAGTCCTCCATTCCTCTAACCGCAACAAAATATCTTATGCCACCAGACTCCAAATTTTGGGCTTAAACAACTTAGAAGTACACCGACTTTAGTCTGACCTAAACATAGTACATAAGTTATCTGCCACAATGTCCCCCCCTGTCAACGACTACTTCAGCTTCAACCACAACAAAACACGAGCAAATAATAGATACAAACTCAAGGTAAACAGTTCCAAACTGAATTGCAGAAAATATGACTTCAGTAACAGAGTGGTCAATGCCTGGAATGCACTACCTGACACTGTAGTTTCTTCCCCAAACCCCCAAAACTTTAACCTTAAACTGTCTACTGTTGACCTCACCCCATTCCTAAGAGGTCTGTAAGGGGCGTGCATAAGTGCACCAGTGTGCCTACCATCCCTGTCCTAATATTCCTTTTTACTTACGCTTTTCATGTATTCAAATTATGTTTATACTTTTACCTCTTATCTTATATATGTTTGACAAATAAATTTATGATTATGAAACGTTTTCCTGATGTTATAACATCTCCCTTCATCTGTCTCTTTTATTATAGCAACTGCCTTTTTTAACCTGTTGGAGGAAGCAAGTCGACATTGAAGTAAAGAGCAGCTGTTGAAGTACTGTTGATCTTTCATTGTACATACAGATGGAGAAATCCAAAAGATTAAATCCTCACTGTTGACCAGAAAAACTAGGCAAGAAAATAAAGTGTTGGCAGCAGCTTTTCCAGAGCAATATTCCCTTAGTTGTTGCCCAATGGATTTTGGCAGTAGAAGTTGGCTAATAGCTCAGAAAGCAATATATTTGACTATGCCAATTTTATGTAATTCTCTTCATCATATGAAATTGGCAAATTATGAATTATACATAATCCCCATCATGGCAAATTTGGCTGAGAAAACAGCACATCAGACCAGTGTTACACTTCATGCACTGGATGAAAATGAAGTTGTTATTATATACTGTATTATGATATTTTTCTGGGTTTTCTAGTTAAATCCACCCTTTACAATTTATATGCTGCTTCAGTTCCATAGGGGTCAAAGCTCTATACACGTGGATTATAGTGTAGTGTGGCAGAAGTGCCCCTACTAGTACATAATATCAAAACTGATCAAGATATCAGATATTTCAGCAAGGCATACAATACTTATCAACTTAATTTGAGAGACACTAGTTTATCTTCATTTATCTGCTTAATACCTTTAATATAGCTACTGTACTTGTGTCAGCTACTCATGATGGAAAAAAACTATTTTGTTTCTGTGAAGTTAAGAGATGTGAATGGTTTTGTTAGATTAATACTCAGAGTTGCATTTTATGCAGGGATTTTTATTTTTTTTTTCAGCTTTGCTTCTTGAGACCTTTACAACTGGAAATGTCAGGGATAGACTAAGGGTGAGGAAGTTCTGTTTTATTCCAAGCATGTACTTTCCTGTAGAGTTACTCCTCCCTCTCTCACCAGATGCATGTTCTACATTAAATAGAATAGAATAGAATAGAATAGAATAGAATAGAATAGAATAGAATAGAATAGAATAGAATAGAATAGAATAGAATAGAATAGAATAGAATAGGTTTATTGTATTGAATGTACACTAATCAGAATACATTAAAATGTAATTGCGTTGCATACAGCTCTCAAAGGGTCTCCACCTCTAATGTAAACATAAACATGACAAGATAAATAAATAAATAAATGCAAAATTATGTTTGTACCCGCATATATTATATGACACAGAGAAACAACACAGTCTTGTTCAGGTGTATACATGTACATGGCAAGAGGAACAAATCTTACAAGATTACCAAATGGATGGCATAAGGAACAAAGCAGTTTCAGAATCTAGAAGTCCTGCTAGAAATACTTTGGAATCTCCTCCCAAAGGGGAGCAACAGAAACAGACCACGATGTGGGTGTGGAGTCTCTAACAATGCTTTGAGCTCTAAACACATAACGCTTATAAGCAGTATCCTGAATAACAGGTAGTGAGGTTCCTATAATCTTCTCAGCTGTCCTTACCACTCTCTGAATGGACTTTCTATCTGAGGCACTGCTGCCACCAACCCAAATAGGGATGCAGTTTGATAAGACACTCTCAGTCATGCCTCTATAAAAAATGGACACAGGAAATGCAGATGCTGGTTTGCACTCTTCATTAAGGATGATGTGTGGAAAGACCAGTTCAGATTGTTAGTTATATGCACCCCAGATACTTAATACTGTTGACCATCTCTGCAGCTGCATCCTTGATAATGAGTGGAGTATGACACTGCCAGCTCTTTCAAAAATCTACGATGATGACTTCCGGTGGCGCCTTCCTCGTTGGCGGCGGGCTTTCCATGCCCGCCGGTCTCCCGGCGCATTAGAGCCGCCTCACAGCTGGCAGGCGGCTCGAAAAACCTGTTCCTCGGCGGGAGGAACAGGCAGAGCTTCTGGGGGTGAGGTAGAACCTCTTTGAGCCCCCCAGGAATTTTCCATGTCCTGGGGAGGGCTCAGAGGGATGGTTCCCTCCATACCTCCAGGGTATGCTCCGCGCCGAGAGGATCCTCCGCTAATTACTTAATTAGCGGAGCCAGACGTGGGAGCAACACCACGATTGAAATCACATTTGGAGCAAGCTGGAAAAGAGGAAAGAAAATTTCAAGCAAGTATGGATTTTTGCTTTAACGGAGTTTTTTTTTTTCGGAAGAGGAGGGGGGGGAAGGGGGAAGGAGAGGAAGAAACTTGAAAGTCTTTAAGATGGCGACAGGCTCTGCCTGAAACGAAAGTGTCAGTGGAAATGGAGTGCAGAGCTTAGTCTTGAAAGGAATATCCTGTTACAGACAAAGAACCCAAAGGAATAGAGGCTGATTTAAATAGATTTTTTTTACCCTTTTTTTTTCTTTTCTCTATTGAAGTAAGGAAGATTCTTTTTCTTGGTTTTTTTTTTTTTTTTTTTAAAAAGTAAAGATGCCTAAACCTAAAGGAAGGGGGGGCTCCCCTTTGAATCAGATGAATAAAGTTGAAATGTCTCATGTGCAGAGACTTACAGAACAGGAGTTAAAAGAGTTAATTACAAGGTCCTTAAAGAGTGTGGTAGATAAGATAAAAGGCTCACAGAAGGATCTTGAGGAACTGGTCTCTGGGAAATATGACCAACTAAATCAAATCATTGCCCAAGTAGCTTCAGATTTTTCAACAGCGCTGGCTGCAATGGGGAAGAAAATGATTGAGATGAGTAGTAAATTTGAATTCCAAATACAAGAGTTACAAATGAAACTCCTGGAAGCAGAGGCCAATAATCATAATATTCAGAATGATGTTATTATGCTTCAAATTAAGTCTAAGGAATCTGCAATCAGATTGAGAGGGATAAAAGAAGATAACAGAGAAAACCTAAGGACAACTTGTGCAAAGGCCTTTGCAGAATTATTAAAGTTACAAGATGAACTAATTCTGGGCTCTATTGTGAAAGTTTACAGAGTTAATTCACGTTTGGCTAAACAAAGGAATTTGTCTAGAGATGTTGTTGTCTACTTCACTGATAAAAGACTGAGAGATGATATTCTACAAAAGTCTTATTCTGATAGATTGCAGGTAGCTGGCACACGAATCAGGGTCTTCAAAGAGCTACCTTGGAAGGTTTTAAAAGACAGGAAAGAACTTGATTTTTTGGTCAAGGAATTGAAGAGAAGTAATATCCTATTTAGATGGGACTTTCCAACTGGTATAATTTTTAGATATCAAGGTGTGAGACATTGTTTGAATACTATTGAAAAAGCAGAATATTTTTATCAAAATATTTTTAAGGGAGCACCGAAACATCTCAAGAATAAAAAGTCAAAAACAGAGTTTGCAAAATGTGAAAAGAGAGAAGAAAATCAAAGTGTGTTAAAAGTAAAAGGAGATCTTGGTGGTTGTCCAGAGGATTCTATTATGGATTTTTCGGATGAGAAAACTGAACACCCCAGTGTTTCGGGGGGATTACAAGACCTTGAATTGCTGGAGGAAGATTCAAAAAACAAAGTGTTACATCGAGATGACCAGCAGCAGAGGTCTAATACTTCTCAAGACATGGGGGTTGATGCTAATCGACAGGAATTAGAATTCAACGAAGAAATCCTACTGGAAACCACAGGTGATAAATTCAAAAAGCATCGTGAATTGCTTGATACTGAATCTGAAAGCATTGAAAGATTTGGAAAAAATGGATTAAGCACAATAACTGGTTAAAAGTTCATTCTAAACTGGATTAATTTCAAACTCACATATTAAAATGGATTATAAAAACTTTTATTATGAAGTTTATCCTGGATTGGACATGATATCCTGAGTTTTGATAGATTGCTGCAAAGCTAGCAGCGATCATTGGTTACCCAATTATATATTTTGGTGGAACATATCGTCTAGAAGAAGACTAAGAACTTGAAAACATTTTATAACCCGAAGGGTTGAATTGCAAAGGGTGGCAGGATTTGAACTAATTTCAAAGGAACATCTGGGAATGCAGCTTTTGTTTGAAAGGCTGCAAAAGCCTATTTTTAGGTATAGTATAAGCTAGTTGGAATGATTTTTTCCTAGAGGAGTGAATATCTTCGTGGTTGGATTTTACTTATATAAAGTCACTCGGGGGGTTGTGTGGAGAAATGTTTTACTTTGCTGATGGGGGCAGCGGCAAGATGAAGATTATTGAAGTGGATTTATGAGAGGAAATATATTTGGCATCAATCAAGTTGAAGAGAAGATCGAAATTTGGATTATATAGACTGAGAAATGAATTATATAAAATATAATTTTTCTTATGATATAACTGTATGATTATGACTACATATGCATATATATTTTTTGTGTTTTATGTTTTTGGGGTTTTTTTTTTTCTCTCTTTAGTTAAGGGTGTAGTTAGGATAGAACTATAATGGTGTTTTTAATTATAACTTTTTTTTTTATTATAATATTGTTTAGATATATTAATGTTTGTTCTTGTTAGTTTGTTTTTTACTTTTTTGCCCTCTTTCCTTCCTTCTCTTTCTTTTCCTCTTTCGAAATTTGTTTAATTTAGAATTTGAATATTTAATAATCTTCTTCTTTTTCCCTTGTTCTAAATTTTGTTTTTTTTAAACTTGTAGCGGAAGTCAGGGGGGGGATAGGGAGGGAAAGGGTTGGGGAGGGATGATGGGAGGGGTAGGGGAGGGGGATTGGGGGGGGGAGAAAATGGAAAAATGTTTGTATTGTAAAACTTTTTCAATAATAAAAAAAAAATCTACGATGACCTCCTTTGTTTTATTAACATTTAGAACCAGGTTACTTTTATTGCACCAGTCCACCAGAGCCTTCATCTCTTTCCTATATGCATCTTCATTGTCATCCTGGATAAAACCTACCACTTCCATAGTAGTAGAAGTGGAATAAATAATTCTATTGCTTTTAATTCTACTAAATTTTATCTGTCAATGAGAATGTCATAGTTGAGCTTAAGAAAATGCAGGACTAAAAATTTAACAAGTCTTGGAAATTACAGCAGGGCAATGAAATAGGGTAAATTTTATGGCAGAACAAACTTTTTGAGCTGGGCCTATCATAATAAATATATCCCCATGTAAACATGATTATTCACTCACTGTATACATATAGAGGGTCAGGGTGTGGAAAAGGCTTATGCCAACTGTAAAGGACTGAAATTTATACTTCGGCTGACAGATGTTTGATGGCTGACACTATAAGTGAATGCAACTTAATAGAGTTGTGTGCATTCTAGTGTAAACAATTCTTTGGCTTCTATTGTACCACACAACCATATGGGCCAATCTCCTAGATGAGGTAGACTGAATTCTAAACAAAAAATGTGCAATAGAAAATTCAGCATCAGGATCCAACAAAAAAACAGATATAAACAATCTGGTGCAGAGGAAATGAATAAGCGGGTTCAGTGAATCAAATATCCCCCACTTTGCTTCTGTTTTATGTACTATATGAAACTCTGAAAAATTTGATTTGAACATATTTGCAGAGTTCAGGATCTAAGTCAAGATGGGGAGATGGATTGAGATACTAAACAGAGACAACAGAAAGAATAAATCCTGCAGAGGGGAAAATATATTAGTGGCTCCTTTTAGTTCTACAAAAGAACTAATCAATTGAGTCAAGAACAAGTCCAATTTCCTGTTGTGCCCTGTCAGCTACCAGCCCCTCCAGTAGCCGAATTAGATGAAGAAGTGGCGTGGGATCCAGAGCCAGCATCAAGCAACCTGAGAGCTCCAAGGGGGAAGAGGGAATGTAGCTGTTAGAGATAGACACAGAGGCGGAGCCTAGGGCATCAGTCCTCAAATGGAGAGTCTGGTGGTGGCTGATGAGAAAGAGGTGGAACAGCTGGATCCAGTGCCTGACACGTGGATGTGCAGAAGGCAGAGGAGAGGAGAGCAGTGGCAATCTATGGGCCGGTCCTTGGGACAGAAGAATCACCCTTGCTACTAGCAAAGCCCCACTCTAGTTTTGGGGATTAAAGTAGGCGGCAGAGATGAATAGGTGTGGCAGACAACTATTCATCTCTCTGCCAGACAGACTTGTTAGCCTGCTGTGTGTGTGTGTGTGTGTGTGTGAGAGAGAGAGAGAGAGGGGGGGGGAGACTTTTTGCCAGGGTTGCTGGCGCACCTAATAAAGGAATCGTTTATTTGACTACAAAGGGTTTGTCGTGTTTGGGAGCAGGTCAGAATATTTCCATGAGCTGGCTTAGCTATTAGCATGTTTCTTTTATTAGATTTGTGTGTGTGTGTGTGTGTGTGTGTGTGTGTGTGTGTGTATATATATATATATATATATATATATATATATATATATATATATATATATATATATATATATATATGTAATTATAAAAAATATCATTCACTAATCATCCCTGTTACCTGTTCTACAATTCCAGATTCAAGGAAGAGGAATGGTCTTACTTACGCTGCCTTCCCTTAATTTTGGACCTCTACTGCGTCTTCTGCAAGATCTTCTTCCTATTCTTCAGTAGACTTTTTCTCCAACTAGTTTTTCTTATAGTCATCCCTATAACTTTTTGTACACCTAACCAAATATCTGTATGCTGTATCAGAATAAAAATATTACACAGGCAAACTAAGTGACACTTTTAACTGCTTGAGCCACACATTCTGGACCAGCTAAAGCTTCTTTACGGTCTTCTTTATGGGCAGATCCATTTAGAGTATGTAAGAGCGATCAAAATAGGAGTTGACTAAGGCAATATAGTAACAGAATCAGCTATTTGTTGTATTCTGTCAGTTTGAAACTTTGAGGGAAAACACTAATATGATAAAGACATATTGGTTACAAATAATAGTTTGTCAATTATAATTTGATATAACTTGACCCCTTATTTAAAAAAGATAGATAGGCACTGTAGAAATGAAATTGTGTACACGGGTATTTATATGTATATATGTAAATAACTAAATTAATATTAGAAGTATATGTACAAAAGATACATTAGAATAAGGAAGAAAAAATGTATGAGTAAGAATTTTTTTACAGATTCGAAACTGTTGAAAAGGAAAAAAATGTTGAAGTTCTCCTTTTGTTTTTTTTTTAAAAATAAAAATAAAAAAGATAGATAGGCTGATTGATTTCCAGGTGATACTGAGCAAAATAAAAGAAGCATTGACTTCTAAGTTAAAGTCCCAAAACTTGCAAGGTTTTTTTCATTTACTTTTTCATCATGCAAGCATTTCTCCATATCTTATTTAAATAACTGTATGTCAGAGAGCTTTAAGGAACTGTATTGATGTTTTTCAGGAAAAGAAAATAAAACTTATATACAGTTGGAGATTCAGGATGAAAAGTGTAGAATGAAGAGCAAATGAGAAAAGACGTCTGTTCTGTCCTTGACCATATTTTGAGTTTTGTCCATGTATTACATAGCCATTATCAAGTAAGAATAAAGCATTTCACTACAAGAATAGAATGTGAAGATTTTCAGTAAGTAAAGTACTGAAAATTTTTAACTGCGCAGAAAAGGACAGACTCACTTTGGAACTCAGGGATAAAAGCGAAATTAAGTACTACAAAATCTGGGAACAATTTTATGATTGGATAGATAACAAGAGGGTAGCTAAGACAAATGTATAGTGTTAGAACAAAAATATAGATGTTATTATAGATAAATGTATGTTTAAGAGATAAATAAATATACAGAAATATAAGGGGGAAAGTATTAATATCATATCATATTATGTTTAAATAGTGAATAAAGCTTAAGAACTATATGTTTATATGAATATGTTTAAACTATATGTTTATATGAGTTTATATGAGTACATAATATATAATATTATGGTAAAGTGACAAAAGATGTTTGGAACCAATGATGTCATATCTATGTCTAATGTTTTTTTAAATTTTGTATTATTAATAAAAAACTTTTTTAAAAAAAGAATATAATGTGGACAGCCAATGGATGCAGCAACTGCTTTCAGTGTATAGTCACAGCCTGCAAAATAAATTCTTGTGTCATCCTTAATATGTAGTAACATTCAAATTTCATTTTTTCTGTAGAATAAAATGAAATAAAAATGGAATATGATGATCCGGCTTTAATGCAATTGAGACCAGAAGAGTAGGGAGAACACACCTAGATTCTGGTGTTAAATACTGCACATAATGAAATTAATCTTATGCAATATTTCAAATAAATACCTGTAGCGATTATGGTGATGGGACAGTGATGTTATTATAAAAGAAAGGGGTGATGCTTTATCAGTTTTTGGGGTGTGGGTGGTTGAGTTTTTGAAGGTTGATGATTTATTCCAAACTAGCTGATAATCCAGCATTTCCCGGGTATTTATTTATCCCAATCCTATATTAGACAGGAAAAGCAACTTCACCCTGAGCCCTGACTTCGGTGAGAATTAAATTAGTTAAAAATGTTTTCCCTGTGCCCCCAGAAGCATCAAGTAAACTTATACCACCTTGTTATTTTGGTAGCTGATCCATGATAATTTGGTATGCTTTTTTCTGATCTTGATTTAGAAGTGGCTTCTTGTCCGCGATATATGCACTAAGCCAATGGTGGGATTCAATTTTTTTAACAACCTGTTCTGTTGGAGTGGCTTACTTGGGTGGGTGTGGCTTGGTGATCATGTGATTCAATGGGCATGACTATGTGTATAGGGACTACTCGGAGGGCTGAAAAAGTAATTTCTGACCGGTCCTCGCACTTTTGACTGGTCCTCATACTTATGACCATCCTCACATTTATACCTGTTGCAGCATTCTTAACAACTGTGTCACTCATTTCACAACTGCTTCTCTTCACCATGGTGACAAGATAGGGCAAAAAATGTAAAATATGAGGACAGTTGTAAGTGCGAGGACTGGTCAAAAGTGCGAGGACCAGTCAAAAATAACCTTTTCAGCCCTCTGAGTAGTCCATATGCACATAGGGACTACCCAGAGGGCTGAAAAAAGTGATTTCTGACAGTTTCTCGCACTTTTGATCAGTCCTCACACTTATGACCAGTCATCATTTATGCCCATTGTGGCATTCTTAACAACCGTGCCACTCATTTCACAACTGTGGTGCTTCATGTGACCAGGTGGCCATGGCCAGGTGGTAATGTGGCATCGCTTCTTTGCTCTAATGACAGTTGGCTGCAATGATCATAAGTGTGAAAAACAGTCATAAGTCACTTTTTCCAGTGCCATTTTAACTGCTGTAAATCAAGGATTACCTATACAAAAATACAAAAAGCTTCTTTGCTTGCAAAAAGCTACCCTAAATACCAATCATTAGATTAGAAATACCTGCAAACTGGAGTTGCAAATCAGGGAGGGTGTCAGAGCACCTTGAGGAATTAAAATAATTAAAATGCAATGATAACTATCAGCAGCCAACTGTTGCTCATAAAGTGAAATCTTTTAGCAGAGAGGTCATTTAAGCAAAGGAGCAAAGAAGAGTATCTGTTGCTTGTTAAACCAATTACCAGAACAAATAGACACAGAACTAGTCAGATTTCCAAAGCTGCTTCTTTTCAGGAACAGAGATTAACATTTTTCCTTCCAAACAAAGCTGAATAGGGAAAATTATCTCATCACTAAACACAGGATTAAAGATCACCAAGCACAAAATTAAACTTCACCAAAAAACCAGTTTTAGACCAGAAGTCAGAAAGGATATGAAAAGATTGAATGTCAATCTTTCTAGTTAGCCAATAAGCCTTGCTGAATGTCACTCATCTTGGTTCTTTGTCATTAAAAGCTTCTGCTTTGTTATTCAATTATTTCTTCAAAGTGCTGATCATTGCACCCTGGCTGGAAGAACTCCAACAGGGGAGTATTTCCTCCCAACAGCTTTAAATAGCTTTAAAAAGCTTAAAACAACCCTTCCCCTTTAAGAAAGTCAAGCAAAAAAAAAAAAAAAACAACCCCTCTGAGAACCTCCGGAACCGGAAGCGACAGTAAGTCTAGGCATACTGCCAGAGAGGCAGTTTCTGTAAGCAGGGCAATAAAGATTAGGTTAGGAAACAACACCAAATGTTGTGATTCTTTACAGGATTAACCCTGTAAAGTGGAAAAAAATGAAAGGTTGTTAAAAGAGATTTCTTTTAACAACTGGTTCTCCGAACTGCTTAACTACTTAACTACCTAACAAATGGTTCTATCAAACCAGTGCGAACTGGTAGAATCCCACCACTGCACTAAGCTGTTCAACGTAGTTCTTTTCTCGTATGTGATCTGCATGAAGTATGTCGTGTCGGTCTTGTAGTGGTGCAGGCAGGCCAAGTTGCAGTAATGTTTTATTGATCATGGCCATATATTTGTCCTCAAGAATAATCAAAAACTTATTGAAAATGTCCAGACCAAAGGCAATTTCTAATCTTGGATTTTTCCCCTTGTGAGCCCCTTGTGGAGCCCCTTGTGGAGTACTGTGACACCATTACCATGTCAACTCCACTGTGTACAGTAGAAGCCATTTTAAGGCAGTACAGTAGAAGCCATTTTAAGGCACAACAGGCTGTATCTTAACAGAACACACACCCCAAGGGGTGTTAGGGGTATCCCACAGTATTTGTTTCCAGGGAGTAAGCCATCTGTGTACCAAGTTTGGTTGAAATTGCTTGAGGCGTTCCAAAGTTATGTTGGAACATACACACACACACAAATTTATAGATCTATTTAGATAGATCTATAAATCTATAGATAGATCTATTTCAAGCTATTTAGCTCTCATCAGCTAGCCATACCCTTACTTGGATTCGAACTTGGGCTGCCTGAATGTTAGGCAGTTGTATTAACCTCTGAGCCACAAGTTCTCCTCCCTTCATCAGCTTGAGCCAGGGGAGAGATTAAGTGTTTTTCTATCGAGACACCTGGTCTACCCCAGCATGTGGGAGGGAGCATATTGCATCCCTTTCACCTTTCAGCTCCAATCCAGGAGCCCTCAAGCAGTCGCATTCACGACAAACCATTTTATACCAAATTTATATTTTGCAGATAAAGAAATAAAGGGAGACTAGTATAGATCTATTTCAAGCTATTTAGCTCTCATCAGCTAGCCCTACCATTACTCGGATTCGAACTTGGGCTGCCTGCATTTAGGCAGTTGAATTAACCTCTGAGCCACAAGTTCTTCTCCCTTCATCAATAGTATGCTCCCTCCCACATGCTGGGATAGACCAGGTGTCTCAATAGAAAAACACTTAATCTTCCCCCTGGCTCAAGCTGATGAACTATATGTGTTTATGCATGCATATTTCCTTTTTTGGATAAACTGGATTTGTACTTCTATCACATTCTTGTTAAGAACTAGTTTTTGGTTTGAGGAAAACACACTGTGTACAATTTCCCCTCTCTGACTTAAAGCATTAAATCTCCTGCAGTGACAGCCAGTTGTATTTATTTTTGTGATGGGACCAAACCAATTTTCATCCTTTTTTGCACCTCCTGCCTTCATGCAGACACCTTTTGATGGTATTGCCTACACCTGTGGCATCAAATTTCACATTCCAGGGAATGTGCTTATAGCTATATTGTTCAGAGAACCCCCCCCCCCCCACAAAATTTTGCACAAACAGTCCAGCCCTTTAAACACTCTTGTTTTTTGGTGGGGGTGTTTTTTTTTTGCTTTGTTTTTAAACATGGAAAGAAAGCTACAATTTGCACAAATTGCTTTTCATAGCTGAAAATGAAAATTCAATGGCCAGCGTAGAGCGCATGACAGAGAAAATGACTACCGTTCTAACTGAAGCCAGGAGTCCATTTTTAGGTGTTACTGCTATTAATTTTGTTGGTCTAGTCTAAGATTACTGTGGCACTCTCAAAATCTTCTTTTCGTCTTAAAACGAAAAACATGACGAAAGGGATATAAAAAGATCTTGAATTTGTTTTCTGCAGAAATAGCAAATTCAACAGAAATCATTAACTTTGTGCCATGGGAGAGAAAGAGAAAAGATTGTTTATCTTCTTATTGTGTTACTTTTAGCACAGAAACATTATTCCACAAAAAGAAGAACGGCAAGTGATGAAATATGATATAACCTCTAAGTCTCAAAGAGTCAGTTTATGTATCATACAGGTAGTCCTTGATTTACAACTATAATAGATCCTGCCAATGATGGATGTCAGTTGTGATGGTCATCATATGAAGTAGGTCATCATATGAAAACCATGTGAAGTATTAGTACCGCTTTATAAATCCTTAGTAAGACCATATCTGGAATACTATATCCAGTTTTGGTCACCACATTACAAAAAAAGATGTTGAGATTTTGGAAAAAGTGCAAAGAAGAGCAACTAAGATGATTAAAGACTAAAACATATAGAAGAAAGGTTGCAGGATTTGTGTTTGGCTAGTCCAGAGAAAAAGAAAGACAAGGGGGGGGGGGACATGAATAGCAGTATTCCAGAATTTGAGAGGTTGCCACAAAGAGGAGTAGGTCAATTTATTTTCCAAAGCACTTGAGGGCAGGACAAGAAACAATGGGTAGAAATTAATCAAGGAGTGAAGCAACCTGAAATTGAGGAGAAACTTCTTAGCAGTGAGGACAATTAACCAATGGACCAGCTTGCCTTCAGAAGTTGGAGGTACTTCATCACTGGAGATGTTTACGAAGAGACTGGACAGTCACTTGTCTGAAATGGTATAGGATCTCCTGCTTGAGCGGGGGGGTTGACTAGAAGACCTCCAAGGTCCCTTCCAGCTCTATTCTGATTGACCTGATTTTACACAGTCATAAGGTGAAGCCATTTTTTGTTATGGGGCATTTTTGCCTACTTCCGGAAAGTTTCCAGCAAAAACTTTATATACACTGCATAAATGTGGGCCAATTGCCCTAAATGTGGTCACATGACCGTGCCACCTCATTTCACGTGGTTGTCAGAACTTTGGAACTGGTTCATAGGTACCGTCTGGGGATGGTCCATGGTAACTTTCAAAGGGTCATTAAGCAATCAGTCATACCTTGTAAATCAAGGACTACCTGTAATATTTTTTTTTTTTTGTAATTTTAGATTAATGGGAATTGATGACTTTGACTATGAACAGAAAACATTCTAAGGTTGAAGAATTTTCAGAAAGTTCCTTTTGGGATTAATTGAAGCAAGGAAGTAAGTTGCTTGTCATAATCACTGAATAACATTTTATTGAACTTGCATCTTCATGGTAATTGGCTCAAGCAGCGAGGCATTAGGTTATTTTTGGCTTGCACACAAATCAACCCCCCAATCTATAATTTTAATGAAAAACCTAAATACAGGCA
This sequence comes from Masticophis lateralis, assembly GCA_030761175.1. Classification (NCBI taxonomy): domain Eukaryota; kingdom Metazoa; phylum Chordata; class Lepidosauria; order Squamata; family Colubridae; genus Masticophis; species Masticophis lateralis. The sequence continues at coordinate 66,451,411 of JAUDYJ010000007.1, read as the reverse complement.
GACATATATTCAGGTTAAGAAGAGGATATGTTAGACATTAAGTCTCTAAAACTAATATTTAAATAATATCCCTATGTATAATCCAAGCCAATGGTTATCAGTTTTTATGGATTGTCAGAGGCTTTTCAAATTAGTTATTTTAGAAAAATCTATTAATTATCCAAGTCATCATATACACGAAAGCATGTATTGATATATTAAGTTAAATATGCATTTTGAAAGTTATATTTCACGAAATATATATTTCTACACTTAAGGATAAAATGATTGGATATATTAATATGTTTTCATATTAAATATTAACCCTCTTGGTATTTTTCTACATTTTTCTGAGCCAAGGCATGCATTGCAAATTTTCGATGAACTGTAAAATCCAGGTGTTCACTTCAGACCAATTTGCATATTAGTCTTGGAGATGCAGATCAGATGCATTCACTTTGAAATGAGGATCAAAAGCAAATTTCTGTAGTATTTCTATAGCTACTGCAGCTTAGCTTGGTTACCTTGGATAGTCTTCCTTTTGTCTTCTGGTCTTGTCTTGTCTTTTGATTGCGTTGTATGTTCCTAGTTAAATCACAACCAAGTAATACCAAAACTTTTTCCCCCTGGGTAATAATTAAATGAAACCCTACCTAGATTCTGTAGTCCTGCAAAAAATGTACAGGTAGTATACAGGTAATTCCTGATAATTGCAATGATAATTACAGTGATAATGGACTCTAACATTCCTGTTGCTAAGCAAAACATTTGTTAAGTGAATTTGCCCCATTTTATGCCACAGTTGTTAAGTGAATCACTCCAGTTGTTAATAGCACAGTTGTTAAGTGAATCTGTTTCCCCAGTGAATTTGCTTATAAGGAGACTGCAAATGGTGATCACATGACCCCAGGATACTGCAGCAGTCATAAATATGAGTCAGTTGTCAAGTGTCTGAATTTTGATCACATCACCTCGGGGATGCTGCAATGGTCAAATGTGAAAAACAGTCATAAGTCACTTTTTTCAGTGCCATTGTAACTTTTGTAAGGGGAAAATAATGGGGACCCCCTTCTACCACAGTAAAGTTTGAGGAGGGGCTGAAGGGGGTTTAATATTGATATTAATTGCCTGAGGCAAGTATAAATAAAAATTTGTAATCAGCATGTGCATTTGATGAAATGGGAGTTGACATGAGCACCGTAGTACCCTGTATGCCAAAATGAGGGAGGCTGAGCCTATGGGAAAAGAGGAAGTGTATGCTTAAAGTACTTGTAGAAATAACCATGTTGTAACATGGAGGTTAAAGGAATGGAAAACTGCCCCTGTTGCTAGGACAATATGGACAGATCTCGAAAGTCACATGGTCACATTATTGAGTCTGTCATCTGCACCTCTATAACTGTCTGGTTTGGTTCTGCAACCCAACAAGACAGACACAGACTTCAGAAAATAATTAGAACTGCAGAAAAAACAATTACTACCAACTTGCCTTCCATTGAGGACCTGTATACTGCACGAGTCAAAAAGAGGGCTGTGAAAATATTTACAGACCCCTCACATCATGGACATAAACTGTTTCAACTCCTATCCTCAAAACGATGCTATAAAGCACTGCACACCAGAACAACTAGACACAAGAACAGTTTTTCCCCGAATGCTATCACTCTGTTAAACAAATAATTCCCTCAACACTGTCAAACTATTTACTAAGTCTGCGCTACTATTAATCTTCTCATCGTTCCCATCACCCATCTCCTTCCACTTATGACTGTATGACTGTAATTTTGTTGCTTGTATCCTTACGATTTCTATTGATATTGTTTCCTGATTGCTTATTGTACTCCATGACTCTTGATGAACGTATCTTTTCTTTTATGTACACTGAGAGCACATGCACCAAGACAATTCCTTGTGTGTCCAATCACACTTGGCCAATAAAGAATTCTATTCTATTCTATTGTCATTTTAAGGTATAAAAGGCCAAGTTGAATAATGAGAGGTTGCCAATCGGCGTCAAGCCGTACATTTTGACTGCTTGTCCGATTGACCCTCATTGCAATGTGATGTAAGTGCCTACAGCAAAGGCTTTATGTTTGCTATGCTTTAAATTCTAATAAACCTCTGAATCCTAAAGTGAGACTTTTTGTGGTGTGCTGTCTATTCAATTGTTATTAAGTGGAGTTATGCTCATAATCAGGTCCCCCTCCCCCCGACACTTAGAACAATCACTAAATGAACTATTGTAAGTCAAGGATTACCTGTATTGATGTAATCAAAAAAAAAATATGGCATGAATTCCATTTTCTGTAATATCAAGGTAATATCAACTGCTTTTTCAATTTTTTTGATGAACTATTTAAACTAGCCTTAATGCAGAGGATCTTAGATAAGAATTGTGCACAAGTATTTTAATAATTTTCAAAGTAAACTTCTACATATTCTATTTAAAGTTTTAAAAATGCCAGTATTCATCATCCATACTTTAATACAAAGTAGATTATAGGCATGAAATAGATTAAAACATAGCCCCAAATAATCTGTTTATAATTAATGCAAAAATCATGGATTTCTGCAGGGATGACACAAAAATGATCATGACACAAATTCTGCTGCATTTTTTCCCTTGCATATCCAATATCATATATCAATTCAGCTGATTGAATGAACAGGAAGAATCCATATGCATATACTGTACACTAAGGCGGGGGTCAGCAACCTGCAGCTCTGGAGCCGCATGTGGCTCTTTCAGCCCTCTGCTGCAGCTCCCTGTCACTCAAAATATGCATCACAACTGCCAATGCGCGACACCCACCAGCACACAATTTATTGAGCTTTTCAACCCCCTGGTAGGCCAACCACGGATAAATCCAAGAAAAGAAAAGTTTCAGAAGAAAACAGAATGTTTAATTCAACTACACATGCTAATTTTGTGGCCGCTTAAGAAACAGTCACACACGGGAAGGGTTTTGTGGCTCCTGTTTCTGTGGGAAACGGGTCTAAATGGCTCTTTGAGTGTTTAAGGTTCCAGACCCCTGTACTGAGGGAAGCATTTGCATCATGATATCATGATTCACATTTTGTCACTTCAGTCATAGTTTGTGGAAGTTATCATTTCCAGATGGCGCTTTAAATTGATATTGGACTCAGAACAATTCTGAGCTGCATTCCATAAATAGATAATTCTGACTTTACTAAGTGAATCCTTTTGGCATGATTTTGCATGCAGCTTAGTCATTGCTGATATATAAAAGTTACTAATTCTATGGACTCCATTTATTTATATACCTACTAAGCTTTACAGATGATCACTTTGACTTTGTAACCATGAAGCTGGAGAGTTTTAGCTCTCATAAAACTTATTGTATATGGTTGTTGGCTTTCCATTGCAAACAATTGTGCTATAAGTAGGGGTGAAATGCTTCCGGTTCAGACCAGATCACCTGATTGAGTAGCGATGGTGGTAGGTGGTTTTGAGAACCGGTAGCAGAAATCCCTGTTCCCCCCATGCCCAGCTGAGCTGCACGATCATCAGAGGCTTTTTCTTTTCTTTTTAAAAGCATCTTTTCTACAAATGCTTTTAAAAGTAAAAAAAAAAAAAAAGTTGGCCACGCCCACTGTCACATTACCCCCCCCCCCCAAGCCACACCCACAGAACCGGTAGTAACAAATTTTACATTTCACCACTGACTATAAGCATGGAGACTTACAATTCTTTTACCAGTGTGGCTACAGGAAAAGAGAACCATATTGGTCTCACAATGGACTGAACGTCTGAAGATAAGTCTAGAACAGTGCTTGTATTTCTTCCCTAGGCTTGAAAATTTCTGAGGGAAATCTCAGGGCAACACTAATCTTTTCCACAGTGGATAAAAGTTGGAGCAGACCAATATGTGTAAATATGTTTTAATAAAATCATAGAATTACAAAGAAAATCTAGCTCAGGAATATCTAACTGTTTCCAGACTGATGACATTAAGCCTTTGCACAGCAGGCTGAAGAACATGTGCTAAAAGGCAGTATGTGAGGTCAAAACAAAACTGCACTTCATTTTTTATTTTTGCATTTATAATGAATAAAAATAATATCGCTAATGTGATTATTCCACAGATATGTATTTAACACATTTCCATTAATTTTTTTAATTAAAAATATAGTAAATTTTGAAGAACCTGAAACTTTCAGGAACCACATGCAATCTGCAGCTTCAGATCGACATCTTTTTCACAGTCCAGAGTAATGATGTGGCCTGCTAAATATACACAATAAGTTGCTTCCTATCCTGTGTCATATTTACTTTTCAATTGATTACTTAGTCAACACCTTTTTAACCATTCTCATAAGACTAAAAGAAGAATAATATGGTAGGGAATACAGTAAGAATTCCAGCTGCAGGCTCTATAAAACCTATTCATTTTAGTCTAAAAGGCCTTTTTTCTGACACTAAAATGAACCTCTATTCTTTCACACACATCTTTATACCAGGCAAAAGACTGGCACTTTATATTAGACGGAACATTAGAAGTATGGACCATACAATTGAGATGATTATATACAAGATACTAGAATGTGCTGAGATGTACAAGCTCAGGTTAGAAATGAAAGGCAAGGAAGAAGCAGAATTTTATGAGGCATGGGATAAGTGGTATAACTGGTTAGAACAGAGAAATAAAAATGTATAGGAATAAATGGAAATACCTTTAAGAAATACATGACATAGTACTATTAAAAATGTTTATTGTTATGTAATTTGAAAGTAAAAAATAAAATTGGAGGAAAAAAGAAGTACGGACCAGACCTATAGAAAGATCTCCTCTTAGAGAAAGTTTTTCCAGTAGTTTTTCCAGTATGCCATTGTGAATGTTTATTTAGTTTACAGACTAAATAACAGCTATTATTTAGTGAGATAATAACAGATAATAATTACAGACTTCCAACTTAAAAGATTCAGGGTGAGTAAAAAGTTAAAATATAAATAATCTCTTCTCCCCCTGCATCTATCTATCTATCTATCTATCTATCTATCTATCTATCTATCTATCTATCTATCTATCTATCTATCTATCATCTATCCATCCATCCATCCATCCATCCATCATCTATCTATCTTTCTTTCTTTCTTTCTTTCTTTCTTTCTTTCTTTCTTTCTTTCTTTCTTTCTTTCTTTCTTTCTTTCTTTCTTTCTTCTCTCTCTTTCTCTCTCACCCTCCCCTTAATCCTCTCCCTCTCCCTCTCCCTCTCCCTCTCCCACTCCTAACCCTCTCCCTCTCCCCCCCTCTCTCTACACACTCACACACACACACACAATCTATCATCTATCCCTTTATAATTTAATATGAACCAATTATTTCAGGGCGTAAGCACCAGTGGTATGGTAATATCACTCTCAAGGAAACAATACTAGTCTAAAGGGGAAGCTAGTAATATTCTGCCTGTGAGGAAAGAGTGACAAGGAACACTATTAAAGCAGAAAGTTTGTTTTCAGTGAGCCAGTTGAGTTCCTGTCACTCAAAGGCAATGAAATATTTCTCAAGGAGATGTGAAACAACCTAGCAGAGATACAGGAAAGGTTGAGGAGGGAAAGTGAGACATGCCATTTCATCAACTTTTGCTTTCTTTCATATATCATCTATGTGGCTCCTGGAAGCCCTTGCTGGGGGGTTTGAAGAATGGATTTCTACTTGGCATTTGAGCTGGATTGGGAAAATCCTTGCAGTAACTGTAGCAGAGTTCAAGGCATTCCAGCATAGGAAATCAAGCAAACCCAAATCAGCCATTTGTTAAGTGCACTATTTGCTACAGGTCATGGTTTTTCAGAGGCTTTTTGTCTATTTGGTTGGTTTTTGAATCTGTTCAGCATATCGATCGGTGTCAGAAATCTGGCTGAAGGGAAAGAACTCTGCCTTCTTTGGGGAGAGGTGGTAGAAGTTTGAAGATGGCTCGATAACCTATTTTGCACACCATTGTCGGCTATACAGGGACAACATTTTTAGTAAAATAAAAAAGTACAGGTAATGCTCAACTTATGACTACCGTTGGGAGCAGAATTTCTGTAGCTGAGCAAGATTGTTAAGTGAGTCACGCCCTGTTTTACAATCTATTTTGGCCACCATTCTCAAGTGTATCACTGCAGCTGTTAAATAAAACATGTGGTCCTTAAGTGAATCCTACTTCCATCATATCCTTGACTTGGTTTGTCAGAAGCCAGGTGAGACTGTCACAAATGGTGATCAGAACAACAGAATAATAGAGTTGGAAGCAGTGGTGGGATTCAACATTTTTTTACTACTGGTTCTGTTGGCGTGGCTTGGTGGGTGTGGCATGGCTTGGTGGGCGTGGCTTGGTGGGCGTGGCAGGGGAAGCATACAGTAAAATCTCCATTTCGTCCCGATCAGCTGGGCCTCAGGAGGCAGAGAATAGATGGGGGCGGGGCAGGTCAGAGGTGGTATTTACCGGTTCTCCAGAACTGGTCAGAACCTGATGAATACCACCTCTGGTTAGAAGGGACTTTGGAGGTCCTCTAGTCCAACTCCCTGCTCAGGCAGGAAACCCTATTTACCATTTAAAACAAATGGTTGTCCAACATATTCTTAAAAACTTTCAGTGTTGGCGTACCCACAACTTCTGGATGGAAGTCGTTCCACTGATTGATTGTTCTAACTGTCAGGAAATATCTCCTTAGTTCTAGACTGGTTCTCTCCTTGTAAATAAAGCATGTATTTACAATAGCACTGCAACCATTGTAAATACATGCTGGTTTCCAAGCACCCAAATGTTGATCACCTGAGTGTGGGGATGCTGCAAAGATCATATGTATGGTGACAATCATAAATCATTTTTTTCAGTGCCATTGTAACTTTGAACGTTCCCTAAATAAATGGTTGTAAGTCAACGATTACCTCTAGTCAAGTTCTTTTGAAGCAGAACTCCTTGAAGTAACTAGGTTTACCCCCAAATCACCCAATTTTGCATGCAGATGGTCTTTAGTTCAATTCTGGGCATCTCCAAATAGCAGAATTATATAGCAATGAGTCTAAGAGGCCGCCAGTCACAAAAGACCATATTGAGATAGAGGTAGCAATATTTCTCCTTTTATAATGTAGCTATCCATGAGTCTGATATTGCTGAGATTGCTTGAAAGAATCTTCCATGATTGAGTTCAGACACTATGCAAACAAAGGCTTATTGAATAAGCCATGGTGGCTTGTCCATATATATATATAAAACATTAAGCCATGATTTACAGCCATAATGGCTATATTTATAGATCTTGATAAGCCTAAGCAATGTTTATACAATGTAAGAGCTGTGGTGGTGCAGTGGTTAGATTGCAGGCTACTTCTGATAACTGCCAGCTGCCTGGAATTTGGCAGTTTGAATCTCACCAGGCTCAAGATTGATGCAGCTTTCCATCCTTCTGAGGTCAGTAAAATGAGGACTCAGATTGTTGGGGGCAATATGGTGTCTCTGTAAACTGCTTAGAGAGGCAGTTTAGTAAAGCACTGTGAAGCGCTATACTGTATAAGTCTAAGTGCTATTGCTATTGCTAAGCAGCCATTTAGAGTACCATTATCAACCAGCTATTCCCAAAGAACGGCTTATCTACCATTTATCAATCTTTCCTCATGGTGCACAATGGGCCCAAAATACCAAAACCTTCCAGATTTTGAACACGGCTCATTGCTTGCCATCAGTGTCTGGACTGATTAAATAATAAAGAGCACTCTCCATCCCATAGGAAGAAATGTTTTTGCCACTCACTGTTTCGATGGCCATCTTGAAATGCATACTTTTTTTTTTTTACTGTCTTTTTTATTTGGTTACCTTTTTTTTATCCCACCCAGTTAGAATGAGACTTTTTTCACATAGTATTCAGTCCTAAATGAAATCATATCAACAATAAAGTTTTATTAACTTAGTCAAGCAGAGTTAGCTCCATATATCTTCATTCATATACTTTTTATTTGGATCCATTCAGGGGTGCTATTCAGCAGGTTCTGACAGGTTCTGGAGAACCGGCAGTGGAAATTTTGAGTAGTTCGGAGAACCCGCAAATAGCATCTTTGGCTGGCCCCAGAGTGGGAATGGAGATTTTGCAATATCCTTCCCCCAGGAGTGGGAAGGGAATGGGGATTTTACAGTATCCTTCCCCTGTCATGCCCACCAAGCCACACCACGGCCACCAAGCCATGCCCACAGAACCAGTAGTAAAAAAATTTGAATTCCACCACTGGACCCATTCAACCAGATTTGGCCAAAGCATTGCCTAAGGGCACTTCAACTGTTTTCTTCCTTCTCTCTCTCTCTCTCTCTCTCTCTCTCTCTCTCTCTCTCTGTCTCTCTGTCTTTGGTTATTCGGGTCTTCTCCCGTGAAGAATTGGAAGTATCTTGGTGACGTTTCGACGAAGTCTCATTCGTCATCTTCAGGCTGGTGTTCTCGGCTTCGTGCTTCCAGGAGCAACACGAGGCCGAGAACACCAGCCTGAAGATGACGAATGAGACTTCGTCGAAACGTCGCCAAGATACTTCCAATTCTACGCAGGAGAAGACCCGAATAACCAAAGACCTACATACAAACACCCGCGAAAACCTCAGAAAACATATATATATATATATATATATATATATATATATATATATATATATATATATATATATATATACATATACATACATACATACATACATACATACATACACACACACACACACACACACACACACACACACACACACACACACACACACATGTATATGTTGCAGTACAGATTTTGAGACATGGGCTGTTGATGGATGAATTTAGGTACTTGAGAAATGAGTCACTGGTTTCCAAGCTCTGCTGAAGTTACCAGGACCTTTCAGCATCCAGTACATAGCTGGCTTCCCCTTGTGATTTCCTGCCACTGTGAATGTGCTGGCTCTACTTCAAGCTTAGGGCAGACAGTGCGTAAGTTCATAAAGATGGCTGTGCTCTTGCCTGATGTATAAAACACTTCACAGAAGTGGAAAAGAGATTCCCATAGGAAAGTTTCTGTGAAAAAGCATAGGGTGAATAGTTATTAGATGCTGAAGTCTTCTGGCATGGAAGATAGCCCACAGTTATTCCTACTTATTTAGATAACCAATTTAAAAGGTAGATGTGTATGAATTTTTTTTTGTTTGTATGTGTAAATATACGTACATCTATAAATTCATACACAACTAATTGGGATATTTTCCCTTTGTGCTTCAACAAATGTGGTAGAACCGTCAATTTTACCTAGTTTCTCCAAACTAACAAGAAGTAAAAGGAATGATCAGTCAACGTAATGTTTAAATGTTTGTCACATCTTACAGCATTGTGTGTGTTTGTGTGTTGTGTGCATATACTTACATCACACACACATACACACACACACACACGCATACATGAAAATCATTGTTGTAATCCCCAAGGATTCTTTGCACCAGTGCATGAAATCTGGGTAACATAAGTGAAATTAGAGTTGCCTGGTCTGTTGTAAAGATAGAGAACAATGTAAGAGTTTTTTGTTTGTATACATTCTTTTTAAAAACAAAACAAAAAATGTCAGGTGCATTTTCCACTTTGTGTGTATTCTGCCAACAAGATCTTGCTTCTGCTAAATTCTCTTCCCCCCTGTTGCTAGTCTCAAATGGATTACTAATGTCTTAATTTTAATGTATTGCATTCATTGAGAGAAGCCACTTTTCACCTTAGCTCATCAAATCATAGAGCTGGAAGGGACTTTGGAAGTTTTCCAATCCAACTCCTCCAAGGCAGGAGTCATTATACATGGACAACAAATTGTTGTCCAATTTTTTCTTAAAATCCTCCAGCAGCCCTTTAAGAATTTAACCTATTCAAAATAGCTAGATGTTCTCTTATAAATTCCTTACTTATTTAGATCTGCATTCCTCTTCTGTCTCCCACTAGTAACATATTCCAATTGTGGATACCATCCCATCATGTTTTGGTAATAGCAATAGTATCATATTGTACTGGGACTTTTAAGTTCTCCCTGTAATACTTTGAGCATTAGTGTATAGGCATCTGAGTCCTTTATGGCTGACCTTCCACTTGTTAACTGCATCACCTATTTTGTATCTGAATGCTCCTTCCTTCTCATAACTTTCTTCTTCTTTGTCGGATTCATTTTTGGGGTGTGTGTGTGTGTTATACATTGGGTTGGTCCTAGAAATTGGTCTCCTTGCCCCTGTAGATTTAGCTTAAAATTCTTTAAATGACCCAAGAAAGAGATATTCCAAACACATTTTCCCCCAGCTCTTTTGAGGTGCTGCAGCCCATCTCTTTCCAAAAAACCTTCAGGTATACAGTGTAGACCATGGTCCAGAAATTCAAAATTGATAGTATCATCTCTTGAGATAGCAGTTTCCCTCTGCAATCTTCCATTCTCTCATTGGACATTAACCATCTGTTTGATGTATAGATGACCTCTACTCCTAACCCTTCCCCTACCAGAACAATCTTGAACTAAATACACTCAAAATTGTAGAAATGGTGGGGGATTTTAGAAGAAAACCTCCTATACTATCACCTCTTACAATATTAGACAACACAGTATCAACAGTAGACTCCTTCAAGTTTCTAGGTGCTATCATAGCTCAAGACTTAAAATGGACACCTAACATCAAAAACATCATAAAAAACCTCTCAACAAAGAAAGAAAGCTCAAACTGCCCAAAGAGCTGCTGATTCAGTTCTATAGAGGAATTATTGAATCTGTCATCTGTACCTCCATAACTGTCTGGTTTGGTTCTGCAACCAAACAAGACAGGCACATATTTCAATGGATAATTAGAACTGCAGAAAAAAACAATTGCTACCAAACTGCCTCCTACTGAGGATCTGTATACTGCACGAGTCAAAAAGAGAGCTGTGAAAATATCTACAGACCCCTCACGCCCTGTACATAAATTGTTTCAATTCCTACCCTCAAAACAATGCTATAAGGAACTGCACACCAAAACAACTAGACACAAGGACAGTTTTTTCCTGAATGTCATCACTCTGCTTAACAACTAATTCCCACAACACCGTCAAATAATTTACTAAAACTGTATTATTATTATTATTATTCTCTTCCTTACTAGTATCGATCTCTTCCCACTAATTACTATAAGCATGTTGCTTGTATCTTTCAATTTATACTGGTTTTTATTTGTTTCCTAGTACTATAGCTTATTAGTAATCTTGACTATCACTAAGTGTTGTATCTTTTTATTCTTGATGAATGTATTTTATTCTCCTTATGTACCCTGAGAGCATATGCACCAAAGACAAATTCCTTGTGTGTCCAATCACACTTGGCCAATAAAGAATTCTATTCTATTCTATTCTATTCTGTTCTGTTCTGTTCTGTTCTGTTCTGTTCTGTTCTGTTCTGTTCTATTCTATTCTTAGCTCCTCATTCTTCATTGATACTTTTTTTCAGGTTGCTTTTCTTGTGCTCAAATGTCTGAACTGCATCTTTGCTTTAGTTTTTCTTTTATATCTTTAAAATTGCTTCTTTCATGTCTGCTATTCTCCAGAAAGATCTGTAAGACTTTGGAAAGTCCTCAATCTGCTTGAGAGAGAGAGAAAAAATCTGTTTCATGTTATAGCTGCCAGACTGATATAGCACATTTCTTTTCATTGCCATTGTATCTAAATGTAAGCACAATTGCTAAACAATATCAGTACCAAATGTGCATAAGATATGCAGCAAATATTGTCCTCCGTATCACACCATATCTTTCCAATTTTCATAAGTGATATAGTGAGTCTTATCATGATGAGAACTATGCTTTCATCTTTATCTCTGAGCACTGAGAAGTTACTTTGCATCAGTATAAAATAAATGACATAGCATTGAAGGTGTAAACCTGGCCAACTTGCATACAGAAAGAGTAGCTCAAGTCTAGCTTTACCTAACAGAAATAAGCTTTATTTACTTCAATAACTACATCTGGTAGGGGTCAGGCTATGGGTGTATAAAGTTAAATGGCTACTGGAATATGGTCTTTCAGTCCTGCCCATCTATATGACCACTTAATACTATTTTGATGACAAAGATGCATTGAATTTATACATGTTTGTTTCAATCGGAGGGAAATCTTCAATGTTGGCCTCTCCATTGTGTACTGAGTATTATCACTTACTTAAAAGTTCAGCAGACTAAAAGCATTGTGATTAACACCAGCTGTCTGCAATTACTGTATATTCAAATCTCACCAGGCTCAAGGTTGACTCAGCCTTCCATCCTTTCTAAGGTAGGTAAATTGAGGACCCAGTTTGTGGGGCAATAAGCTAACTTTGTATATATATATATATATACAAAAGTATGAAGGCTATTGCTTAATGCATTGTAAGCCGCCCTGAGTCTCCGGAGAAGGGCGGCATATAAATCAAATTAAAAAAAAAAAGTCTCGACATGTCGTTTAGTTAGGCCCTACACTTTGTATGCATAACTAATTGCTGGTGTAACTATGGCATTCAAATACTTTGGCCACCTAATGAGAAGGAAGGAGTCACTGGAGAAGAAGAGCATGACAGAGAATGAGGTGGCTCAATGGAGTCATTGAAGCAATTGGCGTGAGCTTAAATGGATGATGGGAGATGGTAGAGAACAGGAAGGCCCATGGGCTCATGATGGGTCAGACATGACTTCACGACTAACAACAACAACAACAACAACAACAAATGATGGCATTGAAAGTGTCCAGTGTTGCTTTGTTTTTTCCCAAATATTATAGTATTGAATATGTTTGGAGTTTGGAAGACTTAACGAATCCAAATAAATGAATAAAGTTGCCTTTATGGAATTAAAGCTGAACTGTGTCATAGTTCTTGGGTGGGAACTTTTTATGATGATTGTGCATCAAATTAATCTCTTTCTCATGGTAGATATAGGAATTAAGTGTTGTGGTCCACCAGCAGCCTGCAGAGCTGGCAGTGGAGTCAGATAGTGATGAGGCTGAGGAAGAACATGGGCCAGTCCTGGAGGCTGGGAAAGACCCAGATGAGGGCTCTGTGTCGGAGGCAGAGATGGGGCCAGGGCCATCAGAGAGTGATGTGCGGACTCCAGAGCCTCCAAAAGCTGACAGTAGAGAGGCAGTGGAACAGGAGGAGCCTCTTCCCAGTGCACATATGAGAAGAGCTGCCAGAAGGCAGGAGCAGCTATAGCAAAGAGGACGATTTGGGACTGGGGCCAAAGAGATGATTGGCCCCTCCCATAAGGCTTAAAAGACCAGCAATGACTCTTGGGCTCTTTGTCAGAAAACAGCGTTGATAGACTTGTTCTTGTCTCTCTGCACTTATCTCTTGTCGGCATCTTCTGCTTCTGAACTTTTGCCACGCGAAGACTTTGGCAGTTTGCCTAATTATACCAAGGTTGGTGATTAGACTGAAGAATTTGTGTTATGAAGAATTTGTTTTGATTTAGTTTGGACTACACTGAGAATGAGTTAATTCTAATAAAGTCTGTATATTTTGGAACTGTTTGTGTCTAATACTACCTACTTGGGCCTGGGTCACAACATTAACATCCTCAGTTTACTATCTAGTTTCATTTCACAAAAAAATGGATTTGGTTTTTCAAGCATTGAGGGTTTTCTGTTGATTTCAGGGCAACTGTTCTACTTGCCATATCGAACTGGTGTACCTTCTGTTCAGCTTCTGTGACAATACTATTGGTAAACTGGAGATGGGTGGGCTTCCCACCATCATTGTGGTGTAGGCATTCACCTGTGTCACTTTGCATTTCATCAAGATTATTGTGACATTTATTGTGCATTTCGATTGATATTATTATTTTGCTCAAGTTGCTCATGTCATAGTTAATTTTTGTGAACACTTCTGTGAGATGGTTTTGGCATGCAGCCCTGAATCCACATTTCCTCCTTACTGTGACTGAAGGAAGCATATCTCTCCATTTCTGCAGGCCCCAACTCTCTTCCTGTCAATGTTTTGCCTGCCCTTTATGGTAAAGGCTTTATATTCACTCTTTTGTGGAACTTGTGGCTGTACACCACTTGTATTTCTGTGCATCTTGACATTGCTGTAGAGCATTTCCCACTGCTACTACTTGGAGGTGTCAATATTAATGGTGCAACAGCCAGCACATTTCATAATAGTTCTTTCTCAAACCACTCTTCAGAAACCATAAATGTCTACCTATACCAAAACCAGAAAAGTAGTCAATGCCAACATTTTAATTAATTCACTGACTTTTGCATAGCAAAACTTAGCTCCAGCCCTTCAGGGCTTCAGTTCAGTTCAGTTCGGTTCAGAAAAGTATATGCAGAGATTGACAAGCAAAAAAGCAAAAAGCAAAGATAAAGTTGTAGCTATAGGTAATCTGATTTTTTTAAAAAAATTGAGAGTTGAAAAATGTGCACACTACATACTGGTTTTTTTTTCTAAAGATTTCAGCGCTTTCAAAACTAGAAAATTAACCAACGGGCACATCGCACAGTCTACTGCAGGGGTGTCAAACTCAAGGCCCGCGGGCCGGATCCAGCCCATGGAGTGTTTACATCTGGCCTGCGAGACTGCCCTGGATACAGTGATGCCTGTGATGCCTCTGCAAGCGAAAATAGAGATCGAGAGGATCATGCGCAGCCTTCCCAGCGTCTGTTTTTGGCCAAGACAGCCTCCTGCAGCCCTCTGCCAGCAAAAATGGATTCTTTTTATCTCATTTTTGTTGGCAGAGAGTTGCAGGAGATTGTCCCGGCCGGAAAAGGGGCCCGGGAGCTGTGTATGCTCCACCGAAGCTCTGTTTTCGCTGGCAGAGGGCCACATCCACCCCATCCTTCCCCCTCCGCCCTGAGGTCAAACACAACCCTGATGCATCCCTCAATGAAATCAAGTTTGACACCCCTGGTCTAGTGTAAGAAAGTTACATGCATTCTAACATGGTTTCAGAATTTGAAGTCTGATGGTTCGGTTCTTGCTTATCAGGGAAGACCCTGTGTGTCTTCTTTCTTAGCAGAATGGGAAGAGCTTTCCGTAACTTTTCAAGTTCTCCTAAGAAAGAAAACTTCTATCCCACTCCTATTACTTTGACTACAATCCAAGGCACAAAGATGAGGCTGGCAAAACATATTCTGTATTTGTCAATCAAAGAAGGGAAAACAAAAACAAAAACCATGAATAGTGAAATCAGCCGCTGGGCTTGTTGGAGTTATCTTCATGGGAAAGATGTCAGTATATTGTTTTCCATGCCTGACTTCTACATGCGAGAGGTAGCAGAGCATATCCTGCTTCTTTTATGTTTCTCAGGAGAGCAGCCAAGTGGCATAATCAATTCTTACAGCTTTTTGTCTTTTACCTGATGTTTATTTTGCTCAGCGCATAAGTCTCCGCTGCACCGCCACTATTTTAAAATCTCCTGGCTTTCTTGCAATTATTGGAAGAGGAATTGAAGGGGCTAATATCAGACTGCATTATACTGTCGTCTCTAGAGAGGCATTTCTTGCTGCCCATCTTTTCAGCTACTACAGGAACAACGAAGTGTTCCTTTAATTCTTTAAGAAAAGACCAATATATTGTCCAGAAAGAAAATAAAATTAAAGAAAAACAAAGAACAATATTTTCCAGGGCAGCTGCTAAGGGAAACTGAGCAATACCTGTAACGTATTTTAACAGACTTAGGTGTGCATTATTGCCCTAAACGAAGGTCAAATAGAAGAAACAATGACTGGATTGGAATTGGGGGGAAAACCAAATTGGTTAAAGGACTAGCAAACTGACTCAGGCGATGCTTCACCTTCACTTCTAAAATAAGATGATCTTAAAGTTCATATTGGCTAGCTTCTGCAAACATACAGTATGGCTTGTGGAAGAATATAGTTGCTATCTGAAGCGAAGTTGATAGTACAGACTGAATTTAAAGGCCATAAAGTTGTACCAAGTTGTATTTTTCGGAGTATAAAACGCAGTGGAGTATAAGACGCATCTTAATTTTTGGAGAGGAAAATACGAAAAAAGCTGATTGGCAGATAGATCCGCCAGCCGGAATACCCCCAATCAGCTGTTCCCAGAAGTGAATTTTAGCAACAGGTTCCTTGGTTGTGAGCTCTGGGCCTTGCTTTTTTTTTTTTTTTTTTTTTTTTGCTTTTTTTTCCTACCTCTGAAAGCCTCCAAAACAAAGTTTCAGAAAAAAAGCCTCTAAAGCTCTGTTTGGGGGCTTCTTTTCTGAAGCTTCATTTCTAATGCTTTTTTCAGCCTCTGAAACCTCCATTTGAGAAGCTGGGCGGAGCTACATTCGGAGTATAAGACGCACCCAGATTTTCACCCTCCTTTCTTGGGGAAAAAGGTTCATCTTATACTCTGAAAAATAAGGGAGGTATGGTATACATTTTGATGTGTACTAGTTTGGAGCTATAGCTTACGAACCAGTAAATTTGGTAAAAGTGATTAAAAACTGCAATGTGTTTGCGCTGAGTAACTGAGAGGCAAAAATCTTCCAGCTTGAAAGACATTTAGAAAAGTGTCTGGATCTTGGGTTTTTTTTTTTAATATAGTTGTGACAAAAGGTCATGTTTAATGGTCAAGTGAATAAAGATTTCACGCTGCAAGATGTGTAGCTGTCCCTTCCAGTTGTTTTTGCTTAATTGCAGCCAAGAGCATGTAAAATAGGAATTATTGACTTTTGTTGGCTTAAGTCAATATATACCTCTTGGGACAATAAATCTTGATATTCACTGAAACACAAAGTCAATGCACCTTATGTACCTCTATGTCTGTTCATTTACAAGACGTTGAAAGAGGGGCTTGACATTTCATCTCACTCCATAGCAAGACACTTAGTGAGAGAAAAGTAACTTTAACCTAGTAAACTGGTAGCAACCTCTATAAAAACGAAACAGTTTGGGGTCAGTGGATATTGTGATGTTGCTCTATCAAGAGATGGATCAAAGTTATCCCAGTAGACATGAGACTTAGGATAACATTCTAGGAGCCTGGATAGCTCAACAGACTAAATAGCCTGTTATTAACATTCAGCTGTTTGCAATTATTGCAAGTTCGAGGCTCAAGGTTGACTCAGGCTTCCATCCTTTCTAAGGTAGGTAAATTGAGGACCCAGTTTGTGGGGGCAATAAGCTGACTTTGCATTAAAAAAAATATACAAAAGTATGAAGGCTATTGCTTAACGCATTGTCTCCGGAGAAGGGCGGCATATAAATCTAATTAAAAAAAAAAAACACCATTCCCTCTTTATCTATCTTTAGCCATGCAGAAATATCCAATGTATGAACTTTAGCAACTACTATGTAGGACAAACAGGCAGAAGACTTGAAGAACGCATCCATGAAGACGTACTGGCAGTCAGAAGACATGATGATAATTCTTTAATTTCACAACATATGGACAGTTTCAATTGGGAAAATGTGACCATCCAAGATCAGACCAATCCCAAAAGTGCCAGGGAATTTCTAGAAGCTTGACACTCTGAGAAATCAGCCATCAATAGACACATAGACATTAACATCTACAGACTATGCAAAAGAGACAAACAACCAGCCAGTGGTGGGTTTCAAATTTTTTTACTACTGGTTCCGTGGGTGTGGCTTGGTGGGCGTGGCTTGGTGGGCATGGCAGGGGAAGGATACTGTAGAATCTCCATTCCCATCCCAATCCGGGGAAGGATACTGTAAAATCTCCATTTCCTCCTGATCGGTTGGGACTTGGGAGACAGCGAATAGATGGGGGTGGGGCCAGTCAGAATTTTTACTGTAGTTTGAGTAGTTCAGTTCTCCGAACTACTCAAAATTTCCGCTATTGGTTCTCCAGAACTGGTCAGAACCTACTGAAACCCACCTCTGCAACCAGCCCAAAAGAGAAAAAGACTCCAGCGCTTCTCCACCAATAACCAGCACTCAGATCAGCATAGATTAACTCCAAGGTTAACTTCAGACCAATACCCCAATCAAGAAACTGCCAAAGAGCCATCAGTAATGGTCAACCAAAGAACCTCTAATACCGCCCCTAGCCACACAGAAAGGCAAGATACCAGAATATAAACTAACAGCAAACAGCAGTTTTTAACTAGCACTGAAGATGTTATCTAGTTAGGGTAATGAAATGACTGCAAGAAAACAATCAAGCTCAGAGAGCCCCAAGGAACCTTCAGAGACAGTATCACAACCATTTGTATGTTTGAGAACTTTAGGTAAAAGTTCCCCTCGCACATATGTGCTAGTCGTTCCCGACTCTAGAGGACGGTGCTCATCTCTGTTTCAAAGCCAAAGAGCCAGTGCTGTCAAAGATGTCTCTGTGGTCATGTGGCCGGCATGACTCAACACCAAAGGCGCACGGAATGCTGTTGCCTTCCCACCAAAGGTGGTCCCTATTTTTCTACTTGCGTTTTTTATGTGCTTTCGAACTGCTAGGTTGGCAGAAGCTGGGACAAGTAACTGGAGCTCACCTCATTATGTGCTGAATTCAAACCGCCGAACTGCTGACCTTTTGATCGACAAGCTCAGTGTCTTAGCCACTGAGCCACCGCATCCCTTTAGGAACTTTAGGGAACCAATATATCTGTCTTTCAGAAAAGAAATGTAAATCTTGATGTTATCGTCAAGGACACAGTAGCATTCTCTCTCTCTCTCTCTCTCTCTCTCTCTCTCTCTCTCTCTCTCTCTCTCTCTCCCTCCCTCCCTCCCTCCCTCCCTCCCTCCCTCCCTCCCCCCCTCTCTCTCACACACACAAACCCAGATGACCCAATTCACATGAACAATAAATCAAGAATGTTTGTTATGCCTCCATGTTCCACGCTGTCTTTCTTATGTTGTAACAGAAAATCTCCCAAGGTAACAGAAACTGCTTACCAAAGAAGTTTATTTTCAGGATGTAAAAAAGGAATAAGGGAATGAAATAAGGGTGAAGCCAGAGGCTCAGTTCATGCATTGATCGAAGTCTTAAGAGTTGCTTGTTGGGAACTATCTTAAGAATGTCTTCTGTACGACTTAGTATTGTCTACGTATTGTGTATTATATCTTAGCATATCCCTGTATTGTGATTATCAATGACAGTACATGCATTTCATTTTTGTGAACTTGTTAAATTAAAACATAATTACATGTTTTCCCCAAGAATAGGGTTGTTGGTATTTTTTTGGCACATTAAAGTCTCTTTTTAACACAAGGTGAAGTATCCATTAGCATCATTTAGAAACTTCAAGGACATTGATATTCCTCTTCTTCATACCTGATCAAGAAACCAAGTTGTGGAATTGCTGAATTTCCCACTTTCCAACCATCATACCAGCCAACACCTTTCTGGCAATATTTTAACAAGCTAAAATATGTCCCTCATAATGCTAATGGGAATGGAAAGTCTCTTCCATCTGCTGCTACTAGAAGGACGATTCTTTCTCTAAAATGTAGCCCTGGATCGCTGCCTGTAATCGTGGGATGAAATTGAACAGCCTGGCCTTATAAGTTTTCATCCCTCCCACCTCGCCTTGTTTCTTTGCCAACCTGGAGGTTTATAGTGAAACAACACTTTAATATAAAATAAGTAAAGCTGAGATAATATCTGAGATTTGTTAAGAATTATTTTCCTATGCAAAATAGCTTTCTGCTTTTCTATTTTCTCAATACGTGAGAATTTCTTTACGACATTCCTTATAATACCATTGGGATTATTTTATATTAGAAAGATGAAGATGGTGCTACTGCATATGTTAGCGCATTACCACAGGCAATCCCTTTCTCTAGGAACCCACATCCAAACTTAGACACTATAGCAAAGAAGGAAGAAGGTGGTTTGGATAGGTAAGAAGGCTTTTATTGCATATATAAGCAACTCAAAAAGGGAAGGTGGCTAATGAAGAAGCAGCTGATCAAGGGTTTCAGGCGTGGAACTGAAATCATGTAGTTCTTTCTCTCACTCTACTGTGGTAACAGACATTCATTGTTTGATGTTGAATATAGAGGACAGTTGCTTGAAAACATTTAGACCTAAATTCTATACTTCCAACCTTGCCCTTATCTTTCCTCATAGCACATTATGTTGTTTTCAGTCCCATTACTTTTTATCCTCAAAAGCTTGAATACACAAAGAGAGAGAGAGAGACATTCACACAGAGGCAGAGAGAGACAGAGAGAGAGAGAGAGAGAGAGAGAGAGAGAGAGAGATACACACAAAGACAGACACAGACAGACAGACAGACAGAAAAAGACAGAGACAGAGAGACAGAGACAGAAACACACAGAGACAGAGACAGACAGAGAAAAAAACACACACACACAGACAGACAGAGAGACAGAGAGAGACAGAGAGAGAGAAAAAGAGAGAGGGAGAAACAGAGAGAGACAGAGAGACAGAGACAGACAGACACAAAGACAGACACAGACACAGACACAGACAGACAGACAGAAAAAGACAGAGAGAGAGAGAGAGAGACAGAGAGAGGGAAACACACAAACATACAGAGACAGAGAGAGAAACACACACACACAGAGGGAGAGACAGAGAGGGAGAAAAAGAGAGAGAGAGAGACACACACAGAGAGAAACACACACACAGAGAGAAACAGAGAGACACACAGAGAGAAACACAGAGAGAGACAGAGAGAGACAGTGAGAGAGACAGAGACTATATGTGCTATATATTTTGGAAAAATAAAAAACAGAGCATTCCCACATTCAGTAACTAGATAAATTGAAACAACTGACTCAATTATCTGCTTCACATTCAGTTGCATATGGTTGTTTTAGAACTTTACAGATAAATATAAGGGAAAAAACTGGTCAACCGTCGCGTTCCAGTCTCTGAAACAGAGATAGCATTGCTAAGAATGCCATATCCACAAATATTCACAGATATTCACAAGTTCAGAAGCTTTGAATATTTGTCTTACAGTATAGAAAACTAGTAAGTATAGAAATATTTTTGTTCTTATTTAGCATGCTGTTCATGCTATTAGTAACAATGAGAATGGAATGGAATGGAATGGAATGGAATGGAATGGAATAGAATAGAATAGAATAGAATAGAATAGAATAGAATAGAATAGAATAGAATAGCTTCATTTGGCCAAGTGTGATTAGGAATTGACAGAAGGAATTTGTCTCCAATGTAGAAGCTCGCATACAGTTATTACTGAAGGAATTTACTTTCATCTAGGTGTCCTATATGGAAAAATAATAATTTAAGACCTATGTCTTGAGTTTTTTCCCCTTTACATTAAACTGTAATTAAAGTTCCAAAATAATCATGCACAACTAAATAAAATAATACCCGAGAGGACATACCTGCATATATCCAAATATAATGCAAATAAAGTTGATATGAACACATTTTTAAAGTTTCTGACTTCATAATCCTACACACACACACACACACACACACACGCACACACACACATGGATTATGTGTATATGTGTTGCTGTTTTCTGGCTAGAATGTGATTGCATGGGAAAACAAAGTTAATGTACAAATCATTCATTCAGAAAATTAAGCAGACAATCCTTCATATTGCAGTTAGAACCCTAATGTGTGTGTGTGTGAGTGAGAGACAGAGAGAGAGAGGGAGGGAGGGAGAGAGGGAGGGAGAGAATCAACCTACTTAGATTTCAGTCATTTTTAATCCAAGAGCTACAGCAAGCCTGAGAGATTTTTCTGCCTGAGGCTGAGGTGCAGATGGTCTGTTCCCCAAGTTATGCTGTATAAATATGCAAGGCTTTCAGATATTTTGTTCCCTAATATGAAAAATCTAGCAAATATTATTTCTCTGCTAGCAAGTCAAAACATGATAATATTGAGCATGGAATAATTTGCTAACCTTTCCTAAATTTCAAACTCTCCAGCAACCAATTCTCCCTTGCCTTCAACATTTTTTTGGACTGTTACACAGACATGAAATGCTTCTTTGAAGATGAGGATTTTCCACATTTTTTAAAAAATTGGAAAATGTTCATCTCCATTTCTTCCAGATACATCAGACAGACTTATTAATAAACCTGCAACATTTCAAATGGTTACATATAAACTGGAAGATGCTATGAGGAATGACTTATTCCTCAGAATTTCTACCAAATCTGTCCTTTTCCAAAAATAAAAATAAAAAATCAAGTATTTGATTTGACTGGTAGAGTTCCAGCCTCAATCAGTGAGAGATAGAGATTGCCCAAACAATGAATTAGGATGCCTATGGAGATTCTCAGTCATCCAGGTCATGTCCCAAAGAGACAAATGGACTTAGTTTGTTTTTGCTTGAAGACATTTTGCGTCTCACCCAAGAAGCTTTTTGGATCCTTCCATTTCCTACCATTCAGTCAGAACTAAAGAAGCTTCTTGAATGAGAAGTGAAACATCTTCAAGGAAAAACAAAGAAAGTCCAGTTACCTCTTGGAAAAAAAACATTTTTGGGACAAGAAATTAGGATTGAACCAACATACAGGTAGTTTTTGAGTTGACTGTAACTTATGATGGTCACAAAATGGGTTGATCAATTTTATGACCTTTTTTGGTAGTGATTGTTGAGCAAATCATAACGCTGCCATAATTAAGAGCAACACCACCGTTGTTAACTGAACCAATGTTCACTCTGGTTGCCGTTTTGTTGAAAAACAAAAGTAAATGCTGGGGTTTTTGGCAAAACCATCACTAACGGCAATAACATGATTGAAGGATGCTACAAAGAACTGTCAATTGGTGAGCCCCTAAAATGCAGCCACATGACAATGAGGATAAGCCAAATCAGTGGAATTTCAAATCTGGGTCATAAGTACCGTTAGGAAGGTCCATTGGAATTTCAGTCACTAAAGTAAGGACTATTTGTGAATATCTGCTATGTCCCTAAACCTATCTGCAAAAAGAGAAAAATGTGTGTGTTTGTGTATGTGTGTACATACGTACCATACATAGACACATAGACAGAGAGATATATTGGTAGATGTAGAGATATAGATATAGACAGAAACAGGAAACAATAGTTAGAAAATTCTGGCTCATGAAATTACTGCAGAATTCAACAACTTACCAGAAAGAACAACATGACTAAAGAAAGTCAATCACAACAGCTATAAACATGTAATGTAGAGCCGCCCTGTGGTTAGATGGACAACAAATAAATGTAATAAACAATAAGTATGTAACGTAACATCCTACAATACAAGCAAATATCCACAATGTACATAAACAAATACTAGCTAGTATGAACCTTAAAAAGAATCGGATGAAATAAACAAGCTACTAACCCAGGGTGAAATCCAGCTTCTGGATTCTGACAGGTTCTAGAAAACTGGTAGCGGGAATTTTGAATAGTTCGGAGAACCGGCAAATACCACCTCTGGCTGGCCCCAGAATGGGGTGGGAATGGAGATTTTGCAGTATCCTTCCCCTGGAGTGGGGTGGGAATGGATATTTTGCAGTATCCTTCCCCTGGCACGCCCACCAAGCCACACCAAGCCCACAGAACCGGTAGCAAAAAAAATTGGATTTCATCATTGTACTAACCCATTAATTCTATAGTATTGTATATCCTTTTCCCCCTATTCTCACTCCATGAAGAGAAAACTCTGAAAGATGCAAGCTTCTCTTTTTTTTCCTATTTGTTCTTTTGGCTCATAAGCATCTGTCCCTAATAACAACTTGTCTTTATATATTTTCATTGTAGAATGTGTGGTCACAGTAAAGAAAAAACAACAACCAGAAGTATTCTAATCGGGGTTATCACAACGTTTTCCTCATCATTCAGTGAACAGTCTTTAGAATCTTGCAGTTATGATGATGATGATGTGCCACTTCAAAAAAAAAAAAAAAAAAAAAAATCAGGAATAGAAAAGAAGCATGATGTAAATGGAATATTTCATCAGAGTGATTGGAAAACAGGATAGCTTCTTATCTTTTCATTGTTTTATTTTTTTATTTTTAAAAGTTTTTTATTTTGAAAACATTAAAAACAAGACACAAACACACATTTATATATGTAGCACTTTTCCCTACAGCTACTTCGAAGTGATCCTTTCTTACTATTTACATCTATTCAGACACATTTTAACTTTATCCTTTTCAACAATTTATTTTCCATCATTCTTTCGTCTAGATTGTACTTTGATCTTCAACTTTTTTTCTCCCCTCTCTCCTTTATTCCTCTTTCTCATTTTTCCTATTCTCCAACCATTCTTATCTTTTCATCAGTTGATGCGGAAAGGGTTAGTAACTCTCTTTCAAGTACATCTGAATGCAGGACAACTTTCACACAATTCTTCAGTGCAGAAACATTTGGCCATTTGGTGTGTACCACTCTATTCTTGAGTGAGAGAGTGGTACCATATCCAAAGACAAAACTTTATTTCTTCAGCATTGGCTTGATATTCTATTCTATTCTATTCTATTCTATTCTATTCTATTCTATTCTATTCTATTCTATTCTATTCTATTCTATTCTATTCTATTCTATTCTATTCTATTCTATTCTAGCCTAACTTAGGCTAGCCTAGCCTAGCCTAGTCTCTCCTCTCCTCTCCTCCCCTCTCCTGCTCCCCTCTCCTATAAATTCTATCCTATCCTATCCTACCTTTCCCTACCCTACCCTACCCTACCCTACCCTACCCTACCCTACCCTACCCTACCCTACCCTACCCTACCCTACCCTAGAAGAGCCCAAGAAGACAGTTGGTTGTGCTTATTCCTTTTTACTGTTTTGTGGTATTCTATAAATTTGTAGTTCTATGATTACTTAGCTATGAACTTTCTAGGGGCAATTCTTTGCTGAAAGAGTTTGCTATGAGGCCGATCCTTCAGGTATATTGTCAAAATTATATTATAAATCACGAAGCATGATTATTTCTGCTTTCTTTTATTATTAGAATCATAAGACTTGCCACTGACCTTATAAAATGCTCATCTGTTTCTTTCTTTTAATTCTGGTTAGATTAAAAATGAGATTTAACACTAATTAAAATGTTGGATGTACAGTCTTTATTGCCAGCAGATCTGCAATAGTGGGTATGTGAGCGCTTCCTTTGCACTGTATTTGGTCAAAGAATTCATTCAACAGCAACAAGCAATAAAGGTTATAGATGATCAAAAAATTATCCCCCCACATAAAAAAATAATGCTTTATCCAAGAAGATATTAATATTAATCACAGGGGCTATATTAATATTAATCAGAATGATTATTTCTATAAGGTATTTTCTGGAATAGCTTTATTAGAGCAGACCTTTAAAAATAGTTATTTTAAAAATCTAGATTTCTGATTTTGGCAGAAAACTTGGATCTTTGTATATAATTTAACATCTTTCTTTGTATCTGGGGCCCATTCAATCTGCTTCCTTTGATTTGCTTTAAATTTGTATTACCTCAGTTAAAAATAGATCTTACTTGAGTGCAATTATTCTATTATTAACAACTTCTAGTGTTCCATTAAAGGCCTGTGTCAACATGAGCTTTGTCAAAGGAGGCTCTTAAAAGAAGCCCAATGTGTACAGTTTAGGTCACATGTGACAGAAATTAAATTGGCACACTTCAGCATAGAGACTCTGTGTTCCTGGCACTGATAGTGAGCCCAGTGCCGTTGAGAGAAGGCTCAGCTGTCATTCAGTGATCCATTAGCACTCCAGTTCCAGCCTGCAGTGTCATATTCCTCATTCTCACAAAGATAGTATTCCCCAGAGAAGCCCAATACCTGAAGGAAGAAAAAGAGGATAGAAATGACAGCCACACTATCAAACCAAGAGCAAATAGCATGGGCAGCAGCTGAGATGTCAGTTTGAGCGCCAGCATCTTAAATCGAGATGGAGAATTGAAACCTACTGTGTGTATTATTAAATGATCCCTTATGATCCTTTCCTGCCTTCTGGTTGGAGAGCATCTTTAATGACATCTTTCTCTGTTTGGCTCCAGCAGGAAATCAAGGCAACCACCAGGCATCCTTTAACTTTGAACAGCAGAAATGTTTCGCTCCATTTGTACAGCAGGCTCATTCATGGAAGCGGTGAATAAAATAAACACCTGTTGCTTTTGGGGGGGGGGCGGGCTGGGGAGGGGAGGGGGGGAGAATCTTCTTTCAGAGTAATCATGAAGTAAAAAAAAATGGAACAAAAAATATAGAGAATACATTTTTTCTTTCTTAGTCCCTTGGCTGGCTTAAGAATGATGAAGCTAAAATGATTACCCTAAAGAAAAAAAATTCTGCGATTTTTGTGTTTGGGTGTGTGCGTCTGCATAGATATGTCTTTTGCTACCTGGGTGGTACTAAACCCAGTGGGGAATAAAGCAGATTGCCAGCCTATCTCTGGAATTCTATCAACTCCCTTCAGTGGATTAATGCCCCAAGGATTGAAATAGCTATGGTGTGGCTTTATCTGTAGCCAGTAGAAAATTCCATTGTACATTCTTCTCTGTTTGGCTATCTGTGTTTATGCACCTGGTTGAGAAGGGGAAAAAAAGATAAATAAAGCCAGCATATTAGGTCCTTTATACACTAAGATTGGCAGGTTACCAAATCTCCCCCCCTCCCCAGCCCTACATCTTTGGATTAAAGCTTCCGGCATGATCCTCAAGGGTCCATCTTCAATGTTGCAACTCAATTTGCTGTAAAGCAAATATATGCCACCATCTTACCCATAATGGACCAAATAATTAAACCAAAACAATTGTGCAAACTATATAAAAATGTGTAGAAAGTTAGCCCCCACCCCTCTTCTAGAAGAATGAAATAATTTGAGAGACATTAAAAAGGAAGAATATTATATTTCCCTAAAGGAGAAACATGCTCTTGGAAAGCAGCCCCTTACCTTTCTTAATAGCTCCAGCAGGACTGGGCCAGCCTATCTACAAGACAAAAGACCTTCAGCCCCAGGGTGACATGGCCCTTCATGACATAGTAAAACCGTTTAGCAGAAGACACAGAGACCACTGCCTTGCAATCTCCTAAGGATGTTGCATCACCCAGCAAATCTCAACCAAGCCTGGGAGCTCAGACAAACATGATCCCATAGGAATCTGACAACAGCCAATAGAATACATGTTCTTGCACAGGAACAGGAAGCTCAAATTCAAAGACCAAGAGAAAGTATAAAAACCCTTCACTCTCAACTCTACGTGGCCAGCTGCCCAGAACCACATGTGCTTGGTGGTTCTGCTTCATCAATAAATGGACCCTCTTTCTAATCAGCCTCCAGCCTCCATTTTGTCTCCAGTGTCTTTCTCCCATCTTGGAACTGAACCAATTGTATATTTCTTCCAACAAAGGACATATGCTAATTGTTCCCCTAGATACAATTCTTCATATTTTTTTGTTTCAACAAAAAGCACCCCAGGAATGCTGTGTTAGTCATAGGTGTGCTTAAATGTAACCTGATGTAAAGTTCACAAACTTTAAAATTCATATCATTCCGAATATTTTTCATAGTTAATTTCTCAACTTCTCTCCCCCCCCAACCTTAATAGTTGAGGACTACTCCTGAGAAACAATTCTCAAAAGTTTTCATGGACAAATTTTGGCAACAAATCATTTCCTGCCAAAATTTACTGGTACATACCTGATGACTAGCAGTTTTCAGCAACACATGGGGAAAGTTCCTGGAGTTGTATCCAAATTTCAGGTGCAGGTAGAGAAAGCAGGTCTAATTATGTGTAATAACTATCATAATTCCTTCTGCAGGTAAGGAAAATCCCTTTACTTTGTCATTCTGACTCTAGAAGCAAGGCAACACAAACTACATTGAAAAATGTTACCAATACACTGCATGCTCCTGCCCATATAATTGCTAAAAGAGTCAAGTTTGTCAAAGCTATCATAATAAATAGAACATGGCTGAGTTAGGCAATCAATCTGACACTAATATGGATGTGGAATTACATTTTAAAAAGAATGAATTGGCTTATCAGTATTCTTAACCAAGTCAGATTCACTAATGCACTAATTGATGGATAAGATGTTCCTGCTCGTTATGTGTAGGAAACAGAAGCATTAAAAGATTACACTGATCAGCATAAACTTTCATGAAGGACTAATATTTACTGGCTATTCCACGATTATAGGAAAAGTCAATAAAAAAGCTTTGATCAAATTGACTGGCACTCCTTAAATTCAGTGCACCATTCTTTCCATATTCCTTCCTCTAGCAATCATTTAAAGAGACAAGCTAGAACATGCTCTTTCCAGAAAAAAATGTACTAGGAATAATTTGCCAGCACCCCAATTTTTGTGTCAACTAACAATTATGCTTCTATTCTTTTCTTTCGTTTGAAATGTCCTTTTAGGAGGGGGTTGTTTGCTGCTTTTCTCTTGATGTAATTCAGAGAACTCTACAGAATCATTTGCTATCTTTGTGTGGTCTTGAACACTTTCCTTTTGTGGGATGAAATATCCATCTGGTTCAGTTCCAAGCCGGGAGAAAGACACTGGAAAGATGGAGGTGATTGGAAAGAAAGTTTAATGATGAAGCAGAACCACCTGGATTCTGGGCAGCTGACCACATGGAGTTGAGAGTGGGGATGTTTTATACCTTCTCTTGGGTTTTGCACTTGAGTTTCCTGTTCCTAGAACAGGATGTTCTACAAGAACATGTGTTCTATTGGCTGTTGTCAGATTCCTATGGGATCATGTTTGTCTGAGCTCAGACTTTGCTGCAGGGAATTTCAAAATATCCTGTCTTGAATGGATTTCTGCCTGCAGTATTTGCTTTGCCTGTGAATAGAGCTACCTGGATATTTGGCTTCTTTCAATAAGCTCTTTATCTCTTAAGTGCTGACATCTGCTAAGAGCTATTAAGAAAGCTGGGAGTTGCTTTCTGTCTCCAAGAGCATGTATCTCCATTCCTCATTTAGGGAAATACAATATTCTGCCTTTTAAAAATATTCCTCAAAATATTTCTTCTAGGAAGAAAAATATTTCTTCTAGGAAGAAATATTTCTTCTAGGAAGGTGGATGCTGACTTTCTACACTTTCTTCCAAAAATAGAATTAGATTACAATATAGACAAATAAAAATTTGCAATAGAATTAGCAATGTCTTTCTTTAAAATATTTATAAATTACCCCAAATCACACCTTTCTATTTATACCATTGAAATTGGAACTTTTTCTAATTTTTCAACCAAGGAAGTTTATTCTTTTATCTTACATAAAATTGCAAAACGAATGTCATTCAGAACAACTGTAGCTATATTAGAGTAGACCAGATTATCCAGTTCTTTCTCCAACTTTCTCCCTTGAACCTGCCTTACTCTCTAAAATTCCAAATATTTGCTTTGTAGGACATTCCATCTTTTAAACATCTTCTCTAATCTCCCCTCTCAACTTTCATCCATTCTATTTTTTAAAGAGCATCCATTTTATTTCAAATAATATCTGAAGTATATTTTGTGTAACAATTTTCTTCAGATTGCTCTAGTGAGCCCCTCTTTTACCCTTGTTCTAAAGGACAATTTTTTAATAGTAATAAAGAAAGTAAAGATATCTCAAACAGGCAAAATAAAAAGACAAGCCTCTTCTTTTTTTCCTCTTTTATTATCTCTGCTTTTTACAGTTTTGTTTTAGTACTTCTCAATTGTTTCAGTTACAGCATGCATCAAATCTCCATGGCAACTAAACAACACAGTCTGATTTTTTACCTTATCTTTTGTTATGTAGATTCCACCAATTAAATACACTGTTTAGGAATAAATAACAAGCATTCTTAGGCAGAAATGGTCTTCTAACTGATTTAATGCAAATTTACCCCAAGCCACTTTCATCAAAAATAAAAATGATACAAACAAAAGTAGAAAAATGGGGGAAATGGTTATTTTAAATTTTTTACTGTTTTGAGTTTACTCGGTTTGCAGTTTACTCATGAGGAACTGCTGCCTGGAGCACACATTGTTTTTCTCATTCTTCCTGTTATTCAGGGAGATTGAGCTAGCTTGAATCCACCTTCCAACCAGCATTTTGATTTGTGGTGTCCCTCTGCACCTTCAATGAACGTCATAATTTCTCACCAGACGTTCCAAATCACTTTTTAGGCTTTTTGGGCCAAAGGCAGAATTGCATTTTTGAGACTGTGCTATGACACTGTCCCAAAATATTTGTAATGCCTGGTGTAGTTAGCTTTTAAAAAATCTGAGAAACAACTACAATGTGAATTTAAGGGAATGAAGAAAGAATTTAAGGTGTTTGGAGAAATATCCCTCTGGTTCAGTTCCAAGCCGGGAGAAAGGCCCTGGAGATAAAATGGAGGCTGGAGGCTGATTGGAAAGAAAGGTTCTCTTTATTGATGAAGCAGTACCACCAACCACATGTGATTCTGGGCAGCTGACAAAATGGAGTTTAGAGTGGGTGGGTTTTTATACTTTCTGGATTCCTATGGGGGTCATGCAGGGGTTATGTAGGGGTCATACATGGCTCTTTAGGCAAAAGAGGAAATGCAAAATTCTAATTTTGTCAACCTTTTGTTTGTTGCTTATCTGAGTTTCTGTCTTGACCCAGTCTTTCTGAATGGATTACCAAATCTGCATTTCTAAAAGCTGGCCTCCTCAGTTTCTGCTTGGGGCAGGGAGACTGGGGCTGATTTCTGCCTCCCTTAAGATTTTTTTTTCATTTCTTCTTTTTGGGATATATTCTATCCTGCCTTTTTAATATTTCCCAAAATATTTCATTCTTCTGGGGGGGGGGTGTTCCCACAAAGAAAAACAATGATTAATAGATATAAAATATAATATACTCCATGGTCAATAAAATATTTATTCTTGCATCCTTGGGAGGAAAAACACAAAAAAGTGAACCTTTGACATTTTGAAAACACCCGAGCACTTTCTGTTTGAAATGTGCTATATTTTTTTTATTCTGGTGTGACATTTAAATCAATAACATGCAGTAAAAGCCCACATTGGTGTGATATTTTTATTGCTCCCAAAAGTTTAAAATTTCTGTATACAATACAAGGAAAAGAGGGAAAATAGGTTAAAACTCAAACTCAAACTACTACATACCATCATCTTCGATGGTGGGTTTCACATTATGTTACTACTGGTTCATCGTGTGCACACACACTTGCTTTGTGCATGTATGCGCCCAGTTTGCGTGCATGCCTGCCTTCTGCACATGTGCCTGGCCTCAAAAACATGCCTAAATAGGATGGCATAGAGCCATAAATAGGATGGCCCACCCGCAATTTCTGTTAAATGATCAGAGGTGGTATTCAGTTTGTCTGAACCAGTTTGTCTGAACCGTCTGAATACCACCTCTGATCATTTTGCTAGATGGGTGAAAGAGCAGTGCTTAGAAATGAACCATCACACTGCTAATCGTCAGTGTTATCTCCATTAGCCAGATTTCAGGATTCATCCACACTGCATGCTGTCAATAAAGGCACAATGTCAGTGCATGTTACAACTATTCTTCACCATATTCTTTTATGAGAAAATGGGTTAAATATACTTGCGAAAATATAGTACACCTAAATGGACTTGGAAATTCAGAGATGTTTTCTGCCTGGTTTTATCCCAAGAAATGCAACATCTGCCTGGTTTTATCCCAAGAAATGCAATTCCATGCAGAAGCTAATTGTATTCAGAAACTTGAATGTTTTACTTGGGACCTATATCCCAAATATATTTGGGAGGATATTTGAGATATATAATACATTTCTGTCTTGGATTAGAAGGTAAAAAAATAAGCTGTTGTCTTGAGGAGAGGAAGTAAGGGCAAGATCTGCCAGCTAATCAACAACCTCCAGACAGTCCCATAATGGTTGCAACATACTTCCAGCAAAAGTGGCATTTTGGGCATTTCCATATGAGAACTCTGTGCCAATTCAAAGTGGCTCTGGAGTTTTTACAGAAAGGAACCTCCGCAGAGATGGTGCACATTCCATCTTTGCATTCGATGTGTTTCCCCAAGTCCTGTGAAAAAGGAATATTGGCTTGGATTTGGAGGAGTAGAAATGTCAAGAATTCTCTTTGTCTTTCCTTTTCTTCAGTAGGACATAAGCAGGCAGACTATGTGTCACGTTTTTTGTGAGAATTTTTGTTTCTGTGATGGCTTGGCATGCTATATTCCCAGAATTCAATGGGAATTTTAATAGAGGAGTCACATGGCTTGATAGCTAAGCAGTTTCAGCCAGTTGAAAATGCTTTAAAAAAAAAACCTAATATAATTGGATTGAAAAGCATGAAATTAGTGGCAATGCTGGGAAGGTGAATGTGAAGATCCTTCTCTCCCTCCCTTCCTCCCTCCCTCCTCTCTTCCTTCCAACCCTCTTTCCTCCCTTCCCTCCCTCCCTCCTTCCTTCCTTCCTTCCTTCTTTCCTTTCTCCCCTCCCTCCCTGCTTCCTTTCTCCCCTCCTCCCTCCTCCCTTTCCTTCCTCTCTCTCCCTCCTTCCTTCCCTCCCTCCTTCCAGCCCTCTTTCTTTCTCTCTCTTTCCTTCCTTCCTTCCTTCCTCATCGTTCCTATCACCCATCTCCTCCCACTTATGACTGCATGACTGTAACTTTGTTGTTTGTATCCTTACGATTTATATTGACTGTTTCTTAATATGATTTGATTGCTTATTTGTACCCAATGACTATCATTAAGTGTTGTACCTTATGATTCTTGACGAACCTATCTTGTCTTTTTATGTACACCGAGATCATATGCACCAAGACAAATTTCTTGTGTGTCCAATCACAGTTGGCCAATAAAGAATTCTATTCTATTCTATTCTATTCTATTCTATTCTATTCTATTCTATTCTATTCTATTCTATTCTATTCTATTCTATTCTATTCTATTCTATTCTATTCTATTCTATTCTATTCTATTCTATTCTATTCTATTCTTTCCTTCCTTCATCCCTCCCTCTCTCTTTCTTTCTTTTTTCTGTTCCCATTTTTCAGCCTGCAAGGAGAACACTTATTGGCTCATTTGTATTGTCAGTGTCTTTCTCTGCATGTCAAACTGAAGTAAGAACGAAGATGATTACCAGATGTGCTGCCTCCTCATGGAGAGAAGAAAGAGAAGATGAACAAAGAAGTAGGCCCTTTAACAAAGCCCTTTGGCCTTTAACAAATGGAAAAATGCCCTTGTAAGACAATGTCCTGTTAGCAGGATAGAAAATCAGGGGGGATATAACATGTTATATTTAAAAAGAAGGAAAGAAAAGATATTGCAAAGCTAGCTGGGCTTTATAGCTAACATAACGAATTGTCCAATTTGATCAGAAACCATCTCCTCTTCAACTTGTCCTGAGAAACTACAACCCCTGAAATCCTAGTGCCTCACCTTTTGGGGATTTCATGGGATAGAAGTCCTAGGCAGATATTGGAGATGCAAGGATACTCTGAGTTATGTTTATAAGCCATCTTTCTTCCCTTGCATCCTTCCCTACTTGAAAATGTAACTTTTTGTGCAGGTTTAATACTACAGGAAGCATTTTACATGCAGCTTATCTTATTGAAAGGTTGATTGGATTTTGGATCTCATCAGTGCTGATCACACTGAATGCAAAAGGAAGGGGATACTTTATAGATACAATAATTCTAAGGCAATCATTTGTAAGGCAATCAGAAAGGAAAGCATTTGGTGAACCAATTCTTGGACTAACCGATGATTCAGAACAATGTCTTTGAACAGAGAGGACTGGGCAGGCACAATTTCTTTGGGAGGTGGAGGGAAGCCAGGAAGGAGGAGGAGGAGGAGGAGGAGGAGGAGGAGGAATCACTCAAGAGCTTTTCTCTCCATCAAGAGCTGTCACTTAAGTGAAGCTCCAGAATCCTCTTTTCTCTTGCTGTCCCCAATTAATTTATAGCATCTAGGCTTTCTTTTCTTGAACATGTTACCTTCACATCCTCCTTTTACTTAACTCCTGATGATTAAAGCTAAGGCACGTGCACTCTCTATATCCAAAACACGCCCACCCACCCACTTTAACTTGTACCAAGTATATATTGTACCTGCTGTCCTACAGGGATCATTCATTGCAATTCCTTCCATACTGCTTAAATACTTTTGCCCTATTTCTTTTTCAAAGTTGTTGCAGTTTCCTGTTGACTTCCCTTCTTCCACTGAGTGCTTTGGGAATGTTTCATGTGGTCAACTCTTTGAGGTTTTAAAAGCTATGTCCCCACTGCTACCTCCTCAGCAATTTCTTCTTTTTTTCCCATTCTCACCCCCCCCCCCCCCCCCCATATAGTGTTACTGTATTGTTTCACAGCAAAATCCAGTTTCTCTGTCTAGGGCGCAGATGTTCATTAATTCTGAGATCCATATTCATTTTGGTATGTCTGGATTTTAAATACACTTATGCTAACATGCTGGATTTTATTTATTTGTGTTTAAATTTACATGCTGCCCATCTCACTGTTCAAGGCTGTCAGGATGGTCCCTGTCTAAACATTTGTATATACCTTGAACATAAAGCCTGTAGATTCTTTCAGTCCATAATAGGTTTGTTTACATTTCCACTGTAATCCAAAATGCATATGTAATTATGAGAATAGAATAGAACAACAGAGTTGGAAGGGACCTTGGAGGTCTTCTAGTCCAACTCCCTGTTTAGGCAGGAAACCCCACACCACTTCAGACAAATGATTGTCCAATCTCTTCTTAAAAACTTCCAGTGTTGGAGCACCCACAATTCCTGGAGGCAAGTTGTTCCACTGATTAATTGTTCTAACTGTCAGGAAATTCCTCCTTAGTTCTAAGTTGCTTCTCTCCTTGATTAGTTTCCACCCATTGCTTCTTGTTCTACCCTCAGGTGCTTTGGAGAATAACTTGACACCCTCTCCTTTGTGGCAGCCCCTGAGATATTGGAACACTGGTATCATGTCACGCCTAGTCCTTCTTTTCATCCAACTAGACATACCCAGTTCCAGCAACCATTCTTCATACGTTTTAGCCTCCAGTCCACTAATCATCTTTTTTACTCTTCTAGAGTCTCCACATCTTTTTTACACTGTGGCGACCAAAACTGGATGCAGTGTTCTAGGTGTGGCCTTACCAAGGCATTATAAAGTGGTATTAACACTTCACATGAACTTGATCTGCAGCACACTGCTGGCTCATATTTAATTGGTTGTCCAAGATCCCTCTCACAGTTACTACTGTTGAGTGAGGTACCACATATATTGTACCTGTGCATTTTGTTTTTCTTGTCTAAATGTAGAACCTTATTTTTTTCACCATTGAATTTCATTTTGAATTTTAATTTGAGTTTGGTGAACTCAAAATCCTTGAATTTTGAAATGAAATTCAATTTTAATTGAGTTTGGTGAACACTGAAAACATACCTAAACATTTTTTTGAAGTACTTAAATTGAATCTGTGGATGTATGTAGCAATTCTTATTAAATGCATTAAGTCTCCATGGCTTCTTCCATAAATACTTTTGGCCTATAAAGTGTTAACATTAGCCATAGATGAGAATATAGGTAATTCATGATTGAACTGTGAAGTTCTTGGTGCTCTATGGACTTTATTGTTTGCTTGCAGATATTTTATTACCTGATTAGGTAACATCCTAGTCAGTGTTAGTGATTATGGGTTTGGGTTCCTGTTTACATACAATTGGTTGCCCTGTCAGTCTTGGCAGAGAGGTGGTTTTCTCCTTGCTAATTTCTTAATTAAGGTATTGTTTTCTGTTTTATTGTTTGTCTGGTATTAATCTCTGCTTATTTGAGTATTGGCTGCTGGAGAAGATGTATTCCAATCTTTTTGTTTACTTCTTAGCTTTTTTATGTCAACATTAGATCTAAATGTTTGTTTAATGCTTTTTTTTTTTTGAAAATTCATTTTATATTAGTAGTTGTATACTGAAGATACAATGGAGGTTTATTGGATTATTGGATTAATTCATTGGATTAATTCATTGGAATTTACTTTCAGTAAGTATGCCTAAATTTGCTTAAGGTTCTGACTTTTTATGGCATAATTCAGTATAAGCAAGTTATAGTTGATTTGGGATATGTATTTTTAATAGGCCGAACTCTTTAAAATGTCACATTCTAACCACTTCTATGACATTTTTAGAGTGCCCGACTTAATAAATGTTCTCAAGTATTCTGCCTTTTATGTTCTAGCTTCTTACATTTAGAAAACACATTTTGTTAAATCAGCAAAGATAACTGAAATATTGTTACTTGTCAGTTTATATGATGATGGACTTTTTAGAATCCTGGGATCCATAGCTTTCTTATGACATCTTTAAAATTCAATAAAGGTCAGACAAATGGTATCTGTGTGTACTTCAAGATATGTGCAGAATTTTAAGAAATTCAAATTTGGCTTCCAGTAAAAGAATAATTGAGTTAAAAATGATACTTGACACAATTTAAAATATGATGGCCTCTATTTTACTAGCAGTGGTAAACGTTGCCTGAGTGCAGAAAACAGAGAGAGAATGGTAGACTTATAAAAAGATGAATATCTTTTTGCCAAATAGGAATAGATGACCATAATATTTATTGATTACAGCTAACACAAGTGAAAAATTGGAATGCAACCCAAACAAATTTTCCCAGTTTTAAAAAAGTCAGAAGAGTACATCTGAATCTTTTAATAGCTTTCACACCATCAGATATTGGGAGAGATCATGCATACTACCAAACTGAGAATTAGTAAAAAATGTTGGAAATTTCTCTATCTGAGGAGAATCTTCAGAAGGAAAGAGAATTTCAGCTGAATTCTCATTGGTGGAATGCAATGTTTTTTGCATTTAGTTATGAAGTTACAAATTGCAGGGTCTCTTCATAACTAAATATGAAGTATAAGGGTATGAATATCCCATATTTTGCCGTACAATCCATTGTACCAGGCTTTGCAATTTCTTCAGCCTCCCATACTTCAATATTAATATTAAATATTAATATTAATTTAATAATTAATATTAAAAATTAAATCCTGAGAAGAAATCCTGAGGTAACTTCATTACCTCTGTGGATATATTATTGGGTATATTTCTCTAAAAAAGTCTTGCATTTAAGAAAGAATTTGGAAAAACCACTTGTCAAATTTCTATGCCCACGTAGAAATTTGTGCAGATATTTAAAAGGCATTTGTTCCTGGATCTATTTTCAAGTTGCTCTTGGACAGTGGGGGTGAATGAGAGGGAAGACAACCACAGTTTATATTTAGCTCCAGAAACATTGGTAGACAAATAGCCTGTATTCCAAACAGCCAATCACTCATAGCTGATTAAGTTTGCCAGTTTAAATTCTGTTTGTCTCAAATTCAGTGTGTCCACTTCTTGTGCAGAATTTTGAATTTGATAATTCAAGCAAACAGCCAAACTAGGTTACTCTGCCTGTATGAAATACAGAAAAGTTTTCATTAAGCATCATTTTTCCAACCTCCAAACTTGACACATCAGGAGGACTATTTTATGTATATTTAATGCATAGTTAATGTCTTTGGGTTGATACTATCATTACCATTCCAAATGTAATGCTTAGGAAGCCAAAGATAAAATTAGGTAGAATATTATTTTGCAGGGTTAAAGTGAATTTCTGTCTTTAATCTCACTCCTCTCTCCCCTCTTTTGTGGGCAGAGTATTTGGAAAAGATTATTAAAATTCTCCTTCTCATAGTATTTTCCAGCTGGATTTAATTATTTAATTTACCCTGTTGTTTTAGAGATATATTTTAAGTTTTATTAGAAAGGAGTTGGCATCTCCCAGCTGATTGCTATGGAAACTATGATATCAATGCTTGCTCATTTTGCTTTCTACCCATTTTAAGTCCTCTTAACACTCATCTCACCTTCATTTAATTCTGAACTCCCCAGGTAAGGCTGAAAATTCTCAGATATGAACTTTCTAATTCAAAGTGCTTTTCTATCATTAATAGATAACATAATCCAATACTGGAACACCATAGATCAGTGTTTCCCCATTTTGTCATTTTAAGAAGTGTGGACTTCAACTCCCAGAATTCCCTAGCTAGCAGGCTGACAGGAGAATTCTGGGAGTTGAAGGCCACAGATCTTAAAATAGCCAAGCTTGAGAAATACTACTATGCATAGGTGAAATGCTACCAGTTCGCACCGGTTTGAGTGAACTGGTAGTAAAAAAATGCTACCAGTTTGTCCGAACCAGTATTTCCGGCGATCAGCTGTGCCGGGTGATTTACATTCGCTAGAAAGCAGCAAATCCTGCTTTCTAGCAAATCTAAATCACCCGGCACAGCTGTTCCCCCTTTGCTGTTCTACTTACCTTCTTAATCCTCCTTTTTCCACGCTGCGTGGTAGCGCCTGTAGTGTGCATGTATGCGCAGCACGTGTTTGGAGTGCACAGCACATGCTCACACAGTGAACTGGTGGCAAATCTTGGACAATTTTATCTCTGGTACTGTGGATAATGGAAAGTTCATATGTGTGTGTGTATACTCACAAACACATACACACACAAACATATATATGAAATTAACTTCTGACATTCTACTACAGCTATTTTTAAAGCTTAATTCACTCTATCGTTTGCCAATACTAATAGAAAAATCTTTTATCAAAAAATTATTTTCATTTACCTGACACAGTATCTTTTTATTGAAATCATGCCAGGATAACATTAATATCAGCAATTTCATCTCTCAATAATAGGTACCTTAATATACCTAATTAAAATCCTACAGGGATGCACAGCATAAAATATCAGGAATAGTCATCTTTTGATAGAATTGATAGCGACATCTAAAGTCTCACTATCAATTCAAAAAGCAAACTGACAATGAATTAAAATGCTTTTCCCTCTTACTCTCCAATGAATGTTGGTGTGCTATCCTGATGGCAGTAAAAGCTTTGAATCACTTAAATAAATAATTCTAGTATAACAATGAATCCTTTGTGCAGCAGTCTGCCTTCCACTCAGATGATAGTTGGACCATTAATTACAAATCAGTAAGATTGATAAAGGGATGTGGTGGCTTAGTGGCTAAGATGCTGAGCTTGTCGATCGAAAGGTCGGCAGTTCAGCGGTTCGAATCCCTAGTGCTGCATAAGGGAGTGACGTCCTGTTACTTATCTCAGCTTCTGCCAATCTAGCAGCTCGAAAGCACGTAAAAAAGCACTTTGGTGGGAAGGTAACAGCACTCTGTGCGCCTTTGGCATTTAGTCATGCTGGCCACATGACCATGGAGACAGCGCTGGCTCTTTGGCTTAAAAATGGAGATGAGCACCACCTCTAGACCTGGAAACGACTAGCATGCCTCTGCAAGGGAATCTTTACCTTTACCTTATGATAGATAAGTTAAGATTTTTAACTTATAGTCAAGTTAAGATTTTTAAAGAGGTTACTATGCACTGGCGTATGTTCTTACTTGAAAGTTTTATTGCAAAGCTTCAAGCAAGGTTCTCTGGGAACAAAGGGTCATTTAAGAACCAGGAAACCTAATTAAACATGAAACATTGAGGGCTCAGGGCGGAATCCTGTTTGGTTCTGCAATGATAGAAGTTATCCAGTTATTGAAAACTTTTCTGACATTCTAGTGACAACCGA
The DNA here is from genome assembly GCA_030761175.1 of Masticophis lateralis. Classification (NCBI taxonomy): domain Eukaryota; kingdom Metazoa; phylum Chordata; class Lepidosauria; order Squamata; family Colubridae; genus Masticophis; species Masticophis lateralis. The sequence goes on along the minus strand of JAUDYJ010000007.1, from coordinate 66,412,024 downwards.
AATCAGTTTTATTTCATACCTTATAAACATATTTGTGGTTGATTGTGGTGGGTTTTTTCCCTCTGTTTCTGATGGAGGGGAAGTATTGTGATTGCCAAGTTTTTCAAGGCTGGCAAACTCAGCAAACAAGAACCCCTTGTATTTCTTTGTTGATAGTAGACTAATGTAACAGATTCCTGAAAGCGTATCAAAGCAATTATCTCAATCAGCTTCTACTTAGTATAATTAAGGCGAGGTCATTCTAAGTCTCTTTCTAACATTTTTCCCCTGTTCCCAAATTGAGAAACATTTTTGTAAAGTCGTAGTCCTTGTCTTTGTCCTTGTCCTCCTTGTCCTCCTCGTCCTCCTCTCCTCCTCCTCCTCCTCTGTCTCTGTCTCCGTGTCCATCTCTGTCTCCTTCTCCTTCTTCTCCTTCTTCTCCTTCCTGCTCCTTCTGCTCCTCCTCCTCCTCCTCCTCTTCTTCTTCTTCTTCCTCCTCTTCTTCTTCCTCCTTTTCCCATTCCTCCCCTCCCCCTCCCCCTCCCCCTCTTCTTCTTCTCCTCCTCCTCTCCCTCCTCCTCTTCTTTCTCTTCCTCCCTTTATTTGTATTAATTGTACACCATTGGGATTTCTTTAGGATTGGAGCAGGTTAAACAAACAATATAACATTTTTTTTGCTTTCTATTTGTAGCCCGAATGTTGCCCATCACAATTAATTAGTTTTGATGTGCCTAGTGCCACCCTTTTAGGACTGACAGAATTGGGACAACTACTAGAAAGCACCAAATAATAGAGGGAAAACTTTTTTCCCTGTCTTTTATTGTCCCAAAGGTGCTTTTCAAAATGCAGCTTTGTTTTCTTGGTTTTTTTCCCTCTGAAAACGTTTCGCTTCTCATCCAAGAAACTTCTTCAGTTCTGAAGAAGCTAAAGAGGCAGAACTGAAGAAGATACTTATTATTCTGTACTTGCAGCCCTTGAGCTGGACAATGAATATTGCTTAGCCAAACTTCAGTACTATAATCAATAAAAAAAAGAGCCTCAGATAGTTCAACAGGCTAGATAGCCTGTTATTAACATTCAGCTGTCTGCAATTATTGCAAGTTCGAGGCTCAAGGTTGACTCAGCCTTCCATCCTTTCTAAGGTAGTAAATTGAGGACTCAGTTTGTGGGGGCAATAAGCTGACTTTGTATAAAAATATACAAAAATATGAAGGCCATTGCTTAACGCATTGTAAGCCGCCCTGAGTCTCCGGAGAAGGGCAGCATATAAATCTAATTTTTTAAAAAATGACCATTTTAATGACCAGCATGGAGTTTGCGGAATGAAGATTCTGATTCATGTGTTGACTTCCTATATGTAAGACTGTATCTGTGAAACTTTATTCCTGCAGACATTTGTATCATATGACCCTCTGTTATACATTAATACAAGATACACGCCTATTGTTCAGGGAATTAAAATATTTTGAGAGAATTCGGGAAGAAAGCGGAATTAGAAAGCTAGTTCAACTGCTACCAATGCCAGTTGTTCATCCTATTTTGTATATGGTTATGTTCTTTGGTTCACATTATATTTACTGTAGATTTTATGCGACTTTGAGTTGTTTCGATTGGACATCCTATGACTGTGATGACAAACCTATGGCACGGGTGGGCACGCAAGTGTTGCCCTAGCTCAGCTCCAGCACGCATGTACACACTAGCCAACTGATTTTTAAGCCTCCTGGTCCCACTGGAAATTGGGAAACTGGCTGTTTCTGGCCTCTGGAAGACCTCGGGGGGGAATGGGGAACACTGTTTTTGCCCTCCCCAGGCTCCTAGAAAGCCTCTGGAGCCTGGAGAGGGGGAAAAACGGACCTACCGAGCCCACCATGCCATTGTGTGCCAAGAGCAGGGGGAAGTGTGGGGGGATTATGTACGCATGCGCAGGAGGGCAGGGCGCATTGAATTATGGATGTGAGTATATGCACCCGTGACTTCCCACGCTCCCCCCGCTTTTGGCACACAACGGCAAAAAGGTTATTCATCACTGTCCTAGAAGGTGAAGGATCTGAAAGGTCTTTAATGAAACCCCAATTTATATAAGAATTTTAATAAGCAATTAGCAAATTGTACTGTAGACTCTGCAGAAGCTAGCAGAGCTTATATAAAGACAGTAGCTAGGAAAAAATATTGCATTAAAGGAATATGCAAAGGGTCATTGTATAGAAAAAAGCTTTGATGGTTTAAGGCGGTGACCATATTTAATACTTCCCTAATAGGCTCCTCCAATGAATACTAACTGGATCCAGGCATTAAAGACGATTCTATCAATGTACGACAGTAATGATCTATTAAATTAAAGTTGATTAGTTATAATTGTAATATAACCAATTAAATGAAGAATTTAATTTGCACGTGTGAATAGAGAGAAATAAAAATATCTTCAATAACTTCTGTTATTGAAATTGTCAATAAAATCAATATAAAGGATTCCTTGGTTTCTGGTTTAACAAAACCACTTTAAAGGGGGAAAAAAAACTTTCTATAGGGGATAAAGGCATAACTGAAGGAACTTTTGAATCTAAATTTCAAAAGCAATTTGTTCTGGACAGAGGAAGAAGGCCTTGAATTAATTGGCAGAGCAAATGAGGTAATTATGAGGTAAAACAACCTACCATCATAAACTAAGATATCACCTGAAGGTACAGTCTGTAATGATGAAACCATATTCAGTCATGCTGTCAAGAAAAACATTTGTAAACAGCATACACTCTACACCATCTTTAACTCTATGATGGAAAAATCAGACTAAGTGTACAGAATAAACAGAATGCACTGTAGAGTCCACATTTTTTTTTGCTTTAATTATTGCATTTCCTGGAAAAAAATAATAATGGCAATAAATTGGGTGTATGTGGCAATCTGTTCTGACTAGCTGTCAGTAACATTTTCTCTTTGGCTTTTTTTAAAGTGTCCCTTCCAATGGAAACAAAATTAGAAACCTTATAAAAGCTGGCAAGTCCTTGCAAGCAGCAAGGGTTTGTTCACAAGAGTTGGATGCACAAATTCCATATGTGGAAAAAAAAACCCACAAGCTTATCCTTGATAATGCAAATTACCTACGCAAGGACCTATGAACAACTCTGCACTTAATAGATTGAAGCTGCAATATTTTGGGGGGTGTAATGCTAGTTATTATAGGTGCATAACTGACATTTAATGTATCTCACTCTCTGTCCCTACATTTTCATAAACCAAGAGAATATATTTTTCCGTAACTTTAAATATAGCTATTTGAAGATTTGGATATGCCATGTTTATTTGCGTGTGAACTTACTTCATGTGTCAGAATGAATTAAGTTCACCCGCCTTCGGTTACATATAAAAAACAGTAATCATCATCATATGATTCTAAGTGCAAATGGTGCAATGAAGCAGAACAAGAATTATATACTCAGCTCATGCAAGATTTCACAAACTATCCTCAACTTATAACAGTCCATTTAGTGACCATTCAAAGTTACAATGGCACTGAAAAAAGTGAGTTATGACCATTTTCATAGTTACAACATCCTCATGGTCACGTAATCAAAATTTGGATGTTTGGCAACTGGCTCATATTTATGACTGTTGCAGTGTCCTGGGATCATGTGATCACCTTGTGTGACCTTTTGACAAAAAAAAAAATAAAGTCAATGGGGAAACCAGATTCACTCAACAACTATGCTACTAACTTAACAACTGCAGTGATTCATTTAACAATTGTGGTCATAAAATGGGGCAGAATTCACTTAACAAATGTCTCACTGAGTAACAGAAATTCTGGACTCAACTGAGGTCGTAAATCGAAGGCTACCTGTATGAAACCCTGAAGTTGTTCCAGAATGATTATGTTCACCTCAAAAAAAGAACTTATTTGAATTTCACATGAGAAGATCACAGCAGAACACTGAAGAAATTCAGGCTGAATTAAGGATTAATACGTACCGTATTTTTCAGACTATAAGACGCACCTTAGTTTTTGGGGAGGAAAATAAGAAAAAAGGTGATTGGCAGGTTGATCGGCCTCCTGGAATACCCCCAATCAACTGTTCTCAGAGGTTAATTTTAGCAACAGGTTCCTTGGTTGTGAGGTCTGTGCCTTGCTTTTTTTTTCTGCCTCTGAAACTTCTGAAACACTGTTTCATAAAAAACTTTTTTTCTGCCTCTGAATGCCTCCAAAACAGAGCTTCAGGAAAAAAGCCTCTGAAACTTCCTTTCAGAGGCTTTTTTTCTGAAGCTTCATTTCTGATCCTTTTCTCAGCCTCTGAAATCTCAGTTTGAGAGGCTGGGCAGGGCTACATTCGGAGTATAAGACGCACCCAGATTTTCACCCTCTTTTGGGGGGGGGAGATGTGTCTTATACTCTGAAAAATACAAGTTCTGCAGCAGTTCTAATTATATGTGAAGCCCTCCCTTCCCCTGATTAGAACCCTTGGGGCTCCATCTATCCTATAACTCCAAATAAGGCTATATCAGAGAGGTGCTGTGAGCACATGAGGTCCAAATAACTTCTTCCAAATCATTTTAAAACATTATACAGAGTATTCATACTATTTTGCATAGTATGGTAAAGCAAGTGAGATATTGTACCTCATTTTCAGAATGTCTTTGGGGGGTATAGGAAAAAAAAATCCAGTTATATTATATTTTCAGCCACAGCCAGCATAATAGACCACTGCCATAAAACATTAGCCAATAAAGCTAGATGAACCACATTATGCATAGGAGTTTTAATATTTAAAAACCATATACATTTATACATATATTACCCTGTTGAACATGTTTCAGGATCAGCTTCAAATCATTTAGGAGAGTTGAGACTGACTTTTGACTTGACACTGTGGTTTTTGAACATTAATGGTTTTCGTATAATGGACTGTTTTAATAAATTTCCATCTAATATGTGGAAAAGAACTTAACCTTCACAAATGTAAAGGTTAAAAGTAAGGTTGCATCTAATAGTTTGTGTTTGAGAGAGATATCTGTAGCAGTGAGCACCAAGACTTTTTTGCAATCTTCTACTATATATGTATATAATATATATGTAGGGAACACAGTGGCTCAGTGGCTAAGACGCTGAGCTTGTCAATTGAAAGGTCAGCAGTTTAGCAGTTTGAATCCCTAGTGCTGGGTAATGGGGTGAGCTCCCGTTACTTGATCCATCTTCTGCCAACCTAGCAGTTCGAAAGCACGTAAAAAATGCAAGTAGGGACCACCTTTGGTGGGAAGATAACAGCGTTCCATGCGTCTTTGGTGTTTAGTCATGTGCCCACATGACCACCGAGATGTCTCCAGACAGTGCTGGCTCTTCTTAAAAACAGATAAGCACTGCCCCCTAGAGTTGGGAATGACTACATACTAGCATATTATCTTTACCTTACTATATATGTAAATAGAAAACTTAGACTAACTTTATTGTCACTTTGAATGTTCACTAATCGGCATACATTAAAATGAAATTTCATTGTATGCAGCTTTCAAAGGATCACAACTCTACATAAATATGACAAAATAAAATACATACATACATACATACATACATACATACATACATACATACAAAATTATGCACTGGTGTGGCCACACGTGGAATATTGTGTCTAGTTCTGGTCACCATGATACAAAAAAGAGGCCATGGAAAGAGTTCAGAGAACAGCAACAAAGATGATAAGTGGTCTGGAGGCTAAACTATACAATGGATACAGGAATTGGGTATGCTTAGCCTAAGAAAGAGAAGGTTAGAAGTAACATGATAGCCTCTTCCAATATTTGAAGGATTGTCACAGGGAAGAGGTGTATTGATTTATTTTCCAAAGACTTAGGAGCAGGACAAGAAGCGTGAGTACAAGCTCATCAGAGGGAGATCCAACTTGGAACTAAGAAGAAATTTCCTCTCAGAATTGTGGATGCTCTATTGGTAAAGGTTTTCAAGACAAGATTGGCCAACCATTTGTCCAAGAAGAAATAAGTACTCCTGCCTTGGGCTGGAGGTTGGACTAGAAGACCTCCAAGATCTCTAACAGCTCTATGTTTTATGATTCTATGATTCTATATACATATGCCTGTACAGTACATATACCAACTACCATTGTATGTTGAAAGACATACAAAATGTTTTTGTTTCTATATGTTTAATTATTGTATTCATTCCACTGTTGATTTCTTACCTAAGAAGCCATCAATGGCTGATTGTGAAGGGGAGAAGTTCATAATGTAACACTAGAATTTATTATTTGTGGCTTGTTACTTTGGGGTATCTCTGGACTTTCAAATTTTGCTATCATATAGTTTCTTTATATGTAAGCGATTCATTTAATTCCTAATTTTTGTTCATCAGTAAGAGACTAACATTTCTTTTTGGTTGCAGAAGAGATCCTTGAAGATAAAGGCATTTATTTGTGAAGTGTGCTTTTATTTCTCTGAATTGAAGGGGCTTATTACTGCTGGAACTATTATCAACAGTAGTTAACCTCAAATGCATAATCTTCAGTTTGACATTCTTTTAGTCACCTGGGATCTTTTCAAGCATCATATTTCAAAATAACAGGAATAATGCAGATAAAGTACTACAGGAATGAGTTTTAAGCATAATGCACATAACATGTTATTTATCAACAAATGCACTTAGGAGAAATTCACTGAGCAGCAATTTGAAGGTTGCAAACAAACAACATTTAATAGTTCACTGAAGACGTCACCTTTGAGTACACAGTTTTATTGAAAGTTTTATCACAAATCTTTAGACCTTCCTTTGCCTTTTAAGATACCTAGATATAGCCAGTTCTTCCTGCTTTTTGCTTGATTTCCCTATTTTTTAAAGATTGAAGATATACACAAAACGTATTATCTAATATATAACATTATCTATTGCAAGGGTGTCAAATTCAATGCCTGGGGGCCGGATCTGGCCCTTGGGGTCCTTAGATCTAGCCTGTGGGGCCACCTGGAAACAGTGAAGGAACAGCCTTGGTGGAACAGTGGACTAAGTGCTATTAAATAGCACTTAGTTGCCAGCTGCCTGCAATTACTGCAAGTTCGAATCTCACCAGGCTCAAGGGTGACTCAGCCTTCCATCCTTTCATGGTAGATAAAATGAGGACTTGGATTGTGGGAGCAATAAGCTGACTTTGTATAAAAAAGAACACCACTTTTGGGGGGGGGGACAAAAGCCCTGCTAAGCAGCTATATACAAAAGTATGAAAGCTATTGCTTAATGCATTGTAAGCCTCCCTGAGTCTCCGGAGAAGGGTGGCATATAAATCGAACCAATAAATAAATAAATAAAACAGCCTGCAGTGCCTCTGCCAGCAAAAATGGAGTTCCAGAGGGTCGCTCTGTTTTCGCTCGCAGAGGGTTCCAGGAGGCCATAGCAGGTGAAAACAGCTCGGGAACCCGTTTTCACTGGCAGAGCGCTCAGGCCACAACAGGCACCCCTGATACGAGTAACATTCCCTGGCCATTCCCACCCCAGCCCCCTGAGGTCAAACACAACCCTAATGTGACCCTCAGTGAAATTGAGTTTGACACCCCCAATCTATTGGATAAAATGCTTATTTGAAAAAAGATCAGTATCGTTAGACTCTGTCTACATGTATGCCCACAAGGGAACAGTTGAAATCTGTAAATTGGTGGATGTGGTATTGCAGTTGAATGAACTTACAACAGTTCATTTAGTCATTGTTTGAAGTTACAACAGCACTGGAAAAAAGTGATTTAGGACCATTTTTCACACTTATGACCGTTGCAGCATCCTCAGCATCCTGTCGCGTGATTTATATTCAGGTGCTTGACAGCTGACTCACATTTATGACAGTTGCAGTGTCCTGGGGTCATGTGATTCCCCTTTTGTAACCTGCTGACAAGCAAAGTCAATGGGGAAACCAGATTCACTTAACAATTGTGTGACTAATTTAACAACTGCAGTGATTCAGTTAACAAATATGACGAGAAAGGTCGTAAAATGGGGCAAAACCCATTAACAAATTTCTCACTTAACAACATAGGTCATGGGCTCAATTATGGTCATAAGATGAGGACCACCTGTACAAAATGTCCATTTAATATATTGTGTGACATAACAAACATACAGTAGAGCTTGGATAATAATGCCACATCTGAAACCTTGCAGATTCTCTCTCTCTCTCTCTCTCTCTCTGTCTCTCTCTCTCTCTCTCTCTCTCTCTCTGTCTCTCTGTCTCTCTCTCTCTCTCTCTCTCTCTCACACACACACACACACACACACAAACTTTCCTAGATTTCTACTATCAGTATAATCAAAACATCCAATTTCCTGTTTGAGTCTTACTGTTTGGTTAGTTTCACTTTTTGCTTGGCTGAGGAAATCAGCCCCCGAAGTCAGAAATACTTCATTACCCAGAAACCATTTTATTTGGAGACATTGTTTACCTGTCTATAAAAGCTTAATGTGGGTGATATCCTTAGAAGATTAGAGTTAGTCGCATGCAAACTGAGTTCTGTGACTTGAATTTGTACTGAAAGTTAATATTGTAAGATTTTTCTTAGAAGAATCTGGTTTGTCAGGATTGCTGGTAAGCAAAACATCAATACCTGTAACATAACTTTGTAAATATATGTTACATGCTGAGATGAAAAACTATGAAAAGGTGTACAAAATGGGGGAAAAAAAGATGCTGCAAATGCATATTTTTCACTGTCTATTACTCAGATAGTATAGAACTGGATTGTTATTACAGATAATAATCTGTATAACTGCAACAGCTTTAATATTTCTGCACAAAAATTGCTATGTCTTCAAGGCTCTGCTAGTAAAATCTCCCTTTAGTATGACAATAATTGCCTGATTAGATAGAATGTGAAATGAAGAAACATGCATCCTGCACTACCTAACTATGCAGCTGGATCTGTTTCTTGTTTTCCTTTCTTTCAGCTTTCATTTAGTGTAAATGGCTAAAATAATCTTTTCTTTTGATATTGTCCCAGATATTACAGTGGGACTCCTGTAAATATTCCCTGGAGTCAAAATAATTGGAAAACCATAAAGAAGTTGGGGACAGGAGGTGAACAAAATCTATTAAAACTCCTGAAGCTGGAATTAGAAATAGAAAATAGAAATGCAACAAAACACATTCAGTACGCAGCACAGCGGAGCCCGGAGTGCAAATACAGCATTAAGAATATGAGAATCAGACACGAAAATTGAAGAATTATCAGCTATAGAGATGCTACAATAATCCTTGAGCAAATTTAAGCGCCACATAGGGAAGAAAGAAAATCCAGTTGAAGGATTGGATTAGATTGAATTGGATTGGATTACATTGTTTTCCACTTGCAACTTTTACTGTTTGACATGTCTTTGCTAAAAGATGTTGGTTCTATGAATTGAGTGACCGGGGACTAGCCCAAATTTCTTTATTCTGAAAGTAAAATGGAACTCAAGCAGTCTTAACTTCATATAAATTGCCATTTAATTATCTGGAAATCTTTTAAAAAGAAACACATTTACTTTATTGTTTTCTAGGAGTAAGTATCAACTTGGGCTGAATCAGGGGTGAAATGCTCTGAAATCTGCTGTGTCGTGTGATCATCGAAACATTTTTTTAATATTTAAAGCATTTTTTAACTACCAGTTTGGGCGAATTGGCCCGAACTAGTAGCATTTCACCCCTGGGCCAAATCTCTTATCTCAACTTGAGTCAGGCAGAGTGAGACATTATTCCTACAGAGTGACTGGAAGATATAAGCTACTACATTCAATTATATTATAAGCCGCGCAGGTGATTATGGGTGCAGCTCGTTGCACCCATGTAACACCTCTCCTACGTGAGCTGCACTGGCTCCCGGTGGTTTTCCGGGTGCAATTCAAGGTGTTAGTCATCATCTTTAAAGCGCTCCATGGCTTAGGACCTGGGTACCTACGAGACCGTCATTTGCCACCAATAGCCTCCCACCGATCAGTTCGTTCTCACAGGGAGGGACTACTCAGGGTACTGTGATTCAAAGTATGCCGACTGGTGACTCCCAGGGGGAGGGCCTTCTCTGTGAGGGCTCTAACCCTTTGGAATGAACTGCCTCATGAGATATGAAATATCCCTGATCTCCGTGCTTTCCGCTGTGCCCTCAAGACCCTGATGTTCAAACAGGTGGGGCTAAACATGTTAACATGTGAATGATTTTAAAATGTTATCTACTTTTGGGTTTTTATTTAATTGGGCCAAACTATATTATAATTTTAATTAGCAATTTTATGATATTTGTGTATCTTTATTTTTCTTGACTGTACACCACCTTGAGTCCTGCGGGAGAAAGGCGGTATAGAAATATAATAAATAAATAAATAAATAAATAAATAAATAAATTCCCCAGTATATGTAAAAGAACGGAAGGTGGAAAAAACATGTAATAGTATGATTGACAGCAGGAGTGGTTCTACTTACCTTTACCAGCAGTTCAGAACGGGAGCACACGTGCACTTCTGCGCATGCGCAGAAGCTTCTGCACATGTGCAGATTATACCTTATGATGTATCTTCCGGGAGGGTGGGCGGAGCCTCCCACTGCTTTTATTACCGGTTCTCAAGAACCAGACAGAACCGGGATCAACCCACCACTGACTGACAGGTATATCAACAAATCACAGGAATTGGCTTAGTGGTTGTCCAGTAAAAATATTCTTTTGCTTACTGAAAAAATAAAAGCTGCTGTATCAAATATATATATCATCACAAATTCTGCAAGCATTTTCCTTGTATAATTTGCTCTTCCTTCCGATATTACTCTGAAACTGATTCTCTCCGATATTACTCTGAAACTGATTCTCTCCGATATTACTCTGAAACTGATTCCTATAGGATGAACAATAATGTATACTTTTAATTTCAATCTATCATGAACACTTTTCTATTTTTAAAAAAACATATTTTTTAAAAAAACTTACACTTTTTCATTTGATAGGTTTTTAAAAAAACTAAGATAAACTTCTGTCTGCAATTTTCATAGAAATCATCCATATGATAGAATATATAGAAATTCATACGCATACATTTACACCACTCACCAGTCGTGGGTTCCTCCTGGTTCTGCCGAGCCGGTAGCAGTGATGATATGATGTCACTGAACCGGTTCTGCCCCCCGCCTCACCCGCATTATTCTCACCTTTTATTTGGCCCCACCCCCAATCTATTGCTGCCTCCTGAGTCCCAGCTGATGGGCTATAAGGAAAAACTGTTTAAACTCTTGCCGCAGGCTTCAAAGGATGGCTCTCCAGCTGATCTGTGGTAAAAGGCAGTTTGGTGGTAGACCGGTGCCTCCAAAAACAAATGAGTAGACAGGTGCCTGCAAAAAATAAATGGGTAGACCAGTGCCTGTAAAAATATATGAGTAGACCAGTGCCTGCAAAAATAAATGGGTAGACCAGTGCCTGCAAAAATACATGAGTAGACTGTGCATAATCCAATGCATAATCTATGAATCCTATCATACACAAAATGTATTATGTCTAGCATTCAAAAACCAAGTTTTACTCTTGTAACTGTGATCCAAATGTATTCTAAAACAATGTGATAGACATTTATAAGAAAGCACAATTAAAAAAGTTTAGCTCTGAAATTCTTAGATTTACTTTTCTGCCATTTAACAGATTTCATTCCATCATACATCTTGGATTTAACTACAACTTTTATTCAACTTTTTTACTCTTCTGCTAAATAATAAAAAGATACAGCTATTTATATGAATTTTCTGTTTCCCAAATCTTCCTTCTGACATGAGTAATATTTAAAGTGGTCAGTCTTCCATCTGATATATTTTTCTGAAGAATGAAATTGGGCCTATACAGACAGAATCTTGTCTTCAGTGTACAAATCCTATTATTATTCTTCATATTGGAATGTGTAATATGCTAGCATTCAGCACAATTTTCATGCTTTCCATTTCCTTCCTGCCTGACACCTTTCATTATTCCTCCATCTTTAAAGAGAGAAAAGCTCATTAGCATTATCCTGTAGTATCATTCCACAGGAATAGATGAACTCTTTCAAATTTGGCAACATGATATGTTATCGCTTCATGTACTGTAACTGAAAGAAAGGCCAATGTAGTTTTGTGTTTATAAAGTAGGTGTGAAAATGTTTTTTCTCTTTCTTCTTATGTATAATGTTGGAATAATTCTTAATGTTTGTAAAATAGGATAATTAATGTTTAAAAAAAAACATTTTCCCCTTTAAAATTAAAGAATTCGAGAGAGTATAGTAAATTGTGTTAGTATAAATGATGGTAGCTAATAAAGATTAATAGGTATAAAGAGAAATATATACAATATTATTTCCCACAGCAAAAAGTAAAAGAAGTAGATATGGCTAAATTTTTTCTTGCTGTTTGCTGTTTGCTGGAAGGTAGAGGCCAAAGGGTGGGGGCCAGTGGGTGGGTGGGGCTACATTCGGTGTATAAGACGCACCTAAATTCCCCCCCCCCCTTTTAGGGAGGAAGAAGGTGCATCTTATACTCTGAAAAGTATGGTAGTTTATAAGAATGAAAAATACAAAGAAAATAAAAATAATGGAAAATAGGAAGGACAAGGGAAAAGGAAAGAGTGTGAGGTAAAAGGAGTGTGAGAAGAAAGAAGGACCTCCAACTCTCTTAAGCACAGAAGATAATAACACTACGACCTCAACCTTTTATTTTTACATTAATACCATTTCATTAATACCATTTCTGATTGGTGTTGGGATGTAGAAGTGGACCTCTCACCTCACAATCAGGAGGCTCAGTTTGATCTTGATAGCAGCAGATATTTCTTGCTCTGGATGCAATGAGTAATTGTCTGCTGTGAACTCTGTGTAGGCATCAGGGAAGGCATCTGGCCAGTAAATACTCAGTTCCAATCAGTCACCCTGACTCCACCCTGAAGCAAGGGATTGTAGGGTCATTAAAAGATATATATATATTATATCTTTTATATGTTATATGTTATATTTTTATTTATTATATTTATATAATATATTATATAATATGTTTTATATATATATACATATGTGTGTGTGTCTGTGTGTGTGTACAGGTAATATCTCGGGTTTCTTCCCGTGTAATTGTAAACATAACTTTAGAAAGATAGCAGCGACGTTTCGATGAAATCACATTCATCATCTTCTGGCTGATGTTCTCGGTTTGGTGCTTATGGGCAATAAGGTACCAAATGGCTGGTAGGCGGGAGGTATCATCTCGTTTATTCATGCTGTGTGGGCATTTTTCTATCTCGATGGCTTCTCTGATTCTCTGTTGTTGAAGTGTTTAGTTTTGGCGATAGTTCTGGTCTTTTTAAAGTCAATTTCATGTCCTGTGGCTTTAAGGTGTTGGACCAGGGAAGAAGTTGGTTCCTCTTTTCTGACTGAGTTCTTGTGTTCTTCAATGCGTGCACTTATTCTTCTGTTGGTTTGTCCGATGCATGTGATGGGGCAGGCGGTGCATGGGATTTCATATACTCCTTGATTTTCTAACTCAATTTTGTCTTTGGGGTTCCTTAGGATGGTGGATATTTTTCGGTCTGTCTTGATGTTATGTTTGTGGAGGATTTTGCTGATTCTGTCTGTGGTGCTCTGCCGTTTTCTGGTTCTCTGTCTTGAATTTTAGTGGGGGTTTCTTTTTGGATTAGGTTGGTAATCTTATTTCTTTGGAATCCATTGGATGAGAGTGTGTAGTTCGGTTTTTAGGTGTGGTTCGTCAGCTAAGCGTTTTGTTCTGGAGATGAGTGTCTTGGCTATAAAGTTGATCTGGGCTGGGTGGTAGTACGAGAGTGCATGTAGATAATGGTTTGTGTGTGTTTTCTTCTGGTAGATGGTGTGTCCTAGGGAGCCATTGGATTTCCTGTAGACTAAGATATCCAGGAAGGGAAGTTGTTTTTTTGCTTCTGTTTCCATGGTGAACTGTATTTTGGGGTGTAGGCTGTTGAGGTGTGTAAGGAAGTTGTCCAGTTTTTCTTTCCCATGTGGCCAGATTATGAAAGTGTCGTCTATGTATCTGAGCCAGAGTTTGGGTTTGTGATCAGATTTTTCTAGAGAGGGGTGAGAGGGGTGATCCCATGGGTGTTCCTTCTATTTGTTTGTATTTTTGTCTGTTATAGATGAAGTATGTGTTGGATAGCAGTGGTTGGTCAGATCTAGGATGTTCTTGGTCAGATCTAGGATGTGCTTGGGGGGGTTATATTTGTTTTGGATAACTGTCAAGGCTTCTTTGATTGGTACTTGGGTGAAGAGGGATATGACATTGAAGCTCATGAGTAGGTCACTGGGCTGTAAGTTTTGTTTCTTTATGATGTCTATGAACTGGAATGAGTTTTTTACGTGTGAGGTGATGGATTCTGCATAGGGCTATAGTTGTTTGGCGAGAAATTTCTTTAGTTGTTTGGCAAGAAATTAGGTTTTGTAGAGGTGAGCCTATGGAGCTGACTATGGGTCTAAGTGGGGTTCCTTCTTTGTATATCTTGGGGAGTCCATAGAGCTTAGGGCATCTGGATGATTTCTCTCTGGAAATGATTCTTTGCTGGATCTCTTTGCTGATGGGGGAGGCTTTTATTTTGGATCTAGTGGCCTTTTCCAGGTAGGTGGTGGGGTCTGTGTTTAGGGGTTTGTATGTGGAGTCTTGGAATAGGTTGGTTAATTTGGTTTGGTAGTCAGATGTGTTCATAACCACCATGGCGTTGCCCTTGTCTGCTGGTAGGATTATTATGCTGGTGTCTTCTTTCAGGTTAAGTAGTGCTGTCTGTTCCTCTTTGGGTAAGTTGCTTTTGGGTGGCTTGCTGGTGCAGAGGATGTTGGTGATTTTGAGTCTGATTCTGTTTGCATCATCGGAGTTGATTTTGGTCAGGCTGGTTTCAACTCCGCATATAATGGTTTCAGTAGGGATGCGTTTGGGAGAGACTGCAAAGTTGAATCCTTTGGAAAGGACATTGGTTTCGGCTTTGGTGAGGATCCTATCTGAGATGTTATGCACTGTTTGTTTCATGTGTGGCTGTGAGGGTGGAGGGGTTTGTTTCTGGCCTTCTTGTAGTCTTTGGAATTTGTTGGTGTGTGTGTCTGTCTTGAGGGTGGTCTGTGTTTTGGCTCTCCAGATGACGAGTTGTTTGGATTTGTCCCAAAGAGCGGGATGGATCTTGTTGCTGAGTTTGAGGTGAAATGTGAGGAGATCTTTGTTGATTCGATCTAGGAGGAATCTTTTTGGGTGGAGTTCATTTCTGATTAGGGCCAGTTCTGTTCTTTTCAGAATGCGTTTGGTGGCTGCAGAGTTGGAATGGAATTTCAATTGGAAGCATGTGGAGATTAAATTTTGATCTCGGCAGTTGCGTAGGAATTCGAGGTCAGCTGTTTTGCACAGGGCTCTGCTGCTTGCTGCAAAGAGGTAAATTGCTGGAGCAGATTTTTTTTCCTTGTGCTAATCAAGCTATGCTGAAAATGAAAATGAAAGTAAAGCAGGCTGTTTGCTGTTTGCTACAAGGAGGCAAAATTGCTCAGAGGCAGAGGGAGATTTCTTTATCTTTTCCTCACCAAAAAAGGTAGGCGTCTTATACGCCGGTGCATCTTATACTCCCAAAAATACGGTAATACAATTTTCAAGTAAAAATCATCACTTTATTCTTCGTCCTTCTGGAAAACATTGTTTTAGTATTGTACCACTTTTCAGAATGCCTCACAGAGATGATGGTGCACTGTTTGATTTCTTTCCCCTGAAATTTCATTTATTTCTCTGGAATTTCTTTGCCTTTACAAGCTCATCTTGTTAAACTGAGTGAACAACTTCTCTGTAATGATTTTAATTTTCACATGCTTAAGGATGATCCTGCGTTTCATTTGCTTTTATTCTAATCAAGGCTATAGATCTTGGCTGCAGTGAACAACTATTTATAACTGCAGTGCAGGAAAAGTGCAAGACCTCAGTATGGACTAATTATCAACTATTTCCCTTCTCTCTCTCTCTCTCTCTCTCTCTCTCTCTCTCTCTCTCTCTCTCTCTCTCAACATTAATTTTAGGATTGGAGGACTGAAAATACATATTATTTCTGGCACATCAGAAATAATGGGAGCTATAGACCAGATAAAGAAGTTTATGGGCCCCAAGCTGATTCTGTCAAAATAAATATTATGGATCTAGCATAGATAATCCAGCATAGGTGGTTAATCTGTGTGCAGACACTGATTTTCAATAATGTCAGGTATCACAGTTTGTATAAAATAGTATGATTTCCTAATTGATATGTTTAAAAAAAGAGCGTAATTTTAACATGTATAAAAATGACTACTTCAGCTTCAACTACAACAATACATGAGCAAGTAATAGATGGATACAAACTCAAGGTAAACCGCTCCAAACTCAATTGCAGAAAATATGACTTCAGTAACAGAGTGGTCAATGCCTGGAATGCACTACCTGACACTGTGGTTTCTTCCCTAAACCCCCAAAACTTTAACCTTAAACTGTCTACTGTTGATCTCACCCCATTCCTAAGGTCTTTAAGGGGAGTGCATAACGTACCAGCATGTCTACCGTCCCTGTCCTAATATTCCTTTTTACTTATTTTTTTCATGTATTCAAATTATGTTTATACTTTTACCTGATTTCTTATATATGCTTGACAAATAAATAAATTAATTAATTAAAGAAACAAAGAAACGGTTCGGCCGGTTCGCTCCCACAGAGAGGGCCTCCTCAGGGTGCCTTCAGCCAGACAATGCCGGCTGGCGACCCCCAGGGGGAGAGCGTTCTCTGTGGTAGCCCCCACCCTCTGGAACGATCTTCCTCCAGAACTGAGAACAATTGCCGACCTCCGGACTTTTCGTCGGGCTCTGAAGACTTATCTTTTCCAACTTGCCGGACTTGCCTGATCCCTTCTATTTTTAAAAATTTTTTAGAGTTGATTGATTTATTTTAATATTTATCCGGTTTTAAATTTTCAGCCTAATTTATATTTGTTTTTAGTACGATTTTAACTTTTATGTATTGGTTTTTTTAGTCGGCTGTTCACCGCCCTGAGTCCGTCAGGAGAAGGGCGGTATATAAGTCAAATAAATAAATAAATAAATAAACAAACAAACAAATAAATAAATAAAAAAGTTGACATCTAGTTTCATGTAATGTTTTAAATAAGTATACAGTATCTAAATTGTTTTTTTCCTTCTATCCAGTGCTCTAAGAAACATACAAGATTCAAGCATTAAAAAAAAAAAACAGGCTTAAAAGCAGCAACAAAACACGATAAAAAATGCCTACATTTGAAAACTTAAGATGAAAAAAAAAAGACTTTGTCGGGAAGGAGACTAATGAAGTGAACAAAAGAAAACCAAATGCAGACAGCTAAATGCTCAAAAACTGAGAAAACGAACATGTTCAAAATATGTGAACAGTTCCAGGCCATTAATGATTGGCAAAATATTCCAAATGAAAATGCCAATCCATCTTTTTCCAGTTAAACAAGATTTTTCTAATGGGCCTTGAGAAAAACGTTTCTGAGTTTCAGCAGTTAAGAATTCTGTTGGTTTTCAAGTACTGGTAGTCCTTGACTTATGACAACAATCGATACCAAATTTTATATCGCTAGGTGAGACATTGGTTAAGTGGATTTTGCCCCATTTTACAACCTTTCTTGCTATGGTTGTTAAGTAAACCACTGAAGTTGTTAAGTTGGCTTCCCCATTGAAGGTTGCAAAAGGTGATCACATGAACTTTTGGGAAACTGCAACCTTCATAAATATGCCCCAGTTGCCAAGCATCTGAATTTTGATCTCATGACGATAGGGATGCTGCAATGATCATGTGAAAAATGGTTATAAATCGCTTTTTTTCAGTGCTGTTGTAACTTTGAAAAGTCTCTGTTGGAAATCAAGGACCACCTGTACTAGGCAGGGGTGAAATCCAGCAGATTCGGACAGGTTCTGGAGAACCGGTAGCGTAAATTTTGAGTAGTTTGGAGAATCGGCAAATACCACTTCTGGCTGGCCACAGAGTGGGGTGGGAATGGAGTTTTTGCAGTATCCTTCCCCTACCACGCCCACCAAGCCCCACCACACCATGCCACACCCACCAAACTGATAGTAAAAAAAAATTGGATTTCACCACTAGTACTAGGTTACTTGAACCAATAGGTGAACAGTTCCAAAATGGGATGTAAATAAATGGAATGTGTGAATGTGTCCCTGCAGAGATACATGGGAGTATATCTAGATCAAGAGTGTCAAACTCTATGTCATTGAAGGCCCCATCAGGGTTGTGTTTGATCTCGGTGGGCCAGAGGTGATGGTGGTCAGGGGGTGTGGCCAGGGTGAGTATGGCCATCTTGACGTCACTCATCGAGGCTCCGTTTTTGACTGCAATGGCCTTCTGCATCCCTCTGCCAGTGAAAACAGAGCATCTCCCTCCCCCCGGGCCTCCATTTTCACTGGGAGAAGGTTGCAGGAGGCTGTCATGGCCGAAAACGGAGCCCGGGTGGGCCTTGCGTGGCCTCCCTGAGTTCTGTTTTCAGTGGCAGAGGCACCATGGGCTGATCCTTCACTGTTTCCAGGGAGGCCCCATAGGCCAGATCTAAGCACTCTGGGGACCAGATCTGGCCCCCAGGCCTTGAGTTTGACACCCCTGATCTATATGAACTTTTTTTGTATAGATTCCACAAATCAGATATTGCAGCATTGAGTAAAGTTCAGCAGTCTCCACCAGTTTCCATCTTATAAATCATCTCCTTTCTTTGGAATCATTTTAATTTCACAAAGGAACCTAGAGAATATACCTCAAGTCTTTTTATATAGGTTATAATATATAGATATAGGGTGATGACTTGGTAGTTTTGCCCTCACTATATAACAAAGCAGGTGTATTTTATCATGCCTTGTTAACTGAGAGAGATTAACTTATTCTTGTTGTGGCCCGCCAGCAGCCTGCATGGATTGTTGCTGAGCCCAACGACGAGGAGGCTGGTGTGGTGTCATGCCAGCAGCCTGTGCAGCCGGTGCTTGAGTTGGATAGCGAGGAGGCTGAAGATGTGGTGCCAGAGGCAGAGATTCAGCCAGGGCCTTCAGAACCTCCAGAGACTCCTTCAAGTGAAGAGGATGAAGTGGAGGAGCCTCTTCTCAATGCACGAGCATGCAGAGCTATCAAAAGGCAGGAGTAGTTACTCAGGAGGAGGTCTCCTCAAGAGTAAGGCTTGGGGCTAATTGGCCACTCCCTTAGCCTATTTAAGTTTGCACACAGCTTGTAAACGTTGCAGGAAACAACGCATGTTCGCTCGCTGGTCATTGAATGTGGATTGTCTTTGCAAACCTTGCTTCTGGGCTTTCTGCCAACTCCCGTAATACTTTATCTTATCTGTGGACTTTCTGGCAGGTTGTTAAGGACATTTTAATTAACAGCCTGCATTTGCAGAAAACTACTTTTGGAAGTAAATTGAGCTTTGTTCATAGTTTGTGTGTGCTATATTCTTTGGGATCCATAGCTAGAGCAGAACAATTCTACAGAAACACAATTGTATTGCTTGGTGAAAACTAAAAAGCAAACGTGTTTTTAAAAAGGGATGTGAAAGGATTTATTGAGAAACCCAGTATCTGGAAGTGCCCTACTATCACAGAAAGTCGAATCAATGGGATATGTATATAATAAAGCAGAAGAAAATGTCTGTTTTCAGTAATATTTCCTCTGTAATGAGCCAACCAGGGTGAATACTGACTGCATGAAACATTCATATTCCTTGATTCATTCATAAATGGATTGATTTCTATGATTCCATTGATTTTTTCTGAAGTTTTCCATGAGGGATGGTTTTAATAAGAAGCAGAAGCCTATGAATACTAAAACCAGCATGCATTGGAAGATATAGGAAAGTACTGCATAAACAAACCAATGTAAATAGACAACTACTATGCCAAGCCCATTATAACACTGCAGTGTGGTGCAGAAGGGGGAAAATTGCTTAGCAGTTATTATTGCTATCAGTATTTAATCATTATTATTTTGGTTCGTATCAGGGGTGAGTTCGACTTATCTTTCCTACCTGTTCGCAATGGGGCTCCTTCACTGGTGCATACGTGTGCTCTTCTGCACATGCGCAGAAGCATTTTGACCTCGGATCAGTGGGCGGAGCCTCCTGCCAGATTTACTACCGGTTCTTTAGAACCGGTGCGAACAGGGGACAACCCATCACTGGTTCATAGGAAGGATACAAATAAATAACAATAACAGTAATAATAATAATAATAATAATAATAATAATAATAACAACAACAACAACAACAACAACAACAATAAATTATCCTCACAATTGGCCAGATGTTCAGACTGGATTTGGCATTTTTGTCTACCTATCAAGCCATTCACAAGAATATGCGATAGACAGATACGGAGGTTTGACTGTGTTACAGATACCACTGCAGGATGTAAACTGTTCCAAGCTATCTTTTGCAATTGACTGATAGTGAAATTGTCAATGATTGATTGATGGACTGATGAATAGTCAATGTCATGATTACTTAATATTATGTAGTGTTGAATAGGTTCCAATCCACAAATTTGCACAGAAGGCAGATCAGTTCCACAATTATCAACAGTCGACACAGGATTAAACTGGATCAGTTCAGACTAACTGTAGTGCTTGATAGAAAGGTAGGATAGAAATCGTGGACTTCCATATCTTTTTCCTTTTCCTTTAGAATATTCCATGTTTTTTTTTAATAAAACCAGTCATGTGGGTTTCCCTAGTTGCTATTTGACACAACTCAATTTCATCACACTATAGCAGGTGTAGTATAATGCACCACCCTCTGGAAGTGTGAAGTCTGCTGCTCACATATCCTAGATCCACCTTCATGGTGCTTTCTTAATCAATTTTAAACACCTGGTTTCAGTTCAGCCAAGCTGAACTTCTTGTTTAAAATTCTCAGACAAGTTGAGTAAGTTTAGCCAGGCAAAGAAATATTTTTCTACCTTTACCATGATTAATTAAATAATTATTAAAATGTTTAAATACTAAATTATAGTATTTAAAAAGAACTTTTTAAAAAGGAGATCTATTTTGCCATTAGTCCATTCCATAACAATTAAAACTATGTTTTTTTCTGTGTCTTCAAAGTAGAAAATAACATTAATTCAGTCTTTTGGTCCTATAGTGGAATGTGTCAGAAAATAAAGAACCTCGGCCCTGAAGTTAGACAGGAATAAAATTCTATAGCAAAAAAACCCATCACCGTTCTCTTCAAATTCTCTGGGAGACTCAACCAAAAACATTAATGCTTCACTGCCCCCTTACAAGTGAAATATCATTGCCTTGTGACTGATTTAAATAGCATTTTGTGACCTTTACTTGACTAAAAGTACATGTTTTTAGGAAAAAATAAATGGTACCTGCAGTTAATACTAAGGCTTCAGTTAGAAATTTCAAAATTTCATAGGGTCAATTCATCTTTCAGTTTTGAAGTAAGAATGCAAGCAAAGCAGGATGCATGAGGAAAAAAAAATAAATCTAACCCATTCTGTTCATTCAATTGTCAATGAATTGGCAAAAATTCCAATAGTTGTTTCTAAGTCGTTCAGTTACCTCTGCATTTTTCTGGTATTCTTGGGTATTGTGCAAACTAGTTGGACATTGGATCTTTCCAAAGTGTCACACCTGCCTCGACTTGAATTTTAAATAAGAACAATCCATGACTCCATTTTATGAGAAAGATAGTCTTTACTGAAGATTCAGTGTAGTACAGTAAGGCAAAACCAGATCTAAGGTTCACACACAAAATTCCCGAGCATAATTCCCCCTTTCCCAGGATCCTCTCCCCGTTAGCTCTCAATTGTCCATTCATATTCAAACTAGATATTGAATATGATGTTGTTGGAATGGTCATCCTTGGTATGCAGCTACATTCTTTCGTGGGTGGTTCTCTTTGAATTTGAGTCTCCTGTCAAGACTCAAATGAAAAAATGAAAAAGATCTTCTGCAGTCACAACATAAGCCTAAGACTGAAAATCAGGCTTGTCAGTTGTTACATCTTTTCTATCTTGCTCTATGGAGCAGAGAGTTGGTCTCTGACGGGAAACCACTAGAAGCATTTGAAATGTGGATTTACAGATGGCTGTTATAGCTAGGATGACAAAATCACAAATGAGGAGATGATAAGCCACCTGGGAAAGCAAAGGGAAATCATCAAAGCCATTAAAAACAAAAGTTAGAATATTTTGGACATGTGAAGCAACACCCAGAAAAATATGGCATCCTTCACTTAATCCTCCAGGGAAAGATTGAAGGCAAATGAGGTCCAGGCAGAAGAAGAACATCATGGCTTCAAAACATAAGGGAGTGGTTTGGACAAAACTCAGCAGCACTTTTTCATGTGGCTGCTGACAAAAATAGGATTGCCAACATGATCGCCAACATCCAATGATGGATATGGCACAAGAAGAAGAAATCAAGACTGTGAACTGTGGAATTCTCTTCCCCCTTCCCATTCGGTTTCCCTCCCCACCTAGCTCATGGCAGACTGGAACCGAAGTAAAGGTGTAAGGCGGGTGTGAGGTGACAGTTCTGACACAAACATTGTAAACAGGAGCCAAACCTAAATATCTGTGGAGTATATGTGTGAATATCAAAATCTTCAAGATAGGGAATGGTATCACAATTGAGGCCCTGTCCTCTTTGTATGTGGATAGGACTTCAACTACAGTGATGGGCTCGTTATTTTTCAGATTTTAAACCTCACTCCTACAGGCTAGATTTAGACATTGTAAACATGCACACTTCTAATGATCTTGAAGGGCAAACAATTTCTGAAGTGAATATTTCACAATCATGCAACAGTATTAGGTAGACATCTGCTGTTCAAAGAAAACAAAATGGGAAATTCCTCTGAGCAATATATAAGGATAGTCGACCAAAGCAGAATATTCTAGTTGGCTGGAATAAGAGGAAGCTTTTTAAAAAATGCTTTTTAAAGTGGAAGGTATGAAGAGGAAGATATCTCTACTTTCTGTGCTACTATCAGGGGCTAGGAAAAAAACATTTTTTCCCCAACCTAGAATTTTTCTTTTGCTGAATTGCTCTGTAAATTATTTAATATCTAGGAATGTTACATCTGGACTATGTCACATGTAGATGTTTTGGGATCATTAACTAATTTTTATCTTTTTATCTTTTTAAAGAACATACGATGAATAATGAACATAGGCCCATTTATTTTCTAGATTTACTAGCATAGGTCCGGGCGTGTGCTTCTGATCTCAGCAAAATTCTAAAATCCATACTTGAAAAGCAACCATGGTTGTACATTTTTGTTGATTTTTATCCTACTGGCAGGATTCAAAGCTTTGTGAGCCACCCATAGTCACTTGATATATGCACAGACAAATCTAACAATCTTTTGGGGGAGGGGGTAATAGAAACAGCCAGGGATGGGCTGCTGGAGTTCTCAGGGGTTCGGGAGAACCTCTAGCTAAGATTCTGTGCAGTACGGAGAAGCCCCAAATCCCACGCCTGGCTGGCCCCATCCACTCCACTCCGCCTCTCCCATGAGTCCCCACACAGCCCATTTTGGATGCAGGTAAGTGCAGGGCACCTGTGGAGGCTTGGGGAGGGCTAAAAACAGGCCTACCAGAAGTTTGGGAAGGCCTGAAATGGGACTGTTTCTGACCTCAGAGGGCCTCCAGAGCCTGGGGAGGGCAAAAATGCCCTCTGGCCATGGTGCAGGAGGCTGACTAGACCACACTCACCACGGCCATGTCCACCAGCAACCAGGTAGAGAATCCCTTGCTAAAATTTTTGAAGCCCACCGCTGGAAACAGCATAGTTTGTGCATGGGCAAGGAAGATGCAAAGAAAACAGAAGCAAGGACATAGTAAAATGATCTACTACATGATTTACTACAATCTAATACATGATTTTCAGTCTATCACTATTGTTTGTAATGTAAAATGGTACTTAAGATACCATTGTTGGTATATTATCAACAAATGACCTCAAACCACATGTTTCTATAATGTCCCTCTATCTCCTTTCCCTGCAATTTCTCTGCAGCATGAAATGTTTAAGGATTAAAGTTTTCCAGGATTAAAATTTCATGATGATTTTGAATGCATGGTTTTGGAAAGCACCATACTTCTCAGGTTTTTGAATACATCCTGTAGCTCCTCAAAATCCACACCAAACAAGGTACTGAATTATGCCAAACTGAAAATTGAAAACAGTAATAAGAGACATAGAGACCCTGTTTGATATAAGGCATCAAGGCTAGAAGCTGAGAGATCATGTGTTATCAGTTTAAATATAGCTTGTTTAATTATTTTAAAAGATAAATGAATATTTATACTTTGACTTTTAGAAAAACGACGTATGAAGGCTACAAATAAATAACAATAACAATAAATCATCATCACACAGTCAATCAGATGTTCAGACTGGGTTTGGCATTTTTGTCTACCTATCGAGTCCTTACCAAGAACCTGGGATAGGCAGATGTGGATGTTTGATGGTGTTATAGATATCATCAGAGGATGGAAGCTGTTCCCAGGAAAGCTGTATTTTGCAATTGACTGATGGCAAATTTGTCAATGCTAATAATGTTCAAGTGGTGCTCCAGTTGTTTTGGGTTTGCACTCAAGGCACATTGTTACTGTTACTGTTACTATTATCATTATTATATTTCCAAATGCCTTCTGACATTACAATCTTCAAACATGAAGCTTCCAGATATTCACAAGTTTTGTAGAGCACTTTAGATGTAGCACTATTTTGATCATGTTTACTGGTGTGTAAATGTATGTTATACATTTATAATACTATACTCTATTTTATAATATATACAGTATATAGTAAAATGTGTGCGTGTGCATATGTGTGTGGCACAGGTGGATTCTACTTACCTTTACTACCGGTTCACAATGGGGCCACGCACGTGTGCTCTTCTGCGCATGCGCAGAAACATTTTGATGTGTCTGGGTCAGTGGGTGGAGCCTCCCGCCGGTTTTATTACTGGTTCTATAGAACCTGTGCGAATCGGGGGCAGCCCACCACTGGTGTGTGGGGAGAGAGAGAGAGGGACAGAGAGAGAGAGGGAGATAATACAGTATTAAATCAAATTAGTACTTTATAATAGTATTTTTGTCAGCTTCCAAGCTGCCATAAGGAAGGAGAGGAGAGGCTTGAACTTTCACTTAACTTAATTCCCCTGAAGAACTGTCTCCACGGAGATGGGATGGGAGGGGCGACATTCCTGTGAAGTGACGGAGCTGGCATGTGAAGAATGGCTTGAACGATGGCCAATGAGATGCAGAGAATTGGGGGCCGGAAAGGGAGGTCTTGGGGGGGCCAAAGTTCAGTGCTAACTGCACAGAGTCACGGATTAGTTTGTTATGCCCAATAAAGACAAATATTTCCACAAAGAACGGGCGTTTGGAAATTCATTTGTTTGGAGATAACAATGGAGCCTGACAATTTTCCAATTTGTGTAGCGGTTGTCTTAAAGATGCTTTTTCAAGAAGCAATTGGACTTTCGTTGTTTTTGGGATGACAAAACAAGAAGAAAGTCCAGTTGCCTCTTGAAAAAGCCCCTTTGGGGTGATTTGATTTCTAACATAACTGTCAGATTCTGGTAACTAACTTGACTGAAATATTCTTTATGCTGGTGATGGCTGAGGATAATGGCAGCTCCAAAATTAGGCCATGCTGATCCACCAGTTAGAAACTATATTTTGCATGAACATATATGAATACTTTAATACATAAATGTTGTGTTATGTGATATCAATTAACAGATATTTAGAAACAGTAACAGGAGATGTTTCATATGTATCCACAAGCATCAGTAAATAGTCTTCATATAAAAATAAAACATCCTGTATCCCAGGATGAGCTACTCAATTCTGTTTCTGCTGCCCTGAGAGGAGTTCTGTGATTGGGCCAATAAATTTTGGTGACAAAATGTGAAAATTAAACAGTGTAATTGTGTAGCTTTTGTTTTATTTTATTGGACTGCTAAACATGAAAAATAAATGTATTAAGTTCTTCAGGGCTAAATGTAATTACTTCCCTTTGAAACAATTTCCAACCATTTCCTGCAACAAAATGAAAATGTCAGCCCCATCCTATAGTAATATTATCATGCTGCTGCTACCTCTGCAGACCTTGGAGTCTCTGGCACATAATCACTGACTGAAGACCATCATTCATAGATAGGAATGCTCCTGGATACAAACCAATAAACCAACCAACAAATAATTGGTTGTGCAACGGTTCATAGATATATGATGACATGCTTTGCTCAATAGAGAAGCTAGTTCTTTGAAGTGGAAGATGAAATAAATATATTTTCTATTTGTAGGTCATCATCGAATTGACTCTTTAGACTCTATAGATTGCATTCCAAGATGGCCTATGAATAGAGGTTATATCATATCCAGCAGGTGCTGATAGGTCCTGGAGAACCGGTAGCGGAAATTTTGAGCAGTTCGGAGAACCAGCAGTAGAAATTTTGAGTAGTTCAGAGAACCAGCAAATACCACCTCTGGCTGGCCCCAAAGTCAGGTGGGAATGAAATTTTGCAGTACCCTTCTTCTGGAGTGGGGTGGGAATGGAGATTTTGCAGTATCCTTCCCCTGCCACATCCACCAAGCCATGCCCACCAAGGCACACCACACCCACTAAGCCACGCCCTCAGGACCAAAGTAAAAAAAAATGATTTCATCACTGATCATATCCTATTTCTTTTATGTCATTCTTCATCTAGTAAATTTACAGGATATACCTTGCAGAAAGGAAAACTAATATTTGAAAGTAATGAACTGAAAACTTTTGCCATTGTGTCATTATGTTTGTATGGGCTATTATTATGTTAATCGGAATCAGGGGATATATATATATATATGTATATATATATATACAATTAAAATCCAAATAAAAACCATTAAAAAACCCCTTTAAAAATTATTGGTCCTGAAATTCCATTATTAACTGTGAAACAAAGGGATTCGCTTCTTGAAGAAGTCCTTAATAAGGTTTCTGTTGATTATGACTTGTTGAAATCTAAGGTTACCAAACTGCTATCCTAATCGATAGTTCCCATGAGTCATCCATAGTACTGACAGCATATAACAGAATTAAAGGCTAAATGTTCAAGAGACATTTAGGATGTTTCTTGAACATTTAGGTGTTAGTATGTGCATGCAAGTCTTTAAATGGTGCATTCAGTGCCAATGTAATTGAGTACAGCCCCCTTGGAGCTGGCTATCCTGTTCTTCTGTTACCCTCCGTCTTTCCTAGCATTAAAGTCTTTTCCAGAGAGCTGCATATTTGTTTAATGTGGTTGAAATAGGATAATTGGAGCCTGATAATATATGCTATGAATGAGAACTCTGGACTGATTTGTCAGCTGATCCATCACTTTGTTTTTCTGGTATAACATTGTATTTATTAGGAATGTAGTATATACCATCGTCTAAGTAAGCCTTATAAGTCTAATAAATTCTGGTCAACTATGAAAACATTCTCTAGATAGGGTTGTTCTTGAGAACAATCAGGAAGTTCATCTGGTCCAGAATACAACAAAATGAGCAGTTATGGGCTTGCCTTGGTATTTCCACCATTCCGCAAGACCTTGAAAACTGGCTAGTTCCCTAACCTTGTGATAGGGCCATGATGGCGAACCTTTGGCATATGTGCCAGAGGTGGCACACAGAGCCCTCTCTGTGGGCACACAAGCCATTGCCCCAGCTCAGGTCCTCCGTGCATGTGCACACACCTCCCGCCAGCCAGCTGGTCTTTGGGTCTCTGCTGTGCCTGTGTGGGGGGTGGGGCACACACAGGGGCCCACATGCTCATTGCATTTTGGGCGTTTGGACACGCATGCACGCTCTTTGGGCACTCGGTCCAGAAAAAGTTAGCCATCACTGTGATAGAATGTATGGAACTCCTTGTATGTGATAATTTGTATTTTGAGATGTTGCCGGATTGCCATTTCTTAATTATTTTTTGTAGTAATTTTTGTAATTTGTTCTGCTCGACTTTATGGCATTTTGTTCTTCTTATTTTGCTCTTTATTTTTGTGAGACATCCAGAATCAGTTGGAGTTGGATGCCATGAAAATTGATTAAATAAATAACTAAAACAAATGAATACACGAATAAACAAACAAACAGCTTGATAGTTCTCCCATTATGACTCATGCACCTTCAGAACAAAATGCCTGCCGGTAGAAATGAAAGCATTATTGTGGAATATAACATTTACAGTTCATGGCAATGATGATGAATGGAAACCAGATTTTTTTTTTTTTAAAAAAAGATACTGTATAAATCTTACAAAAACCTATAAGAAGAGTTTTCGGTTACTTTTCACTTTGTAAATTTAAACATAGATTTTGTAGTAGAACCAAGAAGATCCTCATTTTTGCACATTAATGAGGATTTCTGCCACACAGTCTCATATCTAATTCAGGAGCTAGATGTATTATTTCTTTGCAGAAAATGTTTAATATACAGACTTATCTTCTTTTCTATTTTCTTTTATTCAAAAGATAATACAATTTCAAGGACCTTGAATTTTAACCAATTCAACGAGTAGGAAAGAATTACATTTACCATTATAAATCCTTGCTAATCTTCATGCACATGCTGAGTCCACCTCGCCCACCCCCCACCCCCAAACTCTTGGTGAGTTAAAGGTTTCACAAAGAACCAAGAATGCCTTTCCTTTTTAATGATGTTTGTTTGGCAGATTGATTATAACTCTGAAGCCCTTCAACAAATACAAAAGGTAGAAGAATTATGAGGTGTTTCAGAATATTTTACTGCCATAAAAGCGAGGGAGAAACTTTTAACTCAGCAGTTTGTATATATATTTCACTTTGATCCCTCAGTGCAAGCTTTGTGTCAAATAAAGTGATAACCTCAGAAACAAAATGCAACAAGAAAAGCTATAAAGACCCACAAGAAAACTTCTAAATCTCCAAAACGTGTCTCCAACATTACTATTTGCCTGAATAAGAATCTGCTCCAATGGAGATACCATACAAGTTTTTCAGAGTCCCTGAATGCTACAACAAGGGCCAGATTCCAAAGAGCCATATGGCGTGAATTCATTTGACGTTTAAATATAATGTTATGCCCAAAACTTGGCTTAGCTAAAGCAACCAAATTGCTTTGAAGATACAACATAATTTTATTTGCATCCATGATGTAGGTCAGTGATGGCTAATCTTTTCTGGATCGAGTGCTCAAAGCATGCACCCAAACCCTCAAATGCAAGGCATGGCCACCACGCATGCACCCTGCCCCTGCACATGCTCATGCAGCCCCGCATGCGCATGCCCTGCATGCACCCTGCACCCTGCATGTGCTTGCATGGCAGAGGCCCGAAGACTGAAGTTGGCCAGTAGGAGATGAGTGCACATGTGTGGCAGAGCTGAGCTGGGGTGACGGCTCAGAGAGGACACTACTTACCACCTCGGGCACGCATACCATAGGTTCACTATCACGGATGTAGGAGATGACCAACTTTCTTGCATCCAATCCCTATCAAGCTTTTTTGCTAGAATACTTTATAACTTTTTTCCCTTTTTTAATCTGGAAAGAATGGCTGACATTCTGAAAAATTCTCCATAACTGTAAATTGATGCCATATCATAGTGATTAAGGAAGCAAGGCTTTTGTGAACCTGATGTCCATTGTAAGCTGTATTCCAGTTGTGATTAAAATCCCTAAACTCCCAGCCTCTTGAATCACGAGTGTGGTGGAACATGGACCAAAGTCATAGGAGCGATGGCTGTTTCCCGGGGAACAAAGAGAGAAATTGTTGACATGCAGAAAAAGAGCAAAGGCGGGACTCCCTTCCTAGCAGTTTGCAGAATATATCTAGTATTTATGCAGATAGATGCTTTAGTCTTGCAAGATTTCTGTCTATAAACAAGCAACAATAAAGAAACCGCTCTGAAGTAACTCCTTGTGTTATTCTTGGGCCTGACACAAGTTACCCACAAAAACTTCACTTCTCATGTTCTCCTCATGAAGAGAAGCTCTCCAGAGTATAGCTGGGGAATCTCATGTTCTCATTTTGTCTAGAGAGATTCTACTGGACAGAATTCACAAATCTAAGCTGCGTGTATTTAATACATTCTCTAAATTACAAAACAACAACAACAACAGCAACAATAACAACAACAACAGCCTTTATTGTCATTGTACATCATATATACAACGAAATTGGTTTAGCCTCTACTGGTGCATAGCAGAAAATACAAGACAATATGAATAGTATAGAGAATAATCCTTATACAAGTAAATGGGAGAAAAATTGATAGTAATCTTTGAAGATTTGGGGTCACACTCAATTGCAATGGCCTGTGAGTGACCTATTGGTAGTCTTTAAGACTGTTGGTGCTTACAAACAGAAGTGGACAATTAATTGTAAGTTAGTTTTTTTCTTTCCACCTCAAGTGGAAAGAGAAAAAGGAAGAAGTTTTAAAATTTATTAATGAAATAAAACAAACATTGCAAAATTTATTTAACAGATTAACAGAGTGGGAGGAGACCTTGTAGGTCATCTAATCCAAACCCCCGCCCAAGCAGGAGACCCTATACTGCAGATGGCAGTCCAGTCTCTTCTTGAAAGCTTCCAGTAATGAAGCTCCCACAACTTCTGAAGGCAACTTCTGTTCCATTGGTTGATTGCTCTCACTGTCAGAAAAAATCTTCCTGTTCTCAGTTGCTGTTTTGAATGTTCTTTTCCTATCTCTCCCTCTCTATTCTTTTTCTCTTTTTCTCTTTTTGAAGGCAGGTGACATGATTAGAAGTTAGACGGGAAAGAAAGAAAAAGCTTTTTAATATAGGGTGATATGATTAAAAGCTAGCGTAAGAGATAGAAATAATGGAACTATTAATGTATTGCATTTTTATTTGATAAAATGAAAGTAATAATGAGAAATAGGTGGAACAATTGAATAATGATAGACTGTAACCCAATATAGATGTGTATTGTGTATTGTTATGGGAATTTCATGAATTGATTGAATGTAATAATAGTGTTTAATCTGATCAGGTTTGTTTGTACTGAAATGTATGGCGCCCAGGTGCCACACTGTTCACGCATTGATTTGGCATTTTTATAAAACATAAAAATAAACTTAGAAAATGACAAAAAAGAAAAAAGAAAAATTCTTCTTATTTCCAGGTTTTTTGAATTTTTAAAAGCATGCATTCATATGGCATTGATTTGCAAACCTGTGAATCAGAGTTGTGCATTCAACAGGAGCTACTTTTTCCACTACTTTTTAGTTTAATGTGTAGACTTTTCAGCAGTTCATATGTACATGTTGGTTGGATCTCAGCCTGGCAAGCATAAAGGCAGCTGAGCAAGAGAAAAAGAAAGTAATAAATTTAAGATTTCTGAGACATCAACTCTGGACTTCACTAGCCACTATTATAATTGCATACATTTTGTGTCTGCAAGCAATTTTTTTCAGATCCCTGTAATGGCACAAAACTATATTTTAATGATGAAAGCTTTGGCTGCAGTTTTGTCTGTATAGCTATGTACTTTCAAGTCTCATTGCCTTCACTGGAATTTAATTACATATAATGATACAAAGGATTTCTGCCAAATTGTGTACCACCAAAAGCAAACTTCATAGTGTAATTCTTTATCATTTCAATAATTTGGTATAAGCAAGCAGTGACTAGCTTTAGCACTTCTAAAATAGAGGTTTGGCCACAAAATGGACCAAGTCAACTTGCATCTTCAGTGTCCTTTAACATAAATTTATTTTTTTGAATGTATATCTAGCAATTTTTTGATTTCTATTCCTTCTCCTTCCCCTCTTCTTCTTCCCGCTCCCCTTCCCTTCCCCCTTTCTCATCCTCCCCCTTCCTCCTCCTCCCCCTCTCCCTTCCCCTTTCCCTCTTCTTCCTTGCAACAATAGCCATTAATAATTCTTGGGCTTTGCTTCTGTTTTAGCATAAAACAGTTCATTTCTTTGACAACAAAATTAGATGTGACTAAGTATAACTATACCATCCTAAATAAATTTTGATGGAGTGGAAAGTAGTATAATCTATCGTTTTCCTTTTTGTTATGTGCTAAGTACAGTAACGGAGCCTTCCCCAACTCATGTCTTCCAGATGTGTTGGGAATAAAAATCTAGTATTCCCAACTAACAACTAATTTGGAGAACAGCTGGTTGCAAAGACTTCATTAATCAATCCTTTCTGATCCTGTTCACATTTAGAATCAGTTGTGTTGGAGATTAAAAAAATACTTGAAACAATCATGCAAGACTGAAATATTGCAGTGAGAATAAAATAAGTAGGTAGAGGAAGAAATTTAGGCTAGAATTTTCTTCTAACAACTTTCAAACTTGATGTCAGACTTTTCAGCAAAATGAAGAATGTGGACGTTACCCAGAATACATCTTTCTAAATGGAAGAAAGCATAAAAGGATCAAAGCTGAGAAAATGACAATAGAATTTGTTATAGCCATTATATCACATTGTAATGGCCTGATTTGTGTGTGTGTAATTTTCACCATCACGAAAAAGGTGATACAGTATGGTGAGCATCCAAAGAAGTCAGACTATAGGGATTGTGATTTAAATTTTCTATACATTTTAAAATCCTCCCTCCCTCCCTTTCTTTCTTCCTTCCTGTATTATTTTATAAAAATATTTAATGTCATAGCAATATATACCAACCCAGAAATTTAAATCAGTGTTGAGGAGCAAATAAATTAATCTCAGTAAAAGAAAATAGAAAGTAGTGATATTCTTGAGACCAATGAATGAAATATGCAGGAAATGGAAGATAAAACAAGGATAAAAAAAGGAAAGGGGCTAGTTATCAAAAAAGGACTTACATCATCCATAAATTTTGTAGCCATCTTAATTATAAGATGTATCTCGGAACAGAAGTTATACCTTTAATATCCTACATATTATTTCTTCATTACTGTCAAACATTTTAGCATCTTTTTTGTACTAAATCTGATGCCCTAAGCAATGAGATTTAATATGTAGGCCAAGCCAGGATATTAAATAGCGGTTTAATGTTCCTTTTTATATGCTTGATGATCTTATGCTTTTCTGGATAAATGCTATTTTAATTTATTTTTTATCTTTTTTTTTTTTTTAGATTTCATAGCACATAAGTATTGCCATATTCCTGGAAAACATTTATGACTGTTATATTGGAAAAGATTGATGGAGGTTGTTTATGTGCCTGTCAGAGACAGATTATATGTGAGAATAAACGTGCAGTTTTAGCCACTGAGTCAGATTATCTGGCTAGAGTTGTGAAAAATCTGATCTTTTTTTCATTTGGTAGATAGATAAGTAGTTAGCTAGGTAGACAGGTAGATGGGTAGATGATAAGTAAAGATAGAGATAAATAGATAGATATCAGAGAGAGAGAGAGAGAGAGAGGGATGGATGGATGGATAGCTGATAGATAGATAGATAGATAGATAGATAGATAGATAGATAGATAGATAGATAGATAGATAGAAAGAAATAGATGACAGATAGACAGATAGACAGATGATAGATGATAGATAGATAGATATGACATCTAGATAGACATCCATACAGACAGATAGACATACATACAGACAGATAGATAGAGATAGATGACATCTAGATAGACAGATAAACAGATAATAGCTAGCTAGATAGCGAGAAAGCTAGCTAACCAGCTAGATCAGACAGACAGACAGACAGACAGACAGACAGACAGACAGACAATAGATAGATAGATAAACAGGCAGCCAGGCAGCCAAGCAGGCTTCCAAAACATTCTGAGTGTATGGGCGGATAAACAGAGGCACTGAAAACAGCTGAAAATGTTTTGCTTCATTTGTTTAACGAAATTATGTAATAAAGATTATTCTTGAGAGCAACATTTAGAACTAGATATCATGTTATTTCAGCTATTATCAAAATGTTATGTTTGTATTCTCTTCTGTCTTGATCATAATATAATCTTTTCCATCCCTTTAAAGTTATAAATCAAATATTTTTCAGAACAGTAATACAGAAGGTTTTGTTTGGTTTTGGTACCTCATTCAGCTTAGTTGTTATTGAAGGCAGGATACAAATAAATAAAATGATGGTGATGTGATAATTATCATATAATTGCTCCAAATCTGAACAAAAAGAAAGTGTACTACATATACTGCAAAGATTTGCTCCAAGGTTGAATTTTCACTTAAGAATATTGATATATTATCCTAAAATGTATCTGAAATTGGTCCTCACTTAGATAAATAATGAGCAATCATGCCTCAGTGGGATGACTATGATATGGAACTCATTCAAAAATATACAGCAATGGACATTCACTCAATTGTCGAGACAATTAACTAAATGACAAGAACTAAATTGGACAAGCAGTCTAATTCTTAACAAATAGCATGACCACCCTATGAGTGACAATTCCCAATTTAATTGCAACAGTGTTAATTTATAACTCTTTTTCCTCTGCTTTAATTATGTAGTGCTGGTAGGCCTTTCCAACAAAGGAAGCAATGTACTGAGTCAAAGGCTGTGGCTGGAACTGTAATAATCTCCATAGTATATATGTGCTGCTTTAGTGGAAATGGAGACTAAAGTGGGGGAAGTGGAAGAGAAGGTGATGCGATTGGAAGCAAGACAATCTAGGGGAAATAGGAAGCTGGAGGACGAATTAATATTTATGGAGATGGATAGGGCAGCGTTCTTTATATGGTTTCAGAATATCTTGGAGGAAAAAGATGAGGACTTGGATCAAATTATGACGGATATGGCGGCAGAGATTACAGGGAAGGATAGAGAAGAAGTACGCCGATATATAGATGAAACTTTTTGAGAATATACTAGTTATGCTAGACGTCATAACTTACCAAAAGAAGTTCATGTACGCTGCTCCAAAAAGACATTATGTGATGAGGTACTACAAAAAGCGAAAGACCAAAAAATAACCTAAAAAGGACGAGAAATAATTATACTACATCAATTACCAAAACAGGTAAGAGAAATAAGGAAAAATTATGAATTTCTCACGAAGAGGCTTCAGAAGATGGGGATTTGTTATAGATGACTACTACCGGATGGGCTGATTATAAGCTGGCAAGATAAGCGGATACGTATAGAAGACCTAAGAGATGTGCAGGAATTTTTTGACGTGCACTTTAAAGCTGATAAGCAAAAGAGTGAGGAAGAGATAGAAATCAAAAGCCAAGAAGAGTTGCTGGAAACAGAAGTGATAAAGGAGCAGAAGGCTTTAAGAGAACAAGAAGACCAAATCACTGTGGGCTCGGGATCCTGGATGGTGACGAGACAAAAAAAGAAATGGATTGAAAGAACTAAATAAATAAAATGGTAGGAGACGGACTTCAGTTAATATCAATCAATATTAATGGACTAAACCAAACAAACAAAAGGAAGAAAATACAAATGAAGCTACAGCGGGGGAGATATCAAATAATAGGCTTGCAGGAAGTACATATTTAAAAAGGTTACCAGAATTTGCTCCTATGTCCCAAATTAGGTGATCTATTTGTGTCCCTGGCTGACCAAAAAAAAAAAAGAGGAGTTGCGTTATATATACAGAAATATTTGGAACCTACATTTTTTTTTGCTGATGAAGAGGGAAGAGCTTGTTGGTGGAAGTTAAAATATGCCAAAGGAAGGTTTTACTAGGAAATATATATGCTCCTAACTGTAACCAGAAAAAAATTTATAATAGGATTTATAACAAACTAAACGAATTGGAGTGTGAACGTGTTTGCTTAATGGGCGACTTCAATGCGGTTATGGATGCTACTAAAGATTATGCTAGGGGTGTGGATACACAGATCAGGAAAGGGGTAAGGAAGATATTGCCGTTGATATGTGATCAGATCTGGGATGAACTAGGACTGAAAGATATTTGGAAAGTTGTACATCCAGGTGAGGCCCAATTTAGGTATTTTTCCCCTAGACATAGGACATGGTCCAGGATAGATATAATCTGGGATACTCCAGAAATATTAAGATTGGCTATAGAAGTAGAAATTGGACCAAACGAATGGGTGGATCACAACCCGGTGATAGTAAGTTGGAAAGAAAGAAAGTATAAAGGAAGGTGGACAATGAGGACAGATTTGGAAAGGGAGGAGGAATTTGTCACAGGATTGAAAAAAAGAATTAAAGCTCTTCTACGAGGAAAATAGGCGAGAGGACATCTCACTGCAAAATGTATGGGATACTATGAAAGTGGTTATAAGAGGATATTCAATAAAAATTTCAGTGCACAAATGGAAATTAGACAGAGAAAGGAGGGGCAAAATTCTAGAAGAATTAGAAAAGGAAGAGAGGGCATTACAAGTAGAAATGAGAAGAAAAAAGAGCTTCTTAAGCATAAACTATCACTATTGGACCAAGAGGAATTGGCGAATAAACTTAAATGGGGAAGGCAACATTTTTTTGAACATGCTAATAAAGCAGGTAAATGGCTTTCGTATAAGTTTCGTATAGGTTAAGAAAAGAAACAGAAGCAAAGAGAATTGACGCCATACAAGATGGAGAGGGAACTTTTGTGGGGAATGTGGAAGGGAAAAAGAGGGTGATTATAAATTTCTTTGAGGAACTATATCAAAAAGAGGGAATACAGGAGACGCAAGTAAGGGCATGCCTTGAAAATTTGAATTTAGCTAAAATCCCACAAAATATGAAGGATATTCTTAATTCAGAGATTGGGGAAGGAGAAATTGAAGCTGCTGTTAAGAAGCAGAAATGTGCTAAATCACTGGGACTGGATGGGCTGCCAGCCGAATTATATAAAGAGATATATGATGTAGTATTGCCAGTTATGAAAGATTTATTTAAGGAGGTACTAACTAGAGGTATAGTTCCCAGGTCAAGGATGGAAGCTTATATCATGTTGCTTCCCAAATCTGATTCTGATCGAACACAGATTAAAAACTATAGACCTATCTCCCTGCTCAATTCGGATTACAAAATATTCACATCAATATTAGCGGGAAGGTTGAAGATTTTTCTAAACGAATACATCCATCAAGATCAAAACGGCTTTTTGCCATATAGATATTTTCGAGACAACGTTAGAACCATCATGGATACACTGGAATATTATGAAACGCATGCAGACAAAGAAATGGTTCTAATGTTCCTCGACACGCAAAAGGCATTTGATAGGGCCAGTTGGGACTTTATTTTATTACAAATTGAGGAGATGGATTTTGGATCTAGTTTTACACAAGCTATCCAGGCGCTTTATATGGCGCAATACACAAGAGTGCTAATTGAAGGTGAAACAACAGAGGAGATACAAATACATAGAGGAACTAGGCAAGGATGCCCGCTATCCCTGCTATTATTTATTTTGACAATGGAACCTTTACTAAATCAACGCAGACAAAACAAAGAAATAAAAGGACTTAATGTTAGGAAAGAGGAGTTCAAAATACAAGCATTTGCAGACAATCTCGTCTTTATATTGGAGGAGCCAATGACTGCGGGGCCAAATTTGTTAAGAAGTATTGAGGAATTCAGCGCAGTAGCAGGGCTACAAATTAACAGGGACAAAACCAAATTACTTGTTAAAAACCTTAAAGGGACATGGGAATTGGAGATAGAGAAGGTGATGGGAATACAAATAGCTAAAAAGGTAAAATACTTGGGCATATGGCTGACCCCAAAATGCTCCTCGATAAAAAAAGAATAACTATGATAAACTCATTTTGCAAATGGAACAGGATTTAGATCGGTGGAGGAAAGTACAGCTATCCCTGTTAGGAAGAGTGGCAGTGATAAAAGTGCACGTGCTGCCAAAATGGATATATCTTTTCCAAACGGCCCCGGCAAGATTAGAGAAAAGCTTCTTTAGGAAAATGGATCAGATAACTGGAAAATTCATATGGCAAGGAAAAAAGCCATGTATTAAAAGGAAAATGTTGCAGGAGCATAAAACAAGGTGAGGCTTGGGGCTCCCCAACTGGGACTGGTACTATCAAACTTCTTGCCTGGTTTGGGTAAAAGATTGGATAATACTGAAGAGGAAGCATATATTAAAAATTGAAGGGCATAATTTACAGCAGGGGTGGCATTATTTTCTCTGGCCAATCAAAGCAGGACAGCATAAGTATTTTACAAATCACTATGTAAGGGGATGTCTGATTAAGGTATGGAATAAGATCAAAGGAATGATGTATAGTAAGATTCCATATTGGTTTGTGACCCTTGAAGCGACTACAAAGAGCCTGGTGGAGCAGTGGACTAAAGTGCTGTTAAATAGCACTTAGCTGCCAGCTGCCTGCAATTATTGCAAATTCGAATCTCACCAGGCTCAAGGTTGACTCAGCTTTCCATCCTTCCGAGGTAGGTAAAATGAGGACCCGGATTGTGGGGGCAATAAGCTGACTTTGTATAAAAAAGAACACCCCTTAGGTGGGGCCAAAAGCCCTATTAAGCAGGTTTATACAAAAGTGTGAAGGCTACTGCTTAACGTATTGTAAGCCGCCCTGAGTCTCCAGAAAAGGGCGGCATATAAATCGAACCAATAATACATACCCACCTCTATACAATTTGGATAAATCTGTGATGTACAGGGAATTGTTGGATGGTGGGGAAAATCTTAGATCTAAAGCAGAACTACAAATACAGGGAATCAATTTGGACTGGTGGGCATATGCACAAATTCAAGCAAGATACCAAAAAGATAAAGCCAATGGAGGGGGGTTCAATTCACCACAAGAGTTCGATAAGGCCCTCCTGGAAGGTGACAAGAAATGTATCACTAAAGTATATAACCTCCTCCTGTCCCGATCTGTAGCTGAGGAAATAGTTAAAGACTCGATGATAGCCTGGGTGAGGAATTTCGGATATTCATTAGATCTGGAAAAATGGCAACAAATATGGAGTAGGAATGCGAAAATGACAATGGCAGTGTCTTTCAAAGAAAATATATTTAAAATATAGATGGCATATACCACCAGCAAGAATCGCAAAGATGTTCCCTGGAACCTTAGTTGGAAATGTGGGTCAGCCAGGGGTACATTTTGCCACCAATGGTGGATATGTCTACAAGCTCAAAACTATTGGAGTAAGATAAAAGTTTGGTTCATGGAGATTACAGGAGTCAGCTTTCAACTGAGACCAGAGGTCTACTTGTTAGGAATAAACCCTGGGGGCATAAAGAAAGCAGACTGGTATATTTTCATACACATTACCACTGCGGCTAGAATTGTATATGCGCAACTTTGGAAAGGGAAAGAAGTACCATCGGATCAGATGATTATCAACAAAATTTTGTAGTGTGCAGAATGTGATAGACTAACATATATTCTTAAAGACAGACAAGAATCAACTTTCAATCAAAGCTGGGATAAATGGTACCAATGGATAGAAGTAAAAATGTCATGAGGCAGTTGTTAGGGAAGCATGTAGCATAGATATGTAAATAGCAAGTTAAATATAAATAAGGTTATATTAGATATAAGAAGATTAACAAATGCAAGATGCAGTATGAAAAACCAAACTGAAGATGTCGTATGATGATATGAAGCTAGTTAGAAACTGTATATATATATGGGGGCTGAAACAACCTCAGTTGTATGTACGTGATTGTGTTTCGTTATAGTCTTCTTTCTGTTTTTTGTTTCCAATTTATAATAATTTTTTTTAAAGGATATATGTGCTGCATAGTCTGATCTAAGAACCAAAAAATGTTGTCAATCATGCTCAAATTCTTATTTAACATGAAAAATAAAGCTAAGAATGAAACATATGAGTTATACATTTGATCGAATAAGACACTGAAGGCCATGAAAAATGTTTCTTATGGAAACTGTCTGCTACTAAGACTGTTACTATTTAAAAATGCAACCCAATCTATTGGATCATTTAATTCAGTAGCTGTTTATGATTGATTGATATTGAACTATCAAATCAATGTTGATTTTTACTTACCATAAAGACAGACTTTCTTTAGGGTGAGCTATCCTAAGTCTTACCATTCAGGTCTCCAAGCAGGAAATTCATTGGGCTGTAATTGAGTCCATACACCTTTCATGTACTGTATGTACAGTGAGAGTAAATTCAGTATGAACTTATGCCACCAGACTTCAAATTTTGGGCTTAGACAGCTTAGAACTATGCCAACTTCAGTCTGACCTAAGCAAAGTACATAAAATTATCTGTCACAATGTTCTTCCTGTCAATGACTACTTCAGCTTCAACCACAACAATACACGAGCAAATAATACATACAAACACAAGGTAAACTATTCCAAACTTGATTGCAGTAAATATGACTTCAGTAACAGAGTGGTCAATGCCTGGAATGAACTACCTGACTCTGTAGTTTCTTCCCCAAACCCCCAAAACTTTAACCTTAAACTGTCTGCTGTTGACCTCAACCCATTCCTAAGAGGTCTGTAAGCGGTGTGCATAAAGGCACCAGCGTGCCTACCATCCCTGTCCTAATATTCCTTTTTACTTACTCTTTTCATGTATTCAAATTATGCTTATACTTTTACCTGTTATCTTATATATGCTTGACAAATGAATGAATGAATGAATGAATGAATGAATGAATGAATGAATGAATGTACACTGAGAATTCACGTACCGGAGACAAATTCTTTGTGTGTCCAATCACACTTGGCCAATAAAGAATATTCCTGTTCCTATTTTGGCTTCATCTTTGTCAGCATTATAGATTTCTCCAATGAACTAGACTTCCCCTCATAGACTTCCCCTCATAGCAATCTGAGCCTACCTATTTGTTTATTCTTCAGTATTTCATTTGTTTATTTTTCAGTATTTCACGGTACTTTCTTTTTCAACTCAAGAATTCCAAATATTCTGTCATTCCTCTTTCTTCAAAGTTCAATTTTTTTTTCTTCAATAACAACTAAGCTGAATGAGGTACCAAAACCAAACAAAACCTTATGCATTACTTCCTCATAAAGAAAATCATTCCCTTATGATTCTGATCTTTGTAGGTGGATAAATTATGGATAAATTATGACATCTTAACATATTTCCCAAAGTCTTCATTGCTACTTCGAAGAGATATTTCATAGCATATTTTTTCACTGCTGGTTCCTTTAGCATTATTAAATGACCCTAAAAGCAGAAGCTATCCACCAGTTTAGTATCTTCATCTTCAGTTCTAAAGGTGGTTGTACAGTTTACATCAGCATAATATTCTTTATACTTTATTGTCGTGTTCTTGGTGCACTTTGAACTTGGTAATTT
The DNA here is from genome assembly GCA_030761175.1 of Masticophis lateralis. Classification (NCBI taxonomy): domain Eukaryota; kingdom Metazoa; phylum Chordata; class Lepidosauria; order Squamata; family Colubridae; genus Masticophis; species Masticophis lateralis. The sequence goes on along the minus strand of JAUDYJ010000007.1, from coordinate 66,370,817 downwards.
TCTTGCAGATATTTCATTACCATAAGAATAAGTAACAAAATCAGAAATACCTGAACAATATCATATAACATAATGAAAATCAATGCTTAATCAAAAAAAGTTCTTTTCACAATCCATTTCAATACAACCAATGCAACCTATGAAATGCACAATGGTTCCATACTTCAAGGATATCTTTGAGGCAACCATCTTTGAGATTACTGCAACCGCCTGGCATCGTTGTAGAACACAAACCAACAAAAACCCTTCAAAACTTCATGCATGGACAAATTAAATTACATATCAGCTGAAAATATTTTAGATCAAGCCAAATCCAAAAAACAACTGGGAATTTCTGGAAAACCTGGATTCCAGACAAATCAATATACATACAAAGATAAATCCAATTTACATACTATTTAAAAGATACAGTCAAAAGCTAGGAAGGAAGGAAACAGCCCAGAACACTTTTTTTAAAAAAAAAAGATTTATATGCTGCCCTTCTCCGGACACTCAGGACAGCTTACGATGCGTTAAGCAATAGCCCTCATACTTTTGTATATTTATACAAAGTCAGCTTATTGTCCCCACAATCTGGATTCTCATTTTACCTACCTTAGAAAGGATGGAAAGCTGAGTCAGTCTTGAGCCTGGTGAGATTTGAACTTACAGTAATTGCAGACAGCTGATGTTAATCACAATGTTTTAGTCTGCTGAGCCACCAGGCCCTCTCTTCTCTCTAGCAGATAACCATCAGCTAAGTGAAAGCAGCATCTGATGAACAATCAGAGAAGAAGAAGAAGAAGAAAACAACCTAATCAAGAAAGCATCAAAGATGAAGCTTGGCAGGGCAAGCTACTATATATAAACAGCCATCAAACTCCACTCTCGCAAGATAGTGTAAAACAACTAAAATTGCAGAGCTCTAAGAAGCCAACAGTCCAATCCTGAGCCACATTATTCTCTTTTACAGTTAAATATATCATTTCCCCCTCATTTCTCATTACATTTATTATTTTCATTAACTAATTTCGCAGATCATTTACATTTTCATCTATCCAAGTAGTGTCATCGACAGTGCATGTTATTGATGTTTGTTCCTCCAATTTAAAAATGATGATTATCTTCTTCTAATCCAGTCTTCCTCATATATATGCAACAAGTAGGTTGACTAAACCAAGGGATAATATGCAGCCTTGTCTTACTCCTTTACTTTCCTAAATTAACCTGAAACCAGGCTGTCTTGCCATTTTCCACCAGAACTATGGCTTCCTATCCTGAGTATAGATTTCACAGCATATTCAATATTCAGTGGCTAAATAAACCAAGTTATAGAGTATGAATACATCTAGGAGTAAAGACAGATTAAATGGAATTCAGTTGTGGGTTGCTCCCAGTTCGGACCAGTTTGCAAGAACCAGTAGTAAAACCGGTGAGAGGCTCCGCCCACTGACCTGGAAGTCATCATAGGAGATCTGTGCATGCACATAAGCAGATGCAAGGCGCATCCATAGGCACAATGTGAACCAGTAGTAAAGGTAAATAGAACCCACCCCTGATACATTGATCCTTATTAAAGATATATTCTGATCAAGGCAACTTAACATCACACAATGAAGTGCATTTTTTAAGAATACTGGGACCTATCCAACAAAATGTAATTCAATTGTGAAAAAAAGCAAGGTTTTTCATTTAGGCAAGAAAAATCAAATGCACAGATATGGAATAGGTGGTCCTTGGCTCAACAGCAGTAACTACAAGAAGGAACTTGGAGTCCTAGTGGACAACCACTTAAGTATGAGCCAGAAGTGTGCTGCAGCTGCCAAAAAAGTCAATGCAGTCTTGAGTTACACCAACAGAGGGATAATACCAATTAGTATTAACATGAAGTGTTAATACCACTTGCCCTGGCTTACCCTGTCTGAATAGGTGGCCAATAATATATAAAAATAATAGAAGATCTGCTATTATAGAACAGCCACTAATAAATAAAAATAAGAGCAAACCATATTCCCTTCTAGCACTGATGATACTACAGATGGTTGTCTACATACAGTAGTTCATTTAGTAACTGTTCAAAGTTACAATGGCACTGGAAAAAGTGACGTATGACAGGGGTGGACAAATATGGCACCTTTATGACCTGTGGACTTCATCTCCCAGAATTCCTGAGCCAGCTTGGCTGTCTCAGGAATTCTGGGAGTTGCTCACCCCTGACTTCTGACCATTTTTCACACAACTGTTGTCACGATCCCATGATCACATGACCAAAATTTGGACACTTGGCAACTGGCTAATATTTACGACAGCTGTAGTATCCTGTGGGCACTTTTTGCAACCTTCTGACAACTTTCTGACAAGCAAGTCAATGGGGAAGCCAGATTCACTTATCAACCATGTTACTATCTTAACTACTGCAGTGATTCACTTAACAACTCTGGCAACAAAGGTTGTAAAATGGGGCAAAACTTACTTAAAAACGATCTCACCAATTGAAATTTTGGGCTCAAATTTTGGTCATAAATTGAGGATTACCGGTATTTAGTTTGGTAAAGAAATATCTGCAAGCAAACCACTAAGCTCAGAGAACACCAAGGACCCTAGCAGTGGTGGGTTTCAAATTTTTTTACTACAGGTTCTGTGGGTGTGGCTTGGTGGGAGTGGCATGGCTTGGTGGGCATGGCTTGGTTGGCATGGCAGGGGAAGGATACTGTAAAATCTCCATTCCTCCCCACTCCAGGGGAAGGTTACTGCAAAATCCCCATTTCCTCCCAATCAGCTGGGACTTGGGAGGCAGAGAATAGATGGGGGTGGGGGCAGTCAGAATTTTTACTACTGGTTCTCAAAACTACTCAAAATTTCCACTACCAGTTCTCCAGAACTGGTCAGAACCTGCTGAAACCCACCTCTGATTACCGGTTCTTATCCTATGACCTGTTGTAGTCTGTAAATCCTGCACTGATAATTCGTTTTAAGGCTTCAATCATTATGGACAAACTAACATAATGACACATTTTGCCATGAAACACCTTGGCTCTATTTTTAAACTATTTTTTAAGGGCATATAAACACATTTTCTTTAAGCAGGTCTACATACTGATGTTTTATTTAAAGTGCAAGCAAATCAGGTTTTAGTTTCTTTGAAAAGTACAATGAAAGTTTCTAAGCAACAAAAAGCTAGTAGCATTTCTATGTTGTATGCTGTTTCTTAAACACTTTCTTCCTTAAAACATAGTGAGTTAGCAAATCACTTTGTGTAAACCACCACATTTTAAATTATTTGCTCTCAGATTTCAGAATATTGTCAGGTTCCTCTTTCTCCTTTAGAAGACTGCAAAGTTCATCCAATATTGCCAAGAAAGAAAAGATAAAAATACTCAGTTTTGAAGGAAGGAATATATGTCCCTACCAGAGGTGGGTTTCAGCAGGTTCTGACCAGTTCTGGAGAACTCGTAGTGGAAATTTTGAGTAGTTCAGAGAACCGGTAGTAAAAATTCTGACTGGCCCCGCCCCCATCTATTCTCTGCCTCCCAAGTACCAGCTTATTGGGAGGAAATGGGGATTTTGCAGTAACTTTCCCCTGGATTGGGGAGGGAATGGAGATTTTACAGTATCCTTCCCCTGCCACGCCAACCAAGCCACACCCACCAAGCCATGCCACACCCATCAAGCCATATCCACAGAACCAGTAGTAAAAAATGTTGAAACCCACCACTGATCCCTACGTTAATGAAACTGAAGGGGAAAAACACATCCTTTTGAAAGAATTTCATCAAATTCTTTCAAAAACTTCACCTCTGCAGTCACACTTGGTTTCTGAATTTAGGTAGGTGATGCCTAGAGGCAAAGGATGTTTAGTTTAGTTTTCAAACACAGTGTGCTTTGGGAAGACTTGGTGATGGCAATGACCTTTTTATTGGATCACAACTTCCGGCCCATTACATAAACTGATTGTATTTGAAGATATGTATTGATTTTTCCCTCTGTTTTATTGTCCTGTTTCTTCTTTCAGTGGAATGGCTGTGAGATTTATTTGGTATTTGGTATTGTTTTTATGATTGTGGTAAGCTGCCCTGACAGGTTTGATAAACTGAAATGGGCAACAGAAAAGCTCTTTTAAATAAATACTCTGCACATCCATTTGTTTGAGGGTAAGCCAAGAGCAACCATTAACATATCTCTCAGAGACTACAACACTTTGTCTTCCTCTTGCACAAAATTGTTGTTCTTACTTGACAAAGAAGTTATGGATATTAAAAGAAAGCTCAAAATAATCAAAGGGGAAGGATGACATTTCATTTCCCCTCAGATTTTAAGATGAAGTAGACTTTAACCTAAATCATAAAAGTAGAATTCAAACTGGATCTTCTGTTCAATTGATAGTCAACAATTAAATATATATTGAAAATTATCTAGAACCAACCTAAGATGCTAATTCTGAGAGTTACATAGAAGCTTAAGAACATATATAGAAGCTTATAACTAGCAAGAGGAATCATTTTGTAAGAAATTTTACTAGACTGGAGGAAGTCCAGAAATAGATCGTGTAATCTATCCCTCATAAAGAAGTGAACTGGAAGTATAAAATAATATTTATTCCTCATGTTATCATTCCTTCTATCTTGTAAAGTTAGACTTAATAGCAACTGCATAAGATCTCTCATCCTTACATCTTTCAATACCATGATTTTATTCCCCTAAACGCGCGCGCACGCACACACACACACACACACACACACACACAGAGGAATATATAAAGGCAGCTTTCTTGGAAAGAATAAAAAACTCCTAGCTTCAAAAGATCTCCAGACCCAAAACCTATTGGGTCCTTATGAGTTTGGATCTATGGTTTAGCAGATATATACTTATGATTTTCATAGAATTTCATTTGGAATACCAGAAGGAAGAAGGAGACAGTTTTTCCTAACATCCGCTTTTATTTTTGCTGAATCTTTCCCTCCCTCCCTCCCTCTTTCCCTCTCTCCCTCCCGCTCTCTCCCTCCCTCTCCCTCTCCCTCTCCCTCCCTCCCCCTCCCTCCTCCCTCTATCTATCTATCTATCTATCTATCTATCTATCTATCTATCTATCTATCTATCTATCTATCTATTCATCCATCCATCCATCCATCCATCCATCCATCCATCCATCCATCCATCCATCCATCCATCCACTATCCATCATCTACCTATTTTCCCCTTACACATTCATTATTAAACCTTAAAAAAGTTTATTCCCCCTAAAATTTCTGCAATGGAACAAACTTTAAATTAAGTGGATGAGTCAGATTGCCATCCCTTTCCCTTCTACCACCTTTTGTTCTTCGGGGCATTTTCAAAACAGAGAAAATTCAGCAATTCAGGCTTTCTCAAATGCTGAGCAACAATGAACTTTCCTATTATTATTCTCTCACCCTTCCTATGTTCTCCACTGATACGTTTTTTTCCCACCTGCAGTTCCCCATCCCATACTTCCTTTTAGTGTAATAAATAAAAGTGATTCCACAGTGACTTACCTAAGAGGCACCTTAAATGTGTAGCCTTAGGCACAAAGAGAATCTCAAGGTATTAAAAATGTACACGAGGATAATGGAGTTTGACTCTGCCTCCTTAGTATGTAATTTTAATATATCCTCAATAAGTTTCTCCTGGGTGCCAATAAAACAATCTAAATATTTCTAGGTGGTCAACAGGCTCCCCCATCTACTGTTATAAAATATTGTATATTATATGGAAAGGTTTCCTGTACCACTAGCTTTTATTGTTTTTCTTTAAAAGCAAAAATAAATAAGTAATCAGCATGAAAAGAAAGGTAGTAAAGAAAATCAGTAAAGAAAAACCAGTCTCAATCCCAACAGTTATTTCCAAGTAATTATGTGGGATTCACACAGGCACCAGAGGTATTTGTGGAAAATAAAATGCTGACAGCTACCGTATCTTGTCTTGTTTGGGAGTGTGCTCATAAATGAGAAAGATGAGATGAGGTGGCAGAGAACAGTCTGTAACTAGACAAAATAATAGAGAGCCATCTTCCCACTTTGCCATCTAGTTAGGGAGCATTTTATTTATTTATTTGTATCCCGCCTTTATTACTTTATAAATAAATCAAGACAGAGAACATATACAACACAGATTCTTCTTCCTATTTCCTCCACAACAACCACCCATTGAGATGAGTTGGGCTGGGAGAGAATGACTGCCCAAGGCCTGGTTGGCTTTCATGGCTAAGGTGAGACTAGAATTCACTGTCTCCCTCTTCTTCTTCTTCTTCTTCTTCTTCTTCTTCTTCTTCTTCTTCTTCTTCTTCTTCTTCTTCTTCTTCTTCTTCTTCTTCCTCTTCTTCCTCTTCTTCCTCTTCCTCTTCCTCTTCCTCTTCCTCTTCCTCTTCTCTTTTTCCTCCTCCTCCTCCTCCTCCTCCTCATTTTGTCAACAGATAAGAAAACAAGTAACAAAGTAGAAACAGATATGTACACATGAAAATTTTTTGGCATACACAAAAAAGGATATAAATAGGCACAACATAGCCCTAAACACATAGAATGATTACATATAATTGGGAACAGTAGGACAGGGACGGTAGGCATGCTGGTGTGCTTATGCACATCCCTTTAGGGACCATTTCATGTTTCTTAAATGTCCACAGTAGACAGTTTAAGGTAAAAGGTATGGGGATTAGAGAGACTAAAAACAGGATCAGGTAGAGTGTTCCAGACATTTACTACTCTATTGCAGAAGTCATATTTCCTACAATCAAGATTAGAGTGAATTATTATGGTTGAAATTAAAGAATTCATTTACAGATAGGATGTTTTGGTAAATAATCTTATGAACTAAGCATAGGTCAAAACGTAAACAACGTAGTTCAAGGCTTTCTAGACCTAAGATTTCAAGCCTGGTGGTATAGGGAATTTTATTTTGAGCAAAAGATTTGAAAACTCTCCTAGTAAAATATCTCTGGACCCTCTCTAATGTATTGATGTCTGAAATACAGTGAGAGTTCCAGGCAGGTGAACAATAATCAAGTATAGGTCTGGCTTTCCAACCTTGTTCCTTAACCACTAGGCTGGCTATGAGCCATGACTCATAATCAGTTTTCAAATATCAGCCATGACTCACCCTCCCTCCCTCTCTTCCTCCCTTCCCCTCTTCCCTCCCCTTCCCTTCTTAACAGCCAAGTAAATGGCTGCTGCTGGGTGGGGAGAGAGTGAGAGAGAGGGAGGGAGTGGTGGTGTGTTGCAATTGCAGAGAGATTGGACCATTTCTCCATTGATTTTCTCCCTGCAAGCAAAGATGGCAAAGATTTGTAGGAGGCTTGTCAATCATTTCAGTTCCTTCCAGGTTCCTCATCAACTTATGGGAAACTATAAGGGGACTTTGAAAATGAGGATCACATGACCACAAATGACTGTGGCAGCATGGTGACACTGAAGAGCAGCAGCACTGAAATGGCAAAAAAAAAAAAAAAAAAAAGGGTTAAAAAAATTTCCCCAAATTTCATTCCTGGAGAAGTAATGGATCTAGCCATTCTGCTAACAATTCAGCAGTTCGATTCTCACCGGCTCAAGGTTGACTCAGCCTTCCATCCTTACAAGGTTGGTAAAATAAGGACTCAGATTGTTGGGGGCAATACGCTGACTCTGTAAACTGCTTAGAGAGGGCTGTAAAGCACTATGAAACGGTATATAAATCTAAGTGCTATTGCTATTAATGACAATAAGAGTTGAATACTTCTGCTCAGTGATGGGATTCAGCCAGTTCACACCACTTCAGGAGAACCGGTTGTTAACTTTCTGAGCAGTTTGGTGAACTGGTTATTGGAAGAAATCATTAGGGCAGAGAACTGGCTGTTAAATTATTTGAAGCCCACCACTTCTTCTGCCCTAGTTTAACATTTCTATGCTTCTTCTATTTTTCTGAAGGATTTTTTTTACATTATCTCCTGCACTACAGAGAAAATGGCAAAAAACTTCAAGACTATAAATAACTAAGCAGTGAATTGAATTTTGTTCATTCTCCCATATAAGCACGAATTCAAGCAAGTACAAAGATCAAAGTTTAAGAGTACTTAAAATTTCATTTACAATTCATTCCAATATTTACATTTGATTTGAAATAAGTCACCAAATCTCGCTGCTTTCCCCTTTACTTTCAAATGAGGAATTTCTTTAAGCAGGGTAAGTGGTTGGGTTACTTCTACCTGTTGTTAGCTGTGATGAAATAGAAAGAAGATTTAAAATTCATTTATAATATTTATATTCTTAAACACCTTGACAAATATTGAACTTTCTTAAGATGTTTCCCTTAAAATGTTTTTAAACTGGTCCTGAATTGTTGCTAGTAGAAACTATATTTCAGTGAAGTGTTCTATAGTTTCTGGTTTTGTTTGGAAAATCTGCTAGGCGATTTGTTTGTGTAGGATCAGTGTCATTGCTTGGTGATGCTTACTGAATCTGCAAAGCTAATTCAATGTAAACATTTCCCATTTCTGCTTTCCTACTTCCAACATCCTTTGGTTAAATGAAATCATACTTGCATATAAGAAACTAGAATACTAAATGCAATCTCTTTTTATGTGGTCTATATAAACTGTAGTTATATAGAATAAAGGGATGCAGTGGCTCAGTGGCTAAGACACTGAGCTTGTTGATCAAAAGGTCGGCAGTTCAGCAGTTTGAATCCCTAGTGCCACATAATGGGGTGAGCTCCTGTTACTTGTCCCAGCTTCTGCCAACCTAGTAATTCAAAAGCACGTAAAAAATGCAAGTAGAAAAATAGGGACCACCTTTGGTGGGAAGGTAACAGCGTTCCATGCGCCTTTAGCATTTAGTCATGAAGGCCATGTGACCACGGAGATGTCTTCGGAAAGCGCTGGCTCTTCGGCTTTGAAATGCAGATGAGCATCTCCCCCTAGAGTCAGGAACGATGAGCACATACGTGGAAGGGAAACCTTTACCTTTACCTTTATACTGAGTAAATATAGAGATTTGAGCCAAGTTAGATGCAGAGTTTTGATGTTACATTTATCTTATTAGGAAATGTCAAGGATGCAGTCTGGAAACTGATACAAATGAACCAAATTTAGTTTGAAAGTGCTTACTATGTGTAGATTAAAGATTAAGAATGTTAATTGCATGTCATGATCTGTTGCTGCCAGTTCTAGAGATGGTGGATGGGGAAAAGTAAAGAAAACTAAATATTAATTCTGAAATTTCTTGAATATGGGAAGTATTATGAAAACACTGCTAGCACACAAACACTACTAAACACTGGTACATAAACAGCAAAAAAAGGTATTGGACTAATTATGCAGAAAGAAGTCCTGAATGGGAAGGAATAATTAGCAGGAGAATACAGAAAGTAAACAAAGGTGTCCTACATTAGATTCCAAGTGCAAAGGTATTAGAGCAACAGAGTTGTGAGAAATCAACCAAACATTATATTTATTTGATTGCAACACAAGCACTGCTAAACTTTCTGGACCAGTGGCCGCATTTGACAACATGTGAGCAAGAACATTAACATGTGGCTTGACATTAAGCATTTTCTCAATAAGGATGTATCAGGAAGTAAACCCAAACCCATTCAGAGATCATTAATATTTGTATGCACCCACTTTTGTCAGTGGGTGATTCAGATCAGTACAACTAGTTGTTGCACCTGAAGGAAGAAATAAAATGAATTAAACAGTAGGTCTGCTGCTCCTTGCAAATGGTGATTGCCCATTATTTGCCCATAATCCTTCCATTGCTTTAGAGGCAGATGCTGTTCATTTCTATTCTTCTTTAATTTCCAGTTCTTTGTTGACCCACTGAAGTTCCTATTGTGATGGGCGGGTGGAAATAGCTCTCAAAGTCTATTATTCCAAGTCTCCTTTCTCAATAAAGAATTTATGCTTATTCTTTACCCACACATATTTTTTTAATTCTCCACTTAATATGGCAAAGTGTTCTGCGTTCATTAGGTTTGTATTTTAAAAGGAAGTTGTGCAGTACAATACTAACCAGTAAACAAATTTGAGTATAGGCTGCACTATCTACTTAGCCCTCTGCATTAATGAATAGAAAGGTTGTTCTTCTCCATGACAACAGAATATGCCTGTTGCAAAGCATATTCTGTTGTGTTTTGTGAACAATATAATTCTATCCATTCTTTTGGATAGTTTGATGAAACCAAAATGTCTAAGATTTGGACTAACAAGCAGGTGTGCAACTATTGAGAACTTTCCCTTCTATACTACCCATACCATTCTGGGATACCTCAGACTTCCATGCCCTCTTAAATTAAGGAAGTTTATTGAAGCAATAGAAGAGAATATCTGTAGCTTGAGGTTGAACTGTGGAGTCTTTGGTGCTCTCTGAGCCTGGTTGTTTGCTTGTAGATGTTTCATTATTGGATAAGGTAACAGCCTGGATGTGTTGGTGAAAACTCACTGGTGTGTTATGTGATGGATGAATGCTAACACATCGTAAATCTAAATTTTATAAGACAACCATCCTCCCTGTTGCATTGTAGGGCACTGAATGCTGGGCAGCAACAACAGGGACACATCTCCATGCTGTGGAAATGTGTGTGCTCCATTGGATATCGGGCATCTCCCTTCTTGACCATATCACACATGACACCATTTGACAGTATTTTGGTGTGGCACCAATTACAGAGAAGATGAGAGAAGGCCAATTCTGCTGGTATGAATATGTCCAGAGAGCAGCACCTTCCACCATTGCTAAGACAGCCTACTAACTAGAAGTCAGTGGTGGGGAACTTGCGGGTGTGCAAAACAAAGATGGCAAGACACCATCAATATCAACCCAGAAGTGATCAATATCAATCCAGAGGTGACCATGCAAAGTGGTGTTCTATGATCCAAAAAGTGGATCCTGCATCTGCGGGAATGCACTAGGAAGGAGGAGGAGGAGGAGGAGGAGGAGGAGGAGGAGGAGGAGAAGACAAGGTAATGTTTTCAGTGCTAAAAGGGTGTAAGGATTTGGTCTCTGTTTATATACAGTAGCTTGCTCTGTCACAGTTGGTGGAGGTATTATATTATTCTTGGTAGTTTTTTTTATTAGAATGTTGTTTACTGCTTGATTGTTTTTCTGGTGTTAACACCAGAAATCCAATCCAATTTTGGTCTTGCAGAAGACTCCTGAGACTATCATAGCCAGTGAAGGAAAACAAAACAATGTATATTGAACAAATCAACCCTTGAATTCTCACTTGAGGCTCAAATGATGAGGCTCAATTATACTACATCAGACACATTATGCAAAGACCTAGCTCTCTGGAGAAAGCTATAATGCTGGGAAAGATGGAAAGAAAAAGAAGAGGGTAACCTGCAACAAAGGTGGATAGACTCAGCTACAACTGTAATGAATACACTACTGGAAGACCAGAAAGACCAAGTCAGGGTCAGATCATCATAGGAAAAAAAAATCTGTCTACGTTGTTACTAAGATCTGATCATGATTTGATGGCAACTAATGAATCAATTAATTAATTTGGGATCCTAATTAAAGATCTTTTTAACTGGTTATAAATACTTCTATTATTTCAGATTCTGATTTTTTAAATACCATATTTTTCAGAGTAAAAAACACTCCAGAATATAAGACACACTTCTTGGGGTGGAAAACAAGAAAAAAAATATCTGCCTCTGCCTACCAGCATCCATCAGTATTCATGTGACTAGCGTGCTTGCAGCAAACAGAAAACAGCCTGGTCAGCTTCAGCACATTATCGCAGCCTGATTCAGCCTGAGCAGTGATTGGCAGTTGGATCGGAATCCTGGGATACTGCCAATCAGTTGTTCCAGGCTGTGGGATCGCCACAGCCCATTGCTGCTTCTGCATGTCGTGTTTTAGACCTATTCCAGGCTGCTGGGATCACCACAGCACATTGCCGCCAATCTCCACCTCCACATGTCATGCTTTTGGCCTCCGCATTTTTGGCCTCTGAGCATCGCATTTTTGGCCTGTTCCCTGCCGCTGCCACCAATCCCCACTATCAGGAACTGACCAAAAACAAAAATGGTGCATGCAGAGGCCGAAAACAGAACGCACGGAGGCCGAAAACATGATGTGTGGAGACGGTGATTGGTGGCAATGTGCTGTGGCGATCCCCGCAGCCTGGAATGGGTCTAAAATTGAGCGTGTGGAGGCTGAAAATGCAATGGACGGAGGCCAAAAACTTGACATGTGGAGGCTGAAAATGGCCAGGGAGGGGGGTACCGGCAGGCGGGCAGGGTTTTGGCAACATTCACTGTATAAGACGCACAAACATTTCCACCCACTTTTTTTGGGGGGGGTGGTGATTGTGTCTTATACTCCTAAAAATACAGTAGTATTGTCTGTTCTGCTAAACTAGGGGTTGCTAGAAAAAGAGATGCTATTAATGGAAAATTGTTCTAGGTGTTGTTCCTTTTGTTTGAAAACCAACATGATGTGTTTATTGTTTTGGGTTGCATATATCTTTGGATATTTTAGTTAATAGAAAATCAGCTCATAGATTCAGGTGATAGAATTTACCTGCGGAGCATATTTTTGCAAAACCATGACCCAACTTTATTCTGTTATTTGCATCTTTTAAAATCTACTTTTAATTGACTATTCTTTCTGTATTTTTAAAATCTATTACTGGCATATAAAAAAGCCAAAGAAGGATTAATTTTCTGTTCATTGCATTACTACTAAAGAGACATTAATAAAAACCCTAGAGTCTGGGCAATTTGCTAGTTGTCAGAGCTAGGGTTACTCTTAAAGATGCCACAAAGAGAATATTGCATTACAGTATCTTTCTCTAGTTTCCAAATAGTGAAATTGATACTACCAGCCGGCCTGAAGGTATCAGTCATCAAAAAGCTTATTGACTCTTCAGAATAGCTATATCAATATCCAATTTTCTGTCTGATCTAATGCATGGTCTATGCAATATTAGAGTATTGACTCCTATTTTTCATAATCATGATCTATCTTTCTTTCTTTCTTTCTTTCTTTCTTTCTTTCTTTCTTTCTTTCTTTCTTTCTTTCTTTCTTTCTTTCTTTCTTTCTTTCTTTCTTTCTTTCTTTCTCTTATATTTTAGTCATCATCCTTTACAACTGGACTTTGATTTTAGCCTACTTTTCAGAAAACTGCTCGTTGAGTATTTTTAAAAGGTGAGATCTGTCCCAGTTACAGGTTTTTAATCTTCTTCTATATCTCAACTTCAGATTCACAATGTTTTGATTATACGAGTTCTGTTTTTCTTTCCTGGAATTGATACGATACCACATATAACTAAAACTGATTCAGCAAAAGCACGTCTGCATGTAATGAAGATAATCTAATACCGTAGAGACACCCAAATTCTTTTCTTGAATTGATTTTATCAGTTAAGAAAGCTCCATGGATGTGAGTGTCCAGTTTCTCTTCTCATTATTTATTGCTAGGTCAATTCAAATCAGCTTCTCATCCTCAAAGAAATGTTATAATATTTTACAGTATTTTAGGGCCTTGGATAAAAGCCTGCGTAATACTAAGAACTAATGTAGTACTGTATATCTTAATGCAATAGACTACGTTAGCATGCTATGTACTTGAGATTTTACTCCTTTTCTTTTTTTCCCTCCTAGTATATTGAAGCAGGGGTGGGCTGCTGGGGGTTCGCAGAGGTTTGGGAGAACCTCTAACTAAGATTCTGGGCAGTTTGGAGAACCCCCAAATTCCACTCCTGGCTGGCCCCACCCCACCCACCCCTCCCCTCCCAGGAGTCCCCACACAGCCCATTTTGGATGTAGGTAAGCGAGGGCATGAATGGAGACTCAGGGATGGTGAAAATCGGGCCTACCAGAAGTTTGGGAAGGCTGGAAATGGGCCCATTTCAGGCCTCCAGAGGGGCTCCAGAGTCCAGGGAGGCCATTTTTGCCCTCCCGGAGGCTCAAGGAAAGCCTCTGGAGCCCGGGGAGAGTAACTGCCCTGATATGGTGCAGGAGGCTGACTAGGCCATACCCACCATGGTCACGCTGATTCAGCAACCGGACAGAGAACCCCTTGCTAAAAATTTTGAAGCCACCCCTGTATTGAAGTACCTCAAAACATGACAGTGATGAGTCTTAGGACAGTTTTGAGAACATATTAAACCAAACATTGATGAAAGCATCTCATTAATAATAACATTTTTCATTGATAAAGTTCCCTTTTCTTTTTGTGGAAAACATAAGTGTGAGGAATAACAGAGCTCTCCATGTCCAGTTTGAGGAACTAGATTTAATAGTCCTGATGATCTGTTTGGATTAAAATTCCATTGGTTAATTTTCATCTAGTTCATTGCAGCCATGTTACTAAAATCCCAGTCTGGTGACAAATTGCAATTTTTTGAGATGATTGATATGATTCATCCTGAATCATCTCAATGGGACTTGAATAATGTTCTATGTGGGATACTATATATATAGTATCCTATATATATATATATACACACACAGACACTCTGCAAATAAAAATATTTAAACCTTCATAGGAAGTGTGTTGTTAGATATCATATGACAATTATACCACCGTTTTTAACATATACTATTTCAAATGTCAGAGAGTGAGAGAGGGTGAAAAAAGAAAGCAAAGACTTAACATTGAAATGTTGCTGCATAAAGATGATTACACAAGGAAATTGGAGAGCTCTGTTATTCCTCACACTTATGTTCTCCACAAAAAGAAAAGGAAACTTTATCAATGAAAAATGTTATTATTAATGAGATGCTTTCAGCACGGACTTCGGAAGTTAAAGGCAGAGCGATTAAAGACAGGACAAACATTTCTCTGTAATGTTATAGGAACTCCTAACTTCAATTCAATTCAATCCAGTCCAGTCCAATCCAATCCAATCCAATCCAATCCAATCCAATCCAATCCAATCCAATCCAATCCAATCCAATCCAAACCTTTATTGTCAGAATACAACATGTGTACTACGAGATTGGCTGAGCCTCCCTTTGTGCACCCCCTACCCCAACATAATACAACTGACAGTGAAAGACAGAAAATCCCTGTCCCAGTGAATGCTGTTAACAAACACCCAAACCTATTGCACCATGTGAAGGTACTGCACGTCATGCTGGCCCCACAAGTCAACTGTACTATGTTGTTGTGGTTATTTTTCATTCAGAAGTCTGACAGTCCATGGATAAAAACTCTTCTTCAGCATGTTTGTGCAGCTGCCTATGCTTCTATATCTCCTGCCCCAATGGTAGGAGGCAAGGGTGAAATCCAAATTTTTTCCCCTACCATTTTTCTCCTATCTGTGGGCGTGGCTTGGTGGGCATAGCAAGGGAAGGATATTTCAAAATCTCTAGTCCCACCTCACTCCAGGGGAAGGATACTGCAAAATCTCCATTCCTTCCCCTCCTGGGGGAAGGATATTGCAAAATTTCCATTCCCACCCCACTGTGGAGCCAGCCAGAGGTGTTATTTGCTGGTTCTCCAAACTACTCCAAATTTCTGCTACCAGTTCTCCAGAACCTGTTAGAACCTGCTGGATTTCACCCCTGGTAGGTGGATGAGGAAGTACTGACTAGGGTGTGAGTTGTCCCTGAGGATTTTCCTCAGGGAGTCCCCAGGGAGAAGGGCGGTATACAAATTCAATAAATGAAATGAAATGAAATGAAGGCGGTGAGCCCTAGCAATCTCATCTAGTAGTATCAGGGAAACAGCCCACAATGTTTTGTGCTGTGCTCACCATCCTCTGTATTCTATCCACAGCTGTCAAAGCCAGCATACCACACCGTAATGCACTGAGTGAGTGCGCTTTCTGTTGTGGACCAGTAAAAAGAGGTCATCAGTTGTTGCTCCACTTTGTTTTTTCGCAAGACTCTAAGGAAGTGGAGTCTTGAGCAGAGGGTTGAATTAGAAGACCACCAAGGTCCCTTTGAGCCCTGTGATAAGGGGGTCTGGAGATTAAACTATATGAGGAATGGTTAAGGAAACTAGTATGTTTATTCTAATGAAGATTAGGGGCAGGGGTGAAATGCTCCCGGTTTGGGCCAGATTGCCCGATCCGGTAGCGATGGCGCGGGTGGTTCAGAGAACTGGTAGCAAAAATCCCTGCCCCCCTCCCATGCCCAGCTGAGCCACGTGATCATCAGAGGCTTTTAAAAAAATTTTAAAAGCATTTTTTCTTTGGCTGAAAAAATGCTTTTAAAAGTTTTTAAAAAAACTTCTGATGATCGCACGGCTTTTTTTTTACAACCTCTTTGGCCAAAGAGGTTGTAGAAAAAATGGTTTTAAAAGAAAAAAAAGCCTCTGATGATCAGGCAACTCAGCTGGGAACGTCAGAGGCTTTTAAAAGCATTTTTAAAAAGCATTTAAAAAGCATATTTAAAAAGCATTTTTTTACAACCTCTTCGGCTGAAGAGGTTGTAGAAAAAATGGCTTTAAAAGTTAAAAAAAAGTTGGCCACGCCCACTCAGTCACATTACCCACCCCCTCAAGCCATGCCCACAGAATCGGTAGTAACAAATTTTACATTTCACCACTGATTAGGTGTGACACAATAGTTCTCTTCCGGTACTTGAGAAGCAGTCACAGGGAGGGGAGGGTTGATTCCATTTATTTATTTAAAACATTTATTTGGCCATCCATCTTTCAGACAATTCTGGGGGGTTCCAACTCTGACTAGCCTTCGACCACACTAACTAATGTAATAGCCATTCTTAGTATTTGCTTCACATTTCCAATCCTTGGTGAGAAGATAATTATGGAAAGTCAAAAGAGAAGTAGAACTGGTTGTCTGTACACAATTGACATTAAATATTTCTCTCTAAATTTCTGGGAAGGAAAATTGGAATGATTTCTCCAAAATTTCTCCAGGGGAAGGAAAACTTCTGAATGATACAAAAATTCCTTCCTACTGGTAATTTGAATGAAAAGTCAAACAGTAGAAACATCTTCCCACAGACTTTCATTGAAGCACAGGAAACAGAGAGATTCTAGACTGCTGGGAACATTATCATACACTGAAAAAGGACATTCACATATTTCCACATCTCTTGGTTACTTTTTAACGTAGATGAGCCTCACTCTGTCACAGACCTAGGAGTACTCATCTCAAGCGATCTAAGCCCCAGAGCTCACTGTAGCAGCATTGCCAAAAAGGCATTAAAAGTTGTTAACCTAATTTTGCGAAGCTTTTTCTCTGGTAACACTGTACTGCTAACTAGGGCATACAAAACCTTTGCCAGACCAATCCTCGAATACAGCTCATCTGCCTGGAATCCACACTATATATTGGACATTAATACAATTGAGCGGGTCCAGAGGTATTTCACGAGAAGTATACTCCACTCCTCTGCTCACAATAGAATCCCTTATGCCACCAGGCTTGAAATGTTTATTATTTATTTTATTTTATTAAATTTGTATACCGCCCTTCACCTGCTGAGTCAGGGCGGTGCACATCCAAGAATAAAAAACATTCCAATACAAAATTTTAAAATTTTTTAAAGAATTAAACAACTTTCGCCCAAAATTTATAACATCCTGACTAAAACCTATTGACAATTAAAAATCTAAGGGGGAGGGGGTTTACGTCAGCCCAGATTGATGAAAAAGAAGAGTTTTTAGGGCACGGCAAAAGGCCTGGAGATCTGGTATCCTGCGTATCTCCGGAGGCAAATTGTTCCAGAGGGCAGGAGCTGCCACAGAGAAGGCCCTCCCCTTGGGGGTCACCAGCCAACATTGCCTGGCTGATGTCCCCCTGAGGAGTCCCTCTCCGTGGGAGTGTACTGGCCAGTGTGAGGTTATTGGCGGCAGAAGTACCAGGCCCTATGCCATGGAGCGCTTTAAAGGTGGTAACCAACACCTTGAAGCGCATCCAGAAGACCACTGGAAGCCAATGCAGCTCGTGCAGGAGAGGCATCACATGGGACTGCCCCCTTGCTCCCTTGATCCCCTGCGCAGCCGCATTCTGCACCAGTTGGAGCCTCCGGGTGCTCCTCAAGGGGAGCCCCATGTAGAGAGCATTACAGTAGTCCAGGTGGGAAGTTACGAGTGCCTGAGTGACTGTGCGTAAGGAGTCCTGATCCAGAAAGGGCTTGGAAATGTTGGGCTTGGACAACCTCGAACTACACCGCCTACGATCTGACCTCAGCATAGTACACAAAATTGTCCGCTACAACGTCCTACCTGTCAACAACTACTTCAGCTTCAACCACAATAATACAAGGGCAAACAATAGATACAAACTCAAGGTAAACTGCTCCAAACTTGATTGCAGAAAATACGACTTCAGCAATAGACTGGCAAATGCCTGGAATGCTCTATCTGACTCCATTGTTACTTCCTCAAACTCCCATAGCTTCAACCTTAAACTGTCTACCGTGTAGGTCTGTAAGGGGCTCATGTTCATGTTTATACTTATACCTGTTATCTCATACATATTTGACAAACTAAATAAATAAATAAATAAAAATGAATAAATAAATGTAAGAACACATTCTACCCAAAATAGTGAATTCCCCCCCTTGAATATTACCTAAAGCATTTCCCCCTATCAAACGGAATGAGAAGAAGTAGACTATTGTTTTGTGATAATTTGTAGCATATATAATCATTTACATATCAGCCTTCAATTTGTCAGTCAAATGGTTAAAGGAATGTACCTCATTTCGCTCTAATCATGGAATTTAAGTTTTAACCTTGTTTTAAATTTGTTTAATTCTCTTTCTTCCCTCCTCCTTGTGCCACTATATTGACAATGTTTGGGGATAATTGCTTATCCCCAGTGACTTAAACTGTGAACTAAATTAATGTTTTGGGGTAGTCTGTAGTAATGTGAGCTCTTGGGAAAATCTACTCACAGCGATAACTGGATTAGAAGTGGACAAATCAAAGAGTGAGCCATAGAGCTGGGGCAATTATGTTGCGTAACTCCCTGCAGCATTTTCTAAAAGGTTTAACCTGAACAGTTGAAGTGAACATGATGAATTACATTGTCTTTTCTAGGTGGCCATTGGAGTAGCAAAAAGCAAGAAAACCTTTGTCAATATATTTTGGAAGGAGGGAGGGAAGAAGGGAGCAAGGAAGGGTGGATACTGAAATTGTTCATTTGAATTTGTTTATCTGCAAAGAATAACATTTGCAAACAAAAAAGTCAGATGACAACTTTTCTGCACTGGTATACCTTTACACAAATTCTACTTCTAAATATCTGTACCTTAAACTTACATCTTTATCTAAATTATTTTGACTTCTATTTACAATTCAATCTTGTAACAAAAACATCTCTTAAGTTTTATGTTTACTCTCCAACCCGGAATAGGTGAGAGATACCAATGCAGAAAAGTTATTGAATCCAATGGAAGTATCCCTCTCCCATTACAATTTCCTAATTTACCATAATATAGGTAACTCTCACTTTATTTCATTCAAAATCATGTTACTTTAGCTGTCTTTGACCTTATTGGCATGTAAGCTTGTGCTGAATATAGGATTGCAGTCCTTTAACTGAAATTTAACTTTTCTATAGGGATGTGGTGGCTCAGTGGCTAAGACGTTGAGCTTGTCAATCGAAAGGTCGGCAGTTCAATGGTTCGAATCCCTAGTGCCGTGTAATGGGGTGAGCTCCTGTTACTTGTCCCAGTTTCTGCCAACCTAACAGTTCAAAAGTATGTAAAAAATGCTAGTAGAAAAATAGGGATCACCTTTGGTGGGAAGGTAACAGTGTTCCATGCGCCTTTGGCATTTAGTCATGCCGGCCACAGGAGCACGGAGACGTCTTTGGACAGCACTGGCTCTTCGGCTTTGAAATGGAGATGAACACTGCCCCCTAGAGTTGAGAACGACCAGCATATATGTGCAAGTGGAACTTTTACCTAACTTTTCTTTTCTTTTCTTTTTTTTGTAGGTGGGGCATTTTGTGCAAATATATGGCTTTTCTAAGTTTCTGCACTGGAGCTCTTAAACCATGAAAGAGAGAGAGACAGAGATAGAGAGAGACAGAGAGAGACAGAAAGAGAGAGAGAGAGAGAGAGAGAGAGAGAGAGAGAGAGAGGGGGGAGTTTTTGTTCAATGTTACTTAGATTTAAGCTATAGAAGTAATATACTTTTTATGTTTACACTTTCATTTAATGAAAAAAAAATCAAAGTGTCAGTATGAACAGACTATTTTTTAAATCATCTATTTGAGTGGAATGTGTATATTTACTGCTTACCTTATTGGTAAGGTAACTTTACATCCTTAATTAAACACAGAGAGATCCATATTCTGATATCAAAAGTGATGCTGACCAAGGCTGATTAAAATTAAAAGTGAAAACAGATAAAATTAATCAAATGAATCAGATGAGATCCGCTCTATATATTTTAATTTTGTTATATATTATGAAGCAATAAAGTATTATTTACTAATAATTTTACTTCTTCAATTAAGATAGAAATAACACTACTTATTTCTATATTTGTAAAATTTATTATAGCCTTCCAGCTCCATGGACTTCAATCCCAATGATGACATGTGGCAGAAAACCTGGGCCAAATGCCATTTTATTATAGCTAGCTTTTCTAACCATTCCAGCTTTAATAAAACTATATTTTCCTTGTTTATGAAGCAACTTGAATCTACAGAAGTAGATGATGCATAAAATCCTATTATATATCAGCAAGCTGTTTGATGTTTTAGTTTTCTACAGTCTTGTTCTGCCTTCAGGTGCTTTGGAGAATACGTTGACCCCCTCAAATATTGCAATACTGCTATCATATTACCCTTTGTCCTTCTTTTCATTAAACTAAACATACCCAATTCCAGTTACCATTCTTCATATGTTTTAACCTCCAGTCCCTTAATCATCTTTGTTTATTTTTCTCTGC
This sequence comes from Masticophis lateralis, assembly GCA_030761175.1. Lineage (NCBI taxonomy): Eukaryota > Metazoa > Chordata > Lepidosauria > Squamata > Colubridae > Masticophis > Masticophis lateralis. The sequence goes on along the minus strand of JAUDYJ010000007.1, from coordinate 66,350,012 downwards.
ACTCTTTCTAGAGTCTCAACATCTTTTTTGTATCGTGGTGACCAAAACTGGATGCAATATTCCAAGTGTGGTTTTATAAAGTGGTATTAACACTTTCTGTGATAATTCTTAGAACTCCAAACCAGGAGTTGTAATCATAGCCTTTATGGATAATGCTTAGTTGTGAGGTATTTCCAGGTAGAGATTCTAGTATTCAACCAGATGAACCAAAAACCATCCCAAAAAGCCACAGAAAAAACTAAAGCTGTTTATTTCTCTTCAATGCTAGTCATAGGATGTTTTGTTCCATTCTGTTTTATTCTATTCATTAAAAAGAAACAGAATTGTACCTACTTTCACATTCAAAAAAAAAAACACTTAGTTTCCCGTTTCTTCTTCTGAGTCAAGTTCCTTATCAAAAAAATTTAGGGATTTGTGCAGTCTGAAGCATAACAATGTCCTAATCTACATTTATTAGATTTTTATCATGCTTTTATTCAGTGGTGGGATTCAAATAATTAACAATTGGTTCTCTGCCCTAATGACCAGCTGGGTGGCCATGGCCAGGGGGTGTGACAGGCAGCACGCAGCCTCCTGCACCTGCCCAGGAGCAAAAATGGGCCATGGGGGGGGGGAATGTGCTGCCTGCCCCATATTGGGTCTAGGAGACCTCCCTGCAGCCTCCTGGGAGCAAAAATGGCTTCTGGAGGACCGTGCCGCACCCCCATGCCCCTTTTTGGGCCTAGTAGGCCTCCCTGCATTTATGTCAGAGCCAAAATGGGGTGCATGGGGACTCCTGGAAGGGGCGGGGCAGGGTGGAGTGTGGCAGCCAGCAATTTAACTATTGGTTCGCCCAAACCGACCTGAACCAGCTGAATCCCACCACTGCTTTAATTACTTTCTAAGTAACTCAAGATATTAAATTTACATAATAATACTTTTTCTTCCTATTTTCCCTTCACAACAACCCTGTGAGATGGGTTGTGTTAAGAGAGTGTGACTGGCACAAAGTCACCCAGTCAGCTTTCATGCCTCAGGTAGGATTACAACTCACTTTTAGGCCAGCAACCACTACAATAAACTGGCTCACATTATAAGTTTAAATTACTTCCAAACAGATAATTTATATGCCAAAGAGAAGAGAGAATGCCATGCCATTCAGCAGGTATTGTACCAAGAGGAAAATCAGAAATTGATGTTTGGCTCATAAATACCTTTAGCTCATTTTACTCATGTTGAGTACATTTTATCAGTACCAGAGTGCTACTTCTAATCTTATGAAAATTGATCCAGAATATATTATTTCACATTTTTATATCTAGTTTGTTTATGCCAAAACTGTTTCCAAAGCTATAATCACAAATACTAAAAAAAGCATATATCAAAAAGCATATAACAATTATCAATCGTTAAAATTAATCAACTCTTGTTGCTAGCTGCTATTTTATTTGGCTCAGATAAAACATTGTGCACTACTAATAAAATTAAAGTAGCTCTTTTAAGGGAGGACAGTTGAAATTTGAATTTGTGTGGAGGTGAACGAAGTGAAGAGACTACAACAACTTAAATATACATAACTATCCATTTCAATTGCAATGCATGGCTGTGAAAGTTGGACCATAAGGAAGGCTGAGCGCCAAAGAATTGAGGCCTTTGAACTATGGTGCTGGAGAAGACTCCTGCAGGTCCCTTGGACTGCAAGACGAACAAGCAAGTCAGTCCCAGAGGAGATCAATCCTGACTGCTCTTTAGAAGGCCAGATCCTGAAGATGTAACTGAAATACTTTGGCCACTTAATGAGAAGGAATGGCCTACTGGAGAAGAGCCTAATGCTGGGAACGATTGAGGAAGGGGATGACAGAGAATGAGGTGGCTGGATGGAGTTACTGAAGCAGTCGGCGTGAACTTAAATGGACTATGGGGGATGGTAGAGGACAGGAAGGCCTGGAGGAACGTTGTCCATGGGGTTGCGATGGGTCAGACATGACTTTGCAACTAATAATCCATTTCAAACTTCAGGGAATCTTTTCTGTTGATATGTCAAGCCATGACACCCTGAAACCTGGAAATATTTTAGAAGACCTACTAATATTAGAAGGTAGACTTGCACACTGGCAGAACACTACCTTGGAACAGGCTAAAATATACCCAGGTAATCCCAGTAATAGAGAATATATGTAGCTCAGGGTTGAAGTATTGCATTCTTGGTATTCTTTGAGCTTCTCTGCTTGTTTTCCTGCAGATGTTTCATTACTAGGATAGATAACTTCATCAGTGAATGGGAAATTAAAGTTAATTGCTCCTTTATATATGGCAATGTGTCCTGCAAGTTTTGGTAGGAGGGTATTTTATACCTTGATGGTTCCTTGACTAGGGTATTGCTACTTCCATGATTGATCTGATGCTGTTTCTACTGATCTTGGTGTGGGCTGCCAGGAAGGATGTGTTCTGGGATGTTTCATTTCCTTCCTGCCTGCCTGCCTGCCTGCCTGCTTTTTGATTGTCATCTTTTAAATGGTATACGTAGATGGGGTTTACCTCTATGCATATTTGATGACTGATTAGTCTGAATGCCAAGCTTCCAAGAATTCCCTAGCATTTGTAGATTTGGTGTGGTCTAGAATGCCAAATTTCCCAATTGAAATTGTGGTTGAATTTGTCAATGTGTTGAGAGATTAAAGAATCATCATGTCTGGTCATCACATCACCAGTTGATATTCATAGTTGTGTTATGTCAGTCTTCTACCTTTTTGTCTTACATAACAGTTATTGTGTGGGATGTGGTGGCTCAGTGGTTAAGATGCTAAGATGCTGAGCTTGTTGATTGAAAGATTGACAATTCAGCGGTTCGAATCCCTAGTGCCATGTAACAGGGTGAGCTCCCATTACTTGTCCCAGCTTCTGCCAACCTAGCAGTTCAAAAGCATGTAAAAAATGCAAGTAGAAAAATAGGGACCACCTTTGGTGGGAAGGTAACAGCGTAACATACACCTTTGGTGTTTTGTCATGCTGGCCACATGACTACAGAGACATCTTCAGAGAGTACTGGCTCTTCAGTTTTGAAACAGAGTTGAGCCCCCCCCCCTAGAGTCAGGAATGACTAGCATATATGTGCAAGGGAAACCTTTATCTTTACCTTTAATAGTTATTGCAATCCTTACATTGGATGTTGTACTAGAAGATTCCTGTTTTTTCTTCTTTGGTTACTGGGTGCTTACAATGTTTTGGAGGACTTTTGTTTTTGCTTCTTTTTGTTTTACAATGATGCCAAGAGTCTGATGCCAAGAGATTGTCTCAGAGACGTTTTTGATCTATGGAAGAATTATATTTTTCATCAATTATGATGATTGGGTTGCAATGAGTTTCAGAGCAAAGCACATTTTAATGAAGTTGTGGGGCTATCCTTTGTGCTGCTAGATGTTACATTATGTGGCTGTCCTTTATGTTGCTAGATATTATAAAGATAACCAGTTTCCCATTTTTGGAAATCTTAGTTCGTAAACTGTCTGCAAGTCATGATGATGATACACTAATGATGCAACCTACTCTTGAAATGAAATTACAGGAAAACAAGTTCAGGGAACATTAAGAACCCAGTGCTCAAATAGTTGTATATTGTAGGTAAGCTTTTAATGGAAAGCTATTTGCATTCTTAAAAAGCTTTCATGTAATTACAGATATATCACAACTTGGGAGATATTTGCAATAATTTCTAAAAACATCTGAGGTGATTTTAGGAGAGTCACATCCTTTACAGTAATCAATTATTGAGTTTGTATCCCTTAGCTATCTAGTCTATGATGTGTGTGAGTATGTGTGTATGGGGGAGAGAGAGAGGGAGGGAGGGAGGGAGGGAGAGAAAGAGATATTAGTATCTTCTTTCATTTGGACTAACCTTTCCCTTTTAACTTTGGTAAAAGAAGCAAGCTGGTTACTCTAGGTTTAGGAGATTCTTTAAGTAGATACTTGGAACAGAAAGATTTTGAAAAACAGTGTTAAGTAATTTTAGTCTTGCGTATTGACTAAGGCTGCGATCCAGCAAGGCACTTAAGAAAGGATATAAATTTAAGACATTGGTCAATCGCTCTTTATTTAATGAAACCACACATTCCGTATTTGAGACATATAGGAAGAGAAAGAAAGACATTTATGGAAGTAAGGATAATTCACAATTCTTATATTGCACTGTTTGGTTTAAAAAGACTGCGTAAATAGATCTCTGATACAAATTATGATATAAAAATGCTCCATATTCACTCTCTCTCTCTTTCTCTCTCTCATCTATCTATCTAGATACATATACATTATATACTATATATACGTGTGTGTGTGTGTGTGTGTGTGTGTGTGTGTGTGTGTGTGTATGTATTTCTCCTCAACCGGGTATTTTCCTACGTAAACCAAGATTTTCAAAATGCAGCCGTAGCTCAGTGAAATCACATCCACTAGTTCTAGGCCCATGATGGCGAACCTATGGCACGCCTGCCACAGGTGGCACACAGAGCCATATCTGTGGGCATGCGAGCAAAGCCCTAGCTCAGCTCTAGCGTGTATGCACGTGCCAGCCAGCTGATTTTTGGGCCTTCTGGGCCTACCAGAAGTCAGGAAGCAGGCTGTTCCCGGCCTCTAGAGGGCCTTCAGGGGGTTGGGGAATGCCATTTTTGCCCTCCCCAGGCTTCTAGAAAGGCTCTGGAGCCTGGGGACAGGGAAAAATGGGCCTTATGGTCCCACAGGAAGTTGATAAACAGGCCATTTCCAGCCTCTGGAGGGCCTCCAGGGGGTGGGGAAGGCTATTTTCACCCTCCCCAGGCTCCTAGAAAGCCTCTGGAGCCTGGGGAGGTCAAAAAAAAAGGCCTACCGGGCCCACCATGCCATTGCATGCCAAAAGCGGGGGAAGCACATTGAATTATGGGTATGGGCATGCATGCACGCACACGACACACACACACACCGCTTTTGGCATGCAATGGCAAAAATGTTAGCCATCACTGTTCTAGGCTATTGGTCAACAAGCCAGCATTTTGCTGCCTATTGGGAGACCAATATTTTCTTTCCTTTTCATAGGCCTTTATGTGTATTTCTCTTTAGCCAGGTTCTTCCTACGTAAGAACCTACGTAAGAATTGAAGATTCACTTCAATACTTTGGCCACCTAATGAGAGGGAAGAACTCACTGGAGAAGAGCCTAATGCTGGGAAAGATTGAGGGCAAAAGAAGAAAGGGATGATAGAGAACAAGGTGGCTGGATGGAGTCACTGAAGCAGTAGGCGTGAGCTTAAATGGACTCCAGAGGATGGTAGAGGACAGGAAGGCCTGGAGGAACATTGTCTATGGGGTCACAATGGGTCGGACATGACTTTGCAACTAACAACAACAACAAATGTTCACTACAAGATCAACCATTTATTCAAGGCAAGGCAGAAATGCTGTAAATGAAAAGCAACAATCTGATTCAGGTCTAATCAGAGAGATGGCCAAGTGAGCTGTTTTAACTGAACCATACATTCATAAAAGTAAGAATCAAATAGATATTTGATCATTTTCCTTAACCATGGCATAGTCCAGAGTATTCTTTTCTAAGTTCAAAATTGCTGATACATCTTCCTCAAAGATACACTTTCAAATTTCATAGGCATCCCTCAAGAGCCTTTTCAAAATGGTTTAATTCCCAGCACTATATAACCTTCTAACATTTATTTCATATATCTGATTTACTACACTGACTTTATAATCAAAATGTTAAGTGTACAGGTTCCGAGGTTGACTATGTTTTTGTTGATTAGCAAGGTATATACTTTATATACCTTGCTAATCAACAAAAGGAATATTACTTTATTCATTATCATGTGTGTGTGTGTGTACCAGACATCACAATCTATTTATTTGATATAGACTGTATTAATAAAATCTTGAAAGCCTGATAGCATTTTGCCTTCCACAATAGAATAGAGTAAAATTCTTTATTGGCCAAGTGTGATTGGACACACAAGGAATTTATCTTTGGTGCATATGCTCTCAGTTTACATAAAAAGACAAGAATCATCAAGAATCATAAGATGCAACACTTAGTGATAGTCATATAAGGGCACTTATATCAAAGATAATCAGGACTAAACAATCAGTAGTTTCTTTCTTACATTTTCCTGTTTAAGCTTATGTTTTACTAAAATTTGCCACATCCCTCATGGTCTTCATTGTACATGGTCTTCTTTGTGCTCCTCTATTAGACAGGAAACATAAAGTGATTATGCGCTTCCAGATGACGGGCCTTTCAGGTCTCAGGGCACTCAACCCGTGACTGAGGAAGTCCTAAAGATTTTTCCAAATACTAATGCTGTTGCCATGCCCGCATCGGAGTCTGACTCTGCGATGGAAGATGAGCTGGAACAAGAACTGAGGGTGATTGAGAGGGCAGTTCTGTTAGCCTTGGAGGAAACTGGGGAAGGTCAGAGTCAGTCCAGGCAAGGCTTTTCAGAATTAGTAAGGCCTGCAAGCAGGGAGGAACAGAGGCAGAATGAATATGAGAGACAGAACTCAGGCAGGAGCACGGACCACCCCCTCCTGATCCAAGGGCTCAGAGAGTGCAGAGAAGGCATGATCAGCGCAGACTGAGCAGATTACTTGAGAGGAGAGTGCCCTGATGCTGTGGGGAGGGGCATTTGTCGGGAACAAACTCTGAGTTCCTGAAGTGTTGTGTGCCAATGTTTGAACTTGCCAAGAGTCCTTGCATTCCTTTTGGCATTCTGGATTAATTACCTGGATCTTTTGCTCCCTGAACTCCTTGATTTGCTCTTGTTTTGCCAAATAAATTTGGGATTTATTGCCATGCAGCCTTGGTGCAGACAGGGCTGGGCTGGACTAATTGCAGCCAAAGGCTGCTTGAGGTTTGTGTGGAGACTTGTTATCACTCTGCTCTAGGATTTGCCAGAAACATGGGAGTGGTTGGGGAAATTTGGAGCAATAAAGGGGCGATTTGAACTGCCAACTTTTATGTTATCTCTGTGCCCTGCCTCGGTCATCACAGCTGTTTATGATGCAACTAGATTAAAATCTATGGGCTGTATACTTGCTGAACTTCTCATGCAGGAAAAGAAAGTCAAAGCTGTAAATACAGAATTACGCTGGGGACACGGAGACATATACATAGTGAAATTCAATGCACCAAAAATGATTCAATAAAACATTCCCTTCATGAGCATCCATGAATTGAAAAGGGCTGGAATTTGACACTTTCAGTCAGAAAGTCATATATGTTTGCAGCTCAGGATGTGAACAACAACAACAACAACAACAACAAGGTTTTGTAATTAAGAAAATAATAGTAAAAACTCAAGTCTTGCATTCAGTACAATCAGTGACAGAATATCTATTTTGCAGACATTTAATATGACAGTTGTCCAAATTTAAACTTTAACCGTGGATGCAGAAGAGCAAATGTACAAGTTTATGATCTTGTTGAATTTGAAATTGACAGATATGCAAATAAGATGTGTAGTTGAAAACAGAAATGTTGAAGTTGGAAATATTAAGGAGGAAAGTATCGTTGGACTTTATGGTCTAGAAAACAGAAATGAAACAGGGTAATTACTTATCTATTTCTTTATTGTTAATACAGTCATCCAACAGTCAAAATATTGTAACAAGTATGTATGGTTATCATCAAAGTGAATAGAAATTAAATTGACTTTCTATATCATTAGTACAAGAAGGTGGAAATGACAAAGATAGCAAGATATAGCCAAATGTTGTCTGTGAAACAGATTATAAAATGTTCACCTGCCAGTTCCAGATAAATCTAAGGTGGAAGAATAATCTCACAGTTCTCATGATATGATCTTGAACATATGCCTTTATTTTCAAGAAGAACATTCTGTAACCCCATTGATAGGGAACGAGTGAAATTGTGGAATGAAATCAAAGCTGCAAAAATGAGGAAAGAATTCTTTAAATAAATGAATACAGACAAAGATCTCAGGAACAAACATAACCAAAAAAATTCCAGATAAGTCTTAGAAGAGAGAAGAAGCAATATTACAACACTGTCAGTATAGATACTGAAGATGGAAACAATAACAGAAAAGCCAAGAATAGTCTTCTAAATATCTCTGTCTTTGATAGAAGTTCTTACCTCAAATTGACTCAATCATCCCATTATGCCTGCAATTTTGACACTGTTGACCTCAGCTGCATTTGTCCCTGACCAGAGTCATAACTGTTAGTATATTTCAGATAGATTTCTCCTGAGGTTTGGATTGGATTGGATTTACATAATCAGACTGAGTACTGTATGTCTCATGAAAGAAAAATAGCTTTACCATTTTGCTTTTTGGTTCTTAGTGAACCTAAATAATTACTTATTTGGAGAGTAACTAAATAAGACTGTTGCAAACCACGTTTTTAGCAAATTAAGTTCAGCACTGACTAAAGACCACTAGATTTCATTATATTGGCTTTATATTAATCCCTTTTTAAAACTCTGTTTTAAATGTTATTCAGATACTTGGCTCAGAATGCAAAGTATGAGTGGGGCAGATTTATAAATTAAATAATAAAAAAGCACAAATAATTGATCCAGGATGAAAAATAAACTGTCTAACCTGAGCAATATTGATAAAAATGGGTCTAGCATGGATTGTTTACAGTCATTAGTGACAAGCTGATAATGTGGAATGAAGGATAGTCTGAATTTTTATTTTATAGATCAGTAAATGAGTCCTTATTTAATGTTATTCTTAGGAGGAAAGAAAGAAAATAACTTGAATTTGTTCAGTCTGATAGTTAAGAATATCGATGTTTGCTTTTGAATGTATGAATGTGCACTCATCATTAGCTATCAGTAGTTGGTAGTTCAGCAAATTTCTTGAATCACCTGAAGGATAAGTGGATATTTCCCACAGCTGGGTCTCTGATATTATGCGGGAGGTTTTTTTCCCCTGGCACATTATGTTGAAATATATCATAGGGCAATGTTTGTTAAAGATGACCTTTTATGTTTCCAAATAGATTCCTGACTGCCTTGTTTTCAAAACTACTGAATTAATGACATGTTATTTGCCTAGAACAGCTAATCTCTAACTGTGCAAGGAAAACAAAGCACAACAAAAGAAAAATTTGTAAATTGTTCTCAGAGCTTCTGTAACAATTCGGAAATGCCAAGCTAAAATGGCCAAACTGGGTTTCTTTTCAGTTGTCTGAAACAACCACAGAAGGCCCTTTTCCTGAGGTAAAAGAGGATTTATTGTGGTTGCTTTTGACCAAGAATGACTTTGTTTTCATCAATATACTTTTGTCCTGTTTTTCCTGGAGAAAGTTCTTGTGCTCAGGAGGACGGCTTCTTGGTTTCCTGTGTCTGCTATAGATTGTTCCGCAGAAAGCTGTGTGGTCAATTGTATTTACATATTCTCCTCTGCACTGTAAGTTTAATTAGCAAAACTGATAATGCTTGCTAACTGCAGAGAGAGAAGTCTGCAAGGAGATGGGAAGTCTGCAACGTGATGGGAAGCTGTCCATGCTATTTGTTGAAAATTTCAAGGCTTCCAAGTGGTTCATGGCACATCAGTCATCAGTCTGGGGAGACACTTAAAATTTGTAGTGCTTAACAGAGCTTGAAATATGCACCTGTTCCTTCATCTACCTTGCAATTAGACTGAGAAGGTAGACAATGGTGCAGATAATAAGGAATAGAAGAATGTAAGGCAATTTCTCATAATGCTAGGTTTCTTAGGAAAAGTATTGATTTGGTACATGGGTTTTCAACAGCCATAATATGCTTTATTGCTGTTGCAAAATAATTCTATCAGTAACATTTGCCTATGCAATAGACCTGAGTTTTTGATTTTTTTAAAAATTCGAAAGTAGAACTTACTGTTTAAATCTTTCTGTCAGATAAAATTATGCTTCCACTATCTCTATGTCTATTTCAAGTATCTATTTCTAGTTCTTACAGTGTTCTAAATTTAGTAAAATATGCTGCATTCATTCATCTATTATCTCTCTCTCCCTCTCCCTCTCCCTCTCCCTTTCCCCACTCTCTTCAGAGTAATATCTCCTACAGTTTTTTGAAGACCAGTAGAAGAGTATATTCGTAGCTCAGGGGTTGAACTGTAGGGTCCTTGATGCTCTTTGAGTTTGAATGCTTCAATACCAAACTGATAACATTACCTAATTTTTTTTTAAAAAAATAATTTATATGCCGCCCTTCTCTGGAGACTCAGGGTGGCTTACAATGCGTTAAGCAATAGCCTTCATACTTTTGTATATTTATATAAAGTCAGTTTATTGCCCCCACAAACTGGGTCTTCAATTTATTTACCTTAGAAAGGATGGAAGGCTGAGTCAACCTTGAGCCTGGTGAGATTCGAACTTACAGTAATTGCAGACAGCTGTTGTGTCCCCGACCCCATGCACACACACACAAACAGGCATTCCGGAGTTAATGAGCAAACCAGCCGGCAAAAACCCAGTGGCTGCCTGCCAAGAGTTTATTAGTTACAAGGAAGGGAGATAACGACTCTCCACTTCTGGCACATTAAAGGTAAATGGCTCAATATTTACAGTTCAGTCCTTGAAACAATAGTCCAGTGATACAGAATGGCGTGGAAGCTTTCAGTTTTGTTCGTCACAAGGTTTTGACTGGCCACCATGCTCCCTTTTATAACCTGTGGGGTGTGGTCCAGTGACTCAGCTAAACCCTGGCACACCTTGCCTTCTGTTGGGCACGTTTGTCCCTGTGTCGCTGTCGAGGATCCAGCCAGCACTTATCTCCCTCATCACTGTCCACCTGTGGCTGTGGGGACGTGTTTGGCTCTGGGCCTATCTCTTGCCCTTCGGTGTCCTCCAGGGGCATTGCCAGAGAGGAGGGTCCTGGAGAGGGAGGTCTTGCCAATTCCTCCCTTTCACTCTCGGAGTCCTCTCCTGACGATGACACAGGCTCAGGCAACGGAGCCACAACAACAGCTGGTGTCACTTTAACACCACTTTAAGCTGCTGCGCCACCAAGGCTCTTAATTAATTAATTAATTAATTAGGTAATGAAACGTTTGTAAAAAAACCCACAGTATTTATTCTTCTTTTAATTTTATTCTAAGAGATGAATAAATAGCCAAATATGGATAATTTGAAAAACCACAATATTTCTCTAGTCTAATATTGAGACTACCTCAATATTAGAGGTAGTCCTCATTTTGCATCTTCGTATTTCATCAATTTTGCAGATGTGTACATGTAATCTTTACACTTTCCTTAGTTATGAAATGCATAAGATTGGAGATTATTCTGCTTCTTCCTGTACAGTCTTCTTCCATTAAGCTTCCTTGATAAACAAAATGTGGACATCTTTTGGAAACTTCCACTCTGCATCTTTTTTATATTACGAAGCCTGGAAAACAACAGAATTTGAAGAAGTTGTGATGCTACTGAAATGCTAGCGCACCCTGAAACTGAGGGAGTAAAATAAGCACCTTTTTCAGAGAAGAATAAAAATTTTGGCAAAAATATTTTTAAAATTCAAGAACCAAATTTATGAATGCACTGCTTGTGTTATTAAATTATAAGTTTAGAACAAACTCTCATTTCATTTTCCAGAGTCCCTAATATTTAAAAAGGAACTGAACATGCATCTACTTGATGCCCTCATGTAAAAATGCCACTATTTGATGTGGGCTATAATTGTTGGAGGGGTGTGATGGCTCAGTTTTTAAAGACATTGAGCTTGTCAGATGGAGACCTGACAGTCTGAATTCGAGACCCAAATTCTGTACAACAGGGTGAGTTCCTGTTACTTGCCTCAGCTCCTGCTCATCTAGCAGTTTGAAAACATGCAAATGCAAGTAGATTAATAGGTTTCTCTTTCATGGTAAGGTAACAGCATGCCATTAGCTTTTGGCTTATATCGATGCTGGCCACATGATCATAGAAATTGTCTTTGGACTACACTGGCTCTCTTGATCAAGAAACAGAGATAAGCATTGTGGTCAAGAGTTGGACAAGACTGACAGGGAAACTTTTACCTTTATTATAATTGTTATAATGATCATTATAAAGCAGCTTTGGGGCAACTATGGCCTGGATGACTGAGAATCTCCATGGATCACTGGAATGTATTTTATTACTCTGTTGAAGTTAGAAGAAATGGAAATATTTTGAAATTGCTCACTGATTTTAATCTCTAATATCATGTGTTCTACTTTCATGTTTGTCCTATGGAATAGCATACTGCTTGAGATTTGGTCATTCATACTCTGATAATTGTATTGTTGTTATTGAACTTCCTATTCACCATGCAGAGTGGAAAACCATACAAATTGAATAATAACTTAGTAGGATATTAGCTGCATATTGCATTTATTTTGTGCATAAAATATTCAGTATAAGCTGTAGTTCCTTTAGGATTGGCTTCAGTTCTCATTTGTCCAGGCCAGCATAACAATTTGGAATGATGGAAGACATAGAGCAGGGGTGAAATCCAGCAGGTTCTGACAGGTTCTGGAGAACCGGTAGTGGAAATTTTGAGTAGTTCAGAGAACCAGCAAACACCACATCTGGCTGGCCCCAGAGTGGGGTGGGAATGGAGATTTTGCAATATCCTTCGCCTGGAGTGGGTGGGAATCAGGGGTGGGTTCTACTTATCATTACTAGAAGTTTGTGTGCACGCTCTTTGGCACATGTACAGATCGCTTCTGATGATGTCCGGGTCAGTGGGTAGAGCCTCCCGCTAGTTTTACTACTGGTTCTATAGAACTGGTCTGAACCGGTTCAATCCACCGCTGGCAGGAATGGAGATTTTGCAGTATCCTTCCCCTGCCATGTCACCAAGCCACGCCCACCAAGCCACACCACACCCACCATGCCACGCCCACAGAACTGGTAGTAAAAAAATGACATAGAGTAATATTTCTGAAGACACTAACATTATGAAGAGGGTACTGGAAAGTAAAGAGAAGAGGAAGAAAGCAAAAATATAAATATAAATGTAAAATGTTATTAATAAAATAGGAGATGTGAAATATTAAGCCAATCACAGAAATCTGGCTACCAAAAACAATTGAAACAAACAGAAAAATCCTGTTTGCGCATTTGTTTAGAATGACAGAAAACCCTTATGTTTACATTTCTTTTTGTTCCAGTCCAGATAAGATATTGGAAAGTCTGGTTTAAAAGTTGAAGTGCTTTTTTGGCGCAAATCCAAAGCATATCTATATTGTACCTTTGCTCTTTTGCTTCAGTGTGTATTTATCAATATGTATTCAGTGAAAAGGTTTGAATTCAAGTGGAAAGTGCAAGTAAGTAACACAAAAAGTGGAAAACATCATGTGTTCCTAAGTAGAGAAACTGCTTAGAATTTAGCGTGGAAGAATATTCATATGCAAAAGCAAAACATTTTGCAAAATTCACAGGACTACCCATTGAAAAATAATAGTGCAATGAATTTTATATATAAATCTATTATGTGGAGTTAACATGGATAGCAAATATATTAGTTGGAGGAAATTAAAATGAGGCACATCCCTTCTACTAGGGGTGAAATGCTCCCGGTTTGGACAGGATCGCCTGATCAGGTAGCAATGGCAGCGGGTGATTCGAAGAACCGGTAGCAAAAATCCCTGAGCCCCACCCCTATGCCTAGCTGAGCCATGAGATTGTCAGAGGCTCCTTTTTTTGCTTTTAAAACCATTTTTCCTACAACCTCTTCATCCGAAAAAAGTAAAAAAAACCCCTCTGATGATCGCGCGGCTCAGCTGGGATCATCAGAGGCTTTTAAAAGCATTTTTTCTACAACCTCTTTGACCGAAGAGGCTGTATGGAAAAAAATGCCTTTAAAAACTTTTGGCGATCCCAGCTGAGTTGCCTGATTGTCAGAGGCTCCTGAAAGCATTTTTTTCTGCAACCTCTTTGGCCGAAGAAGCTGTAGAAAAAATGCTTTTAAAAGTAAAAAATAAAAAAGTTGGCCACACCCACCGAGTCGCATTACCCCCCCCACACACACACATACACCAAGCCACACCCACAGAACCAGTAGTAACAAATTTTAGATTTCACCCCTGCCTTCTACCATAGAAACATCCAGCTAATTCTAAAGTCTGCCAAAAGAAAGATTTTCTGGCAGATGAGGGGGCAAAGGCCAGAGAACAAAACATTGGAGAATCTTAGTTACAACTCTTATCCAGACTTGAAACTGCTATACTGAAATGTTGAAGTTTTATGTCAGCATTTCAGTACAGCAGTTTCAAATCTGGATAAGAGTTGTAACTCAGATTCTCCAATGTTTTGGACATAAAACATAGGCTGCACCAAGAGTAATTCTCAATTGTGTTGTGAAGGAAAAAAAAATCGGATTTTTCCCCCTATTATTTTTACCCATGTGGATAACTGGGAATTGACTTTTAAAATCTTTTACAAAAGAGAAAAGGATAGCAGTAGTAATAGCACTCAGACTTATATAGTACTTCATAATGCATTACAGCACTCTCTGAGCAGTTTATAAGGTCAGTGTATTGCTCCTAACAATCTGGCTCCTCATTTTTCTCACCTTGAAAGAATGGAAGGCTGAGTCAATCTTGAAGTGATCAGGATCGAACTCTTGGCAGTGAGCAGATACTGCAATACTACATTCTACCCACTGCACCATCACAGCTTACAGATTCCTGTTAAGTTATTGTATAGGAAATGTCCTTGTTCATCACAAAGTGGTGAATAAAATTTACTTACTTACTTACTTGCTTACTTGCTTACTTATAAACTTCTATGCAATCCATCTCTCCAGGGTGACTCTAGGCAGGTTAAAAGGTAAAGATTTCCCTCGCACATGTGTGCTAGTCATTCCTGACTCTAGGGGGTGCTGCTCATCTCCGTTTCAAAACTGAAGAGCCAGTGCTGTCTCCATGATCATGTGGCCGGCATGGCTAAATGCCAAAGGTGCATGGAATGCTGTTACCTTCCCACCAAAGGTGGTCCCTATTTTTCTATTTGCATTTTTTACATGCTTACAAACTACTAGGTTGGCAGAAACTGGGACAAGTCATGTAAATAAATAAATAAAAGGATTGAGAAACTTACAAGCTTATATTTCTTTTACCCTCTGTTGCTGTGGTTGTTGTTATATTATACCTCTTGGATACAATGGAAGTTGTCTCATGCATGTGGATTGGCTCAGTTGACAATAGCGCAAATAGTGCAAATTCTTGCACTATTTGCACTAGTCAGTAGTGCAAATACTTCCTTTCTAGTTCATGCTCAGTCACTAAGGCCAAGCTACTTTATGGGTCTGCCTCAAGAGAACAAAATGAAAGGAAATAGGAATGACCCTCTTTCTCCAAGAGTGGACAGTATCAGCATACTCTATATGTTGGTGGCCATCACACGATTAAACCTAGATTGTCCAATACTATTTTTTCAACAGAAATTGTAAAATTTAGTTTAAAAAGAAAAAAAAAAAGGAAAATGAAACACAGAGCTTCCATCTGAGGGTATTTTTAACAATAGTAGAAAAAATTCAGATGAAAGCCAACTAATGCCTCTCTAATAATGTCTTTCTACGTTCACTGCTTTTTATTTCCTCTTGGCACAAAGAATGCTTTTAAAAGTTTTTTTTTTTTAATAAAAACATACCTAGCAAAATAGATTTTCAATACCTCTTGATTCTCAAAGGTTTTACGGATTTTGCTAACTTACAGCAAATTGTAATTTGTAGTCTTAGCATATTTGGAAAGTGCTACTTTTTCATAGAAACATAAGGTTGTGTTGCTCCAGATAAATGCAACACATTTTTTTTAAAAAAAAACTTGTGATGCTTATTTAATATTATGAAATTTGCTTAGTCTCTTGGAGCATTGCTTAAAATGAGGATAGAAAGACTACATTTATTAAATGTGAATAAATTCAAGGGAATTTATCATAAGGAACAAAAATGTACATGTTGATAAAATTGTTCCTTTACAGCTGTTATCTTTGAAAAAAAAATCCACTTTGCTGATTGATGATGTACAGTGAATTCAGACAGTATTCAGATCCCTTTCACTTTTGTCAATTTTGATATGCTGCAGCCTGGTTCTAGAGTTGTTGAAATTCAACAATTTTTCTCATTAATCTACGTTCAGTCCCTGATAATGACAAAGGGAAAACAGAATTTTAGAAATGTCTGTAAATTTATTAAAAAGAAAAGAAATCCTGGAATATATCATTAATGGATGGATGGATGAATGGATGGATGGTTAGGAAACCAACATGAATCCACAGAGAAACAAAAGACAAGTGTCCATATATACAGAGAAAACTGCAAAGTTTTCAGAAGACAAAACTTTGAAGAAATAATACCTAAGAAATTGATTGATGGATTTTTTATTATTTAAATTTGTTGTGGCTGCCCAGCTCCAATGGATTCTCGGTGGTGGACAAAACACCATAAAATCCTATAAAAACAGATAAAACTTAAAGCCACAGAGACAGCCCAGACTAAAACAATCTACAAATAACACACATCAAACAACCTCTTGTTGTCTCCAATAATACATTAACCCAGATCTGGGACTAAAGCCAGATTTTAAGAGCTTTCTGAAATCCTAGGAGAGAGGGTGATGTCTTTATCTCAGGGGAGATTTAACAGAAGAAAGCCATGAGTACTTCCTCATTCTTAAAAAAGTGCAGACTTCTGCCTCTGAAACTTATTCAGTCTATTATTTCCTTTCAGTGAGACCCTGAAAGTTCATGACATTTAGTAACATGGTTTATGGTTACGTGGAGTGGGGATAGGAGAAAGTCAGCAAGAAGACCCCAGCCATCCTTGACTTGAGCCTTATTTATAATATTGTAAGATTAAGTTTATTTATAGTATTGTAAAATGGGTTCGAATCCTAGTAGGGAATGGCCAGTTGTCGAGAGCTAAAATAGATGAATTGAAATAGATCTATATTACTCTCCATTTATTTCTTTGTCGGTAAATATAAATTCAAAACCAAAAATAGTTTGTTGCAAAAGCAACTGCCCGTGAAGCCTCCTGGATTGGGGCTGAAAGGTGAAAATGGAAGCAGCATGCTCCGTCCCATATTTGGGTAGACCAGGTTGCCTTGATAAAAAACACTTATTGTAAGATTAACTTTACCTCAAATTTTACTGAAAATTTTTGTCAACATTTCCTTTAGTTACTCATTCAATTTTTGTGTCACTTGACTCTGAGCAGTCTCTCTCTCTCTCTCTCTCTCTCTCTCTGTCTCTCTCTCTCTCTCTCTCTCTGTGTGTGTGTGTTTGTGTGTATCACTGGGTGTGCATACACAGGTATGTGTATATTTGTGTGTGCATATATATATACACTGCATATATCTGCACACAAATATATCTACGTATTTGTTGTCAGTTGTGAAGTCATGTCCGACCCATCGCGATCCCATGGACAATGTTCGTCCAGGCCTTCCTGTCCTCTACCATCCTCTGGAGTCCATTTAAACTCACTCCTACTGCTTCAGTGACTCCATCCAGCCACCACATTCTCTGTCGTCCCTTTCTTCTTTTGCTCTCAATTTTCCCAACATTAGGCTCTTCTCCAGTGAGTTCTTCCTTCTCATTAGGTGGCCAAAATATTTGAGTTTCATCTTCACGATCTGGCCTTCTAAAGAGCAGTCAGGGTTGATCTCCTGTAGGACTGACTGGTTTGATTGCCTTGCAGTCCAAGGGACTCGCAGGAGTCTTCTCTAGCACCATAGTTCAAATGTTGAGTTTCAAGCCAACTTTTGCACTCTCCTTCTTCACCTGCATCAAGAGGCTCTTTAGTTCCTCTTCGCTTTCTACCATTAGAGTGGTATCATCTGCATATCTGAGGTTGTTGATATTTCTCCGGGCAATCTTAACTCCAACTTTTGATTCATATAGCCTAACCTTTCTCATGATGTACATCCTTGCTGGACTCCTTTCCCAATTTTGAACCAATCAGTGGTTCCGTGTCCAGTTCTCACTGTTGCTTCTTGACCTGCATATAGGTTTCTCAAGAGACAAATAAGATGGTCTGGTACTCCCATCTCTTTAAGAACTTGCCACAATTCGTTGTGATCCACACAATCAAAGGCTTTAGCATAGTCAATGAAGCAGAAGTAGATGTTTTTCTGGAACTCCCTAGCTTTCTCCATGATCCAGCGTATGTTGGCAATTTGATCTCTAGTTCCCCTGCCTCTTCAAAATCCTGCCTGTACTTCTGGTAGTTCTCAATCCACATACTGCTGGAGCCTTGCCTGTGGGTTTTTAAGCATAACCTTACTAGCATGTGAAATGAGTGCAATGGTGCAATAGTTTGAACATTCTTTGGCATTGCCTTTCTTTGGAATTGGAATGTAAACTGACCTTTTCCGATCCTGTGGCCACTGTTGAGTTTTCCAAATTTGCTGGCAAATTGAGTGTAGCACTTTTACTGCATCATCTTTTAAGATTTTGAATAGCTCAGCTGGAATACTGTCACCTCCACTAGCTTTGTAGTTGCTCAGATTTCCTAAAGCCCATTTGACTTCACCAGTGGTGGGATTCAATTTTTTTAACAACCAGTTCTGTGGGCGTGGCTTAGTTGGGGGTGTGGCTTGGTGGTTATGTGACTGGGTGGGCGTGGCTTGATCATGTGACTGGGTGGGCATGGCTATGTGCATAGGGACTACTCAGAGGGCTGAAAAAAGTCATTTCTGACAGGTCCTCACACTTATGACCATCCTCACATTTATGCCCGTGCAGTATTCTTAACAACCATGTCACTCAATTCACAACTGCTTCTCTTCACCATGATGACAAAATAGGGCAAAAACATAAAATGTGAGGACAGTCGTAAGTTCGAGGACTGGTCAAAAGTGCGAGGACCAGTAAAAAATAACTTTTTCAGCCCTCTGAGTAGTTCATATGCACAAAAGGATACAGCAATAGAGAGATGAAGGAAGGAGAAGAGAGATGGAAGAAGGAAGGAGAGAGAGGGAAGGAAGAGAAAGGAGGAAGGAAGGGAAGGGAAATTAGAGTAAGAGGGAGGGTAAGAGAGGGAGGAAGAGAGGAGGAGAAGGAGAAAGGAAGAGGAAGTAGGGAGGAGAAGAAGAGGGGCGGGAAGAGAAAGTAAGAAAGAAAGAAAAGAGAGAGGTAGTAGGTTTGAGGAGAAAGATTGCTGTACAATAAAAAAGATGAAAGGGAAGAAAGCCAACCCCAAGATAAAGAATGAATTGTTAAACTTTAAAAAATAAAAAAGAACAAATATGAATACATAGCAATAATTAGAAACACACATACAAACATACAGTGTATTTTCTTTGAACAGAGTATTTGGCCGGTTCACAAATTTAAACAGTGTTTAGTCATTTCAGTTAAATTTACAATTTCTATATTTCCTTTTTGCCATATTTATTCCTCATCTATTTTTAATAAAAAAAATTTTTTATTAAAAATACCATTCATCCTCATCTCTAATCTTAATCAAATTCAATTTTTCTCTTCTATTCTATATTATATCCCTTCCCATTGTCATCTATTTTTATATTCATCCTCACATTGATTAATTATGTAATATTACAGTTGTTTAATACAAATTCAACATTTTAATATAAATCAATTAGTTATATAACTATCTTTTTTGTATTTTAATCAATATGAACATGAATATTTCAATTATTTCCATGCAATCCAATTTCTTACAAATCAATTAATTATATTTACCAATAATAATAAACCAAATAATTTCCTCCATATATTCCTCCAAACCACAACTTAACCATTTCTGCTTTCAACACAATATACAATTAATAGTATCTGAATTATTACAATTCCCTAGTTAAATAGAGCTTTTTTTCTTTTGTGTTTTAAAATCTTGAACTATCCTCTTTTGCCCTAAATTTCCCATTGTTTGCACCTACCTTTTTTGGTGAGGAAAAAGAAAAAGAAATCTCTCTCTGCCTCATTTTGTCACGTTGCAGTGAAGAGCCTGCTTTACTTTCAGTTTCGTTTTTCAGCATAGCTAGAGGGAAAAAAATCTGCTCCAGCACTCTTTGGAGCTAGCAAAAGAGTCCTGCGCAAAACAGCTGAGAGCAAAACAACTGAGAATTGGGAGGCTGATCTAATCAACTTGTGCTAATTAACCTATGCTGAAGCTGAAAGGGACTATTTTTTCTTGCTGTTTGCTTGCAAGAAGGTAAGTGCTGCGAGGCACAGGCCAAAGGGTGGGGGCCACCCTCCTTGCCACTTAGCCCCCCTGTCTCCCCCTTTTGCCTCTAGCACCCCCCTGCCGCCCCCTTGCCTCTTACAGCCCCTAAGGCATCCCACCCCCCCACCCCCAGGGGATTGTACTGCCCACTTTGGCAACCACTGGCTTAACTACTTAACTACTTAACAACCGGTTCTACCAAATTAGAATCCCACCACTGGGTCTACCCATTTATTTTTGCAGGCATCGGTCTACTCATTTGTTTTCTTTTAACACTAATCAGCTGTAGGGTAGCCCTTTGAAGTCCCGTTGCAGCTGGGAAGCCAATAAAATTATAAAAAAACACTGAACCATTTGTTAAATTGCTGGCTCATCCACCCCACCACTATTTATTGGCAATAAATAGTAGTGCGGAGGGGCAGGGCAAGGGGCGGGGCGAGCCAGCAATTTAAGAAATGGTTCGGCTGAACCGCCTAGACCCGCCAGAATCCCACCACTGGACTTCACATTCTAGGATGTCTGGCTCGAGGTCAGTGACCACCCCATTGTGGTTATCAGGGATGTTAAGCTTGTTCTTGTATAGTTCTTCTGTGTAATTTGGCCATCTCTTTTTAATCTCTTCTGCCTCTGTTAGGTCCCTGCCATTTTGGTCCTTTATCATGCCCATCTTTGCATGAAACATTTCCTTCATATCTCCAATTTTCTTGAAAAGATCTCTGGTCCTCCCTATTCTATTGTTTTCTTCTATTTCTTTGCACTGTTCATTTAGGAATGCATTCTTATCTCTTCTTCTCTGGAATTCTGCATTCAGCTGGGTGTATCTTTCTCTTTCTCCCTTGCCTTTCGCTCCCCTTCTTTCCTCAGCTATTTGCAAAGCTTCCTCAGAAAATTATTTTGCTTTCTTGCCTTTCTTTTTCTTTGGGATGGTTTTAGTTGCTACCTCTTGTACAATGTTGCAAACCTCCATCCATAGTTCTTCAGGCACGCTGTCTATCAGATCTAATTCCTTAAATCTATTTGTCACCTCTACCTGATATTCATCAGGGATATGATTTAGTTCATACCTGAGTGGCCTAGTGCTTTTTCCTATGTTTAAAGTTTAAATTTTGCAACGAGAAGTTCATGATCTGAGCCACAGTCAGCTCCTGGTCTTGTTTTAACTGACTGTATAGATCTTCTCCATCTTTGGCTGCAGAACACATAGTCAATCTGACTTCTGTGTTAACCGTCTGGTGATGTCCATGTGTAGAGTCATCTGTTGGGTTGTTGGAAAAGAGTGTTTGCTATGACCATCATATTATCTTGACAGAATTCTATCAGTCTGTGCCCTGATTCATTTTGTACTCCAAGGCCAAACTTGCCTGTTATTCCAGTTCCACTTCATAGAACCAGTCAATTTCATCCTCTTCAGCACCAGTGGTTGGGACATAGACTTGGATTACTGTGATATTGAATGGTTTGCCTTGAATTCGAACTGAGATCATTCTATCATTTTGGGGATTGTATGCCAGTATTGCTTTTCCTACTTTTTTATTGATTATGAAGGCTACTCCATTTCTTCTGAGGATTTTTTGCCCACAGTAGTATACCTGATGGTCATCTGATTTAAATTCACCCATTCCTGTCCATTTTAATTCGCTGATTTCTAAGATGTCGATGTTCAGTCTTGTCATCTCTTGTTTGACCATGTCCAGCTTGCCTTGATTCATGGATGTTACATTCCAGGTTCCTATGGAGAAAAAATCTTTACAGTATTGGACTTTCCTTTCACCACCAGATGCATCCACAGCTGAGCATCCTTTCGGCTTTGGCCCAGTTGCTTCATTCTTTCTGGTCTTACTAGTACTAGCCCTCTGCTCTTCCCCAGTAGCATATTGGACACCTTCTGACCTTAGGGGCTCATCTTCCAGCATCATATCTTTTTTTCTTTTGGTACCGTCCATGGGGTTTTCATCGCAAAGATACTGGAGTGGGTTGCCATTTCTTTCTCCAGTGGATCACGTTTTGTCAGAACTCTCTGCTATGACCTGTCCTTCTTGGTGTCCCTGCATGGCATAGCTCATAGCTTCATTGCTCTGCACAAGCTCCTTTGCCACAACAAGGCAGTAATCCATCGAGATATCTACGCAAATCATGGTGCATTTTTTAAAAAATGTTCTATCAGCATCTACAGGTGCCCATTAGTGAAGTGGAGAATAGAAATGGAACTGAAGAAATTGAAAGCCATGAAAAATTCAATATTCTCCAGTTTCACAACTGATAACTTCAAATACAGGAAAGAAATTTTGATTAAAAAACAAAAACAAATCCAACCCTTAAAAAAAAAAGCAATAGAAACAAGGGAAAATTCTCTCATCTTTAACCCAAATGTTATTGATTCATTTATCCAGTCAATACCGTAATTAATCTTTGTGGATAGAAAGAGCCTTCTACAAGTATATTGGAAACAATCTGTCACAATGTACATTTTTCACCTCTGCAGAATTGCTTTCTTTGATGAGGATGGTAATAAATGTACTTGCCATTTAAGGCTACAAGTTATGTTGAGATGTATGCAGGTGAGTAGCATTAATCAGGCCAGGTATTTTCAACAAATGGGTTATTCTGAAAATAAAAGAAAATTCTCAGTTAATTTTCTGCCATTTTCTTATTAATATCATTGTAATAGTACTTACAAAACAATAACAACCAAATTCATAAACCAAGAATTATCTTTCAAGTATGTGTTTTTCTATCTATATATCTCAGGTTGTCATTTTCTTCAAAGCATCTCTTCTGCATTTGACACATAAGCTTTGTACTTTCATAAGTATGGTAAAATTTTCTTTGATGTTTGCAAATTCAAATAGTCTCCTTTAAATTGGACAAGACTTTTGGTACACCCCACATATAAACATTGATGTGATTTTACATTTAGGTCCATTTCTTGACTCATCTAACCCAGGGGTGTCAAACTCGATTTCATTGAGGGCTGCATCAGGGTTGTGTTTGACTTTGGGGGCCAGGGTGGGCATGGCCAGGGTGGTGTGGCCAGGGTGGGCATGGCCAGCTCAATGTCATTCATATTGGGGTGCCTGTGGTGGTCTGAGTGCTCTGCCAGAGAAAACAGTCTGTTTTCTCTGGCAGAGAAACCTTCCTAGGTCTGTTTTTGGCTGCAACCAGGGGTGGGTTCTAATTTTTTTTACTACCGGTTCTGTGGGTATGGCTTATTTTGTGGGTGTGGCTTGATGGTCATGTGACAATTCTTTAGGATTTAGCAGAGGTACTGGTTTACCAGGCTTTTAACTACTTGCAGAGCTGTACCAGTCTACTCATTTGTTTTTGGAGTAACCGGTCTGCCCATTTGTTTTTGGAGGCACCAGTCTACTCATTTGTTTTTGGAGGCACCGCTCTATCACCACCCTTACCTTTTAACACTGATCAGCTGTAGGGCGGCCCTTTGAAGCCCCACGGCAAGAGTTTAAACAGTTTTTTTCCTTCTAGCCAAATAAAAGGTAAGAATAATGCGGTGGGTGGGAGGGCCAAGCTCCCGAACAAAGAGAACCGGTTGGTGACGTCATATCATCACCACTATCGGCTCGGCCGAACCAGGCCAAACCGGGAGGAATCTACCACTGGCTGCAATGGCTTCCTGAAACCCACTGCCAGCGAAAATGGAGGTTTGGAAGGGCACCTGCAGCCTCAGTAGCTCCATTTTTGCTGGCAGAGGCACCGCGGCCAGGTCCATTGCTGTTTCCAGGGCAGCCCTGTGAGCCAGATCTAAGCACCCCGCAGACTGGATCCAGCCCCCCAGGCCTTGAGTTTGACACTCTAACCCTTGACCAGAATGTCAACAATATGAATATTTATTTATTATTCATATTTCTATGCCGCCCAATTCTCTGAGGACTCTGGACAGCTTACAACAAAGACAGTATGAACAATATACAATAAAAGACGTTTAAAAAACCCATACACACCGCTCATGGCCGGATCTCACAAGATCGCAGTGGTGAGATCAACAGCGCCAAGCCTGCCAGAAAAGCCAGGTTTTCACCATTTTCCAGAAGGCCAGTAGGGTGGGAGCGGTCCTGGCCTCAGGAGGTAGCTGACTTCAGAGAGCTGGGGCAGCCCCAGCGAAGGCCCTCCCCCGCGGACCTGCCAGACGACATTGTTTAGCTAACGGGACCCAGAGGAGGCCAACTCTGTGGGATCTTCGAAGCACGAAGCCGAGGACACCAGCCTAAAGATGACGAATGAGACTTCGTCGAAACATTGCCAAGACACTTCCAATTTTACGCGGGATAAAACCCAAATAACCAAAGATCCATACATATATATATGTTATGGTAGCTTCACTCTATCTAATGCAATTAGGCAGAATTTGCAAAACTGTTAAAAAAAGCAGAAGCAAATATTACCCTAAGCCAATACAATTCACATCTGCTCAGTGTTTTTTGTTTTTACAAATATTAACTTGTGCTTATGTCACATTCTTTTGGAGAAAAATAAGTACTATTATCAGCAAAAAAAAAAATCATTGCAAATGAGAAGAAAAACAGGAAAAAATCCTTTTATTTTACGATTAGATTTTAAGATCAACTTTACTTGAAAAATAAATAAGATACATTCTTAACCATATATTTATCTTAGCTTATTTGAATGTCTTATATACTGCTTGTATACATTTACTTTTCATTAAGTCTCTGAGCTAGATATATTTTTGTGCAAACAATATAAAGAATTCCATAAAGGATACAACAGAATTTTGCTAACAAAATGTCTGTGGTTTGTAGTCGTATATTCCTTGAATTTACTTTATTTATTTTTACTCACAAATATTTTCCTGTAGTAATATAAGCAAAGAGAAGGAACCCATTTTATCTCCAGTAATTCTACCAAAAAAAAAGAAAAAGAAAAAAGAAAAGAAAAAGAAAAAAAAACCACACCACAAAACCTTCAGAAAATGTGATTATATATGCCAATAATAGGAGTTTTCTCCAGTCATTTTCTTATTCTAAGTACCATCAGCTCCAAGCTAATATTAACTGCCAGTTTAACTGTCAAGGAGGATGAAAAACTGAACACTAGCATTCTCCCATCCTCTTTCAATCATGAAGTTGGAAGGGCTGAAGTCCAGTGCCTCACTCCTTTCAGGAATCCAAATTAAAAGAGGATAATTAGAACTGCAGAAAAAACAATTGTTACCAACCTGCCTTCCACTGAGGACCTGTATACTGCACGAATCAAAAAGGGGACTGTGAAAATATTCACAGAGTGGAGAATGAGAATGAAAGGAGATACAAGAAAAAGAGGAAACAGAATATTATATAGTGTGGGAGAAATGGTACAAGTGGCTGGATGAGAGAGATAAAAGGCAAGAAAAAATCAAATCAGGAAAATATAGGAGTAGAAATATAACAATAAATAAGAGGAAACAGAAAAATGCAATTTGTAGAAATGAAATTGTGCACACTGTTATTTATATGTACATATGTAAATAGATCAATATTAAACTTGTATGTATAAAGGATACATTGAAATAAGGGAGAAAAATGGATAAGTAAGAAATGTTTACCCATTGCAAAACTGTTGGAAAGAAACTATTGTTTAAGGAGACTTTTTGGTTTTTTGAAAATTATTTTTAAAAAAAAGATGGAAGAGGAGGAGAAGGGAGGGAGGGAGGAATCAAAATAGAATAAACAATCTTACTCATTCTTTTACACTTGCATGCATTTTATGCTAAACAAATCTCGAATAAAACAATAAGCTAATCTTGGATAATGAGGAAATTATTCTTTATTTATGAAGTACAGACATATGTACGTTCCATTGTAAAATGAGACAGAGATGTTATTCAATCTGCTAGTGCTCTTTTCATGCAGAGCCTTATATTGAGATGTTTCAGTTCAAAATTAGTCATTTAGCTTACTTCCTAGATGAGCCTTGACACTAGATCATTATTTCTAACTTTAAAAAAAAAAAACCTTTCCAAAGGTTTATGACATGGTTTAACAAATTGTAAAGACAACCGTGAAACTTGAATGACAGAATCTGGAATTGTCATCAGCCTCTTTTCTAATCAAAGACCACTGTGGTTCATATAGCATGTATGAACTTGCAAAGATTGCCTCAAAATATAGGAACATAGGAGAAGTTATGTTGGATGAGGTCAAAGGCCTCATTTTGTCTAGCAATTTATATCATGGCAAGTTGCATCTGGGGACTTCACAAGCAGAAGTAAAGGATGATTACATAGTTAACTCTCCTATGCCATAAAAATGTCCCATATTTATTTGACTTTCTATCAGGCCCTCCAATAGTTTTAAATGCTATAAAGGAAATGAATAATGAAAATCTAGCAGATTGGCATATACAGTCCAACTTCTCTTAAGCTCTCAAAGCAGAGATATGCAAATGTTACACTGTGTCATTTAAGGGTAAAATTCAATAAAATAACATTTGGCTAGGCATATTTGAAAAGTCTCATTAAGGATGAAACTGGTTGTGTGATGTCTTCTAAAGGGAAATGCCAAAATACCAGCCAAGATACACATTGTGTCAAAGTAAGAAATTCCCACCATCAAGAATGAGGTAGTTGCCATGTACAGTAAAACTCCAAACATGACTCAAAGTAAGAGCTGAACCTCTGGAGAACTTAAGGGAAACAGATTGTATATATTATACTGATAGAGATTCTACATATCCTTTCTTACAATTGCCAAGACCTGGGTACCTTCTAAAATTAATGCGCTGTATATAATTACCTCAAGTCAAAGGCAGTTCAATTCGAAATTATTGAACTATATGAGATCCAATGAGGTTCATATGAATTATATGGGAGATTGAACCCCATGTAATAAAGAATCTGAGGATATGTATTCAATTGGTAATCTGGTGCTCCTGGTGAATATAACCAAATTAAAATGCACATGCATGCATGATTCATTCAATCAATCAATTTACATAGCCTCTCATCTCACATACATGACTCAATGTGTATGTGTTCTGTCCCCCTTCCTCACACAGGCAAATGTAATACCAAGCATGCCTGCCAATATTTTATTAGGTAAACAGGTTAGAATTCTTGGCAGATCAAGGTTTTGGCAGCAAACTGCCGAATGCCTGCCAAGACCGTTTTCACTCCCATAAAGCAGAGGATTTATCTTCAGTCTGTTCCAGGAGAAACAAATTATCCATGAGACAAGAATTTAGTCAATGTTCAGTCCAAGATATATCCAAGCCGAATTTCAGAGATCATGATGTGACTTTCAGGGTTTAACTTTGTCCGTCACAAAGCCTGAAGAACAATCCCACCCACTTTTATTCCTGGTGGGGCATGGCTCCGTGACTCAGCCCTCTGGCCCTCCCATGCCTCTTCCGTTGCTGCGCACACTTCTCCCTCTGACGCTGCCTGGGATCAAGCCAGGATTCATCATCCTCACTCCCTATCAATTGGTGCTCCGATATCCCTTCCTCCTGGCACATCCCAGGCTGTTCCTTCTGGCCTTCGGATGGAACCTGAGGCATTGCCAGAAAGGAGGGTCCTGGAGAGGGAGGCCTTGTCAGTTCCTCCCCATCACCTTCTGAGTCCTCTTCCTCTGTTAGGACAGACTCGGGAGTCGGGGTCACAACAGTATGACAATGTGGCTGATCAGTCCTGAAGCTCAGTTGACCACATTTGAATCAAGTTATTTACTGCTTCAGTCATCAAAATTGGGGGTCATAATTGGAAGGATGGAAGAATTAAAAGCCATAGATTTGTAGAAGCTGAAGCCTGAAGTATTGCTAATATATTTAGCATGCCAAATATTATTTTCTTGACCCAACCAGTGCTGAATGCCTGGCATATATGTATAATAGATGGCCTGGACAATCCAGAATGGTCTTTTTCCAGTTGAAAGAGAGTGACAGAAACTCATTTAGGAACCAAGTTAGCCACTATCTCTCTGGTGTTTCCTACCTGTTTGGAAGGCAGGAGATTAAAGAAGGCTGCTGTGAAGTATTTTATGTCTTCTACTTTGCTTGAAACCACTAGTGATCTCCTTTCTATGTAAAGATAAATGTCCCCCCTCACATATATGGTAGTCGTTCCTGACTCTAGGGGGCCCTGCTCATCTCCGTTTCAAAACTGAAGAGCCAGTGCTGTCTGAAGATGGCTCTGTGGTCATGTGGCCAGGACGACTAAATACCAAAGGCACATGGAACACTGTTACCTTCCCATCAAAGATGGTCCCTATTTTTCTACTTGCATTTTTTACGTGCTTTCGAACTGCTAGGTTGGCAGAAGCTGGGACAAGTAACGGGAGCTCACCCCGTTACGTGGCACTAGGGATTCGAACCACTGAACTGCCGACCTTTCGATTGACAAGCTTAGCATCTTAGCCACTGAGCCACCACATTCCTCTCTATGTAGAACCTGCAAAATACATTCAACTCTTTCTTTGCAAGAGTTAACTAAGCATAAGGCGAGAAGGCTGAAATCATCATACACTAAGGCTGGTTAGTTTCTTCTACAGCTTTGTTGGAGTGTCAGCCATTGAGAATATTTATAGTTATGTATAGCGTGTATTAACGACATCCTTGTTTTTTTTAAAAAAATAAATCTTTAGCTTATATTACTGCTTGCATTCAAAAGCAAAAACTCAGGGCCTAAAAGCTGGTCAATAAACATTTTAGCATCAGTCAGTTCAAGTGATCTGAATTCAATAATGTTACCTTTCCAAGAGCCACAAAATGGAAAGTGAAAGAATGATTTATGAAGCTTAGCTATGCATGGCCAGATGGGGGTGGTGTGAAGAGAGAGGAAGACTTAAACTGATGATTGCAGGATTCCCTTTAATGAAGTACAAGTTGCCAAGACAAGTTTAGGTAAATGAAGCCCGTGTCACAATAAGTTACAAAGAAAAGAAATGACAGACACAACAGAGCAGATGGTTGCTATTATTAAGTGTGGTGTCAGGAAGATATGCTGGTAACTGCAAAGATGAAGCAGTTGTATTAGTGCTACTGTTGCAAACAGTAGCATAATACCCTAATCAAGGAACTTGTTAGGAGAAAACCACACCCCCACAAACACTATCAGGGGAAATCTACTGTAAATAGAACAGAACAGAACAGAACAGAACAGAATTCTTTATTGGCCATGTGATTGGACATACAAGGAATTTGTCTTTGGTGCATACGCTCTCAGTGTACATAAAAGAAAAGACACATTCGTCAAGAATCATAAGGTTCAACACTTAATGATAGTCATAGGGTACAAATAAGCAATCAAATCATACTAGGAAACAATCAATATAAACCGTAAGGATATAAGCAACAAAGTTACAGTCATGTAGTCATAAGTGGGAGGAGATGGGTGATAGGAAGGATGAGAAGATTAATAGTAATAGTAATACAGACTTAGTGAATAGTTTGACAGTGTTGAGGGAATTATTTGTTTATCAATTATTTGTTTTTCCTGATGGCGTTCAGGAAAAAACTGTTCTTGTGTCTAGTTGTTCTGTGTGTAGTGCTCTATAGCATCGTTTTGAGGGTAGGAGTTGAAACAGTTTATGTCCAGGATGCGAGGGGTCTGTAAATATTTTCACAGCCCCCTTTTTGATTCGTGCAGTATACAGGTCCTCAATGGAAGGCAGGTTAGTGGCAATTGTTTTTTCTGCAGTTCTGATTATCCTTATCTCTGTCTGGCTTGCTGGGTTGCAGAACCAAACCAGACGGTTGTAGAGGTGCAGATGACAGACTCGATAATTCCTCTGTAGAATAATAGGGAGCAAACCTTTCACTATCTGGCATTGAGGATGTTACCTACTGGATAATGAAACCTCTGCAAGTAAACAATCAAGCTCAGAGAGCACGAAGGATAATATTAATTTGCATTTATGAAATCTGTTGAGATTGAGCCTCACAGATTGTGTGTGTGTTGGGGATTTTGAGTCAGTGTTGACATCTGGTAACTGCTTGGACTAGCCTGCAGTTTTCTTGGCAAGGTTTTTCAGAAGTGGTTGGCACCTTACTGGCATCTTGAACAAGGGTTAATTACACCTCATGGAGAGTGTTTATGCAAGCCATTGGTTTCCTGACCCAGGAGGAGTCTCGGTTTTTAAAAAGCCCGTTATTGTGCTGCTATGCTGTTGCTAGGTATGACTCACATTCAGTCCACTAACGTTTTCTTCATCTAATAATTTCAGTCTCTAGGATCATCCTAAACCACGTTCGGTGATAGGAATTAAAGAGGTACATTCTGCAATCATTTTTAATTTCCAGCACTAGACATCTGCCTAACTGTGATTCCTGAAATTTGGTGGTTTCATCTCAATTTGGTGGTTCCAACTTTCATCTTTCTCATTTTAAGGTGAATGCCCTGAAGTTGACATAATATAGTTTTAAAAATGAATGAAAATGAATAATACGCTTAAACAACCTGAAAATAATAATTAAATTACAGGCATCACATATTGACATTTTGTATCATCACCAAAATCATATAGTTATGATTTTGGTGATTGATACATTAATTAGTAAATATAATCAATCTTCTTAACTTTTATAGGTAAGGGAAATTCACTTTCTGAGTTCACAATCTTAGAGGACAGAAAAACGTAGAATAAATTTATTGTCACTTTGAATAGTCGGCATACATTAAAATGAAATTTCATTGCATACAGCTCTCCAAGGGTCTCCACCTTTAATATACATTACATAAACATGGCAAAATAAATAGATAAATACAAAATTATGCATAAACCCACATATATTATCTTCTTTTTGGATTAACAAAATAGATGCATAGGTGTCAGTGGAGAAAGACAAAGGTGCCCTGTTAAGAAATAGACAGTACAATGTCACAATTCAAGTTCTTTGCTATATATACTTGTATGCAAAGTCATGACACATTTTGAAAAGGCTGCATTTGCATCATGATGTAACAATCCACATTTTGTTCTTTTGTCAATATCGGGATATGAGTGGATAATGACTTTTTTAATCTGGATAACAGATGAGAAAAATATTCAATTTTCTATGTTATGGTGGAATTTAAGTGGTGAAACAAGAAGCATTATCATTATTGAGAGCAACCCACAGGTAAATATCTGAAATAACTGATGCAAATACTGAAATGTTAATATCTGCAACAGTAGTTGAATACCACTTCCTACCCTTATATTTAATTTAAATAGAATGTGGTCCTTGTGGGTGAATTGGCTTCAATAATCTGCAGTGACACTGATGCATAAAGTAATAACTTCAATTTGCTACTTGACTTTGTGACCCAATCTCACAATGCTTGAACCTCTGGTCTGCAATTGAATTGGTTTCTGAAGAAAAAAATAGTTGTGTGTATACTATGTATGTCAAAACTAAACATTTTACTTATTTTATTTTACTTAACTTTATATTATTTTGTCACCAATTCCCTTAATGGTTCAAGGAAGGCAATTTAGAAAAATACAATTAAAACAGTGGAATTGCAATTAAAACAATCCCAAAACACATTATCAAACCAATTTAATTAAATCAAGAACAGAGGGATAGACTCAAGATCACATGAAGTGTTAATACCATTTTGTAATACCTTGGTAAGGCCACGCTTGGAATACTGCATCCAGTTTTGCTTGCCATGATGTAAAAAGATATTGAGAGTCTAGAAAGAGTGCAGAGAAGAACAACGAAGATGATTAGGGGACTGGAGGCTAAAACATATAAAGAATGGTTGCTAAAATTGGGTATGTCTAGTTTAATGAATTGTAGATTGCACAGCAATAGAGTATTCTGCAAGTAGCATTGTCCCAAGTCAGATAAGCCTTGTAAACACCTTGACTTAGTCCTGGAATGAAAATGATGAAGCAATTTTGACATGAGGATTATGTATGATTCTCAGATGGCACCACTCACCATTTTTAGACTGACTTCATGGATCACAAGTTTCAATGATGGATCCAGAAGGACCATATCTCAGCTCCAGAAGTTTGTGTAATCATCATTATTAAAATTCGGTGGTCACATTTCTGATGTTTTGACATGAGAATAGTAAAGTATGCCTTTAAGTAAGCATACCACAACTTTAAAAATGAAGAAAATTCTTAAATATCCCAAGTGATTTTAGACAACAGATTAAATAATACAAGGAAATAAAACATTTCAAAATCACAAAGGAGAGTATCTAAGGATACTGAGTAGAAGTATCCAGGTGACAGATTCCGGTATTGCCCAAAGAGTTGGAGCCCTCAAACTTCAATTTTCTTAAGTGCACCCACAAAATGCTATAGTCGGCAACCATAAATCATTATACCCTGTTTCCTTGAAAATATGACCTCCCTGGATAATAAGCCCAATTGGGCTTTTGACCGCATGCACTAAAATAAGCCCTCCCCTGAAAATAAGCCCTCCCCGAAAATATTTAACTGAATGCCCAGCCGGTCCCTGCCATTTCTTCTGGTTAGGATGAGGAAGACAGAGCTGGAAATCAGATAAGATGGCAAGAGGAGCCCCGTCGTGCTCCACATGCACCAAAATAATAAACCCTCCTCAAAAATAAGACCAAGCACTTATTTTGGGGTTCAAAAAAATATAAGACAGGGTCTTATTTTCGGGGAAACATGGTAGATAGAAGAATATCAACAGATCATGCAGACGGCTTCTCTCACGATGTAGATTTTTCTTCATGGCAACCAAGGCTAAGTCTGTGCCAAATCAAGACCTAAAAGATCAAAGAATATAACAATATGATTTGCTGAAGAGTTGTCAGACCTGTAGTGCCTTCATCATCATCACCAGCTTGGCTAAACTTGGAGTATTAGATTCCAAAATAGTTTGTTGTTAAAAATAGTTTAATCCAAATATAGCTTCTTAAGAATGTGGTTATTACAAATTCCAAGAAGCTTTTCCTGCAAAAAGAAGTTATAATGACCTTAGAGATTAATGTAATCATGTTTCCAAGCAATTGCATATAAAATTACTCTTGGTGGAGCTCAGCTAGAACTTCAGAGCTAGATGGAATTTGGATAGATACAGATTAACAGAGTTGGAAGGGACCTTGTGGGTCATCTAGTCCAACCTAGAGCCCAAGCAGGAGATCCTACACATTTCTGACAGATGGCAGTCCAGTCTCTTCTTGAAAGTTTCCCGTGATTAAGCTCCCACAACTTCTGAATGCAAGCTGTTTCATTGGTTGATTGCTCTCACTGTCAGAAAATTTCTCCTTATTTCTAGGTTAAATGTCTCCTTGATCAGTTTCCATCTAGGTGCTTTGGAAAATAGCTTGACCCCCCTCCTCTCTGTGGCAGCCCCTCAAATATTAGAACACTGCTATCATGTATCTCCTGGTCCTTCTCTTCACTAGACTAGCCATGCCCAGTTCCTGCAACCGTTCATCATATGTTTTAGCCTCCAGTACCCTAATCATCTTGGTTGCTCTGCTCTTCTCAACATTGAGAAAAAGTCTCAATATTTTTTTTATCGTGTGGTGACCAAAATTGGATGCAGTACCCTAGGTGCGGTTTTACTAAGGCTTTACAGAGTGGTATTAGTACCTCACTTGATTTTGATTATATCCCTCTGTTAATGCAATTTAACAAAGGCTTTGTCGTCTGCCTTGAAGAATTTCTTCTGCTGAATTCTATGGTTACAAGTGGAATGTTTCCTTGCCTTTCTAACCTCTACTACATCAATATTACAGGCTCAAGGTTGACTCAGTCTTCCATCCTTCTGAGGTTGGTAAAATGAGGACCCAGATTGTTGGGGGCAAGATGTTCACTCTGTAAACCGCTTAGAGAGGGCTGTAAAGCACTATGAAACGGTATATCTCAGTGCTTTGGAGATTGTTGGGGGCAACAATCATTTTAACACTTAGACATGGCTTATAATTGTTTAAGCCTCTTCTAGTCTCACATTAATATTCACAACTCTTTAATAAAATATGGCATTTTACAATATGGGTTAGAGTTCTCTCAAGATTCAATATCATGTGCTTGGGTGATTTCAAGAGTCAAAATTTCAGTCAGGTTGGTTCAATTTTGCTTTTGTCAATTTCTTATGCCTCTGATTAAAAAAAAAATGAGCGTATATTGTATATGAGCAAAGTATAACTTGAATCAGTTCTTCCTCTTTGTGACATTTTAATAAAGAGTTTAATTAGCGCTATATGTTTTTTTATCCTAGCAAGACACTTTCTGCATCCAATTGTTTTTTAAAGAGGAAGGGAGTATATTGAATCAGCTGTATTTCTGAGAAAAACAGCATTTGCTAGACGTATTTACCGTGCATGTCATTTTACAGTCATACACACCACTTAACACCTGGGATTTAAGTTATGCACTTCCTACATTTGTCCAGATTCGGGAGAAAAGATTAGACTCCAAAACACGAAAAAGCAAATGAATTTCCACATCAGGGGGTTCACACAATAGGAAGGGTTTGTGCATGTGTATTTTTTCTCCTACCACTTTCTAGGAGTAAATTGTGTTTTTAGCTTTTTAAACAAATTGAGACAGTATATCTGCATTTGCCAAAGAAAATTAAAGCTATTATTAACAAAACACTAGGTAGCGTTGATGTAGATGTGCTTTGTAAAGAATGCAGAACTATAGGAAGGAATCACAGTTGAACAGATTTTAGGGGACTTCAGACTTATTGGTTAAAAAGGAAACAGGCATCCATGTGAGATCAATTGTGAACAAGATTTTTTATTGAACTGAACCAGAGGTTGGTTTCAGCAGGTTCTGACCACTTTTGGAAAACTAGTAGTGAAAATTTTGAGTAGTTTGGAGAACCAATAGTAAAAATTCTGACTGGCCCCTCCCTGTCTATTATCTGCCTCCCAAGTCCCAGTTGATCGGGAGGATATGGGGATTTTGCAGTAATCATCCCTGGACTGGGGAGGGATGGAGATTTTGCAGTATCCTTCCCCTGCCTACCAAGCCATGCCCACCAAGCCACACCCACCAAGCCATGCCATGCCCACCAAGCCATGCCCACAGAACCAGTAGTAAAAAATTTTGAAACCAACTACTGAACTGAGCATAAGAATCAGTTATGGTCTTGGGTGGTTCATAATGCAGCAAGAAAGAAGTAGCAAAAATCCTGAAATTTTTGCCCTTCATTTGTATATAAAGGTGGGGAAAATACTGATGCAAATTCCAAAAGAAGTCATGAAGAGTGGCTGAACTTGTTTGGATTCCTGAAACTATAAAAATTGGTCCTATCTTAATGAATGTGAAGGACACAACTAAAAAGCATAAATAATATTTTAATATTGAAAGGGAGCTCTAAATCTGATGATGTCATAGCTCCATTTTAGTAGATGTTTTCACAATTTATTTGTATAACAAATTCATATATCATTTTTCTGTCCACTAGTGTGAGCCAAGTGACATTTCATAGAAGCATTGGATTTCTTAGGGATCTGAGGTAGGAAGCCATGTAGATTCCATGCAGGGGTGAAATCCAGCAGGTTCTGGAGAACCAGTAGCAGAAATTTTGAGTAGTTTGGAAAACTGGTAGTGGAAATTTTGAGTAGTTCAGAGAATTGGCAAATGCCACCTCTGCCTGGCCCCAGAGTGGGATGTGACTAGAGATTTTGCAATATCCTTCCCACAAGAGTGGGGAGAGAATGGAGATTTTGCAGTATCCTTCTCCTGCCACGCCCACCAAGCCATGCCCACCAAGCCATGCCCACCAAGCCACACTACGCCCACCAAGTCATGCGCACAGAACCCATAGTAAAAAAAAAAAAAAGAATTTTACCACTGATTCCATGTATATGAAATTGTTTACCATGAAAATCAAAAAAAGATATGACTGCATGGCATATACATAAATAAATAAATAAATAAAATATACATAATAAATAAATAAAATAAAAAATAAACAAGCTTTTCCACTTGGTTCTATTACAAGTCTCGTTTTACTTACTAAATATCATCTCATGCAATTTCTCATTTAAAGATAATAGAGACTTTCTAAAGTTTTCCAGAACTTGTTTCACTCTCTCAAGTTTAATATCTGATTAGTCTTAAAGACATGATTCTGCAAAATCCCAAGTTTTAACTCTATAAACATTAAATCTATGTTAGGTTTTGATATGGAACTACACTTTTATAGTTAGAATTTTCATTTTTTCACTAAGAACACCAAAAGATATGACATTCTTGAATGTTGTTAAATCCTAGTTATCTTGGTTAGTCTGTGCAGTCGCTTGGCATAATTTAAATTTAAGAATTGGAAAAAGAAATTATGTGGAAAAAATAAGGGTGTCCAGCTCTAGAGGATTTATTTAACAGTGAAGGGGATTTTTTCCCCCTGCCTTGGATTTTCTGATGCAGAGAAAGTATTATTTCAGTCTTTGAGGCTTTGATGTAAAAAGCAAAAAATCATGTCCTGAATGGGAAAGCATTCTAAGTTCATAAAATTATTATTTTGTTAGAGTTATTTTGAATACTGTGCTTTGCAGCAGGAAGGTATTTTGAAGGCCATCAAAATTGGCAGCCCCAAAATGGAAATCAGGTCCAGTCAGTGAAGATGACTAGGTGGAATTGCAATCTTCTGAAATTTCTTCTAAGGGATTGCCATTTCCCATGAAGACCCAGATTGTGGGGGCAATAAGCTGACTTTGTATAAAAAAGAACACCGCTTAGCCCCCTACTAAGCCGAAGTAGGCCGAAAGCCCTACTAAGTTAAGGTGACCAGATTTTAACATTGGTAAAGAGGGACACCATTGACGGGAGGGTGGGGGTGGGTGGGTGTTCTTGATTAAAAATTTGGTCTATATGGAGCAACAAAAATTTTCATAGAACACAAAAATAGTACTGTAATATATTATTTCACAAGAATTTGTTAAATTATATTTCACACATAAAATGGCTTTCAAAGTCTCAACACTTAATTGTGATTTTTCTGATGTCCACACTTTATTTACCGTAGAAAAAAACACGTTCAGTTGCAGCATAGTATAGATCTATTTCAAGCTATTTAGCTCTCAGCAGCTAGCCATAGCCTTATTTGAATTCGACTTGTTCCCCCCCCCCACACACACACACATAAAAGATACTCAGGTATCCACCTCCATACAGGCTGTCCAAGTGAAGGTATCAAGGGTCTTTCTCAGTGTCTGGAGACTATAAATGTCTGGATGGGGAAGAACGGGTTCCAGTTCAACCCTGGCAAGATTGAATACTTACAGCTTTTGTGTTCTCTATAAAACAGATTCTTATTATGTCCATGTAACACTGCTACTTTGTGAATTGCACTAGGTTCCAATGTCCCAGGTATAACTCAAGCTAGTGATTATGATCTACAAAGCCCTACATGACTTTCTTCAACACAGGCTGAATCATCCTCTCCCTTAAGGAAGCCGCTACTATAGTAAGGACCCAAGCAAAGGTCAGCTTCCATGACCACTTTCAGGATCCAGGAGGATACCAGGTTTAAATAACAGACTGTCAACCTGACAGCACAAAGAACCCTGCCTACTTCCTCAAGGCACAAGGGTTCAAACTCATTCCAGATTGTATCGCTGAGGTGCCCAAGGCACCTCAGCTCACTTAACAACAGAAAAGGACCGCCTGTATATTCCAGCCAGGGAATTTTGGGAGTTGAAATCCAACATTTTTAAAACTGCCAAGTTTGAGAACTGCTGCTCTAAATTCATGGCAGGTATAATGGAAATAATTCTCCAGCCTAAAGCTCCAGGTATACTGGAACTACAACTCCCAGGAACCCCTTTGTTTACACAGTCTGAAAGTTTAAGTATAGTGCAGGGGTCTCTAACCTTGGCCACTTTAAGACTTGTGGACTTCAAGTTCCAGAATTCCTCAGCCAGCAAAACAAAGCAAATCTGGCTGAGGAATTCTGGGAGTTGAAGTTCACAAGTCTTAAAGTGGCCAAGGTTGGAGACCCCTGTTTTAGTGGATGGCTACTGTAGTTTGGGAACTGACGTCGTGTTGCTGGCCTGTAAAGCTCCCAGGACCAGGTTAATGGTAGCAAAGCCCTCTCTCTCTCCTCAGCCATCCATTCCATCTACCCTTCCTGGCCACTACATAATTGGCATGTTACGTAGAGATGTGCGAGGTGGGAGATAAACGTTTCGGGAGGGAGTGAAGGCAAGACTTGGTTTTTTGTTTTTGTTTTTTTCTGTCTTCCCGCCACTCACCTCGGATCTGCCTGTTCTGGGAAGGCAAGTCGTAGCAGCTGGGGCCTAGGTGGGGGCTCGTGCAGCCCACCGTCAGAGGGAAGGAGCGGGGAGCCCGGTCATACACGCCACTGGCTTAAGGGGGCAGGTGCAGCCGTCACCATGGCTACCGTGTGGGTTATGCGCTGCCGCCGCCAGGCCAGCCCAAAAGCCCCACCCCTAGAGAAGGCAACAGTCCAAAAATATTGTAAGCAGAATGGGAAGAGTCTCTGAGAATGTTATACAACTTCCTCAAACAGCGAGAGTCGAAGATGTCGTCCAGGGCTGGTAGCTGGAGTCTGATGATATTCTGGGCAGTTTTAATGATTCTCAGTAGAGCTTTTTTGTCTGCTACAGAGTTGCTCCCATACCATGTAAGAATGCCCTATGTCAGGACACTCTCAATGGTTCTGCAATAGTAGGACAGAAGTAGATGCTGAGATAGATTTATCTTCCTGAGCATTCTGAGGAAGTACAGCCTCTTCTGTGCCTTCTTCACAAGCATGTTAGCATTCATAGTACATGAGAGGTCCTCCGAGATATATAAATGTCCAGAAATTTAAAACTACCAACTCTCTCCACCTCCTCACCATTTATGTACAATGGTAGATGTACATCTCTCTTCCTCCTGAAGTCAATTATAAGTTCTTTAGTTTTTGTGGTGTTAAGTGCTTAAGCAATCATATTGCATGGAAAGTGGTTGTCTAGCAGGAAAGTGGAAAAACCCACTGATGAAAGGGCAGGATTATCCATAGATAGATAGATGAATCCATGAAAAAGTTGATGATCACTGATATATGAGGAGTGGGGATGTGAAGGAGGAGGAGGAGGAGGAATCTTTCCATTAAAAAAGATGGAAAGATTCAAATGGTGAGGTCTTCTGAATTTTATTTCTTAAATTGGAAAATTATAATTTTTTTCTGGTGCTTTTCGGGAAGAAAACCTTCCTTCTATTATTAAAAATATATATACTAATCTTGTTTAAATAAGATTTAGGACACATTTTGTTACAGATTTCATTTTTAGGCCAATGAAACAGAACAGAATTGTTTATATTCTACAAATATCCATGCACACAACAGAAGAAGAGATGAAGAAAGAAATGACACACAATGAGGGACATTGGGGTTGTTAAATGGATATTAGCAAATTATACTTTGACGCCAAAAGGCTGTTTTATTTTATATCATTTTGGATATTTCCTCAAACTTTTAAAAAATGTTTTTAAAGATAAGCATATTGTTGTTGTTAATTGCAAAGTCGTGTCTGACCCATCGCGACCCCATGGACAACTTTCCTCCAGGCCTTCCTGTCCTCTACCATCCCCCGGAAACAATTTAAGCTCATGCCAACTGCTTCAGTGACTCCATCCAGCCACCTCATTCTCTGTCGTCCTCTTCTTCTTTTGCCCTCAATCTTTCCCAGCATTAGGCTCTTCTCAGTGAGTCCTTCGTTCTCATTAAGTGGCCAAAGTATTTCAATTTCATCTTCAGGATCTGGCCTTCTAAAGAGCAGTCAGGGTTGATCTCCTCTAGGACTGACTGGTTTGATCGCCTTGCAGTCCAAGGGACTCGCATTATATAAACATATATAATCTAAATGTCAGTAAAACAGGTTCACGTGATTTCCTCCCCATCCCATTGTTTCTTTAATGACTTGGTTCCTTCTAATACTACTAGGTCTAAGGCAGGGGTGTCAAACGCGTTGCCTGCAGGCTGGATGCGTCATGTGCTGGCTCCACTCCTGCCTGGTTTAGCAAAAGGGGGGAAAAGTCCTGATATGTCACATGATGATGCTGTGACGACACAAGTTTGATACCCCTGGTCTAAGGTATCTTTTCCTGACATTTGTCCATGCTTGCTTCATCTTTAGGTATGGCAGCTTCGGCCTCGTCTCACAATCAATATAACATCAATGATTATACCTTCTATAAACAATGATGCTATTCTCCCACCATCTTGTTTGCAAAGTGTATAGTTGTTTAAAATTTCTAGCCTAAAGAAAATGCAACAACAGACTATGGGGGTTCAAAACAAAAAGGCAACAAACACAGATATAAATTCAGAATACAAATTTGTTCTAACATTACTGCAGAGTCAAATGACTAGCTGTTATACCAGTTAAACCAGTTCATCTTCTAAAGTAACATTCACATTATTACCAACAGAGTTCATTTATGCATTTTCCAGCAAGCTCTTATGATTTAGTGCATGGTATCCCTTAAATATCTTTAAAAACATATCGAAGTTTTCAGAATGTTACAGAATGACCAAAATGTCACAAAAGGACAATAAAATATCAAGACATTTTTGTAAACAATCAGCTATTTTATCCAAATCCTGTTGGATTCTAAAGTTTTTCAAATAAAATTTACGAGCTTCTGGAAATATGGAAGGCATAAGTTCTCTGATTGAGTGATTGAGTGATTGTTTGATTGATTGACAAATGGATTGCACAGATCTCTGTGCTGTCTCAATCAAAATAATTCTTAGCAGACTGCATAGAAAAAGTCTACATCTTATGAGATGTGGCTGCCAGATATTGGACATAGGACAAAATAGCCAAATTGTGAGAAAAGCTGAATGGAGGACAGAAAAAATTCATTAAGACTAGACATTAACACAGATGTAGCCCATTTGTTATTTTTGAACCAATGTGTGAATCAAAATATATAAAAATAATGACAAAGGTATAGCAACAACCTTAGAATTCACAGTGGAGATACTAAAGTGGTACGTAGCTTCCGCATATTAAGTTCAAGTATAAACAATAAAGGAATCAGCAGTCAAGAAATAGCACTTGGTAGGGGAGTAATGAAGGTCTTCGAAAATATATTCAGATGGTATAATAACTGCAAAGATTGGAATTGTGCAGGTAATTGTTTTCTTTGTAACACTATGAATGTGAAAGTTGAAGCAGGATAGAAAGAGGGTTATGCTTCTGAACTTCGTGCTAGAAAAGACTCTTAATAATAAATGATAATTTTTTTTGTCCATTTTGGGAGGAAGAGGCATACAATACAGGTATGGTTTGAGCCTTCTTTTTATTATAGAATAGAATAGAATAGAATAGAATAGAATAGAATAGAATAGAATAGAATAGAATAGAATAGAAAACAGAGTTGGAAGGGACCTTGGAGGTCTTCTAGTCCAACCCCCTGCCCGGCAGGAAACCCTTCAGACAAATGGTTATCCAACATCTTCTCAAAAACTTCCAGTGTTGGAGCATTCACAACTTCTGCAGGCAAGTTGTTCCACTTATTAATTGTTCTAACTGTCAGAAAATTTATCCTTAGTTCTACGTTGCTTCTCTCCTTGATTAGTTTCCACCCATTGCTTCTTGCTCTACCCTCAGGTGTTTTGGAGAATAGCTCGACTCACTCTTCTTTGTGGCAACCATGAGATATTGGAATACTACCCTCATGTTTCCCCAGTCATTCTTTTCATTAAACTAAACATACCCAGTTCCTGCAACCGTACTTCATAAGTTTTAGCCTCCAGTCATCTTTGATCATCTTTGTTGCTGTTCTCTGCACTCTTTCTAGAGTCTCAACATCTTTTTTACATCATGGCGACCAAAACTGAATCAGTACTCCAAGTGTGGCCTTACCAAGGCATTATAAAGTGGTATTAACACTTCACGTGATCTTGATTCTATCCCTCTGTTTAGGCAGCCCAGAACTGTGTTGGCTTTTTTGGCAGCTGCTGCACATTGTTGGCTCATATCTAAATGGACTCCAAGATCCCTCTCACAGTTACTACTATTGAGCAAAGTACCACATATACTGTGCCTGTGCATTTTGTTTTTCTTCCCTAAATGTAGAACCTTACTTTTTTCACCATTGAATTTCATTTTGTTAGATAGCACCCAATATTCAAGTCTGTCAAGATCCTTCTGTATCTTGAGCCTATCTTCTGGAGTGATGGCTATTCCTGCCAGCTTGGTGTCAGCTGCAAATTTGATGAGTTCCCCATCTATCCCCTCGTCCAAGTCATTGATGAAGATGTTAAAGAGTACTGGGCCTAAAACAGAGCCTTGGCGCACTCCACTGATACTTCCCTCCATATAGATGCAGTCTGCCAGTTATGAATCCATCTGGTGGTGATGCTGTCTATCCCACATTTTTCTACTTTATCTAATAATAGGTTATGTTCTACTTTATCAAATGCTTTACTGAAGTCCAAGAAAATTATATCAACAGAATTCCTCTGGTCCACTAATTTTGTCACTTTGTCAAAGAATGCAATAAGATTAGTCAGGCATGATCTGTTTTTGACAAACCCATGTTGGCTTTTGGTTATTACTTTGTTTGCTTCTAGATGTTCGGTGATTCATTGCTTGATTATCTTTTTCAGAATGTTCCCTGGTATTGAGGTCAGGCTGATAGGTCTGTAGTTTCCTGGTTCTGTTTTTTTTCCCTCTCCTTTTTTGAAGACGGGAACTACATCAGCTCTTTTTCAGTCCTCTGGCAGTTCCCCTGTACTCCAGGATCTTTGAAAGATATAGTTCAGTGGTTCTGAGATCTTGTCTGCCAGTTCCTTCAGAACCTTGGGTTGTAATCCATCTGATCCTGGTGATTTGAACCTGTCTAGGGTAGATAGGTGTTCGCTGGCTTTTATTATCTAAGGGAGGACTAAAACTCATTTCTGGTCTAGCTACTTAATCAGTACATCAGAAGGGGTCTATAGATAGAAAAAAATCAAAACAAAAGAACAGATAATAGACAAATCAATGCAGAATTCTCATTTCAGGACAAAAGAACCAAGCTTAAATTATAATATTTTTGGATACATTATGCAAAGACCCAGTTCTTGTGTGAAACTCATAATGTTGGGAAATATGGAAGGAAAAAAGCAGAGGACAATCCTATAGAAAGACAGAGGGACTCAATTAAAGTGGGGATGAATTCATTGTTAGTAAGTCTGAGGGCAGGGTTGGGGACAGATCATTCTGGAGAAGGTCCATCCATATGGTCACCAAGATGGTCACTGACTTGAAGGAGCATAATAATAAGTAATTTGACTGTGATGGAGTGGGAAAATTATATTTCTCCACTTCACTTATATTCTCCCAATGATTTTACAAAAATAAATAAGTAAACAGGATATTGAAATTGCTGAGATTACAATTTTTTTTCCTTTAGCACACAATATACTGTAGATAGATACAGATATAGATACAGAAGTAGATGTAGATGTAGATGTAGACAGAGATAGAGATACAGACAGAGAGAGAGATGAGAGAGAGAGAGAGAGAGAGAGAGAGAGAGAGAGAGAGAGAGAGAGTTACATAGAGATAGAGATAGATAGATAGATAGATGATAGATAGATAGATAGATAGATATAGATATAGATATCCACATGAAATATTGTACAGTGCATTCATTTCTGTAGTATTTCCAACCGAAAAACATGGTTTACAATTAAAACATTTGGTTAGAGCTATCAATAATAACATACTAATTCCTATGTCCTCTCATACTGTGAGATATAAGGTAAGTACATTCTAACTTAATAGCAAGAGCACTTAGATTTATATATCACTTCACAATGCTTTATAGCGCTCTCTAAGCAGTTTACCATATCAGCATATTGCCTCCAACCATCTGGGTCCTCATTTTACTGACCTTGGAAGGATGGAAGGCTGACTCAACCTTGAGCCAGTGGCAGTTGGCAGAATTAGCCTGCAATACTGCATTCTAACCACTGTACCACCATGGTACTTAATTAATGAGTTTGGCTTTTGAAATATTTTTGTGTGTGAGTGATTATGTGTGTGCGACTGATAACATATATGTTATAGTGTTATTGTATGATCCTGTGTGAACTAGTTTGGTGTAGTTAAGGTACCAGGCTAGAAATCAGGAACGTATGAATTCTATCCCTGCTCTAGCTGTGAAAGTCAGCTGGGTGATCTTGGACTTGTCACTCCCTTTCAGTTCATTCATCAGACTCAGGTGAGAAGCGAGTTGATCAATTCCTATAGCAGTGAAATAGATCAGTAGTTGATTGAGCCAGAGCAAAACAAAATCAGACCCTGCACTTATGAGAACTTGCTAGGAAGTGGGGGGGGGAGCTATTATGTGACCAAGTCCTTAGTCTACTCTCCTGATATTTATTTCAAATGGCCATCAAACCCCATCAAAATAAAACAACGAGAATCAGACATAGTGCGAAATGAGAGGCAAAAATAGTTGGGTAGAGCTTAGATGGAAGGTAAGGTCAGTCTTTTGGAAAAGGAGATTGGCTTCATTTAAGAATCCATCAGAGGCCAATTAGTCCATCTGGTGAACCAGATTACACTCATTGGCTGGAGGTAGCCTTTCTGTGATGTTATATCACAGATAGTTCATTCTACACTAATTGTAATTATGTTCGTATATTTAATTATGTTTGTAATATATTTTCCCATCACCATGTCTATGGAATTATAGAGCTGCGGTAATATTGGAAGT
This sequence comes from Masticophis lateralis, assembly GCA_030761175.1. Taxonomy (NCBI): domain Eukaryota; kingdom Metazoa; phylum Chordata; class Lepidosauria; order Squamata; family Colubridae; genus Masticophis; species Masticophis lateralis. Next base: position 66,305,286 of record JAUDYJ010000007.1, on the reverse strand, counting down.
CATCAAAATGCAGCTACAGTTTCACTAATGTCCAGAAAAAGAGATTCTGTTTCTACCTTCTAAGGTAGAAGGTTGAATAGTTCTTATTGGTTTAACCCAAATCCAGAGGTGGGCTCCTGGGGGTTCGGCAGGGTTTGGGCAATCCTCTAGCCAAGGATCGCCGGGCTTCAGCAAACCCCCAAATGCCATACCCACCCCTCCCCTTCCATTCCTCCCAGCCTCTCCCCTCCCCTCCCAGGAGTCTCCACATGGCCTGTTCATCATTCCAGGTAAGTTCAGGGTTCTGGAAGGGCAAAAAATGGGCCTACCGGAAGTTCCAGAAGTCTGGAAATAATTCTGTTTCCGGCCTCTGGGGGCTTCCAGAGCCTGGGGGAAGCTGTTTTCACCCTCCAGGAGGCTTGAGGAAAGCCTCTGGAGCCTGCGACAGACAAAAATGCCCCCCTTTGTAAAACTTTTTCAATAAAAAAAAATGCCCCTGCTGTGTTGCAGCCAGCCGACTAGGCCATGCCCACCATGGTCATGCTCACCCAGCAACGGGGCAGCGAACCTAAAGGATCTGAAGTCCACCTCTGTCCAAATCTGCCCTCATACAATTTAGAGAACAAGATTATTGGATAAAATTTCATATAAGTTAAATTTCATATAAGTTATGTCTTCTAAGTTTCTCTTCTGTAGTCTAGAGTATAAACAGATTTAATCTATCTTTGTAGGACTTCTTCTTCCTGGCTGTCCTTCTGTGGACATTCTCAAATTGGTCAATGTTCATTGTAAAATATGACACCTAGAACTGGTCATAAATAATTTCTGCAAATAGACGTTCTGGTTCTTTCTGTCTAATTACTAGTATTTTGTAGTTTTTCTACATCTAGAACAATCACTGTTACAAGTCAGAGAAAATACACCCGATGATTGTATGGCCTAGATGACAGTATTTTATCTTTGATAAGTTCTGCATGTGTTCATTAGCAGACTCTTAAAATTGACCTTGACTTAAATTTAAACTGTTGCTGGAATTGCAAATTAGCTCACATTACAAGCTCCATGTTCAGACAATGCCCCCAGGGCAACAAAATGCTATTTAATGCTAATTTTAGTGTATACTGTGTTTTATATATATTATTAGGATTCTAGAGAATGTTTTCTAGCAAGTTGGCACAAAATTTTTCTTTTTAAAAGTCTGATACTAAGATTTGGTTAAATTACTGTATGTAATCCTTTCAAATGTAATTCAATGTTATCCTGTTTCTATTAGCGTGGTAATAGCCTTTATTGAAAGCTTTTTGTGTTGATGGCTAAGGCTTTTTCTTGAATGATTCCAAAGATTTTTCTTCAATTTAATTAAATGCCAAACAAAATCAAAATGTGTGCTGCAAAAAAAAAAAAAAAAAAAAGAACTTCATAAAATGTGGTACCATTATTAAAAACAACTACATGGCCAAATGTCATCTGAGAACAAGGGGCATAGAAAGCACGCTCAACTGTTCAATCAATCCAGTTGTCAATCCAGTTGTCAAACTGGATTACTTCAAGGGCTGGTTCAGCATTGTAGTTCTCTTTCATGGGTCAGCTGGGACAAGTGGTGGGGAGACAGGACGGGTGCCTCCTGCAGCACCTTGCGGCCAAAATGGGGCATGGGAGGGGGCTATGGCGTGCCCCCTGCACCCCATTTTGGCCAGTAGAGTGCTGCAGGAGGCCATCCAGGCTGAAAATGGAGTGCAGGGGGGCATTTTAGCTGCCAGAGGCACTGCAGGCTGGTCCTTTACTATTTCCAGGCTGGCTCTATGGGCCAGATTTAAGCACACTGCAGGCCAGATTCTATCCATGAGTCTTAGGTTTGACACCCCTGCTCTACTGATATCAGTATCAAGTATCAGTATCAGTATCAGTATCAAGTGTTTTTGTAACACTTTCTAACTCTTGGCAACTTGAAGATGTGTCAACTTCAACTCCCAAAATTCCTCAGCTAGTATGCATGCATCTTTAACCTGTCAAGGTTGAGAAATACTGGTCTTTGGTATTCTTCCAAGTTACTTTGGTGATGTATATATTTTTTCCCCTCCAAACAATACTTTTGACATTTAAGTAACAAACGGAAAAAAAAATTAACCCTGCCTAATAGTTATTTTTTAAAAATGAGTTGTTCCATTCCATGTTCTTTAAAACATGGGACTCAAAGATCTTGAAATCCCTCAACTACCAAACCACTTCTTGGGGTGGGAAATTGCCTTTATCTCCAGAAATATCTATGATTTGAGAGCTTAAGACTCCATACATAGTATTCCATATTCTCTTCCACCCCCACAACCCTTAACAAGCCTGTGAAGTAGGCTGAAAGAGGTGACTGACCAATAATTTGGCTTTGTGAACTCCAGTCTGAGAACTAGAACAAGCACCTCATTCTCCAAGCTCCTAGTTCAACTTTTTAACCCCTACACATTTTGATATTGCATTAGGATAGAATAGGACATCTTGGGTCTCCACTTAAAACTGGATATATTATTGGAGCAAAGCAACACATCTCAGCTTTTCTTTATGCCCAATAGGATACAATGCAGGAGTGGGTTTCAAAAATTTTAGCAAGGGTTTCTCTGCCCGGTTGCTGGGTGGGCAGGACCATGGTGGGTGTGGCCTAGTCAGCCTCTTGCACCAGGCAGGGGAAGTGTTTTTGACCTCCCCAGGTTACGAAGGTTTTTCTCGAGCTCCGGGGGGGAGGGGGGCAAAAATGGCCTCCCCAGGCTCCAGAGGCCCTCTGGAGGCTGGAAATGGGCCCTTTCTGGCCTTCCTGAACTTCTGGTTGGCCTATTTTTCATCCTCCTGAGCCTTCACGGGTGCCCTGCATCCAAAATGGGCCACGTGGGGACTCCTGAGGCGGCGGTGGGGGGGGCAGCCAGGAGTGGGATTTGGGGGTTCTCCGAACTGCACAGAATCTTAGCTAGAGGTTCTCCCAAACCCTGTGAACCCCCAGCAGCCTACCCCTGATACTATGTCAGGGTTCTGAGGATTTCAACATACCCACAAATACTCAGTTGAGATTTATTTGGCAAAGAATGCTTGATTTACCAGTACCTGAGTCTTTCCTTATTTTCTTAATCTTCACTGTCATTTACTATATTTAATCAGAAGGAACTTCCCTCAGAAACATCAACCACATTAAGAAATCAGATGAAAACTGAAGCATGCAAATTCTTCTTCTCTGTACCCAGTTCCCCATAATAGTTTCCTTCCCTGTGCTCTAGAAACCATTTTGAAGCCAGCATATAATTATCTTCATTCTGTCAAGCCTCAGAATGTGAAGACAATTGAGAATTTACTATGTACCCTTTCAACTGACCAATGAGAGGAAGACTGCAAAGACTGTTGTTACGTACGAAGAAATGTTTTTTTCATAATTTGTGCCAAAATGATAGCAATGTTCTTCTTTATGACTTGGCTGCAGTAAAAATCATGGAAAACTCACTTTGGTGAGTTATATACAAGTGCCACATTTAAAGTCTGTGGCCTATGCATTCCAAAGCATCTCTTCCAAATTAAATCCAAAGCATAGAACAGCTCTCATTATTTTATTTTGATAACCAAAAAGGAAAGAGTTATCAGTTCCAGAAATAATTCATAGTGACAAGCTGATGTATTCAGACAATTTATTGTCTAAGTTGCTAAAGATGAGTTTCTGTATCTCAGATGAAAAATTGCATCCTGTATATCCGACAAAGAAGTCACCACCACCACCTTTCTCAAAGTAAGCCATGCTGTGTTCAGTATATATATAAAAAAAATAATCATCCTGCTACTAATGGCAGTTTATCTGACATGAATATGTGATAAAGGGTAAAGCAAAGGGGAACTGCATGGTGAGGGGGAAGAGGAAAATATTATAATGACATTTATTAGAAATATGCCCGATCTTGAGAGACTGTGCAGATGGATATGCAGATGTGTGGAGATGGAAGATTATCTTTCTATCATCTGGAGTAATCTCCAGAGTAGCTAGCAATTTCCAAAAGGGTTAGGAGCCCAGCTATAAGCTTGTCCTTCCCATGTCGTTGTGACATTAGGCAAGCAGGGGAGAGATCTTACCAATTCCCCCCCCTTCCCTTAATATTTCAGTAGGTTGTCATGAGTATAATTTAAATCTGAATAAACTGGAAAAATATTAACACTGCCTCCTTTTCAGTAAAAGATTGTGGATTGGCTATTATCTGATATAATATGCTGTCTACAAAGGCAGCTGTCTGCTCAGTTTCACTGCTGATAGTTCAGTTTCAATGAAGCCATTTATTTCTATGGCCATCCATTGCTTGTGTGCTCTTTATAGTTTTAAGTACAGAGCCAAAAAATTAAAATTAAAGCTGTTAGAGGTTTGCTTAAGTCACTGAATTTTGCTCTCTTGCAAGTTTTCTGCTGCAGCTATATGTAGAGAGAAAGTATATATTTCAATGGTGGGTTACTCTCGGTTCGGCCGGTTCGGCTGAGCCGGTAGTGGTGACGATGTGACGTCACAGAACTGGTTCTCTTTGACTGGGAGCTGGGCCCTCCCGCTCACCCCGCTTTATTCTTACCTTTATTTCTTGTTTTTTAGCCTAGCAGAATGGATTGCTGCACCTCAGCTGGCCTAGAAACCTAACACGCTTGCATGGAGCGCAAGTTCTGTGCGCGTGAGAGTGAAGCAAGGATGCACATCGTGATCACGCACAAAGCGCATGCGCGAATAGAACCAATTGTAACACCGATTGGAACCCACCACTGATATATTTGTATATACATGTATATTTTAATGTTAAGATGTCTAAATTATTTAAAGCAAAGACACCAGGAGAAGCAGTTCCTTATTTCAGACCTTATAATATGTCACTGATGTTTATAACTATGTAGTTTGGTATGTGACTTCTTCTAAGTCCTGATATTTTATTATCACCTATAGCCATGGTGGCGAACCTATGGCACGCGTGCTGGAGGGGGCACACAGAGCCCTCTCTGTGGGCACGCGTGCCATCGCCAGCTGCTCTTCTGGATTCTGTTGCACGCATGCGCGCTGGACAGCTGGTCCAATACGCATGTGCACCAGCCAGCTGCTCTCTTCTGGGTTTTGGTGCACTGGCACATACACACACGCACACCAGTTTCAGCACTTGGTGCCAAAAAGGTTAGCCATCACTGACCTATATAGGATGGCATTATTTCTCGAAATAGTTAAAGGGAGACATACTACACTATTTTAGTATGATGGCTGGAGATTTCTGGGAGTTGAAATCCACATAAAATGGTTAAGGTTGTGAAACACTGGTCTATGTTACATTATAAATTAAGGGTTAGGGTTAGGGTTAGGCTTAGGGTGGCCATGATATTTGATTTGGTCCTAGTTTTGTGCTTTGTGGAATAGCCTGTTATGATCTGGACTGAAGCAAAGCTGTCTTACTCGATTTTGATATCTGAGTCAGAAATGAGATTCAGCTTCTCATTGACTAGCATAGGAAAGCCACAAATGACTCTGACTTGTTATTTTACATAATAGGATGACATTTGCAAACTTTGCTACTGATGAGAGATAATTTGTCCAATTTCAAAGAAATAGATGAAAGGGATTTGAGGATGCAGTTTGCATTACATATGATGATTCTTTCAGAAAAGTCTGGAATTAATAGTCTATATTCAGTCTTCCACATCTTCATTTGGGGATAAAGTCTCTAAGGCAAAGGTAAGGCAACCGATAGGCCAAATGTAATGATGCTTTGTGTATCTGATTTTAACTGAAGAAAATTTGATCAAATCATCAGACCAAAACAGAACTGTGAAAGAAAAACTGCATAGTATAGTTGTCAGAACTGCCACTTCATGCCTGGGTTTCACACTCATTCAATGCCAATTTACCATGGACTCTGGGGGCGGGGGGTGGATGTTTGGGGGAAAGTGAAACTAACGGAAAGAAGCTTGCCTCTCAGAGACCAGTCCTCAAGGCTGTTTCTCTAAAGAAAGAATGCAGCTGCAAGAGTGACTGTTTCAAAAACCTCTCATTTAAAACTGATTGGATGATGGGGAGACCAGCAAGGGGAAGTGTCTGGGAGGGACAAACTATATCTACGGATTTGGTGCATGAACCTCAATTATGGCTTTGCTTTATTGTATAGCACTTGACCTTTAATAAACGATGACTTTCTCAACAAATGGAATCAAGCATCATTCTTGCTTAAAGGTTCAAGTTGACCAGGACTGACAATTATATATATTGGAGCAGTTATCATACTTCAACTTCTTCTCTAGTCCTTTAGGATCTACAGTGCATACACGAAAGCCACTGAAGTAGAATTGTCCCAGTCCTGATGCTTTACAAGATGGATGCTTTGCAACACATCCAACACATGCTTCAACTGATGATTTCATATAACATTACTGTTGACATTTCAGGCAAAGCACCAAGGCAACTTTCCATGGGCCTAGTATCCTCTTCCTCCTCCTCCTTCTATAGAGTTTTGAGCCTTCTTTGCCAGTTGGGCCCATAATACTTGCTTATGTTGTCACTCCATCTTGCTTTAGGTCTCTTTTGTGGATGCTTTTTATCAAATGGGACCCATTCTATGACTGCCTTTGGATCAATAAGACCTAGTATATTGCCTTTGAAAATCTGCTCGAGCTGGTAAATCCAGAATTTCAACTGTTTGTTAGGAACTGATTACTGCTTTCTATTTGCCATTAGGAATCACTTAACAGTTATTGAAAATGAGGGTGAGATTATGAACTTTCTTTGCCTTACAAGTGATCATGTTCACATTCGTTGTCTCATAATATGCGTAATTACTCAGAAATTGATTTTAAATTCAGCAACAATGTATTCAACAATAAGCCCTTGGACTGCAAGAAGAATGAATAATTCAAGGGTGAATGAAGTAAAATCATGCTAATCACTGAACTGTTATTTACTGTATTTGTCTATTTAACTTGTATGTTCTTGGTTTTCTGTGAATTTACACACCGTGAAATGTAAATATTTTTAGACATATAATATAAGGATTAATGTCTTTGGTGAAGAGTCCAAAAGTCAGAAAAAACAAAAGTAGTTGAAAAAGAAACTGATAGAAAATAGGATGGGTATTACGACTGATGATACTAACTTTAGCTTGCAAGAACTCCAAGAAACAGTTACTGATGGACAGCCTTAGTGAAATACAATCCATTGTGTCATAAAATAAATGGTTGAATGATCATATTTCTACCCCATATACAGTATAAGAATATAGACAAAGATAAGCCCACATCTTGAATCCTGCAAATATTTGATAGCATATTACTCTGGATCAGTGGTAGTTCAGTTTTAACAGATTAACAGAGTTGGAAGGGACCTTATAGGTCATCTAGTCCAACCCCTCGCTTAAGCAGGAGACCCTACATATTTTCAAACAAATGGTAATCCAATCTCTTCTTGAAAGTCTCAAGTGATGAAGCTGTTTCATTGGTTGATTGTTCTCATTGTCAGAAAGTTCCTCCTTATTTGTAGGTTGAATCTCTTTGATCAGTTTCTATCCATTATTCCTTCTTTGGCCTTTAGGTGCTTTGAAAAATAGCTTGACCCCCTCCACTCTTTGGCAGCCCCTCAAATATTGGAACACTGCTATCATGTCTCCCCTAGTCCTTCTCTTTACTAGACTAGCCATGCCCAGTTCCTGTAACTGTTCATCATATGTTTTAGTCTTCAGTCCCCTAATCATCCTGGTTGCTCTCCTCTGCACTTTTTCTAGAATCTCAACATCTTTTTTATAGTGTGGTAACCAAAACTGGATGCAGTACTTGAGGTGTAATCTTATTAAGGCTTTATAGAGTGGTATTAGCACCTTACTTGACCTTGATTGTATCCCTCTGTGGTGTGGCCAATTTAGGATGCAATTTAGGATTGCATTGGCTTTTTTGGCTCCACTGCACACTGCTGGCTCATATTTAGCTGGTTGTCCACTAAGACTCCAAGATCCCTCTCACAGTCTGCTATTCAGCCTGGTTTCACCCGGTTTATATGTGTACTTTTGGTTTACCTAAGTGTAGGACTTTACTTTTCTCTACATTGAATTTCATTTTGTTAGAAAGGGCCCAGTGTTCAAGTCTGTCAAGATCCATCTGGGTCTTGAGCCTGTCTTGGGTGTTAGCTATTCCTGCCAGCTTAGTATCTACTCCTCTTCTCCTGAGAAGATGAATTGCCTTCTTGTCTTTATTTCACTGAAGAAGTAGAGGTTTCAATGAATATCAGTGGAAAAACGAGCTCTCAATGTCATTCTTGGCATGAAAATTGCCTCCCCTCCCCCAGCTGTGTGATTTATACTAAACAAGAGAAGGATAAAAACTTGCTGGTAGGAGGAATTTAGGGGTGGTCTACTACTGAACAAAGGATTTCTAATTATGGGAGGAAATTCTGTAGTCATTAAAGTGTCTAGCAGTACTGACCAATAAACCTACATTCCACTTTTTGTTTGTTTGTTTTCTGTACAGAGAAAGCAGCACTTAAAAATACTACTCAGGAAGTGTTTATAGCTTCTGTTTATAAGCAGGCAGGAGTTTGGTTTTTTTTTTCCCAGAAAGCAAAGTTTCATGTTTGCTTTGGAGGATTCCTCTAAAAGTATTACTGAACTAACACAACTCCTGTTTCAGTCTAATTACTGTATCTGTAAAAACTTTAGAATGTTTATAGAAAAGATAATGAAGCAATAGAATAAAGAATTGGTAGTTGGAAATGAAAAATATGGGCTTGTTAACATCAAAAAAGACATCTTCCAGGGTGACTCATTATCACCCTTGTTATTTGTCATTGCTACAATCATTTTCAGTGATTTTGAGGAAAACAAGTATTGGCTATCAAAGGGCAAAAGATGCTAATACAATTTCATATTTGCTTTATATGGATAATCTGAAGCTTTATGGAAAATCAAAAATCAAAATCTAGTCATTGACAATACTATATGAATTATCACCAAGACATAACAATGGAATTTGGCCTAAACAAATATTTATATTTGTTTATATATAAATATGCTACAGTAGCAATAAATCAGGCAAAATCACAAACAATAATGGAATTGAAATATTTAATGGCCAAACCATCAGGATGAAGCCTAGCAATATCTAGGCATTATGTCAGGTATGCTTCCTTCAGTATCCAGGAAAGGAGGACCCAGATTCCATTTGATAGGTAACTGGTACTTTTACTAGATATGAATTGAACGCAACCATAGAAAGCAGGATTCTGAAGCAAAACGCGCGAAAGTTACAATTAGAAAGCATCCCCCTCCCTTGTGCACCATAAATCACCCAATCCACAGGTCTTCCAGAGGTCAGGTGGGAGCAGACGTCTGGCCATGTCAGCATCCAGGAATGCAGTGTCCGTTGGACTGATAACAGCTTAAGGGAGGGTTTCGTTTCTCAGAAAGTTTCTAGAAAGCCCGTGTGAGCATAAACCTGCCTCCCCCCGATTCTATGGCAACCGAAGCGGCAAAGCAAAACTAGCGAGGTTGACACATTATTTCAGTAGGATAACATCAAGCATGGACAAGTAAAAAATGTAATTAGTAGAAAATACATCCAGAGAGTTTAATATTTGATAAAGACAAAATTGAACAGTAGAAAAAGTATCAACGTCAATACCTGGGTCATTGCTACAAAAGATTGAGAAAAATGGATAAAGATAAAAGTGGCTTACAATTGGAACATTAAAAACAAAACTGCAGATTTGGTTTTAGCTGCTCAACCTCTAAGTATACCAATGAATGTTTTGTAAAGCCAAAACTGAAAAATCATCAAATGTTTCAAAGTGTAAATTGTGCAAAGAAGCGGAAGAAATAGTATATCATATGCTCATGTCATGGAAGCCAACTTCACAAACTGACTATCAACAACATAACAGAGTCATCAAAATGACACTGTAAAAATTTTAATGTGCCAGTAATGAAAAAATAGTGGAAACATAGAGTTGAAAATGAATAAAAAATCATTTTTATCCATTTAGTAAAAAATTGAACAGGTTAAAATATTGTGCATTTTGTAAATACAAACTAGAAAGTCTTGGCATATAGCACACCAGATTTAACTGTGGTTGAAAAGAAGAAAGTGTAAATAATTGATGTGGCAATCCCAGGGATAGTAGAGTAGAAGACAGAATTGGAGAATATGACAAAATGTTAAGATCTGAAAACTGTTGAAAGTTAAAAGATTATGGGATAAACTGACTGTGATGGTCCCAGTATTAGGACATATTGGGTACCGTCCCAAAAATCTTGGATGGCACAGAGAAAATCTGTTTATTGACAAAATTTCCATTAATCAATTGCAAAAAGCCACACTGCTTGGATCTACACCAATTTATTACACCAACATGTTATGATATCCTAGATTCTTGAGAAGAACTTGAAGCATATGAAGGTCACCACCAGCTACAGAACTGGCAGCTGTGACTTTACACTGTTATGAAAAGAGAATAGCAATAGCACTTAGACTTATATACCACTTCACAGTGCCTTACAGTGCTCTCTAAGTGGTTTACAGAGTCAACATATTACCCCAAACAATTTGGGTCCTCATTTTACCTACCTCAGAAGGATGGAAAGCTGAGTCAACCTTGAGCTTGGTGAGATTTGAACTGCCAAATTGCAGGGAGCCAGCAGTCAGCAGAAGTAGCCTGCAGTACTGCACTCTAACCACTGCGCCACCACGGCTCTTGAATATTTGAATAATAATAATAATAATAATAATAATAATAATAATAATAATAATAATAATAATAGCCATTTTTTTCACCTTACTTTTAATAGAAATTTTCCAACCATCCCAAATTTATTTTGAAGGTAAACGTCCTAGTCTATTTTAAAGGAACATAATCATTTAATGTATAGAAATGAAGGAACAAGGAATAATGAACCTTCATGACCTCCGTCTCAGCTTGCCTGAATGCTACTCATTCTGGCTGGAATAAATTGTAGTGCAAACCTTCTTGAAGGACTAGGTTCTAGAAGGGCATCATATGGTATCCAGAATTAGCTCCCCTCTGATCTTCATGAAGGACCTGGGCAAAAGGACAATTGGAAATCAAAGAATCCTCTGATTTCTATGGGTGTCCAGTCCAAACAAAAGCCCTGGAAAAATGCTAGTGTCAGACCTGGAAGCCGGGTCTTTTGGGCCTTCAGGCGTGTCCCATTTTCCCACAGAAGAAAACGTGGCAGGCCTGAAGGCCCAATTGTTACACATGACTTCACAACAACAGAGAACTATGAGTTCTCAAGTAGTTTGAGGAAAAGGAATTTGCTTTCTAAAGTGTTCCAAAGAGACAAGAAATTTATGTTAATCCCTGATTAAATTTGACAAGAAACGAATATTTCATTTTGTTTTCAATCTTGAAAGAGTGCTCTTCAAGGTTGTTTTCAACCTTGAAGAGACTTGGAGGCTCCAACTGGCCCAGAATGCGGCTGCACGGGTGATAATGGGCGCAACTCGTTGCGCCCATGTAACACCCCTCCTGCACGAGCTGCACTGGCTCCCAGTGGTCTTCCAGGTGCAATTCAAGGTGCTGATTATCACCTTTAAAGCGCTCCATGGCTTAGGACCTGGATACTTGCGAGACCACCTTCTGCCACCGATAGCCTCCCACTGACCAATTCACTCCCACAGAGAGGGACTCCTCAGGGTGCCGTTAGCCAAATTATGTCAACTGGTCACACCTGGGGGAGAGCCTTCTCTGTGAGAGCTCCTGCCCTTTGGAACGAAGTGCCCCTGGAAATACGCAAGATCTTTGACCTCCATGCTTTTCATTGTGCCCTCAAGACCCTGCTGTTCCGACAGGCAGGGCTGTCTATGTAAATGAATTTTAATCTGGAGTTTTAATTTTTGGGTTTTAAGTTTGGCCAAAACTGTTTAATAATTTTTAAATTTTAAATTTATGATGTCTATATATTTTGTGTTTTTACTCTGGCTGTATACTGCCCGAGTCCTTCAGGAGAAGGGCGGTATAGAAATAAAATTATCTTATCTTATCTTATCTATCTTATCTTATCTTAAATTATCTTATCTTATCTTATCTTATCTTATCTTATCTTATCTTATCTTATCTTATCTTATCTTATCTTATTTTATCTTATCTTATCTTATCCCACTCACGTGGTCTCATGTTAGTAATATACATTTGGTAGAAATGAACTTTCATGAGTCTAATAGTCTCCAATAACTCCTTAGACCTAAATTTTCATTATACAAATCCTGTTATTATTTAATTTCACTATAGAAATTAGTGAAATTTCTGTGGGAGTACACAGAGGCCAGAAGCTGCTTTATTAGAAAAGGATCCTCCTTTAAAGAGTTCATGATGCTCTAAGGCTATCAAATTATTTTATCTGAAAATGCACGAGCTTGTATAGGCAATTATTCTCATCAGATAAGAGAGGGAAAATGTGCAGCGCAAAATACAGAAATCAATTAATGGAATGTGTACATTTCATCTGCTTTTTTCAAGGGATAACTGCCAATACTTAGAGCTCGCAATAAGATAACTTAAAAACAATGGTGTTTCCCCAAATATCTGGTGTATGACAGTGATGGTTAACCTTTTTGGTGCCGAGTGTCCAAAGTGCCTGTGTGCAAATGCACATGTGTGTGTCCGAACCCTCAAAATGCGAGTGCCTCGTGCACATGCGTGCACATCCCCCCATGCATGTGCACGCCCCCCCTATTTTGAGCCTGGAAAGCCTCCTGCACCAACCTCCGGTCCCGTGCATATGCCCTCCCCTGTGCATATGCACACATGTCTCCTGCATGTTCCATGCCCCCCACGCATCATGGCAGAGACCCGAAGACCAGCTGGCTGGTGGGAGGCACCCACACATGAGCTGGGCTGGGGCGACGGCTGACGTGCCCATAGAGAGGGCTCTTTATGCCACTTGTGGCACATGTGCCATAGGTTTGCTGTCACGGCTATATGAGGATTGTGGATAAGTAGAATGCTAGGAAAAAATATTTATTTTTAAAATAGGCAAACAGACCCATGTAATTATGATATGCTATATAAGGCTATATGCATTATCCTACCTGTCCAATATACTTGAATTTCATATACTCCAGTAGGCTTCTATATGTATTTGCTGGAAAATGAATAGAGGCCTCATAAACAGAATAGAAATAGTAATTTTTGTTTCTTAAACACAGATATTATTTTCTAAACACAGAGAAGTCCCAGGTTTACAGTTGGGGTCAACTGTAACATTTTAGAATATTAGGATGAGGTCAAAACATGTATCTCTATTTTAATTGAAAATCAATTTTTTTAAAAAAAACATATATCTCTAAACAGCGTTTTCAAAGCTGGCAACTTTCAGGTGTGAGAAATGGAGGATCCTATGGGATATTGGCTGGAGATTTCTGGGAATTGAAGTCTACTCATGTTAAAAAGTTGCCACCTTCGAAAAACATTGTGCCAGTGCATGCTGCTTTACCCTGCCCAGCATATTGACTGAGTATGATTGTTATATGTCCATTGAGTTCAGTACAATTCATTTTAAGGCTATACAAGGTTGCACGATTTCTATTTTACTATCACTTTGCTATCAGTTATGTCACTTCCCAAGGCATTCCAAATGTATTACTGATAGTAATATTTGGCCTTTTCAGACCTAAGATAAGAAGAATATATATATATTTTTAAATGAACTATTCCCCCATATCCATTTCAAAAACCTTTGTCCAACTCTGTCCATTTTTCCTTTGGAATATTGTCAGTGTGTTATCAGTGTAATTAGCTGAAATATCAAGACTAAATTCAGAATTATAATAAATGGCATACTATTTGTACATAGGGATCAAATTGCCAGAGGGATAAATTGTACAGAGGGATAAATTGCCAGAGCAAAAAAATTTCATCATGTTCATTGTTCGTTTTATTCTCCTTTTCTTCTTCTTTGGCAACTGTTTACTGATTACCAGTTGATCAACAAATAGATATGGAAATGGATAAATAAGCACCACTGTGGTAATGTTAATATTTCAGCGATATTGTAATAATAGCACTGTGGACTGGAATATGACAAAAATGTTAATTTTGTAGGTGAAATTTGTGTGTGTATAAGTGTTCATATTCAAGTCACTGTTGATTCCTATTGATTGTCTGGATTAGTCCCTGCACTTTTCTTGGCAAGATTTCAGAAGTGGTTTGCCATTGCCTTCTTCCTAGGGCTGAGAGAGAGGGACTGGCCCGAAGTCACCCTGCTGACTTCATATCTAAAGCAGAACTAGTACTTGTTATCTCCTTGTTTCTAGCCCCATGATGGCAAATATATGGCACGCGTGCCAGAAGTGGCATAAAGAGATATCTCTCTGGGCATGCCAACCAGTGGTGGCTTGCCCCAGTTCAGACCAGTTCACAAGAACTGGTAGTAAAACTAGCAGGAAGCCCTGCCCACTGCCCCAGATGTCATCATCAGTGATCTGTGCATGTGCAGAAGCAAGGCGTGGGCGCAATCCTGTTGCGTAGTAGAACTCACCCCTGATGCCAGCCATCACTCATTGCTCTTCCGGGTTCCAGCACACACATGTGTACCAGCTAGCTGGTCTTCACATGTGCTTCACAGCGCTAGAAACTGGAAGAGCAGATCTCTGGTGGGCCTGTGTGCACCAGGAAGCTGAGCTGCATGGGAACCGGAAACTCGGCTTCCCGGGGCACACATGCCCACCAGGGATCTGCTCTTCTGGTTTCTGGTGCTCCACCCCCCCGTGTGCGCACTCCCGTTTCAGCACTCAGTGCCAAAAAGGTTTGCCAACACTGGTCTAGCCTGTTGCCTTAACCACAACACCAAACTGTCTGTCTCATATTGAAGGAGATTTAGGAACAGATGAGAAGCCATTCTAAATATGTGTAGTAGTCTAAGATGTGCAGTGATTGTGCTTAGCAAACAGGGAGCATTTTGGTATTCTTATTAAATGCTTTGTTTTGCAAATAATGAGCACAGTGCAAGCTGTTTTTCTTTTTTTGACTTTAAATTCCCACCAGCGGATCTCTGAACCACTTTGGCTTTCAGAGACTGATTCCTGTGGAGCTTAAATCTGATGTGGCTGTCAACTATTTCCCACAGTTGTTAGTGCCAGCCGGGCATGAGTGGGAATACAGCCAGCAGGCTGAGATAACTTCTGGCTTAAGGTCTGCTTTACCCTCCCCCCTGTGTGATTATAGTCTTGCTTCCTGTATTGTGATGAAGAACAGTCACTCTAAATCTCATCAACTGATGACACATATTTAATTTGTATTGCCTCCTCTAAACTCGGAGTGATTCAGAAAAAAATAGATGACCTACAATAACAGGATGAACAATCAGAGAGAATGAATTGAACCAGAGCATTCTTGTTAGACCATCAACAACCGTCTTGACCCTTCTCACCCAAGTTTTGTGGTGTGATGCTGTTTTTTCTCGCTCTGATGAAATTGGCAAGAAATTGGCAGAAAATATGGGGTGCCCTCTTTACTTTATGTTCCTGATGCCAACAAAGAAGATGAGAGCCATCCTATTATTATAGGGCCTATCTATTTTTTGCAGTATCACTTAACTAGAAACTGGGAAACTAGGTGTTCTAGTCCTGATTTAGGAATAGCACTAGCTGGACTGCTTGTTCTCAGTCCTAGAAGAGGGCAACTGCCTTTGAAAATATTCCTCTACCCCCCTCCCCCAAATCATGGACTTTCCATGAGTTGAGACTTCCAGAGTTGAGAGTGACTTCATGGTGTGTACACACACACAGACACGTGTGTGTGTCTATGTGTGTGTGTGTGTGTGTGTGTGTGTGTGTGTGTGTATAAGAAAGATACACATAAAGACCTACGAAAATAAAATAATAAATATTTGACTGTTACAGGGCAGAATTAAGAAAAGTGGGTGTGGCTAGTTGACAAAGCCTAATGAGGCAGAAATGGGTCCATTCTAGTCTCCCACATAAACTCAAACAGATAGCATATAGCTGCTGTAATATTTAAAAAGGCCTAAAAGCTGGTGAATTGAGATTTCACCGAAAATTAGGCCATGAAACATCTTAATATACGTAGGAAAATCCCTGGCATAAAGAAAGATACACATAAAGACCTACGAAAATAAAATAATAAATATTTGACTGTTACAGGGCAGAATTAAGAAAAGTGGGTGTGGCTAGTTGACAAAGCCTAATGAGGCAGAAATGGGTCCATTCTAGTCTCCCACATAAACTCAAACAGATAGCATATAGCTGCTGTAATATTTAAAAAGGCCTAAAAGCTGGTGAATTGAGATTTCACCGAAAATTAGGCCATGAAACATCTTAATATACGTAGGAAAATCCCTGGCATAAAGAAAGATACACATAAAGACCTACGAAAATAAAATTATATATATATATATATATATATATATATATATATATACATACATACATACATACATACATACATACATACATACATACATATATATATATATATATATATATATATATATATATATATATGTCTTTGTAGGTCTTTGGTATATGTCTTTGTAGGTCTTTGGTTATTCAGATCTTCTCCCGCGTAAAATTGGAAGTGTCTTGGCAACGTTTCGATGAAGTCTCATTTGTCATTTTCAGACTGGTGTTCTCAGCTTCCTGCTTCCAGGAGCAATGTGAGATCACAGCTGTCTCTTCCTTTTAACTGCTAGTGGGGGTGGGAGCTGATTGGGTGGGAGCTTGGCTGTGTTCTGATTGGATGGGGGGGTTGGTTGTGCTCTGATTGGCTGGGGGTGTGTTCTGTTTGGGTGGGGCTTGGTTGTGCTCGGCTTAGTCTGAGTTGCAGGGGGATTTGAGCTGGTGAGCTGCGTTGTTGTTGTTTGGCTATTTGCCATTTGGAAACCCGCCCTTATTTGGAAACACCCGCGAAAACCTCAGAAAACACACACACACACAAACACACACACACACACACATATATATACATATACATACATACATATATATATATATATATATATATATATATATATATATATATATACATACACACACACACACACACACATACATACATATACATATACATACATACATACATACATACATACATATATGAAATGTAAAATTTGTCACTACCAGTTCTGTGGGCATGGCTTGGTGGGAGGGGGGTAATGTGACTGGGTGGACTTTTAAAAAAATGCTTTTAAAAGGCTCTGACGATCAAGCAATTCAGCTGGGATTGTCAGAGCCTTTTAAAAGCATTTTTTCTACAACCTCTTCGGCCAAAGAGGTTGTAGAAAACCTCTTTTTAAAAGAGGCTCTGATGATCCCAGCTGAGCCATACGATCATCAGAGCCTTTTTTTTTTACTTTTAAAAGCATTTTTTTGGCTGAAGAAAAACATGCTTTTAAAAGTTAAAAAAAAGCCTCTGATGATTGCACGGCTCAGCTGGGAATGGGGGGGGGGGTGGGCAGAGATTTTTGCTACCCGTTCTCCGAGCCACCCGCCATCATCACTACCGGATCAGGCGATCTGGTCTGGATCTATTGAGACACCTGGTCTACCCCAGCAATGGGAGGGAGCATATTGTATCCCTTTCGCCTTTCAGTTCCAATCCAGCAGTTGCATTCACGACAAACTATTTTATACCAAATGTATATTTCACTGATAAAGAATCCAAGCAAGGGTATGGCTAGCTGATGACAGCTAAATAGCTTGAAATAGATCGATACTAGTCTCCCTTTATTTCTTTATCAGCGAAATATAAATTTTATATATATCTCAGTGATTCCAAAGTCACCAAATGAGTTCCAAAGAATTTTTACTACTAAATTTAATGGAGTCTGTTAAAAGTCTTATTATTACTCATTAACTTGCTGAAGTGAGTAGCATCCACGAGTTGGTGCCTCCTATCTTATCATCATCCAATGATTAATGTGTTACAGATGGAACTGGCTCAATACATTCTTGTAATCTTAATGTCTAAATAAGTAAGGATTCAACATGAACTCTCTCTAGTCCAGGGGTGTCAAAGTCATGTCTCATGGCATCCTCAAGTGACATATCGTGACTCCCACCCCCCCTAAACTGGGCCTGGGCGTGGACAGCATGTGATGTCTCCTGTCCACGGGCCACAAGTTTGACACCCCAGCTCTAGTCCATGATCTCTGTTCTCACCACCTCCAATAGCTTTGGGGAAAGAGCCAATCCGTTCATGTCTTTGTCATAAGCAATGGTGAAACATGAAACAACAGATTAATAGGATTAAAGAAAGCACCATTCTATATATTATTTAAAAAAATTCACTGATATTTTCCCTTTTCTTTGTCTGTCATACCAGAGGTTTGAACTGATAACTTGCAAAGAGCTTTTCAATTAGTCTTAAGGCTACAGGCTCTCCACTTCTGCGCAAACCAAATAAGCTTTGAATGCTTTCTATGGCCAGTGGTTGAGATATAACAAATATAGCACTGTAGATTCTTAAGGAACAAATCGTAACTGCTACTTGTTAAAGAAACCCAAATTTTAGACCCGCTTTATGTTAACACAAGATACACACTGCTATTAGTTTGAAAGCAGATTTATTAAATATCTGTTTCTATTCTATCTGACTTTTAATTTGAGAAATCTCTAGAATTACAACCTTGTTTCTATTATGGTTGATGACGGATGGATGGATGGATGGATGGATGGATGGGGAGGAACAAATACAATTTAGTCTAACTAAAGTGTATCAGTGTTTTTCAGATTAATGTATTGGGGTAAACATTTTTGGTCACAAGAAGTGGGTAAATGAATAACAATATTCAAATAGTTTAACAATTCTCCTTGGAAAGGCTAATTTTTCTTTCTTTAATCATTACTGGATGTCTATCATTGGATAATCTCAAAATTTTCCTAGAGCAGGAGAAGGGATGGCAGCAGTATTATTATAGGAAAAAAATATAAATCTTTCACCCCAATTTACCCTCTTACTCCAAATAAGGGTAGACATGTGAAGGGGATAGCAGAAATCAAAAAGTCACACATATACAAGGAGTTTAAGGGATGCTTTCTTAAGATGCTCACAAAACACTGTTCAATTTTCTATTACCCTCAAAGTTGATGAAATTCATGAAATAAATTATTGTTTGAGACATGGGAAACATTTGAAATAGTTCTTCTGAGTACCTAGTACATTTTTATATTCATTGTTAAATACATGATAGAATCTTTCTTTACATACCGCTGTTTTACAGTGGTTAACAATTTTCTATCCCTCTCCTAGATAGACTCTGAATAATTAAACTCTTCCACATAATCAAATACCTTGGTATGCATTATATCTAGTTAAAGCAAAATGTTGTGAAATAGGTGGAGAAAAAATTAGTTATCAATTGTCTAATCCTAGTTATGCATTAGATTTCTGAAATGAAATACCCTTCTTATCTTGTCTTCTATAATTAATTCCACATGTAGGATCCATGGTGGTTTTAATGTCTAGTAGATGAGTTCTGAATTAATGAGCCTAATGAGTTAAAACAGTAGGCGACCTTTTACTTTTCCAGAAAGATTAAAATAAATGATATTCTGAAGGTCAAGGAAGAACAACAAGCATCTTGAACCTGTTTTGATGTGCAAATTGCCATTGTGATTTATCTTGTTGGAATTATAGACATAAAAATAATCCTGGAAGCTGTGCAGTGCAGTAAGACTACACTGTAAATAAGCAGCACAATAATTGATTCATTTGAATCAATGCATTTCCTGTTGGGACTATTACATGAAAGAGAAGAACACATGTATGAAAGCAAAAAATGTTTCAAAGTCTTTTTAAAAAAATAATGCAATTAATAGCTTTGGATTCTATCACTGGCAGGTTGGAATTATTCTGCTGTCATTATCTGAGCAATGGGAAGTACTTTCCGGGAGAAAATCAGGTCTAAATAGTTTTTCAATCAGCGGGCAGAAACCTTTTTCCTGTTGAGACCCAATTAGTTATCGAAACTTGCATTCCAGTAGTGAATGGGTTAGGATAAAATGTGAGATTAATAAGGATAAAATGGGTCAGGATAAAATGTGAGAAGTCAAATATGGTCAGCATTACTGGAATAAAGGTAAAGGTTCCCCTCACACATATGTGCTAGTCATTGCTGACTCTAGGGGCGGTGCCCATCTCCATTTCAATGCTGAAGAGCCAGCGCTGTCTGAAGACATCTCCGTGGTCATGTGGCTGGCATGACTTAACGCCAAAGGCGCACAGAACACTGTTACCTTCCCACCAAAGATGCTTCCTATTTACGTGTTTTCGAACTGCTAGGTTGGCAGAAGCTGGGACAAATAACGAGAGCTCACCCCATGCGGGATGAGGGATTTGAACCGCTGAACTGCCGACCTTTCGATCAACAAGCTCAGCATCTTAGCCACTGAGCCACCACATCCCTTACAGGAATAGGAATATTCCTTACGGGAATAGGTCAGGTCAAAACCCAGAAACCCTGCCCGCCTTCATGTATTTTCTAGTAGTTCTTATTCCATTTTATGAAAAAGATGTTTGATCAATTTTTATTACAGTCACAGACCAGCATTACAAAGAAAAGCAACAATAAGAGTAAAACATAGAAATAAAAGGCAGAATGATATATTGCAATTGATTATCAGTTAGATAAATCTGTCTAATTTTGCATACAGCATAACAAAATTTGGCCACATTCAGAAAAACTACTTTGTACTGATCTAATAGTTGCATGTAAAAAAGATCAGCTTTTCCCAGATATTTTATTATGTTAGAGTTATAAATTGAGTCTGTGAGTCCTTAGAGAAGATGCAGTATAGCAGGACATGAGTAAGGGTTAGGGTTAGGGTTAGGGTTAGGGTTAGGGTTAGGGTTAGGCTTAGGCTTAGGCTTAGGCTTAGGCTTAGGCTTAGGCTTAGGCTTAGGCTTAGGCTTAGGCTTAGGCTTAGGCTTAGGCTTAAGCTTAGTTTTAGGCTTAGGTTTAGGTTTAGGTTTAGGCTTAGGTTTAGGTTTAGACTTAGGCTTAGCTCATGTGGCATTTTTCTATATCGGCCCTTCAAAACTGCTGTTGGAAGTGCATTGCAGTGCACTGAAGAAGATGTTTTCAAAGTTTATTTTTTTAAAAAGTAGAGGTTATAGTGAAATTCATACACTGGATAAAATATTCCTGCATTTTTATTGATAAATATTTTTTTTATTTATAAAGCAATATCCATAAATGTCCTGTCTTACAATATTTATTAATAAAAAAGAACTAATAATAATTCTTAATGTAATACTAATCAACAAAGAAGACTTTCTTGAAGAACTGCAAGTTGTAGACAAGAATGATGTATCATGCTAAAACTCTTAATTTTAAGGGAAATCAAATCTATGTAATCAAAGACTTATCTTGGGCATCAGAAAAATAGATTTCAGTAACATCCTATTAAGTAGACTCTCCTAATGATAAAAGCTAATTGGTGTTCCTATTAAGGACATGCTAAAAATAGGTAAAAGTAAAGGTTCCCCTTGCACATACGTGCGAGTTGTTCCCGACTCTAGGGGATGGTTCTCATCTCTCTTTCTAAGCCAGTGCTGTCTGATGACAATTCCGTGGTCATGTGTCTGGCATGATTAAACTCCAAAGGTGCGCGGAATGCTGTTACCTTCCCACTATTTTTCTACTTGCATTTTTTACATGCTTTCAAACTGCTAGGTTGGCAGAAGCTGGGGCAAGTAACAGGAGCTCAGCCCGTTATGCGACGCTAGAGATTCGAACCGCCGAACTGCCAACCTTTCTGATCAACAAGCTCAGCGTCTTAGCTACTGAGCCACTGCATCTCCCCTATGCTAAAAACACAACGACAAATAATTCCAGTAAAGAGTTGGGAGTGAGAACGGCAATAGAAGAACCCCTTGTGACAAAACAAAAAGTTTAGAAAAGCCTGGAAAATGAAAAGACACCTAAACAGGAAATGAAAAGAGGGACAGGTCTCCAAGGAAGAGTTTGGACAGGATGTCCAAAACTGTACAGCTGGTGACAGAAAAGCTCAAGCTCAGCATGAGCTGAGTTAGTGAAGGATGCTGAGAATAACAAAAAGGGCTTCTTGAGATCATGTTCAAAAGAAAAGAAAAAGAGAAGAATCAGTATACCAACTGCTGAATGAAGAAAGCAAAATGTTAACAGGTAACAAAGAAAAAAAGAAGAATTATTCAAGTTGTCTTTCAGTTCAGTTTTCTCTAACAAAATATATATGAAGCACAGGATGGACTATTGTGGCTATTTTGGGTGGGTGATTTTTTTTCCAATCTGGTTATTTATTATTATGTTTTATTTTTTCTTTGAGACTGTACCATCCAAATGTTTTGGGCAGGGGTGGTATTCACTTACTTTCACTACCGGTTCGCAAATGTGAGTGTGCGCGCAAGTCCTTACGCGCATGCACAGAGCATCAAAAACGTGGATAAATGAGATGTGATTACATCCAGGCAGATGGACAGAGACTCCCGCAGCCGGCCCTACTGGTTCACCTGAACCGGATAGAACCAGATGAATACCACCACTGGTTTTGGGACTGAGGTCGATTATAAGTATTATGAATTAATAGAGATGATACAGAGAGAGAGTTGATAGAAGATGAGAGAGAGAGCAGAGGAATACATATATATTTGGTAGTAGTGATATCAAACAAGAATTTAGAAATCTTACAATGTTAGATCGAATCAATAGAAATATAATTGTAAAATCACGGGAAGTGGTTGCTCCGACATTAGACAAACTCTCCTTGAGCAAATGTCTAGTTTTAGGCACTGCACTTTGGCAAGGATTTAGAGAAATTGCTCAGAGAAGTACAGAGAGTAGCAAAAATGATCAAGGGATTAGAAAGTAAGCCTATGAAGAGTAAGCCTATTAAAAACATGGGTTTAGCTAGTTTTGAAAAAGGACAAATGATGGGGAATTTGACAGTATTTTTCAGGATTTTCACACTGAAGAAGGAAGGTCAAGACCGTCTTGTCTCTCGTTCTAGAGTACAGAATATGGAATAATGAATTTAAACTCAGGAAGCAGATCTCTTTTGAGTACTTTAAAAAAAACAAAAAACCTTCCCAGTCAAGAAGACCATTTCAGCACTGAAACCAATTCCCAGAGAGAAGGTGACTCCCTTTAGTGAATGTTTTAAGCTGGAAGCAGGGGTGGGCTGCTGGGGGTTTGCAGGGGTTTGGGAGAACCTTTAGCTAAGATTCCATGCAGTTTGGAGAATCCCCAAAGCCCTGCCCACCTCTCCCCTCCCAGGAGTCCCAACGTGGCCTGTTTTGGGTGCAGGTAAATGCAGGGTGCGTGTGGAGACTCAGGGAGGATGAAAAATGGACCCACTGGAAGTTTGGGAAAGCTGGAAATGGGCCCATTTCAGGCCTCCAGAGAGCCTCTGGAGCCTGGGGAGGCTGTTTTTGCCCTCCCGGAGGCTCGGGGAAAGCCTCTGGAGCCCGGGGAGGGCAAAAACACCCACTCCACCATGGTGCAGGAGGCCACACCCACCAAACAACTGGGCAGGAAACCCCTTGCTAAAATTTTTGAAGCCTACCTCTGGGTGGAAGTTAGACAACTCTTTTTGGGAATATCTTTGCACAGATTCCTGTTTCAAATGCCCCCTTCTAAATTCATGATTTTATTATCTTTATTGTCTAGTAGAATCGTGCGACTGTTTTTTTCCAATACCAAGCATTACATTTTATCTTCAAAGCAGAATTTTGAAAGTCATACTACAACAAATTGGTAAAGCTAAGCTTGGACAAAGAACTGTATGGTAGATGTGCCTGTGTAACTAACTATGTAATTAAAATTAAATTAATGAATTACAGTGCATTACTTCCTGTATATTAAATATGTTTTCTCCTCCCCTCCCCCCGTTTTCGTTGCAATAAAAAAAATCACTTCAGGAACAACTTTGGGTGTCTCTAGGCATTGAAGGCATGAAAAAACAGGTTGTCTGTTGCTGAATCAGATTATAGTTCATCTAATACAGTCTTTCCTCCATTAATTGGTAACAGTTCATCAAGGCTGAGATCATTCCTTTCACTTTTTATCTAATGCATTTAACAGAAGATGTCAGACTTGGAACTTAACTGAAAATCATATCACTCAAATAAAATTGCATTTTCTCATTCCCTAAGAGAATGAGCAATATACAGCAACCGTATCTACTTAGAAAAATGTTGTAATGTACAATACAAGCAATCCCTATGTCAAGAACTTGGGGAAAAGGAATTTTCATATTTAAACATTCCAAGACTAGTTTGCTGAATATGTCTTACACTTGCCATGGGTAACAGATAAATGTTGATATGCAAGCCAGACAACTATCTGGAAATTGCTATATATTTTTTTTCAAAATGCTTTTTCAAATTAGATGATTGAAAATGTCTCCAAAATGTTTTTCCCATACTAACTTTTTAGATATTAAAGATTAATTAATTAAAATATATATGCTGCTGAAAGACAAAAATATTGGAGGCCAAATTTCCTTATCAAGAACCAGGCAAGAGTTGTCTCCTTTAAGCACATCCTCAAGTTGTGTACCCTTTTCAGATTTCTTCTTAATTTCATCTTTGAAGATCTTTTCCACTTGGTTTGATAGTATATCTGGGGAAATCTGTTTTACTGATTTAAGGAGCCAGGAGAATAAAAGATGAGCAACCTAATCCTTCTCATTTTTCTTTTCCAGGGTCTGGCTTCAATACTGATCAGAGCCAAACTTTGTAGTCAAATACAATTTCCTTTCAAAGTGAGGTATTTACGTCTGTCATCAGAGGAGCTACAAACATTTCAACATCATACGTATCATCAGAAAAAGTATTCCCATTGCTTCATTGTGAAAGCAATACCTGAAAAGATGAAATGCACTAACCAAGGTTTGTTCTCTATGAATGAGAATATGTTTTCAGCAAGTGTTTGCAAGAATTGGATTGGCAGCAGTACTGGGAACCAAGGCAAATGGGTGTCCCAAGGGTACTTTTTCCAAAGGTAACTGGACTTTGTCTTTCCTTGAAGATGTCTCACTTCTTAGAACTGAAGAAACTCTTTGGGTGAGAAGCAACATATCTTCTGTTGAATAGTGGGTGCAGACAAGACACAGGACACATATCAGCTACATCAGTTTATTCAGCTCCGGTACAGCAATGGCAATGCAAGCCACGGCAGCCTCTTTTAGAGGGATGTTCTGCCCCAGCTACAGATCCCAAAGAACACAGCACACACAAACTCTGAATAAAACTTAGTTTACTCAAATAACACAGTTTTAGCAAATGCCGGCTGTTAATAAGTGTTCTTAACAGCCTGCCAGAATTCCACAGATAAGATAGTCAGAGTCTTACTGGAGTTGGCAGAAAGCCCAGAAGCAAGGTTGCAGAGAAATCCCAATGTGATATTAGCAAACTAAAGTTATTTCCTGTAGCTTGTTACAAGCTGCGTTCTTTCTTAAACAGGCTAAGGGCGTGGCCGATTAAACCCAAGCCTTACTCTTGAAGAGACCTCCTCCTGAGGAACCACTTCTGTCTTTTGGCAACTCTGCATACCCGTGCGTTGAGAAGAGGCTCCTCCTCTTCATTCTCTTCACTTAAAGGAGCCTATGGAGGTTCTGAAGGCCCTGACTGAATCCCTGCCTCTGGCACCACATCTTCTTCAGCCTCCTCCCTGTCTGACTCAAGCGCCGACTGCAGGCTGCTGGCGCAGCACCACACCAGCCTCCTCCTCATTGGGATCAGCAACAATCTGCGCAGGCCACTGGCGGGCCACAACAAGGGAGCTGTCCACGGCTTCAGCCACTGATGTACCTCTAAATTTCCTGCTCCAGCTACTCACTTCTGACTGCTCCTTTTGAATGGTCATTCAATACTCAACATCTTCAAGGAAAAACAAGGTCCAGTTGCCTTTGGAAAAAGCACATTTCGGACAACCATAACCTGGATGACTGAGCATCTCCATAGACCCAAGGCAGATGGGTAAAACATGTGGCTTGTATGCTGATATTTTGGAGATTAATACCAGGAAAAAAAACAGGCATTTGACAGATCCCTTGCTTAAAAGTTTCTGTCTGAAGCCATGCTGCAAAAATATATAATGTATATTCTAGATTCCCATTTATCTTTGGGTTTGGGAATAGCCTCTAATAGGTCCTCTTTGCACCCTTTAGAATAATCTCTTCATTTTGTTCTAGAGATTATTCTAAAGGGAGCATAGAAGATCTATTAGAGACTGTACCTCTTAGAAAGTGACCGATAAATAAAAGGAATTTCTCACCATGTATATGAGTAATATTTTCAAATGTGTCAGGTAATTTTCAAAAAAAAAAAAAAAAATTCTTACCCTGCAAAAGAGGAGTTTTCAGGAACCTTGCAATTTTTGAGGGATTTCTTTGAATTCAAATTATCTTGCAATGTGAGCCTTGGTAGTTTTACAAGTGTAACCTTATTGATGCTTACAAGAAAATTACTCTGGTTCTACATTATCCTTTTGTCTACATAGAATATAAAATAACAATTGGCAGGGACCTTGGAGGTCTTCTAGTCCAATCCTTTATACCATTTCAGACAAGTGGCTGTCCAGTCTCTTCTTAAAAGCTTCCAGCGAAATTTCTCCTTAATTCTAGGTGACTTCTTTCCTTGATTAGTTGCCATCCATTATTTCTTGTCTTGCTTGGTGTGCAATAGAAAAGCTCATTTTTATATTCAGCTTGCTTTGGTGCAAACAGATTCACTAGCAATTCTTTGAGAGGATATCTTCATGATACAGTACAGGAACCGTAGAATGTAGGCGACAAGTAGGGTGCAGTTGTTTCTACTAATTTTCCTCCCAACTCAAGGATGAAGAGAAATCATGTGGGCAGGAAGAAGAACACCAAGAGCAATGTTTTTCAGACTAACATTAAGTCCCTGGTAAATTATATTTCCTGACTATTTCAACTGGACAGGAATCTGTCTGTCTGTCTGTCTGTCTGTCTGTCTGTCTGTCTATTCTATCTCTATTTATTTATACCTCTTTCTCTCTTTCTCTCTTTCATCTATCTACTGTATATCTATCAATCATCTATCTGTCATCTGTTATCTGTCTATCTCTATCTGTCTGTCTATCTCTCATTTGTCATTTGTCATCTGACATCTATCTATCTATCTATCTATCTATCTATCTATCTATCTATCTATCTATCTCTATCTATACCTCTTTCTCTATTTCTCTCATATATCTATATCTATCTATATCTATATCTATCTACATCTACATCTACATCTACATCTATATCTATCTGTCCGTCTATCTATTTATCTATCTATCTATCTATCTATCTATCTATCTATCTATCTATCTATCCATCCATCCATCCATTCATCCTCCCACACCCCAAAATATAAATATACACCCATACATGAACACATATGTACCTGTGCATGCTTAATAATAACATTTTGAAATTTATTTCAATTTTTTTTCAAAAGTATAAATGGTTTCCATTTTGTTTTCCATTTCTTGGGCTGTTGCTTATTTCCACTCTGTCTTCATCACAGAGGAGCAGACATATGTGTCCCCAGGTCTGACTTACCAGCAGGTTTCCCCGGGCTGTAGTGAGTCCTGCACAGGACCAGATAAGGAAAGAGTATACTTCAAACAGCCAACATTAATCAGTCAGCATGGCTCCTAGCTACAGCAAAGGAATACATTCAGAGGATCACTTAAATTAAATGAAATTAAATGAGACAGCCTCACTTAATTCTTTACATTTTTTTTAGAGAAGCTCTTGAAGTGCTGTTTTCCACTAGCTGCTCTGTGATGTCATCATAAAGCAACTATTCCCTCTTCACAAAAAAAGAGAAGTGGCAACAGGTCCAGTGAGATTTTCAGAACTCTTGGTCTGGCCACATGAGAGTCCCATTAGTCATAGTGTTGCTCACAAGCACGTAAAATGTGAAACCTGTAGATAGAATATTAAATGATTCACGGTCAAAAATTACAGCTGAAGCATTTTAGAAATTAACACATTTGTTGATGCCTAACTTTTCATGACTGCATCCTCTTCATCAGATCCACGGAGGATTATCTTTGAACTGAAGTGAACAGACACATGAACAAATATGTGCTCCTGAATGTTTGAAATTCAGGGGCTGAATGTGCTTGGAGAGGCAGAGAACTGAAAACATGAGATTATGGGAATATGAAAAGCAGAATTTACAAGCAGTGATATTCACATTATTGACTTGGCTATGAACAAACAGTTGCTGGATATGACATAAGCCCCATTGCATTGATAAGCTGATTAATGCAAGGTAAAAATAAATATTTATTATACTCATGCTGTCTTTAATATAATCTTCAATCTGTAGTATTTATTTAACACACTTTAATGTTGTCCCAAAGGTGTTTTTTCAGGAGGCAATGTGTCAGGTATGCTTCCTTCAGTATCCAGGAAAGGAGGACCCAGACTCCATTAGATAGGTTAACTGGTACTTTTACTAGATATGAATTGAACGCAACCATAGAAAGCAGGATTCTGAAGCAAAACGCGCGAAAGTTACAATTAGAAAGCATCCCCCTCCCTTGTGCACCATAAATCATCCAATCCACAGGTCTTCCAGAGGTCAGGTGGGAGCAGACGTCTGGCCATGTCAGCATCCAGGAATGCAGTGTCCGTTGGACTGATAACAGCTTAAGGAAAGGTTTCGTTTCTCAGAAAGTTTCTAGAAAGCCCGCGTGAGCATAAACCCCCCTCCCTCCATTTCTATGACAACTGAAGCGGCAAAGCAAAACTAGCGAGGTTGACATTCGGCCCCCCTTCAGAAGAGACAGCTTCTAATCCTGAAATAGAGAAAAGAAGAGGTAATATCACAACAATTAATACTCATCATGATTCAAAGTTTATCAGGGTATTTGGTGTGGAACAGCTGCACTTTTCTAGGTGCCCTAACATCACGTTTATTCACCCACTCAGCTTGTGATAATGGGAAGTGCTTCCAGGCTACGAGATACTGTACTTTCCCATGATGTTTTCTAGAGTCCAAAATCTCTTTTACTTCAAAGTGTTGTTCCCCTTCAATGAGGATGGGGACAGGAGGAGGTTCCTTGGACGGACGTAGAGAGGATGATTGTTCCAGTTTCAGTAAACTAACATGAAACACTGGATGAATTCGTCGCAAATTCTTGGGTAAATCTAATTCAACCGTGACTGGGTTAATGATCCGAGTAACAGGGAAAGGGCCCACATACTTAGGACCAAGCTTTTTTGATTTCTGCGGAGTTTGTAAATACTTGGTAGACAGATAAACCATGTCCCCCACTTGATAAGCATGTGCAGGGCATCTCCTTTTGTCGGCTTGGGTTTTATGGGCTTGGTGAGCATCATCTAACGCTTTACGAGTCACTGCCCAAGTCGCTCGTAGCTGATCGATCCACTCAATCAGAGAAGGGTTTTGTGGGTCATCATGAGGTAACTCTGGGATTGGCACAAACTCTTGCCCAGAAGCCACCTTGAAAGGAGTGAAACCTGTGCTGCTATGTACGGAATTATTATATGCCACTTCTGCGAAAGGCAGTAATTCCACCCAGTTGTCTTGTTGGTAGTTTATATAACATCTTAAATATTGTTCTAGCACGCCATTGGTTCTTTCACAGGCCCCATTGGTCTGGGGGTGGTGGGTGGAGCTTAGTCCTTGGGCGGAGCCTATCAACATTAGGAACTCTTTCCAAAAGCTGGAGGTGAACTGTACTCCCCTGTCTGAAATTATACGTTTTGGTGCTCCATGTAGCCTATATACATGTTGAATGAACATCTTAGCAAAGGTTTTTGCTGATGGGATCTTAGTGCATGGGATAAAATGCACCTGTTTGGAAAATAGATCAGTTACTACCCATATAACTGTGCAACCCCCACTCTCGGGAAGGTCTACAATGAAGTCCATGGATATCTCTTTCCAAGGAGCAGTGGGCCTGGCCACACTTTGGAGAAGACCAGGTGCCTTCCCGGGAGGTCTCTTAGCTGAGGCACACACTGGACAGCTCGCGACATATGCCTATGTGTCCTTTTTGAGCGCGGGCCACCAAAACTGTCTTTTGACAAGATGTAAGGTTTTGACAAATCTGAAGTGTCCCGCCACCTTGGAGTCATGGGCGTGTTGCAAAACAGTTACTCGTAAATTAGCTGGGACATACAATTTGGCTCCAACCCAAGCTTGTCCATCACGAAGTGTACATTCGTTTGAGTGGGATTGGAACCACTCATCGGTTTTTAAAGTCTCTTAGTTGCTGGAGCAACTCACCCGACAGACTTGGGTCACGTTTCGATTGTGCTCGGGTAGTCACTGGTGCCGCTAGTTGGGCTGACGGGACAATTGGACGGACAACTTCCTCCCTGGTGCTGTTGTATTGAGGCAATCTGGACAAAGCATCTGCCATGAAATTCTTCCCGCCAGGAAGGTAGCGCAAAGTGAAGTTAAAACGGTTGAAATGTTGGGCCCAGCGCACTTGTTTTGGCGACAGCTTACGTGGGGTTTTCAAAGCCTCGAGATTTTTATGATCAGTCCAAACTTCAAAAGGATGTTTAGCTCCTTCGAGAAAGTGTCTCCAGGTTAGAAGTGCCCAACGTACGGCGAAAGCCTCCTTTTCCCATATGGCCCATCTCCTTTCGGTTTCGGATAGTTTCCGGGATGTGTAGGCACAAGGCTGTAATTTTCCATCCGCATTCTTTTGCAGAAGTACGGCCCCTACTGCAACATCACTGGCATCTGCCTGTACCACGAAAGGTTCGTCCATATCTGGGTGTTTAAGAACTGGTTCAGCAGCAAATAGCTGTTTCAGTTTTTCGAATGCTGCCTGACAGTTCATAGTCCATTCAAGAGGTTTGGAGGGTTTTGGTTTTTCTTCACCCTTGGTTTTCAGGAGATTAGTTATTGGCAATGCGATTTTGGCAAACGAGGGGATGAACTGTCGATAAAAGTTAGCAAATCCCAAAAAACTCTGTAACTGCTTGCGGGTGCGTGGCACTGTCCATTCTAACACCGCCTGAACCTTTGCAGGGTCCATTTCTATTCCCTCCGGGGAGATGCGATAGCCAAGATAGTCAATTTTGGTTTGGTGGAACTCACATTTAGAAAGCTTTGCATACAGTTCAGCAGCCCTAAGTTTTTTCAGGACGGTGCGTACTAATCTCACATGGTCGGCCATGTTGTCAGAGTAGATAAGAATGTCATCCAAATAAACGAGCACCCCCTTATACAAATGCTCATGCAAAATTTCATTGATTAATTGCATGAATACTGCAGGAGCCCCTTGTAGTCCAAATGGGAGTACTCGGAACTGGAAACACCCCAGCGGACAGTTAAATGCAGTTTTTCATTCATCCCCTTCCTTGATGCGCACCCTGTAATAAGCCTCCCGTAATTCCAATTTGGTAAAAATCTTCCCCTTCCCTAAGTGAGCCAACATGTCCTTCATGAGGGGTAAGGGGTAGACGTTTTCCACGCAAATTGCGTTTAGGTTCCTATAGTCAACTACCAGACGAAAGGAACCATCTTTCTTTTCTCTGAATAAAACTGGTGCGGCCACTCGTGGTCTGGCTGGTTGGATGAAACCCCGTTCTAGGTTTTTGTCAATAAAATTTCGTAGTTCCCCCAGTTCACGAGGGGTCATAGGATAAATCTTTGGCTTAGGGAGCTTCACTCCCCGGAGTATCTCAATAGCACAGTCTGTAGCCCTCTGGGGGGGCAGCACATCCGAGGCCTTCTCGCTAAAAACTTCACGGAGATCCCAATACTCTTTTGGAATTTTCTCCTCCCCCTCTATGTGGTCTATTGCCATCTCCGCTTCTTCTGGGCCCCCTCTGTCTTCAAGGGGGGGCTCCTTCCCTTCAGGTGGTGGCTTACTAGCACGAATGCGCAGAACCCCCATTTTCCAGTTAATTCGTGGGTTCCATTTCCGCAGCCAGGGCAAGCCAAGAATGAGGGGTCATTCCATGCTAGGGGCCACCACAAAACTGAGAGTCTCTACGTGGTCCCCTAATTTCATTTCAATGGGTTCCGTTATGGAACTAGTTGGGGCCCCGCCTGCCATCGACCCATCTAGCTGGCAGAATGCAATAGGCCTTTTCAGCTCCCTCAGCCCCAGGCCCATCTTTTCTACTACTTTCGAGCTGATAATGCACCTGGTGCACCCAGAGTCTAATAAGGCTGGCATCTGTGCATGGGCCCCTGTGGACGGTGCTTTAAGTTCTATGGGGATGAGTAGGGGCCCCTCAGTGTGACTCACCAGATCATCGGAGTCGGTCTCGCTGTCGTCCGCGTGGGTCGGAGTTCCCAACTCCCCTTTGGTCCGGGGAGCGAACTCTACGACTTCCCCCTCCAGCGCGATTTCATGAACTTTTGCGGGTGTTTTGTCCATCTTCTTTGGCGCTCTGCTGGCAGGTTTTGGCACTGGCCTGGAAGAGCACTCAGCGGCCCGGTGTCCCTCCATGCCACACTTAAAACAAGTGAAAGGCTTCGGCTTGGGTTTGGTTTCCGGCCTTCCCCCAGCCGTCTTTGGGGCTTCCTTGTGGTGGTAGGAGAGTGAGGGTTCCCCGGCACGCCCCCTCCTTAGTCGGCTACGGCTTATCTCAATTTCTGCATCCTCAGCTGCTATGTACCAACTGTCCAGATCTTCGGGAACCCCCCGTGCTCTACAGTCGTGGTAGATTTCATCATTCAGCCCGTCTTTGAAACCTTCCAGCAAGGCTACCTCGGACCACCCTGTCATGTATGGCGCTAGCTCCCGAAATTCTTGGGTGTATTCCGCTACCGATCTCCGGCCTTGCTGGATACTTTTCATACGGAGCCTCGCCTTTCGCTCAGCTAGGTGGTCCTCGAAACGCCTCCTAAGGGCCGCCATAAACTGGTTGTAATTCCACAGCAGGGGGGAATTGTTATTGTGGAGTACCACCATCCACTCGGCTGCCACCCCCTCTAAAGCACTGGTGACACATCTCACTCGGGCTGCATCTGATAAATAGTCCTTGCCCCAGTCTTGCATGTGATTCCACACTTGGGTTAAGAAAAATCCGAAATTTTTTGGGTTCCCATCATACTTTCCAGGAAAGGGGGGAATTTTAGGATTTTTCCGCCTGCGGGGTGGGGCCTGTAAGGCTGGGGGCTCCTGGACTGCTGCATCCCTCCTTTGACCACCCAATGCCTGGGATATATCTTCGTCAGCTCTCTCTTCCTCTCCCCCACAAACTCCTTCCTCAGGATCTATTTTAGAGTCGTCTTCTTCCCCCCCCCCCCCCCAGGGTATGCATAAGACTCACGGGCTTTTCGGTCTTCACCAATCTCACGAATGAGTTGAAGGGCTTGCTCCATTTTGAGGCATTCCTTCTGCTCCTGCAGCCACACGCCTTCTCCTTTTCGGGGTCTGGAGGTTGTTACTCCACGGGGGGTCTTTCTCAGGTCCGGCAACCTTCCGACCCCTGTCGACCATCGGGCTGGCTCTTCCCTCGGTTCCTTCAGTTGTAAATTCTCCATCCATTTCACAGCCTCTTCGGGTTGCTGGTATGAAGACATTGCCGAGCCATATGCTCCCATCTGTTCTGTATCACTTCCCTGATCAGACATTCTGTAAGGTTTTCAGCCCCCTCGGTGTGATCCAGGATGGCTGTGATGAGAATCCTGCTTATTGTCAGGTATGCTTCCTTCAGTATCCAGGAAAGGAGGACCCAGACTCCATTAGATAGGTTAACTGGTACTTTTACTAGATATGAATTGAACGCAACCATAGAAAGCAGGATTCTGAAGCAAAACGCGCGAAAGTTACAATTAGAAAGCATCCCCCTCCCTTGTGCACCATAAATCATCCAATCCACAGGTCTTCCAGAGGTCAGGTGGGAGCAGACGTCTGGCCATGTCAGCATCCAGGAATGCAGTGTCCGTTGGACTGATAACAGCTTAAGGAAAGGTTTCGTTTCTCAGAAAGTTTCTAGAAAGCCCGCGTGAGCATAAACCCCCCTCCCTCCGTTTCTATGACAACCGAAGCGGCAAAGCAAAACTAGCGAGGTTGACACAATGTTTTTTCTTTTGAAGATGTTTTGCTTCTCCTCCAAGAAGCTTCTTTAGCTCTGACAGGATAGTGGGGAGTCTCTGAGCTGAAGAAGCTTCTTGGAGGAGAAGAGAAACATCTTCAAAAGAAAAAAAAATAAGAAAGTCTAGTTGCCTCCTGAAAAAACACCTTTGGGACAATCATGACCTGGATGGCTGAGAATCTCTATAGACACTTTAATGTTCTTCATTCTACCTGGAAGAGAACATACAGTCTCTTTAACTCAAACAGACAGAAGTATTTAGATACTAGATCTTCAGAAAGTTTGCAGACAGACAACTATTGTCACTCCAGTTAAAAAACATTCATTTAGTCATTCTCTTTGGGTGACCAGAAAGAAAAATGGAAGTATGGACACAGAATGGGACAACTCACTATAGTCTACTCATCACGGCTATCTTGCCCTGGCCAGATTGCTGTAGCTGTCTTGCCACAGAAAAAAATCACTGTGGCCAACTCATTGCATGACAGCTAGTCAAGGGACAATTTCACGTAGTGTAATTCAGTGCAATAAATGTTATCCACTGTTTCTTCGACATTATTTCCATTGACCAAAAATGGAAATAACGTAGAAGAAACAGTGGCGGAGAACATTTACTGCACTGAGTTATCCTATGTGGATTTCCTGTGGTGAGTTGGCCACAGAGAGTTGTACTGCAGCAGATATCCTCCAGTTGGCCATGGCAAGATGGTCTTGCTGGGTTGGCCACAGTAAAATGGCCATGGCAAGTTGGCTGAAGCAAGATGGCCATGGTGAGTTGGCTGCCACAGTTGTCCTAAACCCATATGGACAACACACAGGGTTTCAAAATGATGGTACTGTTTGAGCCTCTATTGTGTAATGACTGAAATGTAATAATTGCACAAGACAGCCTGAAGCTCCAGAATTACATATGTTACTCCCACAAATTAGCATCCAAGAGACAGTTCCCCAAATTCCCAAAGTATGATGTTGATATGATGGAAATGACATATAGGCCTGGAGAGTAAACTATATTAAATACATTTGAACTTAAATTTACTATTTTTCCTAGTTCCAACTGTCACATTTTGAAGTGAGTTCCCAGGTGCATTAAACACTATTGAAGGTGAAAGGCTGTCCTTGGCTCAGGGGAAAAAAAGTTTTTATTGCTAAAGCTTCATTTTGAAAGCAATCCTTGCTTCTTTCAGGCAGAAGCTTGCTCTGAGATGTTCGAGAAAGAGAGACTATATAGACACCATTTTGATAGTTATTTGCATGCAACCTTCCCTGAAAGTTCTTAGGGATCTGGATAGCTCCTAAAATTAAGGAAGATCTTATTGTTACCTCAACCACAAAAGTCTTTGTGTTAGTTGTTCCTGACTTAAGGGTACTACATAAAATTATCTGCTATGATGTCAATGACTACTTCAGCTTCAACCACAACAACACACAAGCACACAGTAGATACAAACTTAAGGTAAAGCGCTCCAAACTCGAATGCAGAAAATATGACTTCAGTAACAGAGTGGTCAATGCCTGGAATGCACTACCTGACTCTGTTGTTACTTCCTCAAACCCCCATAATTTTAACCTTAGACTGTCTACTGTCAACCTCACCCCATTCCTAAAAGGTATGTAAAGGGGGGCGTGCATAAGCGCACCAGCGTGCCTACTGTCCCTGTCCTAATGTCCCCATTTATTCATATTCATTTCATGTATTCATAATCATGTTTATACTTATATCTTTATGTTATACATGCTTGACAAAACAAACAAACAAACAAACAAAGGATTTGAACCTCCTCAAATAGGGGTGTCAAACTCACGTCATCATGGTGGCATCATATGATGTATCATAACTTTTTCTCCTTCACTAAACTGGGCGTGGGCATGGTCAGAGCATGACGTATCGGCCCAGTGGTGGGTTCCTCCCGGTTCGGCCCGGTTCTCCCGAGCCGGTAGCGGTGACAAGATGACATCACCGAACTGATTCTGCCCCCCCGCCTGCCTGCCCATGCCCCCATGCCCCCACCCCCCGCATTATTCTTACCTTTTATTTGGCCCCATCCCCAATCTATTGCTGCCTCCTGAGACCCAGCTGATGGCTAGAGGGAAAAAAACTGTTTAAACTCTTGCTGCGGGGTTTCTTTTTTTATTTTTTTTTTATTTTTGTAGTTGCATTTTTTTTTTTAATTTTAGGTTTCCATTAAATTAAATGCTTACAGTAGTTTCCTTTTTTTTTTAGTTTTAAAATCAACTTTATTTGATATAAACAGATAAAAGACAAAAAGACAAAAGTCATAAAAACAATCTTAAGACTAAAAACGAAGTACATTTCAGTATTACTTATGTTCTAATATTACTAAGCAAAAGTTTTCTATCTATAACGTTTCAATATATAATCATATATATACATTTATCTTCACTTGCTATGATATATTTATGTTGACGGTGTAAATTTACTAACTTTGGTCTCTTGATGTATTTATCATCCATTTTTTTCCCCTTGTTTGTCAATCCATTCATACCATCTATTCCAAATTTGATAGTAGTGTGAAGCAAGTGAGTCTTGCTGCGGGGTTTCAAAGGGCTGCCCTACAGCTGATCAGTGTTAAAAGAAAACAAATGGGTAGACCAGTGCCTGCAAAAATACATAAGTAGATCAATGCCTGCAAAAATAAATGGGTAGACCAGTGCCTGCAAAAATAAATGGGTAGACCACTGCCTGCAAAAATACATGAGTAGATCAGTGCCTGCAAAAATAAATGGGTAGATCAGTGCCTGCAAAAATACATGAGTAGATCAGTGCCTGCAAAAATAAATGGGTAGACTGGTACAGCTCTGCAAGCAGTTAAAAGCCTGGTAGACCAGTACCTCTGCTAAATCCTAAATAATTGTCACATGACCATCAAGCCACACCCACAAAATAAGCCACACCCACAGAACCTGTAGTAAAAAAGTTTAGAACCCACCTCTGATCTGGCCCATGGGCTGGAAGTTTGAAAACCCTGCCCTAGAATAATATTTGACTTCCTGAGTGAGAAGTCACAATAAAAATGAAAGTAATCATGCCTGCTAATGATCAATGTAACTTCAGTCATCTTTCCAATATTTAAACCATTATTTCTTCTCCGCCTATGGTATGAGACCTAGCACAACAACGATTAGGAGAATACATTAAATCTCACACTTCTTGGTATTTTGTTTTCCAGATGTCATTCCTCTTCTCAGAATTTTTTTTTTTTTAAAAAACAGAATTGGAATGTAACCATGTCCAGACAGGCACTATTTATAACACTTACAATTATTGCATAAGCCAAAAAGCAATAGATTTAACCTGAATACTGGCCTTATAGTTATGGAAATTATTCCAAAGTAGCTCAGTAGCAAAAGCTTCTTCCTAATTAAGTGATTAGCCAATCAGAATGATCAATTTATGCTAATGGCAAGGCTAATCATAAATCCCCTGCTGGGATTTAAATCTATGGCTGCAAGCTCAGAAGCATCTGTTGTAATGATTAAACCATTTGCTCGGTATGTATCTCATACAAAGCATTAGCTAAACTATTGCTAAGTTAACTAAGCTAACCTTTTCTCTTCAGGCACTGAGGAACAAAAACAACAGATAGTGAAATTATTGACTACCTCTATAGATTTATTCAGCTGACAAGAGTGACCTTTGAACTGTGAAAACTAATCAGTAGCATATGATGCAGATAATGGTCTCCTCTCATTTCAAATAAGAAATCACAACCCCTTGACTCTCATTTTTAAAAACAAATGTAATTCCATAGGTTTTGTGGGGGGGATAGAGCTGTTTTGCCAGACAATAATCCATGAACCTGAAACTTAGTAAAATATCAACCTATTAGCAGAACTACAGCAGGTCTGTCAAATTCCTGGCCCGTGGCCCGGATGCGTCATATGCTGGCCACACTCACGCCCAGTTTAGCAAAGGGGAAAAAGTCCCGATAAGTCACGTGACACCACCATGACCACATGAGTTTGACACTCTTGAACTACAATGTTTGTGTTCAATAAAGGATCTCAATGAAAGACCAAAAAAAAAAGGACTGTGTTCCATTAAAATGGCCCTCTTAATGTCAGTAATTCTTCACTGACCTCAAATATTGAAGAAGAAGGTGGCATTGCTGATATTTCAACCACCAAGAGTTGCTATATTGATTGAGGTTACCTATAAATTGACTAAAGACAGTAGCTCAGTCTCTGGTGGATGTAATATTCTATATATCAAAGTTAAAACAACTTATTTTATCTATTTGTTTGTTTGTTATATTTACAAGCAGCCCATTCCCTCATAGAGTGTCTCTGAGCAGTGTACAAAGAAACATAAAAACAAAAAAGCCATAAATAAATATCATAATAAAAATAGTTTAAAAACAAGAATAAAATAATTAAAATGAGTGATGGGCGGACTGCAGGGAGCTACCCAACCCCATGGCTGGGTGCTCTTCTGGGGGCCCCAAGCATGTTGGCAGAACCAGGTCAAGCATTTACACACTTTAGCAGAGTGGGATCCTACCTCACATCTGGAGGGAGAGAAATGTTCCAAAGGGTAGAGGCAACAGCAGTGCAAACTCTCTTCCTGGATCCCATAAGTCAAAGTTCTTTAACTGATGGGGTCCTTGGAATCTGCCAGTGTAATGGTATGAAAATGGCTCCATAGGTAAATTGGCCCCATGCCATTACGGTTTTAAAGGTCATAAAAACATTGGACCCAGAATGTATCTAGGCACCCAATGCAGTTCACACAGCACAGGTATGTGCCCAAGATTGGTCAGGCAGCAGAAATTTCAACAGTAATATTATATGAAAGCATCAGTTGAAGTGTATGTTCGATATGTTGGAAAACATCCATCTTGTAAATCAGGACTGGGACAATTCTACTTCAGTGGCTTTCGTGTATGCACTGTAGATCCTAAACGACTAGAGAAGAAGTTGAAGTATAATAACTGTTCCAATATATATAATTGTCAGTCCTGGTCAACTTGAACCTTTAAGCAAGAACGATGCTTGATTCCATTTGTTGAGAAAGGAATAGTTTACTAAAGGTCAAGTGATATACAGTAAAGCAAAGCCATAATTGAGGTTCATGTGCCAAATTCCTAGATATAGCTTTTCCCTCCCAGACACTTCCCATTGCTGATCTCCCCATCATCCAATCAGTTGAAGCTTCTGGATACTTTTCAAAGGTAGTCCCATGTAGACCATATTACAATAGTCCAGAGAGGAGATGACCCGGGAATGAGTGACTGAGTGAAAAGCCTTCCTATCCAGGAACTTCCTGGATGGTCTATATTTGATCTTACATAAGATCATTATTCTCATATGTGACCCCTTATTTCCTCCTCCCAATAAAATAGTTACACATGTGAGATATTTAAGCTCTGTGGGAGTCAGCACCAATATCCATGAAGGCTTACTGGCTAAATGGGAGGGGGAATCCAACATTATGCAGATTACTGGGATAAAGGAACAAATCAACCTTCTAATGTTGTAACAGGAAAAGCCCTATATCAGAAAAAATAAAGTTGGCCTTGGGTATGCCTCAGCTGACAGTAAAATGCAGGTTATTTTTAAAGAATGGGATGCAGTGGCTCAGTCGCTAAGATGCTGAGCTTGTCGATCGAAAGGTTGGCAGTTCAGCAGTTTAAATCTCTAGTGCCACATGAGGTGATCTCCAGTTACTTGTTCCAGCTTCTGCCAACCTAGCAGTTCAAAAGCACATAAAAATGCAAGTAGAAAAATAGGGACCACCTTTGGTGGGAAGGTAACAGCATTCCATGTGCCTTTGGTGTTTAGTCATGCCGGCCACATGACCACAGAGACGTCTTCGGACAGCATTGACTCTGGCTTTGAAAGGGAGATGAGCACCGTCCCCTAGAGTCGGGAAAGACTAGCACATATGTGCGAGGGGAACCTTTACCTTTACCTTTACTTTGAAAGAACAGATCCTTTATGAATGCTTAGTGGGTCATCTTCATGCTCCAGGAAGTGGACTATGAAAATTAATTCTGCAATCACAGTTAAATTCTGAATCTCAAGTTTATAAAACAGAAGAATCTGATATGCAATTTGTATTTCCTAGAATTACCTATCTTCTGTTTTATAGGACTTACTCTGCACTTATGCATCCATCTATTTTCCTCCCTAATAGATTGGTTCTCAAGCTTGGAAATTCTGAGCACTTTTTAGATTGGAGATTTCCCTATTATTGAAGAGAATACGTGTTGGAGGCCCATTATGATCAGGAATCTACAGCCAGAATTATCTTCTCCACAACGAAACATAAAGATGAGAAATCTACAAAGTATATTTCTGAACATTATCCCAGGACCACCAGATTATGCCTTCAAATTTGTGTTTAATAATATGTTTAAATTTAAACTATTGAGGGAAATTTTTCTTTTCTTTTCAAATATGTGAATTAAAGAAGAAAATTAGTAGGATCATGAGGAAAACTAGTGTCCCACTAGTTATTTATCACTGTGTAAAAGACACCCAAATTTGTGATTATGTTTATTGTTTCAGTAATATCCAGCTGAAACTATAACATGCTCTGTTTTGATGAGGTAGAATTTTGACGAATTTATTGGCAGATACAATAATTTTTATAATAAAAAATGGATTCAGATTGGATACATAGTTTATTATGGATACATAGGCTTGTAGAAACATCCTTTACGCAACAGCACACTTCTTACAACCAGTTTTATTGCTTTTCCTATACTAAGTATGACAGCCAAACCTGATTCTCTCTATAAATTTCTCAGAAACTCTCGAGGAAAACCATATCACTTAGCCAAATTGCAATAGAAAAAACGATCTTTGATTTATTGGCAGATACAATAAAGGCATGTCTGTAAGTACTATGCTTGCACTTTTGGTGTGTAATTAAAGCCTTTGTATGTGGCTGTAGGACAGCAGAGTAACATAAATTCTTGCTCATCAGCTACTGTTGATTACTTAGAAATTTATTGGCACGTGTGTCATGGCAGGAGTATAATTCAGCATGCTGACAATGGAGAGAAAAATGACAAACAGAAATTCCTCTGTAGACATGACAAAAGTTTACATTTTCCTACTTGCCTAAACTTATGGGTAGAGCAGAGGAAAACTTTGTATTTTGCAGAGCTTTCTCATTGAAACCTATACTTTTGAGAAGCTATAGAGTGTTTGAGTGTCAGTTAAATTGGACTCAATAGTTGAATGCTATGCATCTTCACACGCCAGCGGAGCAGAACAGAAAGATGTCAGTGTAAAATCCAGG
Source organism: Masticophis lateralis (assembly GCA_030761175.1). Taxonomy (NCBI): domain Eukaryota; kingdom Metazoa; phylum Chordata; class Lepidosauria; order Squamata; family Colubridae; genus Masticophis; species Masticophis lateralis. Next base: position 66,264,005 of record JAUDYJ010000007.1, on the reverse strand, counting down.
CCTATAGGTGAAGATGTACACCCACTTTCATTTCACTCTTATAAAAATGTGTATCACACTCTTATCGCTGAAGAATGAAAGTGATGACATGGCAATAACATCAGCCTTACAGAAACTTTGCATTTTTTTTAAAAAAAGGGTTTTGATAGAGAATACAATTCATATTTTTGCAGATGCAGAATACAAGAGTCGTAAATAGATATGAACAGGAGCTGTGTTGTAACAGTTAAAAAAATGAGGTGTCCTTTAATGTATGCTCCCCTATATAATGCCATGGAAATCTGTCTTGGCATAGCCATGCTCCCTCTGCACTTGGTGTTTTAGAGATAGATTATTTTAATTAAATAAGAATAATTTAGAAGTTGCTGGGTTGCAAGCCAAGGTGGTGGCCTCAAGCATCGTGTTTATTTCCAAATAGAAAAACAAGAAAACCCTCATCCCCACAGGCATTCTTACAAAATAAGCATGGATTAGTACAGTACTTGGTATGGAGGTGCTTACCCACAATAAAGACAAAGATAGGCTGGGGGCCTGGTGGTAGGAAATATGCAGAGAAGTTATTCATACAACCTTTTCCTAGTTAGTCCACAGTTACAACTGTCTTTTGAAAGCCAGGAAAGTCTACAGAATACTCTGGCTGCCAGCAGAATGCCTAGTCATAGGGAGATATGTAAGTTAAAAGGTAAAGGTTCCCCTCTCACATATGTGCTAGTTGTTCCCGACTCTAGGGGGCAGTTCTTATCTCCATTTCAAAGCCCAAGAGCCAGCGCTGTCCGAACATGCCTCTGTACTCATGTGGTTGGCATGACTAAACGCCGAAGGTGCACGGAACACTGTTACCTTTCCATTAAAGTGGTCCCTATTTTTTCTACTGGCATTTTTTTTACATACTTTTGAACTGCTAGGTTGGCAGAAGCTGGGACAAGAAATGGGTGCTCACCCCGTTATACGGCACTAGGGATTCGAACTGCTGAACTGCCGACCTTTCGATCGACAAGCTCAGCATCTTAGCCACTGTGCCACCACGTCCCAAGGAAGATATATAATGACCCCATAAAAAAAGGTGCCAGGCCTTGAACTACCACGGCAGCGATGGACAATCCTGAACAGGATTTGCACCTCAGATGGCACTTGCTGGAACTCTCTGTATGAATGGGGCATAGTATCCTCTGCTCAGTGTGACTGCGGGGTCCCACACAAATTTATGATCACATCATGACCGGCTGTAATCTGAGGGTTTATACAGATCCAGTATCTGGGTTTTTTTAAAATAACAATTATTTATTTATTTATTTATTAGTTCGATTTATATATGCCACCCTTTTCCGGAGACTCAGGGTGGTTTACAATGCATTAAGCAATGATGCTTCAATGGTTAGATTGCCTAGACACTGACATATGAACATAGATCTTTTTAATATTTATATTTTATTGGGTTCTATTAATCTAGTTGAAATGTTTAATATATATTGCTAGTACATGTATGATATGCTATGTAGCACTTAGCAATAGCACTTAGACTTATACATTGCTTTACAGTGCTTTACACCTCTCTCTAAGTGGTTTACAGAGTCAGCATATTGCCCCCAACAATCTGGGTCTTCATTTTACCGACCTTGGAAGGATGGAAGGCTGAGTCAACCTTAAGCCTGATGACATTTGATCTACCATATTGCAGGCACCCGGCAGTCAGCAGAAATAGCCTGCAATACTGCACTCTAACCACTGCAACACTGTGGCTATATGCTAAATAAATGAATACAACTGGCCAGGCATAATTTCATGAATAGGCATTTTTTCAAGAAAGCATTTCATGAATTGCAAAGGTTCTCCTTGTCTGTTTATTTTGAAAGACATCAATAGCATGCTCTCATTATTCCTAATATATTTGTTACCTCAAAAAGGTTGAGTTTTAAAGGATGAAGTAGCATGGAGTAAAGTTCTTCCAGCTAGCCTTTCCCAATATTCATGCACAAGTAGTATAGTTAAGTCTACACTACCATTTTACATACATTTGGGCTAGCATGAAGAAGGAACCAGGCCTTACTAGTCTGTAAATTACTTGGAAGGAAACAACAATTGAAACAATAGAAATGGAAATTTCTTCAATTTTAAAATAACAAAATAGAGTAGAGTAGAGTAGAGTAGAGTAGAATAGAATAGAATAGAATAGAATAGAATAGAATAGAATAGAATAGAATAGAATAGAATAGAATAGAATAGAATAGAATAGGAGTTTGAAGGGACCTTGCTTCAAAGGTCAAACAGGAGAACCTATCCATTTCAAACAGGAGAACCTATACCATTTCAGATAAGTGACTGTCTAGTCTGGTCTACTTCATCAGAGTACCAGCAACTAAATATCAAAAAGAAACATAATACTTATTCTTTAGAGAATCCATGGTAGGGGTACCTCCAGATAAAATAGTATCTTAAATGTCAAGATCTGGGGGAGGGAATCTAGATAACAAAGATTAACTTGCTTTGAAACATAAATATATGTTTCTGATCATCCTCTGATTGTCAGATTTTAAATCTCAAGTTAACTTCTTGAAGAGTCTACACATTCCTCTTGAATATCATTCCTTTTCTAACAAGGGGTACATTTGTATTTGGATACATTTTAAATACTTTTTTTATGTTGTAATCTGCTGAAACCATATTGAACCACTGAGGAGATCAAAGCTGCCATGGATGATTTGCTATCCTATATTGACAAAGCGAATTTATGAATGCCATAGGTGTGAATACTATCTTTATAGGGCTTATGTAATTTAGAACGAGGCCCTTAAAGATCATAGCAATTGGTTAATTGGTATAATCCAAACTTCAGGAAATCTGCCTCCAAAATGAAAGCAAATGCACTGAGGATGGATCAGTCTCCTCTTTGAAATTTTTTTCTTTTATGGGCTCTTTTTTTTTTTTTTTTTTGATAGAGATAAGCACCTGTGAAAATATCTCTAAGCTCCAAAGGCTATATTTTGTCTTCTGTTGTACATATGCATGAGTCCCATTGGAATCAGTTGCAGTTAGAAGACATGAATTCAGAAGCTGAAGTTTTAAGCAACTTTTCCTTGCAGTGAGAAAATGTTAAAAATGATCCATATTATATATTTCTGTCTTGGTTCTGTTTTGTGGGTCATTGTGCATCTGCTAAAACTGATTTGTGAAAGATAAAAAAAAAGTTTGCTTTTTGGGAACAGTTCTTGGAATGACACAAAACAATTCTTAGAACTTGTATTTGGAGAATATTTGAACAGGACAAAATAACTGTTGAAGTGAGATGATTGATTGATTGATTGAATACCTAGCAGCCAGATACAGAAAAATGAAGTTCACTTTAATAGATAGATGATAGATAGATAGATAGATAGATAGATAGATAGATAGATAGATAGATAGATAGATAAGAAGCATAATTTTCATCCAATGTTTAAGCTAAATTTGAGAGAAGCTGGTTCCATTTTTAAGAAATCTATGATTTGTTAGATTTACATCTTGTCTATCTTTCAAGAGATTTTTGATCTCTTGAATAAAATGGGAAGGGACAATAATGTGTACACTCTCTTGGAGTGTACACATTATTGTCCCTTCCCATTTTATTCCAATAATATTTGTATTGAAATATAAGTGTGTGTGTGTGTGTGTGTGTGAGAGAGAGAGAGAGAGAGAGAGAGAGAGAGAGAGAGAGAGAGAGAGAGAGAGAGAGAGAGAGAGAGCTATCAAATAATAACCTCACAACTGAGTTGTAATCTTGAACCTGGGTTTCTTTCATCTTGATACAATATCTTAATTCCTCTACTATATTACCACAATCTGGAAGTGTTTGAACAAATCCTCCCCTGCTCTTACAAAGTGTGGTATAATTAATGGAACCATGTTTGTGTACCAGTAACTATTTCTAATTTTTTATAGAAAATCAAAGTGATTATATCAGTTCTTGGTGAAAGAAGAGCATTCTTAAAACAGAAGATACTGGTTAACATAATTTCCTGGGATTATAATTCTTTGTTTAATTGCTGTGATAGAACACTCTATGTGATGCAGAATTACTTGTCTCTACAGATGCCCAGATAATATGGGCAAAGCCTCTTTAAATTCTAATTTGGCAAGATTAGTTTTGTGTTGAGAATCCAACATATTTTTATAACTGAATTGAACTGGAAAGACCTGGCATACCAGAAATATCCCAGATGAGCAAAAGTAGTTTTTTTCCCCCCTTAAATGTGAACGATAGAACTTGGGCTATGATATGGAAAAAAATCAGAAATTAATTAATTGTAGGGGCCTGGAAGAAGTTCTACAGCTGGATTCAGCTAAAGCAAAAATATTAATTAAGAATTAGCCTGTAGCTGTATTTTGCAAAAAAGTCAAGATGGTTTTGATATTCTTTCCAGGAGAGTCTGCTTAGAGATAAACTCAAATATAACTGGTGAATGTTTGTAGTTTCCTCAATTTGATCTTTTGTTGGAATTTGGAGGTATATTTTACTACATTTCAGAGATTCACATAATATGTTAGGGATTGGCAACATCCATATGCCAGGTCGGTATTGCCCACATTTTACTATTCCCTTTGACATCTGTTTTCTTTAGGTATTTGTAATTCTAACTGTGGAAACTAAATATCTCTCCTCTTTCAATCCTCGCATGTTAAACTAGAAGGTCAAAATGTAGTTGTGGTCCTCTGTGCAAAAGATTGTGCATTATGTCCAACCTTCTGGGAAATAACAACTGCCTTTAGTCCATCTCAAATGCAATGTCCGCTTAGACCTTCCTTGTCAATATGGCAGTTTGTTAGAATGGAGGTCATGTCTTATATTTCCTGTATGTGAATTATGGATTCCTGGGCAGAGATGAAAACCAAGCTTGGCTTCTGGTAATTTCCAGAATCTAGCCATGTTGTTTTCTTGGAAGATGGTGGAAGGTCTGCCAATGCTTTTTTCCAAGATGTTTCATAATTGTCCTAGTCTAACCTATCAGTGGTGGTGGTACTGTTGTTGTTGTTGTTGTTGTTATCTTTATTCATTAAATATGAAACTTAAGTCAACTGAACAGTCAAAAATGTATCACAAATACCATTGACTGGTGCTAATGGTTGATACAGGTTGTTGCCAGCGTCCTAGGTATCAACCAAGTACCTTCTTAAAATATATGATGTTCCGAGTAGTGCAGTTTTTTGCAGTTCTGCTGGTGTTATTGCAGGAAGCTGCAATTTCTTGAAATGTTTTGTGAAATTCTTGGACATGGTACCAAGTGTGCCGATGACAATGAGTATCATTGTAACATGTTTCATCCATAGCCGTGTAGTTTCGATGGCCAGGTTGCAATATTTCATGATTTTTTCCAGTTCTTTTTCTTCGACTCTGGCGTCTCCTGGTACCGCGATGTCAATAAATTGTACGTTTTGGTTTTCCACAACTGGTATGTTGTGTTCCAAGTGACAATCCGTCTGTATTTGAAAGTCCCACAAGATCTTCACCTTCTCATTTTCTATAACTTTTTCCACTTTATGTTCCCATGATATTTTGGATCATATTTTTCATAATCGTTTCATGTTTCATAATTATCCTAGTCTAGCCTACCATTCTATCATAGTGTTGTTGTTGTTGTTGTTGTTGTTGTTGCTACTACTACTACTATTATTATTATTTTATTTGTCAACAAGTACAAGAAAACAAGTAACAGTATAGACATAGATATGGACATGGACACATGAAAAACAATTGGCACAAATAAAAGGATATAAATAGGCAAAACATAGCCATAAACATGTATAATGATTACATATAAATGGGGACATAGGACAGGGATGGTAGGCACACTGGTATGCTTATGCACGCCCCCTTAGGGACCTCTTAAGAAACATGAAAGGTCCATGGTAGACAGTTTAAGGTAAAAGGTATGGGGGTTAGAGAAACTAACTTCAGGATCAGGTAGAGTGTTCCCGACATTTACTACTCTATTGCAGAAGTCATATTTCCTACAATCAAGATTAGAGCGAATTACATTGAGTTTGAATCTATTGATAGCCCTGGTGTTATTACGGTTGAAATTAAAGTACTCATTTACAGGTAGGACGTTTTGGTAAATAATCTTATGAACTAAGCATAGGTTGGAACGTAGACAGTGTAGTTCAAAGCTATCTGGACCTAAAATTTCAAGCCTGGTAGTATAGGGAATTTCATTTTGAGCAGAAGATTTGAATACTCTTCTAGTAAAATATCTCTGAACCCTCTCTAATGTATTGATGTTTGAAATATAGTGACAGTTCCAGGCAGGTGAGCAGTATTCAAATATAGGTCCAGCAAAGGTTTTATATACCCTAGTTTGGAGTATAGCATTACCAGAGAGAAAACTTCGTAAAATAAGAATGTTTAAAATGTAAAATGTTTTGTATTAACAAAAGCCAACTCTGTTTAGCTCCCAAACCCAGACAAGATTAGTGTTTATGGAGATTCTTAGTCGTCCAGGTCATGATTGTCCCAAAAGTGCTTTTTCAAGAGGCAACTTGACTTTCAGGTTTTTCTTTGAAGACATTTTGCTTCTCATCCAAGAAGCTTCTTCAGCTCTGACTGGATGGTGGGGAATGGAAGGATTTATACTCCTTGCAGACAGCTGATCATTTGCATTTGAGAACTTTTCTTTTTGTACGAAGAAGCTTCTTGGTTGATAAGCGAAACATCTTCAAAGAAAAACCAGAAAGTCCAGTTGTCTCTGGAAAAGCACCTTTGGGAAAGACAAGATTAGATACACAACAGACACATTTACTGTATGCATACACACATAACATTCATTATGTGTGTGTGTATACGTGTACGTGTGTGTTTAACTTAAACAAATGCACAGCAAGTTCATTTAAATTAGCATAATATAGTCTATGAAATGCATGCAACATTTCACATTGCGTGTGCAAGTTCATTTATCTTGCTAACACCACAGTTGTATTAATTTGCATTTTTCCTGTTATCTTTGGACCTTGGCTGGAGCGTTTTTCCATGTTCAAGGGCAAATGATTCCTGAATGAGCAACTGCTGCTAAATACCGGTGCTTTAGTGTCACAGAGCGAAAAGCCATCAGGAAACTGGAAAGAAAAAAATAATAATTGGAGGCCCATCATTATGATAGTTAATGGCTTCAGGGACAGCACTAAGGTAGACAATATGGTAAGAATGAAGTCTCCATCTGTGTCTCAGTGTCAAGGGAAATAGTTTCATATCATTTCTTATCTCTTTCTTGGTCCCTATGACAAGTGGCCCACGAGGTACACTGAAGTGCCTAATGAAAGATGATAGGCTGGGAATTGGAAGCAAACTCATTCTTCTAAATCCAACCATGTCAGGGAGCTGGCCCTCCCTCCGTTGATTTGATAACTTTCCTTTTCACATGCTGCTGCTGAAAACCTTCAGTATGAATCTGAAATGCCATCTTCGCATGGCTCAGAAAAAATATATATGGAAAGGCAGACCAACAACTCAAACAGTAATAGCAAATTAATGGGCTGTCAAAAAAAAAAAATCTTAGCTAGGTTTTGCCTTCCCTCAGGCCAAATATCTTACAGGAAGCAGCAAAAAATAACTTAGGCAAATGCATAATGTTTGCAAAGTAGCATCTTTGGCAACTGCAGGGCAACTTTTCATGAGACAGTACTGAAAATGTGGTTTGGTCAAAGAGAACATCCCCTTCACTGGAAACATGGCAATCCTAGTCTAGAGACATCAGAGGTGGTATTCAGGTTCTGACCAGTTCTGGAGAACCAATAGCGGAAATTTTGAGTAGTTTGGAGAACCGGTAAATATCACCTCTGATTGGCCCTGCCCCCATCTATTCTCTGTCTCCTGAGTCCCAGCTGATTGGAAGGGAATGGGGATTTTGCAGTAACCTTCCCCTGGAGTGGGGAGGGAATGGAGATTTTGCAGTATCCTTCCCCTGCCATGCCCACCAAACCATGCCCACCAAACCATGCCATGCCACGCCACGCCCACCAAACCATGCTCACAGTACCAGTAGTAAAAAAATTTGAATCCCACCACTGATAGACAGGTAGATCTCGACTTACAATGGTTGATTTAGTGACCATTCAAAGTTACAACAGCACTAAAAAAGTGACTTATGACTGTTTTTCAACCATTGTGGCATTCCCATGGTCATATGATCAAAATTCAGATTCTTGACAATTGACTCATATTTATGATGGTTGCTGTATCCTGGGGTCATGTGATCATCTTTTGTGACCTTCTGACAAGCAAAGTCAATGGGGAAGCCAAATTCACTTAATAATCATGTTACTAATTTACCAACTGCAGTGATTCACTTAACAACTATGATAAAAAAGGTTGTAAATTCACTTAAACAAATGTTTCACTTAGCAACAGAAACTTTGGAATCAATTGTGGTCATAAGTCAAGGACTACCTGTACTGTCCATATCTATGTGTGCATGTCTGCGTGCATGGCCTCATGGAGAAATGCAAGAATTTAACAGAGAGAGAGAGAGAGAGAGGAAGAGAGAGAGAGAGAGAGAGAGAGAGAGAGAGTTTTACTATAATCAATAAGCGATAACTAGTTTTGATATGTGTAACTCTAGAGGCGTGTTGGCGAACCTATGGAACGTGTGCCAGAAATGGCATGCAGAAGCATCCCGTGAGGGATGCGTGCCCTCACTGGCTCTTCTTCCAAGTTCCTGTACACACACACGCGCACCAGTCACTGTCCATCGCATGCGTGGGAGCGGCGAAACCTGGAAGAGCGGTGTTCTGTCATACATGCTCAGGCTGGCATCTGAACTTCAGGGTTTACGTCGCAGCATGCACAGATGGGCCAGAAACCAGAAGTTCGGGTGCTGGCTCACACATATGTGATGGACCGCCGCTCTTCCGGGTATCGGTGCTTCCGTACGCGAAGGCCAGGGGGGCTGTGCGGTCCAGGCGGATGGTTTCACGTGCCCTTTCCGGCATGCAGGCTGGCACACAGTGACATAAAAGTTTAGCCATCACTGCTCTAGAATAACTCTATCCTGCATTGTAGTAATTTTCAACACTTGTTATTTGGCCAATTCATCAACCAACTGCAATTCTCCACATTTTTAAATTACAACCCAGCCAATAAAATGTACATTTTACTTTTCCTGCGGGCAAAAATAACAGCTGACAATAGGAATTGAATCAACATCTTGTAATGCATCAGTTTTTTCTGTGTTATGCAAAAGGAAGAATAAGCCAGCAACAGGACCCATTCTGAAAGCCTATTAGGTGATTCTCCCAATTTCTTCTAATCAAAAGGATTGATTAATTGGACATTGTCATTCCAGATGGTAATAGATCTCAGTGTACTTACAATCTACCAGCACAATGAGGGAATATAATTAATATGACAAAATTTTAGCAAAGAACGATGTCCCTATTTCATTTTTCCTGCTGGTTTGCTACGGTGTATTTAGTGTGACATCCACTCAGAGTTTTATTGTGAGTCAAATCAATTATCCCTTGTTCTACTGAGCTTATATCTCTTTTTGGAAAAAAAATGCACATTTTTGAATTTCAATCTTTTTGCAATTCTTTTTCTGACAGTCGTTTGATTGTAGTGCAAGATATTAGTAGACTGCCACAACTTGTACAGAATGGCAAAACATTTATTCCATGCTAAGGTAACTAAAGCTTGTAAAAAAACTCCTCAAGATCAGTGGATGGTAAAAAGGTAAAATTATCTGTGAAATATATTTTAATGAAGTGAGGGTGTTTAAACTCAGTGACCTTGAACTGTCTGGGGAGTATGGTGAGGAGTCAAGGAAGAGAGACAGGCAGTTCTATTATAGACATGGCAGGCAGAAAATATGGTAGGTAACTGAGGACAGGCTCTCATAACAGCAGTGGGGATATTGGTTGTGTCCTGTTCTGCTTCAATATTTCTTTCCAAGACTAAGTCATTGGATCCTTGGTGGCCCTGTGTTTCAACTGTTATTAGGAGTCTTGGTGGAACAATAGTTGAAATGCAGTACTGCAGGGAAACTCTTTGCAGTTTGATCCTGATGGTGCTTAGAGTTGACCTGGCTTTCCATTCTTCTGATGTCAGTAAAATGAGGACCCAGATTGTTGGGGATGCAATATGCTAACATTGTAAACCACCCAGAGAATACTGTAAAGTACTATGGGAAAGTGTGATGACTTCCCCATAGTACATTTCTGGATAGTACATACCCAGACATTTCCTGAGACTCCTTTCCAGATGCTAGTTTGGAGGAGGATGAGCCAATCCTGGGTATGTCAGGAGAGGAGGCAGCCAAGGGCTACGAGCTAGGAATGGAGTGGCCCAGCACAGAGGAGTAACTGGACAAGCAGCCAGCTGTGCCAGAGACAGGAAAGGCACGGCTGCAACTGGGAAGCCAAGAGGCTTCGGGTGGAGAAGGAACACAGCTACAGCTGATGAGTGAAGATGAAGAACAACTGCCTCCTCCTTCTGATCCAAGAACATGTAGGGCTGAGAGGAGGCACAATGAAGATCATCCAGGCTACTTATGAGGAGGCAGCCTTGCCCCTCTTGATGGGATGCACAGGAAGCAGTTATTTAGCTCAGCAAGGGGAGTGAAACAGTGCTGGGAATATTATGTCCATTTCCCTTCTGTCTGTTCTTCAGCTTTGTGATTCTTGCCTTGAATTTCAAATTGTGCCTCTTCAACTCTGGACTTGCCTTGTAGACTTGCTTTTGCCCTGTGGATTTGCTTAAGTAGACTTGATTTTGCTTTGAAGACTTGCCTTTGTTTTGGAGACTTGCCTTGTCTTTGCATTGTGGATTGTGCTGCTTCTTTTGATTAGCCTCATTGAACTCATTGGGGGTGGTTGGTGCTGGCAAAGGGAATTGTGGGGGAATGCTAACTCAAAGCCTTAATAAAGACTCCTAACATCCATGGTGTATCTGCGACTGGGACAGCATAGGCAGTATATAAGTCTAAGTACTGTTGCTATTTCTATTACTAAATACCAAGTAAGTATGCAAATTGCCCCTATCACAGGTTCTTTCATCTATACCAGGGCTTTCAAACTTGGGGCCTGCAGACTAGATGTGTCACACTCTGGCCTTGCCACACCTGGTTTGGAAAAGGGGGGGGGGAATCACAATGTATCACATGACAATGCTGTGACAACGTGAGTTTAATACCCTTGATCTATACTCAAAATCAGTGGGCTCCCAAAACCCCACAGAGCCAACACAACCATCCTTGGCCTTTAGGCATACAAGCACACAATGGGTAGTATTCACAGTTCCTGTTCATGTACTTTCTCACATCTACTACTTCTCCTACCTCTAATACTAGACTATGACAATTTGTGACCCCTGCTGCTAAATAATAGCATTTCTGTCTATTGGCCTTATGCTGATTCCAGTTGCTTTATTTCCGCATCGTAACAGAAATCACCTCACCTCTCATTCTCAAAACAACTCCAGAAAACCCACTAGTTGCTTTTCTGCTTAGCATTTATAGTTATTCATTACTGGGCAGCTGAATTGGCCAGGGAGAGGTCTTTAAGGCAACATTAACTCAGATCTTAGCCAAGTTTTATGCAGCCTACCCTCTCACCTCTCCCACTCATGAACTGATTTTGAATGAGGAAGCTAACCATGCATATATAAATCAGGCTTGAATGGACCTGGTAAAGATAGTTCCCCTGTTGAAATGGACCCATTGGAGTTTCAAGTTTGGCAATAGAGGCCAGAGAGTATGGTGGGACCACGCTCAAGAATCCACTGCTGGACCCAATGGTCCTAGAAAATTTTGTATGGTCGCTAAACTTCACTTTTGGCATAAGGATGTTGAGAAAGTGGTCAGGCTGTGGTTTCAGAGAGAACTGATAAAATAAATTATCTAAGCTGCTTCTAGTTAGGTTTCAGAATGGAACATAATACAGAGGTGGCATTATTTGCATTGCAGATATTTGCATGTATTGTTTTAGATTATTTTAATATTATACAGGGGAAGTGGTGGCTCAGTGCTAAGAGACTAAGCTTGTCAATCGAAAGAGAGTCCCAGCAAGTGCCATCTGAGGTGCAAATCCTATTCAGGATTGTCCATCACTTCCGTGGAGCTCAAGGCCTGGCACCTTTTTTTATGGGGTCATTATATATCTTCCTTGGGACATGGTGGCGCAGTGACTAAGACATTGAGCTTGTCAATCGAAAAGTCGGCAGTTCCGCGGTTCGAATCCCTAGTGCCACGTAACAGGGTGAGCTTCTGTTATTTGTCCCAGCTTCTGCCAACCTAGCAGTTCAAAAGCACATAAAAAATGCAAGTAGAAAAATAGGGACCACCTTTGGTGGGAAGGTAACAGCGTTCTGTGCGCCTTTGCCGGCCATATGATCACAGAGACGTCTTCGGGCAGTGCTGGCTCTTGGGCTTTGAAACGATGATGAGCACAGCCCCCTAGAGTCGGGAACGACTAGCACATATATGAGAGGGGAACTTTACCTTAATATTATATGCCACCCACAGTCATGATAGTTTGGATATCAAGCATGAAAAACTATGTCCACATGTGAAAATTCTAATTAACTGAGTTATTGCTAAATTCTATGCACAGGAATCTTTTCAGACTAAGAGTAGCACCTGATTAGAGTGTCAGGGTTTTAAGTAACACCCCCAACAAAAGAAAACTCCAAGCTAGATAAGGGTCGATGGCATTCAATGGTGTTTGGACTTTGTTCATAACGATTCTAACCTGCTGCCCCTTTTAACTCCTCCTCCTGGCTCTGCCAGTTCTTCTCTTACAACGGGGTAGCTTTATACATTTAATGTGGGAGTTTTAAAAAATATTTATTCAGCCCTGTTTTCTACTCAATATAACCTTTGGGATCTTTCCTTGTGTTTATTTTCAGAACCATATAATTTGTTTTCAAAGTTGTTCATATCTGAGAATTACACTATCGTTTTGAAAAGGAAACTTTCTGTTTTTCTCCATTTAATATTACTTATTTCATGGTACCCTAACTTTCATATGCACTTGATTCTTCTAATGCTACTTTGCGAAATACTGAGCAATGATTTTACATCATTTTCCTGAAAGATATGATTCATAGTTATATTTGGAACTATATTAGCTAGAGCTAAAATACATCAGCTTAAGCCAGGAAGTTTTTAATTGTAAGTCTCTTTTCCCAATGCCAATCAATCTGTATGAATCCGTAGGTCTATCTAGCTATTTCTCTCTATATACCTAGCTTTCATGTATTTTCATTTTCAATGAAATTGCAATTAATCTGCATGTACAATGTATTTTAATAGAAGTGAAATTTTAATTTTGTATCTTAATATTTTGTGTATTCATTTAGAGGGAAATAATTGCCTTTTAATTGGGAAAATCGAGTAAGCTCCTTCTTTAGCATCCAAACCTGATCTAATTCTCAGTGATATTGTTGTTCTTAACCAAAGTACAATAGAATTTAGTACAGAATAGTGAAATAAAGACAACGCGATATCCCATTTATCTCTGCAGCATGTCTAATTTACAGTGTAGAAAATGTACCACACATGTGGGGAGAGCCCCATCTGTGCAATGAAATATTATAAGAAAGCAGGATTTGAAACACCTGGGTCCCAGTTACAGTTTAGCCTTGGATTCCCTGGTATCTTCAAATAAACAGGCAGTTCTTACTGCTAATCTATGCAAAATAGATTTATGGAAAACATTCTAACAAATATCATTTAAGTCAGATGCGAAAAGTTTTGGTTTAATGCAAATTATACAAACCGTGGGGACAAAAATAATCCATTGGCTTTTTCCGCCTGATGTTGATCTCCTTTCTAAGTCAGGCAGTAATTGACTATCTGATCAATCTCAAAAATATTCATTTGTCATCTTTACAAATGTCTGCTAGGCTAGAAGCCCCATGAAACCAACTATTGTAGAGATTTAAACATTATAGAATTCTTTATAGAATAGAATAGAATTCTTTATTGGCCAAGTGTGATTGGACACACAAGAAATTCATCTTTGGTGCATATGCTCTAAGTGTATATAAAAGACAAGATACTCCCATCAAGAATCACAAAGCAAAACACCCAGTGACAGTTATATGGTACAATAAGCAGTCAAATCATACTAGGCAGTGGTGAAACGTAAAATTTGTTACTACCGGTTCCGTGGCTTGATGGGATGGGGTGGGGGTAATGTGACTGAGTGAGCATGGCCAACTTTTTTTTTTAACTTTTAAAACCATTTTTTTTACAACCTCAGGGCGAAGAGGTTGTTAAAAAATGCTTTTAAAAGCCTCTGATGATCCCAGCTGAGTTGCCTGATCGTCAGAGGCTTTTTTTTTCTTTTAAAAACATTTTTTTCTACAACATCTTCGAGCCTCTGATGGTCACGTGGCTCAGCTGGGCATGGGGGGGGGCAGGGATTTTTGCTACCTGTTCTCTGTACCTCTCGTCACCATCGCTACTGGATTGGGCAATCCAGCCCAAACCGGGAGCATTTCACCCCTGATACTAGGAAACAATCAATATAAATATAAATTGCAAGGATATAAGCAACAAGTTACAGTCATGCAGTCACTGAGATGGGTGACAGGAATGATGAGAAGACCAATAGCAATAATAATGCAGCCTTAGTGAATAGTTTCACAGTTTGAGGGAATTATTTGTTTAGCAGAGTGATGGTGTTCGGGAAAAAATGTTCTTGTATCTAGTTGTCTTGGTGTACAGTGCTCTATAGCATCATTTTGAGGCTGAGAGTTGAAACAGCAGGATGCGAGGGGTCTGTAAATATTTTCACAGTCCTCTTTTTAACTCGTGCAGTATACAGGTCCTCAATGAAAGGCAGGTTGGTAGTGATTGTTTTTTCTGCAGTTCTAATTATCCTCTTAAGTCTGTGTCTGTCTTGTTGGGTTGCAGAACCAAATCAGACAGTTATAGAGGTGCAGATGACAGACTCAATAATTCCTCTGTAGAACTGTATCAGCAGCTCCTTGGGCAGTTTGAGCTTCCTGAGTTGGTGCAGAAAGAACATTCTTTGTTGTGCTTTTTTGATTATGTTTTTGATGTTGGGTGTCCATTTTAGATCTTGAGATATGATAGAACCTAGAAATTTGAAGGTCTCTACTGTTGATACTGTGTTGTCTAGTATTGTAAGAAGTGGAAGTACGGAAGGGTTTCTCCTAAAGTCTACCACCATTTCTACGTTTTTGAGTGTATTCAGTTCAAGATTGTTCTGGTCGCACCATGAGGCTAGTTGTTCAACCTCCCATCTGTATGTAGATTCATCGTCTCGAATGAGACTGCTTATATGAACTATATACATGTCTTTTGGCAGCATCTGCTTCCATTTGTAGAAGGGTCTACTTAAAAGGAAGCATGTCTTTCTCTTGGCATTTTCCATCCTTGTATCAGTTTCAGCCAGAAATATTCTGGGAGAGATTGTAGATTAGATTATACTGTTCTTTCTGTTATTACAATCAAGCATTTTCTTGAGTTGGATTCCAACTTGGAGATCTATAGACCCAATCTGCCAATATATTTCCCCAATTCTTCTATTCATATCAATAGATTTGCCAGTCCTCTCATCCCTTCAAATAAATTGGTTAGCAATTTTTCCTACATAAACTTTCAAAGAATCAGGGAATTTTCCAGGTGGAAGGGAGGAAGGAAGGAAGGACAAGCAAGTACTGGAGCGCATAACATCAAACATATCACTAAAAGGAAAAAATCACAAACTGCATCTCACTTATTTCGACCATGTCTATCATGTAGGGAAATTCACTGGTGAAAGCAATTTATGTTTGGAAGACTTAGCAATAAAAGGAAACCAAGAGGCCAAACAACATAATGGTTGGACAGCAGCAAAGCTGACGCTAGCCAGAACATAGAATAACTCAAAGAACTAATGCAACTTTTGAAGATCTGGAGATATCTGGCCTATAGAATCCTCAAGAGTCGGACACGATTGAATGGATAACATCATTGTCATCATCGTCATTATTTATTTATTTATTTACTTATTTTATTGAATTTCTATACCGCCCTTCTCCCGAAGGACTCAGGGCAGTACACAACCACATTAAAACAACCGAACGTACAAAATTTAAAAGACAGTTAAAACAAATTAAATCCCTTGGCTCACAAATTAAAAACCCATTTAAAAAACATTTAAAAACACCCAGTCCAAATTCTTTTCAAGCTAGTCCAGCTTGTTGAAAAAGTAGGGTCTTAAGGGCACGACGGAAGATACGCAGGTCGGGGATCATGATATCCCTGGGGGCAGTTCATTCCAGAGTGCGGATGCCCCTACAGAGAAGGCTCTCCCCCTGGGGGTCTCCAGTCAACCTTGCTTGGCCAATGGCACCCTGAGGAGCTCCTCTCTGCGGGAGCATGTTGGTTGGTGGGAGGCCATCGGTGGCAGAAGGTGGTCTTGTAGATATCCAGGTCCTAAGCCATGGAGCGCTTTAAAGGTGGTGACCAGCATCATCAGCTCTCAGGAGGTCAAGATACCCTGGATGGTACTACTTATTCTTTTGAACTTTCCCTTGGTTTTCTCTGTTCCTTCTTTTTTTTTTTTTTTTGTCCTTGTATTTCGTATCTTACTCTGACTAAGACTGTTTTCCATTCAACTTTTTCTAAAATAGAAGAACTCAATTAATAGGATTGGGGCAGGAGGAAGTCAAATTTCCTATCAACAAAATATGTACCAAGTTATTTTGAGGAAAGAAAATAATCTTCCTCCCTCCCCTGTTACAAGGTGTGGTATAAAATTATCTAACTGCATTGCTGATCAATTCTATCTGAGCACCCAAATCTTTTGGGCAGCTGTGAACTCAAAGGCATTTTGCCAGAAGCTTCACCAGCTTCACAAAATTTCCAGGTAACTATCTATTTGCTTGATGACTTTTGACTTTACACATGTTGAGGACAAAGATTTAAAGATAAGATTTTATCCAGTGGTAGAATTCAAATTTTTTTACTACTGGTTCTGTGGGTGTGGCTTGTTGGGTGTCTTGTGGCTTGGTGGGCGTAGCAGGGGAAGGATACTGCAAAATCCCCATTCCCTCCTCCTGGGGATAGGATAATGAAAAATCTCCATTCCCACCCCACTCTGGGGCCAGCCAGAGGTGGTATTTGCCAGTTCTCTGAACTACTCAAAATTTCCGCTACCGATTCTCCAGAACCTGTCAGGATCTGCTGAATAGCACCCCTGATTTTATCAGAATTCAGTTCAATCATTTTTGAAGACTTTTAAAGTCTTTAATTTTAAGCCTTTTACTTTCCTTATGCAGCGTAACATATCTATCATCAGAACACTATTTGTGATCAAAAGTCTGCTACTTATTACTTTAAAGAAAAACTAACAAACGCACATAGGATGATGTCACAATGCAAAGCCTAGTCTTTTGCATGTCTGTACATAAAACCAGAGGATACCATGCTGAAATGTAACAATTCATATTCCATCATTTGTTTTCTTTGCAGACACCTATAACCAGCAGGCTACAGTATGCTTAGACTCACAATATATACGTAAATTCTCTTTACTCATTTCAATTACTTTATTATAAAAAGATAAAAGTCTAGTAATGGGCATAATTAATTGCTTTTCTTCTCTTTTCTTTCTACTTTCATTGAGAGATTAGTTCCCATTATTATCACAATTTAGCAGCTGGTGTTATGTTATGTTCTGGAATGCAAGGTTTTTTTTTTTAATGAATACATTGATATTGTTTGTCAAAGATTCTCTGAGACTAGATCCTTCCTGCAATTGGATTTCTCCAGTTATATAAGCATGACTTTTCAGACACATTATGAGAAGTCCCAATTTTTTCTGAAAACACCTAAAGCAAGGAATGGTGAAAGGAGAGAAAAGAATGACTAAATAGAAGCTGGATGGACTCATTTACAGTGACACTGAATACCCTGTTGGAAGATTTGAAAGACCAGATTAGAAACAGACTGTTATGGAGAAAATCTATTTTTGTGGTCACTAAGAGTCAAAAATTACTTGATTGCATATAATCAATAAAGGGTTCGTCCTGAAATTAAATGTATTTGAATTAATTTCTGCTTAAAGCAATGAGGTTATCAACCATAGCTACCTAAACTCAATAGATCCCATTCTTAACTATGATCCCTGAATTCAATTCTATCTGATATATATGGATAATCAGCTTTGGAATGCAATGAAAACAGTTCTATGTAAGTGTGCTATGAAAGAGAGAGAGAGAGAAAGACAGAGAGAGAGAGAGAGAGAGGGAGGGAGAGAGAGAGAGACAGAGAGGAGAGAGGGACAGAGAGGAGAGAGGGACAGAGAGAAAGAGAGAGCACTGTTCAAGCAATTTGAAGAATGTAAGGAAGAAAAGAGATAAGTGACATGTGTCACTATTCTGCTGTCTTCTGAACTTGGACTATTTGCAGCCACTAAACAGCCTTACTCAAGTGGCTTTCCACTTGATTTATGTACTGATCTTCCAAGTCTCTAAATTGAATGGCAAGTTTACAAGGATATGGCAGGGTACTTGCTACAGGCAAAGTCCAAGTCATTACAATTTGTTGAACCAATACTTCGGTTTCTCAAATTTTGTTGGCGCATAATTTGTAGAAATCAGCTAAGAGGGATCATTTTATCAAATAAATATGTACTTAATATCTTGGCACATTCTCTCTATTCTCTTTTTTCTTTTCTGAATGGATGATTTGCATCCTTCTGCAGCATCCAGTCTTAACCCAGGTCTCAAGACATTATTGGAGTGAAACTTTCATTATTGCAAAACATTGATTATATCAATTGGGGCAAACTGGAATTATAACATAGCCAAGAAGTTGACATACAAATTTAACTTCGTATGCTAAGTTTTTTAGCTTTTGAAAAACACAGAACTTCTCTTCTGGACCAGGGAAGAACTATTTCTCTACAACTCTTTTTTCAATAATTACTTGATGTTGGCAAAAATAAACACCGATCATTTGTGATGATTAGACAAAATATATGCTGTTACTGCTATCAAATTTACCTTGCATGTATATCCTGTTTTCCATTATCTAACTGATGTTGCTAGTTGGACTTGTAGTGTTGACATATTTAGTGGGCATTTCTGGATATCACAAGAATTCTCTTGTGGAGTTGAGTAGAAAACCAAATTTGAAAAAGAAAGGCAAGAACAGTTAGGGAAGCCCAGTGAAGGAAAAGATGGTGAAATTTAGAATAATCCCATCTTGATTTTTGCACTCATGTCAGAAGCACCGAGGCACTTCTGGGTTGAAAGGATTAGCCGGTGATATCACCATTGCCTGGGAGAGGCCCAGATGGCAACTCCTTTCATGTTCCTGGAAGGAGCTGGAGTAAAGGACCAGAGTTTACCCCACCCCACGGCAGCACTTGGATTTTGAACGTGGGCTTGCTAACTTCCAACCAGGGGTGAAATCCAGCAGGTTCTGACAGGTTCTGGAGAACCGGTAGCAGAAATTTTGAGCAGTTTGGAAACCTGGCAAATATCATCTCTGGCTGGCCCCAGAGTGGGGTGAGAATGGAGATTTTACAATATCCTTCTCCCAGAGTGGGGAGGGAATGGGGACTTTGCAATATCCTTCCCCTGGAGTGGGGTGGGAATGGAGATTTTGCATTATCCTTCCCCTGCCATGCCCACCAAGCCACAGCCACCAAGCCACACCCACAGAACCAGTGGTAAAAAAAATTGATTTCACCACTGCCTCCAACCCGTCGTCCTCACCATAAAAGTCACCATGCTCCTATCCCATATTAATACTCTTTAGTATAAGGTGGGCAGAGAAATACTCTTTCTGCTTTCAAGATTCTTTTCTATTCTCCAACCATAATGTAGAATTCCAGTCCTTGTGATGTCTGCTTCCTTTTTCAGAAGGCTAACAAGTAGGGAAAAATAAGAAAGAATACCACATCTTAATTCATCTTTAAATCTTTAGTACAGTAATGGATAAGACCTTTTGAAAAATGTTATTAAGAATATAATGAGCTTGTCAAGCTTTAATTTTTGTGTCTGGTGTTTGTCACAATAAAGAGAATAGGAAATGGGTTGGTGAGTGAAACTTTAAAGCGGTCAAATGATAGAAAATACAGTTTAAGAGAAATCTATCAAAGTGAATTTTGACAAGAAATAATGATGTTCATAAAGTGAATATTTAAATTCATTTCAACAATGCTATAATATGTATGTATGTATGTATGTATGTATGTATATGTATGTATGTATGTGTGTATGTATGTATGTATGTATATTGTGTCTGTACACTGCCCTGAGTCCTTCGGGAGAAGGACGGTATAAAAATTTAGTCTCATTCGTCATTTTCAGGCTGGTGTTTTCGTCTTCGTGCTTCTGGGAGCAATGTGTGATCGCACAGTTTCTTCCTTTTAAGAATTAATCACACATTGCTCCCAGAAGCACGAAGCTGAAAACACCAGCCTGAAGATGACGAATGAGACTTTGTCGAAACGTCGCCAAGACACTTCCAATTTTATGGGGGAGAAAACCTGAATAACCTAAATTTTAACAACAGAATAATCAGAGAAGCCATCGAGATAGAAAAACGCCCACACAGTATGAACAAACGAGATGATACCTCCCACCTACCAGCCATTTGGAAACCCACCCTTATTGACAAATGAGTCCCTAACACGAGGAATGACACCAGACCCACACTCACGAGAGCCACAGGATGTCACCACCACACATCCACACAGAAAGCAGACTCAAACCCACACTGATAATGAGGCACGATCAAGGACCAGAAGCTAGACAGCAGCTGCTTCATTAGCCACTTTAAACCCCTCCAATTCATACATGAAGCAGACTGACACCCACCATGAAGAGCTAGCACGGCCAAAACACGAAGCCAAACAACAAAAACGCAGCTCACCAACTCAAATCACCCTGCAACTCAGACTAAGCCAAGCACAACCAAGCCCCCACCCAAACAGAACACACCCCCAGCCAATCAGAACAAAACCAACCCCCCATCCAATCAGAGCACAGCCAAGCCCCCAATCAATCAGAACACACCTCCACCCAATCAGCTCACACCCCCACTAGCAGTTAAAAGGAAGAAACAGCTGCAATCTCATATTGTTCCTGGAAGCATAAAGCCGAGAACACCAGCCTGAAGATGATGAATGAGACGTCATCGAAACTTCGCCAAGACACTTCCAATTTTATGCGGGAGAAGACCCAAATAACCAAAGACCTACATACAAACACCTGCGAAAACCTCAGAATATATATAAAGAAAAATACATATACATATACATATACATATACATATACATATACATATACATATACATATACATATGCATACATACATACATACACACACACATACATATATATAAAGTGTTTTTCTATCGAGGCACCTGGTCTACCCCAACATGTGGGAGGGAGCATACCGCTTCCCTTTTGCCTTTCAGCTCCAATCCAGGAGCCCTCAAGCAGTTGTATTCATGACAAACTATTTTATACCAAATTTATATTTCATTGAATCCGAATAAGGATATGGATAGCTGATGAGAACTAAATAGTTTGAAATAGATCTATACTAGTCTCCCCTTATTTCTTTATCAGTGAAATATTATATATATATATATATATATATATATATATATATATATATATATATATATATATATATATGTGTGTGTGTGTGTGTGTGTGTGTGTGTGTGTGTGTGTGTGTGTGTGTGTGTTTTCTGAGGTTTTCACGGGTGTTTGTATGTAAGTCTTTGGTTATTCGGGTCTTCTCCCGCATAAAATTGGAAGTGTCTTGGCGACGTTTCGATGAAATCTCTTTCGTCATCTTCAGGCTGGTGTTCTCGGCTTCACCACGAAGCCGCTTCCAGAAGCACGAAGCCGAGAACACCAGCCTGAAGATGATGAATGAGACTTCGTCAAAACGTCGCCAAGACACTGCCAATTTTACGCGGGAGAAGACCCGAATAACCAAAAACCTACATATATATATATACATATATGCATATGTATATGTATATGTATGTGTATATATATGTATTTTTCTTTAGCCAGGTTTTTCCTACGTAAACCAAGATTTTTCTGCAGCCCTAGTTCAGTGAAGTCACATCCATTAGTTTCTGGGCTTTTTTCCTTCTGGCAGCCAGCAGGCCCTATGCTGCCGATTGGGAGACTTGGGAGCATAGGACCTGCTGGCTGCCAGAAGAAAAAAAGCCCAGAAACTAGTGGATGCGACTTCACTGAACTAGGGCTGCAGAAAAATCTTGGTTTACATAGGAAAAACCTGGCTAAAGAAAAATACACATAAATCCTACGAAAAAGTAAGAATACACACACACACACATACACACACACACACACACACACACACCATAGACAATGAACTAAGTATTCTAAATGCAGAATCACCTTTGACCTCGGGTCAAAGGTGATTCTGTATTCTGTAGTGTGTTGAGATATAGAGCCAATTTGATCTAGTGGTTAAAGCAGTAGGCTAGAAAGCAGGAGACCATGAGTTCAAGTCCCATTTTAGCTAAGACATCTGTGTGACTTTGGGCCAGTCAATCTCTCTTATCTCATCGGGTTGCTGTTGTGGAAAAATAAGAGGAATAAAATATCTTGGATATGTTGACCACCTTGAATTATTTGTAAAAATAATAAAGACAGGATACAAATAAATAACACAATACAATATATAACAAAATGTAAGACTTTTAAAAACATATCAGGAGCCATAGGCTATAAATTTCTAAGGCTCTCCTGTTGAATAAATTTTAGGAAGTTAGATTTGGCATTAGCTCAGACATGGATAATTTTCTTTTGCCATACATCATCATCATTGTCCAGAGTCCAACAGGCTTGTTTGGTGACACTATGATATCAAGGGATAGATGTGGTGAACATGTTCAGCCTGAAACAAATGAGTCTTGCACAAACTTAAAATACAGGGAAATAGGGAGATCTAATTTTGGATGATAAGGATTTTTGTAGTCATTACAAAAATGTAATGACTTTTCTGTGTTTTGTTGTAAGCCAATTTAAGTTGCTGATGTAAGCAGAAAGGTAGGGTATAAATTCAATAACAAACCAAAATAAAGTTACTGTATCTGTTTGACCCCTTGAGCTATTTTCTAAAAGAAGTAGTATGGCAATTTTTTAAATAAATACATAAACAAACAAACATATCAGTCTTAAAAAAGGGATGGGTTGAAAAAAATTGTCTCATTCACTCCAGGGATTTTCCAGAGACTCTGGGACAGATCTGAAAGGACCCCACAAAATTGACAAAGAACACTGTTGCCTACTTCTGGTTAGAAGAAACAGTTTTAAAGGGGAATATAATTGTGCTTAGATAATTCACAGCATGTGTTCAAAAAACTGTGTTTATTGGTTTCACACATTCTTCATACATTAAAATGGAAGATGAAATTGCAGAACAATCCATGCTAGATCTACATTTTGCCAAGGCTAAATCAGTTTCTCCATGATAGCTATATATTCAGCATGCATATTAAAAATGACTTGTATCTGTATATAGATGTATGCATATGGACTAGACTAGACTAGACTAGACTAGACTAGACTAGACTAGACTAGACTAGACTAGACTAGACTAGACTAGACTAGACTAGACTAGAATAGAATAGAATAGAATAGAATAGAATAGAATAGAATAGAATAGAATTAGAACGGAACGGAACGGAACGGAACGGAACAGAACAGAACAGAATTCTTTATTGGCCAAGTGTGATTGGACACACAAGGAATTTGTCTTTGGTGCATATGCTCTAAGTGTATATAAAAGATATCAGTGATAAATCATGATCATAGTCATCATAAATACATTGATCATGAATCATAAGATACAACACTTAGTGATAGTCATAGGATACTAAATAAGCAATCAAAATCATTCTAGGAAACTAAATAAAACAATATAAACCGTAAAGATACAAGCAACAAGGTTATAGTCATAAGTAGAAAAGGAGATAGGTAATAGGAAGGATGAGAAGAATAATATTAATACAGTCTTAGTAAATAGTTTGAGAGTATTGTAGGAATTAGTTGTTGGAACTCTTTGAACAATGTAATAGGAGAGAAGATCTACTGATGTGTGTTAATGCAGGAGTCCCCAACCCCCGGGCTGTGGCTTAATTCCAAGCTACAACCCCTTCAGAACCGGGCCATGGAAATGTCAGGTGAGCTCCATACACAGCTCCATTTATGGGAGCAGCGGGGAAGTGTGTGTGTGCCAAATTTCATTTCTAATGTGCCGTTGCTTGCCCAAATGGAGCTGTGTGCATGTGCAAGCTTGCCTGCAGTTTGCATGGAACCATCCCCTCTTCCTCCCTCCCTCCTTCCTTCCCTCCCTCCCTCCACTGGTTCACAAAGCCAGAAAAGTCGGGGACCGCTGTGTTATTATGTACCAAATTGCTTATTAGGGCACTTAGTTAACAGATGAATTGGCATCCAGAGGAAACATATATACGTGTCTTCTCTAAATAAATCTTTGAATATGTATGATTTTTGTTTGTTTGACTAGTTTCATTGGTCATTGTTTGTGACATTTTTTATTAAATTATAGAGAAACCAGAGTGAAAACAAGTGGCTAATATTAAAAATGTACTATTTCCAAATTATTACATCTTTGCTTGAGTAGATAGGGAGACAATACATTCATACACTATTTGTTTCCTCCAAAGATCTCTTGCAAATCTTGCTTAAAACAAATACTTTGGGAGGCTTCCTAGATACTACATTCCTTTGTATTACATTTGCTTAAAGTACAGTATCAACATTAATTCAGGAAAATAGTTGATGACATCTGAAAGAATCATAAAGGGGCTTCAATAACTTCAGCAAAATTTCTCAGGACATAGAAATCCATGCTGCACACAGAGCCATAATCTGTGGAATAAACCCCAGCTAGCTGAATTCACATAACATATTAAACTATTAATTATGGTTTATCAAATATATTACAGGTTATTTCTTCAGGTTTTGTTTCAGATTTCCTTTTTGGCACCATTATAGCCATGAACCAGTTACGGAATTATCCTAGGAATGATAAATGTCTTTAGAAGTAAACCATATTTTTTAATGATTGAGAAACAGAATAGTTTTTCCTTCTTTCTACACCAGAGGTCCTTTCATTGTTTCTTTCCATTGTCCACAATCAGCTTTTTGATTCCCTGGTGGAGTCCGGGTGGTGCAGCAGTTAGAATGCAGAATTGCAGGCTTTCAGGTTACCAGCCCCATGGTCTGGAGTTCGATCCTGACTGGCTCAAGGTTGTCTCAGCCTTCTGTCCTTCCAATGTCAGCAAAATGAGGATCCAGATTGTTGTGAGTTATATGCTGACATTGTAAACCTCCCAGAAAGTGCTGTAAAGCACTGTGGGGTGATATATAAATCTAAGTGCTATTGCTATTGCTATTCCAGGATCAACCTTGTAATTAGGCAAGGTGAGACAGCTTTCTTGGCCAGCAGATACTTAAAACAATAACATGATTCTGGAGTATAGCAAGAGGAACTAGGTAATGACATACATAGGGGTACACTACTTCTGAAACCTCCAGAATAGGAAAAAAAACCTATAATTTTTGTAATCACCTTTTCCAAGACTGTATTTCAAGATCAAGAATATCAACAAGACTGAACTGTTCTATCTTTTTTCCACTTGGGATTTGCCATAAGCTATAGTTAGGTGCTATTGTGAAGGCTGGCAAATAAATGAACCTTATCCTAACAAAATTGATAGGGAGGATTGCATTGGTAGAAAGGAGTGATAATAAATGTCAGTAGGTTCATGAATTTGATGCACAGACTATCAAAGGACATGATCCCCATCAGACATGGCGGCTTGTGTAGAAATGAATTGTGAAAATACAGGGACACATGAAAGAAGCTGCTCATGTTCTGAAATAGAACAAGATAAAGAAAAGAATCTTGATGTGTCTTTTGAAAATATTATACTGAAATGAATTAGATTGGATAAAGTATTATTTTATAATGGTTCCCCACATACTGCTTTTCCAATTGATTGAGCCTGTGTGTGGATCTGCCGTCAAATCAGTGTAGACTCCCAATGACTGTCTGGAATAGTACCTCCAGTTTTCTTGGCAAAGTTTTTCATAAGTGATTTGTCCTTGCCTTCTTCCTAGTGCTGAGAATGAATGACCAGTCCAAGGTCACCCAGGTGGCTTTGTGCTAAGATGGGGCTAAAATACATGGTCTCCCCATTTTTAGTGTGGTGCCTTAACTGTTATATGAAATTGGCTATTTTTCCAGTTGTTATGATGGCTCAGTCAGGTAAACACACAACTGGTATAACTTTATAGATGGATCAGAACTTTCATGAAATCTCCCACATTGTAGTTCTATACCTACCGTATATTTACTAAGGTTGTAGAAATCAGTCAATGTCTCACTGAAATTTCATATCTAAATTTTAGAGACAATCTGATTTGATTCAAAGAAAGTTGAGATTCAGTAAAAAGTCTCAATGGGGTAGTATTAAAAGCAGACAGTGATGATAGGTGGATGGATGGATGGATATAGACAGACAGACTGACTGACAGACAATGATAGATAATAATAGATAATGATGATGATGATGATGATGATAATAATAATAATAATAATAATAATAATAATAATAATAATAATAATAATAATTTTATTGTCATTGTATGTGTATACACAGTATACCCATACAACGAAATTCACTTAACACCCAAAGACCAGGTCCAACACATGTAACAATCCCTAAACACACTCCCACCCACCACAATTTTCCACACCTAAACCACCCAAATATCCACACAAGTAATGCTGTCCAACAGCTCACTGATGGTGGCCCTTTAGATAGATGACAGATAGATAGATAGATAGATAGATAGATAGATAGATAGATAGATAGATAGATAGATAGATAGATAGATAGATAGATACTATAGATAGACAGATTGAAAGAGACTGTAGATAAATATTTTAGATTGATGATAGATAGACAGACAGACAAACATTGGCATAATGGAATAAACAGGAATGGAAGGCCAGTTGAGGAAAGAAATCCTATTAAAGCATCAGCCAGAAGGGTTTCACTGTTTTGAAATATGCCTTCATAATCTCTTTTAAGAGAAAGATAGCATAGATAATGAAAAGACAATTCAACAGCATTGCTTGTAGTCCACCAATTCAAAAAAACAAGTATTTTATTACATATTGAATAGTACAATAGTCTATATTTTCTTTTTTGGGTGGTCAGAGTGATTATGTAATGCTTGTGCAACAAAAGGAAAAAAAAACCTGTGAAGAGTTATCAGTTGTCACTATTGTGCCTCTAATAGTCTGTGTTATAAATAAATAGTCCATTGTGCACAGTAGTCTAACTGCAAGCATATTATCCTGAAAGGCTGTGCAAAGCTTGAAAGGCGTATTCAGTTTGACAAAACATCCATCAAATCACTTCATCGAAGCGCTTTGCGTTTCAAAGTGCTTTGCAGATTTGATGGCTTTTTTTTTTTTTTTTTGGTGTTTTGAGGGTGTTACAGATAGCATGCAATACTGCAGCTTCAATTCCATAGATGGAAAATGCTCAACAACAGATGGAGGCTGAGTGGTGTGATGGGCTGTTCGACATTGACATGAGTAGCCAGTCAAATAGTTTTGATGCTTCATTAAATTCTCTGCCTATCAGAGCTCTTTCAGTACGGCGAGGCTAACAGTACTTCGGGTTTCATTCACTTTCTCATCTCTCAGCTTCTTTAATGCAGCCAAAAGCCTTAACTTTGCTTTCTCTGGTGCTAATGGAATGTTAAATTCCTGTAAAAGTTCTGTAACACAACTGGGAATTCTCAGCTGTCAGCACTCTCAGCTTTCCAGAAATCTTACTGATCAATGATACCACCCACATGTGCAAGTCAATGATTATTCTTCTTGAATCCTGCCCAGAAGACATCAGATTTTCTAGCATATCCCACTGAGACTAGCAGTATAACAAAGCCAATCAGGAGGGGGTTCTAATTAGAAAAATCCAAACAGGGTTCTAATCAGAAAAATTCTATCTTAACCAGTCAGCTTTGTTAACTCTCCTGGCATTACAGAGGGCCCTCAGAGGCAGCAAAACATCTGCACCTGCTAAGGGGAAATCAGTGGTCAAAACTCAGAGTCAAGCTAAGCTTTATATCCAGAGGTGGTACCCTGTTTCCCCGAAAATAAGACATCCCCTGAAAATAAGCCCAATCAGGCTTTTGAGTGCATGCGCTAAAATAAGCCTCCCCCCCCCAAAAAAATAAGCCTTCTCTGAAAATATTTAAACACAGAGCTGGAAATCAGGTAAGACGGCAAGAGGAGCCCCATCTTGCTCCACACACCCCAAAATAATAAGACCTCCCCAAAAATAAGGTCAAGCATTTATTTTGAGATTCAAAAAAATATAAGACAGGGTCTGATTTTCAGGGAAACACGGAATTAAGCCAGTTCGTACCAGTTCGAGCGAACTGGTAGCGGAGCTCGCAGGTTGACCCGACCAGCCATCCCAACTCTATGCCATCCTATTTAGGCACATTTTCAAAGGCAGGCACATGTGCAGAAGGCACATGAGAGAGCAAAGCGAGTATGCACATGCATGGTGAACTGGTGGTAAGAATATTGGAAACCCACTACTGTTTATATCCAAGAAAAAGTGTAAAGTAGTCTTTTTTTCTAAAAAAACCCCCACAGTTTTAGAATATTTGTAACTACTATTGGTTTAACCAATTTATTCAAAGGTTCTTGGCAAGACTATTCAGAACTGTTATTTTTTTCTTCTCTTCCTGGTTTCTGCTATCTCTACTGTAAAAGAAGTATGAGAAAAACAATCAAAAATGCATTATGGTAAATTTAGCTTAGTTTTGGCTGCTATGGGATTGAAGCTTGGCAAGGTTAACATCTCTTAAGCAGTGGCTTTCTAACTTTTCAGGATGTCAGGAGTTGCTAATTAAGGAACAAAACTACCTTTATGCAATTGGTCATGCCCTGGTCACTTTCTGATTGGATTATTGTAACGCTCACTATATGAACCTGCCCTTGGAAAACAACTCAGAGCCTACATCTGGTTCAAAATGGAATGGTGTGAGCAGTAATCGGCACTTTTTGGTGTCTTATGTATTATCAATTCTATGTGCATTACATTGGTTGCTAGTTGTCATGCTAAGTTCAAGAACAACATACAGTAAAACAATTTAGGCAGAGTTCAGTTGTTGTTTATCGGCTTATGCACAATAGACAGAATCTTGCCAGAGTAAACACTTATCCCAATGGACAAACCCAGGGAAATTGTAGGGAGTGGCTATAGTTGCTCTCCTAGCCACTCTGAGCTATGCTGCCTCTTGTTTTATCCTTCTTTCTGAAACATGCTCATCCTTCTTGGGAAACTGCTGCTTCATTGTAGTCCATTGGATGGGGTTCCCCTCCATAGGCACCATCTCTCATATAAAGCCTGTGTGGTATAGGGCATGGATACTTAAGGGACCACTTTCTCCTATAGTTTCTACTGAAAGTATTATGTGCTCCTTCTATATAATGTTATTACTGTTGTCCATGTGCTCTATGCCCTATGCTAAATAAACAAATCTACTGCATTTCTATTGAATTTCTACTCGAACCCACTTCAGTCTAATTGAAATGGCTTCAAATCTTCATGTAAACATTTTTTATTCAATTATAGTGCAGGGGTGGTATTCACCTACCTTCCCTACCGGTTCGCAAATATGTGTGTGCACGCTATCTTTCACACATGTACAAGGCCTTCCGTGCATGCTCAGAGGCTCAAAAACATGGAAAAATGGGATGTCATGACGTTCACGCAGGTGGATGGGGCATCCCACAGTCACCCCTGCCGGTTCTCCCGAACAGGATAGAACCAGCTGAATACCACCACTGTAATAGAGTATTGTAAAATACAAATTACAAAAGTAAATAGAAGAGCAGTGAGCGGGGACTGGAAAACCAGTTCTTTTTCCATTAGGCCCAAAAGGAAAAGTTCTGGTTTCATTTTTATCTCCATTTGCAAAAAAAATTGTATTAAAATATGAATCATATTAAGAAGCTGAGCTTGTCGATCAAAATGTTGGTAGTTCAGCAGTTCGAATCCCTAGTGCCGCGTAATGGGGTGAGCTCTTATTACTTGTCCCAGCTTCTGCCAAGCTGGCAGTTCGAAAGCACGTAAAAAATGCAAGTAGAAAAATAGGGACCACCTTTGGTGGGAAGGTAACAGTGTTCCGTGCGCCTTTGGTGTTTAGTCATGCCGGCCACATGACCACAGAGACGTCTTTGGACAGCGCTGACTCTTCGGCTTTGAAACAGAGAGGAGCACTGCCCCCTAGAGTCAGGAATGACTAGCAGATATGTGTGAGGGAAACCTTTACCTTTACCGATACTCATTTTTTTTTTTTTTTGCTTTATCACATGTCCACCATAGATGATAGAAAGTCCCTTCTTTGGTTTTACACTCCAAACATCCATTTGACATACCTTTATACATCTTATATAATTTATCTAGTGTTAAATACTGATACATCATCTTACAGAAATTTTCTTTTAGATTTAATGTATTTAAACCCTTCGTCCACATATTCTCCCATTGTTCAAGCATCACCTTATACCCAAAATTCCTTGCCCACTGAATCATACAATGTTTTACATGTTCATTTTCAATAACATTTTATAGTTCTTAGCAATAATATGTTCATCATTACCACATAAATAACTTCAAATCTTGAATCAGGGGCTCAGATTAAATCATGCCCTCTTAAATTTCCAATTTGACTCCATCAAGTGTACTATCTCAAACCCATTCACACAACAAAAGATGGCTGACTACTTGACAGATAAAGAGTAGGAATAAAACACGGGATTGAAAATATATTGGGCGGATAAGAATAAAACAGTGAAGGTTTGGTCAAAGTTAAGGGATCTTTTAATAGACATCAAACAATAAAGAACAAAACAACAGAATAACGTTTAATCTTACTTTTCAATTTCCTTAAGCCTAGTGAGACATAAATAATAGCACCTTACTCTATGAAATGTTCTAACAGACAAAGTTTAGGAAGGCAATGAAACTCATTGGCTGACTATTCAAGTCAAAGAACCTTTACTACTAACCCCAGCTTTGTTTCTCTATAGAAGGGAAGCTGTAACAATGTTTGAAATTTTGGAAAAGCAGAAGGTTCATTTTTCCAAAGCATTGAACTGGTTTCATTAGATGCCTTAAACTGATTAGCTAATTTGATCTGAATGAGAGATTTAGTTAAAATCTACTTCAAACTGAACCATCCTCTCAAAGCTTAGCATATTGCTGGTAAGGTAAAGGTAAAGGTTCCCCTTGCACATATGTGCTAGTTGTTCCCGACTCTAGGGGGCACTGCTCATCTCTGTTTCAAAGCCGAAGAGCCAGTGCTGTCCGAAGACATCTCCATGGTCATGTGGCTGACATGACTAAATGCCAAAGGTGCACAGAACACTATTACCTTCCCACCAAAGGTGGTCCCTATTTTTCTATTTGCATTTTTTATGTGCTTTCGAACTGCTAGGTTGGCAGAAGCTGGTAAAAATAACGGGCGATCACCCTCTTACATGGCACTAGGGATTCAAACCGCTGAACTGGAGACTTTTTGATCAACAAGCTCAGCATCTTAGCCACTGAGCCACCACGTCCCCTTATATTCCTGGTATCTATGTATTATTTAAATGCTTGTTGTATGACCTTTAACTGGGCATCACAAGGCAGTGCATCACAAGGCATTCTCAAAGGAATGACATTTGAAGAAGTTGTGGCTATTTCAGGCTCTGCTGTGATTTGGCTACTGCCATGATCTTAATTTTCAATTTTGCATTACAGTTTCTGATCCAGTCTGACAAACGCTCGCTCCCCCACCCACCCAGCAGCACAGAATTGACTCATCGTGTGGCACTTAAATAATCAACAGTTCTGAGGTTCATTAAGAAAGGCCAGGATATTTTTATTGCTTTATGTGCCTCTTCTCTGGCACATAACATTTCTGCTGAAGTTGGTGTCATGACGAAAGCCTACCCTCATTGTTTACTTTCCTAGAGAAACCACCAATTTCTGCTGTATGAAGGGAAAGTTCACAATAGGCAATTTTGCAACCTTTACTTAATAAATCCCTCAATTTATTTAGCAATGATGAATCTATTGCAAATGAGTTCAGGAAGAACATCGTTACAACTGCCTCTTCCAAATTACATCCTCTGGTGCAAAGAAGTCCTTCCAACAAGAAATAGATGGAATCCTTCTGTGATCATTCAAGAATAATCAGTCATTTAATGCCAAATCCCAATCAGCAAGCACAATGATTCAAATGTTCTTCATGGATCCTCACAGCAGTATGTAATTGATCATGGATATACTCCACAATGATGGAATTCAATGTTGAGATGGTTAAGTTACTGGAAAAACCTCCTATGACAATGAAACCCTTACTTTATGTCCCTTCAACTTGCAAAAGAACAACTCAAGACATGCCAGAAGCTCTCACTGACATTAATCCTGACCAGAGACTAGCATTTGAACATGAGAGACAATTTAAATGCACGAATTGCCAACAAAGTTGCCATCATTATACCAAACAACACCGACTGAACCAATATCACAGCACATTATGATGAAAGAATGAGGAGGTGTTTTACAAACAATTTCAGCTCCAACCACAGCTTTCAGTACATATTTTTCTTTCCTCTTGGACATAATGGCTGGCATCCACAGGCCCAAATGACAAACAACAAAGACTAACGGCAATAGGTTAGTATGAATGTCAAATAATAAAACATAAAAATGAGTTTGACAATCTTCTAAGATGGTAGTGTCTATATCAACAATGTGTGGTTGACATGGCTGCTAAGATTGGGGACAAGAGGCTGAATTACACAATGGCAATCTACCCATGGTCACTCTGTTTTTCTGTTTAGGTAAGGAAATATATCTGAAAGGAAAGAATGCTTCCCTTGCATCTGATGGACTGTCATGGGGAAAAAGCTGTCACCGAACACCCAAAGAGACACTGGCAGTGGTGGGATCCTGCCGCTTTAACAAATGGTTCAATGATTGTGTACTTTGCGTGTGCAGTTATACAAAAACTTACCTTCCACGTTATTGCTGGGGAGTAACACAGCTAAGGAATGGCAATCCACTCTGCCGTGTGAATGAGTTGAGAAGATATAGGTCAGTAAAGTGAGGAGGCGGGCAGGCCCACCTGATTGTCAGAGTGAACTGGTTTGCTCCCAGCTGATTGTCAGAGCTACTGATTTGCCCAAACCGGTCTGAATCCCACTATGGAACCCCACTGGGTTCCAACTGGGTTCCATAATGGTTTCCAAAACTGGAAAATTTAAAACGATATCATGGCTGGACCTGATAGTAAATACAGTGATGACAAAAGGGGAATTGGACTAAAGAGGAGGTAGTTCTAGAAATACAAAGCTTCAGTGCAGAAAAAATGAATAAATAAAATGAATCCAAAGAACTGGAACAATGAAACTTCAAAATCAGAACATGTGAGTTTCAACTCTCCAGGTATAGTTGATTATAGTAAGATTGCCTCTGGCTGGAAGCTTATGAGTTCCATCAGAGGTCTGAGGATGATCAAGCTGGTTGTTCTGCCCAGCTTCTCCCTACTGTCCAACTAATATTGTCATATTCCAGGACTTTAAGTGAGATTAATTTATTTATATGATCCACATTATTTATTTATTTATTATTGCGATTTATATGCCGACATTCTCTCGAGGGACGCAGGGTAGCTTTCAAAAACAACATTATCCAATACAAATCACAATAAAATTAAAATCAACAACCCGATTAAAACGATTTAAAATTATAACAATGTACCCTCAGAACGGATCAGTTAAGTTGACGAAAGAGCCACGTCTTCAGCTCACGACAGAAGGAAAGGAGATCGGGGGCTGTCCTGAGCTCGGTGGGTAAATCATTCCAGAGGGTCGGGGCTCCATAGAGAACACTCTCCTCCTGGGGGCTGTCAGCTGGCATTGTCTGGCCAACGGCACCCTGAGGAGGCCCACTCTTTGAGAGCGCAAGGGACAGTGGGAGATGGTCCTGCAAGTACCCCGGGCCTAAGCCATGAAGGGCTTTATAGGTCAGCACCAGCACCTTGAAACGAATCCAGGACGCCACCGGCAGCCAGTGCAGCTCGTGTAGGAGAGGTGTTGCACGTTACACATTTAATTACACATTAAAGAGAAATGTGACTGTTCAGGAGGAATAGTATGTAAAATACTCTTGGTAGTACTCACTCAATATTATTTCACGGTTTCAGCATGGTCCTGCCACCTTGTCTTTTCATTTTTTCCTCATAATCATGTAATTATACAACGACACCATATATTTTAATATGCACTTTTTGGTAAATTGCTGAGCATATTGATCCAAACATGCACATGCTTTCTATCATAGAAGTATGGATGTCATAATTTGGGAGTAGAAATAGATAGAATAGAATAGAATTTTTTATTTGCCTTGTGTATCCACACAAGGAATTTGTGTTGGTGCATATGCTCTCGGTGTACATAAAAGAAAAGATATGTTCATCAAGAACAAATCAAAGATATGTTCATCAAGAATCATAAGGTACAACAATTAATGATAGTCATAGGGTACAAATAAGCAATCAGGAAACAATATCAATATAAATCGTAAGGATAGAAGCAACAAAGTTATAGTCATACAGTCATAAATGGGAGGAGATGAGTGATAGGAATGATGAGAAGATTAATAGTAATAGTAATGCAGACTTAGTAACTAGTTTGACAGTGTTGAGGGAATTATTTGTTTAGCAGAGTGATGGCGTTCGGGAAAAAAAATGTTCTTGTGTCTAGTTGTTTTGGTGTGCAGTGCTCTATAGCGTCGTTTGAGGGTAGGAATTGAAACAGTTTATGTTCAGGATATGAGGGGTCTGTAAATATTTCCACAGCCCTCTTTTTGACTTGTGCAGTATACAGGTCCTCAATGGAAGGCAGGTTGGTCATAATTGTTTTTTCTGCAGTTCTAATTATCCTCTGAAGCCTGTGTCTGTCTTGTTGGATTGCAGAACCAAACCAGACAGTTATAGAGGTGCAGATGACAGACTCTGTAGAACTGAATCAGCAGCTGATTTTTGAGTTGGTGCAAAAAGAACATTCTTTGTTGTGCTTTTTTGATGATGTTTTTGAATGGGACACCTGCCTCTATCATTGGCGATAAAGTCTATAGGCTACTATAAAATATAGTTAGATGATGTTAGAAGTTCAACTTTTTAAAAACATGTTTTTCACATAAAAAGCCAGTGGTTAATTTTAAATTCCACATTTACTTCTAATGGAATGCCACTTGTTGAACCATTCTTGCATCTACCTAGTATTTGGAATTGTCTCTACTTTTAAAAACACAGCTCTCCAAATTATGTTTGAGAATCTGAATTATGCATTTATTTTTTCTTGTTGCTATGTAACACTACCTATGTGGATCTCATAACAATTATTGTGGTTTGTGAGAAGAATGGAAAAATGCTGGCTTTTTATTTCGTTTTAAAAAAGCAAAAGGCATGTGTCTAAGTAAACTCCAAA
The DNA here is from genome assembly GCA_030761175.1 of Masticophis lateralis. Lineage (NCBI taxonomy): Eukaryota > Metazoa > Chordata > Lepidosauria > Squamata > Colubridae > Masticophis > Masticophis lateralis. The sequence continues at coordinate 66,228,418 of JAUDYJ010000007.1, read as the reverse complement.
GACAGCCACCCTGATTAGTATTCAAATAGAAAACATTTCATCTCCAATTGAATTGATTACATGAGAAATGTTTCTTTAAAACATGAGCAAAATAAAAATAGCACTCACAAAGATTAGAAGATAACTTCTAATGAAAATGCATTTTAATGAAAAGTAGCCTACTACCTTGGAACAACTGCAGGGGAAGATAATATTTTCTTAAAAGGCCTCTTCATACAAACGGAAACAAGCAGCACTAAAGTAGTGTAGTCCAGGAAGGAATGTAACAGAGTTGGAAGGGACCTTGGAGGTCTTCTAATCCAACCCCCTGCTCAGGCAGGAAACCCTATACTATTTCAGATCAATGTCTCCTTAAAAACTTCCATTGCTGGAGCATTCACAATTTCTGGAGGCAAGATTAATTGTTCTAACTGTCAGAAATTTCTCCTTAGTTCTAAGTTGCTTCTCTCCTTGATTAGTTTCCACCCATTGCTTCTTGTCCTGCCCTCAGGTGCTTTGGAGAATAGCTTGACTGCCTCTTCTTTGTGGCAACCCCTGAGATATTGAAACACTGCTATCATGTCTCCCCTAGTCCTTCTTTTCATCAGAATAGACATTCCCAATTCCAGTAACCGTTCTTTATATGTTTTAGCCCCCAGGCCCCTAATCATTCTGTTGCTCTTCTCTGCACTCTTTCTAAAGTCTCCACATCTTTTTTACAATTGTGGCAACCAAAATTGGATGCAGTATTCCAAGTGTGGCTTTACCAAGGCGTTATAAAGTGGTATTAACACTTGATGTAATCTTGATTCTATTGCTCTGTTTATGCAGCCTAGAGCTGTGTTGGCTTTTTTGGCAGCTGCGTTTGCCTAAGTGCGTTGAGTCACAACTCCTAAAATCCCCAGCCCAAATGACCAATATTTGTGCTGACTTCCTGATGATGGAAATTATAAAGGCAGCAAGTACAGGTAGTCCTCAATTTACAACAGATGATTTAGAATTGTTTAAAATTGGGGCATTGAAAAAAGTGATTTATGACTGTTTTCACATTTACAACCATTGCTGCATCTCCATGGTTTCATGTCAAAATTCAGACGTTTGGGAACTGACTCGTATTTATGACCGTTTCAGTATCCCAGAGTCATATGATTACCACTTGCAACCTTCTGACAAGGTCAGTGGGGTAACCAGATTCTCTTAGTAACTGTGTTGCTAACAACTACATTGATTCATTTAACAACTGTGGCAATAAAGCTTATAAAATAGGACAACTCTCACACCACAACCATCTTGCTTAGCCACAGAAATGTTGGGATCAATTGTGGCAGAGGTGGGTTTCAGCGGATTCTGACCAGTTCTGGAGAACCGGTAGCAGAAATTTTGAGTAATTCGGAGAACTGGTAGTAAAAATTCCGAATGGCCATGCCCCCATCTGTTCTCTGCCTCTCAAGTCCCAGCTGATCGGGAGGAAATGGGGAATTTGCAATAACCTTCCCCTGGATTGAGGAGGGAATGGAGATTTTACAATATCCTTCCTCTGCCATGCCCACCAAGCCATGCCACCCAAGCCATGCCACACCCACCAAGCCACACCCACAGAACTGGTAGTAAAAATTCTGATTGGCCGCACTCTCATCTATTCTCTGCCTCCCAAGTCCCGGCTGATTGGGAGGAAATGAGGATTTTGCAGTAACCTTCCCCTGGATTGGGGACAGAATGGAGATTTTATAGTTTCTTCCTCTGGAGTAGGGTGGGAATGGAGATTTTACAGTATCCTTCCCCAGCCACGTCCACCAAGCCATGCCACACCTACCAAGCCACACCCACAGAACCAGTAATAAAAATTTTCAAAACCCACCACTGAATTGTGGTCATAATTCAAGGATTACCTGAAGTCCAAAGCTATATCACTGAATTTGAAAGCACGCACAGAATGCTACAAGGGAAAGGAATGAAGACATCTGCAGGCTTGAGGCCTGCACAGATATATAACCACAATTAAGCATTACACAAACATGAGAGTCATTTGCATTGGGACAATGGAATGAGGCTTTATAGGAGTATTTAATGAGGAAGCTTCTTTCAATTATTGTTGGCAAAGCCAGGTGGCCTTTTTTTTTCTCAGAGCAAAGGAAGAGAATTTATGTGGCTCCTCATCAGTCCCTGCAAAAATGCCCTTTCTGGCTTTTGCAATGGAGAAGAAACACTGCAAAACAATATTCCTCTTTTAATATTCTTCAGTGGTCTCAAAAATTGGACAATCTCTTCCACTTTTTTTCAAGCCACAGATGTAAGAAACATCAAAGAATTTTTTCAGGATAAATTATTCTACCCATCAAACTGTTCCTTTCATGGCAAAGAATAGAGGAAGGATCACCTGGTGTCCTATTTCTGTTTCCATGATGTACATAAAATGATTAAAGCTTTGGAATAACCAAAGGCCACTCCCTTTGGGATTGTAAATGCTAATTACTTACAGAATTGTTTATAGTGGCGCTGAAAAGTTCTGAGCCTTTGGATAAATTGAAACTGATATCAAAATCTAATCTAAATTCCTCCCTTTTTTCCCTTTGGTCTATTTTTTTCATGTTGACAGTTACTAATGTTTTAAAAGATAAAGGTTCCCCTCGCATATATGTGCTAGTTGTTCGCGACTCTAGGGGGCAGTGCTCATCTCTGTTTCAAAGCCGATGAGACAACACTATCCGAAAATATCTCTGTGATCATGTGGCTGGCATGACTAAATGCCAAAGGAGCACGAAACACTGTTATCTTCCCACCAAAGGTGATCCCTATTTTTCTACTTGCATTTTTTACGTGCTTTCGAACTGCTAGGTTGGCAGAAGCTGGAATGAATAACGGGAGCTCACCCAGTTATGCAGCACTAGGGATTTGAACTGCTGAACTGCTGACTGTTTGATCGACAAGCTCATCATCTTAGCCACTGAGCCACCGCGTCCCTTTTAATAAGAAGCAAAATTGATATCAATATCAATATCTTTATATTCATCTTGATATCAATATAGATTAGATTTGAAGGAGGGGTAAAGGAATTGATCAGACATCTAGTGGGGGCAAACTGAATTAGGAATAATTTTTCAACAGTTTTGAAGCAATGCAGACTACTTATTTAAGAAAATTGTATTAAATAACTCTGCCTTGTTGGAGATAATCAGGTTACCGCCATAGCATGAAGCTTTTGTCAAGTTCAGATCACACTACAAAGACTTAGAATGAAAGCATTTGTCCTGAGCATGACTCACAGTAATCCAGTGCTTAAAATGATCCAACAGATCCATTTCACTCAAGATTGTTAAAATATATTGCCCATAATTATTTGAATATTTGAAGAGTTTCCTGTATGTACTTACTCCAGTGGTGGGATTCAGCTGGTTCGGGCTGGTTCAGGGGAACCGGTAGTTAAATTGCTGCCTGGCTGGCTTCACCCTTTCCTACCCCGCCCCTTCCAGGAGTCCCTACACACCCTGTTTTCGCTCCCAGAAGGCTGCAGGGAGGCCTCCTAGGCCCAAAACAGGGTACAGGGGGCAGAAGCTTCTGCCCCAGCAGCCCATTTTTGCTCCCAGGGGTTTGCAGGAGGCCAAGTGTTTGCAGAAGGCCACACCCACCAAGCCACACCCACAGAACTAGTAGTAAAAGTTTTCAAATCCCACCACTGATTACTCCACGAAATGCACTTGTTACTTTTTTCACTATGCACTAGTAAAGAGAAAAAAATTCAGTTACATCTTACATGTGTATAGAGGCATCCTTTGCCCTTAGTCATCTTTGCTTTTTAGAAGTAAGAAAAATGGAGGGAGGCATATTCGTCTCAGACACATTTTATCTGAGGATTGATGAAGTCTGTGCTTAATATTAATGCCCGTGTCTTAAAAAATATGCATTAGTCTGGTATATTTCAATAGCTTCAAAGAGGTGGACTCCCCAAGAAGACTGTCTGTTAAAGATTGCAACTTGAAGCTCAGGAGGCTTCGGGTCTAGCTGAAACCCACTTGTTACGAGTGGAGTTGCTGGTAGATGCCGTATTTTTCGGAGTATAAGATGCACCAGAGTAAATTACGCAGCTTAGTTTTTTGGGAGGAAAATAGAGGGAAAAAAATCTGTCTACCAGGTATTCATCTGGCTAGCTTCCTTAGTCTGGTCAGCTTCAGCACATTAGTTTGCTGGTTTTTTATCCTCTGCTTCGGGATAAAAAACAGTTTCTAAGGCACAGCTGAGAGGAAGCAGCAATGAGAAAAGCAGGCAAAGCACCGGGGTGGGGGTGGGGGTGGTGGGATGGGGGAGATCGCTTCCCTCAGCTAGCGCCTAGTTAGGGCTGAAAAAAAGCTTCTAAAGAACATCCGAGAGTCGAGCTTCACTCGCTAGTGCCTCGTTAAAGCACAGCGGAGAGTTGAGGAAATAAGCAAAGCTGGGAAGATCACTCGCTTGTGCCTCGTTACTGCCTCGTTAGGGCTGAAAAAAGCTTCGAAAAAGCTACATTTGGCGTATAAAACGCACTCAAATTTTCAGCCTCTTTTAGGGGGAAAAAGGTGCATCTTATACTCCGAAAAATACGGTAAATCTGTATCACAATGAATTCAGTAGAATTTATTTCTCAGAAAATATGCATGGGATTAGTTAAAATGATATATTTTCTCTCTTTCTCTAAATATACTCCCGTCCTCTCCTGGGACAAAAAATTAAGTAATTCATTCTGAGATTCTGATATCATTTTACAATCTACCTGATCCATCACCTTCATACTTTAATACAAATAATACAGATTGTTCCTGCAATGGATATTGAAAGTTTTCCTCTCTTAGTATTGGCAGATAATTATTGGTGTAAGCTATGGGGCTGCCTATTGAATTGCATTAGCCATGATTAATGGTTTTAGATATTGTGAGTTATTAATCACGGTAAAAAGGCCCAAGAGCAAAGAATGGGCAACTCTATTGTTTCAAGAGAAAGCTATAATACAAAATTATATATTCTCATTGGGAATAGAATAATTTACTGCATTAAAAAAGAGACTTGAAAAATAAATACTTCCTAATCCATCAGGGAGAGGATGGTTTGTAATATGGTGTATGATTAAGCCTTTTTGACAATATCAACTGAAAATACATAGAAATTGTGATTCTTTTCAAAACAAGGTAAGGTTCCACTCAGGTGGCAGTTTGGGTTAACAGGTAACTAATGTTACCTGTTAACATTAATATAAGAGCAAATATTCTTGAAGGCACGCAGGAGCAAAACTGAATTAGAAGATGAGGAGAGAATTTACAGACAAGGAATAATCCCAAAAGAGTACATGGCTGAGGGATCTGATCCAGTGGTGAAATTCATTTTTTTTACTACTGGTTCTGTGGGCGTGGCTTGGTGGGCGTGGTGTGGTTTGGTGGGCGTACTTTGGTGGGCGTGGCAGGGGCAGGACACTGCAAAATCTCCATTCCCACCCCACTCTGGGGCCAGACAGAGATGGTATTTGCCAGTTCTCCGAACTACTCAAAATTTCCTCTATCAGTTCTCCAGAATCTGTCAGAACCTGCTGAATTTCACCCCGATCTGTTCCAGGGGTGGGTTCAAATTTTTTTTTACTACCGGTTCTGTGGGCGTGGCTTATTTTGTGGGAGTGACTTGATGGTCATGTGACAATTATTTAGGATTTAGCACAGGTACTGGTCTACCAGGCTTTTAACTGCTTGCAGAGCTGTACCAATCTACCCATTTATTTTTGCAGGCACTGGTCTACCCATTTATTTTTGCAGGCACTGGTCTACCCATTTATTTTTGCAGGCACTGATCTACTCATGTATTTTTGCAGGCACTGATCTACCCATTTATTTTTGCAGGCACTAGTCTACTCATTTGTTTTCTTTTAACACTGATCAGCTGTAGGGCTGTCCTTTGAAGCTCCGCAGCAAGTGTTTAAACAGTTTTTTTCCCCTCTAGCCATCAGCTGGGACTCAGGAGGCAGCAGCAGATTGGGGATGGGGCCAAATAAAAGGTAAGAATAACGCAGGGGGTGGGGGGGCGGGGGTGAGGGGGGGCAGAACCAGTTTGGTGACGTCATATCGTCACCGCTACCGGCTCAGCGGAACCAGGCCAAACTGGGAGGAACCCACCACTGATCTAATCCCCTCCTATGTTAGGAGGTGTCTAAATGTAAAACCAATATGATCAAGTGGGGATAACAACATGCTGTGCAAATGTGGAGAGTTGCAGAGTCCGTCACCCAGTTTTTGGTCTCTTGATTACTACCAGTAGAATTCACCAAAAGTGATTCCCCCACTCCCCCCGGCCATCGATAAAGCCAAAAAGATTGCCCTATTTAAGGTTTGATCTGGAAAATGAATGAATGAATGAATGAATATAGGGCTTGTGAATAACTTGGCATGAAGTACCATTCCTTTACTTTTGAATAACTAGATTTTATAGATAGAAATCAAAGGAAAGCTTTCTAACCCAAACAGAACATGTTTTTGTATTTAATACTGGTGTGAACATTTTTCCCTTAACTTGAATGCTGCATTGGATCCTTGAGTGACAAATTCATTGACCAGACTTCCAAAAGCAGGGCTAAGGTAAAGAAATACCTAGAACAAAAATAGTAAAAACTAAATTGAATTGAAGTTACATTTAAGTGCAATATGGAGCATGGTCCTTGTGGCATTTTAAATCACATTTTCCTTATGTTATACCAGAAAAAAAATTGGACAATGTTGAAACATTAAAATGTTTGGGTATGGACACAAACGCGCTGGAGCATTGGACTGTGATGCCCTTGATTTAGGAAAATGAGGACATTGCCGAGGCAAGAATCATGTATATAAAGGGTGAGGAGCTGAGACCCCATCATGGTGTACAATCTGTGTATGTCAGGTGAAAGCAACTGGAGCCCCTCCTTAAAAGTCTCAAACAAAAGCTTTATTGTTAGTCACCCATGTTACAAGAATCTCACCAGATTTGACTGCTTTCCCTTGGAAACAGTTAGCTAAGGCGTCAGAGATTCTGGAGGAAGTCACATCTATGCTTCTTTCTGCAATGTAAGGCCTGTAAACTCAACCCCCTTTTAACATCTCCTTCTAATCTTCCTTGAGATTCCACCACAATATACCTTTTTTTTTTTTACAGCCCCTTTACCTTTCATCTACAGTTATCAAAAATTGGAGATGTGATTTCTATTCAGTTTGGGCTAGGAAACTGTAGGAGCCCGAGGGAAGAGTCAAATGTGTCATCAGTCTCGAGTCCCTTTGAATTCACAAGAGATCCAAGTGCAACCTACCTTGGATTCCATTGACTTATCTGCCACTAATTTGCTTTGATCATTAATAGCTCAGATTTTTGTAGTGTTTGTGTGCAATATTTAAGTATTCATTTGAACCACGTTGACTCCTGATTTCCTGCATTTGACAGAAACGAAGTAACAATAGGCAATCCTCTAAAATAGGCTTAACATCATGTAAAAACAATAACATCAAGAAGACAGATTCCAAAATTTGAGAACAAAACTGGAAATAGATCCCCAATCGCACTTGTAACATTTCTATTCTGCCTTATCATCTCGCTTACCATCTCCCCCTAGCCTGGTATTCTTTTAAATGCTGGTCCCCAATTTCTTTTAAACTGAAGCACTACACAAAAGGAATAAAAACTGTACAGAGAATGTTTATGAGGCCTGCACTAAGGAAGCCAAGAAAACATTGAACTTTTATTGGATTCATGTTCACTCAAAAGACTTAAACATAAATAAGAGACAAATGAAGAAATTTTTTCTCACCCAAACATGGTTTGCTGAAAAACTGCATTTTCCTCACAAAATGCAATTATGACTCACAAGCACATAACCAATGTGTGCTTAGTTCAGGATTCCAGCTGATATTTTTTTAATGTTATTTGGGCTCATGACAAATTTGATTTACGGAAACATTTTCCTACCGACGCCGTAAAAGGCAAACTGATTTGGAGACACAGAAGCCACACGGATACCAAGGAGGGAACTTTTCCTTTGTTGATAACAGTGATTGTGAGTCAACCTACCTGATAGAACAGTTTGATTTTGAAACATTTTTGTAGAATATTAATTTGACTGGACTGCTCACTTCTTGTTAAGGCTTTCCTAAACTGGATATTTCCCCAGGAGGTTTTTTAAAGCCATGTCAGACAGCAATTTAGTTAATTGAGGAAAACGCCTTACAAAATGCTGATTGAGTGCTTCCAAAACAACTTGGCCATGAAGCAGCAGTTCTCGCTGTTTTTACAATTTAAGCAAAATGGAATTGAAATGTATCATTAAGTATTAGTGTGCCCAATAACATTTACAGCCATTTCTTTGAAACAACAACAACAACAAAAATATATAACAAATTACAACAAATAGCCATGAAGACTTCCTTAATAAACAATTGTTGTGACATGTTAGGCTTTTAACCAACTGAGTATCCAAATGGGTTTGTTTGCTTGCTTGCAGTGGAGATTAAATAAAGCCCATTAAGGAAAAAGCAACTTTCTTTTCAGACAAAATAGGTGGTTGATTAGCTGTTTGGATGCCTACTATGCAAACATTCCTGAAATTAGTCCACTTCATTCAGAATTGATGCTGTGCTCCAAGTTGCTAAAGTGCTTCAAAGATATGCCTGACACTTCTATGCTGAACTGGAATCCTATCTATCTATCTATCTATCATCTATCTATCTATCTATCTATCTATCTATCTATCTATCTATCTATCTATCTATTAAATTTTTTTGCTACTCATCTCACCCTGAGGTAACTCTGTGATATCTATCAATATGTTGTGACAAGAAGATAAGAAGTGTCCCTATGCATCAGCTCAAAGTCTGATCTAGATCAGGGATCTCCAACTGTGGCAACTTTAAGACTCCCAGAATTCCTCAGCCAGCATGGCAGCATGGCAAGGTTGAAGACTCCTGATCTAGATTAGTTACCTGATGGCTGATCAGAAGCACATAAAGGCCATTGCTTTCTTTCTTCGATGCTTCCTATTGAGCACAGCACTGATATCATGTGGTCTTTGCTTTTGATGGTAGAATTCATTTATCAGAACTAGAAAATGGTGTGAATCTGTAAGTTTATCCTCTTACTATGAGCTAGAACAGTGTTGGCAAACCTTTTTGCCATCGCATGCCGAAAGCGGGGGGAGTGCAGTGGGGTCACATGCATGCATGCCCACATCCATAATTCTATGCGCCCCATCCCCCCCTGTGCTCCCCCCGCTTTTGGCACATGATGGCATGGTGGGCCTGGTAGGCCCATTTTTTGCTCTCCCCAGGCTCCAGAGCCTTTCTAGGAGTCTGGGGAGGACAAAAACGGCCTTCCCACCCCCACCCCCCGAGGCCCTCCGGAGGCCGGAAACAGTGTGTTTCCTGATTTCTGGTGAGCCCAGAAGGCCCGAAAATCAGCTGGCTGGCACATGCATGCATGCCGGAGCTGAGCTCGTGTGCCCACCGATATGGCTCTGCATGCCACCTGTGGCACCCGTGCCATAGATTTGCCATCACGGAGCTAGAACATAATATTTACTTTTGGATGAATTCTCCCAGGTTTCAATATTTTTCCATGTGATCAGTATAGCATATCTGCTGATTGTTTTATTTCTAGTGACATTGATCAATAATGTTGCCCTAATTTCCCAAAGATGATAGTATATAACATCTCCATGATAAGAAACACCACAATCCATTTGAATCATGATCTTCTACTCTTTTTTAAAAGTAATCTTTTCATTGGTTGACTTAACATATATTTCAGTTTATGCCATGGATGGCAAACAATTTTAGTAGTTTTTTCCTCCCGAATTTTAACTCAGAATCTACTATGAAGGACGGCTAGTGGGATTAACTACTTTTCTGAAGGCACTCAGCTGTTCCTATGTACGTTACTTAAAAAAAAGTTTTCCTTTTATCTGAAATATGGATTATCCTGACAACTTTTCTTATCAAGTCTTGGATGAGATATCACAATCTTTTACCGAAAGTCAACTAAATATGCATGGTATTATGTTGATATGGATTCCTGGTTATGTTGCATATCTAACATTCTTTAAAAATATAAACTGACTGCTAGATTATCAATAGCATCAATAGACTCGCAAATATGACTCAACTGATGTTGGAAAGACTTATGGAAGCAGATACACAGAATATAAAGTGATGGAAGACAAAATTATAATTTCTCCATTGTGCTGGAAGACAGCTCTCCCTTTTTTCAAATTTATCCTGTAATTGAACTTCCCAGCATCATGACTATGGAGATTCTCAGTCATCCAGGTCATGGTTGTCCCAAAGGGGCTTTTTCAAGAGGTAACTGAACTTTCTGGTTTTTCTTTGAAGATGTTTCACTTCTCATCCAAGAAGCTTCTTCAGCTCTGACTGGACTTGGCTAAGAAGTGAAACATCTTCAAAGAAAACATCTTCAAAGAAAAACCAGGAAGTCCAGTCCACAACCTTCGAAACAGGTTGTGTTGGATTTACAGTAGAAAAATAGAATCAGTGCATGTGTATGTTGTAGAAAGAAGAGAGAAACTTCAAATTGCTAGCAAATTCTATTTTTTCCCCCCTGTAAAAATGGATTTGTAAAGTAACAAATATTCTGTATTTGATTTAAAAGCAGAAAGGATACTGATTGATTAGTAAACTTGATCAACAAACTACTTCTCACCATGCAGATGGACAGTACATACTGATAAAGCTGTCAATAAAACAATAACAATACAGATAATTTAAAACTATGCCAGTCAGTCAGTCCTGATAAGAGGATAAAATGGAAATAGACTAGAATTGGGGAAGGCTCGTGCCTTCTTAAAGTCTGCCTTTAAATTGCAGAGCACTAAGTTGTATAATGGAAGATGATGTACTAAAAATGAATACAGTACTATTAAAATAGTACTGTATTGCCTTCCCATGTTATGTTATTTTTCAATTATAGTTTCCGACCCCAAAATTTATCATATTGGAACAAAGGACAAAGGACACATACAAAGGACAACTGAAACAAATTGACATCATCAGTATGTTCTTCACAGTGCTCAGCATGAAATAGGTTTGTTCCTCATTGAGATGACATACAAAGATCCATTTAATAGACACTGAGAAGGTTCATGGTTTTCAAATCTCTGTACCTGTGTATCTGTTATATACTTATTGTGTTGAATTAAGAGGGCCTAATGCCAAAATAAAGGATATATAAAAATTAAAAAGAAACACTCCTTTTAAATTTATCAACTAATGAGCTTTTTACTTTCAAAACTCAAAGGATATTTTGTATTCATCCACAATGAATATGCCAGTTGTGAATGTCAAGGCTTTCATATTTGTCAAGTAGGTATGTATAAACCAGTTCTCATTTGATTCAAATTAGAAATTCAAGATTTGTATGAGTTATTTGATGGTCCTTTACTTGAGACCAAATTCAGAACTTTTCAAGGTCCTCACCAAAAACAAATTTGTCATAGGACATAATGGAGAAGCATGGAAATCTCTACAACTTTATGTCAGAATGGAACAAAAGCAACAAGAATGATATACCCTTTATGTAACTATTGGAACATATTACTCCTGCCAAGGATATCTTCAAGACTTTCACTGCCATAAATTTTTGATATATTCTTCCTGTAAGTTAGAGATAGCAAGCATGAGGAGAAGACAACAGCATCCAAATTGTCCATCCTATAAAGAACTGAATCAATTCAGTAAATGTCCTGCACTAACCTAAAAATGAGAAAAAATATTTTAGGGCAGAGATAACAGAATGAGGAATAGAAATAACAACAGCCAAGGTCCGAGCCAAGAATCTATAGAAAAATTGTGAAATCAGTGCAGAAAGTGTTGTTCTACAGTGAGAGAGAGAGAGAGGGAAGAAGTGGGAAAGATAGATAGAGAGAGAGACAGAAGAAGGTGTGGGGGAGAGGGAGAGGGAGAGAGAGAGAGAGAGAGAGAGATTTCAAAATGATCATTATAAAGTAGGATCTTCTCTACTGGCTTTGGAATAGGGTTGATATAACAGTGCAAACTGATCATTAACTTATTATTGTGGGATGTGTCAGTTCTATAAAGTAGACTAAGAAATCAATGGTATATAGGTCAGGACTACTTTTCATGTAACAAGTACAGTAACAGAATCTATGGTAACAAGTATGAATTTATCTTTATGTGAACCAGGAAGGGGCCTATCTGAGATGTTTACATAGTTTCTTGGGATGGGCTGAAGCCTCAGTTATCTGATTGTTGCTCTTTTTTTCCATCCTTCTAGACCATTCCCTATGTCCTCTATAGGACGGTGCACTTTGATGCTTCAATCCCAGGATTGTCTGTGATTTCAGGAGGCTTATCACCCCTTGTTAGCAAGTTTATGTAACCAGTAAGGACCCCCTCTTCACTGACCTTGATAAGATGCTGATAGGACATAACAGCAAAGCTTGGTCTTTTCCAGTCAGAACTCATAATAACTGTTGAATAGCCCTTCTGGGATGCTGCAAATATTGGCATCACTGTTTTAGGCAGAGACTGTGAACAGAGGCAGATAAGAGGCAATGGCAGAGAAAAAGAAAATAGCACTGAAAAGCTAGTATTTATAGCCTTACATTGTTATTGCATCTGAAAGTGTTACTCTGGTACCCGCTTATTGATTTTCAAGAGATTTAACCCTGCCCAATCATGTAAAGTTTAAAAGTAAAATTTCACCCCTGAACTCACACCAACCTGATACCATTGAGCCTATATTTGGGGTGCTGAGGGTTGAGTTGAATTCACAGCACCAAAGGGTAATATTGCATTAGTACAAGAGACAGCAGGGTACAACCTGGGAAAGTTGCCAGTTCATTTATGAAGTTGTGTAATATATATCCTGGAGAAAATCTAAGAGTCAATATTGATTTGATGGCACACAATAAATTAATATATTAAATGAAAATGTGGGAAGCAACTAAGAATTCTCATGGATCATCCACTGAAAATGAACAGGTAGTTTTAGGCAACAGCTAAGAAGATCAGAACAATTTTAGGTTGCATTAGCAGAAGCACTGTATCCAGATCAGAAGACAGAATAATTCTATTATATTCTTCACAGGTTATAATGCATTTGTCCAGTGCTGATCCAATTGTGGGCACCAACCAGTGGTGGGATTCAGCCAGTTCAGGCTGGTTTAACCGGTTGTTAAATTGCAGGTTGGCTCTGCCCCTCCCCACCCGCCCCTTCCAGGAGTCCTCACGCTCCCCATTTTGGTTCCCAGGTAAGTGTAAGGAGGTCTACTAGGTCCAAAATGGGGTGCGAGGGGGTGTGCTCCCTCCACAGTCTGTTTTTGCTCCCAGGAGGCTGCAGGGAGGCCTACTAGGCCCAAAATGGGGCACGGGGGGGTGTGTGCGGCACATGAAGTCTTTCTAGATAAAGGAAGAAAGAGTATGAGAAGCTGAAGAAGGACCAAGCTTGAAGGAGGAACTAGAGAGTATGTAGAAAGTAAAGACCAGAATGGCTCCAACAAATCTTGGGAATAACACAGAGCTCTCTTGAAAGACTGAAAGACTGAGTTCTAGTCCCACTTTATGCACAAAATCATCTGGGTGACTTTGGATCAGTTCCTCTGCCTCAGCCCTAGAAAGGAGCCAATGACAGACTACTCCTAAAACCTTCTAACTGATAACAATCTGTAATTCTTCACCCTACAACTATCCAGTTGTTTGCGTCAGAAATTATCCCACATGACCCAATTAAATTTGAAATGCAAATAAGGCTTGTGTTGCAAATGTCTAAGTTTCATAAACCTGCAGAATTCATTTAATGTTCCTGCCCTTGGGAAAAACTTAATACACACACACACCAGTGAGGGGTTGCCCCCGGTTTGGACCGGTTCACAAGAACTGGTAGTAAAACTGGCCGGAGGCTCCACCCACTGACCCGGATGTCACAAATCAAAGTTGATTTGTGCAGAAGAGCATGAATGCGCATGCGTGTGTGATGCAAACCAGTAGTAAAGGTAAGTAGAACCCACCCCTGACACATACATATATGTACAGTGTGTGTGTGTGTGTGTGTGTGTGTGTGTGTGTGTGTGTATACATGCATTATACTCCTTTTAATTGGAGAGACCTTGTAAAGTAATTAATTGTGAATAGATATTGGAGTTGTTAATTAACAAAAAACATTCTTCTTTTTCCCTTTTTTCACTATGATTGTATCTGTACGTAGGAGCATTTGGGAACCTCTTGATTATTAATGAAGCATACAAGATTTACATTAGGTGTAGATCAAGTAGGGAAGCTTTCTTGACTTTGTACATGTCTTGAATAAATCCACTTTGGCACTGGATTTGGGATTCTGCCTTATTCCCCATGAGACATCAAACTCATCCAGCAACAGACACTGAGAGCAAAACTGACAGAACTTATTCCACTAGTCACTTCTTATTGTTGGCACATATTCTGACTGATCTCTTTGGTTCAGATATGCTTTAAAAAAAGCTTTTCTGTATAAATCCTATATTATGCTTAAATCTGTTCCCTAATTTCTTGCCAGTTTCTAGATTTCTTTTTCTGTTAAAAGGATTTCTACATTTGTTTGGTTGATGTGTTTTTGGTAATGTGCTAGGCATTTCCTTCTGGATGAGAAATTGGTGAGAATTTGATTTGTTTCTTTTTTTTCCAGTTATATATTTCTGAGTAATTCTTTAGCCTCTCTGGCTACCTCTACTTTTTTGAGGTAAATATTTTCCTCATGAGATTTTTCCTTCTGGATGTAATTCAAATATGGGAAGTCAAGGAAGCTGTCCAGTTATGGAAGGTGAGAATGCTTCTTTAGTAAATGCAAGCTACTTTCTGTCGCTTGGCTATGGTGGCCCAGTGGCTAAGATGCTGAGCTTGTCAATCAGAAAGGTCAGTTCAGCAGTTCAAATCCTTAGCACTGTGTAACGGAGTGAGGTCCTGTCACTTGTCCCAGCTTCTGCCAACCTAGCAGTTCGAAAGCATGTAAAAAATGCAAATAGAAATATAGGGACCATGTTTGGTGGGAAGGTTCTATGTCCCTTTGGCACTGAGTCATGCCAGCCACAAGATCACGGAGACATCTTCGGATAGCGCTGTCTCTTTGGCTTTGAAATGGAGATGAGCACCGCCCCCTAGAGTCAGGAACGACTAGCTCATATGTGTGAGGGGAACCTTTACCTCTACCTTTTACTTTCTGTGACTAGAAAAGAGACAACAGTCTTTCACAGAATTTACAATGATGTCCCTAAACATTTTTTCTCCTTTAAAAAAAAAAAACGAGAAAAATGCTCCATGAAAATGAGTTGAAAATAGATGCAGAATAAATATTGGCCGAGTTTTAATAAATAACATCTGCAGTGAAGCAAAATAATGAAGAAAAGCTTTGCCTTCATGAGTTTCCCGAAGCATTTTGTTCTCATGTATTGTGTAGTGTTATGGACCCCGATTTGTTTGTTTTTCCTGATGCAGCAGTACTTTCTTCATTTTGTATTTTTCTGTTATACCGTATTTGTGCTGGACCATTAAAGCATAAAACATTATGCTGAAATGGAACGAAAGCTTTCTGATGATACCCACCAATTTAAATCATTGAAATGTTCTTTGAAGCACAGTCCTTGAAATATTGATTTAGTACTATGCAAGATGTACCAAGATTGGCAACAGTCATTCAACTGCTCTTCATAATCCCAATGACATTATATCAAGGAATTATAATACATCAAGATAATAGAAGCCGGCAAACAAAGAGGAAGAAATGAAAGGGAAAGAAAAAGAAAGACTGAGGAGGCAAAAAGCTGAAATATTATGCTTAGTAATGTCTGTGAGAGGACTTTATTTAATCAAGGCCATATCATTATTTAGGATTTGCTGATTTGACCTGTCAAATCAGATTTAAGAAGGCAGAATTACTCATATTTCTTCTGCTAAGAATCAGGATGGACTATTTTTATTTTTGCAATACATTTTACTACTACGGTGGAAATAAGAAGTTCATGGGCCACAAACTACAAATGGCCTGCAAATACCACTCCCACTTTTTGAGAGGAGAGGGGTAATCTTTTCAGGTCTCATGAATATATTAGAAAAAAAAATCAAATAGAGTTAAGGCAACAGCAAAGAACGAAACAAACTTGTTCTACTAAAATCCCCCCAATAGAAAAATTGGCGCTACCCTGCTCTCTGGTGTCATAATGTTATGGCCCTGCTAGTTCTGCAGTCCCAACTGCTAAAAATGAATTATTTTTATTCTAGGTTGCAAATTAGACTGGGAAGTAGAAGAAAACATTCTGGAAGATATCAGTCACAAATCACATCCATGTTGTTGCTAGGGGAAACTACATGGACATGTCTTTAAAATCATGGAACCAACCTTGACTTAAAGAAGATTACTTTCTGTGCTATGGGTTACTAAATTATTTTATTATATCCATGTGTATGTACAAGTGATTTCAAACTTTAGGGATCAATGGAAGGTGACAAACTGTTGCAATTCTGAGCATCATAGAGGGTATTGTGACAAGGAGAAAGGAGTGATGTAATTATCTGGGAAGACCAAGACCAAATCATGTCTGGATGACTATATCAGAATGTATGACATAATGGACAATTCATTTCTATACAGCAGGGGTGTCAAACTCATGATGTCATATAGTCATCTGACTTATTGTAACATTTCCCCCCTTCACTAAACCAGGAGTGGGTGTAGCCAGCACATGATGCATTTGTGGGCTGTGAGTTTGACATCCCTGCTATACAGTATATAGTGTAAAGAAGTAGAGATAAACAACAATTTGGGATCAAGCACATATTAAGTATGAGACCTTATTCAGGTTCAATCAATCAGAATAGAGCTGGAAGGGACCTTGGAGGTCTTCTAGTCCAACCTGCAAGAGACCCTACATCAGTGGTGAAATCCAAATTTTTTTACTACTGGTTCTGTGGGTGCGGCTTGGTGGGCATGGTGTGGCTTGGTGGGCATGGCAGGGGAAGGATTCTGCAAAATTTCCATTCCCTCCCCACTCCTGGGAGAAGGATATTGCAAAATCTCCATTCACACCCCATTCTGGAGCCAGCCAGAGGTGGCATTTGCCAGTTCTCTGAACTATTGAAAATTTCCACTACCAGTTCTCCAGAACTTGTCAGAACCTGCTGGATATCACCCTTGCCCTATACCCTCTTTCTTAACCACAGATGGAAACAAACACCTTTAGAACTAAATAGAAGTTTAACAGAGAATACTTGTATTATAGAATTCTTAAGGAAATTGGGAGAAATTCAGGACTAAAAATATATCATTCCAGGATCATTGTTTATATGTTCAGTCTCAAAGAAGAAGAAAAAAATACCTTAGACAATTAAGCTCTACATAAACAGAATGGGATCTTCATAAATCTTCTGAAGTTCAAGGGATAGTTTTACAGCATTAGAGAAAGTTATAGAGAGCCTCCAAACCATTTCCACATTTGAGTTATGCTGATAATTTCACACTGGAGTGAGAAGCTGGGCACTGCACACAAATATACATTTTTTAAAAATCTTCATATCACAAATGAGGAAAGAGCATAACATGAAATGCTCTCATGACCTTCAACAAGACAAAAGAATGCTTCAGATAAATCGCAGCTTGTTTTTATGAAAGCAGCTATGAAGAGTACAAGATAAGGGAAAATAATAAAAATGCTTATAGAAAATTAAATGTGTTGAGTTACAAAATAACAGAACAAAAGGGAAATGGGTACTTTAATTCAAATAAAAAATATTTCATCCTACCACTGAAAAATACATGCCTTATAGCAACCACTTTATGTGTCATGTTAAAGGACAACAGATGCATTTCTTAAGGTTCAAGTCTACGAGGGGTGGATTCTATTTACCCTTTACTACCGGTTCGCAACGGGACCACACACGCACTCTCACTTCGCTCGTGCGCTTGCTTGTGGTTCTGCGCATGCACAGAAACTTCCTGATGATGTCCGGGTTGGTGGGCGGAGCCTCTTGCCAGTTTTACTACTGGTTCTTGCAAACCGTTCAGAACCAGGGGCAGCCCACCACTGAAGCCTACTCTTCAAACGTGTTAAAGTAAGTTGCTTGTAAAGTTAATTCTAAAATTCACTAGCCAGCTGAGAAGCATTTTCAATCTATAAAAAGATATAATATTTTGGGTATTACTAACACCCAAGTATTATTAATAATACTTTTGGGTTTTATAGTCCAAGAGGTTTTTACCATGTTACCAAGGATGGACAACTCTGTCTTGATAATTATCCGGCATGTTTAATATTTTAATCCTATTCATGATGTAGTTTGAACACCAAACTAGCTAACAGGTAGATATTATCCTAATCAATTTTTAAAATTATAGTGTGAAGGATTAGGTTACCTTTTATTGATATCATTATTATAAAGCCACATGATGATAAATGTTTCAAGAACAGAAAGAATATTCCTAAAACTGTAAAAGGTTCTTTTTTTAAAAAATTTGATTTATATGCCGCCCTTCTCCGAAGACTCAGGGCGGCTTACAATGCGTTAAGCAATAGCCTTCATACTTTTGTATATTTTATACAAAGTCAGCTTTTTGCCCCCATATACTGGGTCCTCATTTTACCTACTTTAGAAAGGATGGAAGGCTGAGTCAATCTTGAGCCTGGTGAGACCTGAACTGGTGCAATTGCAGACAGCTGGATGTTAATAACAGGTTTTAGTCTGCTTATTAGCCTGTTGACTGCAGCCTTCTCCAAAGTCCAGAAATTTTATGATTATAATACAGAGAATTCCTATTTGTGTTTTCCCCAAAATAAGACTGGGTCTTATATTAATTTTTGCTCCAAAAGATGCATTTATGGCTTATTTTCCAATTAGGACTTATTTTGGGAGAAACACAGTACTAAATGCAG
This sequence comes from Masticophis lateralis, assembly GCA_030761175.1. Classification (NCBI taxonomy): domain Eukaryota; kingdom Metazoa; phylum Chordata; class Lepidosauria; order Squamata; family Colubridae; genus Masticophis; species Masticophis lateralis. The sequence goes on along the minus strand of JAUDYJ010000007.1, from coordinate 66,209,547 downwards.
ATCGTCATCTGCTGATGATCTTAACTGGGGCTTATTTTTGGAGCAGGGATTATATTACAAGCATCCTGAAAAATCATGCTAGGCCTTATTTTCCAATTGGGTCTTATTTTTGGGGAAACAGGGTAGACAGAATATAACAGTCTACTATCAACAAATCTGAAGGCTACCATTAGGCTAGAGAAAGGTTGTTTTACCAGGAAACACTGCAACCAAGAAACATCATCTGATGTTTCCAATTTTTTCTTATATATTGTATTGTATATATTTGTATATTTTTGTGGTCCTGGATCATCTTATCCATATTTGAAGTTGAGCATGTTCACATTTCCCCTCTTGCTATTCCTACCAGTGCCCAATCAATAGCCTTCTTCAAAGGAACCCACATTTTTGGTAAGTAATAATGATAAACAACTTCTCCTTACTGGGTGCTGAGACAAGTTTGCAAGATTTGTTTGAGATGAAATTATTCAGGTTCATCCTGACTTAAATTCTACTTAGGAAGAACCTTGTAAAGATGATCCAGGTGATGTCTTGTGGGGCATGTGGGATAACCCGGAATTCTTTTGAGCTTGTAAAAATCAATAAAGTGGAAAGGATTATTTTAGCCACATCTATGCCACTAGTGAGCTTCATCCATGTGCTGCTTGTTTCTGTCGGGTGGTTGGACAGGATATGTGCTATTTCAAAGGTGAGGACTGTTTTCCTTGAAGGAAAATTGTAACCCAGTTTTATTCCAGTCTCTGAAGATTGCAAAACTTTTTTTATAACTATTTTAATCAATTCAAATCATCCTCATTCTTCCAAAGCCATGAAGGTTCATGGCAGAATGATTGGGATTATATTGCTTGAAGGGTTCATTGTTCACGATACAATGCAAATGTACTCATGGCAACAAGTTCAAGTACCAATGAAATGGTAGTAAAATGTGCTCGGCTGGAATTCAAATCAGCAAACAGATATGGTAGAAAAATTTCCTGAATTCAGCTAAGAAGATTAAAATAAAATATTGATTTATTTAAACAATGTATATAGCTGCCCATCTATACCAATAACTCTTGGAGTCGTACAAGAATTAAAACCAACCATCACCAACAAGTGCCCAAATAATGAATGTTCAATTACAAAAAAGGACAATAAAAACTCAGTGCTATAGCTTAATGCTTATGCTAGTAATCAGGGTATTAAACACAAGCACAAAATGTGAATATACTGTACATCAGCCTTTATTTTGCTGCAAGGTATAGATTTTTATAAAAGGTAACTTCTCGCAAAATATTTGTTTTTTAAAGTTACTAGTCTAGGCAAAAGATCTGGAAAACCCAAACAGTCTCATTTTGAAATATGAACTAAACAGGGGTGTCAAACCCGCAGCCCGCAGGCCAGATGGGTCGTGCATTGGCCATGCCCACCCCTGGTTTAGTGAAGGGGGAAAAAGTTGTGATACATCGGTGATGGCAACATGATGCCATGAGTTTGACACCCATAAACTAAAATCAACATCGCTTCAAAGATAATCTAGACCCGTGATGGCGAACTCAGCTCCAGCATGCATGTGTGCGCTGGCCAGCTGACTTTTGGGGCTTTCAGTCCCACCAGAAGTTGGGAAATGTTGTTTCCAGCCTCCGGAGGGCCTCCGGGGGAGGGGGGTAAGGCTGTTTCGCCCTCCCTAGATTCTAGAAAGCCTCTGGAGCCTGAGAAGGGTGAAAAACGGGCCCACCGGGCCCACTGTGCCATCACGTGCTAAAAGCGCGGGGGGGGGCATGCACAGGGCCGGGGAACATTGAATTATGAGTGTGGGCACACATATGGGGGACCTCACTGTGCTCCCCCCGCTTTTGGCACGCAACGGCAAAAAGGTTAGCCATCACTGATCTAGACCTATCACCAATATCCTTATTACAAAAAAAAAAAAAAAAAAAAGATATTTTCTAGTTTTTTAAACAATATTTAATTTTTTCCCCCAAACATCAAACATCGCCTTCCTTCGCCCCCTATCCATTTAAGCATGCATTCACTTCAGTTTGGTGGGTTTACTGACTTGAATAAAGAACTCGTACTGATATTTTTGAAATACTGAAATGCCACACATGCACAAAGTATGCAATACATTTTGTGTACTTTAACCAAATAATAATCATGCACTTTCTTCATCATGATCAGAGGGTCTGGGAACCAATTACCTTTCAGCTAAATGGAAATAACAGTGTATAACAGCATGCCCAGCAATTATTGTGCCATTTAAATTGGGAGCCAGGCTATTGCAAAAGTTGTTGCCTTTAGTATTTGATTGTTCACATTTCCTAGGCATTCATTTTTCTGTCAGTGTAAAAAAAAATAGTTTAAAATCATTCTGTGAAGAATGTAGCCATTCTGTAACAACAGCTAGAGGAAATTCTTATATTGCAGAGTTCTTGTATCTATTTTAGCAATGAAGGACTGAAGTTTATGTTGAGTGTCTGGTTCATTGTACAGTAAATCCACCTGTAGAGTTTTTGAGTTGCTGGGCTTCAACAGGTAAATCCCAGGAGAACATATCCTGAAATAATTACTGATGGAACTTTTTCAGGTCAGGAAAAGCTGACATAGTACCAAGTGAGATGTGTAAGAGAAGAAAATAATAACAGCTGCAGTCTTCATTGCCTTGCAACCATCATGTAATCTCCAAAGAAGAACCAGAAGGAGGATTTCTTTCAGAAGAGAGAAGAAAACTTATCTAAAATAAAAAGGGTAGTTTTTTTTTATTGATTGTCTATGGAAATTCTCAGTCATCCAGGTCATGGTTGTCTCAAAGGTGCTTTTTCAAAAGGCAACTGGACTTGAAGATGTTGTGCTTCTCATCCAAGAAGCTTCTTGAGTTTTGAACAAGAAGCTTCTTGGATGAGAAGCCAAACCTCTTCAAGGAAAAACAAAAGTCCAGTTGTCTTCTGAAAAAACACCTTCAGGACATTTTTATTGATTGTGTGCTATCAAGTAGGTTTTTTTTTTTTTACTCCTGTTAATCATTCTCCTTGATGATCTTCCCTAATATGATGTTTCAGATCTTTCAAGGATGCATTCATTACCACTGTAACTGAGTCCCTCCATCTTGTAACTGATTCATTCTCTTCTTCTATCTCCTTCTACCATTTTCAGCATTAGAGCCTTTTCGAGAGAGCTGGCAAAATATAATTTTGCCTAATGTAATTTTTTTCACATAACGCTTGCTGGTGATTACTATAAGGTAAAGGTAAAGGTTCCCCTCATACATATGTGCTAGTTCCCAATTCTAGGGGGCAGTGCTCATCTCTGTTTCAAAGCCGAGGAGCTAGCGCTATCCGAAGACGTCTCTGTGGTCATGTGGCCAGCATGACTAAATGCCAAAGGCACATGAGTGCTGTTCCGTTCCCACCAAAGGTGGTTCCTATTTTTCTACTTGCATTTTTTACGTGCTTTTGAACTTCTAGTTTGGCAGAAGCTGGGACAATTAACCGAATCTCACCCTGTTATGTGGCACTAGGGATTCGAACTGCTAAACTGCCGAACTTTCGATTGACAAGCTCTGCATCTTAGCCACTGAGCCACCGGGTCCCTGGTGATTACTATAGATATGGTTTAATTTGCAAAGACTACTACTTAAATCCTACAGGATCTCTGTCATCTATTGTTCAGACTTTATGCAATGGCATTTCTCCATTTCCATGCTAAAAAAACCAAATAATTTGTCTTGTACTTTGGGGTTTTATTCAGTATAATGGAACTGTAATTAATAATGCAAAGTTATCACTGTGGAGATTGCCTGTCAATTTTGCATAAGTTGGCTTTAAAATTGCTGTGCCATCAATATCAATATAATTTATTCACTAATTTATTTTTAAATATGCTAAGTATTGACAAATCACGATCACCTATTTTTGCTAACATCTTAGGGGTATTTCAATATGCTGAATCCATGAAATGTTTTAATAATGATGTAAGCTGTAAAACTAGGACAGATCTGAACAAAATGTAGATCTATTGAAAACTCCGGTGGGATGGTTTGATGAATCAAATCAGTGACATTTCGGTAGAATCAACCCAATCTAAGCAAAGATCTTAGATCTGCCAAGATCTTCTTAGATCTTAGATCTTCTAAGATCTGCCAAAGAAGAGAACTCCTTTCAGTCATTTTCGAGGAACAGGTGGCAGTTGCAGCAAGAACAGCCTTCACATAACTTCTTGTTGTGTGCCAGTTGCAGCCTTTCCTGGATCAGGATTCACTGTTCTCAGCCGTTCAGTTCCTAGTCATCTCATGACTGGACTATTATAATGAACTCTACATGGGTCTGTCCTTGAAGAGCATTCAGAAGCTATAGTTGATGCAGAATGAGGCAGCATAGGTAGTTTTTTTTGTGGGGGGATCAAGACTGCCCCCTGTAACACCACTTCCCCACGAGTTACATTGGTTAGCAGTCTGCTTCCAGGTGCAAATCAATGTCTTGGTGATCACCTTTAATAGATTTTCATGGCATGGGTCAAGGTTACTTGAGGGACCACCTCCCCCCACTGGGATTGGCCCGTACCACTTGTGCCAGCAGAGAAGGCATGCTATGAGTCCTATCAGCCCAATTATTCTGGCTGACGGGGTTCAGGAAGAGAGCCTTCTTTGCTATTGCTCCTGCTCTCTGGAACATCTTACCTTCCCCCGATGTGAAGTTGGCTCCAACCCTTCTATTTTATTTTATTTTATTTTATTTTATTTTATTTTATTTTATTTTATTTTATTTTATTTTATTTTATTTTATTTTATTTTATTTTATTTTATTTTAATTTATTTTATTTTATTTTATTTTATTTTATTTTATTTTATTTTATTTTAATATTTATTTATTTATTTATTTATTTATTTATTTATTTATTTATTTATTTATTTATTTATTTATTTTTGTAAGGGCCTAAAGACCAAGCTCTGCCAGTTGGCTTGAGGCGCAGTGGGGGAACAGTGCAATGGAGGTGGCTGATTGAGTAATAACAGATACCCTCCCACTCCATCCCAGCCTTCCCCATGTGTCCTTGATTTTAATATCTGATTTTAACTTATGTTTTAATTCTATCTGTAAATGTAAGCCACCTGGAGCTATCCTACAGTAAGATGGGTATCCAATAAGTAAACAAACAAATAATAAAAGATAGAGAGAGAGAGAGAGAGAGAGAGAGAGAGAGACAGGTAGGAAGCTAGGTAGGTACAGTAGGTAGTTGGGTAGGTAGATAGGTTTAGGTAGGTGTAGGTAGGTGGATAGGTAGGTAGGTAGGTAGGTAGGTAAGTAGGTAGATTTTCCTTTGTTCCCTTCACAATGTTCTCCATGTTAAGTCTGCCGAATGAAATTAGGTGAGATGTTTTATATCATAGAGGGAACACCATTCTGCTCATCAAAGCAAAGAAGCAATGAGATTTTCTTCAATGAGGCACGTGGGGTCTCATCAAACCTTCTCCAGCAGTTGCAATAGCTGAAAGAAGCTTTGATTTTATACGGATTGTGCATGTACAAAGCCTCTTCTAAACTCCTAAACCGGGTCTTCTACGGCAAAGCATTTTATCAAAACAAAATTAAGTTGCTTTCCAGAGATTTAATATATAAACTGGTGGCTGCATCGTCATCAGTTCTAATGGCCAGCTTTCTTTAGCTTTCGCTATCCAATAGCTATTGTTGTTTTTTTCCTAGTCTGGCTGTCTTAAAACCAAGATTGTGTCCGTGTCTTTAATAACCACTCTTGAAAACAAGGTTCATTTTGCTGAAAAGTGTTGCCCACAGAGTGCATACTTAACGGCACATTTTTGAAAAATAATTTGCTGGACCTGGATGTTCTTGGTCCCCCTGTGTATATTGCCATCTGTTTTTAAAAAGAGCAATATACATGCCTAGCCTTCAGCTATTTTGCCAGTGATTCAGGAAATTGGATGCAGGAGCCAACAGCTTGACACAGATAGTCCCACTCTCTGCTTTCACCATAAATACAAACTGCAGGCTTTTAAAATTACAAGGCAGGATGGTTTTCCTCCACAGGAGCCCCCAGCTTAAACTGCTATTGTCTATAGGGACCATAGCAAGGGATATCAAATATCAGAGTAGCTTGTATATCGCAGAACCTTCAATCAAGTGTGACACACATTCAAGAATTGGGGATCTGGATGAAAATTCAGCTGTTTGCAACAATAATTTACAGAACAGTCAGCAGTTCTCTGCCTGCTGTTCAAAGTGTGTAAAGATAAACATAAGGACAGCATGAGTGAGTTTTAGACTGTAATGATGCAGGATATTATTAGGTGCCAAATACCTTACCAGAATATTCAGCCTTAATATGTCCCATTCACATGTTCATTCGGCAGTCATACATGCATTCCTATTTCACATCTAATGACTGGAATTGCCTGTTAGATTTTATAACAAATGTAACAGCAATAGCACTTAGACTTATATACCACTTCATAGTGCTTTACAGCCCTCTCTAAGCAGTTTACAGAGTCAGAATATTGTCCCCAATAATCTGGGTCCTCATTTTACCAACCTAGGAAGGATGGAAGGCTGAGTCAACCTTGAGCTGGTGAGATTCAAACTGCCAAATTGCAGGCAGTCGGCAGTCAGCAGAAGTAGCCTGCAGTACTGCATTCTGACCACTGCACCGCCTCAGCTTTTATGTATATTTAGTGTTATTATATTTAATAATAATAATACATCCCTTGTTGTATTATTTCTCTCGCTGCATATACTTTCTTTAGAGTGGTATAACTACAGGTAGTCCTTGACTTATGACCGAAACTGAGTCCAAAAATTCTGTTGCTTAGTGAAATAGTTGTTAAATAAGGTTTTCCTCATTTTATGACTCTTTTGCTACAGTTGTTGAGTGAATTACTTCAGTTATTAAGTTAGTAAGACAGTTGTTAAGTGAGTCTGGCTGCCCCATTGACTTTGCTTGTCATACGGTCTCAGAACCTTGATCACATGATCCTGGGAGATTGCCACCATCATAAATATGAGTCAGTTGCCAAGTATCGGAATTTTAATCACATGACCATGAGGATGCTGCAATGGTCACATGTGTGAAAAATAGCTATAAACCACTAGTTCTACTGCTGCTGTAACTTTGAAACCTAACGCACTTGAAACCTAACGCAGGGGTGAAATCTAAAAATTTTCGCTACCAGTTCTGTGCGCATGGCTTAATTGGTGGTCAGGTGACTGGATGGGCGTGGCTTGTTGTCAGGGGCGTGGCCAAGTCAACGTCACTTCTTTGCCCTTTTTTAACCTACAAAACACAACACAACACAACTGGCTCACCCACAATGTAAAAGCAGCTGTGCTAGACCCAAAATGGCCCCTGCAACAAGCAGGAACCTCACACAGGCACAAAAAGTCCAAAAAAAACCCCAACTTTCACACTTTACACACACAAAATTCCACATACAGCTTTGTGAGATTTTGTGTGTTTGTGTAGTCAGAGTGAAACATTACAGAAACACACAAAATCTCAGAAAGCTGCACAAATATTATTTTATTTTATCTTATTTTTATATAAAAGCAGCTAAATTTAAAACTTCCTAAAATTTAAATGGTTATGTCTAAAAAAAGAACAACTAAAAAAAACCTCAATTAACTATTTTTTTAAAGCTCCCAAAGAGGAAAAAACTTACCCAATTGATGGGACAAGGCAGGCAGGCAGGCAGGCAGGCAGGCAGGCAGGCAGGCAGATAGAGCTGCTCACAGGTGAGCTTGATTGCAGGCAGGGAGATTCAGTTGCTTGCTGATGCAATGGATTGCAGGGATTACAGCAAGCGAAGCAAGGCAGGCGTTGCAACCAGCAGCTCAGGATTCAGTCCGAAGAGCGAAGGTAAGCAAGCTGGAGGCTGGGAGGGAAGGGATTTTTGCTACCAGTTCTCCGAACTGCCCGCCGCCATCGCTACCTACTCGCCCGAGCCGGTCCGAACCAGGAGCATTTCACCCCTGCACTTGCGAGAAGCGCAAGTTTGGCACGCTTGCAAGTGAAGCGAGTATGCCCATGGTGATTGCACGCAAAGCACATGTACAAAGAGAACTGGTTGTAACACCGGTTGGAACCATCACTGATCTGGAGAGAAAAAAATAATGGACACTTGTACCAAATGTTGTCAATGGAAGAAGGTATTTTCAATTTCTTTAGTTTCTTTTAGTAACAAAGATAAGCATCATTGCTAAAGAAAGCCCAGTGGAAAGCATTCCTTTCTAATGTGTCTCCCTGGAATTCAATCAAAGTGGAGTGAGGATTGCACAGTAAATGATAGGATATTCATCCTGCTTTTTTTTTTTGCCACTCATAACTAAATAAGTACAAGAACATTTCATTCAACCCTTAAGAATTTCTCTGGGATCCTTCACCCCTTTGAAAAAATCTCTAAAGCAAATTCTCTTTCATCATATTGTATGAGAACTGGGAGCACAGAAACACAGGAGAACTCTGCACTGTTTATTATATTATAGAGGATGAAAAACAAATCTTACCTCTGGTTCTTGGCCAAGGGCAAACTGAGTGGTCCCTCCTTGGTGAGAAGATGTTGCATTCTATGGCAAAATACTGGGGAAATAAGGATAAAAAAAGCGAAGATGGTGGATTCAACTAAGTCAGGGGTGTCAAACTCGCGGTGTCATGTGACATATCAGGACTTTTTCTCCCTTCGCTAAACTGGGAGGGGCCAGCACATAATGCATCCAGCCCGCAGGCCACGAGTTTGACAGCCCTGAACTAAATGATTGGTTTCTTGATTCTTTATTATCTGCAGATAATGTATATTAAAAAGGCCATGGCTTTGATCATATGATTGCGCCTTGAAGATTAACCTTTTGTTTCCTTCTTATTTGAAACTGTAAGGTCTCAAAATATATTGACTCACCAGAATGCCAAAGAGAGAGACTTAACACAAGACTTACAAAAAGAAGATGATTTTATTTATGGTCAAAAACAAAATACTGGGTGGGACTATATCCAGAACATACAGATACAATGCATGTGAGGAAATAGCCACACATTGGGGAAGGTATGGCGTCCTTTTATACCATCAGAGACATCAGCTTGTACGCAGTTCTGGCCGCCTGGCCCATCCCTTCCTTTGGCAGTGCAGCAAGGAAGAGGGAGTGCTTAGCAACCCCGCTTCTTGAGATATCCACCAGGCACGGAGTGGTACAGAAAAACAAGATAACACAGAGGTGAGATCACTGGTAGAAACACAGAGGCAATTCTAATTCTTAGCAAAGCCATTCTTACAGAAGTAAAACAGCAAGTCAAACCAATTCTACTGACTCTACTATTATGTCCCAGAAATTCTACCTGTTCTATTATTATTATGTACCTTCAAAACCTTGATAAGATTTGTTGGATTTAGGCTTTCTTTTCTTTAATTTTTTTTTAAAAATTATTTAGGCTTAGGGGTATTTTTCCTTTCCAATTCGCCCAAGCTCAATTTTTGACTATTGCCTTGGTAATGGCATTTCCTCCTATCCTTCAGGACAATTCCCTGCACAGCTATTCACAGAAGCATAACTTTGAAAAGGACTCTGTAGGCTCTTAAACCCAGCTTGTACAGGAATCCAAGTTAACCCTCACAAATGCCTATAAGACCTTTGTTTGAAAACATCCAGGGAAGGTTCAATTTCTTGAAGAATTAGTTCTACACGTTCAAGGCATAGAAGAATAGAAAAAGAAATAAACATATAATTCAGAGAATTGTAATTGCTCCTCTCCTGATCGGTTGAAGGAAGTGCTGTTTTCTGACCCTTTTCCAGTGGTGGGTTTCAAAGATTTTTACTACCGGTTCTGTGTGTATGGCTTGGTGGGCATGGAATGGATTGGTGGCTGTGGCTTGGTGGGCGTGGCAGTAGAAGACACTGTAAAATCTCCATTCCCATCCCACTCCAGGGGAAGGTTATTGCAAAATCCCCATTTCCTCCTGATCAGCTGGGACTCAGGAGGCAGAGAATAGATAGGGGTGGGGCCAGTCAGATGTGGTATTTACCAGTTCTCTGAACTACTGGAAATTTCTGCTACTGGTTGCCCAGAACTGGTCAGAACCTGCTGAAACCAACTTCTGCCCTTTCCCCACTACAATCTAATGGAATAGCACCTGGATGACTGTTATTAGACATATAAAGCTTGAGGAAGCCAGTTTTTCAAGAGGGCTACAAATATAGATAGCATGGAAGTGCAGACCTCAACAACCATAGCTGACTTTTTGAGTGTGGATTTTCTGTTACAAATTGCAAGGGGAAAAAACACTTTAGATGCAAGATCTGTAAGATATACAGGGGTGGGCTGCTGGGGGGTTGGCAGGGGTTCGGGAGAACCTCTAGCTAAGATTCGGAGAACCACCAAATCCCACTCCTGGCTGGCCCGGCCCCACCCCACCCACCCCTCCCATTCCAGGAGTCCCCATGCGGCCAGTTTTGGATGCAGGTAAGTGGAGGCTTGGGGAGGGTGAAAAACCGACCTACCAGAAGTTTGGGAAGGCCCATTTCCGGCATCCAGAGCCTGGGGAGGCCATTTTTGCCCTCCCGGAGCCTCGAGGAAAGCCTCCGGAACCCGGAGAGGGCAAAAACACTCCTCCCCGCTGTGGTGCAGGAGGCCGACTAGGCCATGGCAACCCCACCCAGCAATCAGGCAGAGAACCCCTTCCTAAAATTTTTGAAGCCCACCCCTGAAGATATACATTATCTATATAGAGATGCATTAAATGCATGTGTATTTGTTTGACTGTATATATAAATTCATAACACAGAGAAAGAAATACAAGGGATACAAGGGATACTGGCTAAAATTCTTAAAGAATGCAGAGAGAGCAGAATTCAAAAGCCTGAACTAGCAAACTCATCTTGCCTTGATGAACCACAGCATTTTTATATAAACAATGCAGCAGGAAATATTGTAGTTCCAATTCCACCCTCATTAGCTTTAGATAAATATTGCTATCCTTCAGCAGTTGCTTTGGGTAACAATTGCCATTCCTCAGCAGTCTGAACTTTGCAAATCATACCTAATAAATGGACTGAGCAGGGTGTGACTGACGCTGATTCTAATGGGGCTGTGTGTGTGACATTCCAAATATTTGCTTTATTTTCATTTGGCATAAATGATGAAGAAAGATAAAAGAATTGCATTTCCGAGGTTGTGTTGGTGCCCAGATAATAGGTTCCTCTGCTTCTAAATACAGCTTTGTGATACCACAATGAAATAAAACTGGTGCTGTTGGCACTAAGTATTCATATCACAAAGATGTATAAAAAGAAAACAGTTATTCCTCTCCTTTCAAGACCCCCTTGCCCTCCACACTTGAGAAGTGTCATAAAATATTGGGAAGGTAAGAATCTCCCTTGCTGAACAATAGATTTTTGGTTTCATTTGCTAGCGCTATGCTGACTATAGACAAATGAAACCTATTAGCCACAAGAACTATATAAAAATACCATATCTTAAGCAATATGTATCCAGAAATATTATATTGGAGATCAAAAGCAAAGAAAGACACAGTTATGCCAATAGGGGTATTACAGGGTCTTATAAACCTGCATGTGATATCTGAAAAAGTATTGGAGTGCTAGATAGATTCAATAGATTCTAATATTCACTGTCCCGTGATTGATTTAAAGCTGAGTTCCCCAACCTTTCCAGCTTTACGGACTGGGGTGGAAGAGGGAATGGTTATGCATGACCAGTTAGCACACCAGCTGCTCACAAAAATGGACTGTGCATGCACATTTTTGCCCGCTGCTCACACAAGTCAGGATACACCAGAGGTGGGTTTCAGCAGGTTCTGACCAGTTCTGGAGAACTGGTAGTAGAAATTTTGAGTAGTTCGGAGAACCAGTAGTAAAAATTCTGACTGGTCCCACCCCCATGTATTCTCTGCCTCCCAAGTCCCAGCTGATCAGGAGGAAATGGGGATTTTGCAGTATCCTTCCACTGGATTGGTAGGGAATGGAGATTTTACAGTATCCTTCCCCTGCCAGGCCCACCAAGCCATGCCCATAGAACCGGTAGTAAAACATTTTGAAACCCACCACGGATACACGTGTGTGCTCGCCTACTGTTTCTGTGTCCTATTTGCAAATAGCTCATGGCCCACTAGTGGGCCGTGACCACCAGTTGGGGAGCCCTGATTTAGAGTACTCAAAGATCTCTATGGAATTTATGAGTGATTTTTAAAAATATGTAAGAGACCTTCATTCACATTTCCTTCTCCTTGCTTCTCTCTATAGTTGCTTGGCCTTCTCCAGGTTTGCTTTAGAATAGTGCAGATTATTAGGAGAGTTTAATCTTTTGGGGTGGCCACTGAGTGCATTTGAAATTTTGAAAATAAGTTGTGTTGTCTCACACAAAATGTCTAAAATGGACGGCCTTGACCTTTAGTTGTCATGATAAATGTAGCTTGGGCAGTGGTGGGTTGCTACTGATTTGCACTGGATCAGGCGAATCAGTAGCAGCTGTGGTGGAAGGCTCAGCCGGCCCGCCTGGATTCTTCTATGGATGCGCAGGAGCGCCACATGAACAAGTGCGCACATGCAAGCGAGTGAACAAGAAGCAATGGGATTTGGAAACCGCCCCTGAGCTTGGGGGAAAAAAAACAGTGGTGAAATGTAAATTTATTACTACTGGTTCTGTGGGCGTGGCTTGGTGGTGGGGGATAATGTGACTGGGTGGGTATGGCCAACTTTTATTTTTTTACTTTTAAAAGCATTTTTTTGGCCGAAGAGGTTGTAGAAAAAATGCTCTTAAAAGTTTTTTAAAAAAGCCTCTGATGATCATGTAGCTCAGCTGGGCATGGACGGGGGGTGGGCAGGGATTTTTGCTATTGGTTCTCCGAACCACCCACCGCCATCACTACTGGATCGGGTGATCCGGTCCGAACCGGGAACATTTCACCCCTGGAAAAAACACCCAAAGTATCAGAAAAGAGTCCTTTTGGGCTGTGTTTTTCTTTGTCTTCTAGCTCTGTAGGAAGCTCTTGTTCCAACATATAGTTTGTGATTTTTTTTAACACACTGCTAATAAAACACTGGTTGATACCCTCATGCTATTTTTCATTTCTAAGATTTCCTATGGTTTCCCCAATGCAGGCTTGCAAATAAGTACTTTAAGAATGTTCTCTGCTTTTTAAAAAAAGTTAAAGTAATCCATATTTTAAAAATTAATAACAGGAGGCAAGAAACCCAATTGATGGCAAATTTGTACCCATGTTGGTGCCATATTGACACTCGCATCTTACAAGAGCTTGTGAAATTTAATGAGGTTAACAGAACTGACGTGTAATTGTTCATCCTGTGAATATCCAAATTTTAGAATACAGATTTTAATGTTAGATTTAATCTTCAAAGTAGCTGAATAAAATTTAAGTGGCAGGAGGACATCTAAGTGCACCAAGATTATATTTATGCGTGCAATTAATATAAAGCTAATTAATATTCACATATTGGTAGAGGTTGTTCCTGAGCTCCTAGATTTCATCAAATGTTATGCACGTCATAACTACTAAGGCTTAAGCTGCACTTAGCTACCAGATATTATTAGATTCTTTTTCAACTTTGAACTTTTGGATCAGGGGTGGGTTCTACTTACCTCTACTACCGGTTCGCAACGAGCTCGCGCATACATGCGCAGATCGCCGATGACGATATTTGGGACAGTGGGTGGAGTCTCCTGCTGGTTTTACTCCCACCAGTTTTACTACCGGTTCTTGTGAACCAGTCCGAACCAGGGGCAACTCACCACTGTTTTGGATGTTTAAACACTTTCATGATTATTATAAAATTTTTGAAAGTTACATTCAAGTCCCTGCTCCCTGTCATTCATGTTCTTGTAACATCTAGATTTCTGCAATATGGTCTCCTTGGGGCTGTCCTTGGAGAGCATTTGGATGCTTCAACTGGTGCAGAATGCAGCTGCACGGGTAGTATATGGTATCGGTAAATTTGCATGTATGACACCATTACCACAATGGGTGCAATTCAAGGTGTTATTTGCCACTTTCCAAGCCCTTCATGGCTTTGGACTGGGATATCCGACAGATGGTCTGCTCTCCATTGTTTCTTTCTGGATTTTGTCCAATCCAGCCTGGCAAGATGGGAATACCCTGAGTTCCATCAGTGGAGAATGCTGCCTAGCTATGTAAGGAGGCATATTATGGCCTTTCATGCCAGAGTACTCTACATAATAATTATCCTTCCTCTCAGAGATTAGGTTGACTTCAAACCTGCTGGATTTTCATAACATCCTAAATACCAGGTTATTTGTCCAGGCTTGGGCCCTGCATGTGTGAAGAGGACCATCCAAGTGGTGGGTTGTCCCCGGTTCGAACCAGTTTGTGATCTTGTTACAAATCAGTAGTAAAGGTAAGTAGAACCCACCCCTGGGACCATCCCTTGATTGTGCTAACAACTGATGATGACATTCTCCTCAGCTGCTGTGTATTTTAATTTTTGTATTTATGATGGTAATTTATTTTTAATTTGTTTTAATATTGTGTGTTGCCTAGAATCACTTGCTGAAATGGGTAGCCTACAAATTGAATAAATAAATGATGGAATCAGTCTAGAAAACACATGGAAATTATTCATCAGTGAAATTAAGCTTCCCGTTTCATGTTCTCATGAATTAAAAAATGTTACATATCTTTGATTGTGGGATGGATTTTGTTTTATTTTTCTTTTTAAGAACATGGAAACAATTCAGAAAATAGGCCTTTTGTGTATATTGGGGGAAAAAATAACTTGAACAATTCAAAGGCATCTGATTCGACAATTTAATCTAAACCATTCATCCAATTTAGAAAGTTAGCTTGACTCAGGGATTCTATTGAATTGGTTTTGAATAAAATCTTGGAATGAAATCAATATGCATTCATATTAACTGTACTTAGCTAATTATAATTTAAATTAAGTCAATTTAGTTGATTTCTTGATATCACCATTTATTTTGGCTTGATCTCATCCACTTCTTTAGTATATCCAATCACCCCACCAACATTGATCTTACCATGCCCCCTCCCCTGCCCATAAATTGTCTCCTTCTAGATTTTAGAAGGATTTTGGATTTCTTGATCCAAATCACCCTTTAGCCTATCTGCTTGGAAAGCTATAAGTCCAAAGCCAAGGCAAAATATCATGTTGTAACTCATGAATTGTTGTTGTTGTTAGTTGTGAAGTCGTATCCGACCCATCGCGACTTCATGGACAACATTCCTCCAGGCCTTCCTGTCCTCTACCATCCTCTGGAGTCATTTAAGCTCACGTGTACTGATTCAGTGACTCCATCCAGCCACCTCGTTATCTGTTGTCCCCTTCTTTTGCCCTCAATCTTTCCCAGCATTAGGCTCTTCTCCACTGAGTCCTTCCTTCTCATTAGGTGGCCAAAGTATTTGAGTTTCATCTTCAGGATCTGGCCTTCTAAAGAGCAGTCAGGGTTGATCTCCTCTAGGACTGACCGGTTTGATTGCCTTGCAGTCCAAGGAACTCGCAAAAGTCTTCTCCAGCACTATCATTCAAAGGCCTCAATTCTTTGGTGCTAATGCCTTTCTTATGGTCCAACTTTCACAGCCATACAACGCAACTGGGAAAACCATAGCCTTGACTATATTATGTATGTTCTATGTAATCTGAACCATCATACCAATCATCTCCTATCTCTTAGTTGTCTAGAAAAACCAAATAACCTTGACTTTAGTTACTGGGAAAGCATGTCAAGAGTAATTATATCAGAAAAGATAGGGCCTACTTGTGCAGGAATAAGAAAGGCAAGCAGTTTATATTCCTTAGATGGCTTATATAAATGGTTCAGGCCTAATGCCTGCTTGAGCAGACTTGTAACAGGCTTCTAACAAAGGTACTTTTTGAACCATATTCATCATTTTCCAAAAATAAGACAAGAATAAAATTTAATATTCTGAATAGGACACTTTCAATAGTCACTTTCAATAGTTTCATATTCAATACAATACTTTAAAAAGTCATATTCAAATATACTGCATGTGACATTTACATTTAAAAAATCACTTTAAAAAGTCCACATTTTTACAGTTTAAAAGGTAGTTTGGAACTTGAGTAACAGATTCAAGAATTTTTTCTTTTTCAGGCAGTGTCAAGAACTATCCAAAGGATAACACAGTAGTTATAGAACTGGGTAGCCTGGGGAAGAATATTTGGCTTTATAAAAAGTTAATTTCTGCAGACATATGCTGTTGAATAAACAAAACACAACTATAAAACATTTTTTTTCCAAGTGGGTAATAATTGAACACATACTGTGGTGCTTCTTTTTCTGTGTTGCCTATAGATTCATTTTCTTTATGTTTTCTCATAAATTCATTTGCCTGGCATTTTATTAGAGAAGTAATAGAAATTCATAAAAACAGGGCATCCAGAAGAATATTAGAACTATATTTCTTAATAAAATAAGAACATTATTAGAGAAATGGGGGAAACAAACAAATGCAGCAGCTATAGGGACCCATTTAAAAAGAGCCAAATAGCTTTTGCATCCAACTTCCAGATTATGATTCTCCAACGTCATTTACAAAGATTCAGATTTAATGTATCCCGTTTTCTTTAAATGGAAAATGGTTTCTCAATCACTAAAACTGGGATTTTGGTAATGCAGTCCTACAATGTTGGGTAAAACTGGTAAACAATGCATTTCAAGCAACAGCGATGCTGTATTATCTAGTCCAGTGATGCTAACCTTTTCCGGACGGAGTGCCGAAAGCGCCTGCATATGTGAGCAAATGTGCATGCGTGCACCCGAAGCACCAAAATGCAATGTGTGTGCAGCCCCCATGCATGCGCCTGCCCCCCCATGCATGTGTGCGACATCCTGCATGCACCCCACCCCCCTGCACATGCGCGCATGTGCTCCTGAACCCCCAAAATGCAATACGTGGGTCCCCGCATGCCCCACCCCTGCTCATGCAATTGCATCCCCCCATGTATCCCACCCGCTGTGCATGCCCGGCAGAGCCCCAAACTGGCTGGCGGGAGGCCTGCATGCATGCGCAGCGGAGCTGAACTGGGGCAGTGGCTCACATGCCATAGGTTCACCATCACAAATCTAGTCTAGGAGCCCCCAGAACTGTGTGCATCACTCCATCATGCACCAATTATAGCTTCCAAATTCTCTTCAGTTTGTTTCATTACCCTAACTAGGTAACATCATCAGTGGTAGTAAGGACTGCTGTTCGCTATCAGTTCATATTCTGGTGTCTTGCCTGCTCTGTGAGTGGGGATGGTCTTAGAGATTCTTTGGTTGGGCTGTTTACTGATGGCTCTTTGGCAGTTTCTTGATTGGGGTATTGGGCTCAAATTAACCTTGGAGTTAATCTATGCTGATCTGAGTGCTGATTACTGGTGGAGAGATGCTGGAGTCTCTTTCCTCTTTTGGACTGGTTGATTGTCTCTTTTGCATAATCGATAAATGTTAATGTCTATGTGTCTGTTGATGGCTGATTTGTCAGAGTGCCAGGCTTCTAGAAATCCCCTGGCATTTTTGGACTTGGCCTGGTCTAGACACATCGTCCTAGTCCAAAAATGCCAGCAAATTTCTAGTATTAATTCCAATATTATATTTGAATATTAGTCGTCTTTTGCTTGATATTCTTTTTATCTTGCTAAGTTCACTATTTTTTTTTTATAATTAACAAGGATGATTAACAGCTGACAATAATAAAGATCAGTGAGAGTCATATGAATTTAAAACTCCTTCCAAAATTTTTAAGATTCTGAGAGGTCTCAAGACACAATGATAATTTCATCTCTGATCTCAGATTCAAGTGGTCTAGTAAACAGGAGAGGGAGGGAGAGAAAGAGAGACGGGGAGGGAGGGGGGAGAGAAAGAGACGGACTGACAGAGACAGACAGAGACACAAAGAGAGACAGAGAGACAGAGAGAAATAATTTATCTGATACTTTCAGATACTGTGCTAATATACTATATTTGACTCTCCTCCTGTCTGTGGGCTCAGGAGCAATAGCCTCCATTAGTCCACTTAAAAAAAATCTGGTTCCATTTTATTCCACATTTTAGATATATTTCCCCAAAATATCACACACACATGCTCCCAAAAAGTCCATAAAGATTTCTGCGCAAAAGAGTCCTTTCTGTGTGCATTTTATCTCGGTGGATGCATATCAAAAATATTTTGACACGGTTTTTAGAGCTGGAAACTGCAGTGCAAAAGTCTGGAGAATTGTCACATCCAGAAGATAAAAACAGGCAGCTTGACACATTAATTCAGAAAGTGCAGACTAAGTCAGTTTCTATGCAATTCAGAGAGATTAATTGCCACAAGTGTCCCTAGTTAGAAACTCATAGTTCTACAATGATGGAGGAATGACATTTACAGAATTTAAAGATCACATTTCTACTTTGGAATATATGCAAGAGATGAACATCATGAAAGAGTTTAAATTTATGAGTCTATTAAGGCATAATAAAGAATCAAGTGATTCACATTGTGTACAACAAGATGCTGCATTTATTATTTAGATAACTAAAAGTATTCCAGATTGGGATGTTTCCTACTCATTCTTTCTGATTCCTTTAGAAGCATCAGTTGAGCCCAATTCTTTTGGCTTAACTTAAAGTTTGCAATTATGGACTGGTTAAGTTGTTAAAAGTACTGATTTAACCTATTGTTTTATTAAGGAAAGTTGTTCTTTCTTTCCTTATTAAAATAATTTCATATTTAATCACTCCTGGTGTATGAAATTATTACTGTTAAAAGAAAATTTGCATAATGCTTCCAAAAACTTAATAGCTATAATAATTTTAATCTACCATTATGGGGTGTTTATAATATATATTGAACTGAAATGTTTTTGGTAAATGGATTATTAAAACCAACCTCTTTAGCATAGAAGTAATAAAAAAATATTTGAATATGTTCTTTGTTTTCCCAAGAGCCAAGCAGAACTCCTATTGTTGAATAATTCCTTGCTTTTAACCAATTATTTACTTGATTAAGCAAAAAATCCTTGATTAAATTAATTGAACATTCTAACACGTTCAATACCTCAGTATCAGAAATGGTTAAAAACTAAAGGACATAATAAGTAACACCGTTCATTGATATATGCAGTTAAACAAAACTTCTGTTTATCTATGCAAGTGTGCACTTCATTTCTATCCTGTTTTTTTAAATTATCAATTAAAATTTGTTTTGCTGACTGATCATTTGTTATAGCTGAACTGTATTGCCTTTCACAGAAATGTCCTACTGAGTTAAATATATTTTAGTTATGAATCCACGGCGAAAAAAATCTCACTGGAATGCAAATAAACCAAGATGATAATCTTTAAAGTGTTTTTAATACAATAAAATAAATCCTCACAGGTAGCATTGGAAACACAGCTCTGCTCTCACCTACTGAAAAATCGGCCTCATTTAGAATCCATTGTTTAAACAAATCCTCTGAGTTACTCAGACGGTAGATAATATTGCTGAGAGAACAAGTAATCTTGTTAATGTATCTTTAAGTTAACACATCCATTCTCTGTTTTGTTTTGTTTAAAAAAACTCCTCTAACTTGGCAAGATAAAGCTAGAGATTTACCAATGTGCCCTATATTGTTAATGGTTAATATTTTTGCTCATGTATTTATTTAAAACATTTATATAGCCATCCATCTTATAACCAACTCTGCCAATTAAAAGATAAAATGATTGTGGAAATGTTTAAAAAAAAGAGCTGCTGCTTTATGAACAACATTACAAGCAAGACATAAAAACAAGTATAGATTGTACACACATACAGTATCAAAGTTTTAAAAACCCCAATATTGTGCTGGTTATCTTGTCAATCACACCTCATAAGCATTGGGTGATAAATGCAGTGTAGCATTGCCTGAGCACACTTTTATATTAACTCCCTCCAAAATGTAGTGAGGAGAATGCTTAGCGCAACATCTTTGCAACTGATTAGCTAATTTTAGGTGGGTAAGTGTGCAGAGATGATACCTGCATGGGGACCGCTGGCAAGATAGCATACATACACATACATGCTCACAGATAGCCTTTGAAACACCTACATGAGCCTATTTGCGAACATGACACCTGTCATGCCCCAACATATAACCTTTATATACTGTTGTTGCTCTCTAGTCCACCTAGTGGCCAGAGGGACAAATACTAATTATATTGTTTTGAATCTGAACAACCCCTTTACCCATCAGCCAGCACTCTCAAAACAACTGCACGCTGGAAAGCCAAACTCCATTTCCTTTAGCATTTGGAAGAGTCAGAAGCACAAAAAAGAATCCATCTTAATCTGTGGCACATATTCATCCAAGGACAAACCCACATCCCACACACAGAGCATCACTGGTGAGATTTAAATTGCTTGTATTTATTAATTGTTATATTCAGCAGTAACTCCATACTGCCTATCTTATATTTGGTTCTCATTGTATGTATTGTTCTGACCTAGGCCCCCTTAAAAAGCAGGAAGCAGAGTCTTGGTCCGGGCAAAACGTCTTTTATTTACATGACTTTGGATTACTTTCATTCACAGTCAGTAAGTCTCGTCCAAACAGTTTTTCAAAAGAATATTTATCAACACACCTTATCCCGCTTGGCAATCTGCCACATAATTTGTTTCCAAATGCAGAGTAAGGCAGAACTTGGCACAGAGTCTCTTAGAGTCACAAACAGAACTTTCCACTCTTGAAATGATCAAATGAACGAACAAATTGTTTCCTGCAAAAGCCTCCTCCCCATTTGCTCCTCTTTTGTTTCCTATGGGAAGGGCCAGTCATCTCCAAGGTGTGGCTTTACTCCCAAGTTGACCCTGCTTTCTGAGTTGGTCTTGTCTTCTGACAGCTCTGTGCAGGTGCACACTGGGAATGGGCTCCAGCTGTTCCTTTGCCTCACTGCTGTCGATTCCCTCTCTGCCTCCGATGCAGAGCCCTCATCCGAGCTTTCCCCAGTCCCCAGGACTGGCCTATGTTCCTCTCCAACCTCCTCACTGTCTGACTCTGCTGCTAGCTCTGCTGGCCACCGGCGGGAACACAACATGTATTCCTATTTTCCCCAGTTTTACCATATCCTGTTCTTTCAATAAGGCATCCAGATCTACACACATGGTCTGTTTTATTGGAGGGTTTAGCTGCATATCGAGCTGTATACAGACTTAACATGTAGTGAGGTCAGAACAACACCTTTAAGATTTGAAATGCACTAGTCAATCCTTTTGCTGGGCAAAGCAACTTTAGATTGCTTTTACCACAAACAGTGTAATATTGTGTTTATTCAGCCATCCTCCATATTACTAAGTTTTTTTTTCCTTTTTAGAAATCCACAAGTTGCCAGTAAATTAAAGCCAACTCTTTTGTGCTTCAATCAATCTTACACAGAACTACTAAGGTATCTGTTCATTATCTGCTGTTCACACTTTATTAATGAAGCTACCCATCACCCCCTAGCCACAGGCTCTTAATTTATTCCCAGAATGCCTCTGCTTGCTACAGCACTCTCAGAAACATCTTTTCTTGCAGAATCAGCTGTTGAGCCAAGTCTCAGTTTCATGGGTCAATTAAATACCAAATACAGTTATTTCACAGTAGTGGATATTTTATATATATATATATATATATATATATATATATATATATATATATATGTATGTATGTATGTATGTATGTATGTATGTATGTATGTATGTATGTATGTATGTATGTATATATATTCTCTCTTAAAGCTATGACAATCTTTAAGACAGCTTTCTAAGGAAGAGACTCTGCATGTGACACCTCTCAGGGAGTCAAGCAAAGACGACAATAGTCTGACTCTTATTTTGTAGTAATGGCTCCTTTCAGCATGTGATAATATAAGAAAGGGAAGTTCACAGCATCTCCTTTTTTGATTATTAGGTTGGGGTCTTGTACAGTCTAACTCTGCTCCCACAATTATCCCTATGAACTTTTCCTCTGCTTAATCTAAAAGACAGGTGGCTGAATAGCTTAAAAAATTAAAATGCTGCAAGATATCATATATTTTTTCCCCTACAACTACAGGAAAAAATATGCAGCAAAACGACTGGATTTTAGAAGTCTCTTTCTTTCTCTTTTTCTCTTTCTCTCTCTTTCTAGCTGGAAATGATTTTTTTCTGGTCAGGCCAACTAATAGCCCCACATAATATAGTTTGAGTCACATAACCAAAAGCTTCTCTGTTAACCCACATAGGCTTTTATATATTAGCAGAATTAAATAGTGCAGCCTCTTGGCTAAATTAGGTTGCCCTTTTGCTCTTCTTGGGAAATCTTAACTTCCTACTTTATGATAACTGGACCCTGTGCAATTTGAAGCTTGTTATTTTGGACTGTTGCTTTTCCTAAGTAAATGTATCACAAAATCATGTCAGCAGGAACTGATAAGCTTTTTTAATACTTTTTTCTTTTCTTTCTTTTTCTGAATATGAAATGATTTTTGTTCAATTTGTATGAAATATGCAATGTTGAAACAATAATTGATTATGCTTTATTATACTTTGGTACACATACATACAAACAGGCATGCAAGATTATAATTTGAGTCCTACAAAAGATAGCAATAGGACTTATATACTGCTTTTCAGTGCTTTACAGACCTCTTTAAGCGGTTTACAGAGTCAGTATATTGCCCCCAACAACTTGGGTTCTCATTTTACTGACCTCGGAAGTATGGAAGACTGAATCAACCTTGGGCCTGGTGAGATTTGAACTACCAAATTGCAGGCAGCCAGCAGTAGCAGAAGTAGCCTGCAGTACTGCACTCTAACCACTGCACCACCATGGTTCTAGATTCTAGTTTTACAGTAGTACTTCTTTACAAAGCCCTGGTAAGACCACACTTGGAATATTGCATCCATTTCTGCTTACCATAATATATGTATAAAAGTTGAGAGTCTGAAAAACGTGCAGAGAAGAGCAACAAAAATTATTATGAGTCTGGAGGCTAAAACATACAAAGAAGGGTTACAGGAATTGGGTATGTCTAGTGTAATGAAAAGAAGGACCAGGGGTAACATGATAGTACTGTTCCAATATTTGAGGAGCCCCTAGAGGTGGGTGAGGGGATCAAACTATTTTCCAAAGCACCAAAAGGCAAGACAAGAAACAACAGTTGGAAGCTAACCAAGGAGAGAAGCAATCCTAGAACTAAGGAGAATTTCCTAATGGTAAGAGCAATCAACCAATGGACTAGCTTGTCTTCAGAAGTTGTGGGTGCTCCATCACTGGAAACTTTCAAAGGGAGACTGACAACCATTTGTCTGAAATGGTATAGGGTCTCCTGCTGAAGAAGGGAGTTGCACTAGAAGGCCTCCAAGGTCCCTTCCAATTCTGTTTTGTTCTGTTCTGTTCTGTTCTGTTCTGTTCTGTTCTAGTACAATCTTATTAACTTACTTCTTTGGGCCAATGGAATATATTTAAAGGAACTTACCCCATAATGTGAAAGAATAAGAGGATCAAAGAAGCATCTGGAAGTTTTAAGTCATCTCAAACATTTAAAAGTTGATGTTATTTGAAGGAAAGTCTTTAAATAGAAGATGATAATCTTAGATACTAAGTTTATTTGATAAATTTTCCAACTTGGGTAAAATGGCTTACTCTCTTCTTTCATAAACAAATAAATGTCTTCGTTTTTAATGTTAACACTGTAACATTAGTAAGTAAGTACTAACATAAGTAAGTACTAAGTAACTAAGTAACTAAATGCTAACGTAAGTAAGACCATACTTGGAATACTGCAGTGGAATATTGCAGTTTTAACCAGTAGTGGGTTCTACTTAACTTTGTTACCGGTTTGGAATCAGGAGCGCGTACATGCGCATGCTTGCTTCATTTGTGTGGCGCGTCTGCACATGCGCAGAACCTTCTACGCACATGTAGAGCGTCCGTAATGACGTCTGGCAGGAGGGCAGAGCCTCCCGCCGCCGCCACTACTGATTCACCCGAACCGGGGCGAACCAGTAGAAACCCACCACTGGTTTTTACCAAAGAAAAGTATCCACTGACTTTTAAAAACTTTATCTAGAAGCCAACCGTATTCCTAACCATAGCTCTTTTAAAAATATATCTACTCGATCTTAACATGGGAAGCACACACCTCCAAAGCTGGTAAGAAAGTATTCCACTAAACATAGAAATAAACATCCTAAACCCGTGATGGCAAACCTATGGCATGTGTGCCTCAGGTGGCACGCATAGCCATATCAATGGGCACACAAGCTCGGGCCCAGCAGGCCTTCTGGGCCCACCAGAAGTAGGGAAATGGGCTGTTTTCGGCCTCCGAGGGCCTCTGGGGATGGGGAAAGCTGTTTTTGCCCTCCCCAAACTCCTAGAAAGGCTCTGGAGGCTGGAGAGAGCAAAAAACGGGCCTACCGTGCCATCACATGCCAGGAGAGTGGGGAGCATGGGAGTGTGTGCATGCGTGGGGGCAGGGCGCATAGAATTATGGGTGTGGGCACACAGGTGTGCATGCCCCCCTATTCCTGGCACACAGTGGCAAAAATGTTATCTATCACTGTCCTAAACTAATCCTAACTTTTGTCTACAGACTGAAATAAAAGGGGAAGATTTAGTATGAGTTACTTATATTCTGAAATTTATAACATTGCCAAATAGATCTGTTTTTTTTATGTATCTGTGATATTTTTTTTTTCCTATGCAATTTTACCCATTTGTTATATCCTGCTCAGAGTCACCTTTGGTGATATGGGCAGTTACATACAGTAATTTTGACCTACAGTATATCTAGCTCTGTATCTCTCTCTCTATTCTGATTTCTTTAGTTCTATTCTGAAAACTAAACAGGGTTAGTTTTAAGGTAGGCTTTATTGGTTATCATTATTTGATGGTATCTACTGTATTTCTATATTAGCTGCAGTGAAGTGAAATGTTCAGATTAGGCTTCCTGAAATTTATGGTTTAATTGCTAGTGAAAAAGAGCTTTAGTGTGGTTTAGATTTAGCTTTTCCCATTCTTACAGATGTCCGCTGCATAGCTTTCTGAAAAGATGCACTTTTGGGACTATGGATCTTTTCACACATAAATCTGAGAGGTTTTCCCAAGTGTCTTTGGCTTGATCTAGAGCTGACACTCACAATAAATTTCACAATAGAACTCAATGAACCTTAACCCCATATCCAACTTATCCTTACAACAATAGAAATATATATGCTCAAGGTTACCCCAGAAAGCAAATCCCCACAGTAGCATAAATTTAAGACTGCTGTTAAACACAACAATTCACCTTGAAATGAACACTCACAATAAATTTCACAATATTGCATAGAAAGACCCAGTGTTCACTATTGTTTCACTGAAATGTTAGGATATAAAATTAGCCTAGAGTAAGTATTACCCAGGGACACAATCCTCACCATTTCCCAATCCTAAGATTACTCCTACCCATCAAAACTGGTGTTATAATTAATTATACATATTTTCAGAATTATGGCCTAACTGAAGCCATAATTTCACTGGAATTCCAATAGAAATAAATATCCTAAACATTACCTAAAGATACAGTCTTCCCTCAACATCAAACAGAGTATTTCTATGCATGCCAACTCACTCTAAAGATAACAGAAACAATATATTTCAACTTTAACCTCAAGGTACCCAACTCACAGTCCTCACTGCAACATAAATCTGGCCAAAGAAAGGCATAGTAAATTCTATGCTACTATGCTACTATGCTAAATTCAACAGACTCATCAGGGGAATTCAACCTTAACTGTAACAGAAGCAGAAATATATACTATAAATGTTACACTGGCAAGCTATGTTGACCATAACATTCATGTAAGACTACAACTAACTCTTAAAAATTCATGCTAAATCTAACCTTCTCACTAAATTTTACATAGAACCCCTAAGGCTACCTAACCGTATGTCTTATTTTACCCTAACACCAAGAGATTTCTATCAACAAACTTCTTCCTTCTAGCATTATTCCTACGCTATGGCAGAGTCCGCTTGTCAGTCTTCCTACCCATATTTTTTCTATGATTGGTGTAATTCCCAGACAATGTTGGATGATGTCATTCATAGTTGGTTGAATCATGTTAGTTAACAATTTCTACCTACAAACTACTGTAACATAATCATAATATTCCTACTAGACATGAATCTTATTCTAAAGATAGCATTCTCTAGTTTCATGTTTATATAGTGATAATATTATGCTTAATTATCATGCCTCCACCATGTCCCTGGAGCAGTAGCCCCTTCTCAGGACCAAGAAACATGAACCAGGAGACATAAGCGGCAAGAGTGAGTGCAACTTTGTATAATAGCCATTGCAGATAATGATTGCTATAGACAAGTCATATATCTGTAGTTAGATGGCAGTTGATTTTATCAAATATTCTGCATTCAGATTCATTTCCACTGCTCACTCCAGGTGTTTGATTCTGAACAGCTCAACGTTGATTCAGCCTTCCATCCTTCCGAGGTCGGTAAAATGAGGACCCAGATTGTTTGGGGCAATATGCTGACTCTCTAAACCACTTAGAGAGGGCTGTAAAGCACTGTGAAGTGGTACATAAGTCTAAGTGCTATTGCTATCTATACAAGCCCTGTTAAGATACCTAACAGAAGCAAGGACCAACCCCTTGTAATCTACCATTTCTCTGCTTTTCAGCTTTTTGGTTTTATGGGAAAAAATATCCATCTGGTTCAGTTCCAAGCTGGGAGAAAGGCACTGAAGACAAAATGGAGGCTAGAGGCTGATTGGAAAGAGGGTCCATTTATTGATGAAGCAGAACCACTTGGGTTTGTGGTTCTAGGCAGCTGACAACATGGAGTTGAGAGTGAGGGGTTTTTATACCTTCCTTGTGCTTTGCATTTGAACTTGCTGTTCCTGTGCAAGAACATGTATTCTATTGGCTGTTGTCAGATTGTATGGGGTCATATAGGAGTTATGTAGGGGTCATAGGTGGCTTTATAGTCAAAAGAGGAAAAGAGTGTTTGTCTGAGCTCTCAGGTTTGGTTGAACTGCTCTGAGATGATGAAATGTCTGAAATTGAGATTGTGCAACATAGTGAGCTTTGTGTCTTCTGCTAAATGGTAGTGGGTTAATCCTATTATGTTCTGAAGGATCATGTCCTGTTCTTAATCCTATCAGCCTGAAGCTGAAAGTCTTTTGTTTTGTAGACAGGCTGGCTCAATCTTTACTGTGGTTATTGTGGATTTTATTGTTGTGAGCCACCCCGTTGGAGATAGGGTGGCATATAAATTAAATAAATTAAATAAATAAATAAAATATTTCTTAATGGGCACAAAATATCTGCAAGGGGCTATAAGACTGAGTCTGCTTCCTGCCTCTAAAAAAATATTTCTCCATTTCTCATTTAGAGAAATATAATATTCTTCCTTTTTAATATTTCCCCAAATATTTCATTCTTCTGGGAGGTGGGTGCTGACTGTCTACAGTTTATAACTCAAAATTATCTTTGTTCCTTAAAGCTTGGTGATTATTATCTGGATTATCTGGATTGATTGCTAAAATTTTTCTAAATATTGAAGAACAGAGACCTGGTGCCTCTTTCTTGCTGGATACTACTGTATTGTCTGATGGTTCTGTGGGTTTTTTTCTACCCATTTCTTTCAACCAAGATTAACTGACGTGGTGGTTGGGGGGACAAACATTAATGGCTGATTAGAATCAAGCTGGTGATGCTTCACTACACAATTAATTTTCAATGCACTCTGCTGAGTAGTGATTTCTAGACATGTTTGTGTTAAAACAATGAAATGGTTTGCCCAATAACCAAAGTTATTATTCTTTCATATTCTTAGCTACATATTTTTCCTTTGTACCACATGAAGCTGCTTAACCATCCCCATCAAGTGAAATGTGCAAACTTTTGACACTACAAATTAAAAGGAGCCACTATTCATGCTAAACTATTTTCTGATTTACCAAACATGCCATCTGTATACCTTGGAAAGCCAATACTCATCAGCTTCAGAGGAGCTAAAAAAAAAAGCAACATTTCAAAAAAAAAAAAAAGAAAAAAGAAAAAAACAGTAGTTCATTATCTTTTCAGTCTGCAACTAATTTGCAATGTATAAAGTCATTTAATTCAAATATGAGTGTTGACAGTCACAATGATCTTTAATATGTTAGCCAATTCAATTTCCCTTAGAAACTTTAATTTGAATAGATGGAAGAACGCAGAGCTGAGTCTCACTTACTTTACCCTTGTACATACAGCAATTACATACAAGAGTAGGAATTTTATTTGGCTTTTTAAATGCCAATGATCCCCAAAGTCATTTTGGTACATGTGAATTCTATGAGATCCATAGGGGATACATATAACAATCAAACATTTCAAAATAATTCACCAGAGTAAAGGTAAAGGAGTCCCTGTGGATTTTACTCTGCTAGTCATTGCCAGCTATAGGGTGTGATGTTCATCTCAGTTTCAAGGCCATTGAACCAGCGCTGTCCAATTTGTTGTGGGGAAAAAATGCCCACTTTAATAAGCATCCAAAGTGACTGGAGAAAGTTGAAGCAAAGTATATTTTTATTGGCATGCATGATTATAGTGCTCCTTGGGTTCATTGCCAAAGGAACTCAGAAGAACCCTGAACAAAACAAGGTTACAGTTTATTCCTTTCATTTTTTTTTTTTACAATGATAAAGAAACACTATTTCTTTACAGTGTTAAAGAAAATATTGTAAATCATACAGTGATATGTTTTCAGTTATACCTCTATAACTGAAAATGTCTTAGGAGATGATCTTACTGCTGGACCCGGACATTTCTCTAAATTGGTGGAAATGGCTTCCTGCTTTAGATGCTAATACCACGTACCATAAAGAATGGTATTAGGTCTACACTATACTGCCTCCTTTCGCAAAATAGAAAACACAAAGATCAAGTTTCCTTTCCAAATTCACAGCTCCAGCAGCATGATTCTTATCCTCATGATTTTGCACATACTCAAGCCATACTATCATACTAGCTCTTCAACTTCCACATGTCCAATTCTTTTTATCCATTCCAGGTGGATAATTTCTGGTACTTCAGAAATGCAACATCTGATACTTTTCCAAAGCACCAGAAGGCAAAACAAGAAACAATGGATGGAAGCTAATCAACAAGGGAACAACCTAGAATTAAGGAGAACTTCCCTAACAGTGAGAACAATTAACTAGTGCAGCAGCCTGCTTTCAGAAGCTGTGGGTGCTCCATCACTGGAGGCTTTCAAGAAGAGACTGAAGACCCATCTAGAGAGCACCTTTGGTACCACCATGACCTAGATCAAACTCAAGGCCCAGGGGCCAGATGTGGCCCGTGGGATGTTTAGATCTGGCCCACAGGGCCACCCTGGAAACAGCGAAGGACTGGCCCATGGTGCCTCTACCATCAAAAGTGGAGCTCAGAAGGGCCCCATGAGCTCTGTTTTCACTGATAGAGGGTTGTAGGAGGCAGTTGCAGCTGAAAACGGACCAATTTTCTCTGGCAGAGCTCAGGCCAACACAGGTGCCCCTGACACAAGTGACGTCGAGCTGGCCATGCCCACCCTGGCCATGCCCACTCCAGCCCACCGAAGTCAAACATAACCCTGATGTGGCCCTCAATGAAATTGAGTTTGATACCCCTGACCTAAATGATTGAGAATCTCCACAGACATTTGTCCTTCATTTTGAATAAATCCCTGATTTCCATAGCAACTGAGTGTGTGTATTTGAAATCAGAAGCAAGTCAGGTTCTGGTGAACATTCCGATAAGGGGTAGCGACTAAATATTGGACAGCAGGATTGCCTTTATTACTATATTTCCAGTAAGGAAATGTTGATTGGAAGCTGCATGAGCAGAAATGACTTGAATGACAACAAAATGAAAACATACCATCTGATTACTAGCAGCCAAGTTACATAAGTTACATTTAAAGAGGCTGGCAACAATCTCTTTTCCCCCAAAAAAATCCTTCTAAAGTTTCAGTCCTTTTTCTGTGAAGGAAAGAGCAGAATAAGTTCTGCTCTTGAACAAGTTCTTGTGTGAAGGAAATAAGCAGAATAAGCAGAAACAGTTCTGGGCTGCATAAACAGAGGGATAGAAAGATCACGTGAAGTGTTAATACCACCTTATAATGCCTTGGTAAGGCCACACTTGGAATATTGCATTCAGTTTGGTCGCCACAATGTAAAAAAGATGTGGAGACTCTAGAAAGAGTGCAGAGAAGAGCAACAAAGAGGATTAGGGGACTGGAGGCTAAAACATATGAAGAACAGTTGCAGAAACTAGGTATGTCTAGTTTAATGAAGAGAAGGACTAGGGCAGACATGATAGCAGGATTCCAATATCTCAGTGGCTGCCACAAAGAAAAGGGAGTCAAGCTATTCTCTAAAGCACCTGAGGGTAGAACAAGAAGCAATGGGTGGAAACTAATCAAGAAGAGAAGCAATTTAGAACTAAGGAGAAATTTCCTGATAGTTAGAACAATTAATAAGCGGAACAACTTGCCTGCAGAAGTTGTGAATGCTTCAACACTGGAAATTTTTAAGAAGATATTGGATAACCATTTGCTGAAGTGGTGTAGGGTTTCCTGCCTGGGCAGGGGGCTGTACTAGAGGATCTCCAAGGTCCCTTCCAACTCTGTTATTCTATTCTATTCCAAGTTGAGGTACCATCTTGGAGCAGGGAAGGATTTAAGCACAAGGTACAGCCCTTTGTGAGACGATATATCAGTTAGTTTGATCGCACCGATGTGTGTCCCCTTTCACCTGGGATGGCCTTCCCTTTTGCATTAAAACAGTCAGCAGGAATCCATTGATTATCTACCTTGCCATACTGGCACATTTCAGAGTTGTAGGTGTAGACAATAAATCTTTATCAGGACCTTTCCACCTAGAAAAGTTTTGAACCTATCCTGGAGGGTAGAGAAAGAGAGGGAGATAAAAGAGGGAGCAGATAGCATTCTAGTAAATTAGTACTTCGAAATGAATAAATGGCATGGAATCCATCCACATAATACTTTCAGTTACAGCTGTGTGTCATTTGTACAACTGGCATATCATCTATACAAAGTTATAGTTTC
This sequence comes from Masticophis lateralis, assembly GCA_030761175.1. Classification (NCBI taxonomy): domain Eukaryota; kingdom Metazoa; phylum Chordata; class Lepidosauria; order Squamata; family Colubridae; genus Masticophis; species Masticophis lateralis. The sequence continues at coordinate 66,178,492 of JAUDYJ010000007.1, read as the reverse complement.
TATTCATCAATTCATTCATAGCAATTGGGCACTTCTATTCTGCCACTGTTTCTATTCCTATCCACAAAGCAGTCTGAAGGTAATCCATAATTATCTAAAGTTCTGCCTAAAGCCAAAAACAAAGAGTAAAGCGTGTAATTAAATCATTGCTTCAACCCTGAACTACCATACATTCCGGCATAACAAAAATACCCTTATCTCTATGCCACACAAAAGAGAAATTAAATTAATGGCTGGCAAACTCCCTTCCCAGTTCCACTGTCTTAATCACACTGACTGCAAAACCCTGTAGTGTGGAATAGATGTATCTGGAAAATACTTTTCTTTTGAACTGAGAAAAAACAAATGTTGCAAGGTATCAATGACTGGGTGGGTCTAAGGTTGTCAATTTTTACAGCTGGATAAAGAGCAAGGAAAAAAATCCCATTTTTCTCTTTGTTTCTCTCTCTTCTCCTTGAATTGCCTTGTTTGAAAGCGATAACTTGTTACTCCACAGTTCATGTCTAATTTATGGCTTATCATCTTTTGTTTAATTCTAATGCTGGGTAGTACAAATGTTTAGCATGAAGCTTGGACATCATATTCACAATATATCCTACAAAGTAAAACAATATCACTTAGCATCTAACTGGGGAGGGCACTTGGGAAAGTAATTTTGTTAGTAATAAATTTAAAACCTTTTGAAATATTTATATGGTTTGGGATAATTTTGGAATATGGTGTGGAATAATTCTGTACTGGTAATTTCACCTAGTCTGATATGTGTTGTTTTATTGGTTATATTTTTTATATTTTTTGGGGGGGGGGAGGGTAATTGAAAATATTTACTACAATCAAAATGGCTCATATCCTGTACAATGCTATAGAATAAAAATTAGTTCATTTGGTTCAATGAGTATCAAACATTTCCTGAACAAAATAGCAGAGATTTACATGGGCTTGAAATATACAACCAGTCACAGCAAATGACTAAATAAATAGGATGGAACCTGTCAATGCATACGCAATTTTTTTAAAAAAATCTGAATAATTAGGGGAAAATGTGTTTAACTGTTAGATCATTTAAAAGAGAGGGAGGGAAAAAGAGACACACAGAGAGAAAATATCTGACAAACCCCATCTATTCTGAAAATAAATATATGGTATTAATGGACAAAAGCCAGCCATTGAAATAGACCATATAACACTGACCTTGGAAACTGACAAAAGACTAATTGTTTTGCTAATGTGTGACTTCTTTGCTCAAAGGCTACTATTACCATGAAATTTTCCATATAGTAAAATCCTGAATTATGTTCAAATAATTAGGCTGCTGTGATTGAAACTTTGGTTCAAGGTTGTTCAAGAAAATATCTTAAAGGAATATTACCCTTGGAATTGCATAAAAATGTAAAAGCTTGCCATCAATTTGTTGATAAACTTGAACCTTGTAATTTTTCTTGGATATGAATCATCCCAGGGTGTTTATTTGCCTTGCAGACCAATAACAGATCCCCACAAGGCATGACAAATTCTATAGAATTGCTATTATGCGCTTTGACTTTAAGAAAAAAAAAATAACATATGTTATCCTATCCGGATTTCACCATATTTTTCTTTTTGTCAAATATTTGTAGACTGTATAAAATAATATCTTTTGTAAGGGAAGCCAAGGGAGGGGTGGGGGGGAATGGGGTTGGGGTGGGGGGGAAATTGGGGGGGGGAATGAAAAATTTGTATTTGTAAAACTTTTTCAATTAAAAAAAAAAGAAAAAGAAAAAAAATGAAACTTAAATAACCAATAAGATTAAATGTTTAAGGCTAAATGAACCCAGGCTGAATCATGACCATTCTTTATCCTGTATTATTAGCACTCATAGATTCACACCATTCATATTGTACACCATATTTGAACAATAAGCCACAAAAATAGGATCATCAAGCATCATCATAAATACAACAAGCTTAGCTTGTTGTATTTATTTAGCTGCTTAGTTTTCAACTAACCTGGCTAAGCATGAAATATGAATTCAGGGTTAATTCAGCGGGAGAAATTTAAGCATGTGCTTATTCATATAGTTAAGGTAGGTGGTACTTTGAATGGTAGAAAGTACTTGTAGGTACTGTATTTTTCGGAGTATAAGACGCACCTTTTTCCCCCCTAAAAGGGAGTGAAAATTTAGACATTTCGGTGTCTTATACACCGAATGTAGCCCTGCCCATCCTTTGGCCTCTGTCTCGCAGCAGTTACCTCCAAACAGCAAGATAAAATAGTTCCTTTCAGCTTCAGCACAGGCTAATTAGCACAAGTTGATTGGATCAGCCTCCCGCTTCTCAGCTGATTTGCTCTCAGTTGTTTTGCACAGGGCTCTGCTGCTTACTGCAAAGAGGTAAATTGCCGGAGCAGATTTTTTTCCCCTTGTGCTAATCAAGCTATGCTGAAAACGAAAATGAAAGTAAAGCAGGCTGGCTGCTGTTTGCTGCAATGAGGCAAAATTGCTCAAAGGCAGAGAGAGATTTCTGTTTCTTCTTTTCCTCACCAAAAAAGGTAGGTGTGTGTTATACTCCAAAAAATACTGTTGTTTGGTTTTCATGCGCATGGCTTTTGTGTCCACCCCCCATGCACTGTGTGTACAATTGCACATCTGCGCATGCATGTGGTTTTCGCGCACGCAATGCATATGCATGAACGAGAGCTCCAAAGACCATCTTGGTCCCCTGAATTGCGTGCATGTGCACCAGAGGCCTGAACACCAGCTGGGGTGATCATGCATGTGCAGCTACAGGTGAATTGGGTGACAGCTCGCGTGCCTGGAAACATGTCTCTGCCATGCCACCTCAGGCACACGTGCCATAGGCTCGCCATAGGCTCATATCATGTGGAAAGATGGGGGTCTTACATTTTATAATTCCTCGGTAAAACCACACTTGAAATAATGGATCCAGTTTTGGTTGCCACAATATAAAAAAGAAGTTGATACTCTAGAACAGGGGTGTCAAACTTGCGGTCCACAGACTGGATGCGCCACACGCTGGCCATGCCCACACCCAGTTTAGCGAAGGGGGGAAAAGTGGCAATACATCACATGATGCTGCCATGATGATGAGAGTTTGATAGCCCTGCTCTAGAAAGAGTGGAGAGAAGAACAACAAACACGATTAGTGGGCTAAAACATATGAAGAATGATTGCAGGAATTGGGTACATCTAGTCTAGTGGAAAGAAGGTCTATGGATGACATGATAGCAGTGTTTCAATATATGAGGGTCTGCCACAAAGAAGAGAGGGTCAAGCTATTCTCCAAAGCACCTGAAGGCAGGACTAGAAGCAATGGGTGGAAACTAATCAAGGAGAGAAGCAACCTAGAACTAATGAGAAATTTCCTGACAGTGAAAACAATTAAGCATTAGAACGGGTTGCCTTCAGAAGTTGCTGGTGCTCCATCACTGGAGGTTTTTTTAGAAGACAGCCATTTGTCTAGAATGTCAACACTGAAGCTGATCTGACTTAGTCCATTTTGAGGCTTCAGTGTCGCCACTGAAAAACTTTATTTTTAATTAGGTGAAAACAGACTCTGAATGTTCCCGTGGTTTTCATCTACTTAAAAGTAAAAGTTTTCTCCCTTCCCCAAACAATCAGTCACATGGTCCAATCAAGGTGCCATCCAGTTGCCAAGTAACTTTACTCCTCCTCTCTCCGACCACCTGTGAGAATGTCCTTGGTTCCCAGGAGAAAGTATGTTCTTTTGGCTACAAAACCCCAGCTATCTCTATTCTCCCTTCCCCATCCCTCAGCTCCAGTGCGGCAACATTGAAGCCTCAAAATGGCCTCAGTCAGGTTAGCTTCAGAGTTGACAGGAGTCAGTTTTTACCAGCCTATGCCAATATGATATATCCAATAAAACTGTTATTTGAGGAATCTACCTGCCTTGGAGTTCTGTTTGTTATTGGTGTATTTCTCGGAACCCTGACATAGAATGGTGTAGGGCTGTGATGGCGAACCTATGGCACGTATGCCACATGTGGTACATGGAGCCTATCTGTGGGCACGTGAGCGTTAACCTAGCTCAGCTCCAGCGCGCATCCGCATGCTGGCCACCTGATTTTCTGGCCTTCCAGGCCCACCAGACATTGGTAAATGAGCTGTTTCGGGCCTCCAGAGGGCCTCCAGGGAGTGAGGAAAGCCTCTGGAGCTTGGGGGAGGGCAAAAAATGGGCCTACTGGGCCCACCGTGCCTTCAGTTGCCAAAAGGGGGGAGGATGGGGATTGCACGTGCATGCACAGGGGGTGGGGTGCATTGAATTATGGCAGTGGTGGGATTCAGCCAGTTCGCACCACTTCGGGAGAACCGGTTGTTAACTTTCTGAGCAATTTGGCAAACTGGTTGTTGGAAGAAATCATTAGGGCAGAGAACCGGTTGTTAAATTACTTGAATCCCACCACTGAATTATGGGTGTGGGCACGCATGCACACAACCCCCACGCTCTCCCCCCACTTTTGGCACGTGACAGCAAAAAGGTTACCATCACTGGTGTAGAATCTTCTGCATGTGCCGGGGATTGGACTAGAAGGTCCCTTACAACTCTGTTATTCTGTTATAAGATAAAGCAGTGATATTCAAGGATAGGCTAAAATATCCTTGAAAACTTCCCATTATTAAGAATTACCAAACACAAAGTCAAGCAGAGCATGTGAGAACAGCTAATGGAGATGAGGAAACTCATCATTTAGTATTTTTCACTACGCGACAATACTAAGTCATTATCTTCATTAGTAGATACCCTTCTGCCTAAATCATGAATGAGGAAATTGCTTTTCAAGCTGTATGTAGCATGTACCAAATATTGGCTGCTTCTATCATTAGACCATGATTGCTGAGAACTGAAGACACAGTTCTTGCTGTTTTGAAAAATGCAAATTGTAAATGCTAAAATCTTGAAGTTAAAACAGACTTTCCCAAGAATTCCTATGGTATCTAGCCCCACTCAACATGTTCCTTCAACTACATCCTCCTCCAACAAATAAATTTTTGACTAGGCAAAAATCTTCCATCTGGTCATAATCTAGAAACTGAATAGCTCCGTCTTTGGATATGACAAGGTTATTGGACAAGCTCAGCTTTGTTTTATGAAAAAAATAATATTCATGAGACATTTATAAATGTATAGTCATTGATCTTCATGGTCTTCATAAAGCCATGTGATTTTTGACTGCAACCTTTTAAAACATTTGACCACAAATTGTGGTAAATATCACTTTTCTATGCTAAAGAAACAGAACTTAGAAACAAATAGTCACATCAAAGGTACTTTAAAAGTTCAGTTTTTCCTGCTTCGGTGACACAATATAATGATGTCAAGGTCTAGGAAAAAAGACTACAATATTAACAAGATGGAGGGCTAACTTAATGGAAATTCCATTGATAAAATGCCATCCACATATAGTAAGTAATTGTTCTTTGGCTATTATACTCTTACCAAAGAAGCAATATATCAGAGGCTTGCTCATCTGAGCATAACTCTAAAAAATTCTGAGAAGGTGTGAGCTGTATATCACCAAACCATGGAACATTAAAAGCAAATAACTTATTCATTAATTATTGTATTGCACCAGCTGTAGTCAGGAATTATGACAGGCATATTAATCTAAAAATATTTTGAGTATAAGTGAAGTGAATGCATTATTTTTTTACAATACTGAGGGTGATTCTGGGGACAGTCCCTAAGACGTCCATTAGATTTGATTCGTCTAGAAAATGGCATTGCTGTTGATCCAACAGTGTTGGCATTAATCTGAATAAGACTTTCTCAAAATGTACAATGCTGTGCCGTGGAATGAGATGGAGGCTACAAAGGAAGAGTTGCCTTTGGTGTCAAACCAAGAATGTTGCGCCATGTTCTGTAATTCAGCCAAGCTTGTTATGGAGATAGAACATCATGATTGCTTAAAAGCAAACATAATCTATGTTAACTGTGAGAGGAAAAAATAAAGTATAAAAATCTATATAGAGGGAGTAGCCCTCTAAGGTCAAACAAATACAAAATGACACAGTCTTTGGACTGTCCAAAATATTTTCATCAAGCAAGATGATTAAAAATTGGGGACAAAATACTGTGTCTAGGAATAAATCCTTTTTTCTGTAGTGGGTTATATTTTTACGCAAATGAGTCAACAGTCATGAATATTGCAGCGTTTCAGGTATACAAGACAGGTAGGTGACACTGGGGACTTTAACATAAGTCCATAAACTTGGAAGAGAAGAAGAAATCACAATTTAATAACAGCAAAAAAATAAAAAAATAAAAAATAAAATCAAATGTGTTTCCACTTCTTTTGATGCAAATCCTTCTGTTGTTCTTCTCATGGTAAAAGAGAAGTTCCAAAACTGGGAAGGGTAAATGAAGCAATTGATTTTCATATTTGGAACTTCCTGAGTCCCTGCATGCCAAGCTAACTCTATCTCAGTTATACTGTCACAATTTATAATTACTTTCAAATACCTCTGGGCACTGAATTCCATTTGCATCACAGATTTGGAACAAATATAAAAAAACAATTAGATGGGGGAAGAAAAGCATGATGGTGATGATGATACCAGAGCTGCTTCTGCCATCAAAGAAATATAATAGATGTTAGTAGTGGATTTTTTTTTCATTTTAGTTGGTTGACTTTTGGTTAAGACTGTTTTGGATGTACTTTATTCCACATGGACTTTCAGGTCTGCTTTTGGGTTGGAGGTTAAAGGTTGGATATATTAACTGATTTCCTTTAATTACCCTATTTTTCTCTCCATAAGGCACCCCCCCCCCCCCAAAGTGGGTAGAAATGTCTGTGTGTCAGTGCCAGTCCTTTGGTGAATAGCAGCTGGGCCATGGTGGCGGGGTCCTTTTACAGTGCTGAACTGCGTGTCTTCTGTCTTTGTCATTGCCCGCCTCTTCTGTCTCTTTTCCACAATGCAGGAGTCAATAGGCAAAGCTGGCACATGAGAGGACACCTATCAGGCTCCGCTTGATTTTTTTTCTTGTTTTCCTTCTCTAAACCTAGATGCTTTAATGTTTTTAATGTTTTTAATTCTTAAATGTTTTTATAATGATTTTAAATGCATTGTGAGCCACCCTGAGTCTTTGGACAGGAGCGGTGTTAAGAGTGCTTGCAGGATTCCTGTGACTATGTGATTAGCTACAAACTGTAAGGATTCAAACAGGCCTATCTCTGCCTTGCAATTAGCTACAAGCCTTCCCCACCCTAGTTAATTGCATATTCACTCACCATATAAGTAGGAGCTTGCTGCCTGCCAAACAGAGCTGATGCGGGGGCCTGACATAGATAGAAGGGCTACGTAGAACTAGAGCTGAGCAAGCTAACGATGAGCTGGAGCAAACAGAGCTGAAGCAAAGTCACTAATGCCTGAGCTAAGAGCTGAAGCTCAGAGCTAGAAAGCCAGAAAGAAGAAAGCTTGCCTTTGCTGAGCTGAGCTGAGCATGCAAGCTAGCATATGCCTGCAAGCTAGCATCTGTTGATGTCTCTGAGCTGTTGCTGCTGCTGCTGCTGCTGAAACCACGACCAAGTGGGAGAGCTGGAGAGTTTCCCTGTCAGAAGCTTCAAGCCACGATTGAATCAACTCTACAGGTGTTTTGACTCAGGACTTTTCTCATTCTTTCTGCTGAGAAGCCTACACTTCCGCTTTCCATTACCTCGATGATGAAACTACTCAGTGTTGTATTAGTTTCTTTCTTCCCCTTTGGAAAGGGATAAGAGGACTGGTTTCGGTATTGTGGAGAGGAATTTAAGGAGACGGCCTGGCTTCTGTTAATGAAGATAAGTTTTGTTATTGATGTGTTTTTAAAGACATAGTTCTTTTAATGTTTTTTAGTAAAGTATATTTTTCTATAAGACTCCTCTGTCAGTTTTATTTCAGCCCCAGTACGTTTGCATGTGAACAGGTTCACGGCTCGTTGGGACAAACCTCACCCCCTCATAACAGGCGGCATACAAATTGAATAAATAAATAAATAAATAAAATGCGTCTTATGGTCAGGTCAGTGATGGGTTGCCCCCAATTCGCACCGGTTCTATAGAACCGGTAGTAAAACCGGCGGGAGGCTTTACCCACTGACCCCGATGTCATCAAAATGCTTTTGCGCAAGCAATTGCGCACACGCGGCCCTGCTGTGAACCGGTAATAAAGGTAAGTAGACCCACCCCTGGGTCGGCTGCGTCTTATGGAGCGAAAAATATGGTAGGTTCTCATAGCTAAATAGTGGTATATGCCAGGACTAATGGGAATTAATTTTATTTCCATTAAAATTAGCTGGTTGTCCCATTGCAAAGAGTCAGAAACAATCATGCCCTAGACTTTACATCTGAGAGTTACTTCAGGAAACACAAAATTAGTTAATATTCTATTTTCTATTAACTAATTCTACTAACTAATTTAAGAGCAGATTAGAGCACCTATTGCAGACCCATTTTCTGTTACATAAGCTGAACTTTCAGAAATATAACTGCTACTGCTGGAATACTCAAATGAGCTGCTTCAAGGGCTAAAACTGAATATTCAACCAATCTGGATTGAAATTCAAATGAATTCAATTCAAATAAAACAGTCATGGGCGACCGTGAGTTCTAGTCCCACCTTAGACATGAAAGGCAACTGGGTGACTTTGGGCCAAACTTTCTCTCCCTCTCTCAACACAACTCACCCCACAGGGTTGTTATTGTGGGGAAAATAGGAGAAGGAAGGACTATTAGTTATGTTTGCTACCTTGACTTATTTATTAAAAAAAACAGGATATAAATAAATGCATAAAAATTAATAGTGTCCTACTGTGTAAAGCCTATGTAACACAGGTGCTGTGGGCATAAAAAAAGGCTGTCCCAAAGGTGCTTTTTCAAAAGGTAACTGGACTTTCAGACAACCGTGACCTGGATAACTGAGAAGCTCCATAGACTCCTAAAAATAGGATTTTGAGTAGCTTTCTCAGCCACTTCCATATCCTGACTTCAAGCTTTTCTGTCAATGTCAGATTTTCTTCTTTGGACAATTACGGTAGATTTTGTGACCGGCTAGGTATTTTGCTAATTTGATTTTGCAAGTCCATCCAAGTCCAATAAACCCATAATTTGGGTTTGTTTTCTATTCCTTTTAAACCCTGTAGGACAGGGCTGTCAAACTGGCCTGCGGGCCGGATGCGACATGTGCTGGCTACGCCCAAGCCTGGTTTAGCGAAGGGGAGAAAAGTCCCAATATGTCATGTGATGTTGCTGTGATGACTCAAATTTGACACCCCTGGTCTAGGAAGCGGAGAGGCAAAATTAGAAATGAAAAGACTGCAGATCATGAACTCGTTTCCAAACATTCATATTAACTATGAAAAAATAAAATAAAATAAAACTGATAGCTAGAATATACACGGGTAGTCCTCAATTTACAACCTCAACTGAGCCCAAAATTTCTGTTGCTAAATGAGGCATTTGTTAAGTGAATGTTGCCCCATTTTACAACTGCCCTTACCACAATTGTTAAGTGAATCGGTGCAGTTGTTAAGTTAGTAACACGGTTGTTAAGTGAATCTGGCTTCCCCATTGACGTTGCTTGTCAGAAGGTCTCAAAAACTGATCACATGACACCAGGACACTGCAATCGTCATAAATATGAGTCAGTTGCCAAGCATCTGAATTTTGATCACATGACCATGGGGATGCTATAATGGTCATAAGTGTGAAAATGGTCTCATAAGTCACTTTTTTTAGTGCCGTTGTAACTTTGGTCACTAAATGAACTCTTGTAAATCAAGGACTATCTGTATACTCTGGCACATAGGGAGATATTATATATTATATTTCTACTAAATTCTTCACTGATTCACCATCTTCTATAAGCAGCATATAGAGTATGTTTTGTTGTTTGAAATCAAAACCCATGCTACTCAGAATTCACCCTCCCTTAATATTTTGAATACATGTTTGATATTTTTCCTAATCCTAAATTTCTCACAATTTAGTTTCAATTTCTTAATATAATTGTTCCCATTTAAAATTAGATGCCTTATGTCCATATAACCAATGTTGAAAGCTTGTCAGAACATCTGTGTTTAAACTTTTTTTCCCCCAGTTAAGTATCTCTTTTTCAGGGCTGTAAAATTGGGAAATAATAATTGGGAGAAATATTAAAATGTTATTAAAATGGCCTCATTAATTAGTTAGGTGGATAACTCCTTGCCTTGCCTTGCCTTGCCTTGCCTTGCCTTGCCTTGCCTTGCCTTGCCTCCCCTCCCCTCCCCTCCCTTCCCTTCCCTTCCCTTGTAGTGATTATAATCCTTAGCAAAGTAGACAAGTATAGATCTGCTTACTGTGAGGGCAACAGTTCTCTCTGGCAAGACTCTACTTTATCATTTTGAAATAATGTACAATATATGATGTATATGTATATAGAGGAGCAGTTCATCTTGACATAGCTGTTTGGTCAAGGAGATAATATTCCCTTCCTTGACAAGACACTTCATCACAAGGGGGCAACATGTTCACCTTGATGCTTTCATAAGAAATGTTGACGCAGGGCTACTGTCTTGATGGGTCCCAAATGGGTCCCATCTGGTTCAGATGATTGAAGTGCATAGCAGCCACATTTGCTTAAAAGTGAGGCACTACAGTTTTTCATGCAGCAGCCCAAAATTTGCTTAGATAGAGGTGTTGAATAAAACAAAATGCCCCTTCGAAGTTTGGATAAGTTTAATGAATCATATTAGAACAATACAACTGTCTTGACTGTATGAGAAATAGCTACAGTCATAGATGAATCGGAAATTAGCACAAAATATGGAAAATAATCAGGAGATTGTAGCATAAGAGCTGTGGTGGCGCAGTGGTTACATTGCAGTACTGTCGACTACTTCTGCTGACTGCCAGCTGCCAGCAGTTCGATTCTCACCAGCTCAAGATTGACTCAGCTTTCCATCCTCCCAAGGTCGGTAAAATGAAGACCTAGATTGTCGGGGGCAATGTTCTGACTGTAAACAGCTTAGAGACGGTTGTAAAGCACTGTGAAGCGGTATATAAGTCTAAGTGCTAGTGATATTAGTGGCTGAAAATTTTGCTTGGTCATCGTAATCAATGACAAATCTTTTATACTTTTCATTATAATAGGACAAATGTCACTGTTCATTAACTGTAGAATATGCTGAATGACTCTATCTTTAGAACTTACTCTTCAGTGAGGACTCATTGGAAATCATTTTTACGGATGCTTAGTAACTCATATTCATATTTATGGCGATTGCAGTGACCTTCGTGATCTTCTGACAAGCAACATCAATGGGGAAGCCAGATTCACTTAAGAACCATGTTATCAGTTTAACAACAGCAGTGATTCACTTAAGAAATGTGGCCAGAAAGGTTGTAAAACGGGTCACAACTCACTTAACAACTGTCCCAATTAGGAATTTTGGGCTCAATTGTGGCTGTCAGTCAAGGACTGCGCTCAGTCCATATATTATTCGTTTTGGGAGCCTTCATCACCAAAGCAAATTCTAAAACAATATTTTGTAGTATTACAGGAGACATAGAAGAGGGAGTAATGGAGGAGCAAGCATAGCAGAGTATGATTTAATATCTTGAAACGTTAATTTTATAAATCTCCTTGCTTGAAATATTACAATTGATTTAATGGCAGAGAATCATAAACAGAAATAATAAACTTAATAAAGTGTTGAGACCTATCCACTCATAGAAAAGTCAATGAAAATCAAATAAACTTACTGAACATATATTTTTTCTAAAATGATTTTATAATATTAAAGTGTATTAAGCAAAATAACCTAACCAAAAAATTAAAATATGTTCTGCAAGATCAAATGAAAGTTTCTTTAAAGCCGTTTAAGTTGCTTGCATAGGAGTATTTTCTTGCTATCGAATGTAGAAAAAAATATCAAAGTAATAAAACATGTACGAACGTGTTATCAATACGGATATTATCAAGAGGTGGCAAATTTTACATTAGGAAACTTAAATGGCAGAGATTTTTGAAACTCTGAAGTGACACACTTAAGTATCTCTGGAGATTAAATGAATTTTTTGCGTAACAATATCATTTATATGAAATTTTAAAATATTCAAAACCTTTGCCAAAGAATATTGTTCTAGTTCTTTAGTCTGATGTTCTCCACATTGTTTAATATTGCTAAAAAGCACTAAATTTGAATCTGCTGCATTACAGAAAGATATCCTGATGTTTTATAGCTGAATAGTTAAAGACAAGGCAGCCAAATGAGCTGAAACTGAAATAAATTGAAATTATATTTGAATCTAAGACTTCTTATTAAATAAACAAACAAAAAAATAAATAATGTTCTTGGTGCTTTCTGAGCTTGGTGGCTTCTGTTGCAGACGTTTCATTACCAAACTAAGCAACATCATCAGTGCATGCCTCTATCAAAATAATGTCCCATAATTCTGACACTGAGGAAGTGTTCTAGCTGAATTAAGGGAATGTCAGCATCAGCAGACATCAAGCCAAATCGTCCTCAGACCTGGAGCTGCAGCAGTCAGATGATGAGATACAATCTCCTCAGTCTCTATGAATGGACAAATGTGAACAAAGCTCTTTGCTAAGCAAGGGAATGATCATGTTAATTTGAGATAACTGGGGTGCAGCCTGATTTAAGAGACCCTGAACCCCTGTTCCTCTATTGCAGAGGTGTCAAACTCAATTTCATTGAGGGCTGCATCCGGGTTGTGTTTGACCTTGCATGGGCCAGGGGGCGTAACCAGGAGGCATGGCCAGCTTGATATCACTTGTGGCCGGGGGCGTCTGTGGTGGCCTGAGCAGCCTGCCAGCAAAAATGAGCTCCCAAGTTCTGTTTTCGGTTGCTATGGGCTCCTGCAACCCTCTGCCAATGGAGCTTGTGAGAGCTGTGTGTGGCCCTCCCAAGCTCTGTTTTAGCTGGCAGAGGCACTACAGGGCAGTCCTTTGCTGTTTCCAAGGTGGCCCCACTGCCCAGATCTAACCCCATGGGCTGGATCCAGCCCCCGGGCCTTGAGTTTGACATCCCTGCTCTATGGGAAATCACAATCCGATCTCATGATCCAATGTGTTCCTATGAGATTTTTTTATTTTTATTTTTTGCAAAAACCTGGACATTTCAGTTACCTATTCCACCTGGATTCTCTTTCTTGGCTGTATCAATCATAACAAAAAATTGAAAAGAAAATGGCATTTTTAAAAACCAAAATTATTCACATTACCCTTTGTTTGTACTTATAATTAATCTTATTGAATGGGAAATAAGCAGTACAATCTGTCTGGTGAAAATTCCAAGGCCCTACTTATTAGATCTCAGTATCTGTGATAGATATTGTCTACGAAGAAGAATATCTATAATTTTTTTCAGGAATTTTTTCAGAAAGAAGAAGCTGAAATAGACTTTGGTACTAAGAATGGACATTCATAGTGTTAGACTATAACCATAAAATAAAAAGATGGATGATTCTTGAGAAGAAGGCTATGATAAATCTAAACTAGATATTAAAGTGCACAGATATCACATCGATACCAAATGTATTTATTATGAAGGACACAATCTTCCTTACTGTAACATATCATTGAAATAATATTGAAATGAAAGCTAAACCATCAGAAGTTTTCCACAGGGATGGAGAGTATTTTAGACCACAAGAAAGACAATGTCAACATCCAGGTTAAGCATCAAAATAAAAGTCCAGAACCATTTCATTTTTGAAAAGCTTATTGTTTATTGAATATATTGCATAGTAAGGTCAAGGCAAAACTAACTCTGAGATCCTGAAGTACCAGTTCATAGTATTAAACAAAGATTTTTTCCAGACAAAACCTCTGGCTTCCATGTAGACCAAGTCCCACTTTGTTATGGGAACCATCTGTCTCAACTTCACACCTGTTAAGACGTTCTTGAAAAGTTTCCAGACTCTCACAAGCTTCAGTGGAGATGTAGAAATTTCACTTTTCTACTTAACTGGTTTGTAACCAATATCTCCCTCCTCACTTCCTCTAATGGCAAGTTGAAGAGGCACGTAGCTGCCAAAATTCCACTCTTGACTGACCTTCAGTTCTACGTGAAGAAAAATCAGAGTGGCACCAGAACAAAGCTGAAACTTCAGTATTTTATAAATACTATATAATGCAAGGCAAGAGTCAGTGGATAACATTCTAATATTTGGAAAAAGAACTCTAATAAAAATGGTGTCTCACTGAGGAGAGGGTAGCTAGATTATTGATGTCATAAGCAGAGGTTTGCTGGATCCCAGAGAAGCAAATACAAGCGTTCCTCAACTTACAACAATTCATTTAGTGAGCGTTTGAAGTTGCAGTGCCACTGAAAAAAGTGACATGATGGTTTTCACACTTGCAACCTTTGCAGCATCCTATAGTCATGTGACCAAAATTCAGACGCTTGGCAACTGACAGTTGCAGTGTCCAATGGTCATGGGATTACCTTCTCACAAGCATAGTCAATGGGAAAACCATATTTCTTTAACAACGGTGTTACTAACTTAACAACTGCAGTGATTTACCTAAGAACTGTGGCAGGAAAGGTCACAAAATGAGGGAAAATTCATTTAACAGTTGTCTTGCTTAGCAACAGAAATCTTGGAGATAATTGTGGTTGTAAGTCGAGGACAACCTGTACTGAAAATATTGGTGATCAGTGTTATCGAACAAACATACAACAATAAAAATCCTAAGTGGTCTAAGTGTACTAGAAGAGACTCTGAACTGTTAGGTTAAATAAGCTTAACATTTTTAAAATAAATTGTATTTTACATCTGATACAGATATAAATATTATTTTCATTCAAAGTGGAAACTGGGCCAAAATGCGATTTGAGCAAAATAAGTTTAAACATCACTGATGCCATACATGAGCTCTGAACTGAGATTTCTAAATACCTTATAATGGAATTATATAGATAGATATATTTTTCAACTATTCACAAATTCTCATTTCATTCTGGCTATATTTAGGGCATATAAAATATAAATATTTATATGTTTTACTGTGAACGTGATTAACTTTATGGAAGGGAGTACAGCATTTTAGGTAAAATGTAAATCGCAGTGACATTTTGTCACCTTTCTTGTTGGGTAACTTCAGGAAAAAAAGTTGTTTTTTTTAAAAAAATCATATTTTCCCTTATTTTTATGACCATTTTTGTTTCTTTTGGTTCTGTCCAATATTATACTTTCTTTGCGGCTATGATAAACCTACAGAATATCATTATTAATGGATTTAGGGATTTGTGTTGTATTCCTATTTGGAATATCACAAGTGTTCTCAAGCATTCATTACTTAATTCCTATATTCCTTTTAAGTTAATGAAGCCTCTTATTCATTAAGCCGTCATTTCAAGTGGGAAATGAAGGCATAATATTTCTTTCAGTAGCTTCTTCTGATTGCTAATAGAAAAGATTCAAAGCTTTGCTCATTTTCAGTTATGCACAAAACATGCTTGCAACCCTTTAAGTTAAATATCCGTGAGTACCAGTCATTGGTGAAATAGCAAGTATAAATTCCATAAATGACTCCCATGAATAGCTAATGTACATAACTAAATTCTTAATCCTAGACCGTATCTCTATTACAAATATTGCAACAATAAGAATTTTTTTTTCTTTTTGTAGCAATGGATTAATGACATTAATTTTCATTAGCAAAGCTGATTTAAAATGGTGGAAAATATTTGTAGCTTGGGCAATAGATGTTGACGATGGTTTGTTCTCCAAGCTTGCTGTTTGGCTTCTGAACGTTTAGTCACCAGATTAGGTAGCTGGTGGTTGAGGTGTCTCATTCCAGTTCTCCTCTGCTTTTATTTTGTCTTATGTGGTCCTGTGGTCAGTTGGTCATGAGGTTAATTAGTCATGTTGTGAGAAAATCACCTAGTGGTCAGCACTGTCTTTGGTTGGTCACTTGATTGATCTGACTCCTTATGGGCTTGTAGGCTGGTTCCAAATCGATTGAAAAAGTTGATTTAATTTATTCACTACTCTGAGGAATGGGCCAAGTCATATGTAGCCCTAGAAAACCTTTTCTCTATGTTTAGGGCAAGAACTCCATGAAACACATTTATATTTGAGCTTTGGTGGCACAGTGGTTAGAGTGCAGTACTGCAGCCTACTTCTGCTGACTGCCAGCTGACTGCAATTTGGCAGTTCGAATCTCATCAGACTCAAGGTTGACTCAGACTTCCATCCTTCTGAAGTGGGTAAAATGAAGACCCAGATTGTTGTGGGCAAGAGGCTGACTCTGTAAACCACCTAGAGAGGGCTGTAAAGCACTGTAAAGCAGTATATAAGTCTAAGTGCTATTGCTATATTTGAAGTAGGAAAAGCATTTAAAAAGTGATTAAACCCAATAATACTATTTATTAGTATCCTTTAATTTACACTGTTTATTTAAGTATTGTTGGGTTAAGACTGGGCCTTCATCCATGAGAAAATTTTGGTCTGACCAGCCTTAACAATGATTTATTATTGATAAAGGGAAGGTAATAATAAGCCCTCTTCAGGAGGGAGGGTTATCTGACCATATTGAGAATATAGCTTGACATCATCCTGATATTATGATGTCTCAGCATCTCCTTCTGTCATACTATCGCAGTACCATTGAGAGTGTCCTGACATACGGCATTCTTGCATGGTATGGGAGCAGCTCTGTAGAGGACAAAAAAGCTCCACAGAGAATCATTAAAACTGCCCAGAATATCATTGGACTCCAGCTACCAGCCCTGGACGACATCTTCGAATCTTGCTGTTTGAGAAAGTTGCATAACATTGTCAGAGACTCTTCCCATCCTGCTTACAATCTTTTTGGACTGTTGCCTTCTGGCAGAAGATACAGAACAATTAAAACTTGGACCACATGTTTTCTGAATAGTTTTTATTCCAGAGCTATAATTGCACTCAACAATGAACTAAAGGGCCACCATCAGTGAGCTGTTGGACAGTATTACTTGGTCTGTTGTATGGATGTTTGGGTGATTTAGGCTGGAGAATTGCAGTGGGTGAGAGTGTGTTTGGGGATTGTTATGTGTGTTGGACCTGGTCTTTGGGTGTTAAGTGAATTTCGTTTTATGGGTATACTATGTATACACGTACAATGACAATAAAGTTATTTATTTTATATTACTATCTAAACTAAACTTTAGATTTATATGTGACTTCCTGCAAATAGAAAACTGATGTAATCTTCAGCAGTTTGGTATTTATCTTTCAAGGAACTTTGTGCATTTTAGAAAAGAATTTGCTTTTAAATTTTTAGTAATGTTCTTTGCAACTATCTAAGCCAGGGATGTCAAACTTGATTTCATTGAGGGCCACATCAGGGTTGTGTTTGACCTCTTGGTGGAGGTGGGGGTGGGGGGAGGCATGGCCAGGTTGGGCATGGCCAGATTGACATCCCTTATGTGGGGGCGCCTGTGGGGGCCCAAGTGCTCTGCCAGTGAAAATGCGCTCCGTAGCTCTGTTTTTGGCTGCAACAGCCTCCTGCAGTCCTCTGCCAGTGAAAACTGTTACTGTTTTTGCTGGCAGAGACTCCACAGGCTAGTCCAGCTCTGTTTCCAGGGTGGCCCTGCAGGCCAGGTCTAAGCGCCCCTTGGGCCAAATCTGGCCCACAGGCCTTGAGTTTGACCCCTGTGATCTAAGCAATCAGGAGAAAAGCTACAACTGCCCAACTGTGCTTCTAAGTTTGTCCAATTGGAATCATTCTGCTGCGGTCAGATAGATGTTGAGTACATTATTGGAAGAGATTATGCTGATGTCTGTGTAAATATGTAGATAAGGATCCATGGACCACAGGTTCAGAACCAATGATATAGAGCATAGTCTATTGTGAAGGGCGATTTCTTCTTTTAACCATACCAGAGGAATTAAATTTTAATTGGCAGTAAACTATACCTATTGCTTCATCAATTACCTATAGTATGTTTATTTTTTTCATGCAGAGACAAAAAAAAAATCAGCATTAGCATCCTTCTTACTTTTTTCTTTGCATTTCAGGATTGACAGGTTTTCCTTCTGCCCATATTTACTTTCATGTAGGGCCCTTGCTGCATTCCTTGCTGCTAAGGAGTATCCCTGTGTGCTTTTTTTCTTTTCATCTGGATACAGTAAAGCAATTTGCCTTATGTTTTATCAGAAGAAGTAACTGGGCAAGGATGGGAATCAAATATCTTTGGTAACTCTGCCTATCTAGGAATGCCTAAATTTTAATTTTCTTTTATTCTCACTACATCATCAAGATCAAAGATGTAAGAACAATTAGGTAAAACACAAAAGCTTTCTCTATCTCCATCGCAGATTCCAGCATCAGTTTTCAAAGCCGTAATTTTTTAAAAAATGAATCTCTAATGAAAACATTAGGCATCCCGGTAGCATTTTATATTGCTTTCAAAGGACTAAATAATCAAATAACTTTCCCGCATTTTTTCCAACATAAAAGGAATTATTATTCTCAAGAAGAGAAGCAGGTAAAAAATAATTGGGTGCTTCTTGCAGAATGATGCTGGTTTAGATCAGTTTACATTTTTATGTGCCATAAAGAATAATGATGGGATCAGAACTTGGAAAGTACTAGTCTCTTCTCTTCCTGAACAGAGGATATTGAGGCAAATCGTCTTTAAAAAACTAGAATTCTAGAGAGAAAATAAGGAAGCATGTCATTTAAAACATTGCAACTCCTTCATATAATGTGTTACTCAGGCAACTATTTTGCTAATCAGTTTAGTTCCAGGGGACATGTTATCCATTTTCATTGATGGTTTGTTGTAGTTCTCCCAACATAAAAAAGCAAGTTGTAATAAGTGTTCTGTCAGGTTAGTAAATTGAACTCATAACTTTTACCAGGAATAATAAATGAAGTGAATGGAGGCACTTAGTTGATGGGTTGAGAGCTACCAACACAAGGTTTTGTTTTTCTTGTGTTAAAATTCTCAAATACAGCTCGTCTGCCTGGAATCCACACTATATAATGGACATTAATACAATTGAGCGAGTCCAGAGGTATTTCATGAGAAGAGTACTCCACTCCTCTGCTCACAACAGAATCCCTTATACCACCAGACTTGAAATTTTGGGCCTGGACAACTTAGAACTACACCGCCAATGGTCTGACCTAAGCTTAGTACACAAAATTGTCTGCTACAATGTCCTACCTGTCAATGAGTACTTCAGCTTCAACCACAATAATACACGGGGAAACAATAGGTACAAACTCATAGTAAACCACTCCAAACTTGATTGCAGAAAATACGACTTCAGCAGCAGAGTGGTCGATGCCTGGAATGCACTACCTGACTCTGTTGCTACATCCTCAAACCACCGTAACTTTAACCTTAAACTGTCTACTGTGGATCTCACCCCATTCCTAAGTGGTCTGTAAGGGGATGTGCATAATCGCACCAGCATGCCTACCGTCTCTGTCCTACTGTTCCCATTTATTCATACTCATTTCTTATGTACTTATATCTGTTTACATTTATATATTTATATGTTACATTTATACTTATACTTATTTTTTCATACATGCTTGACAAACAAACAAACAAATAAAAAATCAGAAACCACGATTCTCTCTTTTCTTCAGTGGCAGTTGATTTTTTTTTTTAAAAAAAGCATTTCCACTAATATCAATTCTGCCCTCTTCTAGAAATTCTAGAATGAGTTATGTCATATTCCAGTATGATGTTCATTTGATTTCCTTGCTTTATTTCATAACAGATTAGCATTTATTAATCTGGAAAGAAAGTTGATATGAACCCGCCATGTTTAGCAGGATCGTTGTGTTTTTTCTACTATAACGTTTTGCTGTTCATTCTACATTTCAGCCCTACTTATTTATTGACAAAATAAGTGAAGCCACTTTTCAAAAAATCAAAATGTTTAATGTGCGATCTGCATTTGTTTCATCTGAGTCGTTCTTTATTACCAGAGAAATTTCACTTCTTGAATCTCATCCATAGTTCTGTTAAAAAACCTGAGTCATACCCAACAGAAATGAAAAACCCATCGCTTTTCCAACTTGGACTTATATGTTTCAAACCCATTATTATCTTTATTAGTAACATGAAATGGCAAATGTTAAATGTTTTATGAAAATTCAATAATAATGACTTTTTACTATTTTAATAAGGCACAACTAATTATATTAATTGAGAAAATACAGCGATATTTAAAATTTACAAGTAAGAAATCTGTAGTTTGTGTTTCAGTCAAAATAAAGTCAAATATCTCCTTACACTGGAGTAACAGAATGCTCTAATTTTTTGTCTCAACCAAAGCAAATATGTCTTTATCGTTAATCTGGCAGTTTTACAAATGATAGTGTGGCTGGTAGATTACTCAAAGAATATGCTTATTGGATACATCATATTGGCATAGCCAGTGAAAACCAACTCTAAAAGTTCCCGTGATTTTCACCTAATTAAAAGAATAAAAATCCCCCCTCCCAGGTATATCCAGTCACATTGTCTAATGATTATAGCTGGCAGGCTCCTGTCCTCCTCCAATAGCTGTTTGTTATGATGACCTTGGTTCCCACCGGAAAACTTATTGTTTTGATTGTTAGCCAGTCTATCTACTTCCCCCTCCCTTCCCCCTCTCAGGCTTCGTGGCAACTATGATGCAGCACAAGATGGCTTCAGCCAGGTTCGCTTCAGAGTTGACACTTACTTTTGTAAAGTGATTGGGATGGTCATTTGTCTGGATGTCTTCCCTTGTGATTTAGTTGAAGTATAGAAAACTGGATGCTATAGAGAAGACATGACATGTGCTTGCCTATCATGCTTAATATCTCCAGAACAGATCATAATTTAAAAGTGTGGTAACAGAAAAAAATTAACTTAATACAGGGGTTAACTGCATTTCTTTTATAGATAAATGAAAAAACAATATTATGGAAAAACTTGCCAAATATCAAAGAAGAAAATATGTTTTTAGGGTGTTCAGTAAATTACATTTCCATTTTACAATAATATAATTTTCTTTAGTTCTTCCTGAAATAATATGCATAAGAGAAAGGTTTAGAAATTAAATTATTCACTAGATATTGACAAACATATGATTTTAATTCCCTTCTCTTGCTTATATGCAGCTGCTATACAGTTGACCTTAAACCCTTTTAGATTCTTTCAAAGTAATATGAGCACATATGAGTAATATGAACACAACTGCTGGAAATATGTATTTATGCAAAATTTCCTTTAATTTTCTGTCTGATGATTGCCTGTCTCTGAAAAATGCTGAGTTGTTTGGGAAAGTCTTCTGTCTCCATCTATCTTCTTGTCAAGAGTGGTGTAGCTGCTTCAGTGCACTGTGATTCAGAACAAGGTTTTAAATTGCAGAATTTGTTCCTATTGTTTTCCTAAGAGCTGCTATGTGAAATCTGAAGAATGGAAAAAGAAATGAGTTTTTTCATTAGTCTCATCTCCACAGAAAGGAAAATGAATAAGTATTAGTGACCTGCCAATAAAAGTATCTTCTTCTTGTGCCATATCCATCATCGGACTTTGGTGATCATGTTGGCCATCGTATTTTTATCAACAGCAGCACAAAAAAGTGCTGTTGAATTTTGTTCAAACCAGTCCCTTAGATCAATAAACATATAGTAAAGGTAAAGGTTCCCCTTGCACATATGTGCTAGTCGTTACCAACTCTAGGGGGCGGTGCTCATCTCTGTTTCAAAGCCAAAGAGCCAGTGCTGTCCAAGACGTCTTCGTGGTCATGTGGCCAGCATAACTAAACGCCAAAGATGCACAGAACGTTGTTACCTTCCCACCAAAGGTGGTCCCTATTTTTCTACTTGCATTTTTTTAATGTGCTTTCAAACTGCTAGGTTGGCAGAAGCAGGGACAAGTAATGGGAGCTCACCCTGTTACGCGGCACTAGGGTTTCGAACCGCTGAACTGCCGACCTTTTGATAGATAAGCTCAGCATCTTAGCCACTGAGCCACCACGTCCCTTTAATAAAGATATAGGTCTCTCCAAATGATGGTTCCTATAAAGACTCAGGTGGCTACTCAAGTCAGACAGTAAATAAACCTTACATTATATATTATGATAATATAAGGTGTTATATTATCATAATACAATATATCATTATATTATGATTTGACTTCCATTTTTCAGCTGATCTCTTTGATTACCTGAATATCTCATTTCAGTTATGAGGACTGGTAAACCTGGGGACTCCCCCTTTCCTTGAAAAGCAGATCATTCGATACATTAAGGGCATATTGTAGACAGTCTCATGGATTCATTCCTATGGTGACTATAGCCAGTTAAAAAAAACATTTTTATCAGAGCTACCTCCCACTGTTTTTATTTATTTTAAAAAATTCCACTATGTTTCATGTGGGATTCTATGTTGAGTGTTTGCTTTGCAAAATGCTAGTCACCTGACTTGGGAGTCATAGCAAAACATTCCCATGGTGGCATGATCCGTGATCCTTCCGAGGTCAGTAAAATGAAGAGCCAGATTGTTGAGGGCAATATGCGGACTCTGTAAACCACTTAAAGAAGGCTGCAAAGCAATACGAAGTGGCATATAAGTCTAAGTGCTATTGCTATTTTCTTAAACTTCCTGCTTAAGACAACCTATCTAAATCTTTAATAAATGTTGATCTGAGCAAAGGAAGACCTATTCTGATGAATTCAGAAAAAAAAAATGCTTCCCATTTTCAGATGCATGTCCAGTCTATTTTCAGAGATGTCGGCAAACAACTTGTGTCTCGCCCTTTAGATATGAAAAACAAGTTGAATGATTACATAAACCTGATGATGATTTCTACTGGCACAAGTCTGAAACAAAATGAAGACATGCTAGGATTTACATTTGGTGATTTTCAATTAGGAAGTCGTTGGAATTTCACTCTCCTGAAACCCATTTGGTGTGTGCCTGATTTATTTTTAATTGAGAGATCAGGCAAGCTTGGTTTATTTAAGCAAGATTACATTGGAAATGTTTCATTTTTCCCCTTTTAAATAATCTTATTTTTACTTACCGGTAATACATTAATTTCAACTGATAACTCTGATTCATAGGGTAATAGCTCAAATGCCAGTAGGACTGAAGTTTCTTTTCTATCAATAAAGCAATCAATTGTGATTTTTCGTTCACTGCTTAGTTTGGAAAAAAACAACATTCTGTATTAGCTTGTGTTCACAAACACATACTTGCAATGTGGTTACTTGACTTTTAATCACAATTGAGCTCAAACTTTCTGTTGCTAAGTGAAACATTTGTTAAGTGAATTTTACCCTATTTTACAAACCTTCTTGCCACAGGTGTTAAACGAATTACTGCAGTTGTTAAATTGTTAACAACATGGTTGTTAAGAGAATCTCCATTGATGTTGCTTCTAAGGAGGTTGCAAAAGGGATCAAATGACCCTGGGGCACTCATAAATATGAGTCAGTTGCCAAGTGTCTGAATTTTGATCACATGACCATGGGGATGCAGTAAGAGTCGTGAGTGTGAAAAACAGTCTTAAGCAGGGGTGGGTTCTACTTACCTTTACTACCAGTTCTTAATGGGACTGCTCGCTTCGCTCGCTCGCTCGCTCTTCTGTGCAAGCACAGAAGCATCCTGATGACATCGGGGTCGGTGGGCAGAGCCTCCCACCGGTTTTACTACTGGTTCTATAGAAGCGGTCCGAACCAGGGGAAACCCACCACTGGTCTTAAGTCACTTTTTTCAGTGCTATTGTAACTTTGAACAGTCACTAATTGAACTGTTGTAAATTGAGGACTAATGTTTTTTCAAGAGGGGACTGGACTTTGTTTTTCTTTGAAGATGTTTCTCCTCTCATCCATGAGGTCATCCATGAGATGACCATTCAGAACTGAAGAAGCTTCTTGGATGAAAGGAAAAATATCTTCAAGGAAAAACAAAATTCAGTCGCCTTCTGCAAAAGCACCTTTGGGACAATCATGACCTGGGTAAGTAAGAATCTCCTTAGACTAGAGTGGTGCTTGTTAGATTTAGATTTGTCAAGAGCCTGGTGGCACAGGGGACTAAGTGCTGTTAAAGTAGCACTTGGTTGCCAGCTGCCTGCAATTACTACAAGGTCAAATCTCACCAGGCTCAAGGTTGACTCAGCCTTACATCCTTCCAAGGTAGGTAAAATGAGAACCCGGATTGTGGAGGCAATAAGCTGACTTTGTATAAAATAGAACACCGCTTGGGGGGGGGGGGCAAAAGCCCTACTAAGCAGGTATATACAAAAGTATGAAGGCTATTGCTTAATGCATTGTAAGCCGCCCTGAGTCTCCAGAGAAGGATGGCATATAAATTGAACAAACAAACAAACAAACAAACAAACAAATAATAGATCCCAGCTTTCACACAGGAACACAAGGCAACAAGCATAACACTCCCTCTTCCCACTTTTTCCTGTAACAACCCTGAGAAATTTGGGGTAAGAGAAAGTGAGTGGCCCAAAGTGAGATTCTCTGGCTGAAGGTGGATTTGAACCTTGATCTGTCTAGTTTCATAAGTTTAGTACTAGTTCCTATGCTGTTACTAGCTGGATAAAAAAGCCCTTACTATTGTGTAGTGGGCTTCAGTAGGAAAGAAGCAGACTAGCATAGCTACAACAGCATTTATTGACTCAAAACAGGAACTGAGGAACTGCAGGCAATTGCCTGTAATTTATACTCTAGGCCCACAGGGTCTTAACCAATCATAATCCTTGACAAAAGCCCACCCAAATATGAATGTTCTAAATTTCCCTCCAGTTGGAGTTAACAGTTAGGGTCAACTAAAGGTTCGTTTCACTTTAGCAGGACTTAACACAACTATATATATATATATTCAATATGTAACACTTACTATGAATGATTCTTTTATTCATTCACTCCATTTATAATCCACATTTCCGCACATACAGTAAGCATTCAGATAAGAATAGACAAATGGCTCAGATAGGGCTTTGTTTAACTGTTTGCGGGCATTTCACACATCCATTTATATTATGAAAAAGCCTGTGTATGCATTATTGTGTGTAGTTTACCATTTATATAGCTTTTTTTTTTTACACCACATGGCTTGTCAGGAAGTTCCCACCTATTTTGCTACAAAGATAACAATGTTGAAAAGAGAGCTCTTTTCTAGCTTGACAAAGGAACTGGGAAAGCTCATCCATTATAGATATTGATATTGAGAGTCAGTTTGGAATAGTGCTAAAGATGCTATCCTAGAAACTCAAAGGACTATGAATTCCAGACTTCACTTAGCCATGAAAGCCAGCTGGGTGATTTTGGGTAAGAAACTCTCATCCCAATACATCTCAAAGGATTGTTTTTGAGGAAAACATTAGGAGTATGAGATATGCAGTATATTGCTTATGCTGTCTTGAAAGAGGAGGGATAAAAACGGGGGAACTGCCAGAGGACTGGAAAAGAGTTCCAATCTTCAAAAAAGGGGAAAAAAAACCAGATCCAGGAAACTACAGACCTATCAGCCTGACCTCAATACCA
The DNA here is from genome assembly GCA_030761175.1 of Masticophis lateralis. Lineage (NCBI taxonomy): Eukaryota > Metazoa > Chordata > Lepidosauria > Squamata > Colubridae > Masticophis > Masticophis lateralis. The sequence goes on along the minus strand of JAUDYJ010000007.1, from coordinate 66,153,012 downwards.
GGAAAGATTCTGGAAAAGATAATCAAGCAACGACTCACCGAACACCTAGAAGCAAAGTAATAACCAAAAGCCAACAGGGATTTGTCAAAAACAGATCATGCCAGACTAATCTTATTGCATTCTTTGACAAAGTGACAAAAATAGTGGACCAGAGGAATGCTGTCGATATAGTTTACTTGGACTTCAGGAAAGCATTTGATAAAATAGACCATAGATAAAGATACTAGATAAAGTAGAAAAATGTGGGTTAGACAGCATCACCACCAGATGAATTCGTAGCTGGCTGACCAACCGCTCTCTATGTGTAGTTCAGAAGTGGGTTCTAAATTTTTTTACTACTGGTTCTGTGGCTGTGGCTTATTTTGTGAGAGTGGCTTGGAGATCATGTGACTGGGTAGGTGTGGCTAGTTGGTCATATGACCGGGTGGCCATGGCTATGTGTATAGGGACTACTCAGAGGGCTGAAAAAAGTCATTTCTGACAGGTCCTTGCACTTTTGACTGGTCCTCACACCAGTCCGGTTCGGGAATCGGTTTGGGGGCGTGGCCAGCCAATCTTATTACCGGTTCTCCAAACTATTACATTTTTTTACTACTGGCTCTTGCGATCCAGTGCGAGCTGGGAGCAACGCACCACTGGTGTAGTTCTCAATGGAACTGCATCTACATGGAGGGAAGTATGCAGTGGAGAACCCCAAGGCTCTATTTTAGGCCCAGTAGCCTTCAACATCTTCATCAATGACTTGGACGAGGGGATAGATGGGGAATTCATCAAATTTGCAGATGACACCAAGCTGGCAGGAATAGCCAACACTCCAGAAGGTAGTCTCAAGATATAGATGGATCTTGACAGACTTGAACATTGGGCGCTATCTAACAAAATGAAATTCAACAGTGAAAAAAGTAAGGTTCTACATTTAGGGAAGAAAAACAAAATGCACAGGCACTGTATAAGTGGTATAATAGTAGTAACTGAGAGAGGGATCTTGGAATCCTAGTGAACAACCATTTAGATATGAGCCAGCAGTGTGCAGCAGCTGCCAAAAAAGCCAACACAGTTCTGGGCTGCATAAACAGAGGGATAGAATCAAGATCACGTGAAGTGTTAATATCACTTTATAATGCCTTGGTAAGGCGACACTTGGAATATTGCATTCAGTTTTGGTCGCCACGATGTAAAAAAACATGTTGAGACTCTAGAAAGAGTGCAGAGAAGAGCAACAAAGATGATTAGGGCAGTGGTGGGATTCAGTTTTTTTAAACAACTGGTTCTGTGGGCGTGGCTTAGTTGGGGGTGTAGCTTGCTGGTCATGTGACTGGGTGGGCGTGGCTACCTGGTCCTGTGACCGGGGGAGTGGCTATGTGTATAGGGACTACTCAGAGAGTTGAAAAAAGTCATTTCTGACTGGTCCTCACACTTTTGACTGGTCCTCACACTTATGACCATCCTCACATTATACCCGGCATTCTTAACAACCGTGTCACTCATTTCACAACTGCTTCTCTTCATCATGGTGACAAGATAGAACATAAAATGTGAGGACAGTTATAGTTTCGAGGACTGGTCAAAAGTGTGAGGACCAGTGAAAAATAACTTTCAGCTCTCTGAATAGTCCATATGCATAAAAGGATACAGCAATAGAGAGGGATGAAGGAAGGGAAGGGAAATTAGAGTAGGAGTGAGGGTAAGAGAGGGAGGAAGGGAGGAAGAAAAGGAGAAAGGAAGAGGAAGTAGGGAGGAGAAGAAGAGTGGAGGGAAGAGAAAGTAAGAAGGAAAGAAAAGAGAGAGGTGGTAGGTTTGAGGAGAAAGATTGCTGTACAATAAAAAAGATGAAAGGGAAGAAAGCCAACCCCAAACAAATATAAAGATATTAAGATAAAGAATGAATTGTTAAACTTTAAAGAATAAAAGAGAACAAATATGAATAAATAGCAATAATTAGAAACACTCACACAAACATACAATGTATTTTCTTTGAACAGAGTATTTGGCCGGTTCACAAATTTAAATGGTGTTTAGTCATTTCAATTAAATTTACAATTTCTGTATTTCCTTCTTTGCCATGTTTATTCCTCATTGATCTTTTTAAAAAAAGTAATATTACCCATCATCCTCATCTCTAATCTTAATCAAATTCAATTTTTCCCTTCTATTCTATATTATACGCCTTCCCATTGTCATCTATTTTTATATCCATTCTCACATTGGTTAATTATGTAATTATGTAATACAGTTGTTTAATATAAATTCAACATTTTAATATAAATCAATTAGTTATATAACTATCTTTTTTGTATATTAATCAATATGAACATGAATATTCCAATTATTTCCATGCAATCCAATTTCTTACAAATCAATTAATTATATTTACCAATAATAATAAACCAAATAATTTCCCCCATATATTCCTCCAAACCACAACTTAACCATTTCTGCTTTCAACACAATGTACAATTAATAGTATCTCAATTATTACAATTCCCTAGTTAAATAGAGCTTTTTTCTTTTGTGTTTTAAAATCTTGTACTTTCCTCTTTTGCCCTAAATTTCCATTGTTTGCAGTTTTGCACCTACCTTTTTTGGTGAGGAAAAAGAAAAAGAAATCTCTCTCTGCCTCATTTTGTCACGTTGCAGCAAAGACCCTGCTTTACTGTCAGTTTTGTTTTTTCAGCATAGCTAGGGGAGAAAATTTGCTCCAGCACTCTTTGCAGCTAGCAACAGAGACCTGCGCAAAACAGCTGAGAGCAAATCAGCTGAGATTCGGGAGGTCGATCTAATCAACTTGTGCTAATTAACCTATGCTGAAGCTGAAAGGGGCTGTTTTTTCTTGCTGTTTGCTTGCAAGGAGGTAAGTGCTGCAAGGCACAGGCCAAAGGGTGGGGGCCACCCTCCTTGCCACTTAGCCCCCCCGTCACCCCCTTTTGCCTCTAGCGCCCCCCTGCCGCCCCCCTTGTCTCTTACCTCCCCCCTAAGGTGTCCTGCTGCCCCCCAGGGGGCAGTACTACCCACTTTGGCAACCACTGGCTTAACTACTTAACAACCGGTCCTACTGAAGTAGAATCCCACCACTGGGTCTATCCATTTATTTTTGCAGGCGTTGGTCACTCGTTTGTTTTCTTTTAACACTGATCAGCTGTAGAGTGGCCCGTTGAAGCTCCGCGGCAGCTGGGAGGCCAATAAAATTATAAAAAAACACCAAACCATTTGTTAAATTGTTGGCTCTCCCACCCTTGCCCCCCACTATTTATTGACAATAAATAGTTGTGCGGAGGGGCGGGGCAAGGGACGGGGCGAGCCAGCAATTTAACAAACAGTTCAGCCGAACTGCCTAGAACCAGCAGAATCCCACCACTGGATTAGGGAACTGGAGGCTAAAACATATGAAGAATGGTTACAGGGACTGGATATGTCTAGTTTAATGAGAAGAAGCAGTAGAGGAGACATGATAGCAGGATTCCAATATTTCAGGGGGTTGCCACAAAGAAGAGGGAGTCAAACTATTCTCCAAAGCACCTGAGGGCAGAACAAGAAGCAATGGGTGGAAACTAATCAAGGAGAGAAGCATTGTAGAACTAAGGAAAAATTTCCTGACAGTTAGAACAATGAATAAATGGAACAACTTGAATCCAGAAGTTGTGAATGCTCCAACACTGGACATTTTTAAGAAGATGTTGGATAACCATTTGTCTGAAGTGGTATAAGGTTTCCTGCCTGGGCAGGGAGTTGGACTAGAAGACCTCCAAGGTCCCTTCCAACTCTATTATTCTATTCTATTCATAATAATTAGCAAAAGTACTAAAATATGCCAAGTACTGTGATAGCAAACATAAGCACCAGCTCATGTGCTCAAGAAACTAACCAACTAGTTTGACTGCAGTTACAACTGAATACCTGGATGCAAAATCAAGAATAACAAATACAAGGGGGAAAAAAGCAAACACTGTACCATCACAATCAAAGATCAGATTTGAAAATAAGACAGTATGCTAAAATCAGATGCAAACAAGCTAGAACAGGTTTTAAAAAATACTGAAAAACAAGAAGGCTAAAGACTGAAGAAATGATCATCTAGAAATAAGGAAGCACTGGAAACTACTAAAACAACAACCAACAGCTATATCCAAGAAGATCAACAGATGCAAAGCTTGAATTGCATGCTAGGGGCAGAATGTCCAATTTCAGTCAAATCAGAAATGCTTCTACTAACCTACCAAGGCAGACTACATTTGACCGGTCAATGCTTGACTAAGAAAAGGTAGTGCAGTTCTGAATGCAGCTATGGGACAGCTCCCTCCAAAATGCAACAGGAATGCAGCTTGGATAAAGGAGATGGATATGAATTAAAAAAAGAAATTGAAACAGGAAAAAAACCTTGCAGTAGCACTGAATTGATGGAGAAAAGGGCACGAGAGCAAGAATTGGTTGGCACCAGGTAAAGATGAAGCACATGGTTTTTGGCTGAAACATCTGACTGATCTACAGCCACTCACTGGAGGGCAGTTTAACAACAAACCGCATGGAAGTGAAATTGAAGATTGGTTAACTTCCCTCAAAACCTACCTGGTAATGAAAAATTGAACAAACAGAGCAGTACTGTACTATACTGGCCAATTACTATACTGGCCAATTACTCTACCTGCTTATCAACAACTGTCAAATTGTTAACTGTGGCGGTAGCCAAGACAGTCTAACTAACAACATCTAGTTGAAAACATCTTTCCACCTGGGCAGAAATAAAACTGCCCAAACAACAAAGAAACAAAAGATTAGCTCCTAACTGACAATATGGTTTTGGAAAACTGCAAGAGGAGGAAGATCAACTTAAATATAGCAGGATACAAGAAGGCATTTGATTCCTTGCCACCTGACTGGATAAGCAAGTGCTTAGAAATAACCAGAGTCAGTAGAAACATCAAAAGCTTTGTGCAGAGATCACAATAGAAGACCTAGTTACTGGTCAATGTCATAGATTGGGGGAAGTTAATATCAAGAGAGGAATATTTCAAGGAGACTCACTATCACCATGTCTCTCCGTCCATCATCTATCTATCTATCTATCTATCTATCTATCTATCTATCTATCTATCTATCTATCTCTATCTATCTATCTATCTATCTATCTATCTATCTATCTGATTTATAGCCTTCCCATCTTACCTCAAGGTAATTCAAGTCATTGCAGTGATTCTTCGGTCAACAATACTGATCTAGTATTATCTTATTATTCCTCGTGCTCCTTGAGCCGATAAAAAAAATCATAACAAATAGAATTATTATTTTTTTTGTGCCTGATACCTTCTGGGTGATTTCCAAAGTCCAGATGGTCTGTCAAAGAAAGAGCATAGTTTAATTTCCTTAATCTGCCAAATATTTCAATGAAGGAATTTAGCAGTGTTTCCTGGAGCAAGAGAGGAACAAGGATTCCTGCTAAAACTAAGCACCCTCCTCCATTTTCTTTTCTCTGTTCCCTTTCTTCTCTAATTTACAGCAGAAGTTTACAGTTTTCCTTTCCCCTTTCTTCTGGTTAGTTCAAGCCAAACTAGCAAACAAAAGCAGGTCTAATTTTTCCTAACTGGTTCATAAACCAATTTAGCTCTACTCCATGTGACCTTTGTTAAGTTTTCACTAGGAGTTCAGTCTCTTAACACCTCCCTGAAGTTTCCATCTCACTATTCTCTTCACTGCCTTCCTTTAGGGATTGTTTCCAGTTCTGTGTTTAGAGGAGGAAGGAATATTAGGCATTTTTGCCACCTTGAGTTATTTATAAAAATAATAAAGGAAAAACAATAAACAAACTATAATGCAAATTTATATGTATCTTTGTCTTGAGTGGTGGGATGGCCTAGAGGTGAAGATTATTGCACTCTCACTCGGAAGGTTGGGAGTTCAATCTGAGGGAGCAATAGATGTTTTTCTATCAGTGTGCAAAGAGAAAATATCTGCTGTGAACTCCAGATAGGCATCAGGAAGGGCATCTGGCCAGTAAATGCTCAGCTACACTCAGTCACTCCAACTCCGCCCCTTAAAAGGGATTACAAGGTTGTAAAAAGAAAAAAATGTGCATCTCTCTCTTCTTTGTCCAGTTCTATATATAATTTTAGCTGTAAACCGCATGGACAAATTCAGCAATGGCAAATCACACTTGGGGAAAATGTTTAACAACCTCAAAATTGGAAGTATCCGACTAAAAACTGAGGACTTTTGTATTTAGGGAGAAAAATTGCTATTCCACCTGAAAAAACAGGTTGCCTGCAATCTACAAATAAGCAACTACTACTTCAAGTTAAAGAATCTGAAAGGCCCAGGCACTTACTGTCAGAATTTTTAACATGAGCAAAAAAGCATACATTTTGTCAATACTTTATCCCTATCAAAGAGATTGTGAAATGAAACATATTCAATAAATGCCAGAGCTCCTAATCTAAAAAAACAAAACAGAGGTGAATAGTCTATTAGGCTCCCTTTTCCTTACTTTTTATTTCAATAACCATGTCAGTGTTTTTAAGTTTTAAGTATTTTGGTGGAAAGAGAGACAAGCAAGTTGATCATAAAGTGTAGGAGTGAATTAAACCTGAATGCAGTTCTTGAATAGCCATTTTTTCCTCCCCTCCCCTTCCTTAAGCACATGTTTTTGTATTTTGTTAGCAATAAGTGCATTTCTCAGCAGGCTACATGAATTATTGCATATCCATTATTACTTAATGATGTTAGCATTTAAAGGTTGACTGGCAACATGAAATAAACATTGCCAATCAAATAACAGAGCTGGAGCTTTGTTATCATCTGACATTATCCTTTAAATCAAGGATATATGCGATTCTGAAAATGGAACAAGAGGCTGAATAGTGAACTTCAATCATTATATCACAAGTCATAAAACAATAGACTTTTCAAGTTTTGTCAACATTCTTAACTTTTTAACTGTAAATTAAGTGTAATCCTCTGAGGACAGGACAACATTCTGTCTGGACCATGTTGTACAGTGGATAGTCCAACTTCTCAGAACATACATGACATCTGTTCCAAAAATATGAAATGAAAAGGAAGCCCTCAAACAGAGCTTCAGAGGCTTTTTTTCTGAAGCTGTTTCGGAGGCTTTCAGAGGCAGAAAAAAAAGTTTTTTTCTGAAACAGTTTCAGGAGTTTCAGAGGCAGAAAAAAAAGCAAAAGAAAGCAAGACACAGAGCTCACAACCAACCTGTTGCTAAAATTCACCTCTGGGAACAACTGATTGGTGGTATTCCAGGAGGCCGATCTACCTGCCAATCAGCTTTTTTTTAATTTTCCTCCCCCAAAACTAAGGTGCGTCTTATACTCCAAAAAATACGGTATGTGGGAGCAGATTTGTTTTTTTGTCTTCTGCTTGGCATTGTCTAGCAACTCAGAGTATAGTTTATTTCCTTAATCTAGTTCACTGTGTTAGAAAGGATCTTTTAGATCAGATGTCTCCAAACTTTCAAGCTCTGTGGACCGGCAGTGGCAGAGGTGAGCGGTGGTTGTGGTGGCAAGGAGGTTTGGCTGGTACTGGTCTGCAGACTGGGGATTGGGAACCCCTGTTTCAGATTACTGAATCCAGCTTGCTCACCCTTGCTAATTTTAAATTTAATTTGGGGGTATCCAAATTAAGGCATCCAGAAGGGATGGGGGGGTTGTTTGTTTGTTTGTTTTACTTATTTTTATTTAAAGACTTTATTTGATTTACTTTTATTTATTTAAAGACTTTATATGACTTCCTACTGCACACCTTAATCTCAGTGGTGGGTTTCAATTTTTTTTACTACCGGTTCTGTGGGTGTGGCTTAGTGGGAATGGCATGGCTTGTTGGGCGTGGCAGGGGAAGGCTACTGTAAAATCTCCATTTCCTCCCAATTAGCTGGGACTCGGGAGGCAGAGAATAGATGAGGGCAGGGCCAGTCAGAGGTAGTATTTACCGGTTCTCCTAACTACTCAAAATTTCTGCTACCAGTTCTCCAGAATTGGTCAGAACCTGATGAAACCCACCTCTGCTTAATCTTAATATGTATCCAACGTTTGCTTCAATACCACCTCTTTAAGTAATTAGTTACCCTGCCAAGTTTTTTTCTAAACATTCAGAATCTGTTTTCCTTTAAGACCATAGTACTGTAGATTAAAAAACAAACAAACATGGCATCATGATCTTCTATACAATGTTGCTTAAGGTATTTGAAAAGAGTCATTATATTGAGAGCTGTGGTGGCACAGTGGTTAGAATGCAGTACTGTGGGCTGATCACCGGCTGCCAGCAGTTTGCAGTTTGAATCTCAACAGGTTCAAGGTTGACTCAGCCTTCCATTCTTTCCAGATCGGTCAAATGAGGACCCAGATTTTGGGGGGCAATATATTGACCCTCTAAACTGCTTAGACAGGGCTGTAAAACACTGTGAAGCGCTTTATAAGTCTAAATGTTATTGCTATATTGCTATTGCTATATTGTTCTGCAACCTTCATTCTCAAGGCTATAGATACACAGTGGCCTCCTTTTCTCCTTGGAGAGAGCTGGTGATACCCAGCTTTATATATTTATCCTTGGTGAATGAAGCAATACTGCTAAGGTCACATCTATGCATTTGGAGGGTAAGGGTCTGGATGGGGAAAAAGAAGCCTCAGCTTAACCCTAACAAGACTAAGTGACTTTAGGTTTTTGGTGCATGATGGCTCTAGGGACATATCATCTTTAATCTGAATAGGGTTGCACTGCCCCACCCCAAGCAGACCAAGTGTAGTCTGGGGATTCTCCTGGACTCATTCCTGCTCGTAAAGAATAGGTGACAGATGTGACTAGGATGGCCTTTGTGCAACTTTATGTTACACAGCATTGCGCCCATTCCTGGACCAGGAGGTTGTGCCTACAGTTGTCCATGGCCTGAGGATTAAATGGATTGCTATAATATCCTTTCTATGGATAGCACTTAGAAGCTTCAGCTGGTACAGAGTGTGGTGGCACAAAGAGTTATTCACAGTACTGAATCAGAGGACAATACACCTCTCTTCCAAAGCTGCTTTGGCTGCCAGTATGTTTCTGAATTTAATTCAAGTGCTAATAATGACTGTAAAGCACTACATGGTACACTCCTTTCTACAGTTACATCCAGCCATCTCATCTGGACCAACAGGAGTAGTATGGCCTGGGTATCTTCTAGCAAAGAGTGTCATCTGGTGCAGGGGTGGGTCCTACTTACCTTTACTACCGGTTCTCAATGGGATCACTCACTCTCGCTTCACTCACACGTGCGCCTTGCTTCTGCACATGCGCAGATCGCCAATGAAAAACATCCAGGGCAGTGGGTGGGGCCTCCTGCCAGTTTTACTACCAGTTCTTGTGAACAGGTCCAAATGGGGCAACCCACCACTGATCTGGAAGGACCTAGGGAGACAGCTTTTTTCACCTTCCCTGTTGATGATTTTAAAACAATAGTTTTCAAGGATTGATGGTTTTCCGGTTTGTATATGGATTTCTTCAATTGTGTTTATTTAATTATTGTTTTTACTTGTTGTGAGTCTCTTAGTCTCTCCCAGAGTCTCTTAGATAGGACAGGCAGCTTTACCAATTGAAACTGACACAGCTTTAAACCTACAGCAATACTTTAACACAATCAACATCTGCCTATATATGCTTAGTCCTTGAGAAGGACTTCATGGGTGGATAAAAATGCAAAATCCAGGCTAAGCAGCTGGCTCATCTGCAACCAACCATATTTTTTTCCATCTTCCTTTTTGTATCCTTCTGTCCCTAGTGTCTGTTCTCTCCCCCCACCCTCTTTCTACCTACGTGGCTGTCTCTTTGTGCTTTTCCCTTCTCCCTCCCTCTCTCTCTTTTGCTTCCCCTCACCACCAAGCTGCCTTTCACAATCTCCTTGCTCAGTGTGCTCATTTAAGCAGAGCAAACATTTAATGAAATAGGCATATGCATTCACACCAAAAGCAGAAATAGCTGGAAATTCAGGAAAACTTGAGGCAGTACAAGGCAGCTGTATTTCCAGGCCAGTGCAGCTCAAATATACATCTATAGAGACTTTCCCTACCATCCTCAGGAACTGCATTACAGGACGTGACAGGAAGAGTTAGTTAAACATTTGAGAAATGCATGGCCAAGCCGAAGAATTGATAATGGTTGTTAACTTGTAATTTTGTAGTACTTGCTGCTCATTTGGCCCCCATTTGGCAAGTCTAGTATAACTAAGGAAAATGGGATTCTGAATAATCAGACTTTTCCCATTCATACACTTTTTGATCAATTCTGTGTCACTGAAGAGAATGATTCAGTTTAGAATAGAACTGAAAAAAAATGAACACATTGAATGCACTGAGGGGGAAAAGCTATAAAGCTTCTGAAGCTAGTCAGTGTATAGGAAAGGAATGCGTAAGAATGCTAATGTTGTGCAAAGTCCTTGCCTCTTTTGTATTACTTTATGAAGTTCAACAATTTTAGAAAGGGAAAAAAAGCTACAAAGACATATTTCCAGGAATAACAGAATAATAGAGTTGGAAGGGACCTTGGGGGTCTTCTAATCCAAACACACTTCTCAGGAAACCCCCTTCTCAGGAAACCTGCTGTCTCACTGTTCAGGAAACCCTGTACCATTTCAGACAAATGGTTGTCCAATCTCTTCTTAAAAACTTCCAGTGTTGGAGCATTTACAACTTCTGGAGGCAAGGTTTTCCACTGATTAACTGTTCTGTCAGGAAACTTATTCTTACTTCTAGATTGCTTCTCTGCTTGATTAGTTTCCATCCATTGCTTTTTGTCCTGCCTTCAGTTGCTTTGGAGAATAGTTTGACAGGGAGTTTGTGGCAACCCTTGAAATATTGAAAGACTGCTATCATGTCACCCCTAGTCCTTCTTTTCATTAAACTAGACATACCCAATTCCAGCAACCATTTTTTCAATATGTTTTAGCCTCTAGTTCCTTAATCATTGTTGTTGATCTTCTCTGCACTCTTTCTAGAGTCTCAACATATTTTTTACATTTGTGGCAACCAAAACTTGATGCAGTATTCCAAGTGTGGTCTTACCAAGGCATTTTAAAGTGTATTTACACTTCACATGAACTTGATTCTATTAACAGAGGGAGGGAGGGAGGGAGGAGTTAGTTGGGCATCATTTTTAATTATTGCTCTTCACCCAATAATTTGTAAAATAATTTAAGCATATTTGCTATTTACCAAGTCACTCAGGTGTGATCATTCAGTGCGGTGTTAAGTCATACTGTCCTGCATAGCAAATTAATTTTATGGGCAAAGCATTGCTGGAAACAAAAGTGTTAATACTGCCTTAACTCAGTGATTCATGCTTGTCACAAGATTGTTGTTTGTTGGATGTTAGAAGTCGTCCCCCATTCCTATCCCTTGCAACAGATCAGTTCAAAGAAACAATTTAAATTTGAATCATTGAAGTCATAATTCTATAATCTCCTGATATCCAATTTAAGATAACATTCTGCAGTATGTGCAGAATGGATACCAGGGGTCAGCTGTGGCAGGAGCTGTGATTGAAACCAATAAAAAGAGGATGAAAGATTTATTCACAGATAAGTCACTTGCCTTCAGAATAAAATTATTCAACCCTTTATCTGTTGAAGTGGGAATGGATTTCATAGATGAGAGATTAAGATGTGATTTGTCACACTGTTAACAGTTTCAGTGCAAGCTTGTTCCATTCCAGTTGCATAACATCATTTTTTAGAGCTAAATCTTTTTGAGGAATTTACGGTTGTTCAAGAGAATGTAATTAAAAACATAGACTGTATAAGTCACTATCACTTGTCATTTCTTAACATTCCCTTAATTATCTAACATGTAAATTGTGTTTCAGAATTTGGTACCAATGAAGTAATTATAAATACTCAACATGTACTGGCAGAGCTTACCATAATTATGCAGAATTCAGAGGACCTTTTTTCTCCAATTAATGCTACATTTTAGATATAGCTAGGCTTACCTCAGGAACTCCCAATCTTTATTTCCATTGCAAACCTAATGAACTACATTGCCACCATTTCATTCCACCTGTCACAGAGAATGTATCTCAATAATTAAGCAGGAAAATGGAATGTGATGGAATGTAGAAAGCTGGATTCCCAGGAGGGAGGGGTACATTCCAATAAAATAACAGACAATTCAGTCCAGATATTTCCACATAATTCTACTATCTACTATCTATATATACCATATTCTCAGTTCAGAGTATAGGGTAGATATAGATGTCAGGGTTTTGAGTAATCCATTGAAAGCAGAACTCCGAGGCTGGTAGATTCTTCAAAGAATATGTTTATTGGATACATCATATTGGCACAGCTGGTGAAAAGGTTCCCACAGTTTTCACCTAATTAAAAGAGTAAAACTCCCCCCCTCCCAGGTGTCACCAGTCACATTGTCCAATGAATATAGCTGGCAGGCTCCTCTCCTCCTTCACCAGTTGCCTGTTATGATGACCTTGGTTCCCACAGGAAAACTTTTTGCTTTGACTGTTAGCTGGGCTACCTACTTCCCCCCTCTCTTCCCTCTCTCAGGCAACTATGAGGCAGCACAAGATGGCTTCCGCCAGGGTTGCTTCAGAGCTGACAACAGATAGTAGAATGCTTCAATTTGGCAACAATCTATAGGTGGGCAACGATAAAGAACTCATCTTGAAAAAATCATGTCTTTCTTGGTTTTGGGCCCTGACATCAATCTTGCCAAATCTAGATCTACCATATATTCTGATAACTCTTAGGGAGGGATTGTCTTCACCCTCTTTTTCTCACACAAAATAACTGAACTAAGCTGTCCCTATTCCTCTGAAATGTATCTCTTCCCTCACAGGAAGCCAGTTTACTACATTCTATCACATGTGGACAATTCAAATCTTAATTCTGAGGGGGGGGGGGGGAAATCCCAACATGGGCATATTTATTTAAAAATTGGCCACATTTTGTATGGTTTTGTTACCTCCCCCACAAAAGAATGAGTAGCAGATATGGAACACTGGATTTAGCAATACTGCAATTAACAGACTGGATTTTGACAATCTCTACTATCTTTCCTCTTAACATCATCATGTGACCATCATCATGAGACCTCAAATTGCTAGATTATGCTCTTTTGCTTGGGTGCCCTTGGCACATATTGAGCTTTTGTGGACTTCTAATGTAGAGTTATGGAGAACTTCACAGAGATGCTTTACCTAGAACAGGAATGGGGAACAATGGCTCTTTTATGACTTGTAGACTTCAAGTAGACTTCAAGTACAACTCTTCAATTCTCATGATTTTTTTTAAGAATTAATTTTTTTTTTTAAATAAGTTTTTTAAAACAATTCTTATAGCAATTCTTATGAGAATTGTTTCATAAATCATAAAGGGGCCATAGTTCCCACCTCTGACCTAGAAGGTCCCTTCAAAGACCACTTCTACTTGTGCATGGCATAATTCTACTGCTATTATCCAATAGATAATGGTAGGAAGAGGTTGGATTTATTTGTTTGCTTATTTTGTTTCCTTCATGGATATTTGCAGATTGAAAAGCTAATATAATGAAGGAAGGAAGGAAGGAAGGAAGGAAGGAAGGAAGGAAGGAAGGGAGGGAGGGAGGGAGGGAGGGAGGGAGGGAGGGAGGGAGGGAGGGAGGGAGGGAGGAAGGAAGGAAGGAATATAGATCTTTTTAGTTTTATTTTAGGCAGGCAACAAATTTTGCTTCCTTCATGGATATTTACAGATTAAAAGCTATTATAATAAAGACACTTTTCAAGAAAGAAAAAACAAAAACAAAAAAAGAAAGGGAGGAAGGAAGGAAGGAAGGAAGGAAGGAAGGAAGGAAGAAAGGAAGGAAGGAAGGAAGGAAGGAAGGAAGGAAGGAAGAAAGAAAGAAAGAAAGAAAGAAAGAAAGAAAGAAAGAAAGAAAGAAAGAAAGAAAGAAAGAAAGAAAGAGACCTCTTTTTAGTTTTATTTTTGGCAGGCAACAAATCTCACTGAACATTTCTAACTTCTAACGTCCAGATTTATTCAATCTGCATGAGCTTTTGGATGTGTGAAGCAATGTCAATGCCATTGCTCTATCCCCAATTTTAAGTGACCCTTCCCTCACCTTACACACTGTTAAACATGTGCAGCTTTTTCATGCAGTTTTGGAGACTCCATAGAACAGGGGTGTCAAACACAAGTCCCGGGGACTGAATCCAGCCCAAGGGATGCTTAGATCTGGCCCCTGCCCTGGAAACAGTAAAGGACTGGCCCGTGGTGTCTCTGTCAGTGAAAATGGAGCTCAGGGGGGCCACAGGCGACCCTCCCAAGCTCCATTTTACTGGCAGAGGCTTGCAGGAAGCTGTCACAGCTGAAAACAGAGCACAGGAGCCCATTTTCACTAGCAGAGTGCCCAGGCCGCCACAGGTGCTCCCGCTCCCCCCAACATAAGTGACGTCAAACTGACCATGCCACCCTGGCTCCCCAACGTCAAATACAACCCTGATGCAGCCCTCAATGAAATTGAGTTTGACACCCTTCCAATAGAACATGTGGTTCCCAATAATCAAAGGAGATCCAATGCTATATATGTATTCTTTTCAGGTGCATGAGAACATTTTTAGCATACAGAAAATGGTATAAAAAAACAAAAACAAAATACCATCCCTTACCCTGGCTGGCTGAGATTGATGAGCATGGAAGTCCAGAATATCCTTCAATACCAGATTATCATGGCTCTCTGCATATAGCTTTATGACCTTTTTGAACTTGGCTTGACTACAATTGGGATAATCATCTTCTCCATTTGTTTCTATCAAAAACAGACTCCCATATATAAGAATAAATTTTTCTTTTGAATTCCATGAAATTTCTCATGTGCCTTTTATTGCAGTACTTATGCAATATTCAAAAACTTTACAAAAATGTTTCTCTTCTGTTTAATTATTTTTCTAAACCCAAAAAGAGGAAAGTAATTCTTATAATTACACACAAGTATTTAACCATTCTCCTTAGGGAGGATTTATAGTTAGATTTAAGGCTGAAGTAATAGACAGTTTCTTGGCTAGATAGCAATAGCATTTAGACTTCTATTCTACTCCATAGTGCTTTACAACACTCTCTGATGTCACCATATTGCCCCCAGTAATCTGGGTCTTCATTTTAGAAATATGTGGTTTAATGTAAAATAGATCAGCAGACACAATGTGAAAGACAGAGCAGATTATATGTTTTGCTGTTTGAAGATGTACAGATTGGAGAGAAATAATAGTGAGTGGTAAAGAAGTATGTCTTAAAGATGGAGAACAACAAAGGAATTAATTGAAATTATGATGAAAAATTGAAATGTAAAATTGAACAAAATTGAAATGTAGTAAATGAAGTAAATAAGAATGAAATGAAATATAAGTAAGAAGTAAAATAGAAGAAATAGATTGTTAAAGATAAAATAGACTAAGGGTTGGAAGGCTGATTAAGCAAAGGCTTTAAGATAAAAGGAATATGTTGAAAAACATTGTTAATAATTATGAGGGGAATTCTGAGAAATATATTTAATACATGGAAGAAAAGACGGGGTTGCCTGGACACCACAGTGGAAAATAGTAAATGGAAAATGAATACAGCAATAGAGAGAGATGGAAGAAGGAGTAGATGGATGGAAGGAAGGGAGAAGGAGAGAGAGGAATGGAAGAAAGGGAAGACGGGAGGAAAGAAGGGAGGGGAAATAAGAGTAGGAGAGAAGGTTAGATAGGGAGAAAGAGGAGGAGGGGAGAAGGAAGGGGAAGGAGTGAAGGAGTAGGAGAGGAGGGAAGAAGAAAGTAAGTATAAAAGAAGGAAGGGAAGAGAATGAGAAGAAAGATTGCTGTACAATAAAAAAGAAAGGCAACCCTGAACATATGTAAATGTACTAGGATAAAGAATGAATTATTTTTAAAAAGGAGAATAAATATGAGTAAAAATAGAAAAAACAGAATTTGAAGGCGAATGAAGTTGTTGTTTATATAAATAAGCATAGAAATATTAAGATATGATCAAAAAACATAGAAAAAGAAAATTTTGGTACAAACTGAAACTAAGTAAAATGTATTTAGATACGATAAATTGTATAAAATATGATATGGCCAATACTCTGTTCATCAAATATACGGGTGATGTGGGCGGGGGATCAATAAAACTTGATTCAAAAAAAAAAATCTGGGTCTTTATTTTACCGAAGGCCAAGTCAACCTTGAGCCAGTCAGGATCAAACTCCTGGCTCTGGGCAGAGTTTGCCTGCAATACTGCATTCTAACCATTGTGTCACCAGAAATGTAAACCTGGTGTGAGTTAAAACCTGGTATATTTTCTATAAGAGATAACACTTCGACAGCTAAAATCCCCTCAGCTACCAAACAATCTCTGTGAGAAAAATACGTAGGCACGATTCACCTATTCCTAAAATCTGCAATACTTTTTCCAATGTATACAGCATTATGGGAAAACTAATATTCCACATTTTGTAGCTGCTAAATTTCTGAAAGATGACAAAGCAGTCACAATCATTCACTACCTAATTGTAGTGCTTCACATTATTTTCAAATTCACACTAGGATTTGGCAATATGAACCTGGTGATCATTGTTAAACTTTTTTCCCTTCTTATGAAAATTGTGTTTACCTTGTAGCTTGTTTCTCTAGGGATTTTTTTTTCTTTATTAGACCATCTGCTAAGGAATATTAATATTTCAGTTTCAAAAACATTTTGTCACACTTGCAAATACTCCAGTGCAGGGATCCATAGCTCACAAGCTGTATGTAACCTCTGTACTTCACATATTTGGAAGGAGATGTCTTTGGCAACTTTCCAAATCTACTATAGCAATGTGGCAGCAAACAGACAAGAATTAATAATGTACATTTCCATCATTCATTAGATAAAAAGATTATTTTAATTCTAGAAAACTGCAGGGACTAATGCAGAAAGTTGCTAAGAGTCAACAATGACTTAAAGTCATGTGTGTGCACACAGGCACACCCGCACACACACAAACACAGGAAAAAAATAGTATAAGCTTTAAATAAAAAAGGTAGCTTTTAAAAAACTTCAAAATCATAAAAAGAACTAGAAAAAGCATCCTTCCGCTCATTTGAGTTATATGAATCTGCCCGACTGTGACCTCACAGCCTAAAAACATACACTGCTCTCCACCCTACCCAAATGCTTTCCAACTCAATTTTACAAAATCAGACTGAAAAATTGGATATTAGTAGGGCTTTCAGCCCCCCCCCCCCCAAGCTGTGTTCTTTTTATACAAAGTCATCTTATTGCCCCCACAATCTGGGTCCTCATTTTACCTACCTTGAAAGGATGGAAGGCTGAGTCAACCTTGAGCCTGTGAAACTTGCAATAATTGCAGGCAACTGGTGTCACTTTAACACCACTTAAACTGCTGCTTAAGATGCTGCGCCACCAGGCTCAAAGTTGCCTTTGTAGTAGTTTATCTGCCCTCGTTGTCTCATAACTCCCCCCTCCCTCCTGAAAAAAAACCCAACATTTCTTAGAGCACAGATGAAAAAATACTTCATGAAATAGTTATGAAGAGTCACTTTATAGGGGAGATGGGTGGCATAAAAATACATACTGTACACATATATATATACATACCAGGGGTGAAATCTACTTACCTTTCCTACCAGTTCGGAAGTATATGCGCCATTGTCACGCCCAATTTTTGATCCTCTGCGCATGCCCAAAATTTTCTGTGCATGCGCAGAGGGTCAAAAACGGGTTACTTCCTGGTTAAAACCAGGAAGTAACTATGTCCAGATGGGTGGATGGAGCCTCATACTGCCGATGCTACCAGTTCACCAAACCACGTGCCACTGCTGCTACCAGTTCACACAAGCTGGACAGAACCAGCAGGATTTCACCACTGATATATACATACATACAATAGTTCTAATGATAAGTTTCTTATTTCTCCCAAAAACAATTAATATAGTGTCTGCATAGGAATAATTGATCTATCACAAGAGCTGTCACAAGACCTTCACTTGACACATCCATACCTGAAGCCCTTATAAACAGAACACAAAAACGGGCATCCCCTAAACTCCGCTGAAGATGTCACCTAAACTGATAACAAAACGTTCAGAAACAAACCCACAAGCTGGGAGAACGAACCTTTACCCTCATAATTGTCCATGTTTTGCTCAGTTGCTTGTCCCATATCCAATTAATTGCTTCTCCCATGTGGTTTTGTTTCCTTAAATTCCATGCCTGGATTTATTGCAAAATACTGGCTTTCTACAGATCAAGAAGACTGGTTTAGTTTAAGTTAACACCTCAGGATCTGTGTCTCAGAGACAGGATAAACAGATGATTTGATGAGTAACCATGGTTTTATAATCCCCCTTTTATGAAGAAATGGAAAAAAAATGAAATATAATTTGTATTTTACAAAGGAAATCATGTCTAACAACCATGTATTTTTGAGGATAACTCTTCTATCTTCACAGGTAAATTTACTTACGGGATCGCCTTCTGCCACTGATGGCCTCCTACTGACCAACACGCTCTCACAGAGAGGGACTCCTCAGGGTGCCGTCGGCCGAGCAATGTTGACTAGTGACCCCCAGGGGAAGAGCCTTCTCTGTGGGGGCACCCGCCCTCTGGAATGAACTGCCCCCGGGGATACACATGGTTCCCGACCTGCGTACCTTTCGCCGTGCCCTTAAGACCCTATTATTCCAACAGGCTGGCCTGGCTTAACAAGAATTTGGATGGGGTATTTTAATTTTTGGGTTTTTAACTGTGGGCCAAAATATATTTAATTTGTTTTTAAATTGTTTTTAAATTTTGTATTTGCATGTTGTTTTACTATGGCTGTACACTGTCCTGAGTCCTTTGGGAGAAGGGCAGTATAAAAATTTAATAAATAATAAATAATAATAATACTAAACGCTGTTATTTCTGAAGCAACATATTGAACATGTATTTGTGTGTATGTGTGTGTGTGTGTGTGTGTGTGTGTGTGTGTGTGTGTGTGTGCTTCCTTTGAGTCAGCCATGATTCCTGCTGACTACATGGACAGATCTATGCTCATCCACCTCACTGGACAAAATCGCCAGGACACGCTGCCTTAGCAGAGTGAGGAAAATCCTCAGGGATGTTCACACCCTGGCCAGCACTTCTTCACTCTCTTACCATCAGGCAGGAGATATAGAAGGATAACCTACCGAACAAATAGGCTGAAAAACAGCTTTTATCCGTGGGCCACCAGACTTCTGAATTCAACATAACACCATAATTAAGTTTAATATGATAGACTTGCAGGGCCTGTGCAACGTGCAACATATTCATACTGGTGTAATATAGTATAATGTTATATACATACTGTATATGTATATTGTAATGTGTGTTAGTTATGACTTATTTGGGTGTAGGGATTTTCTTTTACTTGAGTTTATTTTGAGTTATTGGGATGTATTCTGTGTTTCGGGGACGGGGCTGCAGCAAAGGAGGCTCATTCAATTTCATTGTACACATCTTGTGCTTTGACAATAAAGGTTTGATTTGATTTGATTTGAATGCAGGTTTTTTTTGCCATTGCTTTCTTCCAAGGACTGAGAGAGAATGACCAACCAAAGCCCTCCAGATGCCTAAGGAAAACTAGAATTTGAGTATTCTATATAATCTGACCTACCCTGAGATGGTATTCAGCTGGTTCTGGTGAACCGGTAGTGGAAATTTTAAGTAATTTGGAGAATTGGGAAATACCACCTCTGGCTGGCTCCGCCCCCATCTATTCGCTGCTTCCCGAGTCTCAGCTGATCAAGTCACAGCTGATTGGCAGGTTCTTCTTTTGTTGCCCTGCACAGAAGAAAGGGGCTGGAAAGCAGGTTAGTGAGGTTGGGAGGGAATGGTGATTTTGCAGTAACCTTCCACCAGAAGTGGGGAGGGAATGGAGATTTTGCAGTATCCTTCCCCCCAGGAGTGGGGAGGGAATGGGGATTTTGCAGTATCCTTCCCCTGGAGTGGGGTGGGATTGGAGATTTTGCAGTATCCTTCCTCCAGGAGTGGGGAGGGAATTGAGATTTTGCAGTATCTTTCCCTTGCCATGCCCACCAAGCCAAGCCACGCACACCAAGTCATGCCTACAGAACCAGTGTTAAAAAATTTGAATGCCACCACTGGACCTATCTCTTCAAAGATAACACAACATTCAACATTTTAGTTTCAGTTTATTAGATTTGTATACTACCCTTCTCCCGAAGGACTCAGGGCGGTGCACAGCCATAATAAAACACAAAGTCATACAAAAATTAAAATTAGTTAAAAGAATTAAACAAATTGGCCTTGTCCATTAACACCCTCCCCCCCATTTAAAAATCCCATCCAAGTTCTTATTCAGCCAGGCCAGCCTGTTGAAATAGCAGGGTCTTTAGGACCCTGCGGAAGGTACGGAGGTCAGGAATCATACGTATCCCAGGGGGTAGTTCATTCCAGGGTGGGTGCCCCCCCACAGAGATAGAAAGTGCCCCCACATTTAAAGTAGATAGTAAGAGGTGGGGAGATTTTTTGAGTGCTGAATGATAAGAATGGTCTAAGCCTGTATTTTCTGAACATTTTATCTTCCATTATGCATCATAGTAAAACTAGAGTTGCCATCAAACACATCTGGAGGGCATTGGGTTGAGATAGGCTGTTCTAGAAATCAGGAGCCATAATGGGAAATGTCAAAACCCATTTCTTACTCTGCCAAATAAAAGGGCATGTGATGATACACGCTATTTGCTGGACCTGTGGAAATGGAGGAAGATCTTTATTAAATTCCATGCAGATGGCTTTTGAGGCTTTTATCAAGCCTTTTAATCTTTCTTGCTAAACTTTAATGTGAGCATATAACAGGCTTAATATGAAGGGATTTTTGACCTTTTCAAGAATTAAATGGTAACCACCAAATGCTTTATCATTGTTAACTAGGGCAGTTAATGGAGGTCTTATTTCAAATTCTGGAACTCTGCACAAGCACTTCCCCAGTCTATCCTTTTCTCTTACAGCTGTTTTTTATTAACCCAATGGATGTTTATTTAGATAAAACAAAGCACACTCCATGCTGCCAAGGTTTTTTAATGAAAAGCACAAAAGGGAAGTACATTAAGAAAATATTCCTCTTTTTTAAAAAAAAAAAATGCCCTGCAAATCTTTAAATTGTATTACATGAGGCCTAATGGATCTCTCTGGCCTTCACTACTGAATATATGTATGTTATTCCCTAATAATGAACCTGAGAATGCGGATTAAATGTATTTTGCAGGCAGTTGTTTTATAATGACTCAAGCAGCAATATTTGTATTTGGAGCAATATTTCTATTTTTAACCTAGTGCCGTCCGGATGACCTGGTAATTTAATTCCCAGGAATAATCCATGCTACCTGGAAATCCTAGGAATTGCAGTTCCTAAGCACCGAGAAAATGTAATGTTGAGAGTCCAAGACTTGAAGTCATTAGGTCTATATTACCTGTATTTAAGACACAACAGTGTCGTTCAATTATTTCCTACTGTTTCAATCTTCCTACCCCCTATCAAATCAATCTTTCCATAAGACACCTCAGTCACTATATTTCACAGTACCCATAAATGAGGGGTCCTTAGTGTCCTCTGAGCTTAGTTGTTTTATTGCAGGCATTTCATTACCCTAACAGTAACATCATCAATGCTATTAAAGATTGTTGTTTGTTGTCAGTTTATATATACCATATTTTTTGGACTATAAGATGCACTTGTTTGTCTCCCAAAAGG
Organism: Masticophis lateralis; assembly: GCA_030761175.1. Taxonomy (NCBI): domain Eukaryota; kingdom Metazoa; phylum Chordata; class Lepidosauria; order Squamata; family Colubridae; genus Masticophis; species Masticophis lateralis. The sequence continues at coordinate 66,131,269 of JAUDYJ010000007.1, read as the reverse complement.
GGGAGAAAATGTCCGTGTGTCCTATAGACCGAATATTGCAGAAGCCCCACCTACCCACCAGCCATTTTTTGGCCTCCACATGCTCTGTTTTTTGGGCCTTTTTGGGCCTTTTTTCAGCCTTTTTAGGCCCATTTTTAGGCTTTTTTTGGCCCATTTTTGAGGCTTTTCCAAAAAATGGGCCAAAAAAGCTTCAAAAATGTCCCCCAAAAAGTCTCAAAAATGACTCCCAAAAAGCCTTGAAAACGGACCCCCAAAAGGGCCGAAAAAAAGCCAAAGAAACAGGCCAAAAAAAGACTGGAAAAGGCCTGAAAAAAGGCCCGAAAAAAGGTAGGCCAAAAACTTTTTTTTGTTGTTTTCCTCTTCTGAATTTAGGTGTGTCTTATAATCAGGTGTGTCTTATAGTCTGAAAAATACAGTATTCTAGAGGCTTGACCTGTCAGTTGTGGGTGGGGGGGTTCCTTAGAATTTCTTTGATTGGACTGTTTACTGCTGACGTTTTTGATAGTTCCTTGATTGGGGTATTTTTTACTAGATTGTTGATCTGTTGTTAATCTTGAAGTTAATCTATGCTGATCTGGGTACTTGTCCTGGTGGGGAAATGTTTTGTTCCCTTTTTGGCTTGTTGATTGTCTCTTTTGCATAGTTTGTAGATATTGATTATGTCCATGTGTCACCTAGAAGCAGGACTTGAACTACTGAAAAGTTCACAAGAAAATCCAAAAACAGAGAAGAAAGAACATTGATTCATAACAGCAGACCATCAGTACCAAAATAATTTCAGCAACTGAAGTTGTTCTAAAACTGGCTCAACTTATAAGACAGAGTTCAAATATTCACATATTTTTTCCATTATATCAATTACTAGGGAGCCAGTATGGTGCAGGGCAGTGATGGCTAACCTTTTTGCCATCGCGTGCCAAAAGCTGGGGGAGTGCAGCGGGTCACATGCATGTGTGCCCACACCCATAATTCTATGTGCCCTGCCCCCCCCAAGCATGCATGCAAGACCTCCCCCATTCTCACCTCGCTTTTGATATGTGATGGCCCGGTGGGCCCAGTGGTCCTGTTTTTTTGCCCTCCCCAGGCTCCAGAGGCTTTCTAGAAGTCTGGGGAGGGCAAAAATAGCCTTCCCCACTGCCCCGGAGGCCCTCTGGAGGCCGGAAACAGCCCGTTTGCCAACTTCCATTGGGCCCAGAGGGTGTAGGGATTAAGTTATCTGGCTAAAAATCAGACATTGGGAGTTTTAGTTCCATCTTAAATTGGGTGACCTTGGACCAGTCACTCTCTGAGTCCTAAATAACTTCGCCAATAAAACTTGAGGGACTTTTCTGCACAATCACCAGGAATCAACACACACACACACACACACATAAATAGAGCACCTCTTTTTGATTGAAGGTATTTTGAAGCATTCTTTGAAACAATACCAAATTTCTAAAGGCTGAAAAGTTGATGTGAGTGCTTTCAGCATACATAGAACCAAACTGAATAACCCACGTCATAAACTCCGAAAGAAATGTAATGCATGGGAAAGGAACTTTGCCAATTTAAAACAAAAAATATCTATTCTTGGTCACGCCTCAAAAGGTATAGTAGGACCAGATATGTAATATGAATTGAATTGTTAAGGCACATCGAATTGGGGAACACTATTACACTTGATTGACATTATCAGGCAGGGGAATTCATGCCTTCAAATTTTGTCTTCATTTTTTTTTAAACTGTCACTTTCATTTTCAATTACAGAAATTCTCCTGATGTTCTCAATACTTGAGCCATTATGTTTCTAGATTCTCCAGACTCTCTGCACTGGATAACTTAATTGGTTTTCCTATTACCACTATTGTTACCATCAATTATAGAATTGATAAGTCTTTTAGTGATCATTGTCTCCTAACCACCTACAAATGAGTAAAATCAGACAAATGTAAAAGAAAAATCATTCAGGAAATTACGCAGTGGATGAAGAAGTACTCTAATAATATCTACAGTTTGAAGTATAAGTTAGTATGAACACTAATTAAGATCACATTTTATTGTCAATCTGAGATGTAGAGGTACTGTTAGATAGTTAGATGTTTTTTAAAAGGTAAATTCTTCTTCAAGTTTGATTTGACTTCTGGTGATTCATGGGTGTTTCTATATCATTTTACTAACAAGAATATGGAAGTGATATGCCATAACCTACTTTTGACATTTTTCCCCCAATTTCCTAATCTAGAGTACAGCCCTAGAATTTCTCAAAACCCCCAGCAAGTGTCCAAATCAAGTACTGAACTAACTAGGTCTGATGCTGTTTTCTTCTCTTTTTTTCAAACTTACTGGCTTGTATAAATAATGACATATTTATAAGCATTTGGAATAAAAATTTAGCACAAATGTTTCAGCACTTGTTTTAACAAAAAATTGTGGGCCAATATAGGGATAGTCTTTTTCCACCCTATTGTATTCGCCTGATGATTTTAGATAGACTCTTGTTTTAAACTATTATGGGTTGTACATAGACCCAATCCTATATCAGTACAACAGTATCCTCTTGTTCTGTTGGTTATTTTAGTTTAACATTTATTGGGTTGTGTCAGAGTGTGACTATGTGAGACAACCCAGGAGCAAATACAGTAAACAGAAGTTTGTATTTAAATAGTGGTTTTTCCTACAAAGAATATATACACGAACTTTAGTCAGACCTGAAACAAACAGGAATCAGCAATTACAGCATGAAAGCACACACGGAGAGAGAGATATACCCCAATAGGGCCTCTTCTTATTACAGGCTCTTAAAGTGATATCAGCCCAAAAACCTTGCTGACTCATTCCCAGCATTACATCATTGTAGTAGCTGGCCAGCTTTTAAATCATTAACAGGTTGTTAAGTTCTGAGTTAATTTTATTGGATTGATTTATTGTGTTTTGATTTGTTTGTTGCTAGGTTTTGAGGAAGTTATATTTTGTTTTGGTATAGGCATTTTATTTACACATTTATTCATTTATTTCCTTAGAGATGTAAAGATAGCAAATGGGTGATCAGAACAAGAAAAATGGAAAATATCCAATCCATATATTTTTAACAATGTTAAATTTCCCGTCCCCAAATTAGAAATTCTTCCTTCTGTTTTTCCACTATATATCTTTAAAAACTTGTTTCAACTGTTAGGAATAGCAGTAGATGTAATAACTATGTCTATTTTTCCTTTACTGATTCAAGGATTTTGCTTTCAGGCTAATTTTATGTGGGCTTTTAGGAAAGGTAAAGGACTAGCGGCATAGAGAACATTTTATGCAATTTCACTGTTGGAAAGCTGCTCGCTTTTACATGAGCCATCTAATTTGTATTGCACTGAACCTGAATTCACAGCCGGTGGCAATAGAGAAAGGCCAATGCTGTGTGTAAACATCATCATTTTATTTGCCTGCTGAGGGATACATTGACTAATATACGTATACAATCCACCTGCCAACCTGAATTTCCAAGAAAATAAAGAAGTTAGCCTTAAAAGTAACTCTGTTATTTGGATGCAACTACAGTATGCTCCAACCATATAATTACTGTGGGACTTTGCATGGGACAAGCATGAATTTCAATTTTACTTATTTATTTTATTTTATTAGCCACCCATCTTGTCTCGATTTATGAACTTGGTCCAAGCAAAAGTGTTGTAGAAAGCAAAAAGTCATCAATAACAACAGAGTTAGGCTACTGGTAACCTTCTGGAGTTTTTTTTTCCAAGTGTTGACTCTGATAGTTTCTTGCGCTTAGCCATACTGGTCAGGGGTGGGTTCTACTTACCTTTACTACTGGTTCGCAACGGGATCATTTCTGCACATGCGCAGATCGCCAGTGATGACATCTGGGATGGTGGGCAGGTAGTAGTAGTTTATTTGTTGAAAATCTAAGTTCTTGTGAGGTCATATATAGTGCTTCCACCAATGTATTATCTCTCTTATCTCTCTTATTCATTAAACATGAAACTCAATCAATCGAACATTTAAAAATGTGTCACAAATACCACTGACTGGTGCTAATGGTTGATATGGGTTGCTGCCAGCATCCTAGGTATCAGCCAAGTATCTTCTTAAAATATACAATGTTTTGAGTAGCACAATTTTTTGGAGTTCTGCTGGTGTTATTGCAGGAAGTTTCAATTTCTTGATGTGTTTTGTAAAATTCTTGGACATGGTATCAAGTGCCCCGATGACAATGGGTATCACTGTTACATGTTTCATCCATAGCCATGTAGTTTTGATGGCCAGGTCGCGATATTTCGTGATTTTTTTTCTAGTTCTTTTTCTTCGTCTCCTGCTACCCTAATGTCAATAAACTGTATGCTTCGGACCGTGATATCTGGCATGTTAATGTTCCAAATGAACATTAACATGCTGTATAGTGTATATATATGGTCATATATAGTGCTTCCACCAGTGTATTATTATTATTATTATTATTATTATTATTATTATTATTATTATTATTATTATTATTATTATTAAATCTGTAGTGAGATCCACAGCTTTTGAGGCTGGTTAATAGCTCAGCAGCTCGAGTCCTAACCAAGGACCTAGGAACTGTTAAGGTATCGTCGGAGAATGTAAGCTGTTCCGAGCAAGGTGGTTTTTGTAGAGTCAAAATGTTCAAGTCCGGTAAATTTAGAATTTCTAAATAGCGGGGTAGCCCTTTGGGTATTGCTCCAAGGGCTCCAATTACAATTGGGACAACACACAATTTCTTTTTCCACAGTCGCTCAACTTCAGTTTGCAAGTTCCGGTACTTTGTGATTTTTTCTTGCTGCTTATCTTCAATCCGTGCATCACCAGGTATTGCAATGTCAATGAACCATACTTTTTTTCTTTTCAACTACTGTTATGTCAGGTGTGTTGTGGACCAAGTGCCTGTCAGTCTGAATCCTAAAGTCCCACAAGATCTTGAGTTTCTCATTCTCTAAAACTTTTTCAACCTGATGTTCTCAGTGGTTTTTGCTGTACTCATATCCAAACTTCTGGCACAATTTCCAGTGAATGATCTTAGCAACGTGGTCATGGCGATGATGATGATGATGATGATGATGATTAAGCTAAAACTCCCTCAAACTGACTTCAACTCTTGAAAGTTAGATTAGCATGGCCATGTAATTTTCTTGGCAGCAATATAGAAGTGTTTTGCCAATGCTTTAGTCTAGGTTATTTTTCAGCTTCCCAGTCTAGCTTGCAGCTAAAGGAATTTCTGTTGGCTTCCTATCCAAAAGATAAACCAATTTTGAATTGCTCAGACAAAGTTGGCTAGCTACTATTATCAAAGCATATAATTATTAATTTGAAAGTAACTTAATTCTGTTACTCTATATTCCTTAGAACCAAAGTGAGATCAATAGTCATATATCAAATACACATGCACATAAAATTCTAGTTCCATATTTAGGGATTTAGCTTGCTTTCATTTTCAAAAAATAACTGTTCATCTGATGGTAATTTATGAAAGGCTTCCATAAGATTTCTAAAGAATCTATAATAAGAGCTGCTCTCAAAACCACACACTTGGAATCTTGTTCTGTTGCATCAAAAGAGAGGAAACAATTGATCGTGTGTGTGTGTGTGTGTGTGTGTGTGTGTGTGTGTGTGTGTGTGTGTTTTAGGGATTTTTCCTCCTTCTATACAATGATGGTCTGCAAGGACATGAAAGTTTGAAGGGTTTATTCATATATATGAATGAAAATATTTGGCACAAGATCAGTATAAACACTGAGATTCGCAGGGGAAATCTAACTATGTTTGAATGTACTACAACATTTTAATGATGGGGTTTTTTTGTAGTTTATATCAAAACCTAACATACTATCAGTGTATCCAGAGGAATTAAGTAAGCTGGGAATGAAAGAAAGCAAAATAACTATTCATAGGACTGCGAGAATTTTCAAGTTGAATCAACTTTAGGTGCTAAATCAGAATGTTGGACTAAATCAATTGAAAATTTTGAAAGAGTGATATATCTATACATGGATAGAATATTCTATTTTTCCTCAAATATAATTGACCCAATTAGATAATTCAATTTGGATGTCTACAGCAGACTGATAATCTAAATTAATTTCGACTATTAAATCAAACTGATTTTTCAAATTAGAAATCTGAATTGGATGAGAATTGAGCTATTCCTTTCTACTTTTTAATATTCCATTAAATCCAGTAGATCTAAAATAGTTGTCCTGGCTTGTCAGAAAAACTTGGCCATAACATTCTAAGGAGAAAACAGATTAAAGAAAGGTCCCATGTCAACCATCCTAAAAAAGACATATAAAATTTATGAGGTGAGGAATCTGTTGGCAGCCTTTCAAATGACAAGCCAAAGGATTGTTGGAACAAATAAATGCTACATTTTTTTTTCTAAGCCAGAATGAAGAGCAATCCAATATTAATACAAACATTAAACATGATTGGTAGGTGCCAAGCAACAAGAAATCCATCAAATTCTGGCATTCACACTCAGGTATTTTAGAATATTTCAGCAGCTGCTTAAACCCCTATCTTCAATGGTTTACTTTTCTTTGATGGTTTGATCTTTTAGTCACAGGCTGTAATTCCCCATTAACATATGTGCAGGTATGCCTAAAACCTCAGGTTAACCACCAAATTTAAAAAAGAGACCCGAATTTACAAAAAAATAGAAATAAATGCTAGGACCCTCATAATGCATCATCTAAATATTTTCAACTGTAAAAAACAGTTGCTAATCTGATTTTTAACACTAAAGAAAGTTGCAGAAGTTATATAGAGCAGTGTGCTCTGTCATTCTGTTCTATTAAAGTCTATACTGAATGCCTGCTTTCCACTCCCCATTCCCATCCCACAATACTTGTGAAAACTTCTTGCTGTCATCTACCTTCCTACTTCTGACTCCTGCTGTTTTAATCTTTTCAAAATTTATTTTCACTTCTCAACTTGACATGTAGATTATTGTTATTATACTCTGCAGCTCTTGGCCTCAGACTACATTTGTAAATGAAAAAGAAAATCAAATGCTTTGGTTTGTTGGCTGTTGATTTTGGTGTTTTTAATGTTGTTATCAATGTACTCTGTGCATTTCCTGGGGCTCAGTCTACAGAATACGAAGGACCCATCTTCTTTTCTTTGCCTGGTCCATCCTTGCTCTACCCTCATTGTTTGTTTGCTTGTTCAGGTCTATCTTCTTAGAATTATTATTGTCCGTAGAACCTTATAAAACAAGAATGCTTTTTTTTTCTTTTTATGATCCTGTAATCCCTTGTGGGATGCAGTGGCTCAGTGGCTAAGATGCTGAGCTTGTTGATCAGAAAGGTCAGCAATTTGGCAGTTCGACTCCCTAGCATCACGTAACAGAGTGAGCTCCCGTTACTTGTCTCAGCTTCTGCCAACCTAGCAGTTTGAAAGCATGTAAAAATGCAAGTAGAAAAATAGGGACCATCTTTGGTGGGAAGGTAACAGCGCTCCGTGTGCCTTCGGCGTTTAGTCATGCCGGTCATATGACCACTGAGTGTCTTCGGACAGCGGTGGCTCTTCGGCTTTTATACGGAGATGAGCACCACCCCCTAGAGTCAGGAATGACTAGCACATATGCGCGAGGGGGACCTTGACCTTTACCTTTAATCCCTTTTATCATGGTGGAATTGGAGCAACTGAATGGAGCTGAGTATTTATTGGCTGGATAGTCTTTCTGATACCACATTGAGTTCGCAGATTTTTTTTTTCTTTGTGCCGTAGGAGAGAAAGATCTGGCGCTAGCTAAGATTGAACTCTCAACCTTTCAAGTAGGAAGTGAGAGTCTTCACACTAGGCCACATCATTTAACCTTATAAAACAAGAATATTTTCTCAAAATCCCAATTACACGTACAAGACAACAACATTGGGAGAAATCCTTTGACTATTGTGAAAAGTCTGTAGTGGTCTGTGGAAGGAGAATTCCCTAGATTATTTGGTCTACTAGGGAAGGTTCCTATAATCTGATATATAAACATGGATTGTGGAAGATAAATTGTCTTTCACAGAATCGTGGAATATTGGAAAAGAGACTTAGTCTTTCTGATATCAGTCTCCAATCTTCTATACCACAGTAGCTGAATCTGTCAATATCCTGAATTGGACACAATATTCTAGATGTAATCTGATCAATATAGGACAGGACAGGAGTGAAATTCACTTACCTTCTCTACCGGTTTGCAACGTGCCACGTGCACACTTTGCTCACACGCACTGTTGTCCACACATGTGCAAAGGTTGAAAATCATTGCAAAACATGGACATCATGACACCTGCGCGGTGGGCATGGCTTTGCGCAGTCAGCCCAACCAGATTGTGTGATCCGGATAGAACAGGCTAAATTTCACCTTTGGGACAGGATAAAGAAGACACTATTTCTGTGGATCAACTTTAGATCGTATTTGCTTTCTTTTGTCAGCTGCATTGTACTCTTGGTCCATGTTCAGCTTGTATTTCATCAAACTACCGTATTTTTCGGAGTATTAGATGCACCTTTTTACCCCCCAAAAGAGGGTGAACATTTAGCTGCGTCTTATACACCAAATGTAGTCCTGCCCACTCACTGGCCCCCACCCTTTGGCCTGTGCCTCGCAGCAGTTACCTCCTTGCAAGCGAACAGCAAGGAAAAACAGCTCCTTTCAGCTTCAGCATAGACTAATTAGCACAAGTTGATTAGATCGGCCTCCCAACTCTCAGCTGATTTGCTCTCAGCTGTATTGCGCAGGGCCCTGCTGCTTGCTGCAAAGAGCAAAATTGCTGGAGCAGATTTTTTTTCCCTTGTGCTAATCAAGCTACGCTGAAAACGAAACTGAACGTAAAGCAGGCTGTTTGCTGTTTGCTGCAGCAAGGCAAAATTAGGCAGAGGCAGAGGGAGATTTCTTTTTCTTCTTTTTCCTCACCAAAAAAGGTAGGTGCAAGCAATGGGAAATTTAGGGCAAAAGAGGAGAGTACAAGATTTTAAACACAAAAGAAAGAAAGGAGAAAGAAAAGGGCAAAAAGAAAAATGGGAAGGGAGAAAAAGAAAAAGAAATGAAAGAGAAAACTGTTATACATATTTAGAATTGAAATATGAATAGTAGTAAGAAATAAATGGGAAATCATGATTGTAAAAATGAAATGAATAATAATTGGAATATTTGTCTTTGTATTTTTGAAATCTAGACAATGATAAGTTTTTCTTTTTTTTAGAAATATGAATAAGTATAAACTGTAACAATTGAAATACCTTTATGGTATATGGTGGTGAAAGTAAAAAAGGATTAAATTGTAGCTTGGATAACAGCTAGAACATTTTTAAATTTAATTAGGGAAATTGTAATAATTGAAATATTTTTAATTATATATTGTGATGAAAGTAGAAATGTGATTTGGAGGATTATATGGGCAAAACTATGTGGGTTATTGGGAGAGTTTCTTTGTGAAAATGAGTAACATAAGAGGGGAAATTATTTGGTTTATTATTATTGGTAAATATAATTAATTTGTTTATAAGAAATTTGATTGCATGGAAATAATTGGAATATTCATGTTCATATTGATTAATATACAAAAAAGATAGTTATATAACTAATTGATTTATATTAAAATGTAGAATTTGTATTAAACAATTGTAATATTATATAATTAACCAATGTGAGGATGGATATAAAAATAGATGACAATGGGAAGGGGTATAATATAGAATAGAAGGGAAAAATTGAATTTGATTAAGGTTAGAGATGAGGATGAACGGTAATATTGTTTTTTTAAAAAAATAGGTAAGGAATAAATATGGTAAAAAGGAAATATAGAAATTGTAAATTTAATTGAAATGACTAAACACTGTTTAAATTTGTGAACCGGCCAAATACTCTATTCAAAGAAAATACATTGTATGTTTGTATGTGTGTTTGTCTAAAAAATAAAAAAAAAACTTAAAAAAACCCAACAACCCAAAAAGGTAGGTGCTTCTTATACTCCGGTGCGTCTTATACTCCAAAAATATGGTATTAAGATCCTTTCTGCATGTACATTTAATTATTATTGCCTTATATGATGAAGTTTTTCTATCAACATGTAGAATTTTGTTTTTGTCCCTGCTGATTTCTGCCCATAGTTCCAATCTGTTCAAATTTTCCTGAACCCTGATTCCATGCTTTAAGGTATTTTTTATTCCCCTATCTCTGTGTTGGTCATAAATTTAATAATAACTTTTTTTGTAATCCTCTATCAAAACTATTTATAAATATTTTGAATGGTACGGAGTCTCAAATTGTGATATACTGCTCAATTTTCCCCTTCAGTTTATTGTGGAACCAGTAATGTACAATTGTTGAATATGATTGGTCCACAAGCTTTGTATTCATCTAATGCTAATATAATCCAGTCCAGGTTTTGTCATCTTCTCTATTAGAATCTCACTGGAGATGTGAATTCTTTCCTAAGATCAAGATACATTACATCCATCACATTTTCATGGTTAACTAAACTGGTCACTCTATTAAAACCTGAGATAAGATTGGTTTGGCGTTATTATTCTTGATAAACCTATCTTGAATCCTGCCAAGTAACTGTGTTATTTTGTTAAATTCTCATTGGCTTAAATTATGTGACTGATTATAGATACTTGGCCTTTCTTCTTCCCACTTTTAAAGACAGAATTAACACTTCCTTCTTCTATATACTGGTTCCATGTTTCCTCAAAGATTACAGAAAGTAACCTGAAATGATATTTGGAGACTTCTTCAAAATTCCCAGATGTAGTTGTCTAGGTCCTGGAACTTTAAATTCATTTATGATTGCCAAGTGCTCCCTAAACATGTCTTTTTGTCTTGGCTTTTCATTCCTTCCTTCTGTTGATTGTTCTTAGATCTTGACTGAGTCCTCATATTAATATTCCTGGATCTCAATATACATGTACTCCGCTTTCATAACTATTATCATTTCTCCGTTGCTTCTTTTTGTTTGTGAATAAGTTATAATCTTTAGTCTTTGCATTATATTCATGAGTTTATTCCCACCGGGTTTCAGTAATACCTAGCAAATTATATTTGCTTTCCTGCATTAAGTTTTAGAATTTTTCCAGTTTGTTCTCTGTAGTCTATGCACTTGCAAAGAGACACTGGAATCCTTGGGTTATGCAATTTCATTTACTCCTACCTCTGTTTACATGCCCATTACAGCATATTCCATTCCCTATACTTGGGACTATGTTACTTTTTTTGAGCTTTCTCCTTCTTTCTACCCATGATTAATGTATCAATTAAACCATCTGGATCCAATTTAGGAACCATCCTCCAAAGACTTTTTTCTTTACATACTTCTTGCAACATGTTAATTACATCAGGACCAAATAAACAATATTCTGAACATTTACTAGATTGTGATAAAGAGATATAGGATAGCTATCTCTTTGAAGCAATTTAATAGTCATCCAGATTTTTGGTGCCCTGGTGAAATGCGTAAATGGAATTCTTCCTTACTTAAATTAACGTAACCATTTCTAAATCTATCTCAGTGCAATAGATAGATTTAGCTGAGATAGAAACGTAATTAGGATGACATTCTTTCTTAGATTACTAATAAAGAGAAGAAGAAAGGGCATTAGTGCATATGTGTATACATTTTTAGAATAGAATAGAATAGAATAGAATAGAATAGAATAGAATAGAATAGAATAGAATAGAATAGAATAGAATAGAATAGAATAGAATAGAATTCTTTATTGGCCAAGTGTGATTGGACACACAAGGAATTTGTCTTGATGCATACACTCTTGGTGTACATAAAAGAAGAGATACATTTGTCAAGAATCATAAGGTACAACACTTAATGATAGTCATAGGGAAACAGTCAATATAAATCTTAAGGATACCAGCAACAAGATTACAGGCATACAGCCATAAATGGGAGGAGATGAGTGATAGGAACGATGAGAAGATTAATAGTAATGCAGATTTAGTAACTAGTTTGACAGTATTGAGGGAATTATTTGTTTAGCAGAATGATGGCATTCAGGAAAAAACTGTTCTTGTGTCTTGTTGTTCTGATGTGCAATGCTCTATAGCGTCATTTTGAGGGTAGGAGTTGAAATAGTTTGTGTCCAGGATGCAAGGGGTCTGTAAATATTTTCACAGCCCTTTTTGACTTGGGCAGTATACAGATACTCAATGGAAGGCAGGTTGGTAGTAATTGTTTTTTCTGCAGTTTTAATTATCCTCTGAAGTCTGTGTCTGTCTTGTTGGGTTACAGAACCAAATCGGATTGTTATAGAGGTGCAGATGACAGACTCAATAATTCCTCTGTAGAACTGTATCAGAAGCTCCTTGGGCAATTTGAGCTTTCTGAGTTGGCACAGAAAGAACATTCTTTGTTGTGCTTTTTTGATGATGTTTTTGATGTTGGGTGTCCATGTATTTTAAAAATACATAAAGTGGCATATATTGTTCTGGATAAAATCACGGCCAGCTCGGGATTTTTGTATATTGCCTCTGTCTTATCTCTCCCCATGTTTGTATGAGGGTCTCCCTTATTTTATGTCTATGAAAGTATGTTTTGGTTCTTTTTCCAGGATCCCAAAGATATGCATGCCAGCCCTTCTGGAGGTCATGTCCTTCCAGAGTTAGGAGTCTTTTATTTTGTAGAGTAGCCCAATCTTTCAGCCATACTAAGTTTGCAGCTTTTTGATATGTCTCCCATTTTGGTAGTCCAAATCCCCCTCTCTCCTTCTTATCCTGTAAATTTTTAATTGCTATTCTTGGTTTTTTTCCTTCCCAAATGAATTTCCTAATTATTGCATTGAGTTCTAAGAAGAATTTTTTGTCCAGTTTGACAGGGACAGTTTGGAATAAGTATAATAATTTAGGTAAAATGCTCATTTTTATTGCTGCAATTCTGCCTAAAAATGATATTTGCAATCTTCCCCATTTTTCCAAATCCTGTTTTATGTTCCTAATTAATGGCACATAGTTATCCTCCTTAAGGGCTGAGCACTTTGCTGAAATCCAAATCCCTAGATATTTTACCTTCTTAACAATTTGTATCTCCGTTACTTCTTCCAACCTTTTCTTTCGTGCCTCTGTCATATTTTTGGTTACTAATTTAGTTTTGAATTTATTTAATTTAAAACCTGCTACCTCTCCATAATTGCCTAATTCTTCCAGAATTCTAATACCTGATTCTAATGGTTCTTCCATAATTAACGCCACATCATCAGCAAATGCCTGGGCCTTATACAACTCTTTTCTAATACTCAATCCCTTAATTTCATTATTATTCCTTATCTTCCTCAAAAGGACTTCTAAGGCTAAGATAAATAGAAGGGGGGACAGAGGGCACCCTTGTCTAACGCCTTTTCTAATTTGAAATGCTTCTGATAGTCCTCCATTCATTAAGATGTTGGCACATTGTTTCTTGTATATTGTAAATATAGTGTTGGTAAAATTTGGTCCGAATTCCATTTGGATAATTTGTTGTTTCATAAATTGCCAATTCAGGTTGTCGAACGCCTTTTGGGCATCAACAAAAACCAGTGCCATTTCTTTATTCGGGTGTTCCTCATAATACTCCAATACATCTATTATCATCCTTGTGTTGTTCCTAATATGTCTCCTAGGGAGGAATCCATTTTGATCACTATGTATTAGATTATTCAAGATTTTCTTTAATCTTTCTGCTATGATGCTCATGTAGATTTTATAGTCCGTATTGAGCAAGGAGATCGGTCTATAATTTTTTATTAAATTTGGATCTTCTCCTTCTTTTTGGAGGAGCGTGATGTATGCCTCTCTCCATGATTCTGGTATTTTAGATTCTATTAAGGCCTCATTGTAAATTTCCAATAATTTTGGTAATAAGATTTCTTCCAGATCCACGTTTTTGTACAATTCCCCTGGGAATCCATCCGGTCCTGGGGACTTATTCTTTTTAGTCTTAGATATTGCAATTTTCAACTCTGCCATAGTTATTTCTTTATTTAGCATTTCTTTCTCTTCTTCCCCTATCTTTGGGAGGTTTTCCTTTGCCAAGTACTGGGTCACCTTCTCTGTAGGGACTTGTTCTTCTGCATACAGGGAGGCATAGAATTCCTGAGCAAGCTTTAATTTATCTTTTTCCTTATTAATGATCCGACCCTCCAGATCTTCCAATTGATATATAATCCCTTTCTCTTTTTCTTTTTTTAATCTATAAGATAGCCATCTACCCGGCTTATTTGCGTTTTCGAAATAATATTGTTTAGTTCTTTTCATTTTGTACGCCAGTTCCTCCTGATCAATAATATTTAGTTTATGTCGTACTACCATCCAATTTTCTTTGGCTTGCTTATTGTCTGGGTTTTGTTGCAGTACCTTCTCGGCATTTCCTAATTCATCTATCAAAGCCTTCTGCCTCTTTCTTCTTTCTTTATTCCTATATGCGCCATATGCTATCGCCAGGCCCCTCAGATAAGCTTTCATTGTGTCCCAAATAATTGCTCGGGAGGTTGGTTCTTTTTCATTTTCTTCGAAAAAGAGTTTTAATTCTCGTTTAACTTTCTCTATATTTAGCTTATCCTTTAAGAATTGACTATTCAGTCTCCATCTTGTATTTTCCCTCTTGTAGGTTCTTTTCCATTCCACTTCTAGTGGATTGTGATCAGCCCATACGTTTGGTGTAATTTCTATTGACATTATGTCCAATCCTATACTTCTGCTTACCCACATCATATCTATTCTGGACCATGACTTTTTAGGGTTCGAAAAATATGTATATTGCTTCTTATGTGGGTGCAGAGTGCGCCAAATATCTACTAGGTTAAACTCTTCTGTCAAATCAAAAAATGATCTAGGTATAGTTTTCCTTTTTTTCTTTTTATCCTTGGGCCCTTTATAATCTTTGTCCGGGTTTATTACCCCGTTAAAGTCCCCAATTATACAAATATTATTGTTATTCATTGAACTTAATCTTTCCCCTAATTTTTTATAGAAATCTCCCAATTTTCCATTCGGCGCATAGATCACTGTTAATAGGATTGGACAATTGCCTCTCATTACTTCTACCATTAGGATCCTACCCTTTGAATCTGCATATTTTAATTCTGCTTTTATGTCTTTCTTTACATACAGTGCTACTCCTCGTTTCTTTTTTTCGGCTAGAGAGGTGAAAAGATTTCCTAGTTTCTTATTTTCTAAATATTTTTGGTTTTCCTTTTTAGTGTGTACCTCTTGGAGGCACACTATATCCGCATTTAATTTGACTAATTTTGTAAAAAAGTTTTTCTCCTTTTCTCCACCATGGAGGCATTAATATATCCAAACGTTCTGGAAATAGGAAAGATGTTCAGATATAAAGAGATATTGGATGGGGGAGGGAACCTTAAAACTAGGGAAGAATTGAGGGAGCAAGGCATCATTATAGATTGGTGGCCATATGCTCAAATTACTTCAAGATACAAAAAGGATAAGGAGGAATTCGGCATAGAGATAGGGACAAATGGATTCGATAAGATTTGGATGGGCTCAGATGAGAAAATTCTAGCTAAACTATACAATTATCTATTGGAATACGATACTGTAGAGGAGGTGGTTAAGGAGCCGATGTTGGCCTGGGCTAAAAATATTGGTAAAAATATAAATTTGGATGAATGGGACACGATTTGGAAAAAAAACCTTAAAATGACCAGAGCAGTGACCTACAAAGAGAATCATTATAAGATGTTTTATAGGTGGCACATGGCCCCTGCAAGGATAGCGAAGATATACCCTAATCTGAGAGCAAATTGTTGGAAATGTGACCATCAACAGGGTACCTTTTACCACTGTTGGTGGACATGTAATTATGCACAAAAATATTGGAAGATGTTATTAAAGTGGATTATGGAAATTATAGGAGAAGATTTTGAACTCGACCCCAAAGCATTTCTCCTGGGAATCTTAAAAACAGAGTATGTTAAAGAGAAAAAGTACCTAATTATCCACATAGTGACCGCCGCAAGGATTTCCTTTGCCCAGTACTGGAAGGAAAAACAGCTACCTCCAGAAGAACTCGTTATAAAGAAAATATTGGAATGTGCAGAAATGAATAAATTGTCCTTAGAAATTAATGACAGAATGGATTCAGAGTATTATGGGGTGTGGGGTTTGTGGTACGAGTGGTTGGAGAGAAGGAAAAAAACGAGATAATATATATAATTACTGTGTATTATTATGTGTAATAATCATCAAGATAAAATTTAGCACTATTATATCCATATAGCTACTTATAAGAAGTAATAGTACATGTATATGTATGACAAGATAAAAGTTTATGTATTTATTTATGCACCATGGAACCGAAAATGTTTCTTATTGTATTGTTGATTTGTATAAATAAAAATTAAAAAAAAAAAAATCACAGCCAGCTAACCCAATCAGGCATATCTTAAAAGGTCTACATTATTGCCATGACCTGAAGCAAGAGTCTTAAGCATGTATTTTCTTCACTACAACATAAGAAAACATGTCTAAAGTCATTATTGTCTGCTGATGTATTGCTATCCATTACAGTGTCCAAGATGGTGTTCCTTAAAGATCCTACTCCTGGTTCCTTGTCTATCAAAACAAGAGTAGCTTTTAGATTAAATCATGATTTAGAAATAAAGATTCTGAACCAATCAGAAAGCAAGTATGAGTCATTTCATAAATTTTAATAAAATGTTTATACTCATAGTTTATCTTTTATTTTTAATAGGGCCTGCTTGGTAGATTTGACAGAAGTGTGGTACCAATTCACTTATAATACAAATCAGTGGTGAAATCCAAATTTTTTTACTACCAGTTCTGTGGGTGTGGCTTGGTGGGTATGGTGTGGCTTGGTGGGCATGGTTTGGTGGGCGTGGCAGAGGAAGGATACTTAAAAATCTCCATTCCCACCCCACTCCAGAGGAAGGATATTGCAAAATCCCCATTCCCTCCCCACTCTGGGGCCAGCCAGAGGTGGTATTTGCCCATTCTCCGAACTACTCAAAATGTTTGCTACCGGTTCTCTGAACTGCTCAAAATTTCTGCTATTGGTTCTCCAGAACCTGTCAGAACGTGCTGGATTTCACCCCTGATAGAAATGTATATGAAAAGAGGAGCATTTTGGAGATCAGTTCTACTTGCTTCCCAGTTCTGGATACAAAGTAGATCCCTAAACATTCACAAGTATGTTCATCTTAAATTCCTTCTGCCTTCCTATGAATCTATTAACTCAGCATTCATGACCTAGAAGACAAATAAAATAGCTTATCGTCCACACAGAAGTGCAGAAGTCAATTTCCTCAAACCTCTATGTAATTTGATGCAAAGTGCAGCTTCTGTACCTGAAGGGGCATATTTATAATTGTCTAAGGTGGAAGCTGAAATGGGCCATCCATAAGGTTCAAAAATAACAAATGGGTTCGTGCATCATTGTCTCTGTAGGTGTCAGAAGCACCTATAGAAGGTAACTAAAGGATTGAAAGGATTTACCGATGGAACATTTTGCTCGATTGCCAAAAAATAATGCAATCTTCAGAGAAGTTCCTTTCATGTCCCCCATGCATCACAGTAAGGGCACCTTATAAAGAAATATTCAATTTAAGAGTTAAATAAGAGAGGGATCTGCATACTTTAATGTTACCCATTAAGGATGTCTATCTTCTGCCTGTTCCTAATGATATGTATTAATTATTATCTGAGTGCACTAGTTCAGATTCTGTAAGCTTTAGTTATAAAGCTTAAAGTCCTTTCTGAGCTTGTAGCATTTTGGAGAATTATCTGCCAGCTAAGATTCATAACGATGTTTTAGGCTAGACAGACTATAAAACCATGGCTATTTAAAAAATAAGAGCAAAGCAAAATGGTCATAATTAGGAGTGAACAGTTAATGAGTTATTTATCTTATTGTTGTTTCTATAAGCTTGTTTCCTTAGATTTTAAAAGGATTGTTAATGTCATTATTTATTCTTTCTGGGGAGATAGGCAGATTTTAAACTTCTTACTCCCAAAATGTATAGCAAACAAACAAACCAAAACACTTTTATAAAAATAAGGGCGCAGAGATGGTGGAATTAACTACTTTGATTAAAGATAACGGACTAGACAGCTTTATAAGAGACTGGAAACCATTTGTGGACTTTCTACATGCTAAATATAATAACAGATGGTTAACAGATGGATTTGAAGATTAGTATAATGTTTAGCTCAACCTGTTGACTGGCTTTTCTTCATATATACATATATTGCGGGATAAAAAATCCATCTGGAGGCCGATTGGAAAGATGGTTTTTTGATGAAGCAGAACCACATGAATTTGTGGTTCTAGGCAGCTGACAAAATGAAATTGAGAGTGTGTGGCTTTTATACCTTCTTTTGGGATTTGTATTTGAGCTTCCTGTTCCTGGGCAAGAACATGTTCTTTAATATTCTATTGGCTGCTGTCAGATTCCTATGGGGGTCATGTAGAGGTTATGTAGGGGTCATAGCTGGCTGTATAGGAAAAAAGGAAATGCAAATCCTAGGTGTTTGTCAATTTCTGCTTGGAGCAGGGAAACTGCAGCTGGTTTCTGAATAGGCTGGCCCAATCTTTCTTAATGGGCACAAAATCTCTGCTGGGGGCTATTAAGAAAGGCTGAAAGACAGAAAGGCTGCATTCTGTCTTTGAAAGCATGTTTCTCCAGTCTGCCTTTTTAATATTCCTCAAAATATTTCATTCTTCTAGGAGCGGGGGGTGGGGGGGGGGGAGAAGAGCAGGAAAATTTATTGCTTTTTCTTTTCTTTCAGCACCCAACCAGGGTGGAGCCTACATATTAAATGTTAAATTTAATTGACCACATTCTTTCTTCTTTTTTGTACTCTCTTTTTGCTGTTGCTATAATTAGGGTTGAATACAAGCTTCTCTTTTGTTTCATTTTGTTTGTTTGTTTGTTTTACTGTTTTATACTTTATTTTCTATGATAAAACAATACATTTCTAAAAAAAAAATAAGGATGAAAATGAAACCCATATTTTAATTTTAAAAACATACACGTATTCCACTTTAGCAGCTAATATAACTAAACCATCTGAATTCTCCATAAAGATGCAAATCTGCCCTAAAGCCAGTAAAAAACAACAACTAGATTCAACCAAATAATTCCATATTAATACAGGATATAGAGAAATGTCCTCATGTGAAACTTGGTTTCTAACTTCAGGGAATGCAGACTTCAATGTTTTCATACTAATACACAAACTCTTGGTGATCTACAGGAGCGGCTTTGACTTTTATTGTCATCCTGGATCATATCAAAGCCACATTTCCTCCAAGATGGAAGTCTAGCTATAATCAGCTCTGCAACTCACCCATTGCAATATTGTAAACTGGTTTACCAGATCTGAAGGTGGGCTTGGCTGTGATGATGAAATGGGAAGGGCAGTAAAAGAACCACCTTAACTGTATTAAGCTATTAAAAATGGAAAAGAACAAGCCATAACTGTTTAAGCTTTGATTTCCTGCCTCTTTCCAAGGACAAATCACACACTCAATTTGGGCAGGAAGCTGAGGCCAAATTGGATAGCCCAACTAGGGGCTTCACAGGTTGTTCATGGTAACTTAAGGAAAGATGGAGACTATAACCCAGGAGACTTTTTTTCATCTCTCCATCAGGGGTGAAATCCAGCAGGTTCTGATAGCAGAAATTTTGAGTACTTCAGAGAACCGGCAAATATCACCTCTGGCTGGCCCCAGAGTGGGGTGGGAATGGGGATTTTGCAATATCCTTCCCTTGCCATGCTCACCAAGCTACGCCCACCAAGCTACACCACACCATGCCCACCAAGCAACGCCCACAGAACTGATAGTAAAAAAAATGGATTTCACCACTGCTCAGCATGAATTAGGAATTCCATTTTTTAAACTAAATATGGGGGTTGATATTTGGGTTATTTTGCCCCATATTGATTACATGGCACAGAAAAATGGAGGCAGTGTGGCAGGCAAAATTATTTAAATTCAGGTACAATTTGTCTTTTGCGATTTCACAACAAGCTTCTATTTCCATCTAAACCTGTCATTCCACTTGAACACTCAGTTGCCTTCTACTGATCTTTGGAAAATATAACCTCAAATTTATATTGCTCAGTTAGGACTTGCTTTCCATTTCTATCCTGTTTGTCATTCATAATGACAAATCATAGCAAAGGTAGCATATATGAAACCAACAAAGCTGCCCCCAGATTTTTAATTTCAAAAGTTCAGCAACGGCCTCAAGACAAATATCTCCAATAAATCTTGAGACTCTTTCTGAAAAGCTTCCCTTATCTATATACACATACAAGTAGACCTCGACTTACAACCATTTCTTTAGTGATCTTTCATACTTACAATGGCATAGTTACAACGTGACTTATGACCATTGCAGCATCCCCATGGTACTGTGATCAAAATTTGGATGCTTGGCAACTGGTTCATATTCATGAAGGTTGCAGTGTCCTGAACTCATGTGATCACCTTCTGAGCAGAAAAATCAATGGGGAAGCCAGATTCATTTAATAATCATTTTACTATGATTAGAGCTGTGAGATTAGAGCTACGGTGGCACACTGGTTAGAATGAAGTACTGCAGGATACTTCTGCTGACTACCAGCTGAGTGCAATTTGGCAGACTGAATTTCATCAGGCTCAAAGTTGACTCAGCCTTCCATCCTTCTGAAGTGTGTAAAATGAGGACCCAGATTGTTGGGGGCAACATACTGACCCTGTAAACCGCTTAAAGAGGGCTGTAAAGCACTGTGAAGCAGTATTTAAGTCTTAAGTGCTATTGCAGTATATAAGTCTTAAGTGCTATTGCTACTATCCCAAAGATGCTTCTCATCTAAGATTAGAAGCATCTTGGATGAAACGTATTATCTGGACCCTTTTCAGTCTGGCTTCAGACCTGGCTACAGCATGGAAACTGCCTTGGTCACACCGATGGATGATTTCTGGCGAGCCCAAGACAGGGGTCATTCCTCTATCTTGGTGCTATTTGACCTCTCAGCGGCTTTCGATACCATTGACCATGATATCCTTCTGGGGCGGCTAAGAGAGCTGGGAGCGTGAGGCACCGTGTTATGGTGGTTCACCTCCTATATCTCTCGTTGATCACAGTCGGTGCTGGTAGGAGGACAGATGTCGTCCCCTAGGCCCCTCGTTTGTGGGGTGCCTTAGGGCTTGGTCCTCTCTCCCCTCCTATTTAACATCTACATGAAACCATTGGGTGAAATCATCTGACGGCACAGGGTAGGATATCAGCAATATGCTGATGATACCCAGCTGTATATCTCCACCCCTCATCAGTTCAGTAAGGTGGTAGCTGTGATGTGCTGGTGCCTGGAGGCTGTGAGGATCTGGATGGGAGTCAACAGGCTCAGACTTAACCCAGACAAGACCGAGTGGCTCTGGGTATTGCCCCCTAAAGACTATGTCGATTGTCCATCCTTGGTTCTGGGGGAAGAGAAAGTGCCTCCCTCAAAACGGGCTTGCAATTTGGGTGTCCTTCCAGACTCACAGCTGAGATTGGAACAACATCTGACAACTGTAGCTAGGGGGACCTTTGCACAGGTTCATCTGCTGCACCAATTGTGACCCTACTTGGATCAGGAGGCTCTCCTCACAGTCACTCATACCCTTGCCACCTCACGGTTGGACTATTGCAACACGCTCTACAAAGAGCTACCCTTGAAAAGTGTTCAGAGACTACAGTTGGTCCAGAATGCAGTCATGCAAGTTATAGTGGGTGCACCTAGATACACCCACATTATGCCAATTCTCTGCGAACTGCACTGGCTCCCTATCGGTCTCTGGGCATAATTCAAGGTGTTGGTTATTACCTTTAAAGCCCTACATGGCTCAGGGCCAGGCTATCTTTGAGACTGCCTTCTACCACATAGCTCCCAGCGACTGGTAAAATCCCACAGAGTCGGTCTCTTCTGGGTCCCATCAGCTAAACAATGTCGGCTGGTGGGCCCGTGGGGGAGGGCCTTCCCTGTGGCTGCCCTGGCTCTCTGGAACCAATTACCTCCTGAAGTCTGGACCACCCCCACCCTATTGGCCTTCTGCAAAGCAGTGAAGACCTGGCTTTTCCAGCAGGCTTGGGGCTTTGTTGTATCCGCCCAGAGTCCCTTGGGAGTGGGACGGTATAGAAATGCAAGAAAACAAACAAACAAACAAACAAGAAACTTCTTCAGCTCTGCCTGGTGTATAAATCCTTCCAATCTTCCTCCATTCAGTCAGAGCTGAAGAAGCTTCGTGGATCAGAAGCGAAATATCTTCAATGAAAAACCATAAAGTCCAGCTACCTCTTGAAAAACCAACCATGACCTGGATGACGGAGAATCTCCATTGACAATCACGTTACTAATTTAACAACTGCAGTGATTCACTTAACAACTGTGGCAAGAAAGGTTGTAAAATGAGGCAAAACTCACTTAACAACTGTCTTGTTTAGTACCAGAAAGTTTGGACTCAGTTGGTCGTAAGTCGAGGACTACCTGTATTCATAAAATCTCATCATTCTGAATGGCATTATTGGCAAAAAAGAGCAAGTGGCCAACTGACAATATATTAAAAGAGGGGTAGCACAGCCCTGGTAAAATGCTGTATCATGGTTCATGCCCATTTTGCCTAGGATGTCTTTTTAATCTTTTGGAATTGAGGAGCGTGTTTTAACTGTATCACTTTGAGAAAAAAATTGTATCCATAAATCCTTGTCAGATAGAATATCAATGTTATCTCTTTAATGCAATTCACTCTGCAGGATGCTATTTTTAATGCTCTTTCTTTAATACCACACTCCAGATCTTACTGACAGCTTACATACAGCTGTATTGCAGTTTCTCAATCTTGTGGTTCAAGGATTCAGGAGACTTGATTTCAAATTCTGCCTCAGCCTTAAATCCCCTAGATACATTTCAGCAAATTCGCTCTGATCCGAACATCTCATGGAACATTGGTTTTACTACTAAATCTCTTTGTGAAGTGCTGTAGGGCTATGTAGGCCCTCTTGCCTGTCTTATTACTTACATGAAACCATTGGGTGAGATGATCTGACAATTTGGACAGTGTGCTGATGACATCCAGCTTTATATTTCCACTCTGCTTGAGTGATGCTGTGGATATTATATCCAAAAACCTGGAGGCTACAGGAACCTCGATAGGACACAACAGGCCTTAGCTCAACCCAAGCAAAAACTGAGTTGCTTTGGGTGTTTGGACCATCTGATACTGAGAATTTTCCACTTTTGGTCTTCTTTGGAGCAGCATAGTCTCAGACCGTTCTGGTATACAATCTGAAGCTTTTCTTGGATTTACAGCTTCTATTGAAAGAGTAGGTGGCTAGAAGAGTCTTTGTGCAAGTTTGAGTTGTACATCAGTTGTATCCATTCCTGTACTAGGAGACCGTCTTGCTGTCATTCATATCCCCATGACCTGTCTGGATTAATAAAAGAGAATGGTTGGCACAACCAAAACAAATCCTAAAAAGAATTACACTGCCATACATCAAAAATATGTCAGAAACTACCAACAGACGACTACAACCACGTGAAATCAACGTCACACACAAGGCAACTAAAGCCCTTCAAAACATCCTAAGTAGACCAAAAGACCCAACAACCCCAGAAACAAAAAAAAACAGGAGCCATCTACAACATACAGTGTAAGCAGTGGTGGGATTCAAGTAATTTAACAACCGGTTCTCTGCCCTAATGATTTCTTCCAACAACCACTTTGCCAAACTGCTCAGAAAGTTAACAACTGGTTCTCCCGAAGTGGTGCGAACTGGCTGAATCCCACCACTGAGTGTAAGGACTGCAACAACCACTATGTAGAACAAATAGGCAGAAGACTAGCAGAACACCTTTATGAACATCAACTAGCAGTCAGAAGACATGATGAAAATTCTTTAATTTCATAACATATAGATTTAACCATAGTTTCAATTGGGAAAATATAAGAATCCTAGACCAAGCAAGTCCCAAAATGCCAGGGAATTTCTAGAAGCCGGCACTCTGACAAATCAGCCATCAATAAACACATAGACATTAACAACATCTATAGACCATGCAAAAGGGACAATAAGAACCGTGGTGGTGTATTGGTTAGAATGCAGGCTATTTTTGCTCGCTGCTGGCTGCCAGCAGTTTGGCAGCTCGAATCTCACCGTCTCAAGGTTGACTCAGCCTTCCATCCTTCCAGGATCAGTAAAATGAGGACCCAGATTGTTGGGGGCAATATGCTGACTCTGTCAATTGCTTAGAAAGGGCTGCAAAGCACTGTGAAATGGTATATACCATATTTTTCAGACTATAAGACACACTTTTTCCCACAAAAAAAAGGGGATGGAAATGTTGTTGCATCTTATAGGCCCTGTTTTTGGCCTCCCAAAAGCCTCCCCGGGTATTTGGCATTTTTGCCAAAATTAGGAACTATTAGTAAAATGGTATTAAATATACAATGTATGCAAAGTAACAAACTGATATAGTATTATGCATAATAAGTAAGGAGTAGTATATACAATATGTAAGGAATAAGGGAACTACAAATATAAATATGTATTAGTAAAACGGTTTTAAATATACAATATGTGTTAAATAATATATTGATATAATAGTATGTATAATAGGTAAAGAGTAGTATATACAATATGTATAGAATAAGGGAACCATATATATAAATATGTGAATATAGAGGAAAATATAAATTGTGAATATATACTGATATGGAACTGTTGCAAAATGGAAATTTTGTTTGTTCTTCTTTTTAAAGAAAAAAATAATAATAAATCATGTAAAAAAAGAATATTTGGAGTCTTAAACTGGTGGAAAATTCAGTTGGCACATGCAACACCACCAGTTCCTTTTGCAAGGGCTTAAATACTTGGTTACTTGTTCAGGCCTGGGGTCCTGCTTGGGTGCAGGTCCCATCTCCCATTGTGTTAACAACCACTTGGACTGTAATGTTCTCTTGCTGATAAGTCTATTTTAATGCCTGTACTATGATGTCAATGGGAGTAAATAAATAGATACCACTTTGGTGGGAAGGTTCTGTAACATCATTCTGGCCACATGACTGCCGAAATAACTTCAGACAGTGCTGGGATTAAGTTAAGAGGCAGTGGGATTATTTTCTGGGCAGAGGCAAACTGTTGGAGTATAGGGAGAGAAGTAGGATAATTGAAAAATCATGCAAGATAAATTGGCTTTATTTGTTTACTATGGGAAGCAACTGTGTAATTCTGCAGTCATTTCAAATCATTTGGGTTTCTCTGGTATCCATATCAGAGGTGGGTTTCAGCAGGTTCTGACTAGTTCTGGAGAATTGGTAGTGGAAATTTTGAGTAGTTCAGAAAACTGGTAGTAAAAATTCTGACTGGACCCCCATCTATTCTCTACTTCTGGAGTCCCAGCTGATTGGGTGGAAATGGGGATTTTGCAGTAACCTTCTCCTGGAGTGGGGTGGGAATGGAGATTTTACAGTATTTTTCCCCTGACATGCCCACCAAGCCATGCCATACCCACCAAGCCACACTTGGTGTAAAAATTTTTTGAAACCCACCACTGATATCTTCAAACCTACCAACCAGATTGGATGGGCACTTTCTAAAACTTGTTTTAATATGCTTCCTTCTCCATCTACTCTTGTTAGACAGATTTCATCACTCTTTTTATTCTCAGAGACTTTGTCCTTATGACTCTGAGGAGGAAAAAACGATCGTCCATATCTTCTTACAGTGTCCATTATACGACATTGCAGGAGGTGCTTTGCTTTTTCCCCATCAACCCAGCAATCTGTGGCAGATCTGCAAACTGTCATAAAAATAAAACAACAGCAGATCCGGAAAACATCAGGAACAATCTGCCAAAGAAATAAAAGCAATAATTCAAAATGCGTTCTCCAAATCGAAAGTCACCTGCTATGAGAATTTCATAACTATTCCTAAAATGTATAAACAGATACATGAGGGATAATTATAGAGCCGTTTGTTTTGTCTCCACAGCTCTCATTAGTACCTTTGTTTGCCATTTGTTCAATATCTCCTTAGCTCCAAGAACAGCCAGAAGTCAGAACTGCCAGGTCTCCAGCCTAAGGAAAGCAGCTTCTGTTTTCAGCTGAAAAGCCCCAAAGAAACTGCACACACACACACACACACACACACACACTGAGAGAGAGAGAGAGAGAGAGAGAGAGAGAGAGAGAGAGAGAGAGAGAGAGAGAGAGAGAGAGATGGAATAGAAAACCTCCCTAAGATTTATTGAGCTGCTGAGATGATTTTTCATTGCCTGAATGATATTGACTGTTGTTCTTATTGAAGAGGAAATAAATATGTGCTGGGAGACACTCCGGCAGTCATTCATCATAGCCGCATGCAAAAGAGAGAACCTCCCCATCCTGTCCTCAAGATCCCGGGATACAAAATCCGGTGGCAGCTACTGTAACACAAAATCAATCGGCAGCATTAGAAAACTCAAAAGCTAATCAGTGCCCAATCTCTGGGCACAATGTACTCCTGCAGCATTGTTGCTTTGGAACATAACTCAATTCTCTCAACGGCACCGACTGCGGCTTAATTCAAACATTTAGGGGGGAAATGAGAGTCCTTAAAATATACATTTTCTTCTTTATGGCTGCTGAATGAAGCTTTGGTGCAGCCCTGTAATGAATAATGATAATATATATTCTTAAAAACTGAAGCTGACTCCATCATTAGACTCGAATCAGATGAGCAGTCCTGCTGTGCAGAGCAACGAGACAGCATTAGTAAACAGCATCTTCCCTTTAAAGAGCAAGGAACAGGAGGGGGAAAAAGGGAAAAAGAGAACGAAGGCTGTTACTTATTCATAGGCCTAGTTATTCCCCTTTGCCAGAAATCTGGATCAAATAACCTCCAAGGCAGAATGTCAGTCTTCTTGGAAAAAGTCTTCCTTTGGGTAAATAGAAATCGGTTGGCAAGGAAAAACACCCAGGCATGTGGAAAGGTCTGATTGATAATATTTATCCTAGCATTCCTAAATTTTATATTTGTATAGCTGAGGTGAATGTCTGTTGCATCACCATAAGGGCAAATACAATTATAGTCAATGATACTGAGACTCATTTCATGAAGCACATTTTATTGTTAGTGTTGTGGCCCTCCAGCAGCCAGTGGAGCTGGCAGCAGATTTGGACAATGAGGAGGTTGGGGAGGAACATGGGCCAGTCCTGGAGTCTGGGAAAGGCTGATGAGGGCTCTGTATTGGAGGCGGGTAGGGGGCCAGGGCCGTATGCCAGCTATCAACTGCCTTCTGAGGCAGATATCAGTGAGGCAGACAAACAGCTGGAGCCTGTTCCCAGTGTGCGCATGTGCAGAATTGCCAGATGAAGGGAACAGCTAAAGAACAAGGGTTGATTTGGGAGTAAGGCTGCAGGTGGACAATGAATGGCCCTTCTCAGAGGGAATAAAAGAGGAGAGAAAGAGGAGTCGGTTTTTGCAGGAAACAATTCATTTGTTCGGTCGTTTCAGGAGTGTGAAGATATGTCCGTGAATCTCAGAGACTCTGTGCCAAGTCTTTCCTTGCACAGCACTGCATTTGGAAAATATTTACATGACAGTTTTCCAAGATAGATAAGGTCTGTGGTCATAAATTTACCTTTGAAAGACTATTTGCCTGGCCTTTGCTGAAGGTGAATGAGAGAAATTCACTGTTCGTTTAATAAAAGGGGTTTTGTCGGAACCCAGGATTCTGGTTCGTGCTTTTTGGGAAAGCCTAGGTCAGAACAGTATCATCAGATGCACATAGAGATTTCTAGAAATATTGGTAGAGTTACTAGTCTTTTCAGTCTTTAACTGCTATATGTATTTGTCATCCTTTGATTGGTGCACTAACATTAGGTCTTTCTTGTTGTACCTAGGAGAAATGTAGAACCATCTAGTTAGAGCAGTGGTTCTCAACCTGTGGTCCGTGGACCCTGGGGGGGGGAACACAATGTCAACACAGGGGGTCTGCAAAGGCTTGAAGAAATGTTATTATTTAAATCTTGAGTTATGTCTTGGTGGTCTGTGGCCACAAAAGGGGATCCATGGTGAAGAAAATGTTGAAAACCACTGAATTAGAATATTTGGAAAGGGTAAAATTGGCCTCTAATGTTTTGGTATCATTTCTTTTGATATTTTGATGCTGGTTGCTTGGCAAATTTCTACTGAGCAATAAATCTAAGAGAATAGATACAGGAGACATTTCATTGATCCATATAGCTGGATATTAATTATATCAGGAATATGTTAAGATGTTTTAGACCAAATTGTAGGTTATTGAATATAATCTTAACTGCCAGTACTTGCTAAAGAAATCAGACTAGAACCTTTCTCAGTTTTACCTGGAATTTGTAGGGACTTGACATGTTTATATCAAATGTATATATATTCTCCCAATGGGCTAAACCCTTTCTGTTCAAAAATGGCCTCCATGCTATGAATCTCTTTACTGGAGCAAATCTAAATCACTTTGCATAAGTCTGTAATGATTCCCCCACCCCCACCCCCCAGACCTCTGTTGGCAAATTTTATGTGAATGCAAGAATTATATTGTGTTAACTATATAAATGTTTTACATAAATAAAACAAAAAATAAATAATTCAAGATTTATAGAGTTCAATGTGTTGCATGAGCCTGTGTTCTCAGTGATTACCAGAGCCACAGAACTTCCTTAATCCAGTCCACTAATTCTTGAAGAAAAGGGAAAATATAATTCTTAGATTATACTTCTCAGTATTAATCTAGACTTAATATTTTATTAAGGCCTACATTAAAAAAAATAATGAGAGGTATCACCTTGCTTTAACAAAATAGTAGAAAATTCATTATACAAGAGAGTGTGGTCCCAAATATTCATAGGTGTTGATTCTTCCTGTGAATTTTATATGTGGTATAATGTATTATAGCAAACGTTTTCAAGGATCATAGTTTACTTCACCAGTGCTCGGCATATCAGTCTTCAATAATATTGTATATAGATCAGTAGTGGGTTGGTACCAGTTCACCTGGATCTGGCAAAACGGTGGCAGTGGCAGGAGTCTCCGCCCACCACTCAGATGCAGAAGTGTTGCATGCACAAGCAAATGAGCACCCACAAGCGAACTGGTAGTGATGGGTTTTGAAACCCGCCCCTGATATAGACACATGGCTATTGTTGTTTTGAGGAGAGGAAGAGAAAGGTGAAATGGTGACAGAGACAAAATTGCTTCAGAAGTGCTCAAATATAAAACAGCAGCTAGGTGTAACACAAACATACTTGCATTAAGTAGCAAGTTAACACATTTGGTGGAAAAAGGAACCTTTATATAATTCATGAAAAGTGTATTTATTGATTTTTTAAGTTAGTCTTTATATCGCTTCTTAGGAAAGGTTATTTTGAAGTCAGAGAATTCTGCAGAAATGAAATCATCCTCTTCACATTTTGTTTCCCCAAAAGAGAAGGGAATTATTAACACCACCAATGACTATTAGTCCAATGTAAATGAAGTGGAACAGTGCTTCAAATGTTGGCATATACCAGTTTGGGAGTTCAATAAATACATACCTGGTGTAGCAGCCAAATAGTCTAATAATATTGCTAAATTAGCCATGGGAACAATATTGGAATTTTAGGAAAAAAATAGAAAACACAGCCACTTTTGTTTATGGAATGAAGGCACTTCAAATGGAGGGGGGGGGGTATACTTACTCTGCCAATGTAGCTCTCCCAGTTTCTTTTGCCAGGCTGTTGATTTAATTGTCTACCACATAGTCATTGTCGGATTATAAAATTGTTCTCTAATGATCATATGACAATTTGGAGAATCCCGAAACTGCAAAAGACTGTGAATCAAATAAGATGCTGTCATAAGAAAATTCCAATAGGAAACAAAGATAACAACACAAGCAATAATTCTTACTTTAAGATCAGAGGTTTATTGTTTCTAATAATTTGGAACATAAGAAATGAATAGATATAAAAGATATGACAGCAGTAATACACTTGCATTAACAAGCCATTGCAATGGGATCCAATGACATATAGCAAGTCTTACAAGGACTGCTATAAATCAAAGGCCTGTGAGCTGATTTCAAACTCTTCCATTATACTTTTCTTCTAAGCACATGCATGCTTCACAATTTCACTAACTGTCACTTTCTGTAAACACCTGTGTACATTACTTTCAGTTCCTCATTTCCCAGAGTTTCATTCTTCCTGTTTTAAACATATCCATACAAGCACATACTTTGCAAAAACATGTTTCACAGTTAGCAATGGCTCAGCAGGATTACAAATATTCTGGTACATTTTGAAACCATCCTAGCTGAAAAGTTTGGTTCATATCTCTTTCTTCTGGGGCCTGCTATCATCCATAGGACTTATTGAATCTAATACATCAATAGACTATATTTTTTGATTTTCATAATGCCAAGATACTATACTCCAAACTAGGACATATAAAACCTTTGCCAGACCTGTACTTGAATACTGTTCACCTGCCTGGAATCCTCGCTGTATTTCAGACATCAATACATTAGAGAGAGTCCAGAGATATTTTACTAGGAGAGTACTCAAATCTTCTGCTTGAAATGAAATTCCCTATACCACCAAGCTTAAAATTTTAGGTCTGGATAGCCTCAAACTACGCCGTCTACGTTCCGATCTATGCTTAGTTCATAAGATTATTTATCAAAATGTCCTACCTGTAAATAAATGAGTACTTTAATTTCAACCGTAATAACACAAGGGCTATCAATAAATTCAAACTCAATTACATCAAAACCATAAATGTAATTCGCTCTAATCTTGATTGTAGGAAATATGACTTCTGCAATAGAGTAGTAAATGTCTGGAACACTCTATCTGATCCTGTTGTTAGTCTCGCTAATCCCCATACCTTTTATCTTAAACTGTCTACCGTGGACCTTTCATGTTTCTTAAGAGGTCCGTAAGGGGACATGCATAAGCATATCAGCGTGCCTACCGTCCCTGTCCTACTGTCCCCATTTATATGTAATCATTCTATGTGTTTAGGGCTATGTTTTGTCTATTTATCTCCTTTTATTTGTGCCAATTTTTTTCATGTGTCAATGTCTATGTCTGTACTATTACTTGTTTCCTTGTACTTGTTGAGAAAATAAATAAATAAATAAGATCATCTGTATTGTGATTTTTTTTCCCCAAAGATCCATGATGTGTTTCAAAAGTGCCTTTTAAGGTTAGGGCAATTCATGCCCAGGAAAAAGAAGCTCATGTATTCCCCTTGTTCATTACTGGTTTTTAAATACTAAACCTTCAAATTATTACAGATAGCTTGAGGACGTAAGTGTCAAAGAAAACTGTAACTCAAAATAGTTTCTTCTTCCATTCATTGTTTGGGTGTATAGGCTTCATTGACTGGAGGGGCATACAACACATTGGTGACAATATCATCATCTAGATGCCATGACATGCACTTCCACCAGACACTGAAATACAAATATACAGCATAATGGCATTTGTGAGATAAATGTAAAGGTAGAGGGAAACATCTGTCCAGTCATCTCAGGTTCTAGAGGCTCATCGCCAATTCTTAGCCAAGGGAGCCATCTTTGTCTGAAGACATGTTCATGCACACGTCTCCCGCATGACTCTATGCTGAGGTACACACAGTGCTGTTACCTTCCCACCATAGTCGTACTTATTTATCTACTCACATTTGCATGTTTTCAA
This sequence comes from Masticophis lateralis, assembly GCA_030761175.1. Lineage (NCBI taxonomy): Eukaryota > Metazoa > Chordata > Lepidosauria > Squamata > Colubridae > Masticophis > Masticophis lateralis. The sequence goes on along the minus strand of JAUDYJ010000007.1, from coordinate 66,099,581 downwards.
ACTGCTAAGTAGGCTGGAGCTGGGGCAAATCATAAGAGTTTGTACTGTTGTGCGGTGCTGGAGTTCTGAATCTGTGCTGTCAGCTTTCTAGTTGACAAGCTACATCTTTAATCACTGAGCCATTGCATCCCTACATCATCACTATATGTATCATACATTTGGCATTGTTGTGGTTTGGAGCAGATGTCCCTCTATACCACGGGTGTCAAACTCAGAATATCATGTTGCCATCACATGATGTTTCGCAATGTTTTTCCCATTTGCAGAGCTGGGTGGGCATGGCCTGCACTTGATGCATCCAGCCCCCCGGCCACTGGGTTGACACCTCTTCTCTATACAGTCCTAGCTTAGTGACTATTCATTTAGCCACTATTTTTTTTTAATTTGATTTATATGCCGCCCTTCTCCAGAGACTCAGGGCAGCTTACAATGCGTTAAGCAATAGCCTTCATACTTTTGTATATTTATACAAAGTCAGCTTATTGCCCCCACAAACTGGGTCCTAATTTACCTACTTTAGAAAGGATGGAAGGCTGAGTCAACCTTGAGCCTGGTGAGATTCGAACTTACAGTAATTGCAGACAGCTGGTGTTAATCACAATGCTTTTAGTCTGCTGAGCTATCCAGGCTGTTCACTTAGCACTTAGCAAAGTTATTGCAGATTTCCCCAGAACTTGGTTCCAGTGATCCTAGCCACCCACAGTTACACAATCCCATTCTGAGCATTTGGCAATTGGCTTGTGTTTATGGCCATTTGCAGCATCCCACAGAACTATGGCTGTTATTTGTGACATTTTTTGCTGGGTTTTGGCAAGAAAAAAAAGCCCACTGAAGAAAACATGTTCATTTAGAACCGGGGAGCTCAGCTAACAACCACAGAATTTCCTTAATGATCATCATATTCAGTTAACAACTAAGGTGTTCACTTAACCACCGTCACAAAAAAGATCATAAAATCAGGTTCGGTCATATGGTAACCTGCTTAACAACCATCAGAACGTATGTCCACAATTATGGTTGTAAATCAAGGACTACCTGTATGTCTACAAATGGAAGAGACATAGGCAAATCTTGCACATTTATTTATTTATTTTCAATCCAGTCCTATTTTTACAAGTCTGTTTGGAACAATATAATTTACATGATATGATCTAGCATTACCATTTGTGGCAACACCATAAGCCAATCCCCTGGTCACGTGCAATGCTTTACATATACAATTTATTCATCCTACATTCAGGCCTCCAAGAGATATTAAACATTACACCGAGTAAACAAAAGCTAATTAAGCAATGCTTAAAAACGCCCCAGAGAGGAAGTGAGAAAAAGATGTACAGATCGTAGGCACAGTCTGGTTTTTTGGCAAGTATGTCTAATGTGACAGCATATTCAACCCACCCTGTGTCTGTACAATCCAGCAGCTGGTATGGCAATAATTACTAGACTTCACAACATTTCTTGGAAATTTTCCATATATTACATTTGTACAGTGGCAGCTTTCTGGAAGAATTGCAGGCTGTTTTTCCCCTCCAATATTTCACTATTCATCTCATTCATATTTACTTAACCTTCCCCATTTCTGAAAATTGCCTCTGTTTTGTTGATTTGATTGGGAGATCCTTTAAAATTACAACATCTAAAATATGTCCTTTTTTCATACATCTATATGTTACTTTCATAACAATTTTTTTTAAAAAAAAAGATTTATATGCCGCCCTTCTCCGGAGACTCAGGGTGGCTTACAATGCGTTAAGCAATAGCCTTCATACTTTTGTATATTTATACAAAGTCAGCTTATTGCCCCCACAAACTGGGTCCTCAATTTACCTACCTTAGAAAGGATGGAAGGCTGAGTCAACCTTGAGCCTCGTGAGATTCGAACTTGCAATAATTGCAGACAGCTGAATGTTAATAACAGGTTTTTAGTCTGTTGAAGTATCCAGGCTCTCTTTTGGGCAATAAATGTAATCTCACTTCTTTTGGCAGGTGGCAGAGTACAAATATTAATACTAAACCTCAGAATCTACTAATATGAAACTGACACACTTGAATGCTCTTTGCAGAATTCGTTTTTCCTGAATTTTTCTTCTAATTCATTAAAAAAGCTCTTTAAAAAATGAAGATTCCAAATCACAAAAACACTTTCTAATGTAGGCCCCAGATATGCCATACTCTACTCCCATATATGGCTAGTATGACTAATGCTGAACATTTCCTCCTATTCAATTACACAGAAAAGTTACAGGTACTAATTAACAGAACCATGAAATTAGATTTGCCCCTAAATTGAAAAGCAAGAGATTCAAAGTATAGGAGGAGCACCTTATTTTTAAAAATATAAAAATAAATAACAAAATTAGACAATAAACTGAATTTGGATTGTTTTTACAACAATAGGGTAGTAACACCAGGGGTGAAATCCAGCAGGTTCTGACAGGTTCTGGAGAATCGGTAGTGGAAATTTTGAGCAGTTCAGAGAACCGGCAAATACCACCTCTGGCTGGCCCCAGAGTGGGGTGGGAATGGAGATTTGGCAATATCCTTCCCCCAGGAGTGAGGAGAGAATGGGGATTTTGCAGTATCCTTCCCCAGGAGTTGGGAGGGAATGGGGATTTTGCAGTATCCTTGCCCTGCCATGCCCACCAAGCCATGCCCACCAAGCCACATCACTCCCACCAAGCCACACCCACAGAACTGGTAGTAAAAAAAAATGGATTTCACCACTGAGTAACACTAATAGAAAATGAAGAAAGTAATCTGCTTCTGGGATTCAAACAGAATCCTAGAATTCAGACACGCAAGTGCCTACCACATAAAACTCCAGATTGTAGAAGTGATGATAAGAAAAACCAAAAAAAAAGTTTGGAGAATGGACATGGCAGTATCTGGAAACAGAAGAATGGAAGAAAAAGAACTAGAGAAAATAACAAAATACAAAGATCTGCAAATAGAAATAGAAAAACTGTGGCAAAAGAAAGCAAAGATAGTACGAATTGTAATAGGTATCTTGGGTGCAATCCCAAAACATTCTGCAGCACTACTTAAACACCGTTGGTATTGACAAAATCACTATCAATCAATTTCAAAAGACAGCTTCACTTGGAACAGCTTATATCCTGCAGCAATACCTTTAATACTAACAAACAACAACAAATATATATCCCAAGTTTTAACTATTCAGTCCCAAGGGATGGACTGAATAGTTAAAAATACAAAATCTAGTCAAAATATCTGGCTGACTTTGTGATCAAGCATAACATCCATATCACTCCAAATTATTGGATGACGCTTCATGCAGCTTCATGTAGATACTGAAAAGTAGGGACAAGAAAGAGAAAGATGAACCCCACAAGGGAGCAAAGCAACTTCTAACACTTCCAGGAATTATCCAATCAAGAAAGAGCAAAACAATTTTAGAAAAACATCACTGAAAGCCCAGAAGGATACCATGGGTGATGTATCAAAATCAGATCATCCATTATTCCTAAAATGCTCTAAATCCATGATGGCAAACTTATGGCACATGTGCCAGAGGTGGCACACAGCACCCTCTCTGATGGCACATGAGCCATTGCCCCAGTTCAGCTCCACCGCTCTTGCGCATGCACCTTCCGCCAGCCAGCTGGTCTTTGGGTCTCTGCCGCCCATGTGCAGGGGCGGGGTGCATGCGGGAGGGCATATGCACACGTGCGGGATGTGGGCAGGGGTTTGTGCAGGCATGCACAGGGGCAGGGGCCCCTGCATGCTTGTGGAAGGTAGGGTGAATGTGCAGGGGCTGTGCATGCATTGCATTTTGGGTTCGAGCGCGTGCACGCACTTTTACGCACGCTTTGGGCACTCGGTCTAGAAAAGGTTAGCCATCACTGCTTTAAGTTGTATCCCAAACTTCTTTATAGAAAAGGGAAGGTTTGTCATGGTGTAGTTGACTGAAGGGACTAGATCCATGGAGGATCTCTTGAGGAAGGATGACACCATATCTTTTAAGGCAGCTGATGCATGTCAAAGAACTCAGGAAATCTTCTTCTTCAAACTTTAAATTGCCAGAATGAAACCACCTTCTTGGCTTTGTCATGGACCAAAAATATGTCATTATTGGTACATGTGTCTGATAGTATTCGACATACCAGCAGATGGGCTGGGCTCTTGGTCTCTCCGTATTCACACAGTGTGTTGTTATCGGCTAAGAACCTCCACTTGAATACATTGATTAAGACATCTCACACTAGATCAAACCTGGGAAAACTCAAGAAATGATGCAGCTGAAAAGATGCCTAGAACACTGCTGGAGAAATATGAAGCACAAACCTGACTGAACATTGGTAAGAAATTTTATTAATAACTACAAGTGGCCAAACAATTATTTATCCTGTTCATATTGCTCCACATAAGGAAGGAACGCTAAAAATAAAGTCTGAAGGGCTGCTGTGAGAAATCATTCAAAGTATCTGTCTAATAAGCTTATTCACATTCCCTCTGAGAGGAACTACATTGACACAGGTCAATCAGAGTTGACTAATATGGCCTGGCAAGATTATCATTGATGAATTTGAATCTGTTGGTCTTGAGAAAACTTTGAGGTGGCCATTTGAGTTATTGGAGAGATTATAAAGCTCACTTGCTTTTGTCTTCCATTTTTCCATAGAATTGGTGAGCCTGAAAATAATGTTGAAGTACAACAACTCAGTATTACTCTGTTTGAATACAGGATGTTTTCTGTAAGAATACAGAAAACATGCAAGTGAAGAAACAAAGCTGTGCCTCCCACTAACATTATGGTACATGCTAATCACACTTACAAGTGGCAAGATCATAGAAAGACATATTTAGCAAGCATTTGTTTCAGTTATCAAAATTTTGCAATATGATACAGTTAACTGTTTCCATTAGAGAACTCTGACTCTGACTCTGAAATATGGAGATCCACTTAAAAAGTGGATCTCCCTCTCTCCCCACTTCCTCCCACCCTCCCTCTCTTCCTTTCTTTCCCCTCTCTCTAGTTTAGACCTGAAAATAATGGCAGTTAACCCACAATAAAAGACAGAAGGGCCAGCATTTTTTAAAAAATCTATCTCTCTGCTTATCCTCTATTTTTTTTAATCTAGGAAAGACTTATTGTTATCACCAGACCTTGACGGTCATATGGGATTGATTGATTGATTGATTATGTGTTATCAACTCATTTTTGACTGCTAACAGTTAGGTTTTCTCCATGACAACCTGTCACTAACCTTAGTTTCAGGTTTTCTAACAGTGCACCCATCACCACTGTAACTGGTGTAACTGATCCAAATCAATCCAGAATTCTCACTCAGAGCACAAATGACTAGAGGATCAACTTATTTCATAATATTCATATTATGTGAAGATCATGTCCCTTGAAAAATCCATAATGCTGAGAAAGATGGAAAGAAAAGAAGAAGTAGACAACCAAGGGGCAAGATGGGTAGGCTAGATTACAGTGGTGATGGATGCATTATTGAGTGATCAGTAGCAACAGTTAAACCTGGAGAAGTTTATATATGTAGTTGCTAAATAGTTTATTTTATTTATTTATTGAAAAGATTTATAAGGCCATCCACCTTAAAGCACAGCTCTGAGTGGCTCACACTGATAATGATCTGTTGACACCAATTTGATGTCACATAATCAATCAATCAAGTCTCTCTAAGCGTATTGACATTATTTTTCCAAATTACATGTTAGATTCTCTTGAAGTTTTTTAAAAGGATATTTAGAATCATAGATGACATATTTCAATTCTCCTGAAATATTCTTACAGTTTGAAATAAAGCCGAGCACTTTGCATTGGAACATCCTGAAAAGAGCTTTCTCTGCCCTACAATGAAATTTTCTACATGAAGTGCACAGTTAAAGAAAAACATACTTCCTACAATTCTTAATACAGAAATTACTCAAATTGTACAACAGTGATCACTCCAAAATCCTTCTTTTAAAATATAAAGGCAATCTTCAAATGTTAGCTTGTAAATTGTTCATGTCAAGCTAATAATGGATACTAAGAGTGTGCATTAGATGCAGCCAAAGCTTGATTCCAAACTTGAACAGGATTCTTTGAAACAGATTTTTCAAGCTTGAAAAGTACAGTTGAACTTTCTCTGCTTCTGGACTGGGATTCCATGACATGCTCGCTGTAAATGATTTCTTTAGAATACCAGTTTACTTGCAAATGGCAATACACACAAAAAAGGAAAAGACAGAGCTATTATAACTTATATAAAAAAAATGTTAGGGTTAGAAAATTATTTTAATATTGAGTTAACAACTAACAGCCCTGCCGTGTGTGTGTGTAAAGGTTCCTGTGCACATGCATGCTAGTTGTTCCCGACTCTAGGGGGCGGTGCTCATCTCTGTTTCTAAGCCAAAGAGCCAGACATGGTCATGTGGCTGGCATGACTCAACGCCAAAGGCACACGGAACGCTGTTACCTTCCCACCAAAGGTGGTCCCTATTTTTCTACTTGCATTTTTTACATGCTTTTGAACTGCTAGGTTGGCAGAAGCTGGGACAAGTAACAGGAGCTCACTCCATTACATGGCACTAGGGATTCGAACCGCTGAACTGCCAACCTTTTGATCGACAAGCTCAGCATCTTAGCCACTAGGCCACCACATCATACACACGCACAGTTTATATTGTGGGAGGGGGCATTCTACTCCCTTTCATCTTTCAGCTCTAATCCAGGAGCCCTCAAGCAATCGCATTCACGACAAACCATTTTATACCAAATTTATATTTTCCTGATAAAGAAATAAAGGGAGACTAGTATAGATCTATTTCAAGCTTTTTACTGTAGCTTTGATCAGCTAGCCATATCCTTACTCGGATTCGAACTTGGGCTTCCTGCCTGTAGGCAGTTGAATTAACCTTCTGAGCCACAAGGGTAGTAGTCAGAAGGTTAATTCAACTGCCTAACATACAGGAAGCCCAAGTTCGAATCCGAGTAAGGATATGGCTAGCTGATCAAATCTGAGTTGTCATTTTTTTTTAAAATTTGATTTATATGCCGCCCTTCTCCAGAGACTCAGGGCAGCTTACAATGCGTTAAGCAATAGCCTTCATACTTTTGTATATTTATACAAAGTCAGCTTATTGCCCCCACAAACTGGGTCCTCAATTTACCCACCTTAGAAAGGATGGAAGGCTGAGTCGACCTTGAGCCTGGCTAGGATTGAACTCACAGAAATTACAGGCAGCTGGTGTTAATTGCTGCCTTTAGTAGGAGGCATTAGCCCCCTACGCTACACAGGCTCCTTTTGTCATGTTTATTATTCAGATTTGAATAATAATAATTATTTCAAATCACATTCTATTCAAAAGATGTTGTATGGTAGATATGTAATGTTTATTACAGCCAAAAGTGCTAAATACACTGCTACATAGAGCTACATATTACTATGTGATTCCCAATGGGAAAAAATGGTTTACTGATCAATTTTGGGTTTTGAGGAGCCTTGGTGGTGCAGTGGTTAGAATGCAGTATTGCAGGCTAACTCTTCCCACAGCCAGGAGTTCGATCCCGACTAGCTCAAGGTGAACTTCCACCCTTCTGAGATCAGTAAAATGAGGACCCATATTACTGAGGGCAATATGCTGACTCTGTAAATTGCTTAGAGCATGCTGTAAAGCACTATGAAGCAGTATATAAGTCTAAGCCCTAGTGCTATTCTCTTTATTCCATTTCACAATGTGAACCTGAAGCTGGAGACGTCACACACTCACCAAGCTTAAGTTTTAAGATACCTCCACTATGAAATTACAGGCTAATAGTATGGGCTAAATTCCAACAGAGTTGATATAAAGACCCTACCATTTTCACTGTGTGGTTTTATTTCTGAATAAGTGCTTGATCTGATTTCTTTGAGTCCCATGTTTTCTTGCATGTACAGGCTGTTCCCACTTCACCATCTTATCTCTGACATCAAGCTGTGAAAAGAAGCTTGCCTTATGACCTTCCGGTGGATTTTTCTAGCACCAAAATATGAATCTGGTCATATAAACCTTCTTGTATGATCTTTTTTTATTTACTAAATGTTAAATCAAATAACTCAGCAGGCAGAGATTGGAAACCTTTGGTTACCCAATATTTTCATTCTTGAGTCCTGTCAAAATCTTATGTAGTGGTTGACCTTTCAGGTACTAGAAGACGTACTTGACCAACGTATATCATGGGCCGGGGAAGGGGGATAAATAAAAGATTATGGTGAGTACAATGACGTTGCAAAAGAGTAGGCACCTCTGAGGGTTTGTGTTTTTCTCAGAGTTTTTTATTTATTTTAATTTGCTTGTAGGAGATACCTGAATAACTTTATTTCAGAATAGAGAGCAAATTATCCAATTATCCATCAACGGGGCACAAATTGCAATTTTATTATGCTATACAAAAGACCAGAGCCAATCAGTCTACAAAAGTAGAGAATGAAACCCCTGGATAGACCCTTAAAATATGCATGTAATTTAAGAGATCAAAGGTAGTGAGGTAAAGTAATAGTATTACAAAAATGATGTCTTTTTGAGAGTATGAAGAACTATGTCTTACGATAAAGGTTACTTGTTCAAATAAAGCTATGGTTTATTTCTTCTTCTGTGTTACGTCTCTTCAGCCTTGCTTCCCAGAGTTTCTCCTGCTTCAAAATACCTTTGCTTCCCATGCAATTTTATGAGCATTCTTAGCAATTTGATGACTGCCCTGTAAACGTTTGAGTATGTATATGTTTGCAGTTAGCTTAGCTTAGATCACGGATGTCAAACACGATCACATCACTGGCCAGATTGTGACGTATCATGACATTTTTTTGCATTTACGGAGCTGGGGTGGGAGTGGCCTGCACATGACTTATCTGGCCCATAAGGCCATTTTTACCTCAGGTTCTTTGGTTTCTTAAACAATACAAGCACACTTTGGAGACTACAACACAAGTCTCAAAATGACTGTTCAGTGATCAAATGAAATTCAGTAATATAGTCAGAGAAAGCTGTTACAAAACGTTCTAAGATCGATTTACTGATTTAAAGTAGTAGTTTCCCCCCTTCCCTCAAAAAAGCAATAGTAGTAATAAATAAATAAACCACTAAAAGAAGCAATATAATGACAACAAGTTGGAGAAAATGATCTACTACAGGGGGTGTCAAAGTCAAGGTCTGGGGGCCGGATCGGGCCTGTGGGGTGCTTAGATCTGGCTCACTGGGCCACCCTAGAAACAATGAAGGATTGGCTCACAGTGCCTCTTCCAGTGAAAACGGATCTTGGAAGGGCCGTATGCAATGAAAATGGGCTCCCAAGCTCCATTTTCACTGACAAAGGGTTGCAGGAGGCTGTTGTAGCCGAAAACAGAGCTTGGGAGCCCATTTTCTCTAGCAGAGCGCTCAGGCCACCACAGGCACCCCCAACATGAGTGATATCAAGTTGGCCACATCCATCCTGGCCACGCCCCCCCACCCCCACTCCCCTGATGCGGCCCTCAATTAAATCAAGTTTGACACCCCTGATCTACTTCATCTGAAATTATCCCTTTAAAAAAAAAAAAAGCTAGGTCCCAGACCTCCAATTGAGAGTTTATGACAGGAAACAAACTATGCCATTTTTCTGGCTAATCTCTTATGCAGCTGATTGGAAGTGGACATTTAAAAATCTATATATCTTTATATTCCTTTGCTTGTTTTTGGTTTTATTTTATGAGTTATGCTTCTATAGTTATTGAGTTTTACTGTTGAGAACCATCCAGCACTGTGTTTAAAATAGGTGGATATGTTGTTGTTTTAAACTACGGGTCTCAAATTTTCGCAACTTTAAGACTTGTGGACTTCAACTTCCAGGATTTGAAGTCCACAAATTTTAAAGTTGCCAAGATTGGAGACCCCTGTTTTAACCACTTAATTGTCTTTGACTTTTGGCGACTTTTATAGGCAGTGCTCTCCATGCTATCCTGTCAAAAACAACTTCTTTCAGTTGTTGGATGTTACAAAGTTGATGTTATCAAGCCAACATATTCACTGCTTGCCCTTCTTCTTCTTGTTCCATTAAAGGTGGATACACAAAACTTGAGAATAAATAAATAAACATGAATTACCATAAAGGAAGCACTGGAGTAAAACATGACCAAATATTTTAGTTGCATATCCTGAGCAAATGCAAAAGTTCTCCTAGTAAGGGATAGGATTAAACTTCCTGTCTGTTGGCATAGATGAAAAATAATTAAATCTTGCTAACATGAATGCTATTCTGCATACGACAGAAATGAACTTATGGAAAGAACCACAAAAGACTGTGAAAGAGGTCCTTGAACCAATAAGGTTCAAGAGAATTTGGTCCAATCATTCTGAGCATTTAAAGACAACAGGAGAGAAGAGGAAAAGATAGACAAAATCACAAAATACAAAGATCTGCAGATAGAAGTGGAACATCTGTGGCAAAAAAAAGCAAAGATAGTATCAATAGTAATAGAACACTTGGATGCAATCTGGAACACTACTCAAAAACCATTGGCAATGACAACATCACTATCAGCTGCAAAGGGCAGCTTTACTTAGAACAGCTTGGATCCTGCGACCATTTAACACCATGAAACTACATCTGCCCTTCCCACATCCTGGAGGCTAAAACATATGAAGAATGGTTGCAGGAACTGGGAATGTCTACTTTAGGGGAGACATAATAGCAGTGTTCCAATATCTCAGGGGCTGACACAAAGAAGAGAGATTCAAGTTATTCTCCAAAGCACCTGAAGGCAAGACAAGAAACAATGGATGAAGGCTAATTAAGGAGAGAAGCAACTTAGAACTAAGGAGAAATTTCCTGACAGTTAGAACAATTAATCAGTGGAACAACTTGCCTGCAGAAGCTGTGAATGCTCCAACACTGGAAGTTTAAAGAAGATATTGGATAACCATTTGTCTGAAGTGGTGTAGGATTTCCTGCCTAAGCAGGGGGTTGGACTACAAGACCTCCAAGGTCCCTTCCAACTCTGTTAATCTACCCTACCCTACCCTACCCTACCCTACCCTACCCTACCCTACCCTTGGGAAGAATTCAATAGGTGAATAAAAGAACGAGGAACAAACAACAAAATATTTAATCCTTCAACATTGTATTCTATCAACTGGGACTCTGATATTTCCACCATAGCTAAGGTGTCTAATGATTGCATTGGCAGCCTCTTGGTCCCATGTTATGAATGACAAATCCAAGAAGTTGAGGACTGGAAGTGAATACCTAGATATTTAAAGGTCTGAACCAGAGGTGAAATGCTCCCGGCTCGGGTGAGTAGGTAGCGGAGATTGAGGCTAGTTCGCCAAACCGGGAGCAATGGCTGGCTGGCCACGCTCCCGAACCGATCCACGGCCTGCAGTCCTGCCATGCTTGCCTGACTTCCATGCTGCCTTCCTGGCATCCTGATGGCCAGCTTGCGAAGGCAGGCAAGCAGAAGTCCATGTGGAAGGCAGGCAAGCATGGCAGGGCTGCGGGGAAGGAGCTAGCAGCTTACTGCCCCCCTCCCCCGCACTCAAGCAGCGGCTTCCTTGCTCAGCCCTGACAAGCTATGCATCCATAGCAATGGGATTGTTTTGTTTGCTGCGGTGGTGTTTTGGGTGGGCAGGTGGACATATTCATTATAGTTGTCAGCTGCAGACATCTGCCTGCCCTCCCGAAGTACCACCTCAGTGAACAAAACAACCCCATTGTGCTGCACCTCCTTTTGCAGCCAAACGTGCCCAGCTGTGCGTGCCCTTTCCTCAAATGGGCTGTGCATGGGGTGCTTGGAGAACGAGTGAGAGAGCTTTCCAACCTCTGTTTTTGTGTGTGAGAGAGAGAGAGGGAGGGAGGGAGGAAGGGAGGGAAGGAGCAATCTGAAGCCAAGGCACCCAAACTTCTGGCAACAGTGTGGGTGGCTTCTGAGCAGCTCTGAGTCAGCCAGCTCCACCTGACCTACTCCCCAAGTCTCGCTGTTCTCTTTGCCTCCCCCACCCCACTCAAGCAGCAGCAGGCTCTGCAGGATAACAGGACCTCTCATTTTCCCCACAGCATGGCGTATGCTTGCTACCTCTGCTTATCTGCTTGCAAGCAATGATCTTCTCTGCTTCTCTTGGGATGCTGGTGCAGGCACCCTGGATGCATAGCTTATTGGGGCTGAACAGGGAAGCCTCTGCTTGAGTGGGGTGGGAATGGGGGTGAGGAGAATGGCGAGACTCAGGGAGTAGGACAGGTGGAGCTGGCTGCTCAGAAGCTGCCTGCGCCACTGCCAGAAGTTTGGGTGCCTCGGCTTCAGATCGCTCCCTCCCTCCCTCCCTTCTTCCCCCCCCACCCACCCACACAAACAAAGGTTGGAAAGCTGTCTTGCTCACTCTTTCTCCAAGCGCCCCATGCACAGCAGAGTGATGTGAATAACGTCAAACTGGCCATGCCCACCCAGTCACACGACCACCAAGCCATGCCACCAAGCTACACCCACAGAAAACCAGTAGAAAAAAAAATTTAGATTTCACCCCTGGTCTAAACCTCTTCAACTGAAAAGTCTCAGAGAGTCAATTTATGCTGCCAGTTTCCCTAAGGAAAAAAGCAGCATCTTTATCAATACTTCAATAAAGCAATATTCAGTATTCAGTTAATCATGCAGCCTGCATCAAAGGCTTATTTGGGATAAAGAGAGAATCAAGTTCCCTATCAACAGCATAAGGAAGCAAAGATATAGTGCCACAATTCGATGAGAGAGAGGATGCCATTTCTGCTTCCATAAATTTGAATAATGTCACTGATGTAAAAGTTAAACAGAGAAGGGATGAGAATGCAGTCTTGGTGAATATTTTGGTGGGATTTAGAATTGATAAACAGATTAACAGAGTTGGAAGGGACCTTATTGTTAAGGATATTGTTGTTGTGTAACAACTAGCAGAGTGAAGTGCACAGAGAAACGTTGCTGAGAGCAATGAGATAGGAGATACATACAAACTGGTGTTATCAAAAGTTTTCTTTATAATGGAAAATAAACAATCTCGTAGTCTTCTAAACAGTCCAAGTCTTTACCGGTTAACTCCAAACAAACTCTTACCAAACAAACAGTAGTTGGTTTACAAACCCCGGATGGTAGCAGATCCACCCACACATGCACGCACGCAATGGCAGCTTATCATTCACTTTACAGTACCCTTCTTAAATACGTTGTTAAATTACAAGTAATTAGAGCATGACTCAGCATTACAGCATGATGCAGCATTAAAACTTAAAGTCACAGAATACATATATTGCCTGGACAACTGTTAGGCCCAAATCATATCCTAACACTTATAAATCATCTAGTCCAACCCCCTGCCTAAGCAGGAGACCCTACACCATTTCTGACAAATGGCAGTCCAATCTTTTCTTGAAAGTCTCAAGTGATGAAGCTCCCACAACTTCCGAAGGCAACATCCGTTCCATTGGTTGATTGTTCTCACTGTCAACTCCTAGGTTGAATCTCTCCTTGATCAGTTTTCATCCATTATTCCTTGTCTGGCCCTCAGGTGCTTTAGAAAATAACTTGACTCTCTCCTCTCTGTGGCAGCCCCTCAAATATTGGAAGAATGCCTAGTATGTCTCCCCTGGTCCTTCTCTTCACTAGACTAGCCATGCTCAGTTCCTGTAACCGTTCTTCATATGTTTTAGTCTCCAGTCCCCTAATCGTCCTGGTTGTTTTCCTCTGTACTTTTTCTAGAATCTCAACATTTTTTTAAAGTTTTTTTTTTAAGGAGTAACAGTATGATACCACATTGCCCAATCAATCATAATTCTTCTTTACATTCTGATTTCCAAACTTGATTATTGCATAAAGTGCTTTGATTGATCAGAGAATTTGCAATAATCAAGTTTGGCAACCAGAATGTAATGATAAGGATTGCATGGAATGCATGAAATAGAAGTATTATGGAGAAGAGAGAAATAAGTAATTTTAAAGTCTATTGGAGAAAGGTCAAAGAGTCATGTTTTAAACCTGAATTATAAGCATTTTAATAAACAAAGACTGGATTGGACTGGAAAAATTCATATGACATTGTAAACACAGTCAAAGTGTTACTTAATATATCTCCAGTCCTTTTTACAAATTTTGTATATAATATATTGTTTTCAAATGTTTAAAAAACTGTAGCAAGTATGTGTAGGAATTTTGATAAATTCAGTTATCTTGTTGTATTTCCTTAGACAATTGAGGAAATAATACTATAGCAAATATATGCAGAAAACAGGCTGAACACTGTCAGAAACTGAGCAAAGATGAGGAAATAACTGATTAATTTTACAAGTCAGAATAGACCTTAATAAATGTCCAGTCCTGCTATCCCACCTTGCTAAGAGAGTTTCAAGTTGAGATGAAATAAAAGACAACAATGGCAGAACTTATGTAGATTGTTCTTGTTACTGACAGTGAATATTAATGACTCAAAAGAAGCAAATTCTCCTCTAAATGGTATGTTTGCCATAATTAATAGACTTAGAGGAGAGCGTGGATGTCTGATTATATTCGCAAAATCACTTGCACATCAAACTGTGCCATAATATTTAGGGCACTTTTAGTGGTGTTGTTTCTGTTGCTATTTTTCTCATTTATCTCGCTCACAGTAAGTCAACATGAAGCCATTCATTTTCCAAAGCCTTCCAAAAGAGGCAACAGATCCTGAACCAGCGGGTGACGCATTGCATTCACAGATGTGTCAGTCACATTTAAGGCACAAAACTAGCACCTCTACTTGGATTTATCTCTGTTGCAGAGGGAAACAAAGAACACAAGCCAGCAACAATTCTGTTACTGTGTCACTGTGGTGTTTATTGCATTTTCCCCTTTCTTTTCCATAAGGAACACTGATGAGGATTCTAGGGCTCTATCGTGTAACACTAATTAGCAAACATCAAGAAGCAAATCGTAAATAAAGTCAGGACAGAACCTCTTAAGGAACACTATCAGAATAAATGTCCACTTCATAATATCCATACTGCCTGAACATACTGATGATTTTTCATCCCCTATAATGCAAAGTACATGTTGTTTTAGTAGGAATCCCCTGTATCCTTCAGGAAAGTGGTGCAATACGAGAAGGAGGAGACAACAAAGGAATATCAGGAAGTAGAAAATCAGACTGATCGTCTTGATTTTTGGGAGAGAAGCTAAAGAGTATTATCCTTAAAAAGAAAATACAAAAGTTATGTTGGAGCATGAGATCCAGGAGTAAGTCTTCATTCAAAGTAAAGCTATTTGAAAACTGTCAGAAATATCATTTTGTGCCACTTTTAAATGCCTTCATCGTAAAAACTGACATTTAAGATAATGACGATGATGATGATACAAATTGTAATGTATATAGTTTATATTTAATCCCACGTGTTGTATATGTGTACACACAAACTTTGGATCTAGGCTAGTTATACATAAAATAAAGATGGTAAAATCAATGAGACTTTAATCACGATCATCTTGAGATTTGATTGTTTTATTCATATATTGCTAGATTCACAAAAGTAATCACAGAATCCCACGATAAAATTCAAAAGCATAACAAAAATATACGTTAATTTAAAAAAAAAATCATTTTATTCAGATGTAGACCATATATGAGTTTGGGGTAGTAGTTAAGCACTAGGCACAAGAAACCAGAGGCCATGAATTCTAATTCCCTCTTAGCCATGAAGCCAGGCTGAGTGAAATTGGGCCAGATACTTTCTCTCAGTCCTAAGAAGGGGGACACAATGGCAAGCCACTTCTGAAAATTTTGCCAAAAAAACTACAGTGACTTGTGCAGGCAATTGTCAGGAGACAACACTGACTCAGTGCATAGATCTCTTGAAAAACCCTACACATGACTTATTACTTGCACCCAGCGGTGGGTTTCAGATTATGTTACTACTGGTTTGCCCCATGATTGCACATATGCTTCGTGCATGTGTAGATCCAGTTCACACGTGTACCTGCCTTCTGTACATGCACTCAGCCTTCCATGCATGTGCTTTGCTCGTGCGTGTACCTTCTGCGCATGCAGCCAGCCTCAAAAATGTGCCTAAATAGAATGACATAGAACCAGTGGGAGGGATGGGTGGGGCGGGTGGGAAAGCCCCACCCATCCACAATTTCCAGTACTGGTTCAGGCAACTAGTCTGAACCGGCTGAATATCACCTCTGTTTGTACCTAACCATGGTATAAATATGCCTTAGGAAACCTGCAAGTCTCCATGGCATTGCATTGTTTTGTTGCTATCCTACCTGTGAGAATACTTATATTGTTCTGCACTATTATTAAAGAAACATTTTCCTTCTTCTTCCAAGGCTGCTCAAAGGCAGCCTCAAGATGTACAATGGATTTTATTATCCATTAATCTGGACAGAAGTCAGATAACTGTAGTGCTTGAAACAGACAATAGAGACAGAAATCAGTGAGCCTTTCATCGGATTCAATCTTTTCATCTGACTCAATGTGGATAGAGGCAGTGATGGGATTCAAATAATTTTAACAACTGGTTCTCTACCCTAATGACCAGCTGGGTGGGTGTGGCCAGGGGGTGTGACAGGCAGCACTCGGCCTCCTGCACCCCCTGGGAGCAAAAATGGGCCATGGGGGAGGCACACCGCACCCCACACCCTGTTTTGGGCCTAGGAGGCCTCCTTGAAGCCTCTTGGTAGCAAAAATGGGTTGTAGCACCCCTCCCGTGCCCCATTTTGAGTCTAGTTGTCCGCCCTGCACTTACCTGGGAACCAAAATGGGGTGCGGGGCAGTGGTGGGTTCTACTTACCTTTACTACCGGTTCGCAATGGGATCGTGTGTGCGTCCTTGCTTCACAAATTCACATGCACATGCTTTCTGCGTATGCACAGGTCACTGATGACAACATTCAGGGTGGTAGGCGGGGCTGCCTGCTGGTTTTACTACTGGTTCTTGCGAACCAATCCGAACCGGGGACAATCCACCACTGGTGCAGTGGGGGGGACTCCTGGAAGGGGTGGGAAGTGGAGGGGCCAGCCAGCAATTTAACTACCAGTTCACCTGAACTGACCCGAAACCGCTGAATTCCACCACTGGATAGAGGGCAATTCCGATTAGCAGTGCAGAAAAGCCCTGGAGTTTGCTTGGAGCCCACTTCCTCTCACAAAATATCCATTGATAATGTATTGATGCCCTTTCCTCTTTTTTTTTTTAAACATGAGGTCTTTTTTAAAAAAAATAGGAAGAAATGAGAGGATAGGGACTAAATTGTAACTGGCATGTTCAAATGTAAAATAGATCGTATGAGTTAGAGTTCACAAAGACTAAATCTCATAAATATTCTCATGAAAAAGAGAATTGCTGATAAAAATGAAATCCTTTGAAACTTCCAAGGGTTGGGGAGAGAAAGCGTTTTTTTTTAAAAAAAAATAATCCTGCAGAAACTAGAAACAAATGTTATTTAATTTTGCCTTTATGTTTAAATCTGGTATTTCAAAGTTTCAAAATGTAATATGTGTCTAGTTTTTGAATGCAAGTATGTAGTTAAAAGAAGAGAAGTGGTGGCTAAGTGTCTAAGATGCCGAGTTTGTCGATCAAAAGATCGGCAGTTCAGCAGTTCGAATCCCTAGTGCCGCGTAATGGGGTGAGCTCCCATTACTTGTCCCAGTTTCTGCCAACCTAGCAGTTCAAAAGCATGTAAAAAATGCAAGTAGAAAAATAGGGACCATCTTTGGTAGGAAGGTAACAGCATTCCATGAGCCTTTGGTGTTTAATCATGCTGGCCACATGACCACATAGACATCTTTGGACAGTGCTGGCTCTTCGGCTTTGAAACGGAGATGAGCACCGCCCCCTAGAGCGGCGGCAACAACTAGCACACATGTGCGAGGGGAACCTTTACCTATTTATGTAGTCAAAATTCCAATTTAATGTGCTTAAACAATAAGGATCAGGATAAAATTATTGGGTGGGAAATGAAATCTATTGGAAAGACTCTCCAACAATTCGTAGGACCTTGAATTCTTAACAATCTTAAACTCCTAAAAGTACCAGAGGTGGAGAAAAAGAACATACGAAACAAACTAGAAAAGCACTTCAAACTTTCCTAAAACACCTTGTCTTTTCAGACTCCATGCTAAACAGAAGTGACATGTTTGGCACTGAACTTCCAGACCAGATTGATTTGAACATCCTAAAAGGGCTGGCTTGATTTTCTCATGTTGATTAGATTCTGTTTGTACTTGGAGAAGGAAATTTGTAAATAGTGGCTAGTCTAAAATGGGAATTGAAAAGCGGAACTGCTTATATGGGTTGAAGCATTTCACTCATAATTAGTAACTCAAATTGCAGTGTGGTGTTTTCTCAGAATCACTCTTTCTTAGGCTAGGCTAGTATCAGTAGTAATATAGTCCATATTTTATTCCTTTTGGGTCTCATATTTCATCCTTAATGTAGTGCATCTTAATTTCTAGATAAAACGAATGTATTTTTTAAACTTGCTTTAATCTCAGTGGGAGTCATTTTCATACATATAGTAGCAATGCGGAAGGTTTAACTTTATGAAGTATAATACAGATCTGTCACATCCTGGTCATAAACTGTTTCAACTTTTCCCCTCAAGATGCTGCTATGGTGTAAGCCACTTAGAGAGGGCTGTAAAGCACTGTGAAGTGGTATATAAGTCTAAATGCTATTGCTATTGCTACAGTGTAGTGACGGCTAACCTTTTCTGGACCAAGTGCCCAAAGAATGTATGCGCGCAAATGCATGTGTGTGCCGAAACTCCCAAAATGCAATGCGCACACAGCTCCTGCATGCGCCCCAGCCCCGCACATACATGGCAGAGATCTGAAGAGCAGCTGGCCAGCAGGAGGTGCACAACAGTTCGCGTGCCATCAGAGAGGGCGCTGCGTGCCACCTCTGGCATGCACGCCATAGGTTCGCCATCATGGCTATAGTGCATTGCATGCCAAAACAACTAGACACCAACATAGTATTTTCCCTCACACCATCACTCTGCTAAACACCTAACTCCCACAGTACTGTCTTACGCCTAAAGATATTTACCCATGTAGTAGGCTGTATTGCTGTTATCCTTCTCATTTTTTAATCTTTCTTGTCTTCCATCTTTCTCACCTCTCATCTTTCCTACTGCCTTCGCCTATTGATATATTATGATTTATCAATTGTAGATTTATGATCGTATCTTTTGATTTATGATCTATGACATCACTTAGTTTTTGTGTGTATACTAAGAGACAAATTCCTTGTGTATCCAATCACACTTGGCCAATAAAGTTATTGCATTGTGTATTCTCTTCTCTTCTCTTCTCTTCTCTTCTCTTCTCTTCTCTTCTCTTCTCTTCTCTTCTCTTCTCTTCTCTCAAAAAAAGTACACCCAGATATTTTAAATATACAGATGCTGAGCCTTGCAGCTTTTGTAAACTGCATCCAGCCAATTCATTTCTAATAGTTATTTTTGACTAAACATGGTTATTTTTATCATGTAAGTTAGGTACCATATTTTTCAGAGTATAAGAGGTACCTTTTTCCCCCCTAAAAGGAGGAGAAAATTTAGGTGCGTCTTGTACACCAAATGTAGCCCTGCCCACCCACTGGCCCCTACCCTTTGGCCTATGTCTTGCAGCAGTTACCTCCTTGCAAGCAAACAGCAAGAAAAAATAGCTCCTTTCATCTTCAGCACAGCTTAATTAGCACAAAGTTGATTGGATCGGCCTCCCGACTCTCAGCTGATTTGCTCTCAGCTGTTTTGCGCAGGGTTCTGCTGCTTTCTGCAAAGAGGTAAATTGTTGGAGCAGATTTTTTTTTCCTTGTGCTAATCAAGCTATGCAGAAAACGAAAATGAAAGTAAAGCAGGCTGTTTGCTGAGGCAAAATTGCCAGAGGCAGAGGCAGAGGCAGATTTCGTTTTTTTTTCTTTTTCCTCACCAAAAAAGGTAGGTGCAAACAATGGGAAATTTAGGGCAAAAGAGGAGAGTACAAGATTTTAAAACACAAAAGAAAAAAAGGGGAAAGGAAAAGGCAAAAATAAAAATGGGGAGAAAAAGAAATGAAAGATGTTATACATATTTAGAATTGAAATATGAATAGTAGTAAGAAATAAATGGGAAATCATGATTGTAAAAATGAAATGAATAATAATTGGAATATTTGTCTTTGTATTTTTGAAATCTAGATAATGATAAGTTTTTCTTTTTTTTCTTTTTTTTAGAAATATGAATAAGTATAAACTGTAACAATTGAAATACCTTTAATGGTATATGGTGGTGAAAGTAAAAAGGATTAAATTGTAGCTTGGATAAGAGCTAGAACATTTTTAAATTTAATTAGGGAAATTGTAACGATTGAAATAGTTTTAATTATATATTGTGATGAAAGTAGAAATGATTAAGTTGTGATTTGGAGGATTATATGGGCAAAACTATTTGGGTTATTGGGAGAGTTTAAGATGTGAAAATGAGTAACATAAGGAGAAAGCTCTATTTAACTAGGGAGTTGTAATAATTGAGATACTATTAATTGTATACTGTGTTGAAAGCAGAAATGGTTAAGTTGTGGTTTGGAGGAATATATGGGGGAAATTATTTGGTTTATTATTGGTAAACATAATTAATTGATTTGTAAGAAATTGGATTGCATAGAAATAATTGGAATATTCATGTTCATGTTGTTTAATATACAAAAAAAGATAGTTATATATAACTAATTGATTTATATTAAAATGTTGAATTTGTATTAAACAATTGTAATATTACATAATTAACCAATGTGAGGATGGATATAAAAATAGATGACAGGTTGGGCATCCTATTCAGACAAAGTCTGAACATACTCAAAAGTTCTTATCCTTAAGGATGAATCTGAAACATGATAATCTGCAAAATGTGTAAAAGAATAAATAAATTGAGCCCTCTGAATTGGATGCTTTGTTGTGGTCTCCAGAGTCTATCCAACTGCAATTGTTGAAAATCAGCAACACCATTTCCTGCTATTTTTAAGACAGGAAATGCATTAAAAAAGTTGTAACCCTAACATAAACTTAACTTAATAAACAAGAGTAAAATGATATTTCCCCCCTCCTTTTAAAGGAAAACATTGAAAAACCAGGCTTTGATTATTTTACCTCCCAAAGAATATTAAGGGTGACTAATCTTCAAAAGTTATCTAAAACTCTCCTACCAGTAGTCTAAAGGATCAGTTGCCGCTGAAAAATCACAAACAGAACTGTCATTTTGCCTTATCTTATTCACATGCTGAGTATATTCCACATTCACATATTCCATTACTCTTTCCTGATGCTGAGAATTCAAGAGATAAATATTTGTGTATTAACTGGGCCTGTGATGGCGAATCTATGGCACGGGTGCCACAGGTGGCACACGGAGCCATATTGGTGGGTACGGCATGCATGTTTACTCCAGCCAGCTGATTTTTGGGCCTTCTGGGTCCACCAGAAATCAGGAAATACACTGTTTCCAGCCTCCAGAGGGCCTCTAGGGGGGTGGGGAAGGTCATTTCTGCCCTCCCCAGGCTCCTAGAAAGGCTCTGGAACTTGGGGAAAGCAAAAAGCAGGCCTACCGAGCCCACCATGCCACCACATGCCAAAAGCGGGGGGAGCACAGGGGGTGGGGCACATAGAATTGTGAATGTGGGCACGCTTGCATATGACCCCACCGTGCTCCACCCACTTTTGGCACGCGATGGCAAAAAGGTTAGCCATCACTGAACTAGGCCAACTCTTTCTGCATAGGCAAACTAAAACCGACATCATAACAATTGATATTTGATGTTTGTATTTTCATTTCCAGGAAGTTTCACACTTCATTTCGTTTTCATTGCAGGAAGATTCATATTTTCCTTTTGTCTTCAATGGCTAGCCCATTGTGTTTGAACAGAATAGTAAAACCATAAGTAAATTCAGTGAGAGAATCCTGCAATTGAGGTATAAGAAAAATAAGGATGTTTAATTCAAGGTACACTTTTTCAGAGGTTTTACTCTAGCATTAAACGTGTGTGTGTGTGTGTGTGTTTGAAACAAGGACAAAACATATTATGGTTGGGACAGAAGAGAGTTCTTATGGAACAGCATCCTATACCAAGAGTAAAAAAAATCAATTGCAATTATGAATTGCCAGAAATAAATGTCATATTTATATTTGTATTCCACATGTTATGTAATCGTTTGGAGAACAGCTTGTAGTTCTGCATATCACAAAATAACCAATGTGAAAATTAATAAAATTAACAGGAGGTATCATCTTTTTAAAAAAGGCCATCATAGCAATCTTAAAATATTATGTAAAAGGTGAGAGAATTTCACCAATATTTACTATCAGTGCCAGAGGCTTTTACCTTTTTTAGCCAATATCTGGGATTTAGAACCAGTACTGGCTTTTCTCCCACTCTTTAAAAAGGTTGTTCAGCTGTCTTAATCACAATGCCAGAGCCTCAGATTTTGATAACTATGATTTAGCCTCTAGAAGATAGCTTAACCTGGTCTTGCCAACCCCGAAACTGCTCAGTAACAGTTGATATGATGGTTTTTATTACCTTCTCAGCCAGCAGGTGTCTCTTTTTCTTCCTTTAACGAAGTAATTCCTAATAATCTGTGTTGGTAACTGCATATTGAGACTGGGATTTCTTACACATCTCTGTTATCATTGACCTCTTTGTGAATTGCCTTTGACAGGTGCTTTCATTGTTCAGGAAAGCACCATTCCAAATTAAGGATGAGGAAAATTCTGCAGTCATGTACAGTTGATTTGTGACTATTAAGCAATGCAGGTTACAGTAAAAGTACATAACCGTTTATAAGGCCTGACCACCAATCTTCAGTATAGAGAAATACTTTATAGACGGAACTGCTCAGGAGAGATAAGTATTGATATAGTAGACGGTGCTAATCATGATTATTTTTGTCTCGATACACCACCATACTGCAGTTTTGTAAATAAGTTGCTTCACAGCTGGTGGCTGAGCTTGGCTCCTTTGAAAAAGGTTATTAGGGACAGGCCTTATTAATTTTTGAGTAAAATGATTGAAAGATACCAGAGCTACAGGAGTAGACTGGTAAATCAAAAGAAAAACAAAACGCCAGAAGAGCAATAAAACATAGCTATGAAAGTAACATAGCTGCCCAGAATCACCTTATAGGGAAGATGGGTGGCATAAAACTTTAATAAATAAAATAAAATAAATAGACATTTCCATTGTCTTCACGATGGATGAACCCAATGTGTTGTGACCTAGACTTCCTGAGTCATTAAAACACACAAGTAGTGCCAAAAACCTCTTTTATTGCAACAGCTGTGAATTACGTTCATTCACAGCTGAGTCCCAATTAGTTGCAAAAAGTCCTTCGGGAAAAGTCCTTCAGGATAATCACTAACCTTTATCTCCCTTGACACTCTGCTAAAGACCTACTTGGCAAAGCCACATGGATTCAAGAATCAAACAGAGATGCCAACTGGAAACAGAATTAACAACGTTGCTTTCCTGCAAAGTGCCCACGTGCCTTTGCTCCTCTTTTAAGCCTTATGGGAGGGACCAATCATCTCCAGGTGATACTCCCAAGTTGTCCCTTTTGTTTTAACTGTTTGTGCCTTCTGGCAGTTCTGCGTTGTCCCTCTGCCTCTCTGCTGTCCAAGTCTGGAGACTCTGGAGTCATCGCATCACCCGCAGATGGCCCTGGCCCCATCTCTGCCTCCCATGCAGAGGCCTCGTCCGGGCGTTCCCCAGACTCCAGGACTGGCCTGTGTTCCTCCCCAGCCTCCTCACAGCAGTTCAGCAGGCTGCTGGCAGACCACAACACAATGTTTCTTTATTTGGTTAAGTAAAAAGTGATGATTACCTATTGGAGGGCCAATGTGTCTATTTTATTTCTTACTTTTAAAAAAATGTGAACAGTAATTCACATTATTGTTTTTCAATAAAAGTAATATTACTTTTATTTAGCAGATGATGATGAACTGAAATCATATGTCCCACAGTTCTGGGGACTCACAAAAAAGGTGCATGAGTTTGTATGCACTGCATCAGGCCTGTGGTAGGAGATAAAGGTAAAAGAATTCTGAGTGTAATAATTCATTCCCCTTCCATAAACCTTGATCACAGAAAGAATAAAGTCAAATCAAAGTGATTTGAAGAGTCATGGCCATACTGATATCACTGCTTGAAAATAAAGATTTTACTTCTTTACTCATGAAAAGTCATATAGAATATGTTTGGATATCTTGTCATGCAAACTAGCCCAAAAGTTTATGGAGGAACAAACAAATGTACATATATACAGTGGTGGGATTCAAATGTACATGTGTGTGTGTGTGTGTATGTATGTATGTATGTATGTATGTATGTGTATATATATATATACATACATACATACACACACACACACACACACACACATACATACAGTGGTGGGATTCAAGTAATTTAACAACCAGTTTTCTGCAATAATGATTTCTTCCAACAACCAGTTTGCCAAACTGCTCAGAAAGTTAACAATCGGTTCTCCCGAAGTGGTGCGAACTGGTTGAATCCCACCACTGCATATATATGTATATCATCATCATCATCATCATCATCATCATCATCATCATCATCATTTAATGACCCCATAATCCCATGCAGGGTGGAGTCTGGGGAACAGAATGGAGCTAGCAGAGTGTTTATTGGCCGGATGCCCTTCCTGACACCAATACGGAGATTTCTTTGGCAGTAATATTCTCACTGTGCCCAGAGAGACAAATATCTGCCTCTAGCCTAGGATTGAACTTGCAGCCTCCCGATTGTGAGATGAGAGCTCCACCTCTAGGCCACCGTACCACTCCTCATACATATGTGTATGTGTGTGTGACATATATATGTATATGTATACCTACACATGTATACCTATACACATACACACACAATTATATGTATATATGTATATATGTTTTTCTTTAAGCCAGATGTTTCTGCAAACCCTGGTTGAGTGAAATCGCATTCACTACTTTCTGGGTTGTTGTTTTTTTTTTCCTTTTTTTCATGGCAGCCAGCAGATTTTGTGCTTGCCCATTTGGAGACTTGGAGACTTATATAGCTATTTCTGGCTCATTAGCCAGAAACATCTTGGTTATGTAAGAAAAACCTGGCTTAAAAAAAACACACATAAACCTACGAAAAGTAAGAAAATAGATATTGTACCTTTACAGGGAGGATACATGAAATGTAGGTGTGGCTTACTGATGATGGCTAATGAGCCAGAAATAGCTATATAAGTCTCCAAGTCTCCAAATGGGCAAGCACAAAATCTGCTGGCTGCCAGAATGAAAAGAAGGGGGAAAAAAACCCCCAGAAAGTAGTGAATGTGATTTCACTCAATCAGAGTTTGTAGAAACATCTTGGTTACGTAGGAAAAACCTGTCTTAAAGAAAAACACACACCTATGAAAAGTAAGAAAATAGATATTGTACTTTTACAGTAATCCGATTACTGTAAATGCCTCTTTTAAAGTCTTAAAAAGACTTTTAAGGTAATATGAATCCTATCGTTCTGCTTCTATCATTGTAATAACTAATTTTCTTTGGATATATATAAGCACAGTTGTGCATTAGTATCCCACTTCTACTGAAGTCACTATAGCTAACCTAAGGGAGTCATCTCTGATCAAGAATTAAACCATTTGCCTTCCTTATATATTTTAAAAGCTAAGTAGTATAAACCGAGCATTAATGGGAAGAAATCATTTATGTCTCTAAAATAATTGGCCATAAGCTAAGAGCAGGTCAAATTATGCAGTGAATTGTAACCAATTCACTACATAATTTAAAGAACAAAAAAGTAGTGTGCTTTTTACGGCTTTGTTCAAGTGGATGAATAGCATTTTTCAAAGTTTATACAGTCTTTGGAGCTCCCTAAAATTATGAATAATTGATGCATGAAATTGTTACTGTTTCTCAGATAAAATTATTTTATTAGAAACTTCCATTAAAAAAGGCAATAGGTTTCACGAATACCATGCATTTTTCTCTTCACATTTCCGCATAATGCAATCTGTTTCAAGAGATTTACCTGGAACATGTCATTTTTGCCCAGTCTTCCATAACTTTGTGACAGATGATATATCCAAACTTATTACCGTGATCGGCTGAGCTTTACTTCCCCCTTTTTAATATAGAACCAAGATATTAGTACTATTGCCTTCAGGTCAGATTTGGCTCCTGGTGACGCCATGCAATTTGGGAGAGGGATATTTTTGTAACTAGTTTTGCTATTGTCACCTTTCTAGCAATGAT
Organism: Masticophis lateralis; assembly: GCA_030761175.1. Classification (NCBI taxonomy): domain Eukaryota; kingdom Metazoa; phylum Chordata; class Lepidosauria; order Squamata; family Colubridae; genus Masticophis; species Masticophis lateralis. The sequence continues at coordinate 66,073,327 of JAUDYJ010000007.1, read as the reverse complement.
GGGTTTCTACTGGTTCACCTCGGTTTGGGCAAATCAGTAGTGGCGTTGGCAGGAGGCTCCTCCCACCCACCCAGACATCATCACGGATGATGTCTGTGCATGCGCAAAGCGAATGCGTGCATGTCCACACTCAAAGTTCCAAACCGGTAGCAAAGGTAAGTGTAATCCACTACTGCTTTCTAGGGCTGAGACAGGGGTGGGTTCTACTTACCTTTACTACCGGTTTGCAACAGGATTGCCCGCACACACACATCTTGCTTCTGTGCATGCGCAGTTCGCTTCTGATGACATCAGGATCAGTGGGCGGAGCCTCCCAGTGGGCGGGGCCTCCCACTTCTATAGAACCAGTCCAAACCAGGGGCATCCCACCACTGAGAGTGTGTCAAACTCGTCCAGTTCACTTCATGCCTAGGATAAGACTAGAACCCAGGTCTCCTAGTTTCCAGCCTTTAAACACTAAACTGGCTTTTAAGATATTACTTTGTTATTTTAAATAATGTTGGGTAAAGTTTGGCTGGTTCTGGGTCCTTTTTAAATTGGAGAATGCCATTTCATGATACAGAATTAATAATTGAAACAAGACCTTCATTATCTGAAAATAACATCTTTACATTTCTTTTATGTGGTTCAGTGAAGATGCATTATGTATTGGATTTATATCCTGCTCCACTTCTCTTACACCCTGCTCAAGTGGGTGTAACATAATGCCATCACTTCTGATTTTATACTCACAACAACCAGCCTTTGAAGTCAGTTGGATCACGAAATACTATTTGGCTTAAAGTCGCCCTGTTAGCTTCTCAAGCTACGGATGGACTTGCAACTTTCTAGGCATAATCCAGCATCTTCCATCACTACATTACCCTGGTTCATATATAATTCAATTACATATTTTATAAGAAGTCAGCATTATTCTAAAACAAAATTAGAAAGCAAATGGAGGCAATAAGCGCAGATCCTTCCATCCCCAAGTCAGAGAAAATGGTTTCTATTAAGAACATAATACAAATGGTTCTTATTTGAATCAGGGCCTTTGGGGTTAAAAAAAAAAGATACATTGCAAATCCAGATCCCTTTGTTGGACATGTGCTTAAAATGGCATCTAGTTTTATTTTGATTTCTTGAAAGTGGAACCTTACTAGCAGGGGTGGCTTCAGATCCTTTAGCAACGGGTTTGCTGCCCTGTTGCTGTGGCCATGATGGGCATGGCCTGCACCATGGGGGGGGGGGGGCATTTTTTGCCCTCCCCAGGTTCTGGAGGTTTTTCTCGAGCCTCCGGGAGAGCAAAAACTGCTTCCCCCAGGATCCGGAGGCCCTCCA